>JANUYF010000001.1:15222530-17865320 GCA_026167975.1 Phrynosoma blainvillii | reverse complement strand
AACATTTTGGTGGGAAGATAAACAGCGTTCTGTGAAATCATGCTAGCTACATGATCACAGAGTAGTCTCTGACAATGCTGGCTCATCAGCTTAGTAATGGGGATGAGCACCACCCCCACATGACTTGACAACCTTGTCAATGGGGAATATCTTTACCTTTACCTTTAATGTTACTTGTAAATCATAATTGCTGTATATTACTGGATGTAATAGCAATAATTATGACATAAACAACTAGCAAAATTAAAATTATACCTTTAAATTACGATATCATATGCACAACCTAAATTTATTTAAACAAAGTTTCATGTGGTTAAAGTAAAAAGTTGGTAAATTTGTTTTTTACAGAAAATTTTAAGAGTAACTTTAAAAAACAACAAATCTGAAATCTCCTTTCTCTGCCCACTGAGCCTCATGCCTCTCATGCCTTCTCTTCCATTGAACTCCAGGGTTTTAAAGAGATGCAGACAAATGCCACAACTCATTTAAGACAAAAGGTAGTTATTTGGAGAGCGATGGTGTCATCCCCTTAGGATGTCACCTGGTGCAGTCTGCCCCCTCCTCCACCTATTGACACCCCTGACTTTGAAAGTTACATGATCTGTCTTGTTTCCTATGACATCAAGGGACTGGAGAATGAGTTTTGTAGCAAAAACTGGAGAATGTTTATTTACCCTAAGGAGGCTTACATGGTCAACTGATGCCTAGTCTATAGGCAAAACGTCTATCAAATTTGTTAGCTTGATGGAATTATTTGCCCAGTTCATGCACTTTGCAGTAGTGACTTAGCAACCCTGACAAATGGTCTTACCATGTTCAGGTTCATGTCTTCGGGCTCTCATTGCCTTCAGATTCTGGTCTATCAGAGTGGAACATAGAAATACATTCCTTTCTCTAAATAAAGTTGGAACTTCGATTCACCAGACCTGGTTTAATTATTCTTAGACTTTTGGGGGAAGGAAAGTCCCTTTCACCTTCAAATCAACTCTGACTTTTGGTGGTACTCTCCTAGGGTTTTCTTGGCAAGATTTCTTCAGAGGAACTTTGCATTTGCCTTCCAAGATCACTCAGTAGGTTTTCATGAATGAGCAGGGATTCAAATTCTTGTCTCCTGGAGTCCTAATTGAAACCACTACCCCATGATGGCTGTTTACTGTCATACAATCCTTAAATGAATTGCATCCACTAGAATAGTGCACCAGGAGGATAGCTAGCCCTACCGGTAGCTGGAACCTTGAAGGCCATCTGATATAACCCTCTCCTTAATATAGGTTGTACAAGGCAGAATGTATTTAAAGCTTCCATAACTAATGATGAATGAACATGCTGTTGATTATGTTAATCATCACTCCCACTGGATCCAACCTCCAACTTCACAGATAGATCTTTGGGCAGACACTCTACACTTTGCCAAGCCAGACTCTCTGGCTCTTGCTGAGAACTATTTTTTTTATTCTGCTGCAGAATAACTACTGATCAGATACATACCTTGGCCCTTGTAGTTAATCGTTGTTCTTGTTGTTGTTGTCATTGTTCTACAGACATTATGTTTTATTGTAAAAGCTCAAAAATTATTTCATTAGAAACAAATGGTGAATGAACATGATCAGCATTATTAATTGATTAATGGTTAATCAATTAATCATTTGGCCATACAAATCTCAACTTTGAGTCCAAGACATTCTGCATTCACCTCATAGTACATATTACACTTACATATAGTAATTAATTGGAAATACAGTGGGTCCTTGGTATTCACTGAGATTTGGTTCCATGACTCCCAGTGGAAAATCCAAAATCCAT
This sequence comes from Phrynosoma blainvillii, assembly GCA_026167975.1. Classification (NCBI taxonomy): domain Eukaryota; kingdom Metazoa; phylum Chordata; class Lepidosauria; order Squamata; family Phrynosomatidae; genus Phrynosoma; species Phrynosoma blainvillii. The sequence goes on along the minus strand of JANUYF010000001.1, from coordinate 17,863,517 downwards.
GGATGCTCAAGTCTCATTAAATACAATGGCATAGTAAAATGGTGCCCCTTATATAAAATGGCAAAATCAAAGTTTGCTTTTTGGAAATTATTATTTTTAAAAAATATTTTCAAGCTGTGGATGTTTGAATTCATGGATAAAGAATCCATGGCAATGGAGGGCCAACAGTATCAGGAAATATAGTGGTACAAGAGCAATTTTATTTGGAACTCAGATATGATTAAGTAGAGCCAACATGGTATATTGGTTTGAGTGCTGGACTACAAGTCTGAAGATTAGGGTTAAGTTTCCTGCTCAGCCATGGAAACCCACTGGATGACCTTGACTGAGTCACACACTCTCAGTCCCAGAAAACCCCATCATAGGGTTGAGTTGTCATAAGTTAGAAACAGCTTGAAGGCACACAACAACAACAACAACAACAACAACAAGCAGAACAATGAAAAACATCACATCCCAATACATTTGTTCAGTCTGAATGAGCCCTGAGGCACAACTTTCACTATCAAGCAATATCAGAGAAAGTGGCTTTCCCAGAATTCCCCATCAGGATGGCATGGGATGCAGGAGATTATGGGAGTTTTGATTCAAAAAGCAGTTTTGCCAAGCTCTGAGCAGTTTCCCCCTGCACTAGAAATCCAAAATGCACTGATAAGAACAGTGTAAACAAAGGCTTGAATCCTACTGCCAGTCTCAACTATAGTAGACCCACTGAATCAGTCAGATTTACTTGCATGTTGGTTCACATTTCAACCATTGATTCCATGTTTCTGCTCTGGCTGAGACTAAATAATAGGATTCAGGCCACAGAATGTGTCCACATTAGAACACTGTAACTGTTTCATACCACTTAAACTGCCATGGCTTCATCATATAGAATTCTGAAATTTGTAGTTTGGTGAGGTGCTTAGCATTTCTTTTGGAGACGTCTAGTCCTCTCACTTGAACTACAATGCTAAAGGTCTAGAATTCTAAATACTTCACAACCTACATATTCCAGGATACACTAGTATGGAGGCATGGCAATAGTAGTATCAGATTTCTATAACTGTGCTATACAGACACCCTTTAATTCAACAGCAACAGCTATGTAGTTTTGTCATAAACTACGAAAAAAACCCGGAGTTCAGAAGGGAGATCGAGGAGCCATCTGATTGTGTGACACTGATAGATCTATCAGTATTCAGTTCTCTTTTCCCTGTGCACCACAAAGCACAAATGCCAATAACTCTTAACAGTCCCTTGAATGCTGAAAGACCCTTATTAAAGTGAGCTCAGCATCCCTGGTCATTAATTATAATCTTGTGCACATATGCCGTGTGATTGCAGGAAATAATCAAGTTTGTCTGCCAAATTGGCAACCCTGAGAAACTAATTTGTTATGACATGCTGTCGAAGATATTTAAACAACAAACCCTGAACCCTGCTGCATTGTTATAATATCAGATCACATCATTAAAAAATAGTTAACATTTCCACATGGGACTAGTAAGATTTATCCTTGATAATATTTATCCCTCCAACAGTTACACTTGGATTCTCAGTCTGGCACTTAGAATCAGGAGATTTCTTGCCCCAGTGGTCTGCCTGCCTGCCTGCCTGCCTGCCTGCCTGCCTGCCTGCCTGCCTGCCTTCCTTCCTTCCTTCCTTCCTTCCTTCCTTCCTTCCTTCCTTCCTTCCTTCCTTCCTTCCTCTCTCTCTCTTTTTCTCTACAAAAAGGGCTGGATCCCTGTTGAATTATCCTTGTTATTGAATTTCATAGAGTTCAAATTGTGGTATCATTTACACTGTAAAGATGGAGAAGCAACTAAATATTAGCACTCTGCAAAATATTTGTTGCAGATAACTCAAGCCTGAAAACATTACTTTGTTGGGCTGTGGCCCCTAGAGTCCTTCATTTGGGACTTAATGTGTGAAATTTTCATTTGTGAGAAAAAAACATTCTGAACTAAATCCTATTGTTCATTCTGACTAGAGAAGAGTCTTTGGATCAATGGGATTTAGCTACATCCTGACTCACCATTAAACAACTGATTCATAGAATCATAGAATCATAGAGTTGGAAGAGACCACAAGGGCAAAATCAAAGCATCCCCGACAGATGGCCATCCAGTGTCTGTTTAAAGACCTCTAAAGAAGGAGACTCCACCACACTCTGCGGGAGTGTGCTCTACTTTTGAACTGCTCTCACTGACAGGAAGTTCCTCCTAATGTTGAGGTGGAATCTCTTTTCCTGTAGCTTGCACCCATTGTTCCGGGTCCTGTTCTCTGGAGCAGCAGAAAACAAGCTAGTGCCCTCCTCAATATAACATCCCTTCAAATATTTAAACAGGGCTATCATATCACCTTTTAACCATCTCTTCTCCAGGCTAAACATACCCAGTTGCCTAAGTCATGGGGCATGGTTTCCAGACCCTTCACCATTTTAGTTGCCCTCCTCTGGACACGCTCCAGTTTTTCAACATCTTTTATGAATTGTGGTGCCCAGAACTGGACACAGTATTCCAGGTGAGGCCTGACCAAAGCAAAATACAGTGGCACTATTACTTCCTTTGATTTAGATACTATACTTGTATGAATGCAGCCTAAAATCACATTGGCCTTTTTAGCTTCCGCAGCACACTGTTGACTCATGTTCAACTTGTGGTCTACTAGGACTCCTAGATCCCTTTCACATGTAGTCTCGTTATGCCAGATGTCCCCCATCTTATATCTATGCATTTCATTATTATTATTATTTTGCCTTAAGTGCAGTACCCTCATTTCTCCATGTTGAAATTCATTTTGTTAGCTTTGGCCCAGCTTTCTAAACTATTAAAGTCATTTTGAATGTTCATCCTGTCTTCTGGGGTATTAGCTATTCCTCCTAATTTTGTGTCATCTGCAAATTTGGTAAGCATGCCCCCTATTCGATAAAGATGTTGAATAGCACTGGCCCAGGACAGAACCCTGTGGTACCGCACTGGTCACTTCTCTTCAGGATGAAGAGGAGCCATTGCTGAGCATCCTTTGGGTTCAACTGGTCAACCAGTTACTAATCCACCTAACAGTTGTAATGTCCAGGCCACATTTTATCATCTTGTTTGCAAGAATATCATGGGGGACTTTGTCAAAAGCCTAACTGAAATCAAGATATGCTATATGTAATGCATTCCCTTCATCTACCAAGCTGGTAATTTTATCAAAAAAAGAGATCAGATTAGTCTAACATGACTTGTTTTTGAGAAACCCATGTTGACTTTTTGTGATTATGGCATTCCTTTCTAAATGTTTACAGACTCTCTGTTTAATGAACTGCTCTAGAATCTTCCTGGTATTGATGTCAGACTAACTGGGCGATAGTTGTTAGGATCCGCTTTTTTCCTCTTTTTGAAGATGGGGACAATGTTTGCCCTCCTCCAGTCTGCTGGGACTTCTCCTTTTCTCCAGGAGTTCTCAGAGATTATTGCCAGTGGCTCTGAGATTACATTTGCCAGTTCTTTTAATATCCTTGGATGTAGTTCATCTGTTCCTGGATACTTAAATTCATTTAGGTTAACCTGGTATTCCTGTAGTTCCCCTTTACTTATTCTGTGCTGCATTTCTCCTATTGTGTCCTCTGTTCCACTTTCCTCAGGTTGAGCACCCTTTTCCTTTTCCGAGAAGACTGAGGCAAAGAAAGTGTTGAGTAGTTGTGCCTTTTCTCTGTCCCCTGTTAGAATTTCTCCATCTTCTCTGTGCAGTGGTCCTACCATTTCATTCTTCTTTCTTTTGCTATGAACATACCCCCAAAAAAGCCCTTTTCAATAGGTCTGATCTAGTTGGGACTAACCCAGTACTTCTCAAATGGTAGCGAGGGCATGAGAGTTGCTCAAGGGGAGTGCAAGGCCCTGATCCTCTCTCCTCCACATCTTCCCCAACTTTTTAATGTGTAAAATTTAGACATGCATTGGGTTAAATATTGAATGTACTTAAATAAAACATCTACCATATTTTTCGGCATATAAGACGCTCCGGCATATAAGACGCACCCAATTTTAAAGGAGGAAAATCTAGGAAAAAAAGATTCTTAATAAAATACAGTCAGAGGACGCCTCCGACCCAGGCATCTGCCCAAGGAAAGCAACCAGGCTTTCCTTGGAGGGACCCTGGGGTCTGAGGCGTCCTCCAACCCACAGAGGACGCCTCAGACCCTAGGATCCCTCCAGGGAAAGCAACCAGGCTTTCCTTGGAGGGACCCTGGGGTCTGAGGCGTCCTCCGACCCACGGAGGACGCCTCAGACCCTAGGATCCCTCCAGGGAAAGCAACCAGGCTTTCCTTGGAGGGACCCTGGGGTCTGAGGCGTCCTCTGACCCACGGAGGACGCCTCAGACCCACGGCATCCACCCAGGGAAAGCAACCAGGCTTTCCTTGGAGGGACCCTGGGGTCTGAGGCGTCCTCCGACCCACGGAGGACGCCTCAGACCCTAGGATCCCTGCAAGGAAAGCAGCCAGGCTTTCCTTGGAGGGACCCTGGGGTCTGAGGCGTCCTCCGACCCACGGAGGACGCCTCAGACCCTAGGATCCCTCCAGGGAAAGCAACCAGGCTTTCCTTGGAGGGACCCTGGGGTCTGAGGCGTCCTCCGCCCCACGGAGGACGCCTCAGACCCTAGGATCCCTGCAGGGAAAGCAACCAGGCTTTCCTTGGAGGGACCCTGGGGTCTGAGGCGTCCTCCGCCCCACGGAGGACGCCTCAGACCCTAGGATCCCTGCAGGGAAAGCAACCAGGCTTTCCTTGGAGGGACCCTGGGGTCTGAGGCGTCCTCCGGCCCACGGAGGACGCCTCAGACCCTAGGATCCCTGCAAGGAAAGCAACCAGGCTTTCCTTGGAGGGACCCTGGGGTCTGAGGCGTCCTCCGGCCCACGGAGGACGCCTCAGACCCTAGGATCCCTGCAGGGAAAGCAGCCAGGCTTTCCTTGGAGGGACCCTGGGGTCTGAGGCGTCCTCCGGCCCACGGAGGACGCCTCAGACCCTAGGATCCCTGCAAGGAAAGCAGCCAGGCTTTCCTTGGAGGGACCCTGGGGTCTGAGGCGTCCTCCGGCCCACGGAGGACGCCTCAGACCCTAGGATCTCTCCAGGGAAAGCCTGGTTGCTTTCCTTGGGTGGATGCCTGGGTCGGAGGCGTCCTCCGACCCAAGCATCTGCCCAAGGAAAGCAACGTTGCTTTCCTTGGGGCAATGCTGGGGTTGGAGGCGCCCTCCGACCCCAGGATCGCCCCAAGGAAGCTTTCCATGGGGCGATGCTGGAGTCAGAGGCGTCCTCTGACTCCAGCATTGCCCCATGGAAAGCAACGTTTTTTTCCTTGGGTGATCCTGGGGTCGGAGGAGTCCTCCGACCCCAGGATCGCCCCAAGGAAGCTTTCCATGGGGCGATGCTGGAGTCAGAGGCGTCCTCCGGCTCCAGCATTGCCCCATGGAAAGCAACGTTTTTTTCCTTGGGGTGATCCTGGGGTCGGAGGAGTCCTCCGACCCCAGGATCGCCCCAAGGAAGCTTTCCATGGGGCGATGCTGGAGTCAGAGGCGTCCTCCGGCTCCAGCATTGCCCCATGGAAAGCAACGTTTTTTTCCTTGGGGTGATCCTGGGGTCGGAGGAGTCCTCCGACCCCAGGATCGCCCCAAGGAAGCTTTCCATGGGGCGATGCTGGAGTCAGAGGCGTCCTCCGACTCCAGCATTGCCCCATGGAAAGCAACGTTTTTTTCCTTGGGGTGATCCTGGGGTCGGAGGAGTCCTCCGACCCCAGGATCGCCCCAAGGAAGCTTTCCATGGGGCGATGCTGGAGTCAGAGGCGTCCTCCGACTCCAGCATTGCCCCATGGAAAGCAACGTTTTTTTCCTTGGGGTGATCCTGGGGTCGGAGGAGTCCTCCGACCCCAGCATGGTCCCAGGGAAAGCAACGCTCCTTCCCCCTGCGTCCTCGGTGGTTCAATGGGCTGCTCGGCCTCCGATCCCAGGAGCAGCCCATTGAACCACCGAGGACGAGCGGCGGCGGCCTCGGAGGGGCGCTACATTCGGTCTATTAGACGCACCAACTTCCCCACCGCCATTTTGGGGAAGAAAAAGTGCGTCTAATATGCCGAAAAATACGGTAATTTGAATGATGTATTTTCCTTATAAAATGTTAAAATATGAATATACATGAATGTGCAAATGAAAATATGTATGCTAATAAACAAAATATTTTTATTCACCTATTATATTGAATGGGGGTGCATGACATTCAAATGTAGATATAAAATGGGGTCCTAAGGGTAAAATGTTTGACTGACAACTGGACTGACCAATAGGATTCCAGTCTGTACTTTGTATAAAATGCAAGCAATGCTTGCTCAAAAGCATGTTGCCTTCTGCAATTACAATATTTTGGCACAGAAATTGTATTTTAGGCAAAAATGAGAGCACATCATCTTGTTAGACCCAATTAAATCAGAACCAGTTAATCAACTGGATTATCAATATGTTGACTCAACATTCTATGATATCTATTCCAGTTTGACCCAACCAAAAAGATTCCAACCTTATTTATTTATTTATTTATTTATAATTTCATTTATTGACATAAGCAGAACTATAGTTGGACTACAACTCTTCAACAGAGAATTCTAAATATCTCACCCAACATTGTTGCAAAAATTCTGCTTATGAAAGCTCATGCTGACAACTTCTTACTTTGTTTCCAGTTAGTCTTAAAGGTGCTGCAGAATCTACTCTGTAGTAGAATTAAGTCAGAACAAAATATGGAGAAACAGAATGATTCCCAATTGGCAAAGGAATCAGGCAAGGCTGCATTTTACCAACATACTTGTTCAATTTGTATGCAAAAATTATCATATGAAGAGCAAGGTTACACTTAAAAGGAGGAAGAGTGAAGGTAGTGGGAAGGAGCATCAACAAACTAAGATATGCAGATGACACAATAGTACGAGGGGGTTATCGTAAAGCAATAATTATCACCCAGAAGTTATGGTATTTTGATGAAATTTGTCAGTGTCATCATCACCAAGTGACTTTTTCTTTTCCCCAAAATGAAAAATCCATTGTAGGGTCGCTGATTTGACAACACAGATGACGTCATTCATGAAGTGGAAGAGTGATTTAGGGTGCAGTCTGCAGACATCTACAATAACAGTATTTGAAGGGTCAAGAAATGCTGGGGAAAATGTGTAAATCTGGATGGTAACTACGTAGAGATAAGTTAACAACTACAAATCAAAACAAACTTTCTGTCAAAAAAATTTAAAGGTAATAATTAAAACTTTACAATATCCCCTCGTACTAGTGCAAAATATGATGGACTTTGATCAATTACTAAGGAAGGTCAAGGAAGAAAGTGCACAGGCAGGCTTCCTACTGAACATGAAGATAATGACCACAAAGTACCTACATAAATTCAAATTAGAAAATGAGGAAATTGAAATAGGTAAAGATTTTCCATAGCTTGGATCAAACATCATTCAGAACAGACACTGCAGTTGAGAGATAAGGAGGAGACTAGAAATGGGAAGGGCAGTCATGAAAGAGTTAGAGAAGATCCTAATGAGTAAAGATATACAACTAATCACTAACTAACTGACTATCCAGATCACTGTATTCTCCACCACTATGTGATGTGAGAGCTGAACAGTGAAAAAAGTGGATAAAAAGAAAATCAACTCATTTGAAATGAGTGCTGAGGATCCCATGGACAGCAAAAAAAGACAAACAAAATGGGCCCTTGAACAGATCAAGCCTGAAATACCCCTAGAAACCAAGATGATCAAATTGAGACTGTTGTACTTTGGCAACATCATGAGAAGGCATAACTGATTAGAAAAGGCAATAATGCTGAGAAAAGTTGAGGTTAGAAGAAAGAGAGGAAGACCACACACCAGATGGCTGGACTCAAATAAGGAGGACACAGACATGCAACTGCAAAACTTAAGTAGAGCAACAGAAGACAGAAAGGCTTGGCAATGTCTCATCCACAGGGTCACCATGAGCCAAAGTTGACTCGAGGGCAGTTAACAACAAACAAGAACAAAGTATTACGGTAAGTAAGCATTAAGTAGTACTATTACATAAGTATTATGTAGTTGTATTAAGTATTATTCTCCTAGAATTCTTTGAAATATTTTTCAGCATAAATCTAGACTCCTAGAGTTGGAAGAGACCACAAGGGCCATCCAGTCCAAGCCCATTCTGCTATACAGAAAGCCACAATCAAAGCATTCCCAACAGAAGACCATCCAGTCTTTGTCAAAAAACTTCCAAAGAAGGATGCTCCACCACTCTCCAAGACAACATCTTCTACTTTTGAACACCTCTTACCATGAGGTGGAGTGAAAGGAGAAATAATCATATAGGAATACACACACACACATATATATTTAAAATGAATCATATATAACTACTATTCAAAAGTTGATCATAGCAATTGAGTGATATCCTACGCATGGAATTTATACATAACTGTAATTTTCTAAATGCATTTTCAATAATATGGAACGATATTTTCACAAGGGATGAAAATATAGAGGAAATGAAGAAAATTGTAGCATAATCTGCTGAGTTTAAAGCAATTTTTTTCTGATCAAGAAAAAAATGTTTGAAGTAAACAGTCATTTTATTGTGAGATTACAGGGCCAGCTATTGTATTATATGCAAGTGTTTGCAGTCCCCCTGTCTCCAAGGGAATGCTCATTTGTAGCTCCAACTCTTTATGTCTTTTACCACCACTGAAAAATAAACTGCAGAAAGAATGTCACCAAACACAAACTTTTTGAATCATTATAATAAACCCCAGACAGTATGCAAAATGGAGCTACTAAGATTAAAACCCACAAGGACTTGTAAACTCTAAAGATGTGGTGTTTTGCAGGGGGAAACCCAACTTTTTTCAACTGCAAAAACGCAAGTGTGAATTGCATCAAAATACTGTATGGTCCCAGTTGTTTGTTTCAGGAATCAAAAAGATTAACACAATGCACACAGGGAAGGGGAAGTGGTGAATTCTGCTTTGAGGGGATACTCAATGGCCCCATAACTTTGCACCAGGCTCTCTTTCAATCTGTCTCTCACACAAAGAAACAGATCCCCCCTCTTCAATAAATTTTAGATTCATCACAATCTCTATTTTCCCTAAAATTGGTTCACTATTTCAGAGAGGTATTCCTGATTTTAAAATGCAATTTTCTCTAACCATCTGTTCCGATTGGTTTACTTTGGTTGTGAGATTTGCACAGCCATTATATTTTTTTTAGGCTTAGTTCTACTGGTTTTCTTCTTTCAAGTTGTAGACTGAGGGTGGATACAGACCAGCCAAAAGGGCCAGCCTGGGGGTGGAGTCGGGGTGTGGCAACTGCACGCCAGTAGCCCTGACTCTGCCCCGATGCTGCCATCAAGCCGTGTGTCCCACCGCAAAGCGTGTGGCATCAGGGCACTCCCTTGGCGCAGTGTTCAGACACGCTGCACTAAAGGAATGTGGAAAAGCCACCGCCACTGCAGCAAGGGAGGCTTTTTGCCAATTCAAAAAGGAGCGGCATTTGCCAGCTCATTTTGGAGTGGTAAAGTGCCGGATCGGGGCCACGGCATGTGGTTGCTGCAGCCTCGATCCAGCAAGGAAAAGGAAATGGGATGCCACCCCTTAGGGGCTGTCTGTATAGCCCTTGAGTCTAACATATCTGAAATGTTTGGGACCAAAAGTGTTTTGCTTTTCAGATGTTTTTGGATTTTGTGATACCTGTATTTGCATGTAGATAGATACATAATGAGATATCTTGGCAATGGGACCCAAGCCTAAATACAAAATGCATTTATGTTTTATATATACTTTATATACATAACCTCAAGGTAATTTTATATAATATTAAATGTATGAAATAATTTGTGTACACTGAACTATCAGAAAGCATAGGTGTCACTATCTCAGTCAACCATGAAAAAAGTTTTGGTTTATGGAGTACACTTGGCCCTCCATATCTATGGATTTTTTTATCCATGGATTCAAGCATCCATGACTTAAAAATATTCCAAAAATATATAAATTCCAAGAAGCAAGTCTTGATTTTGCTATTTTATATAAGAAACACCATTTCACTGTAGCCAAAGGTCTAATTAAAGGGGAATTTATGATTATTGCGAGATGGGCCAGCTACTGTGCCCTGCGGTACCGTCTTCCCTAGGTGTATACTGAGAAGACCAGGGAATCCCAGAAATAGGACTGAGGCAGATGCTTCCAATGAATATATTTTTATTATAAGGCAAAATCACACTAACATGCACTCACACACTCACTCAAGGCTCAGGAAAGTCAAGGTTGGAGGTTGGAATAGATGGCAGGCTTTGCTAAGGGAGATGCTTACCGAAATGTAGTCTTCCTCCGGGATACGGATGGGACGAGAGGCGATGGGGGACAAGCCTGACTCCGCAGCGTGGGTTTGAGCAGGCTTGCCGGTAACTAACTTCAGAGGTCAGAGTGACGTGGAGTCGTTTAGACCACGAGGATAGCACACAGACTGGCTAAAATCTGGGGCTTATATAGGGCCAAATGGGCCTTGAGGCTAAAGGTGATGATTGCGATGATGGCACCCTGCTGTATAGGGTCCCATTGTATTTGGTGGTCTTAATCCGAGGGTCTCATGTCCTGGGGGAATGAATGAATAGGTGACACAAAGCACCTTCCAATGGGTGGGGGTGTGTGAGGCTGGGTGGCACAATACATACATTACACCCTTGATGGCTGAGGGTGCTTGTGACTGGGTGCCACAATACATTCGAATGATTGGGATGATTTGATCAGGGGGAAATCCCATCAGCAACTCTCCTAGACTATCTGGGGCTATTCAGCGGGGATTAAGGGTGGTGGCCCATGCCATGGGCGCAGAGGATTTTTGCCTCCAATTCTACTGCCAGAGTTCATCTGGAGGTCATTATGGAATTTCATATTTTTGATAGCGAGGGAACCATGGGTCATATTTGGATATTAAGGACTATGGGTAACATCACTGTATCATTATATTGAATGGGACTTGAGCATTCATGGATTTTGGTATCCACGGAGGAGTCCTGGAACCAAACTCCAGCAGGTACCAAGGGCTCACTATATTTTGGAGTTTGGAATTCTGGATAAGGGAGACTCAACTTGTACTAACTGTGTGTGTGTGTGCATGTGTGTGTGTAAATGAGTAACAGAGATAAAGGGCTGCATATTGTTACAGGAAAGAAACTGTAACTTGCACATGTCCAACACCGGGAGAGATTTATTGGCCAACTACTTTGACAGAATGTTTTGCAGAGCAATACTCCATTCATAGTAACAATGCCAAGAGACACATATCTACTCAGCAGTAAGTCCTAATGAATTCAGTGGCACTAGTCCTAGGTAAATATGTACAGTAGTCTAAATGAGGCTGTAGTCTAAATGAGACATTCTAAAAAACCATTGAATGCATGGGTGTCTTTGTGATAATCATGATTTTTTTGCTTGTGTGTTTGTGTTTGTTTTCTAACAACAACTCTGTGAAGTAGGTTAGGTTGAGAGGCTGTGATTAGTTCCAGGTGGCCACCTGAGTGTTATATGGAAGCAAGGATCTGGGAAGAGAGGGGTGGATACGAACACAGAATATATGATGTGACCATTGAGCTAAAACAAAGTTGTAGCTTTGAACACAGCCTAAGGGAAGAAATGGAAGAAATGTTCCTGCTTCTTGCTCTGTTACTAAAGTTCTTGTGATTTTTTTTTTCAAACAACCAAAGGAAATTCCCGTTTACATGGAATATCCAGAACAATTACTAGCACAAATAGAACTATGTATCCCTACCCAAAGGCTGGGTTCTTGTTATTCCAGATTGATAGCAAAAAGCTCCATTTTCCCCTCAAGAAGTATAGTTTGCTAGGTGAGCCAGGCTGTGTAGTGGGTTAAGCTTTGGACTGTGACTCTGGACATCAGAGTTCAAGCCATGGAAACTCACCTTGGGCAAGTCACATACTCTCAGCCTCTGAGGATGGGAGTGGCAAACCCCCTATGAAGAAACTTGCCAAGAAAACCCTGTGATAGGGTTGCCTTAGGGCAGGGGTAGGCAACCTTTCCCCTTTAAGGGCCAAGGGACTTCAGCTCCCAGGAGCCTCAGCCATGTTGGCCAATAGTCCCATGTTGGCCAATAGCTCCTGGGATTCTGGGAGCTGAAGTCCCTCGGCCCTTAAAGGGGAAAGGTTGCCTACCCCTGCCTTAGGGTCATCATAAGTCAGAAATGACTTGAAGGCAAATAGTTTGCTAGGTAGTCAGTGTGATGAAGTGGGTTAAACATTGAATGATGACTCTGGAGACCAGGGTTCTATTCTCAGCTCAGCCATGAAATCCACTAGGTGACCTTGGGCAAGCTACACTCTCTCAGCCTCAGGGGAAGGCAATGGCAAACCTCCTCTGAACAAATCTTGCAAAGAAAACCCTATGATAGGTTCACCTGAGGGTCGCCATAAGTGGGAAATGACTTGAAGTCACACAACAACAACAATAGCTTGCTAGTTTTGATTAAAGGTATATTCTTTTCTACTCTGGATGGCCAAATGCCAGAGTTAAACAAGATTGACAATGTTGCTTACTCTGGATGGGAGGAGGAGCACAGCTTTTATGCTGGAACAATAAGGACAATATCACACTTCACTATTATAGTGCTATTATTTTATTTTAACTACTATGGCTGTCTCTTATGAAATCTTGGGATTTGCAATTTAGGAACGGGTATTTAGAATTCTAAGCCAGAGATCTCTTAGGCCTCACTAAACTACAAATACCAGAATTCCTCAGGAGCCAGCCATAGCAGATAAAGCAGATTAATAGCACTATTATCAATGTAGTGTGATATTGATGTCAATTTTTGAAACACTGTATCTTTAGGTTTCCAGAGTCGATAGCAAGCAAAGACACAGAAGGGATTGCTATGCATCAACAGGAAACTTGAAGGCACACACATACATACATAATGATACTATACTATATTATATCTACTGCATACCAATATTTAATCATATTGCATGCATTCACGTGCACACACACACACACACACACACATTATTGTATAGATAGATTTGGGAGGTTTTCAGGTTTTCCTAACTCAGTACAAAAACAAACAAAAAGGTTCACTTTACACAGAAAGTTTACTGTTTGCCAAAGCATTACTTTAAACACACATACACACACACACACACCAATGGAGGTATACCCTTCAACCATCCTGATTTTGTAGGAGCAGTTTCAATTAATCATCTGCCATCCTACATTTTCATCTGCTTTTAAAATACCCAAGATTTTGGGCCTAAGCAGACTGCCAGAAATAGTGCACATTAAATTGAGGCACTGCCCTGGCTCAGTGCTAGGGAATCATGGGAACTGTAATTTATTGTGGTACCAGAGCTCTCTGACAGAGAAGGCTCAATGTCTCAGAAAAAAATACAATTCCCATGACTCCCTAGCACTGAGCCAGGGCAGTGCCTCAATTTAATGTGCACTATTTCTGACAGTCTGCTTAGGCCTTTTGTCTCCTTCTCCCCCTTTCCCTTTTCTCCTGGGCTTACTTTAGTGGGAGCAAACCGAATTCAAAGTGCAAAAGTAGTTTGCATTCAGTTAGCTTAACGGGGGGAAATGAGAGGAGATAGGAATCTTGTCCATCCCATTAGGCTCAAGCAAGAACAAACTGCTGCAGTTGTAGCAGAAAATGGGACCCGAGACCACAGGGTAAAGAAAAGTTTCTTTATTGAAAAAGTAAGGCCAGTGGGCCCAGCAGGAGATAGCTTTCCAGAGGTGCCGAGCCCCAAACTGAGCTCCTGAGGATCTTTTATAGTGATCTTACAAGCATGTCAAGCATATAGGAAAACTGCTCCCCCCTCCCTCTCTAGTTCAGTTAATTTCACAATATTCAGCACTTCTCGCTTGGGCAAAGATTCTTTACATAACAGAAAATGTTTATAGAACATAGCAGATGTTTACAGAACAAGAAGTCTTATCAGAGTGAACGTTGTGTCTAGTGTAGAACATCATATGAGTCTGGGGAGAGAAAGGCAGCAAAAAAGTATTATTCTTATAAGGTCTCATGTGGCTATCTTGTCTGACCCCAAACAGCAATCATAGAAACTCATTATAATAGATCAATAGGCACACACAAGCATTTGGCTACTTCACAGTGCCTCATAGCTTGTGTGTTCTTTCTCATTAATATTTTTTCCCTCTTAAGCACCTGATTTTGTTTGTTGAGATATGTCCCAGTATTCATCTGTGAAACTCTGCAGATCATGTGGACACAGAGGTGAGGAGGTAGTGTTTTGGTTTGTTTTAGTTTGGGTTTTGTACAAAAGCAAAGTTCTTTTTGCAAAAATGAGTCTTCCACAACTATGTCGCACAGTATGAAATCACTGAGAAATATTTAAAAACACTCCTAATCTTCCCCCTTGTGGAAGAAAAACTTTTGAAACTTTTTGCAGGCAAGAGCAAAATAAGCCAAGATTTACATCCTGAGGAACTGGTTATCCTTTTGATATATTCATGTCCTCATATAGGAGTTGGCAGCCTCTGGGTAAAGTTAGTAACTTTCATAACCCCCACACCTCCACACAAAATATGCTGAAGGTAGAACAGAGAGAAACCTTCAGGGAGCTGGTTAAAATCTACTTCACTTGAGTGGCCATCCTCAGAGTACAAAGAGGTCAATATATCCATAATGATTATTACTATTTCTTTCTTTTTTAAAAAGAAAAAAAACCTAAGTTACTTTCACAAAAGAAGGGTGTCTGGGAGGGGGGAAGGCACTTAAATGATTTTTCCTGTGCACTATCTTGTCTAGAAGCTGTCTAATTTCCCGAAGGATCTTAGAGACATCAGAACTCCCAAAGCAAGGGATTTTTTTTCCTTTTTCTAAAAAAAGGTTTCTAATAAAAGAGCCTGGATCACAAAAAAACTATAGATAGATCATTTGGTATGTTTCCCTAAACTACCTAATGAATCCTCTTTGAAAACAATCCTGTAAGAAGGAAAGATATCTTAAGGTCTTTAGACCAAAGGACTATCTCAGCTGTACCCTCCAACACTTCACAGATGAAAACTGGGACCATGTGGCCAAATAACATCAGTGTGCGATGAAGATGGTGAAAGTTTTTAATGAGAAAGAACACATGAGCTAAGGAAGGATGCAGCAGTTTGCTTTTGCCTGAGTCTGCACAGAAGGGCAAGATTCTGCTCCTTCTCTCCTGTCTCCCCACTGAATGAATAGAGTGCAAACTACTTTTTCCACTTTAAACTCATCTTGCAGCAACTGAAGTAAACTAAGGACAAAAAGAGAAAGTAAGAGGAGGAGAGAGAAACTAGAACATTTTAAAAGTAGTTGGAAAATGAGGAGACGGTAAAGGATCAATGAGGAGTGTCTGCCAAAACAAGACAGTTGGAGGGTATGCTCATCCAGGATTCAGATTTTCCAGAACAACCAAGGAAACGTCCATTGGATGCTCACCTAAGCCATAGCTTTCCCTAGATATTGCCTTCCTGGTATTCAAAGACATGCGCCCTCCCATCCTGGATGAAGCATATAGCCATCAGGATTAGTAGCAATTGATAGCGGTAGGCTCCATGACTTTGTTTAATCCCCCTTTAAAACCGTCTGTGTTGGTAGAAACCACACCACATCTTCCCTAAGTTTCTTATCATCTGGTTTCATTGCATTTTTCTACTATTACGAGGGATGGAAAGGACAAAACCTCTTATTTATTTCATTTCATTTCTCTCCTGCCTTTCCCCAATACTAAGACTGAAGGTGGCTTGTGAAACATTAACTTCAACACAGAATAAAACATACAAAAACTTCAATGTGTGTGTGTGTGTCAAAGGACCAGTGTGGTGTAATGATTGGATTTGCTCTTGAGGGACCAGAGTTCAAATCTCACTCAACCATGGAAACTCACTGGGTGAATTTGGGTAAGCCATAGCCTCAAAAGAAGACAATACAGGAAAATAGATTCCATCTGCAATCTGAAGGCCATGGAAAGGCAATAAAAGTCAGTATAGGTTTCTCAAAAACAAGTTATACCAGAGTAATCTTTAGTTCTCTTTTTTGATGGAATTACAAGCTTGGTAGATGAGGGAGATGCTGTGGATGTAACGTATCTGGATTTCAGTAAGGCCTTTGGCAAGGTCCAAAATTAAATCTTTGCAAAAAAGACTAGTAAAATGTGAATGCAATTGTTGTGTGGATTTGTAATTGGTTGGCTGGCTGAATCCAAAGGGTGCTCAGCAATAGCTCCTCTTCATCTTGGAGAAAAGTGACCAGTAGGGTGCCACAGAGGGCTGTCCTGGGCCCAGTGCTCTTCAACATCTTTATCAATTGCTTGGATGATGAAACAGAGGACATGCTTTCTATGTTGATACAGATTAACATAGCTTTGTCTTTGATTTACATCCCTGGTTATTTTAAATTGGGATTTCATTGTTGCAGGCCAGTTGACTACAGTGGATTAAGGGGATAGTAGAGGCAATCCAGATTCCACTCTCATTCTCTTCTATGGAGTTCAGACTAGCAACTGCCAAACCATGGACAGTAACAGTCATCTATCTCAGAGCTTCTGAAAGCATAAATGAGATGCATTTATTGAAATTGTTAATGAATTCCACAATCTCCTCTAAATCTAAGCAATTAGCTGTTGTTAGCAATAACAGGTGTCACTCAAGAGATTCTCTCTTCATTGTTGATTATCACTTTTTTTTGTACCAAGTCATAAAAAGGTACAAAAAAGGGGGAAATCACATAGTTAGTAGTTTTGGCCAACTTAAGGAAGGCAAATTAGAATCATTACTATTCTCTGGCTAAGGAGTGAGCAGGTCTTCTTAGAATGTTGCTCATTTACATACTTTGATCTGATGGGTGTAGGTACCTAATTATACAGCAGCCAGCAATGGGTTTTTGATGTACTTGGTTAATTAATATTCAGCATAATAATTAATTGTGCAGATTGCTCCCTTGCATACCAAACTTGGTTTCTTAAATGGAAATAATATTTAGAAATGTGTCAGCAATGTACAGGGTGGGTGACAGAACTATCCACAAAAGCATTCTACAATCCATTAAGATCTGTAAAAGAGTGAGATTTTCAGCTTTGCCGAATGTTCCATTATTCCTCAAAGATTCTTTATTTCCTTCCTTAGACATTTCTAAAAACAAATATTGGCATATGCCTCAAATTGGACAGTTGTTCTAGGGCAAAAAAACATGGAAGGATCACTTTGTGCTAACCATTTATTCTCACAAAGAAACATGTCAAGTAGTCACATGCCAGGCATGTTCGAGATCAGCCTCTTTCTCTCAGTGCATCTACACTGTAAAAATAATGCAGTTTGGCACCACTTTAGCTGCCATGGCCCCATCCAACAGACTCCTGGGATTTTTTGTGAGGCACCAGCACTTTTTGGCAGAGAAAGCTAAAGACCTGGTAAAACTGCAAATCCCAGGATCCCATAGGATGGACCTTAAAATGGTGCTACATTACATTATTTCTACAGTATTGATGCTCCACCACTCTTCTCTCCCCCATAAGATTCTATACTAAGGAAATACCCATGGAGTTATATGGCAGTTGTGTTACACCTCCTCAGTAGGGAATTAGGAGGTTGCATTATCAATAACACAACCAAATGGAGACTGCTACCCATTGGGATAGACAGGGTAGTGTGGGCAATGTAAAGTGTACATCAGCTGTAGGCAATGAGAGACTTTGGCCCTTATCACATGGGGTCTGAAGCAGAGCTAATCCAAAGGGCATCCACAGCTAATACATATTATTCCCCCGTGTTTACACATGACGCTGCCCCAGAACACGGAGCTAATCCGTATTGTTCCCCCGTGTCTACACACGACGCTGCCCCAGAACACGGAGCTAATCCGTATTGTTCCCCGTGTCTACACACGACGCTGCCCCAGAACTCGGCAGAATACGGAGCTAATCCGTCAGGAGCAGGGAGATTTTGACATTCGGTTTGTAGAGGATGTACCTAGGGAGCCTTCGCATTCATTGCGAATTGGTGGGCAAGGCGAATTGGTGGGCAGGGCGAAAATCCCAGCGAGGGGAAGCGATTGCCTTGGCAAAAGGCAAACCGGATTGGAAAGAAGAGGAGGAGAGGAAGAGGGAAGAGGGAAGAGGGAGGCGATCTCTCTCTCTCCATGGGCTGCCTTCCCTTCTCCAGTCCTCCAGCCCTCCTCCTCCCCGGTTCCCATGGCTGCCTTTCCTCCCGGCTTTTTGTGACGGGAGAGAAGGGAGCCTTGGTATTAATTGCGAAATGGCCAAAAGGGCGATTTCGCTACGGAACCGAATTTATTTCTACTTCTGTTTTTCTTCGCTTTTTCTTTGCTTCATGGCCAGCGTTTGATAAGGTCCTTTGTGGCTGAAGAGAGATGTATAAATACTCTAAATAAATAAATAGTAGAGCCAAGCAATTCTGTTTTTCCACCTTTCTCTGGATTTGTGATAACACTGTGTACCAACTCCTTAGTGTTAATATTAAAGCCATGGAAGAGGGGCATCTCATGATTTTATCCAGTTTAAACAAGCACATGGTTTTAACTTTTAACTTGTTTGTCTTGTTTGTCTGACCGCATCATATGTTTTAGGCAATAATTGTAATTGTTACTGTTGTTACTGTTTTTATTGTATAATAATATCCAGGGATCTTTGGATATAGTACGGGGTATAAATACATTAATAAATAAAATAAATTGAATAAAATGAATGACATGAATAAAGTATATATAAACCTTAAGCAAATTTAAAAACAGTGATTGGAATTCCTTAATTAAGTATACTTATCTATACTTGTTGAGTATACTTAAGACTTATTTAAGTGTATTTAACTAAGGGCCTTTGCAGACTCCAGAAATAGTGCAAATTGAGTCATCTTTTAGGGTTAGGGTTAGGGTTAGGGAATCATGGGAACTGTATTTTATTGTGGCGCCAGAGCTCTCTGACAGAGAAGGCTCAATGTCTCAGAAGAAAAACAATTCCCATGATTCCCTAGCACTAACCCTAACCCTAAAAGTGGACTCAATTTGCACTATTTCTGGCAGTCTGCAACCCCCCTAAGACTTCTCCTGGCCTATCCACACCCAAACCTAATGGAAATGTAATTCAACCATGCTCAGATTGCCAGACGAATGGACCTCCTTCTCACCATGTAACAGAAATCTGATAAAGTAGATTGGGGAAAGGAATTATGATCATGGCAATAGCACCAAAATAGGGACTGACAGTGTATATATACTGTTGAAATAATGCAGTTAGATACCACTTTATGTTCTGTAGCTGCATCCTATGGAACCCTAGGATTTGTAGTTTTACAAAGTCTTGAGTCTTCATTGCCAAAGAGGGCTGGTGCCTAGCCAAACTACAAATCCCAGGATTCTGTAGGATGGAGCCATAGCACTTTTTCAATATTCATCTGCACAGGTAGCTTGCCCTCAAGTAGGCCTAGGCAATTCAAACAACTAAAGGAGTTAGACTGAGCTATGTCCTCACCCCATTTATAATTGAATTTATTTATTTCAGATGTATCTGGATTTCTTGCTACATTGCTCACCAGTGGCTCCTCTTCTTCCAGGAAAGAACTGACTAGTGGGGTGCCACAGGGTTCTGTTCTGGGTTCAGTGCTATCCAACCTTTACCAATGACTTGTATGATAGAATGGGGGCACACTTATCAAATTTGCAGATGACACCAGATTAGGAGGGTTAGTTAGCACTCCGGGAACAGGATCAGAATTCAAAATGACCTTAATAGATTAAAAAGCTGGGCCAAAACTAACAAAATGAATTTCAACAAGAGGTACTACACTTGAGCAGTAAAAATGAAAGGCCCAGATATAGAGTAGACCACAACCTGAACATGACCATAAGCTGAACATGAATCAACCATGTGATGTATCAGCAAAAAGGTCAATGTGATACTAAACTGCATCAGTAGGAGTATAGTGTTTAGATTGAGGGAAGTAACAGTAGAACTCTATTCTACTTTGGACAGACCTCACCTGGAATACTGTGTCCAGTTTTGGTCACCACAATTCAAGAAGGATAGTAACAAATTGGAGCATGTTCAGAGGAAGACAAACAAAATGGTGAAAGGTCTGGAAACCATGCCCTATGAGGAAAGGCTTGGGGAGCTGGGTACGTTTAGCATGGAGAAGAGAAAGTTAAGAGGTGATATGATAGCCATGGCTAAATATTTGAAGGGATGTCACATTGAGGATGGAGAAACTTGATTTCTGCTGCTCCAGAGATTAGGACATGGTACAATGGATGCAAACTACAGGAAAAGAGATTCCACCTCAACATTAGGAAGAACTTCCTGACAGTAAGAACTGTTCAACAATGCAACATGCTGCCTCAGATTGTGATGGAGTCTCTTTCTTTGGAGGGTTTGAAACAGTGGCTGGGTGGCCATATGTTGGGAGAGCTTAGATTCTGTGTTCCTGCGTGGCAGGAGGTTGGACTTGATGACCCTTGAAGTATCTTCCGACTCTATAACTATATGAACTTCTCAAGCTAATACCTTAGGCAAATTCAAGTGAACAGAACAAATTTTTCTCCAGTTGAAGTGAAGCTTGTCTATCTTTCCTTATCTTACTGCAGACTATTAAGCTTTCACAAATCTCAGTGTTCATTGGAACCCAGTCTAAAAATTATTATGACACAATTAAATGAAGGTTTTCCCCTCTTCATTATAACCAGTACTAGAGTCCTAAATCATTAGCCAGCACATTTACAATTCTGCCCCAAGCCATGGTATGTCTCTGTCATTTACCTGCAAGCTTTTACATTTGCAGCCAACTCACAAATGATTCTTTCTGCAGGACAGCCTGACAGAACCATTATAAATGTCTGAAACAGCTGATCATAATGATATTATTATTCCCTCCCAATCAATTTAGTGATGGTCATTTGAATTTTATTGTTTTTAAACAGTGATAATTAAAAAAAGGTTATTCGCATCTGAAAGTTCTCTGCATTGTGTTTAGTGTCACGTTGTTGCCATATTTTTGCTGCAAGTATCTTGACAATTCCATTAACAGGTATAATCAACTCATTTTATAATTGCTTCTGAGATACTTAAGGAGGTTTAATTTCTGGGGTTTTCCTCTTCACTAAAAGAGTCTCCAGTATATATATAAAAAAAATTATGTAGAATCACTAGCCAGAAGCTTATATAATCCTCTGCATAACAGCTTTATGTATACTTAAATATGTAGCAGAGGCACTACAAAAACCTGTTACTGAATTGTGAAGATGCATAATGGAACACTGGCAAAAGCACCTGATGAGCACCAGTGGAGCCTGATGCATGTCAGAATCCCCTAGCCACTGTCTCATCATGCATCAGGGGACTGTAGCACATCAGAGAAAATACCACATGTATCCAATGCATATCAGTCCCAATGCACATTGGTCACTTTGACAGCTCCACTATGCAGTTACCTAACAGCAGCCCTCTACTGAAAATGGATGTTATGGAACTACTCAATATTAATTCCCACAAGCATAAATCCACCAATGGAGATATAACTGCCATACAGGATTCACACACCCCCGTTGAAATTTTAAGTTGTTAGCCTAAAAAGTTTCATAGGCTTCTGATCTATAAAATCATTCTTCTTCACTGTACAGAGGAAACTTCTTTGCCCTCCTAGATTTCATTAATTAAAATTCTAAAGGTGACTAAGAGTTTCCCAAGTTATTGGGTGATACAAGAATCATAGACATGGGAGAATCCTTGAGGGTTATGTAATTTACTCCCATAGCAAGTCATTACATACAGTACCAGCAGATTTTTAGAGGGGCACATCACAGTTGAATCTCCAAACTTGATTTACTCCAATTCAAATTTGATTCACTCATGCATTTGTGGAGACACTCAACTCTATCTCTTCATATCATTGGAATTGGCTGGGGCAGTCTTGATGATGGAGCAGTGTTTGGATATTACAAGCAGTTGGATGGAGTCAATGCACTGAAGATGAGGCCTGCTAATATGGAGGCTCTATAGATTGGTGGTTCTTGGACCTAGGAATTCGATGAATTGCCCTTGATGTAGTTGTATTCCCCCAAGGAACAAGTGCACAACATGGAAATATTTCTAGATCCATATTTGGCACTATAACCCCAGGTGCACACCATGGTTTGGCACCAGCTTTAGTTGGGCTATCAGCTACAGTCTTTCCTAGACAGGGATAACTTAGCTACAGTATTCAATTCACTGTTAACTTCGTGATTGTTATTGTTATGTGCTCTCAATCCAGCTTGAACTTATGTCGGCCCTTTCAAATTCCTGTTATTAATGGTTGTGTTCAGGTCTTGCCAATTCAAGATTTTCTTCCTTGATTGAATCAGTCCATATTTAATGTGGTTTTCCTCCATACCTACTGATTTCTACATTATCCAGCGTTATCCTCTTTTCCAGTGGGTCATATTTCTTCATGATGTGTCCAAAGTATGATAGCCTTTGTTTAGTCATCATGACTTCTAGTGAGAATTTAGGCTTGCTTTGCTCCTGGAGCCATTTGTTTGTCTTTTTTTTCAGTCCACAGTGTCAATAAAACCTTCCCCCAGTACCACATGCCAAATGAATTGATTCTCTTTTTGACAACTTCTTCCTGTCCTGCTTTCACAGATATACATAGAAATTGGAAATACTATGGCATGAGTGATCTTGATTTTATTATTCAATGACAGAGAGAGTGTTACTTGTTCATGGTCACCCAGTGGATTTCTATGGCTGAATGGGAATTTAAACTGTCTCCATAGTTCTTGTCCAATGCTCAAGCCACTACACCTTGCTGGCTTTCTTTACTGAAAGCTAGTTTATTCCAACATTTAAGGAAAAATAAATTTGACATGAATGTCTAGTCGTAACTGACTGTAGGGAACGGTGCTTATCTCCGATACTAAGCCGAAGAGCCAGCGTTGTCCGAGGACTGCTCTGGTGGTCATGTGGCCAACATGGCTGTGCCAAATGCTGTTATCTTCCCACTGAGAAGTGGTACCTATCTATCTACTTGCATTTCCATGCTTTCAAACTGCTAGGTTGGCAGAAGTTGGGACTACTGACAGGAGCTCACTCCATCATGCAGCACTCAGGCCTTGAATTGCCAACCTTCTGATCTTCCGATCATCAGAACTGGCATCTTAACCACTAAGCCACCATATATAAAATGCTGTGTATGGGCTGTGTATATATGTTATATATTATATATGCACAGTGATACATGCATTCCGTATGCAATTTTGCCCATACACAGCATTTTTCTAATATTATGGCCTAGTTGGTTTATAAGTCACAGCTAGATTAAACACATTTTTTACTTACCAAATTTCTGTTGATTTAATGGGTGCATTCTGGTAACAATTGGGGCTAACAATTGGATTTAGGCTAATGTTTTTGATCATTTACATTAACAGGCAAATGAATGTGACCATCTTTGCCTAATACACCTATTTCTCTATGCCTCTTTTGATCAAAGAACTCCATTGAAAAATCTGGAGAAATGCACATTTTGCAGGATAACAGAGTTGTGGGTGATGTGTTGATACAAAGAAATTAAGTGTCCATTAAATATTCATGTACCTAAGTGCAAAATTAGGTAATTTCATAATAAAAAAAGGGGGGGATAATTTACCCTTAACTTATACCTAGCAAGCTTGACCTCTAAAACTTTTGAAACAGGTGAGGAGTGTTGCCTGTCCCACACCAGCTTATCAGTCCAAGGAGCTGTTTTTAGGTGGTTTAGAGCAGGGGTAGGCAACCTTTCCCCTTTAAGGGCCGAGGGACTTCAGCTCCCAGAATCCCTGGAGCTATTGGCCAACATGGGACTATTGGCCAACATGGCTGAGGCTTCTGGGAGCTGAAGTCCCTCGGCCCTTAAAGGGGAAAGGTTGCCTACCCCTGGTTTAGAGGGATCCACTGCAAGTGAATACATAAGAACATGTTCTTAAAATCTGACCTTTAAAATTTGAGTCAGCTATGTGGTGCAGCAGCCAAAAAGCCAATGCAGTTCTGAGCTACTTCAAACAGTATATTGTCCAGATCAAGGGTAGTAACAGTGCCACTCCATTCTGCTTTGGTCAGACTTCACCTGGAATATTGTGTCCAGTTCTGGGCACTACAATTCAAGAAGGACATTAACAAGTTGGAATGTGTCCAGAGGAGGGCAAGCAAGATGGTAAAAAGTTTGGAAACTATGTCTTCCCAGGAGGGACTTAGGGAGCTGGATCCGTCTAGCTTGGAGAATTGAAGAGTGTGAGGTGACATGACAACTTTAGAAAAATCATTAAATATGTGAAGGGATGTCCTGTAGAAGATGAAGCTAGCTTGTTTTTTGCTGCACCAGAGACTAGAATATGAACCAATTTATTCAAATTTCAAGAAAAGAGATTCCACTAAAACATTAGGAAGAACTTCTTTATCATAAAAGCTGCTTGACAGTGGAATAAAGGTATTCCCCATTGACAAAGTTGTCAAGTCATGTCTTACCGTAGGGGGCGGTGCTCATCTCCGTTAATAAGCCGAAGAGCCAGCATTGTCTGAGGACTACTCTGTGATCATGGGGCCAGCATATTGCACAGAATGCTGTTACCTTCCCACTGAGAAGTGGTAACTATTTATCTAGTTGCATTTGCATGCTTTTGAACTTCTAGATTGGTAGAAGCTGGGACTAGTGATGGGAGCTCATCCCATCATGCAGCATCGTAACAGTGAAATAGATGTGACTTTATACCTGTCTGCTTTAAACTTATCTTAGCAGCATTGCAAACAAAGAAGATGCAGGTCTGCAACTTGTGACTCCAATTACATGACTTTTCTTACATTTGATATTTTTGTACCATGTTTGTCTGTTGGACAAGCCAACAAGCTTTGAAAGCTAGTGGGTTTTGGAGGAGGATGAGGAGCACTTTTTGTTTGGCCTAATAAATGTCTCACCAAATAAATAGAGTTACAACTCTATTTAAGGGATGAAGAAAAATGTGGTCCACAGACCCCATGGATCTTACCAAAGCGATTCCTGAGGTATTATTTTAGTGAGTGCAAAATAAATAAGTATTGCATAAATGTGTTGGAATTAGAAAATTTTGCATATACTTACCTATACTCACTGGTTATTACCTATACTCACTATTATACCTATTACCTATACTCACTGGTAATAAGATTGCATGTCACTCTCTAAGGCAGGGGTAGGCAACCTTTCCCCTTTAAGGGCCGAGGGACTTCAACTCCCAGAATCCCAGGAGCTATTGGCCAACATGGGACTATTGGCCAACATGGCTGAGGCTTCTGGGAGCTGAAGTCCCTCGGCCCTTAAAGGGGAAAGGTTGCCTACCCCTGCTCTAAGGACTTTATCACATGAGGCATGAAAAGTGGAATTGGAGCAGGATAGTAGTGTCTGTTGCTGTATCTTATCACATGATGCTTTGACTGTCCAGTAGCTGGTCTGTAATCCATCCATTGCTAGATTACTCCTTTTCATTGATGGGCAAAACCCATCAAAGCCCCCCCCCCCATCACACTGCTTTTACACTATTGAAAAAATGTGATAAGTTCCTTCCAAAGCAGTTCTGAAATGCAAGCCATGATGTGGTACAAGTGGGCTGCTAACCTCCACTCCCCTCGCTATTCCTAAACAGAGTTTTTTTCTTTTTTGAAAAATTATTTTCTTTATTTTTTTACTTAATGGATTGCCATGATTGCACAATTCCTCAAATAAAGACAGACTGACCAAAAGGCATGCTGAAAAGAAAAGGAGGACTATGGAGACAGAGGCCTGGACATAATTAGCACCATCAAACTTTTGAAGAGCTGTGTGATAATGAGTGTCCCCAACCTGGCATATTTATATTTGATAGACTAATAGGATTGTGGCACCTTACAAGTCTAGGAATAAAGTTCAAGGAATTTAGGCACACCATGTTTAAGGTAACTTCTTGTTTGTGTGTGTGTGTGTTCACACCTAGGACGTTATCCCACGGGGCCAAAAGCAGCAAGAATCCACCAAGAATCCGGCGCTATAGCGCTAAATGTTTCTGACTGATCCCACGACGTCGCTAAGAATCCACCAAGAATCCAGCGCTATAGCTCTAAAGCTTTCCAGCTGATCCCACGACGTCGCAAAGAAACCGCTAAGAATCCGGCGCTATAGCGCTAAATTTTTTCGACTGATCCCACGACGCTGCTAAGAATCCGCTAAGAATCCACTCGGAATGCAGCAACATTCACGTTCTTTTGAATGCCTGGTCTCACCGGGCATTGCAATTGCGCGAGCTGATTCTTAGCGCTATGAAAGCGCTAGCGCCGTGGGCTGGCCATTTCCATCTCTGGGGGTTGCTATCGCTATAATAGTGGAATCATGCTTATGTTGCTTTCTTGCCACTTTCTTGCCACTTTGAGAGCAGCGTGGGATAAGGTCCCTAGTCTCTTTCTGCATCACACTTTCTTTGTTCTTTTGGGTCTAATCTGTTCTCACCTCTCTCTCTCTCTCTCTCTCTCTCTCTCTTTTTTTTCCTCTCCCTGTCCTCCATGAAGCATGTATGATAAGAATTTCCCTGGGAGAGATGCTTCAACTCTCCTGATACCATGCAGTGCTCTTTCTTTTCTTAACTTTCCCAAGGAGATGAACCTGTGTAGATTAAGCACCAGTATTCATGAGTAAAACTACTTTTATATACATAAAAATAAGATTAAGTTTGATTCCTTTCTCTACTAGATCTGTCTATGGGATGGAGTGGGCTGGTGAGTTGTCCATCTTCTGCCTAAAGCTCTCCTTGAGGGATCCACTACAATCTCTCATATTTCCCAATAAAAATCAAGTACCCTTCAGCCACACAATTGACTCTGCGCTAGTACAGCATTTAGATTGTATGTATTCATTTCATGTTCCCATGAATCTTTATAAAACCTTTATGAGAAATTGTGGTGGTGGTTGTTATGAGCCTTCAAGTCAATTCTAACTTATGACCATCTTTCCTTGGGGTAATATATATTCAGAAGAGGTTTGCCATCATCTTCCTCTTAGTGAGAGAGTGTGATCTCAACAAAACCAATTTCCATGGATAAATGCAGATTCAAACGCTGGTCTCCCAGAGCCCAGCACTCAAACCACTACTCCATGCTGGCACTACCATCATTATACCAGATAAAGCAGATTATGGGGGACACTTGGGCCAATCACAATCACATGAGTAGATGTCTGCTCACATGGTGCTGGATTTCAGCTCATGTGTGTGTGTGTGTGTGTAGATGATCCACTACCATATCCTGCACATTCCAGAAACATTCAATTAATGTAGAATAATCACTAAGGATATTTCTGTACCACTTACCCCTGATGTTCCAATTTTACACATGAAGACATGTTTATGAGTTAAAACATCACTATTGTTTCAGGATGTAATATTAAGATTGGGTGAATTAAAAGTCAATCTCCTTTAGCAGAATTTGCAAAGCAACGTGTGAATTTCTTGAATCTCCTTCTGAAACTCACTTTAGTAAAATAAACAGGCAGTGTTTGAGTTAGATAACTGAATAGTTTACCTGTTGAGGTTGTAGATGTACATCCTAAACATATATATACAGATTGCCTATGGGCCTTTGCAGACTGCCAGAGATAGTGCAAATTGAGTCCACTATAATTTCCCTGACTCAAGGGGGAAGCAGACGGGCGGCATGGGGCCGCCCCAGGAAGCTAAACCACGAGGCCAAGGTATCCACACACCTCAGCCCCGCGGCACAGCTTCGCCGCCCCTGGAAGGAGCGCTAAAATAGCGCTCCTTCCACAAATCGCTGAAGGTGCGCTGCAAAAGGCTGCCTTGCCCCGAAAACGGCACTTTGCGCCGTCTGCTTCCCAACTCAGTGCTAGGGAATCATGGGAACTGTAATTTATTGTGGCACCAGAGCTCTCTGACAGAGAAGGCTCAATGTCTCAGAAAAAAATACAATTCCCATGATTCCCTAGCACTGAGCCAGGGCAGTTAAAGTGGTCTCAATTTGCACTATTTCTAGCAGTTTGCAAAGGCCCTAAGTCTTGACTAACAAAAGGAAAGCTTCAAGTAGAGAAGCTCAGGTAGTGCTGGCATGCATAACCTTGAAAAAAGAAGAGGGAGGAGTATTTATGTGATCATAGACACCTAATAGTTTTGGAGTCACATGGTCATATATTGATAACTGAAGACCATGTCTTACAATCTATAATTGAGCAAATGGGGAAGGACTGAGACAGTCGGCCTTTGCAGACTACCAGAAATAGTGCAAATTGAGTCCACTTTAAGGGTTAGGGTTAGTGCTAGGGAATCATGCGATTTTTTTTTCTGAGACATTGAGCCTTCTCTGTCAGAGAGCTCTGGTGCCACAATAAAATATAGTTCCCATGATTCCCTAACCCTAACCCTAACCCTTAAAGTGGACTCAATTTGCACTATTTCTGGCAGTCTGCAAAGGCCCAGTGTGAATAGAACAGAGGCATTCAGGAAAGCCTTTAACTGTCTGAAACCCACATTGATCTTACAACAAATGGGAGAAGGAGTGTGAAGAGAATGTTTGATGGGGCATGGCTTTCCAACAGGAGGAAATCGAGGAATGTACCTCAAATCCTGAAAAGCCTATCAAATTCGGCTAAAACTTAAGTCAAATTCAACATGGCCTATTCTATCACTGAAATGCCTCAGGTTTCAGGATGAAAGACCACCTGGAATTTGATGCAATGTGAGACATTCTGTCTTCCTTAGATGAGGGCATGAGCAACTCTGCCAATGATAGAAGGAAAATCCAAAGATAGAGGAAGCAACATATTCACAGCCTTGCTATACTTGTTCCTGCTGGTCAGTGGCATTTTCCTTCCAACCTCCCTCCCTCTCTCCCTTGTTCTGTGTTGTATTTGTTTTTTAGGATTTGCCTCCCTGCAGAACTCATGTGCCCTTTCTCCAGGAACAGTATACATTACCCTCTTGTTTCATTGGCATGTGTGGAGTCTGCAAGTGCTTTAGATTCTGTGGATCCAGGCCTGCCCCAGTCTACTGATGCTGCCCTGTGATCCTTCCCCTTTTGCTTCTATCAATATTGTACCTCCTAAATATAAGGGCAATTGCCATGGAGAACAACAACAACAACAACAACAACAATAAATATTTATAGCCCGCCCCTCTGCTCAGCAATCGGGGTGGGTTACAGCATTTTAAAACATACAGAGTTAAAAATATTCCCTCATCCCAGAATCTACCCCACCCATCCCATTAAAACAAGATTAAACTATAAGGAAAATTAAAATGCCATAATACAATAAAACCAATAAAACCAACAAAACAATAGGGCAACCATAATAAAAAAGGAACTAAGAACCATCTCCCCTAGAGCCAGGGGATTGTTCCAGGAAGGCCTGCTGGAAGAGATCTGTGTTTACTGCTTTTTTAAAAGCAGCAAGCGTAGTAATGAGACGGATCTCATCCGGCAGGCCATTCCATAGTCTGGGAGCAGTTGCAGAAAAGGTCCTCTGGGAGGTCTGAGACAGCCTAGTTTTTATTGGCTGTAGCAGATTCCTCCCAGAGGACTGAAGTGTGCAGGGGGGGGGGGATCATACGGGGAGAGGCGGTCCTAAGATAAGATGGACCCAAGCCATGTAGGGCTTTAAAGGTCAAAACCAACACCTTGTACTGCGCCCGGAAACTAATCGGCAGCCAGTGGAGGGATTTCAGCACCGGTGTTATGTGCTCCCTCCTAGATGTTCCTGTAATTAACCTGGCTGCCATATTTTGTACCAGTTGTAGTTTCTGGGTTAGGCACAAGGGTAGCCCCATGTGGAGCGCATTGCAGTAATCCAGACGTGAGGTTACCAGAGCATGTATCACAGTTTCCAGATCCCTCATGTCCAGATAAGGGCGCAGTTGGCGTATCAGCCGAAGCTGATAACAGGTACTCCTGACCGCCGCATTCACCTGACTAGTCATGTGAAGTGACGAGTCTAGGAGCACCCCCAAGCTGCAAACACAGTCCTTAGAGGAGAGTGTGACTCCATCCAGGACTGGAGACTGTATTCCCAAATCTGGTTTCAGGGCTGTGACCGTGAGTACCTCCGTTTTGTCTGAATTCAACTTCAATCTGTTTTTCCTCATCCAATCCATTACCGCTCTGAGACAGTCATTAAGAGGCGAGATGCCATCTGAAGTCTGAGCCGATGATCTAGTCATGGAGAAGTATATCTGGGTGTCATCAGCATACTGAAGATACCGTGCTCCATGCCTCCGAATGATCTCACCCAACGGCTTCATGTAGATGTTAAATAACATCGGGGACAGGATGGCGCCCTGAGGGACGCCACAATTAAGCTCAGTTTTAGAAGAGCAACTGTCCCCGAGCCTCACCCTCTGGGATCTGCCCGAGAGGAAGGAACGGAACAACTGCAAAGCAGTGCCTCCAATTCCTAACTCTCTCAGGCGATCCAAGAGGATGGCATGATTTATGGTATCAAAAGCTGCTGAGAGATCCAAGAGCACCAGCAGGGTCACACTACCCCTGTCGCTACCCAGACGGAGGTCATCGGTCAGAGCAACCATGGCAGTCTCAACTCCATATCCTGTCCTGAAGCCGGTTTGAAATGGATCAAGATAATCAGTTTCATCCAAGACTGCTTGGAGTTGGGAAGCAACTGCCCTCTCGATCACCTTGCTAAGAAAAGGTAGCAAGGAGACTGGTCTGTAGTTGTTTCTATCCAGGGGATCCAGGGAAGGCTTTTTCAGGAGTTGTCTAACTGCCGCCTCCTTTAAACAAGATGGTGTTGAAACAAGTGCCTCTTGGTTCAAACAGCTTTGCAGATGAATGTCTTCTGAAGGAATAGACTGACCTATTAATTCCAATGGAGGGAAGATTTCCAAGCACAAACGAATGCAGACAAATATTTTCTCTCTTAATGCATTGGATGGAGAAGTTCTTATGCCCGTAAGAATTCCCTAGATTTAGATCTATAGAGCCATGGGCATGCTGTATTTAGCTTGCTTTAACATGTACACACTGCAATATATCATATCATAACATCATTTCAAAGCTGTGTAGTCTATGTAAAAACACCAGAGGGCACTCACACACTGTGGCAACCAAAGTTGAACTGTAGCATTTTGCACTGTCTGTTGCTCTGACAGGAGCTGTCAAACCCCGGTCAAGCAGAAACCATCTCCTTTTCCCTTGTACAAAGCCTAAAGAATTTTATGCTTGTTCCATGTCTTTTAAACAGGGTTTCTCCTGAAGCATTTCCCCTACCTCCAGAAGGCAACCACTTCCAGCCATCTCATGGTAGCATACCTATGAGCATTCTCTGTGATATTCATGATGGTTTTAACATAGGTTCAGACTGGAAGTTCAAGTTCAAGGTATCCAAATAAGAGAGTAGTGTAGAATCTGGAAAATCTCACACGATATTTTGTGTGCATTTAGAGTGTCAGTTTTCGTGAGCTCAATGAAGATTTTGGCATTTGGGTGTTTTGAAAAAGAAAGCTCCTCTTCATACAGTTCCTCATTCTTTTATGGAATCTGCTTCTAGAAAGTGTGATGGAGTTCACTGGCACAGATGTCTTTAAAGTATTATTCAGCAAAATCATAGATGATCAGTAATTTTGGTAATTAAATAGATTCTCCAGATTCACAGGCAATAAATTCAACCAAGGCACAGTTGTGCTGTGGTCAAAACACTCTTGTTGAATTATGTTAGTGTAACTAGGATTCAGGCCAACATAAATCCTTTTATAGAGCTTGTTCAAGAAGGCACCCAGTACCTTGTTGTTCACCAGTTTTGCTTGGTTACACGATAATAGACAGACAATACTAGGTGTGTGTCTATCCCTGACACAAGCACTGATGAACTATATACACTGGGAAAATTCTTTCATGTGACTGCTTGACTAGCCACTTTCATTGTCTGCGGCCTCTAGCGAATCTATGCATAAGTATACAGGTGGAAATTCAGTCTGCTGGCTCCAAATAATTGAACGTAATCTGACTCACTTTGATCAAAACTAAACTAAGGGCCTCTGCTGACTGGCCTAAAGGGCCAGCCTGGAGGTAGAGATGGGGCTGGGCAGCTGCATGCTAGCTGCCCCAATCCCACACCAGAGGCATCCTGATGCCCCGCGCCATTACGCATGGCGCGCAGCATCAGGACACCCTCCGAGTGCAGAGTCCTGGTGCGCTGCGCCAAAAAGGCCGCTGAAGAGCCATGAGCCAGCTCTTAGGGTGGCCTTTTGCTGCCCCCAAAAGGAGCGGTATTTTGCCGCTCTTTTCAGGGCAGCAAAAGGGAGGATCGAGGCCATGGTGTGGTGTTGCCATGGTCCCAATCCGCTGCTTCCTGGGGCAACCCAGAGCTGCCCGTCTGCAGCCCCCCTTAGTCTCCATGATTTCACTGGGTCTCATCTGGCTAGGCTTGAGTCCAACACACTGTGTCTCTGATCTTCAGTTGAGGGAGAATAAAAAAACAACAGAGGTTTATTGCTCATGTATTGCTTGAAGATTTCTGAAAGGCACCTATTTGGCTAGTATGGGAAACTGATATTGTATTGGATGGATCAGCAGCATGATCCATAGGGCTCTTCTCAATCATTGACCTGATCCACAGGGCCTTTAAATTTTGGAACTAGATGTAGCATTGCCAGAACCTCAGCACATACAGATGAATGTTACATGTTCCTATACAATACATTCCCTGTATCCATGGGGGATACATTCCTAGACTTACTACGTATAGCGAAAATTGTGTTTAATAGCAAACCCTATATTTCCATCAGAGGTTGATCATAGAGTCATGCTGGAGACCTTCCAGATGTCTACAGAGGTCCTGAAGTGTGACTCTATAGTCAATTTCCAACAGAAATTGACCATAGAGTTGCCCTGCAAGACCTCCCGATGCCTACAGAGACAATATTTTTCACACATGGGTAAGTGAAACTGCAGGTACCAGTCCTGTGGATTGGGGTGTGTGTGTGTGTGTGTGTGTGTGTGTGTGTGTCATGCTGTATTGTCAAAACAAAACAAAACAAAAAAACCTTCTGCTTTTGTTCACATGTTTCTGTTTGTTTCTAAATTGTTTGAGAATTCTGGCTCCAGAAATTTCTGAAGCTAGATTCTAAATAGGTGGAAACAGGCCACATTATTACTCATGTAATAATGATAACATTACTCATGTAATAATATTATTATTACTCATGTAAAATATGAATATAAAATATAAAATATCATATAAAATATATATAAAATATAAAATCATATAAAATATAAAATATCATATAAAATATCTTGTATATAATCAAGGTATGTATTGCCTTTTTATGATTTTATATAGCCCCTGAAGGAGCCCTTGAGAATAAATATAGGGTGATATGCATTGAGCTTTTTTACCAGTAAATCATCAATCTACTGAGCACTTTGAGACATGTTTCCAGTCTCTGCTATTGGATGATAGCCAGTTTTTGCCTCTCCTGAACACAGGTTTACTATAAGGATGGGTGAGAATTTTGTCCAGTCTGTCTGGTGTTTTTAGTTGTGGTTTTTTTTTTAAAGGAAATGACCAAAATTTTTAAATTTCTTCAAAAATAAGAACTTGA
The DNA here is from genome assembly GCA_026167975.1 of Phrynosoma blainvillii. Lineage (NCBI taxonomy): Eukaryota > Metazoa > Chordata > Lepidosauria > Squamata > Phrynosomatidae > Phrynosoma > Phrynosoma blainvillii. The sequence goes on along the minus strand of JANUYF010000001.1, from coordinate 17,829,877 downwards.
TTTTTTAAAAAATAAAAGAAACATGCATGTGGATAAAAGTGAAATTGACACATTCATGAATTATTGGCTGCAAATCAGTTTCTCTGTGCCTTTTGAAGGAATAATTATTATAAAACTAGAAGATTTGGGGCACATCTACCTTTTCACCCCATAAGAATATTCTACTTGTCAGGATACTTTTTTTCTCTCTGACACATTAGTGCAGGGCAGGGCACAAATGCTCTCTTTCTCTCGGTGTGTCTCTCTGTGTTACAGATTGAAATGAAAAGCTCCAGAAATTACCAGCAGCTTTAAAGGAAAGGTTGCCGAAGATGGCTGACACTACTGTGACATCCCCCTCTTTCAGCCAGCTGTTGGAATGGGACTAATTTAATTAATAGAAGAGCTCAAAGTAAATGGGGGATGGTAACTCGTGTATCTGTGTATAAGATTGGTGACCTTCTTCAAATCCATGGGAAGTCAAGCAAGTCTTTTAGCAATAGCCCTCCTTGTGAGCTACTTCCTGCCAGCTCAGCCATGCATATCAGCCATTGGCTGAAAAGATGTGTTTAATTGAAAGATGAGCCTATTGTCTTATTCAATGGCACCTCAAATGGCCAGGGCCAGGCCCACCAAGAGATTGTCTTTGCAAAATGCTCATTCTTTGGCAATTCTTCACAGGAATGAACCTCTATGTGGTATCTATAGCTACATTACTTCTGGTTGCCATTTCTGGATGGTTTATGGCTCAGATAAATGCTGAGGATGGTGGTGGTCAAAGAGAACATGCCATGGTTATTGTAGGTTTTGATGTAGCTTTTGGGTGGAAAATCTTGCTGGATTTGTTGGGAGGAAGAGTCAAGTAGGTTTCAGTGACTGCCATGGGGGCTTTGAGGACCAGAAAGGTATTTTTTGGAGCCACATGTGGCCCATAGGCAACACTTCCCCCACTTAGTGGAGCAGCCATGGAGAATGCACCAGATTTAAGTGTAGAAATAGTATACAAGTGAATCATGGAAAAAGTGGTATACCTTTGGGTGAATGAATCCTTAAACATTTGGAGTAGGGGTAGAAAAAACATTTTTAAAAAATGAATATAAAATCAGCTGCCTCCAGACTTGAAGGCACCATCCTATATCTGTCATGTGAAATGGTCCTCAACAGACCTATCCTCCATGTATTTGTTTATCACTTTTTAAAAATCATCTGAAATGGCACCCATCACTACATCCTGGGACAGTTAATTTTGGGTGAATTGTACATTCTATGAAAAAGTGTACTTTAGGCACCCTGCCAGTTCCTGCTGATCAGCTTCAAGTTCCCCCAAATTCAGGTGTGACTCAAGAGGGAAGATTATTGTTTTCTATCACATTGCTGATACTTCGCATTGGCAAGTACAGAACCAGATTCAAGATTCGTCTAAACTAGCAATTTGCACTGATTTGTGTATTCTGTCTCATATTCTCAGGTCCAGTGTATGAAGGACTGTACTCTCCCCAGTGGACCTGTCTGTGTTTTGAGATATTCTACGGAGGACCTTCTCTCTATCCCACAATCCTCACAAATACATTGTGTAGAAACACAGAAGAGCACATTCTCAGTGGCTGCTCCCAGGATCTGGAACTCTCTTGCCAGAGAGTCTAGGCATCCTTCTTACTATCTCTCCACAACAAGATAAATCTCTTCTTATCGCAGCAGACCTTTGAGAATTGATTTTCTAAAGGGGGAAACACTGCTGGACTTATATTATTTATTCATTTATTTATTAAAATATTTATTTAGTACACCCTGCACACTCCACATTGTATTTGAAGTCTATCTAGAGCCGGCATGTTTTTAAGAGGTCACAATGGCCTTTGGAACACCAGGTGGATTTCCCTTGAGAAAGGAGCAAAGACCCAAGAATATGTGTACAGTCCATGTGTAATGCTACAATCAAACCTAAATGAGTGTGCTGACTACTTTCACACCTGGGCCCTTTGCATTTTTTTCTTGCATCAAGAGACAAAGGAGGTCTCATTATACCAAAGGAAAAAAGCCAGCTCTTTCTACCTACCCCCTGCTGTGTTCCCAGCCAACTTCCCTGTCCATCCATCCTGGGGTTTTCCTCATCCAATCACTGTTTTTGTAATCCCAAAGTAAAGGCCACCAGCTAGTCTGGAATTCCATTGTCAATGGCTGAGAAGACTATCAGGTCTTTGTTATTTTAAAAGATAGCATAACCCTTGAGTCTAGGATCTCAGATATAAATATTGACCCCAAAGTCTAGCCTTCTTGCACACGGTTGGCCCCCAGTCTGTGCTCACTGTGGGCCTGTACAGACTGGTCCAAAGGGCCAGCCTGGGGATGGAGTCAGGGCATGGTGACCGCACACTGGCCACCCCAACTCTGCCCCCACGTCATCCTCATGCCACCCAAGCAACCGCACAGTGGGAGGCAAACAGGTGTGTCTTCGGCACAGTGTTTAGAACAGCTGTGCCAAAGAAGCAGTGAAAAGCCACTGCTGCCACAGGTAGCACGACCTTTCTGTGGCACAAAAAGGAGCTGCTTTTTGTGGATTCTTTTTGCACCACGGAAAGCTCAGATTGGGGCCGTGGCATGTGGTTTCCGTAGCCCTGATCCGGCAAGGAAAGGGGCAGCAAGATGTATTGCCCCTGTGTCTCCTCCAGACCTCAATCTGAGCCATAGCCCAGTTTCTATGGTCTACTCTTTTGCACTCCTCAAACTCCATTATCGCATTTACATACCTCTATTTCAGTTAGCTCCAGATAGTGTGTCTCTTTGAATTACTATCATGTGTTTGATTGCACTCTTGCATATTTCTTAATAAAACTTTCTTAATTCACCCAAACTTGGAGTCCTCCTCAGTGAGGACTGGTATACACAGGTGCCAAATATCCTAAAGTTACCCTGCCTCTTGCAAGCTTAAGCTAATTTTCCCAACATTTCAAGAGAAGCTGACATACTTGGTGGGGAGTCCCCAGTTGGGTAACACACCCTATATTAAAAAATAAATAAATCTCAGGTTGGCTTAAAAACAGAGATCTCAGGGGGGCTTACAAACAGTATTTTGTTTTTGCTGTTTAATGTTTTGTGTTTTATGATTGTTGAATTGCTTTTTAACTTTTGCATGCTGTGAATTTTTAACTATGTTTGTTTTAGTTGCCTTGAGTCCCAACGTGGGGAAAGGGAGGGGGGTATGATGATGATAATTTGTTGAAAAGGGCTCAAAGATATAGCTGTGTTAGTCTAAAGAATCAGTATGTAGAGACCTTGTAGCACTTTTGAGACTTACTAAAGAAATAAGTTGGCAGCATCAACTTTTACAGACTTAAATCTACTTCCTCAGATGCATTTAGTGTTGAAAAGGGTGTAATAAACAAACAGACAAACAAATAGTGTTTCTTGTCCATATGGTAGAAAGCAGAGATGTTGTTATTCAGGCAGGACTTCAGTAACTAACTAAAGAGAGGGGATGGGCTTTTCTATAGTGTTGTCAGAGTGTTTAAATTAATTAATTCCATATTTACAACTTGCTGTGTTTTATTGAGATGTTTAATGTGCTGTAAGCTGTCTTGCATCTCAATCTTGGGAGAAAGAAAGTTATTATATAAATAAAACAGACAAATTAAAAATTCTTATTGCTTTTTTACTGCTTCCCCATCCAAACATTAGATGGGAGACAAATAAATATTTGTTGGTTGAAGTGGATTCCTTCTTCCTCTACCATCCTATTCCAACTAAGAACTACATAGCCAATGCTATATAACTATATAGCCAATATGGCCAATCTAGAATATCAGCATAGTAGTAGTTGTTGTTGTTGTAGTAGCCTCACCATCACCATTTCTACACCTCATCTTTTCTCTGAGACTGGGACTCAAGATGGCTCACAAATTAAAATTTTGAAAACATTTAAAAAATCAACATTAATATAGAATTAAACTAAATGTACATTTTAATAAAAGAATGAAAAGCAGTTGAAATAATACAGTTTAAAACAATGTTGATTCCTTTTACAAACCCTTTCCTTAAAAGACTTCAGTGTAAAAGCCTGTTTGAATAATAAAATTAATAATAATAATAATAATAATAATAATAATAATTCACTTGCTGAGAGAGGGACTTTCTAATCCCCCTTGGATTGGGGTTACAGAGTCTAGAGGAAGCCACAGAGCAGGACCTTTCTCATGTCTCCACCAACTGTACTTTCAGAAGATGTGTGGGACTGAAAGATGGGACTCTCCTGAAGATTTCAGGATCTGGGCAGGCTCATAGAGGACGATATGATCTAGTAATCCTATTTGTTGTGGTGGTGATGGTGGTTTACCTACAAGTCATTTCTGACTTATGACAACCCTAGGATGGATTTATCATGGGATTTTCTTGGCAAATTGCTTCAAGGGGTATGCTCAAAATGAACAAACCCCCATGAAAGTCCATTTCAATTGGTTTCAATGGTAGTTCCTCCCTTCCTCTCTTTCCCCAGCATCATCAGATTCTCTCAGCCTTGTAATGTGTGTGAAGAGATGAAAAGTATTTTACACTCTCTATTCCTTTTTCTTCAGTACTCAAGAAGAGGAAAGCTTGCAGTGATGACACTGTCTCTTTTCCAGCCATCCATTCTTCTCATTTCTAGGGTTAATACTGATCCTAGTGGAAATCTAGTAGTAGGAAGGGAGCATAGTTGGAGGCAACAACTTTAGCACTAATAGGGAAGCAATTCTTTAGTAATTTTTTTCTTGAGGGTGTGTGTATGTGACTTCAAGTTTTCTGTTGACGTCTGGCAACCCATGAATTTGATAAGATTTTCTTAGGCAAGGAATACTCAGAAGTGGTTTTGACAATTCTTTCCTATGAAATATAGCCAACAGCACCTGGTATTTGCTGGCAAACTCCCAGCCAGTTACTAACCAGGGTTGACCTTGCTTAATTTCCAATATCAGATAGAATCTTGTGCCAGTAAGGTATTTAGGCAAAAATCCTGAAGGCAACAATGAGTAATTCCAGCACTTTTCTTCCTGCTAGGAGAAAATCTTTGAAAACCATGCAGTGCTTGAAGGCTATTTGCAATTCAGGACTTATTCTGTGCAAAATTTCACATGTGGTTGTTTTGCACAGAAAACACATTTTTCTGCATGAAAAATACTATTTCAATGTAAAAATATTAATTTCTGCACATAAAATGTGGTTTTCATGCAAAACAGCCATGTGTGAATTTTACCTAGAACAAAATCTCCAATTACAGAATTTTCTGTGTGGAAAAACAGCATTTCATGCTCAGGAATGAATATTTCCACATGGAAATATTATTGAAAGAATATTGTTGAAAAGTGGAAATATTATTTCTGATGTAGAAAGTGTGTGTGTGTGTGTGTGTGTGTGTGTGTTGCACAAAATAGCCATGTGTAAATTTTGTACAGAGTAAGTCCCAAAGTGAAGATTCTCATCAGTCCAGGATTCTTCTCATTGGGGTTTTGCAATACTACACACACACACACTTTTTGACAATTTAAGAAATATTTTAAAATACTATTTCCATCTCTAAGAATCTAGAGTCAAAAAAGAGGCATTCAATGAGTACGTAAGAGGAAATAGTAAATAAGGCAAAGGACAGAAGCAACCTGAAAATGTAGAGAGATTGTAAGTGGATACACCAACAACAATAATCATAATTCACATAACAATTTTGGGAGGTTTTTTTAAAAAAAATAATAATAATATTTCAAGATAAGTATACAATACTTTGCAGTCCTTGCACTGATCACCCAAAATGTCAAACAGTGAACTGGGGTAGCCAGTGTGATGTAATGGTTTGACCACTGGACTATGACTCTGGAGACCAGGTTTTGATTCCCAGCTCGGCCATGTAAACTTGCTGAGTGACCTTTGACAACTCATACTCTCTGAGTCTCAGAGGATGACAATGGCAAACCCACTCTGAAGAAACTTGCCAAGAAAACCCCATAATAGGGCCGCCATAAGTCAGAAATGATTTGAAGGCACACAACAACAAGATTTTTTGGGTCATTTTTCCAAGTAGAAGAAGCAAATGGATTTGTCTATTTTTATGTATTTTGTGTTTAAAATAGGGCCATAAGGCTATATCTAAATCCCTCAACATCTGTCTTGCATAGGAATCTTTGCTTATTTCCTTCTTGCATGTAAGAATGAGCAATTTCAAGAGTTTTCTCTTTATGGGATGAGATTATGAGAGGTTTTCACAATTTGTGAAAAGGAAAGAAACCAAGAGCCCTTTCACACTTTACAAATATAGTACTTTTATTATTATTATTATTATTATTATTATTATTTTCTGCCTTTCTCCCAAAATTGGGACTCAAGGCAACTTCTTGTTGTTGTGTGCCTTCATGTCACTTCTAACCATAAGGAGACCCTATCAAGGGGTTTTCTTGGCAAGATTTGTTCAGAAGAGTTTTGCATTGCCATCCTCTGAAGCTGAGAGCCTGTGACTTTTCTAAGATCATCCAGTGGGTTTCATGTCTAAGCTGGGAATTGAACTTACAATTTCAAAAACAATATAGTTAAAAATATACCAAAAAAGTGATCATTAAAATACATTGGTAATATTTAAAACTACATTTAAAAATAAAAAATGCCACTAAAAGATAAAAAGCACTATGATTCCTCTTTAACTGTCATGGTTCCATCCTTTGAAATCCTGGGACTGGCAGTTTAGGGAGGGACATTTAAAATCCTCAGCCAGAAAACTCCCATACATCACCAATCTGCACCCCCCTGGATTCCATAGGACAAAACTGTAGCAGTTAAAGTAGAACAATAATGTTTTATAGGCTTCCCCCGTTTTTTGATGATTCACTTATTGATGACTCGCTTTTTCAACACTTGCAAATTACAGACAAGTTCCATTAATTTGAAGAGGCATCTGCTCTCTCATCATTTTTTCCTGCGTACTAGTCTTGGGATTGGTAGCACACATGAGATCCCAAGGCTTGGAATTTGGAATGGAATGGATTTTAGCTGTGGAATTTGGAATGGAATTTATCTGTGTAAATTGCAAGCTTGGAAACAGCAGAACATTGTCAGTTCTTCTCCCCACATAGATTCACTTTGAACTGTATGCATGCATCCATGCATGTGTACTGCTTGCAAAGTGAGGTAAGAAAGGAGAAAAAGACTAAGTCCTAGTGAGCACAGCTTGGCATCTCCTCCCCCCCTTTCTGTGACTGTGCATCATCATTGCTCCTTAAATCTGCATTCAGTCTGTGGCGCTTCTGAGATTGTGGGTGATGCTTCTCCTACAATATTAGTGTACAGTTTTTGTTCTTATACAGTGGGTTTCTGGTATCTTCAGGGGTTTCGCTCCAGGACTCCCTGAGGATATCACAATTCATGGATGCTCAACTCCCATTATATACAGTGGCATAGTGAAATCTGTGGATGCAGAATCTATGGATATGGGACACCAACTGTAGTGTGTGTGTGTGTGTGTGTGTATGGTTGATTGTATAATATGTAATGCAGTATACAATATACAGTATTATAATAATATAATATAATATAATATAAATAGTAATGTTAATAATATAGTAATATTCTGAGAGAAGGATATTAAAGGTGACCTTTTGTTCATTTTACTTTACTTTTGTGTATATGTGTATATACACACACAGACACACAGAGACCCAGTGTGGTGTAGTGGTTTCAGCATTGGACTCTAGAGAACAGGGTTCAATCCTGACTCAGCCATGTAAAAACCCACTGGTGGACCTTGGGCACGTCATCCTGTCTTATCCTCAGGGGTAAATCCCCCTCTGAACAAATCTTGCCAAGAAAACCCTGTTATAGGTTTCCTTTTGGGTTTCCATAAGTCAGAAATGGCTTGAAGGCACACAACAACAATATATATAATGTGTCATTTAGCTTTTACACACATTCAAAAGTGTTATATAGTGCATTGTTTATGTTTTTTCGCCACCAAAATGTATTTGCAAACTACCCCCCCCCCCCTCCAATTCCACTTTTCAACCAATTTCACTTTCTGGCAATCCTCTGGTCCCTTACCCATCAGATAAGTGGGGGCTTTCTGTATTTCTGTATGGCAAATTGTACAAAGTACAATAAAATCTGCATTTCAAGAAGCCTATAGTCTTATTTTGAAGAACTCTAAGCCTTTAACAACATACATCAACACTCCCTGCAAAACAAAAGTTTGTAGAGAAACTTTTATTTTAGCCTTAGTTACTCAAGGGCTGTACAGACACTCCTAAGGGGCGGCATCCCACCACTCCTTTCTTTGCTGGATCAAGGCCATCTGATCCAGAACTTTGCTCCTTTATAGAGCAGCAAAAAGCCACCCTTGCTGCCATGGCAATGGCTTTTCTGCACGCCTTTGGTGCAGCGTGTATGAATGCTGCAGCAAGAGAGCACCTGATGCTGCCCACCATGCAGTGGGGTACATGGCATGATGGCAGCATTGGGGCAGAGTCAGGGCAGTCAGGGTGTGATGGCCATGCCCTGACTCCACTGCTTTTGGCTTATTCCCCCTCAGTTACCCAGGTAAAGTGTTGCAATAAGAAAATCTGAAGATGACTCAATTCTTAAATCTACAATAGGGATACTTCTCTGGCCAAATGCATACCTAAAATGCAACTCAGAGTGGCAAATTACTCTTTGTCCAATCAGCTGGAATGGCTCTGATGTGTGGAAGACCAAAGAATTCTCATAATTTTATTTATTTTTAATTGCCTAATTATGCCCTTAACCAAGAGAGGAGGAGGATTCCTGCAGCAGTCGGCTGCCCTGTCAAGTAAATAATATGCATTTAGTGAAATTAACTAATTATGGACTTGCCCAGGGGACTGTAAAAGAACTAGTCTCTCAGGTAAGCAAAGAGCGCTTTAAAAGCTTTCTTTAAAGGAAAATTGTATTAATTTTTAATTAAACATGTAAAGGATAATGTACACACTTTTTGCTAAAAGAAGAGAAGCCCTAGCTAATGAGTAAACATAATACCAGTAAACCACTCAACAGAAAATTGTATCACTGATAGTTCACCCTATAACCATTGGTACAATGATGGTATTATGAATTATCTTGACTTGGGGAATTTAAATTAACTCAATTGATCTTTATCACTTTTTATAGAAAGGTAGCTAGAAACAAGAGACTGGCAGAAACAAAGTATTTTAAAATAATTGTTGAATTTATTGGGGAAATACACACACACTTAAGACAACCTTTCACTCACACATATGTTCAAGAACTCAGGAATAAAGGGTTTAGCTGTGGAAATAAACAAGAGGCCTTCTAATGGGTGATAATTACCTGAATGAGGCTGCTCCTTATGATGAATCGATACCTTATAGACCCAAACCATGCAGAATGGGACAGGGGAAGCAGCTGAGGGTTGGGGCTAAATAAAAATTCAGAGTGATGTGGAGGACACCCAAATTTCAACTAGCACACTAAAGCAAAATAATCTGTGGTCTTTAAATAGACCAAATCTAAGGCTAAAGCAAAGGTTTGTTGCTATACTTCAAAGGTTACTTTCATATGGATAGACTGGGCTGTGTGTGTTAATGGTCTTCTCTTTGAGCCTTGCCAGAAGACATCCTGTGGCTGTAAATCACATTAATCTCCCTTGTAAGGTGTGAATCTTCTTTGCCTGCAACTTCCCAAACTAGATGCTTTGATCTGTGTGAGAGCCAGCATTTCCACTTAAGAATCATACCAGAGAATCTACACACCCAGAAGTATGGGAAACAATTCATTTTTCATAGCATTTCTTATAACAGTGGGAAATATCTGTATAGCATAAGAGACAACCCTTGTTCCAGTACAGAAAGCGGAAAGTGGGATTGGTTGAAAGTGGGAACTGAGGAGGCGTTAATTTGTAAATACATTTGGTCTGCTGGAAAATGTAAATAGCTCACTATATATCACTTTTGAATCTGTATAAAAGCTAAATAACTCTCTCTCTGTGTGTGCCTGTGTGTGCGTGTGTCCATGAGAATGGACACATCCAAATATTCAAAAGTAGGAGCAGGTAACTCTGAACTTTGGGCCATATTTGATCCTTTGTTTAATAGCAAATATCAAAGCAATCAGTTCAGACCTCTGGCCAAAATATCCTGTCTCTATCAAAGCAGCTGCAGGGTGGTGAGAGTCTCCATTCTGATTAATGACTGAGCAAAAGTATGGAAAATCTTGAACTATTTCAAAGTAGACATTCATTGTCTACTTTAAAGCTATATATATCATCTGTGATCCTTATTTTTATTTTCTCAGTGTTCAGTGGTAAACCTGTTTTTTCACTTACTTCTTCAGTAATGATTCCAAGCTTTCGCTACTTTCCACTAATAGTATGGTGTTATCTGTGTATTGTAAATTGTTGATGTTCCTTCCTCCAACTTTCACACATCCTTCCTCCATATTTAATCCTGGTTTACACATGATATGTTCAACAAGTTAAATAGATAGGGTGATAAAATATAGCTTTTTATATAGGGTGATAAAATATAGCTTTGCCTGATCCCTTTGCCAATCAGAAACTGTTCAATTTCTCCGTATTCTCTCCTAATTGTAGCCTCTTGTCCTGGGTGTAGGTTACACATAAAGACAATCAAATATTGTGGCACATTCATTTCTTTAAGAGTGATCTGTAGTTGTTTATCATTTTCCTTCCCTGTCTTCCAAATCACCTTGATAAAGAAACTTCCATGAAAAATTCTTTCTGAAAGGGAAAAACAAATTACTAAAATAAAAAACTCCCATTAATCTCGCCTTGATTTTAATAGTCAGTTAAACTAGCAGTTAGTCTTGTAAGAGGTTCTTGTAAAAAGAAAAAAGAAAGAAAGGCATCAATTTAAAGGCATGAACACTTTCTTGAAGTTTCCAGAAATAATACAAATGGTGGCTATTTTGCCTGGCAGCTTCTTTTATCAATACAGAACAGAAAGGTTAATGGGCTTTGCATCTGAAGTGTAATTAGCTCATCAGGGTGCATTCATAATGAAAGTAAAATGTTCATAATTGCAGCCATGTGTTTTTGCCTTTAAAAAAAAAAAGAGGGAAACATAATAATAATAAAAATGTGCATCTGATGGCCCAGGCCCATTCTGAGAAATAGAGTCCTTCTGCTACATAGTTGTAATAGGTTGATATAGCTTTAGCAGTTATAACTCCATCAAATGGAAGCTTGGGATTTATAGTTTGGTGTGGTACTTATAATGCCCTTCTTGAGCACCTCAGTGCACTCTCCTGAACTACAGCAACAGAATTCTCAAGCAGAGAATTCTCAATACTCCACAAACTGCAAACTCCCAGTTCCATAGAATGAATCATAATATTTAAAATGGTATTAGATTGATATAACTGTGTAGAGTAAATATGCTCAAAATCAGATTTTCAGGTCTGGGTAGAACATGTGTGGGTACCCAGTTCTGCCATCAGCTATTAGAAGTGGTGGTCACCAGTGAAAGGGCTGGAATGCTTCTCTGCTGTATAACATCTAATGCATCAATTATCACCAATAAAGTTAATACTATAGCAGTAATGACTGTCAGTGCATGGCATCAAAAGAACCCTAGAACTACTCCCAGTTCTGGAATTAGACATTAGAAAACTCAAGACATGCAGTTGAGAAACCCTGCCTTGAAGGAATATTTATGCCACTTGAAACTGGCTTTTTACTCTCTAATAATAATAATATAATAATAATATTTTATTTATATCCTGTCTTTAGCCGAGGTTATCAAGGCAGCTTTAGCCGAGGCTATCAAGGCGGCTTTACAGTTTAAAATACAATCCTATACAATTATAATAAACATATAACCCCTCCTTAAAAATATATTAAATCATTGTCAACATTTAATTTAACTTAAAACAAAACTACACATCTAATACAGTTAGATAGCCGGCACTCAATATATAAAGGAGTAATCTAATGGTTTAATATAAAGGAGTAATCTAATGGTCTGGAGTTAGGTGAGAGTAGTGAGGTAGCGTAGTTTGCTGGTGATACTACAATGTGGTGCACTGTAAGGAAGTGTAAAGCAATGCATGTCTTGGAAAGTAGCACTTAGGAGCAAGCCCAGGATTGCTCCATAGCAGCAATGTAAAACAAAAACAAAAAATCCTCATCTCCAACTGATGGGATCATAGCTAGAAGCTAGAAGGATTTATTGCCTCCAATCACTAGGTAATGTTCCCAGTTTGGTGCTTCACCTTTCTCAACAAAATCCAAATTTAAAATCATCTCCAGCATGGTCAGCATAAAGGCAGCCTTGTGAATCTCTGTCTACTTTTCATAAGGGTGGCTATTTGGATGTGATTCTTTATTACATTTATTCTTGAAAGAAGCAACAAATGATTTTAGCAATCACTCTCCCAATGTAAGGAGAGTTGGAAGAGATCCCAAGGGCCATCCATTCCAACCCCCTGCCATGCAGGAATCAAACCCACTCCTGACAGATGGCCACCCAGCCTCTGTTTTAAAGCCTCCAAAGAAGGAGAATCCACCACATTCTGAAGCAGCATATCCTACTGTCAAACAGCTCTTACTTTCAGGAAGTTCTTTTTAATGTTTAGGTAGAATCTTTTTGCCACTAGTTTCACTTCGGTCTTCAAGTACCACATAATTTTCAAAGCCTATTCACAATTTAGGACCTATTCTGCACAAAATTTGCATGTGATAGTTTTGCACATTTTCTGAGCAAAATGTAGTGTTCTGGAATAGAAATAATGAAAATGTTACTTTTTTAAAAATAATAATAATAATGAAAGCGCACAGGTAAATTTTGCACAAAAGTCTCCCAGTATTCCTTACTGAAAAAAAGTCAGCATATAAATGTAGTAAAGAAATAAACGTAAACAAATGAAATTTCTCATCAGGATTGTTGTCCTCGGGGATTCTTGACACTTGAAAAAAATGAAAAACACTTGAAAAACAATGATCCTACAATTTAAATATTCTTTCCATCCTGTCAACAGCAGGGAAAGCACATCAGGAGGAATAATAGAGCAGTGAGACTTTTGCACTATTTTCTCCATGTATGCAAAAATCTTGGAATATTCCATAGGATTTTACTACACAAATGAACATGTAATTCTTTCATGTAAAAAAAAAAAAATTCTGTACAGAACAGAAAAAAAATGCTTCCTGCACAGGCAACCATGTCTTTGGCTCAGAAAACATGGTTTGTGGTTTTTTGTGTGTGTGTGTGTATGAAATATTGTGTCAGGGCAGGGGGGAAGAAATATATCTAGAATCCTTTTGAGAATTTAGGACATCATAAACCAATTTAGAATTGTGAAGTTTGGATATGCAACACTGTGCAAGAGTTGTACTTCCAGAATGAGAGCACTGATGCAGCTGCACTACCAGGATCATTGTGCAAACTGAGTGAGCAGCAAGACTGTTGCAAAAAAGTTATGATGTGCAATAGTACAGCACTTTGCAGTACAGCCTTTGCACAATGTCCAGCACAAGGTGGGAGGATGCAATAAATACAGGGAGAATACTGTGCAAATGTTCATTTTCTCACACAACAGGGAGGAAACAACAGTAACTATTCATGGAAGGGGATGTATTAATTCAGGATTTATGCCCTTGCTTGCCACTTCTAGCAACCTTAGAGGCTGCTTTAGATAAAAATGAATACCATGTCACCCAATGAACCTCATTATGACTTTCCACACCTTTCATCTTCCTACATTTAAGGAAAACAGCATGCAAATGCAGGATGTAAATCTTCACTAAGTTCATTCTTTTTTACAAGTGCATATAATTTCAGCAGTTTTCTCCATGTTGGGCAACAATACAGGGGTCCAGTTTTCAATGACTCCTCACTTCGGATGTTGTTCCCCTGATAAATTCATATTCACCAGTGTGCTTTTTTGAAGGGAAAACATGGTTTGGGATAGGGAATAGTTTTGCTGAAAGAAAGAAAAATGTGCTTTTGCACAGAATACCATGTTTTCTGCAAAAATGTTGTTTTCCACAGAGGAAAAAAAAAAATGTTTCTATGCAGAAAAAGCATGTGATTTAGAAAAAGCACAACTTTTGATCAACTATCCTAAAGTTTTAAAAAAATCTGTTCCTTATTTTCTCTGTGGGGTGTCTCAGTGGTCGACACATATTTGTCTCCAGCTCCTTAAGGATAATAAAATTTGAGTATTCTTTACATCCCTAATGCAAATAATATGACTTTAAGATGCTGGCCAGAACTCTACATCAGCTACTTAGACTGCATCTGCACTGCTTAAATAATCCGGTTTGACACCACTTTAACTGCCATGCTCATTGCTATGTCTTACGATCATTGTAAGTCAGAAGCAATTTGAAGGCACATAACAACATGTAGAGCCAGCACGGTGTAGAGCCAGCATGGTGTAGTGTTTGAGCATTGGGGCTTTGGAGACCAGGGTTTGAATCCCTACTAAGCCATGGAAACCCATTGGGTGGCCTTGGGCAAGTCACACTCTCTTAGCCTCAGAGGATCGCAATGGCAAACCTTCTCTGAAGAAACCTGCCATGAAAACCCTGTGATAGGGTCATGTTAGAGTCACCATAAGTTGGAAATGACTTGAAGGCACACAACAGCAACAACATTAACAATTCAAGAATACAGAGCAGTTACAGATATGTAACTCTCGATTATGCATTCTTAAGGAGCTCTGGTGACGCAGTGGTTAAATGTCTGTACTGCAGCCACTCACTCATAAAACCACAAGGTTGTGAGTTCAATACTAGCCAGGGCTCAGGCTAGACTCAGGCTTGCATCCTTCCGAAGTTGCTAAAATGAGTTCCCAGCTGTTGGGGGGCAATAAGCTTACAGTTGTAAACCACTTAGACACTTCATAGTGCGGTATGAAGTGGTATATAAATGAAGCTGCTTTGTTTTTGCTTTAACTGCACTAGCGAATGTGGGCCTATGTTTTTAATTCCCCTTTCCACCTCTTGGCTGACTCTTGCTGGATGGTGAGATTTGAAGATCCTAAAATTCTATAAATATTTTTGTGCCTTTTTGGTTGCCCTAATGCAGGCTTTACCACTATACAACAATTTGAACATCTAGCATTTCTTTCTACAGTGAGACGCTAAGTTGGTGAGACAGGACTTTCTCTGTAGTGTACCTCTATTGTGGAACTCCCTCCTAAATGATGTCAGGCTGGCTCCATCCTTGTTGAGTTTCCAGTGGGTGGCCAAAACCATTTTCATTCTGTAGGGTCTTTGGGCTTTGAAACTAGGTTTTAATGGTTTGGGTTTTTTTTGTTTTTTGTTTGTTTGTTTTTTACAATTGTTTTAAATCTGTTTTTAACTAACACTTTTATCAGTTTTACTGTACACTGCTTTGGGATTTGCCTGGTAAGCAGAAGGAATCAAGAAATACTTTTGATATATAATAAACAATAATAGATAGATAGATAGATAGATAGATAGATAGAGTAAGCCAACTGGAATGGCCCCCATTATTTTTTATCCTCCCTCTATAGAAAGGATTATTATTATTATTATTATTATTATTATTATTTATTAGATATTTAAAATATTTTTTCTAAAACACATGCTTTTTGTGCATAAAACACTTTTTTTCTCTACAAAAAGCAACAGCTTCTTCCTGTTTTTTAGAGACTTGTGTTTCTGAATGTATGGATGGTGGTGCCTTTGGGGGAAATTAAGGAATGACCTATTGCAGACACTAGGGGATGGGTGTTTATGCTCCAGAGACAGGAAAGCTGAATCACTCTATTTTTGTCTTCTCCCGAGTTGTAAAGGGCTGCACCATGTTCTCATGGATGCTAGACTATGACTTTGAAGATCAGGGTTCAATTCCCAGCTCAGCCATGAAACCCACTGGGTGACCTTAGGCAAGTCATATGCTTTCAGTCTCAGGTGAAGGCGAACCTCCTCTGGACAAATCTTGTCAAGAAAACCCCATGGTTTTAGGATCACCATAAGTCAGAAATGACTTGAAGGCACACAACAACTGTATTTTTCAGTGGTGTGAGCTGCCTTGGATTCTGTGCTGGGAGACAAGCAGATTATAAATTAAATTTTAAAAATCATTAAACGGCAGAATGGGATGGAGCAGACATGGTGTTGTTGTTTTTTCCAGGTATATAGAGAATAACATTGAAGTATCACTCTAATGGTCTTCTCTTTTTCATGCATCTGGGCTTTTGAAAATAGCAAAGGGGGTGGAGGGGATCTTAAATATATTCAAGGACAGCCTGAAAACCATAGTCAAGAAAAGCATCAATTTACATATTCACTAAATCATAAATCTTCTGTACTTTGCCTATGCATTGGTGGCACCTGACCCTTATTTCCCCCTTGCGATTGCTTTTGGAGAGACAATAGAGAGAGAGCCTCAAAAGCAGCTTATTGCCTCCTTCTTTGGCAATATTTCAAACATATCATGGTGCAATGACCAGCATATCCAGGTAACTTTGCTCCAGCCTGGAAAAGGAATATCATTGTCATTATCTAATGTGGACATCATAATCAATTTGGAGATCCTGGCTGTTTGTTAGCAGAAATATGCAGTTTGTAAGTCCCTAGCCTCTTTTTGCAAGGGAGAAGAACCAGCCTTGGAATTCTTTGTATATTTTGGTGTGATCTGCCTCATAGGCATTAATTAAGTTTATGACAATCTCCCACTACTGTCTTGCAGATAGACAGCAAGAGTGAAAAATAAGCTGGGTTGACAAAGGACAAGCTTGACTTGCTTCCAAGCAAAGAAATCTATCATTAAGAAAAGGTTCAGTTCCCAAGTCCCTTGCCTTGCCTTGATGGGTTGGGTTGAGGGGTAGGGTGATAGCTGTATAAACAAAAATAGATAGAACAAATGCCCTATCTTTGTTTGTACTAGCATATTATACAGCATACTGTATTGGAAAACAGCATCAAGCTCTTTTAAGAGGACAAATACAGCAGATTGTCAGAGGTCAAGATCTAAAGTTTAGATTCTAAATAGATGAATGACAAATTTCTGAGTCTCAGGATTATGAATGGCTCTCCTAACAGTTATCAGTTGAGTCCTGATCACTGGTCCCCCAATTGGTGATGGGTTGGTTGGCATGAAGGGAAGACCTTTCAAGGCAGGCATTGGTATTATGCTTTAAGTAGACAAGTAATATTTTGTCAATTTCATTCTCAAAGGAATCAGTTGGTCATGTAATCCCTTTTCTTTCTGCTTTGAGAAAAATAGCATAGCTTTTCAAAACTATTTGTACCTCAGGGCTTATTCTGTGCAAAATTCATTTTTCCCTCTAGAAATACAGTTTTCTGTCTGTTTCAGAAATACTGTTTCTGTCTGGGCTTAAAATGTTCTTTAGTGTGAAGCAAGTGCTGTATTTATTATATGCAACATTTGCATGTGATTTTTTAATTTATTTTTTATTTTTTATTTTTGCACTGGAAATAGTAATTTTTAATTTTTCTACTCAGACAATGCTGTGCTTCCTTTGCAGAAAATGCTGCTTTCTGTGCAAAAAGCAAAAAACAAAACAAAACCATGTGAATTTTTGTTCAGAATAAGTCCTGAATTGCCAAGTCCGGGATACAACACTGTCAGTGAGGCTTTGCCCCAGGATATATAATAATAATAATAATAAATTTATTTATTTATATCCTGCCCCTCTGCAGGGCAATGGGGGGGTGTAATGTCCTAGGTGCATGCAGTATGCAGTGTGTAGAAAAGATAAAAGCTCTTTGCAGTGTGCAGCGTGCACAAAGGAGAAAAGCTGACTCGGAGGAAGCTGATGAAACTTCAGCAGGAAGTTGTGTGGTAACAATTCAAAACTGCATAGTCACTGTAGACATGTGACAGGAAAATCATGAAACACTGGCAGGGGGTTGGGTCAGAATCCTAGCCAGATTTTGTATATATAAGGAAGAATGTTCCAATGCATTGTGATTAGGTGGATGTCAGTTGATAGTGGAGCATTATGTCGGATGGTGTAAATATTGCTATATCATTCTTGTAAATATTGGCTGCAACTAATATTTAAAAACCTCTTCAGATGAACCTCAGCAGTCATGAGTAAAACTCTGTTCAGCAGAAGGAGGTTTTTTCTCTTCATCTACTTCCAGACTCTCCAGTGCCATTTGTTTCCTGACTGGCTGTCTTCTGCATATTGACTCATTTTTTCCCTGAGCTAACAAAAATATCAAGAGAAACACATTTGGACTTTCTTCCCATCCCTAGTTTTAAGCCCCTTAAACAATGGGTTATCTTTATTCCAGGAAGCATTTGGGAAGATTACTTCTACAGCAAGCATTCAGAGTAGCTAGCTGTGTTAAATAGTATATTTCTCTAAGCAAAGGAGAAAGCCTACCTATATGGGTTCAGTGTGAACACAGTGTGTCTCTGGGCTGCTGTACCCCCGCCCCCAATAAAGGAATTTTATTATACAAATAACTGAATCTAGAAAAATATGAAATAGGCAAGCAATCACGAAATATGTGAATATGAAATTTGCTGTTGTTAAATGCCCTCAAATCGATCTTGACTCATTGCGATCCTATGTATGAGACATCTCCCAGACCCTCTGTCCTCCACTGCTCTGCTTAATTCCTGCAACCCCTTAATCCCCATGACCTCCTTAATAGAGTCCATCCATCAGGCATGTGGCCTTCCTCTCTTCCTACTTTCCACCATCTTTCCCAGCATTATTGTCTTTTCCAATGTGTCCTTCCTTCTCATGATGTGTTCAAAGTACGATAGCCTCAGGGGCTTTGCAGACCGGCCTAAAGGGCTGGCCTAGGGGTGGAGTTGGGATGGAGCAGCCGCACACCGTCTGCCCCAACTCCATCCTGATGCCGTCCTGACACCACACACCCATTTTCATGGCATGCGGCATCGGGATATCCTCCTGGTGCAAAAGGGATGGAAGAGCTGCAGCATTAGGGTGTCAGGTTTAGCAAAATCAGAACTCTGTGGAGTCAGTAAACCAGCCAATTGCAGTAATTAGGAGTTTATTGAACACACAAAGTCAGCATTCCACTACACTGTGTTTAAGCCAGAACTGCCCCCCCCCCAACCTTACAGCACCTAATTAAACTCACTGAGATCTTCACTCCGCCCGCCGCCCCCAGCCTCTTGGCGCGCAAAGCCCATCTCCACCTACATTTCCCACAGTTTCAGCTCTCTTGCTACTTAGCCCCCACCTTTGAGCCTCCCCCACCACTAGCTCTGAGGAGTGCCATCCTCCCTTCTAGTTCTTCACATTCCAAAGGGCCCATTATCAAAACAACCTTGCAGCTGCTCACCTCCCATCCCCCCTTATGCTCCAACTCTGTTCATTCAGCATTTAACCAATGCCTACTTTATTCTCATATCCATCATCCCCTATCACCTTTCTGGCAGAACCTGAGGCCACAGCCACAAGGTTCTGACATAGGGTGACCTTTTGCCATCCCTAAAAGGAGAGGCATTTTGCTGCTCTTTTGGGGGTGGCAAAAGAGAGAATTAAGGCCATGGTGTGGGGTTGCCGCAGCTCCAATCCACCACTAGCAGGGGCAGCCCAGAGCCACCTCAAATGCATCATCGGTAGAAGCCTTCAGTTTGGTCATCTTGGCTTCCAGGGAGGTTTCTGGCTTAATCTGCTCTAGGACCCATTTGTTTGTCCTTTTGGCTGTCCACAGGATCCTCAGCACTCTTCTCCAGCACCACATTATCTCAAATGGATTGATTTTCTTCCTTTCATCTTTCTTAACTGTTCAGCTTTCACATTCATACATGGTAATGGGGATAGTTTATTTCATTGTTATTTAAATTTTTGATTACAGTCGTCCCTCCACATTAGTAGGGGTTTGGGCTGCAAGACCCCCACAAATGTGGAAAAACCACAAATAACTTCCTTCACCATTTCCCTTTAACTGGAAGCCATTTAAAGAGATAGGTGGGCGAGGGAAGAGGAGCAGGAGTGTGTACTGCCCTCCCATCCCTTTTACTGGCTTCCCACCCCTTTCCCAGGTGGATAGCTGCCTTTCCCTAGGCAGCTCTCCATCCTGGAAAAGGGTGGAGGATCAACCCCCACACACTCTTTTCCAGGATGGGGAGCTGCCCAGGGAAAGATAGCTCTCAGTCCTGGAAAAGGGCAGAGTTGGCGTGTGCACCCTTCCTGCCTGTTCTCTTCCTCCTGGGCTTTTTTCCTCTGAAGAGGAAAAGCCTGGGAGGGAGGAGAAAAGGGAAGAATGTGCATGTGCATGCATGTGGTGGCCTTGACCTCACAAATGATTGAAACTGCAAGTGTCACAGCCGCAAATGTCAAGGGATGACTGTATAACCATTTCAGTGGCTGTAACCATTTTGATTCTTGCTTATAACCGTTGTCCTAATCTTAAGTTTAGTCTTTCAGGCTATCAGCATTTCACTGACGCACCATTCAATTGCTAACTCAATGGTTCTACTCTAGTTGAGACTACCCAACAAGATTCCAGCCATTGTGTTTTAGGATTTTGTTGTTGTTGTTGTGTGCCCTCAAATCTTTTCTGACTTATGATGGCCCTAAGCTGACTCCATCATGAGGCTTTCTGGGGCTGAGAGTGCGTGACTCACCCAAAACAGAACTACTTTAAATCATTGATCTGCACCAATGAGAGGCACGTGCAGCATTTGTTTTCCTGCTTCAACACCTTGCTAAAACCTCCTTCTCCCCCTGTTTCTTCATTATTTTCCCCTACCGACTTTGCTAATTACTTTATCACCAAGATCACTACTATCAGATCTGAAATAGTTCCATCTAACTTGTCTTCTCCCATTAATCTTCTGGAACCTTCAACTAATCAATTCTCTGTGTTTCCTCCGGTTTCTCTGGATGAACTTTCTACCTTCCTGCACTCTTCCAAACCTACAACTTGTTCTCTTGATCCAATTCCCCCTCGTTTCCTACTCTCTATAGCCCCTTCCTTCCTTCCTTCCTTCCTTCCTTCCTTCGCTTCTTTCTATCTTTAACTTATCTCTTTCTACAGGCTCTTTTCCCTCTGACTTCAAACATGCCCTTGTTTCCCCTATCTTGAAAAAAAACTTCTCTTGACCCCTCTTCTTTGTCCAGCTATCGTCCAATCTCCCTTCTTCCCTTTCTTTCTAAGGTTTTGGAATGGGTTGTTTATTCTCACTGCCTTGAGTTTCTCGAAGCCAACTCCATCCTCCATCCCTTTCAGTCCAGTTTCCGCCCACGGCACTTCACTGAGACGGCCCTCACAAAGATCTCTAATGATCTTTTACAGGCCAAGGCAAATGGTCTCTATTCTGTACTCATCTTCCTCTATTTATCTGCAGCATTTGACACCGTGGATCACTGTCTTCTAGTTGATATACTTTCTGACATTGGGTTCTCAAACTCAGTTCTTGACTGGTTCTAATCTTATCTGTCAGATAGATCCTTTGCAGTGGTCACGGGTGGCCAGACTTCGTCTCCCGTTCCCCTATCTGTTGGCGTTCCCCAGTGTTCTGTTTTGGGTCCCCTATTGTTCTCTCTTTACACCTTGTCTTTAGGAAAACTTATTAGTTCTTTTGGTTTTTCCTATCATCTGTACGCCGATGACAGCCAACTGTATCTTTCCACCCCTGATCTTTCTCGAGAGCTTGAACAGCAAGTTCCATCATGTCTCTCGGCTGTCTCTCTCTGGATACATCATCGGCGTTTGAAGCTCAACATGTCCAAGACGGAGCTTCTTGTCTTTCCACCTAAGTCCTCCCCTCAACCCTCTTTCTCTGTTTTTGTTGACAACACTTCTATTCATCCAGTCCAGGAAGCCTGCAACCTTGGTTTCATTTTCGACTCCTCTCTGTCTTTTATTGCTCATATCCAGGCCTTTATAACATTGCCAAAATCCATCCCTTTCTTTCAGCCTCCATTGGTCCATGCTTTGGTGGTCTCCCGATTAGATTGTTGCAATCTCCTTCTAGCTGGGCTTCCCCTCTCTCATCTTCACCCTTTAATTTCTATTCAACATTCAGCCGCTCACATTATTACTTCCGCTCACCGCTTTGACCATGGTTCCCCCTTGTTATCTTCTCTTTACTGGCTCTCCTTTCCCTTCCGTATCCAATATAAGCTTTGCTTGTTAACTTTCAAAGCCCTGCATGGGCTAGCACCTCTTTACTTATCTGAACTTCTTTCTCCTTACACTCTCATCTGTACCCTCCGTTCTAGTACTCAAGGCCTGTTGTCCCAACCTAGGATCTCTACTGCTCCATCCTGGATTCACCCCTTCTCGCTTGACGCCCCTCACTCCTGGAACCTTCTTCCCACTCAAACACGGGTCATTTCTTCTCTGTCTACTTTTAAATCTGAGTTAAAGACCACCTTGTTCAGGGAGGCATTCCCAGACACTGTTTGATTTACATTTACATATACTTTTCTGTCATTTGGGTAGACAGTGGATGTTGTTAATTAATTGTTGTATTGTACTGAAATTCTGGACCATGCAAACAACTATCAGGTCAGAATGCACAGGGAAGCCATCGAAATCCACAAACACTTGGATAACTTCAACAGGAAAGAAGAAACCCTTAACGTAAACAAGGTTTGGCTACCAGTCCTACAAAATAAGAAAATCAGCACTCAGCAAATGCAAATGGGAAACCAATCAGAGTCAGGGGCTTTCCCAGCAGACAATAGCAGACAATATCCTTGATTGCATATCCTCCCACCCTGAAGCCATGCCATTAACAACAGAACAATATCTATTCAACACAGAATAATACACAGTTTACATGAGAATCACTCCTCCCTACCCAGGGTCTCACAGTATATATAGACCCACTCTCTTCCATTCCAGTATTCTCTGAAGATGCCAGCCACAGATGCTGGTGAAACATCAGAAAGAAACTCTTCTAGAACATGGCCACACAGCCTGAAAAACCCACAAAAAACAATAGGACATACAGTTTGAGCGGATGCCCACATTTTGTAGTTTGGGGCCTGGGCTTGTTGAACCATCTCTTCCTAAGACTGAGGAACTGAGACGAACTAGAAGCATTACAGGATCAAGTCAAACCCAGTTGTGTATCACATGAACCATACTGAGCAAATAGATAGAACATTGAAAAGCTACTTTATACCTAGTACCTAGTAACTCTGATTGTCTGTGGGACTTCAGGGTTTCTGGTAAGATTCTGTCCAAGCTTTGCCTGGAGATTGCAGAAGCTAACAGGTTCTAGCTCATAGTGTCCCATTCAAGACCAAACACAGCTAAGTGTCTTCAAACAGAGGTGTTCAGGTTGGTACAGCGGTACTGATAATAATACCGCTTGACCATCTGTAGTCATGGCAAGCCAATGGCAAGCTATGATTGTCATATAAAGAAGCATAGGTACGCTATCAACATACTTCAGGTCCTACACCTGAACATCCCAGTTTAAGATCCCCATTATACAACACATACCCTGCAAAGCAGACCCCTAAGCAACCTACATTGGGACATCACATGGGATGTTTTCTTTCCTTTCTGGGCTCATGAAACCCAACTGAGGCTCACCATAAAAGCAAGCACAAGGGCAATTTGCTGGGGTAGGGAGAGGGAAAATCTCCATTTCAGAGAGAGGTTCCATTGGAAATTAATTGCTGGGATGCAATTTGAACTGCATCATAAATGTCATGTTAAAATTACATGAAATGAGGAAGGGGTGTCAGTTCTCTCTCCTCCTTCTCCTCCTCCCCCTTCTGCACAGTTTCATTTAAAGATGGGTAATACACACGGCAAGTAAAGTACTCTTCATCAATAATTTAGCCAGCAGTGGAGAGCCAAACTGCGCCAAAGATGCCAGGGGAGCAGCTACCTCCCTGGTTTTAATGACACCAGCGGGGAGGCAGAGTGGGGCCAGTGCAAATCAACATTCATTGCACATCTGGGCATGTCGGTAGATGAAGATATCAAGGACTGAGCTGACAGGACAAAGGGTTTGGAAAAAAAGGAGTGTAACCTAGAAAACCTTTACTTTGAATTCTTTGTATAAATTCAAGGGGGGATGACAGTTCCTAAGGTCATCTTCTAGAAGGGAAACCATCAGTGTGATCTAACCCAGAGGATTTTTTTAACTCTTTCCCTGTACTCCATCAAAAGGCAGAGTATAAAATTGGGATGATTCACTTTGCAAATGTAAAAAAAAAAAAAAAAAGTGTCGTCTTTTAAATCTTCCAAATGGGGCTGTTTTAATTAGCAAAATGTTAACATCTGTATGCCTGGCTTAATCTTCATAACCCTAATTACAGAGGTGTCAAAGCCCCAGCGTTACTGTGGGTCACCTACACTTGATCCGCTGAAATCTTGATCTTGAAGGAGTTTCACCATCTTTGTCATTTTCAAAGCACTTTACAATGAGTGCTGCAATCATATATGGATAAGAGGCATTGTTTTCATTTACCAATGTCAATCAGATCAATTCCCTTGACTGTCTTGTTCAAGTCACACTGCAAAATGAAATGAAATGAAATAAATAATAGAATATTAGGGGATGGAAATCCAACTCACTCACTCACTCTCCCTCCCCCCACAGACACACTCACACTCACAAACACATTACCAAGAACATAGATAGGAGCCACTAATAGGAAACGAGCAAGCTTCCATATAGGGGTGGAAAGGAAATTCATGTTAACCAAGATTTTTTTCAAATGTATGTAATTTATGTTCTGTGAGACTATGAAGGTATATGGATAGTTTTCATTTCTTATCATCAGGAAGAAACTGTGAACAGCAAATTCAGTGCAGGAGATGGGTTTCTCTGTTGTTGTTGTTTTAATTTCATATAATTAAATGCACATGATTAAATCATCTTGAGTCCTGGTTTGGGGACAAACTGGATAAAAAGGAGGAGGAGGAGGAAGAGATATTGTGTACATGATAGAAACATACACATGAACAGACATTAGTGGGTGGGGAAAATGTATAATCATGCACATTAAGGCTCACAAAATACCTACATACATTGCAGAAAGTGTGCTGAAATACATGAAAATTTCAGTGAAGGGAAGCAGGGATGTCACACAATCCAACAAAGAACTTGGACAGGATGTGAATACTGGTGAGATTCTGAGAATCAATAAAGCACAACTCTTAACTTACATCTCTGCTTATAACAACCCAAAAATAGAGGAATCATACATTCTGTGCTCCTCATAACCAACATTGAGAACTTGTATTTTAAGAAAATAAACTATATTCCTCCTCCTCCTCCTCCTCCTCCTCTTCTTTTATATGCTTCCTTTTTCAAAATCGTAGTACTGAAGACAACTTACAAATTATTAACTTACAAATTATTAAAAGCAGTACATACTGAAAGCCATAAAACATCAGTTTTAAAAAGTATAAATATAAATGTTATTTTTAAAAGAACAAACTATCTATAGTGTTAAATTTAAAATTCATTACAAGGCAATATAAAATTCAACAAAAAAGCACAGCATGCCTTTAAAAGCCCACCACAGTCAATTTCTAAAGCCTCACTCAATAGTGGGACCTGAAGCTCTTAGAGCTCTAACAGGTTGATATAGAGAGATAGCCTTGATATCCCTTCAAATAGCCTGGACACAATCCATATAGGATTTTATAGATCATCACCAGCACTTGAATTATGCCTGGAAATGGATCAGCAGCCTCCAGATCCACTGCAATAAGGGATTTGTTTGCTCCATGTATCCAGTCTTGGTTAACCGGGATCTGGGCATTGTTGCTTGGGCCAATTGTTGAACATTTTTTGAAGACCTCCACATGAAGAGCACATTACAATAATCCAAATAGGAGATAATTAAGATGTCATGGCCAGATCAGACTTCTTTAGGAATAGGGTACTTTCTTCCTTTACACCCTAGCTCTCCTCTTCTTCCCACCTGGTACAGGAACTGAAGATCCTAGAGGCTGCATTGGTCATGGGTACTGTTCTTTCATGGCTAGTCTTTCAGAGTACATCTCCCTCTTTTTTAAAGGACTAGGATATATTTCACTGTGGAATTCAATGTGGAATTAGTAGTATGTATGTGTAGATCCTGTCAAACATTATTTATGACTTTTTGATGCCTTTGATTGAAATTTGATTGAAAGAATTATTTGATAACCTGTCAAGAATGATTGATGCCTGTCAAAATGGATTGATTGATGACCTGTCAAAATGGTGGGCGTGTCCCTCCCCTGGAAGTCCTAAGGCAGGACATCCATGTCATGTGACCCCCTCCCTCCTGTCCCCCACCCTAGCCCCCTCACCTTGAGGCCATGTGACCCCTCAACACTTTATTATTTTTCTTTTAGAAAACAACACACTCATATCTCAAAGGATAACCAACCCACTAATATTTTTTAGATTATATAAACTTACTGTTGCACTATAGTAGCCTATATCCACGCTCTCATTCAGAGGTTCTTCCTCAACTGAAGGCAGTTGTGGGTCACAATCTCCTTCTTCCATCACCTCTTCCATCACATCTTCCATCTGAGTGGTGGGTTTCAAATGGCCTGTTCCATCTGATTGATTTGGACTCTGTGGAGTGTCTGGCACTTCATTCTTCTCTCTCTTCTGGAGAACAGCTTTTAAACTGCAGCCACAATCATACTCGAGCTCTGAGGCCTCATCAATGAAATCCTTACTCATAGGTGTTGGGCCTGTCTTTTCAGACACTTTAGATTCCTTTTTAGGTTGAATATTCAGTGGTATGGGAAGATTAGTAAATCCCACAAGCACATTATAATCTGGCCAGGAAGTTGTCTTTGTGCGTTTCATTCTCCTGGTAATAGAAGAACCTGCCAGCCTCTGAGGAGTGCTCAGTGCCTCCATGTTGCCTCCGCAGAACATGTCTGGGCATGCATAAAATGAAGGCTTCCCTCTACTGGATACAGCTCTCTGCAGCCAGCCTTCTGGTTGGCTGGCTCGGCCCACGTGATACTCGTGGGACCCAAACCATTGGTCAGGGGCCACATGAGATCAAGGACCAATTGGAACACCTGGGAAATCAAGCATGATTGGCCAGTTTGGAACACGTGGTTCAGAGGGGGCGAAAAGCAGCTCCCATTGATCGGGGAGTGGTGAGGTGTGGTCTTAGAGGGATCACATGGTCTCAAGGTGAGGGGGCTGGGGGACAGGAGGGAGGGGGTCACATGACACAGATGTTCCGTGTTAGCACTTCCAGGGGAGGGACACACCCACCACTTTGACAGGTCATCAATCAATCCATTTTGACAGGTCATAAATCACTCTCCGACAGGCATCAAAAAGTCATAAATCATTTTTTGACTGGAGCTACACATACATACTACTAGAATTCACCATTCTTCTGTTTCTTTCTGTTTCTTCTAGATGCTTCTCCCACTGGGAAAGAGACAGTTGCCAAGAATTTGTGGAGAACATCTCATTTCTTGTTGGAAGATGTGTTGGCAACAGTGAACCACAAGTCTCACACTTCCCAGTTTCTGAAAGAACTGAGAAGAACCTGAAGGTGTTATTGCTCCTGCTCCAGTCTCTCCAGCGCACTTTCCTCTTTGTGGATTCCAACATGATCAACCATTAATCAGTGGAAGGAGTGCTTAGAAAATGTAGCAGAGACCAACCCTCTTTTATCTTTCTTCAACTTATTCCAGACTTTTTTTTTTATTGAGCAATGGAAAACTAACCCCAATATTTAGTATCCAATATCTAAGACCAGCAGAAGGTCCTCTGCTGGATTGTAGGCTTCAGTAGCTGGCCACTCAAACTAACCCTTGACAGTAGCCCTCCTATTGAACCTTAGTTTCTAGTGTAAGTGGCAGAAGTGCTTCAAAATTCAGTTCTTTTATCCATCTACTGGCAGTACTGCAGATTGATGTTCCACCCAGCACTCAGTTACCTCACTGCCCATGAGGAAAATGATGGATATATTTAGCCTAGGAAGGAAAGGGTTAAAAGGCAATGTGAAAGTTATCTTCAAATACATGGAGAACTGTCACAGAGAAGATGGAGGATTTTTTTTTTTTTCTGTTGCTCCATAGAGAGCAGGACCTGAGCCAACTTGTTCAGAAAATTAGAAGGGGGATTTCAACAAAGCAGTAGGAAGACCTTCTGATGTTAGAAACTCCTTGACGGTGGAACAGACTTACCAGGTGAACTCTCCTTTACTGAAGCTATTTTAGTGAAGCTTGGATCAAGAAAGCCATAGCAACCGATTACTTGAGTTGGCTGATGGTTGTACCAAATTACTTTTGAGGTCCCTTCCAACTCTATTATTCTATGGTAATCATCACAATAACTGGTCAGCTAAACATTTGGCTTTCCTGAAATATATGTGATTCTACAGAGCTGGTCTAAGGGCATTTTGGTGTCTGGCCTCACCCTGTTATTATTACAGCCACATACAGATTGGACTGGCCAGAGATACTTATTTCAGTACTGGTGATAGGATAGCACAGTGAGCCCTTCATAGCCACTGGGGATTGGTTCCAGAACCCCTGTGGATACCAAAATTCATGGATGCTCATATCCCATTATATATAATGGCAAAGTAAAATGGTGTCCCTTATATAAAATGACAAAATCAAGGCTTGCTTTTTGGATTTTAATTTATTTATTATTATTTTACTTTTTAAAAAATTTCTTTGGTTGAATATTTTCAAGCCATTTATGGTTGAATCTGCGGATGCAGAATCCATAGATATGGAGGGCTGACAGTATCCTTCATCACATATAAAAATATCATGGGGTACAGGTTTTGGTTGACCCATCCAAGCCAGTGAGGGAGTTGCTACCGCTGCCATACCTCCCCTTGAGAATTTGATGCTTTTTGCCTTCTTCTCTTTCTTTTCCTCTCCTTCTCTCCCTCCATGCCTCCCCCAGTGTCTCTGCCCCATGGTGGTTTGGAGAGAAGTACACTGTTAAAAATATTAATAAGACAACTTTTTTTCATTTTTAATTTTAATACTTCAATACATTCCCTCTTTGCTTAGCTCTGCAAAACCTGCTCGTCGAATGGGTTTGAAGCCTACTCTGTGAAAAGCTGACTATTTATATATTTGATTCTTTAAAAGCAATTAGGAATACAAAGCAGATGGTACGGCATTGTAGATTTCCCCTTTCATATTGCTTAAACACTAGAGATCAATAAGTCTAATATAAACAGATGATTTCCATAGCAGGGTTTTATAATTAGCTGGCACTGAATGTGTCCAAACTCTAAAATAATTAGCAGAAGCATGTGGCACACCATTAAAACCTTGTGGCTTGTCTGCATTTACATTTATAATTATTAAAGTTAATTATGATGCTTGTGGTATGGTTCCAAGCTCCTTTACAAGTTAGATTAAATATTTTTTTCCAGTCCTACTTTTGCCTCTTCAGTAACCTTCCCTGGGCCCTCAATGAAAATTCCCCAGCAACCTCATGGCAATGCCAGGGGGCAATGAAGGCTTTTATTTTAATGCCAGACAGCTGTTCTTCTGACCGAAAGCCCTATATTTTAAAGAGAACATTTCATGAGAGAATCCAAGGGACTGCTGTTCTGATAGTGTTGGGCCTGGTTAGAGATTAGCGTGTTAAAGCCATGATTACACATGGGTTTGCTACCCTTTAAACTGGAATATTAAGTGCTTTTTGAAGATGAAATAAGTAAATAAATCCCCAAGAACCAGGGCTACATTCAGTTTGGGCTGGGGATGCTGTTCAGGGTGGGCAAAAAGCAGTCACGCTTCCCTTCCTTTGTGCTTCAGGCCACACGCGCTAATTCCTCCAGACCTCATATATTTCAGGTTATGATGAAATATATACAAAGCAAATGGTCTTGCAAAATAACACACAGCATTCTTACAATTTTATCTTCATAATCGCTGATTAATATTCCTAACGTGAATCCTTCTTTTTCTGCAAAAATCTCTTTATAACACCTACAAACACAAGCACACAACACACACACACTATGTGCTACTGGTTTTTCAGTTTCATAATGGGTGCTAGGATGGTAGTCAATACATAGTTTTGTGAAAGCAGTTGCACAATGTGTTGTGCAAGCAAGTGCATAATGTCTGGTACAACTTCTCACACAATCCCTTCAATGGAATTGTAGACTACTAAACAGGTATTTTATGTCATTAGAATTGGACAAACAGCTGCAGTGGGCATGTGGGGCAATTTTTGTCTAGAAATCAACAACAAAACTAGGGCTAAAGAGACACTGAGGCTGCATCCTCACTGCAGAAATAATCCAGTTTGAAACCACTTGAACTGTCACAGCTCAATACTAGTGAATTCTGGGAATTGTAATTTGTTGCGGCACCAGAGGTGTCTAACATAAAAGGCTAAATGTCTTACAAAACTAACATTTCCTGAATTCCATAGCATTGAGTCATCACAGTTAAAGTGGTGTCAAACTGGATTATTTCTGCAATGCTGATGTAGCCTATGATTCTTGTATAGCTATGTATGGACCTTAGTAGAATAATAATAATATAATAATAATAATATTTTATTTTTAACCCGCCCCTCTGCAGCGCAATCGGGGCGGCTTACAGCAAGTTAAAATACAGCAGTTAAAACATTCCCAATTCCTACAACCCCCACCCAAAACCCACCCCTTAAAATAGAATTAAACTAATTGATTTTTTTTAAAATCAGACATTGTCAAATTAACATTAAAACTAAAATAACCAACAGCAACAATAGCTGCATGTAGCAGATTGGCCAGTCAGAAGGGGGAGGGGCAAATTTAGTCCACCTCTATTTGGAGTGACTTCTTATTGTTGTTGTTGTTGTTGTTATTATTATTATTATTATTATTCATAGAATCATAGAATCATAGAGTTGGAAGAGACCACAAGGGCCATCCAATCCAACCCTTTGCCATGCAGGAACTCCAAATCAAAGCATCCATAGCAGATGGCCATCCAGCCTCTGTTTAAAGACCTCCAAAGAAGGAGACTCCACTACACTCCAAGGGAGTGTGTTCCACTCTCAAACAGCTCTCATTGTCAAGAAGTTCCTCCTAATGTTGAGGTGGAAGCTCTTTTCCTCTAGCTTGCATCCATTGTTCTATGACATAATCTCTGAGGCAGCAGAAAACAAGCTTGTTCCCTCCTCAATATGACATCCCTTCAAATATTTAAACATGGCTATCATATCACCTCTTAACCTTCTCTTCTCCAGGCTGAACATACCCAGTTCCCTAAGTCATTCCTCATAGGGCATGGTTTCCAGACCCTTCACTATTCTAGTCGCCCTCCTCTGGAGACGCTCCAGTTTCTCAATATCTTTTTTGAATTGTGGTGCCCAGAACTGGACACAGTATTCCAGGTGGGGCCTGACCAAAGCAGAATACAGTGCCACTATTACTTCCCTTAATCTAGACACTATATTTCTATTGATGCAGCCTAAAATCCCATTGGCCTTTTTAGCTACGGCATCACACTGTTGACTCATGTTGAACTTGTGGTCAACTGGGACTCCTAGATCCCTTTCTCATGTAGTTCCATTAAGCCAGGTGTCCCCCATCTTATATCTATGCATTTCATTTTTTATTTTTTATTTTTTATTTTATTTATTTATTTATTTTGTCCTAAGTGCAGTACCTTACATTTCTCTGTTAAGGAAAATGCAACATGGGACATACAGTAATAGAAATAAAATATGTATGTGATAGTCACAGTGACTAAGCAGGAACAATCATGAAGCTACACAGGTGAAAAAGGATAATGTAATTTGGAAGCCTTGAGAGCCAAGGACAAAGTTATAGAGTGTATATTGAAAACACCTGTTATAGATTGCAAACACCTGAGATTCATTAAGTAGTCAAGGTAAAATGATGAAATACTTGGGTTGGTCTTAAGTATGGGATGATCTATGTAAACCAATCAAAATGAATGTATACGCCCACTGGGTGGAAACTGACTAGTGGGTGGTGACTAACAATGGCTATAAGTGCAATGTTTGCCAATGCATATTGTGGAGTGTTTTGGAGGTGTAGTGTGGAGTATTTTGGTGGAGTAGAGATTGTGATTTGTAGGGCATATAGTATTTATATATAGTAGAATAAAGTAGATCTTTTATATAAGACTACTGAGTTGTCTGGTGTCTTGAGGGAAGATACAAGAACCAGAAGAATCCTGGAGAAGTTTGGAGACATCTCAGGAAGAAGAGAGAGAAGGCTTGGAGAGTTTGTCAGGGTCTTCAGCCTATTCTCTGAAACTCTGCTGCTTGGGAAAGAAGCATCAACCACTGATCAAAGCTGGTCAGCTCTGCTGCATAACAAGGTGGTGAGTTAGAGCCAGAGGTGAAGAGCTACAACTCCCATCATCCCTGACATTCTCTGTGTTGAAATTCATTTCTAATCTATTAAGGTCCTTTTGAATTTTCATCCTGTCTTCTGGGGTATTAACTATTCCTCCTAATTTGGTGTCATCAGCAAATTTGAGAAGTATGCCCCCTATTCTTTCATCCAAGTCATTGATAAAGATGTTGAAGAGCACTGGGCCCAGGACAGAACCCTGTGGTACCCACTGGTCACTTCTCTCCAGGATGAAGAGGAGCCATTGCTGAGCAACCTTTGGGTTCGGTCAGTCAACCAGTTACTAATCCACCTAACAGGTGTATCCACATTTTACTATTATTATGGGAGTGGAGCCCTGCTACGCCTAGACTCTGCCTGCTGTATAAAAACTCCAACTATTATTATTATTATTATTATTCACATTAAAGACTAACCTAACAATAATTTCTGAACTTTTCTTGTAACCTGGGCAATTTTTGTCCTGATAACAGGCTGTACCTTGCCATTCTGATATGTGACAATTGGCCAGAAATTCCATCAGGAAGTTATTTTCAATTTCTGTTTCCATGATGCATTTGGATGGGTGTGTGGAGAGATTGAAGGAAAGTTTCCCTTCTTGGAGGCCTCTGGTTTTGATTTTCAGAAGAGATCATCCCCACCCTCAAAATGAGAGGGCTGGGTGCTTTTGGAGGAGTCTGGGTAAAGCTTGGCATTTGGAGGTTGCACAAAAAATGCTTAGTTCCATGATTTCCACCTTGTTTTAGAAGATCAAAGTGAGCAAACATTGGGAGTTAGCAGAAGAATGACTGAGTACTATAGTGGGCTTCCTCCTTTTCATTGTACATTAAATTCTGTCTGCTACATTAATTCAGTAGGTGGTGGCACCAGTAAAACTAGACACATTTGTCAATTTGGGGTTCTCTCAATAACTATTTTTCCCTAATTTTAAGTATTTTGTATCTCTTTTTGAGTATGTGATTTTAATTTAGCCACTCCTTTTCCACATTTATTTCTCTGACCATATGTATTTTGTGCAACATTTCCCTGATGCATACGATTTTGGAAACACCTTACCTTTTTTGCTATTTTCACCACTATATATATTCTTGAATTCCATAGCACTGAGTCATCACAGTTAAAGTGGTGTCAAACTATATATATATATATATATATATATATATATATATATATATAGTGTTTCCTATCTCCTGATATAATTTTTTGCTGTTTAATGTTCCAAGAAACACACCACAAAATTTGGAGATGTGGGAATATTGATGGATAACTGTGTTTCAACTCAACAAATTCATTTGGTAATTATATATTTGATGGATTCACATGCTGAAAGCATGTAACTTGCCCAAGGTCAACTAGTGGGTTTCATGGCCAAGTGGAGAATCAAACCCTTGTCTCCAAAACCATAGCCCAACACTCAAACCACTATACCATGCTGTTCTACATTTGGCCAGACTTCTCCTGGAATATTTATCCAGTTCTAAGCTTCACAGTTCGAGAAGGATAGTGACAAGTTGGAACATGTCCAGAGGAGGGCAGCCAGGTTGGTAAAAGTTCTGGAAGCAAAGACCTATGAGAAATGAATTAGAGAACTGGGTATGGTTAGCTTGGAGAATAGAAAGCCGGGTAGTGGTGGTGGTGATATGATAGCTATCTTTAAATTCTAAAGAGATGTCATTTAGAGGATGGAGCAACCTTGTGTTCTGCTGTTGTAAATACTAGAATATGCACCAATGGATTCAAGTTACAAGAAAAGAAATTTCACCTATGAACTTCATCATTGCAAAAGCTGTTCAGTAATGGTAGTGCTCAGAAGGTAGTGAACACTTTTTCTCTGGAGTTCTTCAAGTAGATTTTGAATACCCATCACTCAGAAGTGCTTTAACAGTGGATTTGTGCATAACTGGGAATTGTACTAGATGACCCTTGCAGTTCCTTCCAACTCTTATTATTCTATGACGATGTAAACAGTCACACTTTTTCCAGTGTTGTACAGCAGTGCTGAAAGAAATCAGCCAAAATCTGCCAGTCCAGAGTAACCCATTTCTTTAATGTCCTTTCCTTCCTACTGCAGCATAGTTATACCAGTGTAGTACACAATCTGGATTCTGGCTTTAAACACCATTTAAACAGGTTTACTGAGTCCTTAGTTAAGGAAAGGGGTAAGCTTGGTATTGGACTAGGAGTCCAGGAGACCATGATTCAAATCTCTGATTGTCCATGGAAACCCACAGAGTCACCTTGGTTATGTCACACTCTCTCAGCCTCAGGGGCAGGTAATGACAAATTTCCTCTGGCTAAATCTTGTCAAAGGTTGCCACGGAGTTCCCATAAATCTCAAATAACTTGAAATGATTATTAAAGTAAATACTTGTTAACTTTAATTATCAATTGTGTTACAACAACAAAATGTTATAAAATGTGTTACAACAACAAAATGGCTCATTGAAAGGACTTCAGGGCATGTCACAGGGACTTCTTTCTTAATGTGTAATTTTAGCAATTTGCTTCTTGCTTCAAGAAAATCTTTCAAAACCACATAGCATTTTTGAAGCCTATTTGCAGTTCGAGGCTTATTCTGCTTTCTGCTCAGAAAATGCTATAATTGTGTGTTTATTCTGTACAAAATCTGCACATGATTGATTTGTTTAGAAAAATAATGTTTGGCTCTGTATAACTTGCAGTTAGAGGCTCCCTTTGTTCCATCTGCCTCTGAGGATTTTCTGCACAGAAAATAATATAATACTTGGAAAGGCAGCTATGAAGAAATTGTTTTGGTTTTTTATGAACAGAAAATGTTATTTTTGTACATAAAATGCTGATTTCTATGCAAAGAAACCATGTGTGAATTTTGCACTGACTAAGTTCCAAACTGCAAAGATTATTGTCAAACTGCAAAGATTTTTGTCATTCTTCTCATCAGGGTTTCTCAACACTCAAAATACATGTCTTTAGGGCATATTAAAACATGTTATTTAAAAGCTTAGATAAAAGCAGTAAAAACCACTTGAAACTGAATGCTGGTTGACTTTTATTGACTCTATTAATTTCTGCTCCTTACTTTTTTAATTTGTGCATAAATTGCTAAATATTTTAAAATCATGTCCAGGATGTGTTAAGAAATTTATCATTGATGAGATGTAATCTCTCTAAATAAATAATATCTCTGTGCCAGCAATGCCTTGAACTCTCTTAATATACTTATTTATCTCCCCCACCCAACCTCATTCATCTGTGTTCTCTGTGTAACAGCATGTTGATCAGACAATTGCTGGCTCACGTTCCTGTTTTTTCCAGCTTGAACCAAACCTGGGATGTCTGGAATATGACAAGGTAGCAGTGAGCCTGCCAACTCTGGTCAGTTAGCAAATTTATTTTCTTCTCCTAGACTGATGATAAAATTGTCATGAAGCGATGCTCCAGCAGACCCATACGCTGCCAACCTACAGATGTAGGGCTGAGAAGCCACCTTATAGCCAAGAGTTCCATAAGGAAAGCAGGCAGTGATTCCACTAACTTTATTCATCCTGCTCTGCATGTCCTTTTGCTAATGATTCAGTATGACCTCCCTCTCCTCTCCTGAGGATGCTTAATTTCAATGTAATTTTTTTTCACCATTCCCCCTTTTCCTGACTTCCTCTTTTCCCTTGATCAAGACAGAGACAGTCCAGCTTGTAGAATTTTTCATGAGAGAGATAATATAATTGTATATATCTACACCTTGGCTGAGTCATCAATCAAAATGGAGAATGCAGTCAACAAATCAGAAGACTAAGACTTCAAAAGATAGTTAGATGAGATGAAGAAACTAGATGAGATACTCAACTGAAATATCATTGACTCTCAAAGTCAGAATCATCCATACCAGTGGTATTGAAACTTTTTACCCTTCACTTTATTTTTACATGGAGAGGTCATACCCCTGCCTTGATGTAGTATATGAATAAAAATATTTTGTTTATTCAGTGGAGGTATTTTCATTTGCACATTCATATATATTTATATTTTAACATTTTATAAGGAAATAATTAAACAAATTATAAAGAAAATAGAACAGTTTTAATGAGTAAATTTTACACATAAAATGGTTTGGGAAGAGGAGAAGGAGGGATCAGGGCCTCCAAGTCTTGTGCCCCCCTTGAACAACTCTTGTGCCTCCCTGGTTTGAGAACCACTGATCCATACCATAGTATTTCCAATTAATATGGCTGGATTTGAAAGCCTGACAGTGAAGAAAACTATCAGGAAAAGAATCAATTCATTTAAATGTGGTGTCGGAGGTGAGTCCTATGGACACTGTAGTCTATCAAAAAGACAAATTAGTCTAAAGGAAAAAAATCATTTTTAAACTCTCACTAGAAGCCAAAAAGACTAAACTGAGGCTGTTGCACTTTGGACGTATCATGATGTACTCACTGGAAAAATGATAATGCAAATTAAATTAAAAGACATAGAGGGGAAAGGAAGACCACATTAGAGCCAGATTGATTCAAACAAGTTTTGGTTCTGAGATTGCAAGCCCTGGACAGGGCTATTAATAGCAGGGTTTCTTGGAGGTCCATCATTCATAGGGTCATCATAAGTCAAAGCTAACTTGATGGCACATAACAACAACAATCATTGTATCAATAATAATAACCTTCAAATACATCTGTCTAGCAGTTAGGTCTTGAATAGGTTGGAGGTAAGCCTCTTCTATTCCCAAATGCCTATTTATATTCCAGTCTTTGTGAAGTAAAATGTGACTGTTCTTAAATCTTTGTAGAAATGTTGCCATGTCTTTCTAGAAAATGTGGCCAAAGGTACAGAGAAATTTGAAGGTATGACCTAGGGCTACTTGAGACAGACACATTTTTTGGTTGTGTTTCTGTTTTAATTTTCTACCATAACACATTTGACATATCTGAAGGGATTAACTGATGGTTAAGTACAAGATGTCATATTGATGGAATAATAGGTACCAGCAGTTGCCCCCCTTTTTTTGGCACTAGCCCAAAATATGTCAAATAGTACAAGAGTTTGCAAATGCATTGCCTGATGAAATTTTGTTGCTTCACTACCTCTCTTCCATTTGCTGTTTTCTCCCATCTTCTTCCTTCTCCATTTTTCTACTGTGATCAGCTTACAGTGTATCTGCTACCACTGCAACTGGCAACTGGCTCCTTCCATGTCTGTGGGGTGGTGAATCCTAAGTTTAAAGGAGCTTTCCAAAGTGATGAACCCTATCCCCAAAACAGGTTCAGCACCTCGATATCTCTTTTAAGGTATGGAGAAAACCCTGGGGAAAATTCACCACCCCATTGACATGGGAACCACCAACTGCTGCTGTTTCAGCCAATGCCTGTCTGTGGAAATCTTCTTGCCCTTCCCCAGGCTCAGCACATGGAAAGGTATGAAGAAGAGAAAGAAAGAAACTGATGGGCTGGTAGGGGAACATTTTATGTGGAAAGATCATAAAGAAATAGGCAGACATACATGGAGTGAGCTATAGCATGTGGTTAGAGACTGATTGTTATTCAGAGAAAAGTATGAATGAGAACCATTTGTTGTAGGCCAACCATTCTGGTCAGGAAATGAAGAGTTTCCAATGTTCTTAGGAGCAGAGTAATTCTGGGATATGAAATAATTACATGCAACTTTCCTAAACTCTGTAACTTCACTATAAGGGACACTACTATCTGATGAAATCAGGAGTCCTTTGATTTGTATCTGTACCATGGAGGGCACCACTAGTGTCCAAATCATATTCCCAATTTGAATTTCATAACACTGTTGCAAACAAATAAAGATAGCCATTTATGGAAAGACGATCCTACAAACAGTTTCCAGTGTTCATAGCAAGAGTTTTCAGCTGAATTCCTCAGAGAGAAGAAAAGGTTGGACAATGTATTCAAGAAAATGGTCCGAACCCTATATGGGAGGTAGGTCTTCAAAAGCTGACTTATGTATCGGGGAAGTGGAATTAATCAATTTCATAATGTTTGTATCCAGTAGAAGACTGCTGTTATACTACTGTATAGCAAAGCCAAGAAAGTACCAAGTGCAAATTACACATTGATGTGCCTCACACATGAATACACATCAGGCACTCTTGCAGGAGTCCCAATACATATCTTTGTAATTCACTGAAAGGGTTTCTTAGTGCCTCTGCTACTTAACTCAGTATATGTAACATTATGTTTGGTCAAAGATGATACAGGATTCTGGGATATAATTTTAATTTATATAGCACTTGACACTAGCCAGTGATTGAAATACACTCATTTGTCAATTTTGCTCTCACACATTTTTAAAAAAATATTGCCATCAGAAATAAAAATATATTTGCTAATTTATCCAGGTGATTTTTAAATTGTGAATTTAGAAGGTAAATTTGAAATGTGGATTGTTTTAAAATGTGTGTGTCATATTTGTCCTTTTAAACCATTGCCTGTTTTAATTCATGTGTTTTAATTAATGTTGTGCATTGTTGATTAGTTGTTCCCTGCCTCAATCCATGGGGAGAGGTGGGATAAAAAGAATTATTATTATTATTATTATTATTATTATTATTCCATATTTTTAAAAATGAACTAGATGAAATTTTCAAGCATCTCCACAGGCCAAATTCAATAATTGCCATTATTGTCAGCATCAAGAGGATCATGGTGCTTTTGTCTGCCATGGAGCTGTGAGTGTTGAGGAACCTGTTAAAGAGGGTTGGCGGGGGGGGGGGTGTCTGCAGACCTAATTCATCATGAAAACATGGTTAACTGGACAGCGAGTTCATGCAAAATTTTTAAAATATAAGCACCCCAAACCCTCTGGCAAATCAAAATGTCAGACTAGTGGATTTTGGAAATTTCTTATAAAAAATGAGTTAAATTAAATTATCATCCATCCAACCAACCATTCAGCACTCAAGGTTGATAGCATGTATTCTTCTAGAATGCTGGCCACAATCCTCTGAAACACAAAGTGCTTTTGTGACTGACTGCCATATATTTCTGATCATAGCAATTGTCCTATTCACCATTGATTCAGTATCGGGTTCTATGTGATCAGTGAGAAACAGAGCTGAATCCCTGGTCTCACCTCCAATATTGCCGTCCACAGTCTTGATGGTAGATCTCTGCAAACTGACATCTACACTTGAGAAGCTATTCACCCACAGCCCCCAGTTGTATGGAACCTTCATGTGTTATAAGCTGCTTACATATAGACTCTTTTTTCATTACAGATGCTTAGAGTTTGGGATCAGCAGTGTATCAGGTGTTAGGAGTGGGTTCAGCAACACAGCCTCACTTTCTGTTCAATAGACTTATCTCAATAAAGCTAGAAACTTAATTGCTTATTGACCAGAATCACAGTGTATGCTACATAACTTTATGTATATTTAGCTACACAGCACAGGTTCTAAGAAACTCTGTTGGTGAAATTAAGAAGATGTGCAATGGGACACCGGCAAAAGTGTCTTGATGCTCATCAGCACACTTTAACCAGTATCCCAATGCACAACAGGAACAATGCACAACAGGACTCATGCACAATAGGACCAATGTGCATTGGTCCCATTATACATTGGCCCGAATGTTCATTGGTCACTTTGCTGGCTCCCCTATTCAGTCATTTAACAGCAGCCCTTTATTGAATATAGATATTATGAAACTGCCTAATTCTAATTCCTGGAGATGTAAATCTGCTTATGAAGATATAAACCCTCAACAGGATTCTGGCTATTTATTTTTAAGGGTTCCTTTTCAGAAATAATGAATAAAATGACATGAATCCTCTTGGTTAGTCCGGATTAGAATAACCCAACTGAACTAATAACATTAACCCATATGTTGACTTACCATTAAACTGACTCAATTATTCTGCGTAGTTGGAACTAGCCAACAGGATTCTGGCCTGCTGTTGCTAACTGCCCAAGTCAGCCCTGACTCATGATGACCCTATGGATGAGACATCTTCAAGCTGCCCTATTCTCCACTGCTCTGCTTAAGTCTTGTAGATTCATGCCCATGGCCTCCCTAATTCAGACTATCCATCTTATGTGTGGTCTTCCTCTCTTTCTACAGCCCTCCACCTTTCCAAGCATTA
Organism: Phrynosoma blainvillii; assembly: GCA_026167975.1. Classification (NCBI taxonomy): domain Eukaryota; kingdom Metazoa; phylum Chordata; class Lepidosauria; order Squamata; family Phrynosomatidae; genus Phrynosoma; species Phrynosoma blainvillii. The sequence goes on along the minus strand of JANUYF010000001.1, from coordinate 17,789,587 downwards.
TTCTCTTTTTGATTCATGCCTTCTCATGATGTGGCCAAAGTATGACTGCCTCAGTTTCATCATCTTGGCTTCCAGGGGGAGATCTGGTTTGATGTATTTATGTATTTCTTCTGCGGTCCTCATTTTTGTTTTCTTTATGTTCAATATTAAGCTTGCATTTGCACTTTCATCTTTGATCTTCTTCAGTAATTTTTCCAAGTCTGAGATATTTTCTCCTAGTAATATGGTGCCATCCACATATGTCCTTCCTCATATGTTCAATTTTTCTTCTGAGTCTATACCTGCTATTGTTATGATGTTTCCTGCATACAAGTTGAGCAATTATACACACACACACACATTCATTCACTGATATTTTACACTGGCTACTTTAGTTACTCAATAGCATCTCCTGACCTGATACCCTCCTAGCCTATCTTAAGAGCCAGCAGCTAAATCAGGTGATCCAGATTCTAAGTGGGTCAAAATGAGGATAATGTTTTCACTAGCACCTTCTCACCACCAAGTGAGGCTGCAACAAGGACCTGTGACAGGAATCCTTCTGATTGTCATTTGCTGGTGTGCAGAAGTAGAAGCACCATCCTCCCTGTGCCCAATAGGAAGCTAAATGAGCCTCCTTTGCCCAAACCAGATGCTGGCTCTTAAGGAGACAAGGAATAGTATTTACATAGACTTACAGGAAGATTATGTAGTCTTACTGAATACAGAATACATCTGTTGCATGTGAGGAAGTAGACTCAAATCTACAAAAGCTCACACTATCAAATTCTTTCTTTCAGTTAGTCTCAAAGGTGCTACAAGATCCCTTTGCATACTGAATACAGAGCAGTTATAGATCCCTCACTCTAGGTTATGAATCCATAATTGCAGTACTAAATGCCAGTCTCTCTCTCTCTCTCTCTCTCTCTCTCTCTCTCTCTCTATATATATATATATATATATATTCTACAACAAAAGAATTCTCCAAGCTTTGCAATCTATTTAGTTTTATTTCTTAGTGGAACCAACACATTGGGAATGTCAGTTTCCAAGTCCACAACATATATGTAGTGATTCCAACTCTATGATTCTATGAGAGATTTTCCACACCCCAACCTAGGAAAGAACACAAGGGAGCACTGTATTGGGACAAGAGAGCTTGGGATCAGGAATATCTTTAAAAACAATTGCTTCTCCTCTTTAATCACCATCAATACCACCACCAGCAGTAGCAAAGGCATAGCTAAAGGGACTAAAGAGCTTATGGTTTGAGAATAGGGGTTGTTGTAAATAGGAATGCTTGAGAAATATGAACTCTGCAAATTACAGTACAAACTAACCTGTTCTTTTGGGCTAAAATGCACATTGAAAGGTAATTATTCAACTGGATGTGATGGCAAAGTTCTGGCACAAAATAAAATACAGTGGGTCCTTGTTATCGGCTGAGATTTGATTCCAGGACCCACCATGGATAACAAAATCCATGGCTGCTCAAATGCATTTTACTGGATGGGAGAATGCCACTGATGCTGCTGGGAGTCCCCAGGGCATTCCCCAACTGTTCCTGGCAGCCAATTTTTGAAGGACGATTTTGAACCGTCCTTCAAAAATCGGCTGCCAGGAGCAGCTGGGGAACGCCTTGGGGACTCCCGGTGGCATCAGTGGCATTCTCCCGTCCAGTAAAATGTGTTTTTGCTCCATTCCATTCCCTTCCATTCCATTCCATTCCATTCCTGTTCTTGTAAGTGCCATGTGATAAGCTTATTTGTTTCATGGACTAAATTGTTAAAAACGTTGTATAAAATTATATTCAGGTTATGTGTAGGAGGAGTATATGAAACATAAATGAATTTAGACATGGATACCAAGATATCTCCTTAAATATGCAATTATACCAAAATCTGGGGGGGGGAACAAAATCTGAAACACTTTTAGTCACAAGCATTTCAGATAAGGAATACTCACATTGTAATTGCAAAATGGAATGAATGTATGGATTAGCATGTGAGCAAGTTGCAGAGATGGGAAATAGACCGATTTGCTCATACCTGGTTTCGAGCATAAAAGAGCAGCTCCCTTTTCATCGATAAAGTTCTGCAGAATATCCAAGAAATGCATAATGGTACCATCATAGGCAAGCAGCTGACAAGCATAGAAATGTTAGTCATCTGCTACACATCCTGTACTTTCTGTGAAATGGGTCTGCATGTTGTTCCTCTGTGCTGATTTTATTCTTTCATACAAGAGTGAATAATTTCAAAAAATTCCTCCCTGAAATTATGAGAGTTTTTGCATTTTTTCAACATCAGAACTTTTGGGGCAAAAACCCTCATATTTGTATAAATATTGTTTTTCTACAAAAAACAGTGGCTATTATTCTATGTCAGCTACTAAGTTGACATAGGAGCTATGCAGACGGGTGGATCTGGGCTGCCCCTGCTAGCTGTGGATCGGGGCTGCAGCAACCCGATCCTCCCTTTTGCAAAAGGCCGCCCTAAGAGTGGACGCGCAGCATCAGGATGGCATCAGGCTGAGGTTGGGGCAGCCAGTATGCAGCTGCCCTGCCCCAATTCCAATCCCCAGGCCAGCCCTTTAGGCCAGTCTGCAACGCCCCATAGTATACTCTCTTAGCTCAGTCTCACTAAAACTTGATGGAAATGTCATTCACCGATGCTTTGTTGCTAGCAGAATGGACCTCCTTTCCCATATGTAGCTGACGCTTAGAAAAGTAGGGGGGAGGAATTATGATTGTGGCAGTGGTATCACAGTCATGACTAAGTAGCAATTGTGAATACATAATTGTTACCTAGATTTACTCATCCATGTACATACATATACCCAAGAGCCAGCATGGTGTAGTGATAAGCATTGGACTATGACTTGTAAGACCAGGGTTTGAATCCCAGCTCAGACATGGAAACCCACTGGGTGAGCTTGGGCAAATCACACATTCTCAGCCTCAGAGGATGGCAATGGCAAACCACCTCTGAAGAAACGTATCAAGAAAACTCTGTGATAAAATTTGCTTTATGGATGTCATAAATCAGAAATGACTTGAAGGCATACAACAACTATACATAACTAAGTAGCTGGTGTTGAATATTGGTCGTGGTATTCATCTTGCACATTTTGTACAAAAAACAGTGCATTGTGTGCAAAAAGGTTTTGACATGGTAAACAAAGACATTTGCCCAAAAGAAAGTTACAGAATGTGAAAAAATCTTACAATGGTTTATCATTTTCTCAACAGGAATCTCAATATGTTGACACACCTTGCCTTATCCAGGACCAGAACTATTGCAGGTACTCTTTATTTCCAAATTCCTTAGGGTTGAATCAGGTGACTATTAAAATCCAAGACAGAGAAGCAACCTCTAACCAAACCCTGCCAGGAAGAATTTTTACTGCTTTAGGGATGTAGCTACCCAGAAGGGGGAGCCAAAAGGAGGGCATTGTCTCTCCCCCCCCCCCCCCGCCGCATAAAAATTCTTCTTCCCCAATAATTTTGTTCCATTCCCAAATATCTAACATTGCTATCATTGAAACATCATTTAAGCAATTATAAATACAGTTGAGGCATCTAAAGAAAAGGGAATGTGAACACAGCAAATACAAGGGTTCTAGCCATGAATGAGTTAGATCTCTGCAATGCTAGAAATGTGGGGACTGAAAGAAAAATTCATTTAGGAAGATAGCTATACCCTGAGCTATACCCTGTGTAAGGATCTACAGATTGACTCTGGGTCATTTTCCCCCTTCTCAGTGGGTGAGTTTGCTTAAATTTACATTAACCAATGCTCCACTTCCTTTCCCATCTGTGGTCCTAATCAATGCTATGGGTCAAGTTGAAAAAACAGCCAGACAGACTGAAAGAGCCATACATGTTTAAATTACTTTGATGCAAAATATTGATCAAAAGAGCACAATCACATGGGGGTACTGGTTTCCTTAATGGACATTCTCTCATCTACCCTTTTTCAACCCAAGCTCCAACAACTTCCCTTCCTTTTCTTTGGATATATACTTTGCACAGCCAAATAGTGCAGCATAGATCAGAAAGAGACTAAGCAGTCTGGGTCAAGCATGAGAATAATTCAATAATAGATTTGAGGATACAGCAAGTTCTGAATTTCCAGGATTCCAGCAGTACATGACTACATCAGTTCACTACTCTAACACAGATTTTCATCTACAGTATTTCCTTCAGCCTCTTATCTTTTGCCTATCTTTTGACATGTTCAAAGAGCTATGTAGGGGTGCATCTGCACTGCAGAATTAATGCTCAGTGCTAGGGAAATCTGAGATTTGTAGTTTTGTATAATATTAGTATTCTGTGCCAGGGAGCTCTGGTGCCATGACAAACTGCAGATCCCAGGATTCCTTAGGATGGAACTGGAACATTAATTCTGCTGTGTAGATTTAAATTAGAGAAAACTAAAGTCAAACCAAACTGGATTCAAATGTAATTGTTGGTCATATTCATGAGATGGCTGATGGCTTCGATATCAGACTGGAGTGGTAAATCAATTTCAGCTTTTAGTTCAAATGTTATCTTCTATTCTGTATTTAAGCTCTGTTTTTATTTGTTGATTGTGAGCTTCCCAGAGACCTTGGTTATGGGGACTCATACCAATGCTGCTAGTAAAGAACAATGGCTGGTATTCTGCACTGAAATTATAGATTATGAGTTGCAGATCCATAATTGCACCATATTCAGTAACACTACATAGTCAACATTGCGACACTATTGCCATGATTGTAAATGCACCCACAGTCCCATGTTAACAGCCAGCACCACACTGAGTGAAGAGGGTAAATTCAGCTCCCCATTGGGCCATTAGGAGGAGGATGTTCTATGTGGCTGGTGGCTGTTAAAGTTAGCTTGCGGGACTGGAACAAGAAACCTTATTTAGGGCCTCGGCAGACGACTAATAGGGTCGTCTCCGAGGCAGGGAAGAGGAGGGGCAGCCGCACGCTCGGCGCCCCTTCCTCCTCCCAAGGTTGCCCTCGGAGCTGCCGGCCCTCCGCACGGCCAGCGCGCTGAGGGCAACCTCCCGCCGCAGCATCCGCACACACTGCGGTGGAAAAGTCAGTGAAAGTGCGCCCTACGCTTTTGGGGTGCACTTTCACTGACATCTGAAAGGAGCACTGATTTAGCGCTCCTTTCAGAGGCACCGCGGTGCGGATGCCGCGGTCCCGCGGCGCACCGTCCCGCAGCGTCCTGGAAGCACTCGTGTGCTTCCCCCCTTAGTTACACATTCATAACTAAGAAGTTGATGTAAGATATTGGTGAATATCTGCACATTTTGCTGTCCATTATTTGCATGCAGTTCAAGGTGCAGTTATTCACCAATATCCTACATCAACTTCTTAGTTATGAATGTGTAACTAAGGGTCCATACAGACGGCCCCTAAGTGCCACCCCTGGGAGAGCCGGATCAGGGCTGCAGCAACCACACACTGCAGCCCTGATCCACCAGATTGCCACTCCAAAAAGAGCTGGCAAATGCCACTCCTTTTTGAAGCAGCAAAAAGCTGCCCTTACTGCCACTGCCGTGGCTCTTCTGCACTCCTTTGGTGCAGCGTGTCTAAATGCTGTGCCAAGGAAGCACCCTGATGCCAGGTGCCGGCGGTGGGGAGCACAGTGTGACAGCAGCATTGGGATGGAGTCGGGGCAGCTGGTGTGTGGTCACCCTGCCCCAATTCCCAGGCTGGCCCTTTTGGCTGGTCTGTACAGACCCTGAGTAAGGTTTCCTGTTCCAGCCCTGCACACCAACCTTAACAACCAACAGCCAACAGAACAAAGAACTTTTAATGTAAACAGAAGTGCATATGTGGTGCAGATGTACAAACAGATGTTCATTTAATTGACGTACCTTTGGTTGTGCATTTGGTTGCACAGTTTTTTTATTCAACACAAAGGCCACAAGCAGAATCAACATATAAGTCCACACATGGAAATTTATGCCATGCAACATTCATGTAGGATCTTAGCCCAGGTTTCCTCCCACATTTTTATTCTCAAGTAGCCCTGGGAATAACAGACCTCTGCCACCATAGTGTCCAGTTTGATACATTATTATTTACTGGTTTCACCTTATTTTTGCAGTAAGCTTGGGATTCATCATGATCTGGATGCCATTGGTTGGTCTCTAATGAGCTTGTGATGGATGGGTCTGACTTACAACAGAAAGCTGGCCTCACTGGCCTTTGGGGAAAACCCAACTCTGATTCTAAGGTCTTTAATTGCTTCTTTCATTTGAGAGCCAGGAGTGGTGGCAGCCAGATGTGGTGGGTCTATAAACAGACCAGCCAACATCACTCTTAAAGAGAGACAGAAAATCTACTTCTGATGTGGAAACTATTCATTTAATTTTTTATTTTATTTTTATCCCTTGCCACTGCCCCTCCTCAGCTTTCGTGTTGGTCCCAGCATTTCATTGCTTTCAAACATTGCTTTTGCTTTGATACACTTCCTGTCTTGGCTTAAAGCCAGGCAAGCATTCTCTGTACAAACAGGTTTTCTTTTATATATATTTTTCAGCCCAGCCTAAGAAATGCCTACAGATAGAAGCATGTCAGATCTTTTTAGTGTTGAATTTCAAAGCACTCCTTACAATCCCCTTCCCTTCCCTTGATCTCCTTTTTGGATTGCAGCTTGGGCTAGCACTCATGTTTCTAAATATACACCATGGACAAGGGTTTTCTATTAATAAAACAGCAATAAAGCTTTGACAGTCTTGTATACGTGGGAATTAAACACAGTGCTCTTCTGGTCAGGTGCTGCCAATACTAGGCACTCCTCCCATCTTAGAGAGTGAGGGCACTTTCATACATCTGCTTACCAGCTGAAGCACACTTCATTGTGAGCCATGGCAGAGTCATAGCAAAGGTGCTGATTTATCAAGTCCTTGGTCCTAAATCTTGTCTCGAGCCCCAGATATATCAGCTGAGATCCTAGATAATGATTGTGAAGTAAAAGATCATAGTTACACAATGGTTGCAGTATACCACACTTGGGCTAAATATTGACATTATGCCACCAATTGCATATCTGCCAATTTGGGGTGCCAGGCCTCAGGGTCTGGCCCTGAGCTTCAGGCCCTGAACCCTCTTCTGAAATCCTCATGGGAAGGGGGCGGAATCTCACGTCAAGAGTGTCATGCTGAGCTTGAGGCGTGAATGTGATTTTCAATATCTTTGCCAGACTTTGAGATACTCTTAGAAATCAGGAAGCAAAAAATGGACCTTTCCAATGAAGGGTTTATTTAAAGAGGATAAGGAGTTACTATTTACAAATGCAGAGTAGAGTTCTAGGATGGAAGCAAGCACTCTGACCTCCTCCTTAGCAGCTCACAGCAACACAGAGCTATACTTTGTGTCCAGTTCTGGGCACCACAATTCAAAAAGGATGTGGAGAAACTGGAGCATGTCCAAAGGAGGGCAACTAAAATGGTGAAGGGTCTGGAAACCAAGCCCTATGAGGAACGGCTTAGGGAGCTGGAAATGTTTAGCCTGGAGAAGAGAAGGTTAAGAGGTGATATGATCGCCTTGTTTAAATATTTGAAGGGATGTCATATTGAGGAGGGAACAAGCTTGTTTTCTGCTGCTCCAGAGACTAAGACCCGAAACAATGGATGTAAGCTCCAGGAAAAGAGATTCCACCTCAACATTAGGAGGAACTTCCTGACAGTAAGGACTGTTCGACAGTGGAACACTATCCCTCAGAGTGTGGTGGAGTCTCCTTCCTTGGAGGTCTTTAAGCAGAGGCTGGATGGCCATCTGTCGGGGATGCTTTAATTGGGAGTTCCTGCATGGCAGGGGGGTTGGACTGGGTGGCCTTTGTGGTCTCTTCCAACTCTATAATTCTATGAGATAGATAGATAGATAGATAGATAGATAGATAGATAGATAGATATTTGGAGTATGATTTGAAAGAAATGGAAAAAAGAAAGGAAGAAAAGGTTTATACATCATAGCTGAACAGATCTAAGACCATCCACTATTTAATTTTGGGATTGAGGAAAATTCAGCCTGGGTGCTGCATGCTGCCCCCAATTTTGTGGGCCTCCAATCTCCCCAAGAGACTACCGTATTTACTCAAATAAGGGCCTTTGCAGACTGCTAGAAATAGTGTAAACTGAGTCCACTTTAAGGGTTAGGGTTAGGGTTAGGGAATCATGGGAACTGTATTTTATTCTGGCAACAGAGCTCTCTGACAGAGAAGGCTCAATGTCTCAGAAAAAAACCAATTCCCATGATTCCCTAGCACTAACCCTAACCCTTAAAGTGGACTCAATTTGCACTATTTCTGGCAGTCTGCAAAGACCCTAAGTTTTGTTTAAAAATGGGCTAATTTTCTTGCAGTTTTTCACACCCCAGTGCTCCAAATCTGCCCACAAATGCAGTGGCCTCTCTCATTCACACACACAGAGGCACCCTACCCTCCACAAGGGACAAGAATTGGCCAAAAATGGCATAAGAAAGTGACACAACCTCACTTCTGGTATGACATCTATAGGGGTTACAGTGGTGAAAATAACCCACACTCCTCTTACAGTCCTTTCCCAGTTTACATTGTATCCTGAGTTCAGCAACTCCACTATGCATACATTTTTTTTAAAGGAGATTGTTATTGAATAAGTCTATAACTGGTTAAATGTAGATTTCAGGAATGAAAACATAACATTATTCTTCCATTAACTCTTTGAGTGATTATCTCAAGTCATAAAGAACATATCTGATGTTTATTTCAATTGATTGTGTCCTAATCTCAGGCAAGGTATCAGTGTTGGCAGTAGGGGCTTGAAAACTGACATCTGTATTTCAAACCAGGATACAACTGATGCCAAAAACATGGAGATTTCCAGAAAAATAAAGTCTGGGACAGCTTACCAAATTTATTTCTGAACTACCTTGAATCTCTGGCAGTGTATTTGCCCATGTGTTGAATAAAGCAGGAACCCTGTGGACTTGACTAGAATTGCCTCAGGGCCCTGGACCATGAGAACACCACATTTCTTTCTTGTTCAACACATCTTTAAGACATGTGTAATAAAAAATGCAAAATTGGCCTAAGACCCAAGCCACTGTAGATTCAGAACTTCATCTGTTATTTCCAGCATACAAGCAGCTTTTCCAAATTTAAAATATAGTGAATTCCCAAATCAGTGAGCAACTATCACATGGTGATAAAATGGGACTAATTCCAGATCGTGAGATTGTGGTGCCCAGAATTGACCAAAGCAGACCCTTCTATCTATCTATCTATCTATCTATCTATCATTAAACATATCTATAAGGATCCTGTCAGTCATGATTTGTGTCAATCATGATTTCAGAAGTGTAGAATTGGAAGGGTCAGAAAGGATCATGTAGTAGACCAATACCCTTGTTATTGCAGACAGACCACAACTAAAGCATCTTTGACAGATAGCCGTGCAACCTCTGTTTGTGTGTGTTTTGGGTTTGTTTGTTTGTTTGTTTATTTCATAAAATTATAGGAAAGACCACCTCTCTTTAAGACAGTCTATTTTCCTGCTGAACAACTCTTACCACTAGGAAATTGACAATTCCTGCAAAGTCTTTACAAGTTTAAAATCATTCCAGTATGAGCCTGTCAGGTAGTTGATGATGCAGAACTGCTCATACCCTAAGCATATGGTATAATGTTGAAAAGAACTAAACCCTCAGATTATTATATAGATAAATGATTGATAAATCAAGTGCTTTCATCTCTATGATTCTGGGACAGACATATCATATCAAATATGTTGAAATTAACTATTTTTGTATAAAAACGTGTATGAGAGAAAGATGTCAGATTTGCTTCTAATTGTGAAGTCGTAGGCTTTCATGGCCAGCATCCATAGTTTTTGTGGGTTTTTCGGGCTGTGTGGCCATGTTCTAGAAGAGTTTCTTTCTGACGTTTCGCCAGCATCTGTGGCTAGCATCTTCAGAGAAAAAATTGCTTCTAATTATTTTGCATGTGTGTGTAGATATATTGGCCTGTTTCTCCTATGTGGAAGGAAATTTCTGACAGATAAACAACAATTGGTTGTTGGTGTTGTGTGCCTTCAAGCCATTTCTGATGTATGATGACCCTAAGGCTTTGGTTTCTACAATACCCTCTGTGGCACTAGTAAACTTTCAAAATCAATATGAATAACCATGACCCAAGGTCACCCAGTGGGTTTCCATGGCTGAGTGAGGAATCAAATCCTGCTCTCCAGAGCTGTAATCTAACACTTTAACCACTATACCACATAGTATATGTATTATGTAAACATCCACTATTATTGGCCACCCGTTTGATATATACCTACCTTTGTGCAAAAGAATAAACTCAGTTGATCCTTGTCATCTAATACCATAATGGCAATGTGTGCCCTTGAATGTTACTTGGGTTTGCTAATGGGCTGGAATTAACCCATGACAATAGAGAGACATTGCTGGTTAATAGAACATTCAGACCAGCAACTAGAGGATTAAAATTTCCCTTGAAGGGTTGTACCACCCACCCCATAAAATATCAGATTTGTAGGCTGGGAGTACTCTTTCAACTTTGTGTTATACAAGCCAAAATGGTTTTATTCAGGCAAGCTTTTAATAAAAATTGGGTTAGCTTTTATATGAGGTGTTATATAATGTGTGTATTGTAGTTTTAATGGTTGCAATTTTATACTGTTTTTATCTGATGTTTTTAATTGTTTTTAATTGTAAAATATTTCAAAATGTTTTTATTTGTGAGCCTTTCTGGGGGAAAGGGTCCCTTTCTGGGAGATAGGTGGCATAAAAATGAAATGAAATAAATAAAATGTTGCAATCCCTAGGTGGCAGCATTGTTGAGGAATTTATTGCAACTCCAAACTTTTCTGAATTAATGTAACTTGCCAACAGTCATCCATGCCATTGTAATGCCTCAGCTATACTATGGCAATATGTTCTACACAGAGCTAACCTTGGAGACTATCCACACGCTCCAGCTGCTGCAAAATGCAGCATCTAGGCCAGGAGTAGGCAACCTTTCCCCTTTAAGGGCCGAGGGACTTTAGCTCCCAGAATCCCAGGAGCTATTGGCCAACATGGGACTATTGGCCAACATGGCTGAGGCTTCTGGGAGCTGAAGTCCCTCGGCCCTTAAAGGGGACAGGTTGCCTACCCCTGATCTAGGCTATTCCTAGTGCACAGAATTTAAACCATATCACTCCTTTACTGAAAGACCTGCAAAGGTTACAAATTGTTCACCAGAACCAATTCAAGGCTTTGATTTCAATCCTTAAAGCACTAAATAGCTGTGAGCGTTATACAAGAAACTATCAGTCCTGTTATATGAACCTGTAAAGTTGCTAGGATCTTCAGAAAAGGCCTTTTTGGAAATGCCATCATATGTGGAAGCTGTCATTATGTGAGCATAATGTTGTTGCCAGATTGTGAAACACACTCCCTTTAGACTTGTGAACAGTCACTACTCTCACTACATTTAGGAAAAGTGAAACAATATCCCCCCCCCCCGGGTATAGCTTGCTGAGCTGCTTTATTTATTGTAATGTTTTAATGCTCCATTTTAACCATTTTAAATTATGTTAGCTACCTTGAGCATTAATTTCAGTAAAAGGCAAGATAACAATGCATGTAATGGTAATATTTTTATATGTTTTATAAAATACAGCATTTTAAGGCCAGCCATGACAAATATGAGCTCAATCTAATAGTAAAGCACCTGTCATTTTCAAAACAATTGCTTTACTCAGATGCAAATGTATGCAGCTTCAAACTGTATATTAAATCTATTGGCTAAACCAACTAAGGGGCTGTACAGATGACCCCCAAGGGGCAGCTCTGTGCCACCCCTGGGAGCGACGGATCGGGGCTGCGGCAACCACACACTGCAGGCCAGCCCTTGCGGCCGGTCTGTACAGGCCCTAAGAAAAGTTTAATGAGCCAAAGTGCACATATGGACCTTCACCTTGTCAGTTGACTTATGGCAACCTTGAGAATTTCATAGGGTTTTCTTAGGCAAGAAATAGTCAGAGGTAGTTTTGCCTGCTCCTTCCTCTGATATATAGCCTACAGCTGCATCTTCACTGCAGAATTAATGCAGTTTGACACCTCTTTAAGTGACATGACTGAATGCAATGAATTCTGAGATTTGTAGCTTTGTGAAATATTAAGCTTTCTCTGCCAGAGAGCTCTGGTGCCTCGGCAAACTACAAATATCAGGATTCCATAGCATTGAGCCATGGCAATTAAAGTGGGGTTAAATTGTATTAATTCTACAGTGTTGCGACAGACCTGGTCATCAGCTGTAACCCAACCAAATTCTAACCATGGCTGACCTTGCTTGGCTTCCAAGATTAGGTGGTATCTGGTTTCTTTAGGGTGTTAGACCCTAATCCTAAAAATATACCAGTAACATCAAAAATGATGTGGCTGTCACATACGACATTTGGCTTTGTACAGAACAGCATATATAAAACACATATGTCAATACAGGGCTAGTGAGTTTATATGTGCCATAGTGCCAAAAGATAACCCAAGCTGGTAAGGAATAGGCTTGTACTAAAGAACCACAAATTAATACACACAACGATAGCAACATTGAATAGGCAGGAATTCTGTGCTTGACCTTGAAAAGGCATTACTTTTAAAGAAGTATAGCTATATATAAGCCACACACAGAGACAATTTTGAGGTGTGATATATTCCCATAAAAACTAAGACTGTCATCTCAAGCTACAAGTTAGAAAGTTATTACTTTTAATATGCCACTACCTCAGGCCCATACAGTTATGTAAAAGAAAAATAACCTTGTGTGACAGTTTAACATTGATCGATGGGCCTGCCAAACGCAAAGAGATAAATAAGCAGGTGATGAATAAACAGCACTTCAAGTAAAGACATTACGCCGCATGCATAAAACGACGCCAGGCACCTAGGAGCCATGGGTGGCCGAAGGTTAGCCATTTCATGCCCACTCAGTAAAGCAGACTTAATCGCTTCCAATATTTTCTGTTAAAAAGCACGCTTAATGAGCCAATTTCACAAGCCCAGAGAAACTGATTATTATCTCTGAGTTCCAACAGAGTTGGTTGTTTTCCAAGAACCGGGTTTTCCTTGACGGGATAAAAACCTTTTTAGAGGAAAAAAAAAATAATATGGCAAGGAAGGAAAGGAAGGGGGGAGGTATAAGCTTTGAAAGAAAAGAGGGCACTAGATGGCAGTGTTACTCTGTCAACTGAAAATTGGATTTAGCCAGGAACAAGAACTATTAGATGTTGGTCCTGGGAGAAGTGGACTGTAAATAAAACAGAAAGTGGTCACCTGAAGATTTAGCAGTTTTTTAAAAAAAAAATATCATAGACTAGTATTGTTATACAACTAGACATTGTAGCAATGAAGAAAGCTCAGAGTACAGTATCCAACATAGCTCAAAGATGTAGAGGTCACAAAGCAGATATGATATGATACAGATATAGATGCAGATCTAAATGTAACTTAGTCCTAGTTTAAGACACAGCTAAATCAATGGAAGTATTTAGCTACAAAAGCTGTAACTTAGGTTTTGAATTCAATGGATTCAGTCTTGTCAGAACTAACAATTGGCCTATTGATTTAATGAGAAGAGTTTTGAATTTTGAGAAATTTCATCTTGTTGGTTCCTTTCTGGAAGAAGCCTCCTTGCAGGCATCAAATTATGGGGGAACTCTCTGGAGAAGCATGTAAGGAATATTTCTCTGAGGATAAAAGGAAGAGGGAGTGGATTCTATAGGATGGAGAGGAAGCTTGCAAAGGTCATTGGAACATTTTGTTTCCTCACGCAAAAATGAAAGCTCTCTCTCATTTCGACAAGGTTATCAGTACTAATTCCTGACCACTGATGCCTCAACATAAATGTTCCTTGGATCAGAGCTCCTGCATCTCCTCACAGATAAAAGGGTGATCAATATGCTACCCAAAGAGACAGTTCCTTCTTCGATAACACATTTTCTGAAGAATTTGAAGAGAACATGTTTCAAAAAGACTATTCTCAGGAGAGCCTGTGGTCCTTTATTTTGTGAATGCTTGACCTGACAATGATCTAAACCCAGGCCTATCCATAAGCAAATGATTGGCATATTTCATAGACCAACAGAGATGTAACAATACTACCAGAGTAGGAACATGAGAGAAGATGAGATGGAAGACAACTGGAGTGGCACAAAAGCAAACACTCCAAGCTATGAATCAGCAAGTCTCTGCTTCAAATTTTGCATCTGCCATGCACTCACTAGTCATTCTCCCTCAGTCTCAATCTTCCCGTCTGCAATAAAGGAATAATAATATTGATTTTCCTTACAGGGACTTGGTAAAACTTCAAAATGTCAGTTGAGATTCTTCATCAGGAAATGGACCTAAAGTTATGCCCAGGTGGAATTGCTCCTGTCAGTGTCGCACGATTGGGTGAAGATGTTCAGATGACGTTGTGTGACGTTGCAATAATCCCAACATTATCCCATGAATAAAGTGGAATTTTCCAGCTGCTTTTCATTCAAGACAAGATTATGGGAGGAAGCAGACGGCCAAAAGGGCTGTTTTGGGGGCAGGGAAGGGGAGGGACAGCCGCACGGTGGGCGCCCCAACCCCTTCCTGAAGGCATCGTCGGAGCGCCAGCCCCTCTGCACGGCCAGCGCTCCGACGATGTCTTCCTGCCGCAGCGTTCGCACATGCTGCAGTGGAAGAGTCGTCGAAGGTGCACCGCCAGCCTTTTGTGGCACACCTTCGGCGATTTGTGGAAGGAGCACTATTTTAGCACTCCTTCCAGGGGCGGCGAAGCTGCGCCGCGGGGCCGAGGTGTGGGGATACCTCGGCCCCACAGCGCAGCTTCCTGGGGCGGCCCATGGCCGCCCATCTGCTTCCCCCCCATGTCTTGTCACCCTTCTTGCCACCTTCAAAATCCATCTGTTTCATGCTATCTCCCCTCCAAATTAGCCATTTACTGAGTGGGCACACAATGGCAACATCTTCCTCCTCAACATCTGGAGAATTCCCAGGAGGTCATGGAGGATGACTTTGAGGATGTTTACACCAACTGCAACAATCCAGATGCAGTCCAGAGTTTTCTGCTCTGGAGCTGCCCTGGATTCACTACATGAGTGTTACATGTAGCAGCATGAAGGCAATGTGCCTTCTGTCTAGATCAGTGGTTCCCAAACTTTGGTCCTCCAAATGTTTTGGACCTCAGCTTCCAGAATTCCGAATTGTTGACCAAACTGTCTAAGGCTTCTGGGAATTAAAGTCCAAAACACCTGGCAAACCAAAGTTTGAGAAACACTGGTCTAGATGATCAGACACATTAACAGCACATCAGCACTGGTGCCTTGTCCTTGGGGCCACTGCTTCACCATCCAAGTAGTTCTCTGGCAACATCAGTTCTGGTAAGGTCAGAACTGGGTGCCCAGCCATGTGATCAATGAGGAGGGGATACTTCTTCATTGATCACATAGCTCAGAGTAGTAGCAGTGGCGGTCCCAGGAAGGCTTTCTAGTGCTCATCAGTGAAAGGGACAGAAAATGGTGATGCCTACTAGCACCAATCTGTCCCAGTGGGTGTTTGTGACATGTGGACAATTAGATCACCCCAAATTCAACCTGATCCAGCTTTTCACACTTCAAAAACATGAAAGTCACACTGGAGTTTCCTGGAAGCTTGGGGTAACCTGTGAGTTTTCTTAAATGAGATTAAAGGCTAAAATAAATGGTTTTGCTGCAGAACTGGCCATATGTAATCTGAGCTAATTGCACCAGTTTTGAGGTGAGTATGGGTTTCTCCCTTGTGTAGATGCAGCCGTTGTCATTCCACATTCAGCTATTGGCATACAGCTGATGCTCCTTCACTGCCCTTACTCTTCACCAGCCAGTAAATTATTATGTTGGTAGGATGGCATGGAGAACCAGAATGAGAAAGATGGGTTTTCAGGAGGTTGAGAATCACTGTGCAAGAGAGGTAGTGAATCCCTCCCTCCACAACAGCCAAACAAGACATATACTAGAGTTACACTGGCATATATAATTACAATGCCACCCAATATCTGTCAAGACTTTGAAGACTAACGTGCTAATGTAAATGCTTATGGAGAAGGGGTGAATCACCTACTGAAAATGATCCATTGTCCTTGGTTATTCACTCCAGCTGTTGCCTTGACTATCCTGATGAATATCTGATAACTTTCCATGTCTATGTGCCCCTGATATACTTATGTGGTGCTCTTTTTCCTTGTTTGCTAGTATTTTAAGAGAACCCTCAGTTAGGCAGATAAGGAGCACTGGACTAATGCCTTAGGAGGAAGAAAGTCTTCACAACTTTGCTGATCTAAGAATTACCTTTCCCTCCCAAGGATTCAGGTTCAATGGCAATTCAAACCCCTCCATGAGCTGAAAAAGTTACAAAAAAAGTCATCATTCTTTGTGATATATTATCCTCATTTGGATGACCCACTATAATCTCAAATCAAAGAGGCTAACAAGATATTTTGAGATGTCCCACATGCATCCATGTCAATATGGTAACTGGTTCCTTATGCCCCTTCTCCTTCCTTTCTGCATTGTTTCATCAATGTGTATATCTCTGTTGGTATTGGTATGTGGGGGTAATGGGGTAGAGACAAATAAATGACACAATAAGCTGAAATTGAACCATATGACAAAACTTCACGAACTTATACTAACTTCATGAACTAAACATGAAACACAACCTTCCTTGGAGGTCTTTAAGCAGAGGCTGGATGGCCATCTGTCGGGGATGCTTTGATTGGGAGTTCCTGCATGGCAGGGGGGTTGGACTGGATGGCCCTTGTGGTCTCTTCCAACTATGATTCTATGATTCTATGATCCTACAACCAGTACAGTGGTGAATTCCTAATAAACCGCATATAAAGAAATAAGAAGTAGTAATTCATTAAAAAAATGAAACAAGTGAAGGAGAAATCCATGGAAAAACAGAGTTGAAAAGAATTTTTTAAAACCTTCCTAATTATATCACTTCAATATTATAAAATAATTGTCTGCCACTTTAGATAAGCACTTCACTGTGTTTTTTTAAAATATAATTTTAATTTTATTTTCATATGGAAGATCCATTTGTCACTGTGCATCTTCTAGGGATGGACAGATCAAACAGTCTGACAGAGACTAGTATATGTTTGGGATAGAGTTTGCTCCATCCTATTTTCCACATAGATTCATGACATTTATTTACTTACCTATTTTAGTCAGCATGCTTTTGGGACATTTTTCATAATGTGTACACTTTTGTGAACACTAATGCACACATTTCTCAAAACTTTTCAGTCAACAAAATGTAATTTTTGGTCCACTTTTCTCAAATGGATTAACACGGTGCATGCATTTCATAGTTATGAGATTTCTGTATGGAAATCCTGACTCAGGGGGGTTGCAGACTGTCAAAAATAGTGTGAATTCAGTCCACTTTTAGGGTTAGGGTTAGTGCTAGGGAATCATGGGAATTGTTATTTTTCTGAGACATTGAACCTTCTTTGTCAGAGAACTCTATTGCCACAATAAAATACAGTCCCCATGATTCCCTAACCTTAACCCTAACCCTAAAAGTGGACTGAATTCACACTATTTCTGACAGTCTGCAACCCCCCTAAGAGACTCAACAGGTTTGGAAATCTACACAACTTTTGGTGCAAAGCTCTGTCTCAGATTGCTTATTTCTCTCTCAAGCAGTGCCAATCCTTGACATTTGCCTTAAAAACACAATCAAATCATTTCCTTTCCCACCTTTAACAACATCATGGCCTCTACTTATAAAGACCGTTCATGCCTAGGCATGTTTTCAAGCTCTCTAAATTTAGCCAAAACCCCCATTACCATGTCACACTTGTAGGAACCTAATTCGAAGACAATTATTGTTTATTAGCCAAAATACCCACATTTGTGATAGTCCATCTCAATTTTCTAATGGAAATACACATGGGAGGAGGGTTGAAATATCAGCCATTTTGAATCTTTCTCACATACACGCATGGAGTGGGGCTAATAGGGAGCCATATTCTCCCCCTAGAGAAGCTGATAGTAACTTCCCTTGGCACCAAAGAGAGATAATTATAAGTTTGCAGAGAGGAAGAATGGCATCCTTGAGCGCTACAGTGGGAGGGTGGCTAGAAAGGGGAAAGAGGCCTTCACATTAGGAAGCTATTGCTACTCCTGGGCAAATGGCTGAGCACCTCCTTCCAGCTGCAGATCCCTATTGTGAGAGCATAAAAACCCCACACAGGGTTATTGTCACCAGAAGCAGTTAGTCAATCGCCACTTAGGAGTGAAACCCCCAGCAACTAAAACTCAGCATATAATTAACGCTGCCATCAAATACAAAAAAATATAAGTAAAAATAAATAAAAAAGGCAAAATCAAATGGAACGAAACTGTTGTTGGGTTCTAAATCAGGAGGCAAGTTAATTATTATTTTTTTAATGAATATTCATTGAAAAACTTGTACGTTTTCCAAACTCAGCCCTTCAATTACTAATCAGTTAACTAAAGAACTCACATGCCTATCTTTTCCTCAGGGAGGGGGAAAGGACTTTAAAGATGCCGTAGGCCAGTCAAAGTGGTGGTTGCATCCATTTTTACAGGCTTAGTTCATGACATAACTTAGAGGTAATGTAAGTAACATTACCTGCAGCATGTTACTTTGGGGGATAGAACAGAATATCCCTTCTTTTATGTTTTACTATTAACACTAATGTGTTATTTTTAATATTTTAATTTTTTAAAAGAAAAATGACAGAAAAAATTATTAGAAATTTTAACACTGAAAATGAGAAACACAAACAATATTGCTAACAAATTGCTGCTCTTTCTTGTAAACATTTCCAGGGGTAGCCATGTTGGCCATGTAGTGAAGTACAGTAATATCCAAAATCCACAAAACGGTGATACCTTTATCAGGTCAACTGAACTGCATAAAATACATGTTGCAAGCTTTGGAACTCCACTTTCTTTTGTTATGCAAAATCTATGATCTGAAGACATGCAAGAGGGAATACTATGTGCAGATGAGACTTTTCATTTATGCTTTCTTCTATGGCACATTGCATTGCTGAAGAGACAAGCCTCATTAGATTGTTTTAAATTTAGTTAGCCACTTTGAGCTCCTATGCTGGGAGAAAGGTGGGATAAAAATAAATAAGATGATGATGATAATGATGATAGATGGAACAGTAGCTTATTTCTTTGTCACAGAAACAGCTACCATGAAAACAACCCTCGTAAAGTTGCCAGATTAAAAACTGGAGAGGGCTCTGGCACAGTCATTGCTTGTCATGTTAACTGGGTCACAAGTAACACCTGCTGAAATTCCTTCTTCTATACAACCATTACAGGGACAGGAAACCTCTCCAGTTTTCACTCTGAAAAACCAACCAACAAAGTTTCCAGCAAATCTATCATTCTCTACTTCATCTACTTTCCTATCTTATTAAAGTCAACACCCTTGAGAAAAAAATTGAATCTCTCCCTGAATTGAAATATCTATGGGAACTCAGAGCAATGTTAAAAGAATTTTAGGAGTACTACTGATATTGCTATCTTGGAGCCCTGATTGTAGATAATAATAATTTTAAAAAGTGAGCCAGGCCATGAGTATACGAATGATATATCTTCCATTCAATTGCTCTCCATTTTTCCACCAAGCTTCCATTTTGGAATTTGATTGCAACCAATTCTAGTTCATGATAGAACTTAGAGGTAATGTATTTTAAGTAACATTATCTGTAACATGTTTCTTTGGGGGGTAGTGAGAGCAGAACATCTTTCCTTTTATGTTTTAACATTAGCACTAATATGTTACATTTAATGTTTTAATGCTCAGGAAACAATATTCCTATTTGTGTGTGTTTGACAATGAAAGAGAACTTCATTTTCATCATAACCTTTTATAAGCTCTGTTATTTCCCCAAAGTGCATGTCTAATGATAGACAATGAAACAAACACCCATGAATTAAACTAAATCATCAACAAAATAACTGATTTCTTGAGAGATGAGTCTTATGCATTAGTTCAATGACTGGAAGAGTTATTGAAACCACTTTCCTTTAATTTAATTTAACACTACCATGTTATTTGTGTGTGTCTAGCAAATAACATTTATTCACTATTTTTTTTTCCACAAGTTGCAAGCAACTATCATTAGCTATTTCCAAAAGTTTGATTTCGGGAAGGAGTTGGTTCTTTTTCTAATTTTAAGTCTTTTTAAAAAAAATGCATTTCTCATAAAAGAAAAAGATTAATACTGACACTTTGTGTATGTGTGTGTGTGTCAATAATTAATGGTAACATTTTTTAAAAGTTTCAAAATCTGCTTCCAAGTGCTAGTTTTGATTTTTAAAGCTAATTCAATAGAGATTGGGACCTGGGTACCTTAAGGTTTGACTGCCCTTAGATGACCCTGACCATATACCATTTCTAAATCAAGACTAATGTTCGCCAGGCAATTGAGGGTTGATTCCCAAGACCTGTGGGAGCATGGTGATCTCAAGAAAACTTTATATAAGGTGATAACTATGCATAGTGAATTATCATGAACACCTGACAAGGATATTCATACTTCAGATATGTGCATGCATTGGGAACTAGTGTTACTTATGCTGTGCTAAAACGCAAGTCCCACAGGCAAAGTTGTAACTAGCTATTTCTCCATCCTGATCCAGAGATTTAAAAATTGTATCTCTGCTGACCTTCTATATTTCAGGAACCTGCATCATTCTTATTGTTGCTATTCATTTTACGCCATCAATGTATTTATTTCCAGTATTTACATCCTATATTTCCAAGGTAAAAATGAACTGCCCGAGGCAGCTAATATCTACAGGAAGATCAGCCCAAATCAATGTCACCTCTCCATTTGAAGGCTACAAAACTTTAGTGAAACAGAAGAAAGGGGAACATAGGTGGTGACAATTTTATAACCAATGGAAAAGGCACAGTCCCAGAGCCTGCTGAATTTAGCCCTTGGATTTTTTTTTTATTTTGTTCATTTTATGTCCTGCATTTTTCACCAGCTGTGGGGCTCATTATGGCCTGCAACTCATTATGAACCATACAGATTTAGAAACTATGCAAAACTATCAATGAAAAATATAAATATAAAAGCTACTTTAAAAGGAAACATTTGTAAAGTGGAAACTGTTAGAATTTATTAAAAGTCTATATATAAACCAACTAAACAGCACAACAGAGGTTTTTTTTTAAAATCTATGAGCCACCTTAGGTCCCTTCTGGGGGAAAGGTGGCATACAAATGAAATAAATAAACAAACAAACAAACTACAAATCCCAAGATTCCATAGAAAGCAGCCATGACAATTAAAGTGGCATCCAAGTGCTACGCTTTCTACTTTTCTTTCACTGGCAGGCAAAGACGTTTTTGTTCAAGCAGGCTTGTAATATATAATCATTGTCAGGGAAACTTTTATATGCCCCCACCCCCCAATGATAGAATCATAGAGTTGCAAAAGACCACAAGGGCAAGCCAGTCCAACCCCTTGCCATGCAGGAATACACAATCATTTATATTCTAGTTATGTGTTTTGTGTGTGAGTGTTTTAAAGTAATTTTATACTGTTTCAATTAGATGGTTTTAATTGCTTTTAATTTTTTATTGTTCAGTTTTTAACCAATTTTATCTATGAGCTGCCTTCGATGCTTTCTAGGAGAAAGGTGGCCTAAAAATAAAATAAATAAATTGAATAAATAACTCAAAGTCCTATAACTGGGTAGTGAGAAAGAGACCGGGCGTCTCTTCCTAGGGTTTTTCTTCTATTTAGGCCTTTGCTTTGAAGAGGTATAGATGAAAAAACAGAAGCAAGTCATGGTTCATGTCTTATGGAGCTGCTGACCAATATCTGGGAAATTCTTGCACAAATGTTCTGCAATGATGAACTCCTATGACTGGAATGCCAACGGTTGTAAGCCAAAATGAACAACTTTTACCACCATCAACCTGTATCCAGATGGCCCTGTGAATAAGCCTGCCATTAAGGAATATTAAAAAAAAATATTGCCTTGATCATCAAAAGTAAATTGTTGCTTAGCTTTATTTTTATAAGGAAGGATTAATAAATTTAGCAAACTTCTCCTGCATCTGTAGCTTGGTTGCCTTCCCCCCACCTCCTTTTTTACAAGGCTTATAGCACTCTCTTATACTTTCAGTAGTGCTTTGAATGTACATTTTTTATATTAATGATCTCACCAGAGGAGGGGGGGAGAATGTACTGTGAATGCAGGATGGCCATATGGAAAAGACAATGAAGTTTCATAATTAAAACTGAAAAGGGAAAGAACTATGCAGTAATTAGAACACTGATTAATCAGCTGATAATTTTATCTTGATGAATGCCGACGCTTCCCCTCTTCTTATTGACCTAGGAAAGGTAAGTTTAGACCAATTAAATATAAATTATTCCCTTTTTTCACATTCCAGACAGATCCCAGCTTTTAAAGTCAAGCTACATATAAGATGTAACAGGGAACAGCTCTATTTAAATGGATAATCCAACAACAAGAAAAGGGTGGAAAGTGAGATTTAAGATTCTGAAAAGTAATGACTTCTTCTCTGTGAAAGAACTGAGCAGAATTTTTCTAACTCCTTATTAAATGTGTTCAGTAAAAGTAGATGGAAAAACCTGTGCAAACCTGTAATACATAATTTTATATATAGTACAATATATAGACAATGCTATAGAGAGAGGATATATAGAGGATGCTATGCAATGTATAATGCCTACCTAGTGGGTCAATGATCATATTGGGATGATGGGATTTATAGGCTAGTATAGGAAAGAGATTCTACCTAGACATTGGGAAGAATTCCATACTGTAAAAGCTGTTTGACAGTGGAATAGACATTGTCCGTGGGCAGTAGCCTCTCCTTCTTTGGAAGTTTTTAAACAGGGGTTGAATGGGCATCTTTCAAGGGAGCTTAGTTTCTTGCACAATACAGATTTGGAATGGTACTCCTTGCAACCCCTTTCCTTTCTTTGAGTCTGTGATTCCATGATTCTACATATGGAGGACAACTGTCTGAGAAGACTGCTAAATAGTTTATATTGTAGAGTCTGAAACAGTTAACTATTAAACATCAAATCTCCTAGCTAGAATAACCATCAGGTGTGTTGGCAGGGGGATGCTGGAAGTTGTTGTCCAAAAATGTTTCTTTTTCCTACATTCAGGTATAGAGAGAATTATGTATATTCCAAATAAAACTATGACTAATGGAAACTTTGAAGTAAATTTGGGAGCTTCTTGAAAACTCCAGCTAAGAATTTGGAGGAAAGCCAAGGAATGCATCACAGGCTTCAGCATTGCCCTAGATTTTTTTGCCAGATTGCAAGTAAAGCAAAAAAATTGAAATTGTGTAGTGTGTGTGTGTGTGTGTGTGTGTGTGTAGGTGTAGGTGTTCCTGAGCAAAGGTGAAATCATTTTTGTGGGGAATTGAAACAATTTCTGTAGAATGAATGAATGAATGAAGAAGAATGAATGAATGAATGAAGATCTTGCATACATAGTGTTGACAGGCTTTGCAGTGGAGAGGCAAAGCTCAGTGGCTGAGAACACATTTTGCAGGCAAAATGTCCCAGATACAATGTTTGGCTTCTCTAGACAGAGGCAGAAAGAAATTGGTCAAACTGGTAGCAGAGAGCTGCTGTCAGCCAGTGCAGACAACATTTAAGACAGATTTAGTGCCAGCTGGTGTTGACACATTCATACAGTTAGGGTAGCATATTGTTAGTGGCATATGCATGCCTAAGTCATAATATAATAGACTCATATTATGTTGGAGGGGACCATGAGAGTCATGTAGTCCAACCCCCTGCCATGCAGAATAAGGGGAGGGGCAGTCGCACGCTCGGCGCCCCTTCATCCTCCCGAAGTCGTCCTCGGAGCCGCCGGCCCTCCGCACAGCCGGCGCTCCAAAGACAACCTCCCGCCGCAGCGTCCAGACACACTGCGGCAGAAGGGTCGCCGAAAGTGCGCCGCAAGCTTTTGCGGCGCACTTTCGGCGACATATGAAAGGATCGCTATTTTAGCGCTCCTTTCTTGGGGCGCCGACGGTGCGCCGCGGGATCGAGGCATGAGGATGCCTCGGTCCCGCGGCGCACCTTCCCAGGGCGGCCCACGGCCTCCCGTCTGCTGAGGCCCTAAAGTACTCCAGAAAGATGCCCATCCAACCTCTGATTAAAGGCCTCTAAAGATGAAGACTCTACCACCCTTCGAGGCAACTCCTTTCAGTAAAGAGGTTCTTCCTAATGTCTAAGAATTTCTTTTCTTGTAATTTCAGTTGACTAGTTCATGTTCTAGTCTCGGGAGCAGCAGAAAACAAACTGACTCCATGTTCTACTACATGATATCCCTTTTTGTTGTTGTTAGCTTCCCTCAAGTCAGTTCCGACTCATGGTGAACCTGTGGATGAGACATCTCCAAGAATCCCTATCTTCCACTGCCTTACCCAGATCCTGCAAGCCTTTCCTCATAACCCTCCTGACTGAGTCTATCCATCTGGTTTGTGGTCTTCCTCTCTTTCTTCTACCCTCTACTTTTCCTAGCATTATTGTTTTTTCTAGTGATCCATGGCTTCTCATTATGTGGCCAAAATACGATAGTCTCAACTTGATCATCTTTGCTTCCAAGGAGAGCTCTGGTCTGATCTGTTCAAGAACCCATTTATTTGTATTCTTGGTATCCTATATACTCTTCTCCAGCACCACATTTCAAATTAGTTGATTTTCTTTCTGTTTGCTTCCAGCTCTCACATTCATACATGGTAATTGGGAATACGGTGGCCTGAACAATTCTGAATTTAGTGCTCAGTTGAATAATAATAATAATAATAATAATAATTTATTTCTATTCCACCTTTTCCCAATGGGAATCAAGGCAGATTATAACAGGTATATAAAACATAAACAGATTAAAATTACAGTCAAGATTAAAAGGAAAATCCCCTATCCTAACCCTCCCCCCAATTAAAAAACAAACAAACAAACTTTAAAACACAGCCAGTTAAAAGAGAATTAAACTGAACAAGAGTTAAAACAAAGAATTAATTGAATAAGATAAAAGAATAAATACCAGATTCAAAATTCCAGTTTAGGGGGGAGAGAGGTGTGCTTTCCCAGGGTAGAGAAGCAGAGACCATGATATCAGTAGTATTGATAATGTCAATAAGGGGAGGGTAGACTAAAAAGGCTAATTGGGAAAGGCCTGCCAGAAAAGATCAGTCTTAATAGCCCTCTTAATTTTTTGATTGCCAAGGCAAAAGGTGGGGTATAAGAAATTATTATTTATTATTATTATTATTAAAGACTTCCAAGGTGGTGATCTGATGGATCTCACCTGTCTTTGCTCTTCAGTATCTTTTCCAGTTCTTTCATAGCTGTCCTTCCCATTCCTAGTCTTCTTCTTATTTCTTGACTGCAGTTTCTATTCTGGTCAATGTTTGATCCTAGATATGGGAATTCTTTAACTATTTCAGTTTCCTCATTGTCTAGATTGAATTTGTGTATTTTTTCTGCTGTCATTATTTTTGTTTTCTCTATGTTCAGCATCAGGCCTGCCTTTGCACTTTCATCTTTGACCTTTCATATTTAACTATTCCAATTCCTGAATGTCTTCTGCTAATATTACGGTGTCATCCACATATCTTAGGATTGTTAATGTTGCTTCCTTCTATCTTAACTCCTCCTTTTTCTGATTCTATTTCTGCTTTTCTTATGATGTTTTCAGCATATAAGTTAAACAAGTAGGGTGACATTCCTACAGGAATTTAAAGATAGCTATCATGTCACCTCTCGATCTTCTCTTCTCTCACTATGCACAGGAGTGAATTATTCACCATGTTGCTACAGACGCATTCTGCTCACAGTGGTGTGCCTATAGCAGTGTTATGCTTTGTGGTTGCACATTGCAGTTGTGCATTGAACAATATAGTTGCACATTGCACAGTGCCATCCAGTGACTGAGATGTGTTGTGTAATGTTGGTATCCCACCAGATGGTTGCATAGTTCTGGCCTAGTGTATCTTCACATGTGGATATTTGCCCTACCCTGAAGGGGTGATGGACTGCAGCCATGGTCACCATTCATCCTTACAGAAATAATTCCAGAGTGCGTCATGATTCCAAAGTGGATTCAGAAAACTGGGAGCTTTAAAATATTTCCATGAGCCCTGCTTAGAGGAAAGCACTTTTTGTTGTTGTTTGGTAGATCACTATATAAAGGCCTAAATGCCCTGAAGGCACCAGTCATATTGAGGAGGGCTCTAGCTTGTTTTCTGCTGCTCCAGAGAATAGGACCCAGAACAATGGATGCAAGCTACAGAAAAAGAGATTCCACCTGAACATTAGGAGGAACTTCCTGATGGTGAGAGCTGTTCGACAGTGGAACACGCTCCCTCAGAGAGTGGTGGAGTCTCCTTCTTTGGGAGTCTTTAAACAGAGGCTGGATGGCCATCTGTCAGTGATGCTTTGATTTTGAGTTCCTGCATGGCAGGGGATTGGACTGCATGGCCCTTGTGGTCTCTTCCAACTCTATGATTCTATGATCTCCTCTGATTTTGGATGGGAGATCTCTAATAAATACCAGATCGTGTAAGGTATATTGCAGAGGAAGGAACTGGGAAAACTACTGAGGCAACTCTGCCCTGTCTTCCCCCCAAAACAAATACAAATTCATAAAGAATAAGAAAACAGAAATTGTAGGATGAAATGGAATGTTGTGGCAAAATAAAATGAAAATAATGCCCTCAGTCAATGCAAAACAACAATTACATTGAATTCAAAATACATAGTTCAAGAAGAAGGCAAACATGCACGAAGCACAAGTCGATATACACAGAACACCACAGTAGACACACCACAACATGAGTTATTGTCTGTTTTCCCACCAGACATGCCAGCTGATATGAGGCTGAGTCTCCATCTACACTGCAAAATTAATGCAGTTTGACTCTGCTTCAGCTATCATGGCTTAAAACTATGGAATCTTGGAATTTGTAATTTTGTGAGATATTTATCCTTCTCTGACAGAGAACTCTGGTGCCACAGCAAACTACAAACCCCAAGATTCCACAGGACTGAGTCATGACTGTTAAAACTTTAGAACTGTATCAATACTTCAGCGTGGCAGCAGCCTGACAGAACCCTACACACAAACAAAATGAAATGACAAACTTAACCTCAGACAGAATTCTTTCTGCATCTTCCAGAACCCTCAGCAAGTATAACCACTGACCATGCTGGCTGGGGCATTCTAGGTTTTCTAATAGAAACATACTTTTTGAGCTCTCATGCTAAAATGTATATGTTCATAATTTCTAATAGCAGAGATACAACAAGTACAGATCAGAGGAAGGCTAAGGCAAACCTTTTCTGCACGAATGTTGTCAAGAAAAGCCTGTGATAGGTTCACTTTAGGATTGTCATAAGTCAGAAATGACTTGGAGGCACACAATAGCAATTATCTAGAGCTGTATTTAAATAAATAAATAGTGGTCTGAGTGTTGGACTACAACTTTGGAGACCAGAGTTCAAATCCCTTCTTAGCCATGGAAAACCATTGGGTGACCAGGGGTCCATCACACTCTCTGCCTCAGAGGATTGAGGGAAACCCACTATGAAGAAATCTTGCCAAGAAAACCCTGTAATAGTGTCACCATGAGTCAGAAACAGAACTTGAAGGTGCACAACAACATAATATTTTTCAGTTGAAGTATCAACCAGGTTGTTGTTGTGCTCCTTCAAGTCATTTCTGACTTATGGCAAACCTGAGCTGAACCTATCACAGCATGTTCTTGGCAAGATTTGTTCAGAGGATGTTATTATTGTTATGTTGTTGTTATTAATATTTATTTCATTTATATGCCACCTTTCTCCCCGGAGGGACCCAAAGTGGCTCGCAGATAAAACATTTAAAATCTCATTAAAATTCAAAACAATTAAAACATCTACACCCAGTATAAAATCACACAAAATATACAAAAATTAAAAACAAACTAAAAACCCACCTGTTTCATAAAAACTGCCCTGCTATGCATTATATATAAAATGCCTGCCCGTGTAAAAATGTTATTACTTGCTGGTGAAAGTCCAGCAGAGAGGAGGCCAGACTAGCTTCTTGAGGAAAGGAGTTCCACAGAGTGGGAGCAGTCACCAAGAAGGCTCTCTCTCTCGTGTCCTCACCAGGTGAGCCTGTGATCTTGGTGGACCAAGAGAAAGCCTTCTCCTGCAGATCTTAGGGCTCTCGCAAGTTCATATTGGGAGATACGGTCTCTCAAATGGTCTGGACCCAAGCCCTGTAGGGCTTTATAGGTCATGACCAGCACTTTGAATTGTGCCCGGAAACAAATTGTGTTGCCATTGCTTTCCTCTCATGACTTCCAGGATTGCCCAGTGGAAAATTTGAACCACAATATTTTGAAGTCCTAGTTCAATATTCAAGTCACTAAACTACGCTGGCTTTAGATCATTAGACAGATGTTGGAGCTTATCGCATAAGCAATTAAAGCGGCTTACCTGAGCCAGCTTAAAATTTAAAATGGGTGGCATCCTGATTTTATCACAAGGATTTAGCCACTGAAATTGCCACCCAGGTGCAGCTTGGGTCCATCCCTGCTCCCAGGGCCACTCTGGCGGCTATATCTTTAAGCCGGAAAACTCCTGGCTTCGGGGAAAAAAAGCCCCTTTGAGCACCCCTGGGAGCAGAGATGGACCCAGGCTGCACCCAGGCAGCAATTTCAGTGGCTAAATCCTTGTGATAATGCTGCCCATTTTAAATTGTAAGCCAATTCAGATAAGCCGGTTAAACTTGCTTATGCAATAGTCTCTGTTGTTAAGACAATATTCCATTATAGGAGCAAACAGCCGCACCCAGCATAGCATAGATTCCTATATTCTATCATTATCCAACATCCCTGATCATTTTTATATTTACTCATAATAATTTACTGAGTCATTGTAATCACTTATATCTCACCAGATTTACTAGGTGAGGGGGGGAAAGATATTTGCATGAAATATGCCCTTAGAATTCAACTCATATCAAGCTGAGTTCTTCTATGGAAATAACAGTTCCACCTTAATTCAACTTTGTTTCTATTGTCATCTTCTTTGGTGACAGAATCCGGTGATATAAAACTAAAGATTAGGCTGTGTAAATCAAGAAATGAAGAAGTCTGATGATAGCTAGAAATTCAACTGCAGAAAATAAGAAAGACGTGTGAAGAAAAAGGACCAGTGAATCAAGACTGAGAGGGTTTTAAAAAAAAACAGGGGGAGTAAAGCTAAATATGAGGTGGGGGGAAATCACACAATAGTTCTTATTTTAATCTGTCTAAAAAGGAGACATTTTACACATACTTACACACACATAACCTTATGCTTTTTAACTTTCGGCCACTGAAACCCAGTTCTTTAATAAAAGCCCATAGTACTTCTGACATTGGAAATAGAAACATGGAAAGGAATGTATCCTAAGAAAGATTTGAAATTCTTGGCCATAACTTGAAGTCAACTGCTTTTCAAAGATATTCAGATTCTTCAGTCCTTAATTGTAACAACCCACATGTTATAAATCTCTGGCTTGAGAAAATTATCTTTTCAATACTCAGATGGTCAAGGATCATATGTTGAAATACAATGTATTGTGTGTTATTTATTGTGTGTGTTTGGTAAGGGGAAACAGATTGATTTGGAAAATTTAGTCAGTGCTAGATTAATAATTGTATATTTCATTTGTTGGTATATTAAAATCTCTGCGGTGTTAGTGATTTGTATACTTTAATGTGAATGGTGCCAAAGGAGCAAAGCTCCTCTTTTTAAGGATCCAAGTACTAAAATTAAGCCAGATTTTAGGAAAGCAAAACAAGGTACAATAAGAGAAAAGAAAAACAAGCTTTCAGATACTGGACCAGGAAAAAATTATCACCACATGGATCTCAGTGAGAAAAGAGTGTTTTATTTCATTTCTGGGAGTAGACATTTTGAGACCATATTGCCAGGTTCCTTAGTTATCTTACAGATCCACCTATTCCATCTCTCACTCACT
Organism: Phrynosoma blainvillii; assembly: GCA_026167975.1. Classification (NCBI taxonomy): domain Eukaryota; kingdom Metazoa; phylum Chordata; class Lepidosauria; order Squamata; family Phrynosomatidae; genus Phrynosoma; species Phrynosoma blainvillii. Next base: position 17,759,504 of record JANUYF010000001.1, on the reverse strand, counting down.
TTTATATCTTTATTTCATTTATCATATACTGCTAATTTATTTTTATAATTTACAAAGTTCATCAAGAGGTCATTCCACCATAATTCATCTCTTCCTCATCCCTACCCACTTTTTCTCTTTCTCTATTTCTTCTTTTATTTTCTCTCTTTACACTAGGTCTGTCTTTCCTTTACAGAGATATATGCCCTCCATCCTGATTCATGCAAATGACATTCTTGTCTATATAACTTGTCCAAGTTAGATGCATATTGCAGAATAATAATGTTCCTAGATTTGGAGATGTTTCATTGTTACTGCTTTGGCAAAATGTATAATACCTTGTCCCTGACAGTTCTTGCCTGTTTCTGCATTTGCTTCAACATGTATTTAAACATTTGAAAGGGGGAAAAGGAACAAATTTTGACTGGAGAATAATCATGTTATCAAGAAGTACTGAGGAAACCTTAAATATTAAAACAGACAAAACACAACAGCTGAATCACGATGTATTGTAAAATAATTAAAAACAATTAGCTCTAAAGGAAAAGAGACTTACAATGGCCAATCTCTAACAAATTCTCAATAGTGCTTATAATATGAATACACCTGGAAGTAAAGGGAAAACTGAATTTATTTATTTATTTATTTATTTATTGGTAAAAAGATAGCCGTTTGGGTAACCTGTGAAGTCACTGCGAGTTTAGTAATCCAGCAGAGGGCAAAGAAATGTTCTGAATAGGCAAAAGAACAATGTGCATTGCAGTTTTCAGACTCCGACAGCTTTGGGTATTGAGCTGAAAGACAGGTGTGAGAGATCCAGAGAGTTCCTGTTATATTTTACAAAGTATGCTACTGAGGCAAAGAGAGGTGCTTCAATTTTAAGGCAACTCAACAATGCACTCGGTTGTTTGTTTGTTTCTTGTTCTTTTTTTTTACGTACGCTGGTGTTAGTCTTCTTGAAGGACAAAAAGGAATTGAGAACTGAGCATAACAGCACAAAGGGTAATGAAGTAACAAATAATAATGGGATACACAAAGAAGGAACTGAGGGGTAGGGAAAAGTTCTGATGATGTTAAATTATAATGAGCTAAGCCACAGCAAGCGGTAAACACTTCATCGTTATACCAAGTCGGAAGACTCCTCAGGACTGACACAATATAGCATTGTTCATCCATCCTTTGTAATGTAAAATATAAATAAGCATTTCTCCCGTTGCAACATAATGAAACTGCTCTGATAATAATGAACATTTGATCGGAGAATTGCCTGAGCACAGAGGCATGGTCTGTGAAGTCCAGCAAAATAAAGAATAAAAAAATTGAAAGACAATAAGAACCCAATGACAGGGAGATTAAATTACAGCACACAGATCAAACTGTGAAATTGACATACTTTGCTTTAGGATTAGAATGAGATCTTGAGTTGTTTGCCTCTGCTTTAGGCTAGGCAAGAGATCTGAAATAATCTACGGAGTTGTGGGACACTGTGAGCTAAAGATCCTACTCTCTTTTTCTTAAGAATGATGGAACTGGAACATGATTTTCCAATCCACCTTTAATAAATGCTTTTAAAAATGTTTCTAGAAAGCCCAACAGAGAATTGCAGGTTCTCAGTATTCTGTTCCCACATGGGAATTCTAAAGACAAATCTCCCACAACATATTTCTATTCAGATTCATTTCAGAGTACCAAGCCCAATGGATAGCAAAAGACAGGAAGGAAAATTAGTTGAGCAATTTGAATTTCTTTGCTACCAGTACTATTTTTATTTTATTTTAAAGTACAGTCAACACAATCATTAATATCTATCTTCTAACCAACTGCTACATCACAAGTATGGTAAGAACCATCTTTTATGAAATAGCCAGGATTCCAAACCATATTTCAGTGTATTTCCCACAGAAGCTACCATTTAACCATCTTCTTGTTTCCAGTCATTTCTTAGGAGCTTGCACTTGGAGCACACTCCAGAAGAAATGTCGCATGCCTCAATCACAGAGTGTGATAAGTGACTTTTCCAAGGGGGAGAAATACTTTATCTGTCTCCCAACTTCTAGAGTTAGCGGTTGTCTCCTTAAGGTTTTCGCCTATTATTTCAAGCATTTTGAACACATGTCATCATTCACATTTTCCCCCTACTGTCCAAGGGACTTATGTTCTCCACTCCCGACATACAATACTTTAAGTTCCTTCTTGGTAGTTCCATCAGAATAATTTTAAAAAAATATATATAATAAAATAAAAACTCAAGATTCCTGGCTAACTGCACACTATGTCAAACTTCTTATGTACCTCCACCTTCTTCTGCCAGCAATTGTTTCATTCCAGTCCCCGCAACTCATAGATTCAACACCCAGCCATAACTCTGGGCTTTTTTTTTTTCTTCTATAAAGCTGCCATGATTGCCCCTGGTCCAAATTATTCTGTACTTTTCTGCAGCCCCAACAGCACTTTTCACAGTCAGGATTATTCTCCACATTGTTGTCTGCAGTCAAAGTCACTCAAAAAATTCTTATGGTCCCAGCAGCACTAAAAATACATAACAGCTTCCTTACAATAATGGCTGTGAATCGCAGCATTCCTCGCCTGACATAAGTAGTTAAAATAGGGTGGATTTTTTTTTGAAAAAAGTTGAAATGAAACTTTTTAAAAAGTTCAAGTGAGAAATGGGGAAAAGGTTGAAAAGGACTCCCCTACCGTCTAACAATATTAAAGTCTGCCTCAAATTTACAAACGTACTCAGCCACATCAAACGCGCCGGCTTCAAACACACGCGCCGGCTTCAAACCCAACAACTTCAAACCCGGGAGCTTCAAACACACGCGGCAGCTTCAAATGCGGAAGCTTCAAACACCCTTATGGCAGCCATTTTGCTCACGCTCAAAAGAGCACAACCTTAGACACCTTAGGCAGACACCTTATCCACTAGGCTACACAGAGTCTTTGTTACAAGAAAAGAATTATTGGAATTTGTCGACGTTAAATTAGCCCATAGAGGGAGCTCACACCGTCCCACAAATGTACAGTAATTGGAACATACTGTAATTTAAAACATATTTCTATTAAGATCTCTATAGAGAGGCTACCAGAGGTCAACGCTGAGAATTCCTTACTTCATACCAACCTCTGAGTGCCCATAAAATTTCATTCAAATTAGACCCATTGACCATGTACTTTGTAACTTCAACCAGAGAAGAAGAAGAGAATTTGGTTGTATATTCTCCAGCATAAGCACTGATTCTTATAATGATTATTTGCATCTGATGTTGGAACATGTAAAATCTGTTAGAAGATTATAACAAGAATAAAGTTGTAGTAATTGGGATTGTCATGGCAATGCTCTCAATCCATGTGGTTCTGTTAAGACGTCTATAGTAGAGCTCTTTTTATAGCTTGCCTAGACTTGCTATTGTGTCTTGCCATGGCCTATATTGAATACACCGCTCTTTTTAAAGCATATATATATATATATATATATATATATATATATATATATGAGTATGGTTGAAATTTAAAGATCAGCAATAAAATTGAAACTATTTGATGTTAAATTACATTTCTTCCAGATAAAGACAAGGTAAATAAAATTCAAAATTGCCATGGAGATACCAAATAGAAAGATCACTCAAGAGAAGAAAACAAAGAGTAGGTAGGAAATTTCATACTAAGTTCTTGCTTTTGAGAGGAGAATTAATAAATAAACCAACCCAACAATTCAAAATCTTCTAATTCATCTGGTCTCTGAAAAATTGAGGTGAGATGAAAACATCAGGTCACCTGTAGGAGAGATTGCATTTAACTGAAAATGAACATGGAACACAGCAATACATTTGTAGGTTGAAGTGAAAGATCAACAAAACCACTGTTATTGACTTTAGGGCAGCTGTCCTCAAGCCGATACGCTTCGGATATATTGCATTACACTTCCTCTAATGCTACAATCAGTAAACCAACACATCTTGAGATCATCACAGTGAGGAAGTAAGATTAAGGGTGAAGCAAGACTTGTTAAAAACAATTGAAGTTTCATGTTTTCTCAAGCTCTGGCTGTCTTTTATGTTTGTATCCTGCTTTTTCATTTACATTTTGTTAGATCCATTTATCACATTTTCTTAATTGATTAGCCTTACTGAAATCTCGATGAGGGAACTTTCTCAAGATGTCATAAGGATAGACAACATTACAATACAAGGAGAATCTGAAGTTTTAGCATTTTCACTAAGAAAAAAATGGAAGGAATGAGTTGTACTTATCCATCCATTTAAGAGTCCACCTTAGAATATTGTTAAGGAAAAACCCCTTTAGAAACCTAAATCACAAACTCATATATACTGAGTGAGTCAGAGAACTAAACAGAGGTTTAGCTATGTCTTCAGTACTGTGTGCTGAATAGTGGTGAAAAGCATAGTTTTGTCATTTCAAGAATGGTGTAAGCAGAAACTTGCATGTCCTTCATTTTGGGTGTTATCGCTGCACCTTAATTTACTACCTATTTTTCACGACCCCAGGTTAACCAAATACCCAGATTTGTCCTATTGACTACCATTCTTGTGTGGAGAAGTCATAAAACAGTACTACAGCTTATTATTTGCAGTGGCATCAACTTTCCAAGTCAACAGCATGACATGCATGAAGAAGACCAAGAATACAGTATTTAAGCCTACAGAATTTGGAATGACTTATTTCTAAGTAGCCATGCAATTTCTCAATAACTAGGATCCAGTGAGGTTGTCCCATTGACAAGCCTTTTCCCATCAGCAGAAGTAGTACAGCACAATTCTTCTCCCTGCCACCTGCCATCTGCATGATTCACATGCTCTATAATTTATTTCAGTTTACAATCTGCATCATATAACCCTAGGAAATCTGGAGAAAGTTTTGGGTTCTGCAGAGGGTTTCAGAATGGAAAGGAAAGAATGTTCTATCATACTAATGGATGACTGCTAGTCCAACACTGGGTATAGGGTGTAATATTGAAATATATTGGTGACCCTTCTCTCCTCAAGCAAGTGTGCTACTTCTAATTATGACTTGAAATAAAGCTTCTCTAAATGCTAGGTTACCTTTGAAAATATTGAATCTGATCAATTACATCTCACAGATTATAAAACTGGCAATGGGATGGAGTAAAGGTAAAGGGGTAGAGGGTGCTATACACTCTTTGCTGAAAATTTACAAGGGTTCGCTGCTCTTTGGTGCCATGTTTCCCATTGCCTGCTGATTCTTTTAAATGTCATATTCCCAGTTTGCTATTGTGCTCTCAAGGCCTTCTGCTTTGGTTTGTATTTTGCTATTGACTCACAAGATTTTGCCCTAAATCTGGGAATCAGTCCCAACTAGTGTAGAATTATTGAACCAGTGGAAAGTACATGTTCTTACCAAGTTTCTTCCAAGTTCCCATTAAATTTTCCATAGTGACTACTCTTGCTGTGATTAGCACTTTGATTTAGGTCTTTGCTTAAAATTTAGGCAAAAACTCATGATGTCATCATATAAAATCACATTTACTTCTATATTCATCTAAAATCCTAATTTGAATATACTTGGTTAAATTGACATATTTCACCATGTGTTCTAATAAGACCTCTTTGGGGAAATCCACAGCTATCAATTAACAATGATCAAATTCCCATTACTAAAACAGTTTCTCTTTATTCAGTTCTGAATTTTTCAAATACCGTTTGAAGTGCACACAGAACATTTTATATTTCTTTTGTAGTTAAGCTATCTATCCAGAGTCCTGATGGATGATATCTGATGGTCCAGAGTTTGTTTGTTTGCATTTGTCTCCTGATGAAATCATTGGCTTAGATTCAAGTGCTACTCCACTTGAGAGTAGAGCCATTTTTGAATTAGTGTAATTTCCAGAAGCGTCAATTTACCATTCAGCCATGGATGCAATGGATGGACTGTGGTTGGGCCTATCAGTAGGGTCAAGACCTTGTTTTATTATGTAAGTGTAAAAATATTTTTCTGCAGCTGTTTCATCTAACAATCCTATGTGACATTTTATCTTATACGACATAACAGTACAGTTCCTATTAGCTTCAGTACTTAGATGTTTAGATGCTCAGGCTTACAGGAAAAAATGTACGCATTTTAATCTTAGTTGCATGATCTTCAAGCTGAATAATTTTATTGCTCTTGTTATTGCTGTGCTTAAAATTCTACTGAGGAGTATATAAAGAATAAAATCATCAGAGTATCTTAGAATCGAGTAGGTATGATAAAAGAAAGAAATGGTGGAAGTAAAAGACAAGGAAATTCATAGGTATGTGAAAAATGACTAAAGCCTCATCTAATTCCTATTGTTAGTGCCAACTAGAGCAGAAACATTAAATCAGTTGGGTTTACCCATGTATTGACTCACCATTGAACAATTGATTCAGATGGTTTCCTCTAGTTGAGACTAACCAATAGGATTCCAGCTATACAGTTGTACCTTCTTTGATGATGTATGACTATTTGTTGGTGCATTTGATTCATTGGGATTGTAAAACAATCACTGTGCATTCTCCATTGTTTGTTGCTAACTGCCTTCATGTTGACTTTAACCTATGGTGATACTATGATTGAGAAACTTTCAAGTCACCTTACCCTCAGCTGCCCTGCTCAGATCTTACAGACTCATGGTCAGTCATGGCTTCTCCAATTGAATCTATCCATCTGGTATGTAGCTGTCCTCTTTTTCTATTGCCCTCCACTTTGCCAAGTATTATCATCTTCTCTAGTGAGTCCTTTCTTCTCATGATATGGCAAAGTACAATAGCCTCAGTTTAGTCATCTTGGCTTCTAAGAAGAGTTCAGAACTGATTTAGTCTTGGAGACATCCACAGAACTCTTTTCCAGCCCCACATCTCAAATAAGCTGATTTTCTTCCTACCAGCTTTTTTCACTATCTAGCTTTCACAACTATACATCAAGATGGGGGATACTATGGTGTAGATCATCTTAACTTTGTTATTCAGGGATATATTTACACTTCAGTATCTTGTCTAGTTCCTTCATAGTTGCCCTTCCAAGTCCATGTTTTCATTTGATTATTGAATTGATTTCCCATTGCACAATTGAACAATAAGCAGGCAAGGGGACACAATGATATGTAGGAGCATTTAGTTGTACAATGTTGGTACTGACCCAAAGGGTGAAGTAGCATGACTGTCATGTAAGTATATGAATGTAGAATTACAACTTGCAAGCATAATGCTGGAGTTTGACCCTGATCTTATTGTCATACAAAAAGATGTTATATGCCTTTTCTCTGTTAGAGAATCAATAACTTATGTCTTTAAGACCACATTAACAAAACAGAACAGAGCTCAAGCATTAAGATTATTCCCATTAAACAAACAAAACATTAATTCAATTGGGTTTACCTATGTATTGACTCACCATTCAACAATTGATTCAATAGCTCTAATATAGTTGCTAATTGCTAATTGCTCTAATCTAGTGTTCTTTACTGTCATCAAGTAGACTTTGACTTAACTCAACCCTATTAATGAGAGTCCTCCAAGTTCCATTATCTTTGACCACCCTCTTGCAGATTCAGATCTGTGGCTTCTTTGAATGAGTCTATCCATATGGAATACAGGACTCATTTTGTTGTTGTTGTTGTTAACTGCCTTCGTGTCGGTCTCAACCCATGGCAACCCTATGGATGAGACATCTCCACCCCCCCCCCCCCCGCTACTGCTCTGCCCAGGTCCTGCAAACTCTTATTCGTGGTCTCTTTAATAAAGTCCATCCATCTAACATGTGGCCTTCCTCTCTTTCTAATTCCTCCACCTTTCCTAACATTATTGTCTTTTCCAATGTTTCATGCCTTTTGTACAACAGTAGCCTTTTGTCCTGAGTACAGATTCCTCATTAGGACTATCAGATGTGTTGGCACTTCTGTGTCTTTAAGGCTGTTCCATAGCCTTTCATGGCTTTACCATAGTCAAAGGCTTTGCTATAGTCTATAAAGCACATACTGATTTTCTTTTGGAACTCCCTGCTAAGCTCCATAAGCCATCGTATATTTGCAATATGATCCCTAGTGCCTCTTCCTTTCCTGAACCCTGCTTGGACCTCTGGGATTTCTCTCTCCATGTGTGTTTGGAATCTATGTTGCAGTATTTTGAGCATAATTTTGCTTGCATGGGAGATCAGTGCTATGGTCTTATAGTTGCTGCAGTCTCTTGTGTCTCCTTTTTTGTGGATGAGGATGTATATTGATCACTTCCAATCTATTGGCCATTGTTTTGTTTTCCATATCTGTTGACATATGTTGGTTAGCACTAGAGTTGACTCTGTCAGTGTGGATTGCAACAGTTCTATTAGTATATCATCTATTCCTGGAGTCTTGTTTTTTGCCATTTTTTTATTGTAGCTTCCACCTCAGTTTTTAGAATTTGGGGTTCATCTTCATATGGCTCTTCGCTCCATATGTCCCTCATTTTGTCATCTCTTTTGTATAGTTCTTCTATGTATTTCATCCAACACCTTTTTATTCTTTCCTGATCTTGAATTATGTTTATTTTTATTGTCATAGTGTCCCACTATAATTTAAAGCGATTTGCTGATCGCTTTATTTGTGCCTCTTTCACACTGGAAACAGTTTCAGAGCTGACTGCAATCGTTCTGACTCACTTTGGAGTGAGACAAATGCAAAAAAAAATCTCTCTTTTTTTAAGACTAGGTTTTTTTTTTTTGTGATTCTTTTGAAAATAATGGATTTCCAAGCATGTTCAACAAGTGTGAATGACATTCAGATCTGAATCACATCGTACTAGAGGGGAGGGACAAATGGCAGTGGGTTGTCAGAGAGTGTAACCCATCCTGTCCAGGTTTTTGGGAAATCCGCCATTTTCCCCTGCTCTGTGCTGCAAGTGAAGTCTTTACCGTGGTGGCTTTATTTTTTGTTTTTAAGCACTGCCAAGTTGTGCCTTTGTGAAATACTGACCCTTCTCTGTCAAGAGAACAGAGGGCCGTGACCAGGAAAATGAGAACATGTTGCCCTGGTATGGTTGTGTAGGTTTGGGTCATAGACCTCTCTGGGTTCCTATAGAATCCAATGCTGCAGTCCTAATAGCCACTTATGCACAAGTAAGTGCCATTGAAATAGGGAGATTTACATCTGAGTAGAGAGCCAGGCTGGTGTAGTGCCTTGAGCGTTGGACTGGGACTCTGGAGACCAGGGTTTAAATCTCCACTGAGCCATGGAAATCCACTGGGTGACCTTGGGCCAGTCCCACTCTCTCAGCCTCAGAGGACGGCAATGGCAAACCCTCCTCTGAAAAAACTGGCCAAGAAAACTTTTGAAGTGAGTTACTGCCTCTCGAAAGACCTCATTGAGTGCTCAGGATTGCAGAAGGGGTTGTGGCTTGCTTACCTTATACCCACAAGAGAGTGAGAAAATAAAGTGGATTTGAGAGGGGGGATTTTATCCACTACAGGAGGAAGGGGACCTCTCTCACAGACGCGCGCATGGAGAATTGAGTAATATAAGCATATACAGAGAAAGAGAGAGAGAAATATAATACGTCTATATCTATCGATCACTATAGTCTCCTGAGTCATGAGGACTGAGTAATATCTGTCAAATCTATTTATTGAATGTGGATCTGCAGCATAAACTTAGCAGAGGAAGAAAAAGAGGGAAAGTTGACCTTTGTAAGAAGTGAAGTAATACTTCCAGTAATATATATAATATACAGTAATACAGTAATATATAATATACAGTAATATATAATATACAGTAATATATAATATACCCAGGCCATATTTCTGAGTGCAATAAGTGTGACTGGTGCCTGGCTCTGGCACTGGAGGTCCTCCCGGGGAATCCCTTCCTGGACAGGGTGACCAGGTGTCCTCCTTCCCAGGATGTATCCTACATTCCAATCTTCTGTCCAGGAGAAATTCCAAAATGTCCTCCATTCTGAGCATGACTATGAAGCATGAATTTATATGAGTGTTTTTAGCTTTTGAGTGTGTGTGGGTGTGTGTGAAAGAGAGAGATGTCTCCCATATTTGCTGGCAGGTCCTCTATTTAGTGATGCCTTGCCCTCTTTTGTGGTGAGGGCTTCCATCCAACCTGGCCCTGGCCTCCGGGGTCTCTTCGGGGGTCCCTTCCCCACCCACAGAAAAGCCAAGTCCTGGCACAGCCCCACCAAGGCCAGCCCCTTGGTGAAGAGGAGGCTGCTAGGCCTAGCTTGAATGGCAGCAGCAAGGAGAGGCATCCTTCAAACCAGGCCCATCAGATCCTCAAGGTCCAGCAAAGGACCCAGGCACAAGGTCCCTTTCACTTATGGCAAGTGGGAAAATGGGCCAGGGCCAATGAAAGCCAATGGGGGGTTATGGTTTCAAACTGCATCAGTTTCCTTGTGGAAGAAGGCAGACTGCCACTTCCTCTTGCTCCCTGAATGAAAAGGGGAAAAGGGAAAAGTGGGGGGGGGGGAGGAATATGAGACAAAGAGCGCAGTCCTCTGGATGGAGGAGGGTTGCACAGAGGAGGCCAAAATATATATGTTGAGTAGCAGTAATATATATGTATTAGGCCTCAGAAAAAAAATTGCCAAGGAACATCCCATGATAGATTCACCTTAAGGTAGCCATAAGTCAGAAATGACTTGAGGGTACACAACAACTGGTATGTATAGAATGTGTGTGTGTGCACATACACATATCACAAAACACTACACGAAGCTGGCTCTAGGAATTTGATATTTCTACAGCCAGTTTGTGGTGTTTTGAATCTAAGGGACCCGGGTTCAAATCCCTACTTAATTAGGGAATCCCCCTCTGTGAGCTTGGGCCCTCTCTCAGCCTCTGAGGAAGGGAGTGTCAAACTTTCTTTCGCTGGTTGGGCAGCAGCAACAGTGATGAAGGCAGAGGAGGAAGGCAGAGGAGGAAGAGGAGGACTGAGGTCTCCTGCTGCTGCTCTGTTGCTGCTGGACCTGCTCCCACTGCCCACCAAGGAGAAGGAGAGGAGCAGCATTGCCCCCTCGAGGCACCCATGAGGGCCACAAAGACCTCCTCCTCCCCACCAATGATGCAATATGATTGACATTTTCTAAAAAAAAAAAAAACTGGGATGGATCGATCACAAATGATATTGAGCATGCATTATACAGCGGTGCAAATCAAGTGGGGAAGACAATTGTGTCAATAGAGGCATGAATTCATGGAATAATGAAATAATAGACTTCTATAATGGGAACTACACATTGGCCTGAATCGATTCAGCGACCTGGTGTCAATACAACTCGCAAAACAGTTTAAATGCAAGTGGGGATGAGCCCACAGTCTTCCTCTTTTCCCGTTGCCTTCAACCTTACTAAGTATTGTTGTAATTTCTAGCAAGTCATGTCCTCTCATGATATGGCCAAAGAACAACAGTCTCAGTTTAGTCACCTGGACTTCTAAGGAGAATGCAGACTTGATTTGCTGTAGAACCTATTTATTTGTCTTTTTAGCAGTCTGCAGTATCTGCAGAACTCTTCTCCAACACCACATCTCAAATGAGTTGATTCTCCCCCTATTTGTTTTCTTCACTGTTCGGCTTTCACATCTATACATAGAAATAGGAAATAGGCTGGCATGTACAATCCTAACTTTAGTATTCAGTGATGTAGCTTTGCACTTCATGATGTAGCTTTGCCTAGTCCTTTCATAGCTGGGACTAACCAACAGGATTCCAGCCAAATAGTGATAGTGTATATTCCAGGAGAGAGGATCCCAGTCACAAATGGCCTTTGGCAAGCCATTGGATTGGGCCTGGATTGCCCAATCCAAGGGCAGTTTAAAAATCAAGAACCATAAGGGAGAGAAGAGGTCCTGGATGTGCCCATCCATTGATAGACCATCAACAGAATAGCAGGCTAAGCAGGACACAAGTCCCCTGCTCAAAGTCTTCTCTGCTTTGGTGAGAATTATAATTAAGATCTATAATCCATTTTCTTTGCGGTCAATATATTTTCTCATTTTTTTGTGATGCAGGAATGACCACACTGAGAGGCCACAATCTCTTGCTTATGTTACAAGTGGAATGGTCACTAGCGGAACTTCTCATAGACAGGCAGATGAATTATTAATTGATCATAGCATGTTATTATTGTTATTAAGCCTTCCCCAATAAGACAAAAGGATTTGCACAGAAGCAATCTGAAAGTACCCAAATGTTGTTGTTGTTGTTGTTGTTGTTGTGTGTCTTCAAGTCGTTTCTGATTTATGGAGACCGTAAGGCAAACCTATCATGGAGTTTTCTCAGCAAGTTTCTTCAGAGGGTGTTTGCCACTGCCTCTCTGGGGCTGAGAGAGTATGACTTGCCCAAGGTATGTATGATTACAGTATGATTACATGTCTGAGCCAGGATATAAAACCCTTGCCTGCAGAGTCATATTCCAACCTCAAATCACTACATCACATTGGCTCTTACTCAAATCTATATTGAATAAAAAAGAACCATGCACAGAGGACATCTAAAGGTTATCAAATGGTTATGAACTGTAAAGTCCTATAAGATCCAGATTATCTGAATGAGTGTGTCTAAGATACTACATTGGAACATTGCTACAATATTTCAGGTCCTCTCCCCCACCACTGCAGCTGTCTACTCTAGGAGGGCCTGTTGCTGCTGCTTCACAAGAAGTAGTAGTTGAACTCAGCTCAGAGGACAAAGTTTACAACTTTTTTCTCTTCCCCCAGCATTCCAAAGCAGCCATATTTTCATGCTGCATATCGCCTCCCCTATCCTCCCCCTTCTCAATGGTAAGAAGGAGAGATAGTCCCTCCTGGAGCTTGACAGATGTTGAAGGGAGATTTGGGGACAGACCATAAGAGCAAGAGATAGCCCCATTCAAAAAGGACATACACATACCTAGGCCACACTTATATATAAGCCTCACCAAGAAGATGCCAACCTGTATCTATATGAGTCTGCTTGAGTTTTGAGTTGCTCAGGGATGGCTTTCTCTTGGCCCCACTGCTGCCACTGGCAAGTTCAGTGAGAGCACACAAGAGGGTCTTCTTAGTGGCAGCTCCCAGGCTGCAAAACTCTGATCTTCTCCTGGCTTGGGTTATTTGGCAGTGGGGAAGGAGTTGTGCATTGATCAACTATGGTCATCTTCCACAGAAGGACAGATTGGCTGGTATGTACTGGCTCAAGGTACACAGTATATGGCTAACTGGCAACACTGCAACATTGCTCTCCCCAGCATTTCTAGCAAGGGTTCCATTACAGAACCTTCAATCTCCACACACATCACTATCTTCATGTTCCTCCTTCAAAATGCTGGTATTCCCAGAAACACCTAAGCCAGAATTTTGTTGTAAAATTTTTGTTTGTCGTTATGTGCCTTCAAGTCAATTCCAACTTATGGCACCCTAAGGTGAACCTATCACAGGGTTTTCTTGACAAGGCTTGTTCATAGAAGGATTTACCTTTGCCTTCCTCTAAGGCTGTGAGAATGTGATTTACCCAATGTCACCCCGGGTGGTTTCCATGGCTGAGCAGAGCTTTGAACCCTAGTCTCCAGAATCATAGTCCAGTGCTCAAACCATTACAACACATCTGTATAATTTCACTGACACAGGTACTTTTGTACTTTTTTATTGTGGATGCATTCTGTCCATGGCTGCATAAACAGAGTTCTATAAGTGTAACAATTTCAGATAGGCCTAAAACCTACTACTAGTTCCAACAAGAGAAAGCTGTTGAATCAACTGGACTTACCTATGTATTGACTCACCATTCAATAATAGGAGTCTAGACATGCAGTCGTGCATTCTTGGATAGTGTGTTGCCTTTGCTTTTCAATGTACCACTTGATTCACTGGGATTGCAGAAATCACTGTTGTGAATTCCCCATTGAACAACAGAACATTAAGCCAAGTACTGAAATCATTGCAATGGTTGTGCAATGTTGATACTCAGTGGAAAGGTGGTATAAGGCAACCACCATGTAACTACATCATGCAGAAACAAATAGTATGTCCAATGTAGGCACTAGAGTGTCTTGAAGACTATGGGCCATTGCAGACTGCTAGAAATAGTGCAAATTGAGTCCACTTTAACTGCCCTGGTTCAGTGCTAGGGAATCATGGGAATTGTATTTTTTTCTGAGACATCGAGTCTTCTCTGTCAGAGAGCTCTGGTGCCACAATAACTACAGTTCCCATGATTCCTTAGCACTGAGCCAGGGCACTTAAAGTGGACTCAACTTGCACTATTTCTGGCAGTCTGCAAAGGCCCTATATTAATAAAATAGCCCACAGTTCAAAGAATTAAGATTATTCCTATTCACTAGCCAAAATAATATTCATTGTTAGTTATCTATAGCAGTTTTTCTTTTCAGTATGTGGAAATATTGAACAGAAGCATACACTTTTTTTGTTTTGTTTTGTTTTGGAAAAGTGAAAAATATTCTTTCAGTGTTTAGCAGTTTTGTGAAAACTCCCCATGTCACCTTTTTTGAGCAAAATCCATTAATGACAGATATAAAACAAACAGAAAGACTTGAAATATTTTTAGGTCACTATTCATGATGAAAGCGCATCTGATAATCCATATAAAATGCAATGAACAATCATGAGAATACAACAGTAAATTGCCATAAAACAACTAATGAAAGCACTAAAACCAACAATAAATCCATAGCAGATAGACGATATAGCATTATAGCTCTATCAACAAGATTTAAAGCCATTTCAAACCAACAGCATCATAAAATGTCCAGGAAAAAATAAGTATGGAAAAATAAGTTTAAAAACCTGCTGAAATGCATGAATCAAAAGACTCATTTGTACCCCAATAGATGAAGACTGAACAGTCTTTCTCTCTATCTCTGTCATGTATGTCAACCTGACTAATGTTTCCAGAAGTCATAAGAGAAGGATCTGAGAAGCTATTTTTAACTCCTATGTATATTTATGCAAAAGATGAGGGTGCTTCTCAAGTAACTTGGTTCTCAACCATTTAAAGCCTAACTTGTTGGAAACCAGATTACTAGAAGACATTGAAGTTTAGGCCTTTTTGAATTCTCAGACTTTTCAAAAAGTGAAAATCTCTAATCATCATCCAGATCCTTATTGCTAAGTTTGGAGAAACTGAAGACAAAATTCCAGCACTTAATGGGGGAGGTTTTAGTTCTTAGTATACCAAGACTTTGCCATTTGTAGCTCCGAGCTACATTTCTTCAAAATGAAGACCTGGTTTCTAAAATGAAGGTCAGACATGAGATATCAAATTGAAGAGTTTCTTGATTAAGAGCGAAACTTTGAACCAACTTAGTTGTTAGAATGGATCCTGCTCAAAAATAGAAGTAGTTGATTTGCCAGTTATCTCAGGCTTCAGTTACAAACTGATGAGAATTTACAACGCTGAGCTGATGTCAAGAACTTGGGTCATTTTATAATTACCTATTATCATGAGGTACCAGATGGAGCTGTAGGATGTTTTGGAGAAATGAAAGAAATTTGGTTTATTTGGGGGCAGAAATTGGTTTAGCAATCCATATTTAAAGCTTATAGTTTAATCCTATAAAACATTCAGTTGCCGCTGGATTCAATTAGCAAAGCATGGAAAGAATTGCTTTTGGAATGACACCATTAAGAATTCCCTTCAAGAAATTTGGTTGGAAAATTCTAGGAGTTGCAGTTAAAACTTTTTCCAAATTCTTTTAATTGCTGTTCAATATCTATGAGCCAATTCCCCAGGTAAAGGATAGTGGTTTATTTTGTAGCATATCCAAAGCTTGTGGGCATGTTAAACATAATATTTCTTGATGGTATATTTGAAGTAATCTTCTTTATAGTGCAGAACTAATAGCATAAGGCTTGAGTCCAGGCTGTCAAACAGACTAAATTTCACATGGATTTATCTGGACCCTGAGATCCTCAAGAAAGCCTGCTGCCGCATTGCAGAAATAAAGCAGATCGACACCACTTTAACTACCATGGCTCAATGTTATGAAATTCTGAAATTTGTAGTTTGACAGGGCACTAGAGCTCTCAGATAGGGAAAGCTAAATATCTTACAGATTTCCAGAGCATTGAGCCATAAAGTGGTGTCAAACTGCTTTATTTCTGCAGTGCGGCAGCAGCCCTAGTCTCACAGTCTTGACAGTAACAATTGGTGAGGATGTCGGGTAGGGCCTTCTCAGTGGCTGCCTTTAGGTTATGAACTACCTTCCTAAGGAGGCTAAAATGTAGTCCTTACAGTCCTCCTGCTCATAGGCAAAGAAGTTTTAATTCTAACATGCTTTTAAGAACTGCGGGTTATGCTTGTTTTAATGGTAGTTATATAGAAAAAACTGTTCAGCAACTTTCATTCCTCCTGTATCTTTTCATTTTTAAAAAAATATATATTGTACATAGTTTAATCCCCTGTTATGTTTACATTTTGTATGTTTTAGGTACATTTTTTAAAAACTGTAAGCCTCCTTGAGTCCCAGTTTTTTGGGGAAAGGTGTGGTATAAATAAGATTAATAACAGCAGCCATGACTACAACAACATAGGCTGCATCTGCACTGTAGAAATAATGTGGTTTGACACTGCTTTAACTGCCATGGCTCAAGGCTATGGAATTCTGGGGATTGTAGTTTGGTGAGATATTTAATCTTCTCAGTCAGAGAGCTCTGGTGCCACAACAAACTACAAATCACAGAAATCCATAGGATGGAGCCATGGCAATTAAACTGATTTATTTCTGCAGTGCAGATGCAATCATAGTTTCAATTTGTTATTTAGAACCCCAAGTAATCTTTGTGAAATTCTTTTCTTTCTTTTTAGGAATACTATATCTCCTTCTTTGAGACATGCTCTCCTCATGAAACTTTTTTTCACTATGTTTGTAGTCAATGTTTTGGTAAGCAACCATTCCAGAGATGTCCATTCTCATTGATCTGGACTTATAACCCATTGAAAAGATATAGTACTGATCCCTGAACAATACATGACCTCTAGGTTAAAGATGTATGCATGCTTTGCTTGAAAACATCTTGGAAAACAATCCCTCTCATAACTGGTCCTCAAATTATTTGAAGCTATGACCCAATATGATCTGAGAATGGCAGCCACTCATGAATAGAGAACCCAAAGCTCTCCAGTTGCTTTTTAAAAATATAACTCACATAATTCCAGACTTTGGTAAAGTTAATCTTTGGACTAAAATTTCCAGAATCCCTCTTCCAACAGGGTCTGTTGCCATGCTGGAGAGATTTGGGAGATTTCCGTCTAGAAATTAACTTTCCCAATTTCTGCTCATTTCTGATCATTGGCCATGCTGGCTATCCAATAAAAGGTTCCCTAGTTTTGCAGTCCTTCTCAAAATGGTGAATCTTGACACTAGAATGACTGGGAAGAAGGAGGAACCTGAGTAAGTGAATACACAGATCCTCAGGAAAACATTTGCAAGTCTCGGAGCATCAAATCAATTAAGCCTTGCAAATTTAGAACAAGCTACTCTTCTTCTACCAAGAGCCAGCATAGTGTAGTGGTTTGGGCACTGGACTATGACTCTGGAGACCAGGGTTCAAATCCCAGCTTGGCCATGTAAACCCACTGGGTGACCTTGGGCAAGTCACACCTTCTCAGCCTCAGAGGTTGGCAATGGCAAGACCCCTCTGAAGAAACTTGCCAAGAAACCTGCATGATAGTTTCATTTTAGGGTCACCATAAGTTGGAAATGACTTGAAGGGGCACAACAACAATAGCAAACTCTTCCACAAGCTGAATTGGAGATTTGCATGTACTCCTTTCCTTCTTCCCGGAGCTGAATCCACCAAAACTAATGAACTTACACCTTTGTCACCCATCTGTAGATAACCCTTGAAACATGGAGACTCAGGATCAGGACCAGAGATCTGGCAACCCTCCTTCCCACACAGTCCAAAAGTAGCAAGATGCCCCTACCTGTATTGTTGACTTAGAAGTAGTGCGGGTTATTTCAGTCCAGGCCTACATACACAGTATATGCATGTTCAGTTGAAATCCAGTATGTGCAATGTGACCCATGCACTGATGTTCAGAAGATTTTGATATCAGTTCCTGCCCAGAGATGCCAATTGTTTCAGAATTATGTAACAGGTATGGGGGCCATTAAAGACAATGATTTCCCACCTTTCTCTTGTTAGGAATTTGGAAACCACTTGCAGTTTGGGCTGTTTCTGTCTATTTGGCCCCAACTGTGGCTTCAATTGTATGCTTGCAGTTTAAAGCTTTTTGAAAACCTTGTTTCCAGTAATATGAGCTGACCACAAAATATAAGTATGAAGTCCTTTTATTGACCATGCTAAGTAAAGCGGCATCATTTGCCAATGTTTTCTCCTCTCTCTGTATAGATTTCAGATTGCCCTCATAATCTCTTGCACTAAAACCTACATTTTCTTATGTCAATTTTCTTGTCCTACATACAGCTCCTAGTGTGAAGAGGTTCAGTACTTACATCAAGTTGTAGGATGTGTAAAATAAGAGACAGAAGAAGATAAGGTACAAAAGGCACTGTGACCTTGACAGATCTTTCTATTATTAGGAAGTATTTCCCACCACAGTAAAAAAGATTTAAGGGTGAGAGAAACTTGTATTTCCTATTATTCCTTTTTATATCCTGTATATCTTATATTGCTAGCTTTTGTCTTCTTGGATAGACTTTTTTATAACAGTATCTTCCCTTAAGGTTTCCCCCACTTTTCCTTCCATGAAATAGCAAAAAGGAAATGTTTTCCTTGTATCTGAAGGCTTGGGAACAAAACTACACTTGACAGAGTTGATCCTTGGGTTGTTTCCTTTGCCCCAATGTTTTCCTTTTCTCCCATTGAACAAAACCGAGTGGAACAAGTTGAATCAGGGCCACTGGCCAAGAGGAGGTGGCTTTACCCTTTCCCTGCCATCCCTCCTCTAACTTAATGAGACTTGACATTTTTGCAGAAGCTTTTATTACTTGCTGAGGGGTGGATAGAGAAAGATGCAATATGAGTGGTTCCAGATCTTAATAGTTCTGGGGATGCTTTGGAGCAGGATGACACAAAGGGGTGACAAGTCCATTCTTTTATTTTGCCACCTTTCAGTTGCTTCTGCTACTTCTCTAAAATGGACTGCTTTTATTGGTATTATTCACTTTTTCTGTGTGATTCTCCTCCACCCACCCCATGTAGAGATACACATTTCTATCCCTCTTTGTTGGCCTTTGAAAGAAGCTTACAAACTTTTCTTATTTTTCTCAAATCTGCTTTACCTGTGTCTGTGGTATTGCACTTTACGAACAGTTTAATCTATTGCTCTTATTTCATTGCTATTTTATGTCATTACTTTTTGCTATTTTCTTCATTCACTTTCTTGGTCTGTAATTCTGTTGGCGCACTACACCAGCAGTTGCATTTTTTCCCCCTAGGTTGTGCCACGGTGGTGAGAAACAGCAGACAAATTCAGCTATCTCTGAATTCAGCAGACAAATTCAGCCATGTCTATATGGGGCCAGAATATCTGGGAGCAAGCCAGAGTATTCTGGCCCCAAAGCTACCCCATACTTCCCCATTTAGTGGACACTCCAGAGCGATGCCAGAGAGCTGTTTATACATGTGTCACACTGTATCACCCACCACTGCCAGTGCGAATCGCTCCTTCTGAGGCTGAAAATGAGGTAACCAGCATTGATCACATTGCTAGGTGCCTTGTTCAGACCTCAGAGGTAGTAACATGTGCCAGCGGCAGCAGCAACAAGTGGTGCAGCAGGATGCATTGTAAACAGCTGCCCACCATTGCTTTGGAGGGCTCCAGATTTTCTGGGAAGATCTGGAGCAAAATGTGAGCTTTTAAAATCCATTTTAAGGGTGATATAACATGGGTTTGGTGCTGAACGGGCCTTATGTCATCGGACAGTTTACACAAGAATTGGGGATTGGGCCCTATGTCATCTGGAATGATCGTCATGAAGACAGGAGGGAGGACATGTTATTTGACCTCTGCAGACACAGCCAAAGCAGCCTATTTCTTCAGATGCCTTACTTTCTTCATAGCTGTTACATCCATGGCCTTTTCCCCCCTGCCACCACTTGCTACATAGGTAGTAATCAAACAACATAATTCTGGCCTTGAAATCCATCTTTATGCCAGCATGGAGCACCCACAGGATTCCAGACTTGGAATATAATTATGTTTACCATTTGCTATGTCAGCCACCTTGAGTAGTGGTGAGTAGGATACATGGAAGGATAAAAAGCTATAAGAATCACAGAATCATAGAGTTGAGAGGGATACAAGAGACATTAAATCAGGGGTCAGCAACCTACAGCCTGTGGGCCGCACCCAGCCCACTGACCCCTTCCGACCGGCCCCCGCCAACCCCCGCTGCCAACCGGCCCCTGCCAACCCCCACCACCGCCGTGCGTGCCGCCGCTGTGTGTGCCGCTGCCATGCGCGCCACCGCCGCGCCGCTGCCAAATGTGTTGCAGCTGCCATTTTGTTTGCCAAAATGGCAGCTGCAACTCGTTTGTGCATGTGTAGTACTCCTGCACATGTGCGAACAAGTCGCAGCCGCCATTTTGGCAAACAAAATGGTGGCTGCAACACGCGCGGCGGTGGTGCGGCAGCAGCGCGAGCAGCGGCGGTGGGGGTTGGTGGTGGTGGCACCGGGGGGCATGCACGCACTGCCATTCCCCCCCCCGGCCCGGCCTGGCGGAAGACCTGGGGAACAGCGACCGGCCCCAGGTAGGAGAATGTTGCCGACCCCTGCATTAAATCCAAGCTCTTGCCATTCAGAAATACACTGTACAGATGATCATCTATCTTCTATTTAAAGACCTCCAATGAAGGACAGTTCACCACTTTCCAAAGCAGTTGATTCCTCTGTTGAACAGTCAGAAAGATAAAGCAATAACAACCACCACAACAACAGGGAGGGCTTGTAGTAGCTCAGTGGCAGAGAACATACTTTACATGCAATACGTCCCATGTTCAATCCCTGGTATCTCCATTTAGATGAGGAAGAACTACAGGGAGACGTTGCCAACTGGATTTAGGCAGGAAAGTAGTTAAACTCAGTATTTTTCTGAATACATATCTTCCTGAATATATCTTCTGTATTGTTTATTTCATGAGTCAGCATGGTGTGGTGGTCTGAGCATTGGACTATGGCTCTGGAGACCAGGGTTTGAATCCCTGCTCAGCTATGGAAATGTACCAGGTGACCTTGGGCAAATCACATTCTCTTCAGAGGAAGGCAAATTCTCTGAACAATCCTCTGAACAAATCTTGCCAAGAAAATGTCACCATAAGTCAAAAACAACTTGAAAGTTCACAACAACATTGTCCATTTCTTTGGTTCTCTTATGTATTCTAATCTTTGTTCTGAAATCTGTTTCAGCTTTTTAATTTTTGTAAACCTCTTTATATTATCATGAGAAAACAGAGTTTAAAAACTCTTATTGTTATTGATATTGTTACAGAAATGCAACCGCACCCATTGACCCTAACACTGATGCCAGCATATTTTCCCATATTACTCCTGAAGGCCACTCATGGAATGGAACATCTCTATGAGCATACAGCCCTTGCAGGTGCAGACTCTCCGTGTCAGTAGCTTAAAAAACCCAGATCACATGGGACTCCCGCTGAGTGGGCAATGTATGCATAGCCCAAAAAAGTCAATTTTTGGAATAAGCTCCCAGTATCCCATTGTCAGCAAGTCTACTTTTCCAAGCTGTTGACCTAAATCCTAGGGTAGAGCCATATAATCTGTTGGATTTACCTATGTGAAGCTTCAGTATTCAACAATTGATTCAGTAGGTCTACACTAGATGGGACTAAATGATAGGATTCCAGCCATGATTGGATAATGTCCTTGGTAAAATGTCAACACCACCCAACTTTTCTTATGTATAGCAGTCAGCCTTGGATCTTATTTTGGGGGAAAGGCAGAATATAAGTGCAATAAATAAATAAATATGAACCTCTGGATGTTGTTGGACTGCAGGTCACAGGAGCCCAAACCAAAAGAGGCAGTTATGCAGAATACTGGGAATTACAATGATTCCTGTGTTGTACTCTAGATCTACTGGCTGATCTACTCAGTGTGTCTATAGTATGACAGGTGGAATTCTGTTCTTCTGCCCAAACACACATGTTGTGTATATTGTATGGTAGAGCTGTGAATAGTCAGACTATTTGGGAAAAGAGAGGAGTATCTCCTTTTCCCTTTTCCCTTACATCATAATTTCCAGTTGCCCACTTAACTGGGCCCAAGAGTAATCCTGTGAAGAAGAGATATGCATGCATGTATACAGAAAGGCTGCTGCTTCTTGTTCTTGACTGGAAAAGGTTTCATTTAATGAGAGAATCTCTTGAAAGTCTGCTGCTGCTAATGTTATCATAGGCACTGAGAGCTTAACTGGAAGGCATGGCTTGAGCCATTGTTGACCCAGCCAAACACTTAAACTTCCATGGAAACAGATGAACTTGATGAATTTCCTTTTCAGCTCCACTTGCCTTTGCTACATCTTCATTTGAGGACTACTATTCCTCCTGGATTAATTATAAATAGTTATCTACTGATATCTACAGTAATACATATTGCTACCAAGCATGCACCAGTGAGTTCTGTAATGGCTTGTGTATACACTTGAAGTGTTAAACAACATGCTCATTGATAAATCTCCCTATACATTTCTGAGCTTGCTCTTAGATTTAATGATGCAATGAGACAGATATAAGGCAAATGGGAAATAATGGATTCACGTTGAATATGTGCACAATAAGATTAAAACCCAGCCTGAAAGTAGGCACGTACATTTTTTAGTTAAGTAGGATTTTTTATTATTATTATTATCCATTTTCATATTCCTTGCCTTAATTCATTTCTCAGGAACTACAGTATAGTCACCTTTTCTGCTCAGTACCAAAAGAATAAAAACTTAAATCCACCTCTTTATATTTCTGCTGACACTGTCGAGAACATAATAGAAATCTCTTTCAACTTTACAGGTCTCTGAAAACCTTTCCTCCCTACCTTCTGTAGACGAAGGATTTGCACACTACATATGGTACCTTCCTTCCATGAATCCCTTTAGATTTCTTGTTGCCATGCCAACTGCAGTGCTCCCTCCCTGTTCCCCAAAGCACTTGACATCTCATAGTTTTCCCTATACAAATGAGTTTGAAAGTGGTTGATGGGTTATCCCTGTCTTGCCCCCTGATTAGGTCTCAGCTTCCAAGTCAAGTCATCCTGGTGGACAAGCAAGTAAAAGTTAACTCAGTACACTTGTTCATCCACGTTTGCAGCTTTGACTTTTGAGGATATGATTATTCATGGATTTTATTAATATGTTCTCTCTAGGAATATCTGGGTCCTCCGGCACAATTCTATGGTCAACTTTAACCAAAAATTGCATTGAAGGCCCTAGAGATTCCTAGAGAGAACACTCCACTAGGCATTTGTAGAATCATAGAATCATAGAATCATAGAGTTGGAAGAGACCACAAG
Organism: Phrynosoma blainvillii; assembly: GCA_026167975.1. NCBI lineage: Eukaryota > Metazoa > Chordata > Lepidosauria > Squamata > Phrynosomatidae > Phrynosoma > Phrynosoma blainvillii. The sequence continues at coordinate 17,736,063 of JANUYF010000001.1, read as the reverse complement.
GGCCATCCAGTCCAACCCCCCCTGCCATGCAGGAACTCCCAATCAAAGCATCCCCGACAGATGGCCATCCAGCCTCTGCTTAAAGACCTCCAAGGAAGGTTGTGTTTTATGTTTAGCTCCTCCAGCGGAATTCTATGGTCAATATCTGGCAAATATTGACCACAGAGTTGCACTGGAGGACCTAGAGATTCCTAGAGAGGTGTTCTCTCAGGGTAAAACATAGTGCTTTTGTTATTTGCGGTTTTTCCACATTCACGGGGGTTCTGTGCCCCTAAACCTAATGAATGTGGAGGGACAAGTGTACTCATTTCCCTGCATTAAAAGATGATACCACTATCATTCTGTTCTTTGGTACTCTTTCACACCACTGGTCAGACAGTGGTACTAAAACTACCATCCCAGCAAGAATCTCATGACACAAAGTCCCAAGTGGCCCAAGTGTTCTTGTTCTTGTTGTTGTTGTTAACTGCCATCAAGTCAGCTTGAATGAGAGACTTCCAGGTCACCCTGTCATGAACAGCCCTGCTCACATTGTCCAGACTCAGGGCCACAGCTTCCATGATTGAGTCTAACCATTTGGAATGTGGTCTTTCTCTTTTCCTACTTCTGATAGGCATATATAATTGAAAGAACCTGATCATCCTTTGTGTTTTCATGTATCCCTCTTGACTCTGAGATTTTCTTCTTCTTCCCACCTATCTGCTTGCCTTCACTGGATTCCAGCCTTAGTTGGTCTCCTGACCAGCTGGTCCAGAAGTCCCTTCATTAACATCTTCCTTGTCTTTCTCATATCACCATTTTAAACCAGATACCTCTGTTCATTTATCCTCCAGCAGAGAGCAAGCAAAGTCACTTTGTTGATAACAGTTCCAGAATCACACAAATAACACAGCCAAGGGCTTCGCTGGCTGCAGAATTTTGGGAACTGCAATCCAAACAGTAACTTTTCAATGCTTTCCTCCACCTCCATACCTCAGTGCTAAGGTGGCTGGAAGAGAATTACTTGTTATAGTCCATGCCTTGCTTTCTAGCTGTGTGGATTGTAGTACAGCACAGTACAAGCAGGGATAATATGGAGTTTGAGTTCAGAGTCAACCTCCCTTCATGTCTATTTCACAGGTTCATTCTGCATTGAGTTTTAGCTAACCTTTTCCATAGTTCTGAGCTGGTCTTATTCAACCACCGATCCCAGGAATGCTGTGAGGAAAGGAAGGAAGAGACTTTAAAAAATGTTAACTGGTTTGTGTTATTTTACTTTTCTTAATAAAAGGCCAGTGGAGGTGCTTCCACAATAGACTGGCTCTGATCCTTTTGTCCAGCATAACTACGCTGGCATAGGGGCAGTACAGCAAGTGCAATGGCATGGCAACATAGTCAAATAGATATGGCTCCAGTGATTAAGGGAGAGGTGAATAGCAGCAAAAGCTGTCTCTGTCAGAAGAGAGTTCCCTAGAGTCTCAGGGGTCATTCAGATGTCCCTTTTTTTTTAGTGCAACTATGCGAATAATCTCACTTACACATTCCAGGTTTGTTGTTCACGCTATGCAACTGCATCTGTCTGCATCTCCTTGGGTTCAGTTGCTCACACATGCCAGCACTTGAATAAAGATGTGGATGTATTCAAAACACATTCAAGGCATGCAGAGTTTTATCTTGGTTTATCCCAGGTCTATTCGCATCGGTTATTCACACAATCAACAATACAAATCTTTTAGGAAAACTCAGAGAAACCCCCCAACATTGATTATCCAGGGTAAAGTGGGGTTTTTGGCAACCCCTCCGAATGCATTCAAAATGCATGTGAACAACAAAGATTCATCCCAGATTTTTCCTGGATTATTTTCACCATCTGAATAACCTCTAAGAAACTGGCACGGCAGCTTTCACTGACAACACAGACAACTTTCTCTGCTGTCTCCCCACTTTTACAATGCACCATTGCAAAAAAGTATCTTACTCTGAGGCCATGTTTGCACTGAGCAGGATACTCTGGGACAGCCCTGAGTATCTTGGCCCCTGCCCCAACCTCCCCACATTATCTAGCCCTCCATTCCCACGCTGCCATGGCAGTCTGCATGGGAGTTCCACCGAGCCAACTGATGTGCCCATTGCCACCATCAATTGCTTGCTCCTGAGATCAGAACAGGGCACCCAGAGACAGTCCCATGGATGAACACCACATTCTGACTTCTGAATGAGCCACCCATGGCTTGGTGGGATGCCTGTGCAGATAGCTGCTGTGGAGTAGGAATAGAGGGCTCCAGGTCTTCCTGGAAGTAACAGCGTTATTATTTTAGTTCATTTTAAGGATATTTTACTCCAGTTTTGGTGCAGAAAATGCTGGACTTCATCCAGACTCCTCACACCAGAACTGGGTTTGGGATGTACATTGTCCCAACAGGACAACGCCAGAAAGTAGGTGGGAAGTGGGCATTTTGGCCCATGCAGACAAATCCTAAGTCTTGCTAGGCAACTATGAAGAGACCAGAGGCTGCAGTGCCCCCCACCCCATCCCAGGTGGGATTAGAGGGCCACATTCCTCTCTGCATCTGTTCTGAAATATATATATATAATTTTTAATCTCATCCCATACTTCTTAGTGCCCTCTAGGGAGCACAGGGGACATTTGGTATGTCGTTTGAAAATGACCTGTTTTAAATAGCTTTTTAAAATCTTTCTTTGAATTGCATTTTATTCTTTTAATGTGAGGCTTGAATTGTTTTAACATTGTGAATAGTTTAATTCTGTTTTAATGTTAGCTTTTTGCATGTTTTTAATTGTAAGATTCTTTTAAATTGTGAGCCGCTTTGAGTCCCAATTTGTAGGAGGAAAGCAGAACAACAACAACAACAACCACATTCTTGACTAAGCCAGGGGGAGGCCATTTTTTAACAACAGGTTCAATATATTATTGAACACTACCTGTTTTTTTAAAAAGGTTTCTCTTGGATCTTAACTGGTATAGGGAGGCAAAAATGTGGCAAAACTACATACATCCAGAGGATATTTGGGGACATATTGGTGACAAAAAGGGGGAGGAACATTTTTCTCCCCCAGTTTGTTTGAGTCTTGGCTCTGCATGTAGCCTATGGGACAGATTTTTTCCCCACCCATGCCCTAAGCATAACAGATTGGAATATCAGCATGAAGCAAAAGATATGCACCCATCAAGAACAATCTAGCAAGAGTGCTGATATTTTAAAAGAACCAAGAAAGCTAGTTTTCCTTTAAGTTTTATTTGACTTAGAATATTAGGATTGAAAATAAATTATTTAGAATTTGTGGCATCCCTAAGGCAAATCTATCATGGGATTTTCTTTAGAAGATTTGTTCAGAGGGCATTTGCTTTTGTTTTCCTCTGAGGCTGAGATAATGTAACTTGCCCAAGGTCACCCAGTGGGTTTCCATGGCCGAGCATGACCCTAGCCACCATAGTGTAGTGGTTACACTATGGTGGCTATCAAATTGACTGTATTTTCTTTTTTAAAAAATGCATCTTATTTATGGCGTGTTATCCTATTCATGATGCAGTGGCTCATTGGTTAAGATGACGACTCTGATGGTTGCAAGATCAGCAAGTTGGCAGTGCGAGACCCAAGTGCCATGTGATGGGGTAATCTCCCATCACTAATCCCAGCTTCTACCAACCTAGCAATTCAAAAGCATGTTAAACTGCAAGTAGAAAAATAGGTATCACTTCAGTGGGAAGGCAGCAGCATTCTATGCAGTCATGCTGGCTACATAACCAAGAGTGTAGTCTTTGACAACACTAGCTCTTTGGCTTAGTAACAGAGATGAGCACCACCCCCTACAGTCAGACATGACTTCACAACCTTGTCGAAGGGGAAACCTTTACCTTTACTTTTATCACCTTATTCATAAAAGCAGGTATAGAACTTTCAGTTTCCTGTGGCTAGAAAGGAATCACAAGGGGCAGATCGTCCCACCGATTTTGAATTATGCTCAAATCAATGCAGAAAACTAAAAATGCTGCCTTTAAAATATGCAAAATATTCATTGGAGATTGGGGGATAGACAAAAATGTATAGACAAAATATGAATTTAAGAAAAAAACATGTCCTAAAATATGGGCCTATTTGTAAGTGGAAATAATCTGCACAAAATTTCACAACTTGATATGAAGATGGGGAGACATGGATGGGAAGAATAGACAGCTTGGACTTGCGAAATATGGTAGAATTGAGCCTGGGAAAATTTCACATCCCCTCTTTCTTTCTTTCTTTCTTTGATTTCTATCACAATGTTTCCCCCAAAATGGAACTCAAAGTGGCTTATCATAAAACATAAAACAATATAGCTAAAAGTATCATATGGTACAAAACAGCCAGCATGGATAGTGGTTTGAGTGTTTGACTAGGACTCCAGGAGACCATGGTTCAAATCTCTGCTCAGCCATAGAGATCCACAGGTGACCTTGGGCATGTCACACTCTCTCAGCCTCAGAGAAAGGCAATGGCAAACCCCCTCCAAACAAATCTTTCAAATAAAACCCAGTGATAAGTCAGAAATAATTTGAAGGCACACAGAAACATTTTTTTAAAAAAAATTAAAACCAGCCCAATTAAAATATTAATTTATAACAATGAAAAACACACAGAATGCACACTTCACATTAAAAAAAACCAGCACACCTATAGTGCATCCATCTACTTCAATTAGTTAAAGACTGTAGGCTTGTTAGAATAAGAACGTCTTTGGCTGCTTTGGAAAAGATACCACAGGGAGCCCAACTGAGCCTTCCTTAACATAAAAGCAGTGTTACCCCAGGATCCAGTCCCCAGTCACCCCTCTTCAATCTCTAATATCAAATTAATATCAAAAAAGGAAGTTGCAGATGAGTAGCCACAAGGGGGCTCCCCAGCGCAGAAAACAAGTCATATATTAGGACATCTGGATGGCTCAGCATGGGAGAAGTCAAAGGCACTCAGCAAGATCACTCTGGATTAAAATCAGCACAATCCCTTCACTGAGGAGTGTGATGGTGGATAGCTGGACTTGGAAATTGTCTGCATACACATGACAAAGGGAGTTTCCTTCTGGAAACTGGGCTCTTTTTGTCCGAGGGCATTAACACTGATTGTCCAGTCATTCCTGCATATCGCACCCCATTCTTCTCCCCTGGGAAAGCCATTTAGCTCCTGAGATCCTCTTGGAAAAACCATTTAACTCCTGAAACACTGCCATCAGGACCCATTTCTTGCTATAAATACATGTGCCTAGACAATAGCACATTGGTCAAGTTTGAAGCCAGACAGAACTTCTGTTTGATTTCAGCTTGACACCTCAGTAGCCAACCACCCATGTAATACAGGCAACTACTGAGCCATCTTCATTCTGGTAAACCCGCAATTGGAGCTACACTTCAGGATCAGTACCTTTTAGACACCCTGCAACTTGCTCTTACCTACTAGCTTTGCATTGTTGGTTCTTGCATGTGAGAATGAGAGAGTGTGCTTGTGAGTGTGGTTTCCTTTTTTAAAAAATAAACTAGATTTAGAACCTGCCTCTGGAGTTCCCTCGGTTTGGAATTCATATACATAGGCCTAGATTCATGCTTTAAGTTACCAAAGCCTTCTCGCTGCTTCCTATTCAGCTAAAGTAATTTCACCCACAGATTGTAAAACTTGAGCAGGTTCATATGGGGATATATGGCCTTTCAGACAATATGGACATAATGTTGAGTGATAGTGTTGCTTACATGAGCAGAGGTGAAGTGAGGGCAATAGACATGGGTTGTTTGTTTGTTTTTGTTGTTGCTGTTTTTTGCAAAAATGAAGATGCCAGAGGTTGTTATTGTTTTCTTACTTTAAAGTTTGGAAATCCTTGAAAAGTGGCAGTAATATGCTTTCCAATATTTCACAGATAAAAGTGGGACATGTGTCACCAAGAAACATCAATGTGTGGTCAGGATGGCAATGAAGAGGCACAGAAAGCTAGGAGAGGTCGCAGCAGTTTACTTTTGCCAAAGCCTACTGGGTAGGGCAAGATTCCACTTCTGCCACTCATCTCCGCACTGCTGAGTTAACTGAGTGAAAACTTTTGTGCTTTGTACTCAGTCTGCAGCCATTAAAAGAAGCAATGGACAAAAGAGAAAAGTGGGAGGAAGTGAGAAAAACTGGGACATTTTAAGTGTGGTTGAAAAAATGGGATGACAGAGGATTAGGACTGTCCTTGCCAAATTGGGACAGTTGGAGGGTATGCAATTCATCCAATAGTTTCTTGATTTCAAAACCAAGTGTTATAAAAGTGGTTTCATCGTTACAAAAAGTGTAATTTTGACAGTAATGCATGTTTATGTAAACCCTTTTTATGTCATAGAATTTATGATTCTATGAAACCAGCAAACAAATCCTCTCTTCTTATAACTAGTTGCATCCTCGCTGACCTTCCCTAGCTCTCAACCATCTCTGCTGCAGTCTCAGGACAGGTTGTTCTGACATTCTTTGAGCATCACTTCATCACGGCAGCCAAAACTAATCACAAGAATATTACCCAATGACAGGTGCATTTATTCTGTCAATTAAATCAGATGGTGAAATCGAAATGTGCCCCAAATCTCCCTTGTTTGCATTATCCATATTGGCATTTCTTGGCTGTGGTTCCCAGCTAGTTGGAAGTCATCCAGGCCCTGCGGTGTCACTTTGCAAAACTGTGCCAGCAAGTTTCCCTGGGCTTCACAGCCCCTACAAGGAGACCAGACAAGTGAGTGGAGGAGAGATGTGTGCTGCTAAGATGGATCAAAAGGAGATGAAGAAGGGGAGAAGGATCAGATTGTCTCTTGCTTTGGTTTGGCTGATTTTAAAGAACACAAGAAAGTGTAGCTGCCAAAACAAGAGAGGCATAATCAAGAGGGAAGATTTTACATCATTGTGCCCACTGCACTATGTACGTATGAGATGCAAAATGCACAACCCTGTCCTCGTTATAAGGCTCTTTTGTAGGAGAGAGTTTCTCAGATGTAAAATTAAAAAAGAGGCTCTGATTATAATTATTCACTCCATCTGCTTCCCCCAGTTTTAATTATGAAGAATGAACAGGGCATGAGGGTAGGGAAGTGTCATGAACCAATTGCAACCAGCGACTCCAAAGAGGCATCTTTGTGAGTGATGCTGACGGCTAATTAATATGTGTGGGAGGGCTCAGCACCAGACAGGCAAAGGCCTCTGAAGAATATATATATATATATATATATATATATATATATATACACCGGTATATATTCACTTTGAAACAGTAATTTAGGTTTGGGAGAACGATTTGACACACAGTTGGCCCTCCATATCCACAGATTCTGCATCCGCGGATTCAACCTTTCACAGCCTGAAATATTTGTTTTAAATAATAAATTCCAAAAAGCAAGCCTTGATTTTGCCATTTTATATAAGAGACACTATTTTTCTATTTTGTATAACGGGACTTGAGCATCCACAGATTTTGGGATCCACAGGGAGACATGGAACCAAATCCAAGTGGATATCAAAGGCCCATTGTAGTACTCAATTTGCATTGAAATTTGTTTGATGAGGTTAATGCAGTTTGTCCTGTTTTTCAATACGTTCTTGCTGCTCTCTTCAGCAGTGATTTCAGTTGCTTCTGCACTGCAGAAATAATGCAGTTTAATACATCTTTAACTGTCATGGCTCAATGCTATGGAAATCTGGGATTTGGGATTCGTTGTGGCACCAAAGCTCTCTGACAGAGAAGGCTAAATATTTCACAAAACTACAAATCCTAGAATTCCATTGCATTGAGCCATGGCAGTTAAAGCAGTGTCAAACTGCATTATTTCTTCAGTGCAGATGCAGCATTTTTCACATCCAGCAGTCACACTTGTCCAATCAAGTAGTGCAGTATACAGACCTTTGACATATTTTTGCCTATGGTTTGAATGTTGTAATAGAAAGTGGAATATTGCTCTGAGTTACCACACTGACAAGCCCTCCCTCCTGACCATAATGGAAACATCGTTTTGGACACACAATCAAAGAGACAGAGCATGCATTTGTGTTCACAAGGTTATGGAGCAGTCGCACAACAGGGCCTTATAGTAAATTGTGACCAAATGTACAACCAAATGTGAGAATATTCACAGTCTGGAACTTATTCTGCACAAAGTATGTACATTATTTTAGCAGAAAATGTGCAAGAAATGCTGTTTTCTGTGTAAAAAATTGCTATTCTCAGTGGGGCAAAAATGTGCAGATTTCACTGAGAATAAGTCCCCAACTACAGTATTTTCTGCATGGAACACAGCATATTCTGCACAGAAAATAACATTTCTGTGTAGAAATATTATTTTCTATGCAGAAAAAAATCTGTTTCCTGCACAGAAGATGCTGTTGTTCTCTGTTCAAAAGATGTGAATTTTGTACATAATAAACCCCAAATTGAGGCTTGTGAATTTTCTCACAGTGGGAGGGAAAGTGCTAAAATTACTCATTGCTTCCTCAAAGAACAAAATCAGCAAAGAAGTACATCTGTATTGAGAGCGTTGAATAAATCATTACAGGGGGGAGTTTGCCTTATAACAAAAGGTTTGAAACAGCTGGATCTACCTCCATAGAAAATCCTTCCAGTCAGGATGGATACAGGGCCAACTCTCCCATTAGGCAGAGTAAAACAACTGCCTAGTAGTTTCTTCTGGATTATCTGGCTTTTCCTTTTTTACTGGGGAGTTTATCCTATGATTCCTAACTTAGCCTGCTGCTATCAGGCATAGGAAATTATCACATGCAGCTTTTAAACTGCAATTCTACAGTCGGCCCTCTATATCCATGCATCTTTTTTTCCACAGAATCAATCATCCATGATTTGGTAATTCTCTCTCTCTCTCATATATATATATATATATATATATATATATATATATTCCATCCTTGATTTTGTCATTTTGTATACTGGAAACCATTTTACTATGCCATTGTATTTAATGGAACCTGAGCACCCAGATTTTGGTATCCCAGAGGGTCCTGAAATCAAACCCTTGCAGATACTAAGAGTCCTCTGTAGCTGTAAAATAGTACCTTTGGTGATATTTATAACACAATGTTGCCTTTGACCTCTAGCTACTATGGGCCAATGCAGACAGCCTGTAAGGGGCAGCTCTGTGCCACCCCTAGGAGAACCAGATCGGGGCTGCGGCAACCACACGCTGCAGCCCTGATCCTCCTTTTTGCCACTTCAAAAAGAGTAGGCAAATGTGTGTGCACACTGCGCCAACGGGAAGGCCTGATCCACACGCTGTGTGGTTGGGTGTGCAGCATGGCGGTGGCCCGCCCCAACTCCACCCCCAGGCCGGCCCCTTAGTCCATCGGCCCTATGTCTTCCAAATGTGGTTAGGGCATTCCTTTTTATTGATGGGGGAAAGCCATCAATAAGCTCCCAATCATGCTGCAGTCCCATTAGTCCTCAAATGCAAAATGTCACTGCTATGGCAGCTGTAATATTGGCAGTCAAGCGGTGTCAGTCTCCTCTTCTTCCCTTGTCCCTCCTTCCCCTATTCCCTCAAATTTATTTCCTTATTTTTTCCCTATTTCTTTTCTTTTAAATACAGTTAAATTGCATTAGGATAATTCTGGAACTGTGTAAAAAGCTATTGCAGAAGAACTCCTTCCTGAAAGCCAGTGTGGCTTCAGAGCCAATAGGAGTACTACGGATATGGTATTTGCCCTTAGACAACTGCAAGAGAAATGTAGAGAGCAGAACAAGGGACTCTATGTAACATTTGTTGACCTCACCAAAGCCTTTGACACTGTGAGTATAAAAGGTCTATGGCAGATCCTGGAAAGACTAAGATGCCCCCCCAAATTCCTCAAAATGACTATCTTGCTACATGAGGGCCAGCATGGTCAAGTCAAATACGGCAATGCTCTTTCAGAGCCCTTTCTAATAACTAATGGAGTGAAGCAAGGTTGTGTCCTTGCTCCAACTTTATTTACAATCTTCTTCAGCATGATGCTCCAAAGGGCTGCAGCAGAGCTCAAAGAAGAAGACGCCATCTATATACGTTACCGTGTTGATGGTAGCTTGTTTAACTTAAGCCAGGGGTAGGCAACCTTTCCCCTTTAAGGGCCGAGGGACTTCAGCTCCCAGAAGCCTCAGCCATGTTGGCCAATAGTCCCATGTTGGCCAGTAGCTCCTGGGATTCTGGGAGCTGAAGTCCCTCGGCCCTTAAAGGGGAAAGGTTGCCTACCCCTGACTTAAGCCATCTGAGGGCTCACACTAAGACTCTAAACTATTTAGTCCAGGGGTAGGCAACCTTTCCCCTTTAAGGGCCGAGGGACTTCAGCTCCCAGAAGCCTCAGCCATGTTGGCCAATAGTCCCATGTTGGCCAATAGCTCCTGGGATTCTGGGAGCTGAAGTCCCTCTGCCCTTAAAGGGGAAAGGTTGCCTACCCCTGATTTAGTCCATGAGCTGCTCTTCACTGACGATGCTGCTCTTGTTGGCCACACAGAAGCAGCTCTGCAGCACCTAACATCCTGCTTCACAACAGCTGCAGAGCTGTTTGGGCTGGAAGTCAATCTGAAGAAAATGGAAGTTCTCTACCAGCCTGCACCACAGGACGAACACCAACATCCCCACATCACTGTAGGCAAATCTGTGCTTAAGTCTGTTCAGCAGTTCACCTACCTGGGAAGCATCATCTCCTCAGACGCCATGATTGACAAAGAGATCGACCACAGATTAGCAAAGGCATACAGCTCATTTGGAAGACTTTACAAAAGAGTCTGGAGTAACAAACACCTGAGGCGGAGCACAAAAATCAGTGTGTATAGAGCCATTGTACTGTCTATTCTCCTTTATGGGTCTGAAACATGGGTCACCTATCACCAACACTTACGACTCCTCAAACGCTTTCATCAGCGCTGTATACGCACAATCCTAAATATACACTGGACTGACTATGTGACAAATGTTGCTGTCCTTGAGCAAGCAGGGATCACCAGCATTGAGGCCATGCTATTGAAAACGCAGCTGCGCTGGGCTGGGCACGTTTCTAGGATGGAGGACCATCGCCTCCCAAAAATAGTACTCTATGGTGAACTTGCCACAGGTCAGCGTAAGAGGGGCACTCCAAAAAAGCGATACAAGGACTCCCTGAAACAACATCTCAGGCTCGGCCAAATTGATCACCAACAATGGTCCACCCTGGCCTCACATCGGGAGGCATGGAGACGCACTATCCACAATGCTGCAGCCTTATTTGAGAACTCACGCCGAACAAGTCTCGAAGAGAAACGACAACGCAGAAAGAATCAAACCCGGAAACATCACCCAAGGAGATCTTCTGCTGTGCTTTCTGCAACCAGACTTGTTTATCTTGGATTGGCCTTTTTAGTCATCAGCGCACTTGCAAAAAGCGTGGGATGAGTCCTTCCTGAATCTTCGTTTGCGAAGAAAAGCCAGAGAAAAAGTAAAAACAAAATAAAACCAAAATGGAACAGCTCCAGTCATGCTATTGTGAAGACATTTATTAATGACTGCTCTCAAGATTTGTTCAGAAGGGGGGTGCCCTTGCCTCCCTTTGAGGCTGAGAAAGTGTGATTTGCTTAAGGACCCCCAGTGATTTTCCATGGCTGAGCAGAGTTTTGAACCTAGTCTTCAGAGTTGTAGTCCAGTGCTCAAAGCACAACCCCATACTGGCTCTTCTTTCTTTATTTACTTATTTAGTTAATCTTCATTTAGGGGAAGGTGCACTGGGACATTCTTTCCAGAAGTTCTAAACAAGGTGTAAGAATGGAAGCAGTGTACAGGGATGATTCCTCCCCCACATTCTGCTGATGGAATCCATTTCATAGAATTGTAAAGCTAGAAGGGGCAGTTCATCTAGTGCAACCTCCTGCCATGCAGGAATATACAACTACAGCACTCCTGAAAGAGTCCATCCAAAAGATTTCCAAGAACAAGAGTCCACCACCAGCCAAGGCAGTCTATTCTCCTGTTGAAGAGCTCTTATAATAATGGATAATGAAGTTGGCTGCAACTCTATATTACTGTCTATGCTGAAAACATGCAGGGGTAGCTGTGTTGGCCATTTAGCAAATTCAAACCAAAATCCATCAGTGATTCTTGAGGAATCCATTGTTCTCTCTCACAAAGAGGGCTGTAACCTCACTGGAATGGAGACTTGCTGGATTGCAAATGAGGGATCCCTGTTGAGATACAGATGGACTTTAAATTTCCTGGACTTTGAAAATCTCCCTGTAGCCACATGGTCAGAAGGAGGAGGAGCCAGCCTGCAAAAGAAATCCTCCCCACCACATACCATCTTAACTAAAGATTGAAACAACATGTAGGCATCTGACTAACATCTCCAATTGTTTTTCTCCTGTTTGGTTTGTAACATCTTGCCTGATGAAGAAGCCTATGGAGCTTTGAAAGCTTCCAACAAGTATATTGTGCATTTTGGTTGGCCAATAAAAGTTTCACTGATGGATTTTTGTTTGAATTTACTGTCTATGTGGTGTAACTTTACACATGTTTGGCTACATATCAGAAATGGCATGGAACCTTTTTGGTGAATTGTGAAAATGTGTAGCAGGGCACTGTCAAGAGACCCAATGTACATTGGGCTCTACTGATGCTCATCAGCACTCCCTAGTCATCTGGATTGATACACACCGGACACTTCACTGGCTCCCCTTTGTAGTAGCTTCGGGCCTCGACAGACGGCTAATAGAGCCGTCCTCGGCGCAAGGAAGGGGAGGGGCAGCCGCACGCTCAGCGCCCCTTCCTCCTCCCGAGGTTGTCCTCGGAGCCGCCGGCCCTCCACACGGCCGGCGCTCCGAAGACAACCTCCCACTGCAGCGTCCGGACACGCTGCGGCGGAAGGGTCACTGAAAGTGCGCCGCAACCTTTTGCGGCGCACTTCCAGCGACATATGAAAGGAGAGCTGTTTTAGCGCTCCTTTCTTGGGGCACCGGTGGTGCGCCGCAGGATTGAGGCATGAGGCCCCGCGGCGCACCTTCCCAGGATGGCCCATGGCCTCCCGTCTGCTGAGGCCCTTCATGTCAAACCCGCAATGGATACAGACATTCCAAAGCTGATCATTTCTGTTTCCCACAGATGCAAGTCTACTTATGGAGGCACAAGTGTCATAATGAATTACAGCCATTCTTCCAATGTTTAGGTGGAATCTCTTTTCTTGTAATTTCAATCCATTGGTTTATCTTCTATTCTCTGGAGCAACAGAAACCATGCTTGCTACATCTTTTACATGAAATCTCTCCAGAGATTTAAAGATGGCAATCATGTCACCTCTCAGTTTCATCACTGGATGTCTGACCTTTGATTCTCATTCACACCTCCACAAAAATATCAGCATTTTGTTACTCTTTCAATGGGATCTACAGAGGTTGGTTTTGGCTTCTTAATTTACAGTTGACAGAGAGGTCACTGTTTTATTCCAGTGAAGTAAAAACAAGAGACAAAGGTGACACCTTACAGTTGAACAGATTTATTATGGCATAAACTTTCATTGACTAGAATCCACTATCTCTGGAAACTTATGACATAATAGATCTGTAGTCTTTAAAGTGACACTAGACTCTCTGTGGTTTTTATTTACAGTAACCCTGCATATACAAGGAAGAAAACAGTGATGGGTGGATGGATCACTCTGTTTTCTGGTTTTGTTAGTTTTGAACATGATCATTCTTATATCTGTCCTATGCCATTTTGGCATTTAATCAGTGTAAAAAAATGTGCAGGAAAATTTGTATTTAATTCTATAACCGGAATCCTATTTGTAATCCCAACTAGAGTAAACCTATTGAATCAAGGCTTAGTGCTAACTCACCATTTAATGGTTGATTCAATGGGTCTCTTCTAGTTGGGATTACCTATATTTTGGAAAAATTTTCCATATAAAATACACCATTCTACAGGTCATTTCACACAACACTAACACCTGCAGAAAGGTAACACTAACACCTGCAATAACATCTGCAGCAAGGCCGGGAAGAAGCTCGGCACTGCTCCTTTCTCCTTTGAGGAGGAAGAGGTGAAGGCAAGGATGGGGCACGCGGCAGGGCAGGTGTGAGCATGGGCGTGTGCTCGGCCTGCCTGAGTGTGTACCTGTGCCTCATTGAGAAAGCCCCACCCCTCCTGCCTCTCAAGCCCTGCCCCTTCCATCTCTCAAGCCCCCCCCCCATGTGACACCAGCAGCAGGGACGCCACTGCCATGTAGACAAGCCTAGGAATGCTGAAGCCTATCACCCAAACCCATTTAGTTTTGACTTTTTTACTTCAACTTTTCTAACTTTAAAGGAATTATCAAAGATGCTGGAGCTATTTGGAGAACAGGGTTTAGCATATGGGCTATTTCAGGGGTAGGCAACCTTTCCCCTTTAAGGGCCGAGGGACTTCAGCTCCCAGAAGCCTCAGCCATGTTGGCCAATAGTCCCATGTTGGCCAATAGCTCCTGGGATTCTGGGAGCTGAAGTCCCTCGGCCCTTAAAGGGGAAAGGTTGCCTACCCCTGGGCTATTTCCTTTACGGTTCTGACTTAAACACAGAGCAGATTCATTGACTCTCTGACATGGAAACCACCAGCCGGTATGGGTGGGTTCCATGGAAGGGAGCATCCCATGATTATGCTTTGCTCATGACAGAGCTTCAAAGGCTACTTTTTCTTTTTTATTGTTTTTATTAAAAGTTACATACACTTATCTGTTAGCTTATTTCATATACAGCATATATACAAAATATGTATATCATGTAACATATTAAAAGAAGAGTATATCTAAATGTCATCTGTCTATCTATCTATCTATCTATCTATCTATCTATCTATCTATATGATAATTTTTCCTATAATTCTAATATAAATTCTATTACTTTTAAGAAGAATGCCTCCTCAAGCTATCCATTAGTAAGCAGTGGTACAATGATGCTCTGGGTCCAAGAGCAACATTCTATTTTATTTATTTATTTCAAGGATTTATGTCCTACCTTTCTCCCACAATGGGATTCAAGGCTGGTTACAATATTTTAAAAAGATAGAACTAAAACACTGGTTACAAAAGTTAACAAAATAATTAAATATTACTAATATTACTAATTACTAATATTACTCCCCAGTCATGGATGGCTGTAATGTGTCATCATATTCATACTTTTTCTTCTTCTTCTCACAAGCAACTTTCTAAGCTCTACACGCTTCCAACAGCAGACGGGGACTCAGGTTCCAAGGCAATGGAAATATCACTATTCATTGCAATGTATTGTGAGTTTCAAGACACTGCTCCCTTTTTGAGCTATAGGAAGTGCCTAGGCTGAGGAGAGGTTGGGTTTATTATTATTTTAAGCCTCAGTTGATCTCCAACATTGAGCCCCAAAGCATTCTCCTAATGCAGATGGAGGGTTTAAATGAGGGGGAAATGATAACGCTGCAGTTGAGAGACTTGAGGGAAAATGGAAAGAAAGAAGAGACCTTGATGTTTGATAGTTGTAATAACCTGCCGAGTGTTCTAATGGCTCAGGGATCAGGTGCAGAACCACGGCAATAACAAGTGCTGAATAATTATCCCAGCCATATTCTGCCGAAACAAACCCCCAAAGTACGAATTTTATAAGGAGGCTTCTGCTGCCTCTCCGAGATTCCCCGAAATGTTAAATCGCTGGATTGGGAGCACTTCCAACATTAGTACTGCCCAGTTAGAAAGAAATAAAGCCCAGAATCCTCCAGTGGCAGTTCTAATGTCTTTGTTAATTATGAATTATGGGTAAACATGCCTATCCACAGAGGTCACTCCTGTCAGCAACAATACTTTTCAAGAAGGATCTTTTTTATGAGGGCCTGTTTCATTTGGCGATCATGTATTTTATAAATTCATAAAAGCCCAGCTACAAGTCCAAGTCAAAACAGATCTGGGGTTTTTCCCCTCTCTTTTTTCAGGTGGTCTATTTATTTTTTTCTCTAGGTTCCTGACTTCTCCTCCCTGCCTCCCCCATTCTCATGTTTAGTATTATTGTCTAGAGAGACCCAGATCATGCCTCCGTGGCAGGAAACAGCTGTACAATTCCAAAGGCTGGGTGGAATATGGTAAAAAGAGGCCAAGGTGAGGCCAATTGTCAGACACTCCTCTAACAAGGAGATGGCACTTTCTAAAGAAAATTAACTAGCCAACAAGCCAGTTATCTAGCATACCATCAGCTAGATTAACCTCAGTTACATGGCAATGGCTGGTCCCAAGCTCTGTCCCAAAAGGGCACAGGAACAGGTTTAAAATGATGCGTGGATCTCACCCAACAAAAGCAACTGGCACACAGTCATTTTAATTAGATGGTAGCGGCTGTAACACATTCTGCTCTGGCAGTGTCTTCTTGGTTTCCCTCCACACAATTCCCTCATTGGCCCCAACAAAGAACTTTTGGAGACTGAATGTGGATATCATCAAAACAATACACTAAAGTTAGGAATGATATATGTTGGTTCGCTAGGCTGATGGCAACTCCTAGAATGATCCTCTCCCTCCTCCCCCAGGTGTTGGTAATGGTCACTTTTATCCCACAAACTAGAAGTAAAGGCTGCCATCTTATATACATGCCCTTGGGAGAAAAACCCCATCACACACAATGGAACTAAAGGGCGGAATCCTGCTCAGGATGTACACTAGTGTATCTCCTGGATATGCCAGCATAACAAGTTTAAGGGCATTACTCAGAGATGTTTTGCAGCTCCTTTCACAATACTTTTCTTCTGGTATTGCAATGCCAGCTTCACAGCTGCCCTGTGGAACTCTGATTTCTTGGTCACTTATTATCTATGGAGGTGAGCCTAAGGGCCCTCTGACTGCTGTCCCACACCATGGGGAAAAGGAGACGTTTTTGCCATTTTCTGGTGTCTACTCCTTCTTACCTGGCTTCACAATAGTATAATATGATGGATAATAGATGGGTTCACCTTCTTGGTCAGTCTGTGGCTAAGACAGTGGAGCTTCTCTGGGGAGCCATCCATTTACTGTAGAACAACTAAGAACAACTAGATAAGAAGGAGAAGCCTTCCCCTATCAGACCACAAGTGTACATAGGTACCCAGTAGTACTCAAGGTCTTGTTCCCCAGATGTTCTGGACTTCAGTTCCTATACTGTCTTGTCTTTTGTTGCTTGAATTGCCCATAAGAGCAAAATGATGCTTTTACCATATATGGAGTAAAAAAAAATGGCAGAGGCCTAAACTGGGTCAAAATATGTAAACAGAGGCTATCTTCATTTTTAAAAAAACTAGGATGCATAGGATTTACAGTTTCAGACTAGCCAAATCAGAAATCTTTGGAAGTGATAAATACTGTAAATCCCATCAGTAAATTATACTTCTGGAGATGCCCAAGATCATCAAGGTCTTAAGGATGAGGCCCACAATGTTTTTCTTGTAGTAAGGCTGCCTGTAACCCCAGCATGGTTTGTGTGTTGGACTAGGATTTTGGGAGGCCGTGGTTTGAATCCCCATGAAGGAGTGGAGATCCAGTGGGCGACTTTGGCCAAGTCACACTCTCTCAGTCTCAAAAAAAAAAAAAAAAAAAAAAAGGAATGTCAACCCCCCCTTTGAAAAATCTTGCCAAGAAAACCCTGTGATAGGCTCACCTTAGGGTCACCATAAGTCAGAAACTACTTTATGGCACACAATACACACACACAAGGCTAAATGTTGGTCAAAAACATAGGATGTGGACTGATCTCAGATCAGTTAAAAATCTTGGATTCTAGATTTATTGTATGTCACCTCAATTCTGCATTTGATGATAATATTGTTACCATCCCTAATGAGGATTTTATAGGTTGAGTATTTTCCTTCTTCACCAATATGATACTTTTGCTTGGGGAAGACAGCTTGTGGGGAGAGAGGATATGATGCGTATATTTCAGTTAGATTCAAAACCATCTTCATCACGTCATCACTGCCAAGTAAGATGGACAACCATTCTGTGCAGTTCTACATAATAAAGTGAAGTCATGTACACTTTGGCAGGTAACAGATGGACTAATTAGAGGCTGAACTATTTTGAGTATAACTGATAACCAGGTCTGAAAAGGGTTATGGAAAGGATCGAGAACTTGGCATCAAACTGACAAGTAGATATTTGCTAATGGAAAATCTGGTCACCCCAAGAACTAGTTAACACACAGTATATGTGTGAGGTTGGGGAGATCTAATTAAAATCCAGACACAATACAATATGGTGGCAGGTATGATTTTAGGATTTCATTGGACTGCCTGCTTAATGGACATGGTGTTGTGAAACAGTTAAAATATGGGTCAGAATGCTCTTGGGAACTATACTGGGAGTTACACTAGTGTAAGTATTCTGGGTGATTTTGTCAAAGGAGATATCCAATGCCTCCTTGCACAATTTTCCCCCAATGTACAAAGTAGCAGGTAAATAGCACTAGACATCACTCTAAGCCCCAGCCCAAACAGCCACTGATTGTCTAGATATGGTATTTCCTAGGAGAATGCCATCATGTTGTTGTCCTCCATTCCAGACTCCTGTTCCCTGTCTCCTCCATTATGCTGGTGGAGCTTCATGTTTATGTCCAACAGATTACCTCAGCTCTCTTCATTTGGTCAACTCAATGATGGCATGGAAGAGGGTGAGAATTGTATCCGCTGATCTCATCTTTACAGACATTGGTGGTTCTGTTACTTTTTGGACTACATTTGGCCATGCTGGCTGGAGGTTTCTTCAAATTTTAATCCATAAAAGTAACTTTTCAAAGCTCTGAGGTCAGAAGCACAAAAATATAACCTGTGCTCTCTGAACACTGATGTCTTGAGTCCAATGGGAGGGTACGTTTAGTAAGGTTTTTGTCCAAGTGTTTCCCGAAGAACTGGAAGCCATCTGTTTGTCGCAGCACAGGATTTACCTCATCTATGCACTTTGCATTTAGCATGCTTCATTTTATGATTGGCCACTGGAAGGTAAGCATGGGCTAGCAACATCTGATACCTGAAGCACATAACTCTGAGCAATTTTGCTTCTGGTAAGGGTAACTATAGGAAGCACATATTGCTTTTAACATCTACTTTGATGCTACTACATATATCAGTGCTTGAGCTCTTGTAAAGGAGAGCCTTAAAAAACTACATGGCAGTGAGCCTCAGAATCACCAAATACTTAGAAAGGGTACTGAATATATTGCCACATGGACAGTGGTGCCGTGCAGTGAATAAAATAGTTTTACAATGGGAGACAGAAGGGATGTGTCCTGATAGCAGGGCTAGAATATATAGTAATCCAATCAACTGGCATGAAAGAGTAGAGTGAAATGTTGAGTCCCCACTGATATCAGCAAGATTCAGGGTGTAGTCTGCATATAACACAACATAAAAACATGAACTGAGAACAATAGATATAACACCACATTAAAGATAATTACTACTGGTAGGGAGATAACCACCCATAGTCTTTATTAAGACCAAGAGATTAGAGTGTCAACTGTGTTAATGAACAGTAATTCAGCCACCTCAGATTCTCTCTGTACTTTGAGCACTCCTTTCCTTATTTATAGTGACTATAAGGTCAGTTGCAAAGGTCCTGGGAGCCAGGTATATCCTCCCTCCCACTGGTTGTCTATCCTGGATATTGCCAATTTTAATGGCTTGTTTATGGCCGTCCATCCTCTTCTGTCAACACTGGCCTGCTTGTCCCTTGTATGAAGGGAACTTCTTGTTGCTGTTGTTATTGTGTCCCTTCAAGTCATTTCCAGCTTATGGCAACCCTAAGGCTATCACAAGGTTTTCTGGAGCTAAGAATATGTGATGCTCAGTGTCACCCAGTGGGTTCCACGGCTGAACAGGATATTGAACCCTGATCTCCAGAGTCATAGTCCAGCACTCACAACAAACTGCTACCCCATGCTGGCTCTCACCTAACATCTAGTGATAGCAAAATTAATACTGGGTGACATTTATTTCAAGACCAGCATGGCATTGTAGTTTGCTTGTTGGACTACATCTCTGTAGACCAGGGTTTGATTCCCGGCTCAAGCATGAAACCCACTGGGTGACCTTGGGCAAGTTGCATGCTCCCTAAGGGAAGGCAGTGGCAAATCTCCTCTAAACAAATCTTGCAGCAAAGTGCATTTTCACCTTCTGTTGCTAAAGGAAGTAATGAAAATAGAAGGAAGAGAATTGGAGGGGAGGGGAGTACATGGGGCAAATAAGAAGGCCCTATGGCTCTTTGCCTATCTGCTTCCATCCCTCCTCTCTCTGGCTGCATCTGCAATGTAGAAATAATGCAGTCGGACACACAATTTTAATTGCCATGGCTCAATGCTATGGAATTATGGGATTTGTAGTCATGTGAGAAATTTCACCTTCTCCATCAGAGAACTCTGGTGCCACAACAAACTACAAATCCCAGGATTCCATAGCATTGAGCCAAGACAGTTAAAGCAGTGTCCAGCTGCATTATTTCTGCAGTGCAGTGCAGTCTCTCTCTCTCTAACATGCACACATACACACTGCTGTTTTTACAAAAGGTGCTTGACTTGACATGGCCACTGCCAGTTCTAGCCATGTGAAACAGCAACAACTCTGTGATGGTATCTTGCAGGGTGACCAGACGTCTTCCTTTTCCAGGACATGTACTACATTTCTACCTTCTGTCCGAGGAATTTCAAAATGTCCTCCATTTTGACCATGACTAAGAAGTATGAATTTACATGTATATTAGTGATTTTTAGCTTTTTACTTTGTAATGGCCTACATTTTTTCTTGAATGTCTTACTTTTTGTGGTGCCTTGTTCTCTTTTGTGGTCAGGATACCTGGTCACCCTGAGTCTTGGCCTTTCTGCCTCTCGCCTTATTCTGGTTCTCCCTCAAAGAGGGTATTTCACTTTCCAAAACTGCCAACAGAGTTGTTCGATGCTGAAACTAGACATTGGACGAAGGTCCACAGTTTGGATTCCACCAAACATCTTCTGCTATTCAGGGAAGAGCCATGTTTTCAAAATGGATGGCTGAGTTTTCCCAGACGTATCCCATTGTCCCTATACCTTTCCCCAGCTGTTCACTTCCTTGGTTGGAGCCTGGGTTGATAGTGTTTCTCTTGGTATCCTCCTATTCTTTTCCCTTCCCTGTCCCTTGTCTCCCCCTCCATTTCTGCTGTCTTTGCCGCTTGTGTCTCCATCTCTTGCCATAGCAACACCTGCAGGTGAAGGCAAAGCTCATTCCCCATGTGCTTTGCAGGCAGTGAAGAGGCAACTAATCACTCGACAAGTTGTGAAGTGCCAGCATGCTTCCCATGATCAAATTGCAGATGCAAGCACCCCTGACACCCCCATGTGGCACAGGTGTTTAACCTGCTTCTATGAACATTGCTGCATTGAGGGATGGGGGAGAGCTTTCCGGGGGGGGGGGGGGGGGGGAAGCTGTTGTTGGTTCCTTATCATACATTGTTTGCTTGCAATGTCTCACACAGAGATGCAAACTTGTAGGGTACAATTTGAGTTTCCCAGGGTGTTAGCCCTTTTAAAGGGAAACAAAAATATGGAAGTATGAAAGTTAAACTTGTTAAAAAGTTCCGCTTTCATCAGCAGAACAGCAAAAGCGTGGGGCAAATGATTTATTATAAATCTGCCTTCCTAAAGGATAAAGACTCACTTCAAAAAAATCCCAAAAACATGCAGTTTGTAGTTTAATAATAATAATGATGGTGATTTTAATAAATAAATACATAACAAACTAAATCCTATCCTAACTGGGAATGGTTTGGGAAAAGAGATGAAATTTCACCATCTTTAATACAGTAGAATGTTAGCCTCACTCAGAGTTGCCTGTTACTCTATCTGAGATTGAGCGGAGACTGTTACTGCACTGAGAGAAGACAGTTTAGAATCTTGAGAGAGAGCCTGTTAAACAGCCTCCAAGTGTGAGTGACCAAAGTCACATGTTTAGATAGAATGAGATAGATAGAGGGAAGTCCCTGTCTGTCTAAGGAGGGAAAGGAGAATGCGATACATAAAGGAGATTATCGCACATCTTAAAAACCCATTTTACCTCTCCTGAATTGAAGTCTAATTTGGGCTGCATCCGGGTCCTATGGCATGGCTTTTGTCACCAAATCCACCAGTGGAGTACAGCCCAGATGCAGCCTAGGTCCCCAAACATGTTCCAGCAGCCATTTTTCAAAGTCTGGATTTTCCAGCTTTGAAAAATGGCCATCAGAGCATGTTTTGGGACTCGGGCTGCATCCAGCTGTATTCCGTTGGTGGATTTGGCAACAAAAGCCATGTAATAAGACCCAGATGGAGCCCAATTTAGATTTCAGTTCAGGAGGCTAAGACAGGTTTTTAAGATATGTGATAATCTCCATATTTTCCAACAAAACTCACAACAGCAGCACATGTGAGCCATGACACAAAATAATGTAGCTAGGAATGTGCTCTGCTCCTTCTGCAATTCTGTTTTCAAAGAGTGGCTGTTTGTGGACTTCCAGATGTTGTTGAGCTGCACATCTCACCAGTCCAAAAAGCTGGAAATTGCTGCCCAATATAATCTCAAGGTCCACACACTGATCAAAGTTGCATACAAAGTTGCATACAGACTTTCTGTCTGAGTCCCCAACTAACGTAGCTACTGGTCATGGTGGCTGGAGAACTCTGGGGCCTAAGGTAACTTATCCAAGCTGTGCTTTAACACTAGCCTAATGTACAGTGTAGTAGTAGTATTGGGCATCATATTTAGCATCCCAAGAGTCTCAGGGTTTAATTTGAAAATAAAATAGCCCATAAATGTCTAGTCCTTGAGACTGTCAAGCTAACTCAGAGTATATATGAACAGCATTTGGTAAAATTGATTTTTTAGGCAAAAGGCAGGATATAAGAAATAAATTATTATTATTATTAAATCTCAGTGAGAGCCAAGGAGCACATTCACATTAGACAATAATAGTGATATGGATCTGATTTAACTGCCATGGCAACATCCTATGAAATCTTGAGATCTGCAATTTAGGGAGGGGTGTTTAGAATTCTCAGCCAGAGAGCTCTAGTGCAGGGGTCCTCAAACTTTTTGAGCCGGGAGCTGGTTCACCGTCCCTCAGCTCATTGGAGGGCCGAATTAAAAAAAATGGTGGCCAGAGCCTCATGCACGCACTACTCGGGCACCATTTTGAGTTCCAAAATGCCCCCAGCTCAAAAAGTTTGAGGACCCCTGATCTAAGATATAGATGACACCATAGTACTAGCAGAAAACCTCAAAGACCTGGAACACCTACTAAGGAAGATCAAAGAAGAAAGTGCTAAGGCAGGCAAATGTTGAACATAAAGGGGCTTTGCAGACTGTCCTAAAGGTCCAGCCTGTGGGTAGAATTGGGCCAGCCACCCCGACTCCATCCCAACCCCATCCTGACACCATGCACACGTTCATATGGTGTATGGCATCAGGACGCCCTCTTGGTGCAGCATGAGCACACAGTGCGCCAAAAGGGCATGAAAAAGCCGTCACCACAGCTGAAATGGTGGCCTTTTGCCACCCCCAAAAGGAGCAGCATTTTGCCTTGCTTTTGGGGGTGGCAAAAAGGACGATCAGGGCTGCGGCGTGCAGTTGCCACAGCCCCGATCTGACACTCCCAGGAGCAGCTCTGTGCCGCCCCTTTAGGCCCAAAGGCCCTTTGCATTAGCTCAAAGAAAACAAAAATAATGACCACCTGGACCTTCACAAATTCAACCTAAACAATGAAGAAATAGAAATAGTAAGAGAATTCTCATATCTGGGATCAAACATTGATAGAAATGGGGATTGTAGTCAGGAAATCAGAAGTAGATTAAGAATGGGGAGGGTGGCTATGAAAGAACTAGAAAAGATTCTAAAATGCAAAGATATACAACTGAGCAAAAAAGTTAGAACCATACAAGCCATTGTATTCCCTATCACTATGTATGGATGTGAGAGCTGGACAGTTAAGAAAGATGATAGGCAGAAAATCAATTCATTTGAGATGTGGTGCTGGAGAAGAGTGTTGAGGATCCCATGGACAGCCAAAAGAACAAACAAATGGCTCCTAGAGTAGATTAAACTGGAACACACACACCCTGGAAGCCAAGATGACCAAACTGAAGGTCTTGCACTTCGGACACATCATGAGAAGGGAGGACTCATTGCAAAAGACACTCGTTCTGGGAAAAGTGGAGGGAAGTAGGGAGAGAAGAAGGCCACATGCCAGATGGATGGACTCTATTAAAGAGATCACAGGTATGTGGTTGTAGGAATTAAGCAAAGCAGTGGAGGACAGAGGGTCTTGGAGATGTCTCATCCATAGGGTCCTCCTCTACTGAAAATGTGGAATCAACAAATGGATTCATTGAAAAACTATCTCAGCAAATCTTCTGCAAGCTGATTGAGATAAGTCACCTGGACATTTTGGTTATTATTATCCATCTGGACTTAATAGCTGAATTATCCCCTGCAGTTCTGTTTATTTTTGTTTATTTTTGTATGTTTGTTGTCAAGACTTTTCATTTGTTGTTTCATTCATTGTTGTATCTATTAGTGATCATATACACATATATATTTAATAAGATATGTCACAGTGGTTTGGGATTTATTTCTAGTGGTACTTAGTGAATTATAGCAAACCTATTAGTTTAGTTTTTATCTTTTTTTTCTCCCATTGTAACAGTTGCAGTGGTAAGCCTCCTGTTTTGTTTGGTTCATCCATGGGGTCGTCATGGGTCAAGATCAACTCAAGGACAGTTAACAACAACATAAAGCAGGGAATGGTGGAGAGGTAATGCACCCCATGGACCAGAAGTGGTCCCTAAAGCTCACCTTTGTCACCCCTGAAACCCCTCACTGGTCCTCTAAAGTAATTTTTCCCACAATTTTTCCAAAAAAAAGGTGCATTTTTGGATAACTTTCCCAAACCTGACCAAAGTACCTGAAAACGGATGGGGGAAAAACCCTTCTCCTTAGTCCCCCCACTCCCTATAGTTATCTCTGTCCAGATGACTTCAAAAAGAGGCTGGCCAGCATACTCCTTTCAACTCTACGATTCTATGATTTCATGTTTTCAGCCATTTGCTGTTGTTTGTTTCTCCAAGACATTTTGACTTATGTCAACCCTGAGGCAAACCTATCATGGGGTTTTCTTGGCATGTTTTCATGTTTTCTCGGGGGGGGGGGTTGCCATTGGCATCATCTAAGGCTGAGAGAGTGTAACTTGCCCAAGCTAAACTTAACTTGCCAAATAAATAAATAAATAATGTCACCCAGTGGGTTTACATGACTGAGTTAGGATTCAAACCCTGGTCTCCAGAGTCCTAGTCCAGCACTCAAACTATTATGATGCTGGACTAGGACTCTGTCCCATTTCAGCCATATCTCAGCTCAAATAACAACCAAATGGGACACAACCTTCCTTCTGGACACCGTTTTGTTCAAGATGTGGCTGAAAACATGGGTAAATTGGGTTTCATTTGGGGGGGGTCTATAGAGGAGGATTCCACTGGAGGATGCCCATGCCTGTATGAAATCAAACCATGTGCACAATTGTTTTTTTGCACAAACGTTTCACAAAAATAGTTTCAAAATGCAAAAGAAGCACACAAATATGCTGAAACTTTCATCCAAATCTCATCCAATGGGGATGAACTGTTGAAATGTTTGTTCTCATGAGGAAATTTGTATGAAGCAAAAAAAAAAAAAAGTTCCCGTTACTAGCAACATTTCACAATGAGCTAGATCACAGGCGGGGGTTGGTTTGGCATATTATAAAGCTACATTTCTCCTAAAATATTTTGCTTGCCACCAGGAACACTGTCTTTCTCGTTCAGCAACTCTTTAATGTTTCTTCAGGATAGGTTGCAATACTGGATCTGTAAGTGAAATTAACACAAACTGCTTTTCCCTTTCCACTGGATAATTGCTTAATTTTTCATTGTGGTTGCTTTTCATCGTTGCAAATGGATAGATTTGTAGTTTTTTATGTTTTCAGAATGCTATATTTCCCCTTTTTAGGACTTTAAAAAAGACAGAAAGGAACCCAAACCAACAACCTGTAATTATGTTTGTGACAGCAACCTAATTGCATGCCACACTGAAAGCGAACCCGGTGGGGGAAATAATTTTACCCAATTATGGAAAGTTTTAATAAAAGACTTATATGTAAAGTTTTGCATTTTTAATGCATTCTGCAGGCTCCTGGGTGCTATTTTGCCCATTCTTTTGCTTATCATTAAAGCCATGTGAGAAAAAGAATCAAATACCTATTATATTATATTTGGCTTTATTGGCAAAATGGTGTTTCACATGCACACCAAAAATGAGAGAGAGAGAGAGAGAGAGAGAGAGAGAGAACATGAAAAAATAGCTTCAAAGATAATTGAATGTAAATGCCTCTCTACTGATGATATAACCATTGATTTCTATTGAATATACATTCTCCTTGTTTATTATCCTACCATGGAAGTTACATATTTTAGCACATAATGCAGCCAGAACTTACAGTGTGTGTTTTTCTTCAATACACCAAATGAAACATATTTCAGTTATATATTTTACATAAACAGTTATTTAAATAGGTGTATCAATTTCTCAAAATGTACTATAACAGGAAAGCTAACAAAATAATGTGATGTGCAAATCTCCTTTCTAAATGGTGTGTTAATCCTCCTAAAATTATTTTAGCTTCCCCTAGAATTTTCACTAAATTCCTGAGCTGCCTTGTGCATTTTCAAACTAGAAGGAAAATCAGAAGCTGCACAAGTAAATTGGAAATGAAGATGCTTCTCATAAACAAGTCCCATCACAGTGGTCTCCAAACGTGTTTGATTATACCAGCCAAGATCTTGTGTTGTCAGATACAGCTACAGTAATGGAACTCCACTGTTGTAGTTATTTCTGTCAATGTGATTCCCCCTCCCCATAAAAAAAAAACAAAAAACTGATTTCATAAGCCAGGCAGAAGCCCAACAGAAGAGTTCCTGAGGCACTCCATATAGGAAATGATGACCGTCCCAATCATGGGTTGCTTTGAGGCAGGCAATTGGGGAGACCGTGCTCTAACTACTAGTCTCAACATCACCTGCAACTGGAAGAGTGCTGCAGTTTCCCAGTACCCCAACTGGTAGTATCTCAAAAACCCTTCATTTGGGGTTCTCCCTGCCTTAGAAAATGGATTTGTAGGGGTCCATACATTCATCAATGATCATAAATGTGAATCCCAAAAGCTATGAAACCATAAGTTCCTTAGTGCAATAAGGAATACACCATGATTTTTCTTGCAATCCTGGAGACAAAAGTGGTACATGGGACACAATGAAGAATAATTATGAATCATTTGAGAATGTGGAACTGGGTGGAAGGGAGCTGCTATTCCAACTCAAGAAGATTGGTTGGTGAAGACAACTGGTTAAGGAGAAATCCTGGACAATTAAAAAAAAGAAAGAAAGATTGGGAAATGTTTCTTTCTTACATGCATTACTATTGGGGTCAGTTATTGGCAAACCTCCTCTGGGAAACCTTGCCAGGAAAACCCCATGATAGGTTCACCTCAGGGTTGCCATAAGTTGGAAACAACTTGAAGGCACAGAACAAAAACAACAAAAACATTGAGGTGAGTTTGCTTATATCATAGACGCTTTGTGTATTATGAATTAAAGGAAGTTTAAATAACATGAGAATATAACCATCCG
This sequence comes from Phrynosoma blainvillii, assembly GCA_026167975.1. NCBI lineage: Eukaryota > Metazoa > Chordata > Lepidosauria > Squamata > Phrynosomatidae > Phrynosoma > Phrynosoma blainvillii. The sequence goes on along the minus strand of JANUYF010000001.1, from coordinate 17,708,403 downwards.
TTTGTGGGGTCAAGTAAAATGATGTTCCTTATATAAAATGGCAAAATCAAGGTTTGCGTTTTGGAATTTATATATTTCTGAATATTTTCAAGCTGTGGGTGCTCGAATCTGTAGTTTAAAAACCAGGAGTATGAAGGACCAACTGTAAATTCTATTTCTACAACATGTTAACTTTAGTTGAGAATAGCAATTTTGTTTAACCTACCATCCAAAGATTCACAGATGAAAACTGGGACTTGTGTGGACAGTGTGGTCAAGATGGCAAACATTATTAATGGGAATACATAAGCTAATAGATGCTGCAGCTGCTTGCTTTTCCCTGAGCAAACTGGGAAGAAAGATTCCACCTCTCCCCTCCTTTCCCCCCGTTAATTGTCTACAAACTACTTTTGCACTTTGAACTCACTTTGCAGCAATTGAAGTGAGCTGACGACAAGAACGAAAGCAGGAAGTGAAGAAAGAAACTGGGACATTTTAAAAGGAACTCAAAAAGTGGGATGACAGAGGACTAACTGGGACTGTCCTTGTCAAAGCCAGACAGCTGGAGGATATGAATTAAGTTTCATCCATCCCTAGAATAGAAAATTCAATACTGTAAGGGTGGGTAGCTACTCCAGGTCCAATATCTATACATACCATTCACTGGACCTGGGAGGATTGCACATGGTCCTCAACCTGCACCCATAGCTGGATATTTTTGAGGAGAAAGGCTAATTTGTTTAATCATTCTTGGATGGAAAAGCTCCCCTGAACTCTTTGGCAGTAACATCATCATATCCCCTAAAGTTTTGGGTCTTCTCTCCTTGATTTTAGGCCCAAGAGAGGCTTTTCTCAATCTGGAAGTGACCATAAATCTGTAAGATGGCTTCTAGGTTTTTAATCTTAAGAATCACAGCCACACTGTGATTGTTTTTAAATTATTATTGTATTTTATTGTATGTTTTAATTTATAATTGATTTAATAATTTCTAAGGGGGGCAGGGAATTACATTTTACAGTTGTATGTATATTTTATTTTTGTTAGCCGCCCTGATTGATCTCAAAGGGGCGGGATATAAGTAAATTTTATTATTATTATTAATCACTTCTTGATTGAGAAAAATGTTCCAATCAACCTATAAAAGGCTGGGGGGGGGGGGCACATGGCAAAATGGCCTCCACAAATCTAGAGTTAAAAGAAAGACCTTGTTGGCTTGGGAAATTGGGAGCCTCACTGGAGGGCCCTCAGCACGTACTTTGAGATAGTAGCTTGATCTTTGTAAAACTCTTCACCATGAAAATAATGAAAAATCTATATTCAAAACCTGTATTTCAGGTTGCTGGGAAGAAAATGCAGAGAAGGGTTATTGTGTTGATATCCCTCTTGTGGGTTACCTGGAAATATCTAGCTAGACACTGTTTGGTTTGTTTTATAAGGATGTTGGACTCAGATGCTCATTTATTTGCTCCAGCTGTGTTCTTTGTATGATTGACTGCCATTGCTTTGTAAAATATTGAAAAATTGGCTTGTAGTATTGTGTCTTGTGCTGCTTATTACTTATTTGCTACTTTCTGTTGCTTGTTTTCATAGGTTCATAGAATCATAGATTCTTCGCGTTAGAAGGCAAGGACCATCCAGCCCTGTATCCGTCCATGTAGAAATACATAATTAAATACTCCAGAACGATGTCTATCCAACCTAAGATTGATCAAACAGTCTTAGAAGTGAGAAGAGAATGTCCTTTAACAAGGAAACTTAGAGGCACATCCAAACTGACTGAAAAGTCCCCAATTTTGTTCTTTCCCGTTTTATACTGGGCTAAAATAAACTGACCTGAGATGCTGGTATAAAAAATAATTCTGTGATCCTACCGAGAACTGATAGAAAATATTCTGGGATAAACATGTCAGGGGGTTGGATTTGGTGGCCCTTGTCTCTTCCAACTCTATGATTTTATGATTCTCTGTGTATGGATCTCTAAACTAAAATCAGAAAGAACAAGAACAAAATCTGGGACTTTCTGCTCTTTTTAATTAGTACAGATGCAGCCTAGGTAACTAGGAAACATTATGTGTTAGAGCTGTAAAATAATGACACCCCCACTCATGTTATTTTGAAATTTAACTTTGAAATGTACCTTGGTTGCAATTTCTTCACCAGGAAAAAACAACAACACTAATGATGGTACCTACTATCTCTGTGGAATAATGAATCTGGGATTTGGGATCTCTTTAAAGTTTGGACTAAACCCCATTGACTCCATTGACATGGAAGCCCTAGCTTTGTTGTTGTGTGCCTTCAAATATTTTCTGACTTAAGGCTTCTGTAAGGCAAACTTACAAAACTTAGAAGAGAGACAAAACAAAAGGGAATTAGGAACAAACTAAGAATTATGAATCCAACAGTACAACAGCTTGTGTGGAAAGATAAGAAAATTACTTATGATCATAAAGATCCGGGAAATAAAAGGGAAATTCAAAGCAAGAACTGGGACAATCTATGACAATAAAAATAACATAATTCAAGACCAGGAAGAAATAAAAAGACATTGTATTATACAAAAGAAACAACAAAATAAAGGACACATGGAATGAAGAACAATATGAAGATGAACCCCAATTCTAAAAAAATGAGGTGGAAACTGCAATAAAAGAAATAGTGAAAAGCAAATCACCAGGAACAGATGATATTCCAATTGAACTGCTGCAATCCACATTGACAGAGTCAACTCTAGTACTAACCAACATATGTCAACAGATATGGAAAGCAAAACGATGGCCAACAGATTGGAAGTAATCAGTATACATTCCCATCCACAAAAAGGGAGACACAAGAGACTGCTATAGAACCATAGCACTAATCTCCCATGCATGCAAAATCATGCTCAAAATTCTGCAATATATACTCGAACCACACATGGAAAGAGAAATCCCAGAGGTCCAAGCGGGGTTCAGGAAATAAAGAGGCACAAGGGACCACATTGCAAACATATGCTGCCTAATGGAGCATACCAATGAATTCCAAAAGAAAATCAGCATGTGCTTTATAGACTATAGCAAAGCCTTTGACTGTATAGATCAGGGGTAGGCAACCTTTCCCCTTTAAGGGCCGAGGGACTTCAGCTCCCAGAAGCCTCAGCCATGTTGGCCAATAGTCCCATGTTGGCCAATAGCTCCTGGGATTCTGGGAGCTGAAGTCCCTCGGCCCTTAAAGGGGAAAGGTTGCCTACCCCTGGTATAGATCATGAAAGGCTATGGAATGCCCTTAAAGACATGGGAATACCAACACATCTGATACAAGAGGCTACTGTTAGAACAGAACATGGAGAAACGGAATGGCTCCTAATTGGAAAGGGAGTCAGACAAAGCTGCATTCTTTCACCCTATCTGTTCAACTTGTATGCAGAACATATTATAAGAAAAGCAGGCTTGAACACAGAAGAAGGAGTGTTAATAGGAGAAAGGAATATCAACAATCTAAGATATGCAGATGACACCATAGTACTTTTCTTATAGAACTTTTCCTATGGACCACCGTGGCTTATTTTGTTCTACAATAAACCATAACTCGTACCATAGCAGAAAACCTCACAGGCCTGGAACACCTACTAAGGAAGATCAAAGAAGAAAATGCAAAGGCAGGCTTACTGTTGAACATAGAGAAAAAAATAATGACCACCAGGAACTTCACAAGTTCACCCTAGACAATGAAAAAATAGAAATAGTAAAATAATTCCCATACCTGGGATCAAACATTGATAGAAATGGGGACTCTAGCCAAGAAATCAGAAGTAGATTAAGAATGGGGAAGGTGGCTATGAAAGAACTAGAAAAGGTTCTAAAATGAAAAGATATACAACTCAGCACAAAAGTTAGAATCAGACAAACCATTGTATTCCCTATTACCATGCATGGATGTAAGAGCTGGATAGTTGAGAAAGATGATAGGAAGAAAATCAATTCATTTGAGATGTGGTGCTAGAGAAGAGTGCTGAGGATTCCATGGACAGCCAAAAGGACAAACAAAGGGTCCTAAAGCAGATCAAGCTGGAAACCTCGGGAAGCCAAGATGACCAAACTGAGACTGTCATACTTCGGACACATCATGAGAAGAGAGAACTCAGGAAAAAAAACAATAATGCTGGGGAAGGTGGAAGGAAGCAGGAAGAGAGGAAGGCCATATGCTAGATGGAGGGACTCTATTAAGGAGGTCACTGGTATGGGGTTGCAGGAATTAAGCAGAGCAGTGGAGGACAGAGAGTCTTGGAGATGTCTCATCGTAGGGCCACCATGAGTCAAGATCAACTTGAGGGCAGTTAACAACAAAGGCAAACTTATCAAGGGGTTTCCTTCACAAGATTTGTTCTAAATCAGTTTGTCATTACCTTCTTCTGTAACTGAGAGAGTGTGATTTGCCCAACATCACTGAGTGGATTTCCATGGCTAAGCAGGGGTTCAAACCTTAGTTTCCAGAGCCACAGTCCAACACTCAAATCACTACACCATACTAGCTCTCAGCCCCCAGCTGCTACTGCCAAAAGAGAATAACACATTGCAAGTAACTTTTATCTCTTCCTTTTTGTAATATATCAGATCTACATTCTGGCTACACACACCCAAACTGAAAGGGACTGTCTTGAAATTGTGCAGGTATTTCATTTGAGAAGGCACCCCTATATTCCTTTTTCAGTTCAACATGAAGCAGAATTTTGGATGGCAAGTGTAGAGGGCCAAGAACTTTAGCCTGAAGACAATACTATTTGGAACACATCATTGCTAACATTTTCTTGCTTTCTGCTCTCTGTAGCCCTTGGGATGCATTTACTCCTGAAAACAAACAAACCCTTCAAAGGAGTGGGCCAGTTTTCCCCTCCTGTGTTTTTCAGAGCAAAAGATGCCTGATGCGGCTGTGCACAGCCTGTGACTATTTACATTTACACAGAAAAGCAACAGCCACCATGCGACTCTCAGAAACTGCCTCATGATGATGCAAAGATTGCTTGATAATGTTGTGTTCATAACCTGACACTTTCCCCAAGATGAAACGGATGAAAGTTTACAATTGTGGAACAACAAAGGATGATCATGGTGCCTGTATACACTCTCACACACCTGTGTTATTGCATGGGGGGGGGGGCTGAGGTTTTAATGGCATTTTTGGAGAGAGTCGATTGCGATTTGCACTGCATGGCTCTCAATACATACCTTGGATCCAAAGAAAAGAAGAAACATTGTTTAAAAATAAAATTAAAAAGACAGTGGGGATGACAGAAAGAAATAAACCAATTTTTTTTTTTGGGGGGGGGGGAATAACCCAACACCAAAAGCATTAAGGAACAAGGAAGTGACTCACTGCAGGTTTTTGAACACAAGTCACAAGGACACAAACAGCCCAAGATGGGGACAGTACAAAGAGAGAGATTGCAAGAGAGGAAGAGAAAAAGAAAGAAGGGGAAGATTCATCTAGTGATCACAGCTCCAAGTCCCGGAAGGGGGGCTGGGAAGTGGTCACAGGTGATTGTCATGTGTGATAATTATTATTACTGTACACCTGCTCCTCCGCACTAATTAACTTTGGATATGCAAATCAAGCCTATTGCATCATGCCCCTGCTTTCCTCCCCTACAGATAAGAAGATGTTCAGCTGCTGGGTTTAATTAGGATAATGAACGGCAGGCCCACTGTGGCTTGGCAGGGGAGGAGAGGGAGGGAAGCTGTGACTGACCTTTTCTCCCAAAACGGTGACATTTTCTATAGCTTGGGAGCCCTCCGAGTCACCCCCATGGCTGGGACGTTGATAGGAGCGGATTGATGAGGTGTCATTAGAGGAGAGATGCCTCGGCCCCAGTGTTTGCTGCGAGGGTACAGCAGGTGTTCTGACAAGGACACAGGCTATCAGTGCTAGATGCCAAACAATTCTCTCAGTTTGGTAAAGTCGAGCATGCCAGCCTTTCCTCCAGAAAGGAAAATAAGGCTGGGTTGTTGTTGTTTTTTGTTTGTTTGTTTGTTTGTTTTTGTTTTCCCCATACCCGCAAGCCACTGGAGAGGTCGTCCCGAAATTATATTTCAGATTTACTCTTCATCTGCCATCAGCACATTAGAAAGATTTGCCTTGCCACTCTCTCTTCCCTCATTGGGGAAGTGCAAAGACAAACATCATGAAGTGCACTCTCTTTTGCTTCTTCCTTAAAGGTATGGTTTTAAGCTGTCACTTTGCTCAGCTCTGGAAAATCAGGTTGAAAGGTTGAAGTGATACTAAGCAGCAGTAGGAATCCTGTGGCCCTCTGGATGTTCTTAGCAACAGTCCCGAGCAACTTTGGCCAGCACAGCCAATGGTGAGGAAAGCTGGGAGTTGCAGTCCGACAGGATCTGGAAAGCGGCATGATTAACAGCCCTGAAGAGATATAGAAATATAGGCAGTACTCAGTCATCGTGGTTATGTCTGATGATGTCAGCACTCCAAAAAAACTACGATTTCAGCCAGGCTGCACCCCAACCAAGATGCTAGAGACTCAAGCATGCTTCCAGTCATGGGGCACTTTGAGAACAGGCAGGTGGAGAGAACTTTCAAGGTCTAGTCACAACTGCTTCACTCAAGTTGCTCCACAACCAGGAGAGCACTGCAGGTGTAATTTTCCAGAGCCAATGGCCATGTCTGCACAGGTCAAATAGCATGTCCTCCTCCATGTCCTGAAGGTGATCAGTCCAGATGATGCAGGGCCCAATCCCCAGTTCTGGTGCAAACTATCCTAATGATGTAAGGCCAGTTCAGCACTGAACCCATGATATACAACCCTTTAAACAGATTTTAAAATTCTTCTTTTGCTCCTGATCTTCCCTGAAAATCTAGAGCCCTCTGTAGCAATACTAGGCAGCTGTTTACAATGTGTCCCACTATACTACCTTCCACTGCTGCTGGTGGTGTAATAAATTGCTCCCTCTGAAGTCAGAACAAGCACCTAGATATTTGCTAAATACTAGGCATTTCATTTTCAGTCTCAGGGGAGCAACTCACAGCAGTGATGGTATCAGGCAGTACAGCAGGATGTGCATATGAATAACCACCTGACAGTGGAGTGGTAATAGAAGAAATTTGGGGAGCTTTGGGGACAAAGGACTCTGGGCTGATCCCAGAATATTCTGGCCTGTGTGGATGTGGCCCCAGTCTCCAGCAGCTTGGAAATGTTTTAATCATGGAGCTGCAAAGTTGGAAAAGTAGGTTGGAAAAGTAGGCATATTTGGTCATTAAGAACTGTAAACATAAATAGTTAGCAATTATGAGATCACAAGTCCTGTAATGAACAGGATGCCCACTAACATTTATTAAAAACACCTATCCCCTGCCATTTAGCAAGCTGCTAGAGTGGCTCACAAAAATGAATTGCATTACATGATCTAAATTCAAGATTTAGCACACAAGGAACAAACAATAGAGGGGATGAGGAAAAAATGAGTTCACCAGCTAGATTTAGAGCCTTTGCAGACTGCCAGGTAACTTGTGAAAACAGGTGTTGTTAGATGAAAGGAAAGGAAAGGCCAGGAGGCAGCATGTCTCTGTTGGTGATTCTGTTGGAGTAAGGACCACACAGCTGCTCAACAGTCTCTCTTTCTGAGCTAGCCACGGTATTCTTGGGCATGGTGTTGGAGTCTCCACAGCTTATGCTGCTGGGGGACTTCAACATTCATGCTGAGGCTACCCTGTTGGGACTTCATGTCCGTCATAACAACCGTGGATCTGTCTCGAGTGATATCTGCTCCCACTCATGCTACAGGGCATACTCTATACCAGGGGTAGGCAACCTTTTTGAGCTGGGGGCTGGTCCCTCGAAGTCGTCCCTTCCGGCAGGCCGGGGAGGGGATGGCAGCACGAGCACAACCCCCTCCACCGTGCGCGACCCCCCCGAATGCACTGCCGCCACCTCCGCACATGTCGCGGCCACCATTTTGGAGAACAAAATGGCGGCTGTGACGCATACTCCTGCACATGAGCAAACGCGTCACGGTCGCCATTTTGGAAAACAAAATGGCGGTCATGACGCACGCAGTCGCAGCGACCATTATGCGCAACAGCGGTGGCAGGTGGTGGCGGCAGTGGCAGGGGTCGGTGGGGGGCAGTAAGCGGGGTTCCGTGGGCCAGAACCTGCCCACAGGCCGTAGGTTGCCGACCCCTGCTCTATACCTTGTTTTCTGTACAGAAGGGGATGATGCTGATCTGGGAATGAATGAGCTTTCTGCTGTTCTGTTGTCATGGACAGATCACTTCGTGTTCAGGTTTAGACTTGCTGGGACTCAGAACCTCTGCAGGGGTGGGAGACCCATTAAGATGGTTTGCCTCAGGAGATTTATGGATCTGGATGGATTCCTGATAGCTCTTGGGGAGTTTCCTGCTGTCTTCATAAGTGATTCTGTTGAAGCCCCGGTTGATCTCGGCAGTGAGGGTGACTAGGGAAGTTGACACAGTCATTCCCAAGTATCCCACTCCCTTGCTACCTTTTCTTAGCAAGGTGATCGAGAGGACAGTTGCTTCCCAACTCCAGGCAGTCTTGGATGAAACTGATTATCTTGATCCATTTCAAACCGGCTTCAGGACAGGATATGGAGTTGAGACTGCCATGGTTGCTCTGACCGATGACCTCCGCCTCGGTATCGACAGGGGTAGTGTGGCCCTGTTGGTGCTCTTGGATCTCTCAGCGGCCTTTGACACCATAGATCATGCCATCCTCTAGGATCGCCTGAGAGAGCTAGGAATTGGAGGCACTGCTTTGCAGTGGTTCCGCTCCTTCCTCTCAGGCAGATTCCAGAGGGTGAGGCTCGGGGACAGTTGCTCATCCAAAATTGAGCTTAATTGTGGCGTCCCTCAGGGTGCCATCCTGTCCCTGATGTTATTTAACATCTACATGAAGCCACTGGGTGAGATCATTCGGAGGCATGGAGCACGGTGTCTTCAGTATGCTGACGACACCCAGATTTATTTCTCCATGACCAGATCATCGTCTCAGACTTCAGATGGTGTCTCTCCTCTCAATGACTGTCTCAGAGCGGTAATGGATTGGATGAGGAAAAACAGATTGAAGTTGAATCCAGACAAAACGGAGGTACTCATGGTCACAGGCCCGAAACCAGATTTGGGGATACAGTCTCCAGTCCTGGATGGAGCCACACTCTCCTCTAAGGACTGTGTTCGCAGCTTGGGGGTGCTCCTAGACTCGTCGCTTCACATGACTTGTCAGGTGAGTGCAACGGTCAGGAGTGCCTGTTATCAGCTTCGGCTGATACGCCAACTGCGCCCTTATCTGGACATGAGGGATCTGGAAACAGTGGTACATGCCCTGGTAACCTCACATCTGGATTACTGCAATGCGCTCTACATGGGGCTACCCTTGTGCTTAACCCGGAAACTACAACTGATCCAAAATATGGCAGCCAGGTTAATTACAGGAACATCTAGGAGGGAGCACATAACACCTGTGCTCAAATCCCTCCACTGGCTGCCGATTAGTTTCCGGGCACAGTACAAGGTGTTGGTTTTGACCTTTAAAGCTCTATATGGCTTGGGTCCATCTTATCTTAGGGACCGCCTCTTCCCGTATGATCCACCACACGCCCTTAGGTCCTCTGGGAGGAATCTGCTACAGCCAATAAAAACTAGGCTGTCTCAGACCTCCCAGAGGGCCTTCTCCACGACTGCTCCCAGACTATGGAATGGCCTGCTGGACGAGATCCGTCTCATTACTACGCTTGCTGCCTTCAAAAAAGCAGTAAAGACGGATCTCTTCCGGCAGGCCTTCCCGGAATAATCCCTTGGCTCTAGGGGAGATGGTTTTAGTGCCCCTAGTATCATGGCTGCCTTATTGTTTTGTTGGTTTTATCGTACTACAGCATTTTAATTTTCCCTATAGTTTAATCTTGTTTTAGGGGATGGGTGGGGAATTCCGGGATGAGGGAATGTTTTGAACTTTGTATGTTTTAATATGCTGTATTCCGCCCCGATTGCTGAGCAGAGGGGTGGGCTATAAATAAAAATTTATTATTATTATTATTATTATTATTATTATTATTATTATTATCCTATCTCAGAGAGTGGACCTAAACCAGCCCCTTGGTTTAATAAGTAGTTGTCAGCAATTAAATTAATAAGACAGAAACTTGAGCAGAAACTACAACAGTTGCAGAAAACTCAGAGTGTCTGACTGAAAACAGACTAAAATCTATCTGAAGGTATATGGTGGGGCAACAAAGGCAAATCTGTTGTAGCAGTTCCATTCTCTTCCAGAGGGAGACGGTCATAAAAGAGTGCCTTTTGTCAACCAGATTTTTCCAGCATGACAAAAGGCATGCTTTTATAACCATCTCCCTCAAGAAGAAATGGAAATGCTATGACGGCATGCAGAGAAGCGCAGAGAAAGCTGCCAGTCCCCCCCCCCCCTCCATTTCAGCTTTCTTTTCCAATGCAATAAGGCTATAAGTCTATGAAAGCTTATGCTACAACTTCTTTCAGTAGTCTCAAAGATGCTACAAGATCCCTTGTAGAATAGGCAAACACATTCTTATTCAGATAGGCTTTGGGCTCTTCATTTGACTTGTAAGTTGCTGAAATAGGTTTTATCAGGGAAGTGGGGGTGGAAATGTTTTGATAATAAATTTGTGTCATATTTTATTGTTTTATTTATTTCTTTTTTATTATTATAAGCTACTTTGGCCTTCCTATATAGTGGAAAGTTGAGATATAAATGTAGTTGGTTAATTAATTCATTAACATTCAGGTGAGAAATATGTTGTTTTCAAAGAAAATCACTAGTACGACAAAGGAAGAGTTCAGATTCCTTGTTCACATTTGCCAGTTCCTTAAAAAATGTTTTCTCTTACGTATAGCTAAACAAGGCTTATTTGAATTTCAAATTCAATTGCAAGCCAAGAGAAACAGAGATGGCACAACAATAACTGCAATGTAGTCATTTCTGTGTGTTTCTTCTTTCTCTCTCATCATTTGCTTGGCTTTAACCATCTGTGCCTTAGCCTTTCTCTTTTCTTCTTGATTCTAAAAATGTGGATTCATGTGGTCATAATGCCACATTTGATCACTCTGTCGCTTCTTCTGTGACAGAGTGGAGGGCAGAAAACCTCCTTCCCAGCTAGAATAACAGTGCTAAATAATCTTGAAAATAGCAATACACAGAGGTGGAAACTTTTTCCAGCTTTTCAACATAGAAAGTGAAAAAAGAAGGTAAAACTGGGGGCCTAAACAGACACTAATGCTAGATTGACTCTAACAAGAGGAATGGGTATGTTTTCAATCAGGAACATTAATATAAAGAGGGAAGGGATAATCTTTCTGTCCTCTAATAACAAACTGGACTATATTCCCTTCCTCCCCATGGCATCAGTGACTGTTAATTTCATTAATTATCTATTTTACTAATTGTAGCATGGGACTATGGTTTCTTCCAGGTTTGCTGTGGTAAAGAGAAATGTTAAAACCTGGATGTAGCCACAAGACCCTCTGAAATATTTTTTTTTTTTTTGTTTACTGTCCAAATTTTTGTTTACTGTCCAAATTTCTAGCATTGTGGAGAGTGGCCTAGAACTCTTAAATCTGCTGTGTTTGCATTCCTGTGTTAGGTTTGCTGGTCTTTTCTTTTGATGCCTAAACTTTATTTCTAATGAATGATTGAAATTCTATTTCACAGGGGAATGCCCTCACCCCACCCACCCCCCATAGCCTGTATGCTTTCAGTCATTTCCAATTTATGGCAACCCTAAGGCAAACCTATCACAGCATTTTCTTAGCAAGTTTTTTTTTTCTGGAGGGCCTTTGCCTTTGCTTTCTTCTCAGGTTGAGAGTGTGATTTGCCCAAGGTTACCTAGTGGGTTTCCATGTTAAGGAAAATGCAACATGGGACTTACAGTAATAGAAATAAAATGTGTATGTGAAAGTCACAGTGATTAAGCAGGAGCAATCATGAAGCTACACAGGTGAAAAGGATAATATAATTTGGAAGCCTTGAGAGACAAGGACAAAGTTATAGAGTGTATATTGAAAACACCTGTTGTAGATTGCAAACACCTGAGATTCATTAAGTAGTCAAGGTAAAATGATGAAATACTTGGGTTGGTCTTAAGTATGGGATGATCCATGTAAACCAATCAAAATGAATGTACACACCCACTGGGTGGGAACCGACTAGTGGGTGGTGACTAACAATGGCTATAAGTGCAATGTTTGCCAATGCATATTGTGGAGTATTGTGGTGGAGTAGACATTGTGATTTGTAGGGCATATAGTATTTATATATAGTAGAATAAAGTAGATCTTTTATATAAGACTACTGAGGTGTCTGGTGTCTTGAGGGAAGATACAAGAACCAGAAGAATCCTGGAGAGGTTTGGAGACATCTCAGGAAGAAGAGAGAGAAGGCTTGGAGAGTTTGTCAGGGTCTTCAGCCTATTCTCTGAAACTCTGCTGCTTGGGAAAGAAGCATCAACCACTGATCAAAGCTGGTCAGCTCTGCTGCATAACAAGGTAGTGAGTTAGAGCCAGAGGTGAAGAGCTACAACTCCCATCATCCCTGACATTCCATGGCTGAACGGCGATTCAAACCCTGGTCTCCAGAGTCATAGTCTAATGCTCAAACCACTGTACCACACTGGTTCCTTCGTACCTACACCTCTGGAAAATCATTCCCACATGCCACCATGCCAGTTCAAAATAGGCTCCCCATCACAATTTAAACTTACTATTCTGTTTTTGAAAGCTTCCATGACACTGCAGGAGACATGTGGTATCCATTCAGACTACACAGTTGTACAGTCAGACCACCTTATTCACAGATTCGTTATCCAAAAATTCAAGCATCCATGGCTTGAAAACATTTTTAAAATACATACATTCCAAAAAAGCAAACCCTGATTTATCTGTTTTATATAAGGGATACCATTTTAATACACCACTGTATATAATGGGTCTTGGGCATTCATGGGTTTTTGGTATCCACAAGGAGTCCTGTAACGAAACCCCAGTAGATACCAAGGGCCCACTATATTGAACATGTATGTCCATAGCAATGTACTATGGAATCCTGGGGTACGTAGTTTGGTGAGGCATTATAGCTCTCTGGGAAATAATTCTAAATTTCCCTCCATAAACTACTAAGTCTAGGGAGATTATTGCAAAAGGATATAAACTGGTTTACCCGAGCCTGCTTAATATTAGACATGGGTGACATCCTGATATTATCAGATGTATTTAGCCACCGAAATTGCCACCCAGGTGCAGCCCAGGTCCATCGCCGCTCGAAGGGGTGCTCCTTGCGCCTCTTTTCAAAGCCAGGAATTTTCCGGCTTTAAAAAATGGCTGCCAGAGAGCCCCTCTTAGCAGCGATGAACCCGGGCTGCACCTAGGTGGTGATTTCGGTGGCTAAATGCATCTGATAATATCAGGATTCTGCCCACTTCTAATTTTAAGCCAGCTCAGGTAAGCCGGTTTATATCCTTATGCGATAATCTCCTAGGATTCCATAGGATGGAACTAGAACAGTTGCAGTGGAATCATAGAATTATCATTGGTTAGTGTAGTGTGCCTAAATACTCTATAGGCACTAGATCCCATCAGATCTTGGAAACTACGCCTGAATGGTACTTGGATCGGACACTGCCAATGAAAATCTTGGATCGGACACTGCCAATGAAAATCTGGTGCTGTATTTCAGTGGAAGAAACTGGCAAAACCCAATGAAACTCTGCAAGGTGTCATACATCAACAGGCAACTTGAAGGTCAGATGAAGCAGAGAAATAATTAGAATGACAACAGCAGCAACAGCGACATAAGTGACAATAAGAATTTTATCAATTTATAACCCACGTTTTTCCCAGGAATGAGATCTAATTAACCATTTCTAAGCTGCTCTGAGAGCCTTTGTGGCTAAAGACCAGAGTATAAATACTCCAAATAAATAAATATAGTAGTTTGATGTCACCTTAAATGTCATGGCTGTGTCCTATAGAATCCTAAGATTTTTACTTTTTTGAAGTGTTTAGAATTCTCTGCCAAGGATCATAGACTACTATCCCCAAACTACAAATCCCAGGAAGATGGAGCCATGGCAGTTAAAGTGTCATCAAACTGCTCTAATTGTGTAGTGTGAAAGAAACCTCGGTCCCAGGTTCTTTTATTATATAAGAACATGAGGAAACAAGGTGAGTACCAACTGGAGCAAACCCACTGAATCAATTGTTAAGTGGTAGGTCAACTTTAATTCAATATCCCATTGATTCAATATTTCTGCTGTAGCTGGAACTAACAATAAGATTCAGGCTAAGGATTTGAGCTACATTATGTCCTGTTATTCTGTGTTTGATCTGTCTTGTCTTCTACTTCTCTTCCATTTTGATTTGTCTGGGTAAATTCTTACATTAATTCTGAAACTTTAGCATAGTAGTATTGAGAAAACACCCCCTCAAAAAACCCCAAAAAAACAATTTTGATGTTTTTGTATGTAAAATACTGCACAGAAAAAATATATTTATATGCACAATTGTGTCAGGTGTGTGTGTGTGTGTGTGGGTGGGTGTGTGCATGTTTGCAGAGTTTTATTGGTACAAATGAGTGCATAGGCTTTTTGGTAAGACTCTGTAAAACACTCATCTTGATACAATCATGCATGAAAAAATTATAAAAATACATTTTGTAGTAGCTTGATGATGCACTTGACTATATAATTTACTTGTGAATCCAGTGTAGTGTAGTGGTTTGAGCATTGGCTTATCATTCTGGAGAGCAGAGTTCGAATCCCCACTCAGTCATAAAAATTCAGTGGGTGACCTTGGTCAAGTCACAGTCTCTCAGCCTCAGAGGATGGCAGTGGCACACACACACACACCCCAAAAAAACCAGAAAACTCTGTGATAGGTTTGCCTTAGAATTGCCATATGTCGGAAACAACTTGAAAGCACACACCAACAGCAGCAGCAGCAGCAGCAGCAACTTGGAAATATTTTTTTTAAATGTGGCAAATATAGATCGGAGGGAAAACAAAGAAATATTTGCATGAACTACACAATGAAATGCAATGGCTTGATATGAGAAACAAGAACAGATAATGGGGGGGGGGATTTATTTTTTTAAAATAAAGCAAATTTATATCAGGAAAAAACCAAAGACATCTTTGCTTAAACTACACAATGAAATATGTCAGGAAGGCAAATTTTATATTCATTGCATAACCTTTTAGTATAACTAAATGGAGGATGTCATACTTTGGGTATATCATGAAATGAAATGACTTATTGGAAAAGACGATAATGCTTGGTAAACTGGAAGGAACAAAGTAAGTCGTCCATCCACATTTGTGGCTTTGAAATTTGAGGCTTTGATTATTCAATAGATTCATTCTATTTTAATTGTCACTTTTGTAATTTTGTATTGTAATGTGTTTTAGACTGTAATCTGCTTTGAGCCCCAATTTTCAGGAAAAGGTGGGGAAACAAATAAATACCATCATCATCATCACAACCACCATCACCACCATCACAGATTTGATTAATTTCTTATCTCTTGGAATTTCTAGATCCTCCAGTATGATTCTAGACTCACACTCGAGGATCTAGAGATTCCTAGAAAAAACACTTCTCTAGGCATTTGTAGGTCCTCCAGTGTGATTCTATGATCAGTTTCTGCCAGATGTTAACCACAGAATTACTCTGGAGGACCTAGAGATTCCTAGAGAGGTGTTCTCTCAGGTTAGAAAAAAGAAAATAGTGGGAGGAGTTATTTGTGGTTTTTCCATTTTCATGGTGGGTCTGAACCCCTAACCCGAGCAAATGTGGAGGACCCACTGCACAGATGGGTTGATTCAATCAAGAAAGTCACAGCCCTGAGTTTGCAAGACCTGAGCAGGGCTATTGATAGCAGGGTGTCTAGGAGGTCACCATAACTTGAAGTCAACTTGATGACAAATAATAATAATAAATAACCTTTAAGATAAGCCATAGGAATTATAAATATCTATATTTTACAAATATTACTGAATCCTAGTGACTATATGACTGTTTGTTATATCTTATCTTTTTAATGTGCAATAATTCAGCTACTTCAGGAAGAGAAGTGAAGTCTTGGCTCAGGACAGGTTATAATCCTCAAAGCTTATGAACTGCCGAGTTCTAGATCTTTAAAGGCCAAAAACATTCCCTCCACCCTCCCACATCTATTTGTCTAAAGAGCTATAAGCAGGCCATAAAAATTATGGATCACAGAAATAAGCAATTAGTGTTATCTTCAATTGCTTTATTGGCAGTATTCACTCGTTAGAATAGAGGCGGCAGTAAAACAGATTGCAACATACTGTATAATGGCATATGGGGTTTTACGTTATAATGCTCCTTCTCTGCCAAAAAGTCATATTTTCATTTGACTGCATGGAACATTAGAACTGAGCTTCCAGTACTAGAAGCAGGTAACACTTTTGCTTTGTGCCTTCACCTGCAAGTTTCTCCCTTTAGGCCATGAGGAAGTTTCTAAGGTTATGATGGTGTCAAAGGAAACATGCCAACAGAGCAGTAATAAGGGAATTGTATGACTGAAAAATATCATTGATAACCAGGCACAAGAAGATGGGTTAAACAAGGGCCACTTTATTGGCCTAATTAATGACATTAGCATAATGGTTTGAGTGTTAGACTATGGGCCTCGGCAGACGACTAATAGAGTCGTCTTCCGGGCAGGGAAGAGGAGGGGCAGCCGCACGAGCGGCGCCCCTTCCTCTTCCTGAGGTCGCCCTCGGAGTCGCCGGCCCTCCGCACGGCCCGCGCTCCGAGGATGACCTCACGCCACGGCGACCGCACGCACCGCAGCGTTTGAGTCAGGGAAAGTGCACCCGCCGCTTTTAGGGCGCACTTTCCCTGAAATCTAAAAGGAGCGCCAATTTGGTGCTCCTTTTAGAGTCACCGACGGTGCGCCGCGGTGCGGCTGCCGCGATCCAGCGGCGCTCCGTCCTGCGGCGCACGGGAAGCTCCCGTCTGCTTCCCCCCTATGACTCTGGAGGCCAGACTTTAATTCCCAGCTCAGCCATGAAACCCACCCAGGTGACCTCGGGCAAGTCAAAGGCAATGGCAAAACCTCCTCTGAATAAATCATGCGTAGAAAACCCCATGATGGGTCCACCTTAGGGTCACCATAAATCGGAACTAACTCGAAGGTGCACAACAACAACAAACAATCCTGGAAGACCACAAGAGGGGGAGCAACCTGATGCAAGCTCAGCTGGGATAGTATGTCATCCCCTCACTACCTTCCCAGTCTCTTATTGGCCAAAACACCTAACCAAAGGGGCAGTCCATTTGGCTGGGTTGTTCTTTGGCTAGTTGTCTGCTGGAAGACAAACCTAGGTGCTCCCACCCAAGTTGTATACCTTTAGGAGTGGGAGTAGAACCCCAGGTCCACCTCAAAGACAGAGTCCTTCTCCATCTTTGGGCTGGTCATGTTCTGAAAGGCAGAGCTAGGTGCTCCCATCCAAGCTGTATAACTTTAGGAGTGGGAGCAGAGACCCAGGTCCACCTCAAAGACAGAGTCCTTCTCCTTCTTTGGGCTGGTTGTCTGCTGGAAGGCAGACATAGGTGCTCCCACCCAAGCTGTATACCTTTAAGAGTGACAGGAGAGCCCCAGGTCCACTTCAATGACAGAGTCCTTCTCCATATTTGGGCTGGTCATCTGCTGGAAGGCATACCTAGGTACTCCCACCCAAGCCGTATAACTTTAGGAATGGAAGCAGAGACCGAGGTCCACCTCAAAGACAGAGTCCTTCTCCATCTTTGGGCTTTGGAACCTTAGCAAAGTGGTTCTGGAGCTGTACTCTACACCAAAAGCTGCCAAAGCTGTAAGGGAACACATGGGGGGCAAATCAGGGTGATTCTGACACTGCAAATGGTGTCATGGCACAGTGCACTGCCCACAGGAACCCCTGGACTCTTGCCATTAGAGGGCATCAAAGCTAGGTACCTCTCCTGCAGCATTGTATTCAGCAGATATCTGGGACCCCCATCTGTGCAGGAACCCTCTTAGCCCACACAAAATTCATGCATGTTGAGACTTTGAGGTAACAGAGTCAATCTTTAAGACAGTTTTTTGGGAATGGAAGTTAAAAAGGAATCACCAGTTGGTTCAAGCAAGTTTGGAAGTTGGGTATGAGGTCTTTCCACCCATCTAATGAAACTCAGAGGTTGCAAAAGCTGGGACTGAGGCTGAAACTGCACTGCAGAAATAATACAGTTCATCACCATGTTAACTACCATGGCTTAATGCTGTGGAATTCCGGGATTTGTAGTTTTGTGAGAGATTTAGCTTTTTCTGTCAGAGAGTGCTGGTGCCTCAGAAAGCTACAAATCCCAGAGTTCCATAGGATGGAGTCATGACAGATCAAAATGTCAAACTGCATTATTTCTGCAATGCAGTTTCAGCCTAAGTCAATAGGAAGGAGAGAGCAGAAGATGGAAGAAGAAAAGTGGGAAGATGAGAAATGGTTGTAGGCCATTTAAGCACAGCTAGAAATGTGTCAAACCCACTTGAAGAAAACTCTTCTGCCTCAACTGGTCCTTGTGTTATTTGTTCTATTGACCCGTTAGGTTTGCAATAATAATTATTTTCACTTTCCTTCTCTAGTTCTCTTAGCAATCAGTCAATCCTGAATGACTGTTATCATGCTACAATTTTTCCTAGGAAGAACTCTTGTCTTTTTGAAATCCGTTTCTGCTTTAAGAAAAGGATAAGCAGGCCACAGGAAGATTCTCTGCAGCCATCTTAGGTTGCAGCCCCAAAGGCCTTCCCCTGTGATATCTTTCACATCACCCATACCATTAAATTTTACACAATCTGTTTCCACCTTAGTGGCATATGCCAACCTAAGTCAGCCTTACAACTGCATTTATCTTTTTTGGGAGGATTGGGCGGGTTGGTCTTCCAAAGCACAGCCTGACTTACCATTAAACCTCTGCAGCCCCTTCCCCAACCATGGTCATTCCATACCTGATGGACAAGAAGTACCTGGCTATGTCCCTATAGTCAGATGCAAAATTATTATAGAGAGCCCTTGGTATCTCCTGGAGATTTATTCCAGGACCCCCTATGGATACCAATGTCCGTGGATGCTGAAGTCCCATTAAATACAATGGCACAGTAAAATGGTGCCCCTTACATAAAACGGCAAAATCAAGGCTTGCTTTGAGGAATTTGTATTTTTTGTATTTTGGAGGGAATATTTTCAAGCCATAGGTGGTTGAATCCATGGATTAAAAAAAATCTGTAAATATGGAGGGTCAGTTGTACATGATTGGCCGAGATCTCCAGAGGACTCTTGTGGACCTCAGTGGATAAAGTAATTATTTTATATCTAGTCATAGGGACATGGTCAGATATTTCTCTAATCTCTCCCAACAGGCATAGAATGGCCATGGGAAGGATGCAGAGGCTTTATTGTATGTCTAAGATCTGTTAAATTTCCCATTCTAATATGGTTCTGCAGGCATGCAGAGCTACTATGCAAAGCTGAGCCACATAGGATTCCAGACCAATTGTGCAACATAACGCTTGTGTTGAATGACAGTGTTGTACAACAATGTACGTACATATTTGTACATGAATTTAGGTGCTATGCACAATATGTATGTTGTACATAACCAATGCATGGCCATGTGCAGTGGCACTCTATGTGCAACTCCACTTTGAATTGAACATAGATATTTCATACAGGACAAAGATGTCCAAATATTCCGATGGGGGATGGGGCTTAGAATCATAGAATTGTAGAATCTTATCACTGAAAGATGCTGCAGGGGCCATCTTGTCTAACCTTCTGCCATGTAGGAATATGCAACTAAAGCACTCATGTATAAGACACCAATAGGATTCCAGCCAAAGATCCTGAAAACCTTGCCTCTGTCCAGTCTCTTTAGACAGAATACATCAGCTTCAATCACCAGTGATGAATTATTTGTCTATGATTATTTCTGTCAGAGAGTGCTGGTGCCTCAGAAAGCTACAAGCTACTCTGTCAGAGAGTGCTGGTGCCTCAGAAAGCTATGGGACCAAGAGCTGTTGCAGCTCACTTGACCTTAGTTGGAGTGACAATTTAACATTGGACGTTTTTTCCTGTGTACAGTTTTAATAAAATGAATTGGTTAAATTGTTGAATTACTGGTTTCTGCATAGTTAATAAAGGCAACAGGATGTTATCAGAAAAATACTGGCCAACTTAGGTATTTTTGAAAAATACCTAAAAGTAATTACTTTTGTAAAAGTAATATTCACAAGAGTAGACCCATTTTAAGAAACAAAACTCATTAATGACCAGTTATGTGAATCCCATTTGTTTCAATAGATCTACTCTAGTTGCAGTTGCCATTGGATTTAGCCCTATATTATTAACCAATTAGGCAGAATGGTTGTTACAAATCAATTACAGTGGATGTTTTCACACAGGCGGCTCTAAAGCCGCCTGGAAGCCCCCTGGAAGCCATCAGGAGTCATTCCGGCGGCGAAAACAGCAGCCGCCGGAATGACTCCTGATTGCCTCCGGCAGAAGCGCCTGTAATTCCTTTTTAAAAAAGGAATTAAAAAGATGGGGCTAAAGCCGGCTAGCGGCAGGGATGGCGCAGGGATTGCGCAAGATGGGGCGGGGCTTGCTGCGACGTAGTTTGAACACGACGAGCAAGACCCCGGAGTGAGGTAGGGATGGCGCAGGGATGGCGAAGGATGAGGAGGGGCTTGCTGCGACGTCGTGTGAACTTTTCCTGCACAGAGCCGGAGTGGGGCCAGATGGAGGTAGGAATGACTCCCTTTTTTGCCCTGTGTGAAAACGTCCAGTGTCTCACAAGGATTTAAACTCAAGGTAGAACCTTGATTGCTTTTTCAAATTTTAATGTGGAGTCTGTATACACCAGTCCTACTCAAGCAGGGATGGTGGGAATCATGTACCCTCCCCAGATGTTACTGAACCGCTTCTCCCAGAATTCTTCACTCTTGGCTAAGCAGGCTAGGGATTATGGGAGCTGCAGTTTAACAAATATTTGGAGGATCACAGGGTTCCCATTGCTAGACTAGAACCTTGGAACTGTTTTGTAACCTTAATAAGAATTTTCAAAAATTACTGCCCTCTCAAAGATTGGTTACCTGTTGTCTGTAAGGTAATCAGTTTTCAGTAAACTGTTCATTTGTGAGTTCTGTGTTTTTAATTTTCAAAAGCACATTGATAAAATGTAAGAGAAAGCCACATGTCAGCAGTCAAAGTGTCAAGTTATGAAGTCCCGACATGGAAAATCTATTGGCAAAATACAGTGGCTCTTGGATGCAAACACATTAGAAGACATATTGATGGTTATGCAACTCTTCTGTGCATCACATGCAAGATTATTAAATAAAAGTCTGATTATATGCCTTTGTGGCTCTAGGAAGTAGAAGATAAGAAAGAAGAGTCAAAGTAAAAGATAAGAATAGTAGATAAGGGTCAACAAGGTTGCTCTCTGCAGCTAGGAGGATTAAACTCTGTAAGGTAATGCAACAGAGTTTCAACTATTAATTCTTGATTAGTGAGACCAATAATAACAGATAAGCTTTGAAAAGTGTAATGTGGCTTCTTCTTTAAGCTAGCTATACCTTTGTTGAAGACATTGTGTGAAATTGGCTATGATTGTTTGGATTTTCTCCACATCTGAAGTGTTTTGTATCAAATGTATAAATATATAAGAATATTTTACTCATTGACTCATAGAGTCACAGAGTCTGAAGGGGCCTCATGGACAACTAAGTCCAACCCCCTCTCTCAATGCAGGATTACCAGCTAAAACATCCCCAGCAGATAGCTGTCCAAGCTCTTTTTGAAGATGTCCAGAGAAGGAGACCCCACTACCAATCTAGGCAATTGGTTCCATTGTGAAACCACTCTTACTATCAAAAAGTTCCTTCTAATGTGCAATCAAAATCTACTCCCCTATAACTTCAAACCTTGTTCTACCCTCTGGGTATCAGAGAATAGGCCTGTCCTTTCCTCTCTGTTTCAGCCCTTGAGGTATTTAAGGTATTAAGGTATGAGGTATCATGTAATCCCTCAGTCTTTTCTTCCCATTGAACATGTCCTGCTCCTTCAACCTTTCCTCATATGTTTTGTTCTCCATACCACTTGTCATCCATGTTGCCTTTCTCTGAACCTGCTCCAATCAGTGGCATCCCCAGCCAGGGTGTCACCTGGTGTGGGGAGGCAGGGATTCTGGGTGACATGGCATCCAAGCAGGACTTCTGATGGGACTTCTGGGGATGGGATCACATGGAAAGTAGCAACAGAAATGGCTGCCCACCACATGCCCAAGCCAAACACCTCACTCCCGAGGCCAAGGCCCAGATACCTCCTCTGAGGCCCAAGAAAATGGTAGTGTGACCAGGAAAAAGGCCGTCTGCTGCCAACCCAAGCCCCACCCCCAAGGCCCAAAGACCTCCCCCTAGGCCTGGGAAAATGGCAGTGTGGCCAGGAAAACAGCCACCTGCCAAAGCCAGAGAACCCATTCCTGAGGCCCAGAGACCTGGGAAAATGGTGGCATGACCTGGAAAACAGCTGCCCGCTACTCACCTGGGCTGGGCACCCCCAAGGACTGCTGTGGGGAGCAGGGCCGACCGGGTGTCACCCCCCCCCCCGGGGTGTCAACAAGTGTGGCCCGCACCCTCCACAGACCCCCAGGGATGCTAATGACTCCAACTTGTCTATATGCTTCTTAAAATGAAGTGACCAGAACTCCAGATGAGGGCTAACTAGTGCAGAATACAGTGGGACTATTGCTTCTCTCAACTTGCAACTATGCTTCTATAATGCGGGCTGTAGTAGCATTCACCTTCTCTGCTGTATCATCACACTACTGGCTTATGGTCAATTCAGGATCAACAATAATCCTAAATTCTTTTTGCATGTAGTACTCCTGAACCATGTATTTCCCACTCCTATACCTGTGCATTTGTTTTCTGTGACCTAAATTTAGAATTTTGCATTTGTCTCTATTGAATTTCATTTTATTACCGGTAGTTTCTGTCCAATTTTCTAGCTTATTAAAGTCCTTTTGAATTCAGTTCCTATCTTCCAGTAGTTAGCCACTCCTCCCAGTTTTGTATCATCTTCAAATCTGATAAGGATTTCCTCCACCCCATCATCTAAATCATTCAAAATATAGAAGATTAATGGAAAAATATGGAAAAGTAAACCCTGAGACACTCCACTTGAGATCTCCATCCAGTTTGAATTGCAGCCATTGATAATTACTCTTTGAGCATGATTTTCCAACAATCTGACAGTGTTTATATAAATTCTTATTTTCCATCTCTGAAATTTTTCTCTGAGAAGGTAAGTCTATGTGTATCTACTGAATTCATCAGTAATAGTCATAAAGTAAGAGTTGCCACCTGCTGACTTTTGATTCATTGGTCCAAAAAGATCAGCATGTAGAAAATCCAATGGCTTGTTGGATTATCTCTCAGTAACTGGAGGGTGTGGAGCTCTTATGGCCTTTGCTTTTAAGCATTCTACACATTTTTCATTGTTGGAGCATGCTTTGAATTTAAAGTCTCTTGCAAGTTCTTGATTGGTTGATTGGCCAGTCTCTTAATATTTTGCACACTTCGATGAGCAAATCTGCGATGCCAAACTTTATGATTGCATTGGGTCCCACTGTTTGCAGATGAATGCAAAATCTACATCTGATAACAGCCGTGATATCCTAAGTATGCTCTAAAAATCAATATTTTGCCATGAAAACCAAAGCAGGTTTGCTTTCTGAAACTGACACAGTTGCCACTTGATGTTGTGGTTTGCACACTGTAAAAGGAGGCTAGCAAATCTGGTACTTAGTAAGCATCAGGGATTTGTAGGGTTCCTATTCTGTCAGGACCAAGTTTTGTTTGCAAAATAACAGTCCCTTTTCCCTGTGCAAAAACTTCTTGACCATTAGCAAGATAGACAGGAAAAGTTACATTTGCATCAAAATCAACAAACCATTCTTTGCTGTTGAAGTAATGTGCACTTACTCCAGAGTCAATGAAAACTTGGTTTTTATATTTATCTCCAGCAATTTGGAATAATTGTTCATTAATCAAACCAAGATCAAAATGACAGAAAGATTTCTGTTTAGGATTACAAGCTGCTTGCTTAAACTTGTTTTTGCTTTTGGTATTTAGCTCTTGATTTTTGCAATTTTTGCAGCTCAGCTCTTGACTTTGACTTGTCAACATTGTTTCTATTTGACCTGGGAGAAAAGGAGACCTTTTGCAAATCCTCTGCAGTAAATTGAGCTAATTCTCTGTTTGTTGTTTTTGTATTATTGTTGCCTTCCATAAAGTTTTGCCTATTTTGAAATTCAACAACTTCAACAATAGCATCGTGCAAAGAAGCATTTCCTTTAACTTTCAAAGCATTAATCGTTGGAGAGTAATATTTTGGGAGGCTAGCCAAAAACAGTCCAAGTTTTGCATGTTCTGGAAAGGATTCTCTGGGTGCAGTAACTCCAGATAAAGTTGTCATAAAGCCATTAATATGCTGATTCAAAAATTGAAGATGATGCAGCTTTGTGTTAAGTTTGATCATGAGAGCTGTTGGATTAAACTACTTGGAGAATCAAACACTTTCTGTAGTTTGTCCCATATCTGTTTTGCATCAGTTAAACCTTGGATATGGTATGCAATGCTGGGATCTATAGACAAGCAAATATAACCCGCTGCATTTTCATCAAACTGTTGTCTCTGTATTCCTGCTTCTGTGGGTCTCTACCCATTTATTGCTTTAAATAGTCCCATTGTAGTCAAGTGCCTTTGCATTTCCATGACCACGTTTTATAATTTGTTCCAATTAATATTTCAGTGATCATTGTGTGATTAGGATTAGCAAAACCTTTCTCCCAGTCAATATCTTCAGAAGAAGTAGTTTAGAACAAAATAGACTGGGCCCATAACCCAAACATGTGGGGTAATTTAAGTTTCCTAAGGCTTCATCCTTTTTAAAGGAAACAAAAATATGTAAATATCAAAAGCCAAGCCTGTTACAGTCTGGCTTTAAATTAACAGAGTAACAGAAGAGTGACTTTGCCCAAATATGGAGGGATGCAGATGGGCAGCCGTGGGCCACCCTGGGAAGCTGAGGATTGGGGCTGAGGCTGCCCCACGCCTCAGCCCCAATCCTCCCTTTTGGCACCTGGGAAAGGAGCACCAAAATAGCACCCCTTTCCCAGGCGGCAAAAAGGGCTCCCAAAGAGCCGCCATGCAGCTCTTTTGCTCCTATTCCGGCGCAACATGTCTGGACCCTGCTCTGGGAGGACGTCATCAGAGCACTCGCTGTGTGCAACAGCATGCGCTCTGATGACGTCCTCAGGAAGGGGTTGGGGCACCTGGCGTGTGGCTGCCCCTCCCCTTCCCTGGGTCCAAGACTGCACTTTGTGCTGCCTGCAGAGCCCCTATGCTTCCTTAAGAATTCAGACTGGCTCAAAAACAACAAATACATAGCTTGTCATTCAAAACAATTGCTTTAATTTTTATTTACATAAAAAATTAAATCCTAATCTAACCAGTGATGGTTCAGGTAAAAAAGAGAAAATCTCACCATCTTTAAGACAGCGGGAAGATGGAACAGCTTAGTTGAGAATCCTGAGAGAGAAGATCTGTTAGTCCAAAAGGGGGAGTGATCTAAGTCACATGGTTAGTTTGAATGGGAGAGAAAGAGAGAGAGAGAGGAGTTTACAAGCAGGAATCCCTTCTATCTAAGTGGGTGGGGGGAAGAATGCAAAGATCTTCCAACAGTCATGATGGAGGACCTACAAATGCCTAGATAAGTATTTTCTTTAGGAATCTCTAGGTCCTTCATCACAACTCTATAGTCAACATGCAGCAGAATTATATTGGAGGACCTCGAGATTCCTACAGAGAACATATTATGCAAATCCATGAATAATCAAATCCACAAGTCAAAGCCCCAAATGTGGAGGGCTGACTGTAGTAATAGTAGAAGTAATAAAATAACCCAAAGGTAGAAAATGATAAATGAACTATCAGTCAACATTTCTAAAGGATCCTGGTTTCCTGTGACCAATGCTGATACAGAAAACCCATATAAATCCTTTATAGCACTGAATCCTTAACTGTAGGGGGGGCGGGTTGGTTGGGTGCATTTAGCTGCTATTGTAGCTCAGTTTTGAAATAGAAGCCTAGACATTACAAAGCTGTGCTGGCACCAAGCTGAGCTTTCTTGTCTGCATTAGGTTCCAGGCTCAAGGGACAGCATGTTTTGAAAATGTCATGGTGCTCTTTTGTAACAGAAGGTGGTCTTGCTAAGTCAGGTGACAAAAGGCAACAGAAGATAACAGGAGAGAAAAATGGCTCATACTTCTTTCTTTCTTCAGCTCACCATTAACGCTATTTTTTTATTAATCATGCCTGCAATACAGTACAATGACGATCACCTTTGACAGTATAAAGAGTACAGATATATCAGCAAAGTCACTGAATGCTTTCCAGTTTCATGCAGCAGGAGAGGGGGGATTTAAAGCTGTTTTCCTGACATAGCAAATGGCAAATAGTTTGGGATAGATAGATAGATAGATAGATAGATGATAGATAGATAGATATTAATTCCACTGCCAAAAGATTGTGATGTGATTCTTTGGTTATACCCATAGAACAATTTCCTCTTGCATGATGATGTACCAGAAGATAGCCTGGCCATTTCAAACCTGCAATACAGGTACAGGCATTATTTTTTAACCATAATAGGAAAGGAAGGCCATGTGTGATCAATGCCAGATGAGAATTATTTCAGCCAGGAGACTACTCCTGTGAGTCAGTACAGAGAATAAACACATGTATTTTCTCACTTCTATTCTTTACTAACCTTGTTTCACCTTCCCCTCCATTTTTAGGCCTCTGAACTGTCAAAATGTAGATTGGAAGCTCCTTGGGGAAAGGGGCCTGTCTTTACTGTTTATCAAGCTGCTTATTAAACTCTGCTTATTGAACCTGGCAAATTAGCATGTATGCTTGGATGAAGATGATGATATTACCAATAATAGAGCTGGAATCCTGTTGGTGACTTAGGTATGCATAATTTCCACTATAAAAACGATTAGACATTTTGTTCAATACAGAACAGCCATATTCAGTTCCTAGTTGCCAAAGCACAGTTCCACATAGATTGCCACTGCTCATAGCTCTGTATGCACAGTATTCATAGGCATGCATGGATCTGCATTGAACAATGTTGACAGACATGCATGGATGTATGTTGGACAATCCACACTGGTGTGCATTGATGTGCATTTCACAGTGACAAACATGGATGCACATGGATGTGCATTGTTCATGTCTATATGCATGCGCATTTAGTTTAGCAGCATTGCACAAATGGTTACATAATTGGCACATAACTCCATCTCCTCAATGTGGGATGTCAGCCAATAAATTGTAGCCGATAGTTTCTTTCTGCCACTGTCATAGATCAAGACCAAGATCCTGTTTGAAAGCCAATGGAGCTTAAATGCCCACCAATGTTCTGCTGCTGGGCTTCTGGCTGTGCAATGCAGCTTATAAATACCAGAGGGCATGCCAATAAGCAACCAGTGGTTAGAAGAAAGGGACAGCCATCATTATCCTGGATCTTTCCTAAGTTGGTGGAAGTTTAAGCAAGTGGCTTAGCTCCAGACTATTTAAAAGACCATATCTTCCATATGAACCTACCAGAACAGAATATCTTCAAGGGGAGGCTTTCTCTTGATTCCACAACCATCATAGGCTTACTTGGTGAGGACGTGAGAAAGAACCCTCTCAGTGGCTGCTCCCACCCTTTCGAACATCTTTCCACAAGAGGGTAGGTTGCCCCCCTCACTGCTTTCCTTTCACTGTCAGACAAAAACATGTCTCTTCAAGCAGACTTTTAATATTTAACTGCACTCAAGGAGGCTTCTTACTGAGGTGTTTGTTTTTGTATATGTTTAGTGGTTTTACAGATTTTGGCATGCTTTTAATGGTTTTATATTTTTAACTTAGAATCATAGAATCAGAGTTGGAAAAGACCCCAAGGGCCATCCAGTCCGACCCCCCTGCCATGCAGGAACTCAAAATCAAACCATCCCTGACAGATGGCTATCCAGCCTCTGTTTGAAGACTTCTAAAGAAGGAGACTCCACCACTTTCCGAGGGAGTGTGTTCCACTGTCGAACAGCTCTCACTGTCAGGGACTTCCTCCTAATGTTGAGGTGGAATCTCTTTTCCTGTAGCTTGCATCCGTTGTTCTAGGTCCTGCTCTTTAGAGCCCCAGAAAACAAGCTAGCTCCCTCCTCACTTGTTAAACTAATGTGATGTTTTCAATTGTGTTTTTAAAATGTACTTTTTAAAAAGCATCTTTTGGAACTGCCTTGGGTCCAGTTTAGGAGAAAGGTGACATAAATAAAATAAATTATGTTAATAAGTGATAGCTGTCCTTTTTCCTACTGAAGGGTCTTAGGGGCAAATTCTGGTGGTGAAAAGCCATGGTTGCATGGAGGGTTATTGTACAAGGTAGTACTGTATACCTCCTTCCACAACAACCCCAAATGTACATACATTGATGTAACAGGAGGTTAGACCAGTGTATGACACCAACAGGACCACAACCATAATACACACATCCCTTAGTCTTTTGTTTGCCATGCCATCACCAATGTTGTCTCTTTTGAGGCATGCATTTAAATTCCTGCAGGGATTCTCAGCCATAGGTCTGTGGTAGAGAAAATACTTTCCATACAAATGGCGCAAGGTTCAATCCATATAAGTCTGAGAAAGGAACCTCTCTGAAACTGGACAACCCCAGTAATTAAGTAATTAGTAATTAAGGCTAAAAAGATTACATTAAATATAGATTAGTCCTGATGTACTTCACTGTCCAACTGAGGCACTACCACTACTCTGTCATTGATCCACACAGCTATAAATAGGTAGGAATACTACTGGTGGCTTACATATGTATAAGTTCTCCTATATAAGGGCTCAGAAATTCAATGTAAGGTTCCAGAAAATTCCATATCACTTAGCATGTAAATGCACATTTGACAGAGTTTTGGGTTACACATTGAGATACACACTTGGTTACATATTGGATTGTACATTTCATAGCGGATTCAGTTGTTCCATGTTGCCATTCAGTGTAAGGGCTGCATGACACAATCAATGCACAACTCCACGTGAGGAGATGTATACTATGCTACTTGATAGAGAAACTCACCACGTGTTTCCAGCAAGGAAGGAAAACTGATATGAGGATACAGATCATTACCAGATTGCCTTCAGATATTTTTATCCTGGTGGCAAGCTTGACCTAAGTTTTCAGTATTCCATTTCACAGTTTTCAGTCGAACTCCTCCAGCTGAACATCATCACCCGCATCTTTGATGCCTAAACACCAACATGACAGCATGGCCTTTTTTGACAACAGTAATATACTGCTGCTAACATGTACATAGTGTCGTGTTGACAGCAGGACAGTGATGAGCAAGCATTGGTCTAGACAAGTGCCAAACACTGATGTTACCAACAATGTAACATCCTCTGCTTGATAGGGAGGGAAATAAGATTCAGCAAGTAAAAAAAAAAGAAGAAGAAGACGAAGAAGAAGCAATCTGAATGCAATTTACACAAACCAGCTCTACTAATGGTTGCATTTGACTTCGTACACATGTGCACACCAGAACAAGCAAAATATCTTTGCTTTAAGATTTGAATGATTTACACCAGGGACCGGCAACCTACGGCCCGGGGGCCGGTTTAGGCCCCGGGCTCCAGACTTACTGGCCCCGGCCGGAGGTTGCCGCCGCCACCGCCGCCACGCGCTGCCAGAACGCGTTTCCGGGTGCACTCGCGGCGATTGCCATTTTGAAAGTCAAAATGGCGGTCGCGACATGTTTGCGCATGCGCGGTACTCTTGCGCATGCGCGAATGTGTTGCGTCCGCCATTTTGACTCCCAAAATGGCGGCTGTGACATGCGCCGTGGCGGATGGAGCTGCGCGCGCTGCGGCGGTGACCGCAGTAGTGATCGCGGCGGCTGTGTGTCCGGGGGTCACGCGCGGCAGCGGTGGGTGCGCGCGTGCGCGCAAACGCGCGCGCTGCCATTTTCTCCCCCCTTGGCCCAGCCGCGACCTGGGTGACAGCAGACTGGCCCAGGTAAGAAAAAGGTTGCCTGTCGCTGATTTACACGAAGCAACCTTTCTCTCTCTATCTCATTCTATCCCTCTTTCTCTGAGATATATCTATCCATACAGATGAACATATTTGTGTCATGTTCAAAAAGAAATTAATTTATCTGAAATTTCTTTTTTTTTCCCTGTTCGAATTATATACAAATTATACTGGATTAGCCAATGGGAATAATACATATGCTGAGAAAATTGAATTTAAAAGGTGGATAGATAATTTTTCACTTTTTTTATTCTAGCACATGGGAAAATATTTCAAAATGTTTCACACACACACACACACACACACACACTGGGTGAGATTACAAAGTTGTTGCATGCTTTCCATTTTGTGAGACCCTTCCTGTGAAAATTGCACCAAGATTATTGACTAAAGTAGAGGAAGAAGAGAAGGAGGAGAGAAGTGGCTGGAATCTTTTCGGTGTATTGCATATATGTAAACCAGCATGACATAAAAGTTGGACTGTTGTACATTGACTCTAGAATCAGGGTTTGATTCCCCTCTCAGCCATGGAAGCCCACTGGGTGATTTTGGGCTAGTCACACACTCTGTGCCCCAGACAACTGCATGATAGGTTCACATTAGGGTCACCATAACTCAGAAACAACCTGAAGGCACACAACAATAAGACAAAGCTTCTCTATGCAAAGCAAAAGCAAAGCAGCTTCATTTATATACCGCTTCATACCACGCTGTGGGGTGTCTAAGCAGTTTACAACTGTGAGCTGATTGCCCCCCAACAAGCTGGGTACTCATTTTAGCAACCTCGGAAGGATGCAGGCCTGAGTCGAGCCTCAGCCCTGGCTGGTATTGAACTCACAACCTTGTGGTTTATGAGTGAGTGGCTGCAGTACAGGCATTTAACCACTGCACCACCAGCGCTGATTGGCTGGATGTGATTGCATGTTTTTGCTCAATGAAGAATTGCCATATTAATTTCAATGAAGTAAGGTTGTGTGTGGATGTCATTGCACACAGATATGGACATGCATTTCACAGGACTGTGCATAACACATAGCATAGTACATTCAGCTGCACAGTATCACAATTCATGAAGAGCCTTTGTGGAACTACTGCATAACACAGTGAGTTTAAAGTTACATTCCATTTTCTTATTGTAGAATCTAAACTTATGATTGACATATGTTTTCAAAGACTTTCAACCATGCATTACAGATCAAATTACTGAAATTACCTACAACAGAGAAGTGTCCAGGCACTCCCAAGCCATGGAGGCAAACATAATGTTTCCCATCCTTCCTGCTCTACTACCTGAGGCATAGGATTCATCCCAGATGACCTGGGAGGACTGGCCTTGTAGATAACTCCAAATATTATCAACCTCTAATGGTTGATGTTGGTTTTTGGGGTTTCCAGTCTTCCCAGTTGCCAAACTTACAGAAAGAGTGGCCAGATAAATATGAGGCAGGCCTATACAGTGAACCCCTGATACTCACTGGGGTTGAACCCAGAACCCCCTTTGGATACCAAAATCCATGGATGCTCAAGTCCCATTATACACAGTGGCATAGTAAAATGGTGTCCCTTATATAAAATGGCAAAAGCCAATGTTTGCATTTTGAAATTTATATATATATATTTAATATTTTCAAACCATGGATGGATGACTCTGTGGGGAAAAAAATCCTTGGATAAGGTTGGGCAACTGTATAGGGCTTCCCCAAGGCCACCAGGCTCCTATGGGGTTTTATAGCATTCAGAGATCCCCAACCCCATGCAAATCCTGTAATGTCAGACCAGCTATTGTGAGATTTTAAAAAAGTTTACTTGGGCTGCATCCACACTGCAGAAATAATGTAGTCTGACACCACTTTAACTGTCATGGCTGCATGTTTTGGAAATCTGGAAACTGCAGTTTTGTGAAACATTAGCCTTCTGTGCCAGAGAACTCTGGTGCCACAACAAACTACAATTCCCAGGATTCCATAGCATTGAGTCATGGTAGTTAAAAAAGGCAAAGGCAGGCCTAATGTTACATATAAAGAAAACAAAAAGTAGTTACCACAGAGGATGTACACATATTCAACCTAGATAATGAAGAAGTCGAAATAGTTAAAGATTTCCCATACCTTGGATTGAAACACTGATAAGAACAGAGACTGCAGTCAAGAAATCAGAAGAAGATTAGGAATGGGAAGGGAAGCAATGAAAGAACTAAACAAAATCCTAAAGTGAAAAGATAAATAGCTGAACACTAAAGTTAGAATCGTGCAATCCATTGTATTCCCCATTACTAGTGCCTCATCCAACTACAAATTTCAAGATTCCTAAGTATGGAACCATGATATCTGATGTGAGATGAAACTACTGTAACTACTTATTATAGATACATTCTGTGGTTAACCTGTACAGAAATGGCATAATAAAGAAATAATTATAAAGGGTCTGTACACCAATAAAGTCCACATTCCTTTTCTCCTTCCATGTCTGCTCCGGGACCAAGATTTCTGGTAAGTTTTTACAGTCCCCTTTATAAAGGAATCCATAATGGGTAACAAAATTTTGTAGTTTTAAAAACTGCAAGTTTCTCTGTGGCCATTTCTTTAAAATGCACACTTTTTTATGGATGCATCCACGGCTATCCATTTATGTACAGAAACTGTAGGCCAACAAAATGTTACACACACGCATGCACACATACACCAGAGCAGATTTCTCACACATTCCTATTAGTAATGCAGTAATATTGAAATTAAAGTGTGGAATTCCTGTGTTGTTGCTGGGAGTTTTTCCCACCACAGATATGCACACATTGGTCAGAATACAACCATTATGCATGTACAATGGTCAGATTCAGTTCAACAGCATAACTGTTAAATATGCAATTGTCCAATGTGTCTGGTGCTTAGCTATTTTGGCAATGGTTTCAACTTGCCATTTGATTCACTAGAATCACAGATACAAGGTGAATTATAGCTTCGTTGCCATCTGATTGTGATTGTGTATTCCTTGTTGCACATTGGGACAATAAGCAATCACACTGGCAGATGACAGATTGCATTGTTCAATGTCAACATTCACAATAAGGATTGTGTAGACAGCCCACCGCATAACACTGGAGGCAAAGATGAATGCTTATATAGCTGCATTACAAAATTCTTAGAAGACATTTTTGTATGGACAAAATATCTCTGACATGAATGCTGTTACTAATACCAACTAGAGTAGACCCACTGAATTGATGACATTCAACAATTGTTTCAATAGGCCTACTTTAATTGTGATTAATCAATACAATTCAAGTCTTCTTTTTCTTTTTTAAAAAAGATTTTGGGGGCAATTCCAATTCCCAGCTTTGAAATCACATCTCTATTAAAATAATTCTTCCTGCTATGGGCAAAAAAAAAAGCTATTGATTGTCTTTTTTTGTTCCAAAACGGGGGGGAAAAAAGGGCAAAATATTTTATTGATTCTGATCCTTTAGGGCCCTGGGCTGTGAAAAGAAAGAGGAATATTCATAGGAGTTCTGGTTCACTATTCCAAATTATGGCGAACAGCTCCCTAGCTGTCACAGTGCCAAATATGAAAACAAAGGGCACAATCTTAAACTAATTAACGCCCAAGCACCAAAGAAAATTAAGCAGAATTTCTTTGCATAGAGAATCATTAGCAGATTTTTTTAAAAAAATTATCAATATGCAATTAACATAGAAATTGCCACAGAACAAACCCATGAATGATTCATATTGAACAGTGTCTTGTTTGTGACACTAGCCAGTGCGACATGTTTCAGCAAAAAGCACTGCACCTCCCCCAGCCCCTATAATGTACCTAATTGTATAATACAATGCCAGGGATGGGGAATGGAGGGAGTGTGATGCATTCCCGCACCCCAGCTGGTGAATGGTTTCAAATATGCAGCCTGCAAAGTAATGATAGCACTTAGCATTTTCAAGGAGGGCAAATAGTGCCTTTGGAACCCAGCATGCTCACGCTAAAGCAATGCTCTTTCCCAAACTATTCACTCCAGAGGAGCTCCACAGATCCAGAGGAAATGAAACCCTTAAAATCATCTCAAGCACCACAGACCAACACCCTGAGCGGCACATACAGTTAAATCAAAAGCAGGGGGATCTCAGATTTGGCAAGGTGGGAAGCATTCAGAGGGGACATCTGAGAATGGGGAAAGGTAATGGTCAAGATCCTATAGATTTGTGGCATGGCATAAATGTCTGTGAGTATGTGTGTTTGTGATGTTACCACTATCCAGCTTGACCCCACAGTTCTAAATCTTGGGCTCCTATCACTTCTATAATGGGCCTGTGGTATCCATTGGGGTTTGGTTCTAGGACCCCCTGTGGATACAAAATCTGTGGATGCTCAAGTCCCATTATATATAAAGAGGTACTAAAATAGTTTTCCTTATATAAAATGGCAAAATCAAGGTTTGCATGTTGGAATTTATATTTTTGTGGAACATTTTCTAGCCATGGATGCTTGAATCTGTGGATAAAGAATCCATGCATACAAAAGGCTGGCTGTATTCTCAAAACCCTTGTGTATATCTCGCACTGAAAATAACTACTGTACTGGACAAGTAGCTGTTATGGTAAGTAGATTCTGTGTGGAAAATTGTGTCAAGTGTTTGCTTTCACTTCTTAAACCAAAACAGTCACACACATTTATAGAATACAGTCGGCCCTCGGTATCTGTGGAATTGCCATCTGTGGATCCAAGCATCTATGGACAGGAACCCCATGTTGTCCCCAATGGAGGTGAGTGCATGTGGCTGCACCACCATTAGGGACAGCCCTTGTTGTCCCATGGTGGCACATGCATGTGGCCACACCGCCATTGAGTTCTGTTGTTCCTAGTGGTGGTGTGGCCATGTGCACACACCACCAGGAGACAACGGGAGCTGTCTCTAATGGTGGTGTGGTGGTGTGCATGGACCACCATTGGGGACAATGTGGGCTTGAACACAAGCAGATTTTGGTATCCACGGGGGGGGGGGGTCTAGAATGGATCCCCCACCCCACCCGTGGATACTGATGGCTGACTACAATGATTTATCAAACAAAGTAAACATCTAGCCTCACACTTATTCCACACACACAGTACACAATAATCCATTTGCTTCAAAACCAGCAACATTTTCCACTGAACTCTTCTCTGTGAGGGTCATGGTATGTGTAATTGTTGTCATGCTTGGGCATCTGTGTATTAATGCAGGATGATGGATTATTCTATCTTTTTGATGATGCTGGGAAAAGAAAAGATTTCAGATTTCTTGGATCCAAGCCATTTGGGGCTTTAAAGGTCAAAACCAGCACTTTGAATTCTGTCCAGAAACAGAAGATAAATTTGGGGGGCTGAATTGGGAGGGGGCAGAATTCTTATTGAGGAGAGCAATGTGCTCATTTTGCACTCCTCATAGCTATGCCCTTGGCTATATATATCCAACAGCCCTGTAACTGGCAATGTTAATGGAAGAGGGACAGACTAGATTAATTTATATCTTAATTTTTGCAAGCAAGTTCAAGGTGAGAAAATTTGTTGAAGGATGCCAACCCTTGGAAATTGGTTTCATCTGTCCTAAATTGTCTCTTCCATTGTTCTATAAATCTGTGCATTACACTTTAAGCCAAATTCAGTGTTTGTCAGAATCAAGAAGTAAACATTTTTGTGGATTTTATTGCTTCACAGAAAGAAAATGAAAGGGTTTAGTCGAAACTTTATTGGGCTGGCTGAACAGTCCTGAAGAGTGCGGATTGCCATAGCTCCTAAGACTTTGCCTTCTGCATTTGTACTTTGAGAGGCTTTCAAGAGGTTTCCATGAAATAAAGGACAGGTGGCCCTCAGTATCCACAAATTCTTTATCCATGGATTCAAGCATCCATGGCTTGAAAATATTCATATATATTCCTTACTTTTGTCATTTTATATAAGGCAAAACCTTATTTTTGCCATTTTATGTAAGGGACACCATTTTACTATGCCATTGCATTTAATGGGACTTGAGCACCCACAGATTTTGGTATCCATGTGGGGTCTTGGGACCAAACCCCAGTGGATACCAAGGTCCACTGTATACACAAAACAATGTGTGTATTTTAAATGGCAAATGGTTAAAATGCACATAATGGGGGGGGGGGAATGTGCACAGGATTTTTTTAATCAACAGGGGCAAATTGTATAAAGTGGGAAATCTGCAAATGGCTATGCGCATTATAAAAAAACTCTACATGCAACTATGTGTAAAGAAAATGCAAATTCTCACAGCTTGATCAAAAACAAGACTAGGAGACAATGGCATTCAATGAAATTAAAATAAAAGATTTTCATGTGCCTAATATTCAAATGTTTTGTCAAATGGTGAAAAAACAACTCCGTTCCCTCCACATAGAAAACTAGTGTGTCAAGGAGAAGATATGTAACTTTCCCCCATACATTTTACTTTTCTACATACTGGAAAGCATTTCCTATGGGAATTCATTCACATACAAACCTTTGCATCATACTGCAAAGAGAATGATATTGTCCAAAATAGGAATTAGCATTGACTTTTGTGTGGACAAACTTTTTTTCCCCCTTCATCTGCTTTCAACTCAACAACAGACAAACCATTTTTCACCTCTCCTTGAATGAAAGATCTGCTCATGCCTGTAATAATTTTCTTTGCCCTTCGCTGGACTATTTCTATTTCTGCTTGTGTCTTTGACATAACGTGACTACAAGTGAACACACACAGAGCTTTCAAGGTGAGGGTGTACCATTGATTTCGATTTGTGTAATGCCATTACAATATCTTTCCACTATATAATTCTCCTGACTTCATCTGTCCACTACTGCACATCTAGCAGGTATTTTAATTGAGTGGACCGTATCTCTTCTTAGACATTATTCTTCAGAGGTTATTATAATTAATTTACAGTTTGAATGTTAACACTGAATTACATTTTCTTCAGCAGTTGCCAATCTATGTAAGCCCTTCTTGGTCAGAAGGCTGGACTCAGCATTCCACTGGTGGGACTTTCAAAACTGTAATCTTCTGCATTGCCCAAAACTTATCTCTGAAAGGTTTCCCAGCCCTAAAAAGACAGGTTTGGGGCCACATATAATGCCATGTTTAAACCCATGTGGGCTTATTCCCTGACTACTGGGATTTCCACAAGGCATAATTCCCTCTCCAGCATCAAGAAGCTGAGTCCTGGAACTGCTCTTCTTCTTTTTGTGATGCAGGAACCTATCCCCATTCTTTCCATGTTATTTATGCCTGTTGTACCAATTTTTCTCTTAAAGAAGCAATGCCTATGAACAAATCTGTTCTGATAGCTGAGTTATACATGTAATAATACAAAGAAGAAGAAGAAGAAGAAGAAGAAGAAGAAGAAGAAGACTGCATCATGGTCTGATGTAATATTTTGCTTCAATATTTGATGGTATTTTTTAATGCATGCATGAGGACTACTAACATGGCTACAGGATGTAAGGAACAGAATGTTGCAGCAACTCTAAACTTAATGCCCTTCTGAAAATAATTCTGGAACATCTTCTTTAGGCTAAATTTTGGAAACACTGTAATGAAGAGCAAAGTAAGCCAGTGGATAGTATATGAAAGGAATGAGTAAAATCCACTCATTTTTAGTATGAAGGCCAGAATAAACCAGTAAACATCACATAAAAGAAATTTGGAAAATCTGCTCATTTTTAGTTTCTTCCATCTCTGGCCACTTTGCAACATCATTTTAAAATGTGCTTTAATCAGCTTGATCAATAGAGTCATCAACGAATCTTTAATCAATTTAAATTGGTTGTCAAAACGCAGGTGACAAGAACTAGATGTGTGTGGGGTTGGGCTTTTTTACATCTCAAAGGATGTCCAATGTAGAATTTAATGAATAAGCATGTCCTTCAGTCCTGACAATTTAATCAACTATGGGCCTTTGCAGACTGCCAGAAATAGTGCAAATTGAGTCCACTTTAAGGGTTAGGGTTAGTGCTAGGGAGTCATGGGAATTGTTGTCGTTTTTTCTGAGACATTGCACCTTCTCTGTCAGAGAGCTCTGGTGCCACAATAAAATACAGTCCCCATGATTCCCTAACCCTATCCCTAACCCTTAAAGTGGACTCAATTTGCACTATTTCTGACAGTCTGCAAAGGCCCAAAGGCTACAATTCTGTACAAATTTATTTGAGAGTGAGCCCCACTGTACTCAGTTGTGGTTGCTTCTGAGTAGATATGTATAGAACAACACTGCAAAGCTTTGAATTTCAGCAGAATGTAACTAAGACAACTTCAGGAGCTTCCAGTCCATTTCCAAGTGAAATGCAAAAGTCTGATCTTACCCTTTAATGCCCACAGGCACCTCAGATTTTAAAGTACCATCTGCTCCCCTTGGTCTGAGTCTGCTGATTGTCAGGGATTTAGAGCCTCCATTATATGTCCACTGATGATGACACTTTCAAAAGTTGCATTTCTTTGATAATTGCTATTACTCCCAGTATCCTGCAAGGAGCAAAGGAGGATTCTGGAATTGTAGTGCAAAACGGTAACATTTCCAAAGTCTATGTAAAGGCATTTCTGGTGGTGGCATTCACTGTCTATGGAATGCTCTCCTCTGAGCAGTGAAAGATTTCTGTCTAGGCACCTGATCTCATGACTTTGGAGCATAGAGCAAAAACCTTACTATTATTTTTTTTTTTAAATGCTTACCCTGAAGTTGCTGTTTCAGGTCTCTTTTTAAAGTTTCATTAGCAATTTCAATCCAATGTTTTACTGTCTCATATTTCTTTAACCGTCTCTTTGTAATCTGAGAACTTTAAAGAATTGTAAGATGGGATGTTGTTCTTTAACTACATTCATTAAAGCTTGAAGCCCTAGTTTTAATATTTTACTTGAATTATTCCCCCTCCTAAATGTAAGTAATCTGCACATTAATTTTCTACTTCAATGTGTTCTGCAAAAGATTCCATATGCTAACTGGTACATTATATGGAAGAGTTTATATACATAATATTACTGTCATTGTTACTGTAAATTAAATAATAAGGTCTGGAATTCATTATTGCAGTTACAGGTGTGTAACCTAGAGTTACGTATCTGTAACTGATTTGCATTCACAATCTCTATGTATTCATGATCTTGACACTATTGTTATAATCATAAGAGAACCCCAATGCTGATTCACCAAGCAGCAGCTGATGTGAGCAATAGAGATCTGTTCTCCTGCTGGTTCATGTGCAGCATACTAATATTTCCACACTTTTTCTTCCAGAAAATGCTGGTGCAAGGAAGAATTGCAACAGAGTTTCTGTTTCTGATTGTCACACTGGAAATCACTGGAGAGAAGGAGTAGAAACATCAGTATGCTGTGCCAAAATTGACAGGATAATAGATCGTTTCTCACAGCAACTGTTGCCCAGTAAAGCAGGATTGGGGACTGCAAGGCCAGGAGATGATACTTAGGTAAACTAAGGGGGGTTGCAGACTGCCAGAAATAGTGTGAATTCAGTCCACTTTTAGGGTTAGGGTTAGAGTTAGGGAACCATGGGAACTGTATTTTATTGTGGCATCAGAGTTGTCTGACAGAGAAGGCTCAATGTCTCAGAAAAATAACAGTTCCCATGATTCCCTAGCACTAACCCTAACCCTAAAAGTGGACTGAATTCACACTATTTCTGGCAGTCTGCAACCCCCCTAAGTTACTAAGTAATTAAGTAACTAAACAGCTGATCTAGGTTGACAACCAAGACTTTAAAAAAAATGACATTTTTGTATTGCTTTTCCATAACACATATGAAGTCTGCTGTGCTTACAAGTTTCAGGCAATAAAAATAACATGTGGGCCTGAATACTTTTGGTGTCTTACACATGTGTAAATTCCCCTGCAGAACTGGTTGGATGTTTTTGTCTGGTGTGGAATATCAGTTCAAGGTTGTAAAATTAAGTTGCACATTACAAATGCAGATGCACATGACATATCAATTTGCATTGCATGTTGCATATGGATGCCCATTTTAAATGGATCCATATACACATTTGGCTGTGCAGAGATCATTATTTCCTATTGTGAGACAGAAGCTGCTTCTGACAATGGAGGGTCCATGTTTAGGTATTATGGGAATTTATCCTCCAGGGGCCCTTTCATATTTCAGAAATATAGCACTATAATTCTACTTCAACTGATATGGCAACATCCTATAGAATCCTCAGATGTACAGTTTCGGAAGGAATATTTAGAATTATCAGAGAGCTCTACTGTCTCACTAAACTACAAACCCCAGTAGTCCATAGGACATTGCTAGGGCTATTAAAATGGAATCATAGTGCAATAATTGTGTAATGAAAAAGGGCCCCATGATTTTGTCTAGTTCTATTTTGACAGCAAGCTATACCAGTCCATTTGTTTTTTATCTTTCCTAAATAATGGCTCTGAACATACTTACCCCTTAAAAAATCTCACTAATATTTCATGTTGAAGTCAAAGATGGAGTAGGGTCCAAAAAACATAAACTCTATTATTTTAATCTTCGGATTTATATATTGTATCAAGTAGCACTGCTGTTCCTGGAAGGAGACTGTACTCATAGAGATTTTTATGAGGTGGGCTACCTTCTTGTTTTTCTTAGTCTGACCCAATACTAAGTTTCTTCAAGAGCTGACCTATGGGAATGGCCCCATTGACACTACAACCCATGTTTGCACGGCTGAAGGCTCTATTTACTGCTGAATTTTTAAAAAGTTTTTTTAAAAAACACAACTTATTTTACTACTTCCTTGCATTCTCTGGAGCATGCTCACGTGACTGGTTTAATGACAATCTGTCTCTCTGCTAACATTTCTCTCCTTTGGTTATT
Source organism: Phrynosoma blainvillii (assembly GCA_026167975.1). Classification (NCBI taxonomy): domain Eukaryota; kingdom Metazoa; phylum Chordata; class Lepidosauria; order Squamata; family Phrynosomatidae; genus Phrynosoma; species Phrynosoma blainvillii. The sequence continues at coordinate 17,667,375 of JANUYF010000001.1, read as the reverse complement.
TGTTTGATAAAGTGAGGAGCTTCCCTTTTGTTGCCCTTCACCAGAGCTTAATGTCTTTACTTTGGGATCAATATACTTTATGAATAATTTTATTTCCTTCTATTTTTATGGTCTTTTCTCCCTCATTATCATACTGAGTTTATTAGCTAGTGCTGTCAGTATCTTTACCCTGTCATATGTTCCTGAGGTACAGTAAATATCACTTGTGTTGTAATTAATATGCACACCCTGTGCAAGTAATTAAAGCACAGACCCCTTCAACCAGCTGAGCTTCCTACACTAATTCCACCTTATCTTCATAATGAACTTATTGCAAGCTGAAACTACCAGTGAATATTGTTCAGTAAGGATAGAAGAACGAAATCTAATGAGACGCAATAATATTTGTGAACATGGTTAATATGAAGGGGGGGAAATGAATTTAATTAGCCTTAAATCTAATTAAATTGCCTCAACACTCAGAATCTTTCCCTTTTGTTCCTAAAAAAAGAAAGGAAGGGAGATACCTCTATTCCCCCTTCAGAGAATGAGACAAAAATAATGACCAGAGTCTAAAGAATGGCATGCCTAGTTTTTGAATCCATGTGGAGCACAAAGTGATTGCTGCTTCAACAGCTCCAGTCTCGATTGTCGTACAGAGGGGCAGGCTATAAATAAAAATTATTATTATTATTATTAGTCTTCAGATTTTGGGAATGGTCCCACACTATGCGTCCAGAATTTAGCAGAAAATTCAGGTGTGCTAGGAGACTGGCACTTGGGATAAAGTCGTTTATTTATTTGATTTATATGCTACTTTTGTCCCAAATGGGACTCAAAGTGGCTTACAGTGTAACGTAAAACAGAATATCTGAAACATAATGGGGTGCAAAAACATTAAAAAGCATTAAATCATATATCCAGTTAAAACATTACATTAACAATTAAAACAATTAAAATATATTTTTATTGTTACTGTGTGCCTTCAAGTCATTTCCAACTTATGGTGACCCTAAAGCAAATCTATCATGGGGTTTTCTTGGCATGTTTTTTCAGAGGAGGTTTGCCATTGCCATCCTCTGAGGCTGAGAGACTGTGACTTGCCCAGGGTCACCCATTGTATTTTCATGGCTGAGTGGGGATTCTAAACTTGGTCTCCAGAATCATAGTCCAATGCTCAAACCACTACACCATGCTAGATTGTATTAAAATATATATTATGTACTAAAACAGCACACATAATTACACATCACTCTACACTAGTTAGTTAAGGCTAAAGGCATGTTTAAACAAGAAGGGCTGTATGTGCTGATGAAAAGACAGCAAAAACAGAGCCACTCAAAGCATTTTGAGGTCTAAAAGTAACCACTGAGAAAGCTTTTTCTTGTATCCTCACCAGCCAAGCCTGGGAGCATGGTGATATAGAAAGAAAGCCTACCCACAAAGATTGTACGGTTCATATGGGGAGATATGGGCCTTCAGACAATCTGGATCTAAGTTAGAAGTCAAGACCAAAGAAGAGGAAGGATCAAGGGAGAACAAACCACAAACAAGGTCTAAGAGTAAACCAGAGGTCAGGCTCAAAGGACCTGGCAGAAATGGAAGACAAATGAGGTAGGGTCTGAAGCTGAGAATAAAAGAGTTTGGGAAGAGTTGGTTATGCAAACACAGGAATTTATAAATCTGACTTTTGTTGAGTCAGACCACTGGCTGACTATTGGATAGATTATGGGTGATAGGGTCAGCCCCTTGGATAGTTCCTTTAAAATTAAAATTAAAATCCAGAGTGAATTTACTGCACTGATGACATAGAACTATGTTGGCAAGCATATGACACGCATGTTATCTCTGGCATGCGAAGCCATTTTGGAGGGCATGCAGAGAGATGGGAGAGCAGGAGAAGAGGAGGAACAGGCATGGAAGGTGGAAGTCCTGCTCCCTGGAAGTCCCGTCCCCCGGCACTGGGTAACACCTGGTGCCAGAACACCTTTAGGTTTGGGTACTCGGTCTCTAAAAGGTTCACCATCACTGACATAGAATAAACCAGATGTTCCTGGCCCATCTAGTCCAACATTGTATTCATCATCATCATCATCATCATCATCATTTTTCCCCATACCCAAATAAGTAATCTGTGGCCTTAAATAGATCCCTGAATATCAGCAATGAGGTGTCTCATTCAAGATGTGGGACTCTTTGACAAGTACTTTGTAATATGATGCTATAGATGAGCTAAAAGCACTACTCTCTGAGTATCGCGTTCAAATCTGCAAATTTTCTCCAAAATTTGGAAATGTTACTTTTTTTTATTGCAACTCCCAGAACCCCTCCAGTTGGCCCCTAGCTATGCTGGCTGGAGATTCTGGAATCTGCCAACAAAGCAAGTAACTTTTCTCAGTCTTGAATTTTGCTTGGAGTTCTCAAAAGGCATAAACAAGCATTTTTTGCCCTCTTTTGGATCTGATCCCACTGACCTTTGAAGGTCTGGTAGGAGCAGTAGAGAGAGTGAGATGGCTGAAGAGAAACCCTAGCATCTTATAATCAGAGTTGTCACAGCAAATTAAACATGGTTGAGCTGTGTTTGATGCAAATTAAGTTACACTAAAAATTTCTGAAGCAAATTACAGCAGCCCAAATTTTCCAAAGTGTGGTATTTGAAGTCAAAAGTTCTCAAAACTGAACCAATTAAAATAGTTTAAAAAAACAACAACAGCGACATAGCTTTGGCCTTTACCTACAGAGATGAAGTGACTAGCATCTGCCCCCCTGGGCTATCAGCCAAGTGGTTGGCTACACTGTTGCCCTCCTCTTTCCATCCCCTCACTGGTTTTCTCTTAATTGCCTCCACCATTATATATTTTATTATGCTTTGGTCTGCTGTACTCACAATCGACACTGGGAATTTTTTTTAAAAAAATAGTTAAAATGAGAAATTCATAGAATCATAGAGTTGGAAGAGACCACGACGTCCATCCAGTCCAACCCCTTGCCATGCAGGAACTCTAAATCAAAGCATTCCCAACAGGTGGCCATCCAGCCTCTGTTTAAAGACCTCCAAAGAAGAAGACTCCACCACACTCCAATGGAGTGTCTTCCACTGTCAAACACTATTAGGAAGTGCCTCTTAATGTTGAGATGGAATCTCTTTTCCTGTAGCTTGCATCCATTGTTCCAGGTCCTGTTCTCTGGAAGAGCAGAAAACAAGCTAACTCCCTCGTCAAATATTTAAACAGGGCTATTACATCACCTCTTAATTGTCTCTTCTCCAGGCTAAACATACCCAGTTCCCTAAGTCATTCCTCATAGGGATGGTTTCCAGATCCTTCACCATTTTAGCTACCCTCCTCTGGACACGCTCCAGTTTTTCAACATCCTTTTTGAATTGTGGTGCCCAGAGCTGGACACAGTATTCCAGGTGAGGCCTGACCAAAGCAGAATAGAGTGGCACTATTACTTCCCTTGATCTAGACACTATACTTCTATTGATGCAGCCTAAAATTGCATTGGCCTTTTTAGCTGCCACATCGCACTGTTGACTCATGTTCAACTTGTGGTCTACTAGGACTCCTAGATCCCCTTCACACGTAGTCTTATTAAGCCAGGTGTCCCTCATCTTATATCTATGCATTTCATTTATTTATTTATTTTGCCCTAAGTCCAATGCCTTACATTTCTCTGTGTTGAAATTCATTTTGTTAGCTTTGGCCCAGCTTTCTAATCTATTAAGATCATTTTGAATTTTCATCTTGTCTTCTGGGGTATTAGCTATTCCTCCTAATTTGGTATCATCTGCAAATTTGAGAAACTTACCCCCTATTCTTTCATCCAAGTCATTGATAAAGATGTTGAATAGCACTGGGCCCAGGACAGAACCCTGTGGCACCCCACTGGTCACTTCTCTCCAGGATGAAGAGGAGCTATTGCTGAACACCCTTTGGGTTCGGTCAGTCAACCAGTTACTAATCCACCTAACAGTTATATTGTTTAGCCCACATTTTACTATCTTGTTTGCAAGAATATATAAATTCTACTAGTCTAGTTTCAATTTTAAGCTGTCTGTTAACTTTCTTGTAATTCTCCATCCAGAATGGTTTTGCAGTCCAAACCCAGTGGCAATGATGGCTCCCATGTTTCTGGGGCAGTGAATCTAAAGTTTTAAAGAAATGTTAAAGGTGCTATCCATGGTCCTGAAACTATTTGGGAGGATAAAATTCAGCACCTTGGATAGATCATTCAAGTTAAGGTTGTGTAAGCCAGCAGCCAAAGCATTTCAAAGTCCTGAAGCTTGATGTGAATGGAGGTTTGATATGTGTGACTCCATTTGTCTTAATCCTCCATGCTCTTATTATAAGTTCTGAAAGAACCCACACAACTCTGCCTAACTCTGCCTTTGGAATCTCCTTTCCATACAAGGATGGAGTGCTCTTACCTCTTGATTTCACACAGAGAAAGTTCTATGTAAAAGGGCTCTTTCAGACCTTCTGGTTAACAGATGGTGGTCAAGCAGGGCTCATACAAGACTAAGAGATGAACCAATAGATTTAAATTACAAGGACAGAGTTTCCAGTTAACCACTAGGAAGAACTCCTGGACAGTAAGAGCTATTTGACAGTGGAATACACTGTCTCAGTGGGTTAAAGACTTTCTTCAGATGACTGTACACAGAGGTTGGATAGCCATCTCTCAGAAGTGTATTGATGCCTGACAGGGAGTTGGTCTAGATGCCCCTTGATATCATTTCCAGCTCTATGATTCTATGATTCTATTATCTCTTCCAAGAACTGCAACATGGAACACCTTTCAAAGAGAGGTTAGTGTATTTCATTTTTAAAGTGTTTTTAAAAGGAAGGGGGAAGAAGAAGAAAAGAAAGATTCAGACAAAAAGTCTTGGTGATCCAGTAGCTTACAGCCATTAATGACATCATTCATTCATTAAAGTCAATGGGCTAAACAGAACCAGAGTGGTGTAGAGGTTTGGGCAGTGGACTATGACTCTGGAGATCAGGGTGCAGTTCCTCACTTGGCCATGGAAATGAACTGGGTGATCTTGGATGAGTCACACTCTCTCAGCCGAAGAAAAGACCATGATAGGTTTGCCTTAGGGTTGTCTTTCAAGTTGGAAACAATTTGAAAGCACATAACAATAATAATGTTAAAGACCAAGTCTCCTAGCCAGCCTGAATTCTATCATCCATGCACACCACAGCATTTTCTGAGTGAGGAAAGAAGTGGTGGGATTTGTGGGGCCCACATGAATATAGTTAATTGGACTCAATAGTTTTAACAAAAGTAGCATTTTCACACCTCTCCAAACTTAGCATAAGAAAATACACACCTCACCACAAACATCTGCACATTTACAAAGCTTATGGGAAGTTTGCAAGAAAAGAAAGTGCACACAAAGCAACGTCTCTATTTCAAAATGCCAGCAACAAAAATGTGCATAATTGCAAACAGACACACACACACATACACTAACATGGTTTAATCTATTGGGGAACATATGTGAATTAGGAAAACAGTACAAATATTTACATCACTTTAAGAAATGTGTTTAAAATGTCCTCAATTCCAATGCAGGGCAAAAGTGCAAAGACTGAGATCCCACTTCATAGGGTTGTACCATAAATCACCACCTGCCAAGTTACGCGGTGGTTGTGCTATGGTCCTATGGCTGGTGATGTTGCACAACCAATTGTGTAGCTGAATTTATGCCAAAGCTCCCCCTGTTGCACAATACCAAATCCAGACTGCAAAAAGGCAGTGAAGAAAGTTATGGATAAGAGCATTACTCTTTCATCCATAATAGTTTAGGAAGAATAAGGGATATAATTCTTCATCAAGTGCCTTCTCAAAAGGAGCAAAGAACAATTTTAATAATTTTCTTCCCATTGTGAGAAAGTCTTCAAAAACCATGCAGTTTTGAATCCTATTCACAAAGTGGGATTTATTATGTACAAGACTATCATGTTGTTGTTTTGCCGTTTCTTTGCAGAAAGCAGCCTTTTCTGCCCCTAAAATAATATTTCTATACATAAATGTAAATTCTATGCAGAAAATGCTGTTTCTTGCACAGAAAATGTTCTTTTCTATGCAAATCAATAATGTGAGAATTTTGCACAGAATAAATCCCCAATTACAGAATTTTCTGCACAGGAAATATTCTTTCTTTCTGTTCTTTTTGGTCAGGACTTCTTAACACTATATATATATATATATATATATATATATATATATATTTCAAATATTCTTTCCATCCCTATGCAGAATCACATGTAGAACACTCCTTGCCTAACCATGAACTAAATGCATCCATTGTGTAGTGACTGCAAAGTACAACAGCCAGCCTAAAGGAGTCTACACCAGCCTATGTCACCAATAGGATGGCAGCTGTTCTCTGATATGAGTTAAGTACAAGAAGAAAATGCAGGTGTGGGTTAGCAAAACTCAAGGAAACAGAGAGATTTCCACATCTCTATCATAGATTTATATCATAGATTTAGAGAGCTAGTATGGTGTATGAGAGTTGGACTATGACTCTGGAGAGCAGGGTTTGAATTATTGCTTATCCATGGAAATCCACTGGGTGACGTTGGTCAAGTCACACTCTCTCAGCCTCAGAGTGAGACAAAGGCAAACCTCCTCTGAACAAATCTTGCTGAGAAAATTCCATGAAAGGCTTGCCTTAGCGCTACCATAAGTCAGAAATTACTTGAAGGCACACAACAGCAACACTCATAGCTTTGAACATTATGAGCTGGTGAAATTCACATTCTGAACTATGTAGTCCCAAGGCAAATGGAGAAATGATCACTTGGGGTAGGATCATAAAGGCTTGTTCCAATGATGCAACTTCATATGCTTTCAAATCTTGCTGTAACACAGGTTCTTGAGGAGAAATGGAGAGGTAGAAATTGCCATTACAGCTTTTAGCATAATGTTAACTTTAGGCATTGGTAAGTAGGCTCCAGAAATTAATGCTACACAGATAACCACAATTCAGGGGAGGAACCTGTATTATGCTTATTAAAATATGGATATGATTTAGAGGTCAACTATGGCAGAGATTTATCCAGCACTATAATGCTATTTCGGGGATAGTTTCTGCAGTTCTATCACAGATCACCTTTTGGAGATAACATTTTCTTATCACAAGAACCCAGTACCTGTCTGAAGAACTAAGCTTATCAAAAGATAAGCTTATCAACCCAGTATTATTACCACTTCAGCCGACTGCATATCTTGGCCCTGAGTCAGCATCAAAGAAGAAAAAGAAAATATCTTAGAGCTATTCCTTGTAATCAGCAATTCTACATATGCATTTTGGCTTTCAAGTCTGTGCTAAACCCCTTCACCATTACAGCAAAATTCTTAACACCTAACATTATCATCCTGTTCAAACAAACCAAGTCCTTTACCTCCTGCATGAAGTTAGCTATTGTTTCACACTTACAGCAGTGACAATCACATTTAGGGGATCGAGCTAGGAATAGAAAAGAAATTTATTGGGTTTAGATTTCCCAATGAAAATTCACTACCAGAATTACAGGAATAACACTGAGAAGGGGAGTCAAACAAAGTGCAACTCAGCATGGAAACCTGTACATATGTGATGCTTGCATGATGGTTCATTGCAGAAAAATACATTTGAAAAAGGTAAAAAAAAAAAAAACAACTAAAAATGCATGTTATTTTTTTAAAAAAAATGCATGCAAAGTTGTTTTCATCAGTGGGAATGCTGCATTAAAATGTGCACATTTTGGAACAAATGCACACAGAAATATGCAGAAATTTCCATTAACGAACAACTTGTTTATCTATATTGTATTTGTTCTAGTTTTGCAAGATGTCTTGAGTTCCAGCTTTAGGGGGAAAGACCAAGTGTCAAAATAAACAAGTCAGGGATGGGGACTGTGTGCCCCTCAAGATATTGTGGAATTTCAAATTCTAGTATCCTTACTGCCATAGACAATAATGAAAAAGCTGGGAATTGCAGTCCTTCAACATTTGGGGAACTACATGATGCACACCCATTGAGTTTTTTCATAGAATCATAGGCTCATAGAGTTGGAAGAGACCACGAGTTTCAGACCTACCTGGCTCACCTACAGCCTGAACAGGTATTTCAAAGTCCATCCTCTTCTTCATTTTGGTTCGAAAAATGTTGATGGGAGTACTAATATGGTGATACCATTGCAGTTTCTTGTTTACTAGTTGAAGACCAATGAGGTTTTTTAGATCATGCATGTGAAGCACATTCAGCACTTAATAAAATAGATGATGATGATGATGATGATGATGATGATGATTTGGTTCACTCTCACATGGCAAATGAGACATTGGGCCTTTGCAGACTGCCAGAAATAATGCAGCCTGAGTCCACTTTAACTGCCCTGGCTCAGTGCTAGGGAATCATGGGAACTGTAGTTTATTGTGGCACCAGAGCTCTCTGACAGAGAAGGCTCAATGTCTCAGAAAAAACTAGTTCCCATGGTTCCCTAGCACTGAGCCAGGACAGTTAAAGTGGACTCAAGCTGCATTATTTCTGGCAGTCTGTAAAGGCTCATTGAAAACTATTTCCTCCTTGCTGCAACACTGAATATTTTTGTGGATCAGTACTGGAGTAACTTCATACACTTCCATAAATGCACAAAGCTCAACATTGTGATATATGTTACCTTCTTTGCACAAATTATTAACAAGGGGCTTCATTGGGTCAGTTGTCCATGCCTTTTTGATAAATCAGCCTCCATGTGTGCACACATGCACATGCTTGCTGTATGTGGCTGTGCTTAGTTACAAAAAGGGGAATAATGACTAGTTACACACAGATACTTTGAATACAAATTGCAGGAACCAGGAACCCTACTAGAACCTCATCCATGCTTTAATATTTCCAATTTCCATATATATCTTCAAAACCTGAACAGTGAAGAAAGTTTTCAGGAAGGGAATCAACTCATCTGAAATATGGTGCTGCCGTAGAGTTCTACAGATACTATAGAGCACTAAAAAGATAAATAGAAGGGTCCAAAAAGTAAACCAAGTGTGAACTTTCACTAGAAGTCAAAATGACTACATTGAGGTTATTGTAATTTGGATATAGGATAAGATAACAACTGCTATATCTAAATCACAATAACTTCAATGTAGTCATGCCAGTGTGGTATAGTGGTTTGAGTATTGGACTATGACTCTGGAGAGCAGGGTTGGTATCCCATCTTTGTTATGTAAACCTACTGGGTGACCTTGGGCAAGTCACAGTCTCTCACTCAGAGGATGGCAATGGCAAACCTTCTCTGAAGAAACTTGCCAAGAAAACCTCATGTTAGGTTCACCCTAGGGTTACCACAAGTCGGAAATGAATTCAAGGCAAACAACACACACACACACAAAATGACAGTACTCATTTGAAAATAAGATAATGATAACACTAGGAAAAGCAGAAAATCACACAGTAGATTGATTAATTCAATAATGGAAACCACAACCCTGAGTTTGAAAGATTGGAGCAGAGCTGTTAATGACCAGGACTTTTCTGTGCTTTCAAGACATTTCTAACTTATATAAACTGGCGACTTGGAGGTCTTTCATTCATAGGGTCACCATGCAATAGCAAATAATAAAAAAGAGCCAACAATTCTTTGAGTACAACACGGACAGCCATTGTATTCTTTGGAAACCTTTATATTTTTAATTTTTTTGCTAATTTCCACCATAATATCACAGCCACCCCTACAAGATCAGTCACAAAGGACTGGTACCATCATTCTTTGTTCATGTTTGGATGCAGCAGAAGCTCACAGACACACCCATTCCTTTATTGTTGTTTGTTGTTAACTGCCTTTGAGTCAACCCCAATTCATAGAAACCTTATGGATGAGACATTTCCAACCCCCCTGTCATCCACTGCTCTGCTTAGGTCCTGTAAATTCATACTCATGGCCTTCCTAATAGAGTCTATCCATCTAGCATGTGATCTTCCTCTCCTTCTGTTTCCTTCCATCTTTCTGAGCATTATTGTCTTTTCATGATGTGACCAAAATATGACAGACTCAGTTTGATCATCTTGGCTTCCAGAGAGATTTCAGGCTTTACCTGATCAAGGACCCATTTGTGTGTCTTTTTGGCTGAACACAGTATCCTCAGCACCCTTCTCCAGCACCATATCTCAAATGAAATGGTTTTCTTCTTATCAGTATTCTTCACTGTCCAACTCTCACATCCATGCATGGTCATGGGGAATACTATAGCCTGGACAATTCTAACTTTAGTGCTCAGTTGTATATCTATACTCTTTAGGACCCATTCCGTGCTTCGTTCAAATTAAGCACAAATTAAATAAACATGTCAGAGACTTGCCTTCCTTTTTCAAAGGGCTGTTTCTCAGATTAGATCCTGTGATAACACTCTTCGGAAGTTCAAAGACAGGTGTATTAATGAGGGGAAAATTGCTTTCCTGGGGTCATTTGTGAAAATGCCCCTAATGTCCACACTGGCTTCATTGGGATTTATCATTTGGATGAATTTTCCAATTCTTTCATTTAACTAGATTGCAGTTGTGTCGCAGGCTGCCTGCTGTTTCAAAAGTAAATGACTTTTCTCTTTAATAAGTAGCACCTTTCTGTCTCCACATTCAGTGCCTGTAGAATCATTATCACATTATTCACTGTAGCAGCCAAAAGAAAAAGGGGAGAGAGATTTTTTCTATTTTTTAACAGAGTTCTCACCTCTTCCATAATAAGTAAGATCTAAGGTAATTAAAATAGTTATCATTTACACTGATGTCACCTAACTCCCTAAAGGGACCTTCTCCAATGCTACAGGTAAGCGGGCTTTAATTGTAGCTTAAATGCAAGTCGTCCCATAGGAGAGAGAGAGGATGCTTGACCAAACAGCTTCTGGGCTACATTCTTCCCTCTTGCCACTAGTCTATGCTGTTGCATAAAGTTCAGGATGTTCATTTCACAGCTCAAGATGACAAATACCATTGTGATCCTCTCTTTCTGTCTGGGATGCCTTTCTGTTCAAATTTTGTGCACTGTTTCTGGGGAAACACAAGAACAGCCCTGAAGAATAAGGCTATAGATTCTCTCTGGTCTAGCCTGTTTTGGCCTCCAAAAAAGCAGAATCCTCCTCTCCCTCACATCTTCCACTCTCTATAGATGTTCACTAGACACTGAAATTGTAAGAAGGCTGCATCTGCACCATAGAAACAATGCAGTTCGATACCTTTTTTTTACTGCCATGACACAATGCTACAGAATCCTGGGATTTGTAGTTTGTGGCAGCACCAGAGCTTTCTGACTGAGATGGCTAAACATCTCACAAAACTACAGATCCCAAGATTCCATAGCACTGAGCCATGGCAGATAAAGTGGTGTCGAACTGTATTATTTCAGCTGTGCAGATACAGCCCAAGACTAAACATTTGGAAGAACTTGATGATAGCAAAAGCTGTTTGATGGTAAATGGTCTGCTTCAGAAGGTGGTGGAATGACATTTGCTGGAGGTTTTTAAAGTGGTGGAATCTCATTCATTGGATGGCCAATGATTGATTGATTGATATCCCACTTCTCCCCCAAAATTTGGATTCAAAAGCAGCCAACTGTCAGGGATTATTTAGTCATGGATTCCAGAACTGTCAGGGGGTTGGAATAGAAGATCCTTGAAACCTTTCCAACTTTACAGTTGTATGATTTTAGATTATCTCAGAGCCTGGCAGTAAAAATTTACAGGCAACATAATAGTTACATGTAATGAACTATGTACTTTACTGCAAAAAGGGTGTAATAAAGCTACATTTTAAAAACAAGATGTAACAACACCCTTGGGGTAGTGTGCCATGTTAGATTTTCAAGTTACTCTTGAAATTAGTTTTTAAGGAAATTCTCTGTTATTTAAGAGACATTGTGCTATATTCTTAATAATCCGAATGTGTGGATGCTTTTAAAAAGACCAAAATAAACCCAGGAAAATAAATACTTTGGGGGGCTTTGTAAGTGCATAACGCATTACATTTAAAAAGTAGTTATCCAACCTTTATATCCACAGCTTGAAAATATGTCGAACTGGAAACACTGCAAACCTCAGTTACAATGCAATAAAAAAACGAAGATGACTTGGTATTGTTTGTTTGACATTTTAAAATCTCTTACAAGACTCATATTCTCATTCATATCTATTCTTTGTATTGGCCTTTATCCAAAGAGGCCACATAATTTTGTTCAGAGTTTCAGAGTTTTAAACTTTGGTATGGATATGCCTTAACTTTAATAAAAAATTACACAGATGAGTCATAAAGAAAAGGTAATTGTTCTATGTCCCTTTATATTGCACCCTTTAAATAGATAATAAATAAATCTTCGGTCTTAAAGGAATAGCATCTGCCTAACATATTCAGTTCATTATCTGCTTTTTCCACTGGCCCGCTCTCACATCCATACATAGTTATAGGAACTACCATGGCTTGGATGAGTCTGACTTTAGTGCTCAATTGTATATCTATACACTTTAGGATCTTACCTAGTTCCTTCATTACTGTCCTTCCCATTTCTAGTCTTCCTCTTATTTCTTGGCTGCAGTCTCCATTCTGATCAATGCTTGACCCAAGGCACTAGAAATCTTTGACTATTTTGATTTCCTCATTGTCCAGGTTGAATTTATGTAGGTCCTCCAAGGTCATTATTTTTGTTTTCTTTATATTCTGCAGTAAGCCTGCCTTTTCACTTTCATCCTTTACCTTCCTCTTTAGTTGCTCCAAGTCCATAATGTTTTCTGATAGTAGTATGGTGTCATCTGCATATCTTAGATTGTTGATGTACCTTCCTCTTATCTTCACTCCTCCTTCTTCTAAGTCAGACAACTACAGAATCAAAAACCTGTAGTTCTGTCATTCTAGACTTATTCCCCCATTTGAGTTGCCAGGTGTGATAAGGGCAGGGTCCCTTTGCCTTTAATGGCTGTGTAGAAGAGGAAATTTCAAAAAGTGCTGCTTGCTGAAATGCCCTCTTCTGCAAAAGGACTGGGCACCTGGAAACCCTATCTTCCATTGCTTCCACCCTCTGCCCCATGGTTTTTTATGTTAACTGGATACCTGCAGAAATCATTTCCAAAAAGCAAGACCAGGGATCCTTTCACACTATACAGATATAGCACTACAATTCCACCTTAACTGCCATGGCTGCATACTATGGATTCCTGGAGTTTGTAGTTTGATGAGGCCCCAAAGTTCTCTGGCTGAGAATTCTAAGACCTTAAACTTCAAATCCCAGGATTCCATGGAATGTTGCCCCAACACTTAAAATGGATTCATAGATGTCTAAGTATTCCTTGCTGAAGAAAACTTTAGGAAATGCATGGGGTCATCATAAGTCAACAGGAGACATGAAGGCACATAGCTGCAGAGAGAGATCTATAAATGTGAATTGTGAAAGAGTCCTAGATCTTTCCAGGCTATTCAAGTAGAATAGATCAATAGACCAATTGGTCTAATAAACCCATCAGGTTTAATTCCCTTCTCTGGCAGCTGGCACAGCCCTCCATTACCCAGAATATCTTCCTTTATTAAAGAAAAGTTCCTTTCTTTCCAGATGGCTGGTTGACAAAAAGTAAAGATCAGAACTGGTCAGGTCCAGAGGCCCTTTCACACTACACATAGCACTGTGGTTCCACTTTAACTGCAAATCCAATGGAATGCTTGGATTTGCCATTTAAGTAGAGATATTTGGACCTCTCGGCCAAAGTGCTCTACTAATGCTAAGAAATAAGTTAGACTTAGGACATTGTACCTGCTTCTACCTTGCAGGATGGCAGATTTTGCCATACCTTTTGTTACAAATATGTGTATATTGAGATACTACTCGACTACTCTGGCTTTACTGACAGTTCACAGTCTGGCCTCACTCTTTACCATTCACATTACATAATTATACCACTATTGCTCCAGTTTAACTGCCATGATGCCATCCTATGGAATCCTAGAGTTTGTAGTTTGTTGACACATTGGGGTGCTCTGGCTGAGAATTCGAAATGCCTCCCCCTAAACTTCCATTCCTGGGATTCCATAGGAGAGAATTAGGGCAAATAAAGTGGAATAATAGCACTACAACTGTGTAGTGTGAATGGGGCCCTGGATCTGTCATGCTGAGGCTTCTGATCACCGCTTCTAGGTTGGGCCGATGTCACTTCCTGCGCAAAAAGTAGAGACACAATGCAGAAATAATCCAGTTTGAGACAACTTTAACTGTCCTGGCTCAATGCTAAGGAATTTGGGGAACTGTAATTTGTTGTGGCACCAGAGCTCTCTGACAAAGAAGGTTAAATGACTCACAAAACTACAGTTCCCAGAATTCCCTAGCATCGAGCTAGGGAGTTAAAACTGTCTCAAACTGGATTATTTCTGCAGTGCGTTTTGGACCATAGCTTCTTTATCCACTGCTGTTGAATTTCTGGATTCTCTCCAACAAGCCATTCTTCATCTTTCAGGCAAGGAGGAGTGAGTTTTCCACACGCCACCAGGATATCTTACCAACACATACATTACCCCTTTTATAGTGAAATATTATCATTAAACATCTATTTGTACCAGTCCAGGCAACTGCAGGCATGGTTCAATGAACATCTGTTGGCTGCAACAGCGTTGAAAGATCTTCAGGCAAACAACAGCTATAAGAAGAAAACACCGCTCACCACCACTCAATAGTTTAAATAATTTGCTCTGTATTGTTTTTCTCCCCCCATCTCCCCCCAGCCCAGCCCCGAAGACCCCGTGAATGGCTGAACTGAAAAGAAATCTCGTTTCTTATCAAAATGTACTTTTCCCTGTACCATGAACACATGCTGGTTTGCTATTGTAGGATTTCTTATGAGAGTGTCTAAATTGATTTTTCCTTTCATATTTAGAAGTAACACTACTGTGTGTGCATTTCTGAGCCTGGATCTCACTGAAGTAGGAAACTTATTCCTGGACTGTACCACTTCAGACTGCTGCTGGTGACTCACATAACTGAATGTTTGTTCATGCAGATATATATTTCAAGTTTCAGCAATGGTCAGGAGTGCTTTTTAAGAAGTTAGGATGATGATGGGATTCAAACTGCAAGAAAAGAGATTCCACCTCAACATTAGGAAGAACTTTCTGATGGTTAGGGCTGTTTGACAATGGAACACACTCCCTTGGAGCGTGGTGGAGTCTCCTTCTTTGGAAGTTTTTAAACAAAGCCTGGAGTACTTTGATAGTGTATTCTTGCATGGCAGGGGGTTGGACTGGATGGCCCTTGGGGTCACTTCCGACTATGATTCTATTATTCTTCTCTTCTGAAAAACCAAGCTGATTGTGGTTTAATTCTGAATTCACTTCTAAGTATGGATGCCCAAGTTTCAGCAGTGGCCAGGAGTGCTTTTGAAGAAGTGAGGATGATGCATTCACAGTACAGGTATTTGACGTGGTTCTGGTGAAGCAGGAATCAGGTGGAGTATGTGGGGAATATAGATAGAATTGGAAAATGGATTTTTTAAAAAAAACACCAACCACTGACCCGTCTACCTGACCAGTTCTTCTCTTCCTCCAAGGCCAGGGTGGCAGCAGTTGGAATGGAGGGAGGGCCTTTCATCTGCTCTGGACTAGGCATGGTGGAGCTGAGCCTGCTTCTTCTCTAATAATAACTAAATAATTTTTAAAAAAAACTATATGCTGACTCTTTAAAAAACTTAAAAACCAACTCCATGCATCATTAAGAACCTAACCTCAACAGTTTGTAAAGGCCTGGTGTCACAAAAATGTTTTGACCTGCCACTGGAAGGAGAGCAAGGATGAGGCCAGCCTGGCCTCTCTGGGGAGGGAGTTCCAAAGTCTGGGAGCAGTCACTAAGAAGGCCCTCTCCTTTGTTCCCACCAATTAGCCTAAGAGAGTGGTGGGACAGAGAGAAGGGCCTCTCTAGATGATCTTAGAACCCTAATGGGCTCGTATAGGGAGATATGGTCCTTCAAACGGCCTGGACCCAAGCCATGTGGCTCTGGCCCCACCCCAAGGCCCTTAAGCCTCAAGATTATCCCATATTTAGAAATCAGCATGTGGGCTGAAAAAGGTTTCCCACCTTTATGAGCTGATGTATAGACACTGTTGTCCAGCTGAAGTCCTCTTTTTGTGCTACACATGTAGAAGTTCCATTTGGTCCACATTTCCCCAAACGGAGGTTTGTGGCTGCTGCATTCTTGGCTAGAACATAATCATTTAGCATTAGGATTACAGAAATATCCTCAACCATAGATTTATCATTATTTGCTTGCCATTGAGCATTTCATATTGTGTAACTGGACAATAG
The DNA here is from genome assembly GCA_026167975.1 of Phrynosoma blainvillii. Taxonomy (NCBI): domain Eukaryota; kingdom Metazoa; phylum Chordata; class Lepidosauria; order Squamata; family Phrynosomatidae; genus Phrynosoma; species Phrynosoma blainvillii. Next base: position 17,651,071 of record JANUYF010000001.1, on the reverse strand, counting down.
GCACATAGGCAAATATTTGATCTGTTGAGTTATGTCAGCATTTACAATGAGGGTGGTGTGGCCAAACCACTAAGTAAAATCCATGGGTGTGGATTTATGCCATGCAACCACAGCATGGGATGTAGGAGGAAATTTTGCCATTTGTAGGATTGGTAGAGACTAGTTTTAAAATAGAAGGTGACCCAGAAGTTGATATCTTGCTCACTTGCTATTGAAAAAAAAGGCTTCCAGAGATGGCAAAAACATGGAGAAGTCTGTGTTTGGGCCTCTGTCCTAGTTTGGTAGTAACAGTTCCAATTAATCCTCTATTTTCCCATATCTTCAGCTACTTTTAAAATGTCCCAGTTTCTCTCTCCTTCTCCCACTTTCTCCCTTTGTATTTAGCTTACTTCAATTTGCTTCAGACTGAGTTCAAAATGTCAAACTACGGGCCTCGGCAGACGGCTTATTGAGCCGTCTTGGAGGCCCGGAAGAGGAGGAGCAGCCACACGCGCGGTGCTCCTTCCTCTTCCTGAGGTTGCCCTCGGTGCTGCCGGCCCTCCACATGGCCGGCGCGCCGAGGGCAACCTCCCGCCGCAGCATCCGGACACGCTGCAGCGGAAAAGATGGGGAAAGTGCGCCCTACGTGTTTAGGGCGCACTTTCCCTGTCTTCTAAAAGGAGCGCCAATTTGGAGCTCCTTTTAGGGTTGCACTTGGGCTGCATCCCCCTACATTGGGCTGCATCCCCCTACATTGCCCTCCATTATTTCAGCAGGGAGGAAAAAAGATTAGGGGGCAAAATCTTGCCCTTTCCAGTAGGCTTATGCAAAAGGAAGTGCCGCAGCCTCCCTTAGCTTGTTTGTCCTCCCTCATTCACAGCTTTTGCTATCTTGACCACGCTCTGCTCTAATCTGCACTGGAGAAAAAATGCAGTTTGACACTGCTTTAACTACCATGGTGCAATGCTATGACATTCTGAAATTTGTAGTTTGTTATGGCACCAGAGATCTCTGACGGAGAAGGCTAACTATCTCACAAAACTACAAATCCTAGAATTCCATCACACTGAGCCATAGCAGTTAAAGCAAATAATTTCGGCAGTGCAGATTTTACCTCGGATGCTGCTTGGTCACATGTACCCAAGTTGTCATCTGTGAAATGTTGGAGAATCACCTTAGGTTCACCATAAGTTGAAAACGACTTGGAGGCACACAACAACAATGACAAAAACAACAACATGTGCCTACCCTGGCTTTAGATCCTTTTGCCCTACGTGCAACAACAGAAGTGAAATTGCAATGTGGCATTCCATTCGGCACCAGCAATTAGAGATGGGAGACTCTGCTGGGAACCCCAAGCTATGCAGAACTTTTTAAAAGCACAAATTAGCAACATTTCTCAAGCAAATGTTTTCCAATTTGTAAAATTATCAGTTCCTTTTTTTTACTGACCTGTCTCTCTAGCACATTAAGCCAATGCATCACAACTAATATCTTTCCTTCACTAATTATTATTAAGTGTTACTTATTCTCCCTTAACCAGAACAAGTTTTCACTTCCCAAAATTAATCATAGTTCAGAATAAATCAGAGATGAGAGGCATGAAGAAGAATGGCTTGGGGTGTTGCTTCCATCTATTTCGTATGGCACTGTTCTCACTCTATGATGGCATGATTCATAACCATTTGCAAGCCAAAGGCCACATTTCCTAATGGCTAATCTTCTAGAGGGCCATATAGCATTAGTGGAGGGGCCAAAGCAAGAAGTAGGTGGAGCTATTCACATCCTTTCTCTTAGGGTGCATCTACACTGTAGAAATAGTGCAGTTTGACATTAACTGACATGGCTCCATCCTACAGAATCCCATTTGGTGAAGCACCAGTACGCTGAAAAAGAAGGCTAAAGACCTTGTCAAACTACAGTTCCCAGGAGTCCATAGGATTGAGTTACACCACTTAAAGCAAATTATTCTATTTCTACTGTGTAGTTGCTCCCAGAGACACCCACACATTCATTCATCACACACACAAAGAGAGACACTCATGAATCTCCATGCAAACCCACATATAGTAGAGATGGAGAGATGCACCCTCCATAGCAAATAGTCCATGGGAAGAAACGAGATTGGAATGTTCTGGTTTGGATGGGCTGATAATCAAACTTCCCTTTCAGAAGAGTGTTATAGATGAATATACTAAAAAGTGACCAGAATGGCAAACAGACTGATTTAATACATCCTTAAGAGATTTTACAGAGAGATGGAATTCTTTGCTTTCATTCAGGGATTTTCATGCCTCAGCCACAGTAGTCCTCTCTCTATTTTCTGCTCTTAATTTGTTACAGGAGTTTATCACATTTTTAAATAAGCTGACTTGCCTCTTCCATTTTAAAGTTGAATGTGGGGTGCAGCTGGGTATTATCACACAGAAAATGTCGCCGCTGTAATGCCCGGATGCATCCTGCCTAAAACCCAGCTAAAAGCTGCACTCAGATGTCCGATTTACAAAGTTGGGAGCTTCCCAAACTTGCAAATTGGCCATCTGAGTGCGGCTTCTAGCTGGGTTTTAGGTAGGATATAGCCAGGCAGCAGCGACATTTTCTGTGTGATAATAACCATCTGTATCCCATATTTGATTTTAAAACAGAAGACGTAAGTGAGGGGAGAAACAGGGGGGAATCAGACGGGCAGCCCTGGGCCGCCCCCAAAACCAGAGGATCAAGGCCGAGGCTGCCAGACACCTCGGCCTCGATCCTCCCTTTCGCCGCCTGCGAAAGGAGCGCTAAAATAGCGCTCCTTCCTCAAGCTGTGAAAGGGGTGCCCGAAGAGCCACCATGCACCCTTTCCAGCACAGAGCATCAGATCGCTGTGCCGGGAGGGCATCCCGATGCCGCACACTGTGCGTAATGGCATGCAGCGTCAGCCATTTGGGCCAGAACGGCATCAGCCGTTAGGGCCAGTCTGCAGAGCCCCTAAGTGCGAAAATAGTTTGCACTCAGTTAACTCCACAAAGGAGAGACAAGGATCTCTTCCAGCAGGCCTTTCCTGATTAGTCCTCCCAGTCATAGAACCTGTCCTTCCCAGCTGCTATTATACCCACTGCTGCTGCAATTATTGTAATTTGTAAATCTGTAATTTATTTTTAAACTATTTTAAACTTGATGCTATTTAATAATTTTTTAAGGATTGGGAGGGTTGGGACCTGAGGCTGATTTTATTGTACTGTATTTTTATGCTGGAAGCAACCCCAATTGCTATGCAGAGGGGCAGGGTATAAATAAACTTTATTATTATTATTATTATTATTATTATTATTATTATTATTATTATGAGAGGGGGGGAACTTGCCTTTCCTGGCAGGGTTAGGCAAAAGCAAATTACTGCACTCTCTCCAGCAGCTTTTATTTTCTTCCTTATTAATTACTTTGGCTATCTTGACCACACTCTAATTTTGCTTGGTGTGATGCTCCAAACAGTGGAGGATGTCCTCACGCTTTGGGGAATCTAGGGGGGACTGCAGATGGGCGGCTCTGGGCCGTCCCAGGAAGCGGCAGATTGGGGACGTGACTACCCCAAACCACGGCCCCAATCCTCCCTTTTGCCATCCCAAAAAGAGTGGAAAAATGCCGCTCCTTTTAGGGGCGGCAAAAGGCCACCCTAAAACCCAGCATGTGGCTCTTCAATGCCCTTTTTGGTGCAGCATGTTTGAACGTTGCGCCGGAAGGGCATCCTGATGCCGCGTACCATGTGTAACGGCATGCAGCATCAGAACAGCATCGGCGTGGGATTGGGCAGCCGGCATGCAGCTGCCTTGCCCCATCTCTACCTCCAGGCCAGCCCTTTGGGCCAGTCTGCAGGGGCCCTAGATCTTGTCTAGGTGTTGTAAACTCTATGAAGCATCATTGATCACAATCAAACCTTCTCATTTCCCAAATACCTAAACAAGTTCTTCACTTCCACTCCACAAATGCATTTGAGGAAGTAGACTTAAGTCTCAAATGTGCCACAAGATCTCTCTACATACTGATTCTACAGACTAACACAGCTATTATATCTTTGTATTCTTCACTTTAGAAACATTCCCACGTTCCGTCAGAGGTAATCAAACTTTTGGTTTCCTGTGGAACTTCCATGGATTAAGGGTATAAATATAGCCCCCAAAATGAAATCTTTTTGTGACAATTGCTGCAGTCAGCTTGCCCTTGCTTGCCCCATGACTGTTGTCCTCAGACTTTAGTCTGAGCGCCTTTGTCCTCTCCATTCATCTCCTAAAGCTACTTATCCAAACTTGATTCTTTCTATTGTCTGACTTTCCATGGATTCTTCCTTCAGGATTGGTAATTGCACCCACTCCCCTAAGCCTCTAATTCTACTCTCCCATTTCCCTTCCCTATTTTGTTAGCTGTGTGCGTTGGTTGTTTGGACAAGTTACCTGCATGTGTGTGCTCTTTACATTTCTTTAATAAAAGTTCATATATATATTCACATGCCTGGGGGGTCTCTATCAGTTTTTACTAGTATAGCTGGTGCTGGATCCTGAATATTGTGTTACCTCCTCTTGCACAGCCAAGTTGAATGTTCCCAAACTAAAGATAGATTGCTGCTATCAGTAGAGGCTCTACTAGCACCACACATTTAGGGTAACTTTGGCATATGTGTTCCAGTCTTCATCTGTGAAATGCTGGAGGGTATGACATACACACACACACACGCACACACACACCTGCCTCCAAATGCATTGGTATGCTGTTGGCCAGCTTAAAACCATTCCTTTGCCTTGGATATTGCTGTTTAATCATGCAGAATGATTTCCCTGGGTTGAATGAGGTGTGAATTCAAGCCCTGTTCTATACACAAAGTAAAGTGACGTGGGGGAGATTAGAGGTGATAAAACAAATTGTACCAATTCAGGCAGCATGGGGTGGGGAGCACTTACATTTTAAATGCTCCCTGCAGAACAAAAATTAGCACAGCAGGGAATCAACTGGGCAAGAACCTTTCTCCCTAATGTGCTAGTGGTTTGCAGGGCTTTTTGTCTATCCCCCCCCCCTCCGAGGTTGGGTTGTTTGTTATATTCCAGGGAATTTTCCTCTGGTGGAATATTCAAAAATGCCATTCTCCTATCTGTTTTCTGAAGTAATACAGCCTCGATTGCTCTTTTAGGCTTCTTGATCACTTGAGCTCATGGACAGTGTGCATATTACATTAAAAATCTAAAATGCAAACAGTAACTAGAAAAAGAACATCATAAAACTAAGACGAAACCAGACAGAAAAGAGATGAGATCAAAACGTCTTCATGGGACTGCCCTTGAAGACTACACACAAAGGTTTCCATTAGTACTATATGCCACTGAAAGTTGGCTGGCAGAACTTCACTGGCTGCCAATATGCTTCCAGTCCAAATTCAAGTTGGTGGTGGCCTCATTTAAACTCCTTGGGGTTTTGATACTTGAAAGAGTGTGTGTCCCTTTATGTATCTGCCCAAACACTCAGGCTTGCTAGGGAGATGTTATTTTGTGTACCTCTAGTAAGACAAATATACAGTATGAAGACATAGGAGTGGGCCTCCTTGGCTTTGGCATCCCACTTGTGCATTCACTTCCATTTTAAGGTGGGTTAATTTCAACTGTCACATTGAACACTGACTAAGCTCTCTGGGCCCAGGTATCTATGGTGCAGTAGTTTGAGTGTTGGACTAAAACTCTGGAGACCAGGGTTCAATTCCCAGGTCAGCCATGAAACCCAGTGGATGATAGTTTTTTGTGGGTTTTTCAGGCTGTGTGGCCATGTTCTAGAAGAGTTTCTTTCTGACGTTTCACCAGCATCTATGGCTGGCATCTTCAGAGAAAACTGGAATGGAAGAGAATGGGTCTATTCCAGTTTTCTCTGAAGATGCCAGCCACAGATGCTGGCGAAACGTCAGAAAGAAACTCTTCTAGAACATGGCCACACAGCCTGAAAAACCCACAAAAAACTATGGATGCCGGCCATGAAAGCCTACGACTTCCCAGTGGATGATGCTGAGCAAGTCACACACTCTCAGCCCCCTCAGGGGAAGGCAATGGCAAACCATCTCTGGACAAATCTGCCAAGAAAACCCCATGATAGGCTTTCCTTAGGGTTGCCATAAGTCAGAAATGATTTGAAGAAATCACCACCACAACAACAACAGCAACAAAATCCTAACTTGACTAGGTTGTGTATTTCTGTTTCAGAGTGCAGTCTTTTAAAATTGTTTGCAAGTGGTTTAGTTCAGTTTAAAGTGTTGTAAACTGTTCTAAATTGTTTGAAAATGTCTGGTGATGATTCCTTGCTTGTACGCACTAGGAGATCTTTGGATATACATGCAGACTATAAGTATTTTAAGTAAGGGGGAAAACACTACAATTGTTCTTTAAATACCCAAAGGAATAAAAAAGGTCTTCACCAAAAAGCAAAGCAAACATAACTACTGGGTGAACCACTTTAGGCAAGGAATTCCACAAACACAGTGCCACTATTGGAAAGGACATCTCCATATTTAGTGGGGCAGACTGAGGAGGGCATTGGATAATGACCTGAAATGTAAATATGCTAATACTAGTAGCAGTAGTATAACAATAATAACCTGTGTTAGGGGCATTGCAGACCAGCCTAAAGGGCTGGCCTGAGGGTGAAGTTGGGACAGGGCAACCACACACTGGCTGCCCCAACCCCAGCCCAATGCAATCCTGATGCTATGCATCCGTATGCATGGCACATGGTATCAGGACAGCGCAGTGTGTAAACACGCTGCGCTGAAAGGGCATGGAAGAGCTGCAGCACCAGCTCTTGAGGTGGCCTTTTGCCACCCCTAAAAGGAGTGGCATTTTGCCGCTCTTTTAGGGGCGGCAAAAGGGAGGATCGGGGCCACAGTGTGCAGTTGCCACAGCCCCGATCCGCCGCTAGCAGAGGCGGCCCAGTGCCGCCTGTCTGCATAGCCCGTAAGTCTGTGTTAGTCTGTAAAATCAGTATATAGAGAGATCTTGTAGCACCTTTGAGACAAACTGAAAGAAAGAAATTGGTAGCATGAGCTTTCATAGACTTCAACCTACTTCCTCAGATGCATTTGGTGGAGCAGAAGCCAGGCACAGACATATATATGCCATTGGTATGTGAGAATGCCTATTCAAATTACAAATCCTTTGTGTATGGAAATGAAGTGACAGGCCCAGTCTTAATGATGGTGCACAAAGACATAGGAAACTTTTTTTTGTGCATGGAGATGAACTGGCAGATCCAGTTTTGCAGAGGGACTAGCCTGTGATGAGGGGAATAGATGAATGTAGGGCACTCCCATGAGGATGGGGTCAGATAGTTGTTGGGAAAACCAAGACCTAATTTTAGGGAATTTATAATTAGCTCAAATGTGAGAGGGAAGCACCCAACTTCGCTTCTGAGATCTTGTCCAATTGTCTACCAGAGATGTAAGAATTCTGGCAAGGAAAGACACTGAAACGGACCAAGCTCCAATTAAAGTCTAAGGTCAAAGGTCAAAGTTCTTTATTACGACCAATCGGTCAGCACACAATTAAAGTCTAAAATATTTATTTGACAAAAATAAGCAAACATCCAAGCAAAAATAAGCAGCACACACACACACACACACACACTAGAAGAATAAGCAGGGACGAGCAAGAGCGGGGGAGGCAAAGAGAGAAACCAGGATAAAGGGAGCTATACTCACACCCGAGAGACTCCTCTGGGCTTCTGGCGAATACAGATGGGTTCCGTGGAAGGGGCATGACTGGCAAGAGAGGGGGTCACGGGAGCTATCTCAGAGTGCAGACCGACAGAGATTCAGCATGCACTTCCAAGGTAGCACGGTCTGCTAAAATCCTGGGGTTCTTATAGGGAAATTCTGCGTCCTGGCCATTATAGGTGAAGAAAGGCTTGATGGGTTTACTATTGTTTACTTAAGCTTGGGCATAGTCTAAACAATGCATTTGGTTTCAAAAATATCAAGGAAAGGAAGCTAGAGAAAGGGGTGCAATCAAATCTGATCACTGTCCCATTAGGTATGAGACTAAAACAAACAAACACCATTAGGTATCTTTTCCAACATAATGGGATATTCCCAAGGGCAACTCCCAAAACCTGCCTGTCCAGGAAATTTCTAGTGGTCTTAAGCAATTTTAGCTTGCTTACCTGACCTTACATCTAGGGGATTATGGCTGCCATCTCCCAAGGGTCAGGCTGGGGTCATAGGGAACTCCACATGGCTAAAATATATAGGGAAAATGGAGCATATTTACTAACATAGTGTTGAAGTGTGTGTAGTGAGTCAGGAAACCATTGTCTTTGTTCAATCCATTGCTGAGGGACTGTAGTTTGTAGATGAATTCCAGTTCTGCTGTTTCTCTTTCCAATCTACCTTTGTAGTTCTTTTGTTCAAGGACCGCTGTTCTGAGGTCTGAGATGGAATCCCCAGGGAGATTGAAATATTCTGTCACTAGTTTTTGTGTATTCCCATCCCTAATGTCTGATTTATGTCCATTTATCCTCTGGAGCAGGGACTGGCCTGTTTGGCTGCATTCTCTATCAGCTACTTAGGCTGCATCTGCACTGAAGAAATAATACATTCTCAAATAGCTTTTCCCATTCATATATTTAAATAACTCCCTACCTGAAAAGCTCTCTGTATATAGCACATTGGTGTGTCAAGAATAGTGTTGCCAGGTTTTCACAATACAGTCAACAACCAGGAAGTAGCTATGAAGAAGTTTTCTGTTTGAGCTAAATAACAAATGAAAGTATTGATTTCATTTATACTAGATGTCTATTTCTCTGTGAAATTAGCATCAATTACATGAGGCATGTATTTCTGTCTTTATGAAGAGCCCACACACAAAATTACAGGATTTTTTGGCATTTCATGCAGTCTGAATAAAAGGAAAGACTTTCCAACCCTCAAAAAGGGTAAATCCCTTTTAATAAGAAACACCTGCCAGCCCTATAAGGGACAAGCTTTCCAACCCTCAAATAAGGAACGTCCCTTATAGTAAGGGATACCTATCAAGCCTACGTGAGGATAAAGCTGCCTCTCCCTTGTGCCATTATTTCTTTATTTCTTATTTTTATTTAAATTGTTTATTCCTTACCATTCAGCCAAAAAAGTTCCCAGCATTGTTAATTTAATAATTGTTAGGTGGATTTGTAATTGGTTGACATACAAGCCCAGAGAGTAACCACCAGTGGTTGTTCTTCATCCAGGAGAGGTGTGACTATCAAGATGTCTCAGTGGAGATTATCACATGGAGCCTCACCGTCCTTAAACCATCGCTAGATCATCCCTAAAGTACGAAGGTGTGATCACCGGTTGCACTTGTCTCCCGTAATGAAATTGTCATGGAGGCATCCCCTCGCCTCTCTTGTCATTAAAACGTTCATGGAGCCACCATTTCTCTGCATAATGGGAACTTCTGTTATTGACAAATGGTGGCTCCGCAAATGCTTTAATGATGGGAAAGGCGAGAGGGTGCCTTCATGACAATTTCTTCACGGGAGACAATGGTGATCACATCCTCATGCTTTAGGGACAATCTAACAATGTTTTAAGGATGGTAAGCCTCCGTGTGATAATCTTCAGTGTTGTGTTATTTAACATCTTTATAAATGACTTTTAGATGGTGGAATAGAAGTTATACTTCTCAGATTTGAAGATGACAACAAATTGGGAGGAAGGGTAGCTAATACCCCAGAGGAGAGGGTGAGAATTTGAAATGACTTTGTCAGATTGGAAAGCTGGCCCCAAATTAACATCTAGGCAGGAAAAACAAAATGAACAAATAGAGGATCAGTGACAACTGCCTTGAAAGTGATACGTGTGAAAAGGATCTATGGGTGTTAGTAGACCACAAACTAAACTTAACAGTGTGACACATTGGTCAAAAAGGCCAATGCAAATTTGGACTGCATCAATAGGAATATGGCACCCAGATCAAGGGAAGCAGTAGTTCCATTCTATTCTTCTTTGGTCAGATCTCACCTGGAGTACTGTGTCTACTTCTGGGCACCACAATTCAAGAAGGACATTAACAAGCCAGAACACATCCAGAAAAGGACAATCAAGATGACGAAAGATTTGGAAACCAAGCCTTATGAGGAATGGCTTAGGAAGCTGGGGATGATTAGGTTGAAGGAGAGAATACTGGGAAGTGACAAGATAGCTATTTTTAAATATCTGAAGGAATATCATGTAGAAGATGGAGCAAACTTGTTTTCTGCTGTGCCAGAGACTAGAACACAAACCAACAGATTTAAATTAAAAAAAGAGAGGCCACCTAAACATTAGGAAAAACTTATTTATTGTACAAACAGTTCAACAACAGAATGGACTGACTTGGAAAGTGGTGGACTCTCCTTGTTTAGACGGGCATCTTTCAGGAATAGTTCAGTGGTATATTCCTGTATGGCTAGGAGTTGGACTAGATGACCCTTGTGGTCACTTCCAACACTAAAATTCTATGGGTGCATCTACATTGTGGAAGCAATGGCACCACTTTAGTTGCCATGGCTCCATCCTACAAAATCCTGGGATTTGTAGTTTGGTGAGGCACCAGCATGTTTGGCCGAGAAGGCTAAAGACCTTGGAAAATTCCAAATCCCTGGATTTCATCAGATGGAGCTACAGAATTAAACTGATGTCAAACTTCATTATTTCTACAGTGGAAGAGACCATAAGGGCCATCCAGTCCAACCCCCTGCCATACAGGAATTCCCAATCAAAGCATCCCTGACAGATGGCCATCCAGCCTCTGCTTAAAGACCTCCAAGGAAGGAGACTCCACTACACTCCGAGGGAGTGCGTTGCACTGTCGAACAGCTCTCACTGTCAGGAAGTTCCTCCTAATGTTGAGGTGGAATCTCTTTTCCTGTAGCTTGCACCCATTGTTCCAGGTCCTAGTCTCTGGAGCAGCAGAAAACAAGCTTGTTCCCTCCTCAATATAACATCCCTTCAAATATTTAAACACAGCTATCATATCACCTCTTAACCTTCTCTTCTCCAAGCTAAACATCTCCAGCTCCCTAAGTCGTTCCTCATAGGGCTTGGTTTCCAGACCCTTCACCACTTTAGTTGCCCTCCTTTGGGTCTCCTTGGGCTTCCTTTAAAATGCACCCTATTTCTGTTGAATGCCCAGACTTCAAGCTTATAGTCTTAAAACAAGACATGGCACACAAGGAAAGGGGGATGGCAGTCTGAGGATAAAGCAATGGCAACTGGAAGACAGAGCAAGGAGGTCTCCACTGTTAAGGAACTCCATTCCATTCCCATGAACACTACACTCCCCTAACAGGGAACTCCAAGTATTTCACCAAATTTCAGGATTCTATAGGAAGGAGCCACGGCAGTTAAAGTAGTGTCAAACTGCATTAATTGTGCAGTGTGGATACACCCCTTGTTGTTGTTGTTGTGTGCCTTCAAGTTGTTTCTGACTTATGGTGACCCCAAGGCAAACCTGTCATGCAGTTTTCTTGGCAAGATTTGTTCAGAGGATGTTTGCCATTGCCTTCTCCTGAGGCTGAGAGCATGTGACTTGTTCAAGGTCACCCAGTGCATTTCATGGCCAAGCTGGGAATCAGGCCCTGATCTCCAGAGTCCTAGTCCAATGCTCAAACCACTATGCAGGGCAGAGTAATTCACTTAGGGACCATACAGATGGCCCCTAAGGGGCAGCTCCGTGCCACCCCTGGGAGTGCCGGATCAGGGCCATGGCAACCACACGCTGCAGCCCTGGTCCAGCTCTTTGCCACTCCAAAAAGAGCTGGCAAATGCTGCTCCTTTTTGGAGAGGCAAAAAGCCACCCTTAACGCTGTGGCTCTTCTGCGCTCCTTTGGCACAGCGAGTCTACACACTGCTCCAAGGGAGCGCCCTGATGCCATGCGCCATGAGTTACCTCTCCCCAGCTCCACCTCCCAGGCCAGCCCTTGTGGCTGGTCTGTACAGGCCCTTAATAAAACTCCTAATGAATAACTGTATGGTGTCAGAAACAATGAGGGAGGGCATTGCATCCCACTCCTCCACTAAAACCTACAGGCCCTTGAGCAATTGATCTGTAATACCCCCTTCCCAATTCAGCATTTCCAGATACACTGGTGTGACAGCATATTTTGTTTGCATCATCATACACCATGTTCATTCATTCATTCTCCCCCCACCCACCCCTCTCTCTCTCTCTCTCTCTCTATATATATATATATATATATTGCAAGTCTTTCCACTTAAGGTCACAGAAATTATAGCAACAACAACAGATGTGTGCACTCATTAATAAAAGTATAATATATGTCTAGCCTGCTCTCAAAGAGAAGCCAGAAAATTACAGATTATATCTGCGACTGGGGGGGGGGGGGGCGACGACTCTAAGTTAAATGCTCTATTATTAAAAATGTCATCCTGTATGAATTTCATAAATAGCACAGCCAAGAACGAAGTAACCATTTTAAAAAGTCTAGAGGGGATTCCGTAACTACATTTAAATGCATTACTACTCAAACAATTTGATTGGATTATAAAATATTTAAAAACGGCAGCTGTACTTGCAGTGTTTAATATTGGCTATTTTGATTTCTGGAGCATCTTACCTAAGTTTACTAGTTATCTCATTTGAATATAAATATATATCCAACTCCCTGACATACGAAAGCCCAGGATATTGACTTTTCATTTACAATATTCAGACACAAAGGCAATGATAAGGAGTAAAAGTGGAATGCTGTGTGAAAATAGACTGGGGGATTCAGAGCAATCACATAGATCAGGGGTAGGCAACCTTTCCCCTTTAAGGGCCGAGGGACTTCAGCTCCCAGAATCCCAGGAGCTATTGGCCAACATGGGACTATTGGCCATCATGGCTGAGGCTTCTGGGAGCTGAAGTCCCTCGGCCCTTAAAGGGGAAAGGTTGCCTACCCCTGACATAGATCAAAGGTACCTATTGGTACTCAAGTACTTTGCTCGAGACGATCTTCTGATGCTATTTAGAGAAGCCAGGAGGACATCCTTCCCTAGCTTGAAAATATACTCTTAAACAGAATGGATGTAGTCATAGGCCAAAGCCATGCATAATTGAATATTGGTAGGATGATTCACTTGTCCCACAGCATCAGCCAACCATTTCTCAGTGATGGATGACTACTCGGGATGGGCATAATGCAGGCTATGGGCCACAAATGGCCCATGAAGTACCCCACCAAGAGTTTTTGGTGAGAGTATGAAGCATGTTTAGGAAAATCATGCAGAGAGGGCCAGCAATGAATGAAAACATGGAAGCCATGGAAGTTAAAGTGGTGTCAAACTGCTTTATTTCTGCAATGTGGATACATCCTCAGTCTGCTATGGAGGAGTTGCAGCCACAAGTTGTAGCTTTTTTATGATTATTACAAATTTGAACAAAGAGACCATTAGTGAAACATGTGGATAAAATACTTGGGGAAACCTTTTTAGTTAGAAAAGCAACAAAAAAAATCTGTACATAAACAAAAATAAATATTCTAAATCCAATCAGATCTAGCCCTTTAAGAAGCATAGCTCCCAAACTATGCAGGAATCATCTGCCACTCAAATTAACTAACCTCCATCCTGGATGGGTATAGATTTCATAATACTAAAATAAATGCACTACTCAGAACCTATTGGTGTGAATTCCAGGAATGTGACAGTTATTACACCCTGAAAATTAATTTGGAACAGGTCTCGATCCCCGTGGATGGCATTCATTTGGGTTTTCGAGGTTTCTGTCAGTTTCCAGGAAATGTATCTTTGATTTGGCTAGGTTTAAATTGAGGGTCGGGCCATTTGCAAAAGGGTGGCATCATAAAATAGAACGTAAACTTCATTTATGTGGCAAAAAAAGAGATAGACCTTTTGCTTGGTTAAAGGTGGGTTAGTGGTGGAAGGCATGCCAACAAAGCTCTTAACATTTGGCTGCCATTATTGCTTGCTTTTTTAAAAAAAACAAAGAAATGTGTAGACTATAGGCCATTCTGTGTGTAAAATAATGTCAGGTATGTTTAGTGGCCAATACTAACCCAACTTTCTCAGTTCTGCTGCTGCAAGAATCCAGACATTTCTCCTTTCGTACATCTAAAATTGTTGAGAACTACATATCCTTCAACTGTCCTGGTTTGACAGGGACACTCCCAATTCATCCTCTGTCCTCTCACTTTTTCAGCTGCTTTTAAAATGTCCTGGTTTCTTTCTCCTTCCTTCACTCTCCTCCTTTATTTTCCGCTTAGTCCAATTGCTCCAAACTGAAATCCAAAACACACTGCAGAAATAATCCATTTTGAGACACTTTAACTGCCCTGGCTCAGTGCTAGAGAATCCTGGGAATTGTAGTTTGTTGTGGCACCAGAGCTCTCTGACAAAGAAGGCTAAGTGTCTCACAAAACTACAGTTCCCAGAATTCCCTAGCGTTGAGCCAGGGCAGTTAAAATGGTCTCAAATTGCATTTGTTCTGCAGTGTGTTTTGGACCTGAGTTCAAAGAGCAAAAGTAGTTTGTGTTCAATTAATTCAAAAGGGGAGGAGAGGAAAGGAGAGGAGGGATGTGAAATCTTGTCCTTCCCTGTAGGCTCAGGAAAAAGCAAACTGCTGCAGCCTCTTCTAGTTTGTCTTTTCTTTTTCACCACACTCTGATGTTGCTTGGCCACATGCGTCCCAGTTTTCAACTGTGAAATGTTGGAAGGTATGGAGCTAGCAACATGAGATGTGCTGGCATTTCCAAAAAAGGTGTTAATATTACCCATTGCAATATAATTCAAAGATACAGCTGTGCTAGTCTGTATAAGCATACAAAGGAATCTTGTAGCACCTTTAAGACTAACTGGAAGAAAGAAGTTTGTAGCTTAAGCTTTCTCAGGCTAAGGCTAAGGAATCTGATGAAGTAGACTTGAATTGTGCAGAAGGATTTTTTAATGGGCAGAGAAGATTGTTGTATATTTCTTCTTGTTGCTATGTTTTTAATCTTTTATACAGTTGATATTTAGTAGTGTTTTAATAGGACAGCTTATTTAATGTTTATTTTAGCTTTTTTTGCTCATCATGTTTTGTAGCTTTGATGTTGTGTGCCTCCAATTCATTTTTCACATATGGTGACCCTAAGGCCACCATAACCTATCATAGGGTTTTCTTAGTAAGTTTCTTCAGAGGGGGTTTGCCCTTGCCATCCTCTGAGGCTGAGAGAGTGTGACTTGCCCAAGATCACCCAGTGGGTTTTTATACTTGAGCAGGAATTTGAACCCTGGTCTTAATGTCCAGTGCTAAAAACCCAATTAGCATTAGTCCAATGCTAAAAACTACTACACCATGCTGGTTTTAATCTACATTGGAAGTGACCTTGATTCCCAGGATAGGTAGGATATAAAGTAAATTAATTGATTAATCAGTTTTTTAAGGTCTCTTAGGGGGGAAGCAGACAGGCGGCCCTGGGCCGCCCCGGGAAGCTGCGCTGCGGGGCCGAGGTATCCGCACACCTCGGCCCCGCGGCACAGCTTCGCCGCCCCTGGAAGGAGTGCTAAAATAGCAAAAGGCTGGCGGTGCACCTTCGGTGACTGTTCCACCGCAGCGTGTGCGGACGCTGCGGCGGGAAGGCATCGTCGGAGCACCGGCCGTGCGGAGTGGCCGGCACTCCGACGATGCCTTCGGGAAGGGATTGGGGCGCCCACCGTGCAGCTGCCCCTCCCCTTCCTTGCCCCCAAAATGGCCCTTTGCGCCGTCTGCTTTCCCCCTTAGTCACTCATTTTTGTTGGCATAATAGAAAATAGCAAATTTGGACTCTTTACAATAGTCCATGTTTATCTGCAGTTTTGCTTTCCATGTTTTCAGTTACCCACAATCAGCCACAGTCCAAAAATATTACATAGTGCCCCCCTTATCTCCAGTTTTGCTCTCCACAGTTTCAGTTACCCACAGTCAATTGTGGCCTGAAAACATTACTGATATAGGGTTCAGTACTATCCATGGTTTCAGGCATCCACTGGGTGTGTTCGTATATGTCCCCCATGGATGGCAGTATTTTCTTTTACCCTTAAGGATAGTGTCCTAATACAGATTGGACACTTCTTGGCACTAGATTTCCAAATTGTAAGTGGGTGTAACCAGGTATTTCTTGTTCCAGTTCGGTTCTTCCCTAGGAAACACAATAATATTCTTGGTTAACTTTTTGAGGGGTAAGTCCTTCCATAGTAGGCTCCAGTTGTGTGATCACAAAAGCAACAAGGCAAACCAAGGAGGTCATTGCATCAGCAACACTGGAGACAAATTTGGAAAGTCTCCTTTGTAATAGAAGGTCTAGTTCTCAAACATTAGCACAGTGCAGACTGTCCGACCTTCTCCTGAAGATGGGCTGGTAATGTAAAGGCGGATGCATTATGTTTATTAATACTTGTCTCCTCAATGGAATCTGAGCAGCCAAGGAGACCACCTCTCTGATGGGAAGACATCAGGGGCTTAACCTGAAAACAATTATCGGAGTGCTTATACCACTTCTGGCAGGCACTCAGTTGCTCTGTTGAAAAAAACAGGGTGACTTAGAGGACCTTTCTCACTCTGTAGACTAACCAGACTTCACATTTGTGGAATTCTGCACCCTTCCAACTCTAATTCATTATTAAACCCAAACTGAGATTCCCCATTGGGATTGTGTGTTGTAAATCTGCACATGGGGCCTTACACATTCATTGGGTTATGCAACCATTGTTATCAATGGCAATGCTGTGCAACTGAATGAATAACTGAATTGTTAGCAAATATGAAATTAATACAATTTTGGGACACATTTGGAGTTCCCTCTATGACCCCCGAACTGATCTCTGTGGGATGTCAGCCATAATCCTCTAGATGGCAGGTCAGGTAGGCACAGGGAGGGCCTGCCCAAACAACTGGAAAATTCTCTACCAGACAGGTTTGGGAGTTGCTAAAGAGGAAAGACCATTATCCCAAAATTCAACATAATAGTGCTTGTTTGTCCTGAGTCTTACCCCTGATGGGGTAGTGATCAGATTTAACTGTACCCTTTTTCTCTAGCCTCCCTTCCTTGATTGTGTCAAGACCCAAGGGCATTGTTTAGGTCATCCTCACACCTTGGCTTAACAAAGCCAAGGCAATCAGCACCTTTGTCCTGCCTTCAGCCAAGCCATCAGATCTATAGCTAGAAGCAAGATATTTCCTATATAAACCCCTAGATTTTTAGACTCCACATGCTGTCCTTAGAGTGCATCTTAACTCCACATCAGTCTGTGCTCTGATCATAGCTCCCTCGGCCATCCCTTCCTCCATTTCGGCAGCCATGTATCATCATTACCATCATCCACATCGGATCCCGGAGAAGCCTTCGGAAGTATCTCCCGTAGTCTGGCCCATCTCAAGCTATTCTCGCTTTCACTCCTCTACTTCTAAGTGTGCAATGTGAGTGTGTGTGTTATATTTGTGTATGTGCAGTTTTCCCATTTAATAAATATCTAGACCTTAATTGAAGAAGCTTGTCTCAGTGTCATCCATTGTGGGATATCTTAGTCTTCTGGTATACACATAGGTACTCCGGTCTTGAAGGGTGTTGTTAGGGCCCCACTCTTGCATATTTGGGCTAATTATACATTCCCCTAAGTAGATCCTTCCTAACAGAATGCATACTCAAATGTCCACAATGTGCATTCATATACAATGTCCCTTCATGCGCCAGTGCATCCATGTGCCACCACAGGCAGATGGTGCCACATGTACAATATGTTGTTAGCTGCTTTGAATTCCATTATCAGAAGAAAGGTGGTAAGAGGGTGGTCCACAGGTGAGAAACATCAATTCTGATTCTGCAAGAATCATAGAGTTGGAAGGAGCCCTATAGGCACTCATGTTCAACCCCTTCTCAATGCAGGAAGGCCAGCTACAACATCCCTAGCAGGTAGTTGTCCAGCTTCTTTATGAAGGCATCCAGGGAAAGAGACCCCGCTGTCTCTCTAGGTAATTGATTCCATTGTCAGTCATCCCTTAGTGTCAAGATCTTCCTTCTAACAATCAATCAAAATCTACTCTTCTGTAACTTAAAAACATTATAGAATCATAGAATTGGAAGAGACCCCAAGGGTCATCCAGTCCAACCCCCCTACCATGCAGGGATACACAATCAAAGCACCCCTGACTGATGGTCATCCAGCTTTTGTTTAAAGACCTCCAAAGAAGGAGACTCCACTACACTCCAAGGGAGTGTGTTCCACTGTCAAACAGCTATTACTGTCAGGATGTTCCTCCTAACTTTTAGGTGAAATTTCTTTTCCTGTAGCTTGCATCCATTGTTCTGTGTCCTATTCTCTGGACCAGCAGAAAACAAGCTTTCTCCATCCTCAATGTGACACCCCTTCAAATACTTAAACAGGGCTATCATATCACCTCTTCACCATCTCTTCTTAAACAGAGCTATCATATCACCTCTTAACCCTCTATTCTCCATTAGCTCTGGTCCTATCTCTGGGGCAGCAGAGAACAACCTTGCATCTTCCTCTCTGTGACAGCCATTTAGATAATCATAAAATGCAATCATGTTACCCCCAGTCTTCTCTTTACCAGGCTGAACATGCCCAACTCCCACAACCTTTCCTCATATGTTTTCTTCTCCGTACCTCTTACCGTGCTTGTTGCCCTTCTTTGAATCTGCTCCAGTTTGTCTGTATCCTGCCTAAAATGAGGTGCCCAGAGGTGAACACAGCACTCCAGATGAGGCTAGACTTGTGCAGAACGAAGTGAGACTGAAACTTCCCTTGTCTTGGAAACATGCAGACTAAAATATTATTTGCCAGAGTTGACAATACAGGTTGGGTCTCCCTTATCCAAAATGCTTGGGACCAAAAAGCTTTTGCATTATGGATTTTTTCAGATTTTGGAATATTTGCATACACATGATCTTGGAGATGGGACCCAAGTCTAAATATGAAATTCATTTGTGTTACACATACATGTTATAAACATTGCCCAAAGGTAATTCTATGCACAATATTTTAATACTTTTGTGCATGAAACAAAATGTATGGACATTGAACCACCAGGAAGCAAAGGTGTCACTATCTCAGCCATCCAGTTTCGGATTCTTGCATATTTTGGCATTTGGAATTCTGGATAGGGGATATTCAACCTGTACTGGTCTATGTGGATTCAATATAAGGCAACTTCCTACATTCATACTTCTACACTTTCCCTTCATATTCACCTCTTTGTACACATCCTTTGTCTGGAGAACTGCATTGCAATACAGATGTATCAACTAGGGACGTTATCAACGTGGGCCAGTTTCATTGTTAAAGAGATAATAAAGTGGAAATTAAGCATCCCGAAAAGAAAGTGAAAATAGAGCTTAATTATGCAAAAGCTTTTCACACATAATTACAGTAATAACGGAATTAAGTTAAAAGCAAAAAAAAAAAAAAAGACGTTTTTAACTTTCATACACAAGTGAAAAGAACCCGTACATGTACTGGAAATGGGTGTGTTTCGTGACCAAACTCCTCCTTTTTCCAGGGTGGGTCCTGCATTTCCCAGGAGGAAATATCAGACTGTCCTCCATTTGGGGTCATGTCCTCCTGCACAGGTCCTAACCCCCTTCCGTTGGGGTTAGGACCTCTCAAGAGAGCAGAGGAGGAGGAGGAGGAGGAGGCTGGAAAGGCAAGGCAAGGCAAGGCAAGGCGAGGTGAGGTGAGGCAAGGGAGGGATTGAGAGGGGGAAACTGGAGGTAGCTCCCATGCCCCCCCCATAAGCCTTTCCCCTTTGTAGGACCTGCAGGGCAGAACGTCATGGTGAGATGGATTTCCAAGTTGCTCCACAAGCACACCCCACACTTGCACCCACATCCACCCACAGCTGCTGCGAGGGAAGCCTTCTTTCCCCTCCTTTTCCCTCCATCCCAAATGCCAAACTTCTCCTCCATCCCAAACTTCCCTCTCCTTGCCTTGCCTTGCCTGCATGGCAGGAGCCCGGGACTCTCCCTCCCTGGAGGCCCCTCCTCCTCTTGGCCCTCCTCCAGGTTTTAAAAGAGAATTGTCCGTGCGTATTTGCTTTTCACATTACAGTAAATACGAAATTACTGTAATTTCGCAAATGCATTTCCTCTAAACTCCCGAAATTAAAAAGATCTCGGATAATACCAGTTTCTGTCCAGTTTCTGACCAGTTTCTGTGCGACGTCGTGTGAAATCGTGAGGCACAAATCCAGTTTTTGTTTGGGATTTGTGTGGATTAACCAACAGATTTCCCCCATGTGATAACGTCCAAAGTCAGTGTCTCTAATGTGTGCATTGGTGGCTCTGAATATCCCTGGGATGGTTAAACTGTTCCAGTTTTCATCTAAACTTAAAAAGTCCTATTCAAGATGTTCAATCCTAGCCTCAAAAATAGAGTCTTATATCTTTTAAGTTTAAAACTCAGAGTGGATTCCATGTTCCACAGACAAGCTAGAAGCCATTTTTGGCCTCTCTCCGATTATTCCTTTAACCTGTTTTCCATCCATTTCCCCTTTCTTTCTCTTTTGTGTTTTCTCCTTTCTATCCCTTTTCTAACAGAAACAAGCATAATGAACTTGTAACTCCTTTGAATATAGTTTATTAGTGACACAAAACACTAATCTATTAATCAATTGAAAACAAGTTGGTAAAAGGAAGGCAACATTTTAAAAATACTTTATTACTATTAGAAAAGGGAACACACACACACATGCGAGTGCACACACACACATCTTAAAAGGAGGCCCCATTATCTCTACGGGTTTCTCCGCTGAAGTTAAAAATCTGAAAATGATTTTCATTCATGTCTCATTAATATGCAAAATTATTCAAATGAGGCAGTAATTAACCATCTACTCAGTAGAAAACCTTTTCATGGTAATTTATGATAAACTCAGTTGCAGCTTTGATTGAGATGAGGAAGCGAGCATGCATACAAAAAAGCACCTGAAAAAAATATTTTTAAACACCTAACTTATTGCTCAGCTAATTACATGGTAACCATGTTCACAGTTTATTTCAAAGGCAAGCCTATGGGCGAAAATAATGCAGGCGTAACATCCTTTTGAGCCTGCCCTACATTTCATCAGAGAGCTTAGTTTCCTTTTTACATCTCCCTGCACAATCTCTGTCGGCAGAAAGCCAACTGTGCATCGGTGTGGCGGTGCCCTTCTGTGGCTCCCCTTTCTCTTCTGTGGGCCTTTGTTGTGGGCACAGGCAGCTCAGGATCAGTTGGCATCACAAATGGAAATTCATTTGCCCACCCAGTCCTGCATCTAATAGGTGTAATGGAAGGGGTGCAAGTCTTTTTCTGCCTCTAGAGCTTTCCCCAAGGCCTAAATGCTCTCTAAAGGGACCAGATCCTGTCTGATCTTGGGGGCTAAGCAGAGCCATCCCTGGTTAGCACTTGGATGGGAGAAGAACAACGAATACCAGGTGCTGTAGGCTATATTTCAGAGGAAGGAACTGTCAAAACAACCTCTGAGTATTCCTTGCCTTAGAAAACCCTATAAAATGCATGGGGTCACCATAAGTCAACAGGGGACTTGAAGGCACCCACAGAGAGATTCTCCAAATACAGAACCCTCCCTCTGTGTTTCATAAAATTCACTGGACCAAAGGGGGAAAGTAGGGTGGTGGTGGTAGTTGTTTTTAAACAAAAGAAATGTTTATTTTATCTGACTTTTCAGACATGTTTTGGCTCATTTATTGTTATTTCCTGTCAATTGTTCTTCAACTTATGGTATCTCCTCCAACTGTTCTGCTTCAGAAAAGACATCCCAGTTAATTCTCTGCTATCTCACTTTCCCAGAAGTTTTTAAATTGTCCCAGTTTCTCTCTCATCTTCGCACTTTTTTCCTTTATCCTCAGCTTATTTTAGTTGTCGCAAGCTGAGTTTAGCCTGCAAAAATAGTTTGTACTATGTTAACTAGGCAGGAGGAAGTGGAAATGAGGAGGCAAAGTCTTTCCCTTCCCATTTGGCTCATTTGAATATGTTGCTGTTGTGTGGTTGTGGTGGTTGATTTCTCAGGCTTTCTTAAAGACAGTAGACAGATTCCAGGGTTTTCTTGGCTAAAATAACTTGCCTCAATAACTTTTGCCATTTTGTTGCCTGGCCCCAGCCTTTTGACCACACTCTGATGTTGGTCAGCCACGTGTGTCCTAGTTTTCATCTGTGAAATTTCAGAGGATATCTTATGGTGACCCTATGAATAAGAGAATTCCAAGAACCTCAGTCATCAATGGCACTGAACAGGTCTTGCAACCTTTCTGTCCTTCCTCTTGCAGTCTCAGGCCCTTATCACATGGGGTCTGAAGCAGAGCTAATCCAAAGGGCATCCACAGCTAATACATATTATTCCCCCGTGTTTACACATGACGCTGCCCCAGAACACGGAGCTAATCCGTATTGTTCCCCCGTGTCTACACACGACGCTGCCCCAGAACACGGAGCTAATCCGTATTGTTCCCCGTGTCTACACACGACGCTGCCCCAGAACTCGGCAGAATACGGAGCTAATCCGTCAGGAGCAGGGAGATTTTGACATTCGGTTTGTAGAGGATGTACCTAGGGAGCCTTCGCATTCATTGCGAATTGGTGGGCAAGGCGAAAATCCCAGCGAGGGGAAGGGATTGCCTTGGCAAAAGGCAAACCGGATTGGAAAGAAGAGGAAGAGAGGAAGAGGGAAGAGGGAGGCGATCTCTCTCTCTCCATGGGCTGCCTTCCCTTCTCCAGTCCTCCAGCCCTCCTCCTCCTCCCCGGTTCCCATGGCTGCCTTTCCTCCCGGCTTTTTGTGACGGGAGAGAAGGGAGCCTTGGTATTAATTGCGAAATGGCCAAAAGGGCGATATTCCCTCCGTTTCGCTATGGAACCGAATTTATTCCTACTTCTGTTTTTCTTCGCTTTTTCTTTGCTTCGTGGCCAGCGTTTGATAAGGTCCTCAGAGTAGTTCTACTGAAATTTACTAGTCATTCAGAAGCAGGAGGTTGTATTAGGGTTGCCAGAGTAAAAACTGGAGATGGCTCCTGTACCTTTGGTGGTTGAATAGGAGAGGGGTTTTCACCCAGTGGTTCCTTCTTACCTGATTGCTTGTTAAGAAAAAAACACTGCGGGAAATTCCTCTTGTGCACACTGTCCAGAGATATAGGAGCCCTCCTCAGATTTCATCCTGGCACTCCAATGTGTCTTTGTATGCCATAGCTTGAAATGTTACTTTTTGAACTATAGATCCCTGAATTGTTTACAGCAAAGGTGGGGAATTGTATAGGTCTGGGGGCCATTTTTCTCCCAGACCTCCTCCTCCACCCCCACCCTCCACACATAGGCAAGTGCCACCATTTTCCTCTGCAGGCAATCAAAATGGTGACAAGCATTGGCAGTGCTTCACATTCTTATCTCTGGAGCAGC
The DNA here is from genome assembly GCA_026167975.1 of Phrynosoma blainvillii. Taxonomy (NCBI): domain Eukaryota; kingdom Metazoa; phylum Chordata; class Lepidosauria; order Squamata; family Phrynosomatidae; genus Phrynosoma; species Phrynosoma blainvillii. The sequence goes on along the minus strand of JANUYF010000001.1, from coordinate 17,627,685 downwards.
AGAAAGCAAGCTTGCTCTATCTTCTACATGATATCCCTTCAGATATTTAACTATGGTTACCATCTCCCAGTGTACCATAGTGGTTTGAATGTTGTACTACTACTCTAGAGACCACAGTTTGGCTCCTCGATCAGCCATAGAAATCCACTGGATAAACTTGGGCAAGTCACACACTCTCATTCTGGGAGGAAGGCAAAGAGACATGCCTTCTCAACTTGCCAAGAAAACCCCAAGATAGGTTTGCCTTAGGGTCTGAAGTGACTTGAAGATATACATCAATCATATCAGATCTCAAACTTCTCTTCTCTAGGCTCAATATAACCAGTTCCTTGATGGAGGCAGATATACTAACATTATTATTAAGAAATAAAACAAAAGAAGACATAGAAAGAGAATGGATGCCATTTTTGAAGGAAATTGAGATAGAAATTGAAGTCAGGTGAAAAATATGTATGCATGCATGTGTATATACATATGTGTATATATATAGAGAGAGAGAGAGAGAGAGAGAGAGTGTGTATGTGTATATATGTATATATATATATATGTTCATTTATAGGAACAGGTGTGAATAAACACTAGGACTAAAGGAAATAAATTAAGAAGAAACATAGTAACAAAAATACAAGGTTTAAAAAAAGGGTTTAAGTATAAGCTATTATTATACAAGGGTTAAGCTAAGGAAGAGTAAAAAAATATGAAAATATTACATAGTATATGATGAAGCTTAAATGTACGTGGTTATATATGAATGTATGTATGTGTATTTATATCTGTTTAATGCATATGTTTGTGTTGTTTTTTTGGTAATTTTGTGTCTAGTTTGTCTATTTCTATATGGAAATAAAAAATTTAAAAAATAAAAATAAAAATAAATATAGCCAGTTCCCTAAGCTACTGCTCATAGGGCTTAGTTTCCAGACTTTATACCATATTGCTCAACTTTCTCTGGACAAGTTCCAACTTGTCAACATCTTTCTTGAACAGTAATGTCCAGAACTGGACACAATATTCCAGTTGAGGTTTAACCAAAGTAGTACTATTGCTTCCCTTGATCTGGACACCATATCCCTTACTATGATTTCATCTCTGAAGGGGGGAAAAAGAACCTGTCTCCTTGTTGAGTATCTGTCACCTATCCAGCTGCCCCAACACAAAACAAATAATTTTTGATTAAGGCTGCCAACCTATGCCCTCTTCTCTGAGAGTATATCCCATGGAGCTCAGTGAGAGCTACTACTGCTAAGTAAACATGCATGGGGATGTGGTGCTAGTGAGGGGCACATAGATAGATTAATAAAGTCTTTTCTACAAGCATGGAGAGATTAACAAAGTCCTTTTCTTATGTGAGGAGCATTAAGGGAGGTGACAAGGTTAATACACTGTATACGTGATGTCACACAGGGTGGTGTTTTATTGTCATCAGCGGAGAAGTTCAGGCCTGGGAGCATCCTTTTGCTAAACACAGGAGAACACATTTCAAAAACATTAATTCTTCAGGGAAAAGATTACAAGTAGAGGTTAGTCTCCCCCCCCCCCCCTGCCTCCACTCTACCACCTTTGTAGTCACATTAAGGAGGTGAGTTGAGGGTGGCAGTGATAGTGTTTGAATACATATTAGCTCATACAGTGCTTGCAGTCAACAATGATATCGCGAATCCAAAACGATGGGAGGGAAGAGAAAATAGGAAGGTATTTTCCCCTGCCCTCCCCTTGTCCAATAATATTTCTCCAGCTGTAAAGTTGCGGGCACAGCTCTTCCGCCCCAAGCCAAATCATAGAATCATCGAATCCTAGAGCTGGAAGAGACTTCAAGGGCCATCCAGTCCAACTCCCTTCTGCCATGAAGGAAGACACAATCAAAGCACCCCCAACCGATGGCCATCCAGCCTCTATTTAAAAACCTCCAAAGAAAGAGACTCCACTGCACTCAGAGGCAGCATATTACACTGTCAAACAGTTCATACCGTTAGAAAGTTCATGCTAATCTTTAGGTGGAATCTCTTGAATCTCTTGCTCCTTGTCCTGGTTCCTGGAACAGCAAAAAAAGAAGCTTGCTCCTTCTTCCATATAACATCCTTTCAAATATTTAAACATGACTATCATGTTGCCTTTTAACCTTCTCTTCCTCAGGCTAAACATACCCAACTTCCTAATCCTCTCATCATAAGGCATTGTTTCTAGTCCTTTCACCATTTTGGTCACCCTCCTCCAGTTTATCAACCCCCCTCTTGAATTGTAGTGCCCAGAACTGGAGAGATTATTCCAGATGAGATCTGGCCAAAGCAGAATAGAGTGGTACTATTACTTCCTTCAATCATACTGGGGGTTTTAAAAGCGGCAACAACTGTTGACTCATGTTCAGCTTCTGGTCTACTAAAAGACTCTTAGATCCCTCTGTACTGTTGTCAAGCCAGGTGTCATCCATCCTATATCGCAGACTTTCATTTTTTCCCCCATCAAAGTGTAGTACCTTACATTTTGTCAGTTCATTCCTCTGGAATTTAGCCTACAGCACCTGGTTATCATTGGTGGTCTCCCATCCAAGTACTAATCAGGACTGACCCTGCTTAGCTTCCAAGATCAGACAGGATCTGGTGCTTTTAGGGCAGGGGTTCCCAACCTTTTTGACTCACAGAGCATTTTTTACAATCAGTTTCTATGCTGGAGCCCCTAAGAGGCCTACCCTATGTCTTACAAGTTAATGGTGTCTAGGAGTAGTGTTACTTTTATTCTCTTATTTTTTTTAATTTCATTCAATTTTTATTTCTTTCATTTTCCTGGAGTGGCCACAGAACACTTGGGAAGTGCACGCAAAGCCCTAAGGGCTCCCCGGAGCATAGGTTGGGAACCACTGCTTTAGGGTATTTAGGCCCTGGTAATTTATTGCCTAGAAGTCAGCATGCTATAGTGGTTTGAATGTTGGACTATGACTCTAGAGACCAGGGTTCAAATCACTGCTAGGAAATGGAAACCCACTGGATTATCTTTGGCAAGTCACACTCTCTGAGCCTCAGAAGAGGGGAAAGGCATACCCCTTCTGACCAAATCTTGCCAAGAAAACCCTGTGATCGGTTCACCTTTGGGTAATAATTTGTGGAGAATTTGTCCATAAATTGGTAATAATTTGAAGGCACATAACAACAACAAACATCATTGCCCAAATGATAACAAAATGCATCAAATGAAAACAGCCAGTCAGATTGCCTTCTAACATCTCCTTAAAGTATTCCAAAGCAGGCAATCTCTTTCTACAGCCTCATTAGAAATCTTCATCTGTAGCTAAACTCCTATGAAACTATGGGATTTGGTGTTTCTTTCCTCCTCCCACCTCCTTGCCTAATCTTCCACCTAAATCTACCTCCCTGTAATTTAAAGCCATTGTTTGTTTTCTTTTATCTTGGCCTTCATCTATTACAAGACATTGTTATTAGACATTTATCTTGTTTTTGTCTCTTTGGAAGAATAACCTGACATGAACTATACAACGGGTGTCTAAATTTCCATGCACACTTTTCAAAAAACATTTGCCCCATTGTTTTAGCTGTGGCCTCACAACAAAACCTCATATCATTTCCCCTCCTACCCACCCCTAATCAGAACGCCATGTAATTGTTTTGTTTAGGAAAATATTCCCCAGATCGGCGTCTTGTTCCAAACAATTTTGATCTTCTATGGTGCATTTGCCATCGCCTGATCTAATACCTATACTTACAATTTGAATCTTTTGAAACGGATTCCATTGTTCGTCATTATTTATTATGCTTCCTATTGTTTCCAGATGGTGCAAATGAACAATAGATTCATTCACTCCTCTTGGAAAAAAATGAACCCAAATTAATGGCAGTATTGGGCCCTTCTCCTTCCCATGAGAGAGTCGTAAAAGTTTTGCACTTCCTCTTCTATTGTGTCAGTGTGGCATACAACAAGTTGCGGTTTGAACAATACACCTGCCAGGCTCATCAACAAACAGACTCAAGCCTGGTTCTAACATTCATTTTTCAAAATAGTTAGGTCACTATGTTATTACTGCATGCCATTTGGAAGAATTGTGGTAGTAAAACTTTTCAACAGATGAAGTTGCCCTCTGTTGAGTCACAGCCTCTGTATTCCAATTGATACTGTGCTCTAATTGGTGATATCTGTCCAAGGTGCCCAACAGATGGTTTGTATGTTGTACTTGGTTTGGTTTGGTTTGGATTTTTGAGATTCAGCAAGATCTGTTAATTGAGGAATTGAGGGACCCTTTGAAATGTGGTGCTGGAGGAAAGTTTTAATTGCAAACTCAAGTTGAACATGAGTCAACAGTGTGATGCAGCAGCTAAACAGGCCAATGCAATTTTAGGCTGCATCAATAGAAGTATAGTGTCTAGATCAGGGGAAGTAACAGTGCCACTCTATTCTGCTTTGGTCAGGCCTCACCTGGAATACTGTGTCCAGTTCTGGGCACCACAATTCAAAAAGGATGTGGAGAAACTGGAGCGTGTCCAAAGGAGGGCTACTAAAATGGTGAAGGGTCTGGAAACCAAGCCCTAAGAGGAACGACTTAGGGAGCTGGGGATGTTTAGCCTGGAGAAGCAAAGGTTAAAAGGTGATATGATAGCCTTGTTTAAATATTTGAAGGGATGTTGCAAGCTTGTTTTCTGCTGCTGCAGAGACGAGGACCCGGAACAATGGGTGCAAGCTCCAGTAAAAGAGATTCCACCTCAACATTAGGAGGAACTTCCTGACAGTAGGGGCTATTCCACAGTGGAACACACTTCCTTGGAGTGTAGTGGAGTCTCACACCTTGGAGGTCTTTAAGCAGAGGCTGGATGGCCATCTGTTGGGGATGCTTTAATTGGGAGTTCCTGCATGGCAGGGGGTTGGAGTGGATGGCCCTTGTGGTCTCTTCCAACTCTATAATTCTATGATTCTATGGGGGAGAAAAGACAAATAAATTAGTCTGAGCCCAAATCTCCCTAGAAGCCAAAGTGACTACATCGAAGCTTTGTTTGTGTGGGCCAAAAGATTCGACTGTCCAGTCTCTCCCACCCTCCCCACCTGTTGTTGTTGCTGTTGTTATTGTGTCCGTTCAAGTTGTTTCCAACTCATGGCAACCATAAGGTGAACCAATCATAGGGTTTTTTTCTCACTCCTGGAACCTTCTTCCTGCTCAAACACGGGTCATTACTTCTCTGTCTACTTTTAAATTTGAGTTAAAGACCACCTTGTTCAGGGAGGCATTCCCAGACACTGTTTGATTTACATTTTCATATACTTTTCTGTCATTTGGGTAGACAGTGGATGTTGTTAATTAATTGTATTGTTTTTGTTTGTTTGTTTGTTTTAATTGACTTTTATTATTTTACCTATTGTTTGTATTAGATTGTACGCCTCTGGAAGGTTTTTATTCTATTTTATGTTGACTTTCTCTTTGTACAGTGCTGTGTATATTGACAGCGCTTTAGAAATAAACTATAATAATAATAATAATAATAATAATGTTTGCCATTGCCTTCCCCTGAAGCTGAGAGCATGTGACTTGCTCAAGTTCACCCAATGGGTTTCATGGCCAAGCAGGGAATCAAACCCTGGTCTCCAGAGTTGTAGTCCAACACTCAAACCATTAGGCCAACCAAGGCATAACATTGTTAAAATGGAGTAAAAAATGTTCCCATGCCATGGTGACTGTTCCCATGCCATGGTGACTGTCTGCACAAAAATCCCCCTGGGCTGCCCAATGTGTCCACCACCACAACGGCTTGCTTGTTCTGAGGTCAGAGCAAGGTAACCAGAATGTGACCATTGCTGGGCCCCATGTTCTGACCTCAAAAGTGAGTGGCCCATGGCAGTGGCAGATGTGATAGGTGGCCCAACAGGACAGCCATGAGGACAGGTGCCATGGCATGGGAATGGAGGCCAAGGTAACAAGGGGAGAATGGCACAGCTGTGGGCCAGGATACTCCGAGAGTATCTTGGCCAGTGCAGACATGACCTGAGGCTATCATACTTTGGTTGTATTGTAAGATGGCATGACTCATCGGACAAGATAATAACGCTTGGTAAAGTGGGAGGCAGTAGGAAAAGAGGGAGACTGCATTACAGGTGGATTAATTCAATCAGCAAATCTGTGTTCTGGACCTTGCAAAACCAGAGCAGGGCTGTTGATGACCAGGGCTTTTGGAGGTCTCTCATTCATAGGACTGCCATAAGTCAAAGCTCTCTGTGTGTTTGTATGTGTGTGTGCCCTCGAGTTGCCTGCTGACGCTTAATGGCAAATAACTTTTTCCCCCCTCTGTGTGTGTGTTGGGATCCACATTAACTTAAGCAAAAGATGTAGGAGCCAACATCAAAAATAGAAAAACTGCTTTAAGAATGTGGACAGTTGTGTTATCTCTGGCTTAGGTATCTGTAAGTTTTGCATTCTCATGTGTTCTCTCTTTTGCTTATCCAAGTCTTTCCTATATCCAAATTCTGTCATATTTTTCCCCACTTGTTGTTTGGGTGAGAATTTTCCATTTCTTTGCTTATTTTTTTCCAGATGGGTACATGTCTTAAACTGTACACATTACTTGAACATATTTTATTTTATTCTACTATTTCCAAATTAATTTAATATACTTAATTATTTGAATTATTTAATTATTATTTTTATCTCCCTTCCCCCTTGCACAGAACCCATTCTCCCACACACACTGGGTAAAATATGCTTAAGAAATGTTTGGTGTGGATTTCAAATCTGCACATTTTTCTCCACCCAGTTCCAATATGGACACTTTTTTTTTCTTCTGGACATCTCTGCACAGATGTCCATCGACAGGAGGATTCCAATGTGCAAATTGTTTCATTGCACAGAGAGTCCAGGAAAGGCAGACTGAGACAAACCCATCAAACCTCAAACAGAAATCAGAGCCATTCCTCAGCTATTCCAATACTGGCAAACAGTAATTCTACTCCAGGGTGTGATGGGTGGTGGTGGTGGTGGAATTGTCCTGTTAGTTACTAAATGAAACTTTTAATTGACAGCTCTACTGGAGTGAACCTTCTGTATGGTAAGCACATATCCTATGGAGTATAGTTGCTGTCATCATACATAATCTGTACTTAGTATTGTCAGGGATGATGGGAGTTGTAGCTCTTCACCTCTGGCTCTAACTCACCACCTTGTTATGCAGCAGAGCTGACCAGCTTTGATCAGTGGTTGATGCTTCTTTCCCAAGCAGCAGAGTTTCAGAGAATAGCCTGAAGACCCTGACAAACTCTCCAAGCCTTCTCACTCTTCTTCTAGAGATGGCTCTCAAGGCTTCTTAATTATATTATTTTTTTTCACCTGTGTATCTTCCTGATTGCTCCTGCTTAGTCACTTTGACATTCACATACATATTTTTATTTCTATTACTGTATATCCCATGTTGCTTTTTCCTTAACAAGTATCTAGTGCATTGGAGATGCCACACACCAAAACATGGCAGCCAGAATCCTGTTGGAGCCTTTGTTGTTGTGTTATTGTCTTCATTTCCAACTTGGTTTTCCTGGTAAGATTTCTTTGGGGGGTTGGGGACTTGCTTTTGCCTTCTCTGAGCCTGAGAGAATGTGACTTGCATAAAGTAACCCAGTGAGTTTCTGTGGCCAAGTGAGGTTTTGAACTCTGGTCTCCAGAGTCATAGTCCAAAACAAACAACTATACTACACTGGCTCAAATAGGCACCAAACTAACAGGCAAACAACTCAGAGCTTAACACCATGGGTTTTAATTTGGGACTTGTGTCTTTGTAAGTGGATTTACATTTACAGAGATTAGAATTTGGCAGCAATATAAAATCCATACACAGGAAAGGGCTGCTGTTCTGTTATTATGTAGGCGATCCAACAAAGTGACTGATGTACATTTGTACTAATGCACAGCAGGACTGATGCACATCAGCACAACCATGCTATTGCACACCTTGGTAATTCACTAACTGGATTTCTTAATGCCTCTGCTATGTAGTTAAGTATACATAAAGTTACATAACGTGCACAGTGATAGAGGATTCCCACCAGCAATTCCATGGGAACCATGAGAGATGCAAAATGAACCTGAGATTCTAACCTGGAATTTTGCTTCTACTTTACATTTCTTATCCGCCTTGTCTTCTTTAGAAATGTGAAATGGTTAAAAAAAAATGAAACACAGAAAATGTGGAAGAGGTAAGGAATTCAGCTGCCCTGTTCCTCTATTATAAAGTCATTTTTTTTTCCAAATCACCTTTCTGACACATTTGTCCATATTGATTAGATGCTTTTAGAATGACATTGTCTGACCTGTCGAAATCTATCAACTGCTCTTCGCCTGATGCCTAATTCCCAGATTCCATGTAGCAGGGCTGATATACATGAAAGCTTTTCTCTCCCTCCATCCCTCCCTTCCTTTACCAAAAAAAAAAAAAAAAAAAAGGATCAATATTCATATGCATATTAAATCTGCATTAGCATTGCTTTTCAATTTGGTCTTTTAACTGACCTCCCTGATATTTCCACACACAGAGACACATATCTCCTCTTTCCTTTTCCACAGCACTAAACATATCACTGGTAGTATTTCAAGCACACAGATTTGATACCATATTCCCATGATGTTTAGATGAGTTATTAGAAACTTGTTGCACATTAGGATAAATGCATATTCCCCATGGCTTTCATTGTATTTTCATTTAGTGAGCTGCAAACTTGACTATTAAATATGTTTGGCCCGTTTCAATTTTTTTTCTTAAAACACACACACACACACATGCAGAGAGAGAGAAAAAAAAACACCCTGTTTTGTAGGGAAAGGAGGCCTTAATTGTTCCCAAGGTATTGAATAATCCACTTCTGATGGGTCTTAGGTTGAACTAACAGGCAAGAAACTTACAGCTTAGCTGCACTGGGTTTTAATCGGGTAATGAGCCACAGAATTCTCAAGTTCAAAACTTGTCAAGATAAGCAGATGATCATATTAGAAGTTGAAGCAAGTCTCTAAACCGATTTTCTTTTTTTCTTTTTTTAAAAAAGCAATTAATTATTACCTCAGAAAAAAAGAGAGTTTTCCAAACTGATTGAAAGCTTTCTGGGTTAACAGGCAGAAAACAACTATCAGTTCTTGGAATAATTTGATCCATTTATTTGGATTTTTAACCCTCTTCTCTTTTTCCTTGGTGTGGAGGAAAACAAGCAGACAAGACCACCATCAGAGAATGAACATATAATTAATTTATCAGTGAAGTGAGCACAAGATATCAAAATAATAATAATGATAATAATAATAATTTTTTTTATTTGATACCCCGCCCCTCTGAAACCAATCAAGGCAGCTTACAGATAATAAAATTACAACATATAAAATACACACCCCATACCTGTCCCCTTAAAAAGATATTAAATCAAGCAATCAATTAAAAACATTGTATTAATAAAAGCATTATAAAACAACAAAAAATATGGCAAGGAGTAACAGCGAGAATTCCTATAGGGAGAAATATGGAATTATCTTAAGGATTTCCCGAGGCCAGGACGTCTAATCTGGAAAGGCCTGCTGGAAGAGATCCGTCTTGACAGCCTTTTTAAAGCTGTTCAGAGTTGTAATCAGACGGATCTCGTTCCATAATCTGGGTGCTACGGCTGAAAATGCCCTCTGGGAGGTAGCCGAGAGCCTAGATTTCAATGGCTGGAGCAAATTCCTCCCAGAGGACCAGAGCACGCGGGGAGGATTGTATGGGAGAAGGCGGTCCCAGAGATAGTTTGGACCCAAGCCATTTAGGGCTTTAAAGGTAACAACCAACACCTTATACTGGGCCCAGAAACTAATGGGCAGCCAGTGGAGGAACCTTAAAACCAGAGTTATATGGTCCCTCCTAGATGTACCAGAAACGACTCTGGCTGCCATATTTTGTACCAGCTGGAATTTCTGGACCAAGCATGAGGGTAGCCCCATATAGTGTGCATTGCAGAAATGTAAATGAGAGGTTTCCAGCGCGTGCACAACAGTCTCAAGATCCCTTATTTCCAGGCGTATAAGCCAAAGGTGATAACAGGCACTCCTGACTGTCGCATTTACCTGATTCATCATCAGGAGCGACGAGTCAAGGAGCACCCCCAGACTGCGAACACAGTCCTTTACGGAGAGTGTGACCCGTCCAGGACTGGAAGTTGCAACCCAATTCTTGGTTTCGGGGCAGCTATCGTGAGCACCTCCGTTTTCTCTGGATTCAGTCTCAATCTATTTTTCCTCATCTATCCCATTACCGCCCAAAGACATTCACAGAGAGAAGAGGCCGACGATCAAGACATGGAGAAATAGATTTGGGTGTCATCAGCATACTGATAACACCCAGCTCCATAACTCCAAATAATCTCACCCAGAAGCTTCATATAGATGTTAAATAGCATCGGGGACAGGATAGCACCTTGTGGAACGCCACAGGTGAGCTCCCTTTTACCGGAGCTACTGTCCTTGAGCAGCACCCTCTGGGATCTGCCCGAGAGGAAGGAATGGAACCACTGGAATGCAGTGCCTCCGATTCCCAACCCCCTCAGGCGGTCCAAGAGGATGCCATGATCTATCGTATCAAAAGCCGCTGAGAGGTCTAAAAGCACCAACAGGGTCACACTACCCCTGTTGATGCTCAGACGCAGATCGTCAGTCAAGGCAACCATGGCAGTCTCAACCCAAATCCTGTCCTGAAGCGAGTTTGAAATGGGTCTAGATAATCAGTTTCATCCAAGACAGCTTGGAGTTGAAGAGCAACCGCCCTCCCGATAACCTTGCTCAAGAATGGTAATAATGAGACTGGCCTATAGTTGTTCTTATCCAGAGGGTCTAGGGAAGTTTTTTTCAGAAGCGGCCTAACAGCCGCTTCCTTCAAGCAAGGTGGAACATACCCTTCCATGAGGGATGCATTGATGATGCCTGTAAGGAACAACCTCAATGCATTCCCCCCCCCCGACGGCCAGCCATGATGGGCAAGGGTCAAGAGGGCAGGTTGTTTTCCTCACTCTACCAAGGAGCTTGTCCACATCATCGGTACTCACAGATTGAAACTGATCCAGAATAATTTCATTAATGGAGCCGCTGGACACCTCATCTATTGTTTCTGTTGAAATACTGGTGTCTAAGTCAGCTCTTATCTGAGAGATTTTATCTGCAAAGAAGCTGTTAAACATGTCACAGCAGGCAGTCGTTGGGTTGAGTAAAGGATTTGGCACAGGGGGTACCTGCTTCGGCTCCCTCACCACCCTAAACAGCTCTGCTAGACAGGACTCTGCAGACGCAATACGTGCAGAGGAGAAAGATCACCCCCATGATAGGGTCACTATAAGTTGAAGGCACACAACAACAACAACAACAATAGCAACAACAACAGCCTCTCGCATCTGTTACCCTATCTATCTATCTATCTATCTATCTATCTATCTTCATCATCATCATCATCATCTCTTACCTGCCTGTCCCATGAATCACTGTGGGGGAAAACAACAAAACAACAAATACACAACTTCTGTTAAAAATGCAGCATCAGCTAAAAACATGCATCCATTTAAAAGAAAAAACAAGGCCCATGCATGTTAAAACAATCCACATTTAAAAATTCTTAATTTAAAATTTACAGTTTAAAAATCAGATGGATAGGCCTGCTGGAAGAGAGTAGTCTTTAATGCTGTTTTAAATTCAGACAGTATATTCAACTGTTGAGTCTTTGCAGACAGGTCATTCCACGGTCTAAGAGCAGCTGAAGGAAAAGCAAAGCAAAAAGCAAAGCAGCTTCATTTATATACCGCTTCATATCGCGCTATGGGATGTCTAAACGGTTTACAACTGTAAGCTCATTGCCCCCCAACAGTTGGGTACTCATTTTAGCAACCTCGGAAGGATGCAGGCCTGAGTCTAGCCTGAGCCCTGGCTAGTATTGAACTCGCAACCTTGTGGTCTATGAGTGAGCGGCTGCAGTACAGGCATTTAACCACTGCACCACTGTCCTCTGGCTGACAGTTGCCAACCTAGTCCTGGCGTAAAAGCCCACCAGAGGTCCTGAGTGGGTGGAGGCGGTCCTGTAGGTAACCTGGACCCAAACCATGTAGGGGCTTGAAGGTAATAACCAAAACTTTGTACCTTGCCCAGAAATTAATTAGCAGACAGTGGAGTGATTTTGATATTGATTATTAAATTGATTATTATTGGCAGCCAATGGAGTGATTTTGAAGAGTGTTTCCTAGATAAACACTCTGAATATCTCAAACCCTCCCTCTCTCATCTGTGCTCCATTATGATAGGTATTATTGGATCCATGTCTCTGTGTTATGACTGCTGGGGAGTGTTACTGTCTGCCTCAAGCAACAGCATGTCCCCCTATCCTTCTGCTTCACTGTCAGAGTCAGAATCTGAACCTGGTTCCTGGGAACAAGGCATGACAGCTTGCAGCAAGAAGCAGCTCTTGATCTCCAATCTAAATCCAGTTCTTAATCCCAACTAGAGTAGCTCCATTTGAATCAATGAAATGGACATAGATGCTGACTTACAAAATTCTAATTGTTTCAAGATGTCATCTCTAGTTGGGATTAACAATGGATTTTAGGCTTTTGTCTCTCTCATATATATCAATGGACATGATCCTACATCATGGTTAGGTAGCATAAATCTCCACATGAAGAGTCACATATCAGCTGTAAACAACCCTTGTGTTGAATGGCAGTATTGCACCCAAGACTAAACAAAAACACCAGATGCATGAATACTATGAATACTATGTTACTCTGGATATAGAGAGCTTGTCTTGTTTAGGAAGCTAAGCAGGGTCAGCCCCAGTTACTACCTGGAGACCGCCAGGTAAAGTGTGAGGGGGAAAGTGTCTGCATACATGCAAAATGTCCAAACTCACATCCCTGTGTAAAGTGCAATTGGACATCCATGGACAATGCACATCTAAGCACAATGGCACCCCATGAGCAACCCTGCTTCCACAACTTTGTACTGAATGCAGATGTTTTTCATCACACAAAAATGCCCAACTGCTTCTGTGGGAGAACCTGTGCATGTATAAGACATCTGGAGGATTCCAGCCCAGGTATGTGTATATAATTCCCACTGTTTCCAGTGTTCATACTGATAGGACCATTGTGCTTGTAGTTAGGGCTGGCAGGTGCAATAAGGGATAGGGCTCCTAGCTGTGTAGAAGTGTGTATTTTAGCAAGTGTCTCCTACAAAACCATTAAGACAAGAGCCCTTTCCCTTATTTCACTTGGCAACTCCTCTTGTAGCTGAAACAGCATTACCCACATAATAAAGAGAAGAAAGAGCAGGCTGGGTTTTGCAGAACAAGCAAAACAAGAGAAGAATCCCACAGGGAGGGAGAACACATCATCCTTTGCCATTGGCTATTTGAGCTAGGATTGATGGAAGTTGTATTCTAACAACTTCTAGAGAACCACACTTTCCCTAATTTGACTGGGAGATCTAAGAACATTCAGGAGTACACTTTGTCTTTGACAACAGGGTGTCCTCCAGATGTACTGAACTTGCAAGCCTATCATTCCCAAGAGTTAGGGGCCAGCATATCTGGAAGGTACCAGGTTGGAGGAGGAAGATCTAAGTATACTTCTTCTGTCCTTGCTGGGATAAGAAAGAAAGTCATCTGGAAAGACACCCCAGGACAATGTGAAACAAACAATGGCTATGGGCTGACTTCATTTGTCCAAATGGGCTTGGAGGACATCCAAAATGTTCAGGTAATCAAATGCTCCAATAAAGGTAAGTGCTATTTGCACAAGGGGTTAGTGTGACCCCAGGCTACGTGGGTGATACACAATGAATTTGGATAACTAGCTACTTCAGATTTGTGGTGAGGGCTGCCAGGTCAACCCTTCAGTTACATTATAGCACTCAAATGTCCTTTTCGGAGAGTTCTCTGGCATTTTTTTTAAGAGAGAGGGTACTGCAAATATGCCTGGATGCATTTATAGCTTGAGAGCATAACTATTTAGGGAAGGGATGATTTCAAAGGCCAAGATGCTGTTTGGAGTTGAGGACGGTCTGGGAGGATAATGATGGCCAGCCAGGCAAAAATATAGTGAGATTTCCCTATATACTACCATTCCACCCCAGCCAACCAGTGGCAGTTTGGGTCAAGTTGCAGACTTGTGACTGGTGCCCTTGAGCAGCTGCTGTACAGTGGGGCAAAACCTTTGTGCAAAGAAGTACCAGTTACCTCCTTGCAAAGCATTTTTTTAAAAATAATGTAACTAGTTTTATGCAAACTTTAGGCAAACATAAGCCCCAGTTATGTTTGCATAAAGGCACAAAAAGAGTCCAAACGATGCAAGCAAGAAGAATCTTGTGGCAAAGTTCCACATCCTTGGTCCCCAGAATTCCAATTTTTCCATGGCTCTGCTGGTTGGAAAATTTCAGGCGTTGTGGTCCAATGAAATAACATTCCCAAGCTTTGCTCCCACAAGGCATTCTTTTTCCAAAGATGCATACTTTGGATATTAAAATGTAATGTGTCAAACACATCAGTAGATGCTTATCATTCCTGCAAATATTGAGGCTGTAGATGGAATCCACAAATGTGGTGGCATTCTGTTAGGTACTTAGGTTTACAAAGAACCTGTTGGCATCATAAGTGTAATCCCTTGGGTCTGGAATGGACAATGCCTTAGCTATCATCACCACCCACTACAGGCACCCAGAAATGAAGGGATAGCATGGGAAACAAGAGGAGTCCTTGCTGGATCAGAAGGTTTTCCCATCAAGTGCAATCTAGCTGACAGAATCTTCTAGGGATGTGAACAGTCTTTTTTTTTTCTTACCACCTAAAATGCATTATTTTTTGATTGGAAGTGCAGGGCTCTGCTTTGGATCTCTGTTCTCCCTGCATATCATATCAGTGGGGACACTGGGAAGAACTACATTGGCAGCCAGAGGTTTCCTCACCATGTCACTCTGAACACAGAGAACTTGTCTTGTTTAGGAAGCTAAGTAGGATCAGCCCTAGTTGCTACTTGGAGACCACCAGGTAGAGATGGAAATAATAGCAATAGCAATAGCAAGTACATTTCTATACTGTTTATCATTTAAACACTCCCTAAGTGATTTACCATGTGTAAGCTAATTGGCCCCAACAAGCTGGGTACTCATTTTAGCAACCTTGGAAGGATGCAAGGTTGAGTAGACCCTGAGCCCCTGGCTGGGAATGAACTCACAACCTTGTATTTTGTGACTGAGTGGCTGCAGTACAGGCATTGAACCACTGTGCCACCAGAGCTCTTCATTTCCAGGGCAAAAATTTGCAATAATCAGGAAACCTCCATGGCTAAGGATATACAACTAGTAAATATCTTGTGTCAGTGTGGTGAAGTTGTTTGAGCATTTGGCTTTGGAGACCAGGGTTCAAATCCCAGATCAGTCATGTAAACCTACTGGGTGACCTTGGGAAAGTCACACTCTCTCTGCCTCAGATGATGGCAACGGCAAACACCCTCTGAAGAAACTTGCCAAGAAACCCCCATGATAGGTTAGTCTTAGGATCTCCATAATTAGGAAACAACTTTCAGGCACACAACAACAACAAGCAACAACAAAATATATTGACAAAGTATTTTCCCAGCATTTGAATGTCTTGAAGTGGTTGTGGAAGAATTATTCTGCACAAAAAAAGCATGCTTTCAGCCCACAAAAACATGGTTTTTGCACAGAAAATAGATTTTTCTGTCTCCAAAATTTCTGTGCAAAAACTATTTCTTGTGCAGGTTAAAGTTTTTTTGTGGGCCCCACTAACCCATCCACAAAAACCCCACATATCCATTTTCCATGCAGAATAATTCCTCCACAACGCTTCTGGACATTCAAACACAGAGAGATTACTGTGGAGGAACATTTGTTTTCTCCTGCAATGAGGAGAAAACTATCATAATTATTCATCCTCACATGTCAGGACAAAACAGATGAGCATTTACATTCTCATACCAGGAAATATGAGGAATCTCCAGATGGAGATAGGAAAGAATTATGCCTGACACTCTGGAGTGCAGCTGCCAGTTAAAGTTGTCGATAATGAGCTAAATCAGGGGTTGGCAACCTACGGCCCGCAGGCCGCACCCAGGCCCACGGACACCCGCCACCCGGACCCGGCCGACCCCTGCCGCTGCCGCCCCCCCCCACGGCGCGTGAGCGCCGCCGCGAATGCGCGGCCGCCATTTTGTTTACCAAAATGGCGACCACGAGTGGGGGGGCCTTCCAAAATGACATCCGCATCATGCGCACATGCACGCGCGATGCGGGCACCATTTTGGAAGCCACCGTGGGGCCTTCAGAAGGCCCCCTCTGCTGCCATTGAGGGGCAAATTCGTGCACCGTGGGTGCAGAGGGCCCTTTAGAAGGCCCAGGGAAGCCCCCCCCCGTGGCTGCTGTGGGCGAATTCGCCTGCCGCAGCCACTTCCCTGGGCCTTAAAAAGACCCCCTTGCCGCTGCTGCGGGCGAATTCACCCGCCGCAGGTGCGGAGGGGCCTTTAGAAGGCCCAGGGAAGCCCCCCCACATGGCCCAGGGAAGCCCCCCCCACGTGGGCCGCATCGCGTGTGCATGCGCACAATGGAGCTGTCGTGCGCATGCACGCGTGGGGGGAAACCAAGTGCACGAGGGGGAAGGATGCACGTGCGAGCACCTCCCACCCGTGCCATTTCCCCCCTCCCCTCCCCACAACAAAGGTTGCCAACCTCTGAGCTAAATAGACCAGTGGTTTGACTCAGTATAAGGCAGCTTCCCAAGATCCCATGTTCTTCTGACCCAAATTGCTCCTTCTATAATGATCCCACTGTTCTGGCATTATTGGTTTATCCCTGAAATCAGGAACAGAGAAGCACAAGTGGGGCAATTTGTTGGGCAGAGCTAATGAGGAAACTTGGAACTTAGTTTGTACATTATAGACTGGGAAATTTAGTATTCTAAACCAGGTTATTATGAGTATCAACAGCATCCCTTTGGAGACAAATGGCTCCCACACAGCTGCCTTCATTTGAGCATCACTTATCAACCACTCATTGTTATGAAATTATCAGAATTGTATTTTTCCAGTCCTGAAAGACTGTAGTTTTGCAAACTGTTGCTGGGAGACATTAAACACAGATCATTTCTACTGACTTGTCACTTAAATTTTATGATGTTTTCCTGAAAGCACTTTTTAAAAAATCCTGAACTCATTTAAAGTTTTAAAGTCCCTAATATTTAATATCTAATGAAATGATTTGAACTTTTATTTGATTGTAAATTCTGTTTGCCATGTTGTCATAGACAAGTGGCATAAAATATTCAATTTTTTCTCCCCACTTTGGTGGCATAAATACTTCAGTGTCCTGCTGGTAAGATATATCAATCAAATCAAAGGTTCAAAAATGGGTTATTATCCAGGTGTGGGGATGAGTGCAAAACCCAAGGCTTTCGTTCACAGTCAATCGGTAAAGAATGCATTCACAGTCAATAAACGGTTGCTACATGTACCACTTGCAGAGTTATTACTGCAGAGTTCATAAAGTGGAATGCAGCACTTCTGACAGAGCTATAAGAGGGTGCGTTTTTCAGATTTTTTTTTTTCAAATTGGTGGTTATATTGCAAATAAAACAGCAACAACATTCCAGCTCTATGTAAAGATTGACTTTTTGTGGAGGACACAGGCAAAGCACAAGCTTGCCACCATGTAGTGATTGACAGAACCTCAAAGCGATGACACTGAGGGCCTGAAATAGCTTGGGACCTAAGTAGTTGGAGGAGTGGCTCTCCTTGTACATACTTGCCCAAGCACGGATGCCTGCAGGAGAGGCCCTCCTCTGTGTTCTTCAGTTGGGGCATTACAAGGTGAGAGGACATGTATCATGCCCTGCCTGAACGAAGACTCGGAGGATGACCAGAACTTCCTCCGGGCCCTGAGCCTACAGCAGAGGAGCCCCAGCCCGGCTCTAGCAGCCCTGCTTTGTCAACTCCCACAGAGCATCCAGAAGAGCCTGTGGCGTCTCAGGAGGTCACCCCACAGCCAAGCCTCCCAACGACAGAACCATCAGACATGGAGGAGGATTGAGGGACTGTGTCTACCTTCAGTCAGTGGGCTTTCGGCATTAGAGGAGGCTTTGTGAAAAACACAGAGGTAATGAAGATGATCAGCTCCAGCAGCTCGGAAATTTAAGCAGGTGTGGAAACGCTGCCTCAGTGCCAGAGATTAACTGAGCTTCCTGGTGAAATCTTCTGTCTCCGTCTCTCCTTGTTCTTTGGCCTGAACCCTTGACTTGGCTTATCATGGACTACCGGAACCCTCGGACTGCTGACTACACTTGGACTTCTGGAACCCTTGACGTTTGGACTGCCTTGTCTCTCTGCTTCGCTGGCACCCTCAACCTTTGGACTGTGTTTGACCCTTTGGATTACTAGGACTTGGTTTCAGACTTTCCTTGGCCTTGGCTATCGGCCCTTTGGCCGGCTTTCCAGGACAACATGGGAGAGGGTCCCCTTAGCTGTGGCACCCTAGTTTAGAAATACCCTACCTTTGAAGGTATGTTTGTTGCTGTTAATTGCCTTCGCATTGGTCTCAACTCATGGCAACCTATGGATGAGACATTTCTAGGGCCCCCTGTCCTCTACTGCTCTGCCCAGCTCCTGCAAACTCTTATTCATGGTCTCCTTAATAAAGTCCATCCATCTAGCATGTGACCTTCCTCTCTTTCTACTTCCCTCCACCTTTCCTAACATTATTGTCTTTTCCAACCATTCATGCCTTCTCATGATGTGTCCAAAGTACGACAGTCTAACTCAGGAGACTTTTTGGTCCGGGGGCCGGTTCTTCTGGATCTTCCAGAGGACTGAAGGCGTGCGCGCGCATGCGCACAAGTCCAGATGCCATTTTACCTTCCAAAATGGCTCCTGGA
The DNA here is from genome assembly GCA_026167975.1 of Phrynosoma blainvillii. NCBI lineage: Eukaryota > Metazoa > Chordata > Lepidosauria > Squamata > Phrynosomatidae > Phrynosoma > Phrynosoma blainvillii. Next base: position 17,608,783 of record JANUYF010000001.1, on the reverse strand, counting down.
GTCGTGCGCATGCGCGTGCGACACCAGGCGCATGCGCATGACTCTGGACGCCATTTTGGAAGACAAAATGGTGTCCGGCAGCGGCGTGAGAGGCGGCGGCAAGCACGAACAGCGGGCCGGTAGGAAGGCCTTGGCGGGCCGGGTCCGGCCCATGGGCCATAGTTTGGGGACCTCTGGTCTAACTGGTGCTAATATCATTGTTTGTTTTTTTCCAGTTTCAAGCCAAAACATTTTTTATATATATAAAAGCCTTCAGGAGCTAATTTACTTCAAATTGTTGTAGTTTTTAAAGTTGTTTTCCTTGTTGTTTTGTTTAATATGTTTTTAATCTTGTTTGAATTATTTATGGTCATAGAGTCATAGAATCACAGAGTTGGAAGGGACCCTATGGTCCACCAAGTCCAACCCCCTACTCAATGCAGGAAAGCCAGCTAGAACATCTCCAGTGGATAGCTGTCCAGCCTCTTTTTGAAAGCATCCAGGGAAAGAGACCCCACCACCTCTCTCAGTAATTGCTTTCATTGTCAAACAGCTCTTAATGTTAAGAAGGTCCTGAAGGAGCTTTGGTGGCACAGTGGTTAAATTCTGGTACACAACGTTGTAAGTTCGATCCTAGAGGAGAGCTCCAAGGTCCACTCAGCCTTCCATCCTTTCATAGGTCGGTAAAATGAGTATCCAGCTTGTTGGAGGCAATTGGCTTATACATTTTAAACCACTTAGGGAGTGCTACTTCACTGATAACTGATATAGAAATGTATTTGCTATTGCTATAATGTTCAATCAAAATCTACCCTCCTGTAACATAAAACCATTATATCTGGTCCTATCCTCTGCAGCAAACAAACTTGCATCCTCCTCTCTGTGACAGCACTTTAGATAACCATAGAGTGAAACCATGTCACCTTTCAGCCTCTCTTCACCAAGCTGAGCATGCCTATCTCCCCCAAACCTTCCTCATATGTTTTGCTCTCTGTACCGCTTCCCATCTTCATTGCCCTTCTTTGAATCTGCTTCAGTTTGTCTATGTCCTTCCTAAAATGAGGTGTCCAGAAGTGAACACAGTACTCCATGTGAGGCCAGACTAGTGCAGAATATAGTGGGACTATTACTTCCCTTGCCTTGGAAATTACAGTTCTATTAAGGCAGTCTAAAATATGATTTGCTTTCCTTGCTGCAGCATTACACGTTCAAACTGGCAATTAACAAGAACCAACAAAAATCCAAAGGTCCTTTTCACATGTACTGCTAGGCTTTGAATGCTCCAGAGTTCTTCATCAAATTAGATAGGGGAAGAAATGAAGGCAATATGGGCCTGTACACATGAGCCAAGAGATTTGTGTTCCACCCAACCTGGCGTCATCCAGTACAGACAATATAGGCCATTAGCCCTAGGCTGGAATCAGCCAGTCTGAATGCCAATCCCATGGTTCCAGACCAATCCCAGCCCAAAGGGGCCTTAACAAGGGTCCAAAAGACCCCCAGTTTGCCATGGAGTTTCTCTGAAACTCCGTGGTAACAGCTGGCACACCGCACAGTCCTGTGCACCTCTTACCTGCCTCCACCATTGTGTCTTCTCTGAAGACCTCCATCATGGTCTGTGACATCAGATGGGGTGCCTGGACATGTCAGTGTAGGCAGGCACCCCATTTCTGTCCTTACAAGCTGTGATGAGAATTTTCAGAGAAGACATGACAGCAGAGGCAGGTAAGTGGTACATGGGAGCACTGGCTTCGTGGCACAGTAGTGGGTGGGCATGTAAACACTCACCCATTGCCACACTGGCATGCTGGCACACTGGATCAATGCAGGATCCATGCTATCCTGTCTGTCTGCTTAGGCATCTTGAAAACTGATCCATTTTATTTTGGCATGCACAATCAGATGCAGCTGAAGAAGTGGGCTGTATTCCATGAAATCTTGCATCTTTTTGAATGGAGACAAAAAGATGGTAAGATTGCCTCTGTGCCCCATAGAAGGTGCAAGGAACATTTTAAAGTTAAGATATTGGTGGTGTTAAGAGTGTAAGAGTGTAGTCCTCCATGGCCCAGCAGAAGGCATATGTTTTGGAGGTTGCTCACCCCTGGTATAAGTACTGCCCACAGTCCCTTTCACACTACACATTTATAGCACTGTGATTCCATTTTAACTGCCATGGCAATGTCCTAGGGAATCCTGGAGTTTGTACTTTGATAAAGCACTGGACTTCTCAGGCTGAGAATTCTGAGAACCTCTGCCAAAACTCCAAATCCTACGATTCTATAGGATGGAAGCATGGCAGTTAAAGTGGAAATATAGTGTTATATAGTGAAAGATAGGAGGAAAATCAGCACATTTGAGATGTGGTGCTGGAGAAGAGTGCTGAGGATTCTATGGACAGCCAAAAGGACAAACAAATGGGTCATAGAACAGATCAAGCCAGAGATAGCCCTAGAAGCCAAGATGACAAAACTTAGGGCCTTTGCAAACTGCCAGAAATAGTGCAAATTGAGTCCACTTTAAGGGTTAGGGTTAGTGCTAGGGAATCATGGGAATTGTTTTTTCTCTGAGACATTGAGCCTTCTCTGTCAGAGAGCTCTGGTGCCACAATAAAATACAGTTCCCATAATGCCCTAACCCTAACCCTAACCCTAAAAGTGGACTCAATTTGCACTATTTCTGGCAGTCTGCAAAGGCCCTAAGACTGTCATACTTTGGACACATTATGAGAAGACATGAATCATTGGAAAAGATAATAATGCTAGGAAAGTTGGAATGAAGTAGAAAGAGAGGAAGGCCACATGCTAGATGGATGGACTTTATTAAAGAGACCACAAATATGAGTTTGCAGGAGTTGGGCAGAGCACTAGAGGACAGGGGGGGCTGGAAATGTATCATCCATAGGGTCAACATGGGTCGAGATCAACGTGAAGGCAGTTAACAACAACAAAAATAGTGTTATAACACTGAAGTATGAAAAGGGAAGAGAAGGTGTGGGTAGATAGAAAGGATGAGAATGAAGAGCAAGAGATGGTCATAGCACCCAGAAATTCTGAAAGCTTTAGACAATAGTAACCTTCCCAAGTTCTGGTATCACCTAGTGCGAATGTGATTTTCCATGTGCCTTAAAGGACACAGATAGATAGCTCAGTGGGGGGATGATTTAGCACCGCAACACAGATATGTATCCATATCAGCAATGTAATCATCTCTAGTGTATGATGCCATCAGCTGGAGGCTTCCATGTCAATTGAGGTGGTGAAACCCCGCAATGATAACTCCCAAATTGCATGCATGCATAGATGCATCAGCACTGCAGAAATAATGCAGTTTGATGGTGCTTTAACTGCCATGGCTCAATGCTATAGAATTCTGGGATCTGTGGTTTTGTGAGATATTTAGCCTTCTCTGGTGCAACAACAAACTACAAATCACAGGATTCCATAACATGGAGCAGTCAAAGTGGTGTCAAACTATTTTATTTTTGTACTTCTGTACATCTGTACGTCTGTACTTTTCTTTTGTACTTTTGTTTTTTAAATTATTGTACCCCACCTTGAATCCCATTCTGGGGAAAGGCAGGATATAACTCTTGGAAACACACAAACAAACAAATATTTCTGCAGTTCAGATGCAGCCTATATCTATATCTATCTATATCTATATCATCCATATCTATATCTGTCTCTGTGTGGTGGGATATGATTGTTGTTGTTATATAATTATGTGATCTCTTTTTAGATAGATAGACAGATACGTAGAAGCTAGATAGATAGCTAGATGTTTTCATTTAAAACTAATATTACATGCAGATTTTGCATTTGATAAAAAATTAACATGAAAAAAATGAGCATCTCCTTTGGAGTAAAACTGCTAACTTGAAATAAATGATGTGTGCTCTCTAAAGAGCATGTACTAGAAAGAAAGAAAGAAAGAAAGAAAGAAAGAAAGAAAGAAAGAAAGAAAACCACTTGTCTTAGCTTGAAGTGAGCCATGGAAAAGGAAGAGAGAAAGGGAAGAGACAAGACCCTTTGCCCTCTTGGCCTGTCTTTGGAGACCCATATTTGAATATCACATCACACAAAGAGCTAACTACTTGCTGGTCCGTTACCCCTGGTGAGTTCTTTGTCTTCTAAAATGTAGGTGTTTGCAGATGTAGAAAATTACCTTGTCTGCACTTTTCATGGCTAGGCAGTATTAAAAAGACAGTAAAAATAGACAACTAACAAGGGAACATCTTTACAAGAGGGCAAAGAAACATTTAGATCTAAGTTTCTTTCTTTCTCTCCCTTACACACACACACACACACAAACTCACACTCCAGGGCATGAGTGATCAATGCCCCTGCTGTGCAAGACTCCAGCTGAAATCACACAGGAGAGTGAACCAAACACCCTCTTGTACACTCTTTGGGACAACAGGAACCGATTCCACCCAAATCCACATTTTCCCCCCTTCCTGTCCAACCTGAGATGGGCACCAAAAGGGGTGGGGGAAGGTGTGCCCACAAGTGTGTGGAATTCAGTGCTTCCAGCGTTGGTATCTTTGCGATCACTTTCCTCAATAAGGCCTAGCACGGGCCCAGAGAGCCTCTGGATAAATTGTATTTTCCAAGGGTTAATTAAGCTGTCTTGAGCTTCTGCATGAAGTGTAGGGACAAACTGGCACTTGCAGTGTGTTTCTGAAACCTGCTGTCGACATTACAGTCCCTGCTGCTTTTAGCTGTATCGATCAGATGCCTGACCTGTAAAATCCTTGATGGCGCGAAAGGCTGCAAGCTTACTGGAGCTTTCCATGGAAGCTTCAGGACAGCTTGTGTAGTCAAGTACAATTACCTGTCCCTCCAGGAGAGCCAATTAGTTCACAAAGAGCTGGAGCAGAACAAATGTTTTGTGTGTGATTTCAGAATCTTTACCAGGGGAAGGAAAAGTGGTGGGGGAGAAGAGAGGAATAGAGCTTTGTTCTCCGCATCCTTTTGTTTCTAATGTTACGATTATTGTTCAACTTATGTGGCGGTGTGTTTGTCTGTGGGTCTACAGATCTGCCTTTGGGATTTTTTTTTTAAAAGCACAAAACTGGAGTTATATCTGATGATGACGCTTGTGATCGTGGTGCTAATGCTACTGCCACCTTCATTCCAACTACGGTCGGTCCTCTGTATCCACGGATTCCTTATCTATGGATTCAAACATCCACAGCTTGAAAATATTCAAAAATATATAAATTCTGAAAAGCAAACCATAATTTTGCCATTTCATATAAGGGACACCATCTGACTATGTTGTTGTTGAATTTAATGGGACTTGAGCATCCATGGATTTTGGCATCCACGGGAGGTCCTGGAACCAAACCCTAGCAGATACTGAGGGTTCATTGTACTACAAATAACAACAACATGAAATTACTGCAAATCCTATGATTAAAGATCAGGGATCTTCTCAGATCAGAGAAGCAGCTTGCTGAATATTTTGAAGGGCTGAAGCTACTGATGATAATAGTCTTAGGATTCTCTGAGCTAACTTGGCCTGCAAAAAGTGAAGGACTCAGATACCCTTCAACATATAACAGATGAAAACAGGGACATGTGTGTCCAAGAAACATCAGTGTATGATCAAGATGGCAAACATTATGGATGAATTATTATTACTATTATTATTATTACTATTATTTACTGATTTCCCTCCTTTCTCCCCATATAGGGTTCAAGGTGGCAAACAGCAAATTTAAAACAATGCAATGTAAAAACAGTACAAAAGCATTAAAATGTACAAATATAAAATTAAAAAAACAACTAAACAGTTTTAAATGTGAAAACAATTATGCATTAAAACTGAAGATTTTCTGAAAGACTAGCCTATGGACTTTTTGAGCAATAAGAAATCTAATGATGTAATAATCTGTGGTTATGGTGATAAGTAATTCTAGTAATACCATTTAGTTAGTACTGTAATGGTAGAATAACAGATTATTCCTATATTATTATTATTATTATTATTATTATTATCATTATAGTTCCTTTCATTTCAGTTAGGTCAGAGCCCTACCATGTTTTAATTATTTTTTTCTTTTTTCTTCTCTCTGTTTCTTTATTTTTAGTGTGTATTTTCTTAATATATACGATTTTGTTTTTGATTGTATATTAGATTGTTAGTGTTAAAATCAGTAAACAATAACATTGCAAAACCACTACAAAACATTTTTGCTTTGCACCCCCATTCCATTAAAAGAAACAGCCCCAAAGAGGCTGAAAATGAAACCAAAATTGTCACTATGCCATTTCTCATTGCAGCAAAGTGACTCATGAGGATTAACACTGGAATTTTTTAAAAAATAGGCCTTTCCTTGGCATGGTTCCCCAACCCTGTAGTATAGAGTGCAGAGATGTCCATATGGGAGTGTGTTCATAGTCTGAGAGCAAGTGCCTTGCTCCCTAGCAAGGCCAGGATTCCTTACCACTTTCTCGCCTTATACTATTTCATCAGAGTAGCAAGAGCAGCAAAAGATGTTGCATCATGGATCCTTTTAGGTCCTCTTGCACTTCCTGATGGCATATTGGATAGAGCAACAGGATCTGTTAATTTAATACAAATGAATTTCCCCAAAAAATCTAATAAAGTATCAACAGGCAATTTGGCACTTGACTTAAATAGATTCAAGTAGAGCTTTGGTACAGAGCTTTGATTTCTACACAGAGCTTTGACTTATAGGAATCCTATGAACAAGATAACTCCAAGAGCCCCGGTCATCAATAGATGACTGATGTTCACTGAGAGCTATTATTATTATTATTATTATTATTATTATTATTATTTCCAGGTTGATCTATAGAAATGAAAATTCTCATGATACAGCACCTTGGGTTTTGTCAATTGTTGTTGCCTCTGTGTCCACTTGTTCTAACCTTTTGGTGGACTACTTGTAGCAATTTCTTGAATGTGCACTAAAAGAAAGCTTTTGAATCCTTCTTTGGCTGAGGGGAGTTTTGTAACTTCTTGGCTAATCATCAAAATGGACTGCACTTCAAAACATACATATTAGAGAACAAGCACATTGAACCCAGTTAGAAATTACTTCTGAGTAAACACACCCAGCATGGCACTGGTAATGCAATTTATTAGAATCAGAGAAGGACCTCAGTCAAATGAATCCTTCCAGTAAAAGTGAACTGAATGTATTGTTGGCTAAAGTATTCATTTTTGGTGCAATGGACAATATACAACTCTTTGTTTTCTGTTTGAATCAGAACTGCAAAATCATGTTGTATGAGATTGAGTCCTATTATGTTCTTTACAGTATTTGTTTATTTCAAGAACCTATGAGTCACTTTTTGACAAAGACTCCCCAAAGCATTGATCAATAAAATGAGCACTATGAGAGAGACAAAATTAGTCAAACAGCAGTCAATACAATCTATGGATTCAGGGAAAGACAGCAGGGGAGGAAAACTCTCAGTAAAAAAAAAAAAGCCTTTGTAATTGTTATTTTTTAAAAGTCTTAATGTGATGTTTGAATGAAGATAATGATCGTGTTCAACTTCACACTAAACTATAGTTTCACAAGATTCTAATGAATAGTCTCTGGCTAGACTCATATATTCTTATTCTTCCTGACCAAACAGAGGTTGGAAGTTTTTGCTTCTGCTTCTACTTAAATGCAGCTCACGAGACTACAAGTTCAAATTGGTTTGTCCCAGTGTAATAATGGTTAACTATAGTTTGTTGGTCTAAACAACCTTTAAACCAGGGGTGTCAATAGGAGGGGATGAGGACATTGCCCCTCCAAATGAGAATTCTCCTGCCCCCCATGAAATTTTCCTTGAATCCTTAAGTTTTTGGCATTGCAGACATGTAGGACTCGTATATTTGCTTCAAACAAAAATCCATCAGTGATACCTTTATTGGCCAACCAAAATGCACAATATACTTGTTGCAAGCTTTCAAAGCTCCATGGGCTTCTTCATCAGGCAAGATGTTACAAACCAAACAGGAGAAAAACAATTGGAGATGTTAGTCAGTTGCCTACATATTGTTTCAATCTTTAGTTAAGATGGTGTATGGTAGGGAGGATATCTTTTGTAGGCAGGATCCTCCTCCTTCTGGCCCTGTGGCTATAGGGAGACTGCAAAGTCCAGGAAATTTAAAATCCATTTGTATCTCAACAGGGACCCCTCTTTTGCAATCCAATATGTCTCCATTCCAGTGAGGTCACAGGCCTCTTTGTGGCAGAGAACAATGCATTCCTCAAGAAGTCTCCATGTGTTTGCATCAGGAATATTTTGGTAGATGTAGAGGTAAAACATGCAAATTCAGTCCAAATTTAAGAAGGAAAAAATTGTTTTACCTTGGTTGAAGTTCCCAGTTCACAGGCTCCAAGGTGTAAAACAGGTTGACTCCCAAAGAACTTCAGTACCTTCAACAGCTCCTGAAACATGACAAGGAGATCTTCAACTGTTTTACATAAAATGAGGGCTGCCTCCATGATGCAGCAGCTAAGAAGGCCAATGCAATTCTAGGTTGCATCAATAGGAGAATGGTGTGTAAACTGAGCGAAGTAATAGTACCACTCTATTCTGCTTTAGTCAGATCTCACCTGGAATACTGCGTCCAGTTCTGGTCACTGCAATTCAGGAGGGATATTGACAAACTCGAGCATGTCCAGAAGAGGGTGAACAAAATGGTGAAAAGTCTGGAAACTGTGTCCTATGATGACTGGCTTAGAGAGCTGGGTATGTTTAGCCTAGAGAAGAGAAGGTTAAGGGGTGACATGATAGCGATGTTTGAATACTTGAAGGGATGTGATATTGGGGATGGAACAAGCCATTGAGCTCCTTCACATGGGGACGTAAGATATTGCTGAGGTCATGAGGATGCCCATAGTACACTGTGACTATCCAACAGCATTCATGCGATTTTGATAGACTTGCTGCACAGTACAGAAATTAACCTGAGGTACTAAGCAGATGGGCAAGATAACATGGGCCAAGACCCAGATCAGTCCCTAGGCTGGCATGGCAATGGGTGGGTGTTCACATGCCTACCTGCCACTGCGCCATGTAACCACTGCTGCTATGCAGTCCTTACCTGCCTCTGTCGTCGCATCTTAGATGCCCCCTGTCATGATCTGTAGGGCAGAAACAGGGTTCCTGTCTACACCCACATGACCAGCTTCCCCATCTGATGTCACAGGCCATAACAGGGGTCTTCTGAAAGACATGATGGCAGGCAGGTAAGGGAGAGCACAGGTAAGGGAGTTTATAGGGCTGTGTGGTGTGCTGGCTGTCACCATGGAGTGTCAAGGAAATTCTGCAGGAAACAGCAGGTCTGTTTGCCCCAGACTAAGGCCCATGGTCCAGTACCATTGGATTAGCATCTGGACTGTCCAATCCCAGCTCAGAGCTAATGGTCTCCATTGTCCGTACAAGGTGCCACAAGACTGGGGGGAGCACGGGTGTTTTGGCCCCTGTGTATAGGCCCTGAGAAATTTTGGTAGATGGACTGAAATTCATTTTAACTCCCTTTATTCCTTCCGTCCTCCTTTCAAGTGGGAATCTCCAAATTCCCCCTGACATTTTTCTGTGAAATTGGGTGGACTTTTATGTCCAGAAGAAATATGAAGAGAAAAGAGAATTTTTGTGAAACAACACGAATTTCTCAGGTGGGTTCTTCCCATTCCAATTATCTGTCAACATATATCTTGAAAACAAGCAAGTAACTGCCACACAATCATGTGCTAATAACCGCGGATAGGATAGAAGTTATCTGAAACACAGACAACTGTAGCAAAGGAGTCGGTTCAGCATGATCTCTTCTCTCTGGTGGCCTGGACCAGTCAGACAATGAACTTTGACCCTCTTGGAGCCTTGGAAAGCATGATTTGTTGTCTTTGGGATGATTCCCCTCAGACCACCAAAGAGATCAGTGAACCAAAGCCCACAAAACAGATAAACATGCCCTGTCTTTTGTTCAGCATCAAGATGTAATATCTGGTGGAAGGAGATGAGGGAATGTTTCAGTTTACATCATGTGGTTCCCTCTCCTCAGAGTAATGCCACTGTCAAAAACAGACAAACCACAAGGTTTTCACTGTCTCACAAGGAGGCAGCCTTTATCAGGTCAAATTATTTGTCCATCCAGCCCAATGCAGTCTATTCTGACAAGCAGAAACTCTCTTAGGTCTCTCAGGAAAAGGTCTTTCCATCTCCAGCTACCTAATCCTTTTAAATCAGAGATGCCAGGGATTTTCTGAATGCAAAACAGAGGCTGTACCATTTTCCTCCCTTGAGGGACCTGTTCTCACCTATGGAGACAGGTCCACATTCCTGTCGTGTCACTTTTCCAAAATGCTGCCCAGAGCTTGAGAGGAAAGATTTACAAATAATGAGTTAATTGACATGAATTTATTCCCTCAACAGGGAGGGAATAGCTACTTTATGTATATCCTGGTTGTATAATTATGCAATATATTTATGCAATATTTTATTATATTTGCATACAATTATGCAAAGGGATTGTTACGATTAATGGTTCAATTGGTTGTGATATCAAGACCTCTTTTGGGTCTCTGTCATGGCCCTATGCTGAAAGCCATGGGCTCAAGGCTTAGCCTCACATAGGCACTCCAAATAGAGTCTGCATTTACAACCATTTGCAGATCAAAAAGGCTAAGCTTAGGAGCTGCAAAACAGGATATTCACACCTAGAAGATTTATGATCCAGGATGAGTCTGGCTGAAGGAGATAACATCAGCATCCTATCTCCCCTCTTTTGGAAATTGTCTACCTCAAAGCATCCTTTGATATACAATAGCAACTCTCAGCCTCAGCTTAGTTTTAAGGGTATTAATGCTCCCCAAGATCTTGGGAAAGTGGGAGTCTGGGTAGATTTCATGACGGTCCTCTACCATTTGTGATCTCTATCTAGAGTCACCAGCTCTAGTCTTTGTCTTTTCCCTGTCATAATGGTTGAGTCTATCTCTTCATTCATCCTTGAAGCAGCCTCCTTTCAGGTAACTATCATCATTAGAAAGCCTTGCTCTTCTTATCCAAGTTAACTACTTTACTCCTGTGTTCATGTGTGTGTGCGTGTATGTTAAGGTGTCTTTGTATGTTGATTCTCTGTATATGTGTGCTTATTGATTTATTTTTCTCTCTTAATAAAAGTACCATTCTTTTGGACAAATGCTGTCTCTGCAGGAACTGTTCCCTCTAGCCCCCTGCATACAATGGGTTGGATCCTATTTACTATTTTTGAGCTACGGTAATTATAAATTCCCCAAGGTCAAGTTCTTATTACAGGATCTTGTAGCATCTTTGAGATTAACTGAGCAAAAGACATGGCACACACTTTCGTAGACTTGCTAGATTACCGCATGACACTCTTATAGCACTCCTATTCCACTTTAAGTGCTCTGGCTGCCTCTTGTAGCATTCTGGGATTTACAGTTTAAGTAGGGGCATTTAGAATTCTCAGCCAGAGAGTGCTTAGGCCTGACTGAACTATAAACCCCAAAATACAACAGGAGGCAGCCAGAGCAGTAAAAGTGGAATAGCAGCACTATAAGAGTGTAGTGCAGTAATGTGGCCAATCTACTTTTTCAGTTGCATCTTTTGCCCAGTTGATGGTACAAGATCCTTTTGCATACTGATATTCCAGAATAACACAAGTGACTCTGAATTCTACCCTCGTGTTTGCATAATGTAGTTCTTATGATTACGTGGCTATGGCTTTACTAAACACTGGTAGAGGAATATCACACAGTTCAGGTGCTGGCTTATATTGAATCTTATGCAGTGCTGTTCTGGGAGCTGAGGTTACAATGGGTTAGACACTGGGCTAGAGAAAACACATTCTCTCCTGCAGACAGTCATTTCAAACATTCAGATTTATTTTTTCTTAAAGGAGCTAAAAGATACCCATGTTACTTACTTCTGAGGGACTAGAAAGCAAACAATTGTTTTCAAAATGGTCATTACTTTGGTCACTTTGATGGTCACTACTCTGGAAGGCTTTGGAAATATGAATGTAATTAATGGCTTTCAAATGTAACTTTCTGCTTACAAACATGCTGTATATGAATAACTGTTATCATCAGCATTTCCATCTAGGGGCTTGTCTACACAAGCTAAATTAACCATTTGCCCCTCACTCTCACATCACCTTGTCTTCACAACACAGGGCCAAAGGCCCAATTCAACTGCAGATGGTCTTTAAATAGGAAGAATGGTTCTGCAGCAAATTCAGGCCATCCTTGCATGAAGGTGATTTTTTTTTATTTAAAAAAAAAACCCTGCCTTTTGATCTGGATCTTCCAAGAAACATAGAATCATAGAGTTGGAAGAGATCACAAAGGCCATCCAGTCCAACCCCTGCCATGCAGGAACTCTCAATCTAAGTATATCCTACACATGGCTATCCAGCCTCTGTTTAAAGGCCTCCAAAGAAAGAGACTCCTCCACACTCCGAGGGAGTGTGTTCCGTTGTCAAACAGCCTTTACTGTCGCAAAGTTCCTTCTAATGTTGAGGTGGAATCTCTTTTCCTGTAGTTTGCATCCACTGTTCCAGTTCCTGTTCTCTGGAGCAGCAGAAAACAAGCCTGCTCCCTCTTCAATATGACATCCCTTCAAATATTTAAATAGAGTTATCATATCACCCCTTAACCACCTCTTCTCCAGGCTAAACATACCCAGTTCCCTAAGTTGTTTCTCATAGGGCATAGTTTCCAGACCCTTCACCATTTTAGTCACCCTCCTTTGGACATGCTCCAGTTTCTGAACTTTTTGAATTGTGGTGCCCAGAACTGGACACAGTATTCCAGGTGGGGCCTGACCAAAGCAGAATACAGTGGCACTGTTACTTCCCTTGATGTAGACACTATACTTCTATTGATGCAGCCTAAAATCGCAATGGCCTTTTTAGCTGCTGCATCACACAGTTGACCCATGTTCAACTTGTGGTCTACTAGGATTCCTAGATTCCTTTTACATATAGTCACATCAAATCATCCTATATCTATGCATTTCATTTTTTTCCCCCTAAGTGAAATACCTTACATTTCTCCATGTTGAAATTCATTTTGTTAGCTTTGGCCCAGCTTTCTAATCTATTAAGGTCATTTTGAATTTTCATCCTTTCCTCTGGCATATTAGATAATCCTCCTAATTTGGTGTCATCTGCAAATTTGATAAGTATGCCCCCTATTCTTTCATCCAAGTCATTGATAAAGAAAAAGAAAAACCAGAGTACTCTGGAACAACGCCAGATGGCTGTGTACAAAGCATCCTGCTGTGCTACCTGCTGCTGCTACTGCTGGCACAAGTCACTAAGGTCTCAACAAGGTGGCCAGCCATGTGATTGATGCTGGACATCTGGCTTTTGACCTCATAAGGAGCAACTCACATCAGCAGCATCAGTGGCATGTGGCACAGGGGGATATGTATGTAGACAGGTGCCTGCAGTTGCTCCAAAGTGCTCAAGTAAAGGGGGGATTCAGGGCAGCTCAGGGCCCAGGACAATCTAGGAGCAGCCTGGAGTTTTCTAGCCAGTGTATACCTGCCCTAGCTCCTTCAGGTAAAGGTAAAGGTATTCCCCATTGACTATGCTTTCAAGTCATGTCCAACCATAGGGGGTGGTGCTCATCTCTGATACTAAGCCATAGAGCCAGTGTTGTCAGAGACTACTCTGTGACCATGGGGCCAGCATGATTGCACAGAATGCTGTTTACCTTTCCACCAAAGAGGCACCTATTTATCTACTTGCATTTGCATGCTTTCAAACTGCTAGGTTGACAGAAGCTAGGACTGGTGACAGGAGCTCACCCCCATCATACAGCACCCAGGCCTAGCTCCTCTAGACATCAGGTGAAATAATAGGTTCTTGCTATATTCTTGCTATGTCATCAGGAGATGCCTGCTGACTTGAAGGAGGCTGTAGTGCACCCTCTTCTGAAGTGGACCTCCCTGGACCCAGAGATATGTGTGAACTATTGCCCTATTGCTAATATCCTGTATTTGGGCAAGGTGATTGAGTATGTGGTGGCTGAGTAGCTTCAGAAGTTCTTGGACGAAACAGCTTATCTAAAAACATTCAGTCTGGTTTCAGGCCAGGGTATGGTATGGAGACAGCCTTGGTTGCTCTCTCTGATCTACTCCAGGGCAAAGACAAGGGACTGTCTTTGATCTTGATCTTCGTAGATCTTTCATCAGCTTTTTATACTGTCAGAATGTGCATTTGATGCTTTTCTGACATGTTTTATATTTCAGTTTTTTGTTAGGTTTTGAAATTGGTTTTCATGTTCTGGGGTTGGTGGTGATGAACTTTACATTTCTATTTATCACACCAACTTTCTGTCCCACCACAATTGTGCTAGTTTAAGGATGGAAAGATACTGGTTTGGCATAATTTCTTACCACACCTTCCCCCACGATAGCTCTGGTGGTGATGATCATTAATGTGGCTCTAACTGTGCTGTAATGGCTGTGGAATGTACTGTGATTAAAAAGCCTTAGCAGCATGGTTTGGTATGCGTGGGACATTCCCACTGTAGTGGCAGTTAGAGGCTAATTTAAGAGGAAAAGATGGATCAAGCTCAATGGCCTAAAAGAGTGATATATAAATGTATATTAGATGCTGACATGACATAAAGGTTAATATTGATAATGTGTTTAGACACAGACAGATATGTGATGATTTTGTTAAATGCAGACTGCTAGAAATAGTGCAAATTGAGTCCACTTTAATTGCCCTGGCTCAGTGCTAGGGAATCATGGGAATTGTATTTTTTTCTGAGACATTGAGCCTTCTCTGTCAGAGAGCTCTGGTGCCACAATAAACTCCAGTTCCCATGATTCCCTAGCACTGAGTCAGGGCAGTTAAAGTGGACTCAATTTGCACTATTTCTGGCAGTCTGCAAAGGCCCATAGTTTGGTTAACTGGAAAAAGGCGCAAAAGAAATCATATATCAGTACCTCAAGGATCTTGTGTCTGGGGTTAGTGGGAAGACTACAGATTCACATAGCCCTTGCCAGGTGCTAACCTTCCCAAAATGTTAAACATTATATCACACAAATAGACGAAGCACGGGAAGTCAGAGAACTCAGTGGCCAGTCATATAGTTACACAAACTCAAGGGGAAGGACCCTATCAAGTTCTATAAAAGTGTTTGAATGTATTATAACTATAAACTTGACAAAAAAAAGCCATAGACCTATGTTTTATGGTTTTCTTTTCTTCAACAAAGCTGTCCTTTTGACTATGAGCCTTGGATCTGTCTTTTTGGTCTGAAAGAAGACCTGTGGACAAGGTATTCCTGACAGACACCATTGACGATGGGATCCTAATGGACCGATTTTGTCAGATGGAAGTAGGATGCACTGTGTTACAGAGGTTCCACTCCTATCTGTTAGGTTGGTTCCAGAGAATGGCATTGAGGGAACCCATGGCCATGGTGCTCAACACATTTGAGATGTGGTGTTGGAGAAGAGTGCAGAGACTACTGTGGACAGCCAAAAAGACAAACAAATGGGCCATAGAACAGATCAAGCCTGAACTCTCCCTGGAAGGCAAGATGACTAAACTGAGGCTGTCATACTTTGGCCACAATAATTCCCTCTCTCCCTCCCTTTCAGCAATCACACCTGCCAAAACTAGCTGCTCTGTGCACCTTCACATAGCAGCTGGCTTCAGGAGGTGGTTGGCTCAGCTGCAAACATTTGTCCCTTCTCTTTCCTCCCAAAGTGCAGGGCTACTGTGTGAATGTGCACACAGCAGGCCTACGCTTCAGGAAGGGGAAAGAGGAACAATCACGGCATAGAACACCTTCCCACAAACATGCTTTATGCATAGAAGTAAGCTGTTGTGTGAAAGTGATGTGCGAAGGCAGTGTTGAAATCAGATCTTGCAACCTTGGATCACCAAAGAGCTATTGTGGGGGAAAGTATGGTAAGAAATTATGCCAAACCAGTATCTTTCCATCCTTAAACTAGCACGATTATGGTGGGACAGAAAGCTGGTGTGATAAAATCCTTACAGTAACTTCACATCTGCAGTATTCTTCAAAAAGGAGTTTTCCAAGCATCAGGAAAAACCTTTCTCAGTCAGGAAATCAAAAGTAAATAAATATTATTTCCATACCTACTGAGATTATGGTACTTTCACATGTTCCCCTTATCCTGTACTCTTTTATACTATGTCTACTAAATTATATACTTTGGGAGGGGGAATGAATCACATTAACAGCATCGTCAAAATGGAGGGGGAGTATTTAAATGTGACAAGTAAATAAATATGCTGTTCTCTTAATTCCTATGTGTGGGATACCGTAGTACCTCCAACTTGTCATAGTTAAGAATACGGTACAAATCTAACAATTCTAGTACCAATTTCTGATGTACAACTTCTATAAAAGGTCAGAAAAGTTCATCAGTAACTTTTATAATTTTTTACACAAGTTCCATATGCAGCTCTGTTATGGCAAACTCTTCGGTCACACTGTTCATTATTCATATATCAGATATATATATATATATATATATATATATATATATACACACACACACACACACACACACACACTTAATTATTGTAATGGGGAATATATTAAATATGACTCACTTTTACTGCAGCATCGATTTCCTTCTGACCTCTGAATAAATATTGATCTTTGTGATCTTTAAATGTAGTCTAAGGGTTATTATATTAATGGCATATTAATGGGAAGTAGCCCTGACCATGCAATATTAATATATTTGCATTGTTATGTCCCACATCTCACCCAAAAAGGAGAGGGAAAGAGGCTGAAGAGTCTATCTCCTCTTTGCCCGAAGTGAAATTAAGAAGCTCTTGCATTTTAATGAAGCATAAGACATTTTTATCTGGCTCAAACTGAAATGGTGTCAGCATAGTGGGCAAGGTTATAAACTGAGATGCTATGAGCTTGGTTGTGAGCCTGTATTCCAGTTCTGCTCATAAAATATGTGTCTCATCTCTGTATATAAGGGTGTTTCACAGTTTGCCAGCCATTATTTTCAGTGCTGTTGAGTCCATACCCTCCAACTCTCCTGATCTGGCAGGGACAGTCCCAATTAATCCTCTCTCATCTAACTTTTTAGCTACTTTTAAAATGCCCTAGTTTCTTCCTTCCACTTCCTGCTTTGTCCTCAGATGATAATAATAATAATAATAATAATAATAATAATAAATATTTTACCCCGCCCCTCTGTTAAAAACAATTGGGGCAGCTTACAGCAATTAAAAATTACATCAATGCAATCTTAAAGCCCCAACCCCTCACTCTCCCCATAAAAACGTATTGAACTAACATCCGTTAAAATCTAACAAATCTTAAAATAACATAAAACAGACAAAAATGAATCCACAGCAGACAAATCAGGGACATAAAAGGCTAAGGGCACGGCTCCTGAGGCCGGGATCTAATCAGGAAAGGCCTGCCAAAAGAGATCCGTCTTTAGCGCCTTTTTCAAGCTGCTCAGGCTCTTCATCTGACGGAGCTCATCCGGTAGGCCATTCCATAATCTGAGGGCAATTATTGAGAAGTCCCTCTGGGAGGTTGCAAACAGCCCAGATTTTTGTGGCTGAAGCAAATTCCTCCCAGAGGACTGGAGTGTGAGGGGAGGATTATATGGGAGGAGGCGGTTCCAAAGATAAGTTGGACCCAAGCCATTCAGGGCTTTAAAGGTCATAACCAACACCTTATACTGGGCCCAGAAACTGATGGGCAGCCAGTGGAGAGATTTTAACACTGGAGTAAAATGGTCTCTCCGGGATGTTCCTGAGACCACTCTGGCTGCCATATTTTGTACCAACTGAAGTTTCTGGACTAAGCATGAGGGTAGCCCCATGTAGAGCGCATTACAGAAATCAAAGCAAGAGGTTACCAGTGTGTGTACCACAGTTTCAAGGTCCCTTACTTCCAGGAAAGGGCACAGCTGGCATATCAACCAAAGCTAGTAACAGGCAATCCTGACCATCGCATTTACCTGATTTGTCATCTGGAGTGACGGATCCAGGAGCACCCCCAGACTGCGAACACAGACCTTCATGGAGAGTGTGACCCCATCCAGGAATGGAGGATGTATCCCAATACCTGATTTTGGGGGCGTTACTGTGAGTACCTCTGTTTCGTCTGGATTCAGTCTCAATCTGTTTTTCCTCATCCAGTCTATTACTGCCTTAAGACAGTCATTGAGGAGAGAGACGCCTTCACTGCCCATCAGTTTCCGGGCCTAGTATAAGGTGTTGGTTATTACCTTTAAAGCCCTAAATGGCTTGGGTCCGTCCTATCTTCAGGACCTCCTCCTCCCCTACAATCCACCCCACACACTCCCAGAGGGCCTTCTCAGCAACCGCTCCCAGACTATGGAACAGCCTGCTGGACGAGATCCATCAGATTACGACCTTGAGCAGGTTTAAAAAAGCTGTTAAGACGGATCTCTTCCAGCAGGCTTTTCCTGACGAGATTTCCTGGCCTTAGGAGTCAGCCTATTTTCTCTTCTCCAACTCTGCCATAGCTGCTGCTACTGTCCTTTTATTATCGCTCCGGAAAGATTATTTTAAATATGTTTTAATGTATTGCTATATTTTAATTTTTAATTTGTTTAATACTTTCTTAAGGGGTGGGTGGATTTCGAGGTTTTGGATGTGTATTATATTTATATTTGTATGACAATTTTAATGTTGTAAGCACCCCAATTGTTTGGCAGAGGGGTGGGATATAATAATAATAATAATAATAATAATAATAATAATATAAAGTTGCAAGTCCAGTTTGGCATTGTAAACCTGCTTGTAGGAGAAGAGAACAGATGAGTTTAGGACACACCCATGAGAATGAGGTTAGATAGTGTTGAAATGTGTGTAGTGTGCCAGAAAACTGACAATGAAAATGAACTTATTTGAGATGTGGTGCTGGAGAAGAATACTGAGGATATTGTGGACAATCAAAAAGCCAAACAAATGGGTCCTTTAACATATCAAGCCTGAATTCTCCTTGGAAGGCTGTTGTACTTTGGCCACATCATGAGAAGGCATGACCCGTTAGAAAAGACAATAATGCTAGGAAAGGTAGAAGGCAGCAGAAAGAAAGGAACATCACGTGCCACATGGATAGACTCAATCAGAGAGGTCATGGGCCTGAATTTACAGGACCTAAGCAGAGTAGTGGAGTATACAGGATCTTGGAGATGCCTCATCCACAAAGTTGCCATGAGTTGTGGTTGATTCGAGGGCAGTTAACAACAGCAGCAGCAACAAATACTATCACCTCAGTCATGTAACCCACTTCGTTGTCATCTTATTCTGCTGCAGGCTGCAAACTCAGCCTAATCCTATTAAGACTGGTCAGAGATTCAGGATAGATAAAAGTACTTGTTTACACAGAGCATAGTAAATGTGCAGTGACAGCTGCCAACTTGGATGGCTTTGAAGGTGACTAGACAAATGTGTGGAGCATAAAGCTATAAATGGCTACCAGTCATGAGGCTAGCTTGATATTACAGGTTGAATATCCTTTATCTGGAATTTCCAAAATATAAAATGCTCCAACATCCAAAATTGTCCACATGGATGGCTGGGAGAGTGATATCTTTGTTTTCTGATAATTGAGTGTACACCAACTTTGTTTCATGCACAAAATTATTTAAAAATATATTATGCATAAAATTACCCTCAGGCTATGCATATAAGGTGTATATGAAACATAAATGAATTCCATAGTTAGACTTGGATCTCATCTCCAAGATACCTCATTATGGATATGCAAATATTTTTTGCATGTTCTGGTCCCAAGAATTTTGGATAAGGGAGACTCACCCAATACCATCAGAATCACTGTCTGCATGCTTCTCAGTATCACTGTTGGCTGGAGGAGCTGATGCCAATGGAATGGTGAATCCACTCTGGGTTTTACTCTTGAATTATCCAAGGCTATGGAACGTTTTGGTGGGGAGGAGTCAGCACTTTGATAGCTCCTTTAAAGTTCCATATAAATCACAGAACAAACTTATTTGTCCAGTAAAATCAAGTCATCTCCTATCTGGCAGGGATCTGGTTGACCTGTGTGGGAAATATTATGGTGAACTTGATGGACCTTTCATCTGATTCATCAGGGTTCTTTTAATGCAGAGATTGGATGTTATCACACGGGGTCTAAAGCAGACCCAATCCACACTCAATCCCGTCCTATTGCGTTTTTTCCCCCCGTGTGTTCACACAACGTCGCACAGAACCCCGTCCCAACCCCTTCCCAATGCGGCATCATCCCCGTTCTTTTGAATGCCGGTTTCTTGAGGAAGTACAAGTGCGCGACCAAAATGATACCGCAATGATAGCGCTTTCACCGTATGTCTGATCACCAGATATGTATCCTGGAGCCCAGGCCCCGTGAAGGCTTGGAAAAGGGTGTGTGTGACAGCCGGCTGTCACACACACACACACACACACCTTCCCAAGAGAGAGCCTCTCTGAGCAGAAGTCCTCAGAGCGGCTCTCTTTCCCGGCTTGGGTTGGGAAGGTGTGTGTGTGTGTGTGTGTGTGTGTGTGTGTGTGTGAGACAACCGGCTGTCACACACACACACACACACACACACACACCTTCCCAAGTCTGGAAGCCTGGTTGCTTTCCTTGGGAAGAGGCCGGGCTCGGACCCCAGCCTCCTCCCAAGGAAAGCAACCAGGCTTCCCTGGGGAGGAGGCCAGGGTCGGAGGCATCCTCCGACCCTGCCCTCCTCCCAAGGAAAGCAACCAGGCTTCCCTTGGGACGAGGCCAGGGTCAGAGGCATCCTCTGACCCTGCCCTCCTCCCAAGTCCCAAGGGTTGCTGTCACACACACCCCTTCCCAACCCTGGGCCGGCTTGGGGAGGGGTGTGTTTGACAGCCGCGGCAAGTGACAGCCACGGCTGTCCTGTTTCTGCGCATGTGCAAGAACATCCTTGCTGGGTTCTGGAAGGGATCTTCTCACTTGTGTGTGAACGGCAGATACGGTTCCCAGGAGCGCATCTATCGCGGTTTCGTTAATTGCATAATGATGCTAGTTGCGTCTGATAGCCATTTCCGTCTTGCGGGGTCTATACCAGTATAGTTCTGGATTGATTCCATACCACTTTCTTGCCGCTTTGAGACCCGCGTGTGATAACATCCATTGGGAGTTCCCCCATGGGCTTCCAGGGCTGTTCTGTGATCCCCAGGAATCAAATAAATTCCCCCCTAGGAGCTATGGAGACATTTTAGGCCCTTCAAAGGACTTTTTCTAAAACTAGAAGTGTTTTTGAATGGTTTCTCCTGGACCTAAAATTATCTGGGGGGCACAAAAATGCTAGCCATGCTCCCTAGAGGAATCATCCCTAATATATGGGCCTGTACTATAGTCTGCCCAAGTTCTGATAAATATATAAGGAATAAAAGCACTCCATCTGTGGGTCCAGTTTTGCAAAGGTATGATACAACTCATTCCTGGGAGGCAAATCAGGATAGGGGTGGATGAGAGTTTCAGTTTCAGTTTTGTTTTGGATGAGATGTTTTCACATTTCATAAATTTCTTCAGAGATTTATGGGTGAGAAGAATCCCCCCTTTCCCCCCCTTTCATGTGAACATTGTAGCAAGAGTCATGGACAGATTTGTCCATTCAGGCAGAGGAGTTTGAGTGCGTAACTCTCATTTTTAATTTCTGTGTATATGACAATGTTTTTGGTGCCAAATATGAGTTGCTACTTCTTTTTTTCTGATGGACTCCCTGGCTTTAACAACTACTCAGCAGCTAGATTCATTATGACTGGCCGGTGTTTTTGGCAGTTATAGTCCAAGCTCTAGTTCTCCTTCTTCATGAAAGGTCCAAGACATCCTTGGACCATCCGTGCTATATATCTAATAGGCATTCACCCCAAATCCTTGATAATTTGCATCCTATTCCATATTGACAGACTTTCATTGGTCTACATCAGGGGTCCCCAAACTTTTTGATGTGGGGGCCGGTTTGCTGGCCCTCAGATCTCCGGGGGGCCGGAGGCACACGTGCGCATGCGCACGACTCAGGCGCCATTTTGTGTTCAAAAATGGCACCCAGAATCATGCGCATGTACCCAGCATCACGCACGCATGCGCACGACTCCGGGCACCATTTTGGAACACAAAATGGCGCCTGAGTAGTGTGCATGCGCGTGCGACACCGGGCACCATTTTGTATTCCAAAATGGCGCCTGGAGTAGTGTGCATGGGCATGCAATGGCGGGTGCATGTGCACGACTCCAGATGCCATTTTGGAAGACAAAATGGCACCTGCCGTTGTGCGCAGGTGGTGGCGGCGGCGGCAGGACCGGCTGCAGGCCAGTAAGAAGGTCTCGATGGGCTGGGTCCAGCCCACAGGCCGTAATTTGGGGACTCCTCGTCTACATGAAGGCACACTGGACTCCTCAGAGATCTTCTCAATATCCAGGCACCTCTTCTTTTATTTTTACCTCATTTACTTTCATTTCTAAAATACAAATATATAAAGACCAGAACAGGAAAGGACAAAAAGAAAAAGAAGAGGAAAGTGAACACTGATTTACATCACATTCACAATATCCTTTTCTAGAACTATAACCATCAGACCTATCAGTGGCATTGGGTGGATTCCATTGTCAATGAGGTCATACTGGATTTCACTTCAAACTTTAAAGGAGCACTCAAAGGGTATGAAATTATTTTGGGGATAGATAGCTGCATTAAAGTTTAGACTTGAATGGACTCACTGCCCCACTTGCAAGAAAACCACCAGCTGCTGGTGGACCTGATCTGTAATCCATATGATTCAGGCAAAACAGTTCTGTCTATTCCACCACCAATGTCTTAACTGGCAGCAAAAATAAGGACATTAAAAATCCCTGACATAGCTGGACTAACCTACTTCCGACCAGTAACATATAGAAGAGTTCCTCTGAAAATCCAGCTTTGTAATACTCACTTTTTTTCTCCAAACAATAAAAAGTCTGGGGAAGAAATGGTTAAGAGGTGATATGATAGTCCTGTTTAAATATTTAAAGGGATTTCATACTGAGAGGATGAAGCAAACTTGTTTTCTGCTGCTCCAAAGAATAGGACACGGAGCAGTGGAGTCAAGCTAAAAGAAAACAGATTCTACATCAACATTAGAAAGAACTTCCTGATGGTAAGAGCTGTAGACAATGGAATATGCTGCCTTGGGGTGTGGTGTAGTCTCCTTCTTTGGAGGTTTTTAATCAGAGACTGGCTGGTCATCTCTTGGGGTGACTTGATTCTGTATTCCTGCATGTCAAGGCATAGTTGGAGTGGATGGCCCTTGTGGTCTCTTCCAACTCTATGATTCTCTGATTCAAAGGTCTCAACTCATTTCTATTGGCTTTGGGTTATAATGCAAGTGGCAGGAAAATAACAATAATAATGTTGCATAGCATGAAAAGCTTGGGAAAGTTACTTTTTTACACCACAAAACACATGGAAACCTCCCAGCCAGCATAGTCAGTGGTGGATTCTGAGAACTGTAGTCTAAAAAAATGTATAAGCTTATTGCACTGTGTTCTTGTAACTTAATGGGTACGTGATGAAAACAGAATGGAACATATTTTATCACACGGTATGATCCTCATCGAGTTCTCATTCTGTGCTCTGACAGTTCCTAGCCCGTTCCAGGAGGAGAACTGTAAAAATGCGTCCTCAGCCAGCAAGAACGCTTTCAGACTGTTCAATATGATGTGTGTGAGATAATCCTATCCGGTCTCAATCTATCCTTGTGTTCTGATTGGCTAAGACAACCTCCTCCCCTCCCATCCTAGAATATCCACAAACTTAACTCAACTCTTCTGGTGTTGACGCAAGGAAGGTGCCACAGGTAATTTAAAAAATGTTTTTTTTATTTTTGTAGATTGAATTGTGTCGTGTTTACGAGAAAAAATAATGAATGCTCGCTATCTAAACCTCTCGGTAGCATTCTTTCCAATGCAGACACAGGGGTTTTCGCAACAGTAAGCATGCACCAATGAGGGACGGCTGAGGAACTAATTTAGTGCCGGTACTGGTACAACAGTAAATGCAGTGCAATGATATGTGTCCTCATAACATTACTATCGCATTATCAATAGTATAATGCGGTAACACCCGATGTCAGGGACAGCCAGGTTGAGGACATGGAGGACTCTGAGGATGAGGATGCTGAGCCAGGTCCCAACTTGGTGCTACCAGCTCCCATGGACTTAGTTGAACCTGGGCCTAGCTCTGTGGGACCTCAGCAGAGAAAGCCTCACCCCAGCAGAAGTTTCAGGCCTGGAAGAGACAGAGGAGCAGGACACGGAAGTACCTACCTTTGCTCAGAGGAGGACAGAAAAGGCGTGCCTCCAGCGTTCTCAGAAGTTATCAGAGAAATGTGCAGCTAAGGCCAAACAGCTGTGAGTGGGAGCTGTGCTATATAAGCAGCTGAGGAAAGCCAAGTGCCTTGTCAGAGCTTATCTTGGAATTCCCGGCGAAAGCTTTTGACTCTTGGCTTGACTCTGGACTGCTTTGGATATTGTGACCTTCGAAATGGCTTTGGACTACCTGCTTGTGATAACCCTAGGCCTCGGACTGCTCTCTTTGACTTGCCTTTTGAACTCTGGACTCACTGTTTGGCTGCTTGAAGCAATCCCTGGTATTGTACTTGCATCTGTGTTTGTGTGCTGGAGACGGACTTTGTTCTTAACAGCCACGCTGTTGGCAGCTTTCCTGGACACCCGTTCCCATATCGTTACGTTCCAGGGACTCGGTGGGAACGTCACAGCTTAGTAATTTCCTTAAGCTCTAAATCAGTGGTTCTCAAATCTTTTACCCTTGTGACCCCCCCTTTACATCTACATGCAGATGTTGCCCCCCTCCACTTGACATAGTATATGAATAAACATATTTTGTTTGTTTAGTGTTCTTATTTTCATCCACACATTCATGTATATTCATATTTTAATATTCTATAAGGAAATAGCTCTTCACCTCTGTCTTCTCCTCCATCAGGCAACTCAGGGGAAAAACCTTTAGGAAGCAGAGGAGGGATCAAGGACTCATGCCCCCCTTGAGCGACTCTCATACCCTCTCATGGGGATCCTGCCTCATAGTTTGAGACCCACTACTTAGAATGTATGCTGCCTTGAGTCCCTATATTGGTAGAAAGGTTGGAAATAATAATAATAATAATAATAATAATAATAATAATAATAATTGCAAGCTCAATACAGTTTGCAAGCCCAGACTGATGTGTATACTCACCTCAGTCAAAGGGGATGCCACAGGGTGGTCTCTATGTCATGGAGGCAGTAAATCTGCTCTGGGTTTTCATCCAAACTTCAAAGGAGCTTTCCAAGATGTTGAGCCTCCTCTCCTCTGATTAGGTTCACCAGCCTGCAAAGCTCCTTGAAAGTTCACCACCACACTGACATGGAAGACCCTAGCCCCTTCTTCAAAGTTCAGACTGGATTCAACACTTTACTCACATAGGAGATAGCTGCCACTTGCTGACTTCAGGTGGCCCAGTGCACCTTCCTTCTTCCAGCCACATTGCCAACATACATCCACTTGCACTAGCAGCCTCAAAGACACAAGTCATCCTTAAACAAGACACACAAGCACATCACCTGTGACAAGGTGTGTGTGTTTGTGTGTGTGTGTTGCTCCGATGTATATAACATGAGGCTACCAGAGTGTTTAAAAAACGATTGATTGTTGCCTTTAGTTATTCTGTACAGATTCTGCTGCATGTTCAGAACCCTTGGAAAAGGGGCGAGCAAAAAGGCTATCTTTTGAATTCCTGTTTGTGTTATTACCATCTAATGAATTCGGTTCTACAGCAGGTGTCAAATCATATCTGTTGTTTTGCAATCGACTCTGAATGGAAGATGTATTGCTCCTGCAAATGAATCTAATATGAATCTAATGAGCAGTAATGAGCAACTGTTTTGTCATTATTGAGGCAACCACTGTGATACTAATAAACTCACATTTCTGCTCTTTAGAAGAAAGCACTGGCCAGGATTTATAATGTGGCCTTAATGTCCCCAACGCCTGAGGCAAAAGAGCAAAGTGAAACCTCCCTAAACTGAGCATAATTTAGTCATTTTCGATCCAACGGTCCTCTTATTTTGTCTTATTAAAATGAAGTGGGTTTTATGCCTTTCGAGCATTCTCTGCCTTGAAAGGAAAAGATGAAGGATGATTGTCTATTAAAGGAACATAAAGTTAAAGAGATGGGCATTCTGCCTTAATTTCATTTAATGTAAATATAATAATTGTCTGCCTCTGTACTCAATGGTCCTTTTGTCGCCATAAAGGCAACAGTGCAAATAGGCTTAGAAGCAGAACATTCCCGGTTTCTCAAGGATGAATGTTTCAAAATGGAAGTTACTAGCTAGGCCAGGAACAGCACGAATTCACAGAATCATAGATTCATAGAACTGGAAAAGGCCCCAATCCTCCCTCAATACAGAAATCTAGCTACAACATCCCCAGCAGATAACTGTCCAGACTCTTTCTGAAGCTGTCCAGAGAAGGAGATCCCACCATCTCTCTTAGGCAACTGGTTCCATTGTCAAACTTCTCTCACCATCAAGAAGTTCCTTCTCATGTTCAGTTGAAATTTACCCTCCTGTAACTTCAAACCATTAGATGTGGTCCTACCCTCTGGGGCAGCAGAGAACAAAGCTGTACTCTCTTCTTTATGACAGCTCTTGAGGTATTTAAAGAGGACAGTTGTGTCGGCCTAAGTATTCTCTTCTCCAGGCTGAACATGTCTAATTCCTTCAACTTTTCCTCATGTTTTGTTCTCCATGTCTCTTATGAGCCTCGTTCTTCTCTGAACCTGCTCCTTCCTAAAATCAGACACCCAAAACTGAACACACTACTCCAGATGAGGCCTGACCAGCACAGATTATATTAGGACTATTACTTCCCCACAGTTAGAAACTATGCTTCCATTTTTGTTGTTACCTGCCTTCAAATTGATCCTGGCTCATGGCAACTCTGTGGATGAGATACCTCCAAGATTTCCCATCCTCCACTGTTCTGCATAGGTCCTGTAATTTCATACCCACAGCCTTCTTAATAGAGTCCAACCATCTAGCATGTGGTCTTCCTCTCTTCCTACATCCCTCCATATTTCATAGCATGATTGTCTTTTCTGTTCACGTAGGCTAAAAAAAACAGACGTTGGTCCCACCTTTAGGTAACTTTCAATCCTGGGCTGTAGGCAAGAAAGGCATAGCAAGACTAAGTACAGATGGCATCAGAGGCTGGCATAGCCAGAACTGTGAGGAGTGAGATAAGCATAGAATGATAGAATTGTAAGAGATGCCAAGGAAAATTTAGCTCCTCACTAAAGCACCTCTGAGATATGGCCATCTAACTTCTGTTTAAAAACCTCCAGTGAAAGAGAACCCACCACCTTCTGATATAGCCTATTCAGGGTTGTAGCAATGGTGGAGGGGGAAAATAAGGGCAATACTCCCTAACTAGGAATTTTGCCCCAGGATGAAATTTTCCTTTCGTCTCAAATTTCTAGCATTGCAGATGAGCATTTAGCAATATAGATTAAGCATTCAAATAAAAGCAAAGTCCCAACACCAACATACCACAAACTTACTGAAACATTGTATATATACTAGAAAGCCTTTCCATCCATGCATACTTTGCATGCCACAAGACTCACCTGTAGATGTGTGTGAAAATTTATTCTCAGTTTTCACACAGGTGCTGACATCATACAAGTGTTCAATGTATCATCGGAGAAAGGAAATGAAGTAATCTTGCCTTTTGAAAGGTAACATTTGAAATAATTTCAAGAGGGCAGGTTCTCTGCAAGTCTGATAAGAAATCACAACTCATTAGCCTTTATAATAAAGGTTCATATCATTACACTGCAATGATTTGGACAATATGCATTTACTTCCTAGTCATGGTTATTTCATTTACACAACTACTTTTAATATGGAAAATCGTGCATTTCAAACTGATTTGCTTTTTTCAGAAGCTTCACAACAAATTTTCTATTTAAAAGGCACTAACTGGGGGCTATATTTGTCATTTAGCCTAAGTACCCTAAAGGCACCAGGCATCTTGTTTGATCTTGGAAACTAAGCAGGGTCAACTCTAGTCAGTACTTGGATGGGAGACCAACAATGAATACCAGGTGCTGTAGGCTACATTTTAGAGGAAGGAACTGGCAAAACCACCTCTGAGTATTCTTTGCCTAAGGAAACTCAACAGTCAACCTGAAGGTACAGACACATACATTTTTGTTACTACCTCTGAAAACCTCTTTTATACTGACTGATGGCCAAACTCCTATACCCCCCCCCCCATTTTCTTTGCAACTCCCCATGTAAATTGTCTTTCTACACCCAACCGTATTCCAGCGCAGAACAGTTCTTATTGTCAAAATGTTCTCTCTCATGTTTAGTCAGAATCTCATTTCTTGTAATGTGAATCTATTGGTTTGGCCCTTATCCTAACCAAATGCACTGGTTTTTGGGCTCATCTTCTACATGACATCCCTGTAGATCTATCTTCAAGGATTATTCAATTTTGGAAGCAAAACAGGGCCACAAACAGGTAGTGTTTTATCACCATCACCATCACCATCATCCTCTTTATATCATCTTTGCATCCTTCCTTTCCCACTAAATACCCTGGGATTTCCTGGGTGTGAAGGGATTTGTAATTTTGTGAGGAAGTTAGAATTCTCTGACAAAAGGTTTTGGCACTGTTTCAGGGGAGATGGCTAGACAAGTCTAAGTACTTAGCAAACAACAAATCCTAGAATTCCATAGAATGGTAACATAGCAGTGGAAGTGATGTCAATCTGCTGTAAGGATGCTGTGTGGAAACACCAACTCACATAGATATCTGTCCTCCAAGAAAGGCAAATGGCCAGTTGTCTGAAGATGAAGAGTTTGCCACTGGAATGGTTGCTTCAGTCTGTGTGATGGAAGAACCAGGCCTGTACTCATATGGTATATTACATGGAACAAATTTCTAAAATTTTTAAAGAAGAATTTGGGTTTCAGCGGCAATATACGAGTATGCATATTTAATAGGACTTTCAGTAGACAAAATATGGGGCTAACACTCAATAACTATGCATTGTTTTTGCAAAGTTGAGTTTGCAAGACTCGGTAATGAGTGTGAATTCTGAGCACTCCAGAACAGAATCTTCTTCCTTTATCTTCCAAGATGGAGAAGAAATTCTGATGGAAATGATGCTTTGTTCAAAAGACAACCAAACAGAAAAAGTGAATCATTTTTTTTATGTTGAACCAAGCAAAGAAGAACTGCAGGTGTCTTTATTGCAAGACAAAGCTTGGAAAAGTTTCTTTTTGGATTAGAAATCCCAGAATCCCCTATCACACTTGCTCAACACAAAGTCTTCCTTTGGTATGTAACCAGATTGTGACCTATGGGTATATTTCAAGAAGCATCTGCTCAACATGTTTGCAAACTGCTTAACATGTTTGCAATATCCAGCAAGAATGATCAAGCTTATTCTGGCTGGATCCTCTCTCAGGTTAACGGAAAGCAGTCATCCAAGAGCTTATGGAAACAGGACGTCTGAATGATCAGAATCAGTTTTGCAGAGAAGATGGCCAACATCCAGATTCCTGCATTCCACTACTCAGCTCCTTTCCTAGTATAAATAATACACACGATAATACAATAATGCTGCCTTTTTTTAAAAGAGAGAGTAGACAGCTGGGGACCCACCATCACAGCCTGCAAGTAATGTCCTGAAAAGTGGTTCCAGCAGCTTTCTGAAGGCGAAGTGCTAGCCCTCCATCAAAAATAATACTTGTGTTTGGTACCGCGCTTTCTCCCTAGGCAATAAAAGGAGACTTACTGTAGGGATTTGTTCGGAAGGTTGAATAATTCTGCACTGAGTACAGCTGTTTGTTTTACTGCACTATGCACTATATACACATTTAAGTACAGAACAGAGAACATATTGCTGGCATTTAAGGTATTATTATAGACACAGTGGTGTAATTACGAATGGGGGAACCAAAGGAAGGGAGAGCAGGAGGCGGTATTGCAAGAACTACTTCCCAGTATTGTGAATTAGAAAATACCAAAAGCCCTGCTGGCTTAAAGCAGTGAAATGCCTATTTCAGAGGCAATTAAATTCCAGTCCATGGGTGTAGCTATGTTCATATGGGCTTGAAAAAGCCCAGTTTTTCTGCTGCTCTCCTTTTCTTGCTGTCTCTTTCTTTTCCACCATAGTGAGCTGAACGTCTGCCACTAGGCAGATGGGCTCTGGAGTTCTTGTTAACATCATGGCCAAATATTAGCAGCATGAAAGAGTCAATTTGTATTACAGGCAGGGTGACCAGATGTTCTCCTTTTCCAAGACACATCCTACATGTCAACCTTCGGTCCAGAAGGAATTCCAATTTTTGTTGTTGTTAACTGCCTTCATGTCGGTCTTGACCCATGGCAGCCCTATGGATGAGACATCTCCAGGCCCCCCTGTCCTCTACTGCTCTGCCCAGCTCCTGCAAACTCATGTTCATGGTCTCTTTAATAACGTCTATCCATCTTGCATGTGGCCTTCCTCTCTTTCTACTTCCCTCCACCTTTCCTAATATTATTGTCTTTTCCAACGATTCATGCCTTCTCATTATGTGTTCAAAGTACGACAGTCTAAGTCTTGTCATCTTCGCTTCTAGGGATATCTCTGGCTTGATCTGTTCTAGGACCCATTTCTTTGTCCTTTTGGCTGTCCATGGAATCCTCAGCACTCTTCTCCAGCATCACATTCTCTCAAATGCATTGATTTTCTCCTATCTTCTTTCTTGACTGTCCAGCTCTAACATCCATACATGGGAATATGTCCTCCATTGTGAGCATGACTAAGAAGCATTCAGTTATATTTATATTAGGGTTTTTTTTAGCTTTTATGTTGTAATGCCCTACATTTTTCTTGAATGTCCTACATTTTATGGTGCCTTTTCCTCCTTTGTGGATATGACATCTAGTCACCCTGATTAGAGGTTGAGTCTCCCTTATTTGGAATTCCAAAATCTGAAATATTCCAAAA
The DNA here is from genome assembly GCA_026167975.1 of Phrynosoma blainvillii. Taxonomy (NCBI): domain Eukaryota; kingdom Metazoa; phylum Chordata; class Lepidosauria; order Squamata; family Phrynosomatidae; genus Phrynosoma; species Phrynosoma blainvillii. The sequence goes on along the minus strand of JANUYF010000001.1, from coordinate 17,577,740 downwards.
TCCAAAATTGTCCATATGGGTGGCTGAAATAATAACGTCTTTATTTGTGTATAAAATTACTTATGTGTTCACGGTATATATGAAACATAAATCAATTTCATCTTTAGCCTTGGGTCCCATCTCCAAGATATCTCATTATGTGTATGTAAACATTGCAAAATAAAAAAAAAAAATCTGAAATCCAAAATGCTTCTGGTCCCAAAACATTTCAGATGAGGAGACACAACCTGTACTTACTTTGTAAGGTACTGCATATACTTGTGTACAAGTCAACTTCATGTCAGAGGCATCACTATAGGAGTATGTGCTGGGTGCAGACCAGACCAAACGACACTTTAAGGAGTGGTGACACCACTGCTACCCAAACATCTGCCTTTTGGCAGAAATGGGCTCTGGCATTCATCTGCATCCCTTTAAAATGCTGAAGAGATGATGTGTGTGATGTGATGATCAGTGAGAGGAGAAAGGAAAGACCCTAAGTCTTTTTTTAAAAATTAACTTTTAAAATAAAAAATAAACTTTTTAAAAAGTTTATATTTTTTTATTCTTTTGAAATTTTCTTTAAAGACATCACATTTTACTAAATTTTCACTTTAACCACATGAAACAATGTACATGTAAATACATTTGGGCTATGCATATGATATTGTAAATTAAAGGTGTAATTTTAATTTTGCTAGGTTTTTTCTCTCACAATTATTTTATCTCACAATTATTACATTCAGTGACATATGGGAATTATGATATATGAGTAAGATTAGCACCAAAAAAAAAAAAAAAAAACATTACTAAGGGTTATGTATGGTGTGGAATGGGAGAAGCTCAATGAGAGGGTGACACCATGGATTACTGCACAGGGTGACGCCATCCCTAGTAATGCCACTGCCTCATGTATAAATTGAGAGCAAGTTTTGGGGCCAAAATTACAGATTTTGATATAAACCATAGATAAGTCAAAGGTGGTGCTGCCATCACCTCATCCTCACTGCTCCCCTTGCCACTTGGCGGTCCATGAGGGCAAGCGCCAAATAACCACAGCCACCACCACCTCTCTGCTACTCAGTCCTTTTCCTTCTCAATCTGGGCTCTCCAGCTAATAATAATAATACATACATACATACATACATACAGATTAAGATGAGGAACAGCAACAGATTAAAATACAACACAACAAAATCAGTTAAAAACACACAATTTTTAAAGAACAAATAAGACAAATACATATTAAAACAATCCATATTTTAAAATTCTTAATTTTAAAAATCACAGTTTAAAAGGCCTACTGAAAGAGAATAAGGCCCTATACAGACCAGCCAAAAGGGCTGGCCTGGGGGTGGAATCGGGGTGTGGCGACCACATGCCAGCCGCCCTTACTCCGTCCCGATGCCATGTGCCCCACTGCATCATGACGCTCCCTTGGTGCAGCATTCAGACATGCTGCACCAAAGGAGCGCGGAAAAGCCGCCGCCGTGGTGGCAAGGGCAGCTTTTTGCCACTCCAAAAAGAAGCGGCATTTGCCAGCTCTTTATAGAGCGGCAAAGTGCCAGATCGGGGCTGCAGTGTGCAGTTGCCATGGCCCCAATCCAGCAAGGAAAGGGCCAGTGGGATGCTGGCCCTTAGGAGCTGTCTCTACAGCCCTTATGCTTTAATGATGTTTTACATTTGGATGGCATATTCAGCTATCTCTTCCAGCAGATTGTTCCACAGTCTATGGGTGGCTAAAGAAAAAAAATCCTCTGGGGGACAGCTGCCAACCTAGTCCTGGCTGATTGGAATAAATCTCCACCCAGATGAATTATTTGAGAATATGGAATGAATTATTTGGGAGGAGGCAATCCCATAGGAAAGGGAATATGGGAGAAGATCAGTTTCCAATCAGGAAGGGAAACTTTTCCAACATTGATTTGTCTGCCATTGGCTCCAGGATGTTGCAAAGGATTCTGGCAGGATGGAATCTCTCTTGAGCTTTGCAAAGCCCTGGCTGTTTTTCTTAGGGTTTAGCATTACTCTCCTTTTATAGCTGCAACAAGATTCCAAATTAAGTTGTAATGTTCTTTTTAATAGGGTTGTATAAATAACCAAACAAAATATTTAATGAATGGAGAGGACCATCATAACCCATCATTAATTTAATTGCATCAAGTTTGGTTTTTTCTTTCTCTCCAGTATGCTTGCAGTTTACTCCTGATTTTCCAGCGCAACAACAATTGTTCTCATGACCAGTTTTATAGATTGTGTTTTTCTCCTGTGCTGAATATGTTGTAGTGATTTTCTTTGAGGAGAGATTCCTCTTTTTTCAAAACCCAAACCTTATTGGATATTTCCATACCCAACATGAAAACTCAGACACATGTGGGCAAGCACTATCAGAGTGTGGTCAAGATGACATAATTTAATTTTTTTAAAGTTAATAAATTAATAATGAGGAGGAACATGCACGCTAGGAAAGGCTGCAGTTTTGCACTTCAACTCAGCTTACAGCATAAAGAGATAAAGGGAGAAAATGAGAGGAGGAGAGAGAAACTGGGACATTTTTAAAGCAATTGAAAAGTTGACACAACAGAGGATTGATCAGGGCTATCCCTTCCATAGGACATATGCAGCTTAAAATTCCTTTCCTATTATCTTTATATTCATAAGATAATTTGGAAAATAATTTACATGGAGCTCACTATCCATATGTTGGGGAGATTTTTGATTTCAAAATCTCTTCTCCCACCGCATACAGAGGGTAATAAAAAAAAAAAGAAAAATCTCCATTGGTTTTAGTGGAAGTTGTTTTATTTCTAGTTTACCCCCATGTTGATGATGATGATGATCATGATGATGATGATAATAATAATAATAATAATAATAATAATAATAATTTATTTGTATCCCGCCCCTCTGTCAAGCAATCGGGGTGGCTTACAATAATTAAAATTCCATGCAATATATTAAAATACAATCCAAAAAATCCAAAAAAACCACCCACCATTAAAAATTTATCAAACCAATTATCCATTAAAACAGCATAATTAAAACATCATAAATAACTCAACTCACTAAAACAAAACAAAGAGAGACAGATAGAGCAGCGACTTCAGCCAAGGATAGGAGAGGAGGGGATAAAAAACTCCTGAAGCCAGAAATTCTAGTCAGGAAAGGCCTGCCGGAAGAGATCCGTCTTAACAGCCTTTTTAAAGCTGTTTAAGGTCGTAATCTGATGGATCTTGTTCAGCAGGCCTTTCCATAATCTGGGAGCGGTTACCAAGAAGGGCCTCTGGGAGGTTGCAGACAGCCTTGTTTTTATTGGTTCAGCAGGTTCCTCCCAGAGGAACAGAGTGTGCGGGGAGGATTGTATGGGAGGAGATGGTCCCCAGAGATAGATTGGACCCAAGCCATTTAGGGTTTTAAAGTTAATAACCAACACCTTATACTGGGCCCAGAAACTAATAGGCAGCCAGTGGAGAGACCTTAATACCAGTGTTATATGGTCTCTCCTAGATGTTCCAGAGACCAGTCTGGCTGCCATGTTTTGTACTAATTGAAGTTTCTGGACTAAGCACGAGGCTAGCCCCATGTAGAGTGCATTGCAGAAGTCAAGACGGTAGGTTACCAGCACATGCACCACTTTCTCAAGGTCCCTTACTTCCAGGAAAGGGCGCAGCTGGCATATCAGCCAAAGCTGATAACAGGCACTCTTAACCGTCGCATTTACCTGATTGGTCATCTGAAGCGACGGATCTAAGAGCACCCCCAGACTGCGAACACAGTCCTCCAGGGAGAGTGTGACCCCATCCAGGATTGGAGGTTGTATCCCTATTCCTGGTTTCGGGGCCACTACATTGAGCACCTCTGTTTTGTCTGGATTCAATCTCAATCTGTTTTTCCTCATCCAGTCCATTACTGCTCTAAGACATTCATTGAGAGGAGAGATGCCATCAGGAGTCGAGGCTGATGACCTCGGGGTGCCACAGGGCTCTGTCCTGGGCCCAGTGCTATTCAACATCTTTATCAATGACTTGGATGACGGTATGGGGAGCATAGTTATCAAATTTGCAGATGACACCAAATTAGAAGGAGTAGCTAATACTCCAACGGACAGGATCAAAATTCAAAATGACTTGAACAGACTAGAAAGCTGGGCCAAAGCTAACAAAATGAAATTCAACACGGAGAAATGTAAGGTACTGCACTTAGGGCGGAAAAACGAAAAGCACAGATATACGATGGAGGACACCTGGCTGAATGAGACTACGTGTGAAAGGGATCTAGGAATCCAGGTGGACCACAAGTTGAACATGAGTCAACAGTGCGATGCAGCAGCTAAAAAGGCCAATGCAATTTTAGGCTGCATCAGTAGAAGTATAGTGTCTAGATCAAGAGAAGTAATAGTGCCACTCTATTCTGCTTTGGTCCGGCCTCACCTGGAATACTGTGTCCAGTTCTGGGCACCACAATTCAAAAAGGATGTGGAGAAACTGGAGTGTGTCCAAAGGAGGGCAACTAAAATGGTGAAGGGTCTGGAAACCAAGCCCTATGAGGAACGACTTAGGGAGCTGGGGATGTTTAGCCTGGAGAAGAGAAGGTTGAGAGGTGATATGATAGCTGTGTTTAAATATTTGAAGGGATGTCATATTGAGGAGGGAACAAGCTTGTTTTCTGCTGCTCCAGAGACTAGGACCCGAAACAATGGATGTAAGCTCCAGGAAAAGAGATTCCATCTCAACATTAGGGGGAACTTCCTGACAGTAAGGGCTGTTCGACAGTGGAACACACTCCCTCGGAGTGTGGTGGAGTCTCCTTCCTTGGAGGTCTTTAAGTAGAGGCTGGATGGCCATCTGTCGGGGATGCTTTGATTGGGAGTTCCTCCATGGCAGGGGGTTGGACTGGATGGCCCTTGTGGTCTCTTCCAACTCTATGATTCTATGATTCTATGATTCTATGACCAAGACATGGAGAAATAGATCTGGGTGTCATCAGCGTTCTGATAACACCCCGCTCCATGTCTCCAGATGATCTCTCCCAGCAGCCTCGTATATATGTTAAACAGCATCGGGGACAGAACGGCACCTTGAGGGATGCCACAAGTGAGCGCCTTTTTTGCGGAGCAACTGTCCTCGAGCAACACCCTCTGGGACCTGCCCAAGAGGAAGCAACGGAACCACTGTAACGCAGTGCCTCCAATTCCTAATCCACTCAGGTGATTGAAGAGGATGCTGTGATCTATCATATCGAAAGCTGCTGGGAGGTCTAAAAGCACCAGCAAGGTCATACTACCCCTGTCGATTCTCAGACGAAGATCATCGGCCAAGGCAACCATGGCAGTCTCATGTTTCCTATAATGTGATGCGTAGAATCATCAAATCCTAGAGTTGGAAGGGGCCCTTTGGGTGAATGAGGTCCTTAACTAACCACTGACCAGTTCTAATGGCTGATGATGATTTTAGTAATGGGAATAGTTTTTTTCTGTCATGATGCTTTAGCCTTTGGAGGGAAGGTATTAGGAGAAAACTTAGAATAGCAGCAAGGCCAAACTCTTTAGTAATGTTCCCTCATATCTCTTCCTAACCTCAAATGCCAAGCTCAGGTGAAAAGTGTCTTCCAAAATCACTAATACAAACTGAGGAGCTTATCACATTACCTTTTAAAGTGGCAAAAAAACCCCAGGCTGCAGCGAAAACACAGCATGGAGGCGGGGATTATCATGCAGTAAGTGTTAGAATGTGATGAGACATATAGTCATTGTTAAAATGTTGAAATGTAAAGATGTGTGTCTGTATTTTTCCTTGCTGAGAAAAGTTGTTTTCTGAGGCCAGTTTCACAATTATCAGCCCAGGTGTGTTTTAGCCAAAACAAGCAGTTAATGAGCTACAGTTCTGTGAGAAAGAGCTTTGTTTAAAAAAAGGATTCATAAACATGGGAATGTTATGGGAACTGCAGTCACATGATTTAATATGGTAATTAAAGGTTGGGCTAACACACGTCATGCATCATCAACCAATCAGTCTGAAAGGGCTACACCCAAATGGGTGGAGAATTGGGGGCTGAACGTTGTGATCCTGAAAAGTTTGTCACTTGTCTTTTAACCTTTAAGCTGTAATGGACTAATTAAAAATATTTTCCTGATACTGCAACTAACCAATTTTGAATCATGTAGCAGTTAGGCTTTGTTCCTGTTTAGCCTTCTGGCTAAAGTGAAGATGGTATTTTATTATTACTACTACTATTATTATTATTATTATTATTATTATTATTATTTGTTTTTTGCTCATGCTGATTTTGCAATAAAAGAAAGCTTGCTTGAAGATCTGGATGTCTTGATGACTTGACTTCATGGACTGTAAGCTGTATATTCATCATCAACACATTTTATCAACAGTAAGTCGCCGCTGAATCACCAGCTGCCATCAGCCCAGGTCCCAGCCAGGCTCCAGGCTGATGGCATCCAGCGATTCGGCAGCAACTTACTGTATGATAGTCCCCACCTCCATGCCATGTTCTGGCTGCAGCCCAAGAGGCTTTTGCCACTTTAAAAGGTAATGCAAAAAGCTCCTGAGCATTTCATACTTCTAAAGCAAAGCAAAGCAAAGCAAAGCAAAGCAGCTTCATTTATATACCACTTCATACCATGTTATGCAGTGTCTAAGCGGTTTACAACTGTAAGCTCATTGCCCCCCAACAGCTGGGTACTCATTTTAGCGACCTCAGAAGGATGTAGACCTGAGTCAAGCCTGAGCCAAGCCTGAGCCATGGCTAGTATTAAACTCACAACCTTGTGCTAACATTTGGCTGAGATACTAACAAGAACTCCAAAACCTATCTGCCTGGTTGTAAAGGTTCAACTCATTATAGTGGAGGAAAAGGGGGTAGTAAGAAACCAAGTATACCTTTTTTGGGGGGGGGGGTATGCCATCTATTCTTGGTGAGTTATTTCTCCTAAGTGCTCTGAGTGCAGAGACATCATCTCTTTATTTCTAGTTGGCCATGCAATGTATTCCCTTGTGGTTATTGAGCATCCCACTCTTGGTTTAAAATTCTGTTTGATTTATCAGATCTTGTAGAAGAGGTCTTTTGTTCTTTCTTTGTTGTTGTCACCTTCAATTTCTCTGCATTGATTATTGTAGTAGTTTTCCTTGTCCCTGCACACAAGTTGTTAAACAGTTGCATTCAGAGTCCTGACTCTGTTTCTGTCACCTTTCATTTTTTACTTTTGCTTCTTGCCTGTCCTTAAACTATTTGAAGAGTTTCATCTGTCATCCATTGAAGCTTTTGGGGTTTTTTGGCTGCAAATAGTGTCTTTTTGCATTCCTACCCTACAGTGTCCCTTGCTTCAGTCCACAGGTCTTCTATCTCCTGATCAATTAGGCTTAAGAGTGAAAATCTAGTTTTTTTTTTTTACATTACCTTTACATTCTGTGGAGATGTTCTTCAGGTTGCATTTTGGCACAATAGTTGGTTTAGTATTCTTCTTTAGCTTTACTCTAATTTTGGATATTAGTAATTCATGGTCTGTACCACAATCTGCTCCTAGTCTTGTTTTTGTGGAGAGAATGGGCTTCTCCATTTTCTGCTTTAATTAGGTAATCTATTTGATTTTTATATTGACCATCAGTTGATGTTCAGGTATACAGCCCTCTCTTGGGTTGGTTGAAGAATATGTCTGCAATGAACAAACTGTTGGCCTTGCAAAATTCAATCAGTCATTCTCCTGCTTCGTTTCTTAATTCTGCCTAGACCAAATTCTCCTAAAATCTTTTATTCTGATTTGTTTTCTTTTGCACCTATGATTAACAAGAAGTTCTGTTTTAGTGTGTGATCAATTTTCTTCTGTATTCCAACATAGAATCTTTCAATTTCTTCATCTTCTGCCTCTGCAGTTACAGCATTAACTTTAATTATGGTTATGTAGGTGGGTTTCCCCCAAAATCTTATTGATATATTCGTCCAGACTTTGCATTATATCCTTTGACTGCTTTTACTGCATCACTCCTTACTGTTAAATCACGTTTTTTGTATCTGGCTCAAAATGTCCCATTCTGTCCACTCTCACCCATTTACCCCAAGTATTGCAATGTTTATATGTTCCATTTCTTGTTTCACTATGTCTAGCTCCCCATGATTCAGGCTTCTCACATTCCATGTCCATATAATATGTGTTGTTCAGCTTCAGACTTTCCTTTCAACTCTGAGCCCATGAAGAGCAGAACGTCCTTTCAAGTGCATCATTAGCCACAGTGTTACATTCAGTTGTCCACTATTGTATTCCAGTAGCTTTTTGAATGTTATTCAACCTAGGCATTTCATGTTCTGGCACTATCTCTTGTTTCACTTTGGATTGTCTCATCATTGGGTTTTCATGGTAAAAGATTCAAAAGGAGGTTTACTGTGTCTCCTTCTCAACAGTACTAGCAAATGTTAGCTATGGTGCCACTACTGTTGTCATTGAGAGATGCTCTGCCAGTGCCACCCCCACTACTGCTGCTGGCCAGTACCTGCTGGCTCCTCAGCAAAAGCCTTTCTGACCCTACCACCTACACTGCTACCATCAGGATAGCCTCTTACCTCATAGGAGCACACAATCCCACCACCGTAGAAAAGTAGTGCCATTGGTGGTCACTCATCATGAGATGTATTGACATAGAGAGCCAGCATGGTGTAGTGGTTTGAGTTGTACTGTGACTCTGGAGACCACAGTTTAATTCCCCACTTGGCCATGAAACCCACTGAGTGACCTTGGGTAAGTCACAGTCTTTCAGCCTCAAGGGAAGGCAATGGCAAACCTCTTCTGAACAAATCTTGCCAAGAAAACCCCATGATAGGGTCATCTTAGGATCGACATAAGTCAGAAACTACTTGGAGGCACACAACAATAACAAAACAACAACAACAAGCTGGCTCCTTCGTTCTTCATGTAGATGCTGCTTTTTAGAGACTGCATGAGTTTGCCCATTTATCTTTCTCCCACAACCACATTTTTAAAATCTGAAGTTCCTTCTATCAATTTTCTAGAGAAATGTATACCATTCCTGAAATATTTACAAAAACTGCTGATGTGTGGCAGATGTCTTCGAAGTAGAGGCATTCCACCACCCAGTTATGGATGGAAGCATAGCTCAGTGATAGAACAACTCATTGGTATGTATGTACAAGGCTCCAAGTTTGATCCCTAGTATCTCCAGTTCAATTTTTTAAAAGGAAAAATAAAGTAGCAGGTGATGCCCTAGGGTACTACTGCCAATCAAAGCAGACAAGCTTATCTACTTGAACAAACAATCTGCTTCCACAAGATAAATGCTTCTGAGATAATGTGACTTATATACCATTTAAAAACAAATTATTTTTTCTTTACAATTATTAATTTATTCATATGTAAAGTATACATCAAAAAACTGATGAAGGGTCAAACTAGATGATAATTATAGTGTACATTAATTTGTTTTTATTCTCCTGCAGTGGCATTTCTTCAGAGATATGTGGCTCACCAATTGTGCTTGTGAGTTAAGCCCATGTTCATGGCCAGTCACACTAAATGTAAGACAGGGAACATTTAACACGCTAAATGTAAGATAGGGAAATGAGGAAAATCATATACAGGGGGCCCTTGTATACAGCAAGCAAACTAAATCCTGGGGTTTGGTTCCAGGATTCCCCATGGATACCAAAATGTGTGGATGCCCAAGTCCCATTTTATGCAATGGCCTAGTAAAATGGGGTCCCTTATATAAAATGGAAAAACTAAGGTTTACTTTTTGGAATATATATATATATATATATATATAGGAATATTTTCAAACTAAGGTTTGCATTTTGGAATATATATATATATATATATAGGAATATTTTCAAGCTGTGGATGATTGAATCCATGGATAAAGAATCCCTGGATATGGAGGGCCAACTGTACTATGAGAAACAAATGTCTTTCATCACTAGAGGGAGCTTCTGCGCTAAATACATGCCAAACATGTTGTCCAGTTTGACCCCTGACTTCTTTCAAGAGTTAACCAACAAGTCCTTTTTATAGCTTAGATCACTTTCTTCTGCTTTTGTTTTAAAACACATAAACAAAAAAGGCACTTAGAAGTTTGAAGTCGAGGCACGTCACAGAACGTTAACAATTGTCCACTTGGGGCGAGAGGGGGAGAGTGGAATAGGGAGAAAAAGAAACCCTTCATCCGTCACCACGTTGGTAAATTACAGCAGAGCACCATCCATATTGAGTACGCATTCTTCTAGACATACTACATTAACTGACTCATTAGCTATTTCCAACCATATGGACTTGGGTTTGGGTGGGTCACTTTGATAATATTCCGAGGTGAGGCTCCTTAATTATTGTAATTACATGATCTCAATCATGAGGCCAGACACATGAAATGGTGCCAGAGCCTTCAAAATGGGAGTCGACACACCCCAGACATTGACAGAGATGAGAGGCATGATCTTCCGATGCCCAAGGCCCCCAGGTACCTGCAGAAGTAATTGCCTGAAAAGTTTTCTTTTTTAAAAAATCTGGTGGTTACAATGTAGAAAAGACACCAGTAGGAAAAAACAGAAATACCATCATTGCTGCATGGATGTGATAACCTTTCTCAGATGCAGCTTTTTTGTGGACTGGGGAGTGTACTTCATTGCTTCTCCTGTTGCATGCTGATGTTCTTTATACAAGGTTGCTATGTTTCTGCTTTAAATTTAGCAATGGTATTTTAAGCACTCTGGGGCTAAAGGGAAGGATGAGGATAGGAAGTGCTGAAATGTCAGTGTTAAATACCACAAGGGTGTCACACACTAGGCAACAGTGTGAGAAGTTACAAGTCACTGGCAACCGCAACCACTGTTGCAAAATGTAGGTGTGAAACGGCAAGGTTTCAGGATAATTGAACCTTTCGGTTTATCACCAGCTATAGCTCCAGTCTGAGCCAAGGATTAAGAGTGTGTGTGTACTTAAAATAGAATAGATTTTTTTTTTTTTAAAAAATGTAGTTAATTTAAGTTCTAATGTATTCTGCTTGGATACAATAAAATGAAAATGCCACATCAGCACAGTTACAAAGACATCAGAACAAATGTGAACAATAACACTGCCCTCTCAAAGGCTCTTGGTGGCCAGCCTTTATTGGCCTACAGACAGCCTCCCAATCTCAAAGAGTTACTTACAGAAGGGGACACAACACAGATGGGGAGATGGTTACAAGATCTTGTCACAAATCCAGATGCCAACTCTGCCCACACTTGGATTCGGGAAATGTCATCACAGGACCTAATCCCATAACCCACAATATTAGACTACTTTCACATGTTCATCCTTCAAGATGATATATGCCATCTTCTGTCAACAATGCCTTTCAGCACTCTATGTTGGGCAAACAGGCCAGTCTCTGCACCAAAGGATGAATGGGTATAAATCCAATATTAGGAATGGGAATACTCAAAAGCTTGTTGCACAGCAGTTCGATCTTCATGGGCATTCCATCTCTGACCTCAGGACAGCAATCCTTGAACAAACAAACAAACAAACAAGATTGGCTACACAAATAGCTGAATTATAATATATCCACAAACTCCAGTCCATTAACAGTGGGTTGAACAGAGACAATGGCTTCCTGGCACACATATTATAACAATGGCTAACATCCCTGCCTGTTACCCAAAGAACAGGTGGGGGGACTGGGGGGTCCCCACCAACTGTCAGCATTACTTCCTATGTTGGGGAAATTTGCTTTGAAAGAGGCTTGGGTAACCTTTAGACTGTTTGCACCAATGTATACCAGTACTCACTGGGGAGGACTCCAGGTTTGGGATGAATTAAGGAGGTTTCATTTAGAAAAAATTAGAGTGCAACCACTCATACAAGATAGCAATTCACACAGGCATAGCATAAAGAGCTAACCAAAATAGAAATATGGAAAGGGGATAGTGGAGTTTTTAGAGATTTTCAGAGAGCCAGCATGGTGTAATGGTTTGAGTTGTACTGTGATTCTGGAGACCAGGGTTCAATTCCTCACTCGGCCATGAAACCCACCGGGTGACCTTGGGCAAGTCACATTCTCTCAGCCTCAAGGGAAGGCAATGACAAACCTCCTCTGAACAAATCTTGCCAAGAAAACCTATGATAGGTTTGCTTTAAGCTCACCATAACTCATCAATGACTTGAAGGTACACAACAACAACAAAGTGGGGTTATAATAACCTAATGAGAAGACCGTGGAAACCTGGAGTGGCTCAGGCTTGGAGACCCAAGGGTGACACAGAACATCCATAGAGTGCAGAAGTGTATGCCCATTGTGTGCCCAAAGGTTAGGTTTTGAAAGCATTAAATTTATCACACCAGTATCTGTAACGTCCCCACAGAGTCCTGGAAACCTAATGATATGGGAATGGATGTTACCACATTAGACTAATGATAACATGATGATAACGTTATGAGAACGCATATTATCACACTGCATTTACTGTTGTACTGCTACTGGCATTCAGGTCGTTTCCCAGCCATCCTCCTTTGGCACATGTGTACTGTTGTGGCGAAGTTGTATGTAAAAAAAAATACTTATAACGTATAGTGAAAAACTCTATGTCTGCCTTCAAAAGAATGCTACCGAGAGGTTTAGGTTGCGAGCGTTCATTGTTTGTTTTTTTCTTGTAAACACGACATAATTCCATCTATAAAAAAAGAAAAAGAAAATATTTTTTTAAATTAATTGTGGCACCCCACCTTGTGTCAACACTAAAAGAAGAGTTGGGTTTGTGGACCTTCTAGGACGAGAGGGGAGGAGGTTATTTTAGCCAATCAGAACACGAGGATGGATTGAAACTGGGTAGGATTACCATACACACATCATCTGGAACGGTCTGTAAGCTTTCTTGCTGGCTGAGGACGCATTTTTACAGTTCTCCTCCTGCAACGGACTAGGGACTATCAGAGCACAGAATGGGAACTCAATGAGGATCATACTATGGAATAAAATTTGTTCTGTTCTGTTCATATTAGACTTTAGATTTGATGGTTTTGTTTACCTAAATGTCCACATGACTTGAGGGGGAGGGTGAATCCTTTTTCCTGGGAAGTTGACCTGAAAGGTCATTGATTTCTCAAAAACATGCTATCTCCAGATATGACATATAATAATAATAATAATAATAATAAATTTTATTTTTACCCCGCCTTTCCATGAATATGATCAAAGCGGCTTACAAAAAGTTAAAATTGTTACAATATAAAGATTAAAAACATCGGTGCAGGAATCAAATTACAAACAATCCGGGGTCAATAAGAAAACACATGGGGCAGAGAAAGAAAAAATACCATTACTTAAATGAAGATATGAAGATCCCAAAATACAGCACAGGATATGCAGGAGTGCTTAACAAGCCTCATGAGGATGCTCTTGTCCAGTTTTCATATATCCTTTCTGGTTCCCAGCCTGCACATACCACATTCCACTACCCCCTCCATCATTCATTTGGTCACTCATGCAATCACTGTGGCCTAAGGCAATACATTTTTCCTTTGTCCTTCAGTGACCATCATTAAAATTGAACTTATCACCTCATCATCATATCCACTAGTTTTGCATTTCTATGGCTATTGATACTGTCTGATTACAAAGGCACTTCCTAGGCCCCAGTTCACTTTGTGCACCTGAGAATGTAGACCATAGCCTTGTCTGCGCTGGCCAGGATATTCCAGGGGCAGCCTAGAGTAGAACATAGAATCATATAATCGGAAGAGACTACAAGGGCCATCCAGTCCAACCCCTTGTCATGCAGGAACTCACAATCAAAGCACCCACAACAGATGGCCATCCAGCCTCTGTTTAAAGACCTCCAAAGAAGAAGACTCCACCACTCTCCAAGGCAGTGCATTCCTCTATCAAACAGCTCTTACTGTCAGGAAGTTCCTCGTAATGTTTAGGTGGAATCTCTTCTCCTGTAGCTTGTATCCATTGCTCCGGATCCTATTCTCTGGAGCAGCAAAAAACAAGCTTGTTCCATCCTCAATATGACTGTCCTTCAAATATTTAAACAGGGCTATCATATCGCCTCTTAATCTTCTCTTCTCCAGGCTAAACATACCCAGCTCCCTAAGTCGCTCTTCAAAGGGCAGTTATGGCAAACTTTTTAGAGACTGAATGCCCAAACTGCAACCCAAACCCTACTTATTTATCCCTCTGGCTTTCTAGTAACAAATTCTGGTGAACTCTGTGCTGGGCTGGGACGATGGCGTGAATGCTCACAGAGAGTGCTCTGAGTGCCCCTTCTGGCACGTGTGCCATAGGTTCACCACCACTGTCATAGGGCATGGATTCTAGACCCTTTACTATTTTAGTTGTCCTTCTTTGGACATGTTCCAGCTTGTTTCCGATCTCAGATATGCCCCAAGCCTCCTTTCCTTGCTCGGCTCTATTTTTCTGTGCTGAAGTGGAGGAGAGTTCTGCTGCACTGCCCGGTATGTCTGCTGCCACCATGGGTCAGTTGCTTCCTTAATTTGAGCTCCGAGCAAGCAACTGGCAATGGTGGTGGATGCATCAAGTGGCTCAGCAGGATCCCTGTGCAGAAAGACAGCCAGGCATGGAAATGCTGGGGTCTGAATTTTCATTGGAAGATCTAGAGTAAGATGTATGTTCTTTTAATTTGTCTTAAGGGTGTTAATGTTGCAGCCAGAACACTGACTGTGGCCAGTTATAGGGAGAGTATGGGCTGATGCAGATGGCCTGTTTAGGGTGGCAGAGAGCCGCCCCGGGCAGCGGCAGATTGGGGTGGCAGCAACTGCACGCTGCGGCCCCGATCCTTCCTTTTGCCACCCCTAAAAGAGCAGCAAAATGCCGGTTCTTTTAGGGACAGCAAAAGGCCACCCTAAGAGCCGGCGCCACGGCTCATCTGCGCCCTCTCAGAGTAGCTTGTCTGTACGCTGCGATGGAAGGGTATCCTGATGCTACATGCCGTGCGCCGTGCGTACAGTCACACAGCGTCAGGATGGCGTCTGGCTGGGGTTGGGGCGGCCAGCGTGCGGCTGCTCTGCCCCAATTCCACTGCCAGGCTGACCCTTTGGGCTGGTCTGCAACGCCCCTAAAACTCCCTTGTTAAAAGAGCTTCACTGGCTACTGGTTTGTTTCTGGGTGCAATTCAAAGTGATGTCCATGATCTATAAAACCCTATATTATCTGAAAGATGATATTTCCCATACAAACCTGCCAGAGCTTTAAGATCCTCAGAGGATGGCTCTCTCTCAGTCTCACCACCATTACAGGATCGCTTGGTGAGGACACAAGAGAGAGCCTTCTCAGTAGCTGCTCCCACATTTGGGAGCTCCCTTCCATGGGAGGTTAGGCTGGCCCCTTCCCTGCTTTCCTTTCACTGCCCAGCAAAAATGTTTTTTGTTCAAGGAAACTTTTAATATGCAATCACTCTCAGGGAGGCTTCTTATTGGGGGTCCATGCTGTGTTTATTTATGTTTGCAATTTTTGTATTTTTTTTTTAAACATAATTTTATACTGCTTATAGCAGGGGTAGGCAACCTAAGGCCTGGGGGCTGGATGTACCCCCCGAGGCCTTTGGACCGGCCCCAGGTCGGTCCTGCCACCGCAGTCACCGCCGCCCCCCGCTGCCGCCCACCATGATGATATTGATTATTGTTGTTATTACTTGTTCTTGGGGTTTTCTTGGCAAAATCTCCACAGGGATTTTGCCATGGCTTTTCTGGGGCTGAGAGAGTGTGCATGCATATTTTTTAAAAAATTTTAAATTTTAATATTTATTTATTTATTTATTTATTTATGGTGCTTCGCCCCCCCCCCCCCCCCCAATTGTCTGAGGAACAGCAACCCGGCCCCCTGCTCAAAAAGGTTGCCTACACCTGGCTTATATGAAACGATTTTAATTCTTTCTAAATCTGTATTGGTAAGTTTTTAACTTGGAGAGCCAGCGTGGTGCGGTAGTTTGAGTGTTGGACTATGATTCTGGGAGGCCAGGATTCGAATCCCATGGAAACCCACTGGATGACATGGGGCAAGTCACACTCTCTCAGCCTCAAAGGAAGGGAATGGCAACCCCCCTCTGAAGAAACTTGCCAAGAAAACCCCATGATAGGGTCACCTTAGAGTCACCATAAGTTGGAAATGACTTGAAGGCACACCACCACCATTGCCAAAAAGTGTCTAACCAATTTTATCTGTGAGCCACCTTGGGTCCCACTGGGAGAAAAGTGGCATATGAAATAAATAAACAGGGAGAGAGAGATAAATAGATGACAGATAGACAGATTATATTTTTTAACTTTTGTATGTTTTTAATCTTAATTTTATACTGTTTTAACTAGGCCATTTTAATTGTTTTTTTTAATTGCTTTTAAAGTGTTTTTTATCTTGGGAGCCCCCTTGGATCCCTTCTTGGGAGAAAGGCCAAATAAAAATGAAATAAATAAATAAAATAGCTAGCTAGCTAGAAATGGATAGATAGATAGATAGATAGATAGAATAAAGGAGTGGGCTTGAGGATGTAAGTGAGATAAAATAAAGCAGTGGGGCACTTCTGGCCCACAGACCACCATCCACGGTATCCATATATCCGTAGATGACTGAAAAGAATTTAGAGCTGAGGACTTTTCTTTGAAGATATGGGAGTGGAGGCATATTGTTTTAACTTGGTCTAAATCTTTTTAGGCAATTGAAATATCCAGATTCATGAATAACAAGCAGGCTCCCCCTATCCCCCATCCTCTCTGTAGGTAGAGAACATAGCTGAGTTCACGCAGCGGCAGCTCCGCCATCCATTCTGCTGAGACCTTTGAGATCATCCACAGCTGACATTACTGATGACCCAAAAGCCACCATACTTCACTGATGACTACAGATTGTCATAAAGGCATAAGCTGTGCTGGAGGTCAGAGCTATTCTTCAACAGCATCTACAACACACTAAAAGATCAGGCTCTTTAGAGAAGCAAAAAAGTCTTAAGAGTACAAAAAAAGCAGGGCTGCGTGCAGAAAGAACAGAGACCACCGAGAGTGGCGAGGGGGAGGGAGGGCTGAGGATTTGATTTTCTCTCTTTTCGGCTAAAAAAAAAATGTGGATAGGTCTTCTTCATCTTTTCCCCCATATAACGGCAGATTTTAAAATTCAGCTAGGTATTTTGTATTGCAGATAGAAAGGGTCTGAGCGTCAGCTCGGCTGGATCTAATCAGTCAGTCAGACTGGATCTGATCAGTCATAGGTGCTATCAGGCTCAGGATGTTGTGCTGACCTAAGGGATTTTGCTACCTGAGGCAAGGAACAGATGATACACCCACAAACACACACACACACACACACACCTGAAAAGCCTTTCATATACAGAAGGGAAATGGACTTGCAGTTGAATTTCAACACACACGCACATGAAACGCCTTTCATATACAGAAAGAAAATGGACTTGCAGTTGAATTTCACTTTTGTATTGGTGATGGGAGAACAGTGTGGGGTAGCTGTTTGACTGTTAAACTAGGACTCTGGTTGAGTGTATATGTGTGCCTTCTAGTCACTTGTTGACTTACAGCAACCCCATGAATTTCATGGGTTTTCTTAGGCAAGGAATATTCAGAGGTGGTTTTGCCAGTTCCTTCCTCTGAAATATAACCAAAAATACCTGGTATTTGTTGGAAGTCTCCCATCCAAGTATTAACCAGGGTTCATCCTGCTTTATTATTATTATTATTATTATTATTATTATTATTATTATTAAATCATGTGCTGTGTCTGTGTTTGTGTGCATATGGCTTCAAGTTGCCTGCCAACTTATGGCAACCTTATGAATTTCACAGGTTTTTCTTAGGCAAGGAACGCGCGCAGGTGGTTTTGCCAGTTCTTTCCTCTGTAATATAACCAACAGCACCTGATATTCATTGATGGCCTCTCATCCAAATACTAACCAGGGCTGACCCTGCTTATCTTCCAAGATCAGGTGGGATCTGGTGCCTTTGGGGTATTTAGGCCCTTTAGGAGACTAGGGTTCAAATTGTCACTCAGCCACGGAAAATCAGTATGTGACTTTGGACAATTTATACTCTCTCGGCCTCAGAGGAAGGCCAGTGTGGTCAGGAAAACCCTTTCATAGGTTTACCCCTGGGTTGCCATAAACCAGAAATGATTTGAAGGCATACAAGAACAACAGCCACAAAGTGGTGACTGGACAGTATCCTCCAGCACATCTGAGTGCATGAAGCTGGTTTCGACAGTATTGTTATGTGGCTGAGCTAGAGAAGAATGGTTTGGGGGAATCGGGAGGAATGGCAAAGTGGGGGGATTGCTATTACTGTCCCTCAGCAACTGCTGCCTGAGGCAGTTGCCCCACTCAGCCCAATGGTAGGGCCGATCTGGTGACAATTCATATTTGAATTGTGGGAATTCACTACCTCATGAGGGAGTGATGGTGTTTAGCTTTGTCTAATCTCCTTCTAATGTAGGGTTTCTTCCTCATACCTGGACACTTCATCTGCATGTTATGCATATTAATTTAATTGTGCAAAATAGAATAATTTGTATAATTAGAATTAGAATAATGCTGAATTTGCATAATTTGAATCAGAAAAATTCAGTCCATTAATTGTTGCCCTTTTTTTAACCATTACATTTCAACCTTCAGACTACTTTTTATAGTTAGGATTAATTTGACCAAACTGATACAGAGTTGAGAGCCAGCATGGTGTAATAGTTTGAGTGTTGGACTATGACTCTGGAGACCAGGCGTTGAATCCCAGCTCTGCTATGTAAACCCATTGGGTAACCTTGGGCAAGTCACATTCTCTCAGCTTCAGAGGAGGGCAATGGCAAACTCCCTCTGAAGAAACTTGCCAGGAAAACCCAATGAGAGATTCTCCTTAGGGTCACCAATGCGGCATAGTGGTTTGAATGTTGGGCTAAGACTCTGGAGACCAGGGTTCAATTCCCAGCTTGGCCATAAAAACCTACTGGAGGACCTTGGGCAAATCACACTCTCTCAGCCTCAGAGGATGGCAATTTCGACCCTCCCCCCCGAAGAAACTTGCCAAGAAAACCTTGTAATATGTTCACTTTAGGATCGTCATAATTCAGAAACTATTTGAAGGCACACAACAACAACAACAAGGGGTCTCCATAAGTCACACAACAACAACAAGAGTAACAACAATGTAGAGAGATCTTGTGGCACCTTTGAGACTAACTGAAAGAAAATTGGCAGCATGAACTTTCATAGACTTCAGTCAACTTCCTCAGATGCATTCGTGGAAGTAAACTGAAGTCTACAAAAGCTCATGCTGCCAATTTTTTTTTCAGTTAGTCTCAAAGGTGCTACAAGATCTCTCTATGCACTGATTCTACAGACTAATATGACTATATCTTTGAATTTAACAACAACAACGAGTTGTCATAAGTCAGAAACAACTTGAAGGCACACAACAACAACAACAGTGGGTCTCCATAAGTCAGAAATCACTTGAAGGTATACAACAACAAGTACAGAGTTAAGTGTTTAAAGTGCTGGTTTTGAAACGGTCATGGAATTTACCATGTGGCCTTGGACTATCACGGTCTCTTAGCAAATGTCTTGAAGTCTTGTTGTTTCTTGCACTCAGTCCCTTGCACTGGTCACTCTCTATTCCCTCCTACCCTGTCCATCATTGCACTTTGTGCCCTTGTAATGCACCGTTCCCTTGCTTCTTACATGTTGACGCTTGTACCACATTCTTCTTTTGCTCACACCTGAATGGCATGGGCAGACTTGTTTTTCACAGAGCAATATCACAGAGGAGCGGCTTCACATTTTCCATCATATCTTGGCTCCTACAAAGGCTGGAAAGTTACTTTATAAGGAGGAGGAGGAGGAGGAACCACCTTAGAATCCAGACCAAATGATGGTCTACTTTACATGGACACTAGAATCATGGAAAAGCCCAGCCGAACTGGAGGTACAACTTTTCTAGAGCTACAGTGTGTCATCCTGTTCATGGAGGATGGGACAACTTAAGCTTATTAGTTATGATGGCTATATGAAGCCTCCTAATTCAGAGGCAGTATACCTCTAAGGTTGCATCTACACTGCAGAAGTAATGTAGTTTGACCTTGCTTGAACTGCCATGGCTCAATGCTATAGAATTCTGGGATATGCAGTTTTGTGAGATATTTAGCCTTCATCGTCAGAGAGCTCTGGCACCACCACAAACTACACAGCCCAGGGTTCCATAGCATTGAGCCATGGCAGTTAAAGTGGTGTCAAATTGCATTATTTCTGCAATGTGGATGTAGCTTAAGTAGTGTTTTAGAGAGGCAGCAGGAGAGAGCTGTTGACTTCATGGCTGTGCATCTTTCTGGAGTTGTTGCTGTTGTTGTTGAGTGCCTTCAGGTCGTTTCCAACTTATGGTGACCCTAAGACAACCCTATCATGGAGTTTTCTTGGCAAGATTTGTTCAGAGGAGGATTGTCATTGCCTTCCTCTGAGGCTGAGAGTGTGCATTTTTCTAGAAGCATCTAAAAATCAGGTGGTTCCTTTGACCTTGACTAGGAAGTAAGCAGATCGACCCAAAACTCCGCAATGTTCTTATTGCAATTGATGATTAATGGTGTAATCCTGATTTTCTCCATTCAGAAGTCAGTCTCACTGAGGTCAATAGAGCATCCTCCTAAGAAATTATATATAGCTGCCTTTCCTGAATTGGTGCCTCCAGCTGGTTGGAGATTCTGAGATTAGTGGTCCATCGTACATGGAGGTCACCAGGTTAGGAAAATGTAGGCATATCGGACTGCAAACGAAGTCTGCAATTTTCTACATACTTACTTAAAAACTACAGTGTAAAGTAGTTCAAAAGGATATATTCCCCTATTAACATTTATAGGGCCTGGCACCTAACATGCAAATCCCATTGATCTTAAGCACCATACATTAACTACCAGCCATAGCTTCACAGTGTATCACATTCACAGACTTTTAAATGTATTACTATTTTTACAGACATTTGATGATAAAGTGCCTTATAATCGAAGGTCTGTGCTGTGCTCTTTAGAGCCAGCGTGGCATTGTGGTCTGAGTGTTCTCCACAATTCTGGATAACAGGGTTCGATTCCCAGCTTGGCCATGTAACCCACTGGGTGACCTTGGGCAAGTCACATGCTCTCAGCCTCAGAAAAAGGCAATGGCAAACCTCTTCTGAAATTTTGCCAAGAAAACCCCATGATAGGTTCCTCTTAGGATCTCCATAAGTTGGAAACAATTTGAAGGCACACAACAACACATAAACGAACTCTATAAATGGGTCTTTGTGGCTTTTTCGGGCTGTGAGGCCATGTTCTAATCTAGAAGAGTTTCTTTCTGACGTTTCGCCAGCATCTGTGGCTGGCATCTTCAGAGAAGAGATTCCAGCCACAGATGGAGGCAAAACGTCAGGAATACATTATTCTATAAAGTCAGAAAGGACTTGAAGGCACACAACAACAACAAAAAGTTGTGATCTTTGTTTTTATTATGTGTAAAATGATGTTATGAAACGACATGCTTGTTATGTGTGAAGTCATGCTATCTGTGAAATCATTTTTACACTGTTTTAAATTAGTGATTATATTAATAGAACAGTTTATTTAATTGGCTTTTAACTTTTGTAATACCAAGTTTTTAACTGTATTTTGTTTAAAACCTTGAATTAGGAATTACACCGGTTTTGTTGGATCAGACCTAACTGAGTCACTTGGCAATACCCATTGCCTTAAAAGTGAAACCTGAGTTCACAATTTTTTTTGCCAACAACTGACAAAGCAAAAATCTTCTAGTTCTCTCTTTTCACTTTCCTTTCCTGTTACATTCTGTAAATATCAGCCATACTGTGGTTTAAACAAAACAAGGACCAAAAAAAAGGAAATAAATAAATAAAGAAAACTGGAAAAAGTAATCGGAGAAGAAAAAAAGCTAAAGAACTACAGTGAGCCCTTGGTATCTATTGGGTTTGGTTCCAGAACTCCCCATGGATACCAAAATCTGTGGATGTTCAAGTCCCAGTAAATATAATGGATGGTAAAATGGTGGCCCTTACATAGGACCTTATCACACGTGGCCCACAAAGAGATAATAATCCTGAAATGACAAAACCCGAAAAGAAACCGCAAAAAACCGTCATTACGCAAATGGTTATCACGCACAATTAGCATCATCGCGCATTTAAGGAAATACGTATCTGCCGTGCACACACTAGCGAGGAAATCCCGTACATGAACAAGCAATGATGTTCTTGCACATGCGCACTATGCTCGCCGTGGCTGTCACTCACTCGCCGTGGCTGTCACCCTTTCCCAGGTCATCCTCAGTGCAGCCGGCCCTCCGCACGGCCGGCGCTCCGAGGAGGACCTCCCGCCGCAGCGTTCACCAAAGAGGTCCTCCTTGGAGCGCCGGCCGTGCGGAGGGCCAGCTGCACCGAGGACGACCTGGGAAAGGGTGACAGCCGTGGCGAGTGACAGCTCCGATGCCGGGCTGGCGCTCCAAGGGGGACCCCCTCGGAGCGTCGAACCGACGCAGGGCCGGCACTCCAACGAGGATCTCCTTGGAGCGCCGATCCGACGCAGGGCCGGCTCTCCAAGGGGGTCCTCCTTGAAGCACCAGCCCTGCGTCAGATCGGCGCTCCAAGGACGTCCTCCTTGGAGCGCCGGCCCTGCCTCGGTGCGGGGCTCTGAGGAGGTCCCTTTGGAGAGGCGGTGCTACAGGGAAATGCTCCCCAATACGTATTTGGCGATACGTATTGGGTGACCATACTTACGGCAAAAGCGATATTAATGCTGTCGCGCAATTGTACTTCCTGAAGAAACCGAAATTCAAAATAACTCGGATCATGCTGCATTGTGTCGGGGTTCTGTCAGGGTTCTGTGCGATGTCGTGTGTAAACACGGAAAAATAATACGTATTAGGTCGGGATTCCTTTTGGATTCTGTCAGGATTTGGCCCCGTTTGATAAGGTCCATAAAATGGCAAAATTTGCTTTTTGTCATACATTTTATTGTATTTTGTAAAGCTCTATTATAATCTTCATTTATGCTACTTCCGTTGCAAAGTTTTTGGACTGAAAGTATCTTGCCCTTACAGGAACATTCAATAAACCTTTGCATTATTTGGAACAAAAAAAAAAGAAGATTTGCTTTTTGGAATGTATGTATTTTAAAAAATATTGTCAAACTATAAATGCTTGAATCCGTGCATACGGAGGGCCAACTGGACAAAGAAAAAAAAAATGAGAAAGTATAAGCATCAGATCATCTCTTCTATTGCTATACATTTAACAAA
This sequence comes from Phrynosoma blainvillii, assembly GCA_026167975.1. Taxonomy (NCBI): domain Eukaryota; kingdom Metazoa; phylum Chordata; class Lepidosauria; order Squamata; family Phrynosomatidae; genus Phrynosoma; species Phrynosoma blainvillii. The sequence continues at coordinate 17,554,487 of JANUYF010000001.1, read as the reverse complement.
ATATCCATACCTCTCTTTCAATACACTACTTGTACCCTTCCTTTTTCTGTTTGTAATTCCCACTAATTTTTAAAGGAAGAGATTTGATTGAGATTTAATCATAGAGTGAAACAATGTTGATGCAGGTGGTGGTAGGGGTGATGTGTTGACATCCTGTCTGTTTTTTTAAGTTATGTTTTAAAAGTATCATAAAGAACTTCCTTTTAATAGCATTGTAGTTTATTTAATTGTTTTGTTTCAAATTGTAGGATGTAACATTTTAGCCAACTTCTCTTTTAAATTTTGTAAGCCATCTTGGGTCCTTTGGTGGGAGAAAGTGGGGTGCAAATTGAATGACTAAATAAATTCATAGGTGAGTTAGGTGAGATGTAAGTAAATAATAATAATAATAATAATAATAGCCTTCAAGTCCCCTGCTGACTTATGGCATCCCTTTTAGGCAAGGAATGGGGTGGTTTTGCCAGTTCCTTCCTTTACAATACAGCTGACAGCGTCTCATCCTTGGGGGTGGTCTCCCATCCAAGTACTAACCAGGGCTGACCCTGCTTAGCTTCCAAGATCAGAGGTGATTTGGAGCCTCTAATGGGCTTCTTTCTTCATTTATTCTGACAAGCAGAATCCTCTCTCAGAAATCAATGGGGACTAGAAATGGCACAGGTTAAGCAACAGGCGACTTGAAGGTCTGTATGCCCAGAAACATGCCAAACCACTCCAATTTTCTGTCCCACTTTGAGCGTCGTAGTAAAACTCTGGAAACCATGATTTGAATCCTGGCTCAGCCATGCAAACCCACTGGGTGACCTTGGGCAAGTCACACTCTCTCAGCCTCAGAGGCTGGCCATGGCAAACCCTCTGTCTTGAAGAAACTTGGCTAAGAAAATCTCATGATAGGTGATATGTAAGAAACCGCCTGAAGGCACATAACAACAAATCCATCCATCCTTTCTTTTTCCTTCCTTCCTTCCTTCCTTCCTTCCCCCCTTCCTTTCTTTATTTCCTTCCTCATTTCTACTTTCTTTCCTTGCTCTTTCTTTCTTTCTTTCCTTCAACTTTCTTTCTGCCCTTCCTTCCTTTTTCTTTCTTTCTGTCCTTCCTTCCTCCCACTATTTCCTTCCTTCCTTCCACTGTTTTTCTTTTTCTTTCTTTCTTTCCTTCCTTCCTCTTTCTTTCTTTCTGTACTTCTTTTCCTTCTGCCTTCCTTCCTTCTACTATTTCCTGTCCTTCCTTCCTTCCTTCCTTCCTTCCTTCCTTCCTTCCTTCTATTTCTTTCTTTCCTTCCTTCCTTCTTTCCACTATTTATTTATTTCCTTCCTTCCTTCTATTTCTTTCTTTCCTTCCTTTCTTCTTTCCACTATTTCTTTCTTTCTTTCTGTCCTTCCTTCCACTCTTTCTTTCTTTCCTTCCTTGTACTTTCTTTCTTTTCTTCCTTCCTTCCTTCCACTATTTCTTTCTTTCTTTCCTTCCTTGCTTCCTTCTACTATTTCTTTCTTTCGTTCTTTCTTTCCTTCCTTCTACTTTCTTTCCTTCCTTCCATTCTTTCTTTTGTTTTTTCCTTCCTTCCTTCCTTCCCACTCTTTCTTTCTTTCCTTCTACCTTCCTTCCTTCCTTCCTTTCCCTCTAAGATGAGTCTATCTGCTTGAGTTGGGCTTTACTGAAGAAGGGGGAAGAAAAGAGGGGAAAAGGCGGGGGGGGGGGGAAGAGGCGGGGGCGGGACCGTGCCGCCCTCCCCTCCTGCGATAGGCTGCCTGGGGGAAGGTGATGCCACGTGCGCCAGGCTGCGGTCCAATCACCGGGCGCCTCCTTCCTCCCCCATTGTTAGGCGTGGGTCCCTTGGGAGTCATTCATGCCGCTACGGAACCACGTGACCGAGGGGGGGTGGAGTTATTTTTGGGGGGAACTGGGAGTGGAGCGGCGGCTTCCTTGGCCCAGGAAGGAAGGAAAGAAAGAAAGAAAGAAAGAGGGAGGGAACAAAGTGGCCAGGCGACAGAAGAGGAGGAGGAGGAGGAGGAAGATAAGAGGGGGAAAACAGGCTCCTCTGGAGGGGTAGGTGGCTTCCTGGTTGCTCTCCCCCGGAGCAAAAGTTGGGGGGAATGGGGGGAGCTTTGGAGAAAACGGGGTCCCCTTCCCCTCCGAGGTAAGGAAACCAGGGTCTTGGGCAAGTCACACTCTCTCAGCCTCACAGGAGGGCCATGGGGAAAGAAGCCTTTGAGGGATGGAAACTCACTGGGTGACCCTGGGAAAGTCACACTCTCTCAGCCTTACAAGATGGCTATGGGGGAAAGCCTTTTAAGGATGGAAACTCACTGGGTGACCCTGGGCAAGTTACACTCTCTCAGCCTCAGAAGGTGGCCATGGGGGAAAGCCTTTGAGAGATAGAAACTCACTAGGTGACCCTGGGCAAGTTACACTCTCTCAGCCTCAGAAGGTGGCCATGGGGGAAAGCCTTTTAGGGATAGAAACTCACTGGGTGACCAGGGGAAAGTCACACTCTCTCAGCCTCACAGGAGGGCCATTGGGAAAGAAGCCTCCGAGAGAGTCTTGCCAAGAAAACCCCATGATAGTTGTGCCTTAAGATCAGCAACTATGAAACCCACTGGGTGACTTTGGGCAAGTCACACTCTCTCAGCTTCAGAGCATGGCCAGGGGGAAAGAAGCCTTTGAGGGAACCTTACCAAGAAAAAAAAAACATAATAGTTGTGTCTTAGGGTCATTGGCCATGGAAACCCACTGGGTAACCCTAGGCAAGTCACACTCTCTCAGCCTCAGAGGATGGCCATGGCAAACCCCCTCTGAAAAAACCAGGGCTTGAACGTTTGGTGAGGCGGGCACCTCACTGGGTCAAAGGAATTTTTTTGGCTGTGCTGGGCCTTCAAGTTGTATCTATCATAAGGGTTTCTTGGTAAGGTTTCTGCAGAGGAGGTTTGCCATGGCCATACCCTGAGGCTGAGAGTGTGTGACCTGCCTGAGGGCACCTACTGTGTTTCCCCGAAAATAAGACATTGTCTTATATTTATTTTTCCTCAGGAAGACACAGCCCAGAAAAGCTGCCCTGTTTGTATCGGCCCTATGTCTTATTTTCGGGGTACGGATTATATTGCGCAAATGCCTACAAATCCTGCTACGGCTTATTTTATGAATATGTCTTATTTTTGGGGAAATATGGTGGTGGGTTTCATGGCAGATCACCCTACGGCACAACTATCATGGGGTTTTCTTAGGAAGATTTCTTCAGAGGTTTTTCTTGCCATGGCCATCCTGTGAGGCTGAGAGAGTGTGACTTGGCCAAGGGCAGCCAGTGAGTTTTATGACTCATGACCTGATGGCGAACCTATCATGGGGTTTTCTTGGCAAGGTTTCTTCAGAGGTGGGTTGCCATGGCCATCCTCTGAGGCTGAGAAAGTGTGACTTGCCCATGGTTACCCAGTGGGTTTTCATGCCTGAGCAGGAATTCGAACCCTGGTCTCCAGAGTCATAGTCCAACACTCAAAGGGGTTGATAGATCTCTTCTTTCCATTCTTTCCCTTTTTAAGAAGAGAAAGTAAGACTTGAAATAAAATGTTGCAATGCATTGCATGGTAAAGTTTGGAAAACCAAGAGCCCAGGAAAAGTGACACTTTTGAGATGCAATGTGGAACGACTTAGTAAATATATTTTGAAGTGAATGGATGGAGGAAAAACATGCTACTCTTCCTAACGATTGCCCTTTTTAAAAATCCCATAACAAGGTGGAGATGCCTCCTAAAAGGAAAGGAAAAAGCAACCTCCCTGTTCCTCTCCAAGAAGGAGTAATCATGAAAGACACTGAAAAGAGAGAATGGAGACTTGGTCGTATGATTGCCCAGGGAGGATTTGGGCTGATCTACTTAGGTAATGTATAAAAGGAGCGTGATTGTGGATAACACTCCTCTCCAAAAAGAAAGAATAATAATTTGGTATAATGAAGGGAGAGTTAATGCACATTATTTTTACTTCAGAAATATTTTACTTTAGAAATATATTGATGCTGGCACCGGGTGAGCGAATGGAATAGTGCAGGGGCCGGCAACCTATGCCCCGCGGGCCTGTTAAGGCCCAGGTTCCCTTACTTACCGGCCCAGGCGGGCCGCCGCGTGCCGCAGCCGCCATTTTGATTTTCAAAATGGTGGCCGCGACGCCTTTGCGCATGCTCAGGAGTACTGCGCATGCGCAAACGAGTCGCAGCCGCCATGTTGGAAATCAAAATGGTGGCTGCGACATGCGCGGAGGCGGCTGCGCGGCGGAGGCGGCGCGCACGCGGGGGTCGCGCACGGCGGGGGGTGCGTGCGTGCACGCGCACCACCATCCCCCCCCCCTCGGCCCAGCGAAGGGGAGGACTTCGCGGGACCGGCCCCCGGCTTAAAAAGGTTGCCTACCCCTGGAATAGTGGGAAATTGTGTATGATGGGGGCAGGGAGATTGCAGTCCTTTCAACTAATCCCTCATTATAATTGCAATTAGAAAAATGTTGTAGGTTATTACTTTATATTTATTTATTTATTTGCTTTTGTTTCTTTAGCTTTTGCTTTGTCTGGTGAGGGGTGAAATGTAGCATTTTGGCAGGCTGTTGTGCTGAATGCCCAAACAAAGATTGGAACTAATAAGCAAAACCTTGTGCACTGTACCACACCAACACTGGGATCAGCAAATGATGTTTTTTAACAAATAAAGTTATGTTAAGAAAAATGAGCAAGGGCAGCTCATGGTTCTGCCCAGCAACAATTAATCTGGGATTTGGAATAGCTTCCTTAGGAAGAAAGGGCTTCAGAGGTTACCACATGCACCTTGACTAGGGTCCAAAACACACTGCCGAATTAATCCAGTTTGAAACTGCTTTAACTGCCCTGGCTCCATGTTAGGGAATTCTGGGAACTGTAATTTTGTGAGACACTTAGCCCTCTTTATCAGAGAGCTCTGATGCCACAATAAATTACAGTTCTCAGGATTCCCTAGCACTGAACCAGGGCAGTTAAAGCGGGCTTAAACTGGATTATTTCTGCAGTGTGTTTTTGATTTCTGACATGGAAACAAAGCAGCAACCAATATATCAATTTAAATGTTGATTAAATCAATTCTGTGTCACTGTTCCTAGTTAGTGGTCTACACAGGAATGCAGGAAGCAACCTTATACTGAGTCAAGCTATTGGTTCATCCATCCATTATTATTTTTTTCTGGTTAACTGCCCTCGAGTCGATGCCAACTCATGGCGGCCCTATGGATGAGACATCTCCATGACCCTCTGTCCTCCACTGCTCTGCTTAATTCCTGCAACCCCTTAATACCCGTGACCTCCTTAATAGAGTCCATCCATCTGGCATGTGGCCTTCCTCTCTTCCTACTTCCCACCAACTTTCCAAGCATTATTGGTTTTTCCAAAGAGTCCTCCCTTCTCATAATGTGTCCAAAGTATGACAACTTCACTTTGGTCATCTTGGCTTCCAGGGAGGTTTCCAGCTTGATCTGCTCTAGGGCTCATTTGTTTGTCCTTTTGGTTGTCCATGGGATCTTCAGCACTTTTCTCCAGCACCACATCTCAAATACATTGATTTTCTTCCTATCATCTTTCTTAACTGTCCAGCTCTCACATTCGTACATGGTAATGGAGAATAGGATGGTTTGTATGATTCTTTTGGCTATCCATGGGATCCTCAGCACTCTTCTCCAGCACCACATTATTTCAAATGGATTGATTTTCTTCCTATCATCTTTCTTAACTGTCCAGCTCTCACAGCTATACATGGTAACAGGGAATAAAATAGCTTGTATGATTCCAACTTTTGTGTTGAGTTGTATATCTTTACATTTTAGAATCTTTTCTAGTTCTTTCATAGCCACCCTCCCCATTCTTAGTCTTCTTCTGATTTCCTGACTGCAGTCCCCATTTCTATCAATGTTTAATCGCAGGTATGGGAATTCCTTTACTATTTCTATTTCCTCATTGTCTTGGTTGAACTTGTGAAGGTCCTCGGTGGTCATTATTTTTTTCTTTATGTTCAACATTAAGCCTGCCTTTGCATTTTCTTCTTTGATCTTCCTTAGTAGCTGTTCCAGGTCTATGAGGTTTTCTGTTAGTACTATGGTGTCATCTGCTTATCTTAGATTGTTGATATTCCTTCCTCCTATTTTCACTCCTCCTTCTGTGTCCAAGCCTGATTTCCTTACAATATGTTCTGCATATAAATTGAATAGGTAGGGTGAAAAGATACAGCCTTGTCTGACTCCTTTGCCAATTGGGAATCATTCTGTTTCTCCATGTTCTGTCCTGAGAGTAGCCTCTTGTCCTGAGTTCAGATTCCTCATCAGGACCATCAGATGGGTTGGCACTCCCATCATGTCTTTAAGGGCATTCCATAGCCTTTCATGGTCTATGCAGTCAAAGGCTTTGCTATAGTCTATGAAGCACATGCTGATTTTCTTTTAAAATTCCCTGGTGTCCTCTATTAGCTATGTTTGCAGTGTGATCCCTAGTGCCTCACCTCACCTAGTAAACCCTATGATGATGTCCATCCATATCCCATTATTATTAACAAAGATTGCCATTGGCTTTTCAGAATTTCAAAGACACTATCCTTTCAAAGGTCCCACTGTTATGAATGCATTCTGCCAAGTGTGCCTGCAGAGAGCCCTTTGCAAATCTTTATATTGGATGGGTGCAGAGCTAAAAAGTGGACAAGTACATGGAGACATGGGGGGCTATATCAAGAGTGCACCCTCTGACAACCTTTAGTCATTGGTGCTGAAAGTGGCTAAGAATTTGGAGAGCCAAATGCATAAGAGGGATGAAGGCAATTTTCATGCCAAAATCAGGCCTGAAAGCAGACTGTAAGTGATCCACATTGTTAAATGGAACCTCTACATTGAGAGGCAACTTGCCACATTTTGCTGAGGAGAAGCAAAGTGAAAAGACTGTTGCCTTCATGCCCTGCTTCTGGACTTCTCAGAGGCAGCTGGGTAGACACTGTGTTTGTACAAGAATCCTGGGCTTGGTAGACATTTTGTGCAATCCAACAGTGATGCTCTTGCAGTAAAGCTGGGTTCTGTGACACATTTAAATTGTGCAAATCACCATGTATATGTCTGTATTTGTTATGCATGACATTTTGTATTTCTTGCTCTTTTTCATCATTTATTCTTGTTCTGCTAATCATGATGAGGGGCTGTGTTTAATACTACAGCCAAGCCCCTGGACACTGTAAATCTTAGTCTGTCACACTTCAGATATTTCAGCAGGCATGCTTCATGCCCTTTCAAGATGTTTCAAACTGTTATAGTATGCTCGAGATATGGATCACATCTCATAAAGTTGCTTTGCTTGCTTTGTATGGACTTCAAAGGGGATACAAATAAATTATTATTATTATATAGTTGCGATTTTAATTTTTATATTGGTAGTTGATGTGAGGTATTGGTGTAGTTATTATTTTTACTGATGTGAGGTGTTGGTGTAGTTATTATTAGAGTTCTCAAATCCCTTCAAGCACATCTTCATAAACAAAAGGCCTAGAAAGTCTTAAGTTTCAGACCTTACAGATGTTGTTGCATTGCATATTCTTAGTCGCCCTTGTCATTGTAGCCAATGGTAAAGGTTGTGAGTTGCTGTCCAGCAACATCTGGACGGTACATGATTTAAATGGAAGCTGTGATGCTCAGGAGACTGGATTCAGCATCTAATGGCTTACCTTGGGTTACTTCTGTTCCAGTACACAATTGTGACATGCTTCAGTAGTCCTATATGAGTTGTTTGACAGTGGAATGGACTGTTGGAGGGTAGTGGACTGTCCTTCTTTGGAGACCTTTAAACAGAGGTTGAACGGGTATTTCCCAGGAGTGCTTTAGTTGTGTGTGTCTGCATAGCAGGAGATTGGACTATAGGGTCCTTGTGAACCCTTCCAACTCCAAGATCCTATGATTCTGTGCTTCCTACATATCTTACAAGGGTGTGTGGACATGATCTAATTTGACCTCTGTCTCTTAAGATCATCACATCTTGTGCAACTGAGTAAAAAGAGCAACACCAAAGATTCATGTCTCTGTGTTAGAGGGTTTCACAGAAGTTTTGTTCTTGCGTATCCCAACAGAGGTGCAGAAAGTGATGTTAGAGAATTCACCAATCTGTTTGCTAGGATATATGTTCCTTTCTCAAAGTTTTATAAGGTAGTGGCAGTAGCTGTGTTGTGGAAGATACTCCTGAACTTGTTTCTTAGTTGGCATCCAGGCCCTGTTGAAACTGGCATGCCACCTTCTGAATGGGCACAGAGACAGGATAGCAGATGGTCAGGAGATGAGCTATGCCAGAAGTCACCATGCATAGCGCAGTTAAGCATTCCAAAGCCCAGAGGGGCATCCAAAAATGCCAAAGCGCATCACTTTTGCTCCTAAGGTTAAAGTCAGCTCTGAAAGTCAGACAACTATTTCTGTAACTTGAAAAGACAACTTTATTCTTAACGTTTACGATACTAATTTGGGAGTGCCCTGAAATAAATTATTTTCAGCATTCTTCTGAAGCTGTGTACATGTTTTAGAATAGGAGTAATTTAAATATGTGAATAAGATACTAAAGACGGTTTCATCTAGGACAGGGTTGAGAATCATACAGCTCTCCAGATGTTGTTGGACTGTAGATCCCAGCAGTTTTAGTTAGTATACAAAATATGAGTAATGTTGGGAGCTGCACTCCAACAACATATGGAGGGCCACCCAGTTCTCATTCCTGAGGAACAGAGAGATTGTCAACTGTTTAAAATGAAAGAAACTATAATGACATTAGATGTGTAGAGGCACATTATTAAGCTTTTATTTATGGTGGTAAAAGCTGGACAGTAAAAAAAAACTGATAAGAGAATAATCTCATTTGACATGTGCTGCTGGAAGATTATTCTGTGGATACCATGGACTACTAAAAAGACAAATAAATGGGTCCTAGAACAAATCAAGCCTGAACACTCTCTAGAAGCCAAGATGAGTTAAGTTGAAACTGTCATACTTTGACCTATCATGAGAAGACACAACTGACTGGAAAAGACAATAATTCTTGGCAAGGTAGATGGTAGTAGGAAAAGAGGGAGACCACACTACAGGTGGATTGACTCAAGTCAAGAAAGCCATGCCCTCACATTTACAAGACTTGAACAAGACTGTTGATAACAGGGTGACTTGGAGGTCTTTCATACATAGGGTCTCTATAAGTCAAAGTCAATTTGAGAGCAATTAATAACAACAGTCCCATCTAGAGTAGGCTCATTTCATAGTCAGAATTTACATATATTTTGACTTACAACTCATCAGTGGATTCAGTGAATCTACTCTAGATGGGAGGAATAGTTTGATTTAGGCTGGAATGGACAACATGTTGCCTTCTAGTTATTATTGGTACCCTTAGCCAGTTGTGTGTAATGCTGGGAGTTTGAGCCAACAACATCTGGACATCTGGGTAATTCCCACCCTGATTTAGGATTACATACCTAGAACAGCTATTGATTTATGGAATATACAAGCAATGGGAAATACAGATACATCAAAATTAACACCCCATCCTTTCCTTCTCTTCTCCCTGATTCACTTTCCATTCGTTTTCCACATCAGTGTAGAGCTGCTTTTGAAGATGATTCAGAAACTGAAACTGATTTTATTTTCATTTGTCGGCCCAAATTCAAACTGCCTGTACTGATGATTAAAACACTTAATGATTTGGATCTGTGTTATGTTAAGGACACACATAATCCACAAATTGCCTAAACTTCAAGATTGGCACTAACAGTCTTGCTTTCTGTTTCATCTTTAATGGAAATATTGCTATTTTGTTATATTGATACCAGGAATAGGGCCTTCTCTGTGGTAACCATGCAATTAGAATCAGTTGCTATTTTGGATGAGAAACCTTAGAGCTCCTCAGCCAAAATGGAGATTCTAGATGTTGTGGCCCAAAATAGTAAGTTATCTGATTTCTGGTTTATTTAAAATAATATAAACAACATTACCTTGTCCTGCTTTTCAGTTGTCTGATTGGGATTTTCCATTGGTCTCCCATCAAGGACACTAATCAGCTTCATGCCCACTTGCAAGTTCTGCCAGGACTCTGATATCAGCGGCTTTCAAGCCATTCACAGTGCTAGCTCATATGAAACTGTGGAGTAGGTGAAAAGGGGAAGGAAAGAGGGAATCTATGAAAGCAAATGAGAAGCAAAGCAATTGCTTTGTAAAAGAAACAAACATGAACAAGGGGGTGAGGGGGAGAATCAAGCTCCCCATTTGTTCCTTCTGATCTTGAAAGATGCCTACAAATCATGGATACCGCAGATACTGTGATTGTAAACTGAGCTTGGGGGGAAATTGCTATTCAAATTTTCATAACCACTGGATTTTTAAAAAACTTACAACAATTGGCATGCTCACAGGCAAGCATGCACACATACAATTCCACTTTCTTGAGGCCATCCCTGTTTGCAAAATGAGAATCTGTTGCCAAAACCTCCAGCAGTAGCAATGAGATCAGCTGTGGGCATGGGTTGGGAATGCTATTTAATTGCCAATAGCCTGGTTTTTACTCTTCCCACTGTCTAAACTTTGCCTACAAAACTGACTCCCTAAGATCTACTGCAAATGTTTCTACTATTATTCGAAGAGATGATTGCCATCAAACACAGAATAAAAAAAAATCTGGTGCAAGTGAGAAGTTGGCAAGCTCCATCTGGCAAGCAACAATGACATGTTACTTTGTCGGACTTCTGGGTGCTGTGGTGGTGGGTTGTAAACAAACAGGGAAGGAAAAGGCAATTTCCTCCAGAAGTGTGCTCCAGTGTTACTTTTGCATATTAAATCTATTAAAAAGCTGTAGGGGACTGCTGTAGTTCTGTGGCAGAGCACATGCTTTGCATGCAGAATGTCTTAGATTCAGTTTCTGGATAGCAGCGTTAAGGTAAACTTGGATGAGGTGGACCAGTTATCTGACTCAGTATCAGCTACCTAGCTAAATTTAGGGGGGTTGCAGACTGCCAGAAATAGTGCAAATTGAGTCCACTTTTAGGGTTAGGGTTAGTGCTAGGGAATCATGGGAATTGTTGTTTTTTTTCTGAGACATTGAGCTTTCTCTGTCAGAGAGCTCTGGTGCCACAATAAAATACAGTTCCCATGATTCCCTAGCACTAACCCTAACCCTTAAAGTGGACTCAATTTGCACTATTTCTGGCAGTCTGCAACTCCCCTTACTTACCGTATTTTTCGCCATATAAGGCGCTCCGGCATATAAGGCGCACCCAATTTTATCCCAGCACCAGCCCATTCAAAGACTGAGGCCGCCGGGAGAAGGAGGGCTCCTTCTCCCCGCGGCCTCAGTCTTTGAATCGGCTGGCGCTGGGATCGAAGCGATCCCAGCGCCAGCCCATTGAAAGACTGAGGCCGCGGGGAGAAGGAGCCCTCTTTCCCCCTGCGACCTCAGTCTTTGAATGGGCTGGTGCTGGGATCGAAGCGATCCCGGCACCAGCCCATTGAAAGACTGAGGCCGCGGGGAGAAGGAGCCCTCCTTCCCCCGTGGCCTCAGTCTTTGAATGGGCTGGTGCCGGGATCGAAGCGATCCCGGCACCAGCCCATTGAAAGACTGAGGCCGCGGGGAGAAGGAGCCCTCCTTCCCCCCCGCGGCCTCAGTCTTTGAATGGGCTGGTGCTGGGATCGAAGCGGCTGGCGCTGGGATCGATCCCGGCACCAGCCCATTGAAAGACTGAGGCCGCGGGGAGAAGGAGCCCTCCTTCTCCCGGCGGCCTCAGTCTTTCAATGGGCTGGCGCTGGGATCGCTTCGATCCCAGCACCAGCCCATTCAAAGACTGAGGTCACGGGGGGAAAGAGGGCTCCTTCTCCCCGCGGCCTCAGTCTTTCAATGGGCTGGCGCTGGGATCGCTTCGCCTCAGTCTTTGAATCAGCTGGTGCTGGGATCGCTTCGATCCCAGCACCAGCCCATTCAAAGACTGAGGTCGCGGTGGAAGGAGGGCTCCTTCTCTCCGCGGCCTCAGTCTTTCAATGGGCTGGTGCCGGGATCGCTTCGATCCCGGCACCAGCCGATTCAAAGACTGAGGCCGCGGGGGGAAGGAGCCCTCCTTCTCCCCGCAGCCTCAGTCTTTCAATGGGCTGGTGCCGGGATCGCTTCGATCCCGGCACCAGCCCATTCAAAGACTGAGGTCGCGGGGGGAAGGAGGGCTCCTTCTCCCCGCGGCCTCGGCCCTTCGCCCTATAAGGCACACTCACTTCCCCACGCACGTTTTGGGGAAGAAAAAGTGCGTGTTATAGGGCGAAAAATACGGTATATTCTGCCATTTCTCCAGTTTAGAGAAGGTGACTTGCAATAGTTAAACCAAGCATAGTTCAAAATTCACAGTATACAAACATTAAAAAAGCAATTAAACCATCTTAAAAGTAAAACCAGTTAAAAGCATAAACCATTAAACAACAATAACAAATAAAAGTCCAACAAATTATACAAGGCCTGTTTCTCCTTAGGGGGGAAAAACAATTTCTAAAAGTCTGCCTGAATAAAAAGATTTCCTCCTTCTTGTGGTAAGATAGTAAGGAGGGTCCCAGTCTAGCCTCTTTGAGAAGGGAGTTCAAGAGTCTTGGAGGAGCCACTGAGAAGGCCCTCGCCTGTGAAATGGGTGGATGAAGAGAAGGGCCTCCGCAGGCCTCAAATCATGGGCAGGTTCATATGGGAGAATAAAGTCCTTCAAATAACTGGACTTGAGCCATATATTAGGTAGATTCATACCAATTTAGTTAATTTAAGGTTGTGATATATGCCAAATAAAATCCAGGATTCTCTATACAGTTCCCTTCAGTCTTCCTGGGCTGTCCATCTTGGACCTTGGAACAGTGGTCCTTGAACAAAAGAGCTACAGTACAAAGGAAGATTGGAAAGAGAAATAGCAGAATCAGAATGTGCTCACAAACTCCAGCCCATCGACAGGGGGTTGTACAGAGAGAATGGTTTCCTGGCACACTATACATAACACTAGCTAACCCCCCAGCCTCGTTTGGGCTTTCTTGGCTAGTTCATTACCTCTCTTTTCTGGTTCCCACACCACATTCCAATACAGTTGGACCTTTGTATCCACAGGGGATTTGTTCTGGACCCTCCCTCCTCCCATGGATACAAAAAATGTGGGGACTCAAGCCCCGTTGTCTCCAATGGCATTGTGACATGCATGCGGCATGTGGGGCTTACCACCCGCAGATGCTCAGATCCACAGATGGCAAGGTCCCACTGTACTCCTACCACCATTCATATGCTTATCTTCCAGTGATGTATTGAAGCTTTTTACTCCAAGTTTCGAGTCCCTAGGTTCAAATCTTAAGTCGAATCTCCAGCCCTTGCAAGAAATTTAAGTTGAATCTTAGTCTGGGAGCCAACTTTAACAGAAAAAAAGATGATGGGGTGGGGGCTTGAGGTGGAAGGAGTCTTCTGATGCTTTTCAAAAGCTTTAGAAGGCTCCTCTGCCGTGCAGCAGGGACAACTTGATGAGCAGACCTAAACACCCACCTGAAGCCCATTTGCTGTTTCTGGATGAAGTTGGTTGCTAAAAATATACAAGTCATGAGTTGAGTCAGTGGCTCATTTATTGCAATGAGTCAGTCACATTCACGTCAAGTCATTGAAGAAACTTGAGTCCAAGTCAATCAATGTGAGTCTGTATCACTGTTATCTACTCTTCTTGGCTTTAGGCAACATCTTTCCTGAGAGCCAGCATGGTGTAGTGGTTTGGTGGACTCAGGGTTTGATTCCACATTCGGCCATGAAATCCACTGGTTGACCATGGGCAAGCCACACTCTTTCAGCTTCACAGGATGGCAATGACAAACTCTTTTTGTAGAAACTTGCCAAGAAAAAGAAAATATAAGAATATGTGAGCTTGGGGGACAAGGAGAGGCTGGTATCCTACAAGAATGGGCAACAGGATTTCCAAATGTTTTTGCTCCATGATTCCCCTTTATTGCCCACCATGGGCTATGCTGGTGAGAGCAATTGGCAGGTATTGGCCAAAAAACATCTAGAGGGCCTGTGTTGCCCAAACTTGTGTAGGGGTATAATTCTTCTCTAATTTTCTTCTCGAAGGAAGCAACAAATAATTTTAGCAATTTCTCCCAGCTGTGGAAAAGTCTTTGGAATATACAATTTTTGAAGTCTATTCACAATTTGGGACTTATTCTGGGCAAAACTACATAAAATGCTGGAATTGGGAACTTGCTGTGTGAAAAAATTGCATGTGGTAATGATTTCCATTGTTTTGTGCAGGTAGCAGGATTTTTTTCACAGAAAATATTTCTACGCAGCATTGAGAAATTTTCTGTGCAGTAAAATGTTGGTTCTTGAGCTGAAAATATTATTTTCTGTTCAAACCATTTGCAAATTTTGTGCAGAATAAATCCTGAACCACCAAGATTATCATCAATCTAGAACTCTTCTTGTTAGGATTTCTCAGCACTCAAATAACATGTTTTTCAATCATATTTGGCTATTTTCAAATATTCTTTCCAACTCTACCCTGGTGTAGCAAGAGGAGGAAGGAAGAAGTTACTGATAAGTAAATAAGAATTAAGACTAGAGAGGGGAGATGGAACCAGTGGTTAGAGGCAGTCCTCTCAGGATGGGCCAACGGTGGGCCATATCAACGGACTATTAGTGTTTGCCATCATGATGTTATTCATTGGCCATGGCTGGGCAAAAAGTGAGGCACATGAAGTGTCCCTCCTTTGCTCTGGAGACTACCTGGAGAACGATTGTATTGGGCTGTGGTGAATGGAGAAACTCAGTCCCATTGGTCGTGAGTTACTTGTATATTGACTCCCAGTTAATAGCATTTCTAATAAGGAGCAGGAGGACTGTGGAAACGCTACAAAGGGAATTTGGGCAAATGGAGTTGGCCACAATGGTGTACTGTAGAAGAACCTTCCTCTTACACCTTCCTGTTCTAAAATATTTTTCTGATGTGTATGTTCTCCCTAGAATTTTGGGAGACTTCAGATCTTAGTGCTGCTATATTAATTGGGTGGGAGAATAGCAAATTACTAATTTCATAGACCACTATACAAAGATGTGCCACTGCTGGAGCATGCTGCTTCAATCAGTATGGATAAACCTCCTTCATCTTTCATTCTTACCACCATGAACCCTAAAAAAGCTACTTTAGAGGGGTGGAACAAGAGTTACTGTTACTAGTGCTACTGAGAATTGGAGTGGTAATGGGAAGGGATGCTAAATTACACTGCTGGATCACAACCTTGGTTTTTAATCTGCAGATAGACATACAAGGAATGGGAGGGATTTCTTTCAAGAAGTTATCACAAGGAAATCAAAGAAAATATCAGTATATGTAAATATCTCAAAGAAGTTCAATAATTTCCTGAAAGGTTCTTGCTAAAGAATGACAAATATTTTTTCTGTTATACTTAAAACAAAAAACAAAAATGCAGTGTTTGAGTGGATCATACCACATTACATCTTCTGAAATTCTGTTCAGTACTAGATGAAACCTCAATAATTCTGAAATTCTGTTCAGTACTAGATGATATCTTTTCTCTCCCATCCTCTGCTCATTTTCTGTCTTGCAGCTTCCCCTCGCCTTGATATTCCGGTGGAAGACAATGCAGTGCATGTCATCAAAGTGGTAATTATCATACCTTCAAAAAATTAACTAAAGCATTTTGTATCTTAGTAGTAATTTATATTGGGTTAATAATTCCTGTTCCTGGTGGCCTGAGAGGCAACAAATAAACAGTGAATGAACACCCAGTTTTCATTGTTAGCCTCTTGCTAGGATGAAGAACCAAATCTGGCAAGAATTCCAAGATAACCAAATTACCCTGAATCACATGTATGTCAGTGGGGGAGATTGGGCAGATTAATTGACTTTTGAGTAGCTGTGTATTTGTAAATATTTTGTGACAGCGTTTTCTGTTGTTGATGTCTGTTATATATTTACGTATTCATGTGTGTGTGATCTTTACCTTCATGTAGCATCACATAGTTTTCCCCTGCCTCATGCCATTTAGGGGGTTTGGACTCCAGTTCTCATAATCTCTGACCACTGGCCTTGCTGGTTGAGGCTGGTATTGTAGATCACTGCATTGGGAAAGGCTATATCTTGAAGAATGGAGGCTGGGAGCTGTGGTAAGCTTGGTTTACAGAGACCTCAGACAAAGCCCTCATGGAGACTGCAGAATCTGGTTTAAAAGGGGGACATATTTTGACTGAGCTATGAAGTAGTAAATATTTAATAAGCATGGAAAGTGGCCTTTATATTTAAACTACTGTCAAGTTTTGCAGAGGAAGACTTCTTCTCCCCCTCCATCCCCTAGAACATTTGGCCCTCCATTTCCATGGCTTCAAACATCCATGACTTGAAAATATGTTTTTTAAAAAATCCAAAAAACAAAAAAACAAACTTGATCTTGCCATTTTATATAATGGGCATCATTTTGCCATTGTATATAATGAGACTTGAGCATCCATGGATTTTGGTTTTCACAGAGTGTCTTGGAACCAAACCCCAGCAGATACCAAGGACCCAGTATATGGAGACAAGAGTTAAAAGACAGCGTCCTGCCATGTAGAACCCAAAGGGAGCCACTGAGAACCAAGCCAGCCTTCCCTGTGTTCTTTTGTCAGGGTTGTGCTGTTGCTGCTGCTATTACCGTCACATAATGAAACAGGGAAACATATCTCAAGATTATGGGCAATGATCTTTATGAATGCGACACATCTCATATGTTATTTTTGAGATACATCTCAAGTCTTTATTAAATATAAGACAATCTTCTAGCATCTTGAGATGTGCCTCCCATTTCTGTTGTGGATTTCATTGGATGCTTCCCAGTCTGTACATGTTTTGCTACTTCTGCTCCAACAATTTCCTCCTGGTTTTCCTTCAGTAAGCTCACAGAGTGCTCACCCCCCTCACAACAGTACTGTGGGTAGGCTAAAAATATGGGACTGGCCAAGGTCATCTAGGGGCTGAGCAGATGGGCCAGGATAGCATGGGCTGAGCCTATTTTACTCTGGCCCTGGTGCTCACCCAGGTTGATACCTAGGTTGGCATGTGGATGGGTGAGTGTTTACATACCCATCCCCATGCCTACCTGGGATCTGCTACTGGTGTGCGTTCCTTATCTTACCTTGGTTCTTGTGTAAGGAAAAGATTTCATTGTAAAATTACAGGTGGGAAAAATAATGCCAATATGTGAACAATAAGGGCACTTAACTTGAAATAACTTGATAAATCTGATTGTTCTTGCCTTTTAAATATAGGAATACCTTGAAAATGGACCCTTGTTTTCTGAGTTGAAATTTTACCAGCGAGCTGCAAAACAAGAATGCAGTAAGTTAGACAGTCCCATGTCAATTTATACTCTCTTAAGGTAGAATGTTGTTCATGTAAACATAGGCAGATCATTGATCCTCAGTGTTTTTACCTTCTGAAAATGTAGTTGTGTTCATTTTTTATGCTGTTTTCTGATGGCAGTTTGAAAAACCTCAAGAGTAAAGCCATTTCTTTTTGAAAAGAAAGAAGACTTTCTAAAACACCTCTCCTTTTGGTCTTCTCCTTTTGACAGTTTGTTTGTTTGTTTGTTTGTTTGTTTAGTTAAGAAGTGGATAAAGATGAAACGGTTAGCCTTCTTAGGGATTCCAGTTTTCTGGGGGTCAGGCCAAGCTGAACACAATGGCAAAAGGTAAGGCAGAGTGGATGGATAGATGGATGCATATTTTAAGGCATTTGTATATTGTCATTCAACCCCCCAGGGTATCTGGTGTAAACACAGATTGAACTAAAGTAATTGTTTTGGGGAATAGTGTCCAGTTTGTCCTTTCTTGAAATGAAGGAGAAAGGTCTTTAGCTCAGTGGCAGAGAGCAAGGCTAGTAAATATACTTTTTTTGGATTTGAGCTCCCAGAATCTCCCAGTCATACCTTGCATGAAGAAGGTCCAAGGACCAGTCCCCTAGCCCTTTCAGGATCTCATATAGTGAAAGTGAAAGTGTGCTTGAGACACTGGGGAGCCAGTGCTAGCTGATAATATATGAGATGGTCTATTTTGGTAAAAGGCAGCTTCATTAACTGATTAGTATTTAGATTGTGGTGATGAACTCATAGGGCAACAGGGCTTGATGACTTTTTTGGTAACAGTTACAGGTTTATGGTGATGGAAAGATTAGGAGAGAATCTGCAAACCATATTTGAAAGAAGAGGGCGAAGATTTAACAAGGAAATTGTTCTACAGATTGGGCTACGAATGGTAGGTATCAACTCTCATGGCAGTATAAAACTGGAAGGAAATTACTGGACCATTGAATTTAAGCCATTGTCCTAGATACTTGTTATCTGAAACTCTGACAGATGCTTGTGCATTCTTGCTTGAAAGGAAGACCTCTAAGGAAGGGATTCTGCAACCTTCTCCAGCAGTCTGCTCTGTTGCTCCACTGAGTGTAGAGTTAAATATTTATTTTATTTTATCATTTAAAAGAACTTCTTACTCATTTTTTAATATTGCACTCACATTTTAGTTTATTTATATAATGCCTTTCTTCCATCAGGACATGAGACAGCTTACAGTAAGATAAGCCTAAAAATGTGATGATTTCAAATAAGTTAACACTCAATTTAAAAAGTTACTATATTGAAGTGTAAAATCATTTAAAAACATGGAGCTCCGACTGCTCTCACATCCAGACTGCTGACCAGGTCCGTGGCCACTTAGCTTTAGTACAGCAATAAGTATCTATTGTTCACTGGATGCTGCAACTAGGAGATTCCTAAACCTATATATAAGAAACGGCATAGGCATGATTCCCCCCACTGCCCTCAGATATTAGAAGCAGCCAGTTTGGTCATTCTTGGCAGCTGTTTATATCTTGAGACATTGGTCTAGCTGTTGGGAATGCATTTCACTGTGCAGTCTGACCCCCCCCCCCCGATCATCAGATTGGAGTTTGTAAATAATAATAATAATAATAATAATAATAATAATATATATATATATATATATATTTAACTACAATTCCCTTAATGGAGAGTTATGGGACTTGTAATGCCTGAAATGTCGGGCATGGAAAATGATGTAAGTGATTTGAATGTTGGACTAGGACTCTAGGAAAATATAGTTCAAATACCTGCTCAGCCATGGAAACCCACTGGTGACTGTGGGCAAGCCATACACTCTCAGTCTTAGAGGAGGCAATGGCAAAGACCCTTGGAACAAATCTTGCCAAGAAAATGCTTTGATCAGCTCACTCTAGGGTTGCCATAAGTTGGAAATGATTTGAAGGCGCACAATAACAATAAAAACATTGCAAGAAACAATCCCGCCCCCCAGTCTGAGTTGGCCTCTAATTTCAGCAACCTAACAGTAAAGGTTAGATAGTTAGAGAATGTCAACACTGTCCTTAGAAAGTCATGAAATTTTAGGGCAAGTCTGTATGAAAATTGTGATCTCATTTCAATTCCACCTCAGTCATGAACTATACTAGGGTGCTTCAATGCAAACACACACACAGACACAAACCAGGTTCTGATTGTTAAACAGGATAATACTGTTACCAGGTTGTTCTAAGGGATTGTTCAGATTTTTCTGCAATGCTCTTGTTATCTGTATATTTAGTTAGCTCTTCAGTTGTTCACCATTTCACATTGAGAAAATGCTCTGTCATGTTTTCCTCTTCAGTTTATCATTTAACAGCTAGACTTGCTGAACTGCTAATGAGAGATGATTATAACATAAACAGGAATCCTGGTTTTCTTTGTAACTTGTATATTTTTTCTCCCCCCCCCCCCCCCCCCAAGCTGGATGTCTTAGAATATATACATGAAAATGAATATATTCATGGAGATATTAAAGCAGCAAATTTACTTTTGGGCTACAGAAATCCACACGAGGTAAATAAATATTGAATCCCCCATCCCAAAATGTGTTGTTACATTTGTATCATTTTGGTTCAGTCTTTCCCAACATGCTGCCCTTTGGATGTTTCAGGACTACAGCTCCCATTGTGGTCATGCTGGCTGGGTGTGATAGAAATTGTAATCCAAACACATCCAAAGGGCACAAGGTTGGAGATAACTACTGTATATCATGGTTGTTGGCTGCAATTGTTTGCAAGGAAAACCCACCTAAAGCTTCATTTGTTGTGTGTGTGGGGGGGAATTGTTTCAGATTCTGTGCTCCCCTTGTTCATATGAAAATCCGTTTATTCAAATGAAATCCCAAGCATTAATCTCTTCAGTGGAGCTCTGATAATGCATCTGAATCTCCCATGCATTGCTTTGAGGACTAGCTGTGTGCTGAACACAAGTCAGAAAGTGTCCAAGGAAGCAAGTAGGTGATGTTAAATGGTCAGGCCTGTCCAGGTCAGTCATGGGTTATCTGAGCAGGATTCAAAGACAATCACAAGGGTTGTCATTAGCCACTCTAGAAGTGTAAGTACACAAGTCGGAAGGGAGCAAAACAGAGTAGTCAAAAGTAATCAGTCCAAAGTCGAGGCAAGACAGGAACATAGAGAGTGGTTCAGCAGATGAGTCAGTGGTCAGCATTAAAGCTGGAAGTGAACAGCTGATATGGGTAGTTCCTTCACTCTTGTCTTGGTAATACCTAATTATTTGGCATTTGGTATTTAATCTGAGCTTCTCTCTCACTTCTACATTCACTGAAAATGGGGTGTGTGCTGTATTCTATGTGGCCTCTGCCAGCTCCGCAGACTCCTGGAAAACATCAGCAGATTCCTGACACTCTGCTCTTTCCTCCTCCAACTGGGACATTCAGGGAATGAGTTAGGACATCTTCCTGCTCTTGTTCAGGGGGTGAGGTATGAGAAGCTGTCCCTTTGACATCTGGGGAGGGAGCATCTCTGTATACTTACAATCTTTGAATATGTAGCTCTAGCTGAGAATGCAGAGAGATGTCTATACTGTTATATGCAGATATGATTCTAGTCTGGTATGCATGATTCTTTTCTTGGCCTCCTGCAGAGGTAACTCATCTTGCAGCTGCCACATTGGGCTGAGAGGAAGCTGGTAACTAGATCCAGTTTGAAAGGCAGTAATGGTCAGTTGCAGTCTTCTTGCAGCATCAGGTATTGCATCACGAGATACTGTTTTTCTCTGCACCAGCAAATCAAGTTGAACCATTAGCCCCCCAAATGTGCAAATTTATCATTTTCCTAATACACATTTGTGCTGCTGGTATGTATGCTCCTGTATATGTGATGGTTGAGGAATCCCATCCAGACCCTTTCTGTGCATGGGTATTGTGCAAGTCACTAGTGCTTGTTCCTATTTTAACTTAAGAGTTAACACAAAAACAGTTCACTGAAAATCATAGCCAAAAAGCTATGAGGTTGAAAGGGCAATACTCAAAATAATGTGGTTTGAGGTGTAACAATAAGTGGTCTCACAATACAATGTGGTCTGAATTCAGCTTTGTACATGTTATCACGACCCATGTGCAAAGTTACCCCAACAATCTGAAATTGTTGAAGCAGTCTTTAGGCAGATGGAGAGTGATTCTGTCCATGCACAGACCAACTAGATGAGGCTTACTGTCTTCAAATGTTACTGAAGCCAATGAGAACCTCTTGCCCCGAGGGAGAAATGCTTTGGGAAGATCAGGCTTTATATCCTGTGCTACAGTTGATTGCTGTTTTATTGCTAATAACGCAGTCATTGAGTTCTGTGTCCTAATTAAGTTGGCCTGCTAATACACTGGTGATCCAAATTTATTACTAAGCTAACAAAGCAATATATCTCATCAGTTTTATATAGCAACTCCATTGACTAAAAAACCAAAGGGTGAGATATATCACCCATTTCGTAATGCTTTCCTTGCAGTATGGTCCTTTCTACTACCATGTTGATGTTTTCACATTAAGTTCCCTATTCTTGAAATTGTAAACTTGTATATTTGGAGTGTGTGTGTGTGTGTGTGTGTGTGTGCTTTTTTTGCTTTCTTGGCTTGGCTTTGCTGTCCTGGAGTTTTGTATATTTTAGCTAATATTAAGAAAAGATCTTTGCTGAGAATGCTGAGAATGCTTCATTTTGAGTTCTGTTCTTGTGGAAAAAATGACAGGGAGGCAGGAGTCTAAACCAGGTTCTTTGTGTGCGAGTACCTGCAGAAGTCCTCTCTCTTTATTTTTTAACCAAGGTTCTGGAAAAGATCAGTTTCACATTTATTCATTTACGCCAGGGACAGGCAACCTTTTTCAGACCTGGTCTGGTCTGCCATCGCCCAGGTCTCGGCTGGGCCAAGGGGGGGGGAGAATGGCAGCTGGGCCAAGGGGGGGGAATGGCACTCTCCTCCGCCGCGCGCGGCCCCCCGCGCATGCTGCCGGTGCGACCGCTACTGCGGCCGCTGCCGTAGCGTGCACGGCTGCAGCCGCCACGGCGCATGTCGCGGCCGCCATTTTGGAAGTCAAAATGGCGGTCGCGATGCGTTTGCGCATGCGAGCGGTGGCGGCAACGGCGGCAACCTTCGGCCTGGGCCAGTAAGTCCGGGGCCCCGGGCCTTAACCGGCCCCTGGGCCGTAGGTTGCCGGTGCCTGATTTACGCCCATAGTTAGACTTTACAGCTGCTACAGTGTACTAACTTTTTGCATGTATTGAGTGAGTTTTCAAAACCTGAAATTTTTGAATTCGGGAACCATTCAATCACTTGCTAAGATTATTCTGATTTTTTCTTATCTTTGGTTTCCTTTCCTTTCCTTTCCTCACCTTATTTATACTCTACCTTACCCAGATTGGGACTCAAAGCAGCATACAGAATACAGAAAATTACAATAAAACACATAGTGAGCCAGTGTGATACAGTGGTTTAAGTGTTGGACTATAAGTCTGGAGACCAGGGTTTGATTCCCAGCTAGGTCATGAAACCTACTGGGTGACCTTGGGCAAGTTACATGCTCTCAGCCTCAGGAGAAGACAATGACAAACCTCCTCTAAACAAATCTTGCTAAGAAAACTCCATGATAAGTTCCCCATAGGGTTGCAATAAGTCAGAAACGACTTGGAAGGCACATAACACCATATAAATAAATATATACACAAATTGAGATTAAAACAGTATTAAAACAATATTAAACTAATAACAGAATTAAAACAATTTAAAATATTACTTCCTCATTGCTGTTCTCCAGAGCAGAATCAGAACTTTTGCAGTTGCAGGCTCAGCTATATTGCACTGAGTACTACATTTCAGGATTCCCCCCCCCCCCACACACACACACAATGGTGGCTACTGCATGGACTAGCAAATTATTCATGATTCCCTATAATTCTAGTGCAGCATGAATAAACATGCAGTGTGTTTTGTTCTGGCCTGGCCTCTGCTAATGTAAACAACTAAGCCACAGGTGTCCAGGTTCCAGGCAACAATTTTACCCATCAGAGACCTTAAGATGGCTCCTTTCTGGTTATGGAAAAAAAAAAAAACAACAACATCCTTTTTGCCACATACACTCAATTAAAGCAAGAACTTGTTGCTTGTTTCAGAGGAGAATTACTGTTTCTGAAAGGCTCCAAGAATAATACTTCTCCTTTGATTGCTCTTTTTCACTATGGAGGACAGGAGGGATCCAGAGCCCTCAAAAAGAAGGAGAAGGTCTGTGCGAGGGCATTATTAGGGGGATGCAGACCACACTGGGTGTCACCTCAAAGGGAA
This sequence comes from Phrynosoma blainvillii, assembly GCA_026167975.1. Taxonomy (NCBI): domain Eukaryota; kingdom Metazoa; phylum Chordata; class Lepidosauria; order Squamata; family Phrynosomatidae; genus Phrynosoma; species Phrynosoma blainvillii. Next base: position 17,530,795 of record JANUYF010000001.1, on the reverse strand, counting down.
TGTCACTCGGTGCACAAGTGGGAAGGAGTGCCTTCTGGGTCTGGTGGCTCTGCTGGCCAGCAGTTCCACCAGATCCAGAAAAGTTGTGGTGTGGCAAGGGTGCCTTTCATGTCTAACAGCTCTGCTGACTAAGCAGGGAAAGCAAGTTCCTCCCTTTGCTGCCTAGCTGTCAGATCTCCAGACCTGAAAAGGCTGTTGAAGAGAGTAGGAGATTTTAAAAAATGATCCGCACTGGGTGTCAAGTATACAGTTGGGTCTTTGTATGTTCAGGGGTTCTGTTCCAGATCCTCAAAACTATGAGACCTTAAGTCACATGGACTTAAATGGCAGCCATTGAGGTCAGTGGGATGGGGCCATCCACGGATGCTCAAATCCATGGATGGCAAGCCTGCATTTGGGGTGGCCCACTGTATTAGGTACCCCACTGGATCAATGCAGTACTCAGGCTATATGTTTCTTAACCTGATCTATATAAACCAGAAATGGTTTGTTTAGCATGGCATCCAAACCTGAGAACCAGTGTTATTGTATCCTTTACAAGCCAGGATTATAAACAAAGATTGGTTTGTGGCTTATGAATTCTGGTTTCTTGCTCCTGTATCATTCAAGTCAAGGGTAGATCCTTAGATTAGATAACATTCTGATGCAGCTTTTAATGCTAGTGGGAAAAACCACTACATGTTTGAGTAGCCCATCAAAAGGGCTGTCAAGACGGATCTCTTCCGGCAGGCCTTTCCCGACTAGTCTTCCCGGTCAGAGAGCTGCCCATCTGCACCTCTTTTTCTTCCCCATTCCAGCCACTATTATAGCCATCGTTGTTGTAATTATTGTATTTGTTGGCATTTTGCCTTATTTTTAAACTGTTTTAGCTGATGCTTGTTTAATAACTTTTTAAGGGGTGGGAGGGTGGGGGGTTTGATTGATTTTATTGTATTGTATTTTTATGTTGGAAGCCGCCCCGATTGCTATGCAGAGGGGTGGGATATAAATTATTATTATTATTATTATTATTATTAGCCAGTTTGTTTATAGTAAGCCTGGATTCACCCAGGATCCTGGTTTACTGTTCTGTATGAAGGTAGTCTATATCTCTTATCTATTTATCTCTATGTATGTATCTATCTATTGTCTCATTTTAAACATCATTCTGTACTATGACTTGCTTTTCTATAACTGCAGTCTATAAAATATGGTTCCTAATAGTATTGCCAAAGCAGAAGTATTCCAGGCCCTAAATTTAAGCACTCACACCTAAGATCTAAGGATGACTCCTTGCAGTGTCACAGGAAGTGGGTCCTGGTGATATGTACACCATTCAAATTTTTAAAAAGTATAACAAATGAAGAAAATATATGTACTCACATTTTCAATACAGTGCTCTCACCCTGAGATTCCTTCCCTTTATACTGATGACTGGAGAAGAGGATTAAGGCCCTGAGACCCAGCAACCCAACTTCAGAATATTTGGTTTGTTTTTGTTTTCCATCTGCACAGCATGGTATCTGTAGGTAGAGCAATGGCCATATATTGCCGTATATCCATGACCTCATATATAAGTCGGAAGGAAAATACTGGAGCCAAAATTATGGATTTTGATATGACCCATGGATAATCAAGGTAAAACCTAGGGGCATGTAACAAAGGATGTAAATGACAAAGCAAAGGAAGACGATGCCAAAGGACTTACAAAATCCCAACAGACACTACTGTTTGCTCTCGCCCTAAAGGGTGGATGAGTGAGGAGGAAACTATGGTAAATCATGGCTGTGTGATGTGTGGAGGAACCAGGCACAGCCAGGGCTAAGACAATGCACACATTTCAAAAAAGGATGAAAAGGCAAAGTTAAAAAAAACCCACGTGACTATGGGCCTTTACAGACTGCCAGAAATAATGCAACTTGAGGCCACTTTAACTGTCCTGGCTCAGTGCTAAGGAATCATGAGAACTGTAGTTTATTGTGGCACCAGAGCTCTCTGACAGAGAAGGCTCAATGTCTCAGAAAAAAATACAATTCCCATGATTCCCTAGCACTGAGCCAGGGCAGTTAAAGTGGACTGATAGTTCTGTTGAGGAATCTGTACTCAGGACAAGAGGCTACTGTCAGAACAGAACATGGAGAAACAGAATGGTTCCCAATTGGCAAAGGGGTCAGACAAGGCTGCATCGTTTCACCCTATCTGTTCAATTTGTATGCAGAACACATTATAAAAAAGCAGGCTTAGACACAGAAGAAGGAGGAGTGAAAATAGGAGGAAGGAATATCAACAATCGAAGATATGCAGATGACATCATAGTACTAGGAGAAAACCTCCTAGACCTGGAACAACTACTAAGGAAGATCAAAGAAGAAAGTGCAAAGGCAGGCTTAATGTTGAACATAAAGAAAACAAAAATAATGACCACCAAGGACCTTCACAAGTTCAACCAAGACAATGAAGAAATAGAAATAGTAAAGGAATTCCCATACCTGGTATCAAACATTGATAGAAATGGAGACTGCAGTCAGGAAATCAGAAGAAGACTAAGAATGGGGAAGGTGGCTATGAAAGAACTGGAAAAGATTCTAAAATGCAAAGATATACAACTCAGCACAAAAGTTAGAATCATACAAACCATCCTATTCCCCATTACCATGTACGAATGTGAGAGCTGGACAGTTAAGAAAGATGATAGGAAGAAAATCAATGTATTTGAGATGTGGTGCTGGAGAAAAGTGCTGAAGATCCCATGGACAACCAAAAGGACAAACAAATGGATCCTAGAGCAGATCTAGCCAGAAAGCTCCCTGGAAGCCAAGATGACCAAACTGAGACTGTCATACTTTGGACACATCATGAGAAGGGAGAACTCTTTGGAAAAAACAATAATGCTGGGGAAAGTGGAGGGAAGTAGGAAGAGAGGAGGGTCACATGCCAGATAGATGGAGTCTGTTAAGGAGGTCACGGGTATTAAGGGGTTCCAGGAATTATGTAAAGCAGTGGAGGACAGAGGCTCTTGGAGATGTCTCATTCATAGGATCATCATGAGTTGAGATCGACTCGAGGGCAGTTAACAACAAAAACATCAATAGTGATTGTTGTTGTAAACTGCCCTTGAGGCGATCTGAATAGTGATTGTAGTTTAACTTTATTGTGATAACTTTACATGAGTTTAACCCAGAAAAGCTGACAAACACACAAAATTGTCTTATCCAAATCTTTCAAATCCTGTTGGAGGGGAAACGCCAAAGAGATTTCACTGCCACCATTTTTCCACTCAGGCATTCAAAAAAACCAGAAGCTGTGCCACAGCAGAGAGTAGAGGTGGTTGGTGCTTCTTTTAGGTTCTCCTGGAATTGACCAAGGACTGATCCAGACGGTCCTTAAGGGCCGGCTCTGTGCCATTCCTAGGAGCAGCGGATTGGGGCCACAGCAACCACACGCCGTGGCCCTGATACTCCTTTTTGCCACCCCCAAAAGAGCCCTTTTGGTGCAGTATATCTACACACTGCGCCAACAGGGTGCCCTGATGCTGCGCGCCGTGCGGTCGGGTGCATGGCATCGGGGCGGAGTCAGGGCAGCCGGTGTGCAGTCTGCATCCCCTTTCATTACTCAAAGTAGAAGATGTTTCCTTTTTAGATAAGAGTTAAAAGACAGTACTTACATTGACCTGTGGATAAGTTGATCCAAGTTTTTTGGGGTCAATTTTTAAACTAAAATTTCTATACTTATACATGAGTATATATTCCCTGTGTCAATTCAAGTATTGCTGACACGTCATAATCCATCAGCTCATTTCACATTATGATTTTTTATTTTGATTTGCCAGCTGTGTAAATCGTAGACTCCATACTAAGTAACAGTTAAGTTTAACCTTGGTGTGGTATTATATTTTAATTCAAACCATGGTTTCATAGACTATTTCTGTTGGTAGTGTCTACGTCGAATAACCAGTTTTTTGGGGGGAAGGGGAGGGAGAGAGAAACATTTGAAATTGCACAGTAAAATTATTCTCTAATTTTTGTTTTGAGGGTAAAATATTTGCTGGTTGAATGCACGCCAACAATACTGCCAAAACACATAGCATAGACTTAAAAAAAAAACAAGTAACAATTTGTTTACTTGTACTGGAGTGGAAAGAATATAAAAGCTATGGGTTGTTGTTTTTCTTTGACCTCCTAAATTATGTGCAGAGGATTTTAAGAGTATCAGAATCCACTGACCTCTGAAAGGGCAGCTATCTACCCATACATTTGCTTCTACAGGGAGGGTCAAGGCCATTCACTGATGTCTTAGGACAAAAGAACCATTCTTTCATCAATAAGCCCCTTAACATACAACCATTTGTATTTGGCTGTCTGTTTTAAAAGAAGGTGCTGATTGTTTTGTTCAGGCAACATATTCAAAGCGTTCTTCAAACTGTTCTATATTGTCAGCTCTTTGTAGCTGCCGGGAATCTGGCCTGATGCAATTCTTATAGATTCTTATAGATGGACCTTAAGCCATGTTTTCTTGGAAGTGTCCCTTTGGATCAAGTTGTATTTACTCCAAAGTAAACATGCAAAGATTTACAGCCTTTAGAGATATGGGTTCAACCTCTTTGATTTGGAGTTGAATGGGAACATTTTAAAAGATTTTAGCAATGGAGAAATTTGCTTTTCTTTTCTGGGAAAGTGTCTGACCTTTTGGGTCTGTTCTGATGGAGAACTGTTTTGTTCTCCATCTGCTGGCAGGTAAAACTCTGTTAGCATGCAAAGCAGGCTAGTTTAAAATAATAAAATACCAAGAGGATCCATTTTGATGCATGGGTTTAGATCAGGGGTAGGCAACCTTTCCCCTTTAAAGGCTGAGGGACTTCAGCTCCCAGAATCCCAGGAGCTATTGGCCAACATGGGACTATTGGCCAACATGGCTGAGGCTTCTGGGAGCCGAAGTCCCTCGGCCCTTAAAGGGGAAAGGTTGCCTACCCCTGGTTTAGATGATCTCATGTTCACTAAGTAGAGATAAAGGTAAAATCTCTATGATCATGTGCTTCTTGCTTACCCTCCCAACAGTCCCAGATTGGCTGGGACAATCCTGATTCATTTTCCCTTGTCCCACTTTTTCAGTTGTTTTTAAATGCCCCAGTTTCTCTCTTTTCCTCCCACTTCCCTCAGGTAACTTCAGTTGCTGCATACTGAATTCAGAGTGCAAAAGGAGCTTGTATTCAATTAACCCAGCAGGAGTGGAGAAGAGAGGAGATTCTTCCCTGATGGCTGAGACAAAAGCAAACTGCTGCAGCCTCTCCTAGCTTGTGTTTTTCCTAATTAATAACTTTTGCAATCTTGACCAGGTCTGCAGTTGCAACGTGGTTTGTTACCTAAAAATGTAAGGAGGGTGGGTGGGACTTGGGGATAGTATCTCCTTTATATTTGGGAGAATTATTTGCTCAAAAGGAGGCTGCGAGAGGTTGGGTAACTGAAGGTGATCTTTCCACCTATGTATACCGGTATTAACTGCAGAGAGACTTCAGTTTCAATGAATAAAACAGTTTTATTTAGAAATGTATAAAAGGGTATACAAACACACAAATCCAGTGCAACTTTAGAACCATACAAGGCTATCAGAAAGAAAGATGTGAAAGGTTGAGTAGTGAGAAACTGAGAGTGAGATGCAGTGATAATTACCAGTTCGGAATATAGATCCATGGAAGATGGAAAGTGGCTCAGACAGTATCTGAGGGAGATACAGTGAGCGAGAGAGACCTTCTGTGCACACATCAGGCTGGAGCTGGAACTGATATATCTGATTCCATACCCTTATGGGGTACTTGGTGCTATCCTGTAGTGTCATCCAAGACCTGATGGTCTTCCCATGGAATTGACAATAGGATTCCAGAACGACTGATGTCTTTGGAGTAACAGAACCTTGACTGGATTTGAGACAACCCTTTGATAGTAGATAGGAAAGGTGAATAGGGACACAGCCTGGGGCAAGAAGGAAATATGGTCTTTTAACTGCTTTGTGATGGGACTCATTCAGTCCATGTTGTGAGATGGAAAGCCTAGGAGAGGATAGAGTAATCAGCAAATATATTTAACCTTTATTTAGTACTATCTAGGTCCTCTACATGTCTCAGGGCCAGCGAGTCTTTCTCATGTGAAATTTCCTAGTTTTTTAAAGGTCATTGTGACTTCTTAAGAACATGCCTTACTCTAGATATTATAATATTAAAATATGAAACCCCATATTCCAGTAAGTGGGATGTAGGGCTGGCTAGCCATTTGCAGTTCAAAAAAAATCTTACAGGGCCATAGGTTGCTTTCTTCTACCCCAAAGTAATGACTTTCTTTTCTTGTGGGCCAGGTAAATAATATTTGTTTCCTTTTGAGATGATTTTACAATGCCTTTTTTGTCCCATTTTTAAAAAATCTTTGGTTTAAATTACTTTAGCACTGAAAAGGCTTTTTGATTTTTAAGAAAAGTTTAACCTGTATGTCTAGTCACTGTTTGTGTGTTTTGTTTTATTCATTTTTAAAAAAATTAAGCAAACAATTTCTCTACCTAGATTGATGCAGTATTTAGGTAAGAATACCTCCTTATGTTGTTAAGCTCAATGATATGGTAGCTCCAGTCAGTTCCACTAACTTGTTTCTTCCATCACACTGACTTGATACATTATTTTCTTCCGGCTTGGCTAGACTGGGTACCAAGCAACATGAATCCACTAGAGGATGTAGGAGAAAATAGAGTCGGTCAACCTGACAAAGCTTTATGCCTTGTCCCAGATTTCCAAACGCCGCCTCGAGTCTTTAATCTTTGTTTCGCGGTTTGTACAGGTCTGTCAGGTGAGAAACATAATCAGTAAAATCTTAAAAAGCTGTTGCCCCTGCAGAAAGAGAGCTGCAGTCCTGATGCCACACTCCAGATTGGTGAAGGAGGTGCAGGGGTAAGAAATGGTATGTCTTAAAAAGAGAGAGAGAAAGAGAGACCAGCCATCCCAAGACTATAAATTTGCCTGGAGGACAAACAAGAATCTGTAATTTTAACAGAATCGGCTAGAAGGTAGTCGGCCTGTCTTTAAAAGAAGAGAGAGGGAAAAGGAGAAAAGCCCATCACGAGCAATATAATTAAATTAAGAGCAAGGTCACTCTTGTGCTGCTCGTATTTTTCAGGGCAGGAATTTGCCTCCCAGGAGAACACAAAACTAGTTAAAGAGTGACACAGAAAGTTGATTCTCCAACTTACTGATGGGCAAATTAAGACTGTGGGTTTTCTCTCCCCCCCCCCCCCCCCCAATGCTGGCTAAGCTTGAAAGATAGCTATTCCTGGGGTGTGGCTGAATGTGGTTGTATAAAATTCAAGGACATCTATTTCAGCTTTGACAAAATAGTTTCCTGATATTACATGCCCTTGATCCCATATATGTGTATCTACTTACTTGACTGAGATTGATGGATGGATGGATTTGGGGCTTGGAATCATGGTACCATGGGAAGCTTATTCTTTACACTTAAAGTGGTGGTCCAGGGACTAGTAAGCAAATGAATAGACAAGTCTCCACATGCTTACTGATGGTTATATTTTATTCTTTTTAAAAGGTGTTATGGATATTCTATTTCGTAAACTAGGATACAATCTGACTTCCATAACCGTGGGATTGGTAACCATAGTTTCACTTATCCACGATCTGGGGAAAAGATCTCTCTAGGCATCTGGAGGTTCTCCAGAGTGACTCTATGGTCAACCTCTGGCAGAAATATAGTGTTTGCCTTTATCCACGGTTCTCACTATCCATGGTAAATCTGGAAATGTATCCTCCGTGGATACAGAGATTGGACTGTATACATAAAACTTTTTTGCTAGATCCTTCATTGGCTCCAATTTCCTTTGCTTCTTCCTTTGCTTCCTAGCAAAGTCATATTTAACTTTAAGAAGTAGAAACGAAATGTAAAAAGATTAATAACATATAGACAGTATATGTGGGTAATGAGAAAACAACTTATAAAAAATGGCCGAGCAAGGGGAAGATTTTATTTTGCATGAACTAACGCCATCTTTAATATATTATGAAGGAAATCATATATAGTTTGTAATAATCTTTGTATACAATTTTGTTTTAAAGTGTTAATAAAAATAATAATAAATAAATAAATAAAAACTTTTTTAAACAATAAATTATTTTAAACAATAAAATACAACCATCAGTAAGCATGTGAAGACTTGTTTCTTCTTTTGCCTGTAGATCCTAATATGTACTTCCCAGTTCCTGTTTGTGGTTCATGGGCCAGTGCTATTCCACAAGTCATTGGCTTCAAGTCCCTGTTGATCTTCCAGGAGAGAAAGAAACAGTAGCAGCCAATGAGCAAAAATGCCAGGCACAATATTTCCTAATCATCCACCCACAGCTTGGGCACTGTTTTACACCATGAGGAGACAACACCTGGTTGGTGAACCACATCTGGCCCTTCATGGTCATTCCTGTGACACTCTGTGTTGCCCAACTGTGCTGAGACTATGCAATTAAAATTGATGCTGCTGCCACCATCAGGATCAAAGTACGTGGCTTAGCAACAAAAATTTATCAACTATTGACTTACACTACAAGTCCTACAGCAGCGGTGGTCCTTTCTCCTCTTGCATCCTCCTTCTTTTCTTCACTTCATTGATGTTCTTGCAAAATATAGAACCATGGATTGAACTGTAGAGATATGTGATAGCTGCACCAGTTTTCAACAGCAGCAAGTTAGACAATGTGCGTGAAAGAGATGAAGGTAAAGTGGACCAGAAACCCAGTCAAATGGAGTAACACAAAGGAAAGAGAACTTTAATGTCAAATATGCATATAGGAAGGCAGCTGGTGATCTAAGCACACACTCAGGAGGCCTAAGCATAATGGGGCACACTTGACATTATATGAGACAAGTAGCACATGTTGAGAAGGTTACAGGATAGAGATTCATGAAAGAAGGACTAGAGTTAGAAGTTGCTTCTTGGGAATCATTCATGGATCATTGGGTCTTCCTTGGCTCCAGGCCACTAGGGTTGTCTGAGAAGACCTCAGAGGAAAACAGGACCCAGCAAATCTCTACAGTCTTTTGACACTCCAAGGCTACTTTGGTTATGTACTTGACGAAATAGTTACTGTGAGTCCCTGATGAGAAATGCTACTGCTTTTGCTAGTTCTAATTACTAAATAACATGAAATTAGTAGAGAGAGTGAGGAGAGGCAAGCAATGCTGGCAACAGCAAGTAGCAAACGACTCTTGGAAGAAAGAGAACAGAAGATGGATTAAAAACAGATCATAGAAGTGTCTTGTCCTACACCATGGGGTGATACGAACATTTGGAAGGTAGTTGTGAATTTGAAAGCTCTTTTGCTTAGCTGCCTTTTGCAAAAATTAAACTGGGGATTGTTATGTGTTAGAACTGAGTGTAGTTCCAGGCTTCCCCAAGGCTTTGTTTGGTGCCTAACACTGACACACAATACTCTCATAAGATAAGTAAATGATGCAGCAGATGGTACACAGCAAAGAGGCATTTGAGCCCTTTCACTTAATGTGGTCCAGCATCCCTGAACTAATTGTACCAATAGCAATAGCAAGTACATTTCTATACCGCTTATCAGTGCACTTAAGCACCCTCTAAGCAGTTTACAATCTGTAAGTAAATTGCCCCCAACAAGCTGGGTACTCATTTTAGTGACCTACGGAAGGATGCAAGGCTGAGTGGACCTTGGAGTCCCTGGGATCGAACTCACAACCTTGTGGCTGTGGATGGCTGCAGTACCAGCATTTAACCACTGCACCACCAGGGCTCCTACATATTTGTAAAAATATTGGTTTTGTTCATTGTCCAAAATCAAAATATCTGAGGGTGGCGACTCCCCCTCCTACCAGTAGCTATGAGAACTGGGGGAACAGGTTAGTCACAGGAAAATTCACCCACCCAGCCACCCACCCCGCTGTCCCTAGCCTTTCTGTATTTTCCCAACTTCATACTGCCAAGTGAATGAAAACAAGGTTACTAATGCAAATTAATTCTTTCTGTACCATTGGGCATCTGTTAACATTCAACCATGATGTTAATAAGGACTCTAAAGCCCCTTTGTCTATTGGCAGAGTCTCAACTAACTACTGGTGTGTGTGTGTGTGTATTATATTATATTATATTATATTATATTATATATACTGGTCTGACTTTGAATGCAACAAGGATTCGGTGTGTCAGTCCTAGGTGAATGAGATCCTTACACATTATCTGGTTCTAATGGCTGCTGATGGTTTCAGTAGCAGGTAGTAATTATTCTTTTGGGAGCCAGTGTGGTGTAGTGCTTTTAAGTGTTGAACTACAACTCTAGAGACCAAGGTTCAAATCCCTGCCTGGCATGCCATGGGGTGACCTAGGGCGAGTCACACTCTCTCAGCCTCAGGGGAAGCCAATGGCAAACCTCTGAAGCTACCTTTGGAAGCTACCTTTCAGCCCAACTTTTATGAACATCTTCCAGAATTACAAGGTTAACAACTTTTTATCCTTTTTTAAAAACTATATATTTTTTAACCCTTATAGAATTACGTAGCCTTCCTGATGTTGTTGGTCTGCAGCACTAGCTAGCATAGCCAGTGAGGAAGAATATGGGGAGTTTCAGTCCAACATCTGGGTTTCCCATTCCACTCTTAAGGATATGAACAGCTCTTGCATGGGTTTACAGCAGGGTGGGCAAAATACAAACCTCCAGATGCTGCTGGATTGTAAGTCTCATCAGCCCTAGCCAGAATAATCAATGGTGAACAATTTTGGGGATTGCAGCCTCATAACATCAGGGAGCACACTTCCCACTTCTAATGTATTGGCACTGGACTATATGCCTACAAAACTGAAGTGATGGAGAGAGACATGAGTGTTGCCTACAACTCTTTTTCTTAATTTGACAAAACCCACCCTTTGCTCCTGTGCTTGTACAGATCTGTTTCCTACCCACCAATGACCTATAATTTCCATCTCTTTTTCTTTTCTGCTATTATTTTAGGCCCCTGAGGCTTCAGTTCCAAATTCTGCAAGCATTTGCAATTGGAGCAGAGCATACAAGATTATGTTCTCTTGCTTGGACTTTTTTTTTTAAAAGTCAAATCATTTTCTGGTCAGAGAAATAGATTCTATTGCAGAGATTCTTCCTTGCTGCTTTGGAAAAGAAATGCACAGCAGCTGTTGCAGCATATTGAATGATACTGTTCACATCAACTGTCTTTAATGTTGCATCACTTTTCCTCGTCTCTTTCTCCCATGCCCATCTTTGGCTTCTGTCTTCTTCCACAAAATAGAGCCTTCTTGGTGGTGGTGGTCCATCTCTGATGGTACCTTCCTAGGAAATCATCCCAGAAGCTTTTTATGTTGGAGGGCAGTTTGTAAAGCCCGTTTATTCTGCCAAGCTTTTAACTGGCACTAATCTCCCTAAGCTCTCTCTGCTTGCAACTTTCGCCATTCTGTACCTCTATAATTTAATTTTATGGGGACTTTAATTCTTTTACATACCTAGCACCTTAAGAGAGTGTTAGGTATTCATTTCACTTAGATCACACCTTTCACCCAGGGTTGAGATGCATGGCAACTTAATTAAATATAATTAATTTTATATTTAAACATAATTTACCGTATTTTTCGCCCTATAGGGCGCACTTTTTCTTCCCCTAAATGTGCGTGGGGAAGTGAGTGCGCCCTATAGGGCGAATGGACTGGTGCTGGGATCGAAGCGATCCCGGCGCCAGCCCATTGAAAGACTGAGGCCACGGGGAGAAGGAGGGCTCCTTCTCCCTGCGGCCTCAGTCTTGGAATCGGCTGGTGCCGGGATCGTTTCGATCCCGGCACAAGCCCATTGAAAGACTGAGGCCGGGGGGAGAAGGAGCCTTCCTTCTCCCCCCGGCCTCGGTCTTGGAATGGGCTGGTGCCGGGATCGAAGCGATCCCGGCACCAGCCGATTGAAGACTGAGGCCGGGGGGAGAAGGAGGGCTCCTTCTCCCCCCCGGCCTCAGTCTTTCAATGGGCTTGTGCCGGGATCGCTTCGATCCCGGCACCAGCCGATTCCAAGACCGAGGCCGGGGGGAGAAGGAAGGCTCCTTCTCCCCCCGGCCTCAGTCTTTCAATGGGCTTGTGCCGGGATCGCTTCGATCCCGGCACCAGCCCATTCAAAGACTGAGGTCGCGGGGGGAAGAAGCCCTCCTTCCCCCCGCGACCTCAGTTCAATGGGCTGGTGCTGGGATCGGTCTCCGATCCCAGCACCAGCCCATTGAACAACCGGCCTCCGGCTAAAGGGAGGAATCCTTTTTTCTTGGATTTTCCCCCTTAAAAATTGGGTGCGCCTAATATGCCGGAGCGCCCTATAGGGCGAAAAATACGGTAATTTGAACACAATTAAAAAGGTTCCAGGAAAAAGACAATAAAATTATACATTAAAATACAATTATAAACACCAGTGAAAATGGTTTAAAATTGCCACACTAACAACAAATGAAACAGTAAAATGTTTAAAATGTTCAGCATATTAGTACCATAGTCCTTTGCCTGCACAGAAGGGCACAGTATGCCTGCTTGGCAGAAAGGTAGCAGGGACGGAGTTAAACTGGCCTTCTTTTGAGTGGAGTTTTATAATCTGGAAGAGGCCACCTCTCTTGTGTCTGTACCAAATGTGCCTAGGATGGTCTTGGGACTAAGAGAATGGCTTCATTTGCTGATCTCAGAGGCTCTAAGCAGATAGGACAGACGGGCCAAGCCTATGCTATCCTGCCCTGAGTCAGTTCCTGGGCGATTACAGTGATGGGTGGGTGTTTACATGTCTGCCCACCCATTGTTGCACCATGGACTCACTACTGCCATGTGCCCTGTGCCTGCCTCACCATTGGTCTGGTGAGAAGACCCCATCATGGCATGTCAGGTTGGAAACAGGGCACCTGGCTACACCCATGTGGCTAGAAGCCCCCTACCCATGTCAGAAGCTGTGATGGGTTTTTTCTCGCCAGATACAATGACAAGTATGGGGCACATGGGGACGTCTGGTCTGCCAGCTATTGTTGCAGAGTTTCCTAAAAATTCTGTGCCAAACAACCAGTCTTTTTAGACTGGGGCTGCATCTGCACTGCACAAATAATCCAGTTGGTCACCACTTTAACTGCCATGGCTCAATGCTATGGATTTCTAGGAATTGTAGTTTTGTGTAGCAGTTAGGTGCAAATAACTGAGAACCGAGAACAAGGGAGGAAAGGAAGACAGACTTTATTTGGCCAAGACTCTTAGGTGGAATAATTTCCAAAAGCACTAAGAGCCCTTTGCTAGGGTCACGTAGCTCATTTTATACCATTTTAACAGTAGCAGGCTGGACTTTACATTATACATTACGTATAAGGCACAGCTTGGCATTTCATTGGCTAAGCTTATTCCTTGTCAAACCCGCATATGCACTAATTAGCTCATCACCTTTGCAAAAATTTGTAGCGACAGGAAGCTAGGCCCCCGGTTGAATTCAGAGAAGACACTAGCTCATCACTTTTGCAGAACTTTGCAATAAACAGTAAACTAGATGTCTCAAAAGTTTCTTTTTTTAAACTTAGCCTGATCTTTTCACCCAAAGCAGTTGCAAAGAAAGCAAGCCATTTATTTGCTGTATAATATAGTTAAAAAGATTTCTCCACCTATCTCTGGTGCCATAACAAAATTACCAGAATTACCAGTTACCAGAATTCCATAGCATTGAACCATGGCAGTTTAAAGTGGTATCAAACTGGATTATTTTTGCAGTGTGGATGCAGCCTGGGATAAGGCCCTTTTCGACAACACGAGGCCAAGGATAGCATGGACCTTTTGGCTCATGTGTACAAGCCCAGTCTGGGCAGGTTTATATGAGGGAAGATGGTTTTTCAGATACAGGCATCTTTCAGTCAACAAAACCTCTGAGAAAGAAGCTTCTTTTTACAAGGGGGCTCTGCAGACCGGCCTAAAGGGCCGGCCTGGGGGTGGAGTTGGAGCAGGGCGGCTGCACGCTGGCTGCCCCGACTCCACCCTAATGCCGTCCTGACACCGTGCGCCTGTCCACACGGCATGCAGCGTCAGGATGCCCTCCTGGTGCAGCCGTCTAAAAGGAGTGGCAAAAGGGAGGATCAGGGCTGTGGTGTGCAGTTGCTGTGGCCCTGATCCACTGCTCCCTTGGGCGGCTCTCTGCCGCCCCAAATGGGCCGTTTGCATCGGCCTAAAGTCTTGTTATGCCTCTTTCTTGTTCTGTTTAGCTAGAAGGTTGGGTTTTTTGGGTTTTTTTTAACAGCATCAGCATTAGGAGGATGGTGAAGGAGAGCAGGAGAAACACAAACTTTTGGTGTTGGATCACAGAAGCCTGTCTGTAGTAAACAATGTAATAAAGCTTGAGCAGGGAGAGGACAGTATTCTACTCCAGTCAATCCAATTGTAGCCATGGGTACCTCCTTGCAACAGGCAAAGTAAACAGCAACTGCCTTTGGAATCCCTTGCTAAGCATGTGTGAACAGCAAAACAGAGAGAAATTATTAGCTTCAACAGCTACCTGCAAATGCTTTTTTAAAAAAGCATAGATCTATAAGTTTGGCTACCAAAATGGATATTATTAGAAAAGCAGAAGTTGGTGAACAAAAGGGGGGGCACCTGTACCTGGATGCATTTTGGAAGAAGTTTTGAAGTGAGCTGTAGGAGATTCCAATTTTTTAAAAAACTCCTACAATGCTTACCTCATGTAGTTGTTTCATTTCACATGTGCATATCTTTAGTTCTGAATGAAAAGTCTGCTTCTGAAACACGTTCAAGCCGCTCTTCTTTTTTTGTGGCATAGGAACTCATCCCTGTTTTCCCCATGTTGTTTCTGCCACTGGTACTCAAGTTTGTGCTAAAGAAGTTATGCCCAGGAGCACACCTACTTGGTTAACAGAGGTATAACTGAGGTTAACTGAGTCTTGACCCAGGGCTTTATAGGTCATAACCATCACTTTGAATTCTGGATGGAAACAGACTAATAGCTAGTGATGGTAGAAGCTCACTTGATGCATGATTGGGATGGGATGTACATGGGAGAAGGGAGAATAAATTGCTAGCATGTCTCTGGAATCAATATGAAAGAGAAGTTGAAGAATAACATTTCTTTCCCCATTTCTTCTCTGCTCCCATTACAAATTGCTTTCTCAGCTCTGAAGCATGGTGGGCATGTTAACTGGGTGGTTATTTCCAGCTCCAAATTTGGAAGTTTTTTCTGTATTTTCAATGCTTTTATGCCCTGCCTATTTCATTTGAAGAGCCAGCATGTATAGTGATTTGAGCATTAGACTATGACTCTGGAGACCAGGGTTTGAATCCCATCTTGGCCATGGAAACCCACTGGGTGACCTTCGGCTAAGTCACACTCTCTCAGCTTCAGAGGATGGCAATGCCAAACACACACACACACACACCCCATGAAGAAACTTGTCAACAAAACCCCATGATAGTTACCTTAGGGTTGCCATATGTTGGAAAAGAATTTGAAGGCACACAACAACAAATTACTTCATTTATAGATTTAAAAAACTCTTTGATTTTTGTTATTGAAATTATATATGCTGTGCCCTAAACTGAATTGAAATACCTTAAGGGGAATCATGGAAGCTAAGCAGGGTCAGCCCTGGTTAATACTTGGATGGGAGACCACCAACAAATACCAGGTGCTTGAGGCTACATTTCAGAAGAAGGGACTGGCAAAACCATCTGAATATTCCTTGCCTAAGAAAACCCTATGAAATTCACGGGGTTGTAACAAGTCAACAGGTGATTTTAAGGCACTTGTGCACAAACTCAGTCCCTAAATTTCATTCCTAATCCCAATTAGAGTAATCCCATTTAAACAGTTGCCGAATGGTGAGTGAACATTTGAATCATGTAAACACCACTGATTTAGTGGAGCTTCTTTAAGTGGAACTAACAATGGGTTTGAAGCCATGCTGTGTTCTCTGAAGAAAAACTATATGAAAAATTAAAATCTTTAGACAAAAGGAGAAAATGCTGTGATATCCCAACCCACAAGTCAAGGTGATACAGTAAGACAGCTTGTTGTTGAGAGTAAAGCTTGGAAACTGGGGGGGGGGGGGCAGTTCCCAGAATCCCTGCTCAACCTGCATGTATGTGGGGGGAAAAAACTTTTATTTTTAAAGTTAAATGAAAACCTTTAATTAACATTAAAAAAAATTAAGTATGGCAAGGAAATTGTAGGAGCTGTCATTGGAAAAAGGAACATTTCTAAGCTCTGGTTCATAGCAGAGCTGCGCCTGCTTCATACATCACTATCTTTATCTAAGACACTACAAAAATGACCATAGGATATTTCCTTTCAGGTTGATAAAAGGTTCATTTTTCTTTCCCAGGGGGTGAGGAGGTGCTTTCAGAAAACTTTCAAAAAGTGTCCCACTCAACCACAAAGAGATGTTCTCCCCTGAAGCCCGCCCTTCTGCCCCGCCACCTCCAGACACCAGAGTCTGAAATTAGTATGTTAGATAGCCAGTGTTTGTGAAAGTTTTGCTTCCATTCTTTCCCATCGTTGTAGCTTTTATGAACTTGTTGAAGGTCTGGCTGTTGAAAGATGGGTTCTGTCATGTCTCTGTGTGTGAGTGTGTTTAGTAAAGAGGAGAAGGGGTCCCATAAGCAGCATGAAGACAGATAAAAGACATATTGCACTTTATGATGTGTGGATCCCCACCTGGAGAGAAGAGAGCGGAGGCATAAAATAGACTAAAATCCTGTACTCCTCTGAAATAAGCTTGGGGGGCATTGAGGAGGGATGCAACGTAGAAAGGGGGAGAGTAGCTCTTAATAGCCCCCAGATGTACATATTTTATCTGGTGGTGCCATTTGGCTTAATAAAATGCAGATCTGAGTGTGTCCTTAAGCCACCATTTTCTTCTGGCTTAATTAGAAAGGTTATACTTTTCAGAGGACGAAAGCATCATTCATTTCTGTCTTCATGTCTTCCAGGTTTATCTTGCTGATTATGGACTCGCCTACAGATATTGTCCCAATGGGAACCACAAAGAGTATCAAGAAAATCCTAAAAAGGGCCATAATGGGACAATGGAGTTTACCAGCTTAGATGCGCACAAGGGAGTAGGTAAGCTTCCCCCTCTTCATTCCCCCCCTTGCTGCCCCAAACACTTCAGAAGAAATCACTTATCTGGATGTGTAAAGCATACTGAAGCAGCAATGGATTTCAGTTCTGTGTAGAGAATGCCTCTCTTCCATAGGAGGTCATGTGTTCCAATCCAGAACTTGGGGAGAGTTGCATTGATGGACTACACCTGCCAGTATCCCCTAGCCAACATGGTCCTGCTGAATGAGGGATTCTGGGAGATGTAGTAAAAAAAGTAACATTTCCTAAGATCTGGTGTCGCCATGATGTGGCCTGGTACAAATCAGATTGGAATTGTGGAATTTGGGGCTACAGCAGGGGTGTGGTTACAAGAGGAGGAGTCAAAGTGAGACCATTGCCCCACATCAGGCCTTAAATTTCTAGTATTGTAGAGGGTGAGACACTGAAAGAGGGAGTGATTAGACCACTGCTGAAAAAGCCCTCTATGGATCATCTGGACCTTAATAATTAGACATTTCTTTTTGGGGGGCAAGGTGATTGAGAAGGTAGTTGCCTTCCAACTCCAGGTGGTCTTGGATGGCACACACTTCCTCGACCTATTTCAAACCGGCTTCAGAGCAGGATACAAAATTGACTGTTATGGTCACCTTAGTGGATGATCTTTGCCTGAGCATTGACAGGGGGAGTGTGTCCCTGCTGGTGTTCTTGGACCTCTCAGTGGTGTTCAATACCATCAACCATGGTATCCTTTTGGAACGCCTGGGTGGGTTGGGAATCGGAGGCACTGTGCCACAGTTGTCCTGATCCTATCTCTTAGGCAGGTTCCAGATGTTGTGCTCGGGGATAGCTGCTCCTCAAAGAAAGAAGAAAAAAAGGAGCTGTTATATGACGTACCACAAGGTGCCATTCTATCCCCAGTGTTATTCAACATCTACATGAAATCGCTGGGAGAGATCATCCAGAGGCATGGGGTAGGATGTTAATCAATATGTTGATGACACCCAAATATATTATCCTATGCCTTCAGAAACAGCCACAGCTAAAGATAGTGTGTCTCCTCAGAATAAATGCTTGGAAGAGGTGTAATGGGCTGGATGGGGGAAAAATTGAAGCTAAACGCAGACAAGACAGAAGTGCTTACTGTCAAGGGTCCTAATCTGGGTTTGGAGGTGTGTCAACCAGTTCTGGATGATGTTACACTCCCCCTGAAAGACTGTGTTCACAGTTTGGGAGTGTTCCTGGATTCGTCCCTCCAAATGTCAGCTCAGATAGATGCAATGCTCAGGGAGTGTCTGCTATCAGCTTCAGCTGATACATCAACTGCGCCCCTTCCTAGAATTGGAAGACCTAGAGATGGTAGTGCATGCACTGGTAACCTCAAGGCTGGACTTCTGCAATACACTCTACATTGGGCTACCTTTATAGCCGGTCTGGGAACTCCAACTGGTTCAGAATATGGCAGCTAGATTGATTATGGATACACGCAGGAGTGATCACAACACACTGATCTTAAAATCACCCCACTAGCCGCCAGTTTGCTTCTGGGTAACATACAAAAAAAGGAGCCTTGGTGGTGTAGTGGTTAAATGCCAGTACTGCAGCCACAGCATTGTGAGTTTGATCTCGTAGAGCTCCAGGTTTGCTCAGCCTTCCATCCTTTTTGTAGGTCAGTAAACTAAGCACCCAGGTTGTAGGGGGCAATTGAGTTACAAGTTGTAAACTGCTTAGAGACTGTTTAGTTCAGTATAAAGTGGTATAGAAATGTAAATGCTATTGTTATTGCTACAAATTGTTGGTTATTACCTTTAAAGCCCTACATGGTTTGGGTCCAGGTTACCTACAGGATCACCTTCTCCCATACAATCTACCCTGTGCACTCAAGTCTTCAGGGAAACGTTTGCCCCAACTAGCCAGGACTGGACTGGCATTTCCCAAAATAATGGTTGTGGATGCTTTAGCTAAAGACCTTGCATTGAGCAAGGGATTGGATGTGATGGCCCTCAAGGCCCCTTCCAACTCTGTGATTCTGTGATTCTACTCATAGTCAAAGAGACGGGTTTTTGTGAGAGTGCCTCTTTGTATTGTAGCTTGCAGTGGAAAACAAAGGCATGAGTGGGGATATGGTTGTGAAAGTGAATAAGGTAAACTCTAAAGCTTCATGCAAATAATAGCTTCACAAATAATATCCTTACATTAATAATGAACACTTTAATAGGTAAATATACACTTATGACCTTTTGCAGCAGCATGGAAAAAATTGCCCTGTCGTTCTGGTGCACTGTATTGAATGTCATCACTAACCCTCAAGCATTATTGTTCAATGCAATATTTTTTAATATATATATATATTGGGGAAACTTTAGTTATGAGGGTGGCTGATCAGAACAAGGAAATGAACTAGGTAAAGGATGGGCATCTGTTGAAATTTAGCTAGCCAGAGCATTTGCTATCAATCACAACTGGAAAAAGGCATGCAACAAGCCCCAAAAATACGTAAAGCAGCTGATTTTTTTCCCTTTAAAGCCATAAAGGTAAAAGTAAACAAAACACTGCACTTGCAAAATACAGTCTAGTCAGAATTTAGCTGTGTGTAGAAAAAATATGCAACATGATGTTAGATGGGCTTTCCTGATGAGAATTTTCAACAGTTAGGGTACAATAAATGAAAAGGCTGTACTACTGAATCTTTGGTTGCAGTGGGATACAAAGCAGAATCTCTAAGTGCTGAGTAGAACTTATGGTTATATAAATGTAGGACAAAGTGAATGTCATTTGTTTTCATTCACTTTGGAGGGGCCACAGGACTATGTGGCCATTACTTGAGATCTGTACAATACTTTTTTCCAGGCAAAGTTAATGTGGCATCTGATTATGCTTTTATTTTACATGTGAATTTGTATATCTCAGATCAGTAGGGTTGTGCAACTTGTTCCTTTTTTAAATTTCTGGAATCCTGGGATTTGCAGTTTAGGGAGAGGCATTTAGAGTCCTTAGCTGGAGAGCTCTAGTCCTTCACCAAATGACAATCTACCCAGAATTACATAGGATATTGCCATGGCAGTTAAAGCAGAATCAAGTGCTATAATTGTGTAGTGTGAATGGGCCCTCTGTGATTACTTCAACTTCCTTCTCAGCTCTTTCCTTCTGTGCTCATGGATGAATGTACTCTAGTTTTATATGAAATTATTTCAGCTCTCTGTCCACTCTTATTCACTTGCAAGGTACGGAAAGTGTTAACTTTAAAAAAAGAAACCTTGATATTTTTTTCCCCCTGTAGCCTTTCATATATCTTACTTATTTAAACTCACTTTGACGGTATTGGAAACACATTTGCAGGTAAATTACATACATAGTCCTTTTATTGGATATTGATTATACTGCCTTGCATTCCAAGGCAGACTTAATTCAACAATTCCCTAATTAGTTAAAGTCATAACCTGTGTCTTGTATTCATTTACCATTAATTAAACCTCAGCTGTTTATTACACTGCAGTCCAAATTCAATAGCCAACCCACAGAGCCATAGAAAAGGAGAGGAAGGTCAATATTGGAAATATATGGCACGGCATGTATGCCCCTCCTTCCGATGGCTGCATTGCCAGCAGTCAATAGTGGTCAATGTGACAGAACTTTCTTAGTTGCTATGTCAGCAAGACACAAAGTCAATTTTGATGTTATACTAGTGTATGTGTATGTGTGAGGGAGTGATTATTGTCAAACTTTGACTTTTGTTTAACTTGAGATTATTTATTTATTATCTTGTGTAATTTTTGCTAAAGCTCCTTCCAACCATGTCACCTCCGTGTAGCCTGCTGTCTGTGAAGTCGTAGGCTTTCATGGCCGGCATCCATAGTTTTTTGTGGGTTTTTCAGGCTGTGTGGCCATGTTCTAGAATGGAAGAGAATGGGTCTGTATATACTGTGAGACCCTGGGTAGGGAGGAGTGGTTCCCAGATGAACTGTTTGTTGTTCTGTGTTGAATAGGTATTGTTCTGTTGTTAATGGCATGGCTCTAGGGTGGGAGAAAATGCACTCAAGGTTATTGTCTGCTAATCCCATGTAAACTGTGTATTGTTCTGTGTTGAAGCACCTAGAATGGGCTCTACAGGCAAATGGTTACTCCAGCTCAGACATCAGAAGGGCTGCCAGACCCAGAAAAACCCAGAGGACTGAAGACAAGCAGCCACCCAAAGGGAAGGTATTTTTACCATATATCAAAGGAGTCACAGACAGAATAGGGAAAGTAGTGAGAAAACACAACCTCCAAATGGTTTACAAACCAACCAAGAAAATCCAACAAATGCTGCACTCAGCGAAGGACAGGAGAGACCCTCTCACAGCCGCAGGATTTTACCGCATACCATGCAGCTGCGGACAAATCTACATAGGGACCACCAAACGCAGTGTACAAACACGAGTCAAGGAACATGAGAGACACTGCAGACTGGGCCAGCCAGAAAAAATCAGCAGTAGCAGAACACATTATAAACCATCCTGGGCATAAAATGCTGTTTGAAAACACTGAAATTCTGGACCATGCCAACAACTATCAGGTCAGAATGCACAGGGAAGCCATCGAAATCCACAAACACTTGGATAACTTCAACAGGAAAGAAGAAACCCTTAAAGTAAACAAGATATGGCTACCAGTCCTACAAAATAAGAAAATCAGCACTCAGCAAATGCAAATGGGAAACAAACCAGGGTCAGGGGCTTTCCCAGCAGACAATAGCAGACAATCTCCTTGATTGCATATCCTCACCTGGAAGCCATGCCATTAACAACAGAACAATACCTATTCAACACAGAACAACACACAGTTCACCTGGGAACCACTCCTCCCTACCCAGGGTCTCACAGTATATATAGACTCATTCTCTTCTATTCCAGTTTTCTCTGAAGATGCCAGCCACAGATGCTGGTGAAATGTCAGAAAGAAACTCTTCTAGAACATGGCCACACAGCCCGAAAAACCCACAAAAAACTAAGCCTGCTGTCTCCTTTTCCTTCCAGTTCCCCCCAAAACCTATCTCTTCTGTAGAACCTTTGACATTAGTCCAATGTTAGTCAAACTGGTAGTCTGTGGACCAAGCTGATCCCTGTCAAGTTTCCAGGAAGAAACAAAACAGTTGTTGCCAGTGGACACAAATATGGTGCCAGCCTCTGGGTAAATTTTGAAAAGGATAACCAGAATGTGTCCATGGGAAGATGACCAAAGAATTATCAAAGGAATGAATTAGGGAGATATATATAGCTTGGAGAAGGGAAGACTAAGAAGTGACGTGATAGCCATCTTTAAATATCTGAAGGGTTGCCATGTAGAAGATGGAGCAAGTTTGTTTTGGGCTGCTTCAGTGACTAGAACACGAACCAATGGATTCAAATTACAAGAGAATAGATTCTACCTAAACATTAGGAATAACTTTTACTGTAACAGTGGGATAGACTGCCTTGGAGGGTGGTGGGGTCTCCATCTTTAAAAGGAGATTGGATAGGCATCTTTCAGGAATACTTTAGTTGTGTATACTTGCATGGTAGGGGGTTGGAATAGATAGCCCTTGTGGCCCCTTCCAACTCTTAAAAGTCTATGATTCTGTGATTTTACATTGGAAAAAGAAGACTTATTAGTTCCCAACATGAGATAGATTGAGATGCATGGCCTTCCATCCATCCAACCATCACTTCTTTTGTATCCCATCTTTCTCCCAGGCTGAAACTCAAGGTGGCTTTAGTCCACATCTGCCTTTTAAGTAGATATAACTTTATTTACAGGTATTCACCCCTTACCTCTGTCTAGCCTAGTGTTGAATATTGTCTTTAATGAACAACATCTTTCCAGATCTTAAGGGCAGGGGGAGTAGGTCTTTCCAAGCTTCTTTAGATGTTTGTAAATGCAGATGTCTGGAATTGAACTTGCATCCAAAATGTATACTTTGCCTATAAACTATGCATCCTCCCTTACGTTCCTCATTAAAACCTGTACTTTTAATACATTACTTTATTGTACCACATCTCCCAGAATCCCCTAAACAGCATGGGGTTCTTGTGGAGATGTGCTCCTCCCTCACACAAATAATTTTTCCAAGTCCTGTATCATGTTCCAGCAGATTATCTTTTTGAATTCTATCCAACTGGACGGAGATACAAGGGATTCAATTTAAGACTCACTATGCAAAGCAGGTGTTTTGCAACTGAGCTATAATCTCACTTTAGACATAGAGGTCAAGGAATGTTTCTGCTTAGAAGACACACACCACCACTAGTGATTTTTGTAAGTACTTTTTCTTTTCTTTTTTTTAAAAAAGGGTTCATACATTATCACAATCTGTTTCTTCAAACCAAAGTCTGGAAAAAATTACTTTGTGAGACTACAACACCCAGAATCCTAGGTCAGCATGGCCATTGGCTCTATTGGCTGGGGATTCTGAGAGCTGCTTTAAAAGAAAGCTTTATTTGTTCTGTGTTAATCTTTTGCCCTCTTGTCTTTTCTTTTGCTCACCTTCTGCTACGCACTTGGAGGAGCATGTGTGGTGTCTGCAAACATTTGTGGTTGTTAATAGCTGCTTGAACTGTTATCTTAAACTAATACTTTTTAACGAGTTTTACTTGGCGCAAACAACTATATATTATTGCTTTTTCTATTAAAGGGACCATTGACCATGTAATGTAGAGGGCCTTGATAATTTGCCAGCACTGCTAAGACCTGCAGTCATTTAACGTTGGTCATTAGGAAAAAATGAAATGGGACTCTTGTGCCTCTCTGGCACTGAGACAATTGCACTGCTTGACCTGCCGGAAGCATTTTGGAATAAAGAGGCCATAATAGGCAAACAGTTCCTGACCCATACAGTGGGATAAAGAGGATGGAAATCTGTTAAGTCCACTGAGGCTGTACATCGTTTGGCTACAGACTGGCAAGCTGTGCTCTGTGAAATGCACCTGCTATATTTTATGTCAAAATTTGGGGGCGAGGAATGGGAAATGGCAGCCACTACTTTAGTGGCATTTTTGCTCTTAGTGATGTGTTGCTGGTATTCTAACAAGGCTAAATAACCAATTATAGGACAAAATTGATTTGTACAGCTTGGGCATATTTATACAATGTGTTTGTTTTCTATTTGTGCAATCATTTTTGGCAAAAGGAACTGAACTGACAGAATAGGCATTTCCCTGCTTTTCCTCCACATTAATGAGAACTAGAAACATGTTTGTGTGTGCATTTAAATTTACAAAATGCAAAGTTCTCTAGAAGCCAACTCTGTGTTTGACTTATAGCATACAGATTTTATTGTTACATACTTTGAGGGCTTCTGGAGCCCGAAATGATGGTGTTTCAGTGTGAAAAATAAAATCTTGCAGTATGAAATCCTCCATTCGTACATGAAGCTTCTTTTTGTTGAAGAAACCAAAGGCTTCGTGATCCCTTTTGCTCATTTCTTTTAATTAGTTTGGTCCCTTAAGCGGAATTGCTTTATATTCTTAGGAGGTGTCTAGATGAGAAACAGAAGTCCAAGGAACCACAGTGGATGAGGTCTATCCTTCATCATTTTTGAGGTTCTTTTTCTGTCCATGAGTATGTATGCAGTTATAAAAAAGATCTGGAAATATATTTTAAATTAATTGAAATTTGGTGGTGCTTTGCAACTTTTAGTTTCCAAAGGAATGCTGCTGTTTGTCTGGTCTCTGCCAAACATTTTCCCCCATGTAGTTGAAAACAAAAATCATTCTTGTTGTTAACTGCTGTTGATTTTGACTTGTGGTAACTCTATGAATAAGAGACTACCATGTCATCCTGTTATCGACAGCCCTGCTCAGGTAATGCAGGTACAGGACCGTGATTTCCATCTGAAAGTAATATGCCTCTTTTCCTACTGCCTTCTCATGGTATGGCCAAAGTATGATAGCCTCAGTTTCTTCATATTGACCTCTGGGGAGAATTCAGGCTTGATTTGCTCTAGCACCATTTATTTGTCTTTTTAGCAGTCCACTCCTATTTAGCAGTCCACTATTCTCCAGCACTACATTTCAAATGAGTTGATTCTCTTCCCATCAGCTTTCTTCCATGTCAATGTTTCACAACCATACATAGAAATCAGATGTTTTATGATAGGGATGAACCTGACTTTGGTATTCAGTGATATATCTTTACACTTGAGGATCTTATCTAGCTCCCCTTCCAAGTCTTTGTCTTCTTCTGGTTTCTCAACTACAGTCTAAATCTTGATTTTTGAATGAGTCACGGTATCAAAAAATTAAGCATATTTTTACTGATTTCAATCTGGTTCTCATTCCAAGATTATTGTTATGGCATACAAAGGAAATATACCGTACTAGAGTTGCTCAGCATGTAGTAGTAGTGGTGTTGAGAGGGATATTTAGTTTTCCCTGGTAGCTCTTCTACACACCTGAATGTGCCACTGGACTTACTGCTTCCCACCTTTGTCCCTCTCCCTTCTGTGCATCACTAACAATGTCTGTACATAGGAAATTCATTCACGTGGTTTATAACGTGAAGATATGCACTGGCTCAGTGGAAGAGCACATGTTCTGTAGACAAATCTTCCTATGTTCTATCCCTGGGGTCCCCAAGAAAGACTCATGTCTGAAACCTGGGGTGTATCTACACTATAGAAATAATGCAGTTTGACATCACTGCAAGTAATGTAGCTCCATCCTATGGAATCCTGGGGTTTGTAGTTTTACACACTTTTACTCTTCTCTGGCAAAAAGTGCGGTGCCTCACAAACGTACAAATTCAAGGATTCTGTAGGATGGGGCCATGGTAGTAAAAGTGGTGTCAAACTGCATTATTTCTAGAGTGTAGATGCACCCTTGGAGAGCCTCAAGCAGCCTGTGTAGATCAGAGGTGGGCTATTTTGGAAGGTTTAGTGGCTATTTTTGTGCGCTCTTCCCTGCTGTGGGCTGCACCTTTTCCATTTTTTAATACGGTAGTTGGAAGTGGCTGGAAATTCACCTGTATACTAAAACACATACTTAAAATGCTACATTTCATTAGGGCAAGGGTAATTGCCCTGTTTTAGATCCCATGTCAAGAGAAAGACAGGATAAAAATTAACTAACTAAATTGTCATATCTGAATGTTTTCCAAGAGTGGCAACTCTCCTTTTTTAGGGTGGGGAGGTATTTTTCCAGTGGGAGATTTAAGCACCGAGGAACAGCCAGCCGTTCCTTGTGCTACATCTTGTCCACCCCACTATAGATAATGCTGGGGTACATGGATCATTAGAACAACTCATCATAACTCTTAGCTACCTGCGTTCCTAAAACAAGAAAGAAAGTCTCTCTGCCCCATATATATAATTGAGTTTGTACGGTCTTTAAATGGAATTACGACCTGCCTTGTGACAAATGTGGTAAAATAGCTGTAAAGCTATAAAAATGCTGTATGAGTAATAAACATTTAGCATGTATGGCTCTTATTCTTCCAAATTAAATTCCTCATGCTTAAGACCAACGGTTTAAGCAACTGTGCTATTGGCTTGTTTTTATCCTGGAATCCAACCAATTCTTATTCAGTTTTTTAAAAAAAGATGCATTACATATATAGTGTTGCTTTTCCTGCTTGTTCCTTGATAATTAAAGAGAATTATACCTGCGTCAGGCATACATCTTAAAAATGTGTTACATTGTTAGTAGTGTTAAAAAGTAATATTTGAATCAATGTGGTGTATGGATTTTTGTAGATTTTCTACTCACTGAGGCATGCAGTCAATACCTAATTTCTCTGGAGATATACTGCGCTTAACATATCGAGCTTCTTTTAAATACTCTGGGCCTTGCGCACCGAGTGCATAAGACCAGTTTTAATTTGCCATCATTGATGAACATAAGAGGAATATGAACTGTCTGAATTAAATTTGTTCCAATATGTGTATATCAGGATGGGTTGGGGAGGCAGGGAGAGTTCAGCTACTGTCTTCTCTCCGATTCCTTTTAACAAGTAAATTACATAGCTGATGCCAACAGATTTGCTCCTTTTCTGAGAGCTGGAAACCATAATCTCAGTGTGCTTTATTAATTTGAAAAAACCCATGCTGAAGCACGTTCATTCAGTGACTTAGCAGGGGTAAGAAAGCATTTCCGATCAGAGGACTTTAAAAACGTACAGGAGAAGCTATTGTGATGTAGTGAACTTGCATGCAATGTATACTGAGCTATGGAAACTGGAAGTATTTGGCTGCTCCTGGGGTGAATCTATTTGTGCTTTCCTTCCTTCCTTCCTTCCTTCCTTCCTCACCTCTTCCAAGTACCAAGACTCAAGGTGGCATGCATGCGCATATATATATATATATATATATATATATATATATGTAATTAAATCACTCATAGAATTCAGTTCAAATTGACAAATCTATTCATTAAAAAGCAAGAAATAAAGAGAGAGGGGGAATTTTATTCATGATTTGACTGACTTCCAAAATGAAAACTCTAAATAAAATACAGATCCCACACAAGTTGCAGTAATATAAAGAAACACACAAAGCATATAAAACAGCAGTAGATTACAACCAAAACAGCTGGCTAACACACGCCAAACAGCCAACTGGCACTATACAATCAAAGGAAAAGCATACTGAACAATATTTATATATCAGGGTTTTTGTTTTTGTTTTTTAAAAAAAAGCTGATCCAAACATCTTACATAATAAAAATGCAATTTAAAAGCAAACAATGTGATATTAGCATATGTATTGACAATACAAAAGATCCACATAAGACAATATTGAGAAACAGCATTATTAATCAAAATCCTGGACTTATAATTTGAAAGGAAAGAAATACTGTTGCTATATTCTGTGCCAGCTCTTGGGGATATATATATATAGTGTAGCCTCCCCACTCATTTTGTATGCCCCATAGCCTTTTAATTTTCCCCTTTGCTTCTTGTTGTTGTTGTTGTTGTTGTTGTTGTTGTTGTGTCTTTAAGTCATTTCTGACTTATGGCGACGCTAGTGTGATGCTATCATGAGATTTTCTTGGCAAGATTTGTTCAGAAGAGATTTGCCATTGCTGTCTTCTAAAGCTGAAAGCATGTGACTTGTCTAAGGTTGCCAAGTGAGTTTCATGGCTGAGGTAGAAATCAAACCCTGGTCTTCAGATTCACAGTCCAACACTCAGACTGCACTGCTTCAGAGTAGCAATTCCTCTTTAAAACAAGTTGCATGTTCCCTAAGTGCCTTGTTTTAAAGGGGAATTGTTGCTTTTTCCCCTACCATCAGATTCCGATAATGGTGTTTTTGCAGCCCCCTATGGCTTGGGTCAGATCTTGCCTATTCCTTACTGTAGCAGATAGACCTGAGTTGAAATCCTCATTTTGCCCGAAACAAGTAAGTATATGGTCATAAGCAAATGACTGCCTGCTGGAGTCTTACAAGGCTGGTGCCAGGTAACAAGTGGGATCCTGGAGCAGATTGGGAACTGGAATACTCCAGGCTGCTGCTGTTGTATTCTGACCTGTGCAGACACCACCATAGAGAAGTGGAGCATCACAATTAGCAATGAAGACCTAGCATCTGCTTTTCTTCTTCAAAATATAAACGGGGCCTTGGTTAGCTGCTCTCGACACAGACTTGTTGGCTTATGAAGGGAAACCTACAGTCTCTTGCTTCTAGGATCTCCTTGTCTTGCATGAACTTGCCTGATTGCTGATGTCTTCTTCTGAGCTTCTCTTTCAGGTCTCCTTGCCTAAAAATTAGAAAGGTGAGGTCCTGTATGAGAAGGCCTATACAGTGACAATATCTTTGGAATACTTTACAAGGGAGAGAAGTACTTGGCTTCAAGTCTGATAGGTTTCGCAAGCTTTCCTTTCCCAGGTTGTTTCGTGGGATAGGTTGTTTTTATGACTATCTGGACACTTGGCCAACAACCTGATGTTCTTGATGGGCTTCTATGATCCAGGAGAAAAGTGCATTTATGTGGATGGTTCCCTTAGTCCAATTAGGAACCTAAGCAACAAATAATGAGTTTTTCTTGAGCTGCAGCTGAAATATTGGAATCCAAAGTTATGCATGATATTGGGGCTCTACACAGTCACTAACAGCCTTGGATTCACTAGAGATCTGCCTTCTCCTCCTCCTAGGATTTCCAGTTCAGATCTTAACAGGTTGGCTGTTCTCTTGTAGTATGTATGGCTGTTCCTGGAAGCCTGTTTATAAGCTGCCATTTCTGGCTGCCTTTTTGTATTGTTGTCTCTTGTTCTCCTTTATATAACTGAAAAATGCTATTTAAAGCCAGTCTTCATATACTGTACTCTAGGAAGGGAGTGAAAATCCTTCCATCAAATCTCTTGCTCCTCCCTATCTTCCCTGCCCAAGAAAAGTATCAATAAACATTCACAGAAGGTGTTGCTAGACATGCTTACAATTTTAGTCTGGAACAACTATTTTGTACATGTTGCTTTAACTTCATCCTGACTTTACAAAATGTAATTTTGCTTATGACAGTACAGGTGTAATTTGGTTAAACTAAAAGCAGAAATAATTAACATCTTCACATGTTTGTGGCAGCAGAAACACTATATGCTGCTATATCTATGTAAGAGTATTGTTACTAGATACTTTTAATGAGGAAGAATGTTTAATCCTCCTCTCCTGCCCAAGGTTCAGGAGAGCTCAGTCATCTGTACATCTGGAGTGATGTGCATAACTGTATGCATGTGTAAAACAAAATTCAGAATCCACAAAAGAGTGCCTTTACTGGTCAGCCAAAATGCAAAGCACATCATGCAAGCTTTTGACTTCTTCATTAGGTAAGAGATGCTTTAAAAAACCCACAAAAACATATAGTGTTGGGAAAGGGGGCAGCAATGATGTTGGTGTCACAAGCTTACATTTTGAAGCAGATGTTGTCTCTGCTGTAGTTCAGTTAGTCTGGAGGGATCTCAGTGTAGGCTGGTGCTCAGTGCATTGAAACATTATTATGGACCACAACTCCTGAAATCCCCTAGTCAGCGTTGGCCACTAGCCCTGCTGCCTGTGAGTTGTAACTCAAAAAATAACTCTTCCCAAGATCTGCTGTTGTCCATCTCCTGGTCACTATGTTTCTTGAGCAACCCAGCTCTCATTCTTATATTGTTAAAGGAACCATATTCAGCTGTCATAAACAGGCTATAGCTGTCAAGAAGGTTTATAAGTACGTAAGTCAATCTCATGTATAAGTCGAGGGCTGATTTTGTGGCTAAAATTATGGATTTTGAGATGATCTGTGGGCAAATGAAGCATAAAACCTAGGGGTAATAAAGGGTGTAAAAGATGAAGCAAAGGGAATGATGCCAAAAAACATACAAAATTCCATCTTGCACAATGGATTGGGCTCATGCCAAAGGTTGGATGGATGAGGAGGGAACTAGGTTAAATGTTGTGTGGTGTATGATGGAGGCAACATCACTGTGTAATGTATAAGGGAGGCAACCAGCAGGGCTAAGTAAACACTCACATCTCAAAAAAGGTGTAAAAGCAAAGCAAATGGTGGGTACAATAGCAGTGATTATAGTCTTTAACAGGGGTAGGCAACCTAAGGCCCGGGGGCCGGATGCGGCCCCCTGAGGCCTTTGGATCAGCCCCAGGCCGGTCCTGCCACCGCCGTCGCCCCCGCCCCCCACCATGATGATATTTATTATTGTTGTTATTACTTGTTCTTGGGGTTTTCTTGGCAAAATCTCCACAGGGGTTTTGCCATGGCTTTTCTGAGGCTGAGAGAGTGTGCATGCATATTTTTTAAATTTTAAATTTTTTTAAAACAATTGATTGTTTATTTATTTATTTATTTATGGTGCTTTGCCCCCCCCCCCATTGTCTGAGGGACAGCAACCCGGCCCCTGGCTCAAAAAGGTTGCCTACCCCTGATCTTTAACTTTAATGCAGGGGTAGGCAACTTTTCCCCTTTAAGGGCCGAGGGACTTCAGCTCCCAGAATCCCAGGAGCTATTGGCCAACATGGGACTATTGGCCAACATGGCTGAGGCTTCTGGGAGCTGAAGTCCCTTGGCCCTTAAAGGGGAAAGGTTGCCTACCCCTGCTTTAATGTGATAACTTTGCCTGGTTTTAACTTAGCAAACCTGGGAAACATATACAGATGTCTTATTCAGATCCTTCATAGTCCAGTTCCTCTCAGCACTGGAGGGAAAGCACCAAAGAGCTTCCACTGCCACCATTTTCCCATCCAAGTATTCAAAAAGGTCAGAAGCGGTGCATTGGCAAAGAGACTTGTGGGGATCAGTCATCCTAGGTGCTCCTGGGATAGACTAAGCTCTTGCCTTTTGCCAGTCTACTCAAAGAAGGAGATGGTACCTTTTTTGGGGTGGTGGTGGTGGAGGACGGATAAGAGTCAAAACGTACAGTACTTACATTGACCCATGGATAAGTTGACCCAGTTTTTTGTGGTCAAATTTTTGACTAAAATGTCTAGACTTGTGCCATGAGTATGTACAGTACTTGCACTTTTGTAAAGCCAGACATTCACGTAATAGCTTGATGTGATAAGGATAGGCATCAGCTACAAAATGTACAACTTTAAAATTTATATTGAAATATATTTAGCGTGTACCATCTACTGGAACATTGCTTCCACCACAGAAAATTATTTATTTGGCTTAAAAAGGTTATTGAGGAATTATGCTACTGATGAACAAATACCTACTTTCCATAGCTTTAGTTGAGAACACTTTGTCCACTGAGAAATTGAACGTAACAGGATTCTAAATGAGAGTTGGCCTTCTTGTTGGTAAAAATATAGGACTATAAAAGTGACAGATTATAAAAAGAAAGCACTGGACTTTTCAGACATGAAATTATCAGAATTCTCACTTTGTTTATGACATCTTAAAAATGAAGCAACATGTTCCTTTCCCCCTTCTCTCAAACACAACACTCAAATTTATCTCTCTTGGAATTGATGGGGAATCTCAGTAAAGCTGTTTCTAGCTGTTTTATTCCTCCCTCCCACATATCAGCATTATGATTATTTGTCAATATTTCTGTTAAAACAATATAAACATTCTGTCCTCATAGTCAGAGGAAAGGCAGGATAAAATGTAATGCAATTACCTTGACAGAAAACTAGGAAAATTTTGTTGCAGGGTGTGGATCATGACAGAAACACAACATATATGGAAAGGTACCTTTCTATTTGGTTATTACAATTTTTTTAGTAAAGACGTGGCAGATTTTATTCAAAATATCACACCACAAGAAGGGCTGATAATGGTACACACATCATCTTTGTGCTTGGTATTAAATTAGTTTAGCTTTCCAAAGGGATCCTTAATCATTTCTTCTCTCCTTCCAAAGAACTTTCACTCCTTGGGACCTTGAATATTTATTTTTTGTGTGGGTCTTTGGTAATGCATACCAGAGCTATGGTGAATAAAGGGAACAGTAAAACTTTCCTGAGCTAGCATGGTATAATGGTTTGAATGTTGCACTAGGATTCTGGGAGACAAGGGTTGGAATCCCCACTTAGACATGGAAACCCAGTGGATAAGGCACACTCTCTCAGCCTCAGAGGAAGCATAAATCTTGCTATAAGGAGTTACCGTAATTGGAACTAAAAAAGCACACAAAACAACATTTTTCCTCACTGCTAGGAATGGAGAATGCAGAAAACAACATTCCAATTTCCAAAATATCTTTAATGTGCAAGTTTAAACTTAGAAACCACAAAGAGAAATGAGTTGCGTGGGTATCAAATTTGGGCGATTAGAAAAATAAATTTGCTGAAGTTACAGAAATTGAGAAAATTAGTCTCTCTGAGATCGTTTTCTTCTGTAGGTTTGTTTACAGTAAGTTTGAGAAATCTGAATGACTTACCATGTGCATTTTCCTTTATATCAATTTGCAGACCCAGGGTGTGCATGTGTATGTGTGTGTGTGAGAGAGAGAAGGGGAATGGATCATTATAATTCTGACAACTTTTCTCCAGGGTCTAGTTTTGCAACTCCTCTCTGTGGCAGTTTTTTAGGGGGGAAAGAGGGAGTCGAGAGCAATCCTAGTTGGGCATTGAGATGGAGGAAGCAAGCATTAAAAGGAAGCATTTTGTCACATTTTCACCATTGTAATTATGACTCAAACTGCAGGAGAATGGCAGCTTTTGTTATTTTTTTCAATATTAGAGTTTCACTTGCTTTTATAGAAGAAATGGAGCTTTTGGATTTAGGACACAGCGGAAGCTAGTATAAGGATATAAACGACACCCAAGGGAATAAGGCTACTAGATTGAAAGGCCTTTCGTAATCCAATAGCAATTAATAAGGAGAGAACATGTAAGAATGGATGTGCTTTCATGATGCCAGAGAGAGGTGTGGGGGGCTGTGCATGTATGGAGAGGGGAATTAAGAGGAACAACTTCTTAGGAGTTGAGGCTGCCCTTGAAGAAGACTTGGAAAATGCAGCTAGGGCAAAATGCAGCAGCCTAACTGCTGACTAGAATACCATATAGATAGTAGACAAAGGGATCTTGTAGCACCTTTGAGACTAACTAAATGAAAGACGTTGTTGCATAAGCTTTAGTAGACTTGGTTTATTTTATCAGATGCATCTCAGGAAGTAGACCAAGTTTACGAAAGCTTAGGCTATAACAGTAGGTTGCTGCATTTTGCTCTAGCTGCATTTTCACTCAGTTTGTCTCAAAGGTGCTACAAGATCCCTTTGGATACTGATTTTCCAGACTAACACGGCTATGTTTCTGAAGCATACCACCATATCTGTAGTTGTTGTTGTGTGCTTTCAAGACATTTCTGACTTATGGCAACCCAAAGGCAAATTTAATATGGGTTTTTTTGGGGAGGCAAGATTTGTTCAGAAGTTTACCATTGCCTTCTCCCGAGGCTGAGAGCGTGAGTGGCTTTTAGGTCTCATTAATTTATCCCAAATACTGTTGTACATAGTTTTAAAAACTTTAAAACCTTTTAAATTTGCTTTTAGCTCATTATGATGCTTATTTTTTTTCTAGCTTATTTGAATTGCTTTATTATTTTAAACTGTTTAACTTGTATTAAGGGTATCTGTAAGCTGCCCTGAGATCTTTTGATATTGTTGTCATTTATGTTTGTTTTTAAGTTGTTTCCAGCTTAAGGTGATCCTAAGGCCAATTTAGCAGAGGGTTTTCTTGGCAAGATTTGTTCAAAGAGGGTTTGTATTGCCTTCCTCTGAGGCTAAGAGAGTGTGATTTGCTCAAGTTCACCAAGTGGGTTTTTTTTTATAGCTGAGCGGAGATTAAGACCCTGGTCTCCAGAGATGTAGTCCAACACCCAGACTGTTATACCATATATGCTCAGGGTATTATTTAAACAACAACAACAGCCTTTTGTAATTAACTAGGTATGATAAAATTCATAATATGATACCTGTTGGATTAACAGACCTGGTCCTCTCCTATATGCTTCCCTGCATACAGCCTTTCATATTCATTGTGTGGGATGCTGACAAAAGTTTGTGAAGACATCACTTTGTAAAACAGACTACCAGGCACCCTCTGTGTGTGTTGGCTTAAAGTCCCATCATCCTCAGCCAGCATGGACATGGGCCATGGGAATTGTGGTCCAACACAACAAAAGGGCATTAGGCTGTGGAAGGGTGTTGTAATACATAAATAAATCTCATTAATAGGTTAAGAGGTTATATTATGTCCCTGTTCAAAATGTTTGAAGGGATGTCATATTGAGGATGGAGCAAACTTGTTTTCTGCTGCTTCAGAGAATAGGACATGAAGCAATGGATGCAAGCTACAGGAAAAGAGATTCCATCTAAATGTTAGAAAAAACGTCTTGACAGTACGAGTTGTTTAACAGTGGAATTGAACAGTGGAACACACTCCTTTGGAGTGTGGTGCAGTCTCCTTCTTCAGAGGTTTTTAAACAGAGGCTGGATGGCAATCTGTCGGCGGTGCTTTGATTCTGTGTTCCTGCATGGCAGGGAGTTGGACTCGATGGTGCTTGTGGTCTCTTCCAACTCTGTGATTCTATCTTGGTGCATTTTTTGGCTGGATTGATTCTTTGCCAATGAGGGACAGCAGTGCAGAATTTTGTCCCTGTTTTCATGGAGGGAAAGCCCTCCTTTCTCCCAAGTTTAGACTTACAATTTATGGTGGGAATTCTCAGATTATTTCTCTGGCATGCAGATATTGCTCATAGGAATAAGCACACTCTGTGGCAGGGAGTTGGACTGGATGGTGCTTGCGGTCTCTTCCAACTCTGTGATTCTATCTTGATGTATTTTTTGGCTGGATTGATTCTTTGCCAATGAGGGACAACAGTGTAGAATTTTGTTCCTGTTTTCATGGAGGGAAAGCCCTCTTTTCTCCAAAGTTTAGATTTACAATTGACGGTGGGAATTCTCAGATTATTTCTCTGGCACACAGGCATTGCTCATAGGAATAAGCAAACTGCTTTCCCCCCTTACTTGCGTGTAATATATTGGGGAGGAGGCTCTGTTGCGTAAGAGGGAGATGAATATGTTTATATCCAACTTGTATTTTAGGATAAATGCGCACTGACTGCTTTGAATGCATTATACTTTATTTATTTTTAAATACAGGTTTACATTTAACAAGCAGATCTCCCCCGGTGAGAGAACCTCGGTTGCGTCTTGCAGAGACGGTGCCGTTGAAGGCCTCGAGCCCACTAGAGGGCACTGTTGCCCTGCCTTCCACTGCCTTGTTTAGTAGAGCAGGAAAGGCCATCACTGTTTAGTCTGCTCTCCCAGGGTCTCCGCATGACCAATGCAGACCCCATGGACTTCCTGGAACATGTGTTAGCAATTTAGCCGCAGACATTTATTTCTTTGTTTTACTGCCTGGCTCTTGGAGAAAGTGTCGGTGCGGGGTTATGGGCTGTCTGGATCGTGTCAGAGGCCATGGAGATCCAAGTTCATGTGACAGGGCCAAGCCAAGGGAAGGATGGAGGCTGAGACACAGAGGAGGACTGACCTTCTCTCTCAGCAGCTACAAATCCTGGCCTGTCTGTGGATTCCCAGCCGAAAAACCAGGCTGCTCAGAGTGCTCGGGACAGCTGTACAAACAGAACACACTTTTGTCCATTTTCCTGCCCTGTTCCATCTAACTACAGATTTAAATTCCTACAGGATGGGCCTTTGCAGACTGCTAGAAATAGTGTAAATTGAGTCCAGTTTAACTGCCCTGGCTCAGTGCTAGGGAATCATGGGAATTGTATTTTTTCCTGAGACATTGAGCCTTCTCTGTCAGAAAGCTCTGGTGCCACAATAAACTACAGTTCCTATGATTTGCTAGCACTGAGTCAGGGCAGTTAACGTGGACTCAATTTGCACTATTTCTGGCAGTCTGCAAAGGCCCTTTGTTGCTCAGAAGCAAAAAGGTGGAAAAATCCTAAACTACTACCGTACTCTTTCTCTCTCTTCCTTCCCTGTTTACTTACTTCATTTAGCGCCATCCAGACGAGGAGACCTAGAAATCCTTGGCTACTGTATGCTGCAGTGGATGTGTGGCAGTCTACCCTGGGAGAAGAATCTGAGGAATCCCGAAGCTGTTCAGGCTGCAAAAGCAAAGTAAAAGCAACAACCCAGTGATTTATTTCACAAGTACTTCTGTAGCTGTTCCTTAGTATCCCAAAAGTTCAGGGCAGGTGACAATGGTAATATGTCCATTTGTAAAGTACATGTATAAGAGGGAACAAAACAGGATAGTGGAGATGACTTCAAGAAACAAATCTTTGCTATAATAGCTGCATGAACAGCCCTAAAAGTTCAGAGAATGGTGATGGTATGGGAATAAATATAGTGCAGTACAAATAGGGGAAAATTGCATTTCTAGCATGGGAAGGCTTCTGAAAGAGACATAATGGCATGTTCAATTTTAACGCTAGCATTTTGAACATATTTACTCTGAAATATGTCATGTTGATTTTGATCAGTTTTCTTCAGCTTGTTAGCCTACAGAATAATAACAACAACAACAACAACAACAACAATAATAATAATAATAAATTTTTATTTATAGCCCGCCCCTCTGCGCGGCAATCAGGGCGGGGTACAATAATATTTAAAACAAAGCAAAGTTAAAAACATTCCCTCATCCCATAATCCCACCCTCCCATCCCCTTAAAACAGAATTAAACAACAACCCAATTAAAATACAATATTAAATAAATTAAAAACATCCAAGATAACATAAGGAATCAGAATAACAAATTAGGGATTCATCTCTCAGCTGACAGTGATTCCGGGAAGGCCTGCCGAAAGAGATCCGTCTGAGATCCGTCTTTACTGCTTTCTTAAAAGCAGCAAGCATAGTGATAAGACGGATCTCATCCGGCAGGCCATTCCAAAGTCTGGGAGCGGTTGCGGAGAAGGCCCTCTGGGAGGTCTTGGACTGAACATCCCAGAATCCACAACTATCTATCAGCCAGACTAGGGAAGGGAACTTTTCATTGGAGGTCATAAAATGTCCTTTTTGGACTATAGCTCCCATTGGCCATGTTAATTGGGGGATTGCTCTGCAGAGGGGCGGGATATTATTGTTGTTGTTGTTGTTGTTGTTGTTGTTGTTGTTGTGGGCATTCTGGCTTCCAAAAGTCACTTCCTCAAGCTCTGCTCTGTCTTAGTAGTAGACTGCATATTCTATATGTATAATATAACAAGTTCATTTCACAGTATCCCTTGTTGAAAGAACTCAGGCTAAGTAAGGATGACTTCTGAGAAACCTTGCCACTGTTAAATGTAAGCAGTGTTATTTTAGAGAGCCAATAGGGCTCCTTTATATGATCACCCAAAATTGGATCCCATTTTACTTAGGGCAGTATTCTGGTCAGTTTATGTGTTTTCACAGATTCCTTATAAGATGAGCTGGTCATTCTATGTCCCACCTAAAAGCTAGATTTGAACACTCTTCTCCTACAGAGGAACCAGTGTGGTGTTGTGGTTTGAGCGCTGGACTATGGCTGTGGAGACCAGAGTTCAAATCCCAGCTCGGCCATGAAAACCCACTGGGTGACCTTGAGCAAGTCTCACACTCTCAGCCTCAGATGATGGTAATGGCAATCCCTCTCTGAAGAAAACCTGCCAAGAAAACCTTATGATACAGTTTGCCTTAGGACTCCCATATGTCGGAAACAAGTTGAAAGCACACAACAACAACAATTCCAGTTAGACACTCTGTTTTCTGTACCACAGTGCAAATCTGCTTGATTTGAATAACTCAGTGCAGATTGTCATTTCTGTTTTGTTGGCATAGTGTTTTCACTATATATGTACCTTCAAGTCACCTGTCAATGTATGGTGACCCCATGAATTTCATAGTTATATTTTTCAAGGAGGTGCTTTGCCATTGCCTTCCTCTGAAATATAGTTTCCAGTGCCTGGTATCTTGGCAGACCCCCATCCAAATACTAACCAGGCCTAATCCTGCTTAGCTTCCAAGATCAGACAGGATCTTGTGCTTTGAGGGTATTTAGGCTGCTAGCATTTTAGTTAATTTGTTCCTAAACATGAAGATTGTTCTTAGCATAGATTACATTTAACCCTTTGTTTAGCTTTTCAGGTAACTGAATGACTCTATGTATGTATGTATGTATTTTTAAATGCCTATGTTTGTTATCATCTGCACTTCATCTGCTGTTGCTTAATATATGGCTTAGGTTACAGCTCATGTATACAAGCAGCCTTAAAAAGGTTAAAGAGTTAAGCATCAGTTAGATTTTTTAAAAAAAATCCTTGAAGTGGTGTTTTGCCCTTTTTAAAACATGTTAAAAATAAAACTTCGGGGGGGGGGCAATACTTTGGATCCAACTGAGCTAAAATAGTTGTGGCTAAATCCCATTGAAAGCAAGTTTGTTAGTTGTGACTAACTCATTCCATTCGATTCGTGCTTGTGGAGTCATAACAATACTTTGCTGGATCCGAGCCAGCCTTTGAATGCTACATCGATTGAACGCTGAATTGCGTAATTGGATAACTTAACTGAAAACATTCGTTTTGCTTTGTTGCTTTTTGTAAATTTTAATTTTGATTCCATCGGCTTTTGTCCCCCTACTCCTTTTGGGTACTTACAGAAAGGTGATGGATAAACTTGAAAAAATAAATATTAGCATACCCTTCTCCCCCACCCCATATGTATACAGTAATTATCCCAGGCTAAACGTATTGCCTGTTGTCGCTCCTTTGCTTTTACTGGTGGGACTTAAGAAAGCTAATTGCTCCTAGGCCCACATAGCCAATTCCTCAGTGCCCTGAACACCAGCTATGCTGCAGTGAAATGTTACAAGTGGCGAAGGCAGCAAACTTTTAAGTAGGGCAAGTCACAACAGAGGTACACAATAGGGATAGCTGATCTGCAGAAATCAATCTGCACATTCACTTTGGCAGTGGCTCTCTGCAGAAAAGGGGAAGGAGAGAGGGAGGTTAGCCAGAAGGCTGCAAATAATACAGATTGCATCTGTAAATGTTGACTTCGTCAGGTATTGTTTAAAATTTTCCCCTTTAGAACTTCAGATCATTAGAGTTCCCCACAAACCATCCCCTTATGCAATTCAACATTCAATCAATGCAATCCATCAAGCTTCTTTATTAATTCCACCGTCAAGAATTAACCCTATGGAGAAATGAGATTTCCTCTTTGCCCCCAACCTAACACTGAAACACTCCCACACTAAATCAGTTATACTGAAGTGATGCATGTGTGTGTATGTGCCTTCAAATCTCCTGACGACTGAGGGTGACCCCATGACTTTCATAGGATTTTCTTAGGCAAGGGAATACTCAGAGGTGGTTTGCTATTTCCTTCCTCTAATATCTAGACAACAGTACCTTCTATTCCTTGCCAGTCTCCCTTCCAAGTACTAACTAGGCTTGACCCTGCTCAGCTTTCAAGATCAGATAGTATCTAGAGGCTTGAGGGCATATAGGTAACACGTTGTTGTTGTGTGCCTTGAAGTTATTTCTGTTTCCCTAAGGCTTTCATGGGCTTTCTTGGCAAGTTTCTTCAGAGGTGGGTTGTCATTTCCATCCCCTGAAGCTGAGAGTGTATGCTTTGCCAAGGTCACCTAGTGGGTTTCCATGGCCGGGTGGGGATTTGAACCCTGGTCTCTAGTCCTAGCCCAATCCTCAAACCACTACAACATGCTGGCTTTCACCTAGGTGACATATCATTCATTCATTTATTTTATTCTGTAGCACATTGGTCATTGTGGGCAATTGAAGGAAAAGTTATAGCTCTGTGATAGAGAGTTCATGCTTTTCATGCAGAAAGTTTCAGGTTCAGTCCAGTTAAACAACACCTGGGAACTGGACTGGAAGGTACCTGTGTCTAAGGCAGTGCTACTCAAAGTGGTGGCCCATAGACCAATACCTAGTGAGCTTCCAAGAAAGAAAGAAACAGTTGTAGCAAATAAGCACAAATAAGGAACTGGTCTCTGAGTGGGTAAGTGGGAATTGATGGTCCCTCACATCGGATAGATTGAGATGCACTGGATTAAGCTGGTCCATTGGGATTAATGAGGTGGGCCACTGATCAATCCTAATATGAACTGGGAATGCACACATTGATTGCTTTCACCTTTGAAATACATTTTGTAAATAGTTGTTTTTGTTGTTGTTGTTCAATGCCCATACAAATCCTTTAGAATAGTGGGTCCCTTGGAGAATACCATAGACACTGTAGAGACTATCTCTCTATCTATCTAATCTATCTATACCATAGTGGTTTGAGTGTTGGATTACAGCTCTAGAAACCAGGATTTGATTCCCTGTTTGGCCATGGAAACCCACTGGGTGACCTTAGGCAAGTCATACACTCACAGCCCCAAAAACCCTGTTATAGGTTTGCCTTGGGATCACCATAAGTTGGAAATGATTTGAAGGCACACAATGTATAAAACTGTATATATTGTATATTATATTATATTATATTATATTATATTATATTATATTATATTATATTTAAAGCATATTAGTATATGTTGTTGTTTGTTGTTAACTACAGCCCTCCCCCCCCCATCCTCTACTGCTCTGCCCAGCTCCTGCATACTCATATTCATGGTCTCTTTAATAAAGTCCATCCATCTAGCATGTGGCCTTCCTCTCTTTCTACTTCCCTCCACCTTTCCTAACATTATTGTCTTTTCCAATGATTCATGCCTTCTTATGATGTGTCCAAAGTATGACAGTCTAAGTCTTGTCATCTTGGCTTCTAGGGATATCTCTGGCTTGATCTACTCTAGGACCCATTTGTTTGTCCTTTTGGCTGTCTATGGAATCCTCAGCACTCTTCTCCAGCACCACATTATCTCAAACGCATTGATTTTCCTCCTATCTTCTTTCTTGACTGTCCAGCTCTCACTTCCATACATAGCAATAGGGAATGCGATGGCTTGTATGATTCTGACTTCTGTGCTGAGTTGTATGTCTTTGCATTTTAGGATCTTTTCTAGTTCTTTCACAGCTGCCCTCTCCATTCTTAATCTGATTTCCTGGCTGCAGTACCCATTCCAATCAATGTTTGATCCCAGATATGAGAACTCTTTTGCTATTTCTATTTCCTCATTGTCTAATTTGAATGTGTGTAAGTTCTCTGTGGTCATTATTTTTGATTTCTTTGTGTCCAACAGTAAGCCTGCCTTTGCACTTTGTTCTTTGATCTGCTTTAGTAGCTGTTCCAGGTCTGTGAGGTTTTCTGCTAGTATTATGGTGTTGTCAGCATATCTCAGGTTGTTGACATTTCTTCCTCCTATTTTCACTCCTCCCTCCTCCATGGCCAAGCCTACTTTCCTTACAATATGTTCTGCACATAGGTTGAATAGGTAGGGTGATAGGATGCCTTGTCTGACCCTTTTTCCAATTGGAAACCTATCTGTTTCTCCATGTTCTGTTCTGACAGTAGCCTCTTGTCCTGAATACAGATTCCACATTGGGACTATCAGATGTGTTGCCACTCCCATGTCTTTAAGGGCATTCCATAGCCACAACTGTGTGGAAGGGAATTGAAGACTTTTTGGTTTTGGATTTAGTTCAAGGACCTCCTGAACCAACTCTCCCCCTGACATACCATGAAGCCACTGAACATCCCCCCCCCCAACACACACACAACTATTTGTACCTGGAGGAGTTGGGAGGTAGAATCATAGAATCATAGAGTTGGAAGAGACCACAAGGGCCATCCAGTCCAACCCCCTGCCATGCAGGAACTCCCAATCAAAGCATCCCTGACAGATGGCCATCCAGCCTCTGCTTAAAGACCTCCAAGGAAGGTAGTGCAGAAGTATCTGCCCATGTCTTATATCCAGACATGAATTTATTACCTCAGCTGCTAAGACCATTGGAGGATCCTGATAGGCCTCAATAGATGACGTAATCACTTCTTCACATCTGACTGTGGGGACATAGCCAGCCACTTCTTCAAATCTGATGTCCTCCTCCTGGCACAAGGGGACATTGTGGGCTTCAGAAGCATTCTGGTGGGTCTCGGGGCAGGTAAATGGCTCAACAAAGCATAGTTTCTTATGTGGAATTACTATGCCATGCTGAGCCATGAATGACTGTACCATTCCCTGCTCTAAATTTTGAAGGTCTCACTGTATATCTAGCTCAGCCCTGGATAAATCCTAAACTCATGGTGTACTTACTATTCGACTTTGTCTTTGAACTAGCAGAAATTACTTCTGTTTGTGCAAGATAGGGAACTTGAAGTTTGTCTGCCTTTTTTCATCTGACTTTGCCTCAAGTTGCTCATGGGGATTGAGGATTTCATCATGGAACACTTTGTAATATGGCACAGAGGGTTACAGTAGGAAGAGAGTACAACTAGATTTGGATACCTTGTCTCATGCAAAGGGAAATACTTTCCTTTAGCTCAAACGCACCCAAGATCTGAAATAATCTGAGTACCTACAACTGATCTATCCATTCACAAATCGTTCACCTTTTGGTATAAGAAATCCAAATTGTTGAGCATTCATGGAACAGCAGATTTCTCTTAACTTTTGCTAGGTTTATTAGACCTTGTTTTGTCAACCATTTCTCACTGCTAAGTATTGTTGCTCCCTTTGAAATACTTTGTTGAAAGAGGAGTTGCATTTTTTTTTGTGGTTTGCAAATGGATGCTCCTCAAAAACTTTATGAAGGCAAATGACAGTGTGGTATACAAATTGCTCTTCTAATCATTGCCTCTAATTATGCGGCAAACTATGAAGCCCTGGGACTCTAAAACAACAATGAGAAACATGTCATTAACAACAAGGAAAGTTGTCACATTGACAGCCCTGTGAGTGAGATTTAGGCAGAGGGATCTCAACAAAAGTAACTTGGGAAGCTGCCCATAATCCATTAGCTAAAAAGATACAGGGGAGGGTGACTAGGATTCAAGAACTGTCTCAGGCAGGGTCATTT
Source organism: Phrynosoma blainvillii (assembly GCA_026167975.1). Taxonomy (NCBI): domain Eukaryota; kingdom Metazoa; phylum Chordata; class Lepidosauria; order Squamata; family Phrynosomatidae; genus Phrynosoma; species Phrynosoma blainvillii. Next base: position 17,487,348 of record JANUYF010000001.1, on the reverse strand, counting down.
TGGGCTACTTCTGCTCATGTCTTAAGAGATCTAGCTTGTAGAGGGCAATTGTCACCTAGGCATAGATCTTTTTATAAGGTTTATAAGGTGTATATGTAACATAAACTTGGGTCACATCTCCAAGATATCTCCTTATGTACATATATGCAAATACAGGTATTCCAAAATGTGAAAAAAATCCAAAATATGGGACACTTCTGGTCCCAGATATTTCAGATAAGGGAGACTCAAACTGTACAGAGTTTATTCAGATCATATAATGATATATATAAGAAAATTCTTAAATAAAAATTTCCCATAACATCTTATCTAGTAATAACTAGAATGTGCATCTAGATGAGGCTTTTATCATGTAATCATACTGCCTCATTCACAGAGTTGAGGTTCAAACGACATTTATCTTCCTTTTGTATCCTTCCTCCTTTGTTTTCCTATTTCTTCCTTCTTTTAAGGAAGGGAAAATAAATCCCTTAAGACTAGAAAGACAGAATAGCTGCACAGTTCAATGCAGAAAAGAAATTTGAAGTGCTGGGAGAGCCCCTGGTAGAGAAAACCTTTAGCACATGGGTTAGGCAGCTCCAGATGCTGCTGGACTGCAGTGCCCACCATTCCTTATTGTGATTGACGGGATGATGATGATGATGATGATGATGATGATGATGATAGTGATGATTTTATTCATTTGTATCCCACCTTCCTCCCAATAATGGGACTCAAAGCAGCTAACAACATATTTAAAACAATACAAATTAAAAACAATACAAAAGCATTAAAAGTATAGATATAAATTTTAAAAAGCAATCAAATAATGCATGGAGTGAAAACATTAGAAATGAAAAATATTAAAATACTGTATACCAAACTTAAAAACAGGTTGGTACTGCTGATACTGACTACCACTGATAAGAGTTGCATTTCACCAGCATCTGGAGGGATGCAAGTTTCTCATCCCTTTTTAGTGGGGAAAGCTGTTTTTGAACCCCTAAGTTGTTCAGTGAGTACTGAGGAAAGAATGCTTGACTGTTGAGGAAATGGAAAAACTGGAGCAGGGAACGAGAATGGTATGGACTCTCCTAGAAAAGGGGAGTGCTCCACACTGCAACATTTTGGTGCAGGTTCATTGTATTCCAATTTCAAGGAAAAGTTTCAGCAGATTCCATGTTCCTTTTAGCAAGATTGGACAGATTGAAATGGGTGAGACTTGTATTTCTGTTATTATTTGCTGTCAAGTTGACTTGACTTAAGGTAACCCTATAAATGAGATCATGACTCTCATCGTTTCATATGTCCAAAATGCAACAGCCACAATTTAGTTATTTTGACTACTACGGAGAGTTCAAGCTTGATTTGCTAAAAAAAAACCCCACTTTATTTATTTTTTTTATTTATTTATTTATTTATTTTAATAGTCCATGGTGCCCATAGAGCTCTTCTCCAACACTACATTTCTGAGGATGTCATCTATATGGTGGCAAAGAAGTGTCATTCTTTTCAGTGGAACTACTTTGATTAGTTTTAAACAGTGGGTTTAGACCACTAGTGTGTGTGTGTGTGTGAGAGAGAGAGAGAGAGAGGGAATTTCCTAAGAATCTCATAGTATACAAAGGGATCTTGTAGCATGTTTGAGACTATCTATGTGAACAAAGTTGTAGCATAAACTTTCATAGACTTGGTCTACCTTCTCAGATGTTCAGATGCTCATGCTACACCTCCTTTTGTACAATTAATCTTTAGGATGCAACAAGATTCCTTTGCATATTGATATTCTAGACCAACACAACTATATATCTGAATTCTTCCCCTAAAAATCTCACATTCAGCCATATCCTTTGCTATGGAAGGACATCAAGATCAGACCAGGCAATTCACATATGGCTAAACATAAAGAATCGTGCACACTCCCACCCACCCTCAACCATTGTACGCAGGGATATCTGGCAGCTATTGTACAGCCAGGACAAAAGTATTTGTGCAACATCACAAAATGTGCTTGGTATTTTGTGGTCTTTGTGACGAAACTGAAATGTAAAGCAATTATACTGCAATCCTGCAGGAGTATATGCAAAAGTAATTGAGTCAACAATTCTGAATTCAACAGTGCTTACTTTTAGGTAGGTTTGTATAGGATGACAGCATGTCTTTTTTTTTTTTACCCGACATGATTTGAATCAATGCTGGTATATATTTAAGCAGCCTTTAAAAAAAAAAAAAACTGCCATAGTCACATTTTTCTGTGTATTCTTTCCAATCTGCTTTCACTGTAATGCAAAAACTTGTTTGGGATCCTTAATCTATTTCCCATGGCACCCTTTATGGCAAGCAGATTCAAACTCTGGGCTCCCACCTCTTGTTTCTGTTGCCACCTCTTTCCTCTGAGCAGGTGTTCTGGTCTGTGTCCAGGCTATATGTTGGGAATTGAAAACCGGGACAGGAATGCGCTGCAAGAATCATGATCATGTGCCAAAATTTCCTCCCCTCCCCTTTTTTTGCTCTTCAACTGACTGGTAAGGTCAGTAAACAACTGAAGGTGATCTAGTCCAGGGATTCTAAAATTCCAGCCTTAAGGAACCATATGTGGGGCTTGCTCTGAGCATCAGGGAGCACAACAATGGGCTGATTGATTCAATTTTTTAAAACTTGATGAGGTGTTGGCACCACAGTGAATTGCCTTTTCTGTAAGCTTGTACAGGCAATCAGCAGACACGTTGGAAAGCAAATTTTAGGAGACCTGACTTCTGGGAAGTGCAGATTTTGAGTCCTTAAAATAATTAGGACATGTGTTACAGAATGTCATGCCAAAAGGTGAGGGCACTTGAGACTTCCTACACCCCCCCCAAAAAAAAAGGAAAAGAAAAAGAAAGACTTCCTGAGAGAAAACAGAGGATCCGTCTATTGATAGTTCCCACTGTCTTTTAAAGTAGTTTTTTTTTAATTGCTTTTTAAAAACAAAAATAGGAAAGTGTCTTTCACACACCATTGAAACAATGTGAACATAAGGCAAGGGAGATAAGTAAGAAAAGGAGCTTTGCTGTGTAACATTTCAAGAGGTTTTAAGGTTTGAAAACAGGCAGTAAGCACATAAAGTAGAGCTTTAGTCTATCCTTGGTTCCTATAGATGTGTGTTCGGCATTGCTGGGAAAAATTACTTTTGTGGACTATAATTTCCAGAATTCCCCTGCAAACATAGCCACTAGTCATACTGGATGGGGGATTCTGGTTGTGGTAGTCCAAAAAGAATACACTTTCCAATGTTCTGGTTTTCAGACATGTGTATGTCCACAATTTGTGAGTGAAATGTGGGCACCATTTAGGAGACAAGTCTTCCTACATTTTGTAACTACAGAAAAGAATGCAGCTTGTTTTAGAGATTAGCAGCATATAAACCACAGCTGGCTCCTTTGGTAACAGCTTAATTTGGCGAAACTTGAGAATGGTAATTTACTTTGTAGAACAGTACACACTTATCTGAGAGTATGTCCCATTGATACTTCTGAGAAGACATTGCTGTACTTTATCTGTTGGGTGCCATTTGTGTATAGATTCTTCTTGTGAGCAACAAGAACAAACTGTGCTGAACTGTGTTGAATGTCTAAAAATGTACTCATTAATCTTTGGACCAGGAGAAAAGAAGGCAAATTTATGATTTCTTTCTCCCACAAAATTACAAAAGTTTGGCGAGAACTCTTGAAAGTAAAGATAATTTCCTCGGCCGTTATTCTGCTCAGGCTATTGCTAATAGTTGCATTTTCCAAAGGATTAGCTGGGGTTGGGAGTAAGAAAGATGGAGTGATTACCTGTTCAGGCAGTCTCCTCCATTCCAAAAGCAAAGCATCATCCAAGAGCATCATTTGCTTCCTATAAGCGATCTGCTTGCTGTGTCCTACTCACTCATCCTTGGTTGCATTCTCATGGTTTCAGGCTCCTGGACGAACTCCCCGATTCAGTGATAAGGTTGGCTCCTGCAGGAACTGACTGCGGTAAGTGCCACCACAAGTGAGGGTTTTAAAATAGAACTTGTCTGGCATTGTGATCCAGTTGATCAACATTGTTACTTAATGCACAACTTGGTTAATTATTTTTAAATGCTCAGTAGCAAACAGTTTCTGGAGACTGGAAAGGAAGGTGCAGCTGTATCTCTGCCTTGATACAGCTGCACTTTTCTCCCCAGTCTCCAGAAACTGTTCCTATGGAAAATAACAAGGGACCTATAGGGTCTTTCCTCCTGTTCCATAACCCTCAGCCAGTCACAGGGGTGTTACTTTGCCCACGAGGTCTTATTATGTTCTTCTCATAAAGAGATGCAGCCATTTTGTCACTCCCTAGGCTCCTAAGCTACTACTGCAGTAAGAACCAGGTTGCAGTGCAATACGAGGGGGTATTGTGAAGTTTTAATTATCACCTTTTAAAAAATTTGACTGAAAATTTGTTTTGATTTGTAGTTGTTAACTTTTCTCTACATAGTACTATCCAGATTTACACATTTTTCCCAGCGTTTCTTGACCTTCCAAATACTGTTATTGTAGAAGTCTGCAGTTTGCCCCTTAAACCACTTTCCCACTTCACGAATGATGTCATTTGTCAGATTGGTGACCCCGCAACAGATTTTTCATTTCTGGGAACAAGGCAAAGTCACTTGGTGTGAGGTTGGGAGAATAAGGCAGATGCCACAAAATCTCAAAGCCACATGCCTTGCTTTGTTAACTGCAATTTGAGATGAGTAAGCTGGTGCATTGTCAGCTAGGAGACGAATGCCTCTGGAGAGCACACTGCAATGTTTCTTTTTCAGAGCATCTCACAACTTGTCCAGAAGATTGCTGTAGTATGTGCCGGTGATGGCTTATCTCTTTGCAAGGTAATCCATGAGAATGACTCCACGACAGTCCCAAAAAAAACAGAGCATGACCTTCCCTGCTGACTTTTGTACCTTTGCCTTTTTGTGGGGAGGGGAATCGGCATGCTTCCACCTCATGCTCATGGTTTTGGTCTCTGGATTATACTGATAGATCCAAAATTTGTCTATGATTACCAGATGACCGAAAAAATCCTCATCATCCTGTTCCAACAGTGTCAACATCTGTCATGAAAGGTCACACCATGTTTGTTTCTGGAAAGAGGTTAGCAAACATGGAACCCAATTTGCAGACACTTTAGATATGTGCAGTTCATCATGAATAATTTCGAACACACTACCATAACTGAGACCAGTTTCCTTCATGTTCATTTGGATGGTTGCTTGTCTGTCTTCCAGGATTAAACACTCCATTTTCTTCACTGTGGCCACATCGTCTGTCAATGACGGTCTTCTGGGTCTTGGCTCATCCGTGATGTACATATGACCAGTTTGGAAATTCATTTTCCACTTCACAATAGTTTCATAAGATGGGCAATCGTTTCCATAAGCTACCATCTCCTCATGAATTTGCCGGGCAATATTACCCTTCAAATGCATGAACTTTATCACACTGTGAGCTTTAATCTTCTCCATCTTAGACTTTTAATGACTTCTGGCAAAACCTGTAAGAAAAATAAATGACACAATGAGCTGATTTTTTCAACATCATGCACTTAGGGATCAATGATGACACTGACAAAATTACATCAATATATCATAATAACATCCAAGCGATAATTATTACTTTATGCTACTCCCATCATATAGTACAAGGATGGGGAAACTGCAACCCTCCAGAAAATTATAGACATAAGATCCATGGTGGGGGCCAGTATGCTGTAATGCTTTGAGCATTGGACTATGATTCTGGAGGCCAAGGTTCGAATCCCAGCTTGGCTATGTAAACCAATTGGTGACCCTGGGCAAGTCACACTCTCTCAGCCTTAGAGGATGGCAATGGCAAATCCTCTCTGAAGAAGCATGCCAAGAAAACCCCATTATATGGTTGCCTTAGGATCACCATAAGTCAGAAATGAAGGCACACAACAACAACAGATCCATGGTGACCCTATTAATGAGAAATCTCCCATGCCACCTTATCATCAAGTGCCCTGCTCAGGTCTTGCAAACTCAGGGCCATACCTTCTTTGATTGAGTCTAACCATCTTTTCCTGCTGCCTTCCGCCTTTCCAACCATTAATATATTTTCTAGTGAGCCCTGTCTTCTCATAATGTGGCCAAAGTACAGTAGTCTCTGTTAGTCATACTGGCTACCTGGTGTGTGTTTTTGGCTTAAGCCTTCATAGACTGCTGCCCACTTTTCCTTTTAATATTTAATATCCCACAAGACTATGTTTTGTTTTTTTGCTACAGAGGCTAACTTCCTAGAAATCTAATTATATCTGTCAAAGTTTCACAATTGCCAACCCTGAGTGTGATTTGGAAACTGAACTTTTGGTGCCCATTCCTGCTAGCCTACCACTGGAACACAATTAGGCATGACCATGACAGAGTCACTAGAAAAGACAATAATGTTTGGCAAAGCAGGAGGGCAGTAGCAAAAGAGGAAGACCACATTGTAGATGGATAGACTCAGTTAAGGAAGCCACAGACCTCTGTCTGCAAAACCTGAGCAGGGCTGTTGATGACAGAGTGACTTGGAGCTCTCTCATTCATAGGGTAGTTGAACTGATGGCAGTTAACAACATGGCAGAGCTGTTAGCCACAGTCACTTAAGAAAACAACATTACAATTGCATTGGCAGTGTAACTTTGCAACAACATATCCCTACTTAATCTACAGCAGGTGTCTAATTGATTTGCTAAAACATGTTCCTACCTAATCCAAGAAAAGGATCTGGGCTTCTCAGCGACATCTGGTTGGCCGCTTTGAGAAGGAATATGTTGGACTCAGTGGACCTTTGGTCTGATCCACCACAGCTGTTCATAACACTGGATGTTCCTGATTTCTAATCAACTAAAATGTTGTTTTTTACAGGTGAGATAGCTATGCTTTTGGAAAATGCATCGAATTTAGCATACAGCGAAAAACCTGATTATGAAATGCTGAAGAAAATCCTCTTGAGTGGCCTGGAATACAAAGGAATATCATATAATGGCATGCTGGATTTTACCACAAATGAAGGCACTGCAGATGAAGGAGCTGCTAATCGCAAGAAAGTAAGTAATTAAACAAGAGAGGTCAAGATTGCATAAAAAGCATAAGACAATGCTGTAAGGCATAGTTATCCTTAAAGAGGAAATGACGCTTCTGGAGGGGATGTATAAAATACATTGGATTTTTTTTTTTTTTTAAATGAAGGCCAAATTTCCTCAAGGATAATCTGTTGGTACATGCTAATGGTAGACATGCTGAATCCAGCACTGGGCCAGATCACATCCCAAAGTAGACAAAGTAATTCATTGCCCCTCTCTCACATCCTCTTCTCTCTTTCCCTTTTGCTTTCCTCCTACTGGACTGCTGGGGAAGTAACAGAAAGCTCTTGCAGTGGTCTGAACCAGTCGTTTGTAAATGCTTTTGAAAACTAGTCAGAGGGTTGTTTATAGCTCTGAGAGTGGAAGTTGTCCACCCTGGCTTCTTTTCTGTAATTGTGATTTAACTCAATTCAGTTTTTGAAATGATTCATTTCTCTTACATTTTCTGCGTAAGTACCCAGTGATCTAAAATGTTACCTACAGTTCTGCCTTCATTCCTCTTTATTTGGTTGTTATAACTACTGTTATTACTATGTTTAAATAATAATATTTTAAATAATGTGGAGAAGCATTTGAGGAGGGAGGAAAGCCCAAGACTCCGCATGACCCAAAGATTGAACATGACTCAGACTTATTCAGCTTCATTTTTCTGCTGAGTGGAGAAGTTTGTTCAACTAATATCTCACCGAACAAGCTTGAATGACTGCAATCCCTTGCAGAATAGTTTAAGAGCAGAGTTATATTTAAGGAGGCAATTGTTTATTTCTACTTCCCGCACCTACCTTTTTTTCTTCCCTATATTTTTGCTGTTGTCCCCTAAAGCAGCTTTTCCCTTCTTGAGATTTTAGTGTATGTCTGTGAATAAAGAGGTTTTAACTCTTGATGGTTGTATTTTGTGGTCTCTGTGAACCACTCAATGGGCTTTGGCAGCTGCACAGGCCCCTAAACCCCATTGTGTGAATCCACAGATGACCATTCGAAGTACCACAGTTACAGGTAAGCAGTCTGTTTTTAACAGCACTTCTCACTTTCCACCTTCCAAGTCTACTGGCATACAGTTAATAACAATGATAATTACAAACGTGAAATAGTCTTTTAATAAACTTAGACTGCTGTGATTAGTGGCATTTCCTGGATCTGCTTCGAAACGTCAGCTGTTGTCTCCTGCCATGTAGTTGCTGATGCCCGTTCAATAAGGCAGGGTCAAAGTGCCATTCATTTTTAATATTTTGAGTGAACTTTGGACCGCCGCAATCCTACAGGAGCCAAAAAATGTGGGACGCAAACTAATGTGACTGATCGGCTGAGAGATGAATGGCCATACAAATCTCTGTGCACAGATGGTTCTGATTTGCCAAGTTTTGTAGATGCTGCAACTGAAGACATAAAATAGCCGCCTAGTCATAAATTAGCTCTTTGGAAGCCAAACCTTGGCACCAGAGCTTTACAACCTTCAATTAGTAGCGAAAGAAGTATTTGAATGACTCCGGTATTGACATCTGTAGGTCTGCATAGTAATCATTCCTAATAGAAGAGAATCTCTGTTTGAGGGGCTTTTGCATGGCTAATTAACTACCAGTGAGAATATGTAATTTTTTCATGATCTCCCGATTGTCACCTTTCTCTCATGATACAATTACATTTTATTGTAGCGAGTGCCTTTGCAAACCCAATTGTCAGCACTATTTACATTGTGCAGAAAAGCAGAACAAAAGTTCATGTTTAATAAAAAGCCACTGGATTTTGATCTTGGTAATTACCAAGACTTTTTTCCCCAGAATGTTATAGACTTTGGTATTCTTTTAATCACTTTTACAACAAAGCAAAAAGCCATTTCTTTGACAGTAACTTGCTTGCTGTTGTGGTCACCGTTTAATCTATGCTAATTTGAGCCGTTTCTTTCTCTTTTTGCAGTTCCTAGAGGTTTTTTTTAAGTTAATTGAAATATGTAAGTTTGTTTAACAAAAAGCACCTGCTTTTTTTTCCATTTCTGATTGTGATCCATTTTGATTTTTTTTCTACTAGAAAGTACAGATTAAGAACTAGTCATTGATGTCTATTAAAGCCAGAGCAACAACTGCCTTCATGAAACTTTCATGAGTCAGTTGTATGCATTTTTTTCAAAGTGAGAATGAATGTGTGCCATGCTTCCTTCTCTGCTTTAGACAGTCAATAATTATTTACAAAAACATCAGTAACAGCTGTGATCCAAGTGTTATTTTGTGTCCCAGAAGCTTGAACTAACCCAATGGTTCTCAAACTGTGGAATGGGACCCCCACGGGAGAGTGAGAGTTGCTCAAGGGAAGCACCCGATTTGGATTTTCCCAAATGTGTTTGTCCTGGAGGGGAAGAGAAGGCAAGAGAGTGTTTGGAGCCTCTGCTTGAGGGAGGAGGAGAAAAGCTATTTTCTTATAAAATGTTGAAATATGAGTATGCAGTTGGCCCTCCACATTTGAGGCTTTGATTTGTGCTGATTTGATTATTTGTGTTTTTGATTAATATGTTCTCTCTAGGAATCTCTAGGCCCTCCAGCACAATGCTGCTAGAAGTTGACCATAGAGTTGTGCTGGAGAACATAGAGGTTCTTAGAGAAAACACTTCTCCAGGAACTTCGACTTCATTTCTCCAAGCATTTGTAGGTCTTCCAGCATGATTCTGTGATCAAGTTTTGGCAGATGTTGACCATAGAGTTGCACGGTAGGACTGGAGATTCCTAGAGAGGTGTTTCTTCAGGTAAAGAAACTTGATTTTATTTGCAGTTTTCCCCCCATTTGCAGGGGTCCTTTACCCCTAACCCCAGCGAATGTGGAAGGACCACTGTACATGAGTGTGTGAACAAAGATGCACACACTAAACAGGAAAAGCATAATATTTTTTATTTATATGCTATGTGTGGGAGAAGGTGGTGATGTCTGCATGTAAAGGGGGTCACAAAGGTAAAAAGTTTGGGAACCACTGGACTAACCCAACAATGTATTTCTCATCACATACTGCCCTAAAACACCCTAAAAACATACTACTCTAAAAAAAAAAAATACCCAAATGCATCTGAGGAAGTAGGCCCAAATCTATGAAAGCTCATGCTACTAACTTCTATCTTTCAGTTTGTCTCAGAGGTGCTGCAAGATCCCTTTGCATACTGATTTTGCAGACTAAAAGGCTAAAAAGGTAAAGGTTTCCCCTTTGATGTGATTCTCTAGTCATGTCCAACTGTAGGGGGCAGTGCTCATCTCCATTACTAAGCCGAGAGAATCAGCATCAAAGATAATTCTGTGATCATGTGGCCAGCATGACTGCATGGAACACTGTTACCTTCCAACCAAAGTGATACTTATTTATCTATTTGCACTTTCACATGCTTTTGAACTGCTAGGTTGGCAGAAGCTGGGACTAGTGATGGGAGCTCACTCCGTCATGTGGCGCTTGGGTCTCAAACTGCCGACCTTGCAGTCGTCAGAGTCAGCATCTTAACTGCTAAGCCACCACAGCCCCTTTGTCTTGGTAAAAAACACCCTGTAATTGCAAAAGTCGTTTTCCACGTGACAATAGAAAATTGCCGTTTGATAGGCAGAACCTTAAGTACCCTGGGTTCACAGAATTTCAGTCTCTTTCTGCTTGCAACACACACAGACACACACACACACACACACACTCCCAAATCATGGAACAGTTTCCACAACTATATCCTGTTTTGTTGTGCTTGCTTTCTCCCCAGTAAAAGTCATAATCAGCTGATGGACAACCAGACTGTATCATTCATAGCCATGTTAGTGTGGAATATCAGTATGCAAAGGGGTCTTTCAGCATCTTTGAGGCTAACTGAATCAAAGAAGTTGTAGCATAAGCTTTTGTAGACTTGGAGACTGTATCTTGTTTGTAAGGTATATTCAGTTTAATATACACATACATGCTCACAGGACATTTTGACCATGGCAAGTGCAATGGTTTACTCAGGACTGGAAGAAAGCCAGAAGTTCCCCATTGCTCCTCCTTCCCCTGGACAGGCTGCTGGCAATGGCAATGAAATGATAGTACCCTTAATGCCTGCTTTGTGGCAAACTCTGTTGAAGAAAAATGAGGACAGGGTTAAAGAGAAGAACAAATGCAGCAACAAGATTTTAAAGGTCAAAGATCACAATCACAACCTTAATGTCTGTAACGATTACATTTCTGGTATGGAATGGGCTAAGTAAGGAGTGTTTCCCCTGAAAATCTACTGTTGTTATTGGCCAAAGCTGGATTCCTTTCCTTCTCTCTTTTCCATTTGAAAGTGCAAAATCTATTACACTTTTTATTGAGCTTTAAACTTATCCTGGATATTGTCATCAAGCTAGATGTTGTTGAACTTTGATTGTTAAGAAAATGGAGATCTGCAACGGTATTTGCTATTTGCAAGTGCATAACCCCATTTAAAGTCCATGAGCGAGGAGTGTCAATTATCACAGCTTCTGTTCCTTAGACAAAGACGGCAGTATTTTTAATGACCAATATCAAGGTCAGAAAGAACTGTGCTATTTGCAGATGACTTGATCCTAGTCCCCATCATCCTGAGTTTTCATAGGGATTTCAAATACTCTCTTTCATTAGTATGAAATGCATACTTAGATCAGCTCAAAATGTGAGCTGTTTTTGACTCAAGGACTTTCTAAAAGATAACATGTGAATGGCTGGTAAATGAAGGATAAAAGGAGAAAAATCCATTTTTTAAAAAATGAAAAGCTCCCAACTGCTTTCAAGTTTGAAAAATATTGTACTTCATCTCCAATTCTGTGAAAATGGACTGCTTATGCAGAATATAAAAAATGGAATAATCAGCAACGAGGCAAATGTATTTTCTGTATTTTTCCATGTGACCAGATATCCTGAGATCAGAAATACAGATTATTTTAAAACTGTTAGCTTTTTTCTGCTGAGTATTAGATGGTCAAAAGTTGCACTTACATGCCCAGAAATCTCTACATATTGGGTAAATAAAGAGATAACATGTTTGATTGCAAGTTGAGATACAGTCAGTGCACGAACATCCTATCCATCGTACAGTAGCCATAAGAGTTGGTACAAAATGTTCCACATTCCCAGTGTAGAGTAGATAGAGAATGATGATATTATGCTGGCAAAAACTGTCATTAAAAGACATTTTGCCTAATAGATTTTGAAGTGTCTGTGAGATGTTATTATTGTGGCATTACTTTGCTGATCGATCAATGTGAAGATGCATTCTGGATTTAAAATGACCAACTTCAGAATGCTCTCTCAAGATAGAATTGGCAACAGTCCTGTATTCTTTTGGGTGCCAAATCAAGCTATTTGCTCAGGCATTTTCAGGAGAATTCTGAAATGGCGAATTTAGTTTAGTCTTAAATTGACATTGTCTGCTGGTCTTACAAGGCTTAAGCCTGTCATACTGTCCTGGGATCATCTTTGGACCCTGACTGGTATAAAACTTTGAAGGAAAGAACTATATATCCGCCAGATGTGGGCAACAAAGTGGCTTCTGGAAGAAAAAGGAACTTGGAAATGGGAGCCTTGGTCTATTCTAGTAAGGGAGACGTTCTGACTGCATTCTTGTAATACATTTCTGCATTTGTTATTCTACATCTATAGAAATAATTCAAGACAGAACCTCACTTTTAAGTAGAATTTTGGTGTAGTGCAACAGTGGGCAGGCTTCAGGTTTACTGGTTCTGTTCTGTTTTGTTTTGAACATAGCAAGTGGCCAGATGCTAAATCAGATCTTAATTCTCCAGCCTCTGGCAATGGCTCTGCAGAGTTTCAAGCATGATTCTTTCCTTGCTCTACTTGGAGATGCTAAAGATTAGCACATCTGGGACCTTTTGCATGCAAAGCATGTGTTCTTGTACTGAACTACTGTGGGGAGAAAGGACAGAGTTAATTACCTATTGCACTTCAGGAGCCCTACAATGGGATGATCTCAATATACAGTACAAGTCAAAATCTACATTTGAATTACTGCTACTGGTTGAAAATTGTACCAACCTAATTTAAGGAGGAAATCCTTTTTGTTTTTGCTGTTAAATCATTGGGAGTCAGAAGCTCTTGCTCATTTACTGAAATCATACAACAATCTTAACAGTAGCCTCCAAACTAACTTATTCCTGCTCCTGGGTGGTGAATGGGGTGTTAGTCATGGAATTGTAAAGCCTTGCATTTAGATATTTTAAAAATGCAAAAAAAGAAAAAGAGGTTTAAAGTAATCTGGGTTGGTAGCAGCATGTGTAAAAAAAAATATGTAAGGGCCTCAGTGGATCACAAATTGAATATAAGCTCTGTGTGGTGTAGCTGTTTAAAAGGTTATTTCAGATTAGGGCTGCATTAATATAAACCTGATGTCCACTTACCAGGAAGTAATAGTTCATTGCTCTGTCCTGTTCAGGCCATATTTGGATTATTGTGTCCAGTTCTGGATGCCACATTTTAAGAAGAATATTGACAAACTACAACACATCCAGAGAACCGCAGCCAGGACCCTGGAAATTACTCTAGGGCAATATGCAAAGAAAGGGTTGTAGCACCTTTGAGACTGAAGTTGGTAGACTTAAGTCTACTTCATCAGAAGGATGAAGTGCTTAGGAACAGGAGCTGATTGCATGTATGAATAGCGACAGAAATGCAAAACTTGTGGATATGCTGATTAGCAATAGCATTTACATTTCTATAGTATGCCATACTGAACTAAGTAGTCCCTAAGTGGTTTACACAATGTGTAAGCTTATTACCCTCAACAAGTTGGGTACTCATTTTAGCAACCTACGGAAGGATGCAAGGCTGAGACAACCCAGGGATCGAACTCACAACCTTGTAGCTGCAATACTGGCTGCAGTAATGGTATTTAACCACTGCGCCATCAAGGCTCGATAAGTGGACAAAATCAGTTTTAACAGTGGTCCTTGGGGGACAAAGGCAGGAAGACTTTGCCTAAAGCCTTATTGGAATGTAGTGTAATGCTGATAAAGAACCAACAAGGAGATGTGAAACCATTCTCTGTCAATTGACCCTGCCAATGGACTGGAATTTCTGTATACCAGTTTAGCTGTTTTCGCTTTCCAGTCTTCCTTTGTAGTTTTTTGTTCAAGGACTACTGTTCTGAGGTCTTCCTGGAATGCCCAGGAAGACTCAAGTGTTCTGCAGCTGGGTTTTCTGTATATTCCCATTCCTAATGTATGACTCATGTCCATTTATCCTCTGGGGCAGAGACTGGTGAAGGGCATTGCTAATAGTGGATGGCATATGTGAAGGTGACAATGTGGCACTGCCAAAATCTCTTAAAACATTTTCTCTTAAACTTCTGTGTGCCACCTCTTTGTGACAGTGAAACTCAGTCACACAATTAGCTTTCTCTGATGGCAGCACAATGGATCTTTTGATCCCACCTCTGGCACCAATTTGTGACGGAGACCCTCGAACTCTCTTAAGTGTCTCCCGCACAATAACTCTTTAGATGTCAGCCCTCTGGGTTTCAAATTTCCCCCCAGCTTGGCATCAACTATTCTTTGACACCCATACACCCACTATCTAGTGTGTCCCAAACCCAAACGATTTTTCTCAATTTTGGTAGCATTTTAATGTACTTCTGAAATCACTCCAGACAGCTGCTTGTTGAAACCAAGTAACAGATTTATTCACAAGTCAGGCTGAATAGTGTCTCTTTTAGTGATGTTCAGATTGGATACAGTGTTTAAATACTTTATTTGTTACAGAGTTTGACAATTCCTTCAGCATGTCTTTTTAATTGTTTCCTTTTAAGTCCATACATGTTCCCTTACAAACCAAGTCTCAGAACCTTTATTAAACTTATCTCCCTTCTGGTTACCTGTGACTTTCCTAGTCACTAATTAAACTTCCACGCTTGAACTATGCTGAGTTCATAAGGAACTGTTATGAATATTTTGTATCATATAACTCCTCTGGTGACTTGTGACTCCACCAGTCACCACACACTATGCCTTCCACGGGACACTACTTCAGTTCAACCCAGGACACTCCTTGTCCCTATCTTGGGTACGTAAAACCCTTTTTAACTGCCCTTACAGCAGCTTAGCCTAGCCACTAAGGCTCTTCACCCCTCAGGGCACACTAAAACATCAGCCCTAACTGATCTCTGTCCCTATCTGGTCCCTATCCAATTCCCTATCTCGCCACACTCCTGTCTTCATATTTATACTTGCTCTTGGGAGTAGTTCCCACCTTTTCTTGGCTAAGCTCCCATTAGCTGTTGCCAGGCTCACTCTGACTGGATGTTGCCGATGTTCCAATCTGCCTTTTCTCCACAGCATATATCACAGTAGAGGGTGAGCATGTATTGTGGGCAATTGTGTCCTGTGATGACATTTTCCAAGTAAATGCATGGGCAGAGTTGGCGCCTGGGTTTGTGGCAAAGTCTTGTATCTGTCTCCCCATCCATGTTGTGTGTCCAACAGTGATACCTTATATCAGGGGTCGGCAACCTACAGTCCCCCCAAGGCCTTTGAACCGGCCCCCGCCGACGCCACGTGTGTGTCGTGGCCGCCATTTTGTTTTCCAAAATGGCAGCCGCAACTTATTTGCGCATGCACAATACCTTGTAAGTACTGCGCATGCGCAAGCCGCCATTTCCACACACACACATACCATCAGCCTGTGGAACACCAGGGGACCCCCGGACTGGCCCTACCCCAGGTAAGTGAAACTTGCCGACCCCTGCCTTATATACTTGTTGCAAGTTTTCAGAACTCCACTGGCTTCTTCATCAGGCAAGATGTTACAAACCAAACAGGAGAAAAACAATTGGAGATGTTAGTCAGATGCCTGCATTTTGATGTTTCTGTCCTTAGGGGAGGGTATCTTTTGCAGGCTGGCCCCTCCTCCTTCTGTTCTTGTGGCTACTGGGAGATTTGCAAAGACCAGGAAATTTAAAGTCCATTTGCATCTCAACAAGGACCCCTCTCTTGCAATCCAATATGCCCCCATTCCTCCTATGAGGTCACAGGCCTCTTTCTAGGCAGAGGACAATGGATTCCGCAAGGAGTCTTCATGTTGGTTGGCCAATAAAGATATCACTGGTGGATTTTTGTTTGAATTTGCTAAATGGCCAACACAGCCACCCCTGCATGTTTCCTGATTGTGAGATACCACATTGTAGCTGCAACAGGGGAACCCTGAAGAGTGAACCAGTGGATTAGGACCTCCAACCAAGGTAAAACAATTTTTTTCTTCTTAAATTTGAACTGGCATGTTTTACCTCAGCTACCAAAGTGTTCTGATGCAAAAACATGAAGACTCCTTGAGGTATCCATTGGCATCCATCCACCCTTTGTTGCACCCTCTGAAATTTCTTCTCACCCCAGGTTGGGAACCCCTGGTTACTGGTAAAATTAAGAGAAACACAGTAGCAGTCTAAAAAGATGCCCTACAGAAGGTGGTGGAACACACTTTATCTGTTTCTCCAGGATACTGGAACTAGAACCAATGGGTGGAAATTGCAGGGAAGCAGATTTTGGATAAACCTTGGGAGAAATCCAACACTGATAGTTGCTAAGCAGTGGAACAGATTGCATCAGGAGATGGTGATTTCTTTGCTGGACTTACTTAAGCAGAGGTTAGATAGCCATCTGTCATGGACACTGTGGCTGCATCCCACATGGAGCTGTAGGTTGGACTAGATTAGGGGCAAGAAACGTGTTGCTTTTCCAAATCTGGAGATGTTCTCCATCCTTGGACCTAGATGACTTCCTTTGCAACATTGATTTCTGTAAGACGTAGGGCCTTTGCAGACTGCCAGAAAGTGCAAATTGAGTCCACTTTAACTGCCCTGACTCAGTGCTAGGGAATCATGGGAACTGTAGTTTATTGTGGCACCAGAGCTCTCTGACCGAGAAGGCTCAGTATCTCAGGAAAAAAATACAATTCCCATGATTCCCTAGCACTGAGCCAGGGCAGTTAAAGTGGACTCAATTTGCACTATTTCTAGCAGTCTGCAAAGGCCCTTAGACTCAGATCCTTGTTTTTTTGATAATAGAGCTCCCTTGATGGTTCTAGCCAGGTGCCTATTTCTCAGCCCATTCTACTTTACCTAGGTGCTACAAACTGAACACACTGATTACCAAAGTCTCCACACATTTAATGTAAGTGCAGTGTTTCCAGGAGAACTGCACAATCTCTTAGAATGGCTGAGAACATGCCTAACACCATGCTATGGGAAAGACAGGAAATTGTCCACCTCATTTGGGAAGGTTAGATAACTTTCTAAATGAAATAAGTAGTGATTGTTTCATACTTCACGAACTTGTCATTAATTAGAATCATCATAATAGTAAAAACAAGAACATATTCCACTACAGATAAGAACTCAGTTGACAGAAATGTATCAATTTCACATCCTATAAAGGCTAATAGTGTTCATTTAGCATTCTTAAAGGCTTCTTAAAACACTTTAAAGACGTACTATTGCCTTAAAGATACCACAACTGCAGTATGCTTAACAGCTCTGCTGTCTTAGTGATACTTTTGCTAGAAGTGGGTACACTACTGTTATACAACTGCCATTCATTTCAGAAGGCCCTGTTTAAGGTACTTAGGACTCATTCAGTGGAATGGAGGCCATGCAGAAGGAACAATTCTGCTTGATCTAAGCTTGGGGTCACTTAATCTGTACATTTTACAGGCTGATTTACCAAAACCAGGACCAAAGCAAGTTAAAGAAATGAAGGCAAACAGGCTGGAAAACAAGGAACTCTCCCGTCATAGAAAAGCCACCGCAGTGATGAAAAGCAGCCAAGTACACAACAAACAGATGCTGGCTGGACTGAACAAGCCTCTTCAAACTGAAGAGGTAAGTGTATTACTGTTGCATTAAATTGTAGATAGCTTGTTGAAACTTTTGCTTTTCAAATCCTGCCCCCCCCCCCACCCTTTAAGAACAAGTTAAGTATAGATTTAAAACAGAAAAACAAGCAATGACTACTACTCTTCTGAAATGTAAGTTTTCCATGAAGAGGGAGATTTTTGATGGGTGTGATAAACACCCCCAAACATTTTTAAATGGTGCAAGTATACTAATTATATGTATCCTTTTTTCTATACTACTTTTGCATGGTATTTTTCAAATTGTAACTAGTTTCAAACATACTAAGATATACCAGTTAAAAATTTAATTGGATGCTCTCTGCCACTTCCATCTCCAGATGAAGTTAACCGGCCGTGTCCATGTCTGACATTAGTCTCCTTATCAATGTAAACATTCCACATTAACCTGGCCAAGTTTAAATGCATTGCACACAAATACCCAGCAGACAGAGAGGAATGTTTGTGGTGAAAATCTTTTAAGTCAGGTCTGAACCCTGCATTAATCCAGCCCTGAGTTGCAAGTCCCACTCTTTTCATGCAGCACTTCTAGTAGTCAGGAGTCACTCTAATTTTATAAAGCAGCTACTCATAATCCGTCAGAAATCAACAGAAAAAATCAGTTGATAATATGAACTTGTACGTGTGCTGGAGCTTGGGAAGACTTGCACATTCTCTAGTACTGCCCAGCAGACAGAGAGGAATGTTTGTGGTGAAAATCTTTTAAGTCAGCCCTGGTGGCGCAGTGGTTAAATGCCTGTACTGCAGCCACTCACTCATAGACCACAAGGTTGCGAGTTCAATACCAGCCAGGGCTGAGGCTCGACTCAGGCCTGCATCCTTCCGAGGTCGCTAAAAATCAGCTCACAGTTGTAAACCGCGTAGACATCCCATAGCGTGATATGAAGCGGTATATAAATGAAGCTGCTTTGCTTTGCTTTACTAATAAGAAACAAATAGGACTGCATTTTTTGTGCAGGGATGAAGGATACTAGTAAAATACATCCTCAAATAATACACATATACACAGGTGTGTGTCTTCCACTGTAGTGCAGTGTTCATACAGTTACCAATGTGATTTTGTTGCACTTGCTAATTGCCAAAATCGAGGGCTGCTTTTTTTTATATAGAAGAGGAAAATATTTAAGATTGCTCTTTTCTTCCTGCCCCCCCCCCAGCTTTTAGTTCAGCTGCTAAGGAAAAGTGAGCAAGCACAGACTCAGCAGTTTTCCTGGTATGAAAAACTTGTTCAGATTCTGAGGCTGTACATACAGGCACCCAGTCAAATTACTTTGTGTGTCTGAGATTAAAGGACTGGATCTAGTGCTTCATCCTATGGATGACACTTTCTTGTGTTCTGTTGGGAGGCTAAAAATTCCAATGTTCCCTGCAGAAACAAGGGGGGGAAATCACTAGGTAGCCTTCAATTATGCTTCCCGAGCTCTTAGGCACAAACTCTTAAGGAAAAAAATACCAGGACTAAATGTTTATCCTTTTTCAAATCTTCATTAAAGGGTGAATACATTGATTTCTTCTTTCATAGGAAAGTAGAGAACAGTCACACGGTACATATCTCCGCAGGTCCTTCCAGAAAAGTGAAGAAAAATCCATAGAAAATGGAGACATATATTCAGCAGTCTATCAACCAGAAACTGTTCAGGCATCATCCAGCTTTTCTGTATGCAGAACTTCTCAGCCTGAACCACATGATGAACTATATCAATATGTCATAGCCATTGCTGTCCTCTTCTTGTTAATTTTGCTTTCTCTATATTTTCTTTGATCTTTCCATTAAGGTTTATTGCTAGACTTTAGACATATGTTAGTATGGATTCCATTGAAATTCCATTTCAGATTTTCTTCATAGACATTTTCAGTGTGATTTGCTAAAATTATATTTTAAAACAGAACAAAATGTAAAAAGGTTGAAAATTAAACCAATAAACTTCTCAGATTTCGTTTATAATATTCTTCAGCTTTGTAGTTAAAAAAAACAATTACCAATTTCTTTTTCAAGGATTTGATTCACCTCCCACCATATCAAGATATCTCCAATAAATGAAATATTCAAGTATGTACTATACAGAGTTTATACTAGAATCTTCCAGAGAAAGAAGGCACATTTTATTTTCAATTTTATTTTAAACAGTGGCCAAGATCCTGCATTGGAAAATAGCTACAACAATCTCCTGATGCTAACATGTAAAAAATGGGTCGGCATTCTGTATTGAAGTGATGGATTTTGTAACCTAAAGTTACAGATCCATAACTGTTCCATCTTCATTAACACTATGTAGTGATAGTCGCAAATTCCCTCCCAAACCTAATTTACCAGGCACTGGATGAAGGAAGTCTATTCTGCTTGGCAAATGGGATACATGATATTTCGATCTCTCCTGTCAGTGAGCAAGGCTGTGACAATGAGAAGCTGGACTCTTGATGCAGCCTTGGTTGCTGGTAAGAGTCAGCTGGAAACATTATCCTTCTGTGCCCCAGTGACTAGCAGAGCAGTCCTCCTTTGAGGAGATGTTGACTGCCACATTGGATACTTACTGTGAAACTGCATTCTGGATTGTTAAGAGGAGCAATTCACAGAATGGATTTCAACCTATCACCACCAAGAATAGGCAGGGAAGATGGCATCATCAAGCCAAGAGCTTTGTCAGTTGCCATCTTAACTTCTCAGTTCACATCCCAGCCAAGTGACAAATCAGACACAGAAAGAACACTGAAGAGAGAAAAGAGAAAAAGAAACCTTCCTTCTGTCCAAAGAATACTCCTAACAACAAACAACAGCCCCTAAGCAATCACGAAGTGCATTCCTCCTCGACAATCCTGAATGCACCTTCGTGGTAAGTATCCAATGTGGCATTCCCTGGGTTGGTGAGAGAAACCCAGAATAGGACATACCCAAGCTTCCTGTCCAACAAGAAGGGGAGTGGCTGCCATGACTGCTGGAGCACCCATATCCCAGAGGCTGTAAACTTATTAATCTTACAGTGATGGATGAAGGTTGCAGGTGTGCACCAGGGAGCTGCTTTGCAAATGTCACTCAGTAGCATTAGAAGAAAACACAACTAAGGTAGCAGCAGCACTTGGTGAGTGAGTTGTAATGTTAGATGGATGAGGAATTTTAACTCATAGGCCATGGCTATGCAGGCTTTAATTCACCTTAAAATAGTTGACCTAGAAACCCTCCTTCCTAGAGAAGTGAGAAATGTGCCCATCACTGCTGACTTCTCATGACCTGCCCCTCTTCCTCTCAAGACTTGGAAGGCATAGAGATTCCCTAAGTGGGGGTGGAGGAAGCAAGCACATGTGGAAGGAGCAATAGACATTTCTTGGAACTGTTGAGGATTGCAATTGACCATGCAATCAGAAGGCACAGCAGGTCTGTCTTTGGAGGTGGAAACGCTGCGAATGACTGGAACATTTCCAGTGAGGATTCAGGGAGTCCCAATCACTGGCACACCAGTCCACCACCACCGCATCCATCATAAACCTCTAATCTGTTTGGTACTCCATATCGGGTGCAGCAGCATCTGTATGTTGAAGCAAACATGCATGATCCCAAGTTCCTGCTTACCCAAAGCAGGAACTTGAGATCATGGAGGGAAGTTTTTTTCGAATTCTGCTCTTTTAGAGTGGTCGGAAAAGGAATGAGACAACCTTAGTCTTCTTAGACTCGACATCATCCCTTTCCGATGGAGATTTCTTTAAAAAACCCCCGATGAAGAATAAAAAGTACAAGAAAAAGAATCATAGAGCTGGA
Source organism: Phrynosoma blainvillii (assembly GCA_026167975.1). Classification (NCBI taxonomy): domain Eukaryota; kingdom Metazoa; phylum Chordata; class Lepidosauria; order Squamata; family Phrynosomatidae; genus Phrynosoma; species Phrynosoma blainvillii. Next base: position 17,465,629 of record JANUYF010000001.1, on the reverse strand, counting down.
AGAGAAGACCACAAGGGACATCCAGTTCAACCCCCCTCCCATGCAGGAACTCACAATCAAAGCACCCCAACAGATGGCCATCTGGCCTCTGTTTGAAAGCTTCCAAAGAAGGAAATTCCACCACTCTCCGAGGGAGTATCTTCCACTGTTGGACAGCCCTTGCTGTTGGGGAGTTCCTCTTGATGTTGAGGTGGCATCTCTTTTTCTGTAGCTTGCATCCATTGTTGTGGGTCCTGTTCTTTGGATCAGCCGAAAACAAGCTTCCTCCATCCTCAATATGACACCCCTTCAATATTTAAACAGGGCTATCATATCACTTCTTAACTGTCTGTTCCCCAGAGTAAACATACCCAGCTCCCTAAGTGTCTCCTCATTAGGTACGGTTTCCAGACCCTTCACCATTTTGGTCGCCCTCCTCTAGACACTCTCCAACTTGTCCACATCCTTTAAGAATTGTGGTGCCCACAACTGGACACAGCATTTCAGGTAAGGCCTGACCAAAGTAGAATAGAGTGGGACTATTACTTCCCTTGACCTAGATACTATACTTCTATTAATGCAGCCTAAAATTGCATTGGCCTTTTTAGCTGCTGCATCACACTGTTGACTCATGTCCAACGTGTGGTCTACTAGGACTCTTAGATACCTTTCATATGTAGTCTTGTTAGGCCAGGTGTCCCCCATCCTTTATGTATTTCATTTTTTTCTGCCTAAGTGCAGTACCTTACATTTCTCCCTGTTGAATCTCATTTTGTTAGTTTTGGCCTAGCTTTCTAATCTATTAAGGTCATTTTGAATTTTCATCCAGTCTTCTGGGGTATTAGCTATTCCTCCTAATTTGGTGTCATCTGCAAATATGAGAAGCATGCCCCCTGTCCCTTTATCCAAATCATTGATAAAGATGTTGAATAGCACTGGGCCCAGGACAGAACCCTGTGGTACCCCACTGGTCACTTCTCTCCATGTTGAAGAAGAGCCATTGCTGAGCACCCTTTGGGTTTGGTCAGTCAACCAGTTACTAATCCACCTAACAGTTGTATTATCTAGCCCACATTTTACTATCTTGTTTGCAAGAATATCGTGGGGGACCTTGTCGAAAGCCTTACTGAAATCAAGATATGCTATGTCTACCGCATTCCCTTCATCTAGCAAGCTGGTAATTTTATCAAAAAAAGAGATCAGATTAGTCTGGCATGACTTGTTTTTAAGAAACCCATGTTGACTTTTAGTGATTATGGCATTCCCTTCTAAATGTTCACAGACTTTCTGTTTAATGAACTGTTCTAGAATCTTTCCCTGTATTGATGTCAGACTAACTGGGCGATAGTTGTTGGAATCCTCTTTTTTCCCCTTTTTGAAGATTGGGACAATATTTGCCCTCCTCCAGTCTGCTGGGACTTCTCCTGTTCTCCAGGAGTTCTCAAAGATTATTGCCAGTGGCTCTGAGATTACATTTGCCAGTTCTTTTAATATCCTTGGATGTAGTTCATCTGGTCCTGGAGACTTAAATTCATTTAGGTTAACCAGGTATTCCTGTACTTCCTCTTTACTTATTTTGTGCTGCATTTCCCCTATTGTGTCCTCTGCTCCATTTTCCTCAGGATGAGCACCCTTTTCCTTTTGTGAGAAGACTGAGGCAAAGAAGGTGTTGAGTAGTTCTGCCTTTTCTCCGTCCCCTGTTAGAATTTCTCCATCTTCTCTGCGCAGTGGCCCTACCATTTCCTTCTTCTTCCTTTTGCTACGGACACACCCAAAGAAGCCCTTTTTTATTGTGCTTAACCATTCTAGCAAGCCTGAGCTCATTCTGTGCTTTGGCTTTCCTGACTTTACCCCTGCATGTGCTCACTATTTGTTTGAATTCTTCTTTGGTGATTTCCCCCTTTTTCCATTTCTTATACATCTCTCATTCAAAACTTATCTCAGCTGAAAGTTGTTTAGTCATCCATCCTGGTTTCTTGAGACACCTCCCATTTTTATCTTCTCACTGAAACAGTTTGAAATTGTGCCTTCAGTATCTTCCTTTTAAGAAATTCCCATACCATCCCTAACTCCCTTCTCTTTTAGTATTCCTGACCACGGAATCATCCCCAGTTATTTCCCTAAATTTACTGAAATCAGCTCTCCTAAAGTCTGGAATGTGCATCTGACTGACTATGCCTGCTTTCTCCTTTCCATTGTATTGCAAACTCCAGGAGAACATGATCATTCCCACCTAAGATCACTCCCGTCCATCCTGTTTAAAAACCCAAAGGAGACTCCACCACACTCCAAGACAAAAAAGTAAGAAGAAGACAAAAAAGTAAAAGGCTGAAGAGAACAAAAAAGTTGTTTAGAGGCAAGATAATGATAGGAGGAGACACAAGGGATAAACAGTGACAAAGAAGAGGAGACGCAAAAAGCTCTTCTCTGGGCAAAGGCAGGGAAAGGGCCAAGATACTTTCTGCCTGAAAACTTTTGGCTTGATGTCATCTTCTTCCTTGCCTGTTCTAGGTGGTGATAAGTTGAAACACACTTTGTGGATTCTTCCTCTCACCAACCTGAGAGTGAGGTGCTAGAGAGTGGGACAGTTAATGATGCTGTATCACATCTTGATAGTGGCAGAGGCTGGACATGTTCCCACTCACCAACCTGCTCTGCAGCACTTTGGCAATTCTTCTTGTGGGGGCTACATAGATTAAAATGTAGGTTTTATGGGCACTTTCAGTCACTGTAGTGGTGCAATGATTGCAAAAATGAATTAGTGTAATTAAGATGTTGTAACTCAGGCTTGTATCAACATTACTGAACAGGATGCCAGCAAGGAATTTTAGCATGCCTAATTCTATTACGTCATTACGTTGTTCCTCCTTACCTTATTGCAATAGGGACATTCACCAAATATGATATTAAAACTTTGTCGACTAGATGGGAGCCCACGTAGCCACTGCAGTGAAACACATGGTTTTATTATTTGGTGCATCTGAAGATCAGTTATGGGAATGTAACTGTGATGCTCAGGTTTCAGGAATACTTCAAATTTTTAGTTTGTAGACCACTTCATGAACTTTTTCTTGAAAGTTAATATAAGTGTTATTAATTAAATGAGATAAGCACTACATTGCAGCCCTTTGGGATAATGCAAGGCTATTATTATTATTACTATTATTATTATATTTATTTCTGTCCAGCCTTTTTCCCAAAATTGAGACTCAAGGTAGCATATAATTTAAAAAGCAACACAACTAAAAACCTACCAAAATGAACATTAAAATAAGAATAAACTATACACAATATTAAAATGATTTAAAACTGAACTTTAAAAGATAAAATGCCATTAAAAGATAAAAAGCAATTAAAACAGTTCAATCTAACACTATCCATCACTATCAATTACTTTTGGTCTTGGAAGTGGGTCACAAAGTAATTGGCTATTCTAATAACACCAGCACCATTTCTTTCCATCAATGAGGCTTAAGCAAATAAATAAGTCTGACACTTCAAACCAAAATCAGATTTTACAAAACATACCCATCTATTTTGGAAGAAGATTAAAACATAATTCCATTTCAGTAAAATTATGAATGGTGAAGGATGGCATGGGGAGAAAGCAACCACATGGTTCTGAGTGCTGTTTAGTTTTTTTCAATAACTTATACTTGTTAAAAAAAATTCCTAGTCTTCTATGTAATTTTAAAGCACTTGGATTACCTCAGTTTTTTGTTATGTAATATTTGTAGAGGTAAACATACATAAACACTGGGACATATATGGAACTGGACACTGGACAGACTATTTACCTCATATAAACAAGATTGGTGGAAAGACTGGCCACAGCGAGAATCGTCACAGACTTGGTCTGGAATAGCTCCATCAAGACGGTAAGCATAGCAGATCCCACAGTCCATGGAAAATTCCTTTAAGATACAGAATGCAATGCTATGAGACATGTTTTGTAATGTATTTTATTTTATGGCAACTTTACACTTGAATTACACCTATCAGTACATAATGTGCCTTAACATTTCCCACATTTTGATCTGTTTTAAAAAGAGTTGTGGTTATTTCATTACCAATACAGTGGGCCCTTGATATCCACTGGGGTTTGGTTCCAAGAAGCCCCTGCCCATGGATACCAAAGTCCAAGGATGCTCAAGTCCCATTATATGCAATGGTGTAACAAAATTGTGTCCCTTATATAACATAACAAAACCAAGGTTTGCTTTTTGGATCTTTTTGGCGGGGGAGAAAATATTTTCAAATTGTGGCTGGTTGAATCCATGGATATGGAGGACCAACTGTAAATGAGTTCTTCTATGATAGCTTATCAAAGTTTAAACCTAACCAATCAATTAAAACATTTACAGACTGAAGGCACCCTAATTGTACAACTTTTAACACCAGTATTTACAAGATCTATAGATAGGATACACTACATCAGGTAGCCCAGTTAAATAGAAGGAAATGCCTCTTCTCAGATGGCATGTGGCATTTATATCTGAACACACCATCTAAATACAAGGGAAGTGTTTTCTCTCTATTAAAACTGTTGTTTTACTTGTGTACTAACTGAACTGATTAGTACTCTAAATTGATAAAATGTCTTTAACCAACTGACAGAACTAAGCAGGCAATTTATCATTCACTGGATGAATCTAGCAATATTCTTTTAGTAGGATAAATGGACGAAAATGTTGCCTTAATGGTATCAGTCCACAAATATTGAGAACATCTTTCTGAAATGTATTTTACAGATATGAAATATAAGCATATCAAAACTTTGAGAAATAGTACAGTGTTTGCTTTAGCCTCAGAGTTTGTTTCAATATGGCTCCATAGCATATACCTCCAACACCAGCGCACTGAGGCTGGGAAGAAGCCCAGGTGAGACTTGGAGACTCACCCTCCTTCTCCTGAGGCAGCGCAGCAACACCAGCGCACCGGGGCTGGGAAGAAGCTCAGGGAGTCTTTAAAACTCGCCCTCCTTCTCCCGCAGCAGCGCAGCAACACCAGCGCACCAGGGCTGGGAAGAAGCCCAGGTGAGACTTGGAGACTCACCCTCCTGCTCCCGAGACATCGCCCCCGGCCTCTAGACTCACTCGCGGCAGCCCTCCGCTCCTGGATCAGAGGACTTATAAGCCGGAACATCTGCCCAGGAGTGCGGCATCGGCGGCAGCGAGAGCAAGGCCGGGAGGTGGCCGTTGCCTCAGTGTGCCCTTACCATCGCCCCCGGCTCCTGACACACCTGCGGCGGCCCTCTGCTCCTGGTCCCAGCCCAGGAGTGTGGCGGCGGCGGCAGCAAGAGCAAAGGCCGGGAGGTGGACGTTCCCTTAGTGCGCCCTTACCATTGCTCCCCGCTCTAGACACACCTGTGCCGGCCCTCCGCTCCTGACCAGGGGTCTATTGAATACCCTATGCTTTAGTCATCCTAGCCCCTAGTGCTCTGGAGTTCTATTGCCCCCCTGAGGCAGGGAATGGGGGGGGGGCAGTTATCGGAGTTGTGCAGGGGAACAGAAGGTATGGTAGCAACAGAGGGAACATATGTTACAAAAGAAGATGGGGTTGCTGTCTGAAAGGTATCCCACCTTCAGTTTCCTCTGCTTCCCAGAATGGCTTGGAGAGCAGATCAGCCATTCCACAAAACCTCACCCTGCTCCTCTGCAATGCCAGGTCGGTTAAAAATAAGACTCACATCATCCAGAATCTTCTCCTGGATGAGGACGCCGACCTGGCTTGCTTTACAGAGACCTGGCTGGGAGAGGACAGTGCAGTCACCTGGCCGCAGGCCCTCCCAGCTGGGTACTTTGTCAGTGAGCGGGTGAGGGGAAGTGGGCGGAGTGGCTCTAGTTCACAAGAACAGCCTGACCTTGACCAGGATACCTGTCCGGAACACGGTCCATTTCGAGTGTATGTACCTTAGCCTGAAGACCAGGGATAGTTTGGGGATTTTGCTAGTCTACCGACCACCCTGTTGCCTAGCAACACCTGCACTGTTCCTTACGTGGCCCCATCTTGGATGGACAGGAACACTGCTATGGGCCATAGTGGATTGTCTATTGCGTCGTTTAATTTTAAGTTTTAATTGTTATATTGTTTTTTAAGCTGTTGTGATTTAATACTGTTTTAAGGGGGGGAGGGATTGTTGTGGGGTTTGTATTTGATTTTAATTTGTAAGCCGCCTGGATTGGTTTTCCAATAGGCGGGGTATTAAATAAATTATTATTATTATTATTATTATTATTATTATTATTATTATTATTATGTCTGTTTGTTTCATGTGTTTGTTTATTAAAATATTTATATCCAGCTATCTTTCTTGAGATATCAGGGCAGTATACAATAAAATCAAACTGACAAATTTACATCAGTGTAGATAATGAAAATGCTTTTAAAAGGCTAAATACATATTAAACACATATTAGAAGCCAGCATGGCAAGTGGTTTGAGTGTTGGACTGTGGAAGCTAGGGTTCAATGCCCTACTCGGCCAGGAAACCCAATGGTTGACCTTAAGGAAATCACATGCTCTCAGCGTCAGGGGAAAACAATGGCAAACCTCCTCTGAACAAATCTTGCCAAGAAAACCCCAAGCCTTAGGACATAAACACACATAAGCACATATTAAACAATTCAAAAAGTTTATTTAAGCAATGTGAAGTCGTAGGCTTTCATGGCCGGCATCCAGTTTTTTGTGGGTTTTTGGGGCTGTGTGGCCATGTTCTAGAAGAGTTTCTTTCTGATGTTTCGCTAGCATCTTCAGAGATAACTCTCTTATCTCTGAAGATGCTAGCCACAGATGCTGGCGAAACGTCAGAAAGAAACTCTTCTAGAACATGGCCACACAGCCCGAAAAACCCACAAAAAACTTTATTTAAACAAGTTTAAAAAACAGTGTAATTTAAAACAATATAAAACCATGTGCATGTGCAGGTTGTGTAAAACCAATTAGGACCTAAAAGCTTTAGAATACAACGATTTTTTCACATGATGAGAATGACAGCAACACTGATGTTAAATAGTTCTCCAAGGGAACAACATAGGTGCCACAGCAGAGGCGGCCATCTCCTGTGTCCTCCCACAGTACATTGCCCTGACTGATGAGACAGAGGAGGGCCCCTCCAACAGGCCTTAAACCTCAGGCACGTACATATAAGGGGAAGCACCCCTTCAAGAATTGACATCCCCAGCACTTTAGGGCTTTACATTTCATTAATAATACCTTGAATTTGGAATGAAAACATATCAGCAGCCTGTGCAATTCCTTTTAAAACTGATTTTATATTACTTTTGTATGATGTTCCAGTCAGCAGTGTATCTGCTGCCTTTTGCACTAGCTTCTGGATTCTGGAATTTCTGAATCATCTTCGAGGCAGTGTCACACAGAGTCTAATCAGGAAGTTATCAGTGCATGGACTATTGTGGCTAAGTTATTCCTGTCCAGAAAAGGTTGTAATTGGCAGGCCAGCCAAATCCAGTCCTAAGCACTCCAAGCCACAGAGTCTACCTGTGTCTCCAGTAACAAAGAAAGATAGAAGAGTATGCCCAAGCTATGCACCTGCTCCTTCATGGGGAGTGCAACTCCATTTAGGGCAGGTATGTTACCCAATTTCCAGACCTGCGAATTCAACATTCTCAGGCACAACATTCAGGCACTGTTCCAGAACCTGTAAAAGCCTCTGAAAATAAAGAGAAGCAGAGCTGGGTATCATCAGCATACTGATGGCAGCCCAACTCCCCTTAAACATTTCTCTAGTGGCTTCATACAAAGATAGTGAACAGTGTGGGATAGAAGATGGAACCCTATGGCTCTCGCAACCTAATGGCCATGGGGCTGAACCAGCCCCACAGATAAGTGGGGCCAGTGTCATGCTGTTCCTTGTACTCACATCTGAAAGTGCCACTCTAGTATGACAGGACAATCAAAAGCCACTAAGAGATCGAAGATGTTCAACAGTGTAACACTGCCCTGGTTTTTCACCTGGAGTAGGTCATCAGTAAGAGTGCCTGAAGCCATCTCAGTGCTGTGCCCTAGCCTGAAACTAAACTGAAATGGGTCCAAATAATCTGTTTCCTCCAAGAACTCTTAAAGTTGCCTATCTGCCATAGGCTCAAGCACCTTGTCCCCAAAGGGGATATCAGCAATAAGGTAGTAGTTCTCACATACCTCTGGATCCAGGGAGATCCCCCTTAGGATAGGGCATATGACTGCCTCAAGATAGCAGGTACCTCTTCCTGGTGTAGCTAGGCATATACACCCCCTGGACCCACCCCAATCAATCCTCCTGTGCTAGATTTAATCAGCAAAGATAGGCAAGGTTCAAGCTTACGCGGGATGGGATGAAATGATTAAAAAATCTCATCCACACTATCAGGCCACAACAACTGGAACTGATCCCAAGAAAATCACCCGATGGAGCATGGGACAGATATCCAGATGCTACAATAAGTGTATCAGATTGTGAGTAAATAAGAACTACTTTATCTGCAAAGTGCAATTGATAAGGATTGCAATTGCAATGAGGTATACCACTAAACTGTCAGTAGAATATATGTTTGGTACATGCCTAATTCCTTTCTTCATGATCAGGCTGATAACAAAATTCTCATCCAAAATTTACCCTGTCAAATTTGGAGTTGTTTTATATACTCTTGATAATCTCTATGTTTCAATTACTCTTATGCATACCAAATAAATACCAAGTTTTAAAACAAAATATTTTAAAATTAAAGATTTCTCAAATATACTTTGTACATGTATTAATCACCTCCATTCTTTTCCAGAAATCATTGACAAGTGTTGACCTTTGCCAGTAATTGATATTCAAAACACAATGAATATAATATAGCCATAAAGCAACTTACAGATTTTTCTAGAGTTTCCCGAGATGGAAAATCAATTTCTAAAACCTCTTTCAAATTTTGTAATAAACTGACTTCTGGATCCCTGAAAAAACAAAGAAAATAATTGTACCAAACCTTAAATCATGTTATCAACTAAAAATCGATAACCCAATACACTTACCACAAGTGTACATTGCTGTTCAGCTTGATTTTCAAGGGATTTACCACTGAAAACAAACAAATGTGTGTATGAATTTCACCATAAAAATTATATTCATTAAATGTTTGCTTGAGGAGAAGTCAGCCAAGAAAGGAATGCTACTACATCCTAAGGTATTATACAAAATTTAGAATGGGCTAGTCAGTTCAACAATCATTCTGAAAGAGTATGACCATGGTAACAGTTCACATCAGACATTTACACACACTGGTGTACCATGATTTCCAGAGGCATGCAGTTGCTAACATGGTTCTTTCCTATGGAATTTAACTAATTTCAGTTTAGGGGTTCTTTAGAATTCCCAGTCAAAATGTTCTAGAATGGGGTAGGCAACCTTTCCCCTTTAAGGGCCGAGGGACTTCAGCTCCCAGAAGCCTCAGCCATGTTGGCCAATAGCTCCTGGGATTCTGGGAGCTGAAGTCCCTTGGCCCTTAAAGGGGAAAGGTTGCCTACCCCTGTTCTAGAACATCACAAAACTTCACAGGATACAGCCATGACTGTTAAAGTGAAATCATAGTGCTATAATTGTGTAGTGTGAAAGGGCCCCTGGTGAACTTGAGTATCATGCTGTAGCATTCTTGTCTGAGGCAGCTGAAGATTCCACAGCTACAGACTCCAAATCATTTTCTTACTAGGAACATAAGTAATTTCTTATTTTGTTCTCCAACATGAGAATCAAAAGGTTTTCAATTGGGCTTTTCAGAGGGTGGGCATATTTTGTTAAATCTACACAAAAATATTTTTTTGTATAAAATATGTTGGTTTTGGCATGATATTTTCCTGTGCAAAACACTAAAAGTGTTTTTCTTTTTTGCTCTCTGAAGGATGAAAAATCTTGTGGTGGTTGACTATTTTTTTCAATGAGCTGTCAAGCTTGTCAGAACATACTATCTCAGGACAAGAAAACTTACAAATATTGTTTATATCCCTAATCTTTACTTGGCTTTCTCAACTGCACAGGTGAGGAGTTGGAAACTTATCCCCATGTCATGATAGGATCACTTCCTGAATTGATAGGTTCAAGTCTATCATAGAATCATAGAGTTGGAAGAGACCACAAGGGCCATCCAGTCCAACCCCCTGCCATGCAGGAACTCAAAATCAAACCATCCTCGACAGATGGCCATCCAGCCTGTTTAAAGACCTCCAAACTGGACACAGTATTCCAGGTGGGGCCTGACCAAAGCAGAATACAGTGGCACTATTACTTCCCTTGATCTAGATACTATACTTCTATTAATGCAGCCTAAAATTGCATTGGCCTTTTTAGCTGCGACATCACACTGTTGACTCATGTTCAACTTGTGGTCTACCTGGACTCCTAGATCCCTTTTACACGTAGTCTCATTCAGCCAGGTGTCCCCCATCGTACATCTGTGCTTTTTGTTTTTCTGCCCTAAGTGCAGTACCTTACATTTCTCTGTGTTGAATTTCATTTTGTTAGCTTTGGCCCAGCTTTCTAATCTGTTCAGGTCATTTTGAATGTTGATCCTGTCTTCTGGGGTATTAGCTATTCCTCCTAATTTGGTGACATCTGCAAATTTGAGAAGCATGCCCCCTATTCATCCAAATCATTGATAAAGATGTTGAATAGCATTGAGCCCAAGACAGAACCCTATGACACCCCACTGGTCACTTCTCTCCAGGATGAAGAGAAGCCATTGCTGAACACCCTTTGGGTTTGGTCAGTCAACCAGTTACTAATCCACCTAACAGTTGTATTGTCTAGCCCACATTTTACTATCTTGTTTGCAAGAATATCGTGGGGAACCTTGTCAAAAGCCTTACTGAAATCAAGATATGCTATGTCTGCCGCATTCCCTTCATCTAGCAAGCTGGTAATTTTATCAAAAAAAAGAGATCAGATTAGTCTGGCATGACTTGTTTTTGAGAAACCCATGTTGACTTTTCGTGATTATGGCATTCCCTTTTAAATGTTCATGGACTCTCTGTTTACTGAACGGTTCTAGAATCTTTCCCAGTGTTGATGTCAGACTAACTGGGCGATAGTTGTTGAGATCCTCTTTTTTTCTCCTTTTTGAAGACTGGGACAATGTTTGCCCTCCTCCAGTCTGCTGGGACTTCTCCTGTTCTCCAGGAGTTCTCAAAGATTGCCAGTGGCTCCAAGATTACATTTGCCAGTTCTTTTAATATCCTTGGATGTAGTTCATCTGGTCCTGGAGACTTAAATTCATTTAGGTTAACCAGGTATTCCTGTACTTCCTCTTTACTTATTTTGTGCTGCATTTCCCCTATTGTGTCCTCTGCTCCATTTTCCTCAGATTGAACACCCTTTTTCTTTTGTGAGAAGACTGAGGCAAAGATGTTGAGTAGTTCTGCCTTTTCTCTGTCCCCTGTTAGAATTTCTCCATCTTCTCTGCACAGTGGCCCTACCATTTCCTTCTTTTCTTTTGCTACGGACATACCCCCCAAAAAAAAGAAAAAAGAAAAGAAAAAAAGAGGCCTTTTTATTGTGCTTAACCCCTTTAGCAAGCCTGAGCTCATTCTGTGCTTTGGCTTTCCTGACTTTAGCATTACATGTGCTAGCTATTTGTTTGAATTCCTCTTTGGTGATTTCACCCCTTTTCCATTTCTTATACATCTCCCATTTAAAATTTAGTTCATTTGAAAAATTTTTTGTCATCCAACCCAGTTTCTTGAGACACCTCCCATTTTTCCTTCTCATTGGAACTGTTTGAGATTGTGCCTTCAGTATCTCCCTTTTGAGAAACTCCCATCCATCCTGAACTCCCTTCTCCTTTAGTATTCCTGACCACGGGATCACTCACAGTGTTTCCCTAAGTTTATTGAAATCAGCTCTCCTAAAGTCTAGAATGAGTGTTTGACTATGCCTAGCTTCTCCTTTCCACCGTATAAGAAACTCCAGGAGAACATGATCACTCCCACCTAAGGATCCCACCACTTGCACTCCGTTTACCAGGTCATCGCTGTTGGTTAGGATCAGATCTAAAATCGCTGATCCCCTTGTTGCCTCTTCCACCTTTTGGACAAAGAAATTGTCTTCAAGGCAAGTGAGGAATTTGCTAGACCTTGAAGTATTGGCTGAGTTTGACCTCCAGCAAATAGGATAGTTGAAGTCACCCATCACTACTACATCTCTCCTTTCTGAGTGTGTGGTCATCTGTTCTAGAAAGCCATTCCTCAGTCTGACTTGGGGGTCTGTAGTAGATTCCCACAATAATGTCCCTGTTGTTTCTTTCCCCTTTAATCCAGATGCTCTCCACCTGATTTCCAGGATTTAAGTCCTGGATCTCTTCACAGGTGTAAACATCCCTGACATATAATGCTATTCCTCCTCCTTTCCTGTTTGGCCTATTTCTCTTGAAAAGGTTATACCCCTGCATTTCTACATTCCAATCATGAGACTCATCCCACCAGGTTTCAGTGATGCTGATTATATCGTATTTTCTTTGTTGTGCTAGGAATGCAAGTTCATCTTGTTTATTTCCCATGTTCTGTGCATTAGTGTAGAGACATCGAAGAGCATGTGTCTTCCCCACTTGCTGCCAGTGTGAGGATCCTGTGCCTCCCACTGTTGGATCCTTGCATCATTTGTCTTGTTCCCTCTATAACACTAACTATTATTTCCAGCCCATGATGTACTCCTGCCTTCCAAGATACCTTCCAAGATACTGTCTCCCTCCCCCACATGACTCAGTTTAAAGCCCTCCTGATCAAATGTTTGAGACTACTGGCAAAATTGCTTCTTCCAAATGGTGTGAGATGCAGCCCATCTCTTGCTAGAAGTCCACCCTCATAGAATCGCAGCCTGTGATCTAAGAATCCAAATCATTTTTGGTGGCACCATCTATGGAGCCAGTTATTCACGTCTGCTATCTTCCTCTCCCTTCCTGGACCATGCCTTTCAACTACAACTTGTGTGTCCAGCTCTTTCAGGTTCCTACCCAAAGCCTCATAATCCCTTCTGATATTCTGAAGACTGTGCCTTGCAGTATCATTGGTTCCTACATGGACCAAGAGGAAGGGGTAATGGTCAGTAGGCTTGATAAGTCTTGCCAGCCTCCCTGTCACATCGTGGATCTTTGCTCCAGGGAGACAACACACCTCCCAGGACATCTTGTCTGGCCCACAAACCACTGCTTCTGTACCCTTCAACAAGGAGTTGCCAATCACCACCACACGCTTCCTCCGAGGCTTAGCAGTGGCTGTTCCCTGCGGTGGTACTCTTAGGGTCCCCTGCACTGTCCCTGAGGACTGTCCCTGCTGCTCTTCCTCTTCATCCTTGATAAGTGAGAGAGCTTCAAATCGATTCTGAAGCTGCAAGCTCTCAGAATGATCCCTGATTTTCCTACTTCTATTTGTGACATTCCTCCAGGTGTCCACCTCCTGTGTGCATGAAATGACCTCTTCCTCAACAACTTCCTCTGCGTGGTCCCCATCCAAGACCGTTCGTTCCGCTCTGTCCAGGAAAACCTCTTGCTCCCTAATGTGCTGAAGTGTAGCTACCTGGGCCTCCAGCTGCTTGACTTTCTCTTCCAAGAGGGCTACGAACTTGCACTTGGTGCAGGTGAAGTTCTCCACATCTCTTGGCAAGAAGACAAACATCCCACAAGTGTTGCAGGTTACTGCAGCAACTCCCTCAGTGTCCATATTGAGAAATCTTAAGTAAGCCCTGAAACAGGACTGAGGGCTTCTCCCTCAAAAAGTCCCCTGGTAAAGACCCATGTCAAGGGCCCCTGTTCTCTTGGTCTTTTCACCAGGCTCTGTCAGCAAGTTCAATCAACTGGGTTTCTAACTCTACAGAGAGCTCCTGGATCCTACCTTATTCTGGAGGCAAGTCTCTGTCTCTCTTCCTCTGAGCAAAGAACAACAACCTCAAAGGCCTTTAAGTTGTTGTTGTTGTTGTTGTTGTTGTTAGAACCTCTAAAAAAGAAAGGTCAAAACTCCCCTTCTATTTGCACTGTACTTTCCCTTGTCTTATGAAAAAATTTGCGCGCCAGTAGGTGTGCGCCTCTGATAGGAGTTGTATAGAGCTACAATTGCTTTATTCTTAAAAAAAAAATGGTAAGCATGTACTGAAAAGGTCTCTCCTGGACACTAGTAGATTCTGATGGACTCCCAGTAAAAACAGCTTGTGCTCCCTTGAGCCTTTAGTTGTTCTCTGCAAGTAATGGAGAACATAAGTGGTTTAAACAATTACTCCCAAGCACCCACTTCTATTGAGCAGAGCCTGTGGCCCTCCTTGATATACACCTAAAACCATGGGGGAAAACAGACCAGCAAAATGTGGTGTCTTCCCAGTGGCTTGGGGACGACACCCTCTCCCCAAGATGCCGGGAACATGCCGTGAAGCCACACCGCTACTCACACAGCGGCAGTTTTTTGGCACTCCAGCATTTTCCCAGTTTTCTGCTGCTTCTTTTTGAGCCGGGAAAATGCCGGGTTGGGGCGTGGCATGTGGTTGCCATGACACCAACCCAGCAATCAAAGGGGCGGAGTGACACTGCTCCTTCAGGGATTGTCTGTTTCGGCCCCAAGTGAAGAAAAACTCATGAAAAGTCTGATTGAACAACTAATGGGAGTTCTCCCCAGCCACAGCATCTTTCCAGTGGATCTTCCAGTGGGGATGCAGGTCTTTGTAAAATCTGGCATGCTAGCACACAAGCACTCTGAAGATCACCTATATCTGTCATGATTTGGACTACACAATTAATGTCAGTAGAGATGTCTAATACACTTTGAGTTTTGATAGATGTGTTTCAATTTGTGGAGGTTTAACTTGTGGACAAAATGCTTGGCTGAGTCCAGCCAAAGGACTGCTCAGTACTTTTCCTTTTTGGCTTCTTAAATCTAACAGCAAGGACATATCTTTACGAGTCCATGAGCTTTGAATGCCTTATTAAAAGAGAGAACAGCCCATGAGTCTTCAAAAGAAATAGCTGCTTTTACTTGTAATTCTGATTTTTGAAGTGGTCATCTGTAAAATCACACAAATGGTTTGTTCTGTACCTGTGCAGAACTATTTGGAAGCTTACAGACACTGGGTGAAAATCCATCTGCCATAATGCTAATGTTAGCACAGGGCTCACATCCTTTTCCTCAGAGTTCTGCTACAGTGATCAAAGGGAAAAAGGAAGCAGCATAGTCAGATGCCAACAGGATTGGGATGGAGAGTAGGTTATGTGACTTCACAGATGATCATTTGAAAAAGTTATAGATAGGCAACCTGTTTTGCTTTGTGGCTTCTGTGAATCACACAAATGGGAGAATAGCAACCTCACTTGACAGCAGCTTGGGGCAAGTGTCCTTGGCTCACTAAGCTTAAGACAGGCACACCAAAAGTTGCACCATTTCCTCCCTCCCATCTGGATGATAATGCTGAATAAAGATCAATAGATGCAACTGAGTGGCTGCACAACTAATTTTCCTTAAGCGTGGGGCAAGATACAAAGGAAGAAGTGGCCAATATACACAGAACATTGGGAGCTGAAGATGCCACTTACAAGAACAATTTCTTCTACTATTTCTTGGAACCTGAACAATACTTAAAATGCTAGGATTGGTGCTTTGAGAAAGAGAAGCCTTGAGATGAATGATTACAAGAGCAACCAGAAGACTGTATTCAACCAGTTCTAGATGGAGTCTCAGTCTTGAGTAGTAGGGGTACATAATCCATGCTTCTCCTATTGTTACTATTAAATGCCCACCACTAATCAAGGTCTCTTTCTGAAACAATAATGGTGAAAACAGCAATGTTGGTCAGGAGTACAGGGGAAAAGATGCAGCTTAAAGACTCCTCTACCCTGTACCAATGACACCAAAGGAACCAGCACTACACATGTGCATGTGGAAACAGGGAGGAGGGCAGAGAGAAATGTATATGTATATATGCCTGCAGGAGCCCTTAGCTGACTCTGACTATGGCCCTTGGAACAAAAAGATTGTGCAGCCTTGCCTTAAAGTGTGTAGGAAATTATTAATTAAATTAAAGTATTAAATTATTATCTTGTACTCAGCACTATCATTAGAGGTCCAAGAAAACTTTGGCTTAAAATGCTTGTGTTTAATTCTAGACTACAGTGATGTTAAGTTTTGTGTTGTTGAAATTTAAATTGCTTTTGATTTTACAAGTTAGTTCATTCTCTTTTATTTTGTATTTAAGCAGTTTTATGTTTAAACTGTGGTGGCTCAGCAGTTAAGACACCAACTCTGACAATTTAAAGGTTGGCAATTGGCAGTTTGTGACCCAAGTGCCACGTGACAGAGTGAGCTCCCATCACTAGTTCCAGCTTCTGTCAACCTGGCAGTTCAAAAGCATGTAAAAGTGCAAGTGGGAAGGTAACTATGTTCCATGCAGTCATGCTAGCTACATGACCACAGAGTCGTCTGTGACAACACTGGCTCCCTTGGCTAGGTAACGGAGATGAACACTGCCCCCTATAGTCGGACACGTCTAGACAAACTTGTCAAAGTGGAAACCTTTACCTTTTATGTTCATTGTAAAATATCCAGAGAACTTTTAGAATACAGGGTTGCCTTTAAATGTTTTAAATAAAAATAAGTAAAAACACACATGCTGCTCCATTTGCAAAGATTCAGAAGCAACAGTATCTATTCTCAATAAAGTTACAGTACTGTCTGGACTTATAAGAAGTTAATAAGATGAAGACTAGTATCCTAAAGACTTTTAGTCTAACATAAGTGTACACCACTGTACTTGTGCTGCATCCCACAACTATGTAACCAGATGTGCACTGGGCACAAGTAACCACAAGAAAAGAGAAATTTGCAGTGTGTGTGCATGATGGAGAAGTCATGACAGGTCCTCTGTAGATCACTCTAAATGTCATCAGAGATCCAGCTACATAAGCATCTTTCTCGTTATTTTCCTGCAGCTACTTATAATAGCATGAGAACTGATATGCAACACACTAAGAGAGGTGCACTTTTGTGTTTACCTTTACCTAGCTAATGCAAATTTTAGATCAGAATGCCAATATATTAAACAGTACAAATTGTTTAGGAATGTACTAAAACTACCAATGACTTTCTGAGCAACATACAGATACACTTTTCTAGAAACTGTATAGGTGACATAAGTTACTCTATGGTAAGCATAACATGTGATATGCTGTTAAAAAAGAGCTATTTTGATGGATAAAAAAGAGATTTAAGAAAAAAATCATCCTACCGTGGTCTGCTCCAAGAATGTAACACTCAGGAAGCATGGTGGGATGCGTGGGATCTACCTCAATATTGATTGAAATATTGTTTCCTAAAACAGACATTCAGATGAATAGAATGGAAAATAAATATTTCATTCTTACTCAACTAAACTTCAGACACTGAAAAGAAGTATAATATGTAAGAATGATCTTAGTTCAAGTTTTACATCCAAAACATTGTGCCTGTAATTTCACTGTGCCTAGGCTTTTTGTTTTAGCTTTTTCTATTGTAAGAAATAAAAAGCTATATCAATAGCAAGTATATAGCAGTTGGAAAGCATGCAAATGCAAATAGATAAACAGTGTTCTGTGCAATCATGCTGGCCACATAATCACAGAGTAATCTTTGACAACGCTGGCTCTTTGGCTTAGATGAGCACCATCCCCTACAGTCGGACATGACAACCTTGTCAATGGGGAATATCTTTACCTTTTACCTTAATAGCAAGTATAGAAATGTACTTGCTATTGCTATCGCTTTTTATTGTAAGAAATAACAACTTCAAACTTTACTTGTCCTTTTTACCCCCATCTTTTGTCCCACTCATTGGTATGATTCCATATTGCAAGCATGTTATTAATAGGATTGCAGTGTTTAGCTGATTCACCGATTAGATTAATCAAATAGAAAAAAAACTTTATTATATTGAAAGGGAGCACTGTTTATTATATTAACAAAATAACTCCTAACAGCCATGTTTTGGCTGTTGTTTCTTTTTAAATCAAGGAGCAATAGCAATAGCAATACTCGCTTCATTTATACACCACTTCATACCGTGCTATGCAGTCTCTAAGCCGGGGTAGGCAACCTTTCCCTTTAAGGGCCGAGGGACTTCAGCTCCCAGAAGCCTCAGCCATGTTGGCCAATAGTCCCATGTTGGCCAATAGCTCCTGGGATTCTGGGAGCTGAAGTCCCTCGGCCCTTAAAGGGGAAAGGTTGGCTACCCCTGCTCTAAGCAGTTTACAACTGTAAGCTAATTTCCCCCAACAAGCTGGGTATTCATTTTAGCGACCTTGGAAGGATGCAATCCTGAGTCAAGCCTGAGCCCTAGCTGGTACTGAACTCGCAACCTTGTGGTTTGTGAGTGAATGACTGCAGTACAGGCATTTAACCACTGTGCCACTAGGGCTCTCTATAAAATAAATCAAGTACAGAAACTATGGATGAAAGGTACTTATAATACAGTTTAATTTGATTTTATGGGGGGGTGGGTTAGGGATTGAGGGTGAGATGGAATTGTTTTAAGTTTGTTCTTTTTAATTTTGTTCGCCGCTCCGATTGCCCAGCAGAGGAGCGGGATATAAATAAAACTTATTATTATTATTATTATTATTATTATTATTATTATTACCATCTTAATGGAGGGATTCCTTTCTGAGAAAAAGTAATGAGCTTTTTGCACTTGCATGCTTCACCTTAACACAAGGTTTAGATCCAAGAGAATCTGAGAAAAATAACGTTTTGAATCCTAGTGAAATCAGTGACTTTAGTTGACCCAGTGACTTCAGGGATACAAAAGCCTGCCTAATGCATGATTCCTCACAATATAAGGGGCGGGAGAAGTAGAGCCACTTGCACTGGCCCAATCCTCAGTGTTTGGGGGCATGTCTACATTGGCAGGAAAACCCTTTTATTTTTGGAGTTACTCTGAATCACACCAACCACAGGTTGTCTGCATGCATCGGGGCAAGTTGGGGAGAACTATCCATACAGTGCTCCCTTTCAAACTTATCCCCATTCAATAAATCACAGTATGTGCAGCCACGTAACAGTGGCCCCTCCAGTTTTCCCCCTCCTCCCTGGCAGGCAAATATACATATTTCTGAATTCCCCTCCCAACATCACTATATCTAGATTTTAAGGTAAAAACTGGAATAAACCCCTCCAGATTAAAGCCCTGAGGCAATGAAAAGACCCTGATTCAGCTCCAGTCGTCCTACATGTAGTTTGGACAGCTCACTGTGAAAATTAGGTGAGACTGTTTTATTTAGCCTGTGTAGACATACCCCAAGTCTATCCTGACTACAGCCCTAAACTTTGAGAACTTTGTCTCCCTGAAGGGATAATCTTTTATGTGTTTAGCCAAACAGACTTCTAATTGTCTACAAATCTGATAGCTCCATGTAATCAACCAAATGGAGACCTCTAGGCACATTCAAATAAATGTATTAAAGTTCCGCCTTTGTATTTTATAACTTGATGGGCTGCAGATGGTGTTGACAAAGAAATTAGAGGTGGGACTAATAGACAGTGCCGCACTTCTCCTCTTACATATTCTGAGCACATGATGAGGTAAATACCTGAGCAGGGCTTTCCTGGGGATCCAATCCAAAGGATGTGTCCCCCACTTTCACAACTATTGTTTTATTCATATACAAGTGTAATAAATGGAGTGACAGCCCTGTTATAGAAACTGATGTACATGGCAGTTTACAGAGTACAATACAGGGGAAGTGGGGATGAAACTTACAAACTGCATTATTTGATACTACATTGTTCAGGAAACCATATCAGACGTAATAGCTGATATTAATCAGTATGTTCTATTTAGAAAAATACTAATAATTTCTAACATTCTGAGTTTTTCCCCATGGCCAGTAATGTGAATGAAGCTGACACAAAGTTGTCCTTTTTGTTCTTACCGATTGCAATCCTTCGCATTGTGGCACTCCGTGTGGGTTTTTCTGGCTCAAGTACCCAGGTCTTCTCATCAATTTCATCTAGAGCATTCCAAAACTCCTTCAGTGATTCTAATGCTGCCAAGAATTGACTGTGAATGCTTAATAAGGAGCTCTAAGAGACAAGGAAATTGTAACAGATTTTAGAGATGGCATTTGACCAACAGCAACAGAAAATGGCAAAATAATGGCCTGTTGCATTTTTTTAAAAGTTTAACACAAATCTATCTGTAAAACATGTGGCAAAAAAGACTGCCCCCTCCCAATACTTTTTTCAGTTTTGACTGGACCACACACTGACTGGGCTGTACTCTTTGGCTATAGTATGTTGAGCAGCCTTTAACTATTTGCTAGACCAGAGGTGATCAGGCCAAAACCAAGTGCATTGTTGTTGTTAACTGACATCAAGTCAACTTCAACGATGGTGACCCTATGAACAAGATACCTCTAAGTCCCCCATCTTCAATCACCTTGCTCAGGCCTTGCAGACTTAGTTATGGCTTCCTCAATTGAGTCTATCTATCTGAAATATGGTCTTCCTCTTTTCCTACTGCCTTCTCAGGCATTATTGTCTTTTCAAGCAGACCATGCCTTCATCATGGCTTCTAGGGAGTGTTCAGACTTGATTTGGTCTAGGGCCCATTGTTTGGTCTTTTTAGCAGTCAGTCTAAGGGCCGATGCAGACGGCTCCTAAGGGGCGGTTCTGTGCCACCCCTGGGAGAGCCGGATCGGGGCCGTGGCAACCACACACTGTGCCCCAATCCAGCTTTTTGCCACTCCCAAAAGAGCAGGCAAATGCCGCTTTTTTGGGCGGCAAAAAGCTGCCTTAAAGCTGCCGCTATGGCTCTTTTGTGCCCGTTTGGCGCAGCATGTGTGCACACTGCGCCAACGGGGTGCCCTGACACCACACGCCATGCAGTCGGGTGCGCGGCGTGGGGCAGCTGCCGTGCGGTTGCCCCACCCCAACTCCACCCCCAGGCTGGCCCTTTAGGCTGGTCTGCATCAGCCCTAAGGTATCTGCAGAACACTTCTCTAGCACCAAATCTTGAATGAGTCAATTTTCTTCCTGTCAGCTTTCTTCATGGTCCAGCTTTCACAACCATAAATAGAAATGAGAAATATGTTGGCATGGACAATCCTAACTTTAGTATTCAATGAGATATCTTTGCACTTCAAAATCTTGTCCAGTTCTTTCAGTTGCCTTTCCAAGTCCTAGTCTTCTTCTGACTTCTTGACTGCAGTCTCCATCTGATTAATGATTGAGCCAAGGTATGCAAAATCTTGAATTATTTCAATGTCTTCATCATCATTTGTTAGTTCTTTAAATCATCTATGGTCATTATTTTTATTTTCTATTTAGTCACCTGTAAATCAGATTTTGCACTTTCTTCCTTTACTTTCTTTAGGAAAAATATATATCTCATTAAACAATTCAATAGATTCTAGTGTGCAATCTACCCCCTCTGTAAAAAAAAAAAAATCTGTGGTAGTTACTTACAAAATCATCCTCAGCGTCTGGAGAGCAAGGTCTCTGTATTTCATTCACATTAAGTTACCATTAAGATTTGGAATAGCAAGAGGTTTAAAAATATGCCACACTGGTACGTAGGCTTTTCACTGCTATATAAAATGTTAGCTGGGACCCAGCCTCACATTTCAGGAAAGCAAAAGCAAAGCAGCTTATTTATATACCGCTTCATATCACGCTATGGGATGTCTAAGCGGTTTACAACTGTGAGCTGATTGCCCCCCAACAATCTGGGTACTCATTTTAGCGACCTCGGAAGGATCAGTTACTTATAGCACACATTTAAAATAGATTCTCAGAAACCCTGGTGTTTTTTGGCAGCAGAAACACATTTGGAAGAACCCATGTATCACAAAACTGTATAATGTCAAGGTTTTTTTAAATATATACATATATACATGGAAACTAGAAATGTCAGGAGAAAAACAAAGCTATTTTAGGAGGTTAAAAAAAATGGCTGTATAGTTCTCATTCCTAAAGTAATAAGACTTTCTAAAAGTAATTTACAAATATGGGTCCTTTTATTACTCTCCTCCAGTTCTGAAAGACACAGATAAAAGTTTTAAATAGTTTAAAAATGATTTTTTTGGTGTGGCTTTATGTACATGAAAAATATTGAAAAAAGAAAGGGCAGAGCTTGAGAAATAAAATGTAGGATTTCTCCTACTGTTATTAAATTATATTAAAGTGAGAAAGCACTTAAGCAAAAAAGTGTGAATACTGCCAATCTCAAAATGTAAAGCTTATTATCTTTAAAAGCATTTTGTTACTTTTATAATACCTGAAGTGATATAATAGTGTCAGTCACTTAACCAGATCTTAGAGCATAATATCTTCATCTTAAGTACTATTATTTCCAGTATTTTAATAATTTTCACACTGTCTTGGAATGTGATCTTTTGTGCTCTGATGACACTTAAATTAATAGCATAATTTTCTGGTACTTGCAACAGTTGCTTTCCATTTTGATTTTTCACATTTCCCAACATCACATACAGATAAATCCTCTAATAATCATTTTTATCTTTATCTTTAGGGAATTCAAAGGATTTTTAGTAGAAATAAAAGAACATCAAGGGATTAGAATCCACAGATATATTTTGAAATCCAATTAATTTTAATACTAATTGCAATTTTTCAATGATATCCCTTAAAAGGTGGCCAAATCTTTTCTTAAAGTGAACTGCTCACATGATCCTATTTGCATGCTTCATTGATGTTGCCAACTAACTTTCCATATGCATATCTGAATCTCTATCTTAAAATCATCTACATTACTTTGTCATGCAAATGATAAAGAATTTATCACCCATTTTACACTTCAACTAGTTTATTTCTGAACACTTCTCCTTTAAGCAATTTGAATGAATTCCATTTTTATCTGTGACAAGATATTCAATATCCAATGTGCCGCTTAATAATTTTAGGTAGTTTTATTTCTATATCTAATATGTGGATTGTCCCTCTGTTCAATGAATGCTTGAGGTGATGTACACTGGTACGTGCACATATGCAAGCATGTACACACACATACATACATACACACACGCCATCAGCACGTGATTGTCTGTTTCTGTATTTTTATGTATAATATTTTCCCTAGCTACATGTATCTCAGACATTCACAGGGCAGAATTCTTAGTGGCATTTATACTACAGTACATGAAATTTCCAAATGATTTTTTGGGGGCAATCTCACAAAATACATTCCAGTAAGCCAGTTTGCATATCAGTAAAACACATGTGATGATGGCCAAGTCCCCCATCTCTCAGATTGGGCACAATTGGTGCACTAACCAGTACGTAAGGAGATACATTGCAAGATCTCCCCATGGGGAACTACTGATTGTAGACTGATAACACAATGTCAAGTGGAATAAAGGTCTGCCAACACTGCCTACAATACAGTATTCATCTGAGAAAAAGACTGTCAGCAAGAAAAAGATTAGGAGCCAGCGTAGTGTAGTGGTTTGAGCACTGGACTACATCTGTGGAGATCAGGGTTCGATTCCCTGCTCAGCCAGGGTAACAGACTGGGTGACCTTGGCCAAGTCAAACACTCTCAGTCCCAGAAAACCCTGTCTTAGGGTTGCCATAAATTGGAACAACTACAAAGCACACAACAAGAAAAAAATAGTTATACTGGTCTGTCACACTGGAGCATGCTGTAACTCAGGCAATAGCAGGCAGGGCATACTTTTAGTGTCCAAATTATCCCTAAAAAATCAACACATCTAACTGCCAACAAGGAGTAATGCTGATTCTGGCACTCAAGCTCTCTATAGCAAGTAGCGTTCAATTATGGCTTCTGTATGAAGCCACTGGCAGGTAAAAGCCTTTTTGCGGCCTTCAAATAGACACAACAATATATGAAGCAGTGCTCAGAGACTGGTGTGAAATGGAGCATGCTTTGGACATTATTCCCACTCTTGAAATACAAAACATTGCCAAACTCCTACTTAAGTCTTCTTTTCAGTACCATTATGTTGGGACCAATCTGATTACTTTCTGAAGGTGTGGAGAACCACTCATGATTATGACACTACAATTCTTCTGACACTATGAAAGAAACTATATAATATTTATCTTCAGTATCTAAGAGGAGCACTCAGGTTTGGTTTCAGATAGCCTGATAGGTGCCTTATTCTATCATTTAAACCCCAAGCGGTGAAGGGATAATGAATTATTTCCCCTTTTCCTTGTTTTTCTATCTACCATTGCAATGTCTATACTAAAATATTTTAAACAGTGGTTCAGTGCATTCTTCCGTCCTGGGAGTAAAAAAAAAAGTTTTCTCTTTATCTTTATAGCATATCTGAAGTATCTTAGTTGTCATGCATACTAGGATCCTGTCCGCTCCTTCTCTCATCCTTCTCCCCAACTACCCCCCGCCCTTTTAGTTTAGTTTTCAATTGACTTCTGAAAATTGTTTCAGTGCTATCTGCCACAGACGTAACTGATGAATTTACACCACCTGATTTCTCATTTCATTAATTCCAAATAATCTGGATAGCCTTGGCAGCAGTCCACCTGGGCTGAAAATGCTGCTTAGTGCCAGGTCGGTGAATGATGAAACGGCTGCTATTCAGGATCTGATCCTGGATGAATATGCGGACAGAGACTTGGTTGGATGAGATGGGAGGGGATCTCTCTCAGCTTTGTCCACCTGGATTCTCTGTGCAGCAGCAGGCAAGACCAGGGGGTAGGGGAAGGAGTAGCAATGGTCTATCTGTATAAGATCACTCTGGCCAGGTGCCTTATCCCCTCAGTATGATAGGCAAATGACCACTTGAGTTCACTATTAAATGAATGATATATGAGATTATCTAATGTTTTTCCACATTTGCTTTACTTGTTCAGGTCTTTTGGAAGATAGATTTGCAACACAAATTGGAAGTGTTAAGCAGTACATACTTCCACACAGAATGCTTCTACCACTCACAACTGAAAGGCATTATGCAGCTGTTTTGTTTGTTTTTATTAATGAATTTCCTCTGGGAAAAGAAGAAGATAGAAATAATGGGGGGGGGGGGTCCTCCAACTTCATCAGGTTGCACAGTGAAATCAGTATTTAAACTTTCTGCAAACTTCCATGCCCAAAACAATACAATTACACTGTAAAAGCCTTTCCTGGAAGCAACCAGATAGCCATAGATGCCTGCATGACTTGTAATACCAATCCTGGATATGAAACAGCAGAACTTAAGAGCAACAGTCCACAGCTAAAACTTAAAAGGAAATTAAAATTTCTTTCAACTGAAAAGCGAAGGAAAGATTTGTTAGCTAGGCAATATCCACTGCATTGATTGAAGGATTAAGACAAAAACATGAGGAAAATGTAGTGCAATGAATAGGTTCTGACACAGCAGGGGTATGGATTGGATGACCTGCTAGGTCTCTTCTCTTAGTAATTTATGATTCTTTCAGATTTGCCTGGAAAATGGTTTCCATTTGTCATTTACTCAAGCTGAACCTTCTTTTCAGCACCCCTCCCAATCCTCATATCCACCAGCAAAGAAAAAGAAAGTGTCAAATCTGTAATCTTTAAAAAAAAAACCCTCCCCTATTCTGTGTTATTGCCTTTGTGCGTGTTATTGATTCAATATTCCACAATTCCATTGCAGGCTTAGCAACAGAAGCTAGAAATACAGCAGGCTTATTCTGAAGATCCAGCACTGCATATTTTACTAAAAATACTTTAACTAAGATTTCAGAGGAAAAGACAAGGCTTTAATATGAGGCTCCGTGAATAAACTACAGGCAGTCACTGTATTTTCCCCCCAAAGTGGAGTAGAAAGCAAATTTATTTGACTAATTAAAAAAAAGTAAAGTATATAACTGAAGTAAGTAGATGTACTAGCAATTGTCATTGGGAAGCTCTCTGTTTATTTGGCATGTGGAACAATGGCAGCAGCCTTGCCCTTGGTGCTGATTTCTGACTATTCTAAAATGTCTCCTCTGAGCCAGAATACACTGGCTGCTACTGATCATGCTGTGAGACACCTGCACTGGCTACTAGGCTTGTCATGACGCACAAAACCCTACCATCTTCAGCTTGACATTGTGCACGTTATAATTATTCATCCAAATGAATATGTCAGAGCAGCAGCAGCAGACCTCTCATCAGAGCACAAGAAAAATACATCAAAACATTATCAACCCAGCAGGAAGACAGGGACCATAAGGAAAATTACCCATTTTTAATACAGATGCCATAAAGCCATGTCTATTATTATTCAGGGCGGGGGGCGGAGTGGAGGGAGAACCACCATCAAGCTCCAAGTCCAAAAGTACTGAAGAACATGAAAAAGGAAACAGCTGTTGGGGGAAAATCAATTATGGTACCTGAAATCTATTTATATTCTCTTTAACAAGAGTGTGCTGGTATTCTAACAGTGACATTTGCACTGTTTGAGTTAAGGTGCTTGTCAATGTTTTCAATAAGGTGACCTACTGATGTTAAAATTAAATCCCTATCAAACATTAGAGCATCATGCTGAATACACAAAGTATCCAGAACAGAAGAGAATCCATATGTTTATTGTTGTTTGCACATAGAATTTTTACATGTATGTACATACAAAACATTTAATTTCTTACTATTTTAAAAGAATCTAATTGGACTGCAATGTCAGATAATTTTCACTTATTTTTTTTATTTGATTCACATACATAAGTACCTAATGAAGTGTCAAATGTGAGGATGGGAAGAACTTGGTACATGTCTCTTAAATCATAAAACTCAGTTGCAGAAAACTGTTTCTTTCCTTAATTTTATACCCACACAAGTTTTACACTAGATGGGATGCATCTGTATTTTTTGGTTGTCAACATAGGAATAATTATGTAAAAGGACAGGTTGCTTACCTGTAACAGTATTTCTTCAAGTGGTCATCCGCGAATTCGCACAAATGGGTTATTCTACGCCTGTGCAGAGCCATTCGGAACCTTCTTAGAGCTATTAGAAGCATGGACACCAAAGCAGCAGCCCAGGATTGAAGGAGAGTCAGGGCACCACTCTGAGGGGAGGATGAGTGGGATTTATGTGAATTCGCAGATGACGACTCGAAGAAATACCGTTACAGGTAAGCAACCTGTCCTCCTTCTTCATGGTCTCTGCGAATCACAAAATGGGTTAGACTGACAAGCTTCAGAAAGTGAAGGAGGGAGTGCCATGCCACATTAAGAGAGGCACATTGATCCCAAACAAAATCACCATTTGTGAATCATAGCCCAAGGTATGTAAATATAGGGACGAACAGTCCTGCTAATATGACTCTACATGAGTCCAGCTGAAATTTCAATACCGAGACGTAGTGGAAACAGTCACCAATGCAGGTGAAAACATGCGCAGTGGCAGAAAAAATAGGCATGCCAACTAACCTGTATGTTGCACAGACTGCTGATAGACCTTGATGATCCATGATAACATGGCAGATGTATGGCTAAGGTTAAGGGAAAAAAACCTCTGACCTAGACAGCACAGGTTTGTTAGCAATGGAAATTATGCCAAAGCTATACATTAGGTAGGTGGTGTGAAAGTAAAAGAAGCTCACTTCTGTAAGTGGTAAAGGAATAGTAGACAAATACCGCAACAAGTTGACCCTGTTGACTGCAAGATTGGAAGGTTGGCAGTTTGAGGCCCAGATGCGGCATGATGGGGTGAGCTCCCACCATTATTCCCAGGTTCTGCCAACCTAGCAGTTTGAAAACGTGCAAATACAAGTAGATAAATAGGTACCATAAGAAGATAAACAGCATTCTGTGTGATCATTCTGGCCACATGATCACAGAGTAGTCTCTCACAACGCTGGCACTTCAGCTAAGTAACAGAGATGAGCACTGCCTCCCACAACCAGACACGACAACATTGTCAACGCGGAGTACCTTTACCTTTACCGCAACAAGAAGGCAAGGTATACAGACTCCATCTGATCCAGGAGATGAATGGAAACCAATGCGAAGGGCAACAAACTTGCAACAATGCGAGGCTGCACAGGTCGTGACATTGGCAATCCGGAGAAGGGGCTTACCAAGTTCTCAAAATTGAAGATGTGTCAAAAAAGGGATCTTTCAAGTGGAAAAAGGGCAATGACCTGATAAAGCCTCCCAAAGCCATTGTTTGAAGATTATGGCATCAACATACAAAGCCTAGAATGCTAATAGTTTTGGGCTAAGTGTCTCCTTGGACACAGAATGTGAAATAGACCATCTGTGCTCGGCAATGAGATGGTTGGGCATCACCAGCAAAGGTGGCAGAAAACAAGTGCCTGCACTACAAAGTGGGCAGTAGGATGTCTGGATTCATTCAGAGAGAGCCTAACTGGGGAAACCTCCAATAACAATTTCTGGAATAGTGGTGGACATAAGAAAAAAGGAATAGTACCTCATCTAGTCACAACAAAACACTGACACAACAAAACAGGGAACAGCAAGAATATCACAATATCCAATTGTTGTGACCCACAACACACGCTGTGTGTGAACGTAATGTTTCAGGCTATCAGCTTCTTGGTAAAAATGCCAGAGAAAATAGCAGTGGCTGGTGTGATGACTAGAAAACTAGTCATAGTATTATAAAAGTAAAGGGATTCCACACTGTCAAGTAGAAAGAGATCCCTATGGGAATGTTATCCCATCCTGTGATGTCCTGAAGAGGTTTTATCAAGGATAGCATGTCTTGGCAGGAACGGTCAGAACTGATAAGCAACAATATACCATGAGTGATATGGGATTACACACTGTCAAGTAGAACAGACCCCTGTGAGAATGTTATCCCATTCCGTGATGTCCTGAAGAGGTTGTATCAAGGAAAACATGACTTAGCAGGAACGGTCAGAACTGATAAGCAACAGTATACCAGGAGTGATATGGTGTCAATCTATTACAGGGGTCAGCAACCTACAGCCCACGGGCCGCACCCCGCTGACCAGCCCCCGCTGCGTGCTTCCGCCACCGTGCAGCCACCATTTTGTTCACCAAAATGGCAGCCGTGATTCGTTTGCGCATGCGCAGTACTCCCAAACATGCGCAAACGAGTCGCGGCCACCATTTTGGCAAACAAAATGGTGGCCGCGACATGCGTGGTGGCAGCAGCGTGTGTGGCGGCGGTGGGGGCTGCATGCATGCGCGTGCTGCCATTCCCCCCACCCACCCGGCCTGGCGGAAGACCTGGGGACCAGCGACCGGCCCCAGGTATGTGAACATTGCCAACCCCTGGTCTATTATGAATGGATCATGAGAAGAAGAACTTTAGAACAGGGAAGCTGGAATAGACCTTAAGAGCCACAAAGTCCAGCTCCCAGCCTTATGTGAAACCCTTTATTGTATAGATCCGGGGTGCATGATGAAGCATAAAGTACGCTGTGACAGGGCACAGTAACGGGGGGAGCACAGACTTCCCTGCATGGAGAGAGAACTCTCAGGTGATTTGCATAGTTAGCCTTGGCAGGATTGCAGGTGGAGACCTGAAATATTACCACCTCACCAAAATGATGCCTTGACACCAGAGGGTTGGGAGAACTAAGGTGTTATGACATCAGTCAGCTTAGAGAGATGGGACAAGTATGCATGTCCCAAGATCTCGAAGTGTCCACAGGAGTGGATAAATATGTGAAAGGGAGGCTCAAATTGGAGGGATGTCCCCAGAGGGCATTCCCAGCTCCAAGCCGTCTTGGATGAAACCGATTATCACGATCCATTTCAAACCGGCTTTAGGACAGGATATGGAGTTGAGACCGCCATGGTTGCTCTGGCTGCCGACCTCCGCTTGGGTATCGACAGGGGTAGTGTGACCTTGCTGGTGCTCTTGGACCTCTCAGCAGCCTTTGATACAATAGACCACTCCATCCTCTTGGATTGCTTGAGACAGTTAGTAATTGGAGGCACTGCATTACAGTGGTTCCGTTCCTTCCTCTCAGGCAGATCTCAGAGGATGACGCTCGGGGACAGTTGCTATTCTAGAATAGAGGTTAATTGTGGCGTCCCTCAGGGCGCCATCCTGTCCCTGATGCTATTTAACATTTATATGAAGCTGCTGGGAGAGATCATTCAGAGGCATGGAGCACGGTGTCTTCAGTACGCTGACAACACCCAGATATACCTCTCCATGACCAGATCGTCTGCCCAGACCTCAGATGGCGTCTCTCCTCTTAATGATTGTCTTAAGGCGGTAATGGATTGGATGAGGAAAAACAGATTGAGACTGAATCCAGACAAAATGGAGGTACTAATAGTGACGGGCCCGAAGCCAGGCTTGAGAATACACCTTCCAGTCCTGGATGGAGTCATACTCTCCTCTAAGGACTGTGTTCGCAGTCTGGGGGTACTCCTAGATTCGTCGCTTCACATGATAAATCAGGTGAATGCGACGGTCAGGAGTGCCTGTTATCAGCTTCGGCTGATACGCCAGCTGCGCCCTTTCCTGGAGACTAGGGACCTGGAAATTGTAGTACACGCCCTGGTAACCTCACGTTTGGATTTCTGTAACACACTCTACATGGGGCTACCCTTGTGCCTAACCCGGAAACTCCAACTGGTTCAAAATATGGCAGCCAGGTTGCTCACTGGGGTATCAAGGAGAGAGCACATCACACCAGTGTTGAAATCTCTCCACTGGCTGCCAATTAGTTTCCGTGCACAGTACAAGGTGTTGGTTTTGACCTTTAAAGCCCTACATGGCTTGGTCCATCTTATCTTAGGGACCGCCTCTCCCCGTATGATCCCCCCCGCGCACTTCGGTCCTCTGGGAGGAACCTACTGCAGCCTATGAAGACTAGGCTCTCGCAGACCTCCCAGAGGGCCTTTTCTGCGACCGCTCCCAAACTGTGGAATGGCCTGCCAGACAAGATCTGTCTTATTACTACTCTTGCTGCCTTTAAAAAGGCAGTAAAAACGGATCTCTTCCAACAGGCCTTCCCGGAGTAATTTCCCGGCTCTTCCTCTAGGTCTGGCTTGTTAATCCGCTCTCTTACCCCTAGCTGCTACTGTTTTTTGTTTTGTTCTATGATTTTATTGTTTGACGCTGTTTTTAATACTATTCTAGATTAATCTATTTGTAAGGGTTGGGAGGGTTGGGGGGTATTTGGTGATGTGTTTTACTCTTGTATTGTTTTTATCTGTTGTACACCGCCCCAGTTGCTTTGCAGAGGGGTGGGTTAAAAATAAAAATTATTATTATTATTATTATTATTATTATTATTATTATTATTCCTGCCCAGAACGGCAAATGGGAAGGAATTGACACAGTCCCTGTCTGAAATGAGGCCCAAGAAGATTGCATTGAAATCAGGGGTCAGTATATGAGAACGGCTCATCCCAGTTAGAGATCAAACAGTTGTTTGCCACATGTTTCACAGATGTGAGTGATATGGATAAGAACATTTGGAAGGGTGTGCATATGGGACGTAGATATGTATTCGCTGTTATGTGTAGTGGCCCTTGGAAAGAAGGCACCAACCGCATTCACGGACACTTGTACAGGGGAAGTGAAAAATATTCCTCCGATATGGAGAGAACAAGTGTGTTCTAAAAGCTGTCACTAGGGAGGAAACAAAGGCATTAAGGCCAATATGAAAGTGGGGGTATGACCAACCCAGTTATAGTCATGGCAATCCTGGAATGGTACTGGCCCTCAGTATGGGAGCGTAATCATTTCTTCAATATGGCAGTCTAAAGGAAATGTTGGTATTAGCCCCAGTACAGAGGCACCAAGCACATGCCAGAATATATTTGTATCAAGCGAGTGATACAAGAATAGTTTGGTGTTAGAGCATGAGTGATGGTCCCCCCATGAGGGGAACAAGACAATCTCAAACATGCTGGTATTGAGTACATAATGGTAGTGTCCCTAGGTATAGAGGGAGAAAACCAACAGTTGAATTTGATCCTCTAGTCCCAAGGGTCTGGCTATAGTGCTGACAGTCAGTATGAACAGAGAGTGATGAGTGGAAAATTGTCTATATAGAAAGTGTGCTGGTAATGCCCGTAAGGTTATGAGGAACAACTTGGGCCTCCGATTTAATGTCTACATTAAGTGAAGTTTAGTCGACTGCAGTAGGGAGGACAATTTAAGCTGTCAAGGTTATCTGTACATATTAACATGTGAACAGAGACAAAAGCATGTCCTCATAAAAATGGTGGTGTCCTCCTTCGGTATGGAGGGAGCACCATGTCCTCTGAAGCAGGTATATAAGGATAGCCATGATATTGGGTCTTGGCAAGGAGGGAAATTTGACTGCATATCTGGCCAATGACTATGCCATCCCTCAGTAGCAAGAGAGCAACCTTAAACCTGGCTCGATTTCAAATGAAATGGAAGGCAGCATGAGGTGTGCAACTGTAGACTTCGGTATAGAGGCAATAACCACAGCCTCGAATCCAACTGAGCGTGTGCCAGGGTGACCATGGCTTGGAACTGAACAAGTGATCACTGGTAGCATGCCAAGGGATGAATTGTAGGAGCCGCAATGGGCCTCGAAAGGGAGGGACAAACATGGCTCCAAATTTGGCAGAGTGCTCACAAGTAGTGGCCCTCAGTACAGAGGGAAACGCTATGGTCTGGGAGAGCATAAGCCAGTACTGCACCTCAATATAAAGGCAATAATCATGGTTCCAAATTGACAGACAGCTTGGTGGTAGTTGACCCTGGCATAGAGGGAGTAACCACAGCCTCGAATCTGAGCCAGTGTCAGCCATAATGGCCTTGAGAGGAGCTAATTGCAGCTTCGAAATTGACCAGGTTTCGTAACGAGGAGTGTGCGGCGGTACCAATAATGGCCTCAGAAAATGAAAGGCCAGATACATTTGAATCCTCCTGTGCAGCTTAAGAATGGTACTGATGTTGGGCCCTTAACATTTATTATCCTGAAGGAGTATCATGACAGATTGTGGCAACACCATAACTGAAGACACAAGGAGTAATGCAAATTAATCCTTATTTTTCTTGAATTAAAATGGGGAATTGCACCACCACTCCCTTCCTGATGCCGGGGGGGGGGGGGGTCTATAAAGCCCAGGAGGCAGTCTGTAGAATTTAGAGGGATGAACTGAATATGGATGCCACTTTTATCCATTGCATAATTTTTCTACGAAATTTGTTGTTAATAGCTGTCAAGTTAACTTGGACGTATGGTGACCCTATCAATGAGAAACCTCCAAGTCAGGGGTAGGCAACCTTTCCCCTTTAAGGGCCGAGGGACTTCAGCTCCCAGAATCCCAGGAGCTGTTGGCCAACATGGGACTATTGGCCAACATGGCTGAGGCTTCTGGGAGCTGAAGTCCCTTGGCCCTTAAAGGGGAAAGGTTGCCTACCCCTGCTCCAAGTCATCCTATCATCAACAGCCCTACTCAAATCTTGCAGATTCAGGGCTGTGGCTTCCTTGATTGAGTCCATCCATCTGGAAAACAGTCTGCCTCTTTTCCTACTGCCTTTTACCTTGCCAAGCATTATTGTCTTTTCTAGTGAGTCATGGCTTCTCATGATATGTCCAAAGTATGACAGCCTCATTTTAGTTATCTTGGCTTTTAGAAAGAGTTCAGGACTGATTTGTTCTAGGACCCATTTATTTGTCTTTTTAAGTAGTGCAGAGTATCTGCAGAACTCTTCTCCAGGACTACATTTCAAATTAGTTGATTTCCTTCCTACCAGCTGTCTTTATTATCCAGCTTTCACAACCAAACATAAAAATTGGAACTAGGATGGCATGGACAATCCTCACTTTAGTATTCAATGAGATATCTTCACAATTTAGGATCTTGTCTAATCCCTTCATAGCTGCCCTTCCAAATGCTAGTCTTCTTCTGGTTTCTTGATCACAGTTTCCATTCTGATTAATGACTGAGCCAAGGTGTGGAAAATTTTGGACTATTTCAATGTATTCATCTCTTTTTAAGTAATGTGATTGGTTTCCCACTGGGGAGGTATATAAATAAACTATATTATTATTATTATTATAACGTGAACCATCTGTGGTCATTATTTTTGTTTTCTTAAAGCCTTCACACTTTCTTCTTCCACTTTCTTCAGTAATCATTCCAAGTCTTTGCTTTTTTCTGCTAGTACAGGTAGAGTCTCCTTCATCTGGAATTTTAAAATATTCCAAATTCAACAATTGTCCACATGGGTGGCTGAGACCATGATACCTTTGCTTTCTGATGGTTCAATGTACACAAACTTTGTATCATGCACAAATTATTAAAAATGTTGTATATAAAATTACTTTCAGGCTATGTTTATGTTTAAAATTACTTTCAGGCTATGTTTATAAGGTGTATATGAAACAAATGAATTTCATGTTTAGACTTGGTTCTCATCTCCAAGATATCTCATTATGTATGTGCAGACATTCCAAACTCTGAAAAACTCCAAAATCCAAAACATGTCTGGTCCCAAGCATTTCAGATAAGGGAGACTCAACCTGTAGTATATCATCTGCATATCTTAAATTGTTGATATTTCTTCCTCCAGTATTCACATTTCATTCCAAACTCCAGTTCAAACTTCACAAAAATCACACAGCGTGTCAGAGCTTTTTATGAACATTAACATTCACACATATAGAAGGGGTGGGGTGTGGAGCAAGACAGAATAGCAACAATATGTGCTGTTTTGCTGGTGCTGTTTTGAAAAGCACAATATTCTCTGACAACACTATACAGACTATAAATAAAATGATTTTTTAATATAAGAAACTTTTGCAAAATTAAGTATTTTGCATTCTTGCCAGAGGGGGGCATCCCATGAACAGCACAAACCAATAATTCTGTACAAATAATTTATGGTAGTATCTACATGTAACAGGAATGGAAATACTTCTAGCAAGAATGTTTTCTACCAGGTAAGTGTGGGAAATATATATATATATAGCTTTTGTAAATACTACTTTCTCACATATATTTTTTTTCCAGATGAACATCTTTAATCAAACCGAAAATTGAAGATTCTAAGCCACCTTTATTGACTTCACAAAATATCTGTGAATCTGTCTTAGCTTTGGTGTAACATCTTATCATCAGTCAATTATGTTATTTACATTGAGTAAATTAGAATTATTCACCAGCTATCCTTGTGTGGGTTGCTGCTCCCTCTTGCTATGGTAGACAGACCTACAGTGACTAAAGTTGCAGATATGTTACCTGTAAGAATCCCTACTATTTTAGTGTGTTCAATAGCCAAGAAGTAAAAAACAAACAAACAAACAAAAACAAAACAGGAGAGATAGAGAGAGAATCAAGAAGTAGAAGTACTGTATACAGGGAAAGTTAGATACCCAGAAAGGGACTGTGTACTTGGCCAGCCTCACAGAAGTGCCATAGGAGTGGGGCATAAAACAGTCTCCTTGTGAAGACATCTGTGTTCTCATCCCTTGTAATTGGAACCTAGATATGAATCTTGCCAGTTTACAGATAGCTGAGGTGGTGAAATGGTTTTATCAGCGGAACGTCCATTCTGGTAGTGATGTTTAGTCTGCTGGTTAAGGATCCATTCCCCCTGATCAATGTCATGCCAATGTCTGCCAGTCCACTTAAGCGCTGCACTGCCTGATTTTTTTTTAATGTATATCTTCCACCTTTGTTCCAGCAGGAAATTTAGGAATCTTTACATAAACCATGCAAATACTCATCTTACAGAGCATGACAATGCTAGCACAGAGTAGGACTCCAGAATAATCCTGCACTAAAGACAATAATCTTGCACTGAAGGCTGCAATACTATACCCACTTGCTTGTAAGTAAATTCCATGGAACATCCTTGCACATAATTGTATGGCACAGAAAGTATTTTTTTTCTATTTTTCATTCTGTAAAGTTGTGATGTCGATATATGCATTCAAAAAACTAGCTAGAGGTATTTCCCTGACCCTGCTTTTTAGTGCCAGGACTGCACAAGATCATACAAGAAGCTAGTGCTAGTTCTCTAGAATCTGTACATTATATTTGAACATCTGAGCAATGTCATATTACAAGCTGAAAATTGCCTTGACTGTCAAAAGCAGTTTATTGTGAGGGCGGGGGTGGGAGAAAGATGGATAAAGCAAGTGACCCTTGGATGTGAGACTAGCTTCATGGTTCTTTGGATCCTATATCATTAATATGATGGTAAATTCAAAATCAAATTAATTGATAGCATTTTCCATGAAATGTAATGTTGGCCACTCACTGTAAATCTTCATTCTTATTCAATGAGAAAAGCATCCAGGAACAGGTTTAACATGCCCAGGTTTGGCAGTCACCATAAGGTCTCAAACCTCTCTTTATAGGATACACCCTTTGGCTCCTCCCCTATTTCTCATAGCAAAACACAGAAGCAACATGAGGACTATGGCATACAGAGGAATAAAGGGGCATATTAAAGGTACCCTTGCCTATGAACTGACAATAATTTTGGACAGTAAACTTGTAAAAACAAGGAAAAGGTATCACATACTGCCTGAGCAGGTCTAGATGTCTCCTCCTCAATGAACAATAAACGAACATTTACCATAAGTGACCAACATTACATCATCTTTTGGTGGGGAAGGCCTCCAGGAATGGTCTTTATCCAAGTTAAATCTGGATTATTGAAGGGGAGTAGTAGTCCAGGAATGGCCTTTATCCAAGTTCAAGCTGGATTATTGAGCGGGGGGGGGGGGGGGGGGGAGGAGTGTCTGAGATTCATGGATCTGTATGTGGAAAAAAACTTCTGCCGAAGATAGCTTCAGCCAAAGTATACTATTTTCTAGTGCCTTGTGAAGATTAAAAAACAAACAAACATTCAAATAGCAGCTTTACAAACATCAGCCCTTATAAGGTGGGCCTCAACATACTTAGGTTTAGGCAGATACAGGACATCCTAAGTTGCATAAATGCAGGTTTTAAGCCATCTGGTAAGACTGCAGCTGAGTCTTCTTTGCCTAGGTCATTTGCCAAAACAGAAAGGAGTACTGTTTTGACTGGCAGCAGTCCTTTTAATATAGATTTTAAGCATTTTGTGCAGATCAAGTTTATGACCCATCCTTTCAGAGAAAAGATGGATTTAGAGAGAAGACAGGTTATAGTAAATCTTGTAAACTATGGAAGAGTTTGTTTAGCTTCAGCCTAAGTGAAGGGTCAGGATGGAGTGTGACAGTGCTCCTGTCGAACATTCTGTGGTACTGGCTGATAGATAAAGAGTGCCCCCATCTATGATATCCCCTTGGAAGATGGTATGGTCACTAGGACTACTTGCAGGGATAAATGTGAGAAGAAAATTCTCAAGGGCTAAACATTTTGATAATCTTAACATTTTCAAAATAATATGTCCAGGATGGACAACAGAAGGACTCAAGAATCAGCAATAAAAGAAACTTATTTTGTTGTGGATGATGACAACAGTGGTGGGTTACTCTGTGTCAATCAACCACCATCACAAGCACTTCTCAGTGGCTGCTCTCAGGTTGTGGGACTCCTTCCCACAGAAGGGTTGGTTGGCCTTCTCCCTTCTCCTTTTCTACTGGCACTTAGAGACCTTTCATTTAGGCAGATCTTTGGCTCTTAACTTGTGGCAGAGGGAACTTTTTAATTAGCTGTGCTTTCATCTTACATGACTCTAGAAAGTACATGCCTGCAACCTGCTGATCTATGTGTTGATTCCATCACACTCTCTCAGCCTCAGGGAAAGGCAATGCCAAGCCTACTCTGAATAAATCTTGCCAAGACCCCAAGATAGTTCATTTTAGGGTCAGCTTAAGTCTAAAACAACTTGAAGGAACACAACAACAACAACTTGGGAAAGCCATCCAAGTTGCTTCATAGATACTCAATGCAGACAGATGTTGGAAAGACAAAAGACAGTTAATAACTTAAACAGAGTATCCTAAAATCACAGAATCATAGAATCACAGTTGGAAGAGACCACAAGGGCCATCCAATCCAACCTCCTGCCATGCAGGAACTCACAATCAAATCCATAATCTATTCATACTATACTAAGAAAAACATGGGCTATTAGAGAAGCAGAAGAGACTCTGACTGATAAAACTTATGAACTTTTTTTGCAGAGCAATGGTCCAAAGGCTTTTCAAATGTATCACCTTCCTTTGCTGGCAATGCCAAAGATTGTAAACTTATAACCAGAGTCCCCAATAAAAAATTAAGTTCTTCCACAGAAGAGAATAAAGCTTTGTTATATTTTAACAAGGAAAAAATAGAGAAATATAGGCAGATAGAGAAATATGAAGAGTGGAAAAAAGAATTACAGTCAGCCCCCCATATCCACAGATTTATTTATTTTTATCCACGGATTCAAGCATCCACCACTTGAAAATATTCCAAATAAATAAATTCCAAAAATAAAACCTTGATTTTGCCATTTTATAAAAGAGATACATTTTTACTATTATTCCAGTGTGTTTAATGGGACTTGAACATCCACAGATTTTGGTAACCACAGCGTGGGGGATGGGGGTGGAACCAAACTCCAATGGATACCAAGGGCCCACTATATTAGGAATACCTATATTAGGAAAATATTAGGAATATTTTCTGGCATATAAGACGACTTTTTAACCCTGGAAAATCTTCTCCAAAGTTGGGGGCCGGGTGGAGGAAGAGAAGGAGAAAGAAGGGGTGGCGTGGCGCAAGGTGGAGGAGGAGGAAGGCGATGCGAGAGGAAGAGAAGTGAGGAAGAGAAAGAGGCAACGAGGGGGAAAAGGAGGAGGCTCCTATGGCTGGGGCTGTCAGGGCTGGGATTGGGGTCTGTCCTCCCAGGGTCTCTCCATGCTTGGAGGCCCTCGCCAAGGAGAAGGACAAGGAAGAGGAGACGGGGGGGGGGAGGGGGAGAAAGAGAAGAAAAAGAGGGATGAAAAAGGGAAGGAGGAAGAAGGAGAGGAGGAAGAAAAAGTAGTGGTGGAGGAGGAGGAGGAGTAAGAGAAGAATGAAAAAGAGAAGGATGGAAAAGGAAGAGGAAGAAGAGAAGGGGGGCTGTCCCAGGGGCGATTCATGGGGGATGTGGTAGTGCCCCTGGGTCCAAGTGGTCCCTGCCTGGAGCCTCCTCTGGCCATCCAGCCCCAATGGAGCCCGAGGAGGCGCCTGGAGCTGGGCAGAAGCAGGAGCAGCATCCCCCAGAGCCAGGCCTGGGCCCCTCCAGGAGTGGACTGGGCCCCCTCCTCTTGGCCAGGGAGGAGGAGGAGGAGATCAACCTTTCCCTGGGTAGGTCCCCAAAAGACCGGGGGGGGGGGGAGTGTCCCTGGATCACTTTTACACTTTAGGAGGAGAACGGGGGCAGCCTGGACTCAGCAACAGCAGACTTTTCTCTCTCTTGCAACAAAGAAACTGAAGTGGAAGTGGAAAGGGGGGGATGTTGGGTCTCACCATCCATCCAACTCTCCTTGCATACACTTTCCTGATGGGGAGCAGCCTAATGGTCCTCTAGGTCAGGAATTTGGGGAGGTGGTGTTCTTCTTGTTGCTGCTGCTGCTATTTGTTCAGAAAGGCTTTGCCACTGCTTTCCCCTGAGGCTGAGAGAGTGTGACTTCCAAGAATGTTGTTGTTGTTGTGTGCCTTCAAGTCATTTCCAACTGATGGTGACCCTAAGGCAAACCTATCATGAACCTATCATTTCTTGCCTATGTGTTTTTTCAGACAGGGTTCGCCTTTTCCACCCTCTAAGACTGAGAGAGTGTGACTTCTAAGATTGTTGTTGTTGTATGCCTTTCCAACTTACGGCAACCATGTGGTGTTTGCTTGGCAAGGTTTCTTCAGAGGGGAATTTGTCATTGCCTTCTCCTGAGGCTGAGAGAGTGTGACTTGCCCAAGGTCACTCAGGGGGATTCCATGGCTGAGCCAGGATTCGAACCTTGGTTTCCAGAGTCATACTCCGATACTCAAACAGGGTGACCAAATGTCTTCAATGCAAAGGATGACAAGTCACTACAAAAAATGTAGGACATACAAGAAAAAAAAATGTAGAGAAAGCTAAAAACACTAATATAAATGTAAATCCATACTTCTTAGCTGTGCTCAAAATGGAGGACATTTTGGAATTCCTCCTGGGGAGAGGGTTGACATGGAGGGCATGTCCTGGAAAAGGAGGATGTGTATGCTCACCCTGACCACAAAATGTAGGACGGAAACTGAAAAGGTAAGACATTCCAAATAAAAGGGCTCAAAACACAAACAGAGATGTACAACCTTATCATGGGGTTTTCTTGGCATGTTTCTTCAAATGGGGGTTGCCATTACCATCTTCTGAGGCTGAGAGTGTGTGACATGCCCAAGGTCACTTACTTGGCCGCAAACTGTACATATTCCAGAATGCATCACCTAGTATATTGGCAGTCTTCCCCCCCAACACTTTCTCATTTCCCCCCAACCATCTCATAGCTGGGAGATGGAAATAATTTTTAAAGCAGCATTTAAATCTGGACTATTTTTTAAAAAGTAAGGTCCAAAACACACTGCAGACATAAATGCTAGGGAACATGGGAGCTGTAGTTTGTTGTGTTTATAAGTGACAGTTTTCCTGCTAAGTACCTGAATGTCATAAGCATTTGAATTAAAACTACCATATTGAAATCAAATCTGATGAGGTTTTTTTTTTTAATTTTTATTTGGTGTGTGTTGGAAGAGGGGTCATCTTATACAGCAAGTATATCCTGAACTCTATATTTTAACTTGAAAAGTTGGGGGTCGTCTTATATGCCCAGTGATCTTATACGCCGGAAAATTCACCCAGTGATCTTATACGCCGGTAAGTCCACCAAAGTTTGAAAGAAGAGTTAAAGCAAAGAAAGACTATCCTGGCCATCAAGAAGCACAAAGAACTGGGGGAAAGCCAAGGGATCTATAATATAAGGAAATGTTTGAGACCATGTGACTCTGCTTAACCTGGGCAGCTATGGTTGTTAATTCATTCCTGAATGGCTCCTAATCCAGTGAGAGAGAATGAGAAATAGAAAGACGTCAAATTTTATATTACACAAAATGCTAGTAGCCTGCTAAGTAGGCAAACTACTTACAGTTGGACATGACAAAAGAAAACTACCTACCTGTGGAATCCAGAAAACACAGAATTGAACTGGTAAATCCACAAGACAATCCGGTGGTTCTACAGGGTACTGAAAAGAGAGAAAGTTTATTTTTAAACATTATGAATAACTTTTACAGGAAATGCAACTGAAGTTAAGTTTTTTTTAAAAAATCTAAAGTAGGAAATAAGTAAATAAAAGTTGAACGTATGGTGTATCTTGCAGCTTTATAAATGGCAAAGCTAGATCACCATGGGGAAGTACAGTGAGTTGATTGCAAGAACATCTCTTTTGGACTGCCTAACATTTCTCTACATATAGGGTTGTGTTCTTTGAAACATACTGAAAGAGATATATGCTGGCTAAATGGCCATAATAAAGAATTGCTGTTGTTATTGTTGAAACAGATATGGCTCCCCATCCTATCTCTTCACAGTGAGCCTTACAATTTGTTAGTTAATCCTTGCTATTTGTTAGCTAATCTGGATTCTGTCTGGAGTTCTGATATTACAGCTATCAAAGAGCTGCCACTGCAGCCATTTCCCCACCCAAATATTCAAGAATCTCATAAGCTGTGGTGTAGAATAGAGGGGGTCAGTGCTTCTTTTAGATGCACCCATGGCAAACAAACTAAGCTCTCACCTTTTATCGCTTTACTCAGCAAAGGAGAGGATTCCTTTTTTGATAAGATTTAAACTTACACTTGCTCATGGATAAGTCAACCCAGGGGTTTTGCATCAATTTTTGACTAATATTTCTGTATTTGTACATGAGTATATACAGTATGTGTTTTTAGTATAGCCTAAATGTTTTCTTATCAGTAATGTATTTCAGCATGTCTGTGCAGTTTATCAACAAAAGACAAGATTGAAGGCAACTAAGGAGTGAAGCAGACGGGCGGCAAGAAACAGCCTCTGGCCGCTTTGGCCCAGGACCATGGTGACCTCATGGCCCACCCTCAAAGCAGTCTGCTGCTGTAGTCCCAAACGGGTCACCAGCAGAAGCAGATTTTTTCTGCTCTTTTTCCTGGTGCCTTTGGGCCATCTTTGATGGCCTCAGCGAGGCTTCCAGCCACTTTGGGGGCATGCATCATCTCAACACCATAGCCCCAAAGTGGCTAGAAGCCTATTCTCTTGGTCCATCTATTTCAGGCCATAGTCACCTTCTTTTTACACGGTGCAGAATGCAAAGCGGTCTAATTGCTAGCTCCTTCCTTGCTCTTTTAATTCCCTCTAGCTTCATCCAGACTATCAGCTGTCCAATCAAAATAATTCAAAACAAAGATGCTGACTCTCTCTTGTTTATGATATCCAACTGAAACAAAGGTCTTTAGATAGGAGGCGCTTGCAGTGCGCTTGGAGCCTTTCGCTGGCTCCTAGTCTAATTGCATCAGCCATTATACCTGCAAGTAGGTTATTACTGGTCACACACACACACATTTCAATGTTGTTAGAAGTGTCATTGTTTTTATCTTTCATTTACATTTCTGTAGGCATCTTGCCCAGCCTTTGGCTCTTAATACATCTAGGTTTCTGCATTATATCTTACACCTTATAGTCTATACCCTATGTGTTATACTAGGCTACACTCTGTTCTTCATGTTATTCACAGCCCTCAAAGTTGGCTGGTCTGTAACAATATGTTTCTCCCTGAAGCAGGACATTTTTGTCAAGTGGGGATTTCTTGTTAGTTGATCCCAACCATGCAATTCAGCTTTGCAAAATCTTCTAACAACACAGTCACTTTCTAGTTGTTCTCCTCAGTATTTCTCCTACCAATACCAATACACACATTTTATACTTTACAAATAGGAAAAGCACAGAAAAGTAAGTTTGGCTGATCATAAAACAGGAGCACTGATGAAAAGACCACTACCTTTCCCCTAATCCAACCTAATAAAACTCATGATTACAAGGCAGAACAGACATTTGAGATGTTAAGAAGAAGTGAGGTTAAATATAAATACAATTTAAACCTTCCCAAATGAATTCACCCAACATTAATCCTGGATATTTGCCACTGACTAATTTGAATATATTATCCTTTTACTTTGTTTTCTAATGCTATGGCTATGGCCCCTGCTAAACTTAATTCAGTAGTAGACCACATCCAATTGGCTTTTATGGTAATGAAGTTTAGCTTCTCTATAACTTTATATATGCTTCTGGTAATCTTTCACTGATTCTCATACCTGTTTCTCACCCATGTTACACTTAAATTTATTTTTATTTCTTTGGCTATTTGGTATTCAAATTTACACTTATATTTTATTATGTCTACCATGGTTAATGTTCCCTGCTGTACTTTTCATTTTTAAAGGAAACTTTTATTGCCTGCAAAAGCTCTTTTGCGTTCTCATTTCATAATCTTCTTTTCAGTCTGTTACATTAATGACTTTAGAACAAGTTACAAAATGAAGGGGGAGTGGTTAAATAAAGTCAACTAAAACACAGAAGGGAAGGCATGAATCATGTTCTTCTTCATACC
Organism: Phrynosoma blainvillii; assembly: GCA_026167975.1. Taxonomy (NCBI): domain Eukaryota; kingdom Metazoa; phylum Chordata; class Lepidosauria; order Squamata; family Phrynosomatidae; genus Phrynosoma; species Phrynosoma blainvillii. Next base: position 17,422,208 of record JANUYF010000001.1, on the reverse strand, counting down.
TTATATTGTAAATTACAATAGTTTTTTGATTAAATCATCTGAATTTCTGCAATCTCTTGATCCTGTACAAAACAAAGGGCCAGCCTGAAAGCAGAGATGGGGTGGGGCGGCCACATGCCGGCCACCCCAACCCCATGCCGACACCGTCCTGACGCCGCACACCGTTACGCATGGTGCGCAGCGTCAGGACGCCCTTCCGGCGCAGCATTTTGACACACTGCACCGGAAAGGGCACTAAAGAGCTGCGCCAGCTCTTAGAGTGACCTTTTGCTGCCCCTGAAAGAAGCAGGCCACTCTTTCGGGGTGGCAAAAGGGAGGATTGGGGCCATGGCGTGCGGTTGCCACGGCCCTGATCTGTCGCTAGCAGGGGTGGCCCAAAGCCATCTGTCTGCATAGCCCCAAAGTTTGGCTTTATAGGCTTTCAGCTTTTAATACATTAGAATAAAGCTGAGGAACCTGTAGAACTCCAAATGTAGATGAAGAACTACTACAAACATCTGTCAGTATTTAACAGGGGTAGGCAACCTTTCCCCTTTAAGGGTCGAGGGACTTCAGCTCCCAGAATCCCAGGAGCTATTGGCCAACATGGCTGAGGCTTCTGGGAGCTGAAGTCCCTCGGCCCTTAAAGGGGAAAGGTTGCCTACCTCTGCTTCAAGTAATGGACGCTAACGTCAAATGGGAATTACCTGTCTAATCTTCATTTGGCAGTGTCCATTTTCACATCTAGTGGCAGCAGAATCTATAAATTAATTGCATGTTATATGAAGTAGTAGTTTCCGTTGTCTGCCATAAATCTACTGCAAATAAATTTTATTTGTGTACACACAGTTATTGGAGGGGGGAGTTTACCCACTTTCTCTACATCTTATATTGTTTTATAAATTACCTTTTATAATTTATGGAGTAATTTGTAGAGGGACCTTTTAATGTGATTACCCCTGTATAATAGCAGGTTGTTAATTTATAGAGGATTAACATTATTACTATTTCAGCACTATTAGTATTTTGCCATTCTGTTTTGATTGCACTGTTATCCTCTGTGCCCTCTGGTTTTAAAAATGGAGAAAATTTTTAATTCTTCTGGTGATCACACAGGGTAGGAGGATTCACCCAAGAAAACACTAAGGGATGGGGGGCAAAACTACAGCAATCTCCCAACTTCCTAATCATGATTATAAGACTATTAGTGTTAAATGTATGGTCGCCCCTCTGTTTTTGTGGGAGATCTGTTCTGGACACACACACACACACCCCAAAAAACAGAAAATCACCAATATTCAAGCCCATTGGCTTGAATGGCAGTGCACATCTGTGGGCGTGCACCCCATTTTGTCCCCCTCCATTTGCCGCCTGCGAACGGGCAAGGGATGCAGACTCCAAATCCGCAAAAACGGAGCAACTGTAGTTCACAAACCTTTCTCTCGTGTTACTGAAGATAATACAGTATACATGGGATTGCTAGAACACCTCTTCAAAACATGGAAATGATCTTGTTATAATACAATGTGGGGTTCAACCAAAATAAAGCACTTTTAAAAGTCTGATAAATGATACTGATTTCAGTGAGATAGTTAACATATATATATATATCTCCCTTGCAAAACAATGTCAGCCAAATGTGTTTAATCTTTGCTGGATCATGCACATAAACCTATGGGGTTCACTTCTTTAAATTATCTATAACATATGAATGAGCAACTTGACTCAATGTATTTATTACATACATTACTATAAATCAAATTCCCATGTTAGTAAGCCCACGTTTTATATATTAATTTTCTCCCATGGCAAGTTTAAATGCCAGACACATTTTTAAAAAAGACAAGCACAATTGATCCTTTCATCACTATAATCTTGTGAAACAGAGTTGATTGATGACCACTAGTTACTACTAGATACATGGATAAGCTGGTCATTGCACAGTAAAACTAAAATAGTTATTTCCCTATCAAAAAACAGTCACTTTAAATAAAACAATATGTATGTGTGTTCATGTGTGTGCATGCATGTGTGAATAACAACAGAATCTCCAAGAGTCTTGGCTCCTGAAATGAAGCTGCTTTGAAAGAATCTGTATTAATGGGATCACTGTTTATGTATGATGAATAACTTAACACAGGAATGAGCAAATGTAAGGTTAGGGGGCCATAGCCTCTTAGCTCAAAAATGCCTTCTGACACCCTTTAGTGACAGTGGTGGGTGTTTTCACCATGTTTCTTCATTTTTGGCCCAGGAAAGGCATTTCTTTCAAAACAGGAATTGACTAGAAGTTGCCAAAAAAAAAAGAAGATCCCTGCAGTGCCCTGAGGGTTACAAGAAAATGTACAAATTCCATCAAGAACTTGCTCTCCCTGTAAGTGGCCAGAATAGGCTTATGAGTAAGACAGATGAGTATGCTGCTGTAGAAACCAAATGAAACAAAGGGGGGATGCAGATGGGCAGCCCTGGGCTGCCCTGGGAAGCAGAGGATTGGGGCCTAGGCTGCCCCACACATCAGCCCCAATCCTCCCTCTTGCCGGCCCTGAAAGGAGCGGCTCTTCTGCGCCCCTTCCACCATAGCGCGTCAAAACGCTGTGCCGGGAGGACGTCTTGACATCGCACACTGTGCATAAGGCTGTGCGGCATCACAATGTCCTCTCAGTAGGGTTGGAGCACTCAGCATGTGGCTGCCCCTCCCCATCCCTGCTTCCAGGCCGGCCCTTTGGGTCGGTCTGTAGAGGCCCTAAAGGTGTTTTAACATGTATTTGATCCAGGCAACATTCTTTCCCAACACTCAATTTTTAAGAATGTATCAAAAAACTGTCTTGTTCAACAAGAGCCTGATGGATTACTAAGGTCATCGTAAGAAGTCCTTCTGATTTCCCCCGTTTTCTAAAGCAGGGGTAAAGTCCTCTAGGTGTGGTTGCACTGCAGCCCATGTTCCTTCAAGGGTTATAATGTCTTAGGCTGATGGGAGGTGCGCTTAAAACAAAATCTAGAAAAAATACACACTTCCCAGTCGTGTTGTGAAGTGAGACGGGTATTATGGTGAGAGAGAGCCTTTGAAGTCCTTGCATATCACATGTGCAATACCTTTCCAAGCAAGGCTCACCTGGCACCAAATTTGATAACCTTTTGGTACCAGACAAAACTCTTATTTAGCCAAACCTTTTCAGTGTGTCATCTGGGTTTAATCTAAGTTTTTGTTTTTAACAGATTGTTACTATTTTTATCACCCCAGGTGTTTTGAGTCACCCTGGCAGTTTTGTAAGGGCACTAAAAAGTTACCTCCCCTTCTTGCTTTCTCTTCTTCTTCTCTCTCTCCTCCCATCAATTAATCAATCAATCAATCTATTAAAACTATTTGATCATTTGATCTTCATCCCCAAGATTCCAAAGGCAATGTAGAATAAAACAGCTTGGAAAAATCTATGCTTTAAGAGCAGAAATAGAAGTAATTTTAAAAGCCAAATTTTAAAAGTTAAAAAGACAATGAAAAAAAATGGCCATAAGGGGCAATACTGCTTTTGCCACTGGCTGAAAGTTCAACAAGGATGGAAACAGACTGAGTGCCCTAAAAAACTAACATTCGTCCTGTTTGGTGTACCCATGAATCAAATGAATGGAGAGGGGGAACACAACAGGGCCTTATGTTCAAGATCTCAAATTCTATGCAGGGGCATAAGGGAGGAGATAGCCTGGCCCCAAGCCATTTAGGGATCCATCAGTCAAGACCAGAATTTTCAACTAAGTTTAGAAACAAACTGGCATGCAGTTATTTCAAAACCAATGAAACATGATCTTTAAAGTATGGCCCAAGCAACAGTTTTAGTTTACACATTTTCTTCTGGCTACTACATTTTCTTTTAGTTGCCATTTCCTTCTTCAAAGCAGCGTTATGTAGACCACACTACAGTAATCTACCAGAGAGGTATTTAAGGGCCTTTGCAGACTGCTAGAAATGGTGCAAATTGAGTCCACTTTAACTGCCCTGGCTCAGTGCTAGGGAATCATGGGAATTGCATTTTTTTTCTGAGACATTGAGCCTTCTCTGTCAGAGAGCTCTAGTGCCACAATAAACTACAGTTCCCATGATTCCCTAGCACTGAGTCAGGGCAGTTAAAGTGGACTCAATTTGCACTATTTCTGGCAGTCTGCAAAGGCCCTAAAAAGCCACCCAGAAGTGATGATGGGTCGAAAAGTACCCCAAAGCTTCAAACCCACTCCTTCAGATGAAATGTAATCTGTGACAGATTCCCTATCTAGGTTAGTCCCACAGTTCCAATGTGGTACTTGGGCCTCAATGTAACCACTACACTGGACAAGTGGATATGTTGATATATAGGCACAGTGTGATCAAGCATGTCTTATCTTCTTAGTTAATTATTAAATGAAAACATCCATACAGAGATGAAGAAAATGAAAACAGTAAAGATTTCTTAAAGTAACACTTCCCCCTGACCTCTTTCCACACTCTCAGCTTCCAAAAACCTATACAAATTTTTATTGCCCTGGGAGTGATTTCCCCTTTTCCTAACTGGCCCCATCCAACTCATTTTCTCAAAATTTAATATATTCCTATGCATCCTATCCTTTCTTTTTCTATTGGCCTTATCTCTATTTCTAACTGGTCCTATCTAGATCCCTTTTATAGTCAAGCTCCTGGTGTTTATATTTGTTTCCATACAGCCCCCTTCAACAGCATTCCATGAGCTGTGAATAGCTATCTCTTCTCAGGTTTTCCCAGCTCCTCGCATCAAACAGTGAGGTTTTAATCGCAATCCCAAACTCTCAGAACCTCTGTTTTGGTTGAACTAAATCTCAGTTTGTTAACTCATATCCAACCCCTGCTGCTTCAGACAGTGATTCACAACGTCCACTGAAACCTTGCCATCAGCTGAGAAAGACAGGTAGAACTGGGTCTCATTGGCATAGTGCTGAAGCCCAATCCTCAAATTGTTGGTGACCTTCTCAAATGACTTCAAGTATTGAGCCTCAAAGAAGGTATTGAGCCTCAAGGAACCCCATTAAGCTAACTGTCATGAAGCTAAACTGTAGTCCCCCAACATCACTTCCTAGAAACAGTCAGTCAATTAAATCCAGAACCATCCCAAAAATAATATGAGTCACAATTCAGGCAAATGGTTGAAAAGGAATAACAGAATCATAGAGGTGGAAGAGACCACAAGGGCCATCCAGTCTCTGTTTGAAAACAAGCTTGCTCCTTCTTCCACATGACATCCTTTCAAATATTTAAACATGGGTATCATGCCATCCCTTAATCTTCTCTTCTCCAGGCTAAACATACCCAGTTCCCTAAGCCACTCCTCATAGGACATGCTTTCCAGACCTTTCAGCATTTTGATTACCCTCCTCTAGACATGTTCCATCTTGTCCAAATTGTTCATGAATTGTGGTGCCCAGCACTGGACACAATATTCCAGGGGAGGTCTGACCAAAGCAGAATAAAGTGGTACTATTACTTCCTTCAATATACACACTATACTCCTATTGACCCAGAACTGCATTGGCTTTCTTAGCTGTCACATCACATTGTTGACCCAGGTACAGCCTGTGCTCTACTGAGACTCTTAGATCCCTTTCACATATATTGCCATCCCAAGTGCAGTATCCTACATTTCTCCCTGTTGAAATTCTTTTTTTTTTTTTTTTTTTTTTTTTTTTTAGTTTTGGCCCAGCTTTCCAATCTATTAAGGTCATTTTGAATTTTCATCCTGTCTTCTGAGGTATCAGCTACTCCTCCTAATTTAGTGTCATCTGCAAATTTGCTAAGCATGTCCTCTATTCCATCATCCAAGTTACTGATAAAGATGTTCAATAGCACTGGGCCCAGCACAGAGTCCTGTGGCACCCCACTAGTCACTTCTCTCCAAGATGAAGATGAACCATTCTCGAGTGCCCTTTGGGTTTAGTCAGTCAAACAATTACAAATTCATCTAACTGTCGCATTGTTTAGCCCACAACTTACTAGCTTTTTTGCAATGCTATCATGAAGGAACTTGTCAAAGGCCTTACTGAAACCAAGATACACTATATCCACAGCATATTGTAGATACTGACTGATAATAACATTGCTAAGAGGCCAGGCAATGCCACCAGAGACAGATTATAAGGAGACTATCTCCTCATATATGAACAGAGACACACATACACACACACATAAACCCTTGGCTTCTGTGAAAAACTCCTTTACAACCTCCTCCTCATTCAGAAATTGGAGAATTAGGATTGTGGCCAAATTAATGAATCGATTTCTGGGACTTTTCTTCTTGTCCAACAAAAGGCCATGTCTTGAGGGATAAAATCCAACTGGGAAGCCATCTAATATAGACCTAAGCTCCATGACTGATCCCTCAGATAAAGGGGTTCAAAACTGACTAATCATTAATTGAAATGAAGAAACTTAATCCCCACACCAAGCCAGAAGCCTCTAAGTAGGATAATGAATACTTGCTAGTTGGTTTTTTTCCTATGAGGGATTTCTGGAAGTTTGAACTATACTGCATAAATTGAAGCAAAAAGAAAAAGTAATGACTCTTTATAAAATTAATAATTGTTTTAAAATTTGCTTTTACATATACAAATCTTAATATTCAGCTAACCAATGTCTAGAAAAAACATACCTGAGAGATAAAAGTCATGAAAATATATGTTTCCTATCCCCAACATCCTAAAAATATTCATTCACCTTTGGATTTAATTTCAAGGTGATCAGATGACCCCGACCACACGAATCTTCTGCTTTTAACTTAATGGTATTAAAACCAGGATCCACAAACACAACTCTGGAAGTAAAAGGAAGCAAATTCTGTTGTAATTTCATTTGTAACTTACTCCTATTAATCTGTGACAAATATATTAATCAGAAATCATGTGTATGACAGCCATTTCTGCTGTTGCAGATTTACTGCTGTTAATACACCAGTCAGCTGCTTAATGCAGTCATATATCTCTGGGTTATTTACATTATGTGTCAGGGCTCATGCTGTGGTCAGTGAGCACTATGTTTCAGTTTTCCATCCCTGGAACCTTTGGCACACACAGCATGTTCCTGTCAGCTTCTACTTATGTACACATTAAACTTCCTGCCAACAATTTGATCCATTTTTTCAGTTTCTTAAAGTAAAAGACATTTTTACTCAGTCTTTCAACAAACTTTTCACTATAAATATAGACACTGTAAGAAATTCAGTAAATTTGTCTGTATATTAAAAGTAATCTTTGTAAAAACACTGTCAGGAATTGTAGAAGAAAATCTTCAAAAACTGTAATATTTGACCGGCTGGAGGAGGACGGGCCAGGAGGCCCTGAGGAAGCGGCGGAGGAGGCAAGCGGCGGCGGCAGCGCTCCCTCTTAAGCCCCCACCCTTCAGCCAACGCCACCGGCTGGAGGAGGACGGGCCAGGAGGCCCTGAGGAAGCGGCGGAGGAGGCAAGCGGCGGCGGCAGCGCTCCCTCTTAAGCCCCCACCCTTCAGCCAACGCCACCGGCTGGAGGAGGACGGGCCAGGAGGCCCTGAGGAAGCGGCGGAGGAGGCAAGCGGCGGCGGCAGCGCTCCCTCTTAAGCCCCCACCCTTCAGCCAACGCCACCGGCTGGAGGAGGACGGGCCAGGAGGCCCTGAGGAAGCGGCGGAGGAGGCAAGCGGCGGCGGCAGCCCTCCCTCTTAAGCCCCCACCTTTCAGCCAACGCCACCGGCTGGAGGAGGACGGGCCAGGAGGCCCTGAGGAAGCGGCGGAGGAGGCAAGCGGCGGCGGCAGCGCTCCCTCTTAAGCCCCCACCTTTCAGCCAACGCCACCGGCTGGAGGAGGACAGGCCAGGAGGCCCTGAGGAAGCGGCGGAGGAGGGAAGCGGCGGCGGCAGCGCTCCCTCTTAAGCCCCCACCTTTCAGCCAACGCCACCGGCTGGAGGAGGACAGGCCAGGAGGCCCTGAGGAAGCGGCGGAGGAGGCAAGCGGCGGCGGCAGCGCTCCCTCTTAAGCCCCCACCCTTCAGCCAACGCCACCGGCTGGAGGAGGATGGGCCAGGAGGCCCCGAGGAAGCGGCGGAGGAGGCAAGCGGCGGCGGCAGCGCTCCCTCTTAAGCCCCCACCCTTCAGCCAACGCCACCGGCTGGAGGAGGACGGGCCAGGAGGCCCTGAGGAAGCGGCGGAGGAGGCAAGCGGCGGCGGCAGCGCTCCCTCTTAAGCCCCCACCCTTCAGCCAACGCCACCGGCTGGAGGAGGACGGGCCAGGAGGCCCTGAGGAAGCGGCGGAGGAGGCAAGCGGCGGCGGCAGCGCTCCCTCTTAAGCCCCCACCCTTCAGCCAACGCCACCAGCTGGAGGAGGACGGGCCAGGAGGCCCTGAGGAAGCGGCGGAGGAGGCAAGCGGCGGCGGCAGCGCTCCCTCTTAAGCCCCCACCCTTCAGCCAACGCCACCGGCTGGAGGAGGACGGGCCAGGAGGCCCTGAGGAAGCGGCGGAGGAGGCAAGCGGCGGCGGCAGCGCTCCCTCTTAAGCCCCCACCCTTCAGCCAACGCCACCGGCTGGAGGAGGACGGGCCAGGAGGCCCTGAGGAAGCGGCGGAGGAGGCAAGCGGCGGCGGTAGCGCTCCCTCTTAAGCCCCATTTCACAGCTTATACTACTGATAGCTTGATAATCTGTAGTGAAAGTGGATTTGTGGTTTAGCTGTGAAATAGACATAATAATCTCTGTTCTGGCTAAATTAAGTGTTGTTGGTGTTTTTGTTTAGATGTATCCTTTATTGCAAGGCGTACCTTGTATATAGACACCCAAAATTAGGGTGTTTATCAATGCTTATAGTAAGGGGAGGGAGTTTCCCAGAATGGCTTGGGGAGCAGACCATCCATTCCACAGAGCCTCACTCTGCTCCTTTGTAATGCCAGGTCGGTAAAAAACAAGACCCACATCATCCAGGACCTTCTCCTGGATGAGGATGCCGACCTGGCTTGTTTTACAGAGACCTGGCTGGGAGAGGATAGCGCTGTTACCTGGGCTGAGGCCCTCCCAGCTGGGTTCTCTGTTAGTGAGCAGGTGAGGGAAAGTGGGCGGGGGGGCGGTGTGGCTCTGGTTCATAAGAACACCTTGACCTTGACCAGGATACCTATTCGGAACACAGCTCACTTCGAGTGTATGTACCTTAGCCTAAAGACCAGGGATAGTTTGGGGATTCTGCTAGTCTACCGACCACCCCGTTGTCTAGCAGACTCCCTGACCGAGCTGACACAGCTGGTCTCTGAGCTTTGTTGGAGTCTCCCAGACTTTTGGTTTTGGGGGACCTCAACATTCCGCTCGAGACCAGTTTAACAGGTGCGGCTCGGGAGTTCATGGAGACCATGACAAACATGGGCCTATCCCAATTGGTCTCTGGGCCTACACACTGTGCTGGTCATACACTCGATGCGGTCTTCTGTACCGAACAGGAATATCCGTGGGCGGAGGTTGTAAATACCTCCGCATTGTCATGGACGGATCATTTCCTGGTCAAGATAGAACTCAGAGTCAACACCTGCCCCGCCGGGGGTGGAGGACCGATTAGAATGGTCCGCCCTCGAAGGCTGATGGAGCCAATTGGATTCCGGAAAGCCTTAGAGGGATTAATGGTTGGGAATGCCGGTGACCCTGTTGAGACTCTGGTGGACACTTGGAATGGTGATCTTACCAGGGCCATCGACATGATCGCTCCCAAGCGCCCTTGCCACCCCGCTCCTAATCGGAAGCCATGGTACACACCTGAGCTGAGGAGGATGAAGCGGCATGGACAACGGCTAGAGTGCGAGTGGCGGAAATCTCGACTCTTATCTGACAGAACTCGCCATAGGAATTTTCTTAATTCCTATCGGGAGGCGCTGCGTGCAGCGAGGAAAGCTTTTTCCTCGGCACGCATTGCGTCTGCAGAGTCTCGTCCGGCAGAGCTGTTTAAGGTGGTGAGGGAAATGACGCAGGTGCCCCCTGCGCCAAATCCCTTGCTTAACCCGACGACAGCCTGCTGTGACGCATTTAACAACTACTTTGCAGATAAAATCTCTCAGATAAGAGCCGACCTTGACGCAACTATTGGGACAGAGTCTATAGGCGAGGTATCCACCGACTCCGCCGATGTAGTTTTACTGGATCAGTGGCAATCTGTGAGTACCGAGGACGTGGACAAGCTGCTTGGTAAAGTGAGGAAGACGACTTGCCCTCTCGACCCTTGCCCATCATGGCTGGCCGTCCAGGGGGGGGATGCATTGGTGAGATTCCTTATGGATATTATCAATGCATCCTTCAGGGAGGGACATGTTCCATCATGTCTGAAGGAAGCGGCAGTTAGGCCGCTTCTGAAAAAGCCTTCCCTGGACCCCCTGGAGATGAAGAACTATAGGCCTGTTTCATTGATGCCATTCTTGGGCAAGGTGATCGAGAGGGCGGTCGCTCTTCAGCTCCAGGCAGTCTTGGATGAAACCGATTATCTAGACCCATTTCAAACCGGCTTCAGGACAGGATTTGGGGTTGAGACTGCCATGGTTGCCTTGACTGACGATCTGCGTCTGGGCATCGACAGGGGTAGCGTGACCCTGTTGGTGCTCCTAGACCTCTCAGCGGCTTTTGACACAATAGATCACGGCATCCTCTTGGACCGCCTGAGGGGGTTAGGTATCGGGGGCACTGCTCTCCAGTGCTTCCGGTCCTTCCTCTCGGGTCGGTCCCAGAGGGTGCTGATTGGGGACTGTAGCTCCGGTAAGAGAGACCTCACTTGTGGGGTCCCTCAGGGGGCTATTCTGTCCCCAATGTTATTTAACATCTATATGAAGCCGCTGGGTGAGATAATACGGAGTTATGGTGCTGGGTGTTATCAGTACGCTGATGACACCCAAATCTATTTCTCCGTGTCTCGTTCGTCGGCCTTGAATTCTAATGGCACCTCTTCTCTCAATGAATGTCTCGGGGCGGTAATGGGCTGGATGAGGAAAAACAGATTGAAGCTGAATCCAGACAAGACGGAGGTGCTTACGGTTTCGGCCCCGAAACCAGGAATTGGGTTGCAACCTCCAGTCCTGGATGGGGTCACGCTCTCCTCCAGTGACTGTGTTCGCAGCTTGGGGGTGCTCCTTGACTCGTCACTTCTGATGACGAATCAGGTTAACGCGACAGTCAGGAGCGCCTGTTATCAGCTTCGGCTGATACGCCAGCTGCGCCCGTTTCTGGAAGTAAAGGACCTTGAGACTGTGGTGCACGCGTTGGTAACCTCACGCCTCGACTTCTGTAATGCGCTCTACATGGGGCTACCCTCGTGCCTGGTTCGGAAATTACAGCTGGTTCAGAATATGGCAGCCAGACTTGTGTCGGGAACATCTCGGAGGGATCATATTACTCCAGTCTTGAGGTCCCTCCACTGGCTGCCTATCAGCTTCCGGGCCAGGTATAAGGTGTTGGTTATCACCTTTAAAGCCCTAAATGGCTTGGGCCCAAGCTATATCAGGGACCGCCTACTCCCATACAATCCTCCCCGCGCTCTTCGATCCTCCGGGAGGAATTTGCTGCAGCCTCAGGAATCGAGGCTGGCGGCTACCTCCCGGAGGGCTTTTTCAGCTGTCGCCCCCAGGCTCTGGAACGACCTGCCGGACGAGATCCGTCTATTAACATCTTTGGATGGCTTTAAAAAGGCCATTAAGACGGATCTTTTCCGGCAGGCCTTTCCAGACTAGTCAACCCACCCCGGACATACGGACATACGGACATACGGACATAAGGACTGCGCTTGGATGTCCCTACGTGGCCCCATCGTTAGATGGAGGGGATCCTTGAGCTTCCCCACTATTCTGTGTGGATTTATTTTAAATTATGTTTTAATAATTTGTTGATTTAATACTGTTTTAAGGGGGAGGGTGGGGTTTCTGTGTATAAAATGTTATGTAGTTCATGATTTTAAAATTGTAAGCCGCCCTGATTGGGTATCCATTGGGCGGGGTAGAAATAAAATTTTATTATTATTATTATTATTATTATTATTAAAGAACTCCCTACTTCAGGCCTCTGGGAAGAGGCCTGACCGACTGGGGCCTATAGGAGGTGGGAAGAGAGAAGGGATACTTGTATAACTTCTCTATTCAGCCGGGGGGCAGCCACACCCTTACTTAAGGAGTGTGCTGAAAACATCCAGCAACTGAAACAAGGTACGCAAAATAAATTTTTTTGTGTATGCTATCTACAATTAAATGTCTATTTGTGTTATGGTTGTGACTTCACAGGGGAGTCTCTAAAACAATAATATAACGATTGAAGTTTAGGATTGATTAAGAACAATAGATACCCTGAAAGTGGACAAAGTTATCTAAACAATTTGACTGTTATCGATATATTGTAAGAGCTTCTTTGTCGGTAGAGTGGAGATAATTAAATATAGGCTGGTGTTGTAATAGAAGACTTAAAGTAGAGAAAAGTATAATATAATGTCAATAACTACAAGACTACAATCAGCAAAATTACAATACGGCAGAAGAGGATCTATAGAAATGGCACCAAAATCGCAGGAGACAGCTCAAATGCAGACAATGTTTGAAGAGCTCTTAAAAATTTTTCAAAAAGAAATAAGCCAAGAGTTAAAAGATCATAGAAAAGAATCTAATGATAACTTAAATAAAGGTTTAGATAAATTTGAAAAGAAATTAGAGGAATTAACGAAAGAAATATCTATAATGAAAACTGATCAACTCATCATTAAAAACAAAACACAACAATTACAAGATGCTACTAAAAAATTAGAAGAACAACAAAAAGCGGATGAAAACTCAATATTGGTGCAGGAATTAAGATACCGTGAAAAATGTCTCAAACTTAGAGGACTAACGGAGACAGCGAATGAAGATTTGTATACCAGAATTATACCAGCCTTGGTGGGATTTATGGAAACATCTGAGGAATTTCTTGAAATGGAGGTGGATAAATTATTTAGAATAAACTCTGAAGTTGCTAAGGACAAAAATTTACCGAGAGATATTGTTATTCGCTTCGTAAGATCCAAGGTGAGGGATGATCTCTTACAAAGGACTTACAATGAAATTCTACAAATAGAGGGACAAACTATAAAAATATATAAGGATATCCCAACAGCAATATTGAGGAAAAGACAAGCATACAAGCAATTGACCAGTTTTTTGTTGAAATATAATATTCGGTATTTATGGGATAAGGTTGAGGGTGTTGTATTTAGATATAAGCAGAAAAGATTCAGGATAAACTCAAAAGAAAAAGTGGAAGAATTCCTCAAAAGAGTGGCTAGAGAAAAAGATTACAATCAGGAAGATAATAAAACAGAAAGAAGAAACTATCAAACGACAATAAGTAGTCAGGAAATGAGTACAGGAAAGGAGCTGAAAGAAACTCAAATACTTGGTGACGAAACAAGGTAGCATACAGAAGAAAAGGAGAGACAATCAATAATATACAGTGTATATAAATTGTATAGAATTTGTAGTATTCTTCTTAAGTTGTAATTTTAGTTTGAAACTTGGAAATAAATAAAGAATGACCAAAATTATCAATCTTCTTTCATGGAATGTTAAGGGTATAAATAGGATATGTAAGAGAAATAAGATTTTTCATTATTTGGAAAAGAAAAATTTGGATATAATTTGTCTACAAGAAATAAAAATAAAACAGCAAGATGCGTTCTATGTTAAAAATTATAAAATGGGACAGTGCTTTCATTCACTCCATGAAAAAAGTAAATCAGGAATAGCTTTATATATAAAAAAGACAATCCCAGTAAAAGAAATCTGTAAGGATAATGAAGGCCATTATATAGTTGTTGAAATTTCTCTCCCACAATATAGGATATTAGTGGTGGGTATTTATGCACCAAATGAAAACAATTCTAAATTCTTCAAAAATCTACATAAGGAATTGAGTAAACTTAATTTTGAGGAAATACTGTTTATGGGAGATTGGAATGGGGTATTGAAGCCAGAGGTTGATAGATTGGTGAAAAATAGAGAAAAAAATAAATATGGAAAACTACCCAAATCCTTTTTTGATATGAAACAGCAATTGGATTTATATGATGTTTGGTCTATGACTCAAGGAAAGGACCCAGGTTTTACATATTACTCAAGCCAATATGGATCCTTCTCAAGAATAGATATGTTTATGGTCTCAGTTAATATACTCTTAAAGGTTAAAGAAATCTCTATATTAGCTAGGGCAGTATCTGATCATAACCCAATTGTAATGAGTCTGGAAATAGGCCAAAAACAATATAACTGGAAATTAAAAGCGGAACTTCTTTGTGAGGACGGATTTGTGGATGAAATAAAAAGAAATATTAAAAATTATTTTAAGGAAAATAGTGTAGAAGAAACCAAAGCTAAAACGATTTGGGATGCACATAAAGCGGTCTTAAGGGGAATATTCTTGAAAAAATCGAAAGAGGTAAAAATTGCACAAGTGGAAGAAATTAAATGGTTGGAAACAAAAATAAAAGAAACCGAAATGAAGTTGATAAAAGATCCCTCCTCATTAGAGATATTAAATCAGATAGAATATTGGCAGAAAAAACTTGAAAATATCTTAAACAAAGAAATCGAACAAAAAAAGAGGAGAAAAAGACAAGATATATTTGAATTGGATAATAAGTCAGGGAAATGGTTTGCAAATAAACTAAACAAAAAGCCAGGGATAAGAACTATTATAGAGATAGTTGATGAGGAAGGTAAAGCAACAGTTCAAAAGGAAATAATAAAAAAATTTCATCAATATTTTGCAAATTTCTATAAGGAACAAAAGAATAAAGATCTAAAGAGAAGGAAGTTTGAGAAGTTTTTTCAGAATATAAGTTATATGAAATTAACTGATGATGTGAGAGATAAATTAAATAAGGATGTAACGGGAAAAGAAATAGAAGAGGCCATTCGGAAACTCAAAATAAAAAAATCACCAGGACCAGATGGATTCACTTCAGAGTATTATATTAAGCTGGTAGATTTGTTGATAGAACCATTAAAAAATACGATTAATGATATAGTAATAAATGGAATCCCGGAATCCTGGAAATTAGCAGATATAGCGCTAATCCCTAAAGAAGGAAAGGACAATAAAAAGATGGAGAATTATCGACCGATCTCCCTGACGAATACAGATTATAAAATATTCACCAGTATTTTGGCAAATAGATTAAAAAAGGTGTTGAAAGAAAGAGTGCATGAAGATCAAGTGGGCTTCTTGCCACAGAGGCAAATTAGACAAAATATTAGAACTGTGATTGATACTATAGAGTATTATGAGCAAAACAATGATAAGAAATTGGCATTGTTATTAATCGATGCTGAGAAAGCTTTTGATGCCGTGAATTGGGACACCATGTTTCTCATTCTAGAGAATCTAAATTTTGGCGATAAATTCATAACATGGATCAAAAACATATATTCAGGACTAAAAGCTAGAGTAATTGTAAATGGAGAAAAGACTAAAGAATTTAATATTTTCAGGGGTGTAAGACAAGGATGTCCTATTTCCCCTTTATTGTTTCTGATAATAATAGAACTACTCAATAACAATATTAGACAGAATAAGGAAATAAAAGGCCCCAAAGTAAGAGGCTCAGAATTTAAGATTAAGGCATACGCTGACGATTTAATTATATTTCTGGAAGATCCTATATGTAGTATAGATAAATTGATGACAACTTTGGAGGAATTTGGGGAGTATACGGGATTTAAAGTAAATAAGAATAAATCAGTAATCATAACTAAAAATTTATCAAGTGTAGAAGAGGAGACCTTGCAACAAAAAACATCATGTAAGATTGTTAAAAGGGCTAAATATTTAGGAATTTATATTTCTAATAGAAATACCGAACTATTTGATCTAAACTATACAAAAACATGGAAGGAAATTAAAAAAGACTTGATAAGGTGGACACGACTAAAGCTTTCACTTTATGGAAGAATAGCTGCATTTAAGATGTTTGTGTTACCAAAGTTAATCTTTCTATTTACTAATTTACCTATAATTCACAATACTAAACCTTTTTCGGTATGGAATAAAGAAATGAAAAAATTCATTTGGGAAGGGAAAAAACCTAGAATTAAATGGAAAATTTTAATTGATAGCAAAGATAATGGAGGATGTGATGTACCGGATTTGGAATCATATTTTCAGGCTTGTGTATTAGTATGGATACAGGAGTGGATCAAGAGTAAAAATAAAAGATTGTTAGATCTAGAGGGCCACGATTTGAGATATGGCTGGCACGCGTACCTATGGTATGATAAGGAAAAGGTGCACCAAAAATTTTCACATCACATAATAAGGAGAGCGCTTATAAATTCATGGACAAAGATAAAATCTAAATTTTATAGGGGTATTCCAGGATGGATGTCACCTCAAGAGGCCATGCTAAGTAGATTTAAAACAGTAACAAATTGGTTAAAATATGAGGAAATTATCATACAGGAGCCACAGGATGGTACAATCAAATTAAAAGAATTGGAGATAATTAGAGATAGAGATCCTGACCTAACATGGTTTCAATACCATCAATTACAAAGTATGATGATGACGGATCTTAAAGTACAAGGAATATATCTTGTAAAGAATGAATTGGATAATATTTTAATAACAGATAAACCAAAGCTGATAGCTAAGTTATATAAGGTATTACTGCAAAGAAAATTAGAAGATGAGGCTGTTAAGGAACATATGTTACACTGGGCAAGAGATGTTGGTAATGAAATCTCCTTGGAAAATTGGAATAAAGCCAGAAAAGCGACATATAAATTTACAAGTAATCAAATATTACGAGAAAATTTTTTTAAGTTAGAAACTAGATGGCATCTTACTCCTAAGAGATTGGCAAAAATGTACAAAAATAACAATGACATTTGTTGGAAATGTAAAAAAAGCCAAGGTACCTGGATTCATATGTGGTGGTCTTGTCCAGTGATAGCTAAATTTTGGCAAATGGTACATAAAATAATTATGGAAATAACCAATACATCATTTGATTTCACTCCTGAAATATTTTTGTTAAATATGGTACAAATGATACAAGGTCTAGAAAGGAAGAGAAACTGGAAACTAGTATTATATATGATAACTACGGCTAGGATACTAGTAGCTAGTAAATGGAAAACAGAAGAAATACCAGTCATGGATAACTGGTTGTTTAGATTAATTGACATCGCAGAGTTGGATGGAAAAGAACAGTTACAGGATGGGAAAACAAAAAATGAAATTAATAATATGTGGGATCCATTATTCACTTATTGTAAAAAAAGATGGGGAATATAACATTTTAGAAGTTTAAAAGGATCTGTATTAAAAGAATTATTATATGGGAAAGATACTCTAAAAAGGAAAGTTGAAATTAGAGAGGACAAGAGAATCTTGTAAAATAAGAAGTGTTGAATGATAAAACTAGTTAACATCTTATAGACGGGATATATCAATGACAATGTATTGTATTGTATAATTAGTCAAAACAGAGTTGTATTGATAATACTGATTTATAAGCCGGACAATTGTGGATATTGTGGTTTTGATATATAGCTTTGTAAAATATTTATGTTATAATAATAATAAAAAAAACTGTAATATTTAAACCTTCATAGAGAATTTAGTCACAAAATAGACTATGCCCACAGCAGCCCCACTGAAAACAAGTGAGATAGTAGAAAGACAATTGACTATAAGCAGAGGTTCTGATTTAAACTCAGTTTACAAAACTACTATGGGGTGTCAATTCACAGAATGTAATATGCAACCATGACCCCCAAATGGCTGGTATTTCCCATATTCTAAGTAATCTAAAGAGGAATCTGAATTCTGCACTTTCATACCATTTAGAAGAACATTGGTACTGCAAAAAAGATTTACTAATGGATAGGATCTTCTTCATATTTTTATGTGCTAAGAGGTTTGATTAAGATGACAGTTCTAAAACAAAAATTATTTAAAATGCAAAACCATAGTATTTAGTTTCCCAGAATGACCAGTCACAATAAAGATGAAAAATGCAATTACTTAAGAAACAGGCATGTTAAATCTGACAAATGTGCTTTACTAATAAACATGGCATACTTATCCCAGCCCAATGTTTCTATGTCTTCGATGAGGGCAGAGTAATACTGTGGAGGTGGCGCTGGATGCAGTTCCTGTGTATTCTTCAAAGCCAATTCCTGTTAGAAAACACACAACATTATCTTATACGTTTGTTTGTACCGAGTAGCTGAACTGACTAAAATAATACACAAGATTCATAAGGGCACCAATCAAGCCACTGCTATTTATGACATCTGAGTCCATACTTACAATTATTGAGAAGTTCAATTGGAAAAATAAGCTAGTCATGATCAGATGTTGGAAAACATTTCATCATAATGTTAGTTCAACACTCTTCCCAACAGAACTCAATGCCACAGATTGCCTAATTAATACTATCCTTATTCCTACACTTAAGTGAATGAAGTGTTTTAAATTGTGACAATTCATTAAAAACCCTTTCTCAAGATTTTTATCCTGGAGAAACCCCTGGAAATTTTTCAGGTCTCAAGGATCATCTGAAAAAAATTATCTACAGCTTTAAAAAAAGTTTTTTTTAACCAATCATGATCTCTTGCAGAACCCCCTAGTGACTTCTACTGGATCCCTATGGTTCCAAGTAACCATGGTTGAGAAACCCTGAATTAGAGTGTGGCATGCCTCTCTCTCTGCGCCAGTTACACTGAGACAGAGGGGATCAGGCAACAGATTAGAATTTGAGGAATTGCTTCACACTATTCTATGCTAGCTGATTTATTGTTCTACCTGTCGTTCCTGTATTGTAGGCCCCATTCACATTATGAAAATAATCCGGGATGAATCCAGATTGAATCCTTGTTGTTCACACACATCCCAAATACACTCAATGCACTGGGGGGGGGGGGGGGGAACCACTGGCAAAAAACCCCACGTAACCTGAGATGTTCCATACCAAGTTTCTTTCCAAATTTTCCTGAAAGATCGGCATCAATCTACATTTTTAGCAGTATACATAAGCTTCCGAATCAATTTGGATCACTTTGTATCATTCAAAGCAATGGAGGCAGCTCCATTTTATCCCAAAACAATGACATGTGTGAATAACAAAGGGGTTACAATGACTCAAAGAGATTCACAAACCCAAAACAAAATGGGAACAACAAACTTGATATGCATCCACCAGTGATCTGCATCTCCTTGGGACAAAAAAATTAGTGTGAATGCCCCCTTAAAAACAAGGGAATGGAGGGTGAGGACAGGGATGGAAGTGATTTCTTTGAACAGGCAGAAAGTTGGACCCTTTAGGGGTTGGGCCCCCCCTCTCCTTACTGGCTTTTATGGAAGTTACTGACAGTGCATCCATAATAATGTATTCACCAGTCTTAGAGCAACTTCAATTCCTTCCTGAATTTTTGATTCAAAAATTTCATATGCCATGTGAAAGAGAGCCAGAGAAGAAAATGAATGATTTCAAACACAATTTTATTTCACTAGACCCACAGTGTAAGGTTAAGAGATTTAAACAAGTATTAAAGGAAGGTGGATAAAGAGAATAGTGGACATGTTAGATAATTGATCTTTTAAAACTAGAGATTCCATGAAATGAACTTTAGATCCCCAGCTCCTGCTTAGAAAATATGTAGGCTCCTACTGCTTTTAGTTTAATTAATTTTCCATCCTAAAACTCCAATTTCTGATCATCACTAAATTGAGTCCAACTGATTGCACTGGAGATGTGGTAGTATTAAATGGTAAGCCAGAGTTCTACAGAAAAGTGCCTTGTTGGGGATGAGCCAGTGTAATCGCTTGGTTCTACATTTTGAGAGAAAGATGAGATATAAAAACAATAAATAAATAAAATCAGATTATCAGGTTTGTACATGATGGTAAATAAACCACATACAGCCACTATTATTGTGCGGATAAACAGTCCAGGACTTACAATGCATCTCTATACATGCTAATCAATGTCTTTATGGGGTTTTGTGATGTCATGGATTTGTATTTCAAAGAATACAAATATGAGAGAAGCAACCAAGAGTTGTCTTAAGTTGCAAATTAACTGAAAAAGAGAGGAAAATATTCTCTTGTACTGAAAGAGTGCCTGGCCATTATGTGAGTACTGAAGAAGTTGCATCAGTGCTGACAAATCACAGCGCACTGATTTGATTGGAGGAGGAGGAGAGAAACATCAAGCTGTAGAAATGCAAGAGGAATCTGCAGAACCACCAGAGATTCCCATCAGATCAAGAAGAAAAAAAGAAACACTGGGCTGCAGAGATGCCAATGGAATCTGCAAGAGTGCCAGAGTGACTCCCAACAGATCAAGAGGATGTGAAAGAATGAGTTTTAAAAAAACAAAAATGAAAACAAAAGAAAAGCAAAATGCTCTGACTAAAAGCACAATTTTTAAAAGATCCATTAAACAAATGTCTGTCTTAAAAGAAAGACATATTTAGAAAATTCCAAACCATTGCTATAGTTCCTCTTTGAAATATATTATAATTAATTCCTTGTATATTGTTCAAGAAGAGTTTGTCAGAGACTATCCTCAAGAAATACAGAATGTGAAATAGCATTAGAAAATGAAGGGTAACATGGTATCAATGCCATTGCAGTTTCCAGCTTTATTTTCATATTCAGGTTGTAAGAGCTTACTGGGTGATGAAATGCAGGCATTCACCCCAACACTTTTCTTTATGTTACATTGTACTGCCAAGTAGCAACCTGTCCATGCATAATGGATTGAAACCAATAGCCATGCCACAGGACATAACCAGACAATTTGCTACAAAGTACAGGGAGCAGAGGGCACACTCTTAAACAGTATTTAAAATAAAGAAAAGTTCATTAAAATGAGAGCATCAAATTCTGGCTGGTAGGGCCACATGTGTGCCACACACTCCAGATAATTAAGATATGAACAGAATGACACCACTCATCAACAGAAACAGCATATACACACTCCACAAAGTGCTTTCAGGCATCTATGTTTGAGTTATTTGCAACAGGAAATGTATTAAAGAATGGTATTCTCTCAGCAACGTAATATTGTTGTCGAAGAAAACAGAAAAAAGGGAAACAGTGTAAATATCCCACATGTGGTCATCAACTGCACATTTCTTGCTAACAACATGTAAGCAAAACCTTATCTACAAATGGGTAAAATTTAAAAAGAAAATAATAGCAATAGCAAGTACATTTCTATACCGCTTATCAGTGCACTTAAGCACTCTCTAAGCAATTTACAATATGTAAGTGAATTGCCCCCAACAAGCTGGCTACTCCTTTTAGCGACCTCAGAAAGATGCCAGGCTGAGTCGACCTTGAGCCCCTGGTTGGGATTGAACTCACAACCTTGTGGTTTGTGAGTGAGTGGCAGCAGTACAGGCATTTAACCACTGTGCCACCAGGCTCCCTTGTCAAGGTAAGGGATCAAATCAAGGTAATACAACAAAATGTGTTTGTGTGTGCATGCACTGCTTTCTGTACATTAGAGATTGGAATCTGTGGCCCTCCAGAAGTTGCTGAACATCAATTCATATTACTGCCAGTTCATAGTCAGGGATGATGAGAGTAATGATCCAACAACATCTGGGGTGGTAGTTTCCCTGTAACTGATCTAAATGAAGAGGAGAACTACTATCCTACTTTGAAGAATCTTATAATGCGGTCATAATGGGAAAGAAAACTGGAGATTCAGCCCAAATGTTTCTCCCCCATATATATGAATACTGATCGTACACAAGAGGGAGAAAAGACCCAAAGGAAACAAAAGCAAAGGTAAAGTAAATAGGTGACAGTTTTCCCATTCTGATTTAATGTAAATACTCAAAGCAATAAACTAGTAAAACCATCTCCCATACAGGGTGCATCTGGATAATTATTTCTAACTAGAGGTATACCTCAGTTAACAAGGCCTCTGAGAAAAAAACAAAACCCTGTTTTTACATTTTACGGCTATCCAGCTCCTTTCTTTCTTGTCCGCTGTCTAGATAGAATCCCCCCCCAAGAATTGACACTGGGACAAAGGTGAATGAGGGGCAGAGATACACAATCTTTTGATGGTGGGTCACAGAAGCATGTCTGTAGTAAACAATGCAAAAAAGCTTGAGCAGAGAATGAGTAGTATTCTGCTCTAGCCAATCCAGCCGTACCATCCAACTGTAGCCATGTGTGCCTCCTTGCAATAGGCAAGGCAAACAGCAGTTGCCTTTGGAATCCCTTACTGAGCATGAAACCAGGTGCGTTTCACCAGCTATTCCCAACCATGAACAGATTGAAAAAGAAAAGATTCAGAAGTTGAATTTTGGAGGAAGTTTTGAAGTGGTCTCTAGAAGATTCTAAATAATTTTGTTTACTCATGCAATGCTTACCACACCTGGCTGCTTCATTTCACATGTACATAGCTTTAGTTCTGAATAAAAAAGTCTGCTGAACCATATAAAGCTGCTCTTCTTTTTTGTGCTTTAGGAACCTACCTTTATTCTTTAGATCAGGGGTAGGCAACCTTTTTGAGCCAGGGGCCGGGTTGCTGTCCCTCAGACAATTGGGGGGCCAAAGCACCAAAAATAAATAAATAAATAAAAATAAGAATAAAATAAAAATAATTAAAAAAAAATAAAATTTAAAAAACATGCATGCACACTCTCTCAGCCCCAGAAAAGCCATGGCAAAATCCCTGTGGAGATTTTGCCAAGAAAACCCTAAGAACAAGTAATAACAACAATAAACAATATCATCATGGTGGGCGGCGGCGGCAGGGGGCGGCGGTGACAGGACTGGCCTGGGGCCGGGCCAAAGGCCTCGGGGGGCCACATCCAGCCCCCAGGCCTTAGGTTGCCTACCCGGCTTTAGATGTTAGTTCTGCCTCTGGTATCAAAGTCTGTGTTAAAGAAGTCATGCCCAGGACACACATCTACTTTGTTAACTGAGCTATACTTGTACTAATGTATAATGGTATCTAACTTAAAGAAATTTACTTCCTCACCAAAACGGTCTTCAACTCCACCATGAAACTGGCAAGATCCGAGGAGTGCTGCAACCTCTGAAAAACATATTTATGTTAATTGTTTGTTTGGAGTATTTATACCTCACTCTTCAGCCACAAAGGCCCTCAGAGCAGCTTACAGATGGTTAATTAGATGGTTTCCCTGTCCTCAGGCTTACTATTTAAAAAAAACATGACACAAAAAGGAGAAGGGAATGGCAGTGGGGAAGGGGATCAGGTCCAGCAGTTCTTCTTTGCCTCTGAGTCTTGGACCATGGCAGATGGACTGGAGGGAGAGCTTTCCTTCTTAATCTAGGCCAGGTTCAATTGTTCAATGTAGTTTGTTGTTATTATTACATTTTGATTAATCACTGTATTTTGTTAGACATGATCTATCTTTTTCAGCCACACAGTAGATGAATGATGCCCTTACAACTAACTAAAGTATATCATACAGTACAAGTAATATTCGATGACTCATAGCTAAATGCATGAACCAAACATTGTGGCAGGGATCAGAAGGAAGCAGTTAACTAAAGTTCCTACCATATATACTTAACTATAAGTCGACCTCATGTATATGTCGAGGACGGGTTTGGGGCCAAAATTATGGCTTTTGATATGACCTGTGAATAAGTCAAGGGTGAAACCTAGGGACATGTAACAAAGGATGTAAAGGATAAAGCAAAGAAAAACTGCCAAAGAATATACAAAATTCCAGCAGGTACGTTTATGTTCACCCTAAAGGCTGGATGGACAGCCATCCATGTCCATGACAGATTACACTCTTACCTTTCACCAGGGGATGGTTCCTTTTTTCAAAATAAGAGTTAAAGTACAGTGTTTACATTGACTCATGGATAAGTCAACTCAGGTTTTTTTTAGTCAGTTTTTTGACTAAAATTTCTAGACTTATACATAGGTATATACAGTACTTTCATGACACGGCTACTACAGAGTGCTATTGTACCGCAGGTGATCCTACTGTGACCATGTCTGTCTGTCTACAATAGGCAAGTAAATAGAAGCTGTCTCCAGAATCCCTTTCTGAGCCTATGTGAATAGCGAAATTGGGGGGGGGGGGGGGGAGAGCAGGTAAGCCTGCCTCACCAGTTACATCCAGCATGTTTTGTTAAAAATAGATCTGACCATCAAAACAGAAATTATAAGAGTGCAGGTGGGTGAAAGAAAAAGTCATCCCTGTACACACATTGGAAGAAGCCTTCAAGTGGTCTATAGAAGGTTCAAAATGTTTTTGTTTACTTATACAAGCAGCCTTCCACATTCACAGGTTTTAAGTTTGAAGTCTGCAACTATTTGCAACTTTGTAGCTGCTGCTTAACAAGGTCAACCTCTTCACCCCACTCTTCCTTACCCTTCCTCCCAGCCAGCCAAACCAACACCGTACATTCCAATTTTGCCAAACTTTGCAACCTCCTCATTTCCAAAGACTTTCCCTTTGAATCCGATGTTTGCAGCCACCCCTGGGAGGATCCTATTCCCCTCCCCTCCTCGTCTCCCCCTCCCTCTGTCCCGGTCAGACAGAAACAACACCATACCTTCCCTTTGTAGTGATGGCTGCAAACATTAGAATGGAAAGACTTTGGAAATGAAGAGAATGTAAAGTTTGTCAAAATGGGGAAGATATGGTGTTGCTTTTGTCTGGCCGGGAGGGAAGGGAAGGAGGAGGAGGAGAGAAGGTGGGTTCTTTGCAGCCCTAGCTGCTAACATCAGATGGAAAGTGGAAGGGCTTTGGAAATGTGGGGAGGGGGTGCTATGTGTTTTAAGGTTGCAAAGTTACAGGTGGTTCTATTGGTGGGAGAGGACTCTTTATCATTCAAGGGGGGGTGTAACAAATTTGCGGATTTTTTACTTTCGCAGGGGTCCTTGGGCCCTAACCCCTGCAAAAGTGGAGGGTTGACTGTACAACACTTACCTCATCTGATTATTTTATATCCCTTATGCCTATTGCTAGTTTTGAATTCAAAATTGCTGAAATATGTTGGACTGCTCTTCTTTTTTGTGCTACAGGAACTTATCCTTATTCTTCCTATGTTTTTTCTACCTCTCATAACAAATTTTCTGTTAAAAGAAATAATGCCCAGGAACTTCATTAGCTGAGGTATACCTGTAGAGCAAAAAGACTCCAATGCAAAACTCTAGGGTTGTGTCCACATTACAGAAATAATCCAGACTGACACTTTAACTGCCACGGATCAATGCTATATGGAATCCTGGGAATTGTACTTTGTTGTGGCACCAGAGCTCTTTGACAGAAAAGGCTGAATGTCTCACAAAACTACATTTACCAGAATTCCTGGCAATAGGAAATAAAACCTATTATTATTATTATTATCATTCCATAGCATTGAACAATGACAGTTGAAGTGGTATCAAACTGGTTTACTTCTGCAGTGAGGATGCATCCTAGGTGGATTATAATTTATACCACATTCTTCTAGTTAATCATGAAGGAGAGTACACACCCCTTCTTCAGAGGACATATTTGTACCCTTGTTCCTTCCACCCATATAGGGTTTTTTCTTTCCAATCTAATTCTTGAAGCATTCCTTTCATAATTTTAGTAATAAGAGTACTATTTACATCCAATTTATTCTCTCAACTCAATTTAGTTTTGTTATTGTAAATCTAACTTTTCATGAAACTTATACCTTTCCTTCGACTTATATCTGACAGCAGCTTTAACTCCCTCAAACTTCCCAGCAGTTCCTACACCACATTCTTTCCTGCTTAGTCTGCCAAAGGCACCTCCCTTTGTATGGTTTAGATTCACCTGCATCTAACTTAAATGTACTACATGTATTTTCCTTGCATAGCCCTGAGACGGAAAACATGCATCTATGACCCTAGCTTGTTGTCTTCTTATACCTTTCCCTTTCTTGGAGTATAAAATCTGTTGTTGTATACTGTGATGCCTGGTTAAAGATCTCAATTTGTGTCTCCTGATGGCACATGGTGTTTTAATTAAGTGATGTTTTGATGAAGGACATGCAGCAAAACATTGTTGAAACAATTCTCCTGAAATAAGGTACCACACAGATCACAAATAAACTAGCTATTTTTCTCTTGGATGTGACCTATTTTGATATAGTAACTAAATGTAAATATGGCATTATGTACAAACCTGTTATTTGCATTTAAAAAAAATGCCTATTTTTAGCATTATTAATAAAAATGCAATAAAAACAGAAGAAAAAGAAATATATAATAGTAATAAATATTATTTTTAACACACATTCCAAATACAATATATTTATTTCTATTTCAGAGATTTCCTTAAGAGAAAGAACTTTGATATCTGAACAATTAATGGAACATCAAAATGATTCAGATGAAATACTTTTCTTTATCATATACACTAGAAAAACAAACAAAAGATATGTAAGGCCAACATAGATACAAACGTGAATATCTAAGTTTCTCAAATACAGTTGTCCCTCTGTTCTCATGGGGGATCTGTTCTGGACACCACCACCACCACCACCCCGTGAAAACAGAAAATTGTGGATATTCAAGCCCCATGTCGGGGATGCTTTGATTGGGAGTTCCTGCATGGCAAGGGGTTGGACTGGATGGCCCTTGTGGCCTCTTCCAACTTTATGAATAGAGGCACGCGCCTGTGGGGCATGCCCCATTTTGTCCCTCTCCGTTTGCCGCCCGCAAAAACAGAGGGGCGACTGTATATTCTATTCAAAAACATTTTTTAATGGAAGGTCAGTGCATAAGATGAAGAAAAACTATACCCAAGTATGCAAAACCTCTAACACAACAGAAAATTGTGCTCTTTCACACTGTCCCACCTCTGTTGTCATCCTCAAAGATTACATTACCACAGCTTTAAGAACAGGCCACCACCACCCATCACTTACTAAACTTAGAAAGTTTCTTTTCCCCATTCATAAAAGCAGAACAGAAAAGCATGCTGGATCATTCTGTCTAGTCCAACATTGTGTTGACATAGCAGCAAATCAGTAACCTATGAGATGTTCAAAGGATATGACTACAACATCATGTTTGTGTTTTGTGTGCCTTCCAATCATTTCTATCTTATGGTGACCCTAAGGTGATGCTATCATGCAGTTTTCTTGGCAAGATTTCTTCAGAGGTTTGTCATTGCCCTCCCCTGAGGCTGAGAGCATGTGACTTGTCCAAGGTCACCCAGTGGGTTTCATGGCTGAACTGGGAATCAAACTCTGAGCTCCAGAGTCGTAGTCCCACGCTCAAACAGCTATACCACAATGGCTCTCCTGATTGCAACATCACCATCAAATAAATGCTCCCCAGCAACTGCTACAAAAGAGACACATTGCACTAAGTATATACCCATCATGACTGATAGCTTCATCTTCTATGAATTTATTCAGTCCCCTTCTAAAACCATCCAGATTGGCAGGCATCACTAATTACTGTGGTAGGAAACTCCAATTTAATTTGCACTATGTGTAGTCGTACTTCCTGTCATGCCTTAAATATCTGAGTGGATAACCCAAGTTTATAATTTTTTTAACAAAGGGGAAAAGGTTTCTTCAAATCATGCATCCTTTAAAACCTATATCATATATTTCCTTACTTCTTATTTTCCTAAACCAAACAGCTATAAATCATAGGGCTGTTGATCTAGTCAGTTTCATTGCCAACAGATATATTCCCCCCCCCACACACACACACACATGCACACATACATTTACAGTCAGATTACTTCCCCATAAGGCAGGATCAGTGTCATAATCTGATTCACTTCAGAGGTGATCCATAATCCATTTACTTTGTATTCCTAGAGAAAAATCAATAGAACTTAAAGATAAGACTCATAAATAACTACGATGTGAACTGTAGACCCTGCCTCCAACAACTTAAGCTGTTCACATTCAAAAGTTCCAACTGAATATTTAATTAGCATACCTGCTTTAGAATCTGTTGATATCCATCTAACAACTTCTTCAGACGCCAGCTACACTGGATCCTACAATATATATTCCACATCAAATAAATTGGGGAACTAAGTACTAAGACTTTAATACCTTACAAAAGATATTTATGTATTATGCTCATAACTCTCAAGAAGAATCGGCATGGCAGGGGGTTGGGTTCCAACTCCAGGATTCTACGATTCTGTAATTCATTATTTCATAGGAATTATTAGTTTAAACTCAATGTAGAAAGATGATTTGTGCTGAAAACATGTCACTATTCTACATTGTTTTGAAACTAACAATTTCTTTGAACTAATTAAATGTTCCTGATTTGAGATTAAATATCATTTGTAACAAACAAAAATGGATTTTAGACATCCATCTGGTTATTGCATTTTCTTCATATAAACTTCCATTTCTTATATTAAACTGCAGAGAAGTGCAGAGATAGTTGTGTTAGTCTGGAATATCAGTATGCAAGGGCTCTTGTAGCACCTTTGGGACTGTGTGAAAGATGTTGTAGTATAAGTTTTTGTAGACTAGGGGCCTTTGCAGACTGCCAGAAATAGTGCAAATTGAGTCCACTTTAAATTGAGGCACTGCCCTGGCTCAGTGCTAGGGAATCATGGGAATTGTATTTTTTTCTAAAACATTGAGCCTTCTCTGTCAGAGAGCTCTGGTGCCATAATAAATTACAGTTCCCATAATTCCCTAGCACTGAGCCAGGGCAGTGCCTCAATTTAAAGTGGACTCAATTTGCACTATTTCTGGCAGTCTGCAAAGGCCCTAGGTCTACTTCCACAGATGCATTTTGAGATATAAGACTCAAAAGCAGTACACTGGGAAAGAAATTTCTCAGACCCTTTTTTGTTTCAAGAATCAAAACTATACAAAAACACTTACATTTGTTTTCTTGTGTCAATTTTTGTTTGGAAATAACTACTTTGGCACTTTAGCTAGACAGGTTTGGACAAAACAGTATTCCGATAGTAAAAGAATTCTTGGGGCAAAATTTTATGTCCTTGGCACTTTTTTAATTACCGAAAGGAGACTAGAAATACCACATGACTGAAATTTGAAGACAGATGTATTTAAAGTATTTATTTTCTAATCTTCCACTAGAAAGGTTCTTCTTGCAAGCCAGATAAAACAGTACCAACCTTCAAGTTTAAAATCTAAAACACTGAAGGAAAATGGGGATAAGGAGGGGAATAGTCTACTGCTATGCAGTTAACAATGTCCTTGTAAGTTTACATTGTACAGTGGACCCCCCACATTTGCTGGGGTTAGGGGCACAGGACCTCCACAGAAGTGGAAAAACCACCAATAATTGGGGGGGGGGGGAACCACTTTTTTTTTTTTACCTGAGAGAATACCTCTCTAGGAATCTCTAAATCAGGGGTAGGCAACCTTTCCCCTTTAAGGGCCAAAGGACTTCAGCTCCCAGAATCCCAGGAGCTATTGGCCAACATGGGACTATTGGCCAACATGGCTGAGGCTTCTGGGATCTGAAGTCCCTCGGCCCTTAAAGGGGAAAGGTTGCCTACCCCTGCTCTAAATCCTCCAGGGCAATCCTATGGTCCAATGTTTACAATGAATCTGCACTAGAGGATCTACAAATGCCTAGAGAAGTGTTCTCTCTAGGCCCTCAAGTGTGACTTTTGGCAGAGGTTGACAACAGTCATGCTAGAGAATCTAGAGACTTATAAAGAGAGCATATTAATCAAATCCATGAATAACCAAAGCTACAAAGTCAAAGCTGCAAATGTGAAGGGCCAGCTGTAAGCCTAGTTTCGTTCAAGGAAAAATCCATTGAAGGTTGGGTTTTTTCCACCACACAGTAACCAATTAAGCATTTTAACTTATTTTCAAAAGGAATGTTTAGAACATATTTAAATCATTCCATTAACCTTCTACTTCAACGTTTCTCAGACTGTGGGTGGGTCCTACTAATGGGCCCACCTTCAGGTAGCTGTCACTCTACTCAGTCCCACACTGTGCTGTGCACCTAGTGTAAAAGCAACAAGACATCCTTGGTGCCAACAGATGAAACAGATCACCACATGTAAAATGCAAAGGCACATGCAGGAATCTGAGTTAATTAGGAAGCAAAGCAGCAAGAGTTAAGTTGGCAAAAAAAGAAATGAATGAGAGAGCGTGGCCAGCCACTATACAGAAGGGAAAGAAAGAATATGAATAAGAGGAGTGAAATATTTAACTATCTTTTTGGTTTCAAAATTTATTCCCATGATACCCTTGTTGTTATTATTGTTGTGTGCCTTCAAGTCCTTTCCAACTTCTGACAATCCTAAGGCGAACCTATCAAGGGTTTTTACTAAGATTTGTTCAGAGGGGGTTTGCCTTTGCCTTCTTCTACAACTGAGAGAATGTGACTTGCCCAGTCACCCAGAAGGTTTTCATGGCTGAGCCAGGACATGAACCCTGGTTTCCCAGAGTCTTAATCCAACATTCAAACCTAGGGTGGCCCTAGGGATGACAAATAAGCCCTATATCACTTGAGCTGATATTGCACCAATTTCTATTATATATATTCAAAATGTAGCCATGCGGTCTCTAGTATTTTCTACTGCAAGAACCACCCCACACCTGAAAGAACAGAAACATGGTTATAAGAGACTGCTAACAAGCCAGCCAACATCTGCTCGGGGGAGAGGAAAATGCATATAAATCATTCTTAATCTAATTAAATAGCTTCATGAGTAAGAACTATAATTCAAGTTTTAAATAACTATTTGCCACATTATATAACATGTGACCAATGATCAGTAGCATTAAAAAATGTGCTAGGGCAAAAACAGTTTTCCTCAAGTCTCATTTGGAAGTACCTTGGCAATGTAAACAAAAAGTTAAATAAGAGTATCTTTCCTAAAACTTTATTAGGCCTACTACATTCTAAAGTAGTTTCATATAGGTAAAATAGTTATTTAATATTAGAATTTTATTTTCAGTAGAAATAATAATTACTTAAATAATTTGAAGTAAAGATACATAGGAAGCCTCATTAAGGGCCTAAGCAGACTGCCAGAAATAGTGCACATTAAATTGAGGCACTGCCCTGGCTCAGTGCTAGGGAATCATGGGAACTGTAATTTATTGTGGCACCAGAGCTCTCTGACAGAGAAGGCTCAATGTCCCAGAAAAAAATACAATTCCCATGACTCCCTAGCACCGAGCCAGGGCAGCGCCTCAATTTAATGTGCACTATTTCTGGCAGTCTGCTTAGGCCTTAAGTTCAGTTGTGTTTTTACATGTATAATAAAAATGGAATGGGTCTTGTACAGCAAGTTGACTCTTCTTACATGCAGTGATTTTGGTTTGTTTTCAGCCCTCCTCCCATGGTTGTATGATTACAGTAAACACCATGATAATCTGATGACTTGCCATATCCCAGTCCTTCAACTCTGCATGTCTAATTTTAGTTGTTTATTTTAATTTGCAATTGTAATTATGTCAAATTCAGCATTAATTCCCAGACTGAATAGCCCGGCCCTGGGCTGTCCCCTCCTCTAGTTGAACCTGGCTCCCTTGTAATGTAACAATGGGATGATATACTTCGTCCCTTATTATTTTAACTGTTATATTTTTTTTCTTTATATATTGTCCTTAGGACTTTTTAACTATGTACTGTTTAATACTGTTTTAAGGGGGGGAGGGATATATTTGTTTATTGTATTGGGTTTTTATGCTGTAAACCGCCCGGATTGGGTAACCATTGGGCGGTATAGAAATAAATATTATTATTATTATTATTATTATTATTATTATTATTATTATTAAAGGAGCAAACTGACAAGCATAAATATGTAGAATTCAGAGATACAGCCATCATGTTAGTCTGGAATATCAGTATGCCACGGTGGTAGAATTCAAAGATATAGCTGTGTTAGTCTATAGAATCAGTATGTAGAGAGATCTTGTAGCACCTTTAATTGAAAGAAAGAAATTGGCAGCATAAGCTTTCGTAGACTTCAGACCAAACGCATCTGAGTAAGTAGACTGAAGTCTACGAAAGCTCATGAGGCCAATTTCTTTCTTGCAGTTAGTCTCAAAGGTGCTACAAAATCTCTCTACAGTATGCCAAGGGAGAAAGATGGAAATGAAAAATTTGTAGATATGCTGATGAGGTGACAATTTCAGTTTTAACTATGCTAATTGAGGGACAAAGGCAGGAGAGAAGATGTTGCCTAAGGCAGGAAAGAAGACGCTTATATTAATGGTAGAGAGAGTTGGTGTGTGCAGGCTCAGAGCCAAAATATGCTAAGCTAACTAAGAGTATCCAGTGTTATAATATGTGTAGTGTGCACGGAAGCCATTGACTTGGTTCAACCCACTGTTGATGAATTGGAGTTTTTGAAAACAGTTGTCCCTGCCCATTCACGGACTTCCCATTCGTGGTTTTGAGTTCCACGGATGGCAAGCCAGGAGGGGCAAAATGGTGCGCATGTCCATGGTGTGCCACCATTATAGTCAATGGGGCTTGAATATTTGCATTTTTTTCTATTTCGTGGTGATGGGGGTCCGGAACAAATCCCCCTTGAATAGGGAGGGAAGACTGTACATTCTAATTCAACTGTTTCTCTTTCCAATCTTCCTTTGTAGTTTTTTGTTCTGAAATTGAAGATGGAATGGGCACTGATCAATCAATTTCATAAAGCAGGAATGAGTAAAAGACTAGGGGGTCACATTAGTTACCCCAGGAGATATTGGAGAGCTCCACCGTGACACTACAGGAGTGGGGAAAAGCCCTAACTGGTCTCTAGGAGACAGGGGTATTTTCACCATGTTCTTGGGCCTTCTTGAATCCAAGAAAAGACATTTTTTAACAAAAGGAAGTGAGTGGAAGTAACTTCTTGTTCACTTCCTGTTTTTAAGAAAGGCTTTCCCTGGGCCTAAAGTGGCTCGAGAGGGCAAACTGTGGTTTGAATGCCCCACACACACCCTGAGGGCATCTGTGGGTAAAAAAAGGTTGACCCCTAGGGGCCCCTTGGAGCTACAAAAACCCACAAGCCACACTTGGACCAATTCTGACATGAAGGATTCATAATCTTCTTCATATCCCATCTAACCAGCCATTTCTATCATCATTTATTCCTTTTATAGTGTAATGAATTCCATTCAGTCTTTGCATTCAGAAGACAAAGTATTTTTCTGATTCAAAGCATATCACAGGTTCTAAAACAAGAATCTAACTGCAGTACATCCATATCTTATGAACAACTTCATAACTAGTAAGAATCAATTAAAAGCTATCACTGCGTTCAAAACAGGACACTTTAAAATAAAAAACTTATATTGCAATATAGGAAAAATACAGAAAACCATGCCACACACCTAGCATTTTTCAGCTGAAGATCCAATGGTAACAGTATCCTTATGTGAAAGTCTCTGCCCTGGGGAAAAAACAACATCTTATTAGACAGAATATCCACTGTTCATTTCTTTGTAAGATACAGCCTAGAATCCTATTGATGCACTAAGCCAGCATAAGTACACCAATGTAGGAAGTAGAGGCTGGAAGAAAAAGGCTGAGGGAAAAGTAACTATGAAGAAAGTAAGGCATGGGACAAAGAGGCTGCTCAAATCCAGGTTTTCTCTCCCTTTCCTTGCCATTACAATGTGACCCTGGAAGAAGCAAAATCAGTAGTCTGGTGCATCAACAGGATTAGGGGTATGACAGGATTTTATTTAATTTAAAAAGTAAGTTTTTCTGTTTTATTTTATTGCATTTTACCTGTTTTTAATAAACTGGTACCAATTGAAATGTAATGAATAAAATAGTCATAGGAGCTGTTTGTCCAACAACTATAAGCCCTTGGTATCCACTGGGGTTTGGTTCCAGGACCTGCTGTGAATAACAAAATCTGTGGATGTTCAAGTCTCATTAAATACAATGGTATAATAAAACTGAATTTGGGCCGATGCAGACCGGCACAAAGGGCTAGCCTGGGGGTGGAGCTGGGGTGAGGCAGCCACACGCTGGCCACCCCTACCCCATCCTGACACCACATGCCCATTTGCACAGCATCAGGACGCCAGGGTGCACACATGCCACACCAAAAGTGCACAAAAAAGCCGCCGCTACACCTGAAAGGATGGCTTTTTGCCACCCCCAAAAGAAGCAGCATTTTGCCGCTTTTTTGGGGGGGATGGCAAAAAGGAGAATCAGGACCGTGGCATACGGTTGCTGCAGCCCCGATCCGCCGCTCCCAGGGGCAGCTCTGTGCCACCCCTTTCAGGCCATCTGTATCAGCCCTTCCTTATATAAAATGGCAAAATCAGGATATGCTTTTTTGGAATGTATATTTTTTGAATATTTTCAAGCCATGGGTGGTTGACTCCTTAGGAAAGGAGGACCAGCTGTGATAAACTATAAATGTGTAGGAAAGAGAGTGAGAGAGAGAGGAAGAGATCTGTGATTCCTGCCTTGTTGTAGGAAATGGAAAGGTTAATCCAAACTCCTATGGATATGATCTTCTGCACCTGCCTGGCAATATTAAATTCTACTGCAGTTTGACCCTTATATGATACAGTTCATCAGACTAACCAGAAAAATCAACTGAGGTTGACTAACAATTTAATATCTCTTATTCTCCTTCCCACCATCCCAACTGCCAGTGTCCTGGCCTTGCAGGGAGGGAAGAGGAAGCAGACACAGCTCCATCATGCCTAGGCCCAGAAACAGATGAGAGGCCCTCCCTCCATCCCAACTGTCACTGTTGTGATTTTGGTGGGAGAGAAAAAGAGGCAGTATCTGCTGGATTTAATTCCCCTCCCACACTGCCATCACCTTTTCCTTTTGTGCCACGTCTTCATTAAGTTATTCCCTAATGGCACGAAACTGTTTTGTTGCTCTTTTACTTGTAAGGTACCATGTATAGTGATGGAACTATATAAATAAATTATAATCATAATAATCAGTCAAGATATTAGTTTGTGCTCAATTTTACCTGTTTAACAGGACTCTTGAAATTATTTATTGTCTAGAATCCTGTGGGATCAATATGCTAGTACAAGAAATTGTACTAGAGTTCTATGGGTTTCCCCCCGTAACTTCACATAAGGCAGTCAGCAACTGCTTACACACCAAGCTCTCTTTACAGGGTGCATTGGGGAAACTCTCTCCTGAAGTCACCTCTATCTTCCCTTTGCACTCTTTAGTTTCACTGGCAGACATTTCTGCTCTGTCTAATTTGTACAGGATCTCTGCCATTGTATTCTCTCAATCAATCACAATCACTTTACAGTGGACCCTCCACATTTGCTAATTTTAAAAAACCACTATTTTTTATAGTTTTTTTGTGGATTTTTCAGGCTGTGTGGCCATGTTCTAGAGTTTGTTTCTGACGTTTCGCCAGCATCTGTGACTGGCATCTTCAGAGAAGATTCTTCTATTTTTTTAACCTGAGAGAACACCTCTCTAGCAATCTCTAGGTCCCTCAGGGCAATTCTATGGTCAAGATCTGCCAAACACTGACCATGGAATTGCGCTGGAGGACCTACAAACGCCTACGGAAGTGTTCTCTCTATTTCTAGGTCCTCCAGCATGACCTTTGGCAGAAGCTGACAACAGAGTCATGCTGGAGGACCTAGAGATTCCTAGATAGAACATATTAATCAAATGCATGAATAATCAAAGCTGCAAATGTGGAGGGCCAACTGTACTGTACTTATATTCCACCTTTTTCTCAACAGTGGGACTCAAGGTGGTTAAAGCAGTATATGTTATGAGCAATAAAGAATCTTTTTCTAATAAAGATCAGTGTTTAATCAGCTCCATGCTAGTATATTACAAAGTGGTTAATCACCTACAAAAGCACAAGCTTTCTTGACACAATAATTTTCAGAGCAGTCCTATTACCTGTCTACCCAGAAGCAAGCTCCCTTGATTTCAAAAGAATGATTTCCAGGTAAATATGCACAAGACTGCAGCCTTCAGTTCATCTTAAAGATGTAGCTGGACTCTTCCAGTAAGTTTTCTAAACAAGGATTGCTATTACCAAAACTTGGGAAATAAATGAAATTTCCAGGTCTCCCCAGCTCTGATCAATTTAGCATTTTAACTTAGACTTTTAATTTAGTTTAGAAACAGTCATTAGCTAACCAATAATTTCCAAAATTCATACAAAGGAATGAACATTTCACCTAAGTGTCATAACACATTCTGAAAAATAAGAAAGCAATTAATGTAATCCCTAACCTTTACCTTTATAGTATATTGTAACTCTCACATCTATTACATTTAAATGGCCTTTTTTATAAAATAAAAAGCAGATGTAATTCTGACCTTTTGTAAAGGTCAAAAAACTATGATTTGGTGTTTCATTAAAGATACTTAAAAAAACACCTTAAAATGACACTCACATTGAAAAATATGGTATTATATGTAAATGTTGAATTTCTAGACATAAAATAGTTTTGATAGGCTCTATTAATGAAGAGTGGGTTTCCCTTGTATACCTGATGACATTTTATATATAAACAGTTACTTTATTATTTCCTTTGTTTTAAGGGGGAATTACACAGGAAAGAAGTCAAAAGAAGATTCTCAGATGCTAAGTGCGCAAGGTTAAGCTTTCCAGAATCAACCGCAAAGCTGACCCCAATTTTAACACAGCCCATTCTGTCATCTTTTTCAGTTGCATGTGTAGACCAGGCCTAAGCCCATGTGAACTGAAACAAAACAAAACAAATTAAGAGATAGATAGAATGCTTGTCTGAGACTTTCAACGACTTGATAGGATAGGGAGGAAATCATCTCTTACCTGTACAAAACTTATTAACCTCCCATTGTCCCAAATCATTTCATTGCTTTCATTCTCCCTCAGAAAACTCTCCCCACTGTCCTCTCTAGGGTGAGGAAACAAGCAGCACATAGCTGTAAGTCCCAGCTTTATATGCTTGTGGCTGAATTGACAATTGCAATGAAATAAGATGGCATAGTTCTGAGAGATGGTAGAAAACTGTGACACTTCAAAATGTTGCCCCAACTAACCCCCCCCCCCCCAAAAAAAAGCACACACACACAAAAACATCTTTTCTTTCAAGCAGGATGGGGGAAACATGCGGTTCTTCATATATTGTTGGACTACAATTCCCATCACACCTTTAATTAAAGCCAGCCATGAAGAATGATAGAAGCTGAAATCTAACAAGACTTTGAACAGGCCTCACCTGGAATACTGTGGCCAGTTCTGGCCATTACAATTTAAAAAGAGTATTGATCAACTGTACCATGTCCAGAGGGTGACCAAAATGGTTAAGGAAACCATGTCCTATGAGAACAGACTTAGGGCCTTTGCAGACTGCCAGAAATAGTGCACATTAAATTGAGGCACTGCCCTGGCTCAGTGCTAGGGAATCATGGGAACTGTAATTTATTGTGGCACCAGAGCTCTCTGACAGAGAAGGCGCAATGTCCCAGAAAAAAATACAATTCCCATGACTCCCTAGCACTGAGCCAGGGCAGTGCCTCAATTTAATGTGCACTATTTCTGGCAGTCTGCAAAGGCCCTTAGTCAAGTGGGTATGTTTAGCCTAGAGAAGAGGTTAAGAGGTGATATCATACCCCTGTTTAAGTGTTTGAAGAGGTGTCACATTGAGGCTGGAGTGAGCTTGTTTTCTCCTGCTCCAGACTAGAACATGGAGCAATAGATTCAAACTACAGGAAAACAGATTCCACCTAAACATCAGAAAGAACGTTCTGATGGTGAGAACTGTTCAACAATGGAACACACATCCTCAGAAAGAGTCTCCTTCTTTGGAGGTCTTTAAACAGAGGCTGGATGACCATCTGTTGGGAGTGCTTTGATTGTGTATTCCTGCATGGGAGGGGTTGGACTGGATGGTCCTTGAGGTCTCTTCCAACTCTAGGATTCTGTGAAAAGAACACAGGGCCCAGGGCCTTATACTCCCACTGCTCACTTCTGGATGGTTCCAGCATGTCATTACATTTATTATTTTTAAAAGTAGCATTCATAGTTCTGAAGTTACAATAACAGGAAGTCTAATCAGGGCACGTCACACACCCTCACCAGTCAAAGAAAGTGAAGCTCCAATGTTCCCTGGGAGCTGTGAAAATAAGGAGAAACCCAGGTAACCAATGGCTCATGAGTCAGTTGCAACATCTCTGCCCAGGTAAAACCACCAGCAAAGGAAGATCATCCAGGTAGTACTTTGTCATCTTTTATGTATCTATAATATGCACTTATTAGTAACTTACCACTTATAAGTGTTGTAATTTCTCCACTCCTTTCATCTATCATATTTCTAAGTTTGCAACCTTTAAGAGAAAGCCTGCCACTATTTTAACTGATCCGAACTTATTGGGGATATATAGTGGGTCCTTGGGGTTTTGTTCCAGGATTACAGTGGATACCAACACACAGTAAAGCGGCACCCCTTATATAACACAGCAAAACCAAGGTTTTTCGGATTTTTTTTGGTGTGTGAAGATTTTTTGACCCATTGCCTCCTCCTCCTCTCTCTCTCTGTTGACTTTTAGGATGCACCTACACTGTAGAAATAATGTAGTTTGACATCACTTTAAGTGCTGTAGCTCCATTGTATGGAATCCTGGGAGTTGCAGTTTTACAAGGTAGTTCTGGGATTTGTAGTTTTGTGAGATACTTAGGCATCTCTGGCAGAGAAGCCCAAGTATATCACAAAACTACCAATCTCAGGATTCTGTAGGATGGAGTCATGGCAGTTAAAGTGGAGTCAAACTGTATTATTTCTACAATGTAGATGCACCCTGTTGTTGACTTAAGCTGCTGCCGCACTTCAAGGTTAATGCAGTTTGAGCCTGCTTTAACTGCCATGGCTCCATCCTATGTAATCCTGGGATCTGTAGTTTGTTATGGCACCAGATATCTTACAAAACTACAGATCTCAGAATTTCATAGCATGGAACCATGAGAGTTAAAGCAGTGTCAAACAGCATTAATTCTGCAGTGCAGATGAGGAAGGTTTTTTTATTTTTTTTAAACCTTTCTGCCTTGATTTCCCTTCTTACTTACAAGGAAAGGGAGCTGAGAAGCTTCTGTTGTTGTTGTTGTTGTATTTATTTATAACCTGCTTTCCCCAAAAAATTAGGGCTCAAAGAGGCTCACAATTTTGTGAGCTTTATCCCGCTTGTGTGTCCTTTTGGCTGTCCATGGCTATGCCTATGCCTATTATAGATGTCTATTAAAGACCTATACTTCTCTTATTAAA
This sequence comes from Phrynosoma blainvillii, assembly GCA_026167975.1. Taxonomy (NCBI): domain Eukaryota; kingdom Metazoa; phylum Chordata; class Lepidosauria; order Squamata; family Phrynosomatidae; genus Phrynosoma; species Phrynosoma blainvillii. Next base: position 17,383,062 of record JANUYF010000001.1, on the reverse strand, counting down.
GAACAATACAGTTTAAAAGTGAGCAAAAAGAAAGCATTAAAGTAAGAATTAAACTTTTTCCAGTATGAAAACAATGCACAGCTGTAAAAGCATACAATACAATACATATGTGTGTGTTAAAAAAATGTTTTTATTTATTTATTAATAAAATAATAATTTTATTTATATGGTGCCTTTCTCCAAGGCAGCTTTCATGATGCAATTAAACTGTCTACAAAAAATTCAAGACAAATTGAATTTTAGGGCACATTAAAACACTATAAAATAGTACTATAAAAACTGATTTTAAAACATACAAAAGACATACAAAAAAAGCCCCAGATAAAACATACACCTGCATTTAAAACTACATTAAAAACTATATTACTGGGGGCTTTTTTAAAAAAAAAAATCTGCTCCTCCTGGGAGAAAGGTGGCATACAAATATTTTTGTATGTTATGGGCTGTTTTTAAGGGCATATATATATATATATACACACACACACACACACACATATATATACACACACACACACACACACACACATATATATATATACACACACACACATACATATATATGTGTGTGTGTGTGTATGTGTATATATATATATATATATATATATAGGGCATATATGCCCTTAAAAACAGCCCAGCTCCCAGAGGTCTTGAGTTCGAATCTTGCCCTTTCCTCTCCCTCGTTTTACCTCAGCTTACTGTGAGGGGAAAACTTGATGGTGACGGCTCTGAACCCACACATAATTTCAATATATTCGCTCCAAACGGGTTCGAGGGCAGTACCTGGGCGGTGACGAAGCCCTCATAGACGGTCCCTTCCCGGTTCTGAGGTAACAGAAGTGGACACTCGCGAAACAACGACGAGCCGAACCCCGAAACCGCCATTTCCCGCCCGCTCCCTTCGCTTTTCCGCACAAACCCAGGCGACAAACTTTATTTTCCCGGCGCGGGCGACTTAACGCATGCGCGTTTTCTCCGAACGCTGCCTGTGATGCTGCGGAGAATAATTAGAACACTTCACGCATGCGTACTAACCTTTCACATATACACCCGCTCCGCGCGCGGAGTAAGTGAACTAATCTATTGAGAGGCATTTGCTGGGATTAAGAGTGGGGCGGGCGGGCGAACCACAAACACAACAATAAAAAAGAGGATGGCTAGCAGGCGGGGGAGGGGCTCTGTTTTGACATGGGGAAAGAATTACGGCGGTCCGTTTCTTTTCGAATGCCTCCCCTGCCTCGCGCGCCTGTCTGTGATTGGACGGAGCGCCCGCCATATAGACGGCGAGCGCGAGGAAAGAAATCGCCAATGAAAAGGCGGTGCTCGGCAAAGCCCGCCCCTTTCCCTCCAGCTCTCGTTTCTTCTTCTGGCCAATAGCCGCGTCTACACTCTTATAGCGTGATTGCCATGGCAACGCGATGTTGAATTATGGGTTTTGTAGTTCAGGGAGGCCACCACGCACACTCTCTGGCTGAGCTTTCCAAATGCCCCTCACCAAACTGGAAATCCCAGGATTCCATAAGATGGATGGCTCTACAATAAGTAGAAATAATACACTTTAAGTACTGTATCTCCACTCAATAGGATCCTGGGATCTGTAGTTTTCCTAGGTCTTTAGCTTTCTCTGCCAGAGTGCTGGTGCCTCACCAAACTACAGATCCCAGGATTCTGTAGGATGGAGCCGTGGCAGTTAGAGTGGTGTCAAACTGCATTATTTCTACAGTGTAGATGCACACAGTGTTGCCATGGAAGTTAAAGCAAAATATAGCTCCACAACAGTGTATTGTGATCTGTTTGCTGTTGCTGTGTACCTTCAAGTCCTTACCAACCCTATCGGGTTTTCTTGGCAAGATTTGTTCAGAGGTGGTTTGCTATTGCCTTCCTCTGAGGCTGAGAGAGTGTGACTTGGCCAAGATGACACAATGGATTTCATGGCCAAGGTGAGAATCGAACCCTGGTCTCCAGAGTCATAGTCCAACGCTCAAACCACTACAGCAATTTTTTACTGTGTGGGTCTTATATGACAAATTCCAAAGCCCATATTTTTATAGTACCATTATTAAGCCAACCAGGGTCCAAAACACACTGCCGAAATAATCCAGTTTGAGACCACTTTAACTGTCCTGGCTCAGTGCTGAGGAATCATGGGAACTGTAGTTTATTGTGGCACCAGAGCTCTGACAGAAGGCTCAATGTCTCAGAAAAAAACACAATTCCCATGATTCCCTAGCACTGAGCCAGAACAGTTAAAGTGGCCTCAAGCTGCACTATTTCTGGCAGTCTGAGAATTGACGCCTTTAAGTGTGCATTAACCGTTATGGTTGCCAGAGTGAAAATTTTACTTTACTGTCCTTTTAATGGTTGTGTGGAAGAGGGTATTTCAGCAGCCATTGCTAGTCATATACAACCAGTTGAACTCCTCCTTCTACACAACTATTACATAAGTCTGTATGTATAGAGATTTTGTAGCAGCTTTGAGACTTAACTGGGGAAAAACAGAGGTTTGTAGAATGAGCTTTCATAGATTTTGGCCACTTCCTCAGATGCTTATGATGGACTGAAAGCCAAGGACAGATAGGAGGGCCGGAGTTTAACTAAAGATAACTGAAAAGGAATGTTGGTTACTGCAGACCCAGCCAGCTTAGTTAGAACCCATGAGCTCCACATGATACGTAGTTTTCAAAGGGCTCCCCACACGTAGGTCCTTAGTAACGAGTTCCTATTGTTTGCCCTTGTTGAGAAAGAAGATAGCTGTCTGTATCTGGGCAAGTTTCTTGAAGAGGTTGATGGATTTCCACTAACTTTGGTACTTTCCATTGTGGTAGAATTTAAGGTTTTAGCCCTGTTAGTCTGTAGAGTTAATATGTATAGAGATTTTGTAGCACCTTCTAGACCAGGGGTAGGCAACCTTTCCCCTTTAAGGGCCGAGGGACTTCAGCTCCCAGAAGCCTCAGCCATGTTGGCCAATAGTCCCATGCTGGCCAATAGCTCCTGGGATTCTGGGAGCTGAAGTCCCTCGGCCCTTGAAGGGAAAGGTTGCCTACCCCTGTTCTAGACTAACTGGGGGGGGCAGGGGGAGAGAGGTTTGTAGCACATGCTTTCGTAGTGTGGCTAATTTTAATTACCTCAATACTAAGAGGGGAGTCGGCTACAAGGATCCTCGAGATCGTTTCCCACCTATATACCGAGAGAAAAGAGGTCCAAAGAGATTGTGCTGAGGCAGAGTTCTTGAATTAAAGTATATTTTTATTAAAAGGGGAAATCGCACAGCAATTCACTATCTCTCACTCATTCATTCAAGGCTAAGAAAATCAGGAGTTAGCTTGGGATAGTTTGAGGCTGTACTAAGGGTGATACTTACCCAAGATGAGGCTTCTCTCCGGATTCCAATTCGTTGAAGTGGCGCGGGACACAGCCGTTCTAGTGAGCGTTGGGTGAATGGAAGTGTCGGAGCTAGTTAGATTCACAGCTACAGAGTGTCCCTGTGGATAACATCCAACACACGAGGGGGGGAGTCTTTCGGGGTCTTTTATAAGCTAAAACTAGCTGTTGGGCAAAGAAAGATACATCAAATTGTATGGGATGAGATAATATGGTCTGGCAACATTCAAGGTGTGAATGAGGGTGATTATGGGGGGTTGTAGTCTGCCAGAAATAGTGCAAATTGAGTCCACTTTTAGGGTTAGGGTTAGTGCTAGGGAATCATGGGAAATTTTTCTTCTGAGACATATAGCCTTCTCTGTCAGAGAGCTCTGGTGCCACAATAAAATACAGTTCCCATGATTCCCTAACCCTAAAAGTGGACTCAATTTTCACTATTTCTGACAGTCTGCAACCCCCCTAAGCCTTATTGGATTTATCAGGTGTGGCCAAATGCCCATTTCCCTGACTATGGACGTGATAATGTCCCCCATTATCAACTCCCAAACCTGTCAGTTAGGCTATCTCAGGGCGATGCAGACATGAACTCTTGCCTTGGAGATTATGTCGGACCGCATGTCAGAGACCAGCTAGGGTCATGTGGGGGTCATACACCCCCCCCCCAAAAAAAAAAAATTCAGAGAAATGCATTTATGATAACAGTGGACTTTAGTCTACTTCTTCAGATGCTTATGGTGGATTGAAAGCTAGGGACAGGCAGGAGTGCAGGAGTTTAACTGAATATAACTAAACAGGAATGTTGGCTACTGAAGACCCAGCCAGCATGGTTAGAGCTCATGAGCTCTCTCATGCTACAAACCTCTTTTTAACTCTCTAGTCTCTATACATATTAATTCTACAGACTAACGTGGCTATATCTTTAAATTCTACCACCATGGAAAGCACCAAATTTAGCCAAATGAAGTGGAAATCCATCAACCTCTTCAAGAAACTTACCCAGATACAGACAGATATCTTCTTTACAAAGATCATACAATGGTTACAAAGATCATACAATGCCCCTGTTAAAACAGCTCCACTGGCTGCCAGTTTGTTTCTGGGCACAATTCAAAGTGCTGGTGATGACCTTTAAAGCCCTATATAGTTCAGGCCCAGACTATTTGGCAGACCGTATCTCTGTGTATGAACTGGCCCAGGCTCTGAGATCCTCAGGGGAGGCCCTTCTCTCCATCCCACCACCATCACAAGCACGGCTGGTGCAGACACGAGAGAGAGCCTTTTCCGTGGCTGCCCCTAGATCAGGGGTAGGCAACCTTTCCCCTTTAAGGGCCGAGGGACTTCAGCTCCCAGAATCCCAGGAGCTATTGGCCAACATGGCTGAGGCTTCTGGGAGCTGAAGTTGCCTACCCCTGCTTTAGACTGTGGAACTCCCTTCCCAGGGAGACCAGAATGGCCCCTTCCTTAATGGCCTTCCACTGACAGGGAAAAAGCTTCCTCCTTCAGACAGGCATTCAAAATAGAAAACTTTTAAAGAACAGCCTGGGATGCTATGTTGTTTTAGTGTATTTTAAACATTTTTATCTTCTTTTTAATTTCATTTTATTGTAGTACAGTTGTCCCTCCCTTTTCGCGGGCTTGGAATCCGTGGTCTTGCTCTTAGCGGGAGGGACAAGCGGCAATGAATAAAATGGCAGCGTGTGCCTGTGCACAGCCCCACACACGCACCATGGGCGCACGCACCATTATTTTCTATGGGACTCGAATGTGCGAGTCGCCATTTTTATGAGGGGGTCTAGAATGGATCCCCCGTTAATTGGGAGGGGCAACTGTAGTTTAATTCTATTTTAATACATTATTTTGGTATGTTTTTAATTTTATTGTTTTTAATGTTGTAAGCCGACCTGAGTCCCAGTCCTGAGAGAAGGGTAGGATATAAATAGAGATAATAAATAAAAAAATATAAATTAAAAGTAATAGACACTTTCTTTTTCACTTCCTCTCGTTCCTTTCTTTAGATATTTACTTCCTTTTCTTCAATTTTTGGGTATAATTACCAACATTATTGCGTTTCAATTATCTGCTACAGAAGATGGCTTTGTTCATCGAACAATTCTATGTGCCTTAATTTCTCTGTATTTTTCCCTTTCACTACTTTTCAATGTTAACATCTTTCCCCCTTTTTGTTTCTCTCTCTACAATACTTTTACATTCATCTTTTTCTGTTTGATTTCTTTCCTTAGTTATTTATATTGTTTTCATCTTATTTAATTTTTTAATTTTTATTGTTGTTGTTTATTGCTTATTCTCTTTTAAATCTCATGTTTGCTATTTCCCCCCATTTCGTGTTAGATATTTTATTACTTATTACTTACATATTCTGTTACCAATAATGTTTTCAGATTGTGATTGACCATTGACAACTGAAACCATAGAGAACAAAACCACAGATAAGGAGGGGGTGGACTACATAATACTTTCAAACTGTGGCTGACCATGGGTAATTGAAACCATGAAAAATAAAACTGTGGATAAGTGTGGACTACAGTGGACCCTCCACATTTGCTGGGGTTAGAGATGCAGGACCCTTGTAAAAGTGGGAAAACTGCAAATTCAAAAATAAATAAATAAATAATCCACCTTTTTAAAATCTGAGTGAACACTTCTCTAGGAATCTCTAGGTCCTCCAGCACAACTCTGTGGTTAACATCTGCCAAAACTTGATCACAGAATTGTTCTGGAGGACCAACAAATGCCTAGAGAAATGTTATCTCTAGGAATCTCTAGGTCAGGGGTAGGCAACCTTTCCCTTTTAAGGGCCAAGGGACTTCAGCTCCCAGAATCCCAGGAGCTATTGGCCAACATGGGACTATTGGCCAACATGGCTGAGGCTTCTGGGAGCTGAAGTCCCTCGGCCCTTAAAGGGGAAAGGTTGCCTACCCCTGCTCTAGGTCTTCCAGCTCAACGTCCGGCAAAAGTTGGCCATAGAGTCACATTGGAAGAGATTCCAGAGAGAACATATTAATCAAATCCGCAACTAATCAAATCAGCAGAAATCAAAGCTGCAAATATAGAGAGTCGATGGTACTATACAGGTACTATCCCCAGTTTCCCTTGTGGCTACCCTATCCCAAGCACATTTACCTGGGAGGAGATCGAAATAGTAAAAGAGTTCCTGTATCTTGGATCAAATATCAATCAGAATGGAGACTGCAGTCAAGAAATCAGAACAAGACCAGGAATGGGAAGAGCAGCCATGAAATAACTAAAAAAGATCCTGAAGGGTAAGATATACAGGAGGACACTAAAGTTAGAATCGCCCAAGATTGTATTTCACATCACCATGTATGGATGTGAGAGCTGGGCAGTGAAAAAAGTGGATAAGAAAAAAATACACTCATCCTTCGCTGTTCACACACTTGCCGTTTGGGTCCCTTAATCTTTTGCAGACGGCAAGTGCTGAGGGACAAAATGGAGCACACACCTGTGGTGCATACAAAAGCTTGTGACCATTATATCTATGGGACTTTAATATTTGCAGTATTTCTGATTCACGGGGCGGGGGACGGATCCCATGCAAGTTGGGAGGGACGAATGTAAATGCATTTGAGATGTTCATTACTTTCATTTTTAAAAAATGAAAGCAACACTTTAAAAAGGGCCAAAATGGCTCAACTTTCTCCAAATTAATGAATTAATTAAGGCAGAGGATGACATTTGAGATGTGGTGCTGAGAATACGGTAGATCCTTGAGCAGGTCAAGCCTGAACTCTCCTTGGAAGAAGCCAAGATGTCCAAATTGGGGCTGTCATACTTTGGTCACATCATGAGAAAGCATGACTCATTAGAAAAGACAATAACGCTAGGAAAGGTAGAGGGCAGAGGAAAAAGAGGAAGATGAACTGAGGGGGAAAGCAGACGGGCGGCCATGGGCAGCCCCAGGAAGCTGTGCCGCGGGGCAGAGGTATCCCCACACCTTGGCCCCGCAGCGCAGCTTTGCCACCCCTGGAAGGAGCGCTAAATTGGCGCTCCTTCCACAAGTGGCCGAAGGTGCACCGCAAAAGGCTGCGGCGCACCTTCGGCGACTCTTCCACCGTAGCGTGTGTGAATGCTGCGGTGGGAGGTCCTCCTCGGAGCGCCGGCCGTGCGGAGGGTCGGCTGCTCCGAGGACGACCTGGGGAAGGGGTTGGGGCGCTCACCGTGCGGCTGCCCCTCCCCTTCCCTATCCCCAAAATGGCCCTTTTGGCCGTCTGCTTCCCCCCTGAGTTAGGGAGACAAGCAGCCTTTGCAGACTGCCAGAAATAATGAACATTGAGTCCACTTTAACTGCCCTGGCTCAGTGCTAGGGAATCATGGGAACTGTATTTTTTTCTGAGACATTGAGCCTTCTCTGTCCGAGAGCTCTGGTGCCACAATAAACTACAGTTCCCATGATTCCCTAGCACTGAGTCAGGGCAGTGAAAGTGGACTCAATTTGCACTATTTGTGGCAGTCTGCAAAGGCCCTATATGAGTCTGAATTTGCAGAACATAAGCAAAGCAGTGGAGACCTAGGACGTTATCACACGTGGGCCAGTTTCGTTGTTAAAGAGAAAATAAAGTGGAAATAAACCATCCCGAAAATAGATGTTAATTGCACAAAATGATTTCACATGTAATTACAGTAAAAGTGTAATTACAGTAAAAGTGGAAAAAAGACGTTTTTAACTTTCATACATAAGTGAGAAAAACCCGTAAATATACTAGAAATGGTTTCCTTGCACATGCACAAGTAGAGGTATGCTTGCCACGTTTGAGGGATCTTGCTTGCGTCATTTCCTTTGAGACTCTGGAGTTTATCGCACTAGTCCCTGGAAGGTTCCCATCGAGTCCCTGGAATGAACAATATGGGAAGGGGTCTTACGTTCTGAGTTCTAAGCAGTTCTAAGGGCTGGGGTTTGAGTTCCAGAGATCCTAAAAGCAGTTCTAAGGGCTGGGGTTTGAGTTCCAGAGATCCTAAAAGAAGACTCTGGAGACCAGGGCCATGAAACCCACTGGGTAGCCTTGGGCAAGCCACACTCTCTCAGCCTCAGGGGAAGGCAAGGGCAAACCCCCTCTGAGTACATCTTGTCAAGAAAGCTCCATGATAGGGTTGCCTTAGGGTCTGCAGAAATCAGAAACGACTTGAAAGCACACAACAACAACAACCACAATCCCAGGATCAGGGTGGCCAGATGTCCTCACCGCCAAGGAGAACAAGCCACCACAAAATGGAGGACCTTCAAGAAAAATGGAGGGCATTAATAATAATAATAACAACAACAACAACAACAATATATTACGGATAATATCCTGGGAAAGAAAGGGAGGAGGAGATGGTCTCCTCCCAGTCTGGGAATGATGGTGGAAGGAGCCCAGGGTCACCTCCTTCCGCGCCTCTCGCCTACTCCGGAATGGCTCTGCTGTGCTAACTCCGCTTTGAATGGAGGAAGAGGGGCTTCCCACTGGCAGATGGAGGGGAAGCCCAGCTGGAGGGAGGGACGGAGGGAGGGAGGGAAGGAGGGGGAGGCATCGGGTGAATGGGAAAGCTGGGCAGTGAATGGGGGGGAGAGACACTGGAGGGGGGGCTGGAAAGAAAAGTAAAAACTGCCTGGGTTTTCCTTAGGACTTTTCTTCCTGTTCCTCCTCATCTCTTCCTCCTCCTCCTCTTCTTCGTCCTTCTCCTCTTCTTCTTCTTCCTCCTTTTCCTCCTCCTCCTCCTCCTCCTTTTCATCTCATCCTCCTCTGCTTTCTTCTCTTCCTCTTCTTCCTCCTCCTCTACTTCTTCCTACTTTTCCTCCTCTTCCTCTCCTCTTCCTCCTCCTACTCTTCTTCATCTTCTTCTTCTGGGGTTGCAAAAGACTAGAGATCACGGCTGGATAAAACCTGTTCCCACCCAAGGCTGCATCCACACTCCAGATATACTCCAGTTTGGCAGCGCTTAACTGCCATGCAATTCCAGCGGGGCAAGTCACACTCTCTCAGCCTCAGAGGACGGCAAGGGCAACCTCCTTCTGAAGAAACTTGCCAAGAAAACCAGGGGATAGCTACGTTTTAGGGTCGCCAGAAGTCCGAAACGACTTGAAGTCCACCCAACAACAACAACAACAACAACGATCTGAAGCAATCAATTTTTTGTAATTTTTAAAGAAGTTCCTTCCGCAACTCTCTACCAATTCTTTCCCTCCAATCCTTTTTTTATGCAAGGTCTTCTCGCAGCCAGTTCATCTTTTGTCCTTTGTTAACTCTCCGTTGTGGTTTCCAACCCTTACAAGACCAAGCCCATTATTTTTATAGGGAAACCAGTCCTATTGACTTCAATAGGGCTTCCTCCTTTCTCTAGCCAAGCATTTAGGACAGGATGCAATGGGAGAAAGAGGGATTTTTAATAGGATTGGGTGCAAATGTTAGTTAAAACCAGTGTGTGTGTGAAGCTTTTTCTTGAAGGTATGTTCAATAAATGTAGCCATACATTACAGCACTGGAAATAAATGAATATAAGAAAGAAAGAAAGAAAGAAAGAAAGCTTTTCTTTCCTTAAAAGAAGTTTTACTGTTTCTTCAGTCCATTGGCACTGTGTTATCATCATTACAGTAATCATGTTATTACTGTGCTCGAGTATTATTGCCATTACAGTAATCCCGTTCTTGCTGTGATCTTTCTAGTTGTGTTGTCTATGATGCATATATATATATATATATATATATATATATATACACACACACACACACACACCATAAGTAAATACCTATACACACACACATGACATATGCTGTCGGATGGCGTACATGTATGTCTTCATACACACACACACACACACTTGCTTACATATATATATATATATATATATACACACACACACATGAACGCGCTCACAATTACATGCAATATATGCACACTACATATATATATATATATATCACTATGCACACTCACATGTCCTGTATGATGGCATATATGTATGTCTACTTATACATACATACACACAAACACACATGTATTATATGATGGCATGCATAGGTTCCTGCATGGCAGGGGGTTGGACTGGATGGCCCTTGTGGTCTCTTCCAATTCTATGATTCAATTCTATGATTCTATGATTCTATGGTATATATATATATATATATATATATATGATATATACATATACACGCATACACAGCCGCATGCACTATATGATGGCATGTATGTACCCATGCATGCACACATCTATTATGTGATGGCATATATATATATATATATAGAGAGAGAGAGAGAGAGAGAGAGAGAGTCCCACTTCCAAAGATGTCAAAAAATGAAAGGTAAATCCCAGAACGCCTTGGCTAGAAGGAGCAGGGGAAGAACAAAACATCAAGTTGCAACTCAGAGGTGATTTTTGCAATAATAAAAAAGAGGGGGAGAAAAGGGGGAGAAAAAGTGGAAGAAATAAAATTCCAAATCTCTCCTCCTCCAGAGGGGAGATCCAGCCCTCCCCAGCCTTGCCAGGGCTGCCTCTTTCCTTGCCAGATCCACGGGATTTGCCTTTCTTTGTGTGGAAAGGAAAGCAAAGGAAAAAGTGAAGGGAAGAGAAACCAGTCCCACTGACTTCAATGGGGCTTCCTCCTTTCTCTAGCCAAGCATTTAGGATGGGATGCAATGGGAGAACAGAGTGCATGCGCGCACGGGGCTGACATGCCAAAGGGGCTACCTGGCTGCCTTTCGATGGAAGGAAGGGGGGGGGGGGAAAGGTTTTAATAAATCCAAAATGGGGGATCGGAGGGGGGGAAGAGGCAGGGGGGGACCTCAACTCCCCGAGGAAATGAGAAGCAGATTGCCAGCCCTTTAATCCCAGCCAGGGAGGGCTGCGCAAAAAAGGGAGCCCAAGCATGCCTCGGTCCTGCCTTGCCTTGCCTTGCCTCTCTTGGGCACTCTTTAAAAGGGAGACCATCCCCTTTTCTTTCTCTTTCTCTCTCCCCCCCCCCCACCCACCGAAACCATGAAAGGGAAAGGAGAAGAAGGAAGCAAGGGGGGGGGGGCAGGAAAGGAGGAGAGGAGAGGAGAAAGTAGAAAGCTCATGTCTGGCCAGCATGCTTGCACCGGAGTGAGTGACAATGAGTTTGGTTGTTAAAGATACCTGAGGCAAAGGTGTAGTTCTTCCCCTACTGCAAAGGAACAATAAAAATAAAAATAAGTAAACAGGAAGTGAAGCAACCCCCAGACCCATGGGAAACCCCACAGACCCATGGGAAAACTGGGAAAACACTACAAAGGAGATTTGCTTTTGCAAATTTGATTTTCGCATTACAGTAAATGTGAAATTACTGTAATATCGCAAATGCATTTTCTCTAAACTCCCGGAATTAAAAAGATCTTGGATAACACCACTTTAATGTCAGTTTCTGTGCGACGTTGTGTGAAATCGTGAGGCTCAAATTCGCTTTTTGTTTGGGATTTGTGTGGATTAACCAACAGATTTCCCCCGCGTGATAACGTCTGTAGAGATGTTTCATCCACAGTTGGGGTCAGCTCAAAGGCAGATGACAACAACAAATTGTTAATGATTCAGTGTTCAGGTATTATTATTTTTATTATTTTTATAGGGATTTGAAATCTTGAGTTAAGTCTTGGAGGGGGTCTGCAGCAACAAAAGATATTTAAGGGGGTTCCCGGTAAAGAAAAGGTGGAGAACTACAAGCCTGGACCATACTTCTGTTTCCACTGACACCCTGTGTAATACTTGGAACTGGACTTGTTTCTCCACTGATTGTATACTGTAAGTTCACTTACATGGGCACTTGCTGGCATTAAATAGGACACATCAGCTAAAAACATTTTTATTTGCCTGAGCATTTTAATTGATTCAACACTATGCTATGTTTTAGTGGTTGATGGTGTTTTTTTTTTTTTTAATATCTCTCCTTTTTGTATTTTTACTGTACTTTACTGGTGATCTTTGTGTGATACTCTGGAACCCTTTTTGTAGGAGAAAGATGGTGTAGAATATGTTTAAATAAATAAATATTAGAAAGAGCTAGTGTTTAAGGAATATGGGTCTGTCCCAGGCCACATAGAGCTTTATAGGTTATAAATAGCACCTTGAATTGGGCCACATGTGCTTTCATCTGACATTTAACTAATTCTCCTGACATTTAACTAATTACATATATTAATTATATCATTTGAGGCTGTAAAACCAGATATAGATTACCATGGAGACAGTCCTATTGTACAGAGAGTTACTTATGAGTAGACACATACACAATTATAGGCAGCATCATGATGTCTAGCATCCAGATCATAAGAAGCAATGGTCACACTCTATTCTGCTTTTGGTGTATTGTCTCCAATTCAGGGCACCACAATTCATAGTATGAATTTCAAAAATGATTATGAATTGATGGTTGACAGGCTAAAATGTATCCATGGGAGAAAAAGATGGTAAGAGAGCTGGAAATCAGGAGCCTGAAGGCTCTAAATGTGCTTAGCCTGAAAGAGAGAGGGTGAAGAGATGAGATGATGCCCATCTTCATATATCTGAAGAGTCATCATATAGATCATGTACCACATTTATTTTTTTATTTCTCTCGATGGTAGAATGCAAGTTAACAGGTACAGATTACAAGAAAGGGGATTTCAGCTAAACATTGAAATTCTTGTTAAACTTACCTTCATTAGAAATTCATAAGTAGATCTGGAAGATCACCTATCAGAGGTGCTGTAGTAGTGGATTTCCTGCATATACAGGGGATTGGGACTGGATCTCTAAGGTCCCTCCCAACACTGTTCTAGGACTGTAATAAAAACAATTTGCATAATTTTTCATGTGCTTGTTTATTTTATTTTTTTATTATGCTTGTTGAAGGGCAAAAAAGTGGGAGAACATGTCCCACCAATGCGAAATCTAATTTGCTTTTGGATTTGTCCTAGCATATGATCATGTTAGATGACCTATATCAGGCAGAAGATATTTGGGGAACTAATGGTGGGCAGGAAATTTACAATTCTGTTATTTTCCAGGGAATACTGAGCTGGATTTCTGGGTATGTATAAAAATGGCACTGGCCATGTCCTGGCTTCACTTTCTGCTGATATTCCTTCAGATACAGAGTGCAGTCCTTTACACTGATCCTAATAACCGCTGGGACTTGTAACTTTCTTTTCCATTTAAATACAAATTATAGAAATTATGATTTTGTGTTCAGTACTAATTTCTATGTTGTTACCTGCCCTCAAGTCAACCATGATCATGGTGACCCTGTGGATGAGACATCTCCAAGACCCTCACACGGTCTGCCTCTCTTTCTACTGCTTTCCACCTTTCTTAGCATTACTGCCTTTTCTAATGATTCATGCCTTCTTATGATGTGGCCAAAGTATGACACCTTCAGTTTAGTCATCCTGCCTTCCAGGGAGAATTTGGGCTTGATCAGTTCTAGAACCTATTTATTTGTCTTCGTGGCCAGTATCCTCAGCACTCTTCTCCAGCCCCACATCACAAATGAATTATTTTTCTTCTTATCTGTTTTCTTCACTCTCCAGTTCTCACATTCATAGATGGCAATGGGGATTTGGACTATCCTCACTTGAAAAGCTTGGATTATCCTTGCTTTAGTGTTCAGACTTATATCTTGGCACCTTAGGATCTTGTCAATTTCTTTCATAACTCCCCTTTCCAGTCTTAGCTTTCTTCTGATTTCTTGACTGCAGTCTCTATTTTAGTCAATATTTAATCCAAGGTATGAGAACTTTCAATTTTCTCATTATCTAAGATGTGGTCATTATTTTTGTTTTCTTAATATTCAGCATCAAGCCTACATCCACACTTTCCTCCTTGATCTTGTTCATTAATTGTTCCAGGTCCTTTTTGGCTTCTGCTAATAGTATTGTGCTGTCTGCATATCTTAGTTTGTTAATTTCCTTCCCCGATCTTTACTCCTCCTGCCTCTGAATCTAAGCCGGCTGTGTGTACAATATTTTCTGCATACAGGTTGAAAAGATATGATGATAGTATGACTCTGTTGATTGCAAGATCGGCAGATTGGTCATTCAAGGCCCGGATGCTGCACAATGGATGAGCTCGTGTCACTAGTCCCAGCTTCTGCCAACCTAGCAGTTCAAAAGCATGCAAATGCAAATAGATAAATAGGTACCACTTCGGTGGAAAGGTAAACAGCTTTCTGTGCAATCATGCTGGCCACAGAATCACAGAGTAGTCTCTGACAACGCTGGCTCTTCAGCTTAGTAACAGAGATGAGCACCACCCCCTATGGTCGGACACGACTTGACAACCTTGTCAATGGGAAATACCTTTACCTTTACCTATGCAGCTAGCACCTAATCATGGGGGACACACTGATCTGTGTGCATGTAACTATTCCAACATGATGTTGAGATGTCTTGCTTGCATCTTAGTTCTTTGCACCTGTTTCTCTAAAAAAAAAAAAACACCCAAAGAACATCCACATGAAGCATCCTTGAGCTTATCTGTGCATATATGCAAAACACATATGAGGGTTTGATTTTTAACTTTGTTCTGTTTTTACACTGGTTGTTCCCCGCCCCGATTGCCACGCAGAGAGGCGGGTTATAAATAAAAAATTATTATTATTATTATTAACACGATCTTGGCTCCCCAGAATTATTTCTTTTTGGCAATTGTCCAACAGCAGCCATACAAATCAGCTGCTTGCTACACATAAAGTACATAGATTCTCTAATGCCTCATTTACATCTCCTTGGATTATAAAAAATATTCCCTTTGCTGACATTGTCAGTATTGGAAGATCAGACCAATCCATATGCTGTACTGATTTTGAAGGCCCAAAAGGATGCTGTTAATCTCTTCCAAACCTTGAAAATATTGGAGGTTTTCCAGACAGTCCATTGAAAGTTTTCCCTTCAGAAATGTTGAGTGTGGATTCTGAGACTTTCAAATAAGACCTTTCACTTAGTATATGATATTTTACACCAGTCTAATTCCTGTTCTTTTAAATCCTTCTTCAAAATCCACTTCCTTACCATGAGATTTCTGAGCCATAACAATACTGCCTGTAGCTCTCAACTTCAATTAACTAACTATATATAAACATTTTTTGGAAAAGTGAGCATAATTTAAATGGGACCTTTCTGTAGTGAAATCTGTTTTTCCCTCTGTTGGAATAATTATCTCTAGAGAACTTTTTGTGACCTACCTTGGGTTCCAATATTTGGGAAAGGTGGGAGCAGAGGCAGGGACCTCAACTTTGTTTGCTGGTGGGAGGGAGCTGGTCATGTCATCTTGCATCACCCCGGATGGCTAACTGGCTTTTAAAGTGAATTTCAGGGGTGGAATAGGGAATTAAAGCATATCTGCAACACTATGGCTACAGCTATTTAAAATATTTAGGTTGATTTCCATAATAAATCAGAATAAATAAAATAAAGGAATTGTGATTATTTTAGCGTGCATGGTGTATATTAAATATCTGCAGTAGAAACTAGCTGGTCTTTTGTATTAATTAGGGCTGCTAAAGTCCAGTATCATGCATAAAATATTTTTGCAATGAAATAGCGGATTGAAACAACATATGATTTTACAAGAAAAAGAAGATGAAGCCCATTGACAGTGAAAACTCCAAATTTCTATTTGTGGAGATTTTAAGAAACGGAACAAAGAGGGTTTTGAATTATAAAGCTCTAAATGAGTAAAGTCATGTCTTTGAATATAAAGATGATTAAAAAGACAATATAATGTGTAAAAAGATATTTACAAGTTTAATCTCTTTCATTTGGACTATGATTTTAATTACTTGGACACGGGAAGGAGTGAATATAAAAGCCTACGTTGTGTACTTTCTCTTTAAATGGCATTCCACTGTAATTTTGTGCTCTTCAATTCTTTTCAGCCTCCTCTAAAAATCTCTCTCCCTCTCCCTTTCTCTCTTGTTCTTTGTAAACCAGTGATCAATGATTTCCTCTCAGCCAGGTTTAAAACCCAGCATTCCATCCTTCATTCATTATATTTTCATATGACAACATTATTCAAGTAACTTTCCAAATCCGTTATGTGTATACTTACATAGCTTTCCATAGAGTCATCAGATATAATGTTTTATTTCACTTCCAAATGTTTTATTTCAACCCCTTTCCCACTGGATACCCATTGGCTTATATGCCTTGTCAGTGCAAGAGCCACAGTTAAAAAGTATGGTTAAAAATAAGAATCTAGGGATCTGGGGCCCTTTTACACTATACAATTATACCTCTATGATTCTACTTTAGCTATTGTGGCAACATTTTACAGAATCCTAGGATTTTCAGTTGAGCTAGGGTTTTTTTAGAAATCTCAACCAGAGAGCTCTAATGTCTCACCAAACTACAAAGCCCCAGGATTCCATAGGATGTTGCCATGGTAATTAAAGCAGAATCATAATGCTATAATTGTGTGAGATCCCTAGTTTTAGGAGCTGAAGGGTGAAAATGCATCAGAATTATATTGCTGACCTCTTCACTGACCAAAATGTGATCTATGGATAGAAAAAGATGGAGATAATGTGTTGGATCCAGACATTGCTATATTTAGTCATGCTTGGAGTAGAGCAGGGGTAGGCAACCTTTCCCCTTTAAGGGCCAAGGGACTTCAGCTCCCAGAAGCCTCAGCCATGTTGGCCAATAGTCCCATGTTGGCCAATAGCTCCTGGGATTCTGGGAGCTGAAGTCCCTCGGCCCTTAAAGGGGAAAGGTTGCCTACCCCTGGAGTAGACCAATTGACAACGTGACCATGTCTGCCTATAAAAACACTATAAAATAAAACACTATAAAATTCTGCCTACAAAAGACACTGAGAGTTGACTCGAAGGCACGTGAATATACAAACACCACTGAAGTCAGTGGAACACACTCTAGAGTATGTAGAGAGATCTTGTAGCCCCTTTGAGACTAACTGAAAGAAAGAAGTTGGCAACATGAGCTTTCGTAGACTTCAGTCTACTTCCAACATCTTTTTTTCTGTTAGTCTCAAAGGTGCTACAAAATCTCTTTACATACTGATTCTACAGACTAACACAGCTATATCTTTGAATTCTAACACTTTAGAGTAGACACAGGATTCAGCAGGTCTTTTAATTCCATAGCACTTTTCCTGTTTAGAGTTCTTCCATTTATCCTGGAAACAACCCTCAATTGGCAGGGTGACCAGATGTCCTCCTTTTCCAGACTGTGTCCTACATTTCAACCTTCTGTCCAAGAGGAATTCCACAATGTTCTCCATTTTGGGTGCAACTAAGAAGCTCATTGAGGAACACCATGTTTGCTGCTTCCCTTTGAGAAATTTATCTACTTGACAACCTTTCCTTGTTGCAAGTAGGAGGACAAGATGGATCCTTCTCAAGTTCTTTTTTCCTAGGAGCAGCAGCAACACACAAGACTTGCCTCTGGAGCTCAGGGCATGTTTGTTTTTCAGCGGAGAAAAGGACAGCAAACATGATGTTAGTCAATGGAATGCTTGAGGACACAGTAAAAATATTGAGAGGTTTTTCCCCTTAATTTCAGAACAACAGACAAATGAAAGGAATAATTTAAATGTAGATTTAGTCAAGTAAAGTACAATTGCAAGCATATGATTTGCTCAGAGTTGCATAAGTATATTGCAAGCCAACATGGCATTTTAATGAAGCTAAGTTCATCAGAATCATATCGTTGCGTGCATAATAAAGTACAGTATATATATATATATATATATATATATATATATACTGTATATGTACTATAGCTACAAATAAATATGAAGTGAATTTACGTTTACATTAGTGTTTTTAGCTTTAATTTTATAATGTCCTACCTTGTCCTCCTTTGTGGTTATAACATCTAGTCACTTTGTCTATTGGTCTACTCCAAGCATGACTAAATATAGCAATGTCTGGATCCAACACATTATCTCCATCTTTTTCTATCCATAGATCGCATTTTGGTCAATGAAGTTGGTTTGCCATTGTTTTCTTCTGAAATCTAGCTGACAGCACCTGGTATTCCTTGATAGTTGCCATTTCAAGTACTTAAAAAGGCCTGATCCTACATAGCTTTCAAGATCAGATGGAATCTGGAGCCTTCAGGGTATTTAGGCAATTTGGTGGCAAGTGCCTCTGATAAATCTGATGCCAAAAGGCATTGTGTATAGAGAATTCCCCCCTATGGAAATAACAAAGCCAAGCACATTTAAGGAAATTATCTATCACATCAGATTTTAAGAAGGGTGGTTAAAATGCTGATGAATGAATATAGTATAACATGATGAGTTAGGGCCACTAAAAGGACCAAATGGATAGGTTCTACTAGATACTACCATAAGTACCGAGATGTTTTACTTTATAACCCAGTGTGATTAAACTGCATGAAAATTAAGATGTGATAATGCTACAGTAAAATAAGTCTTAAAAAATAAATAGGCTTCTAGCAAAACTGCAACGTTAAAAAAATACTGTTGGGAGATATTTCTAGAAGGGTAGTCGTGTAGGTAGAACTTTCATATGGAAAGAATCTATAGTGGAGTAGAAGGGAGAGCTAAGAAATACAACTTCCATTTGTTAAATCTATCATTATTGGGTGTATTATTGACTTGCACACTGGCCAATTCATACAACCAGACTGGAGGGGAAATGGGAATGTGGGTCGAGTAGAGTTCAGCACATACTGGAGTCATACGATAGCCTTACCACATGCCCAGTGCAATGCAGTTCCCATCTCCTGTGGCTGTCAAGATTCATCCCCATCTTTGGACTTTGACATATGTCTTCATGTCAACTGAACCCAAGTAAGTATTGTGTTGAGTTCCAATCTATTCCCAGCAGTCCACAGTAAAGAAGAAGGAAAACACTAATGGCAGTCTGGGCAGCAGTTTCTGGAGCTCTTTTCTTATTGCCTGCTTTGTTATCCTTGGCCTCAAAGTCTTGTCTCACTTTGTATTGCACTTTGCTGTTTTTGGCTATGAGCTTTGGACTGACCTTATCTACCTGGCAGAAGCTGTTAGGGGCCATGGCTAGCTGTACTTCACTCTGGACTGGATCTCAGTTTCTGTAGTATCTGGAACTAGAAAAAGTTGCAGCTCAGTTGACCAAACAAGAGTTAGACATTTGGGGGGAAAAATCTCACTCCCTATTCTGCTGAGTTTCTCTTAGGGGTGAAAAGAATATTCAGAAATATTGCCAAGAAAGGTCAGAAAAAAGATTGGGTTGGTTGTTTGTTTTTGAGAGAGAGAGAGAGAGAGAAAGAGTTGGGAAACCTTGATGAGAAGAATCCTAAATATTTCTGTGCATGTTTTATTAGCAGAAACATTATTTTCTCCATAGAAAATTATGTCTTCTGTGCAAGAAAATTGCTACCTGCACTGAAAACGCCATTTGGTGTGCAAAACCCCATGTACATGTCTTTAGAAACTGCTCGGCCTTTAATGATTTTCTCACAATGAGGGGGAAAAGTGGTAAAATTTATTTCTTTCCTGCAAGAATGAAATTTAGGAAGCTTTAGATTCCTAGTTTCTCCTAATCACATATGCCTTATCTTCCCATCTTTGGCATTGAAAAATGTTATTTTCTTTCCACGCTGAAATTCACACAATATTTACTGCATTTTTCTAATTTACACATCTGTTTGTGCAGTATCTCTAATTTAAATCATGTTCCTCACTGAATAAAGTGTGTTTCTGTGTATTACTTTCAAGTATATATCTTTTAACCATTCATATTTTAACTTATGCAAAATGCTTCAATAATGTATTATTTTTCAGATATATCCTGTGAGTCTCACTTAAATGCAAAGGCTTGATGTGAGGTGCACGTTTTCTTAAAACAGGTCTTGAGATGTGTTCTAAGGAAGTGTGCACCTTTTGTTGCAACTGTCCTGTCAAACAAAATGTTTGTCAGTCACTAGCAAGAACAGGTGGCCATTTTTTAAAAATTGGGAGTTTGAGACTACTCTATTCAGAGGAAGAAACTGCTCACTATGGATAAAGGAGAAATTTGTTTGGTTCATATCTTAATACAAGTTTACCTTCTTTCTCAAGTTTCAACTAATATTCAGTTATCCTACCCCCCCATCACATTTTTCCAAATTTTGAAATGAAGTTCTCCAATCAAAATATTGCATCCAAGAATGCATATATTAGGGAGTGTTACACACCCAAAATATGTGCATTAGGCAAAATAAGCATGCAAGTTAATTACATCATGAAAATGGTTTGCAAAAAATGTAAACTTGGCAAAATTGCATTAATATGCATACACTAGCAGAAATGTGCACAAAAAATGTGTATGGATCTTTATGCAAACATTAAAAAAAAAACCTTTATAGACCAGCCAAAAAATGGGGGGAGGAGGGAGAAAAAAGACTGATCCATTTGTACAGTCTATCAATCACAAAGCATGGTTTTGCATTCCTGTTATTTCCCTCTGTCCAGGTTGCTCCCTTAATTTTATGTGTACACACCATCCTGAGATCCCATGATACAGGGTTGTGTTACAAATATGTTTAAAATAAATAAATAAAAGCTCATTAAACAAGATGCCAGTTCCAGCCATAAGATAGTAAATTCTAGTTCCAGAATTCACCCTTGTTCATCTTCCTTATTGGAGTATTTATGCCTTTCTAATGCTTTCTATGTTTGTACCTTCCAACAATTCACAGATCAATACTGGGACACATGTATCCGAGCAACACTAGAGTGTAGTCAAGATGGCAAAAATTATGAATGAGAAAGACCACACAGAACAGGAGAAGCTGCAGCACTTTGCTTTTGCCTGAGCCTCCTGAGAAGAGCAAGATTCTGTTCCTCCTCTCCTCTCCCTCTGCTGAGATAAATGAGTTCAAACTATGGTTGCATTTTCAACTCAGTTTGTAGCTATTGACTTTAGCTGAGGACAAACTGAGAAAGTGGGAGGAAGAGAGAGAAACTAGGACATTTCAAAAGCAGCCAAAAAAGTAGAATGGCAGAGGATTAATTGGAAATGTCTCTGCAAAACTGGGACATTTAGAGGGTATGTACTTTTTGGAAGGTTTTACTCCAGTTTCATTGTTTTCCAGAAACAAATTTCTGTCCCATGACTACCCCTTGATTCATTTTCAGCCACTTTGACATGAGTGTATGTTCATAGTATGTTTGGTGAACCAATAACATGTTTTGCTTGGGAACAAATGCAAACTTGTTAACTTAAATCTTGCAGACTTTTATGTAGTTTCAACTTAACTCATAATTCCAAGGCACCAAGTTTTATGAGCTGTCCTTCGCATACATTAGGGTATTTATGTCTTTTTTTTTTTTTTTTTTTTTTTTTTTTTTAGAAATATTCACTAGCTTTACCAAAAAGACTGTGGGAAGGAAGTACAAAATTCTATATATTTACTACAAACTTTAACTTGCCAAAGTCCTTGGTCTGTACCCAAAATGGAAAAGACTTTTAACATTTGGAGTCTAGACATGATCTCCTCAAAAGCATTCTCAAGGGGATGTGTTTTGCTTTCCTTCATCATTTCTGTTCATCTCTTCTTGGACCTTAAACCCCTTTGGCTTACCTGGTTTTATTATAAAGACCAGTCTGCGGAGTGATTTTATTCTGTTGTATCCAATTTTACCATCTGGTCAAACTTAGCATCTTACTTTCTCTCTCATCATCTCTGGAACTTTACATGGCTTGTGTACTTTTGCAAGAGAACTGGGACCTATAACATTGTAAAAGTTTTCCTTTATCCTACATCTCATGCCAATAAAAGCCATCATCCAGTTTTGCTAGCAGCATGGTTTCCAGCTACTTTAGTAGGCAAGTTTCTCGACCTTATACCAGTCTATTCTTCCACCAAGACCATGTTTCATAAGCTTTTATTAAAACTTTTAATATAGAAGTATGCCACAGAGATTTATATTCATGGATTTGGGTCTAGACATGCCCTTCTATGAAGGAAAGGGTTATTTCCATTTTTGGAGGAAACTAGGAGGCAGGATCCAATTTCCTCATTACCTTTCTGTTACTTCTCTTTTGCTCTCTTGGGCCAGCAGGAATCCATCTAAAAAGTATTTTTTAAATAAATAAAAAGCCTGAACTTTGGGGAGGGGGAAGTCTCTTTCAAGATGCCTGTCATCCCCCTTTCCCCCATCAATAGTAAGTATATCAATAGTAAGTATATGTTACTGTACAAAGGAAAATATTACTATATTACCAGGCATTATGTCACCATGAATCAAGGGCTCTGACGTACCAGTAAGGCCATTCATGGGCTGTGGCATGACTCTGGTGACTGCCAAGTCCATCTCCTTCCCAGAAGTCTACATGATGTTTACAGGCTTCTTGGGAAGACAACCAATGGGAAACCAAGGAAGGAGCAGGGATTTTGCTCTGCTGGACCTTGAAGCAAAAGGCTTCACTCAGGTCTGGCATAGAAGCATCCTTGGCAATTGGCAATAGAAGGTAGATGTTTGGCATCCTCCTCTAGTGTTGATTCAGTGTTGGAAAAAATGGGCCCTACAAGTCCCTTTATTCCCCAGTGGTGCAACTTAAGGGACTTTGAGGGTGTAGGCAAGTGAAGTCAGATCCAGCTTAGGAACCAAGGCCTGGACTTACCTGCAAATAGCAGGAACCCACATAATGGCAATCCGCCCATTGGATTCCTGAACTGTCATCTTGCAGGTGCTCTCAACTGGGATCAGGGGATGAATACATCAGATGGCAAATGGATTATCTGATCTGTGCCTCATTCTATGTCAACACTATTCACCTGCATCTAATAAAGTTGTGGGCATATTCTCTCCCATCATGGTCTGTGTTTGAGTTTTCTGACTTCCCTACCTTAACTGGGCTGACATATTGATGCCAAGTCTGCAAATAGAAA
Source organism: Phrynosoma blainvillii (assembly GCA_026167975.1). Classification (NCBI taxonomy): domain Eukaryota; kingdom Metazoa; phylum Chordata; class Lepidosauria; order Squamata; family Phrynosomatidae; genus Phrynosoma; species Phrynosoma blainvillii. The sequence goes on along the minus strand of JANUYF010000001.1, from coordinate 17,359,840 downwards.
CATTGATATGCCCATTATCCTGAAAAGCAACACAGGAGTTTGTTACTTATAATGCATTACTTCCAATCTGTGAACTCTGCCTTGCAGTTTAAAGAAAAAGATCAAGTGCAAGGGACTCCACAGGAACATAAAAAGCTGTAATCTGCCAGGTTAGGTGATTTGCCAGTCTATTTATTTAAAATGTTCATAAACCACTTTTGTCAAAATTCATTTTCTTTGATGGCTTGAAATGGGATGAAAGAACAAGTACTATGTCAAAATACAATACACACAACGATAAACAGGAATCATCATCATCATCATCATCATCATCATCATTATCATCTTCCCCACCTCTCCTCAAAGCTCAAGGCAGGGTGCAATATAGATTAAAATAATATTTGAAAACTAGCCCAATATTTTGTACTCTGATTGACAGTGGCTTTCCAGAGTCTGGGACAGGAAGGTGTTTTAACTGGAGATGTCAAGGACTGAACCTGCAATCTTCTACATGCAAAACATGCACTTTACTGTTGAGTCATGGATTCTATCACAGAAATACATCTTTGCATTACTTATCTTCTTCTTGTAGAATACTTGAGGAAGGTTCAGTGGAATCTCGGGGTTATGTACAAAATATGAAGTCGAAGGCTTTCACGGCTGGCATCCATAGTTTTTGTGGGTTTTTTGGGCTGTGAGGCCATGTTCTAGAAGAATGTATTCCTGATGTTTCACCTGCATTTGTGGCTGGCATCTTCAGAGAAATGTACAAAATAGTTTGCAAATCACATCATCTTCAGGTATTTCCACTAAAACATAAGAAAACAAGGTCCATGAAATCTTATCCCAATTTTCTTTCCCCCCCTTACTGTCCTTTCTCCTTTCAAATAAAACAGCATTTACCCTCAAAAAGGAGGGGGGATGAAATGTGTTCAACATATGGCATCCAAGACCATTTGATATTTTAAATCTATAGTAAATGTCAGGAACAATTTTTACTGCCCTCCCTACATTACAAGCACTTGGATCATTTGTCTTTCAAAGGACTAGTAAACCTTAATTTGCTTTAGCTGCTCTCAGTGGATTTTTATTGTTTCTTACTGCTGCCTCTCAACTCGTGCAATTTGTAAAACTAAATATGAACTGCTAAACTCCATCAATCCGGTAGTATTATTTTAATATCAATTTTTACATAATTAGCCTGCAAACTGTGTTCAATTACTGACAATTAATCTTGTATACTTGGAAGGACAACATTCATTTCACAGTGAGCGGCGTCTAAAATGGAAGATGTTTTCAATATTGGGGGAGGTTGGCATATATTTTTATGCTGACAAAACAGAGCGTGACCAGAGGAGACCAATAACCAGAATGGTCCAGGGTCTAGAAAATCCTATGGAGAATGGTGGAAAGCGTGGTGTAAAATTAGCCTACATGAAAGAAAGTTAAGGATAAGCCTCCTAGTCATTTGCATTAAATAATTCCAGGACTGACATGCAGAGGATGGGACAGAAGGCAGGACTACAACAAGGGAGCAGATCCTTCTGGTTTTTCTCCCCATTTGCTCTTCCGTGCAATCGATACTGGGCACCTCATTCTGGCCTCAGAGTGAGTGACACGCCACAGAGGCTGCCGCACCAGGTAGCACAATAGGATTTGCATGTGAATAGCCACCCAGTGTCAAAACGAAGGGCCTCAGGTAATAGGAGGAGATTGGAAGAGCTTTGGGGCCAGGATACTCCAAGCTTCTCTTAGAGTATCCTGGCCCATGCAAACACTATCCCTCTTGGAAACTCTAATTTCCTTCAATTATTTTGCCTCCTCTAGCCTTCTATAGTGCCAAGTATACATAATGTACTCATTCCCATAAAGAGGAAAAAAAGCCAAGACCAAGAATTGCAATAATGTAAGATGTTGTACAAAGTCTTATGTAAAATTCTAGAACCATATAATCATACAGTTGGAAGAGACCACAAGGGCCATCCAGTCCAATCCCCTGCCATGCAGGAACTCAAAATCAAAGCATCCCCGATAGATGGCCATTCAGCCTCTGTTTAAAGACCTCCACCACTCTTGGAGGGAGTGTGTTCCACTGTCAAACAGCTCTTACAGTCAGGAGGTCCTTCCTAACATTGAGGTGGAATCACTTTTCCTGTAGTTTTGATCCATTGCTCCATGTCCTAGTCACTGAAGCAGCAGAAAACAAGCTTGCTCCATCCTCAACATGACATCCCTTCAAATATTCAAATATGGCTATTGCCAAGAAAACCCTATAATAGGTTCAACTTCGGGATGCTGTTAAGTCCAAAACAAGTTGGAGGCACACAACTACAACAACAATCATATCAAATAACTGTTACATAGTTTTTGGAAATAATATAGAGAGAGTAAATATGGAAACAGTTTTAAAATTATTTATCATTTTTAAAAAAAGAAAATTTCCCATAATCCATTTTTTAAATTTTTCTGAGGAAAAAGGCTTCTTTAAAAATACAGAAAAATGTTTTTCTCCAAAAAAATTCTGCATTTTTTTCTAGGCATCTTTAGCATTCATGAAATAAAAGGCCTAGCAAAGACTAGTGCTCACACAAAAGGGTGATGAGGCTTCAGACCTCTCCCAGCCTCATTGTATATGCTTGGCAACACTCTATTCTAAGTGGTCTGTTGACATTAGCTTTCAGGACACACAGGCTGAGCTTATCTCGTTTCCCACAAGGAAATGGGAGATGGGTAGGATGAAGCCGTACGATTGTGAAAAGTGGGGCTGTTGTTACAGCAGTAATAGATTTGATCTTGGAGTAATTGGCAGTTCTGCCTCCTTATTTATGCCTCTTCTTCTCAGCATTATCAACATAAGCATCTGTGGTGTTAGATGGGTTCTCCTTTATTATAAGGTAATAAAAATATCCAGGCAAATATATAAAAATGGCACCTTGCCCATGCTGGGATAGAAGGGACCAAATAAATATAAACTGATGAGTAATATTGCTCAAAGGGTCGTATAAATTATCCAGCACATGGTATAAACAGTAAATAGCAAAGATCTTCTCTCTCTCTCTCTCTTTTATTTTTGCTCAAGAGTTATTGTTTGATAGAGCATTAAGAGGAATCTAGCAACATTTTGTTATTGGTGCTGAATAATGGAAGTCAATATAAGCCCTCACATATCTCACACTAGCAAGAAGGAAAGGTGAATGATAAATGGCACACTGCCAGCAACTTGTTAGTGGTTTATGCAGGCACTAAGTCAACTGTGTGCTTACATATGTCTCTTTTGGGTTAATGCAGAGTTCAGTATTCCTTTTTTCCCTCTGTACTGAGCAAACTCCTCCCTAGACCTACTGTAGAGTCTCTGCAGTTCCCTTCACCATGGCCCTTTGATGCCTAGTGCAGAATGGCGGGGGATCAGAAAACCATCTGGCTGTGTTCCTGTAAGCAAGATCAAAAATGATTACATCATCTGCTGATGGCCCTGGTGGCATAGTGGTTAAATGCCACTACTGCAGCCACAAAGTTGTGAATTCAATCCCAGGGCTTCAAGGTTGTCTCAGCCTTCCATCCTTTCGTAGGTCAATAAAATGAGTACCTAGCTTGTTGGGAGTAATTGGCTTACAGTTTGCAAACCACTAAGAGAATGCTCAGTTCACTGATAAGCAGTATAGAAATGTAAATGCTATTTTTATTGCTATTGATCCCTCCAGATGAATCCAGCAGACCTCAATGGAGGATGTAATCATTTGGCATCTAGTTACGGGGACATAGCCAGACACTGCTCCAATCCCTTTCTGCTTTTGCCATTCATGAAAGGGGTGGGAGGATCCAGCTACTCTGCAGTAGCTCCAGGGTTTGTGTGTTGGTGAATGTCCACCTGTAGTTTAGAACTACTAAGTTACACAATACAGGACTGTGGTCATGGAATGAAATTGCCCATTCAATATTTCAATCAAAGCTGTCATATAATGTACATAATATTGGGATATGATCCAGCCGAAGGTTGATGGGCCTCAACAGTTACTGTATTTTATCATGTGAAATAAAGTCTAGTCCTCTGTCTAGTCCTTTTCCATGGACTACCTTCTTTTCCCATCTTCTCATCTGTTCTGTGCCAGTTTCACATGGATGAAAGAAAGCGAATGAATGAAAAAAATCCATACATATTTTGCATATTTTTGGATAAATAAATGGATGTATGCACCCAAAGCCTTAAGTGCTTGGGGTCTTGTTTCATAGATGTATGCACAGCTTTCTGTACATTTTCCAAATGTGCTTATGTCATTAAATGAGGTTTACTTGTTTTTTACAGAATGCATTGCAACCCATTACATACATAGAGATTTCCAAATTGTGCCTAGTCTCTTTTGTTAACATTGTTTCTTTTGAGTTAATGCAGTAGCCTCTTTTGTTAACATTGTTTTTGTCCCTTTCCTTCTTTTCTTTATTATTTTTTTTTTTTAAAAAAACAATATTTATGTCCTTCACTTCTAGATCAACAGTCAAGGTATCTAATAAAGTGAAATATTCAATAAGCATAGCAGTAAAACACCAGCATGAGCAATATCAATAAAATCCTCTCAAAGCTACAGCCAAAAGAGGGGAGGAGGTCAAAAACAGAAGAACAAAGTACCATTTCACACTACACAATTACAGTGCTATGATCCAACTTCAATTGCTATGGTTGCATCCTATGGAATTCTGGGATTTGCCATTTAGGGAGTAGTACTTAGAATTCTCAGACAGAGAGTTCTAGTGGCTCAACAAATTACAAATCTCAGGATTCCTTAGCAGGTAGCCATGGCAATTAAAGTTGAATCATACTAGTATAATTGTCTAGTGTGAAAGAGCCCTCAGATAACACAGCTATGAAGCATTAGGGACCTGCCCAAAGAAGTAAGACAGTCTTGGCTGGCTGTCAAAAGGAGAGCATTGATGGATCCAAGGAAAACTGCTCATGGAAGATTCTTCCAAATTCTGGCCCCTCTACTAGAGAAGGTGGTATCTCTCACTCCCATCCCACTAGCAATGGGCTAAAAATCAGGTTTGGTGGTAGATGGCCCCGTGGAGAAGAGGGCCCAGCTCTTTCCCCTAGGAATGAGAGAAACAGGAGGGCCAAGACCCATGAGTCTAAAATGAGCATGTAGAAGTCTATTAAAACAGTGCTACTCAATGGTGATCCATAGAATGGTACCAGTCTGAGAGCCACCACAGCTTGTCCATTGTGAGTTTCCACAAAACTATGCTAGTATGATCAAAATAATGTGGCACAAATATGAACCAGTTCCTGATGTGGCGTGGTTCAGCACCTTGGACAACTTGAGAGGCATTGATTTAAAGCATGTGGAAATTATCCAGTCACATTTGAGGAGGCTGATCCTGTCCTTTCTGAGTACAAAAGTAGCATCTGCATGGGATAGCCAATGTTGTGGGAAAGATCCACAACGTAAGGGTAATTTCAATGTTCCCAGTCCCATAGGACTAATTTCATAGAATCATATTGTTCACAGAGACCTCAAGAGCCATCCAGTCCTACCCCCTGCCATGCAGGAAGACACCATAAAAACACCCACAACTGATGGCCATCCAACCTCCAAAGAAGGAGACTCCACCACACTCCAAGGGAGTGTGTTCCACTGTTGAACAGCTCTTACTGTCAGGAGGTTCTTCCTAATGTTCATGTTGAATCTCTTTTCCTGTACTTTGAATCTACTGCTCCAGGTCCTATTCTCTGGCGCTGCAAAAAACAAGCTTGCTCCATCCTCAATATGACACCCCTTCAAATATTTAAACAGAGCTAGCATATCACCTCTTAACCTTCTCTTCTCCAGACTAAACATACTCAGCTCCCTAAATCTCTCCTCATAAGGCATAGTTTCCAGACCTTTCACCATTTTGGTTGCCCTCCTCAGGACATAGTCCAGCTTGTCAGGTCAGCTAAATGGCATCTAGAGTAAACAAACTTCCAAAGAAGGAAATTCCACCATACTCTGACTCGGCGTATTCCACTGTCAAACAACTCTTACTGTCAGGAATCTCTTCTTAATGTTGAGGTGGTATCTCTTACTGTAGCTTGAATCCATTGCTCTGGGCCCTGTTCTCTGGTGCTGCCACAAAGAAACTCGATCCATCTTCAGTATCTCTCTCTCTCTCTGGCTTTTCTTCACAAACAAAGATTCAGGAAGGACTCATCCCACTCTTTCTGCAAGTGTGCTGATGACTAAAAAGGTCAATCCAAGATAAACAAGTCCGGTTGCAGAAAGCACAGCAGAAGGTCTCCTTGGGTGATGTTTCCAGGTTGTGATTCTTTCTGCATTGTTGTTTCTCTTCGAGACTTGTTCAGCGTGAGTTCTCAAATAATGCTGCAGGAGGAACTTCCTGACAGTAAGGGCGGTTCGAGAGTGGAACACACTCCCTCGGAGAGTAGTGGAGTCTCCTTCCTTGGAGGTCTTTAAGCAGAGGCTGGATGGCCATCTGTCAGGGATGCTTTGATTGGGAGTTCCTGCATGGCAGGGGGTTGGACTGGATGGCCCTTGTGGTCTCTTCCAACTCTATGATTCTATGATTCTATGATTCTATGATTGTGGATAGTGCGTCTCCATGCCTCCCGATGTGAGGCCAGGGTGGACCATTGTTGGTGATCAATTTGGCCGAGCCTGAGATGTTGTTTCAGGGAGTCCTTGTATCGCTTTTTTGGAGCGCCCCTCTTACGCTGACCCTTGGCAAGTTCACTGTAGAGTACTATTTTTGGGAGGCCGTGGTCCTCCATCCTAGAAACGTGCCCTGCCCAGCGCAGCTGCGTTCTCAATAGGATGGCCTCAATGCTGGTGATCCCTGCTTGCTTAAGGACAGCAACATTTGACACATAGTCAGTCGAGTGTATATTTAGGATTGTGCATATACATCGCTGATGAAAGCGTTCGAAGAGTCGTAAGTGTTGGTGATAGGTGACCCATCTTTCAGACCCATAAAGGAGAATAGACAGTACAATGGCTCTATACACACTGATTTTTGTGCTTCCCCTCAGGTGTTTGTTACTCCAGACTCTTTTGTAAAGTCTTCCAAATGCGCTATATGCCTTTGCTAATCTGTGATCTATCTCTTTGTCAATCTTGGCATCTGAGGAGATGATGTTTCCCAGATAGGTGAATGGCTGAATGGACTTGAGCACAGATTTGCCTATGGTGATGTGGGGATGGTGGTGTTCGTCCTGTGGTGCAGGCTGGTAGAGAACTTCCATTTTCTTCAGATTGACTTCCAGCCCAAACAGCTCTGCAGCTGTTGTGAAGCAGGATGTTAGGTGCTGCAGAGCTGCTTCTGTGTGGGCAACAAGAGCAGCATTGTCAGTGAAGAGCAGCTCATGGACTAAATAGTTTAGAGTCTTAGTGCGGGCCCTCAGATGGCTTAAGTTAAACAAGCTACCATCAACATGGTAATGTATATAGATGCCGTTTTCTTCTTCGAGCTCTGCTGTAGCCCTTTGGATCATCATGCTGAAGAAGATTGTTAATAAAGTTGGAGCAAGAAAACAACCTTGCTTCACTCCATTAGTTATTAGAAAGGGCTCTGAAAGAGCATCGCCATATCTGACTTGACCGTGCTGGCCCTCATGTAGTAAGATAATCATTTTGAGGAATTTGGGGGGCCATCCTAGTCTTTCCAGGATCTGCCACAAACCTTTTCTACTCACAGTGTTGAAGGCTTTGGTGAAGTCGACAAAGGTTCCATACATTCCCTTGTTCTGCTCTCTACATTTCTCTTGCATTTGTCTAAGGGCAAATACCATATCTGTAGTACTCCTATTGGCTCTGAAGCCACACTGGCTTTCAGGAAGGAGTTCTTCTGCAATAGCAGGAACTAATCTGTTCAGGAGTATCCTTGCAAGGATTTTTCCAGCAATAGAGAGCAGTGTTATACCTTGATAGTTTGAGCAATCGGATTTTGCTCCTTTTTTCTTGTACAGGGTGATGATGACTGCATCTCGGAGATCTGATGGCAGTTCCCCTTTTTCCCAGCAACTCACAAGGAGTTTGTGGAATTTAGCATGGAGTACATGACCTCCATGTTTCCAAACCTCAGGTGGAATTCCATCAATCCCAGCTGCCTTGCCATTTTTCATCTGGTGTATGGCCTTAAGGGGCTCTTCCAAAGTGGGAGCTATGTCCAGTTCATTTTTCATTGGTTTTTGTATCATATGTTGGATAGCTGAGCCTTGGACTACTTGGTTGGCACTGAAGAGACTTTGAAAATGTTCAGCCCATCGATTCAGGATGGAGGCTTTATCAGTAATTAGTGTTTGACCATCTGTACTGTATAAGGAGCTTTGGACCTGATAAGTAGGTCCAAACACTGCTTTAAGAGCTTCATAAAATCCTCTAAGATCACCCAGATCTGCACAGCATTGTGTCTTTTCTACTATATTGATCCACCACTTGTTCTGAATGTCTCAGAGTTTTTGTTGAAGTTTACTACATGTGAAATGGAAATCTGCTTTTCTTACATGGCAAGTTGGTTGGGCGAGGTATGCCTGGTGAGCAGTTCTCTTCTTTGCCAACAGCTCCTGGATCTCTTGGTTGTTTTCATCAAACCAGTCTTGATTTTTCTTGTGGGAGAACCTGAGGGATTCTTCCGCAGACTGGAGTATACTGTTTTTGATACTGTAGGAGAAGTATCTGTAGGGTGGTCTTCAAGTTTTGTTTGCAGATTTGTCTGCAAGTTGTAGCTTGTTGAAGATTGTTGACTTGGAGTCTCCTCTTTAAGATGCCACCCCTCTTAGGTTTGAGCTTAAGATGAAGATTTAGTTTACATTTTACGAGGCGATGACAAAGAAACTTGATCCATCTTCAGTATGACATTCTTACAAACGGGGCTATTGTATCACCTTAACCTTTTCTTCTCCAGACTAAACATATCCAGCCCCCTATGTCACTCCTTATAGGGCATGGTTTCCAGACCTTTCACCATTTTGTCACCCTCCTTTGGACATGCTCCTGCTCGTCCACACCCCTCCTAAATTGTGGTGACCAGATTTGGACATAGTATTCCAACTGAGACCTGACCAAAGCAGAATAGAGTAGAACTATTACTTCCTTCAATCTAAACTTTATACTTGTATTGATATTGATATTTGTGGATACCTGACTCTCCCATCACTGACGAATTTGTAATAGAAGCATCACGCTTCAGGGTAAAGGAATTATTAGTATTAGTACTACTATTAATATTAGTATTGCTTGGTAGTCTGTATTGCAGTTATAAAGTTGTAACTTAGAGTAACCTAAAAATTTTTTGAAAATATTCAAAATGGTTGGAAAAGGTGTTGTTGTTGGTGGTGGTGATGAAGAGTCTTGGACAGATGAGACTCTACTTATTCTGCAGAAGATTTGCACATAGTTGTTTTATGCAGAAAACAGGATTTTCTGTTTAGGAAAGAGCATTTTCTGCATGGAACATAATATTTCAATGCAGAAATATTAATTCCTGTGCATAAAATGCTGTTTTCTGAAAGAAAATGCTGTAATTTGGGGATTTATTCTGTGTAAAATTCACACAAGGTTGATTTGCATCAAAAACAGCTAGAAAACAGGAATTAATATTGTGGTGTTAAAATATTATTTTCCATGCAGAAAATGCTACTTCCCCACATAGAAAAAACAATGATGTGTGAATCTTTCACATAATAATCCCTGATTTATGAGTAGTCTTTGAAAACTGATTTCTTAAAATGCAAAAACTTTCTTGAAATGCAAAGAAAACATCTGAAATTATTTGTTTCTACCTTCAAGAAGAAACCTAGTGAAGAATTACATCCTTACCCTACATCCATCTCATTTCCCTCTGCTGCAACCCACTAGAATATTTTGTGTCTTCTCCTGCCACACACAAACTTTCACTTACATTCAGTTCTTAGTATTTAGGATGCCACGTGAATGGTAGGAGTAGACAGTCTGGATTTCATTGCTGTAGTTAAAATAATGATCAAATGTTGCTTTTAAAAAATGGAGAGGAGGGCTTTCCAAATCAGCTGGAAAGTTGTGTATTTACTGCAGGATAGTGCAGAATCTACAAACAGTGGCAGTATCTTTCTCTGCTCTTTTTTCTCCTTTTTCTCTTGGCAGTAGACGACAACTTTCAAGAAAGATGTTATCACAGCCTTGCACCTGCTAAACATAAATCCTAAGTGTGTGCGTACAGCTGGGCAAGTTCTGTAGGATGTGATCCAGGTGACCCTCTCAGGAACCTGAGAAACTGATGAAAGAGAATGTAACTTTTAACTGGAGCAGAGTCACATGTGAATGGTAAGTTGACATGTGAACAGCTAGAACATGTCATGCCAGGAATCCTTCAAACAGCAGTTGTTGTTTTCACAAGTGCTGCTCTCTTGCACCTGTACAGCAGCCACCTCACCAGGATGTGCATATCAATATGTCTAGCTGTAGCAAGAGACCCAACTGATACAGATAATTCCTCATTTTTTTTTACTCCTGCAAAGTCCCAGGCAGTCAAAAGGTGACAAACCTGGCACTGCCACTAAACCTAAGCCAGCTGCAAAAACAAAGGGGCTTCTGGATTTGAAATCACTGCATTGTTCTACTTTAAAGAAGAAAAGTGTTACTGTCTACAGAGTGGGCTCTGATTTACTCAAGGAGGTGACTTTTCTCTTTCTGAAACTTTGGTTATACCACATTTCTGTTCTTGCTGGCTAGTCCTTTGCCTCATTCCTATGGCAAAGGTGTAAAGAAAAGGAACTTTGCTATATAAGGCAAATGAGGAGTTTAAACCAGCATTTTGTCTCCAAAGTTCAATCACATATCTCCAGAAAACATACAGGGCTAGTAGGAAAGCAATAAATCCCTTCTGTAGTTCTTGCTCAGCCACTACTGTTCAGTGAATGCACCCTCTGAGCTTGGTGTCTTGCTTCTACTGTTGTTGTTCAAAGTTGTTCACATATCAAAACCAAGACAGCCCCTGCCTACAGGTTTACTACGGTTAAAAAGAACACAGAACAAAAAGAAAACATACAAAGATGAAAGAGGAAAACAAGGACAACCAAGCACCATTTCTTAAAATTACATCCTCCTCTTCCTCCTGCCTTTTCCCCAATATTGCAACTCAGGGCACCTTACTTGCAAAATATTAAAATCAGAACAGATTAAAAGCATACAAAACATCAGTAAAAATAAATAAAAGTTAGGTTTAAAAGGCAACATTATTATTATTATTTTGTTAATTTTCAAAGATATCAAAGAACAACAAAACAACACACCATTGCATTCCTAAAAGCTTTTTAGAATAGGACAATTTCTATTTGATGGCAGAAGGAGAGCAAGGAAATAGCCATCCTAGCCTCACCAAGGAGGGAGTTTAAAAGTCTGGGAGGTGTCACTAAGAAGGCCCTTTTCATTGGACCCATTGGACATGCCTGGGAAGTAATGGGAGCGGGACAGGATTTGGTCTCTTAGCTTACCTAACTGTTGCCTTGCTACCTTTTTGTAAATGCTTGTAGAGACTGGTTATCATTAAAATTGAGAGGATAAGGAATGGGAGTTGTGGGTATTCTTAAGCCCCCTCCACTAACAATTCAAGCATGGGAAATCTGACCATTTTCTGACTTTTCACTGCAAAGATGCTGCACAGCTTCCCCTTTAGATTCCTTACAGGAATGGGGAAACAAGTCTGGGACTTGGGGGGGTTGCAGACTGCCAGAAATAGTGCAAATTGAGTCCACTTTTAGGGTTAGGGTTAGTGCTAGGGAATCATGGGAACTGTTTTTTTTCCCCTGAGACATTGAGCCTTCTCTGTCAGAGAGCTCTGGTGCCACAATAAAATACAGTTCCCATGATACCCTAACCCTAACCCTAAAAGTGGACTCAATTTGCACTATTTCTGACAGTCTGCAGCCCCCCTTTGTCTATCATGTCTGATCAGAAACGGGAAATTTTTCAGCTCATGCCAGCTTGTGCCACTGCAACCAGTGAGTAAATCAGATGCTGTTTGTCAGATGGACACAATATCCTTCCCCTGTAGGTGGTCTCTGTTTCATTAGGCTTCAGATTGATGGTACCCAACAGTAATCCAAAAATGTACAATGGATACATCCACCTCATTTTTCATTAACGGTATTTCCAAACACATGGGAAGCAAGTAGAAACCATAGATTTTTGCCTGGCTTATTTTTATCCTTGAAGACTCAATTGATTATCCAACATCACTGTTGGATTCTTGCTGTTCCCGTTATAAGGATGTCTGGTATATAACTAGGGGAGACTGACATTTGGCACAATCTAGCCATTTCAGCATACTGTAAGGAAAAAAAATAGTTGGAAATAAAGCTGATAAAAGTCCTGCTTTTTCTTAAGATTAGATGAGCTTGGCTATGGGGCTTCTCTGTATTACCTGAAATTAGATGCTTCATCCTAGAGCTAGATATTCCACCATCATCCAATAAACTACAGTAGATTACTCTCTCCAACTTTCCCACTTAAAACCAACTTTTTCTTGAAAGTTTCACTTGGCATCAAAAAAATAAGAAGTTTCAACTGAAAAAACTATACATACTTTGGGTGTTTGGTGTAGTGGATGATGTCTAAAGTTTTACTCAAAATTTACCCTCTCCTAGCTGGACTCCACCAAACCTGATGGAAACATCATTCATCTGTGCCCCAATTGCTGGTGTAGGGAAAAGCTGTCCCCTTTTCTGCTTGGGTTCAAGTATGGAACATCAGTTAAATGAACATAGAAATTTATTTAATGATACAGTGCAGCTCCAGATGTCTTTATCAACCATATGGCCTTACCATTTAGAGCAGGGGTAGGCAACCTTTCCCCTTTAAGGGCCGAGGGACTTCAGCTCCCAGAATCTCAGAAGCTATTGGCCAACATGGGACTATTGGCCAACATGGCTGAGGCTTCTGGGAGCTGAAGTCCCTCGGCCCTTAAAGGGGAAAGGTTGCCTACCCCTGATTTAGAGCATGCACCTTACCATTTAGCACAATTTTGGAACATCTACCTAGTAAGAGCTTACAACTCATATAAAAAAAATAAAAAGAGAATACTGGAAATATGTTAGCCAGTCATGCAAGAACAGCCATTGATCCATAATGGAAAATTACTAGGCAAAAACTAAGCAAAAACTAGTCATATTGAACCTTTCTTGTTGTTAGCTGCCCTCCAGTTGATCTCATCTCATGGCTACTCTGTGGATGAGACCTCTCCAAAAACCTCTATCCTCTTGCTTATGGCTTATATATTCAGGCCCATGACCTTCCTATCCATATGGTATGTGGTCTTCCTCTCTTTCTGCTGCCTTCTACCTTCCCTAGCATCAAATGAGTTGATTTTCATCCTGTCCACTTTTTTCACTGTCCAGCTCTCACATCCGTACATGGTGATAAGGAATACAATGGATTGGAAATTCTAACTTTGGAGCTCAGCTGTATTAGGATCTTGTCTATTTTTTTTTCATCACTGCCCTTGCCATTCCTAGTCTTCTGATTTCTTGACTGCAGTCTCCTTTCTGATCAATGTTTGATCCAAGGTACAAGAAATCTTTAACTATTTCAATTTCTTCATTGTCTAGGTTGAATTTATGCTGGTCTTCCATGCTCATTATTTTTGTTTTCTTTATGTTCAGCAACAAGCCTGCAAATGCACTTTCTTCCTTGACCTTCCTTAGTAATTGTTCCAAGTCCATGATGTTTTTCCATTAGCAATATGGTGTCATCCACATATCTTACATTGTTGGACCTTTACCTTACATTTTAGATTGTTATTGTTGTGAGTTGATAATAATAATAATAATAATAATAATAATAATAATAATAATAATAATTTTTATTTGATATCCTGCCCCTCTGAGAACAATCGGGGCGGCTTACAAAAGAAAATCATAGTGCAACATTTAAGAATAATGCTAGTTAGTTGATGAGGCTACGGGTTAGAACAGGGGTAGGCAACCTTTCCCCTTTAAGGGCTGAGGGACTTCAGCTCCCAGAAGCCTCAGCCATGTTGGCCAATAGTCCCATGTTGGCCAATATCTCCTGGGATTCTGGGAGCTGAAGTCCCTCGGCCCTTAAAGGGGAAAGGTTGCCTACCCCTGGGTTAGAACATTCTGTAAGGCTTAAGCTGCTTTTCTTTGAGATTCTTAAGAGCTGAATAACTGCAGCTTCTATTTTTCTTTATTTTAGAATACGTTTTCTTCAACATGGCTCTACCTTATTTAGGCAGTATGCTCACTTTCTGGTTTTTCTGGCTTCACTGACAGAATGAACTACCGTCTCTCCATGCAGATGATGCCTGGTAAAGTAGGTTGCAGGGGAGTTATAAATGTAGCAATAATGTCACATTGTAAAGAGTGAAAACTATAACATTTCTGTGTTGATTTCTGGAGCAAAATTCACATATAGGTTTCTGTTTGTGGCTCATTTCTTATTTTCTGAGCATATAGTTAGGATGGAATCACACCACAATGTATTCTGTTTCAGGGAATAACTTCAGCCAAATGGGATTCTATTGCCTCAAAGCAAGTTGTTTCAGAAAATCAAGGCAAAGTAGAATTCCCAAAAGAGTGATAGTGTGGTATAGTGGTTTGACTACTGGACTAGGACTCTAGAAGACCAGGGCTCAAATCTCAGCTCAACTATGGACATGCACTGGGCAAATCATACTTTCTCAGCCTAAGAGGAAGGCAATGGCAAATGTTCGCTGAATTATTCTTGCCAAGAAAACCCTATGTGTGAATGGATAACAATGAGTTAGATTTGACTTGAAGGCACAAAATAATCACAACAATTTGAAGGACAAAGTCAGTCTAGATTCTAGTACTGCTGGCAGAGTCTGAGAAGAATCCTGGAAAACTCCATCTGCCCATAGAACAATAATTCTTATGAGAGGACCTAGGAGCTTATTGCACCACACTCTTAAAATGGGGCTAGGTTGCTTTAACTGTTCTGACTACCTCCTGTTGCATTTTGGGGTTTGTAGTTCAGTGAGGCTTAAAGGCTCTCTGGTTAAATATTCTAAATGCCTCTTCCTAAACTACAAGTTCCAGAATGTGACAGGAGGCAGCCAAAGGGGTTAAAGTGACCTAGCCCCATTTTAAGAGTGTAGAGCAGGGGTAGGCAACCTTTCCCCTTTAAGGGCCGAGGGACTTCAGCTCCCAGAATCCCAGGAGCTATTGGCCAACATGGGACTATTGGCCAACATGGCTGAGGCTTCTGGGAACTGAAGTCCCTCGGCCCTTAAAGGGGGAAGGTTGCCTACCCCTGGTGTAGAGCGATAGTTTCCCTTATCGCTCCACTCAAATAACCCAGCATACCTCTTCCAAATTGAAGTCTAATTTGGGAGGAGCCAGGTCCTATTGCAAGGATTGTGCTGGTGAAGCTGCCGGGCAAGTCTAGCCTGGCTGCAGCTCAGGTCCCTGGAGCACTTCAGCAGCCATTTTTTTAAATCAGAAAGCTCCCGGTTTTGAAATAAGGCTGCCGAAGCCTGCCTGGGACCCGGGCTGCAGCTGGACTGAACTCACCCAGCAGCTTTGGCAGCAAAATCCTTGCGATAGGACCTGTCTGCCTCCTGAATTCGATTTCAATTCGGAAGAAGTAAGCTGAGTTATTTTAGCAGAGCAATAAGGTCCAGACTCAACTGTTTCTTCAGCAATAGACAACCTCAGAATGAAATCTAAACTGAACTTCAGCTCAGTCTGGAAGGCTATCTACATGAAAAAAGTGTCTTTCAGTTAAAGAGGACTTGCATGCTTTGGGAGCACTGACTCTTAACAATGAGGGAGAGATGGGCTCAGCTGGGTCTCCTGGACTAGAATCTGTAGACTTAAGAACCTGGTATCATGACTAAGGCTTCTGCAGACCAGCCCAAAGGGCAAAGCAAAGCAGCTTATTTATATACCACTTCATATCACGCTATGGGATGTCTAAGCGGTTTACAACTGTGAGCTGATTGCCCCCCAACAATCTGGGTACTCATTTTAGTGACCTCGGAAGGATGCAGGCCTGAGTCGAGCCTCAGCCCTTGCTGGTATTGAACTCGCAACCTTGTGGTCTATGAGTGAGTGGCTGCAGTACAGGCATTTAACCACTGCGCCACCAGGGCTGAGGTGGCAGAGGTGGGGCAGGGCAGCAGCACGCCGGCCGCCCCAACCCCACGCCGATATCGTCCTGATGCCGCGCACTGTTATGCATGGTGCGTGGCATCAGGGAGCCCTCCTGGCGCAGCATTCTGACACGCTGCGCTGGAAAGGGCGAAGAAGAGCTGTGCACTGGCTCTTAGGGTGGCCTTTTGCTGCCCCTGAAAGGAGCGGCATTTTGCCACTCTTTTCAGGGTGGCAAGAGGGAGGATCGGGGTTATGGCGTGGGGTAGCCACAGCCCTAATCTGCCACTTCCCGGGGTGGCCCAGAGCCGCCTGTCTACAGCCCTCCTTACTCAAGTTGATGAGGTGTGTTACCAAGACAAGACTCCTGATAAAAAGGGATGGAGGGTAGAAAAGAAGCATTACTTAGGTTTGGCATAAGACACAACTGCTACTCCAGCCTCTCTTCTGAGTTAATAGTGTTTTTCCCTTGAACATGAGGAGTCTGCTACTGGAGTCATGGCAAGGCTAGTCCTGCCAGCATAAGATTGTGAATTCTCACTGGGGCGGTATTGCTTCGGGGACTCAGGCTACAGTCTTTCAAACAACTGTGGTACGACTGTTACAATTGAGATGGTGGAAACTGGACTCTACTCTTAGTGCCTACATGCTGAGTGTAGCATGGGGAAGATCAGGGGAATTTTCTAATAAGCCAGATACAGTCTGAAGACATCATATGGTGAGATCCACTGAGGTCCTCCAGAGGTCCCAATGGATGATGTCATTGGTTTGCATATGGGTGCATAGTCGGGTGTTTTTCTAGTACCCTCCACTTTCCACCAGCAATGGAATGGCCATCAGTTATCATCACATTGGAAAAATAAGTCTGGAGGGAGCTTTGGACATTGCAGAGGGTGGAAGAGAATATCAACCTCCACAATGTCGAAAGCAAGACATGCACTAGTGTAAGGTCGACTTACATCTGCACATGCCACTAAAAGGATGCCAGCTCCAGTGTGCACCGGTAAACAAAGACAGTTCTACTTTTTAGAAATCATAGAACCCTACAGATGGAAAAGACCACAAGGACCATTCAGTCCAACCCCCCTGACATGCAGGAAGACACAATCACATCACTCCCAGCAGAATGCAATCCAGCCTCTGTTTACAGAAGCTTTACAGAAGGAGACTCCATTCACACTCCAAGGTTGCATATTCCACAATCAAACAGCTCTTACTGTCAGGACATTCTTCCTTTTTCTGTAGAGGAATACTATTTCTAGAACTCTCTTTTCATGGACATTCACAAGGAATTCTCTTTCTTGATTTACAGAAAGTTAACACACAAAATTAAAAATATTGGATGGACTTCAGGGCTAGTAAGATTGGCTGTGCTTTTATGTGGGAGAGTTATAAGGGCATACATTTTTTGGGGGGGATATTTTTTTAAAAATGTATCTCTTGATCAAGCCCATTGGCATGCTCTTTAATTAATTGCATGGGAGAAAGCATGACAATCAAATCTCATAAGAGATATTGAAGTCTCCAAAACTGAAGATTAAAACTTTCAGTTTCTTCCTTTCTCCACATGGGTCCACATGGGATTTTCCTATAAACTGCTGTTATAAATCCTTATTTTTAGTTATAAGAGAGGAGCACCAGGAAAGATTAAAACATGGAGACAAAGACACATTATTTCTTGATCTTTTCTTCTTCTCATCTCACCCTTTAGAAAGCCTTTCTGGAAGAACACAAGGAACAGCAGGAAGGTTTCTAACACACCTCTGCGAACTCCCTCCACTCAGATCCCAAGGTGGCTAGAATAGTAAAACTCAGTGGTTCAAAAAGTCTCAGGGCCAGAAAAGGGAGCCTTTATCTCCAGACTTTTCAAAAGTATTTCATCAACATATTGATCGAGGAAACCTGTGCCACTTCTTTTAGCCTTTTAGCAGAGGAATTAATTTAGTTCTACCTGTGCCAAAGACCTACAATCTAGTTCCCTTGAACATAATGATGGCTCCTCTGGAGCATCAAAAATTTGCACAGGAACCCAACTAATTTAATAGTCTTCTGACATGTATGGAAGAAGGGAAAGACAGATCCACTTGCCAACAGCAAGGTGTTGGAGAGGTTGTTTCATGTGGTGAGATCTTGCATCAAGGAGCCGGGTGGGGTATTTTCCCCTCTTTTCTTTCCAAAAGCCATCTCATCTCTGAAATAAAAGGGATACTATACAGCCCATTTAACCTTCCAGGGAGTTTTCATTCCTGGAAACATCTGATCTATCTGATTCATGTTAGACCTACTACCAAAGACCCCTCTTACTCATAAACACTCCACTTCTCCTCCTTCTGAAGTTGCCTCTTTTTCCAAGGTATTTCTGATGCTGCATTTATAAAAGTAAGAGGTCTTGCCTGCTGACTTCAAAGGAGACAGTGAACCATTATTAACAAACAAACTAAGAGGTCAAACATGAGTTTATTTCCAAACACAAGCCTTGCATTGTTTCCGTTCTTGAAAGTAACATATTGGCTTTGCAAAAAATGGCAATGTCTGCTTTATTGCAGAAGGGAACATAGTTTTCCTTCACTGTCTTTAAATAAATTTCCTGTTAAAAAGAAGGAAAGAAATCAGAGAGTTTACTGATAAACATTACTATTTATTGTTGTTGCTATATGCCTTTGGGTCAATTCCAACTTATGGCAATGCTATCCTTGTTTTTTCTTGGCAAAATTTATTCAGAGGAGGTTTTTCCATTGCCTTGCTCTAAAGCTGAGAAAGTGTGACTTTCTTAATGTCATTCACTGGGTTTCCATGGCTGAGTGGGGATACAAATCCTGGTCCCCCAGACTCTCAATCCAACTCTCAAACTACTACACCACAGCAGCTTTCATATCTCTTTGTTATTACATTATTACAAAACCATTATTCACATTTACCTCAGTAAAAATGAAGATGCTGGATGCTCAACTGTGGAGTAGCAAAATAAAATGGAAGAAAATGCCACTATTGTCATCAACTGAATATATGACTGTCTAGGATTCCCAACATATTTCAGTGCCCTGAAAATTGTGTCATATACAAGTACTGATGGGCCGAGAGCAAAGGCAAAGGAGTAGGAAACCTGAGAAGAAGGTACGGATTGATCTTTCTGGACTTAAAAGGTATCTGTCATTACTCACCTGTCACAATCTGGGGAATCTGCTATAGAGGTGTTAGATTGTAAGGAGTGTCTGGCTTCAGATGGCTCCCTCTGTGAGTCTGAGAATCTGGTGGCTGAAGCAGCTGAGGGGCTACCTCCTCAGCAGAATTTAACAGACGCTGAAAAGATGCCTCCCACCCCTTGAGGTCTGGCAGAGAAAAGGAGACGTTTTGTAGGAGCTATCTGTTAAATAGAAGACACTGACTAATCAAGTACCTGGCATCCAGAGGCAGCTGCCTATAAATCCATATGGTTTAAAAACATTCTTTGACTTTGACTGGCCATCCTCTTGGTATCCCTTTGTTTCCTGGCATTCTTGCCCGCTGTTTAATGGCTATGTTTAATGATACCTTGTACTGCAGAAACAATTCTTCTTGCACTGCATCCGCACTGCAGAAATGATTCAGTTTGACACTACTTTAACTGCTTTAGCTCAATGCTATAGAATTCTGGAAACTGTAGTTTATTGTGGCCCCAGAGTTCTCTGACAGAGAAGGTTAAACATCCCACAAAACTACAATTCCCAGAATTCCATAGCACCGAGCCATGGCAATTAAAGTGGTGTCAGACTGGATTACTTCTGCTGTGTGGATGCAGCCCTTGTCCCTTTTTGGCTTTAGATGTCTGGATCAGCTGAGACCTTGACTCTTCATCTTTTTGGGTTTCTTGTGTGTGGCCTGGCCTGGCCTGACTTCCCTATAACTTCTTCCCTTAAGAGAATATGTCACTTTGGACACTTGCTCCCTGTAGGCACAGGATAATATCTCCTGAGGAGCATGTTGTTGTTGTTGTAGTAGTAGTAGTAGTAGTATTCATTGATATCTTGACTTTCTCCTAATAATGAGACTCAAGATGACTAACAGAATATTTTAAAATAATACAGATTAAAAATTATGCAAAACAATAAAGGCTATTTAAAATGAAAACAATGAAACCATTTTTTTAAAAAAAATTAAGCAATGCATAAAATTTAAAACATTCATTTTCATAATTTCATACATTTTCATTTAAAAAAAAAAACATATATACAAATCATAAAAACAACAGCACATAGCATTAAAACCCCATCCCAGTCAGTTTCTAAAAGCCTGATGGCATAAAACTGTTTTAACTTGCTGGAAGAAGGACAGCAATGATGGAATCATCTTAGGGCCTAAGCAGACTGCCAGAAATAGTGCACATTAAATTGAGGCACTGCCCTGGCACATTAAATTGAGGCACTGCCCTGGCTCAGTGCTAGGGAATCATGGGAACTGTAATTTATTGTGGCACCAGAGCTCTCTGACAGAGAAGGCTCAATGTCCCAGAAAAAAAATACAGTTCCCATGATTCCCTAGCACTGAGCCAGGGCAGTGCCTCAATTTAATGTGCCAGGGCAGTGCCTCAATTTAGAGGGAGTTCTAGTGTCTTGGAGCAGTCACTGAGAAGGCTCACGTGGAATATATAGTGGCAGAGGCCAAAGGATTACAGCTTTCAGTATTTTTGAAGCAAGCACCTCGTGTTAAACCTTTTTAGGTCCCATAAATTCCAGCAAAAGAGTTGTAACATTCCTGCCATTTGGAGTGAAAACTAGCAAAAGGAAACAGTATCAATCCTGCTGATGAAATATAGTATTTTAGCATCCCACCTTTCGATGCCCTTCTCATAATTCAAGTGTTTTCCTTATATAGAGAACTTAGGTGAAAATGTATCAGCTTCTGGAGATATAGGATCTCTGGGTTCTTCTTAATCCAGAATGCTAGTGAATCTTCAGAAGTCTTCAGTTTCAGATTCAGTAACTTTGGAGGAAGCTTCAATTCAAACATTTTCCAGTTCTGTCCATTTCAGCCTGATTCTGTTTGGGACTCCTCCAGATCTTCAATTCCTTCCTACAATGAGTTGTTGGTCTGACTCAGTAAAATGTAACAGCATAGGCTTAAGCAACATCAGGTTGAAATCATTCATATGCTTCAATCAGGTATGCCAAAGACCATTAATATAACACAGAACAATAATTGTGTGATCTGCCTAAAGTCAAACTAGATGATACATTAATCAAGGTGGTTTTGCAGAGGAACTTCCCTAAGTATTGGAAAACATCTCTTTGTCATAGCACATGATTTCTCTCACTGTCATACCTTGAATTTAGCATACTTTGTTTTGTAATAGGTCATTGGAAGCATGGACTTCTTTCCTTTCTGAGGAAAACCTATTTTGAGAGGGAATACAGCTTGATTTTGGGGAATACACACTCCCCTTACTATTTAGTTTTGATTCTCAGTATCAAGGTGAGGCCTTTGCAGACTGCCAGAAATAGTGCAAATTGAGTCCACTTTAAATTGAGGCACTGCCCTGGCTCAGTGCTAGGGAATCATGGGAATTGTATTTTTTTCTAAGACATTGAGCCTTCTCTGTCAGTGCCACAATAAATTACAGTTCCCATAATTCCCTAGCACTGAGCCAGGGCAGTGCCTCAATTTAAAGTGGACTCAATTTGCACTATTTCTGGCAGTCTGCAAAGGCCCTTACTCTAGGTAAAAGGAGGCAGCAAGCCTTCACATTAAGCAGAGCCTAGTATAACAATCAGTTGTACTAGTTGTGTTAGCTGACTCTCCACTTCAGGAGGGTTGTGGATTGTTATGAGCGTACTGCTACTATCACTCTTCAGTTCCATCCATCTGCTAAGATCAGTGGGTGCAAAATACAATATCCTCATTCTGCAGCCTGCACAGCTCACATTACAGCACACCCTCTATACTAATGAATTTAGAGGGAAGGGCCTTTTCACCAGTGATATCCTTTGCAAGTTTGTAGAAGGAAGAATTAAAACAATACAGCAAACGAAGTGTTGTGTTGTTTTTATAATGAAAAGTAGATGGTAAATTCCAGTGATTTTGTTGGGTTTGGAGTGTAACCCACTAAGCGGATAGCATGAAATCTGAGCAAACCATTGTCACAGCAGTCACGTAAGAAGATGCCAAATTGCACAGCACTGTCATTTTACTGTGGTCTGTTTAAGAAAACCAGCATTTTAATTGGAATTAGAGCTCAATTTAATTAGCAGCAGGCAAATATGTAAAGCACAGAACAAAATTAGTTTGCATAGCAGGCATTTCAGACAGAAAAAAGTAACTTTTTCATTCACTCATCTTTGGCCAGCTGTGTTCATTTATAAGAAGCCCCCAAAGCAATTTCTATTATTCAGAATTTGGCCGAAGCTACTAAAGGCCAATGAACATCTTGCATTTTTGATGTAATTTGTTCTCTCATTCCTCTCTTTTCTTCCATTTTCCTAAGATCTGCTAGGTATAATAGGAAAATATAATGCTGGACAATCTTTGATTATAGATACACAATTCAAATAGCAGACCATATGCAAGAATAGGATGGGACAGGAACAAATAGTGCTGGCTCCACTTTTTTGAATAGTCTTGGAATTTTTTGTACGGTCTTGGTGGCTGGCATTCTATATTGCAGTTACAAATTCATAACCTAGAGTTACTGCTCCATATTCAATATGCAAAGGAATTGTGTAGCACCTTTGATACTAACTGTGCAAAAGAAGTTGTAGCATAAGCTTTTGTAGACTTGGGGCCTTTACAGACTGCCATAAATAATGCAGCTTGAGTCCACTTTAACTGCCCTGGCTCAGTGCTAGGGAATCATGGGAATTATTGTGGCACCAGAGCTCTCTGACAGAGAAGGCTCAACGTTTCAGAAAAAACTACATCATTACATCCCATCATTCCCTAGCACTGAGCCAGGGCAGTTAAAATGGACTCAAGCTGCATTATTTATGGCAGTCTGTAAAGGCCCTTAGTCTTCTTCCTCAGATGCATAAAGTGTTGCCTGAGAAGGACCTTTATAGTCAGACTATATGGATCACCACAAAAATGCAAAATGTGTGATGATGAGGTGATAAGTTCAGGGACAAAGGCAGGAGGGAAGATGTTGCCTAATGTCAAAATGATTGGCCCTAAGCAGACGAGTGGCTGTGGGCCGCCCTGAGAAGCCGTGGATTGGGGCCAAGGTAGCCGCACTCCTCGGCTCTGATCCACTTCTTTTAGGGCCCTGGAAGGAGTGCTAAAATAGCGCTCCTTCCGTAAGGCACGGAAGGTGCACCACAAGAGGCGTTGGAAGCCTCTTCGGCATCTCTTCCATTGCAGCGTGTCCGGACGCTGTGGCGGAAGGATGTCATTGGAGCTCCTGCAAAGCGCCGTCTGCAAAGGGGGTAAGTCTAAGAACACTTGTGCAACAACTTTCTTTCAAAAAACATGTCCGGGAGGAGCCATGTCAGCCATACATCAAAATATATTAATATTCAAAATCTAAAAAACAGTGATTCTTTTGTCTGATGAAAAAGCCACTGGAGCTTCAAAAGTTTACATGTTTTTTGTGCATTTTGGTTGGTCCGATAAAGGTATTGCTGTTTTGTGGATTTTGGATGTTATTTTTTTCTCTTGGTTAGTCTCAAATGTGCTACAAGATCCCTTTGCATGCTGACATTCCAGACTACCACAGTTATCTCTAGAATTCTGCTCTGTATTCAGTAAGACTATGTAGTCATATTGTAAGTATATTTTACTGCTTCCACAGCCCACCTTAACAACCAGCAGCCACATCAAGCGAAGAAGGTCTGTCCTAAACACAGTCTGAGCAACCAGCCAAAGGCTGATTGCTACACAACTGATAGCCAGCAGCTAGTGACCAAGCACAGTCACAGAATAGCTTACAGTTCAGCACATCCTTTAATTTAATAAATGCAAATATTAAGTCACAGAGTTCAGCAATGTTCATAGAATCATATAGCTGGAAGAAACCACAAGGGCCATCCAGCCGAACCCCTGCCATGTAGGAACACAGAATCAAAGCATTCTCAACAGATCGCCATCCATCTCTTTAAAAAACCTCCAAAGAAGGAGACTCCACCACTCTCCGAGGGAATGTGTTCCACTTTTGAGCAGTTCTTACTCTCAGGATGTTCTTCCTAATGTTGAAGTGGAATCTCTTTTTCTGTACTTTGAATCCATTGTTGCTCTGGGTCCTATTCTCTGGAGCAGCAGAAATCAAGCTTGCTCCATCCACAATATGCTACCTCTTCAAATATGTAAGTAGGGCCATTATATCATCTCTTAACCTTCTCTTCTCTAGGCTAAACATACCCAGCTGCCTAAATTTCTCCTCATAGGGCATGGTTTCCAGACCCTCCACCATTTTGGTCACCCTTCTGTGTACATGCTCCAGCTTGTCAAGTCAGCTAAATGACATCCAGAATAAACAATTACAATCCAGGTCAGGTTCATGGCATCCAAAGTCAACAAGAACAGTCTAGGTCAAGCACAGAGTTCAGGAACACGACAGGGAGCCAGGTAGGTCAGATAATCGACAACTCTTGGAGAGCAAGGCTGGGAATCTTTAGATAAGCAGCGCAATTAATTGCTGCTGCTTCATTAATTGCTGCTTGCTGCAAATCCCCTGGGACCTCCTGAAGCCCTCCCTTTTTTGTCTCTGCTCAGCAAAGGTAGGTAGGGGTAAGTGGTATTCTCTACCTGAATGGGGAGGACTCTCTGACAGGGCTAGTAGTGACTCTGGCCTGTCTCTGAGATGCTTGGTTCTGGAACCTCCTCCTGCTCTGCTTTAGCCATATGTCCCAGCATGTCATTCAATCTCTGAATCAGAGTCTGTGTCCATGTTCTGGAACCAAGCATGACAGGTGCAAGGAGGAGGATGTTATCAGCCCCCTTCCTGCCAGAATGCAAGGCTGTGACAATGAGTAGAATGACCCCTCTTATGATTTCTTACTCACTGGTGGAGAGGGCTGGAAACATCCTCTTTATTGTGCCATGACTGGCAGCTCACCAGACCTCCTTCACCTAATGCAGCTGCTGGCTGTTAAGTGGGTTTAGAGGAGTCAGGCCAGGAGATACTACCTAATTATAGCAATAGCAATAGCATTTACATTTCTATAACTCTTCATAGTGAACTCAGTACTCTCTAAGCATTTTACAATATGTTAGACAATTGCCCCCAACAAGCCAGGTACTCATTTACAGACCTTCAAAAGGATGAAAGGCTGAGTCAACCTTGGAGCCCTGGGATCAAATTCACAATTTTGTGGCTGCAGTACTGGCATTTAAGCACTGCACCACCAGGGCTCCTTTCAAAATTATACATATACAAATAAGTAGCCAATGTGGAGTATCGGCAGATTTCTCTACCACTATTACTCAGGGGTGAGTGATTTAATTCTGAGATGGTGAATCTATGGTAGGGGTCGGCAACCTATGGCCCATGGGCCGAGTGCGGCCCGTGAAGACCTTGGGACCGGCCTGTGGCCGGTCCCGCTGCCGCCGCCACCCCATGCACGCTGGCACGCCGTGTGCGAGCGTGGGCACCATTTTTCATCCAAAATGGCACTCGCACTTGTGCACACGTGCGCAGGCGCCATTTTGGAATGGCCAACGCGCTGATGTCATGCACGACGCCGGCACGTGGGGCATTCCAAAATGGCGCTCGCCACTATGCGCATGTGTGTGCAAGCGCAGGCACCATTTTGGATGCAAAAATGGCACCCGTGCTCTTGCACGCATGCACTCGCAAGTGCGGGCGCAATTTTGGAAAGCCCCACGGTGGCTGCGCTGTGCAAATTCGCATGGCACAGCCATTGTGGGGCCTTCCCTGGGCCTTGGGATTGCCCCCTCCACATGTGCACCATGCAAATTCACCCGGTGCACGGGCGGGGGGGGGTGTTCCCGAGGCCCAGGGAAGCCCCCCCCACCCTTGCGCTGGGCAAATTCGCATGGTGCATGCGCGGGGGGGGCGTTCCAAAATGGTGCTCCCCATGTGTGCACGCATGTGCACGATGGTGGGGCGTTGTGCACATGTGCACGTGGGGGGGAAGCGCGCATGCGCACAAGCACGCGCATGCCCACCCGGCCCCAGTGCCACCCCCCCTCCCGGCAACCCCTACCTTACCCCTGGCAACAAAGGTTGCCGACCCTTGATCTATGGTATATTCACAGGAGCTACTTCCTGTGTTATGGGAACTATCCAAGGTTCTGAATCTATTTGGAGATACACAAGCACCTTGGAACCTTGTACTATCCCCAAATACCTCCATTTTCCTTTGCAGTGCCTCTCATTTATTGTGACCATTTTGAGAGGGCCTGCAGAGGAAAACATAAATCTTTTAGCTTGTTGGAGGGTAGGGGGTCCCAAGGGGAGCTAGGGGAGAATTGACTCCTGGCCTCCACCCAGTCACTCATCCTTGCTTTAAAGCAAGGTGTGCACTTCCTGCTCACTTTGTTTTCAAAGTAGTTAGCTTTCAAACCAATGACACTACAAAAGCTTTGCAGTGCAGTAGGAAATACAGTGGCAAGGTGAAAGGGAAATTCCAATGCAACTTCCTGCCTGTAGGTTTTGCATTCCTGCATCCTGGAACAGAATTCTAACTGCAAGCAACAGCAAGTCAAAAAATAAAATAAAATAAAATAAAAATACAAGCAATGTCAATTTTGGGACCTAAGTGCCTCTCAGTCCTCCCTCTGCAACCTGACATCCATATGCATGGAGGCTTCCATTTGCAAATATTCTTAGAGGAAACTTGGTACACAGTAACACACATTGTCAATGATCAGAAGGTCTTACAATGATCAGAAGGTCTTACTATAAGTAAGGTCTTACTTACATAGAGCTACACATGAATGTTCAGTCTATAGACACTAACTCTAAGAAATATTATTTGGGATTTATCTTCAGTTTACATTAATGCATATCCCCAGACCACACTCATACCCCATGCATATCTCCCTTTTTTGGAATTTATATATATATATATTTTAAAAAAAGCATAATAAAATTATTGAAGAAAACTTATGTGCTGTGTGTGGGGTTCCATTTTCCAGTCTAATAGCTCAGTCTGCCAAATAAATAAATAAATAAATAAATATAATTCCTAACATTGGCTGTTTGTGGACAAGGAGGCCAGCAGGCAAAGACCTTTTCATAGAGACAAGTATTTAGCTATGGGTGAGTTACAGAAGGTATTTTAATGGAGGGGTGCTGCACTTTTATCCTCACTGTTATGTTTTAAATGTGTGCACAGGCATACCTCAGTTAACAAAACCTCTAACAAGTCTTTTTATGTCCACCTAGCCCTCCTCATCCTCTGTCTATCTGGAAGTTTTTCTTAGCAGTATCAGTATGGGAAAAATGGGGAAGGAGGGTTGGAAGAACACAGATCTTCAGTGTTGGGTTGCAGCACTATGTTTGCAGTATACAATGCAATAAAGCTTGAGCTGGGAAAGAATGGGATTCTACTCTAGCTGGTCCTCCTGCATTGGCCTGCCTGCCTGCAGCAAGAAAGGTAAACAGTAGCTGCCTCCACAATCCCTTACTAAGCAACCATGAACAGCAAAACAGAGAGAAAAGTGGAGCACAGAAAATAACCCTGACTCCCCAGTTTTGTTGTTGTCAGCTACCTTCGAGGTGATCCCAACTCATGGCAACCTTGCAGATGAGACATCTCCAAGACTCCCTGTCCTCCACTGCTCTGCTTAGTGCCTGCAAATTCATACCCATGACCTCCCTAATATCACTCCATGAAGCCTTCCTCTCTTTCTACTTCCCTCCACCTTACTTAGCATTATTATTTTTTCCCAATGAGTCATGCCTTCTCATGATGTGACCAAAGTATGACAGCCACAGTTTAAACATCTTGGCTTCCAGGGAGATTTCTGACTTTATCTGTTCTAGGACCCATTTGTTTGTATTTTTGGCTGTCCACAGAACCCTTAACACTCTTCTCCAGCACAACATCTCAAATAAATTAATTTTCTTCCTATCCATTTCCTCCAGCTACTCCCAGCATATGAAAGAAGCCCATATTTGTATGTTTGATCATCAAAATAGATTTCTCTTGAAAACTCAATTCAAGTGTTCAAGCGTTTGAGTTGGCCATGGTGGACAAACTGGTGATTCTGATTAAAGAAAAACTGATGGACATTTTTTTTAAAGACTGGAAATTGCTTTGATTTATATGAAGAAGAAACATGAGAAGACCCTAGTTGCAGATTTTGAGGCTTGAAGCAATTTTATTTAAATGTTTTGGGTGAGAAGTGAAATAAATCACTTTAGTATTATTGCAAGATTTAAGGTATTAAGCGTTAGTACTCTTAGGCATGAGAACTCAATTTTAGTTGATGTTTGTTGTATTAATTTGAGTTTATGTTGATGGCCATCTGTCGGGGATGTTTTGATTGTGATTTCCTGCATGGGGGGCAGTTGGACTGGATGGCCCTTGTGATCTCTTCCAACTCTACGATTCTATTATTCTATGTAGATTGTTAATAGATTATTATTATTATTATTATTATTATTATTATTATTTTATATCCCACCTTTCTCTTAATACAGGGACTCAAGGCAGTGAACAGCAGATTTAAAACAAGGCAATTTAAAAACAGTACAACATTAAAATGTATAGATATAAAATTAAAAAAAATTAAACCATTTAAAAATTTTAAAACAGTTATAAGTTAAAATTGATTTTTACAATACAAACCTTAAAATTTAAATAGCACAACATTCCCAGACCATATTGATTTGCAAAGGTCTGCCCACACAAGAATGTCTTTAATTGCTGCCAGAAGGATAGCAGGGATAGAGCCATCCCTAGGGAGGGAGTTCCAGAGTTTGGAAGCAGCCACTGAGAAGGCCCCCTCTCTCGTTCCCACCAAACGCACTTGAGAGGGTGGTGAGACAAAGAGAAGGGCCTCTCCAGATGATCTCAATATTCTGGGGGCTCATACAGGGAGATACAGTCCTTCAAATAGCCTGGATTCAAGCTGTATAGTGCTTTATAGGTCAAAACCAGCACTTTGAATTGTGCCCAGATATGGACTGGCAGCCAATGGAGCTGTTGAAACAAGGGAGTTGCATGCTCCTTGTAGCCAGCTCCAGTTAACAACCTGGCTGCAGCTCTTTGGACCAGCTGAAGTTTCTGAGCACTTTTCAAAGGCAGCCCCACATAGAGTGCATTACAGTAATCCAGATGGCATGTAGCCAAGGCATGCAACACTGTGGCCAGATCTGACTTCTCCAGGAATGGGCGTAGTTGGCACATGGGTTTTAGCTGTGTAAATGTACTCCTGGTCACTGCTGATACCTGGGCTTCCAGGTTCAGCACTGAATCCAGAAGTACCCTCAAACAATGAACCTGAGTTTTCAGGGGGAGTGTAACCCAATCTAACACAGGCTGAATCCCTATTCTCAGATCTGTCTTTCAACTGACCAGGAATACTTCTGTTTTGTCTGGATTGAGCTTCAATTTGTTTGCTCTCATCCAGTCCATTACAGCGTCCAGACACCAGAAACAGCTTCCTTGGAATTAGGTAGAAAGGAGTGATAGAGTTCGGTATCATCAGCACATGGGTGACACCTTACTCCCAAAATAAATATAGTTTTATGGAGGAAGGAGTTGGAGAGATTGGGCAGTGGGGATAGTTTAGTTTTGGTTAGTTAGGATACAGTTATGATTTTGTATGCATTTGGGTGTTTCTATGATTTATATTTTGAAACATTTTTTTTAAAAAAATGGATTTCTGTGTGTGTGTGTGTGTGTGTGTGTGTATGAATAAACAGACTTGGTCTCCTCAGAACCACTTCATTTCCATTCCAAAATCAGTATGATTTTCACTTTCAAAAGTGACTCCAAAGTGTGAATGCAACAAATATTTGCTTGTGAAGGCATCTATGATATTGATAGAGGGCTGGGATGGGCTGAGCTTCCCTGCTCAAGTATATGCTCCATGGTAAGCCCAGGCTTGTTCCTGGGTCATGTTTGAAATAGCCTTTCAGATGCTACTGATCATTTGTTGTGGCCCAAATGTAAATGTGATAATAAATGGGAACTACCAGAGAATTTGTGCAGGTTTTGTATCATTGGCAATGCACGTTATCGTCTCGAACACTACAGCGGCTGAATATGATTTTACATTACCTTGTCAGAGTGGCCCATGATAACCAGAAGTCATTTGTTTCCAAAGAAACAAAGGGAACTGCGTATGACAACTGGGGCTAGCTGCCTGGGATACAACAGTGTTATTTTCTGATAACATAGAATACAGTTGTAAATCATGATTTCGTTTTAGGCAACAGCGGCAAAAGAGTTGTGTAGCATGCGATGAGGAGATACAAGTTTTCAAGAGCACAAAAAGAGCACTTTTTGTCTCTTTGGGTCAAGACCACTGGCCTTTGAGTTAAACACACACACACACACACACACAGAGAAACAAATGCTGCTTTCATAAACAGTAAAGAAACAGAAAACTACCTGCAATTATCTGCAGAAATTTTATTCTGTATCCTCCCAGATGTCCAACACGGGCAACAATTCTAAAATAGTACACATGCTAAAAAAATACAAATTAAATGCCATACATTTTGGTTCTGTTTTCTCAAAATAGCCACCACCTGAGTCCTCAATCTGACATGAATATAAACAGAAAAGCTAGGCATCTGGTAAATTTGCAATTGATGATGGCTCGCTCCTATAACCTCCATTTCACAGATCAGCACTGGGATATGTGTGGCCAAGTAACACCAGAGTGGGGTCAATATAAAAAAAGTTATGAATGAGGAAGAACACACAAGTTAGGAGAAGCTGTAGCGGTTTCCTTTTACCCAATCCTACTGGCGAGGACAAGAGTCTGCCATCTCCCTTACTCTCCCCTCTCTTGAGTTAATAGAGTGCAAGCTATGTTTGCACCTTGAACTCAGTTTGCAATAGTTGAAGTAAGTTGAGGACAAAGGGGGAAAGTAGGAAAAGGTGAGAAAAACTGGGACATTTTAATAGCAACTGAAAAAAATGAAAAAACAACAACACAGGATTAATATGGATTGTCCCTGAAAAATAGGGACAGTTGGACGGTATTGGTTTCACTGCCTTTACAAGTGCTGGAGAGGAGTGCTGAGAATACTGTGGACAAACAAACAAATGGATCCTTGAATAGATCAAGCCTGAATTCTCCCTGGAAGCCAAGATGAATAAATTGAGGCTTTCATACTTTGGTCACATCATGAGATGCCATGAATCATTGGAAATGCTAAGAAAGCTAGAAGGTAGTAGAAAGAGAGGAAGACCACACACCAGATGGATAGACTCAATCATACAGGCCACAGGTCTGAATCTACAAGACCTAAGCAGAACAGCGGAGGATAGGAGGGCTTAGAGCTGTCTCATTCACAGGGTCACTGTAAGTTGAGGTGGACTGACAGCAGCTAACAACAACAAACCATTATAAGGAGAGAGAAAAAAACATATTGGGAACCAGAGAGTAACGGTACATAACTGGGGTGTGCATTCCTATAGAAAAGGTATGCCAACAATCATATATGTATAACAAGCTGTCATGAAATGTAAATCTATTATTTATTTGATTAATTATTAAGATTTATACCTCACCTTTTAAGTCAGGGGTAGGCAAACTAAGGCCCGGGGTCCGGATGCGGCCCCCTGAGGCCTTTGGACCGGCCCCAGGCTGGTCCTGCCGCCGCCGCCACCGCCCACCATGATGATATTGATTATTGTTGTTATTACTTGTTCTTGGGGTTTTCTTGGCAAAATCTCCACAGGGGTTTTGCTATGGCTTTTCTGGGGCTGAGAGAGTGTGCATGCATTTTTTTTTTTCTTTATTTCTTTATTTATTTTTGGTGCTTCGGCCCCCCAATTGTCTGAGGGACAGCAACCTGGCCCCCGGCTCAAAAAGGTTGCCTACCCCTGTTTTAAGTCATCATGCTGTCTTCTCTGCAATAAAATGTAACAGGGCGTGTGAGTGCTTATGGATGTGAAGAGAAAATGTGTGGACACCACACACACACACACACACACACACACACATACTGGATGAACTTTGGGGATCCCTTTCAACTCTAGGAGTCTAGGGGCCTCAGCAGACGGAGGCCCCGGAGGCGCCGCGGGTCGGAGCGCCGCCGGAGTTCAGCCTCCGGACCGCGGCGCTCCTGCGGCACATCTAAAAGGAGCACCAAATTGGCGCTCCTTTTAGATGTAAGGGAAAGTGCGCCCTAAAAGCGGCGGGCACACTTTCCCTGGCTCAAACGGCGCAGCGCATGTGGACGCTGTGCTGTGAGGTCATCCCTGGTGCGCCGGCCGTGCGGACGGCCGGCGCTTCTGGGGGCGACCTCGGGGAGAGGAAGGGGCGCCGCTCGTGCGGCTGCCCCTCCTCTTCCCTGCCCGGAAGACGACTCTTTTAGTTGTCTGCCGAGGCCCTATGTATTCCTGCATGGCCAAAGGGGTTTGACTGGATGGCCCCTGGGGGTCCCTTCCAACTCTAGGATTCTATGTATTCCTGCATAGAATCCTAGAATTAGAAGGAACCTCCAGGGGCCATCCAGCCCAAACCCCTTGGCCGTGCAGGAATACATAGACTCATAGTTGGAAGGGAACCCCCAAGGACCATCCAGCCCAACCCCTTTGACCATGCAGGAATATATAGAATCCTAGAGTTGGAAGGGACTACACACCTAAGCGATCATGGCAAATTTCTCGGTTTGTACATAAATTAATTAAAGGGCCCGAGAAATCAGCAATTCGTGTATTTAGTGAAACATGACGAATAATCGTCACATCACTAATTGTAAAGTTCCTTCTTCATTCCTGCTATGGGGCATCCCATTCATGTTCTGTAGGAATGTGCCACATAGGATGTGTACTATGTCTAGGTCTCAACAACTGTGGTTTCACTCAAACTTTGATGAAACCATATATCTAACTCTAACAGTTGCCTAACTGTCCCTCAAGACATTGGTATATCAAACCAAGCATTGGCGCAACACTTTCACAGGGAAATTTACTCAGAGACCTCTCAGACCTGTCATTGGGGCAAAAAGGGAATGTTACATTTGTCAGAGAGGAACAATCAATAGAACATAAGAATGAAGCTTCATTCATTCAAGAATGACCAGTCTGGTTTTAGCACATGACAGATAACATCACTGACAAGTAAAACATCTGTCTATGGACAAATGGTGCACTTTGAAGGAGAAAATATGCACCAAACCACAGATACATTTTAGAAAATCTAAGGAACTAAAAAAATGTGTGCATCTGAAAAATCCACACACTTTTGTTAATGGAAAAAGCACAAGTCTGAAATGCTAAAATGCACCTTAATTTCCATGCAAGAATGTTGGGGATGGGGTGTCACAACCAGCAGAGGTGATCAGTTATGGGTAGAGTTGCCATATGTCCTGGTTTCCCAGGATGATCCCAAATTTGAGGGTCTAAAAAATATCCCACCCCGGCTGGCCATTTTAGACGTTCCAATCCTGGATTCCTGCCTTGTTCCAGGCCACATTTTGTCAATCTCTAGATGGACTGGAGATTGACAAAATGTGCCCTAGTAAATTGGCGGGAGAAAGAGGAGCCACCCGTGGAGGAGGCCCAAAGGGAGCCTGCAGTACAGAGGCCCAGCCCATCGGCTGAGGTTGCTGTGAGGGGAGGCCTCAACGGCTCCCCTTCCTGTACCTCAGAAATGCAAGTACTGGGCAGGGTTTTTTCCTGAGGCCCAGGAGAGGCTGACCGAGAGGGGGGTCTTCCTCCTTCTCCTGGGGCCAAGGATGCTGGAGGTGCCTGGCGCAGGAGGCTATCAGGGTCTCTTGTGACTATGGTCACAAGGGACCAGGCATCCCAAGAAAGGGGAAGGTGCTGCTGCTCTGACCACCAGCCAGGATTGGGGCCCTGGGGCTCTCAGGCTGCTCCTGGTGTTGCTACTGGGGCTTCTGTTGCCTGTGTACTGGAAAGGTAAGAAGGATGATGAAGAGAGTGGGGAAGACTCTTAGCTGCCCAGGTGGACTTCCCCTGAATTGCTGTAGGTAGGGCTTGCTTGTTCTCCCAGACCAGGAGTCGGCAACCTTTTTTGCCGACGGGCGGGGGGGGGAATGGTGCTGGGGGCCAGCGCGCCTGTGCGCGCCTGTGCACACATGGCCATTTTGCAAGACAAAATGGCGGGTGCCACCCCCCTGCGTTGCGCACGCATGCACACGGTGGTGAGGCCCCCCAGGAGGGCTCCCTCCGAGAGGCCCAGCGCCGCTGTGGGTGCCCCCCAGGAGGCTTCCCTCGGTGGTGACGGGCCTCCAAGAGGTCCAGCACCACCCTGGGGGCCCCACAGGAGGCTTCCCTCGGTGGCGGTGGGCCTCCAAGGCTGTCTCAGACCTCCCGGAGGGCCTTTTCTGCTACCGCTCCCAGACTTTGGAATGGCCTGCCGGACGAGATCCGTCTTATTACCACTCTTGCTGCTTTCAAGAAAGCAGTAAAGATGGATCTCTTCTGGCAGGCCTTCCCGGAATAACTGTTGGCTGGCGAGAGATGAGTTTTTAATTAGCTTTTTTCTGATTCTTTGTGTTCGTGGAGTGTTTTATCTTATTGTTGTATTTTATCTCTTTTCTAGTTTAATTTTGTTTTAAGGGGATGGTAGGGTTGGATTATGGGACAAGGGAATGTTTTAACTTGTTTTAAATGTTGTACTCTGCCCCGATTGCTGCGCAGAGGGGCGGGCTATAAATAAAAAATTATTATTATTATTATTATTATTATTATCATCATTTTGGCTGTGCTGCCAGCGCGCGCGCAGCAGCCACCATTTTGTTTGCCAAAATGGTGGTTGCGGCAAACAAGTCGTGCAAACAAGTTGCGGCGAACAAGTCACACAAACAAGTTGCAGCTGCCATTTTGGCAAACAAAATGGCGATGGTGCGCATGGTAGGGGTCGTCGTCATTGTTGTCATCGGGGGTCAGTGGGTTGGTGGGGGCCAGTTGGTGGGGGTTCGTGGGCTGGGTGCGCCCCACGGGCCGTAGGTTGCCACCCCCTGTCCCAGACTCACCAACTGACAGGGAGCCCTCCACCACCTGGCCATCAGCATGCAGGTTTCCTGGGGGCTGTTACTGAGGTCATGGCCTGGAGCCTGGCTTCTGAGCTCTCCTTCTTCTCCTTCCTTATTTCCTTCTTTCCTTCAATCTGTGGCCAGCCTCCTCGAAGGCTTCCAAGGGAGGAGAGGTAATGGCCCCTGCGCTGCACCATGACTCCTACTCCACAGAAGCCTTCCAGGTCAGAGGGTGGGGCCCCCAAAGCTCACCTCAGGAGGGAGGCTCACCCTCGGGGACCAGTGTTGAAAGGGCGAGGGGATCTTTCCTTGTCCTGCTCCCAAAAGGAAAGAGGCAGATGAGCTAGACCCCCCTGCACTCCACTCCTGGCGCTGGGAGGGTGGGCATCTTCCTCTTCCTCCTTCCAAGGGTCTCAGGGTCCCCCTCACCCCTGTCCTCTGCCCTCCTCAAGGCAGCCTCCTTCTCGCCCTCACTGCACTCTTCAAAATCTGTTGAAATGTCCTCCATTTGAGCATGACTGAGAAGCATGAATTGATATTATTTTTTTAAAAAAAATATTAATGTTGTTGGCTTTTAGTTGGTTGTGTCCTCCATTTTTCTCGAATGCCCTACATTTTGTCCTACATTTTCTCTACATTTGTCCTGGTTTTGTGGAAGATAATTATGACAACCCTAGTTGAGGGGAACTGGGGCCAATTTCCTCCAAAGCCTACACCTATACCTCAATTTCCCTCCTTATTCCTTCTCAAATTGACAACATTCTGTCACCATTTTGAGAAGAATCGCAGAGGAAAATGAAAGTATTTGAAAGTAGTACAGGGTTCTAGGCTGCACTTTTTATGTGCATTCATGCATTTGGCAGTACTTTCTGTGTGGATTTGAGTCAAAAACTGACCCTCAAATAGTGCCCTATTTTTAAAAAATGGGGATTGGAGGACTGATGGGGACTGATGGATTATATTTGTTTCCAACCTTGGTCACCACATTGATCACCACAGAGATTATATTTGGCCCATAGGACACATTTTGATCACTCCAGTTATATGAAATGAGAATACCTGGGGGATTTTTTTGGGGTGGGGGAGAAGAGATCAAAACCTGGTAGATTTTCACATCCCTGTGATGAGTGC
Organism: Phrynosoma blainvillii; assembly: GCA_026167975.1. Classification (NCBI taxonomy): domain Eukaryota; kingdom Metazoa; phylum Chordata; class Lepidosauria; order Squamata; family Phrynosomatidae; genus Phrynosoma; species Phrynosoma blainvillii. The sequence continues at coordinate 17,323,577 of JANUYF010000001.1, read as the reverse complement.
AGTTCAGGAACAATCCACACTTCTTCTTGTTAATCCCTAACATCTGATGATAATTAGGTATGCAATGGAAAAGCTGGCAACTATATAGATATGGATAATTCCAGGGTTTGCGTAAAAGAGTTGTTTGGATGAATTGATGCCTTTTCCCTCTACAAAGTGGAACATGAACATGGACTGTGCAGAGACCCATTTTGAGTATGCAATAAGAATAAAGATCAGTGCTGGGTTGTTGTGTTTTGGTCCACCAAATCCTAAATAATTATGTTTGTCTTCTAAATAAGAAATGGATTAGTTTTTTTGTGGGTTTTTTCGGGCTGTGTGGCCATGTTCTGAAAGAGTTTCAGAACATGGCCACACAGCCCGAAAAAACCCACAAAAAAACTATGGATGCCGGCCATGAAAGCCTACGACTTCACATAAGAAATGGATTAGTGAGTCTTTCTATTGTATTAAATATATGCGTGTTTGTCCATCCCTGTGAGACACAATAAAATATTGAATAAGCCTTCCTTTATTGCATAAAGTTTATACAGCAGTCATCATGTTGGTGACTTCTTTTGTGTGTATGTGTTTTTTCCAGAGATCAATGGCAGAGGTTGCATGTAGCAATTTAAACAATGTTTCATCAGGCTTACTTTTCAGATTTTGATATCAATTTCAAGATGCCCCAGGAGTTTCAGGCAGAAGAAGCCTAATTTGATAAAACGCTAGAACGAACACTGTTACTTCATAAGATGCAGTTATAAAACTGTCTCCAGCATTAAGCTTTGTAATAAAAATAAATATTGCAATGCCTTGAAATTTTAAGCATTCCCAATTGATTTGAAGACAATGGGCCTCTACAGATGGTGCTTTGTGCTGTCTTGGAGGCAGGGAATGGGAGGGGCAGCCACATGCCGGACACCCCAACCCCTCCCCAAGGATGTCATGACAGCGCGTGCCATGCGTAACTATTTGGGCGCCCATTTTGCTGATGCTGGAAGGACCGGCATTTTGGTGCTCCTTTCAGGGCCGGCAAAAGGGTGGATTGGGGCTGAGGCATGGGGCAGCCTCGGCCCCAATCCTCCACTTCCCAGAGCAGCCCAGGGCCGCCCGTCTGCATCCCCCCAATGTCTCCAAATTCTTTTTTTTAATTTCTTTGTTTTTTAGGCAAAAACCTCTTCTCCTGCCAAATCTCTCCTCTTGCCTCAAGCCACTCATTGAGGAGTCAAGATGTTATGCAAAATGAGGTGATAATACTAAGACCTCTTGGTACATTGCTTCAGAACTATTGTGAGTCCTAGTTTAATGTTTAATTAAGAAAATAATTTAGACAGAGTGCAGAAGATTTAAGGTATGAAGGTATCAATTTCCCCTAGCATTGTTTGCTGAGATTCATAGTCAATGGGTTGCCAAACCTAGGTCCCCAATTGCTGGGCTATACCTTCTAGAATTCCAGACTAGAATGTGGTGACCAAGGTTGGAAACAAGTGCATCCAAGTAGGCCATTTCTCATTCCATCTCCAATCCTCCATGTTTCTTTTCCAGATGACACTCCACATTCCATGACTACTACTCATGCTCACAGGAAAATAGGAAAATGCCTTGTGATAAATCAGATTATTGGTTCACAAAGCTTAGCACTGTTAACTCTGACAATGGTCCCTAGAAGTTTTGGGCTGGATTCTTCTGGTGATCCTTGTAGTTCCAGGAAAACTCTCATTCAAGTACTAGCCAGGCTTAAACCTGCTTAGCTTCCAAAATCAACTGAAATCAGATGTGTTCAGGGTGGTAAGATGGTAAATGACTGCCTATAATGGCCAAAGGCCATACACAGAAACAATGTTTGTACACTCACCTGGGTTGGTGGCATCAATGCATGTTGAAATATTATTTTCTGAGCACAAAATGCTACAGTTGGGCATTTATTCTGAACAAAATTCAAACATGGTTGTTTTGTGCAGAAAACAGAATTATCTATCTAGGCAACAACATTCTCTGCACAGAAACAATTCTGTGAAGAAATATTTTCTGTACAGAAAATTGTATTTTTGATAATGGTGTTTTCTGCACAAAAAATCATGCAGAATAAGTCCTGAACTGCAAATGATCTTTGAAAACTGCCATTTCTGAAGACTTGCCTACAGCAAGAAGAAACTGATCAAATTACTTGATGCTTCCTTCAAGAAGAAAATTACCAAAGAATGCCACCCCCAATAAACCATTTCAAATGGAATTGTACTTTTTGGGATGGTGTGCAACTCTTTGACAGTGTCTTCAAGGTACCACTTAATTCACTGCAATTCTTCATTGCATCATGAGACAACAAGCAGGCATATTGGCAAACATGTCGTTGGTTGCACAATGTCAGTATGCAACCAAATTGGGTACAGGGCAAGTACTAAATAATTACCTGAGTGTAGATTTATTCTACAAGAGCACACCATAAAATCTTGGACATTATCAGCAGAATAACACTAACCTAGATCATGCTAGCCTAATGAACAAGTGCTTATGGGTTTTCTTTTTCACTGGGGTGAAAGGGTTATCTTTTGGACCTTTTTTGGACCTTTTTCTGCAAATTTCAGAAGCCAACCATATGGATATATCTCCCCTTGCTCTCAGTGGTCCTAGTTTGGTTCCTGATTTCTCATTCCTCACTACCTGAATTTGCTATAGACCAGGGGTAGGCAACCTTTCCCCTTTAAGAGCCGAGGGACTTCAGCTCCCAGAATCCCAGGAGTTATTGCCCAACATGGGACTATTGACCAACATGGCTGAGGCTTCTGGGAGCTGAAGTCCCTTGGCCCTTAGAGGAGAAAGGTTGCCTACCCGTGCTATAGACCTTATTGCATGGGGTAAAAAAGCCAGCTTACCTTTCCCAAACTGAATTCTAATTTGGGTTGCATACAGGTACTATCATATGTAAATCACCGCCGAATCCACTGCCCGAATACAACCCAAGCTCTCAGGCACCCTCAGCTGGCCCTTATTTAAAGTCAGGAGTTTTCCAACTTTAAAAAATGGCCACTGAAGGGCTCCAGGGACCCAGGCTGCATCTGGGATGTATTTGGCCAGTGGATTCAGCAGTGATTTACATATGGTAGTATCTGGATGCAGCCCAAATTAGAATTCAATTCAGGAAAAGTAAGCCAGCTTTTTTTATCTCATGCTATAAGATCCTATGAGTGGCTTTCGTCAGGTGACCGGTGGATCACTGCAGAAATAAAACAGTTTGACACCACTTTAACTGCCATGACTCTATCCTACAGGATCCTTGGATCTGAAGTTTGGTGAAGCACCAAAGCTCTCTGACCAGGCTCAATACCTCACCAAGCTACGAATCCCAATGTTCCACAGGATGAAGCCATGGCTGTTAAAGTGTATCAAACTGCTTTAATTCTGCAGTATGGAAGACCAGTGGGGGAAAAAAACACCCCTCTATTCCTCTATTCATTAACATAGCAATTGCATACATCTGTCACAGTGCTGAATGTTCAATGTTCAAATGTGAAGCACTCCATTTTATACAGTCTTAATGACAGGAATAAGCAAAAAGATGAACATCTATGCTCTTTATGGATGCCTGCAAAACCTTAATGCAATCCATGACCTTTCCTTGGATTCAGACTCCCCAAGAAAAGCAACCCCACCAAAAAGTTTAAGGATCTTCTTCTTCTTCTTCTTCTTCTTCTTCTTCTTCTTCTTCTTCTTCTTCTTCTCCCCATCTCCTTTTTCACATGAGCTCTCCATGCTATGCAAGGAGCAAAATGCAGATTAAGCATGTGCTTTGAAGTTTTAATGGGTACTCCACTGTGATAATAGCAAGTCCTGCCTATGCTTGTAATAAGTCTGGGAAAGCCTGAAGCAAGAACACTTATCTAGAACTACAATTTCAGATGCTGATGAACCCAAGGGAAATGACAGGCTTCAAAGGGCTTTTTCTTAATATTCTAGATCTCCCCTTCCCTTGTATTAGAGGGAAAGAGAGGTCAGGGGATGTAAAATGGCATCTTGCTATATCAAAGAGAACTTTCAAACAGGAACCATTCAAAATAATAACCTTCTGTAATCAACTGGCCCAGCCTTCCAGGCTGCAAAATAAATACTCAGGTCTGCTTCCTTCCCACCACATATTTTTGCACAAAGGGGAAGGGAAATAAAACATGGGAGAAAGGGGAAGATGAAGCAGGTCCCTGTAAAAAGTAGTTGATAGCAGCTTCTTCTTCACACAGTGCAAATTTGGCACAGGAAGAGTTTCTATCCAGCTAACCAAACTCTCTCCCAGGCTTGGCACAGTTCTCTGAAGAAGGAATGGCAATCCTGTTGTCCATGCAGGAATAGACAGAGAATAAAGAAGCATCAGAGGGCTAGCTTTTCAAGCAGAGGTGCACAAGGTGTGGTCCTGGGGCTGCATATGGCCCCCAGGCTTGCTTGGTTGCTATATAGTTGATTTAACAGTTCCCTGCCCTCAGGCTTAAAATATAAAAAGACAGGTTGTTGTTATTTGCCCTCAAGTCAACTTCGACTCATGGTGACCCCACAGATGAGACACTTCCAAGGACCCCTATCTTCCACTTCTCTACTTAGTTCCTGCAAGCCCATGTGCGTGTCCCCCAAGATCGATCCATCTTGCATGTGATCTTCCTCTCCTTCTACCCTCTATCTTTTCTAGCATTATTCTTTTCCAGTGATCCATGCCTTCTCATTATATGACCAAAGTACATCAGCCTCAATTTGATTATCTTGGCTTCTAAGGAGATCTCTGGCTTTATTTGTTCCAAAACCCATCTGTTTGTCTTTTTTGGCTGTCCATGATATCCTAAGCACATTTTTTCTGGCACCACATCTCAAATGAGTTGCTTTTCCTTCTGTCTGCTTCCTTTATTGTCTAGCTCTTGCATCCATACATGGTGATGGGGAATACAATGGCTTGGACACATAAGGAAAAGGGATGGGAGTGGGTAGTCCCACTGATGCTGGCTGCTTTTCTTTCCCTTAGAGAGCAGAGCAATGGTTGGAACATTAAAGGAAGGTACTTTCATCAGCCACTGGCCAAGGCACAATATTGCTCTGCCTGGTTGCTCTTCTCTCCCTAAATGGCTGGAGCAATGGCATTTGGAATATGAAGGGAAAGCCTCTCACTAGATGTAGGGCCAAGGTGCAATAGAATGTCTGGCTGTTCTTCTCTCCTTCAGAGACCAGAGCAAATGCAGTTGGAAGGGAGGGAGGGTATCTCACCAGCAGTGGCATCACTAGAGGGTGCAGAGAGTGCCTACCACACCAGGTGACAAGCTAAGGGGAGGTGACACCACTACTCCTCAGACATCTGCATTCTGGCAGAAATGGGCTGTGGCATTCACCTGTATCTCTGTGAAATGCTGAAAAGATGGTGTGAGTGGGGTGAGGCTCAGTGGGAGGAGAAAACAGAGGCCCAGTGTTGTTGCTTTTTTTTTTTTTTTAAAAAAAGAAAATTAAATTTAAATTTTTAATTTTTTAAAAAACAAATAATTTTTAAATTGAATTTTTTTTTAAAAAGCATCACATTTTACCAAATTTTCACTCTAAGCACATGAAACTATGTATACATAAACACATTCATTCTGTGTGTATGATATTATAATTTAAAGGTACAATTTTAATTTTGCTAGCTGTTAATGTCACCACTATTACTATTACATTCAGTGGTATATGGGAGTTATGATTTATAAGTAAATTAGTACAAAAAACATTACTAAGGATTCTGTATGTTGTGGTATGGGAGGAAGTCAATGGGGGATGACACTATGAGTTACTGCACTAAGTGATACCAACCCTAGTGATGCCACTGTTCACCAGCTGCTGGTGACAAGGCATAAGCCAGAAAGTTCTTAGGCATCACTAAATTACAAAACCCAGAATTCCACAGGAGGCAGCCATAGCAGCTAAAATGGAACAATAATGCTATTACAGCATACTGTGATATTGACCCTAAGTGTGATTCTCCACATCTTAGGTTAAAAGGACCTCAAATGGTCCAGTTGGGAACAGGGAGAAAAAGACATGTCATGTCACTTTGCAGTCTCCATGAGCAATACCACATTGGGTGGCATTGTAAGCTCTGCAGAACTGGTTGTTTTTTCCTGGCAAAATTGCAGCTCTTTTAATTGGTGTGTGGTTCTGGGGATCAAAACATGCAGAGGTGTAAAACACATGGCTAAGATAATTACCACTACTGTGTTCCCTGTACAGTTATTGTCAAACATAGCAGTGTAAGAAAAGAGGCAGGAAAGAGAGTTGGGACATTGCCAAATGGGTTGTACTTAGTGGATTGGATGAATACATATACTTAATTCTTTCCATTCCATTGATCAAAACCAGCAAGGGGGTAGTAGGTTGGGCCTCTGCCATCAGGCAAATAGGGTTTGGAGTCCTTGTTAGCATCATGGGCAAACATTAACAGCTATCCAGTGACACAGAAAGGGTTAATTTGCATTAATGGATTTGTATCTGTTTGCTGCTTTGCTTGGTAATTTGCAGCTGGGAAAATATATGAAGGCTGAAATCCTCTTCTTAAAAGAGACAGTGTGGTTTAGTGGTTTAAATGCTGGAGTAAACCATGGTCAATATCATACTACACTGTTATAGTGCTATTATTCTACTTTAACTGCTATGGATGCCTCCTGTAGAATTCTTGGGTTTGTAGTTTAGTGAGGCTTAAAAGCTCTCTGGCTGGAAACTCTAAATGTCCTTCCCTAAACTGCAAATCCCAAGATTCCAAGATTTCTAAATGAGATTGAGAAGCTCCATGGCCATCTCTTGGGAGTGCCTTGATTGTGACTTCCTACATGGCAGAATGGGTTTGGAATAGATGGCCCTTGTGGCCTCTTCCAACTCTACGATTCTATGATTCAGCACAGAAAATGGATTCCCTATGCAGAAAACAACATTTCTTATACAAGGTTTCTGTTTTCTGTGCAGAAAGCCATTTTTTTTGGGGGGGGGAGGGGAGGGCACCAATTCAAGGAGGATGTTAACCTGGAGCATGTCCACAGGAAGGTGACCAAAATGATGAAAGGTATGGAAACCGTACTACATAAGGAGAGACTTAGGGAGCTGGGAATCTTTGGCCAAGAGGTGACATGATAGCCCTGTTTAAACATTTAAAAGGATGTCCTATTGAGGATGGAGCAAGCTTGTTTTCCGCTGCTCCAGAAACTTGCACACAGAGCAATGGAATCAAACTACAGGAAAAGAGATTCCATCTCAACATTAGGAAGACCTTCTTGACAGTAAGAGCTGTTTGACAGTGGAATATGCTGCCTCGGAGTGTAGTGGAGTTTCCATCTTTGGAGGTTTTTAAACAGAGGTTGGATGGTCATTTGTCGGGGATGCTTTGATTGTGAGTTCCTACATGGCAGGGGGGTTGAACTGGATGGCCCTTGTGATCTTTTCCAACTCTATGATTCTATGATTCTAGGATCTCTCATCTGATGGAAATGTGGAGAATTAAGTAGTAAACCCCCACAGTCCCCTCTTTATAGAGCACAATTGTAGTGCTATGATTCCACTTTAACTGCCATGGCAACATCTTATAGAATCCTAGAGTTTGTAGTTTAGTGAGCCACTAGAAGTCTCTAAATGCCAACCCCTACACAGCAAATCCCAGCTTTCCATAGGATGCCATCTTCATAGTTAAAGTGGAATTATAGCACTAGAATAGTGTAATGTGAAAGAGAAAGGCAGAATAAAAATTAAATAAATAAATAAATAAAGTATGTCTGGTTTTAAAAAAAGGAAGGTTGCAGTGTGGATAAAGTCTTAAGCATACAAAGCCCTGTCCTCACTTGCCTTCGGGGAGATTTCAGCTTTAGCAGGCAAAATGCCTTATTGTTTGGACTCCATTTAGCAGCTGTAAACACACCTTTCTGACATCAAATAAGACCAGCAAGGCAATCCAGATAAAGTGGAAAGACTTCAATTGCAACAGTGGGATTTAGATTTATGGGCCTGTTTCAATTTTGTTCTCCTTGCAACATTTCACAAATCCCTATAATAGGCGATTCGATTGGACTTTCCAAGGATACCATCCATTACAGATCTCCATAGGGGAGGTTTATAGGTGTTGGACTATACCATCTTGGCTATTCAGTGACATAATATATCATGTTCTTCTCTTGTGCTTAGTGTCCTACCGACATTTCTTCACTGAAAGCTTCTCTCCCCAGATGTCAAACTGACTTTGAAATACTTTTACAGTCTTGTGTAGTAAAACAGTCTCACATTGATCAATCATCCCTTTTGCTTCTTTTTTTATTAGGCTCTTGACACTGTAAAATAGGGTTTGCACTCAGAATACCAGCAGATATCTTGACTTAGGGGCTCAACAGACAGCCCCAATAGAATGGCCTCTGGATGCCTCTTTCCTTGCCGGATTGGGGCTGCAGCAACCGCATGCTGCAGCGCTGATCCAGCCGTTTACCACTCTAAAAAGAAGACCCAAAATGTCACTCCTTGCTTCAGTGGCAGTGGCTTTTCCACTTTTCTTTGGTGAAATGCATTTAGATGTGCTGCACCAAAGAAACGCTGTGCCAAAGAAATGGCGTGACACTGCCCACCATGCGGGCAGGTGGGTAGCGTGATGCTGATGTTGGGGTGGTGCTTGGGTGGGCAGCAGGTGGTTGCTATGCCCTCACTCCACTCCGAGGCTGACACAAAGTGCCAGTCTGCACAGCCCCCTAATTTGAACTGTGTCAAACCCTTCAATATTTCATAAATGAAAACTGGAGCATGTGCAGCCAAGCAATATCAGAGTGTGGTCAAGATGGCAAAAAAGTTATTCGTGAGCAAGAATACACAAACTAAGAGAGACTGCAGCAGTTTGCTTTTGCCTGAGATTTCTTGGAAAAGCAAGATTCTTCCCACTTGCTGAGTAACTGAGTGCAAGCTATTTTGTACTTTGAAACCGGTTTGCAGCAGTTGAAATAAGTTTGGAGACAAAGGGGGGAAGCAGACGGGTGGTCGTGGGCCACCCCAGGAAGCTGCGCCATGGGGCCGAGGTATCCCCACACCTCGGCCCCACGGCGCAGCTTCACCGCCCCTGGAAGGAGTGCTAAATTAGCGCTCCTTCCACAAGTCGCTGAAGGTGCACCGCAAAAGGCTGCCGGCGCACCTTCGGCAACTCTTCAGCTGCAGCGTGTATGGAGGGCTGGCTGCTCCGAGAACGACTTGGGGAAGGGGTTGGGGTGCCCACCATGTGGCTGCCCCTCCCTTTCCCTGCCCCCAAAACAGCACTTTTAGCCATCTTCTTCCCCCCAAAGAGAGAAAGAAAAAAACTTGGGACACTTTAAAAGTAGCTGAGAAAGTGTGTTGATAGAAGATTAATAGGGACTGTCACTGCCAAATCGACAATTATTAGTCCCAATAACAAATATGTTCCTGCATGGCAGGGGGTTGGACTGGATGGCCCTTGTGGTCTCTTCCAACTCTATGATTCTATGATTCTATGTTAAACAAGTTATTACCCATAAAACCTAATATGGATTAGGTCCAAACTTTCTGAAGGATCTCAACTTCCTATATCAGCCTTCATGAATTTTAAGATCCTCAAGGCAAAGCTTTCTGTTAGTTCCACCACCTTCAGAGATACAGTGCCCTAACACACTAAGCAGTTACAGTGGGGCCATGGTATCCACTAATTCCCCCCCAGTATTCCCCCACCAAAATTTTGTATACCAAAATCCATGGATGCTCTAGTCCCATTATATACATACTACATGGTTTTGTTGTACAAAATTGTTGCAGCGTCTCCTGGCTTCTGTGTTCTTCCTCTAATCACTTTTTGGGCATCTTGACCATGTACTGTTGCTTAGATACATGTGTCTTGGTTATCATCTATGACAAGTTTGAGGGTTTGTGGTGACATTATGAAAGTTCTGACACACTTTTAAACCTTTTCACATTTTAGGCCTCTCCTGCTCTCTCTCTCTCTCAAAAAAAGAGGGGTGTTTATGCAAAATCAATTGGCTTTCATGCAAAAAGGGGCTTAGTGTAGAAAAGAGTGAAATTTGTCTCAAAAAACACTGTTCTCCATGAATATTGTTAGCTATGGTTTGGTTTTGTACACTAAACCAAGTTTTTGGCATGTACTGTATACACATTTTTCATGAAACGCAAAAAATAAAATTCTTCACCATGTTGTGCCTTGATGTGTTGAGAGACCCTTTGTCATCAAGGACATCAAGGTTTTGTTGTACAAAAAGGCTGTGTTTTTTTTCCTGAAAGATTTTTGTTAGGCTATCTTCTCTTACATTATATTCCTAATATCATTATGCCTTAGCAGTCAGAAAAAGAATTAATTATAAGTAACTAGATATTTGTCACTACTGGTTTCTGAGCTTTGTGATTGCCATGTCCTCCAAAGAAAGAACACAGCATAAGCACTAATCACAAGTATACAGCAAATATTTGCTTTCACTGTCCTAAATTTTTTGGGGAAAATTATTTTCTCTTTTCTCTATAGTTGCAACTTGGAGCCCATTGTCTCTGTCGGCCCCTCCCCAAGATGAACTATAAAATGTTAATAGTACAATTTAGTATGCCTTTATTACAGCATTTGCCATTTTTCTCGGCTTCATCAGCTCTTTCAAATGGCATCGTTATGATCCAAGTTGTTTACAGCAATAAAAGCAGAATACTTTTCAATAAAAGAAAAGGGGCTTCACAGTAAACTATCTGGCTTTGTCTGCAAGGGAATATTTATTAGGTCCACATTTCCAGGTTACCTAAAGGCCAATCTTGCAGCTCTGTGGCCAAACCTCACTGTGTGGATTATTTATATACAAAGGCATTTCTGGGGGGGGGGGGGGTATGGGGAGTGTGGCCTGCTCTGGGTGACACCCTAGTGGGGATATACACCTGGTGGGGTGGTACACACACTCTCCTCCTTTTCTAACTGACCCTGCAGCTGCACCAGACTCTGAATGGGCCATCCAGAGTCTACAGTATCTCCCCAGCAGCGGCGACTAATGGGGGGTGCCTTCAGTTCATAGTTTGATGTGACTGCTGCCATGCCAAATGTCGACTGGGTCCTTTGCAGGCTGCAGTGCTACCATCCTTTTCAGAGAAGGCTACTGCAGGTGGCAGTGACTTCAATTCAGAATCTGGTGTGCATGCTGGACAACGTGCCATGCCAGTCCCTGAAGGGGCATCCAAAGTCCAAAGGAGTGTGGGCAGGTGATGGCTGGGAGCTGGGAGAGTAGGTAAGTGAGGGAAGGTGGGACAGTCCACCACCCCCTGCAGCTCTTTCTGGGACCCACATCAGGTGACACCAACCTCAATGCTGCTGCTGTTTATATAGCTAGAATAGAAGACCCCAGCAGCCAGACTGACCCCCAGCCAGCCTGACTGCCCCATAACAGATCACAAAAGGCTCCCTCTTTTAACAGCAAGGTGGAGGTAGTAATGGATGGTCAAGTAGAAGACTATCCCTACCAGTTTTGAGCAGCAGATAAAGGAAGGGGGATCCCCCCCCCGGTATGCTTGGGATACTTCATCTAGTCCCTACCTTTCCATATCTTGCATTTAACTTGCTTTGTTTTGCGCTTGGTCATTGTAAGGATAAATATGGACTTAATTTGCATGCCTGATTGCTAAAGCATATATCTCCAAGGAAATACCATTGTATTAGAGAAAACAGGTTAATATTAGGGAAAACACATTTCCATTAAAGTGTATTTTGGCCCCCATTCAAAGCCATTGAGAACCAGCCAGTCTATTTATTTATTAATTCTAACCTGCATCTGTGTGATGGAATACATCAGAACAAATAATCAGAGTTTGGTTGATTAAGGGATTCTGGATGTCGTAGTCAAAACACTAAACTGTTTTAAGTTCTGCAGAGAACTCTGTAGTTTCGAGAAGGGAAACCTCCCAATGAGAAATGTTTGCAGAGAGAATAGGGACACAGAAAAGGAAAGCAACAACAACAACAATAATAAACAACCTAACGACAACAAAAACAAGACAAGACAAGGCACACAATGGGGAAAAGAGAGGACATAACCCCCCCAGCCCTCTTAAGAAATTGTGCTGCTTGAGGAATAACATTTTTTTGTGTGTAAATAACAAACAAAACAACTCATCTCCACACACCTCAATCAAGGTGTGTGGACTTGCCAAAGCCCAGTAAGTTATTTTGGTACACGAGTCCCAAATCCCATGAACACATCTCACTGCCCTAGATGTTAAATTAAATATCTAACCATTTGCAGTCCTTTCATGACACCCAAAATGTGCTGCCTGAGGTACCTGACTCACTTGCCCTAGTGAGTTGGGTTTGTTTCTTGTTGTTGTTAACTGCCCTCAAGTCGATCTCGACTATGGATGAGACATCTCCACAACCCTCTGTCCTCCACTGCTCTGCTTAAATCCTGAAACCTGTCCTGCCTTCTCTCCCTCAATGACGGTGGATGGAGGGAGGGCCCTTCATGAGGAAAGTCGTGCCTGCAGATGTCAAAAGCTGGTGGGGGGGCTAAATAGCCTCTTCTGGGGCCTATGAAGCCACACCACTGCTGCCTCTGCTGATGTTAAAGGGGCTGGTGGGGCGGGCTAGGTACCCTCAGCTGGTTCCTCCAACTGCCGCAGATGTTAAGGACTGGTGGAAGGAGGGCTAAGTAGCCTCTGCTGGGGCCTCTGAACCAAACATCTCTTCCTTTTCTATTGAGTCAGGTCTTTGCATGATCTTTACATTTTAGTTTCTTATCTAGCTCCTTCATATATTACACATATTAACATAAAAACACATATTAATACACACTTAATACATATCTCATGGATTGGTTTATGCATTATTTCAGCAGCCTTCCATATTAAGGTGAGCTTTCAAGACTGGTGCAGTGAGGAACTTTGTTATACTTAGGGTTGGTGTTACCCTGTGTGGTAACTCATGGTGTCACCCCCACACCCCATTGACCTCCTCCCATTCCACACCATACAGGATCCTTAGTAATGCTTTTTTACACTAATGTTACTCATAAATTGTCATTCCCATATAGCACTGAATGTAATGCTAATAGTTGTGACATAAACAACTAGCAAAATTAAAATTACCCCTTTAAATTACAATATCATAAGCACAATCTAAATGTATTTACATATAAAAGGTAAAGGTAATCCCCATTGACAAGGTGGTCAAGTCATGTCGACCATAGGGGTGGTGCTCATCTTGGTTACTAAGCCGAAGAGCCAGCATTGTCAGAGACTACTCTATGAACTTGTGGCCAGCATGATTCCACAGAATGCTGTTTACTTTCCCACCAAAGTGGTACCTATTTATCTACTTGCATCTGCATGCTTTCAAACTACTAGGTTGGCAGAAGCTGGGATTAGTGACAGGAGCTCACCCGATCATGCAAGACCTCGGCCTCGAACTGCCAACCTGCTGATCTTGCAATCAACAGAGTCAGCATCTTAACCACTTGAGTCACTGCATATTTATATATATATGTATTTACATATACATAGTGAATATTTGGTTAAAATGTGATGTTTTAAAATAAAATTTTAAAAGACAAAAAAAAATTACAATTTCAAAAATTTCTTTTTTAAAAAAAATAAAATTTTAAAGTTTGAAATTTTAATTTTAATTTTTTTGGGGGGTCTCTCCTTTCTCCTCCCACTGAGGTTCACCCCACTCCCACCATCTCTTAAAGCATTTTAAAGGGAAGCAGATGAATGTCACAGCCCATTTCTGTCAAAAGGTAAGTGTTTTGAGGAGCAGTAGAATCTGTGGATAAGGAATCGATTGATATGGAGGTCTGACTGTATTTAGCCTTTCCTGTCAGAGAGCTCTGGTGCTTCACCAAACTACAGATCCCAGGATTCCATATCCTTGAGCCATGAAAGACAAAGTGATGTCAAACTGCTTTATTTCTCAGTGTGACAGTATCCATACTTTTTCACCTTGATCTCTGTTTGCAGCCACTGAGGTAAGCTGATGACAAAGGAGGAAAGTTAGAGGTGGAAGAAGAGAGAAACCAGGAAATAGTAAAAGCAACTAGAAAGTGGGATGGCAGAGGATTAACTGGGATTGACCCTGCTTAGCTGGGACAGTTGGATGGTATGGATTCCTGCCAAAAGGAGATCACTGGGTGGCATATGAATCCATCATATGGACAGAAGCATGCTGTAAAAGAAGCACACTGGCCTTTATCTTGTTGGGCATAGCTTCTTCACCTCTGACCCAGCATCTTGCCTGCTCAACCATATTTAAGCCTGATTTTTACTGTTATGCCTCCCAGCTCAACATTCTAAGTTTTGTAAGCACTGAGGCTTGCCTGACCTACTTCTCCTTGGTAATTGAAAGGGATTATTACTGACAATTACCAAAGCGAGCAAGCTGTAAACGACAAAGGCTTTGCTAGAAAATTTACTTCCCATGCATCATGCACGCAAATGCAGTTATTTTATGATGGGGGTAGGATGGGGGTTAAACAACAGAATTTTTCTATAATCTCAACACACTCTTGTATTTAAAATGTACCTGTTCTATAGCATTCAACTCAGTGATGTTGATCAATGTGTTTGGCAGGCAAGCTGAAACACAAGGCTAGCCCCACACCTTTTGTTGCCTAAAATGAATGAAAGAAATTTCTTCATATTCCATATATGTTGGTCTTAATCTGTTAGTATTCAATACTGCCTAGGCAGCGTGGGTCATTTTTGGCACATTTTTGCTCTCTTGGGTCTTCTTAAACCTAGGGGAGGCCATATGTTCAACAGAAAGTGACACAGGAATGGAAACATATCCATGTTGGTTATATAGCAAAATACAATAGCATCCAAAATCCACAAAACAGTGGTACAGTCAGCCCTCCTTATCAGCCAGGTTCAGTTCTGGATTCCAAAAAAGGTGGGATCTCAAGTCCCATTACTGTCAATGGATGCCAATAAGCGTATGGGCCAACTATATTTTTACTGAGCCAACCAAAATGCACAACACAAAATAGTGATATCTTTATTGGTATGTTGTTGTTGGGGCAATTGCGTTATTAGCAGTCTCATGGTGTCAGTGTCCCCTCCTCTCCTTCTGCTCCCCCCTCACTTTTTCAAAGTCTGATTATTCTTTCTTTCTTTCTTTCTTTCTTAAAAATAACCTTAAATCGCAGTAGCAGAGCTCCAGAATTGCGCAAAGAAATAGAACTAAAATTAAAATACATTAAAACCTCTGAAAGAGATGCTGGATAGGACATCATGCAGGGAGGTGGGATTAAGGGGGAGCGATAGTAATAGTTGTTACCGCATGTCTTCACTATCACACAACTGGGGTTGCTTCTGCCATAGTGAAGATGTGCGGTAACAGCTATTACACGAACAGGCACAATTCCATTTTCACTAAAAAGCGTGATTGAGGTAAGAATGGGGCTTGTGCTGTAAAGTCCTATTTCTACAGTGTAAACGCACCCATGGTTCTCTGGAGCTTCCTTTCCTACCATTTTAGAAGATTCTCAATTTTCCAGGGAGCATGAGGCAGTTAGAACATGGGGCCAAAGAGTGGAGCCATGGTAGAAAGGAAGGATGAAGAATGGATCAGCCAAACAGACTAGATGCCATTTGAAGACCTACATCATGGTAGTGATGGCAGCAAAGAGATTCCTTTTGTACCACTGTTGCATCTGTTAAAAAACATATTTTCTAAGGTGGATAAATCACCAAGTACATATGTTGTAGAACTGCAACTTCAGTGAGTTGCTCAGAGCAACAACTCTTATAGATATGCGTGCATTGCCCCAATGATTAGTAATATAGCTATTTATCTCGCTTTCCCCATTGTACAAATTCCAGGATTTTATGCATTCTCAAACTTACCTGAAGGGCTCAACATACACTTCTCATCCTAAAAGACAGACAAAATACAACAGAGCTTTTTTTCTTCTTTTCTATACTGGTCTAAGACCGAATAAATTGATTGAAACTGCAACAGAGCTTTTTTTTTATTTTCTCACAGTGTACTGGAATCTCTGAATATGCACTGTCCTACATGGCATCTTTAAATTCAGAAGTACCTTCTGTGCAATATATACAAAGCAATATATACAAAGCATATAAATAGTGCCCTTCCTGCAGACATCTGCCTTGGGAAAGGATACTTGGCCTTTCCAATGAGTCCAACTGACTCAAACATGTAATGTGACAACCATTGCACTTACTAATCAAGCTGAGATGTCAGAAGCCAAAGGCCTTTTCAAAGAATTGAATGGCTAGTTAGTACTTAAGAAATACTCATGCCATACTGACATACAGGAGAATAAAGGTGCACATTTATCCAAAAGCAAATTTGTGTTTCAATAGACTTTTTTTTTAAAAGTATTTAAAAACAAAGCAAAAACATCTTTTATGAAAATACTCACCTATTTTATATCTCTTCTGAACAGCTTTCTTTCCCCTTGACTGTTGATGACCACTTATTGAGAGCAATTTTAAAAGTGTTCAGAAACCCACATTTGCTGTGTGACAGCTGCCTTCTTTATTTTTTTAAATGAGGCATTATGTTTAAATATATATATATCCATTTCCAGAGACAATCATGCACCATTGTTATCTTCTCCATTTTTCTTTATTTCTCATTTTAATTGATGTCAAGTGCCTTAATTAAAAATAAAAAGCCTTATGTGAAACTTTTTTAACAAATTTGGATGGTGAAATTGAAAAAAGCAATTGCTGTATGAACACATGAAAATGAAATGCAAAGAAAAGAATGCCATATTTCCAATATTTAATTTATGCCACTAATCAAATGCATGGTTCTATTGAGAAGTCCTGCTTATTGTTTTAACTTGGCATTCCCACACTTTAAATGATTTAAGAAAAAACTTTAGGGTTCTTGGGAACGATAACCATTAAAGATGGGCAAGGTCTCCAAAGCTTGCCTTACACTGACTGAGGTATTTTTTATGTTTCCCTGAAAAAAAAAATCAGGAAAATTTTGGGAAAATGCCTGAGCAAAACAAAACATACAAGGTTACTCTTGTCACAGAATACTCAGACAATTTCCAGCATGGGCAACAACTTTTTATTTATCAAGAGGCTGTTTTCT
This sequence comes from Phrynosoma blainvillii, assembly GCA_026167975.1. Taxonomy (NCBI): domain Eukaryota; kingdom Metazoa; phylum Chordata; class Lepidosauria; order Squamata; family Phrynosomatidae; genus Phrynosoma; species Phrynosoma blainvillii. The sequence goes on along the minus strand of JANUYF010000001.1, from coordinate 17,306,524 downwards.
TTTTCTTTTCTTTTTTAAAAAAATAATTACAGGCTACATCACAGCGGATATATTCTCAAAAGGATTGTATGGTCATTACAAAAACAATTGCCTGTCTCCTTTGGAACTGAACTAGCAATAGACCCTTGTTTAGGGATTCCCCTTACACCAGGTCAAATCAACAATTCATAGGGCTTACAGTGACAAGGTTCTGTAATGCCTTTCCCATAGAAATTTGTTGGCCTCTCTTTATTGTATATTAGACAAAATCTGAAAATAGTTATTGTTTACCACCAGTAGACTTTTCTTGTTCAGTTCTGATCCCAGCGGCAGAATTCTGTACATTTCAGTGAAGAGAAAATGTACACGGTTCCATGGGTATATATGGAGTGAGCGTACAACCAAAAGAAATGCATATATTTGAGTAATGGGAAACACTTTGGTCACTGTGGAAAATGTGTTTAAAAAGTGCACATGTTAGGAAAAATCAAAATGACTTCTCAAGGGAAATGCATCTCCATGAGATGTGGATAAATATTTCTCCCCTGTGGAACTGGAATGGGATAAGAAGTTGCTGTTTTTGTTGTTCTTGTTGTTGTGTGCTTCAAATTGTTTCCAACTTATAAGGAGACGCTATCATGTTGTGGGTTTTTTTGCAAGATTTGCTCAGAGCTTTGACATTGCCTTCCCCTGAGGCTCAGAGAGTGTGACTTGCCTGAGGTCACTCATTGGGTTTCATGGCTGAGCAGAGAATCAAAGCCTGGTCTCCAGAGTCATAGTCCAACACTCAAACCACTATGCCACACTGGCTCTCAGGATGGTGAGTCTCTCTCTGGCTTTTCTTCGCAAATGAAGATTCAGGAAGGACTCATCCCACGCTTTTTGCAAGCGCGCTGATGACTAAAAAGGCCAATCCGAGATAAACAAGTCCGGTTGCAGAAAGCACAGCAGAAGATCTCCTTGGGTGATGTTTCCGGGTTTGATTCTTTCTGCATTGTCGTTTCTCTTCAAGACTTGTTCGGTGTGACTTCTCAAATAAGGCTGCAGCATTGTGGATAGTGCGTCTCCATGCCTCCCGATGTGAGGCCAGGGTGGACCATTGTTGGTGATCAATTTGGTCGAGCCTGAGATGTTGTTTCAGGGAGTCCTTGTATCGCTTTTTTGGAGCACCCCTCTTACGCTGACCCATGGCAAGTTCACCGTAGAGTACTATGTTTGGGAGGCGATAGTGCTCCATGCTAGAAATGTGCCCTGCCCAGCGCAGCTGCGTTTTCAATAGCATGGCCTCAATGCTGGTGATCCCTGCTTGGTCAAGGACAGAAACATTCGTCATATAGTCAGTCCAGTGTATATTTAGAATTGTGCGTATACAGCACTGATGAAAGCGTTCGAGGAGTCGTAAGTGTTGGCGATAGGTGACCCATGCTTCAGACCCATAAAGGAGAATAGACAGTACAATGGCTCTATACACACTGATTTTTGTGCTCCGCCTCAGGTGTTTGTTACTCCAGACTCGTTTGTAAAGTCTTCCAAATGCGCTATATGCCTTTGCTAATCTGTGATCAATCTCTTTGTCAATCTTGGCGTCTGAGGAGATGATGCTTCCGAGGAAGGTGAACTGCTAAATGGACTTAAGCACAGATTTGCCTACAGCGATGTGGGGATTGTGGTGTTTGTCCTGTGGTGCAGGCTGGTAGAGAACGTCCGTTTTCTTCAGGTTGACTTCCAGCCCAAACAGCTCTGCAGCTGTTGCGAAGCAAGATGTTAGGCGCTGCAGAGCTGCTTCTGTGTGGGCAACAAGGGCAGCATCGTCAGCGAAGAGCAGCTCACGGACTAGATAGTTTAGAGTCTTAGTGTGAGCCCTCAGACGGCTTAAGTTAAACAAGCTACCATCAACACGGTAACGTATATAGATGCCGTTTTCTTCTTCGAGCTCTGCTGCAGCCCTTTGGAGCATCATGCTGAAGAAGATTGTAAATAAAGTTGGAGCAAGAACACAACCTTGCTTCACTCCATTAGTTATTAGAAAGGGCTCTGAAAGAGCATCGCCGTATTTGACTTGACCATGCTGGCCCTCATGTAGCAAGATAATAATTTTGAGGAATTTGGGGGGGGGGGCATCCTAGTCTTTCCAGGATCTGCCATAGACCTTTTCTACTCACAGTGTCGAAGGCTTTGGTGAGGTCAACAAATGTTACATAGAGTCCCTTGTTCTGCTTTCTACATTTCTCTTGCAGTTGTCTAAGGGCAAATACCATATCTGTAGTACTCCTATTGGCTCTGAAACCACACTGGCTTTCAGGAAGGGGTTCTTCTGCAATAGCAGGAACTAATCTGTTCAGGAGTATCCTTGCAAGGATTTTTCCAGCAATAGAGAGCAGTGTTATACCCCGATAGTTTGAGCAATCGGATTTTGCTCCTTTTTTCTTGTACAGGGTGATGATGACTGCATCTCAGAGATCTGATGGCAGTTCCCCTTTTTCCCAGCAACTCACAAGGAGTTTGTGGAATTTAGCATGGAGTACATGACCTCCGTGTTTCCAAACTTCAGGTGGGATTCCATCAATCCCAGCTGCCTTGCCGTTTTTCATCTGCTGTATGGCCTTAAGTGGCTCTTCCAAAGTCGGAGCTATGTCCAGTTCGTTTTTCATTGGTTTTTGTACCATATGTTGCATAGCTGAGCCTTGGACTACTCGGTTGGCACTGAAGAGACTTTGAAAATGTTCAGCCCATCGATTCAGGATGGAGGCTTTATCAGTAATTAGTGTTTGACCATCTGTACTGTATAAGGAGCTTTGGACCTGATAAGTAGGTCCAAACACTGTTTTAAGAGCAGGGGTAGGCAACCTTTCCCCTTTAAGGGCCGAGGGACTTCAGCTTCCAGAAGCCTCAGCTATGTTGGCCAATAGTCCAATGTTGGCCAATAGCTCCTGGGATTCTCCTATTAAAGGGGAAAGGTTGCCTACCCCTGTTTAAGAGCTTCGTAAAATCCTCTAAGATCACCCAGATCTGCACAGTGTTGTGTCTTTTCTGCTATATTGATCCACCACTTGTTCTGAATGTCTCGGAGTTTTTGTTGAAGTTTACTACACATGAGATGGAAAGCTGCTTTTCTTACATGGCAAGTTGGTTGGGTGAGGCATGCCTGGTGAGCAGTTCTCTTCTTTGCCAACAGCTCCTGGATCTCTTGGTTGTTTTCATCAAACCAGTCTTGATTTTTCTTATGGGAAAATCCGAGGGATTCTTCCGCAGACTGGAGGATACTGTTTTTGATATGTTGCCAAAGCACTGTAGGAGAAGGATCTGTAGGGTGGTCTTCAAGTTTTGATTGCAGATTTGCCTGGAAGTTGTCTCTCATGGTAGCTTGTTGAAGATTGTTGACTTGGAGTCTCCTCTTTAAGATGCCACCCCTCTTAGGTTTGAGCTTGAGATGAAGATTTAGTTTACATCTTACGAGGCGATGATCTGTTTGGCATTCTGCACCGGGCATCACTCGAGTATGACGGACATCACGAATGTTTCTCTGGCAGACTAGAACACAGTCAATGAGGTGCCAGTGTTTGGATCAGGGATGCATCCAGGTTGTCTTCAAGCTATCTTTCTGCTGAAAGATAATGTTTGTAATAGTCAGCTGTTGTTCTGCACAGAACTCTAGCAGGAGGCGTCCGTTATCATTGCAATTTTCAACACCATGCTTGCCTAAAACACCTTCCCAGGCCCCGGAGTTCTTTCCTACTCTATCATTGAAGTCACCAAGGATAATAATTTTATCTTCTACAGGGAGTTTTTATATGAGGTGGCGTAGGTCTGTGTAGAATTTGTCTTTCTCTACAGGGTCGGCTTACATAGTTGGGGCATATATACTGAAGAGAACAACATGTGGGAGGCATAAGGAGATAATGCGATCAGAGTGACCTGTTGGCAAGGTTTCGAGTTTGGAGGCAATGGAGTTTTTAATCATAAAGCCTACTCCTGAAAGATGTTTTTCAGTTTTGGGTTTGCCAGACCAGTAAAGTGTGTAGCCGGCGCCGTGTTCTTTAAGGCTGCCTTCCTCATGGAGACGAACTTCACTAAGAGCAGCGATGTCAATATTAAGTCTTGTTAGTTCATGGGCTATTAAAGCAGAGCGACGCTCAGGACGTCCACTATCTGCAGAGTCTTGCATGGTTCTGATGTTCCAGCATGCAAGCTTCAGTTTATTTACACCTTTGGAGGCCGGTGTGTGCCTTTGTTTCTTTGTCTTTGTTCGACTGCATCAGAAGATGCCCGTTGGCCGCGGAGTGAGTAGTGCAATAAAAATAAAACAGATAGATCTTCACATTCCCAGTCTCCATTTTCAATGCTGAGTGTCCAAAGAGCATGGAATTGACCCTTATATTTCTGCAAGCCTGGCTGGAATGACAGGCAGCTGCCTGTGGCTGATGACTCTACTATTTGTTCTCCAAGCCAAGTTAACCCAAACAAGTACATTGGGCCGGCAACCAGGCTGATGCAGCTTAAGGCCAATTTACAGCTGAGTGGCTCTGCTGGAAAGGGAACTTAATCTGTTTCGATGGGCTTTTGCATTGTCCTCCAAGAGTGCGCAATGCAATGTGGCATCCCTAACCTCTCCAGTTCAAACAATGTTCAAACAGGAAAGCTTCTACAAAGACAATATGATGAAAAGGGAGGTTTACCATGGGACATTTCCCTGGTTTATATAGAGTTATTTAATAGTTACCAAAGCCTCTGATAAAGAAGCTCCTTTTTACAAAGTCTTTTCATGCCCACCCAGCCCACTTTTTCTTCTTGTGATCTGTCTAGCTGGAGTAATTTTTAGCAACATCAGCATGGGAGGATGGTGAATTTAGGGTTGGAGAAAAAACTGGGATATCGGGTTGCAGCTGCACATCTGACATAAACAATGCTATAAAAGCTAATAAAGGCCCATTAAAGATATCACTGTTTTGTGCATTTTGGATGTTCTTCCTAATGTTTAGGTAGGCGAGCCAGTGTGGTGATACAGTATAGTATAGTGGTTTGAGTGTTGGACAATGACTCTGGAGATCAGAGTTTGATTCTCCACTGGGCGACTTTGGGTGAGTCACACACTTCCAGTCCCAGAAAACCCTGTAATAGTGTTGCCTTAGGGTTGCCATCAGTTGGAAACAACTTAAAGGCACGCAACAATGCTTAGGTGGAATCTCTTTTCTTGTCATTTGAATCCATTGGTTTATGTTCTAAGTCTTTGGAGCAACAGAAAACAAGCTCCCTTCATCTTCTACATGACATCCCTTCAGATATTTAAAGACAGTTATCACATCACCTTTCTGTCTTCTCTTATCTAGGCTAAATATACTCATCTCACTAAGTTATTCCTCATAAGGCTTGGTTTGCAGTTCTCTGATCATCTTGGTCATCCCCCTCTGGACACGTTTCACTTTGTTGCTATTCTTTTTGGCCTGTGGTGCCCAGAACTGGACACAGTATTGCAGGTGAAATCTGAACAAAGCAGAATAGTGTGTTACTATTGCTTCCCTTGATCTAGACACTACTCCTATTGATGTAGCTTAGAATTGCATTGTCCTTTTTGGCTGCTACATCACACAGTTGACTTATGCTTAGCTTGTGATCTTCAATTTCCAAAATCTCTGACCACTGGCTATGTTTATGAGGACTTAGGAGACCTGTCATCCCAAATAACTGAGAGAACCAGTTTGCCCATTCCCGCTTATGCACAGCACCATGCATTAGCATTACTAGTGAAAATTCAACACTCTCTCCTCTTGAAGGTTATTGAGCAGACCGTCCTCACTTTGTCCCAGTGCTCTGCTTCTTGAGAGATAATTGTTTCTTATTCTTTTAGTAATCTCTGGTTACAGAAAACTGAGATAGATAGGAAATCATGAATCTCTGCCCCCCCTCTTTCTTGTTTTGCTAATGCATGTACAAGCTGGGTGGTTATTTTTCATCATTGTGGTAATTTTCACTAATATGACAAGCATGTTACAGATGTGATTCTTCCGTTTAAAAACTAATACTTGCGATTAATATGTTACAATGATGAATTGCTCACTGTAATCTGTCATCATGGGGGAAAAATTGGCATAATTAATGTATGGTTATTGTTATAAAATAGCATTTTGGTAATTCAGGATAATACAACCAAGAAGAGAATATTCCCCCCCCCCCTTTCTGTAATCGCTTTTTATTTTTCACTTATTGTGAAAACCCACAATGGTGGCTTCATAAGATAGACCTTAGGATTTTTCACCCATTCTTGATTTACACAATTTGGAAAAGTTATAGTCCAAACTACAATTTCCAGAATCCCTCAAACATAATGGCCTTGGTTGTGGTGTTAGTGTCTTGTTTAATGCCGGCAAGTACCTAGCTAAGTGACCCTACAGTCCACTGGAAGATGGTGGGGAAACCAGGCCATCCCAAGTCATATGCAGGGTGTCAGCAGAGGTAGATGCATGGTCCAACTGGTCTGAGGTCCAAACATGAAAAGCACTCCTGAGAAGTGACCAAAGGAAAAAAGGGAGTCACCAGAAACAGTTACTTCAAGGTATACTCTGAGAGTCAGAAATCTATAAAGTGAAACACATCAGACATGGTCACAAAGGAAATATTAATGCTGGTTCTTTGCAACAATGGAATGGGCTTAGTTGAGCTCATTTATTGTTGTTGGTTTGTGGGTGTGCATGCTTCCAAGTCATTTGTGACTTGTGGCAATCCTAAGACCTGTATTGACTTTTAGTGACCATGGCATTCCTTTCTAAGTGTTTACAGATGGTCTGTTTCATGATCTGCTCTAAAAACATTCCTGGTATTGATGTCAGGCTGACCAGATGGTAATTATTTGGGTCCTCTTTTTCTCCATCCAGGTACTAGCCAGAGCAGACCCTGTTAAGTTTCCAAGATCAGTTAGGGTCTGGTATTTAGGCCCTATTTTGACATTGTACAAATGATAATGGTGTCTTTTCAGGCTGTGTGGCCATGTTCTAGAAGAGTTTCTTTCTGACGTTTCGCCAGCATCTGTGGCTGGCATCTTCAGAGAAGATTTCTCTGAAGATGCCAGCCACAGATGCTGGCGAAACGTCAAAAAGAAACTCTTCCAGAACATGGCCACACAGCCCAAAAAACCCACAAAAAACTATGGATGCTGGCCATGAAAGCCTATGACTTCACATTGATAATGGTGTCTCCTTGGTGTCCCACAACTCCAGCCAAGGTGTGGCCTCACCCTGCTGAAGTTAAGCATTAGGTCCATTGCTCATTAGCTGCTCTGATCGGGGTGGGCATCTGGAGACAGATTCCTTTCCAAATCTACCCCCACCCCACCCCACATCCAATTTCTTGAACTTTACAAAGTGAGTTATAGCATTGGGTTTATTTTTACTGTTTAAAGGCAATAACTCCACCTTGTCTCATCAGCTCCTGATTTCTTTCATCACTTTGTCGGCATGAACGGTAATTGCTAAAAAATGAAAGAGCACAGTGGTTTTTTCAGCTGTGGAGTAGAAAAACAAATTATGGAATGTGGCATTAATGGAAAAAGTGGCTAGCCAAGTAAAAAGTGCTAAGAATAATGGGAACCACAAAGGTTTTCTTTTTTAAGCAACATGGCTTCCCTTTATTTCTTATGCCAATTCAAACAAAACAACATTTTTTCACCAGCTGTTTGTAAGGGTTTATGAAAAGATGCATTGTGACATAATAGCTGATCATCTATTATACTGATTTGTTTAATTCAACATGTTTAGCTGGTTTTGGTTTTGAGAGGACCGAATAACAGAATCATAGAGTTGGAAGAGACCACAAGGGACATCCAATCCAACCCCTGCCATGCAGGAATACACAATCAAAGCATTCCTGACAGATGGCCATCAAGCTTCTATTTAAAAACCTTCAAAGAAGCAGATTCCACCACACTCTGAGGCAGCATAGTCCACTGTTGAATAGCTCTTACCACCAGGAAGGTCTTCCTAACGTTGAGGTAGAATCTTTTTTCTTGTAGCTTGAATCTATTGCTCAGTGTCCTACTAGTCTCTAAAACATCAGAAAGCAAGCCTTCTCCATCCTCAATATGCCATCCTTTCAAATATTTAAACAGGGCTATCATATCACCATTTAAACATCTCTTCTCCAGGCGGAACATACCCAGCTCCCTAGGTCTCTCATCATAAGGCATGGTTTCCAGACCCTTCACCATTTTGGTGAAGCAGGACACACTTCTGCTTCTCAATCTATCTCTTGAATTGTGGTGCCTAGAAATGGATACAATATTCTAGGTGAGGCCTGACCAAAACAGAATAAAGTGGTACTATTACTTGCCTCAGTCTAGACACTATATGTCTATTGATGCAGCCTAGAATTGCATTGGCTTTTTCAGCTGCTGCATCACACTGTTAACTCAAGTTCAGCTTGTGGTCTACCTAGACTCCTAGTTCCCTTTCCCATGTAATGTTGTCAAGCCAAGCATCACCCATCCTATATCTATGCATTTTATTTTTTCTGCCCTAAGGGTAGTACCTTACATTTCTGTCTGCTGGAATTCATTTTGTTAGTTTGGGCCCAGATCTCCAATCTGTTAAAGTCATTTTGAATTCTGATCTCGTCCTCTGGGATATAATAATAATAATAATAATAATAATAATAAAATTTTATTTATACCCCGCCCCTCTGCATAGCAATTGGAGCGGCTTCCAACATGAATGCAATACAATAAAATCGATCCCAAACCCAACCATTCCACCCCTTAAAAGGTTATTAAACAATCATAGATTTAAAAAAAAGTTTAAATTTGGCTAATAACTTTACAATAAAAATTGTATGACAAGCGACAACAACAGAAATGGCTGTATGGCAGTGCTATAGAAGGGAAGAAAAAAAAAAAGGGGGGGGGGGAAACAGTTAATCTGGGTCTTATGACCGGGAAGACTATCAAAGCACTAATCAGGGAAGGCCTGTCGGAAGAGATCCGTCTTGACAGCCCTTTTAAAGCTGTCTAATCAGGTGACGGGATCTCATCCGGCAGGCCGTTCCATAATCTGGGAGCGGTCATCAAAAAGGCCCTCTGGAAGGTTGCTGATAGTCTGGATTTATTCACCTGCAGCAAATTCATCCCAGAGGACCTAAGTGCTCGGGGAGGATTGTACAGGAGGAGGCGGTCTCGGTATTGGCTACCCCTCTTAATCTGATGATCTAATTTGTTTAACATTGTTCATGGTTTTCCTGTTTCCTGTTTATTTTACGACTAATTATTTTAAAGAAGACAAACTTATGTGGGTTAGTGGTTAGAGTGCTGGCCCAAGACTTTTAAGATTCAGGTCCAAGTTCCCACTGTGGAACTTATTGGGTAATCTTGGCCCAGTTGCTCTGCCAGACCTATCTTGCAAGGCTGTTGTGCCCATAAAACAGCAGGAGAAGGAGGAGTCTTTTGCTCACTGGAATAGTTAAATTATGTATTTGTTAAAAGTCCATAAATTCAACTCTGTGTTAAGTGTTCTGCATTCCAACTTTTAGCAAACACCATTCTTGCCAATGGAATCATGCAAAATAAAACACAACCATATTTCTTTTCTAATTGCTTATCTAACATATTTAACAGAAATATTTCCGGTTCAGGTAATATTTTTATTTCTAAAATTTTATTGATCATGAGACAAATATTCTTCCAGAATTTTTTAGTCTCTTTACATCTCCACCAGATGTGGAAGAGACTCCCCCCCCTTTTTTATAGCATTTCGAGCATTTATTGCTGGTGCTTCTATATATTTTGCTATTTTTTTTTTCTGGAATCAAATACCATCTGTAACTGATTTTATAAAAAATTCCCTTTATGTCTTGGCACAGTGTATAGTTTAATCTTTTAGACCATGTTGTCTCCCATTGCTCCAATTCCAGTGGTTTACCTATATTCTGTGCCCAAACCACCATGTTTTCTTTTACAAGTTCATCTTCCATATATGTTTTTAATAGGTATTTGTATACTTATTAAAGGGCTCGGTTTCTGCATTATTTTTCTAGCTCCTTTGCACTTGCATTTGGAAACTGTACAGGTGAAACACAGCCAGAGGTATTCCAAGGACACTTTCATTAATTCAGTGTGATACCTTATCCCCTGGGTCAGAGAGGAATTGCCATCCTCTCTGACATTACATACCTTGATATAAGATGATGGAGCCCTACAAGAACCAATAGAAAGAGAGACTCTCAAAATAGCAGCATCACCAGGAAACCTGATGCAAAGAATATTTCACATAACTAAAACAGGAAGCTATATTACCCAGGTGGTTTATGACCCTTGTGACTCTGAGCTGGTTTTGTTTTAATTTGTGTACAGGGCTTTTGCATCTTACTGGATGCATGACAATAGAAATCTCAGATATACTGTCCAAAGGTTGACTACTTTTTTTCCTGACAGGGCTCCTATGCCTTTGAACAGCCATACAATAAATGTTTGTGTGTAACAAAGATGTTCCTTCTTATGGAAGCAGAAATGTAGTTTCACACACACACACACTTCATCTTAGCAAAAGGACAAAAAAGTAATGTTGTTGTTGTTCATAGGGAAATTGTCCCTTTTTCATAGGAGGGAAAAAAAATTATCATCTTTCTCAGGCAGAAATTTACCCAGAACCTTAGTCTGAAGATAAAATAATGTGGATGCTTCACTCAATTAAACCTCATGCAAATGTTAAAGATGCAGATGCTTCTGCACTATATGACTCTTGAAACATTCAGGGTAGCTGTGTTGGCCATTCAGCAAAATACAAGAAAATACAAAATCCACGAAAGGGTGACACCTTTATTGGCCAACCAACATGCACAAAATGCACAAAATGCATCATGTAAGCTTTCAAATCATACAGGAGAAGAAAGGTGACTGTATTGGAGTCACAGGCCTACATTTTTTTGAAATCAGACATTGGGCCTTTGCAGACTGCTAGAAATAGTGCAAACTGAGTCCACTTTAACTGCCCTGGCTCAGTGCTAAGGAATCATGGGAATTGTATTTTTTTCTGAGACATTGAGCCTTCTCTGTCAGAGAGCTCTGGTGCCACAATAAACTACAGTTCCCATGATTCCCCAGCACTGAGGGGGGAAGCAGACGGTGCAAAGCGCCGTTTTCGGGGCAAGGAAGGGGAGAGGCAGCCGCACGGTGGGTGCCCCAACCCCTTCCCCAAGACATCGTCGGAGCACCGGATCTTCCGCACGTCCGGCGCTCCAAGGATACCTTACCACCGCAGCATCCACACACACTGCGGCGTAAGAGTCACTGAAGGTGCGCCGGCAGCCTTTTGCGGTGCACCTTCAGCGACTTGTGGAAGGAGCGCTATTTTAGGGGAAGCTGCACTGCGGGGCGGAGGTGTGCGGGCAGTTAAAGTGGACTCAATTTGCACTATTTCTGGCAGTCTGCAAAGGCCCATTGTTTCTGTTGTAGTTCAGTGGTTCCGAAGGGACCTCAATGCAGGCAAAGGATACTCTCCTTCTTGCCCATATGTGGACCAGGAGCAAAGGGCAATAAAAGATAGGTAAACCTACTGGGTGACCTTGGTCAAGTTATATGCACTCAGCCTCAGGGGAAGTCAATGGAAAACCTCCTCTGAATAAATTTGACCAAGAAAAACCCATGATAGGTAGCCTTAGGGTTGATCTAAGTCAGAAATGATGTGAAGGCACACAACAGCAAAACAACAACCTCTCTACTGTACTTCTGGAAGAATAGGCCCCTGAAAGTGATCTTAAGGCATAGGTTAGTTTATACTGGAATAAGTAGTTTTTAATATGAAAGAGCAACCAAGAGGGGGAAGCAGACGGGCGGCACGGGGCTACCCCAGGAAGCTGCGCCGCGGGGCCGAGGTATCCGCACACCTCGGCCCCACAGCGCAGCTTCGCCGCCCCTGGAAGGAGCGCTAAAATAGCGCTCCTTCCACAAGTCGCCAAAGGTGCGCCGCAAAAGGCTGCTGGGGCACCTTTGGTGACTCTTCCGCCGCAGCGTGTGTGGACGCTGTGGTGGAGAGGCATCCTCGGAGCGCCAGATGTGCGGAGGGTCCGGCGCTCCGACGATGTCTTCGGGAAGGGGTTGGGGCACCCACCATGCGGCTGCCCCTCCCCTTCCTTGCCCTGAAAATGGCGCTTTGCGCCGTCTGCTTCCCTCCCAAGTCATGAAACCAAGCCTTATGAGGAATGGTTGAGGGAACTGAGTATGTTCAGTTTGGAAAAGAGAAGATTGTGAAGTAATATGATTACTTTCTTTAAATATCTGATTTTTAACACATGCATACACAAAACCACTATCTCCTCTCTCCTCCCCTCCCCCCCAGCCCACTGACTTCCTACACTACTCTGTCTATGATTTCTAATTAAAAAATCCAATTATGCCTCTACAGCGAATCCATCTTTTATAAACCAACTTTTCTACATTTCCCTACAGTTTCTTGACTGAATGGGCCACCATGATGTAGTAGTTTGAGTGCGGGACCTAGAGTCTACGAAACCAGAGTTCAAATCCACACTCAGCTTTGGAAACCCTCCTTGGGCCAGTCACATTCTGTCAGCCTAAAAGGAAGGCAATGCCAAACCTCATCTGAATAAATCTTGCAAAAATAAATAAATAAATAAATAATCCATAGGTAAGGGTCAGCATAAGGTAGAGGCAGCTTGAAGGCACATAATACACATACATTGCCTTTGACAATTACTGTGAACTGGATTTGTTCTACTTTTCATCCTGGAGTAGAGATATTTCCCTGCCCCAGTTTATAAACTTTCTGTTCAACTCTTTTTTATAGAAGGGAGTATGACAACATATCCTTGCCTCTGAGTATGGTGTCTCTCGTACTAGCCAAACAGTTGAAACCCATGGTGTTTGCAGACACAATAACAGGGCAATGATCCACTCCCCTGATCATAATTAGGTGCCACTCATGATCCCAAACACTGTAATCTTCTGGATGCAGAACATTAAGCGAAATCAAACACACTCACTTTGGCCCTCTTTTGGAGAGCTCTGTGAGACCAAATAGTCATGTTTACTGTGGCGTAACAAAGAATGCAGCAGATACATTAAGGAATTTGCATGGTCTGTGAGCTAGTACAAAACTTTGGCTGGGAGCTATTAATACATATTGAAAAGTCTTAATTCTGGTGTGATCATAATGTTGGACCCCAAAATACCTCTCCTGCCCTCCCCGACACCAAACTAGAACTTGCTTTTTTATTATTATTATTGCATGTAAGCAACCCAGTGTGTGAGAAACAAGTGACAAAACCCAGGACGAATTACAAGAAACTCTCTTTCTCATTAACTCTGCACAGAATGAGGATTTACTGCATGGGCAGTGATGGCCCCTGGGGGCTTCTTGCCCATAATCCCACCTCGAAAATGGCTCTGCAATTATTCACACAAAAAATGCGGACAGAGTTTTCAGATTGGCATGCCTGCTTCACACATAACTAACTGCAATTGTCGAGCGACTGTGGATCTTTCTTTCTTTCTTTCTTGGCTGTATGCCCTAGCTCTATCAATGTCAACCATCATAATACCTTTCTCTCCTCCCTCTTTCCTTGATGCATTCCAGTCTTGAACTGACAACATTTCCCATTGGCCTGTTTAGTCACAGTAATGCACAATGATATGGTGAACCCTCTCACCTTGGCTTGTTCAGTCCTTCCTGGACATTAAGATATTATGACATGAACATATACTTGCGAGCTTTGCACCAAATGAGGATTTCACATATAGGCAATATAGTGTGATGGAGGAGTATCTGGCATGATCTTGCGAAAGCCGCCAAGGCCTCCAGAACAAACAAAGCAAAGGGGGATATGGAGAGCAGATGCTGAGTTCTAGAACAGGAATTTAGACACTTTCTTCAGCAAAAGAAAACTCTAGAGTGGGGGGGGGGGAAGGCAGAACCCTTTCTGGAGGCTGCATAGGTTGAGAGACTGGAACAGGGCATGGGGAGGTAGGTTTAGGGAGACAAGCTGAGGTCCATCATGCAAAGTCTAGAGAAGGAAGGCCACCATGGAGAAGAAGAAAAAAATCTCTTTTCTGAGAAGAGACCAACTGACAGATGAAGCAATGAAGACAACTTAGAGGCAGAACTACAGAAAGCAATTCCAGGATATGAAGAATGAATTGCAAAGTGTGAATTTCATTGTGTATCATATTGGGAGAAAGGCAGAATAGAGATTCAATAGGTTAATAAAAGTGAATAAATAAACACCCACAAGTTTAAATATTTCAATGTCTTCACTATTCATCTTAAATTTATGTAAACCATCTGCAGTCTTCATTTTTGTTTATGGTTCAAATGTAACTCTGCCTTTGCACTTTCTTCCTTGATTTTCCTCAATAGTTGTTCCTATTCATTGCTATTTTCTTCTGATAGTATGGTATCATCAGCTTATCTTAAATGGTTGATGTCCCTTCTTCCAATGTCCATACCTCCTTCCGCTGAGTCTAATCCCTTAGTTACTTTACAGTTAGACTACTGTAATGTGCTCTGTTTGGGGCTGCCCTTGATAAAATGATCAGAACCTACAGCTAGAACAAAATGGAGTGGTCAGATTGTGAGCTGGTGTGCACTTTACAGATCACATCTCATTGATCTTGTATAAGCTGTTTTTGAGCTCAAGTCAGGTGTAGTTGTGACGTACGAGATCCTATAAGACCTGAGGCCAGGATATATAAAAGAACTCCACATCCTGTCTGAATCTGCCCACAATTTGAGATTCTTAACAGCAGCTCTGTTTCATATTCTATCACTCTGAAAGTACATGAGAAAGGACTTTCTCTGTAATGGTGTCTTGGGCTGCTACGTCAATGCAGAATTAATGCAATTTGACACCATTTTAATTGCCATGGCTCAGTACTATAGAATCCTGGGATTTGTTGTTTGTTCTGACATCAGAGCTCTCTGTCAGAGAAGGTGAAATATCTCACAAAACTAAAAAACCCAGAATTCCATACCATTCAGCATGGCAATTAAAATGGTGTCAAATTGCATTAATTCTGCAGTGTAGAGTCAGGACGTTATCACACGCGGGTCTCAAAGCGGCAAGAAAGCAGTATGGAATCAATCCAGAACTATACCGGTATAGACCTCACAAGACGGAAATGGCTATCAGACGCAACTAGCATCATTGCGCAATTAACGAAACCGCTATAGATGCGCTCCTGGGAACCGTATCTGCTGTTCACACACAAGTGAGAAGATCCCTTCCAGAACCCAGCAAGGATGTTCTTGCTACCCGATCAAAACAGGAAGTACATGTCATAAGATGCTTCCTCACAGATCCATGGGAAATAGCGCGGGGAACCATGGGTCATGTCGGGGAAATGCTCCACGATACGTATCTCATGATCAGACATACGGCGAAAGCAGTATTATTGCGGTATCATTCTGGTCGCGCAATTGTAATTCCCCAAGAAACCGGCATTCAAAAGAACGGGGATGATGCCGCATTAGGACGGGGTTGGGACGGGGTTCTGTGCGATGTCGTGTGAACACACGGGAAAAAAACCGCAATAGGACAGGATTGGGTGTGGATTCTTTCTGCTTTAGGCCCCGTGTGATAACGTCCTATGTCTTGGTTGTGGAAGTCAGGCTGGTGGCATCCCTTTAGAGTAGACAAAACTGGACTATTTTGTATGTCCTTTAATCCCAGAAACCAGTGGTAGGTTCTGAGTCTGCTTTAATTGTGTGTGAGAGTGTATGTTTCAAATATTGGTTGTTAAAATATGGCTTTCATTTGTTTCTAAATAGTACCTGTACCTTTGTGAGTTGCCCTGAAGGCCTTGCTAGGTTGAGAGCTGAGGAAGAAATCTTAACATTAGTTAATTATTGATTAACTAATTTGTGATCTTGCCTCTTTTATGAGTCCTCTGGGCATACTGGGGCTTTATATAGGGGAGATTAAGAATAAATAACACCTGGACAGAAAGCCAAGATTGATGGACTCTTGCTGATAGAGAAGACCCTGGCATGAAGGGATGTTTTATAGAGAGGATGGTAGCTAGTTGCATTGAGGAACAAGTTGTAGTTGCATTGCAAAGTAAAGGACAATATCTTGGGCAACTTGGATTTCATGCAATTATGGATTCCCAGTTCTTTGTTGCTGTTATCCACAGAAAAAAAGCTTCTGGCCAGCTCCCAGCAGACCTGAAGTTAAAGTCCAACAACAGCTGATAACTCTGATCAAGAAGTGTCATATCAGTAGCTTGAGTGAAGACCTGACTTCTTTGCTATTCAGCTGCAAGGCTGTGCAAATTGGCTTCTCCTGCACCCTCAATGAAAGCTTTAGATTTGGCCTTCCAAATGTCACAGCTGGAATTTCCCTTATAAAGGGTTTGCATTCTGCCAGGAAGCCAAGCACTTTGCTTTCTCTGAATAGATTTTGCCTGGGCATTGGCAGAGTTCCTGGTCTGCTTGTCAAAATCTCAATATATTCAAAAGCCCAGACCCTGAGGCAGGTTGCTTTTCTTTGACTGTTTCTAGGAATAATCAGTGCCAGAAATTGGGAAATGGCAATCATTCTTTTCTCTGGTTCTGTATTAAGGTAGAAGATCCCCAACTCCATTTGCTACTAGATGGTCAACTGTTTATTCTTTTAAAAAGCCCTATACATTTATGGGCCTAAATTGACCTGCTGTTGTTGTTTTGTGCCTTCAAGTTGTTTCTTACCTGTGGCATCCCTAAGGCAAGCCTATCATGGTTGTTTTTTTTTTTGGGGGGGGGGCAAGATTTGTTCAGAGGAGATTTGCTATTGCCTTCCCAAGCCTGAGAGCATGTAACTTGCCCAACGTCACACAGTGGGTTTCATGGCTGAGCTGGGAATCAAACCCTGGTCTCCAGAGTCGTAGTCTGACACTCAGATCACTACACCACACTGGCCTAGAGAGGTAAAAAACAAACAAACAACTGGCAAAAATGCCCCCATGTCCTCTAGAGGGCATTTGGGGGCAAAAATTGTCCCCCCAAAGTCCTAGGGACATATGTGGACCATGGCTCAAACATTGCCCACTTTTACCATAGAACCTTGGCTTCCTCAGAACCTTGTTCTGAGATGTAATTGGAAAAATTTGACACTTCACCTAAAGTGCAATTCCCAGTGCCACAAAGCTATTGTAGGTTTGTAGAATGAGTGAATCTCAGAACCATTAAGCTATTCTCTTTCAGACCTGAAGCCCAATACTCTGATTATTTCATAAATTATTTCACAAATATAACTGTTACACCTCCTAAAACTGGAGGTTTTTAAGCAAAGGCTGGATAGTCATCTGTCAAGGGTGCTTTGATTGTGTATTCCTGTGTGGCAGGGGGGGGTGGACTGGATGGCCCTTGAGATCTCCTGCAGATCTATGATTCTATTATTGTAGATTGTGGTCTAATCTGCACTACAGAAATACTGCAGTTTGATTCCATCCTAACTGGCATGGCTCAGTGCAGTGGAGCCCTGAGATTTGTAGTTTGTTCTCACAGCAGACCTCTCTGATAGAGAAGGCTAAATTGTTCACAAAACTACAGCTCCTAGAATTCCATAGCATGGAACCATGGCAGATAAAGTGGTGTCAAGAGTCCTGGGGGCACAGTGGTTAAATGCCGGTACTGCAGCCACAACATTTGAGTTCAGACCCAGAAGGCCCCAGGTTGACTCAGCCTTCCATCCTTTCGTAGGTCAGTAAAATGAATACCCAACTTATTGGGGGCAATTGGCTTATAGATTGTAAAAGACTTAAAGAGTGCTTAGTTCACTATGAAGTGGTATAGAAATGTAAATGCTATTGCTGTTGCTCAAACTTCATTATTTCTGCAGTGCAGATCAAACTGAGTCAATAGGAACTGGGTAAATCAGCATTTATGGAAGTACCATTCATTCAATGAATCTCTTCTAGCTTGGGTTAATGATTGGACCAAGGCCTTGAAGTTAACATCCTAGGTGGGAGTATTGTATCACTCCAAATATTGTTGGATTGCAACTCCCAGCATTATCCACTATTGGCTTTGCTGACTAGGGTTGCTGGGACTTCCAGTCCAACAACATCTGGAGAGTTTTATATTTCCCACTCATGTTGCCTACACTTTTAAGCACACTAGTTATCGATAACACAAGCCTGCAATGGGAAAAAAACCTTCATTATTATAGCTGTTTTTAAAGTCTTTTTGAGTGCTTCTTTTGAAAAACACAATAAAAATGTAGTACACACACAGTTCTTTCACTAATTCAATATTTTTATCAATTCATTTGTTACTCAGCTTTGATTAAAAAGCTTATTGCACTCTTAAATAAAGCGACTTACCTGATCTGGTTTAAAATTTAAAGTGGGCAGTGTCCTGATTTTATCAGAAGGATTTAGCTGCCAAAATTGCCAACCAGGTCCAGCCTGGGTCCATCATGCTCCCAGGTGCACTCAGCACACCTCTTTCCAAAGCCGGGAGTTTCTGGCTTAAGAAAATGGCTGCCAGAACAGCCCTGGAAGCGGGGATGGACTTGGGATGGACCCAGGCAGTGATTTTGGTGGCTAAATCCTTCTGATAAGATCAGGATTCTGCCCACTTTAAATTTCAACCCGTATCAGGTAAGTCACTTTATTTAAGAATGCAATAAGCTTCTAAGTGTGGACTCTGATGTTGCAGTGCCATTTCTTTTAGCGCCTTTGAATAGATTTTTGAATTGTTGAAGATTACATCACCTCCTCTCCACCTTTCTGATTTAATTGGATGCAAACTACTTTTGCACTTTAAACTCAGTTTACACCTGCTGAAATAAGCTGAATAGAAAGGGGGAAAGTAGGAGAAGGAGAGAGAAACTGGGCAGTGGCATCCCTAGGGTGTCACCCAGTGTGGTAACTCATGGTGTCACCCCTGCATTGAACTCTTCCTATTTCAAACCATACAGAATCCTTAGTAATGCTTTTTTGCACCAATGTTACTCATAAATCATAATTCCCATATACCACTGACAATAATGCTAATAGTTGTGACATAAACAACTAGCAAAATTAAAATTATACCTTCAAATTACAATATCATAAGCATAACCTACATGTATTTACATATATATAGTGAATATTTGGTTAAAATCTGATATTTTACATGAAAAAAATAGAAATAATTTTTTTAAAAAATCTTTTTTGTACTTTATTTTTAGTAATACAGAAATATTTTGATATTACATATTATCAATATGGTAACTTTACACTTTACATTTATTTAGATAAGGATTAAATAATTCTTCAACAATTCTATTTCATTGAAATTAAATGTTCAAAGGAACTTGTAAAAAAGAGATGATTCCATATATAAGTTAACTAAGCTTGATGTAATTTATAAATGAAGAATTTAGAACTCTTCTTCTATAAGACTTCATTGAGTTCCTCTGATTGGTGTGATCTGATTTTCTATGTTTAAACTACTTCTCTTAGGGCCTCTACAGACCGGCCCAAAGGGCCGGCCTGGAGGCAAGGATGGGGAGGGGCAGCCGCACACTGGCGCCCCAACCTCATGCTGAGGACATTGTGACGCCGCATGCCATTACACATGGTGTGCGATGTCAAGACATCCTTCCGGCGCAGTGTCCTGACATGCTGCATTGGAAGGGGCTCTTAGGGCGCCCTTTTGCCGGCTCTGAAAGGAGCAGCATTTTGCCGCTCTTTTCTGGGCCGGCAAATGGGAGAATCGGGGTTACTGCATGTGGTAGCCCCGATCCTCTGCTTCCCAGATGGTGGGAGTGGGGTGAGAAAGGAGATTTGCAGAGGCCCTGATCCTCTGCTTCCCAGGGTGTCAAGGTGAGATAAATGTTTTTCTTCAGTACTTTATGCTTTCTTATTTTTTCAGTTGAGAGCTTTTTTTTTTTTACCTGTCATCTTTCTATCCACTGCCCTGGTGGTGCAGTGGTTAAATGCCTGTACTGCAGCCACTCACTCATAGACCACAAGGTTGCGAGTTCAGTACTAGCCAGGGCTCAGGCTAGACTCAGGCCTGCATCCTACCGAGGTCGCTAAAATGAGTACCAGCTGTTGGGGGGCAATGAACTTACAGTTGTAAACCACTTAGACACCCCATAGCACGATATGAAGCGGTATATAAATGAAGCTGCTTTCTATTTCCACTTATTTTGACACAATTTTGTTAATTCTTCCCATTCTTTTTGCAGCTTTAGTTGCGGATTTTCCATTTAATATTATTGTTAATTTATCTAACTCAATGACATCTACCACATATCACCCATTTGTCGGTTCTTGGGGTCTCTTTTTGTTTCCACTGTTTTGCAAAATTAATTCTTGCTATTGTAATCATATATAGGATTTGCCTCCACTTTTTTCTTGCTTGATAATCAGTTATTTTATCTGTCATGTTTAACAAATACACTTCTGGAATTAATTTAAAGTTTATTTTTAAAATCTTACAAATATATAGGTGAATGTTTTCCCAAAATTCCTTTGTTTTGGGGCAGAGCCACCAAACGTGGATCCATGATTCCTTAGAGATTTCACATTTCCAGCAGTTGTGGTTCTTTTAAAAAATAAAATCAAATTTTGAAATTTTACTTTTAAAATTTTGGGGGGGCTCTCTTTTCTCACCCCACTGAGCTTCACCCCACTCCCACCATCTCTTAAAGCATTTTGAAGGGAAGCAGATGAATATCACAGCAAATTTCTGCCAAAAGGTAGGTGCTTGAAGAGCAGTGGTGTCACCCTCCCTTAAGGGGTTACCTGGTGCGGTCCACATCACCCTCACCCCCTAGTGACACCACTGAAACTGGGACATTTTAAAAGCAGCTGAAAAGTGGGATGACAGAGGATTAATAGGAATTGTCCCTGGCAAATCGAGGCAGTTGGAGGGTATATCATTCTGTCACGTTAAGCATGCACTGTTTTCATTGGGCTGTTTTGGTTCTTCACCTTTGGAGAGGGAGGTTCCTTAAAAATATTTTTGCATTTCTATGTACTTTGGGATTCTTCAGCCCATATTGATACTTTCTTTGTGAATGGTACAGTTATGGCTTAATAAAGATCCCCACTCACAGAAGAAATGTGCTATTATTATATGGGATTCCATTTCTCCTATAATGAAGGGAGCTAGGGTCTTGACAGAGTAATTGTGTATGTGTCACCCACTTAAAAATGTCTCTGATTCATGTATTAAGAGCAGAACTATGGAATAAATAATGCATATCTCAAAAATATTCATCATGATGTGTTTACCCAAACAGGCTGGATAGGTTCCATCCCAAGGAACTGTTGCAAGCTGAGTAAATAATACATGGAGAGAATAATGCACATTTTAAAAAGTCCATAATTACATATTTACATGATAGTCTGTAAATTCCATAATTACTTATTTACACAATAGACCATAACAGCTGCTACTGTCTATTATATAGCAACTCTTGCAGAATGGCATTATGGATTTTGTGAGTGCTAAAGAAATGTAAATAAATGAATGCATTGAGAAGTGTTGAATCAATCACAAATCTATCTATTTGTCTATCTACCTATCTGTGGCTCCATCCATGGATAGTGGACTGCATGCTGAAGTAGACTTCTATGTGTATCAGGAACCATGAATCTTAGTCAGATGCACATCTGAATGCAGAAGTTGTCTATCCAATTTGGATGGTTTCCAGCTGGGTCCAGTGGGGCATGCATTCGAATGCACATCCCCATCCAAATGTAGATAGGAATGCACATTTCACTGCACATCTAAATGGGCTTCCAGTTGAAAGTAATAGATGACTTCCATACTCTGATGCACATCCAATTTTCTCATGATTCCTGATTACCTGATGCAAATTACTTGATCTGGATTGGGATTTATATTACTACTACTACTACTGCTGCTACTACTATTATTATACATACTCCATCAGTATGAATGACATTTAGCAAAGTAGAAGAAGAGGAGAAAGGTGTCATGGGTCAAACTATGGCTTATGTACTCCAGAACTTTGTTCCCATAATGGCCAAGCAGATGATTATGAGGATCCTCCCAGCAAGACATGAGTGCTATAGCACCCCACTGCACATTAGTTGGGATGGGTTCTGTTGCATTCATGTCCTGCTGGTGGGCTTTTCATAGGAAGTGATTGAACATTTTTTGAACAGAAAGATGGATTAGATAGGTCTTTGGTCTGACCTAGTTTGATTCTTAGGTTCATCTGTTCCCTGATGACTTCCAATCACTTCTTGTTTAGGAAAAAAAACCCATCTTGGGCCTAAAGCAGGCTATGAGATAACCTATGTCCTCTAGGTTCTCAACCTTTGGTCCTCAAAATGTCATGGCCAGTATGGCCAATGATGAGGAATTCTGGGAACTGAAGTCCAAAACATCTGGAGGACCAAGGTTGAGGACCTTTGTTCCAGTGTTTCCCAAATTTGGGTCTTCATGTATTTTGAATTGCAACTTGTAGAAACCCTAGCCAACTTGGCCAACAGTGAAAAATTCTGGGAGCTTAAGTCCAATGTGGCATAGTAGTTTGAATGTTGGACTATGACTCTGGAGACCAGGGTTTGATTCCCTGTTCAGCCATGAAACCTACCAGGTGACCTTTGGCACATGCTCTCAGCCTCAGGGGAAAGCAATGGCAAGCCTCTGAATAAATCTTGCCCCTCCAAAACCCATGATAGATAGGTTCACCATTGGGTCACCATAAGTCAAAAATGACTTGGAGGTACACACCAACAACAAACATTGAAAGCTCTGACATATAGTTATGCATTGTGAATTTGCAAAAGCATAGCTGGAACCCATCCAGTTAGTCCCAACTAGAATAGTCCCACTGAATCAACTGTTGAATGGTGAGTCAGTGCATAGGTAAATGCAACTGATCCAACAGATCTAGTAAGAACAAACTAATGTTAGGCCCATGTAACATGACTACATCCAGTTTTCAAAGCCATGAGCTTCATATGTCTGCAGTACAATCACATGTGTAAGGAAACAGAGACATATGTATGATACCAACAGTATTCCAGCCACTGAGTGAAAAAAAATCCAAATTGGCAATCTGACAATACTGGATACCCTAAAGTTCATGAAAGCACCAACAATGCATATTTATTTGGCTGACAAGCAAATGGCAAGTCAGTTGGCAATCATAAGAGGAAATCTGTTCCTGGTCAAAACTAGTTGTTTGTGAGTGTACGTGTTAGACTTCATTTACTGCTTTTTTATGGTAATAGAGTTTGAAGACAAAGACAGATCTCTTCCCTGCAGTGTTAACTACTCTAAGAGGCAGCATTATGGAATGTCATCTTTTTGCCTTTTATAATGATAAATATTTCTGCGACAAAGCCGAGTGGAAAGCCTGCATGTATTAATATGTCTATCCTGTTGGTTAGGATAAAGAGTAAATCTGTTGTTTATTTTTGCTAGAAAATTGTGAGGAACTAAGTGATTCCCATCAGATAAAAAATGCACTATGCGCAATTCTATATATGTGTGTATGCATCAATACATCTATATATCTATATCTATATCTATATCTATATCTATCTATATCTATATCTATATCTATCTATATATAAATGTTTTGTTGTTGTTGTGTGTCATTTCCAACTTATGGTGACCCTAAGATGAACCTATCCTGGAGTTTTCTCAGGCTGAGAGTGTGTGACTTGCCTAAGGTCACCCAGTGGGTTTCCAAGGCCCAGCAGGGAATCAAGGCTATATCTCCAAAGTCTCCAGAGCTTAAGTCCAGTGCTCAAACTACTACACCACCCTGGATTCTATTCTATTCTATTCTATTCTATTCTATTCTATTCTATTCTATAGTCAGCCCTTGACATTTGTGTCTTTGACTTTTGTGGGTTTAAATATTCCAGATTTGATTAATATGTTCTGTCTAGGAAGAAAATGCAAAGGCAGGCTTACTGTTGAACATAAAGAAAACAAAAATAATAACCACAGAGAATCTACACCAGTTCAACCTAGACAATGAGGAAACAGAAATAGTAAAAGAGTTCTCATACCTGGGATCATACATTGATAGAAACTGGGAATGGTGAGGGTGGCTATGAAAGAACTAGAAAAGATCCTAAAATGCAAAGATATACAACTCAGCACAAAAGTTAGAATCATACAAGTCATTGTATTCCCTATTGCCATGTATGGATGTGAGAGCTGGGCAGTTAAGAAAGAAGATAGGAAGAAAATAAATTCATTTGAGATGTGGTGCTGGAGAAGAGTGTTGAGGATCCCAAGGATGGCCAAAAAGACCAAAAGTATCTTAGAGCAGATCAAGCCAGAAATCTCCATGGAAGCCAAGATGACAAAACTGAGGCTGTTGTACTTTGGTTACATCATGAGAAAGAAGGACCCATTGGAAAAAAAACAATAATGCTAGGAAAGGTAGAAGGAAGTAGAAAGAGAGGAAGGTCAGATGGTTGATGGATGGACTCTATTAGGGAGGTCACAGGTATAAGTTCACAGGAACTGAGCAGTGCAGTGGAGGATAGGGAGTCTTAGAGATGTCTCATCCTCAGGGTCACCATGGGTCAAGATTGACTCGAGAGTGGCTAACAAACCCTATGGTCAACTACCAGCAGACATTGACCATAGATTTGTACTGAAGGACATAGAGATTCATAAAAATAAAAACAAACAAACATTAATCATTTGTAGGTCCTTGAGTGATTTTAAGGTCAGCTTCTGGCAGAGGTCAACCATAGAGTTGTGCTGGAAGACCTAGAGATTCCTAGAGATGTGTTCTCTCAGCTTAAAAAAAGGATTTTTTTTTATTTTGCAAGTTTTCCACTCTCATAGGGGTCCTGTGCCCCTAACCCTAGTGGATGTGGAGAGCCCATTGTATATATTATATATTATGTTATATATTACGTTATTATTAATATTGGATGGCATCCTATTTTTTTTTAATATCCCCATAAACTGACATACAATCACATAAAGGTGAATTGTGATGTTGAGCAATGCTTGTGTTGTCAGGAGGGGAAAAGAGACATAGCTAAGTCTCCAGGACCATTGTGCAAACAAAGCTAGCAGTCTCATCATTGTGTAATAATCCCAATACACAACACGTCCCAACACCCAATGTGTCCCGAAGCCCAAAGTGTCCCCGATACACAGTGGAATATGTTGTGCATGTTGCGTATTGAGAGATGTTGTGCAACAGGAGCTCCTCTTGAATAATGAGGCATATTGCATAGAGTCCTGATGTGTATCATCACAATTCTCCAGCACAGTTGCATGTCTTGTCAGCAACATAGCTCCATCGCTGTAAAGTTGCTCATTGTAGCTTCTGATATTTTATGCTGGCCAGAACTAAGATTATTGGTCCCTTGTTGGGCAAAGGTTGGGATATAAATTAAACAAACAAATAATAGCGACAATAAAAACATTAACAAATAAATAAATCTCCATGTGAAGTGTCCTCAGAGAAATGCGAAACATGACAATGACCATGTTGCCCTAAAATTTGTTTTGGAAAATTTTTCTGGCAAAGAGAAAACATTTCCCATCCTCCCTGTGCCTTGCTTCTCCACATCACCTCAGTCATAAATAGTTGTATCTGCCCTCTGAACTTTGCTGGCAGCATTAATGGCCAGCACTTAAATTCTTTATGAATCAAATTTTGCTTTGTGTTAAAAACTGGATTGGTGAAATAAATTACTTAGATCTTGTAACTGAATGTTTCGGGCCTGCAATTGGAGCTGTTACAAATTACAATGAAAAATTTACCACCCCCACCCCCAGTGCATTCCACTGGGCTATATTTTTACAACAGCTCTAATAAAAAAAAATTCTATACAAAAATTGTTTGCTATTAATAGCAATCATTAACAACTTGATAGATTCTTGTTAAGTATATTTTGCAATACATTTAATCTGATTAAACTCAGCTCTGGGTTGTTTCTTCCAAATATTATAGCTCTTTATGAAGCTAGCAATATAAGGAATAGATTTCAACCATTTTCAGCAAAGAATTAGGTTTAGCTTAATGGATCAATTCTTTTCTTATTAAACTGAGTCTGACCACTGCCAGGTAATACATTCAGCATTGATCTTTGTCTCACCCTGCTCTAGCTTGCATTCTCTTTATGTACTTGAAAAATAAGGTGCCACCAGTGAAAACAATGCCTTTATAATACAAATATAGAATTTTTCACTGACTCCTTTTCTGCTTATCTTTTCACTTTCTTATTAACAACTTGTTTGGGGCTTCTAAAGAAATATTTAAAGCACATTTTTTTCCTGAAAAGAGATTCTTCCCAAACACTTATTTTACAAAGCACACTCGGTTTAATAATATATGATTTATTAACCATTTGGCCATATTCTCTCTCTCTCTCTCTCTCATTACTAGTGATATTGTACCTGAATGCACACATGTTGTTGCTGTTGTTACATTTATTATTATTATTATTATTATTATTATTATTATTATTATTATTATTTTCATTTATCCATCTTTCATCTCTCTCTTTCTCTCCATCTTTCCTTCCTATGGGATTTGCCATTTACCAGGATCTACCTAGCAAATTGAACTGCTGCAATCCACATTGACAGTCAACTCTAGTGCTAACCAAAATATGTCAACAGATATGGCCAACAGATTGGAAGTGATCAATATACATCCCCATCCACAAAAAGGGAGACACAAAAGACTGCAGCAACTATAGGACCATAGCACTGATCTCCCACACAAGCAAAATGATGCTCAAAATTCTGCAATATTCCAACCATACATGGAAAGAGAGATCCCAGAGGTCCAAGCAGGGTTCAGGAAAGGAAGCGGCACTAGGGATCACATTGCAAACATACAATGGCTGATGGAGCACACCAGGGAATTTCAAAAGAAAACCAGCATGTGCTTTATAGACTATAGCAAAGCCTTTGATTGCATAGACCATGAAAGGTTATGGAACGCCCTTAAAGACATGGGAGTGCCAACACATCTGATAGTCCTGATGAGAAATCTGTACTCAGGACAAGAGGCTACTGTCAGAACAGAACGCAGAGAAACAGAATGATTCCCAATTGGCAAAGGAGTCAGACAAGGCTGTATCCTTTCACCCTACCTATTCAATTTATATGCAGAACATATTGTAAGGAAAGCAGGTTTGGACACAGAAGGAGGAGGAGTGAAAATAGGAGGAAGAAATATCAACAATCTGAAATATGCTGATGACACCATAATACTAGCAGAAAACCTCACAGACCTGGAACACCTACTAAAGAAGATCAAAGAAGAAAGTGCAAAGGCAGACTTAATGCTAAATATAAATAAAACAAATCAACCTAGACAATGAGGAAATAGAAATAGTAAAAGAATTCTCATACCTGGGATCAAACGTTGATAGAAATGGGGACTGCAGTCAGGAAATCAGAAGAAGATTAAGAATGGGGAGGGTGGCTATGAAAGAACTAGAAAAGATTCTAAAATGCAAAGATATACAACTCAGCACAAAAGTTAGAATCGTACAAGCCATTGTATTCCCTATTACCATGTATGGATATGAGAGCTGGACAGTTAAGAAAGATGATAGGAAGAAAATTAATTCATTTGAAATGTGGGGCTGGAAAAGAGTGCTGAGGATCCCATGGACAGCCAAAAGGACAAACAAGTGGGTCCTAGAGCAGATCAAGCCAGAAACTTCCCTGGAAGCCAAGATGACCAAACTGAGACTGTCATACTTCGGACACATCATGAGAAGGGAGGACTCATTAGATAAGACAATAATGTTGGGAAAGGTGGAGGGAAGTAGGAATAGAGAGGAAGGCCACATGTTAGATGTATGGACTCTATTAAGGAGGTCATGGGTATGGGTTTTCATGAATTAAGCAGAGCAGTGGAGGACAGAGGGTCTTGGAGATGTCTCATCCATAGGGTCGCCATGAGTTGAGATCGACTCAAGGGCAGTTAACAACAAACCTAGCAAATTACTGAACTCTTCCAAATATGTAAATCAAAGATTCTTCCCCAAAAAGCCTTTTAGAAAGTTGCTGCTATATTCCAAGCAACAGCCTGTTGTTGTTGTTGTTGTTAACTGCCATTGAGTTGGCTTTGACCAGGGGTAGGCAACCTTTCCCCTTTAAGGGCCGAGGGACTTCAGCTCCCAGAATCCCAGGAGCTATTGGCCAACATGGGACTATTGGCCAACATGGCTGAGGCTTCTGGGAGCTGAAGTCCCTCGGCCCTTAAAGGGGAAAGGTTGCCTACCCCTGGCTTTGACTCATGGTGACCCCATGAATGAGATGTCTCCAAGATACACTATCCTCAACTACTCTGCTCAGGTCCTACAGGCTCAGGTCTGTGGTTTCCTTGATTGAATCTTCCTGACCATAAGAACTGTTCAATAGTTGAACGTGCTCCCTCGGAGTGTGGTAGAGTCTCCTTCTTTGGAGATTTTTAAACAGAGGCTGGATGGTCATCTGTTGGGAGTGCTTTCATTGTGTATTCCTGCATGGCAGGGGTTGGGAGTGGATGGACCTTAAGGTCTCTTCCAACGTTATGATTCTATGATTCTATGGTCTTCCTCTTTTCCTGCTGCCCTCCATGTTTCCTAGCATTATTGTCTTTTCCAGTGAGTCATGTTTTGTCATTATGTGGCTGAAGTACAACAGCCTCAATTTAGTCATCTTGGCTTCCAGGGAGATTGCTCAGGTTTGATCTGTTCAAGAACAACCCCCCCTTTTTTTGGTGGGGGGGTTAGCTGTCCACAGGATCCTCAGCACTCTTCTCTAACACCACACTTCAAATGATTTAATTTCTATCTGCAACAGTTTACAACTATAAATGCATGCACTGCAGAATGAAAGTCTGTTCATTGATTTTGGACCCCAGGATAAAAGTCACAGATATTCATTAAATCTTATTTCTTAAGTCTTCCACTATATTCATCATAAAACCAGTTCATTTTTGCTTTCACTTTTTTGCCATTTTTGTCAACAACTTTATATTAACACAGCGTATGCCTTTTGACATTCCATGAGGCCTGTCAGGTTCACAGGACACATGGCTTAAAATGAAGGATCAATTTTAGATTCAGACTTTTTCAAGCAAATGAATGAGCTACTCTAAATCAATAATGTATTTGTGTGTAAACAAAGGATGCAGCTTTAGACAGATTTTTTTTTAAAAAAAGTAGGTGGATCACAAATAAATTATGCTTTTCTTTGGAGAGACAGAAAACTTACTAACAACCCCAATTCCCAATATATTACTTGGAAGTAAGTCTTATTGATTTCAGTGGATAGCACTTCCATGTAAAAATGTGAGCCTTGGTAAACATTTGTTTTGAAACCCAATGAGGATTTTTGTTTTGTTTTCAATTGTTGGTCTGTTGTCATGAACATGAAACAACAGGCACTCCAGGAAAGTAATATTCTTTTTTATCAGGTATCAGGGCCAGCTGCACCATTAGGCAGTGTGAGGCAGCTGCTTTATCCATGGAGAGGAAGTGAAGCATTTGTGTGAAACAACCTGGGAGACTGGCTTTGGGTATTATACTTCTTGATTGGGTGGGTGGAAGTGTCATTTGCCACACTGCCTTAGGATAGAAAAGTTTGTGAAGTGGTCCTTATTTAAATAACAACAATAATTAATATCACAGTCAAATTAGGAGCAAAATAGAGAAAAAAATCAAATAGACTACATGATTGAAAGCAGAAGATGGAGAAGCTTCATTCTCTCTGCAAAAACAAGATCAGGAAAAGATTGTGGCATGGATCATGAACTGCAAAAGAAGCCTGAACACTCTCTAGAAGCCAACATGACTAGTTTGAGATTTTCATACTTTAGACTTATGATGAGACAATGTGGTTCACTTGGCAGGATTATATAGTAGCAATGTGGAAGACAGTAGGAAATCAATAAGACTGCATTACAGGTGGACAGACACAATCAAGGAAGAATTTGCAAGACCTGAGCAAGGCTGTTGATAACAGGTGATTTAGGGGGCCTCTTATTCACAGGGCTGCCATAAGTGGAAATTGACTTAAGGGCAATTAATAACAATATAGTATTTTAAAAATGTCCCCCCAAACCACCAGGCAGACCTTGGGCAAATCACACTCTCTCAGCTTCAGAGAAAAGCAATGGCAAACCACCTCTGAACAAATCTTGCCAAGAAAATCCTGTGATAGGTTTCTATTAGGGTGGCCATAAGTCAGGAATGTCTTGAAGGCACATACCACCACCACCACCAAAGCTAGACCATACCAGAGACAGACTCAATTGCATCCCTGCTGTTTAACTGCTCAACTTATAGTACTGAAGTGATAAAAGCATAAATCCATGCAAAACACTGAATTTCAAATGGAAATTTCTGCCCCCAACTGGAATGGCTGATCTCTTCCCTGTGTGAGGGAGGAATCTTTCAGTTTTCTCAATCAAAAGCAGGAAAAACAGTAAAGATATTTTCTGCCCTTCTTCAGGGACAAGAACAATTTTGACAGCAATTTACTTCCCTAGTGGAGTCTCCTTCTTTGGAGGTTTTTAAACAGAGGCTAGATGGCTATCTGTCAGGAGTACTTTGATTGTTTCTTCCTGCATGGCAGAGAGTTGAACCGGATGCCACTTGTGGTCTTTTCTAACTCTAGGATTCTATGATTAATTTGATTTATATTTCACTTTTCTCCCAAAATGGGATCCAAGATGGCTCACAATATAAGTTGAAACAAAATAGCCAAAGCCATATGTGATGCAAAAGTTCAAAAAGCATTAAACAACCAATCCAGTCAGAACTTTACTTTTAAAATGTTGATTTAAAACAATTAAACAGCTATTCAATATATATATAACATATTTTTAAAAAACAGCCCGCTCTTTGCACTTCCTTACACCTCAGTCAGTGAATGCTGAAGGCTTGTTTAAATAGAAATGTCTTTGCCTGTTGGTGAAAAGAGAATAGAGAGGGGGCCAGGTGAGATTTCCTCAGGGGGAACTCTCATAGTCTAGAAGCAGCCACCAAAAAGGCTCTAGACCTGACCTGCCTGTGAGGGTGATGAGATGGAGAGGAAGTCCTCCCACAGAGATTGCTAGGAGAAGCTGCAGCAATTTACTTTTGCCTGAGCCTACTGGGAAGCATAAGATCCTGGCCTTCCTCTCCTGTCTTCTATGCTGAATTGAGTGGAAACTACTTTTGTACTTTGAATGTAGTTTTCAGTAAGTGTTGTAAGCTCAGGACAATGGGGGGAAGTGGGAAGAGGAGAAAACGGGACATGCTAAAAGCAGTTGTAAAAGTGTGATGAAAGAGGATTAACTGGGAATTCTATCCCTGAAAGAAATTTTCTATTGGTCCCCAAATATCTTGTATTACAAAGAGTGAGACCTTATAAATCCTTTATGCCTAGAACTTTTCTATTCAATGTGTTCCATTTCTTTACTAATGCTGCCTGATTCTTTTCTTTGGATGTCTAAATTGTATTTCCAAAAACTCAACTGAAGCTTGAAGTTACTGGGTTGCTAGACATTTTGCAGGTGGAAGGACAATTTCCTGGGCTGGAGTGAGGAATTCTTATGGGGGGGGGGGCAATGGTGTCATTTTGGTCCCTCCCCCCTGGAGCTATCGTCCTTGGTCTACATCCCCTCTCCAGCATGACTTTGTCCCATCCTTAATCTGCATCACTTTGCAGAAACTCTGCATGAACATTTGCATGGGTCTCATGCCATTTTTTCTGGCCATCTTAGCCATTTCCATATACAATTTCTCCTATTACATCCATTTCTTGCAGTTTTTGCCAAATATATGCATTTTTTCCATAATTTCCCTCCCAATATATACATTTTTGTACTTTATTTCCACTCAGACATACATTTTTCAAAGGTATTTTTTAACTGGAGAACAGTACCACACTGTTCAGGGGAGTTAGAAGGGAGCATCCCCATATCCTTGAGAACACTTTGTGTGTGACTGATCTTCAGGAACTGAGCATGGGTGAGCATATTATATATACAATGGCTACTGGAGTCTCTGAATTTTTCTGGCTGGCTCCTGAGACAAGGAGCTGAGTTAGGGAGTTTTACAGAAACTAAGAAAAGGGACCCCACCTCACACAGAGTCTGCAGGTGCACCTGAAATCTAATAATAATATTAATGGGTTTTCATTGAGTTTATATGAGAATTGTTTAATATATAATCAGTGACTATATACATATTTAAAGGTGTTATCACAATGCATCTTTTAATAATTGCATATTAGAGCCTTTTCTCTTTTTTCCTCCTAGTTTCCCCCCTTCTGCTCCTCTTCACTATTTTTAAGAGCATCAAAAGATGGATGAACAATTTACGTTAATCCAAAAATTGCTTCTGCAATGAGAATTTAAACAGCCTCACAGCTGCAAATATACCATTAAAGAGAGATCAACAATTTAAAAACAATTACAAATCACTTAAGAAAAGACATAGATAATGTTCTTAAAGGCAAACACACATTGCAAATTTTTAAAACTATGCTGTAAATGAGGGAAACCTATTTATTTTATCTGCTTGATTTTTTTAAAAAAAGAAATTACAGGTTGATCCTTTCATTCCACTTTTTCTTTGAAAAATGCCACAGCTCAAAGACTTCAAAATTATAATAGGAAATTTTGTAGTTGGCCCACATACTAAATGTGGTTCTATATGGCTCAGCTGAGAGAACCAGCATGGTGTAGTGGTTTGAACATTGAACTATGACTCTGGAGACTAGGGTTCGAATACCCATTCGGCCATGGAAACCCATTGGGTGATCTTGGGCAAGTCACATTCTCTCAGCCTTAAAGGAAGGCAAAGGCAAATCTCCTTTGAACAAATCTTGTCAAGAAAACCCCATGATAGGTCACCATTAGCTGGAAATGACTTGAAGGAACACAGCACACAAAGATGGCCATCCAACCTCTGTTTAAAGACTTCCAAAGAAGGAGAGTCAACCACTTCTTGAGGTAAGTTATTCCACTGTCAATCAGCTCTTAAACAGTCAGGAAGGTCTTCCTACTGCTTGAATAGAATCTCTTTTCTTGTATTTGGAATCCACTGATTTAGGTTCTAGTCTCTGCAGCTTGCTCCATCTTCTACATGACATTCCTTATGAGGGTGACTCAGGGCTCATTCTCATTGTTCTTGAGCATCATGGATGGAAAAAAAGCATACATATGCTAGGGAAAGAGGCTGGTCCTTCTTCATTCCATGCTCAAGAACAGTAGCATACCCCCACAGGCTAGGGAGATGGGTGATAGTGGTGTGTGTGTGTGTGTGATAAGGTTAAAATAGATCAGGTAAAATAATCAGGTAAAAAAAAATAACAGGTAAAATAAATCCAAGAATGGCATGTGGTCATTGGGAGATCCTGAAAAATATTTTTGTATTTGTGTGTGTGTGGGGGGGGGAATCCAGAGGCTTTGCCGGGGGGGGGGGATTGAAAATAACTTGGGAGGCTGAAGGGAAGTTTCCAGGGTTGTATGTGGCAACACGATCTGCATGACTCCAAGCCCAAGTGTACAAGTTTCTTCTGTAAGTCAGAGGAGTATGGTCAAGATGCTACATCGGTGTTACAGTCTTGAACTGAGTGCAAACTGAATTCATTCTCAGACAACTTTCACATCCTTCTTCACATGCCTAAGATACCATGGGGTTCTGCTTATACCTCTGCTGCCACTAAATCTGAAGACTTCTACTAATCTCACCCACTGCCACCAAATGTGAGGTCTTTCTCTTATCTCCACCACTACCTCCACTGCAAGGAACTTCTCCTGTCCCACCACTGTGGCCACCAACTGTGAGGACCTCTTAGAGGCCCTTGTGGTTCCTGTGTGAGGTATTATTAATCTGCTTTCCCCACCGGACACCATCCCTTTTCATGAGCTACTGCCACTATAAACACTATGTCTAAACCCAAACATTCTAATATATAGCATTCCTAATGGCCAAATGTGTACATTGCAAAAATAAGACTTTATTAGCAGAATTTGAACATAAAGTGATAATTTCATACATTCAAAAGAAATCTCTCTCCATAGTTTGTGGGTTTTCTGGGCTATGTGGCCACATTCTGGAAGAATATATTCCTGATGTTTCACCTGCATCTGTGGCTGGCATCTTCAGAAGGTGGTGGCATGGAATGTGTGGTATATATACTTGTGTGACCCTTGGTTGGGAGGAAGTGATTTACTTGTTAATCTCTGTGTTGATCTGTTGTTGAATGGCAAAGCTTCAGCATGGAAGGATATGTGTATCTATTTAATTAGCAATCCATTGTCTGCAGGGAAACCCCCTGATCCTGGGTGGTGTTCATTTGCAGTCTTAATCTTGCTGTTCTTCAGGACTGGTAGCCGAAGTTTGTTTACTTTCAATGTTTTTTTCTTTCCTGTTGAAGTTGTCCAGGTGTTTGTGGATTTCAATGACCTTCCTGTGCATTCTGACCTGGTAGTTGCAGCATGGTCCAGAATTTCATTGTTTTCAAATAGCATTCTATGGCCAGGTTGGTTTATAACATGCTCTGCTACTGCTTATTTTTCTGGCTGGATCAGTCTGTAGTGTCTCTTGTGTTCTTTGATTCATGTGTGAACACGGCGTTATGTGGTCTCCATGTAGACCTGCCCACAGCTGCACAATATGCAGTAAACTCCTGTAGCTGTCAGACCTGGCAAGATTCAAGAACTCTGTGTAGCCAGTAAACCAGCCAATTGCTTCAATTAGGAGTTTATTGAAACACACAGTCAGAAATTCACCAGTCAGCGTTTAAGCCAAAACTGCCCCCCCCACCAGCCAATGCCAAGTTTAACCCTTCAAGACTGATGGACTCCACCCCA
Source organism: Phrynosoma blainvillii (assembly GCA_026167975.1). Classification (NCBI taxonomy): domain Eukaryota; kingdom Metazoa; phylum Chordata; class Lepidosauria; order Squamata; family Phrynosomatidae; genus Phrynosoma; species Phrynosoma blainvillii. The sequence goes on along the minus strand of JANUYF010000001.1, from coordinate 17,271,799 downwards.
CCTCATCTGGCGTGAAACCTAGCACCCACCTACTATTCCCACAGCTCTTTCCCCTCTTCCAATTAACCCCCTTTTCTGGTCGTTCTCACACCAGCTATCATTTCCTATTCACAACTCTTGCCCAGCCGCCCCCCTTCCACTTAGCAAAACATTCCCAACCATTCTATTCCCTCAGCCTCGCATTCCAGAGAACTTACTTTCTCAAACCACCCACTGCACTATCTAGTCCCATCCCCCCCAACTCTAACAGCCTACATCCTACAAAGTCTACTATGCCACTACTGTCTACCCTGACTACTAACCTACCTATCATTCACTTAAAGCAACTAAGCATATAACATTCCCAACAGACATCTGGTAGAACTCATGCATGCAGGCATGGTTCTGACAGTGGCAGACAAAATGTCAGGAATAAACTCTTCTAGAATGTGGCCACATAGCCCAGAAAACCAATAGAAAACTATGGACACTGGACGTGAAAACCTTTGACTTCACATCTCTTTCTCTCTCCCCCCCTCTCTCATTTTCTCACCTTCTAGCTAACTCAGATCCTCTTTAACTTTCCTAGGTCTTGTCTGTATGGGCCAAATACAATGGCCTTCCCCTGTTCCCTTGAAAGAAGCCCAGATGACACATGGCCCAAAGGCCATGGTGCAAGCAGACTAGGGGCTGATGCACACTGGCCCAAAGGGGCAGCAGAGAGCCACCCCAGCGACCGGCGGATCGGGGTCAAGGCTGCTGCATGCAGCAGCCCCAATCTTCCCTTTTGCCACCCAGAAAGGAGTGGCAAAATGCCGCCCTAAGAGCCAGAGCACAGCTCTTTAGCACCCCTTCTGGTGCAGCGTGTCAAAACACTGTGCCGGAAGGACGTCCTGACGCTGTGCGCCGTGCGTAGCAGCGTGTGGCGTCAGAACGTCCTCGGCATAGGGTTGGGGCGGCTGGCCTGCAGCTGCCCCTTCCCATCTCTGCCTCGAGGCCGGCCCTTTGGGCCAGTCTGTAGAGGCCCTAAATGACATCTGACCTGTTCAGCACCAGTAGGTATTATCCCTCTTACTCTGGTTTTCAAAATTTCAGTGGTTGCTCTGGATCTCTGGGAAGATATGGAGCACTCCATTCTGATGCCGAGAAACTGAAATGTGTCCGTTGAGCCATCCAGCACATCTGCTACTTCCACCAGTCTCTCGCTCTGTGGTCAGAATAGGGCACCCAGCTATGCAATCATTGTTGGGTGCCTTGTTCTGACCTCAGAGCAAAGTGACCTTCAGTGATGGTGGATGTGCTGGGCGATTTAGGGGGAAACGTGTGTGGTCAATCACCCAGCTTCCAAATGGAGGCTTTACAATAGAGGAGAGTCAGGACAGTTCTGGAGGGGGATATTCCAGGCTGCCCTGGGTCAGTGCAGATAGGACCCAAACCACTCAAACTCTTAAACCCCACTCACTAATTAAACCTGACAGATTACTCATTCTCTAACTAATTAATCCCAACATACATTCTCCCACACCTTCCCAACAGATCCTTATCTTGTTACTTCTAATAAATGAAACACATTTTCCTCTGAGCAATCCATAACTTCTTAGACACCAACAGAAATCTGGTCATAGAATAACCAATACTTCACACTGATATTTTAAAGTAACTCCTTTTGACAACATATAAACATAACAGGGCAAATCTCTTTCTTTCTTTCTCTCCTCCCTCCCTCCCTCTTCATTTTCTTTCTTTCTTTCTTTCTTTCTTTCTTTCTTTCTTTCTTTCTTTCTTTCTTTCTTCCTTTTCCTTCCTTTTCTCTCCCTCCCTCCGTCCGTCCGTCCCTCCCTCCCTCCCTCCCTAGTTCATTCTTAAATTAACTAATTAATAACAAAAGCAGTGTGGAACTGATTAACAGGTAATTTAATCAGAGGAGATAATTAAAATTATTGAAATTAATAAATTATTTTTTAATTACTATTAGTTAATACTGTAATTTTCAAAGCCTAAATGATGCTGATGAAAGGTTTCCTCTCGGAAATACCAATGGAAATTAATTAGAAATTTTACTTAACTGAAACATTCACATAGAAGAATCCCTGCCATTTTTGCGTTGGTCTTCTTTCTTTTTCTTTTTTCTTTCTTGGTGTGTGCACAATAAATAAACATAAGATTGAATGCACCATCATATCTTCCTGGGGGAAATTATATCCATGTATTGCGAATGGATGGGGTTTCTGCAAAAATGTGCACAGTTAATATTCCAGGAATCAATTTAGTATTAAGGAAAATAAAACAAGCTCAGCGGGAACTCCATTGCAATCTCGGTATTTGGCTCCATGATATCGTTGCATATAATCCTCTCCTATCCTGCATTAGTGAAGCTTCTAAAAAAGAAACTGTGCATTGGAATATAAGCCAAGACCCCTGTCTTCCCAGAAGCTTCATATAGATGGCCCTTTAAAAAAAGGAAAAAAGTACACACAAATAAACAGATATTCATGCTAGCAGAAGTTGTCTGACCAAGGAAGATGCTGTCCACTGGCCATGTAAATAAAAGATTTCCTTTGTTTGCTGTTCAGAAGGAACACAAAACACAGTGGGGTTGTCAAGAAACTGGAAGGCCACTAAGAATGTAGATCTTTGTAAATTTCATTCTCATGGAAAATAATAAATCACTTTTTGAAGTTAAATTATATTAATCAGTTAAATTAACTTCAATAAGGACATGATTGCACTCTTTTACAATTTCAAGGAAGGTCACAGAGAGAAGAGTGCTGGCTTGTTCTCTGCTGCTTTAGAAGGTGGGCCCAGGACAGGGTGGCCAGATGACCTTTTTCCAGGACATGCCCTACATTTCAACCATCAGTCAGGGAGGAATTCAAAAATGCCCTCCATTTTGAGCATGACTACAAAGCATATGTGGGTTTTGAGTTTTTATTTTGTAATGTCCTCCTTTGCAGTTATGATATTTGGTCATGCTGGCCCAGGTCTAATGGTTTGCCATTACAGGAGGATAGATTTCAACTGAACATTAGGACGAACGTCATGATAGTAAGAGCTGTTCAACAATGGAACTGGTTACTTATAGAGGTGGTGGAGCCTCTTTCTCTGGAAGTCTTCACAAAGAGTCTTGATAGCTACCTACTAGATATGGTCTAGTTGGATTTCCTGCATTGAGTGGGGAGAGGGGTTGGACTATATGACCTATGGGACCCTTTCCAAATCTACAATGGTATAATTCAGTGACAGCATCTACCATCTGAGCCTATCAGAATTCTAATGTCTTCAGAATATAGATTTCTGTCCTATTATATTCTCAGACTTGATGGATGGCCCTTGACTTTGGAATTCCCTTCCTAGGGAGCATAGGATGACTCCCTCTTCACTTTCCTTCCACTAGCAAGTGAAAATATTGTTATTCCACCAGGCTTTGAATTGGAATTAGAAATGAATTTGGATGGGCTTTCAGTGCTGTCCTGTGTTGTTTTGTTGGTTTCTATCTGATCTTTGTATACAGTGACTTTTAAATGGTTTTATCTTTACAGATTATTTGCCTTTAAAATAATTTTTGTATTTATACTGTTTTACTGATGTTTTTGTGTAGTTTTCAATCTTCACTGTTTTTAACAAGTTGTAAACTGCCTTGCATTCCTTTAGTGGGGAAAAGTCAGGATATAATTGAATATTACAGCAGGAAAACGATAGAAACAACAATATTACCATTTCTGCCCCTCATTATGAGAAAATTGTTGAAAATGGCACAGTTTAGCAAAACTATGTTCAGATGGGAACTTAAAAAATAGCATTTGCTACACAGGAATTCTGTTTCTGTGCAGAATATCTTTGTTCAGAATAAGTCTTAAACTAAGATTTTCACCTAGCTAGCGTCTTCTCATCTGGGTTTCCTGACACTGAAGTAACCATTTTATTAATATTCTCTCCATATCTAGAGACCACATAGCTTACCGTATATACTCGACTATAAGTTGACTTCATGTATAAGCTGAGGGCAGGTTTTGGGGCCAAAATTATGGATTTTGATGTGACCTGTGTATAAATTGAGGGTAAAATTTAGGAACATATAACAAAGAAAGTAAAGAATGAAGCAAAGGAAAACACTGCCAAAGTACAACATTCCATCAGGCATAACTGTTCATGCCCACCCTAAAGGCTGGATGGATAGGAAAGTTGAGAGGACTTACATTGACCCATGGATAAGTCGACTCAGGTTTTTTGGGGTCAATTTTTTGACCAAAATTTCTAGATTTATACATGAGTATCTACAGTATATATCAAGGGTAGGCAACCTTTCCCCTTTAAGGGCCGAGGGACTACAGCTCCCAGAAGCCTCAGCCATGTTGGCCAATAGTCCCATGTTGGCCAATAGCTCCTGGGATTCTGGGAGCTGAAGTCCCTCGGCCCTTAAAGGGGAAAGGTTGCCTACCCCTGGTATATATGCATATTTCAACAGATATGGAAAACAAAAAGATGGCCAACATATTGGAAGAGATCAATTTACATCCCCATCAACAAAAAGGGAGACACAAGAGACTGCAGTAACTATAGGACCATCACACTGATCTCTCACACAAGCAAAATCATGCTCAAAATTCTGCAACATAGACTCCAATCATACATGGAGAGAGAATTCCCATAGGTTCAAGCAGGGCTCAGGAAAAGAAGAGACATTAGGGACCACATTGCAAATATATAATGGCTAATGGAGTGCAGCAGGGAATTCCAAAAGAAATTCAGGATGTAGCAGACTATAGCAAAGCCTTTGATTGCATAGAACATGAAAGGCTATGGAACACCCATAAGGACATGGAAGTGCCATAACATCTAATAGTCCTGATGAGGAATCAGTACTCAGGACAAGAGGCTACTGTCAGAACAGAACACAGAATGGTTCCCAATTGGCAAAGGGGTCAGACAAGGCTATATCCTTTCACCCTATCTGTTCAACTTGTGTATAGAACATATTATAAGAAAAGCAGGCTTGGACACAGAAGAAGGAGGAGTGAAAGTAGGAGGAAGGAATATCAACAATCTAAGATATGCAGATGACATCATAGTACTAGCAGAAAACCTCACAGACTCGGAACACCTACTAAGGAAGATCAAAGAAGAAAGTGCAAAGGCAGGCTTAATGTTGAATATAAAGAAAACAAAAATAATGACCACAGAGAACTTATACACATTCAAACTAGACAATGAGGAAATAGAAATAGTAAAAGAATTCCTATACCTGGGATCAAATATTGATCGGAACGGGGTCTGCAGTCATGAAATCAGAAGAAGACTGAGAAGGGGGAAGGCAGCCATGAAGGAACTAGAAAAGATTCTAAAATGCAAAGATATAAAAGTCAGCACAAAAGTTAGAATTATAGAAGCCATCGTATTCCCTATTACTATGTATGGATGTGAGAGCTGGACAGTCAAGAAAGCTGATAGGAAGAAAATCAATTCATTTGAGATGTGGTGCAACCGCATGCCGCGGCCCGAATCTGGCACTTTGCTGCTCCAAAAAGAGCTGGCAAATGCTGCTCCTTTTTGGAGGGGCAAAAAGCTGCCCTTGCTGTGGTGGCGGCAGCTTTTCTGCACTCTTTTGTCTGCCCTCTGTTTGGGTGGGCAGCATGAGGATGATGTGAGGGTGATGTTGGGGCGGTTAGTGTGCACTTGCCACACCCTGACTCCACCCCCAGGCCGGCTCTTTTGGCTGGTCTGTACTGGCCCTATGACTTGGCAAAGCAGCCATAAGGAATATAGATCAGATCCTGCAGTATTTTCATTCATTTTGTTTCAATTTTATTTATTTATTGTATTTATACTCAAGTCTTTTGAAATAAACATTAGAAGTATAAAGATATATCATTAAATGGCAAAGTCTGAATCAGCTAGGCTATAGTATTTCAGATTTCTATGTATGGTTGTGAAAGTTGGATGGTGAAGAAAACTGACAGGAAGAAAATCAGTTCATTTGAAATGTGGTCCTGGAGGAGAGTTCTGTGGATACCGTGGACTGCTAGAAAGACAAATGACTGGGTTGCAGAGCAAATCAAGCCTGGACTCTCATTAGAAGTGAATTAGAAGTGAAGATGACTTTTATACTTTGCATATATCATAAGATGACATGACTCACTGGAAAAGATGAGTGGAAAGCAGGAAAAGTGGAAATCTGCAATACAGGTGGATTGATTAATCCACGAAAACCCTGAATTTGCAACACATGAGCAGGACAGCTGATGACCAGTTTTTTTTTTTTTTGAGGTGTTTCATTCAAAGGGTCACCATATGTTGAAGTCAACTTGACAGTAAATAACAAGAAGAAGACGATTCCTGCAGTCCTTTGTAGGTCAGATGACATCTTGGCCAGTGGTCATACAAGTTGCTTTAATCCTAAACTTGGGACTTGCAAGTGCCAGCTGAGAGTGTGGAAAGGAATTTCTCCTTTCTCTGATAACTGGTCAAAGATAGTGGGGACTCCTGTCCCAGCCATCCACAAGGAAGAGAGGTTTCATGGGATCCTCCATGGGTAAATAAGGAACTTCTGTGGGGTGGATAATGTCTGCAAATCACAAGTTTCCCTCTCCAATATAGAAAACATCTTACTGAAATCCATTTCATGGAAGGGTTTCAGCCAAAACGAGGGATTAGTGACTTCTTTTTGCTAGTGGAAGGCTTGCACATATGAGATATTTTAGATCTTAGCCCTTGTCAATAATAAACAGTGAATTTATTATGAATGGACTCTATATGTTACTTCTAAGAAAGGGGTTTCTTGCACACATTCCTAGATAATCCTTGCAATTGAGATACCACAGGAGGAAACTGGAAAAAGAGCCTTCAAAGTGTTGGCACCCCATTTTGTGGAGTGCACTTCCCACTGCTAAAGAACACTTCTGGAAGTGTTTCTTTTTGTAAAATGTACTTCCAAAGGAACTCATCTGATGCCTATGCTTCTGGTGCCAAGTGGTTTTTGTGTTGTATTTTTACAGCCCTTCTGAAGATGAAATACTGGTTTTTATGCTGCTTTTCTCTCCACCAGAATTTGCTTCCATCTGTGTTGCTCTCCTTGTCAGACCAGTATTTATGTTGGCACATTTTTATTTATTTATAGTATTTACACCCCACCCTTCAGCCCAAAGGCTCTGAGAGCAGCTTACAAATCATTAATTTGACAGTTCCTTGCCTCCAGGCTTACAATAGGAATAAACCATGATACATATGGAAAGCAAATGACAATAGAGGAAGGGGATTAAGTCCAGCAGATGCTGGCTGCTCTTCTGTCCCTCGAAGGCTAAAGCAATGGGAGTTCGAACATGGAAGAAAGGCCTCTTGCAGTTGAGCCAAGACAAGATGGAGCTGTGCTTGTCTGCTCTTTTCAGCCTCAAAGACCAGAGCAATAGCAATTGAAATGTGGAAGGACCTCTTACCAGCTTTAGAGGTTACGGTACAATGAAGCTGTGACTGGCTGGTCTTCTGTCCCATAGAAACCAGAGCAATGGCAGTTTTGACATGGAGGAAAGGCCTTTCATCAGTTGCAGGGACAAGGCATGATGGAACTGTGCCTGGCAAAGACCATTTTGTTCAAGCAGACTTTTAATGAATATTTGTTTGCAGGGAGTCATCTTATGGGGAAGGGGTATTTTATTTTTTAAAAACTAATGTATACTTTTAAAAGGATTTATACTGCTTGTAAGTTATTGTTTTTTATGTGATGATATTTAATTGTGTTTAAATTTTATTGTTAGGTTTTTAGCTCATTCTTTTCATAAACCACTTTGGGTCCCACTTGGGGAGGAAGGCAGCAATATACAATAAATAAAAAGAAATAAAAGAAATGCAAGCCATCCTAGAAAATTTTAGTCAGTGCTTAGGATGAAAAACTAGGAAACTGGAAGCATGAAACCAAAATTGCATCCAAGGTCAAGGTCCAAGACTGACTTCAGAAATAATCCAGTTTGAGACTGTTTTAACTGCTCTGGCTCCATGCTAGGGAATTCTGGGAACTGTAATTTTGTGAGACATTTATCTGGTGCCACAATAAACTACAATTCCCAGGATTCTCTAGCACTGATTCAGAGCAGTTAAATCAGTCTCAAACTGGATTATTTTTGCAATGTGTTTTGGACCCAAGATCCTTAGGCCAAGATTAATGCAATTTGACACCATTTTAACTGTCATGGCTCCATCCTATGGACTCCTGAGATTTGTAGTTTGTTGTGGCTCTCTGAAAGAGAAGGCTAAATATCTCACAAAACTCCAAACCTTGGAATTCCATAGCACTGAACTATGGCAGTTAAAGCGGTGTCAAACTGCATTATTTCTGCAGTGTAGATACAGCCCCAGTCTCTTCTCTCTGCCTACTTTCCCACACATTAATGCAAACCATTTGCAAACTGTTTGCTTGTTTGGGTAACTTACCCACAGTGTTGCAGACATGAACTTCATTTTGGCCATGCAGACTTTGCACCAGATTTGCAGCATCCTAATTATTCCATTCTCATCATCCTGAGAGCTAATCACTGAGAGGAGGTCACAGGGAGTAGAACAGCTTTCTTGGGGGAAACATCTTGGTAGCCATACATCTTACAATGCAAAGCCATTTCAGCTAACAAAATGCTCATACTATTTAATCTTGATAATATTCTTTAGTTTAGACTATACTGAGGACCCTCTTTTAAATATATGAAGTGTACTCTTTATTTCTGGGGAAACTAACAAGAGGAAAAACTTGTTTCTGAAAAATTGAATCGCAGCTGTAGTAGCAGATAAGACTGACATTCGGTTCTTGGAAAGAAGCAATCAATGTTGAATGTATCAGGTGAGTTCATTTCTCTTGCTCTGCTTTAATAGCTTATAAAGAAGATTGATTAGGTTCTTGTCTGACAGATCAATAGTGGAATGAAACTGAACTTCCCTCTTTCCCCCTCCCTTCCAAGCATGGATTCTCCAAATACGAAAGAATGCAGAGAGCTCTTATGGCCATGGGGGTTGGGAAAAAAGAAATCTTATACACTTTTAAACACACATACACACACTTCTGACCTAACTATGGAAACAGTTAGTGAAACCATGGTAAGTTACATTAATAACATGGGCCAGAATTCTGTTTCATAGTTACAAATGTGTAACCTGGAGTTATGCATTTTTGACTGTCATGGGCTTTGGACTGGATGGTCTTTGTGGTCTCTTCCAACTCTATGATTCTATGTATTCCTAGTTCTTGGAATATTCCAAGAATATTCCCTTGTTGCAACAGCTCCACTGGTTGCTAGTCCATTTTTGGTCACAATCTGAAGTGCTGGCTATGGCCTATAAAGCCCTATATAGTTCAGGTCTGGTTTATTTGCTGGGCATATTCTCCAATATAATTCTCCCTTTGTTTTCAGATCTTCTGGGTAGGCATTTTTCTATCTTCTACCACTCTTGCAGCTACATTTGTTAGGAAAACAGAAGGGGCCTTCTTGGTGGATGCTCCCAGACTCTAGAACTCCTTTCTTAGAAAAATTAGATTGGCATCCGCTATCTTTTGTACACAAGTGGAGACCTTTTTGTTTCAGCAGGGCTTTTGATGGTTGATTGCTCGGGGAGGCAGTCAGTCAGGAATCTTCCAGAGTGTGCTGTACTGCTTATTTGTTCTTTTCTTTTCAGTAGTCTCATTTTTAGCTGCTTTTAATTCTATTGTTATGTTAATTATATTTTAAATGTTTATATTATATAAATTTTAAAGATGTATCCCTTTTTTTTTGTAAGATGTCTTGAGTCTTGAACTGGGAAAAAGGCCGGATATAATAAACCTGATAATGGGGGGAAGCAGACGAGGGCATCCAAGACGCCCTGCGACGGTGCGCCGCGGGACTGGAGCAGTCGCACCGCGGTGCACCGTCGGCGCCTCTGAAAGGAGTGCAAAAATAGCGCTCCTTTCAGAAGTCAGTGAAAGTGCGCCCTAGAAGCGTCGGGCGCACTTTCACTGACTTTTCTGCCGCAGCGCGTGCGGTCGCTGCGACGGGAGGTTGTCCCCGGAGCGCTGGACGTGCAGAGGGCCAGCGGCTCCGAGGACGACCTCGGGAAGAGGAAGGGGCGCCGCGCGTGTGGCTGCCCCTCCTCTTCCTTGCCTCGGAAACGGCTCAATAAGCCGTCTGCCGAGGCCCAATGATGATCAGGAATCTATTCCTTCATCTCCATTTATTTGGACCCTTATTACTTACTTATTTATTTAATTATATTCCACCTTTCTTCCAAAGTGGGACTCAAAGTGACGTATGGTATATTTTAGAACACAACAGCTAAAACAAGTACATGGTACAAAAATTAAAATAGGATTAAGCAGTCAATCCAACTAAAACTATGGCCGGTATTCAGTATTGCTGTTACAGTTCTTAACCTCCCTAGATCAAGGATCTACAATTGGTCTGTATTCAATAAGACTACATAATCTTATCGTAAATGTAAGCCCACCTTAAGAGTCAGCAGCCAGATTGGGCAAAGGTTTGTTCAGCTTCTGATCAGGGCTCAAGGATAAGGATGTTTCAGCCTCCCTCCTGCTAGCAAGAGAAGCTGTGACAAACAGAAGCTGGCCCTATTTACAAGTCCTTATTGCAGTCTTGCTCACTGGCGGGAAGGAGGTGGAAACATCTTCCTCTTTGCAACCCTATTGGAAACTGAGCAGACCTCCTTCACCCAATCTGACCACTGGCTCTTCAGATGGATGTGGGAAGAAGGTTGGAGCAGAAGTTGTTATTAATTTTTAAAAATGTGCAAGCCATGTGTAGTGAGGTGGTTCCAATTCCTTTCTTTAGTTTGCAATGTTAAGGAAAAAGCAACATGGGATATACAGTAATAGAAATAAAAATATGTATGTGAATGTCAAAGTGACTAAGCAGGAGCAATCAGGAAGATACACAGGTGAAAAAGATAATATAATTAAGAAGCCTTGAGAGCCAAGGACAAAGTTATAGAAGGTATATTGAGAACACCTGTGATAGATGGCAAACACCTGAGACTCATTAAGTGGCCAAGGTAAAGTGATGAAACACTTGGGTTGGTCTTAGGTATGGGATGATCTATGTGGACCAATCAAGATGTATGTACACACCCACTGGGTGGAAACTGACTGGTGGGTGGTGTCTAACAATGGCTATAAATTGCAATGTTTGCTAATGTACATTGTGGAGTAATGTGGTATAGTGTGGAGTATTTTGGTGGAGTAGAGATTGTGATTTGTAGGGCATATAGTATTTATGTATATAGTAGAATAAAGTAGATCTTTTATATAAGACTACTGAGTTGTCTGGTGTCTTGAGGGAAGATACAAGAACCAGAAGAATCCTGGAGAAGTTTGGAGACATCTCTGGAAGAAGAGTGAGAAGGCTTGGAAAGTTTGTCAGGGTCTTCAGCCTATTCTCTGAAACTCTGCTGCTTGGGAAAGAAGCATCAACCACTGATCAAAGCTGGTCAGCTCTGCTGCATAACAAGGTGGTGAGTTAGAGCCAGAGGTGAAGAGCTACAACTCCCATCATCCCTGACATGCAATGTCCTTTCAATGTGCCACAGATAACAGTATATCTACATTGGACAGAATACTCTAATCAGCTGCCTGGTATCACTCTGGAATGGTCCAGATTTTCCTGGAAAATCCAGAGAAAAAGGTAAGATTTTTTTAAAAAATGCAGTTTAAGGCAGGGATGGTCTGTATTCAATGTGGAACTGGCTTCACATTGTGAAGAGAGTTCACAGTAGAATTGGGGCTTTGACCCTGTGTCATGAAGCCAGGTTGTGGCAAGAGCAGGGGGAAACTGGTTCATGTAGACATGTAGACATGCCCAGAGTCTCCAGATGTAGTTGTCTTACATATACACATACACACTTGGTAAAGCCTGGAAAGAAGCTGTTACAAATATTGTGGTCAACTGTATTGGGTTACTTTTACTTTGTAACAATGGTGGGACAAAGTTCTATTTGAAAAGTAATGTGATAAACAGGAATAAAATTACACTCATGGCATAGCCTTTTCTAGTTACATTCAATGTTAGATTCTAAAAGGCACTTGAAGGATTTTTCAGATCATTTTTAATGATAAAGCTCCATGTTTTCTGCTATTCTCTTCTCAGTCCTAAAGTTCTGATAAGGGGAAATGATGAGAAAAATAACAAGAAACACAATGAATTACTCTTTTAGTATTATGAAAGCAATGGATTATTTTTTAAACATTGTAAAAGGAAACAGGGATGAATTACTTTTCAAAAGTACCTTTCCAAACTCTGACAAACACACATACATGTCTTGCATGGTTAGTTTTGATTAATCCTCTATAATCCCACTTTCCCAGGTACTTTTAAAAAGTCCTAGTTTTGCTCTCTTCATAGAATCATTGAACCACAGCGTTGGAAGAGCTCTCAAGGGCCACCTACTCCAACCCCTTGCCATGCAGAAATACACAATCAAAGCATGCCTGACAGATGGCTATCCAGCCTCTGTTTAAAAGCCTCCAAAGAAGGAGAATCCAGCAGACTCCAAGGTAGCATATTCCACCATCGAATACCTCTTATCGTAAAGTTCCTCCTAATGTTTAGGTAGTATCTCTTTTCTGTAGTTTGAATCCATTGCTTCATGTCCCAGCCTCTGGAGCAGCAGAAATTAAGTACAGTTGCTCCTCTGTCATTCTGGAAACTCCACCCCCATGGAAATGGAAAATCGCCAATATTCAAGCCCCACTGGTTTGAATGGTGGTGGGTGCCATGGGTGTGTGCCTCATTTTGTCCCCCGACGTTTGCTACCCACAAATGGGCAAGGGACGCGGACTCCAAGTCCATGAAAACAGGGGCAACTGTATGTTCCTCCTTCCACATAACACCCTTTCAGATATTTAAACATGGCTATCTTGCCACCTTCTATTCCCCGTGCAAAACATACCCAGCTCCCTAAGCCACTCCTCATAGACAGTTCTCCTCCCTACTTTTCCCCTCCCTGCACTTTGCTTCAATCCCACTTTCCTTCCCCTCTGCTTCAAAGCCTAAAGGCAGAAATATAATGACTGGAGGAGGGAAATGAAGTCATGCCCCTCCAAGTGAAATTTTCCTTCTGTTCCCAATTTTCCAGCACTCTAGAGAGCGAGACACTGAAAATTGTTCATATCTTGAAATCTTCTGTTTATAGTGCTCATATTCCCTTGGTAAGAATTCAGAGACATAGCTGTGTTAGTCTGGAATCTTAGGACCTTTGCAGACTGTCAGAAATAGTGCAAATTGAGTCCACTTTAAGGGTTAGGGTTAGTGCTAGGGAATCATGGGAATTGTTTTTTTCTGAGACATTGAGCCTTCTCTGTCAGAGAACTCTGGTGCCACAATAAAATACAGTTCAAGTGCATGCTACAGCTTCCTTCACACAGAGCCTAAGCAGACGGCGCAAAGCGCCGTCTTCGAGGCCGGGAAGGGGAGGGGCAGCCTCACGCTGGGCACCCCAACCCCTTCCCCAAAACGTCGTTGGAGCAGCCAGCCCTCCGCATGGCCAGCGCTCCGATGACGCACTTCCGCTGCAGCGTCCGCACACGCTGCAGCAGAAGAGGCGCCAAAGGTGCGCCGGACACCTTTTGCGGCGCACCTTCGGCGTCTTGTGGAAGGAGCGCTATTTTAGCGCTCCTTCCTGGAGCAGGGATGCTGTGCCGCGGGGCTGAGGAATGCGGATGCCTCGGCCCCGATCCGCAGCTTCCCGGGGCGGCCCCGTGCTGCCCGTCTGCTTCCCCCTACAGTTAGTCTCAAAGGTGCTGCAAGATTCCTTTGCATACTGAGATTCCTTTGGTAAATTTGCCTACCTCTTTTTCTTGGAGGCTTAAACCGCCTTTCTAAATGCTCAACATTGGGGGGAAGCAGATGAGGGCATCCAGGACGCCCTGGGCCGGCGCGCCGCGGGGCCGCAGCCTCCGCACCTCGGCGCACCGGCAGCGTCCCTGGAAGGAGCGCTAAATCAGCGCTCCTTCTTCAAGACAGCGAAAGTGCGCCCTAAAAGCGGCGGGCGCACCTTCGCTGTCTTTTCTGCCGTGGCGCGTCCGGTCGCCGCGGCGTGAGGTCATCCCCGGAGCGCCGGCCGTGCGGAGGGCCGGCGACTCTGAGGGCGACCTCAGGGAGAGGAAGGGGCGCCGCTCGTGCGGCTGCCCCTCCTCTTCCAAGCCTCCAAGCCTCCTCTATTAGTCGTCTGCCGAGGCCCTGTATCATATAGTTGTAGAAACATAGAGGGGAGTGATTGCAGGAGCCATCTAATCCAGGTTTTAAGTTACTGCAGTGCTAAAAATTTGAGAATTGAAGGAAAATTTCATGGGTGGGGCAGAATTCTCATTTGGAGGTGAGCAATACTTGATTTCCCTCCCTGGCAATGCACCTGGTTGAAGGTCTGCTTAAATAAGAAGGTCTTTCCTTGCTGATACAGAGGAGAGCAGAGAGGGGGCCAACCGAGCCTCCCTGAGTTATCATTTAATCCAGTATTAACTAAATTAACTAAAAAATGTAATCCTCTCTCTCCTTGCCCAAGAGTTGGAGTCCCAGATAAATTTTGCAAAATCTATCCACCCCTCTGACAAATTCTACTGAGAATGTTAGGAGGTCATTTTGGCTGCTGCCACACTGCAAAACTAATGGAGTTTGACACCCCTTTAACTGTCATAGATCCATCTAGGGAATCCTGGGATTGGTAGTTTGTTGTGGCTTTCTGACAGAGAAGGCTAAATATCTCACAAAACTACAAATCCCAGAATCCTATAATACTGAGTTACAGCAGTTAAAGTGGTGTCAAACTCCATTAGTTCTACAGTGTAGATGCAGCCTTTGTTTTGCCTTGGGACACACCCTTCCTTACGAAATACTGTTCCTTCTTTTTTTCTTCATCCTCTTCTTCTTTCCCAGAGGAAGCTGCAGCTATATTTCCATCCTTGTTGCAGACTTTCAACCTGGCATGCTTGACACGTATCGCGGTTTGACAGTTCATTTGAAATAACTGTGCCGATAACCCTTAAAAGTGGTAATAAAATACACTTTGCTCTACTGTACAGATGATTAATACCACTAAGGTAATTAAATTCCATTAGGCGGGGAGGATGTGTGTGTGTGTGTGTGTGTGTGTGTGTGTGTGCATGATAAGAGAGGGATGTGGAATTACCATAGGCACCAGCAATCCTGTGCCAAGATGTAGCAGAAAAGATGTAGCCTCTGGAAAGACACATTTGCCCAGTGAAAATCCCAGGGAAGTCTATATTAACTTAGGACATCTGCTCTTGTGATAGTTTGAGCAATCACTGCAGGAAAAGCAGTTGACAAGGAGTTCTTGGTTGATTTCTGCAAAGTGTGACTTGAAGTAACCAATTTGGACCTCATGCCTCTGCTCTGATTTCCGGAATTATGGTGAACCGTCTCACCTCTGATGGGTGCAAATCAAGTTTTGTCCCCTCTTCTCCAGCAGAATGGTTCCCCAAGATCAGATCCAGCATCCTTTTGCTTTCTCTGCTCTTTCCCCAGCTTTCAAGTCTTCAAGACAAGCATTCCTGCCACAGATGAACAGTTTGTCCCCTTTCAGATGGCTGCAGTAATGACCCACAGGGGACTTGAGGCTGATAATGTATCCAGGTGCAGCAACATAAGAATTTCATTAAATATTGAGGCCATGGTTTACAGTTATAGTGGCAAAAAGGGAAATTTGGCCTAGCTCCAAGAAGGGTGTGTGTGGGGGGGAGAGAGCGAGAGAGCGAGAGAGAGCAATTCTATTTTACATCTCATTTAGTCTTATATCGAGATCCTGAAGATGTTACTTGGAAGTCACTCTCAGAGATTTCAGTAGGAACTAGTTTTAACTAAATCAGGGATGTGGCATTCTAGATATTATTGGATTACAGCTCCCATCAGCCCCATCCAGCACAGTGAATGACAGGGAATGCTGGGATTTGCAATCCAACATTTGGAGGGCCTTGTGATTCCTGCTCTTGAACTAAAGAGCAATGCATGGTTTCATCCTATGAAATCCTTGGATTAGCAGATTACAGAGAGACATTTAAATTTCTCAGCCAGATATCTGTAGTGCTCTGCCCATTCTCAGGATTCATAGGATGGAACCATGGCAGTTAAAGTGGGATCATAGCACTATAATTCTGTAGTGTGACTGGACCCCTGGGAACCTGGATTATTTGGACATTAAGGATATTATCCATCCATTTTTGTGTGTATGTGTGGGGTACATTTTCAGTTTTATACAACAAAATCCGCAAGCAGCAATACCTTTATTGGGCAACTCCAAAGCATACAAAACCTTTGAAGCTCCACTGGATTCTTCTTCAGGCAATGAAGTTAAAATTCATGTAGGAGGAAAATGGTGATGATGTTAGAGTCACAGGCTTTTATTCTGTCTGAGATGTTGTCAGTTAAGATGATATTAAGAGATTTCAATGCAGGCAGAAACCACTCCCATTATTGGCCATGTGAGGACTCAAGACTGCTGCAAATAAATAGTTTGTCCCACTGAATATATTTTCAGTTTTGGAATCCTTTTACATTTTCATTCCACATGCTAATAAGCTGGTTATTGTTGTGTGCCTTCAAGACATTTCTGGCTTATGGCAATCCTAAGGCAAACCTATCATGGGGTTTTCTTGGCATGTTTCTTCAGAGGCGCTTTGCCATTGCCATCCTCTGAGGCTGAGAGACTGGACTTACCCAAGATTACTCAGTGGGTTTACATGGCTGAGCCAGGATTCAAACCCTGGTCTCCAAAGACATGCTCCAACCACTACACTGCGCTGGTACAAATTCATATAATAATAATAATAATAATAATAATAATAATAATTTTTATTTGATATCCCGCCCCTCTGAGGTCAATCGGGGCGGCTTACATAATAAAATCATAATACAACATTTAAGAACTATTACCCCCCCTCCCACCCCTTAAAAAATTATTACATCCAAACAATTTAAAAACATCCTATCACCCTACCTATTCAACTTATATTATCATGTTATTATGGAGAGAATAGTACTCCAAAGAGTGATTCCCTTAACCTTTTATTTTTCAGTGGGGTAACTAAGTCTGGGTCATGCTTGGGGACTGAATACCTTTGAAAGTATTAGGATGAGAATGTCTGCATTGTTACTGTGCTTTAAACTGGATTTATACTGATTTTTCAGGAGGTTCTCCTTAATAAAAAATATAAAGAGGTGAAGGAGAAATATATTTCATTTTTAAGGTATAAAAGATGATCCAAAGCAGACCTTGCAAAGCTACATTAGGGGTTAGAACTCCTACGTATGTTTGACAGAGGAGGCCTGGTGGAAGAGCTGTCCTTTGTGTCTCACCAGTGGAGGCAATACATTGTGTATATATGTAGGACAGAACTTTTTCTATTGTGGCAACCCATTTCTAGAACACCTTCCCTTTAAAAACCTGGTTGGAACGGGGATTAAAACATAGATTTTTAATAAAGCATTTGGGTAAAAAAAAAAAAAAGTCTCCAGGAACAGATGCTATTCCAATAGAACTGTTGCAATCCACATTGACAGAGTCAACTCTAGTGGTAACCAACATATGTCAACAGATATGAAAAACAAAATGATGCCCAATGGATTGGAAGTGATCAATATATATCCCCATCCACAAAAAAAAGGAGACACAAGAGAGTGCAGCAACTATAGGACCATAGCACTAATCTCCCATGCAAGCAAAATTATGCTCAAAATACTGCAACATTGACTCCAACCACACATGGAGAGAGAGAGCCCAGAGGTCCAAGCAGAGTTCAGGAAAGGAAGAGGCACCAGGGATTACATTGCAAATATACAATGGCTAATGGAGCATAGCAGGGAGTTCCAATAGAAAATCAGCATGTGATTTACAAACTATAGCAAAGCATTGACTGCATAGATCATGAAAGGCTGTGGAATGCCCTTAAAGACATGGGAGTGCCAACACATCTGATGTTTCTAATGAGGAATCTGTACTCAGGACAAGAGGCTACTGTCAGAACAGAACACGGAGAAACAGAATGATTCCCAGTTGGCAAAGGGGTCAGACAAGGCTGCATCCTATCACCCTACCTATTCAACTTATATGCAGAACATATTGTAGGGAAAGCAGGCTTGGACATGAAAGAGGGAGGAGTGAAAATAAGAGGAAGAAATATCAACAATCTAAGATATGAATATCAACAATCTAAGATATGCTGACAAAACCATAATACTAGCAGAGAACCTCATACACCTAGAACAACTACTAAGGAAGATCAAAGAAGAAAGTGCAAAGGCAGGCTTAGTGTTGAACATAAAGAAAACAAAAATATTGACCACAAAGAACTTATACACACTCAAACTAGACAATGAGGAAATAGAAATAGTAAAAGATTTCACATATCTTGCATCAAACATTAATCAGAATGGGTACTGCAGCCAGGAAATCAGAAGAAGATTAAGGATGAGGAGGGTGGCTATGAAAGAACTAGAAAAGATCCTAAAATGCAAAGACATA
Source organism: Phrynosoma blainvillii (assembly GCA_026167975.1). Lineage (NCBI taxonomy): Eukaryota > Metazoa > Chordata > Lepidosauria > Squamata > Phrynosomatidae > Phrynosoma > Phrynosoma blainvillii. The sequence continues at coordinate 17,253,325 of JANUYF010000001.1, read as the reverse complement.
CAACTCAGCACAAAAGTTAGAATCATACAAGCCATTGTATTTCCTATTACCATGTATGGATGTGAGAGCTGGACAGTCAAGAAAGAAGATAGGAAGAAAATCAATTCATTTGAGATATGGTGCTGGAGAAGAGTGCTGAGAATTCCATGGACAGACAAACAAATGGGTTGTAGAGCAGATAAAGTCAGAGATATCCCTAGAAGCCAAGATGACAAGACTTAAGGCCTAAGCAGACTGCCAGAAATAGTGCACATTAAATTGAGGCACTGCCCTGGCTCAGTGCTAGGGAATCATGGGAACTGTATTTTTTTTCTGGGACATTGAGCCTTCTCTGTCAGAGAGCTCTGGTGCCACAATAAATTACAGTTCCCATGATTCCCTAGCACTGAGCCAGGGCAGTGCCTCAATTTAATGTGCACTATTTCTGGCAGTCTGCTTAGGCCCTTAGACTGTCATACTTTGGACACATCATGAGAAGGCTTGAATCGTTGGAAAAGACAATAATGTTAGGAAAGGTGGAGGGAAGTAGAAAGAGAGGAAGGCCACATGCTAGATGGATGGACTTTATTAAAGAGACCATGAATATGAGTTTGCAGGAGCTGGGCAGAGCAGTAGAGGACAGGGGGGCCTGGAGATGTCTCATCCATAGGGCTGCCATGGGTCAAGACCGACATGAAGGCAGTTAACAACGACAACATTTTGGGTTCTAATGATTTTATCCAGTTGCTTTACTGCCCTGCTTTATTGTTTAACCAAACAAGTAACTTTTCCAAGCTCTTCTCCAAAGGGGAAATCTTTTGTCCAATGTCTGCAAACATCAGTAGCGCAGTAGGCTTGCTTATAATGTAATGAATCCATCCAGGACCCTTTGCATATAAAGAATTTTGTGTATAATCTGGAATCCTATTTTTTCCTAACTGAAATGAATGGCAAAGTGTTCTCTCTAGGCATTTTCTAGGACCTCTAGTGTGATTTTATGTTATGCTTCTACCAGAAGTTGACCAGAGAGTCAGACTGGAGGATCTAAAAATGCCTAGAGAAATATTCTCTCTAGGAATCTCTAGGTCCTCCAGCATGACTCTATGGTCACCTTCTGGTGGAATCTTACAGTAGAATTGCACTGGAGGACCTTGAAAATGCCTAAAAAGAACATATGTTTTCTGTCATATATAACTGAAATGATATAATACAAACCTTTGGGCCTACTGTGTATCTGAAGAGAAACTATTTGAACCCTCAGCATGGAGACAACCAAATGTACAGTTACATCTCCATCCCACATGTAAGATATGAAATGAGAGAAGGAGAATGAGCAAGCAGCAAAAGCCAAAATATGGGCAGTATGTCAGGAGAATCAATTTATATACTACCCTGGAGGACCAGAAAGGAAATTTTCTATCCAAAATCTACAGGAGCCCACCCCACAACTCCACTGGCTGGCTTCCTGATTGGACAGCTCAGTAGCAATGATGCTGGAGCTACAAAAGTCAGAAAGCCCCCTGGGAAGAACCCAGCATGCTCCTTGAACAAGATGGTGGCCACTTTGGTTTTGCATCCCCTAGCAGAGCAGAAATGGAGACCATGCTTAGCTTGGGATCCTTGTAATTTCTTAAAGCAAAAACTCGAAGCAGTTCTGGAATTTCTGATGCAGTGGAAATATCTAACAACTATCAAAGGAAGCTGAGAAAGCTTTAAAATTTTTCAAGAAGGCCCCAGATATCTCCAGCCATCCTGGAGCTCTCCATGACACATGTGTGTCCTATTTGAGCATTTTCCCTGATGTGCTAGTTTTCTATAGGCAGGGCCACAAACACATGGCTGCACATATGCACACAGTTACCAGATCATTCAGACTTGGAGTCATTCCTTGTGTTCTGAAGTGTTGGAATCCTTAGAGGACAGTATCAGGTGCATAATTTTCCTGAATGCTGAAGCCAGTTCAAAGGCTGTAAAAGTAGGATTGCTCGAGGCAGTGGGGCCAGCTGGGGTGTTCGCTGGAGAGACTGTGAAGAGACTCCTTGGACATTACCAACCTGACCTCTAATCATCAGCTGTTCAGTGTAGCACTAGGCATCTGGGGACTATGGCTGGCCATTATAAACACACCTGATGCATCTCCCCAAGGCTCCCTACCTGGACCAAAAGGCCAATGCTGGAGAAGTCAAGACTGAAATTTCCCTGAATTTTTTTTATATACAAACAGGCTGCCTGGTCGGACACAGACCATGGATGCTTGTCAAGGTGGCTTACTTTCGGTCCATAACACTTTCTGCAATGAAGGGTCTCATGTCTTCTGACTCTAATATCAGATCCAAAACAAATGGCCTTCATCAGATAGATACCAAAAGGTATTTTCATAGCAAGACAACTTGCACTGGAGGTGGTGGCAGAGCAGAAACAAAATACTGGGGGGATGAGAGTTTGTACATCAGTCAGTATAAAAGAAATTTCAGTGAGAAAAGGTAATGATCTTTCACAGGTAATGACCCAATTAATCCAGTTTAATTAGAAGTATGTTGTGAAGTTTCCAAAAAAAGAAAAAGAAAAAGAAAAAGAAAATCAATTGAAAATACAATATATTTCACAAGTAAAATAGTTGTGTAAACAAATAGCAATAACAAAGTAGTAAATGCATATTGTGCAAATCATTCTGCTATAGTGATCTGAACTGTGAATAGTCTAATGCATTGTTAATTTTCTGCAAACTACTAGAGAAACTGACCACTTGGAATTCCTTCAAATATGCTACTTTAAAAAGGCAAAATAACCAATTTGTTTTTCTCTGATGGAGCACTGGACACTTGTAGGATGTCACCACATGTCAAAATTGAGAACGGTATTTTTTATACTGTTGTAGGTGCACCAAAGGTGAGTCTTGCAGCACATAGACAAAGAGTACATGTGTTGAAAGGCTTCCTTGTACATATAGTAAGCGTTGAAGTGTCATTGTAGAGGTTTGGGGGGAATTGACCATATCCTTTCTTGGGGGGATGCCTAAACTATGACAAGTATTCTGTATCAGTTACTTAGGGGGGGTTGCAGACTGTCAAAAATAGTGTGAATTCAGTCCACTTTTAGGGTTAGGGTTAGTGCTAGGGAATCATGGGAACTGTTATTTTTCTGAGACATTGAGCCTTCTCTGTCAGACAACTCTGATGCCACAATAAAATACAGTCCCCATGATTCCCTAACCTTAACCCTAACCCTAAAAGTGGACTGAATTCACACTATTTCTGACAGTCTGCAACCCCCTTTAGGCTGCAGGCACACTGCAGAAATAATCCAGTGTAACATCACTTTAACTGTCATGACTCAATGCTATGGAACTCTGGGAACTGTAGTTTGTTGTGACACCAGAGCTCTCTGACAGAGAAGGCTAAATGTCTCATACAACTACAAATTGCAGAATTGCCTAGCATTGAGCCATGACAGTTCAAGCAGTCTCAAACTGGATTATTTCTGCAGTGTGTTTTGGACTTGAGTAGCTGATACTTTACCTAGCTGATACAGAATACTGGCCTTTAATTCAAAATCTCAACTGCAATGTTGGAGATTTAGGGACTGAAATTAAATGTCATGGAGGGGTAGAATTCTTATTTATTCTCATTTACCCCTTGTTGCTACATTCCTGGGTATTTGGGCTGGGGTTTGGTTCCAATAGATTTTTTTTTTAAAAAAAGATTAAATAAGAAACCCAAAGTGTTTTATAATCAGCTTTTTGAAAAAAATATCCAAGGGAAAAGTTTTCATTTATCATGGTACACACCAAGTGCGTCCCATTGTATCTGGAATCAGGCAGCACCAAGGAACATGATGTGCTATTGCACTTAGGTTAAAACAATGAAAAGCTAATTAGATACAGTGGAAATAACTCTAATATATTAGCAATTATGTTTCAGATTATGTAGGTTGTGTAAATTGGGTTAATATAAAATAGGGTTTAATAGGATTGTCGCCTAGCACTATTTTTCTTCTGTAGAATATGTAGAACGTTTTTAAGAAGGAGGGGAAAAGACATAGAGAAGGATTTTTTTCTAAATCTGCATTATAATATGATATCTCCTGCTGTGAGTGATCTTATGGTGCAAAGGTAAAATAATAAAAAAACCACCAAAACCCACTTCTGGTACCACTCCCTGTTATTTACAAAGGAGTATGATTCATTTAGTATTTGAATTCCCTTGAAAAAGCACCTGTCAGCACTGAGGTATGAGAAACATGAATTTTTACATCTCATGATGAATGCAGAGATTGGTTTGGGCTGGTGTTGTTGCACGCTCTCTCTCTCCATTATTATGACAGAGATCATAATAAATTTTTAGATGGTTCCCGATTCATCTTGAGAAATAACGTCCAGAGTTGGATTCATGCTGCACTAAAATAAATAACAACAACAACAGGATCATCATCATCATCATCATCATCAATTGAATTCAGGGCAACCTTTGCAGCTCCTCTCCCCTTTTTGTCTTCAAAGCTAATAGTGAGATAACTTAAACAGAGAGGAATTTACACTGTTCCAAGTGTGGAGAGAAAGATGGGGGAAATTCATGAAACCCACACAACCTATCCCCCAACTCCTCCCCCCCCCCATTGTAACAGAAATTCACAGAAATATACAGTTGCCCCTCTGCTTTTGTGAGGGTTCTGTTCTAGACCCCCCCGCCCCCGCAAAAAGGGAAACTCACATATATTCAAGCCCCATTGGATTTAATGGCTGGTTGCTCCCATGTGTGGCCCTGCATGCGCACCATTTTAGCCAATGGGGCTCACCTCTGTCTGAATAATCGAGACTGCAGACTTCAGTCTGCGAAAATGGAGGAGTGACTGTATGTGTCTAAGCTCATAAGTAAAAATCCTGAAAGACTCATACAACTCAGGTTTGTATAAGACAATCATCAAAACAGCAATGATGATAATGATGATAATGACTGTTGGCTCTCCATACAGATGGATTCTGTATCCATGACATGAATATATATAATATATTTAAAACAATATATATATTTTGTTACACACATATATGTGTGTGTGTAACAAAATATATATATTGTTTTAAATATATTATATATATTCATGTCATGTGTGTGTGTGTGTGTGTGTAACAAAATTCCAAAAAAGTAAACCTTATTGTTGCCATTTGATATAATTTTATATATTATTGATTTTGCTACCCATTGCATATAATGGGAATTGAGTATCCAAAGATTTTGGTATCTACAGAGGGTCATGGAACCGAACACCAGCAAATATCAAGGACCCACTGTAATCACAGAGAAGATGAAGACAAAGTAGTAGTAGTAGTAGTAGTAGTACAGTCAGCTTTCCATATCTATGGCTTTTTTATTCCATGGATTCATGCATCCATGGCTTGAAAATATTTAAAAAAATGTATACATTCCAAAAAGCAAACCTTGATTTTGCCATTTTATACAAGAGACACCATTTTACTATGCCATTGCATTTAATGGGACTTGAGTAGCCACAGATTTTGGTATCCATGGGGTGTGTGTGTGTCTTGTAACCAAACCCCAGAGGATGCCAAAGGCCTATTGTATTATTATTATTATTATTGTTGTTTATTTCTAAAGTGCTGTCAATGTACACAGCGCTGTACAAAGATATAATCAAAGCATAAAATAGAAATAAAAACCTGCCAAAGGCGTACAATCTAAAAATACAAAACAATAGGTAAAATAAAATAAAAGTTAATTAAAAGCAGTGAACAATTAAAACAATTAAACAGCAACATCCATTGTCAGCCCAAATAGTAGTAGTAGTAGTAGTAGTAGTAATAGTAGTAGCTCTTTCCTAGCTTGATTTAAAGTTGAACAAATTCTAGCCCTTTTCAGCATGCCAACTGCAAGTAATACTGGGATGTAGAGTTTCCTCAGTTCTACTTTCAATCACACTAGTGAATCTCCCTGTACATCCAGTACAGGCACCAATGTCAAGCTCTCAGAGAGAGAGCGAACTACCTGCCTATTTTTTTTTCATTCTGCTTCTGCTGCTGCTAGAACAACAATAAAGGTAAGTAAGAGGGCAGAGCTTGGAAAAGTTACTTTTGTGGGCTACATCTCCCAAAATCTCCCAACCAGCATGTCAGCCAGTTCCAAGGTCTGTGAGATGAAGAGAAGGAACAGGTTTCAGGCAGAGTTTGGAAAAGTAACTTTTTCGGCTTCAACTCTGAAAATGTACTGGTCATGCTGGCTAGGGAACTGTGTAGTCCAAAACAAACTGACCAATAGTGGATTCTTTTCTGCCCTGTTGCCCCACCAGATTGTGATTGTGATTTCCTGCATGGCAGGCAGTTGGATTGGATGGTCCTTGTGGTCTCTTCCAACTCTATGATTCTATGACATTAAAAGGCCTCCTTCAGTCAGAAGACTGACCCTGTGATTCTTTTGAACTCAATTTGAATTCAGTTTCCATTTTGAACTCAGTCTGTCGCAATGAATAAAGCTGGGAACAAAGGGGAAAAGTGGGCAAAGGAGGAAGAAACTGGGACATTTTAAAAGCAGCTGAGCAAGTGGGATGACAGAGGATTAATTGAGGTTGTCCCAGTTGGATGATATGTCACTGAGAATGTAGAAAAGATTTGAAATCTTTTATTCTTAGATGCAAAGATGAAATTAGCAAAGATTTGCACCCCTAGTTTGAACTGGTGGGAATGTGGTTGTAAACCACACCCCAAGATGTTGGGAAAGCTATTTTCTTTGAAAGGAAGATCCCAAAATCCTGCAGCCAGTTGGCCAGGGACCATGAGGGCAGGGGAATTCTGGAAGATGAAGGCTTAGGTTTCTGAGGCTTGTTCTAAGGTCTGGCCTCCTGTTTCTAAGCCCTTGTGATAGAAGATTCTCTTACCCTTTGTGATGTTATAATTGAGCCTCTTAAGTTAATCTGCACTTGGAACAGTAATGTAGACATTGTAGTTAGAAATGTAATGGGTCTGCTGGATTTCAGTCTCGTTTTCTCTTAGAACCTTATGCATTTTAAGTGATTTTATTATGAAATGTTGTTTGCATTGTAAGTTGCCTCAGTTATCTTTTACTAATGGAAAAGTAGAGTATAAATATATGAAAGAGCAATACATAGAGAAACAATTGGGATCAACTGGGCTTTGGGCAGGAAGAGCTGAGCAGAATCTCAAGCCTCTTCCCCAGTGAATCTTTTGCCTCATAACCGAACAACAGTCTGCCATGCTACTTTACCTGCCTCCTCTTAATGCATCATTTTATCCTTAACTACAAAAAGTGGTAAAGATAAAGGTGATCAGATTTTTCTCCTTTTCCTTCTTCTTCTCCTTCTCCTCCTCCTCCTCCTTCTATACCTTCAAGTCAACTGACATATGGTGACTCTATTGTAAGGCTTCCGGGGTAAGATTTATTTGGAGGAGATTTGCCACTGCCTTCCTCCATAGCTGAGAGGGTATGATTTGCTCAAGCAACCCCAGTGGCTTTCCAGGACTAAGGAGGAATTTGAACTGGGCTCCTGGACTTCTGCTCCAACACACAAATCACTATACTATACTTACCCCAATGAGGTAATTATAAACAGTAATATATTTTTTAAAAATCAGTTATTGAAATAAACTATTATTACTGTTATCCTCAACCTCATCATCTTTATTTTCCCACTTTGTCTCCAGTCCTTGTTTGTTGTTTGTTGTTATTGGTATGTGCTTTCAAGTCAACTCTGATGTACAGCAACCTTATTCTAGTGTTTTCTGGCCAAGATTTTTTTAGAGGGTTTCAATTCTTTCTTCTAAGGATTAGAGAAAATGGCTTGCCCAAAGTTACTTAGTGGATTTTCATGCCTGAGAATTTCTACCATGGTATTCTTGAGTCCTAGTGCTTCACTCAAACCAGTACACCACACTGGCTCCCCAAAGTGGCTTACCACAATTAAAACAGACACAGAGAAAATCTCACATCACTAAAACCATGCAACAGTTAAAATGTAATTAAACTATCAATGGAACTGAAAGCCATTTAAAATAATAATGAAGAACATATAGGGACAATGCAGGACATTACTGAAAGCTCCTTTCCCATAAACAGACAGTTTCCAAAGGCCTGTTGAAATAAGCTGTCTTCACCTGGCAATAGAAGGACACTATGGGAGGCAGTATAACTGTTGTGCCATATCTCCAGGACTCAAATTCAAACAGTGAGACAGGGAAAAGATGAGGCAGAGAAGCCAGAGAGTGTAACAGAGAACCATGCCAGTGAGTCAGAAAGCCAAGGAAGCATGGCAGTTTCAGAACAGCAAGACACAGAATTCATAGTACCTACCATGGCAGATGAGTGGGGAGAGAAATGCCTGGCATAAGTTGGTATGTTTAAATGCCAGATTCTCATTAATCAGAGAACAGCTGCATGCTGCTGACTGACCGTAAATTCAGGCATCTTCCTCAGATAACTTGTTGCTCACAACCAACCTTTCATGGTGGAAGCAACCTTCCTGGCTTGTGTTCCTGATTCATGTTGCCTGATAACACCAGATCTTGCTTCCTTTTCAGACTACCCTTTTGGATCTCCCTTTTGAACTGTAATTTGTATTACTTGCTTGACTGTGCTTGACTTGGACTGACCTGACTACTCCGCTACATCATTGTTGCTGGTGAGGCACCAGAACAGGACAGTAAAGGACCTAGTAATGCACGTCCTAAGAGCAGCCAACAAAAAGCCCTTCTACTGTGTTTTCGCTAGATGTATCCATGAGGGTGATGAGAAGGGCCTCCCCTGAAGATCTCAAAATCTGAACAAACACATATGGAAGAGTACAGTCCATCCAACAGGGCTTTTAAGGTCATGACTAACACTGAATTGATTCTAAAATAATACATAACCTCAATGCTTAATAAAAATAGCAAAAAAATATTGAAATCTATAAAATGCCAAAACAGCAGTCTAGCCAACTGACTTCAGAACAAGAGCAGATAAATCAACCCTGTATCAAAAGTAGATTGAAAGAGAACTATTTTCAGGGAGACAAAGACCAGTGGCAATCAGTTGGGGTGGTGAATCAACTCTGGATATTAGTATGAATTTTAGAGGAGCTATCCAAGAGGCTCCATAAGCCCTAAATAGGTTTAGTGCCTTGCATAGTGTGTTTAAAGTTCACGCAAACATGGAAGCCACTAGCTTACATTGAAGGAGAGGGGTCTAAACCTATCTCTTCAAGGAAGGAGTTCCCTAAATATGATGCCACCACTGAAAGGGCTCTAGATTTTGTTTGCACCAACCTGCCTGTGCCAGCTGGTAGGTCTGCAAGAATTGCCTTCATGGCCACTCTTGTGGCCTGAACATGTCAGATATTCCTAATGCTGTAGCCATCTTTTGTTGCTGCTGAATTAGCATGCAGGGATGTTAAAAGAGATAAACAAGTATTTCAATTACCTATATTCTTTTTTAAAAGACTTGCTTAAAATCTTCACAGCTGAATTAGCAGCTTCATTTTGTAAGGTAAATGGAGGAAAAACATTGCCTTTTCATTCATCTTTGGGTTGCTGGAGTTGGATGCTGTATTGAACACACTTAGATTCATTACAGCTCTGCTTCTGTTGGGTGAAAGAATATGGGATTTGTTTACAAAAAAATAGAAAAGTGAAATAGGGGAAAAATTAATGGAAGCAGTAAAGATACACCATGGCAGCAAAACTGGAGAAGTAAATTAATGTAGTAATGCTTAGTTGTCAGAGGTAAATGGAAGAGAAATGCCTCAGGTTTGGGATGAGAACCTACATTGTATGTCCATTGTGTAGATCAGCACACATGTAGTTACACAGTGGTTATGCTACACTGTGAGAGCCAGTGTAGAGGTTTGAGTGTTGGATTATAACTCTGGAGACCAGGATTCAAATCCCTGCTTGACCATGGAAACCTACTGGGAGACCTTGGGTGAGTCATATTCTCTCAGCCCCAGAGGAATGCAAAGGCAATCCCTCCTCTGAAAAAAATCTTGCCAAGAAAACTCTGTAATAAGTTTGTCTTAGGGTTGCCATAAGTTGGAAATGATTTGAAGGCACATCTGCCAGTACACCTGCTTCTTGTCCCATAGTACAGTGGGGCTGGTTACTTTGTGGCTGGCTCTTTTTGTTGAAAATCTCAGATGTCTTGTTCACTGATGGGATTGGGCTGGAGATGTTATTCCACTGCATCCCAATTGCCAGCAGAAGAGGCCTCTGTTGTTCATTGTGGCTACTGGCTGTGAAGTTGGGGAGGGGGCATTAGTGATTATGGCAACAGTGCCACTATGATAAGCATGGCTACAGACCAGCTACAAATGTCTAAGTCTAGTTTACACATTTGTAAGTGCTCAACAGGGTGCCAGCCATGATTTTTTTTGTCCCTGGTCAAGGTCATACATCATGCTATGCACATGTAGTTACATGGGGGTTACACTATAGTACTCTTTGACTGAATACCAACATTGGCATGAGGATGACATCCAACTCTATTACTATTTCCAAGAGCAATCTAATGAAGACATTTTGGTCCTAAGTTGGTTCTTGTTATCAGTAATGGATTGGATAAGGGCAAACACACTGAAACTTAATCCAGACAAAATAGAGATGCTCCTGGTTATTCAAAAGGCAGAACAGGGAATAAGGATTCAGCCTGTGCTGGCTGGGTTTACACTCCCCCTAAAAACACAGGTTCACAATTTGGGGGCACTCCTGGATTAAGCCCTGAGCTTGGAATGATAGTTTAAGTTGGTTTTAATTTTTTCCTAATTGTTTAATTATGTTTTTTATGGGATGCAGTGGCTCAGGTGGTTAAGATGCTGACTCTATTGATTGCAAGATCAGAAGGCTGGCAGTTCGAGGCCTGGGCTGCATGATGGGGTGAGCTCCTGTCACTAGTCCCAACTTCTGCCAACCTAGCAGTTCGAAAGCATGCAAATTCAAGTAGATAAATAGGTACCACTTCTCAGTGGGAAGGTAAACAGTGTTCTGTGCAATCATGCTATCCACAGGATCACAGAGTAGTCTCTGACAACACTGACTCTTTGGCTTAGTAACGGAGATGAGCACCGCTCCCTAAAGTTGGACACGAATTGACAACCTTGTCAATGAGGAATACTTTTACCTTTACCTTTAATCGTGTTTTAACTTGTATTTTGTGGATTTTTAACAATTTTTAAAATTGTTGTAAGCTGATTTGAGTCCCAATCTAGGGGAAAAGACGAGTTGAAAACAAGCAATAAAAATAACAATAACATATTATTTGTGAGATTTATATCCCACTTTTCTCTCAAAATGGGATTCAAGGCAATAATAATAATAATAATGGAATTTATATCCTGTTTTTCTCCCAACATGGGATTCAAGGCAATTATTATTATTATTATTATTGGAATTCATATCTTGCTTTTCTCTGAAAATGGGAATAGGTAAACAACAACAACAACAACAACAATTATTCAACCATTTATTTATCTGCCACCATGCCTGTCTCTCATCCTGTAGTGCAATCTGGAATGCACCATGGCTGTTTCTGCAGCCTCAGGAGATCAAGTGCTGCATGGAAGGCAAAGGCAAATAGTTATGTGCCATCCAGGAATGCCTGGTTGCATGTGGTAAAAAATAACCACTGATCAGTGGGAACAAATTATTATACACCTCCCTTGTTTCCAATAGAAGAGCACTGAGTGAATGGTTTTCACTTCCGGTTTGTTCATAGCAAAGCATTAACAAGAAAGAGGGAAAGAGAGAACGAGAGCAAGGAAGACCAGTCTTAACTTTCTGTTCCTACCCCCCTTTGCAATTCTTTCCAGTTTCTTGTCATGGATATATTAGCAAGCCACGATGCATGCTAATTACAAAGTTGGCCATAACAAGAGTTCCTCTTGTGAATCCATTTAAGGACCAATTGTTTACTATCTTTTTCTGTAAGTATAAAATTTTAATTACGGGACTGACAGGAACTGTGTGTGATACAGTGCTCTACATTTATCACTGGGAGAGGACCAGTTGCGGGAGCTGTTTGACTTTGGAGGGATCCTGATGCGCCCGCAATGCTGAGCAGCAGGTGCCACATTATTATGTACAGAAAAGCAATTAGGAAGCATATTGGATGAATGGGAAGTGCATTAATATTAGCGAGTGCATTTGTCAGTGGTTTTGATGCGAGGCTCTCTCTTTTCTTTATGCAACATTAAGATTGTGCCTCTCATAAATTCTCCCCTTAAATTGCCATCTGTTCCCTTGTCATGAAGGAGCGAGGTGGAGAAAAAAAAAAGTTTTTTCCCCTCTCCCCTCTTTTGCTTGACAAAATAATAATAATAAAAAACTACTTCCAAGACTAGAAAAGAAATTCTTTTTTTAAATTTGAAATGGGCTGGCGGGGGGAGAGAAACAAAAGAGCTGGTAGCAATTGGGAGAGTTGTGTGATGCAAAATTGAGCATCACATGTGCTGAGTAATTATACTTGAATGTAGTGCTAGCTATTGGGATTTCTACCTCCCTCTCAGCTCACTTGTCCCCTAATTATTTTTTTTACTCCTCTAAGTATATCTTTAAAATAATGCTACAGAAAATAATTTAAAGGACAAAGTAATTACAAAGAGAAAGTCTACATTCCAAGATCTTCCCATGCAGTGATTAATTACTAATTGTTTCTCTTGACTTGCACTGGGGTGTTCTTGAGGACTAGTACATTTTGAAGTACAAATAGATAAGGCTTTCACTCCATTCTTTTAGTCTAACCTCTGCTGCATCCTCCTGGAGACATGCACTTTGTCACCAGAAATCTGTACAATTGCAAACTTTTGGTTGCTGCTATTTGCCATCAAGGCCTAATCTGCACTGCAGAAATAATGCAGTTTGACACTATGGCTCAATGCTATGAAATTATGGGATTAGTAGTTTTGTGAGATAATTAGCCTTCTCTATCAGAGAGATCTGGTGCCACAACAAACTACAGATCCCAGGATTCCATAGGATGGATCCATGACAGTTAAAGTGGTGTCAAATGGCATTATTTCTGCAAAGCAGGTTAGATCCCAGTTAACTTTGACTTATAATGATCCTGTGAATGGAAGACCTTTAAGAGCCCCAGTCTGTCAGTTGTCTTACTCAGGTCTTGCAAACGCAGGACTGTGGATTCCTTGATTGAATCAATTCCCTTGCAGTATGGTCTTCCTCTCTTCCTACTGTTTTCCACTTTATTTCAGCATTATTGTCTTTCCAGTTAGTCACACCATCTCATGATATGTCAAAAGTACAACAGCCTTAGTTTAGTCATCTTGACTTCTAGTGAGGGTTCAGGCTTGATTTGTTCAAAGAGCCATTATTTTGTCTTTCTAGCAATCTATGGTATGCATCAGAGTCTTCTCCAACACCACGTTTCAAATGATTTGATTTTCTTTCTGTCAGCTTTCTTCACTGTCCAGGTTTCACAACCATATATAGAAAACTTGTGGGATGTTTGGTAGAAGAAAGAAAAAAAAATGCTATTGACTACAGGCGCACATTTGGAGAAAAAATAACATGCACAAAGAAAATGACTTACAAGCCTATGATGCACACAAATGCATAGAGCCCTGACTAGTACAAATACTGGTGTCATTTTATTGCCAGGTAAAAGTCCGGATTTTTAATAAAAATATTACTGCAGAATTTGATTTCATTCAAATTTGTATGTACAAATGGTTTTAAATGGCTTCAAAACTTTTAAATGGTTTTCAAGTGTGTTGTTTTAACTTGTCAGATTGCTTAATATGCTTCTAGTCCATTCTTCTATTTATTAAAATACTTTTATTCCACTTATATTAGGAAGAGTGTCCAGATGGTAAAAATGGTTGACAGTGGAACACATTTCCTCAGTGCGTGGTGGAGTCTCCTTCTCTGGAAATTTTTAAACAGAGGCTAGATGGCTATCTGTTGAGAGTGCTTTGATTGTGTATTTCTGCATGGCATGGGGGTTGGACTGGGTGGCTCTTGAGGTCTCTTCCATGATCCTATGATCCTATGCTCTAAAGATTTAAGGGTGGCGTACAATAGAACCAACTTGACCAATTTATAACAGTTTTTTTAAAAAGATTTAAAACACATTAAACAACTTAACAAGTTGAAACAAGTGAGCTGAAAGCAAATTAAAACAATTTAAATGATTTAAAACTGTGAACATGTGAAGATTTCTTTCAAACGCACTTACAGTTTAAAAATGGATTTCACCTGTTTCAGTTACTTTATTGCACCTTGTCCTGAGTGCCTTGGATATAGGGGTGGGATATGAATTTTTAAATAAATAAATAAATAAATAAATAAATTTAGACATGTACATCTGCAAAAATACATATGGTTTTCTGTGAAAGGGTACCGAGTTCTGTGGACTAATAACATAAGGTGCCTCTGCACTGTAGAAATAATGCAGTTTGGCACCACTTGAAAGCCTAGGATTTGCATTTTTACAAGGTCTTTAGCAAAGAGTGTTACTGCTTCACAAAACTTTAAATTCTTAGATTCTGTTGGATGGAGCCATGGCAGTTAAAGTTGTGACAAACTGTATTTCTGCAGTGCAGATGTATCTATAGTCCTCACTTGTGTGGAACTCAAAAGGAAAAATTAGACCTTTGTTGACTCTGAGCTTGATAGATATACCCATTCTCTATTTTAAGTGATTTTAACTGACTGGATAGGAATTACTTTTCTTCTCACTGCTTTCTACTGGCCAAATTCCATAGGTACTGCTATTTTCAGTACTGAGAGAAATATGTACCTGCTTGTCTTAGAGATGTTATTATAGATGATGATTCTCTGAGGGAAAGTCTGGTCAGTCAACTTCAATTGTCATCCTCACCCACCTTCCTTCAATGTTTGGGTTTCTGTAAAGATAATTGTTTTTTTAGTGGTATCACACTTCCCATACTATGGTCCAGTCGTTAATCAGAATGGAAACTACAGTTAAGAAATCAGAAGAAGGCTAGGCGTCTTGGAAAGGCAGCTATGAAGGAACTAGATGAGATCCTCAAGTGTAAAGATATACTATTGAATACTAAATTTAGGATTGTCCATGCCATGGCATTTCCAGTTTCTATGTATGGCTGTGAAAGCTGGTCAGTGAAGAAAGCTGATAGAAAGAGAATGAATTCATTTGAAATGTGGTGCTAG
The DNA here is from genome assembly GCA_026167975.1 of Phrynosoma blainvillii. Classification (NCBI taxonomy): domain Eukaryota; kingdom Metazoa; phylum Chordata; class Lepidosauria; order Squamata; family Phrynosomatidae; genus Phrynosoma; species Phrynosoma blainvillii. Next base: position 17,238,207 of record JANUYF010000001.1, on the reverse strand, counting down.
AGAAGAGTTCTACGAATATTGTGGACTGCTAAAAAAATCAAATAAATGGGTCCTAGAGCAAATCAAGGCTGAACATTCCCTAGAAGCAAAGATGACAAAACTAATACTGTCATAATTTGCACATATCAAGAGACAAAATGATTTACTAGAAATGGTAAGAATACTTAGTAAGGTAGAAGGCAGTAGGAAAACAAAGACTGCATTCCAGATGAGTAGACTTCATCAAGAAAGCCACAGCCCTCAGCTTGCAAGATCTGAGCAGGACAGTTGATAATTTGAAGATCTCTCATTCATAATGGTAGAATTCAAAGACATTGCTATATTAGGGCCTCGGCAGACGACTTATAGAGTCGTCTTGGAGGCCCGGAAGAGGAGGAGCAGCCACACGCGCAGCGCTCCTTCCTCTTCCCGAGGTTGCCCTCGGTGCTGCCGGCCCTCCACACGGCCGGCATGCTGAGGGCAACCTCCCACTGCAGCGTCCGGACACGCTGCGGCGGAAAAGTCAGGGAAAGTGCATCCTACGCGTTTAGGGCGCACTTTCCCTGTCTTCTAAAAGGAGCGCCAATTTGGAGCTCCTTTTAGGGTCACCGCAGGAGCCCCATGGTGCGGAGGCTGCGGTCCTGCGGCGCTCCGGACCAGGGCGTCCCCAACGCCCTGGTCTGCATCCCCCCTTAGTCTGGAAAATCAGTACGCAAAGGAATCTTGTAGCACCTTTGAGAATGGAAAGAAAGAAGCTGGTAGCATGAGCCTTTGCAGACTTGAGGAAGTAAGCTCAAGTCTATAAAAGCTCATGTTACCAGCTTCTTTCTTTCAGTTAGTTTCAAAGGTACTCTCATTCCTAGTGTAGACACAAATTGAAATTAACTAGACAGAAGTTAACTGACAGTCAATAGATTAGATAAGATGAACACAAAAAATCACACTAAAAAGCTTTTATATATGGTCACAACGGCCAGGATAGTTTATGCTCAACACTGGGAAAAAAGTAATATTCCAACAGAAGAAGAATGGTTTCTTAAATTACGAGAGGCAGCTGATATGGATAAACTTACAACTAAATTAAGAGGAAAAGAGATAAAAGATGAATGGATATGTCTACAAAAATTAGGAGAAAAAAGAGGATGGAAGCTATTTTAGATCCAGGCATGAGGCTAAAAGGGTATAATAGAATTAAGTTAACTGATTGATAAGTGGTAAAGTTATGCTTAAGGAAGTACTGAAAGGAAGAAATTACTACAGAAGAGAGCAAAGATAAAGAATTTTCATAGTATAAAAGATGAAATAGAGAAGATAAATATAAAACAGGGAAATATTTGTTTTTGTGTTTTATGTCTTTGAGTGTGTAGTCTGAAATGATCTGATGGCAGATATTGTTTTGGATTGTTTGTAGATATGAATGAAACTATATGATACTGTTTGTTTCTCCTGTAGTATCAGTATGATTCGGTAGATGGGTGGAGGGATGAAAGTGTATATGGTAATGAATATATGCTTGGATTGTTGATGTTATGAAGTTTTATATTTATGTTTTTCATAAATAAAAAAATAATAAAAAAGAAGAAGTTAACAGGCAGTCAAAATGGTGAAGAGTCTGGAAACCATGCCCTATGAGGAGAGACTTAGGGAACTGGATATGTTTAGTCTGGGGAAGAGAAGGTTAAGACGTGATATGATAGCCCCGTTTAAACATTTGAATGGATGTCATATTGAGTCTGGAGCAAGCTACAGGAAAAGAGATTCCACATAAACAAGTGCTGGATGGCCATCTATCAGGGGGTGCTTTGATTGTGTGTTCCTGTATGGCAGGGAGTTGGACTGAATGGCCTTTGTGGTCTGTTCCAATTCTATGATTATATCATTCTATGATTCTAGGAACCAGTCACAGTGCTAATATTGATAGTCACACCTTTGGGCAGTTTTGGATCCAGTTTGATAAAAGACAAGGCCCAATATGGGAGTTTCCTTGAGAGGCCTTTGAGATATGAACAACAAATCCCTGATAGCCAGAGTGAAAATTGAAGAGGACTCTTGTACCTCTTATGTGTAGAAGAGGACATTTCAGAAAGTGTTGCTTGTTACCAGTTTGTGCGACAAGCTACATCAGCTACAGTTCTTTCTTCTACACAGCCATTAAAGGTACATGATCCACCCTACATAGTTTTCACTCTGGCAATCCTAAAGATGGCTTTGCCTCACTCCCAGGTGGCAGGGGAACCACAAAGTGGCTTCTACCTTGCTTCGATTCCTACATCTGTTATCCTGTTCAGTTTTAACCAATACATTTTCCCATTTTCTATTCCCGCAACATGTGGTTTGTGTTCATTCATGCTAGAGGAAAGCCACACATACTTACTGGCCCCTCAAAGATTCTTTGCCAATATCCCTATGGAAACATTTATCAAAAGCATTCTGAAGCAAAGTCTTTACCCATCTGCAACCAACCATTTTTCTTCCTCGATGGAGGCTCATGCCAGGGCTCAGAAAAGTTACTTTTTGCACTTCAGCTTCTAGCATCTCTGAGCCTGCATGTGTAACAATGCTGTGTAGGGGATGCTGGGAGCCATAGTCCAAAAATTGCCTTGCCCTGGCTCTGGGCTCACCTTATGATTTGAAAGTTACCCAAACAATTCAAATTTCAAAATAATTCCTTCAAAGAGGATTAACTTCAGTGAAATTCATCTGAGATTTCCAGAAAGGCCAAACAGCACAGTTATTGTCTATGTATCAGTTAATGGACACCCACAGTAAAATGTTCCTTATCAAGTAGTACAACATCAAGCTACACAAAGGTCTTTATGCATCTTCCCTCTTCTTCTGGTTATGACTTCAGTGTGGCTAAAGAAAATATCTAACAGTATGATTGTCTGGCTTGTAGAGTGTTTCTTTTATAAGTGACATTGTCTAATGTTTTTTTAATGGATCCTTAAATAATTTATCCTTAAATCTTTGTTTAATGGATTTTTTTAAAAAATCCTGAGTTTCATTCCTAAAGAACTGCATCTGACAATTCATATTTGCACTCTGACCATTCACATCCACTTCCCAGTTAAATTAATAGCACACCATCCTTTGGAGCTTAATTATAAGAAGTTACATTTATGGGGAAAGGTATTCATTTCTCAAGTTAAATGCTATTGTGTAATGTGTGATTTCTTTTCTCTGACTCTTTTAAAAGTAGTTTGTACTTCATTTTATGCTGCATTCATGGTTTATCTTTTGAATACATTAAGCAGAATTAATTGAATTTGATGTAGTTACAAGACATCTCAGCAGTTAGCTGGAACTGAAAAATCTGAAAAACATTTTATCAGAAATAAAAATTTCAGTTTTCAGTGAACTCTTTCTCTTATGCAGGGTTTTGGAAGTATGCATCATATTTATTTATTTCCTCTATATCTCAAGATTTCAATACAGAATATAATTTATTAGGGGGAAATTTCAAAATTTCAAATATATTTTAATTTTTTTTTTAACAAACCCACCCCAAATTGGAAAAACAAAAAGAATATATGTAACTCAATTGAGCTTTGCTGATCATCCCCAGAAATAATGAAACAAGACACAGAAAAATGGATAGAAAAAATGGGCCATTTATTAATTTGACCTATTTCTTAATTTCTTAATAGAACTGCAACTAATATGGGAGAATAGCCTAGTGTGGGAGCAGCTGGAGCCAGACGTCTTTTCCGGAGACCACTTCTGCAGCTTCCCCTGGGTGATCACACCTGAACTCCAATGAGAAACCAAAGACTGGTTACTCACTGGCTGGCCTGCATCAGGAAGACCAACCAGAAAGTCCTTCTCCCAATCCTCGAGGATTAAACAGAGGGTTTATCTTTCAGGCCAGGCTTAAGTGCAATCACTTTCTGCCACCTCCCCGGTCCCAAGACCTAAAGAGATAGTTCCAGAGACATCCCTTCCACCCAAGTGGTGTCCTAGGTGCTCACCAAGGTACAAATCACCCTCCCACTCCTGCCAGATGATAACCTATTTGGACATTACTCTAGCCAATTTCTCAATTTTGACTGGGAACAGTATGGAGTAGGCAAAAAAGCCTGTGGAAAAGGGGGGAAATTCCCACCCGGTCCTGAGACAACCAAGATACTCATATTGCACCAGTGGCAGGAGGGTGGGTCAATCACTCCAGCCAGAATGAGAGTTTGGGGGCAGCAGGCTCTAAATCATCTCTGGCTATGCCCCCAGCCATCTCCCACCATGGCATAACTGCTGTGGTGTCTTTTAAATTTTTGTCTCCTTGCCTGGGGAAGGCAGCAAACTATACATCCCATCCCCAATACCTCTGTCTTGGGTGTGTGTGTGGATGTAACAAACTAAACCATTATTATTGATCATATTTATCAACCATTTCCCCCATCCAAACAAGACTCAAGGAGTCTTCCAGTAGGTAAAGTATATGAAGTTGAAAACAAAACTAACAGGACTATATCTACAGTATATAATGTTATACTGCCCCATCCAAAGAATCACAAATAAAATTATGTTCATGTTCAGAAATATGAGAAAGAGTAGTAGATTTCCCAAGGAGAGTAATCAACTGGCAAGGCAGAAGTTGAACAACAGCCAATTCCATACCCACCCACCCATGCACAGTCTAGCGGGGGGGACGGGACAAAAAAGCTTAGTGTTCTTTGTAAAACATATAAAAGTAGGTTTATTTAGGAATATTTGTCTATAATTTAATGGAGTAGAGAAAGGCTAGAGTAAATAAAAGACTTCATGCTAGTATAATTCAGGAAGCAAATGGGAGTTGAAAAATAAACCCGATAATAATAATAATAATAATAATAACAACAACAACAATAACAACAATAACAACAACAATATAGATGATGATGATGATGATGATGATGATGCAAGCCAGCATTTTGTCAGTATAAGCATGCAAAAGTTGATAAGTCTATTCAGTGGAGATGAGAGACTTGCATAAACAGAGAAGTTTGAACTTATTTTGAATAGAGGTCACTGGCAACATGAGTCCAAAGCTGAGGATAGTATTTTTAAAAATGGGGCAGGGAAGAGAGGCAGTGGATAATATTATTTCCTGCATAGAAAATTCTGTAATTGGGGATTCAACTGCCTTCCCCCACCCCCACTAAACGTGTTGAAGCATTTTTGAAGAGTTTCTCACAGAGGGAAGAATTTTTTTTAAAATTACTCAGTGCTTTGTTCAAGAAAAAACTCAGTGAAGAATTATACCCTATGGGTCAATCTCATTCTTTTTCTCATTCTGGCCTACCTTACCGAACTGTGGGGAGGAAGAGTGCCATGTACACTATCTCAAGCTTACTGGAGGAAAGGCAGGATGAAATGAATGAATGAATGAATGAATGAATGAATACCAGCTAAATGGAGCCTCCATATTTAGTGACAGTGTTCCTTTGAATCATTTATGCTATTCTGATGGCAGCAGCACACAAATAGGCCTTTACCTTTGGCTGGCTATTCCTTAAAATGCTGCACTAGAAAGATTTTAGCCTGTTACTTAGGGGGGTTGCAGACTGCCAGAAATAGTGCAAATTGAGTTCACTTTTAGGGTTAGGGTTAGTGCTAGGGAATCATGGGAAATTGTTTTTTTTTTTTTCTTTCTTTCTGAGACATTGAGACTTCTCTGTCAGAGAGCTCTGGTGCCACAATAAAATACAGTTCCCATGATTCCCTAACCCTAACCCTAACCCTGAAAGTGGACTCAATTTGCACTATTTCTGGCAGTCTGCAACCCCCTTAGTTAATGAGACATCCTTTTTTTTGTGTTCATTTTTTAAAAAATAGATACTATGTGTGTATGTTTAAATGTGTGTGTTTTTACAACGATTCCACTGTTTTGGTATCTGTTCTCCCCCTCCATTCCTTTCTTTAAAAATTTGAAGAGCCACATTTGGAAGCAGAACAATGTCAGTAAAAGAAATCCCTGTTGTGCACCTGATGTGATTGTTCTTATCTGTGCCACTGTTTTGCCCCCCCTCCCCCCCCGCTGGTACAAGAGTGAGCTTAATGATGGAGCCTTATAGCTACCAGAATAAAGACCAACACAGTCCCCAGCTGTGAGCATGTGATCAGTTCTTAATATTTGATTTTGAAAAGAACAATACACAGAAAGTTGGCTACCATATGGCAGGCCCACCCATCTCCTGAAAAAAAACTAAACAAAAACAATTCATCTGCAAATTATTGTTGATTTGAGCACATAAAATCCATCACTGACAAACCGTTGTGGGAAATGCAAGCCGACAATAAATTTTGTGGTTCCTTTCCAACACCTTTAGACCACATGCTAAATATGAGTCAACAGCATGACACAGCTGCCAAAAATGCCAATGCAGTTGTAGGCTGCATCAACAGGAGTATAGTGTCTAGACTGAGAGAAGCTGTAGTGCCACCTTATTCCACTTTGGTAAGTCCTTACCTGGAATCCTGTGTCTAGTTCTGGACACCAAGAATAATATTGATAAGCTGGGACACGTGGAAAGGTGTGCAACCAAGATGGTCAAAGTTCTGGAAATCAAGTCTTATGAGGAACAGCTTAAGCAGTTGGCTATGCTTAGTATGGAGAAGACCGAGAGGTGACATGATAGCCATACTTAAACACCTGAATCAATATTATATAGAAGATGGAGCCAGCTTGTTATCTGCTGCTCCAAAGGGGAGTACATGAACCAATAGATTCAAATTACAACCAAAGGGGTTCCACCAAAACATTAGGAAGAACTTCTTGATAGTAAGAGCATTTGGCAGTGGAAGAGACTACCTAGAAGGTGGTGGACCCTCTGTCTTTGAAGTTCTTTAAAAAAAGTTGGGTAGCCATATTTCAGGAGTATTTTCGTTATGTATTTTGCATGGCAAACCATTGGATTAGTTGGCCTTGTGGTCCCTTCCAGCTCCGTAGTTTTGTAATTTAGAGCTTCTATCAGTATGGCGAGGACACTCAGCTATACTTCTGTTTGTCCTCAGAATCAGCTGGGCTGCGAAGGTACTGAACCAGTCCTTGAGTGATGTAATGGGCTGGACAAGAGCCAGTAAACTGAAGTTAAAAGCCAGTAACACAGAGACCATGAGGTCTGCTGGAATGCCCTCTTCTGTTTCCTTCCAGTGGGGAAAACATGCCTTCTCTGCTGTGATACCCTGATTGTGGAATTTGTTCCTCTTAGAATCTGAATTTATAGCATGTGAATAAAATATCTTTTTGGCCTAAATCCAACTAGGACTAAATCAAGAGGAATTTGGTAGATCAACTGTTATGTTCTTGATTATTGGATATGTATATTCTTGTTGAGTCTAACAATTGGATTTATGCCCTAGGTTTTGCTTTGGCCCTTCTTTCTTTGTAGTGTTGCAGCAACCTGGATTTTGAACTCATTCAGAAAAAGAGAGTCCAATGATATTAGTCAGACCAACAGAATCAGAGGTTTTGGAACCCCAGCCCAGGCTCTCAAAGCTTGGCTAGGAGAGAACCAGAAACTAAAGTTATTCGACTTGGATCCTTGGAGTCAGACAACCTCAAACTGGGACCCCCAGTGCCTGTAGCTTCCCTCTTTCACTGAGGAACAACCTTCTTCTGTCTCAGGAAATCTTCACTCTCTAAAGTGGGCCTGTAAGTGTAAGCAGATGATTAACTGTTGGTGATTAAGTGTTGATTCAGAAGCCACTTTGACCCCCCCCCCAAATTTAAACAAACAAAAGCTGGAATTTGATTGGCTAGTTAGCATTTATAGCAATATCATTTACATTTCTATACTGCTTCATAGTGAACTCAGCACTCTCTAAGTGGTTTACAATCTGTAAGCCAGTTGCCCCCAACAAGTTGGATATTCATTTTACCAGCCTATGAAATGATGGAAGGCTGAATCAACCTGGAGCCCTCTGTGATTGAACTCACAACATTGTGACTGCAGTACCAGCATTTAACCACTGTGACATCAGGGGAGTGTTTACCAGCAGGGTTCTGATTTGACATGCTCTTGATCATATGGACATATCCTCCAACTGTTCACATGATCAAGAATCTGGCAAATCAGAACCCTGCTGATTTGACCGGGACATTTCCAATCAATCATGTGTTGTCCCAATTATTCAGCTGCTTTTAAAATGTCACAGTTTTGATTTCCTCCTCCCACTTCCCCTGTTGTCCTCAGCTTACTTCAATTGCTGTAAACTGAGTTCAAACTGCAAAAGAAATGTTGCAGTCAGTTAACTCAACATGGAGGAAATAACAAGGAGGAATGGAAGAGGCACAATCTTGATTTTCCCAGTAGGCTCAGGCACAAACTGTGGCAACCTTTTCTAGTTTGTGTGTTCTTTCTCATTAATAACATTTTCCATCTCAATCACATTTTATGTCACTGCCCTATATGTCCTGGTTTTCATCTGTGAAATATGTGTGGATTGTCCAAGCCACTGTATTTCCCATCACCATATACAGATGTGAGAGTAGACAGTGAAGAAAATGAATAGGAAGAAAATGAACTAATTTGAGATGTAGTGCTGGAGAAGAGTGTGGAGGATACCATGGATAGCAAAAAAGACAAACAAATGGGTTCCTGAACAGATCAAGACTGATCTCTCCCTGGAAACCAAGATGACCAAACTGAGGCTGTTGTTAGCCATGAGAAGACAGTAGAAAAGACAATAATGCTAAAAAAGGTGGAAGGCAGTAGAAAAAGAGGAAGGTGGCATGTCAGGTGGATAGACTCAATCAAGGAGAGCATGGCCCTGAAAAACCTAAGCAGAGCTGTTGAACACAGAGGGGCTTGGTGGTATCTCATGCACAGGATCACCATGAGTCGAGGTTGACTCAAGGGCAGCAAACAAACAATAAATGGGAAGAGCCTCAGTGTGAAAGAACCTCTTAGGTGCATTTTTTCCGATGTGAAGGAAACAAGAGAGGGGATAGGGTTAGGCACTTCCCTCGATTGTGTATTGAATATGGCTTTGGTTACATATATAAACCTGCTTCTCAGTCATGTAATAATGTAAATCAGGGGTAGACAACCTTTTTGAGCTGGGGGCCGGGTAGCTGTTCCTCAGACAATTGGGGAGCTGAAGCACCAAAAATAAATAAATGAATTAAATAAATAAATAAATAAATAAATAAATAAAATGTGCTTGCACACTCTCTCAGCCCCAGAAAAGCCATGGCAAAACCCCTGTGGAGATTTTGCCAAGAAAACCCCAAGAACAAGTAATAACAACAATAATCAATATGATCATGGTGGGCGGTGGCGGTGGGGGGCGGCGGCGGCAGGACTGGCCTGGGGCCGGTCCAAAGACCCCAGGGGGCCGCAGCCGGCCCCCAGGCCTTAGGTTGCCTACCTCTGATGTAAGTCTTGAAGACAGAATTGAAATTTAGCCTTAGGAGATGGGCTTATAGCTTAAGATAACAGTTTGAGTCAAAGATAGCAGAAACTACGCTCAATCTCTTAAGGCATCAGCCTTAGCATCCATTTTCCTGGCTTTGGGGAGCATGAGCCAACATGAGATAGCTGTAGGTTTGATTTTGCATTGGTAGACTTTTCAAACAAAACAAAACAAAACAGCAATATATTTTTTGTCAATAATGCAGGTAATTTTCATGAAGTAAAGAACACTCAGACATTTCACTTGTGATCCTGATGTGCTTCACCCCAGTTCCAGGTTCCTCAGTTCAGCAAGAAAGTCCACATTCATTTTGACATTTCACTTTCAGATGAACCTTGGCAGAAAGTGTAGAGGTGAATCGTCCCTTGAGAAAGTTCACTAGCGTTACAAAATTCATTTTGCTTCCCACATTTCTCTGGAACAGGATCCTACTATGTTTCCCTTAAAATTTCTCTTTGGGTGATTTTAAGCCTACATACAAATGTTTGCAGTGACTACAATACAGTCATTGAATCAATTGGATTAACTTATTTCTTGGCTCAAAATCCAACATTTGATTCAATGGATCTACTCTAGTGGCAACTAACCAATCAAATTTCAGATTTTGTTTGTTTAAATTTCTTTGTGTTAATTGCCAAAAAATTTGCCTCGCCGTACGGCGACCCTATGAATGAGAAACCTCCAAGAGTTATCCTCATCAGTAGTCCAGCTCAGGTCCTGCAGACTGAGGACCATGGCTTCCTTGAGACTATCCACCTGTAATGTGGTTTTCCTCTTTTCCTACTCCCTCCCAATTTAGGAAGCATCATCATCTTTTTAAGAAGTCTTCTACAAATGCAAGACCAATGCAAGTCATGCCATCTCATGATGTAGCCAAAGTATGCCTCAGTCTGGTCATTCCAGTTTCTAGGGAGAGTTCAGGCTTGATTTGCTCTTGGGGCCATTTATTTGTAAGAATTTGTTTGCTTGAATTACTCTTCTATTAAATCATTATTTCTGGTGCCTGTTTTGAACCATTGTTCACTATGTTTCAAATTATGCTTCACTGCTCTTAGTCTGTGATTTCTGAGAGTTGCTACATTACTCTTCTTGAATATCTGTCTAAATCAATATTAATCAATCAATCAATGCCCTTATTGCAGTCCACAGATCATGGGGCAATAAACAATTAAACACAACAAAATTAAAACAACATATAAATATGCAAATATGTGATTAAATACCAATATAAATACACAAATTTATACACAGTATGGAATGTATTAAAATATATTTAAAAACATTGATAACATTTTAATAGTAGCAAAAAGTGGTGTTATGTAAACCAGCTGCTAAAGTGTTCCTTTTATTCTACAGAAAAGGTCCTGTGTTTAGAAATCTTATATTGGTAATCCTATCTAATTGGGAACAATTTAAGGAGGACATAAGAAGGATAAAGAATTTAGAGGGTGTGGAGGCCAAGAACAGGAAGGAAGATGTGTCTTTCCTTTATGATACCTTACTGACCCAGCAATGGATGGGGAAAGCTGTTTGTTAGGAAAGCTGGTACTTGATCCTCGTCTGCTTACTGAAGCGATGGTCTAAGTTTGGATTAATTGTTATTAAACATAATAAGGCATAAAGGAACTCTTGATGTGTTTTGAAAAAAAAGATGAAAGCATTGGATGTTTGTAAAAAGAAAACACTCCGGGAACAGCTGTTGCATTTTTTTAGGGCTTGTGTTATGTCAGGATTTTTGTTAAACACCCAGAACTCATAATATTCTCCTTACTGGTTCACTGAGCAGCAGAATAAGCGAGTGAGAGGGAAGGGTCCCATAGGAATACACTAGGGGACAAAGAGAAGCATTTATTTCATGTTAGCAATCCAATAGCATAATTGTTGGTTGCTGTTTATTGACTTGGACTATCAGGGGAAAGTGGGAATAATTTAGGGTAAATGAACAGTATATATATATATATATATATATATATTTAAAAACCCGCACTAAGGACTAGATCCATATTTCCCTCTGTTAAAGTCAGGGGCACAAATATGTTCTTTAGAGATCAAATAAAAACTGGCTTTTTTGAGAAGTCCTCTTGTTGCTTTGTATGTTGATAATCATGTCATTGTGGTTTTCGATTGACACCTATAGTGGATTCCTTGGTCCAAAACACACTGCAGAAATAATCCAGTTTGAGACCACTTTAACTGCCCTGGCCCAATGCTAGGAAATGCTGGGAAGTGTAGTTTTGTGAATCATTTAGCCTTCTCTGTCAAAGAGCTCTGCTGTCACAATAAACTACAATTCCAAGGATCCTCTAGTACTGAGCCAGGGCAGTTAAAGTGGTCTCAAACAGGATTATTTCTGCATTGTGTTTTGAACCCTTGTCATCCTAGATTTGCTTCACTTCATGACTGGAGACTCCAATGGCTCCAAGAAATCTTTGGGTGTCATACATGTGTGAAAGTTTCTAAACACATGGAATTGTGCTTTTTCCCCATTGCACAATGGATGTATTTTGTTAACAGTTGTGTAAGTGGAGTATCACAAGCACAACCATTTCACATGAAGTTGTACATTCTTAGATGCTGCCTATTTGTCATCATCCTCAGTATGCTGCATGAGTCATGGGACTGTAAAGACAGCCACTGTGCATTCCCCATTGCACAGAGGGACAATAAACAAGTACATTGGCACATACCAAATCAGTTGCACAATGTTGATACTGAGCAGAATGTTAGTGTAGCATAACTTCACCTAACTACTTGTGTTGTTATATGATGTAGGATTTTGGCTAGGGGCTTAAAAACAATGCCTATAAATAAAATAGAAATATAATTTGTTTCACACTCTTGGGAAAAGCAGAGGCAAGATGAACTGTTGCCCTAGTCAACTTCAGGCTTGCCACTGTGTACATTCAGGTTGCTTATGACATATGGGAGGAAGCAGACGGGTGACACGGGGCCGCCCCGGGAAGCTGCGGACCGGGGCCGAGGCATCTGCATGCCTCGGCCCCACGGCGCAGCGTCTCTGCTACAGGAAGGAGCGCTAAAATAGCGCTCCTTCCGCAAGACACCAAAGGTGCACCACAAAAGGCGTCCAGCGCACCTTTGGCGCATCTTCCGCTACAGTATGTGCGGACGCTGCAGCGTCGTCGGAGTGCCGCCCGTGTGGAGGGCTGGCCACTCCAACGATGTTTTGGGGAAAGGGTTGGGGCGCCTAGCGTGAGGCTGCCCCTCCCCTTCCTGGCCTTGAAGACGGCGCCTTGCGCCGTCTGCTTAGGTCCATGGTAACCCTGTCTTTGAATATCAAGGACTATGAATCCCATCTGATCTGTGAGTAAGATTGGAGAATGTAATAGCCAGTCACGTTAGGATGTTTTGATTCTTTTCTTCATTTGGCTGAAATGATCAGTTCTGAAACTTGCAATTTCTGCTTGTGCCTGAAGAACAAGATAGCTCTTCATGCGAGGAGATATCCTTTTGCTATAGAATTTCCTTACATAGAATAAAGCTTTTCTTTAAAAGTACTCAGTCACTGTCACACTGACTCTTTTATGTGCTCTAGCTTGACAAGATCTAGTTCTTCCCCAAAAGTGGGAAGAGAGAGAATGATTCTGTAAAAGTACCAGAGGAATCCCCAGCAACATCCCAATGCGTTGCCAAGGAGCAAGAAGTCAAATCATTGAGTGGCAGAAGCAAGTTCTTTAGATAAAAGGTGGTCTCAAGGGGTCCTATCCAGTTCAGGCAGAAGAAGGGAGGGGGACCCCAAGAACTCTCACAGAAGAGTTTTGCCATTGCCCTTCTCTGAGGCTGAGAGTGTGTGACATATCCAAGGTCACCCAGTGGGTTTCCATGGCTGGGCTGGGATCTCAACCCTGGTCTCCCTGAGTCCTCATTCAACACTCAAACCACTATCCCATGCCCCCCCCCCCCAAATCTAGATAAGAATGGAAAATCTTTCACCCAAGCTTCTCAACAAAAAGATCAATTTCACACCTCCACACAACATTCACATTCACTGCAAGGTTGTGGAAGTGCAATTGTGCAGTGTCATTATACCTGTAGATGTGCACTGCACATGTATGTGCAGTTCACATTGTGTATGGATGCACACTGTACCTGGATGCACTTAAGCCTTGGTTGTGCATTCAGTTGCATGTTTAGGGTCTTGGTTTGGTGGAGTAACATTGTCCTTTAACAGAAGGGTTGTGTAGCACAATTACTGCCTGTTTCCACATGTGGGGATTTACAAAGCACAGCACAGATGTGGTGACTCTGTGGCTAGGCATGTGAGATGTATAGCATAACAGACAGACAGACAGGCAGATGCTTTAGATTAAAGTCTAAGTACATCGAATGATGAATATATGTCTCTCATTACAACTAGGTCTCAGAGCTGCTAAGTAAGGATAATGGTGAATAAATCCAGAAGAAGCTACATTTTCCTCATAGTGCACAATTTACCTACGGTATTCACTAGCACAAGATATGATGGTGGCCACTACGTAATCAATTTTTTTTAATGACTGTGATGACCTGGTCTTTGGAACCCTAGCCCAAGACATTTTTCTATCTAATAGAAAGAACAAGATGGGATACAATCTTCTATCATCATCATCATCGCCACCACCACCATCATTATCATCATCATCAACAACAACAACAACGCATCTAACTGCATTGCTCATATTTATTTATTTTGAGGAGTTTTAGCTCACCTGCAAAAAGTCTCCCAGGGTAGCTCAGAAATCATTAATTTAACAATTTCCTGCTCTCAGGCTTACAATCTGAATAAGACACAACACAAAAGGAAAAATGAATGGCATTGGAGAAGGGGATTAAATCCAGCAGAGGCTGACTGTTCTTATTTTCCTCAGAGGCCAGAGAAATAGCAAATGAAAAATTTAGGAAATGGTCTAAACAGATGTTTTTTGAGCGTTGAAAAACCCTGATGAGAAGAATCTAGGACTAATGACAATCTTTGCAGATTGGAATTTATTCTGTGCAAAATTTGTACGTGGTTGTTTTGTGCAGCAACGACATTTTCTGCACAGAAAACAACATTTTCTGAACAGGAAATAGTATTTCTGTGTTGAATTATTATTTCCTTTACAGAAAATACTATTTTCTGTGCAGGAAATGCTGCACAGGCATCCCTTGCTTATTTGACAGGTTGAGGACAAGAGCACTGTCAAAAAGCAAAAATAGTCAACATGCGGAACCATGACATGCTCTCATCTTTAACCTGTTGAATAATTGCAGGGAGAGAAAAAGCCAACACTTCCCCAGAAAAGAAGAGAATCTCTGCAATACACTCAGAGAAGCCCTTCCTTGAACCCAGGAGATGTTTTCCTCTCTCCATTCTTGGTCAAAAGAATGGACCAAGCATCAAATATATGTGTTCTGGGTATAATTTTGAATGGTTGAAAGCATGGATAATTGAAAAGTGAGTTGTTGAAAAGCAAGGAACACTTGTCATTAGGATTTATTCTGCATAAAATACACACATGGTTGATTTGCGTAGAAAACAGCATTTTCTGTGCAGAAAACAGCATTCCTGTTCAGGAAATCATGAGCCTTTGCAGACTGCCAGAAATAGTGCAAATTGAGCCCACTTTAACTGCCCTGGCTCAGTGCTAGGGAATCATGGGAATTGTATTTTTTTCTGAGACATTGAGCCTTCTCTGTCAGAGAGCTCTGGTGCCACAATAAACTACAGTCCCCATGATTCCCTAGCACTGAGTCAGGGCAGTTAAAGTGGCCTCAGTTTGCATTATTTCTGGCAGCCTGCAAAGGCCCCATGTTTCTTATATATATATTTTATGTATTTTCTTCCAATATTTAGAAGCTTGTTTACAACTTCACCATATATGCATAAAGGTGCCTCTCTCTTCCTGGCACTTCCAACATTTATTACTAAGACCCTTGTGCATATATGCTAATTTCACTGGAGTAAGGTACTATCGATGGTGCATTTTATGCAGATTTTTTCTTACATCAAAACTTAGTGAGTACCTTATTCTATGGTTACTTGATTTCTCCCATTGCTCCAGCGGTATTGACTCTTTTAAATCCATGGCCCATTTGACCATGTATTATTTTATTGTCTCAGCTTCTAGCTCAAATTTTAGTAACAAATCATAGAATTGTGCGATCTTAGCTCTATTTTGATTCGCCAATATTTTCTCAAACTCCTTATCCATATTCCCAATCCCTGTACTATTTCTGTCTTTCATAAATCGGTCCTTAAGCTGCCGGTAAAGAAACCATCCACAGTCATACCCCTCCATCTTCAATTCCTCCTGTGTCTTAAGTTCAATTTTATCTTTGCCTCTTTCTATCTTAGTAAGTTCTCTGTACATTACCCATCTGGTTTTATCTAGTCTTTCCCTCCTAAAAAGCGCCCCATTCGTTGAGGCCCAGAAAGGAATTCTCTTGCATACATACTCCTTATATTTCATCCAAACCCTAATTAAAGACTTTCGGATGAAATGATTTTCGAAATCTCTATTAACTCTTACTTTATCATAAAATAAGTATGCATGAAATCCGTACTTTAAATCTGTCCCTTCTAATGTGAACATCTCCTTATTCTTTAGATGGAACCACTCCGTTAACTAAACCATACAACATGCTTTGTAATAAATTTTTAAATTTGGGAAAGATAAACCTCCACTTTCTATTTTATCCTGGATAACTTTTAGCCTAACCCTGAGTCTTTTTCCGCTCCACAAAAACTTGGAGAGGTCTTGATGCCATGTTTTAAAGGGGGTATCATTTTTTCTAATAGGCCAGGGGTCGCCAGCCTATGGCCCGTGGGCCGCACCCAGCCCCCTGACCGCCCCCCGCTGACCCCTGCTGCCACCACCGCCACGTGTGCCCCTGCCGTGCTGCCACCGCATGCGTCATGGCCGCCATTTTGTTTGCCAAAATGGCAGCCGTGACTCGTTTGCTCATGTGCAGTACTCCTGCACACATGTGAACGAGCCACGGCTGCCATTTTGTTACAATTTTTGTTTTCTTAAACCAGAAGGAATAAGCCATCTGTAAGTTATTTGAAATTTTTGCAACTGGTTTGTTAGGAATAAGTATTCTTTTCTTTTCCTCATAACAATTGGGGCTATGTCTTTAAAAATCTTCACCTCAATATCATTAACTATCAATGGGGTATCATTCTGTTTACGTAGAATTAAGTCTCTTACATGCCTTCTAACAAAATGTACCACCCTTGGTACCTTTCTTTGAGAGACCAATTTAGAATTTAATCTGAAGATTTTATCTATCTCTAATTCACATAGATGTTTGGGCTTACCCAGATAGTTAGCTAATATTGAGGTTAGACTGTCCATTAGATTTTCTCCATCTTGCTCTGGAAGACCTCTTAATTTTATTGATCTTTCCCTCTGTCTAGCATCCGATTTTATTCTTTCCTCCTCAACATCTCGGGGAGTTCTTGTACTTCTAATATGCCCTCAAATTTCCCCTGCCTCACCTCCAACTTTCCCATCCTCATTTTCATTTTATTATATTCTATGGAGATTTTATCTATTGCCTGCCTCACATCCTTCATCTCTGATCTGAGCTCTTGTTTAATTTCGGTCTTAAAGGCAGTCATGTCTTGTCTCAGCTCATGTATCTCCCTACTCAAATCAGTTTTTATTTATTTTATCTCCTCAATCAATGTGAGATAGGAGTCTCCTGCCCTGGCCTGCTCCAAAGATCTGGTCTTCTTTGTTGGGAGGCTTGTAATTTCGATTCTTTCGATGCAGATTCATGGTCATTTTGTCAATAAATAAGTCTAGGGACAAAGTCAACAGCCAAATATAACAATACACTTTTATATCCAATTATCTTGAATAACAGCAGTTTGCTCTCTTCTAAGGGCCTTTGCAGACTGCCAGAAATAGTGCACATTAAATTGAGGCACTGCCCTGGCTCAGTACTAGGGAATCATGGGAACTGTAATTTATTGTGGCACCAGAGCTCTCTGACAGAGAAGGCTCAATGTACCAGAAAAAAATACAGTTCCCATGATTCCCTAGCACTGAGCCAGGGCAGTGCCTCAATTTAATATGCACTATTTCTGGCAGTCTAGCCTTTAAACACCAGTCCTTCCTATGTTATAATTTCATAGTTTTACACAGTTACACAGTTATATATGGCCAGTTCATAGTACACCAAAAAGGAAGCAATTAGCCAAAGAATTAGCCTATGAAAGAAAGAAAGGAAAAGAAAAAAAGTAATGACAGGTCCATCTATTTTCTTTTCTCAGGAGATGGGAGTAGCTTTTAGTCTATCATCTGCTTAGAGCTGAATTATTTTATGACCGCTTTCTGCTTTTGTTGGTTTAGGCCAGTTGCTCTCCCCAAATAAGATATTTAGAAAGTCCAAAGTATGTCCCCACAGAGTGAAAAGGCTCCACTTCCACCCTGTGCAGTTTTGTCGCAGCTCAGCACAGCTTCCTGGTTCTACTGTCTCTGGTTACTCTATAGTCCACTTCATAAATCAGCACTTCTCCTAGAAGCCTTGAAACAACATGATTCAATCTCTTTCTGCCTCCAAACTACAGCTCCCAAACACCTTTGTGTCTGATGCACAGGAAACTGCATCAGAAAAAAGAACTCTTCACGAGCAGTATTTGCAACTTCCTCCACGGCATCGCCCAGGCCAGAATCTCACACTCTATCGTGATTATTTTTACTTCTATAGTTTTTGTATGAGAGAGGCCACCCTCCAAGCCTCTTTCTTTTTCTCTTGCCTCGGTGTTGTTAAAAGAAGTTATCTCTACCAAACTTTAATGTATTCGGGGTCCACTTTTGTTCTCTCTCCCCGCTTTCCTCCAACTCAACACCAATCTAATGGTTCCAGCAAGGTTAGTCTGAGTAAACCACATCTCAGCTCAGCTTTTCTCAGTCTTTTCTTCCTTATTCTCCCCTCCTTCTTCCCAGTCCTTCTCTTTTCTCTCTTTATGATAAACTTTAGACTGAAATTAAGCTTCAAAAATATTTGCTTTGAAACAAAAGTTGGCGGTGTTCCTTGATGCTTTATACAGTTGTCTCAGCTAGGCTATTGGTGGCTAAATCTTCCCTTTTCACTTACACTCTCCGCTCTAATTCCAGCTACTCCACTCCCACCAGAGTCTTTCTTCCAGGACACGGGGAGTCTTCATTGAAAGCCCCTTCACATCCCCCTTACCAGAGGGACTATTAATAGGCTAGGATGTCAAAATAAGCCTAAACCTTGCTGAGCAGGACGTCCTGTTCCTGGACACGTCCTAGTGGAACACCGTAAATCATGTTTCTGCATGGAAATATAGTTTTCTATGCAGAAAATGCTGTTTACTGAAGAGACAATGTTGCTTCCTGCACAAAATTACCACTTGTGAATTTTGCACAGAACAAATCTTTAGTTTCAAATAGCCATGAGAAACAGTGTGGTTTTTGGAAAGTATCTCAGTGGTAAGAAAATAGCTGAGATTACTCATTGCTACCATTGAGAAGAAACTTAATGAAGAATTACATCCCTGTCTCCCTACCAGTCACTGGTGCAAGGCATAATGGAGCTATGCCTGAGTGCTTTTCTCTTCTTCGGAGGCCAGAGCAGTGGCAGTTGGAATGAAGAGAGCTTCCTGTATCAACAGGGGAATCTTCAGTACTCATAATGAGTTTTCATTGTTCACCTCACCTGAAGGCATAATGCTACTTTTAGTATGTAAGGTGATGCATGGTACCCAGTGGTCACCTCCAATCTTGCTGCTGTTTGCCAAAGCTCCATTGGGCCTAGACTAAGAGAAAGAGCCCTCTCTTCACTCCCATCTGGTGTGATCTGAGGGAGAAAGAGGGGGTTGGGGTAAGGGTTATTTAGAAATCTGGTTTTAATTGTATATTGTATTTTATGGTTATTCCTAATTGTTGTAACCTCCCTCGATCTGCAGGGAGAGGCAGACTATAAATAAAACATTATTATTATTATTATTATTATTATTATTATTATTATTAGGCCTAGTCTAAGAGGACGAGCCCTCCCTCCACTCCATCTGCCTTGGTCCACACCTCAGAGAGAAAGAAGAGAAGAAGAGCTGCTGGACTTGATCCCCATTCCCACTGCCATTCCCTTCTCCTTTTGTGTCATGTCTTTTTAGATTGTAAACCTGAGGGCAGGGAACTGTCTAATTAACCATTGTAATTTATAAGCTGCTCTGAGAGCCTTGGTGGCTGAAGAGCGGGGTATAAATACTCAAAATAAATAAATAAATAAATAATCACCATTTGTTCACACCAGGTTTCAGTCTTTCCATATAAATCCAGGCTACCTACAGGATTGTTGATTTATGGTGATTTATAAGTAGCAGAGTTCAGTTTACTGAAATGCCTGGCTGCTGTTCCATAGCCATTTACTTCACCACCCAGGAATGTAGCAGCTCCATGCATTCTCCCAGGCTTGAAGACACAGCAGTAGTTCAAAGTAAGATTTTATTGTAAGTTGTAAAACAAAAGAAACAAAACAAAACTATATACGTCCATCTTTGCAGGTTGAAAACATGAACACCGGAACACAACTGTTGTTGTAAGTTAGAACAAAGAACTTTTAGCCCAACCCTCAAACTCCACCTTCTGAGTGGTAACATGCATAGTCATTGGATGAACAGCTTTAGACCAGCCTTCATGCTGTGTGTCATACATCATGTGATTCTGATTCCCATGAAATAAGATGAACTCATTGTTTACTTTTCAGCTTCCTGTGTTCTCAGGCTAACTGTGACCTTGTTGTGTTCTGTGTAAGTATGTTTACAGAAAACTTCACCTGCAAGCTGAAGACTCTTTCCCATCTTAGAAACTTTACTCAGAAGAGATTTTCACACATCTGTACATTTCCAGTTTTGACTGCATATCCCATCCATATTCCAACAAGGATCGTCTCCCCCCATATAATCTAGCCCATACATTCAGGTCTTCTGTGGGACATTTACTTCAGACAGCCAGGACTAGGTTGACAGCTATCACCCAGAGGACTTTTTCTTCAGTCACTCCTAGACTGTAGAACAACCTGTCAGAAGAGATTCAACAGCTGAATAAATTGTCTGAATTTAAAAAAATCCCACACACATTAAAGATCAGCAGGCCTATCCAGATTATTTTTTTTATTGTGAATTTAAACTTGGCCTTATATGTTCTTGAAAACTGATGGTGTGTATTTTAACTGGTTATGTATTCTATTTTCATCTGTTGCGGTTTCTCATCTCAAACCATGGAGGAGAGGTGGGTAACAAATCACCACCACTACCACCATCACCATCATTATTCAAACTTTGAAGAAGCTATCCATGATGGCAAATTGTATCTCTAAAATAGGCCAGCACCTTGGATAGCTAATTTCAATTTGGACCCAAATTCAGAGTGACATGGGAACCACCATTCACTAGACGCCTCCTACCTGAGGAAATCATCTCATTTTACCCAATGATAGGATGCACACAAAACAACAGGACTGGTGTGACTAATAAAGACAACCAGTGTGGTTTAGGTGTTGGACTAGGGATCTGGCGATCATGGTTCAAATCCCTGCCACACACATCCCTTGGGAAAGTCACAGTCTCTGAGCCTAAGCGGAAGACAACAGACAGTAATTTGCAACTTGGCAATAATGGCTTCTAGAGTTAATTGTAAATAACTCTGAAAAACACAACCTCTCTGTGAGGATTACAAATTCCATGGCAATTTACATTGTCTGCTGTTATTCTGGAACTGGATTAAATTTGCCAAAAGAAACCTACGACAGGGTTACCATAAGTTGGAGCTGACTTGGAGGCACATAACAGCAACAGTAGGTCTGGTCCCACTAATAAAGCTTAGCTGACAACACTTGTGTTGCTTGTTCTATCAGTAAAATACTTCTCAGGGATGGAACAAGCTTGTAGTTTGTTAAATCACAAGACAGTGTATCATGTCAACATGGCTGTTGTAGTCTCTAGCTGATACTTATGGCAAACCACCTGACATAATTTGGAGATTATTGTTTCCTCCACCATGATGTGTGTGTCTTGTTGTAAGTGGGAAATTTTCCAAGCAAATGTAGTAAGTAGTCTGCACTGTGTCATGATTGTTATTTTTTTTAAAAACTTTCCCCTCCCCTCCCTGCAAGTCAAAGAGTAGTCCAATAATACTCCTCCATTCATTTCTCTCAACTGGCATCCTACCAGGCCTTCTTGTCACACATTGTTTGTATAATTATAAAATCAAAAGTGAAGATATGGCTTCCCAACTGTGCAGCAAGATAAAAATGAAGGGGGGGAAAAATATCGATACAAACATGTAGAAAGAAAGGGGGGAAAGACAGCAAAAATGGCATAGATCAACCTCCACTTCTGGAGTATGTACACAGTAAATGTCTCAGGCTAACAGCAGCCACCACTTCTGTAAAGGCCTCTCTGCTGAAATGATGCACAGTTTAATGGTAAGCTTTTACATTCCTTTGAGCAATGTGGCTTCTGCTCTTGTGCAGCTTTTTATTCAAAGTTCTAGGAACATTTATATTCAAAAGAATAAAAAGCTGGAGATCTCGCATCAGGGAGAATGAGTATGACAATTGTGCATTAGTGAATTAAACAGCTCAAAGGACTGAGCAAACAAATGTGAAATGTGTGATTATAATGTGCAATGTGCATTGCATGAACTAGGGATGGAATAGAAATTCATCAAATTCCCATCTGGGGTCAGATTTGGCTTTTCCAAATTTCTTGAGTAACTTTTGTGGGAAGAAAAAATGACATCAAATGTTCTTGCAATTTGCAGGAATTTCTTCTTGTTGTTGTTATTATTCCCAGCATGACACACTTTTTGAGAACTGTACATAAATTTGAGAAACTGCTCAATTATGCTGTAAAAACCTACACTTGCCATCTTTTTATTACACACAGAAAACTGCAGCTTTCTAAGAAAAAAACCTGGTGTACATTTTTTTTCTTGTATGAACTTGAGAAAGTTTACAAAATGAAACTAAACTGTATATTATACCGCTACACAGACAACAGGATGAAGGCTTCAGCATTATGGCTGCTGCCTTTATCTGTTTGAAAGTTGAGCAATCTGCACATGGTTTTGTTGTGCAAGATTGTTGTTTTCCACACTACATTTTGTTGTGCAGCATTGCTGTTTTTAATGCAGAAAACAAGCAATGTTTCAAAACAAAAATGTTGCACAATAAGAATGTTCCAGAATTCCATTTTACTGAGCCATGGCAATTAAAGTGGTGTTAAACTGGATTATTTCTGCAGTGCAGATTGGACCATTATGGTTCACTCTGAAAGAAAGGACTGAATCACAATGTCTGATTGTGCTTATATTCTGGGCAAGAGGCCTCTGTCAGGACACAACATGGAGAAACAGAATTGCTTCCTATTGGCAAGGGGGTCAGAAATTTACATGCAGAATATATGATATGGAAAGCAGGATTAGATACAGAGGAAGAAAGCATAAAAATCTGCAGAATGAATAGCAACAATTTTAGATATGCAGATGACACCACGCTACTCGCAGAAAATAGTAAAGACTCAGAATGGTTATTGGTGAAAATCAAAGAAAGAAGTGTAAAAGCAGGGTTACAATTGAACAATAGGAAAACAAAAAATGACTAAAGATGACTTATGCAGCCAAAAGGTGGACAATAAAGACGTCAAAATAGTTAAATTTTTTTGTATATCTTGTCTCAATTATAAATCAAAATGCAGAGTCTAGTCAGGAAATCAGAACAAATCCCAGAGATTTCTATTCTCAGCATCATAGAGGACTTGAAAACCCATCCTTTTAGAAGAAATCTAAAGTAGATAATGAAATCATTGAGATACTTTTCCTATACTTTGGCTCAGAAAGATTTCCTATACCATGGCTCAGTTATAAATCAAATGCAGACTATTGTCAAGAAATCAGAAGAAGATTAAGATTTAAGGGCAGCTAGGAAGGAATTACCGTATTTTTCACCCTATAACACACACTTTTTCTTCCCCTAAATGTGCGTGGGGAAGTGAGTGCGCCCTATAGGGCGAAGGGCCGAGGCCGCAGGGAGAAGGAGCCCTCCTTCCCCCCGCGACCTCAGTCTTTGAATGGGCTAGTGCTGGGATCGCTTCGATCCCGGCACCAGCCCATTGAAAGACTGAGGCCACGGGGAGAAGGAGGGCTCCTTCTCCCCGCGGTCTCAGTCTTGGAATGGGCTGGTGCCGGGATCAAAGCGATCCCGGCACCAGCCCATTGAAAGACTGAGGCCACGGGGAGAAGGAGCCCTCCTTCTCCCTGTGGCCTCAGTCTTTCAATGGGCTGGTGCCGGGATCGAAGCGATCCCGGCACTAGCCCATTGAAAGACTGAGGCCGCGGGGAGAAGGAGCCCTCCTTCCCCCGCGGCCCCAGTCTTGGAATGGGCTGGTGCCGGGATCGAAGCGATCCCGGCACCAGCCCATTGAAAGACTGAGGCCGCGGGGAGAAGGAGCCCTCCTTCCCCCGCGGCCCCAGTCGTGGAATGGGCTGGTGCCGGGATCGAAGCGATCCCGGCACCAGCCCATTGAAAGACTGAGGCCGCGGGGAGAAGGAGCCCTCCTTCCCCCGCGGCCCCAGTCGTGGAATGGGCTGGTGCCGGGATCGAAGCGATCCCGGCACCAGCCCATTGAAAGACTGAGGCCGCGGGGAGAAGGAGCCCTCCTTCCCCCGCGGCCCCAGTCGTGGAATGGGCTGGTGCCGGGATCGAAGCGATCCCGGCACCAGCCCATTGAAAGACTGAGGCCGCGGGGAGAAGGAGCCCTCCTTCCCCCGCGGCCCCAGTCGTGGAATGGGCTGGTGCCGGGATCGAAGCGATCCCGGCACCAGCCCATTGAAAGACTGAGGCCACGGGGAGAAGGAGCCCTCCTTCCCCCGCGGCCCCAGTCTTGGAATGGGCTGGTGCCGGGATCGAAGCGATCCCGGCACCAGCCCATTGAAAGACTGAGGCCGCGGGGAGAAGGAGCCCTCCTTCCCCCGTGGCCCCAGTCTTGGAATGGGCTGGTGCCGGGATCGCTTCGATGGGCAGTCTTTCAATGGGCTGGTTCTCCGATCCCAGCACCAGCCCATTGAACAACCGGCCTCCGGCTAAAGGGAGGAATCCTTTTTTCTTGGATTTTCTTCCTTTAAAATTGGGTGCGCCTAATATGCCGGAGCGCCTTATATGGCGAAAAATACGGTAGATTAAATCCTCAAGTGTAAAGATATATATTAAACAACAAAGTCAGAATTATCCCTGCCATGGTGCTTCTTATTTCTGTGCATGGTAATAAATGCTGGACAGTGAAGAATACTGACAGGAAAATCAACTAATTTAAAGGTGGTTCTGGAGGAGAGTTTGATGGATGCCATGGGATGCTAAAAAGACAAATGAATGGGTCTTAGAGTAAATTAGACCTGAGCTCTCAATAGAAGCAAAGATGACTAACTGAGGTAGTGGTACTTTGGACATATCATGAAAGGATGTGGCTTATTAGTACAAAGTATAATGCTCAGTAAAGTGAAAGGCAATAGGAAAAGAAGAAGACTCCACTATAGTTAGATTGCTTCAGTCAAGAATGCCACAACACTAACTTTGCAAGGTCTGACCAGGGCAGCTTGCAAGATCTGCATTTGCAAGGTCAGACCAGGGATCACAGATTTTGCAGATCTCTTATTCATAGGGCCATCATGGGTCAAGGTTGTTATTGTTGTTGTTATTATTGTTGTTGTGTGCCTTCAAGTCATTTTCAACTTGTAGCAACCCTAAGGCGACACTATCATGGTTTTATTTTTTTGACAAGTTTCTTGAGAGGGGGTTTGCCATTGCCTGAGGCTGAGAGAGTGTGACTTGCCCAGTGGGTTTCCATGGCCAAGACGGGACCTAGATTTCCAGAGTTTTAGTCCAACACTCAAACCACTACTGCAAGCTGACTCTCTTGATGGCATATAACAGGGGTCAGCATACCTGTTTTTGGGGACCCCCAGTTCCGCTGTCCCCCAGATCATTGGCGGGCCGAAGTGGGGGGAAATGGCACTGGAGGTGCATGTGCATTTGTGCATGCGCACACATGTGCACTACTCCCGGTGTCATGCGCATGTGTGTGCGAGCTCAGGGGGCCATTTTGCGTTCCAAAATGGTGCTTGCCATCATGCGCATGCGTGCGCAAGCACAGGCGCCATTTTGGAACACAAAATGGCACACCACATCGTGCATGCACTAGAAAGGCAGCTGCGACAGTGGCAGTGCACGCACGGTTGTGACAACGGCGGCAGGACCGGCCAAGGGCCGGTTCAAAGGCCTCGAGGGGCCGGGTTCAGCCCCTGGGCCATAGTTTGCCAACCCCTGGCATATAACAATAATAACCTCACTGACAAGATACCAGCCAATATTGGAAGTATAACTTGAATAGCTCAGTCTGAAAGTCCATCTGATCTAGGGATGGAAAAAACTATCAAATTTGCTTTCTTCCAGGTTTGTTTCATGATTAGTGGAAAGTTCTAATTTTTTAAAAAATGCAATAAAAGAAATCCTCAACCTTCTTTACTGGACAGTTTCAAAAGGCACAACTTTTGAAACTTCTTTGGAGGTCTTTAAACAGAGGCTGGATGGCCATCTGCCAGGGATGCTTTGATTCTGAGTTCCTGCATGGCAGGGGGTTGGACTGGATGGCCCTTGTGGTCTCTTCCAACTCTATGATTCTATGATTCTATGAACTATTGCCAACATGGAGAGGAACACATATTATACCGACCTGTCATGTAACTGTTAAAAATGAAGAGTCTGTCAGAGATAAAGAAGTGATGAACTTAATTTCATATCTACAAATGTGGTTGTATATGCAGGCATCCACAGCTGGGCCTCTTAAAGCTAACCATTCAAAATCCTCTGTCTGGATGAACAAATATCTCTATTTTACTCCCCCACCCCCATTATATAAATGTATATTTTAAAATAATTTTTCTTTCAAATATTTGAACGAATGTATGAATTCTGGGAAGTTTGCTGTTGTTTTTGGAACCAAGCATTTGATTTAACCCTCCTCATCTATTGCTCTTAAAGCAATGGGACTTTAGACAGTAAAGGTTTCCTCCACGCCTCTACCCTATACATGCTAGCTCTACAGGTGTATTCACACTACAGAAATAAAGCTGTATGACACCACTTTAACTGCCATGACTCAATGCTATGAAATTCTGGACTTTGTAGTTTTGCAAGATTTTTAGCCTTCCCTTTCTGGTATCCCACCGATCTACAAATCCCAGAATTCCATAGCATTGAGCCATGGAAGATAAAGCGGTGTAAAACTGCTTCATTTTTGCAGTTGATAGCAGTCTAAAACTTGCTCCATTTTCTCCATCACTTTGAGGAAACATGGGGATGTATCTAATCAACTACAACATATGACCAGAAGACCTTCCAGATGTGTTTGCAAGCATATAATAGACATCTTCTTCTCTTCTTCTCTCTCTTCCTCCTCCTTCAAGATGATGAGCTCTGCTGAGCTGCTCTTCTTTTTGAAACTTTTCTATATGTTTCAATGTACATTTAAATGCAATTAGTAAAGGTTTTAGCTACAAAATTTGCATATTGCCTGTTTGCCACGCTACAACTAGTCTTAGAAGGACCCAAGAGATGCAGCAAAAAATTCCACTTCTGAACTCTGCTAAAAGAGGCTGAAGATCTTCATTCAGCCAGTCTTCATCTTTTCCAGAAAAGAGACTAACATCCTGGGAATCTCCTTCTAATCCAACATTTTAAAACGAAATGATCCAAACAAAATTCTCTACTCCTATAGACTACTCCTATAGTCTAAGCCAGTATCCTGTTTCTTAGAATGGAACAAAAGGGTTCAGTTGTTGAGACATACTGAGAGGATCTCCCTTGGGGTGTGCTAATATGAATTCTGCCCACCCAGTGGAAATATTCCTTCAGTCCAAGGGAAATGATCATTTAGAAAAATTATTCACAGCTTACAACTTTTATATTTGATGTTTTGGTATTCCCTTGGTAACATTGCCTGCTGCTTTTCTTTGGATGCCTGAACTCTATTTCTAGATGCTCAAATGAAGTTTTACATTACTGTGATGCTAGAAATGTGGGGACTGTAGGAAAATTACATGGGAAGGCAGGATTATTATGGGTATCCCCACTCCATAGTTGCACTACTGATCCCCCCATATGATCTTTGGACTTTTAAATTTAAAAACCAGGGCCAAGATTCTACATCACATACTGCAGAATTCATGCAGTTTGACATGGCTTTAACTGCCATGGCTCATTGCTATGAAATTCTGGGATTTGTATTTTGGTGAGGTATTCAGCCCAGTCTTACAGAGATCTCTTGTGCCTTAGCAAACTACAAATCTCAGAATTCTGCAGGACAGGGTCATGATAGTTAAAGTGATGTCAAACTGCTTCATTTCTGCAGTGTGGATTCACCCTTAAATTGCCAATGTGAAACTACATGGTTTCTCCTGGGCCAGTGCTTCCAAACCTACCTTAACAAGCAGCAGCCTCAGGGGGGTTGCAGACTGCCAGAAATAGTGTGAATTCAGTCCACTTTTAGGGTTAGGGTTAGAGTTAGGGAACCATGGGAACTGTATTTTATTGTGGCATCAGAGTTGTCTGACAGAGAAGGCTCAATGTCTCAGAAAAATAACAGTTCCCATGATTCCCTAGCACTAATCCTAACCCTAAAAGTGGACTGAATTCACACTATTTCTGGCAGTCTGCAACCCCCCACAGTGAGCAAGAGAGGTCTATTCTGCTATTTTGAGTATTGCACCCAAAATTTGTTTTTCTGCAACAACCCTGTCCACTGTGTCGACGTCAAACAACCTCTAATATGTTGTGGGGGAAATTGCATTTTCAGTAGAAATCCTATTTGTGCAAAACCAAGGGGATTAGTTCCATGTGACATGTGTTCTGAGGTTCATGATGTACCTGCAAATAGGTTCAAGTATTCTTATTTGAACTCGCTTGTGGATCATACCCCTAATAGCATTACAATACATTTTTTGGAAATACCATTTATGTCGGCTTGGAAATGCCAAACCAATTTAAGTTCTGCTTTGAAATCATCATTCAACACTTTCCCCTTCCCTTTTTTTAATTAAAAGTCTGTTTGGTTTATTAAAACAGAATAAAACACTACAAATTAGCAAGTCTGGACTGTAATAATGAATTCCAAGGAGCAGTGGGCTTAACTGTGCCAAATGAAAAATAGCCTGAGCAGGTTTTTTTTGGGGGGGGGGGGAAGAAAAACTCACAGTTAATTTTAAGTATGAACCGTGGCTGCTCACTGGATGTATTCAACTCCAAAGTGGAACTTGATGTGACAAATGACATAGCTCTGTTGTTTCACTGCATCCCAGCAAAGAGTACAGCTCCCTTGTGTACCAAGCCCCCAAGCAGTGAAGGATAATAATAATAATAATAATAATAATAATAATAATTTATTTCTTACCTGCTTCTCCCCATGAATTGAGGTGGGGACAACAACAATTAACAAACAAACAATATCAGTTAAAACACATCACTTAAAACTCACATCAATTTAATAGGACAAAGAAGATCTACACACATTAAAACAATCTACATTTAACAATCGCTCCCAATCGCCCCCAGATTATGGAACGGTCTGCCAGATGAGATCCATCAGATCATGATCTTAAGCAGCTTTAAAAAAGCTGTGAAGACAGATCTCTTTTGGCAGGCCTTTCCTGATTAGATTACCGGCCTCAGGAGTCTGTGAGTCTCTACCATCTTAGTTCTTGGCTCTCCCACTGTTTGTCATTGTTTGTTTGTAGTCTTTTAACTGTTTATTGTAATTTTGTTTATTGTATCTTTTGAGATTTTATGTTAGGGTTTTTTTAATGGATGCATAGTTTAATACTGTCTTAATGGGGGGAGGGGTGGGGGATGTTTACTTTGGATTTGTATGGATTTTAATTCTTGTAAGCTGCCGTGATTGCTCAACAGAGAGGTGGGGTAAAAATATTATTTATTTATTTATTTATTTATTTAAAATTTATAGTTTTAAAATCATTGGATAAGCCTGTTGGAAGAGACTGGCCTTCAATGCTGTTTTAAATTCAGACAGTGTATTCAGCTGTGGAATCTCTTCTGGCAGGTCACTCCATAATCTAGGGGTGGCAGAAGAAAAAGTCCTCTGGCCAACAGTTGCCAGCCTGGTCCTGGCTGTCTGCAGTAAATGTATGGAATCCTGGAAATCAGGTGGAGAGCATCTGGATAAAAATTGAAGGGAAAGGAACCAACAGGGATGTTATTACAGAAATCTACTACAGACCCCCAAGTCAGGCGGAGGAATTGGATGATGGCTTTCTAGAACAGATGACCACACACTCACAAAGGAGAGATGTAGTAAGGTCTGGCAAATTCCTCACTTGCCTTGAAGAAAATTTCTTTGTCCAAAAGGTGGAAGAGGCAACAAGGGGATCAGCTATTTTAGATCTGATCATAAGCAGCAGGGATGAGCTAGTAAATGAGGTGCAAGTGGTGGGATCCTTAGGTGGGAGTGATCATGTTCTCCTGGAGTTTCTTAATACACTGGAAAGGAGAAGCCAGGCATAGTCAAACACTCATTCTAGACTTTAGGAGAGCTGATTTCAATAAACTTAGGGAAACACTGGGAGTGATCCCATAGTCAGGAATACTAAAGGAGAAGGGAGTTCAGGATGGATGGGAGATTCTCAAAAGGGAAATACTGAAGGCACAATCTCAAACTGTTCTAATGAGAAGGAAAAATGGGGGATGTCTCAAGAAACTGGGTTAGATGACAAAAGAACTTTCAACTGAAATAAGTTTTAAATGGGAGATGTATAAGAAATGGAAAAGGGGTGAAATCACTAAAAAGGAATTCAAACAAATAGCTAGCACATGTAGGGCTAAAGTTAGGAAAGCCAAAGGGGAGAATGAGCTCAGGCTTGCTAGAGGGTTAAGAACAATAAAAAGGCCTTTTTTGGGTATGTCTGTAGCAAAAGAAAGAAGAAGGAAATGGTAGGGGCACTGCGCAGAGAAGATGGAGAAATTCTAACAGGGGACAGAGAAAAGGCAGAATTACTCAACATCTTCTTTGCCTCAGTCTTCTCACAAAAGGAAAAGGGTGATCAACCTGAGGAAAATGGAGCAGAGGACACAATAGGGAAATACAGCACAAAATAAGTAAAGAGGAAGTACAGGAATACCTGGTAAACCTATATGAATTTAAGTCTCCAGGATCAGATGAACTACATCCAAAGATATTAAAAGAACTGGCAAATGTAATCTCAGAGCCATTGGCAATAATCTTTGAGAACTCCTGGAGAACAGGAGAAGTCCCAGCAGACTGGAGGAGGGCAAACATTGTCCCCATCTTCAAAAAGGGGAAAAAAGAGGATCCCAACAACTATCGCCCAGTTAGTCTGACATCAATACTGGGAAAGATTCTAGAACAGTTCATTAAACAGAGAGTCTGTGAACATTTAGAAGGGAATACCATAATCACAAAAGGTCAACACAGGTTTCTCAAAAACAAGTCATGCCAGACTAATTGATCTCTGTTTTTCAATAAAATTACCAGCTTGGTAGATGAAGGGTTGTGGTAGACATAGCATATCTTGATTTCAGTAGGGCTTTTGACAAGGTCCCCCACGATATTCTTGCAAACAAGATAGTAAAATGTGGGCTAGACAATACAACTGTTAGGTGGATTAGTAACTGGTTGACTGACTGAACCCAAAGGTTGCTCAGCAATGGCTCCTCTTCATCCTGGAGAGATGTGACCAGTGAGGTGTCAAAGGGTTCTGTCCTGGGCCTAGTGATTTTCA
The DNA here is from genome assembly GCA_026167975.1 of Phrynosoma blainvillii. Lineage (NCBI taxonomy): Eukaryota > Metazoa > Chordata > Lepidosauria > Squamata > Phrynosomatidae > Phrynosoma > Phrynosoma blainvillii. The sequence goes on along the minus strand of JANUYF010000001.1, from coordinate 17,207,014 downwards.
ACATCTTTATCAACAATTTGGATGAAGGAATAGGGAGCATGCTTCTCAAATTTGCAGATGACAACAAATTAGGAGGAATAGCTAATACTCTAGAGCAGGGGTCGGCAACCTATGGCCCGCGGCCCACACCCGGCCCGTTGAGGCCTCCCAACCAGCCCCTGCCCGGTTCTGCCACCGCGTGCGCCGCCACCACTGACGTGCTGCCGCCAAGCGCGGTCGCCATTTTGGTGTCCAAAATGGCGCCTGTGCTTGCGCACGCATTCGCACAATGGCAGGTGCCATTTTGGAATGCCCAACGGCACCGGCGCCATGCGAATGCACACGACAGCGAATGCACATGCCGTGCACGTGCACAACGGTGGGCGCCATTTTGGAATGCCCAACGACGCCAGTGTCGTGCACATTTGCATGGCACCGGTGCCGTTTGGAGTTCCAAAATGACACCCTGCATCATGCGCACATGTGCATGATGGTGGGAGCCATTTTGGAACGCCCAACGTGCTGGCACCGTGTGTATTCGCATGGCACCACTGCCATTGGGCATTCCAAAATGGCATCCTGCCATCATGTGCATGCATGCCTGACGCGGGGTGCCATTTTGGTTTCCAAAATGGTGCCCCCCACGCACGCATGCATGCACATGATGGTTGGAGTCGTGTGCATATGTGCACATGCACGCTAGCATGCGCACGGCCCCAGCGCCATTTCCCCCCCCCCCCAGGTTTTTTTTTTTGGATGAGAGCTAAAATTATACATGAGTAAAATAGAATAAAGAGCATGATGTAAGATTGAAGATAAATATGGTATTTGTTGTCAATGGAACTGATAGGAAGTTCATAGTATTGTTTAGGTTGCTGACTTTGATTGTATTTAGTTATCATTAAGATTTTTTTAGGTTTATGTATAGGATACTTAAATAAAATTAATTTAAAAAAAGTTATCAGACCTCACAGCCCATCAAATCGACCAGTATTTTTCCTTTTGACATTATTTTGAATATTTCATTTATTGATTCCACATATCCATTAGCCATTAGCTTTTCTCAAAGCTTCCTGTTTAGTCTGGGACTAAATGGTGTAGTGGTCCCAAGGTTGGTATGGTTGAAACATCAGCACATCTTTATTAGCAAGAAATAATACAATGTATGTAAAGTAAGATAAGATGTTAGTCTTGGGCCTGCATTTTCTGTTTCTGATCTCAGTTCAGATGTTAGGGGAGGACTTCTGCAGGCTGGCTCCTCTCCCTTTGGCCATGTAGTTGCTGGAAATTTTTGCAAGCCAAGGAAATTTAATGTCCATTTGCAATCCAAAGAAGATGTTTCCTTGGAATCCAGCATGTCTCTTTCCTTTGTGAAGCCTCAGACTCCTATGCAGGTGGTGAATGCTGAATTTCTCAATTCAGGGGGGAGGGAGGGATTTTCAAAGCAATGGTACCTTATTGTGACCTTTCCATGTTGTAATGCAAAATATTTTCAGATGGATTGGCCTAAAAGGGGCAATTTAGGGCCTGTACAGACTGGCCAAAAGGGCTGGCCTGGGGGTAGAGTTGGGGCATGGTGACCACATGTCAGCCACTCCAACTCTGCCATGATGTCGCCTTCATGCATGGCTCACAGTGTCAGGGAACTCCCTTGATGCAGCATACAGACACACTGCACCAAAGGAGAGCAGAAGAGCCATGGCGGTGGCGGTAAGGGTGATTTTTTGCCACTCTAAAAAGGAGCAGGATTTGCCAGCTCTTTTTGGAGTGGCAAAGTGCCGGATTGCCACGGCCCTGATCTGGCATTTCCAGGGGCAGCATGGAGCTGCCCCTTAGGGACCGTCTGTATAGCCCTTAACACCCATTAGTTCTACCAATGGCCTACTCCTAGTACAGATAAAAACTGTTGAAATTGGTTAATTGATGCAGTTCAATATTTGTTGTTGTTTTTATGCGCCTTCACATCAGCTCCTACTGAGGTGGGAGAGACCGCCTCTCCCCATATGAGCCCCCCCGCGCCCTTCGGTCCTCTGGGAGGAATCTGCTGCAGCCTATGAAGACCAGGCTGGCGCAGACCTCCCAGAGGACCTTCTCTGCAACCGCTCCCAGACTATGGAATGGACTGCCGGACGAGATCTGTCTTATTACCACTCTTGCTGCCTTTAAGAAAGCAGTAAAGATGGATCTCTTCTGGCAGGCCTTCCCAGAATAACTTCCTGGCCCAGTCGGAGCGACTGCCACCCTTCTCCCTTGTATTGTTGCTGCTTCTTGTTTTTATTATATTTTTATATTTTATTGTACTATTGTATTTTAATCTTTGCTTGTTTAATTCAGTTTTAAGGGGGGTGGGTTGGGAAGAGGGTTGAGGGAATGTTTTTAACTGTTGCCTGTTTTAATATGTTGTACCCCGCCCCGGTTGCATAGCAGAGGGGCGGGCTAGAAATAAATTTATTATTATTATTATTATTATTATTATTATTATTATTACTATGTTGACCATATCAAAGGGTTTTCTTGGCAAGATTTATTCAGAGGATGTTTGCCATTGTCTTCCTCTTAGGCTGAAGTGTGACTTGCCCAAGTCAGCCAGTGAATTTCCATGGCTCAGTGTGGATCTGAATCCTAGTCTCCCAGAGTCCCAGCCCAACACTCAGACCACTACAAGTCACTCATAGCTGCCTGCATATTTGTGATCTGCTTTGAAGTCTGGTTATGGGGATGACTATCAACCATCAATCAGAGAGGAGCCTGTAGCCAAGAAATCAGAAGAAGACCAGGTCTTTGAAGCACAGCTATGAAGGAACTAGTCAAGATCCTGAAGTATAAAGATATATCATTAAATACTTTTAGGATTGTCCATGTCATTGTATTTCCCATTTCTATGTATGGTTGTGAGAGCTGACAGTGAATAAAGATGATAGGAAGAAAATCAACTCATTTGTGGTGTGGTGCTGGAGAAGAGAAGACTGTGGACCTCTAAAAGACCAATGGATGGGTCTCAGTGCAGACCAGGCCAAAACTCTCCCTAAAAGCAAAGATAACTAAACTGAGGTTGTCATATTTTGACCATATCATGAGAAGAAATGACTCACTAGAAATGACTATAATGCTTGGTAAAGTAGAGGGAAATAAGAAAAGAGGAAGACTGCATTCCAGAAGGATAGACTCATTCAAAGAAACCATGGCCATGAATCTGTAGGAGCTAAGCAGAGTGGTTGAAGGTAGTGTGACCTGGAGGTCTCTCATTCATAGGGTCACCATGGTTCAAAGTCAACTCGAAGGCAGTTAACAACAAAAACAAATCCTTGGTTACTTTGCACAAATACTTGGCATTTATTGGGCAAAATCCTGTTGGTGGCTTACACTGATGTAAATGGTGGTTGTCATTGTTAAGTGCCTTCATCTTGACCTCAGCTCATGGCAACCCTGTGAATGAGACACCTCCAAAACACCCTATTCTCAACAGCTCTGCTCAGATCAAGAAGGCTCAGGGCCATGGCTTCCTTGATTGAATCCATCCTTCTGATATGTGGTCTTAATTTCTTCCTACTGCCTTCCACCTTTCCAAGCACTATAATCTTTTCTAGTGAGTCATGCCTTCTCACAATGTAGCCAAAGTACAACAGCCTCATGGAGGTGTCTCATTCATAGGGTTGTCATAAGTTGAAGTTAACAGCAGTTAACAACCATAACAAGTAATATATATTAATAACATAAAATGAACAAATACATGAAATGTATGTTATGTTACCCTAATGGAGGGTCTTGGCCAAGTGTGTTAACATCACATGACTCATCATGTGAAGTGAGTGCTTACAAGGAAGAGGGAGGGAAGGTCAGCAGTACTATGGCTCCCATAACATCCAATTATTCCTTTCTTCTAATCTTTTCGGCCTTGTGTTGCTATTACAATTTCTCAGCTTCCCTGCTTTCTTCATGCCCTGATTCTTTGTACAGGTTCACTGAGCTTTTGCCAAGTTTAATTCACCAAGCTTATGATTTTTCTTCAATAGTGATAAATATTCATTTCCAGGCTGCTAATTCATGTCTGTTTTCCTAATTAATGTATTGATGGATCAGATTCCAGCTGTGCTGATTTCTGTGCAGACCTCACAGCTGACTGGTGGCCAGATACACTGGAAGCTACCCCGGTAACCCAGTATTGTTACACACAACAGCAAGTGTCATTATTGTACTTCTGTTTGAGCTATGGTGGTTTATTTATTTATTTTACTATGAGTTTGCAGCCTACATATTGCAGTGTATCACTTTTAAGATAACCTTCAAAGCTAAAACAACATAAATCAAATAAAAACAAAGTAAACAGAGCATAAAGCAATTAAAATAACATAAAGCTATTAAAGAAAGGCAAATCTGTCTTTGTGTTTGCTCTTCTCTATCCGAACCTTAAGTCTGGGACATATAGACACAGTACCATCTTTAATCAGTAGGTGGCTGACTTTCTGAACCATCAGAGAGAAAGCTCCATTCACATCTGAGAGTCTTCTCTCCAGAGGGCCTCTAGAGTACCATGTGGGCCAAATGCAAGACTGGGATGCCAGATGGAGTGCTCCTTTCCTCTGCAGGACTTATGAACTCTTTAATAAGGAGACAGGCAGAAACAGAGAGAAGTTCTAAAGCCCAATAAAAGCACAACATAATGACGAGACAAAAGATGGACAGAATGAAACAGAATGAGAGGGAGGCTTTGTACCAAGAAGACAAAAGAGAAGGAACAGTGAAAAAGAGAAAGAGGAAGATGAATTAGGGAGAGGATCTTACTTTGGTAGGTGGGTAAAGATAGAAAAAGAACATTCATTTCCACAGAAGAGAAAGATCGTCAGGGTAGGTGGTGGGAAAAGAGAGAGGAAGGTCATCTTGATCCATGGTGTGTGCTTTGGATAAGTAAAAGAGCATCTATAGGTTGGTTGGAGAGAAATGACACTGGGGATGTGGGGATTTATAAGCCATGTATCTTGGCTATTAATAAATAACCTCACCCCAAACTAACACACCCTCTCAGCAGTATTTAATATCCACCCCATGCAGACTGAAAAAAGAAATATTTTCCAGTCCATCTTAGTGTAGTGATTTGAGTATTGGATTAGGACAGGGGTTGGCAACATTTTCTTACCTGGGGCCGGTAAGGTCTTCCTCCAGTCTTCCGCGGGCTGAGGGGGGGGGGAGGGAAATGGCACCGCACACGTTCATGCGCGTGTGCATGCACACTACTCTGGAAGTACTGTGCATGCGCGAGCAAGTCACGGCTGCCATTTTGGAAAACAAAATGGCTGCTGCAACTCATTTGCGCATGTGGAGAGTACTGCGCATGCGCAAACAAGTCACGGCTGCCATTTTGTTTTCCAAAATGGTGGCCGCGACTCGCTCACGCATGCGCAGTACTCGCCGCATGTGAAAACGAGTCGCAGCCGCCATTTTGGAAAACAAAATGGCGGCCATGATGTGCGCAGCGGTGGCACGGCAGCGGTGCGTGGCATTGGTGGGGGGTGGCGGGGTCAGCGGCGTTGGCAGGACCGGCCTGGGGGCGTCCAAAGGCCTCGGGGGGCCGGATTCGGCCCCCGGGCCATAGGTTGCTGACCCCTGGATTAGGATATAAGGAGATTAGGGTTTGAATCCTAATTTGAGCATGGAGCCCTATTGAATGACATTGGGAAAGTCACACTCTCCCAGCCTCAGAAGAAAGTAAAAGCAACCCCCCTCTGAAAAATATTGTCAAGAAAATCCTAGAATAAACTTGCTATAAGTCAGAGCTGACTCGAAGTCACATAACAATAACCTTCTGGTGGTAGATATTATGCATATGACTCTTCAATGTGTGTGTGTATGTGTCTGGGAAGATTTAAAATATGGTGCTGCTGATAGGAAGGCTCATACCATGGTCTGGATGACCCCTTGATGTTTGGATAAATCAACATATAAGCCATATAACCTAGAATTGTCTACCTTGGCTGGAAATGGATATCTAATATAGGTGTCTGAGCCTTTTAACCAAAGATATTAACTTGCTCCATTCATTCTTAATAGAGGAAATTCACATGCTAACAGCAGGATATCACATCTTGTACTGTAGAAGGAATAGCCTGGAAGATGGGAGAAAAGAGACTAAGAGCAGTAGCATTTCTGTGTTACTTGCATCATAACTCCACAGTAAATGTTCCATAAACATGATTTTAGGTGAAATAGCTGGGGGATAGAGCACTCATTTTGTATCTAGATCATCCTAGGTTCAATCCTGAACATGTACAGTTAAAAAACAACAACCAAGTAACCTCTGCCTGTGACACTGTAGAGTCACTGACAGTCAACATATGAACTTTCAGGTTAACCCCAGGATAGACCATTGGCAACTCTTGAAATGTAGTTGGAATGCAGCTCATATTTTGTTGCTGTGTGCCATGAAGTCATTTTTCATTGATCTTGACCCATTAGGTGAATGTATTATTGGGTTTTGTGGCAGAATTGGTTCTGAAGGAGTTTGCTCTTGCTTTGCTCTGGGGCTGAGAGGGTGTGACTTATCCAAGGTCACCCAATAGGTTTCTGTGGTCAAGCAGATATTTGAGTGCATATAATCTCTCACTATTGGGTGTGATAGAGAGTTGAGGTCCAATGATATGTGGAAGGACCTTCACAGACTCACAGGGCTCTTCTGGAATGGTATAAAGAAGTGTGCATTTTTGAGACAGAGCTCCTTGGGATTTGCCAGTTCTTGTTGCCTCTCATACTCTCCATCATTTCACACGTGAAAACTGGGAAACATGTGGCCAAGCAACATCAGAGTGTGGTCAAGATGACAAAAAGTTATTAATGAGGAAGAACATACCAACTAGAACAAGCCTGTAGCAGTATGCTTTTGCCTGAACCTATTGGGAAGGGTAAGATTCTGCCACCTCCTCTCCTTTTTCTCTTGACAAATTAAGTGAGTGCAAACTATTTTTGCATTTTGAATTCAGTTTGCAGCAATGGATATAAGCCGAGGACAAATGAGGGAAACAGGAGGAAGGCAGAGAAACTGGGACATTTTTAAAGCAGCTGAAAAGGTGGGATGACATGGGATTAATTGAGATATTTGGAGTTTTAGTCCAACAACAGGTACCAGATTACAAATGACCCTTTGGCTAGATATTCTTATAGTCTAGCCTGGTGGAAATCAGTTTTCTCCATTCCAGTGAAATAGTATTCCTCCATATTTGTCTGATATTTCAATTAGATGAAACCAGAGCTTGGAAAAGTCAGTCCTTTGTTTCTCTCTCTCTCTCTCATTTATTTTATTTTTATGTTTTTGATAACAGTTTTCTAGAATTCCTCACCTAGCATGGCTGCTAGCTATTTGACTGCCTTAGGATTTTGGGAATTTTTGTCCAAAACCAGGACATTTCCCAACATCTGGATGAAAAAAAGTCCAAATCTCCTTGAGTTTTACCCATGACTTCACTTCAGTAGCATCTGAATTGTTTCTCTCTCTCCCTGTGAAAGATATTTTCCTAGTGACATGTTGCTGCTTCTAACAGTAAGTTTTAAAAATTGAATTAAACCCTAAAAACCTGAATGCCTAAGAGCGAAAATAATTTTGCTTCTGTTTTAGGTCATTGCGATGGGCTAAAATTGGTTATTACAGTTAAAAGAAGACATGGGCAGATGTTTAAAATATTCACGCAGCAGTGTTTATTTATTTCCTGGCTGCCTGGCATATTTCTGTGACATGGAAGAAACCCCCTTTATGAAGGATTATAAAAATGAGGCAATGAGCCTGCAAATGATAGCGTCCAAATGCAGCCTCCCAATTACATGAAAAATGACCATAATAACCCTTTGTTGCAATCGCTGTTGGCTGGCAAAGAGTTTGATCCTTTTGCAAAACCCTTTGACAGAACCATTGCATTAAATAAACATCATTTCTCTATATAGGCTTGCATCAGTTTGCCTCTGTGTGTGTGTGTGTGATCATACAAATTAATGCGGTCACTTTAAAAAGAAGAAAAAGAAAAAGTTAAATTGGTGTCCTGAAGGGAAGCTTACTAATCTGTGTAAAGTAGCTATTATGAAAATGTTTAGCCTTTTGAATGTATTTCAGACAGCCGTTGCCGTGCCAAAATTTTCAGCCAAAAAAATTCTCTAAGCAGATTTGTCAAAGGCTGAAGCCATAATCTGTAAAACAGACATTGGCATAGAGATTAAAGATCAAGAGACTTATATAGGTTTTGTTACCATATGGTAAGATTCAGGGTTTTTCTCTCTTCCTTTTCCTTTTCCTTCTTTTCTTTTCTTTTCTTTTTTCTTTACTTTTCTTTCTTTCTTTCTTTCTATTTTTTTTTTTAGTTTTGTGGCATGCCACTTTCTTTCTTTCACAGTATATTTTATGTTGGTGCTCTCTCTTCTGTTTGGATCAATTTGTCCCCCTTTTTTCCCTTTGAAACACTGGTTCAAACTATATGGAGTTGTCTGCCATAGAAAGGGGGAAATGAAAGAATTTCATCCGTTGTATTCAGTTATAATAGTTGGGATGACTACAGTTGCAACTAACTGTAACTATTTGTTGTTGTCCTGTGCTGTCAAGCCCACTCAGGGCCATCACTGTGGGGACTTCAGAGAGCACCTGGTGACACTTTAAGGGGGGTGACACTACTGCTCCCCAAACATCTGACTTTTTACAGAAACAGGCTGTGGCATTCACCTGCATTGGTTTAAAACACTGAACCTCAGTGGAAGAGATAGTGTGAGTAGGGTGAGATACCGTAGGAGGAGAAAGGCAAGAACGTAGTTTTTTAAAAATACTGTATTTTCTGGCATATAAGACTACTTTTTAACCCAGCAAAATCTTCTCCAAAGTCGGGAGTCATCTTATACGCGGGTGGCAGAGGAGGAGGAGGAAGGTGTGGCGCGGTGTGAGGCAGGAGTATGAGGAAGAGAGGAAGTCAGGTTAGAGGAGGAGGAGGGGGGAGGAAGGGGTGGCGTGAGGCAGGAGGAGGAAGCAGCAGTGGATAAGAGGTGGATAACCCTATCCTGGGTTTTTCTTGGCAAGACTGGTTCAGAGGAGGTTTGCCATTGCCTTCCCCTGAGGCTGAGAGTGTGTGACTTGTCCAAGTTCATCCAGCGGGTTTCATGGCAGAGTGGGGAATCAAATCCAGGTCTCCAGAGTGGTAGTCCAACACTCAAACCACTACACCATGCTGGCTCCTATTCCCATGTACTACCCATGAAACAATTGCAGACTTTTTTGTTGTTCTTGTGTGTCTTCAAGTCCTTTCTGACTTATGGCAACCCTAAGGCAATCTTATCATGGGGTTTTCTTGGCATGCTTCTTCAAATGGGGGTTGCCATTACTATCCTCTAAGGCTGAGAGTGTGTGACATGCCCAGGGTCACTTACTTGGCCACAAATTGTACATACCCCAGAATGCATCACCTAGTATATTGGCAGTCCTTCCCCCCAACACTTTCTCATTTTCCCCCATTGGAAGAGGGGTTGTCTTATGTGGCGAGTATATCCCAAACTCTATATTTTGACTGGAAAAGTTGGGGGTCATCTTATACACCCAGTCGTCTTATATGCGGGAAAATACAGGTAATTAAAATTTGACTCTGGGATAACTGAGCTCTTCACTCCCCAATCTTTTCTCCTGCTTCTTCCTTGGCTCTTTGGCCAGCTGACTGATCCAGCAGAGCAGTTCACAGGGCCATAGAATCATAGAGTTAGAAAAGACCTCAAGGGCCATCAGGTCCAACCTCCTACCACTCAAGAAGATACAATTAAAGTGCCTTCAACAGATAGCCATCCAGCCTCTGTTTAAAAAACTCCAAAGAAAGAGATGTCAGCACTCTCCGAGGCAGAGTATTCCATTGTTGAACAGCTCTTAGGAAGTTCTTCCTAAGGTTTAGGTTCTGCTGGCAACTTGCTATGTTGGCAAATCTCTGAGATCAACCAACAGAATAGGTTTCAGGGTGTCATTGCTGCCAGTGGAAAAGGCTCATGTCTGATCCTAACTGCCAACAGCCAAACTTCTCTGATTTAGGATTCCATCATTAACATGGTGCTTAAATAACTCTTGTTGTAATCAATGGGACTTCAGAGTGCTTAACATGAGCTAGTCCATGCCCTCTGTGGTTAGGTAATAGGCCTTTGTGGCATTTTTCTAAAATCCTAGTTTGCAAAGCATTGCATTCTGATTTGGAGTGTGTGTGTGTGGAAGAGACGTAAACACAGCAGCCCTTTAATCCATACAGTGCCTCATCACCCAGATGTTAACAGCAGTACTAGGCTTCTTAATTGTAATTTAAGCTATCCCTGCCTGAGGGCTTGCAATCAAATTATTAGACTATTGTGATGTCTGTGTATTTGCACTTGTATTTTGTGAAGGGGAGGGGGTGGTGGTTATTTTCTGCAATGATGAGACTCCCTGGCTTCTCCTGGGAAGCAAGTGTACCATTATAGACTTATTAGGTCCTTGATTAGATCTACTACAGGGGACTTTGCAGGAGAGGGGGAAAATATTGCATTTTGGGTTTCGCATGGTGATTGTGCAGTTCAAAAGGAGACTGCAAAACAAGCAATCTAAAGCAAGCCATGAACTTCATTGTTTGGTTTTAGACTTTCTTTGTTAACAGGCTGTCGCTGCTCTCTATTCATCCATTTGTTTATTTCAGTTTTTTAAATTTTTATTTCCAAACACACAATCAAAAAGTGGAGGGGGTTGGAAATGAGCATGGCAGGGGGTTGGACTGGATGGCCCTTGTGGTCTCTTCCAACTCTATGATTCTATGATTCTATGATTTCAGGGTTTTCATAATTACCCAGAGGTATGACAAAGTGGTTACTTGTCATATCTGGCAAATAGTATCCCAATGGTATGTGGGGAACAACACTTTCCTTCTATACCTTTGAACTGATGGATCCCCTATCGGTCAAGGAGAAGGTGAGGGAATGGAGAATAATAAATAATAATGATAATTTAAAAGTAATTACATCATTCACTGATGCTTCATCATACATACACACAAGAGGACAGGATAGTGCTTGCATAGCAAAGCTAGGAAAAGTTCCTTTTTTGGACTACAGCTTCCACATTCTTCCACTGGTTATTCTAGCTGAGGATTGTGGATATTGTAGTCCAAAGAAGGATTTCTCTCAGTTCTCTTGTAAAACCAAATGTAGACCTGGTTTTCTTTAGCTTTCGAGTGCCACTATCCACTTTTACAAGAGATATTCGTGTTAGTCTGTAGAATCAGTATGTAGAAAGATCTTGTAGCACCTTTGAGACTAAGGGCTTCTGCAGACCAGCCCAAAGGGCTGGCCTGGAGGCAGAGTTGAGGTGGGGCAGCCACATGCTGGCTGCCCCAACCCCACACTGATGCTGTCCTGATGCTGCGCGCCATTATGCATGGCGTGCGGCATCAGAACGCCCTTTCCGTACAGCGTTCAAACACACTATGCCGAAAAGGGCGCTGAAGAGCCGTGCACTGGCTCTTAGGGCAGCCTTTTGCCGCCCCTTACAGGAGCAGTATTTTGCCGCTCTTTTTGGGGGCAGCAAAAGGAAGGATCGGGGCCACGGCATGGGGTTGCCGCGACCCCGATCTGTCGCTTCCCGGGGTGGCCCAGAGCTGCCTTTCTGCTTTCCCCCTAACTGAAAGAAAGAAATAAGCAGCATGAGCTTTCATAGACTAACATCTACTTCCTCAGATGCATTTCACTCTGATGTCTACAAAAGCTCATGCTGCCAACTTCTTTCTTTAGGTTAGTCTCGAAGGTGCTACAAGGTCTCTCTACATATTTGTGATATGTGTATGTTGGGTGTCCTCCTGGACTCAACTCTGAGCCTGGATGCCCAGGTTTCAGCAGTGGCCAGGAGTGCATTTGCATGACTAAAACTTGTGCGCCAACTGCGCCCATTCCTTGAGATGCCAGATCTGGCTACGGTGACATATGCCTTAATTACATCCTGTTTGGACTACTGCAATGCACTTTATGTGGGACTGCCTTTGGAAACTGTTCAGAAACTTCAGCAGGTTCAAAACACCACAGCTAGAATGCTGACTGGAGCTAGTTACAGGGAGCATATAACTCCTGCATTGAAACAGTTTCACTGGCTACCGATTCATTTCCAAGCACAATTCAAAGTGCTGGTCATGACCTATAAAGCCCTACATAGCTTGGGTCCAGACTATTTGAGAGACCGTGGGCCTTTGCAGACTGCCAGAAATAGTGCAAATTGAGTCCACTTTAAGGGTTAGGGTTAGTGCTAGGGAATCATGGGGATTTTTTCCCCCCCTGAGACATTGAGCCTTCTCTGTCAGAGAGCTCTGGTGCCACAATAAAATACAGTTCCCATGATTCCCTAACCCTAACCCTAACCCTTAAAGTGGACCCAATTTGCACTATTTCTAGCAGTCTGCAAAGGCGTCATATCTCCCCATATGAACCAGCCAGAGCCCTAAAATCCTCACAAGAAGGCTTTATCTTGGCCCCACCACCATCACAGGCTCACCTGGTGAGGACAAGAGAGAGAGCCTTCTTGGTGGCTGCTCCCACTCTGTGGAACTCCCTTCCATGGGACGCTAGGCTGACCCCCTCCCTACTAGCCTTTTGCTGGCAGATAAAGGCATTCCTGTGCAAGCAAGCTTTTTAAAATTCATGCAAGCCTGGTTTATTTGGGGAGTTGTTTATTTAGATGATGTTTTTTTTAACTTTTGTATGTTTTACATTTTAACTTTGTAGTGTTTTAATTAGGTTATTTTAATTGTTTTTAAAAATGTTGTATTAATGTGTTTTATATTGTGAGCCACCTTTGGTCCCTTTTTGGGAGAAAGGCAGGATAGAAATTAAATATAATAATAATAATAATAATAATAATAATAATAATAATAAATGTTTTTAATTAGGATAAAATTTACTAGACAAAATTACCTTTACTAAACATCAGTCATGTGGAGACAAGGGAATTCATTCTGTTGGTAATCAGTACATGTTGCTTTCACCCACTCCCACTAGCCACTGAGGCTGCGATGATCCGAAGCAAGATCCACACTTCACCTTACTGGATGGCAGGAAAGGAGTAGAAACTTCATTTGTCTACACTCTGGTTTCCAGTACAATGGATCTCATTATTTCTGTATAATTAATGCCCGGAAAGATTTGCCCAGTAGGTTTGGGAGCATCAGGACAGGAGATGCTACTTAGCTATACAATTAAGATAGTTACATAACTAGGTACCAAATGTCGTATTCCACCTCATGTTGACTTTTAGTCCCCTCAAACAGCATTTTCTGAACAAAAAGTATGTTTGCTGAGTAAAAACAACAACATACATTTCATTGCAGAAAAATCATGCACATTTTCTGTGAAAAGTCCCCATGTGTCCTGTTTTCACAGAATAAGTCCTCATATCCCAAAGTCCCAAGTTGTCCTTGAAAACAACTCAGTTTTTGTGGACTTCACTGTGGGAAATGCTAAAATTAATAAATGTTGTGTATAAGAAGTTTTTAAAACAAAGATTAGCAAAGGTTTTTTTAAGCTTGAAAATGTTACTTTTTGGGCTGAACATTTTTTGGGGTGTTGAGGCCTTGGGGTGGTTGAAGGGGTCCCAGGGCTTCACAGGAACACCACCTCCCAAGTTTGTATATGGCTGACTGGCCGTTTGATTCTCAGTCAAGTGTAAACTGTACATAGTTAGTGTGTAAATCCAACATTGGTGCAGTCGTAGTGGGAGGAAAGGCAGATTTTATATTAAGCTTGATGAGAAGAGCAAACCTCTGTATTAACACAGAATACCTCCCCCCCTCCACGGCTGGCTCTTATATCTCAATCCCTTGCATGTACATAACTCTGTTTATATTTAATTCCATGTTTTTATGGCTTTTTGTTATGACCCATGTTACAGAGTAATAAACACTGACATTTTTTTAATGGCTGGGGTTAAGGAGGTATGGTCTAATTTTAATTCCTTTGAATGTGCAGTGTTTTATATATTAATGGGGATTTTATCTCCTTGGCTTCAATAGATTAGTGTCGCTTCCTGCCCTGAACCCTGGGGCTGAATTAAAAATAAAAATAAGATAAAACTCTGAACTTAAATAGACTTCCATTCATACAGCAAGCTATAGATGTAACATTAATGCCTGCAGAAAGGGAAGCACAACAAATCCCATCCACATTTTTTGAGTCATACCAACACAAAAGAGGCCTAACATGGGCTCAATTTTTTCCTTAAAATATTAATTAGTTATAGCATTACAGTAATTAAATACTATTGGTTACAGGTTCACAAAGTTGTTATTATAGGCCAAGATCCTACATTGGGGTTACATAGCATTAATGTCTGTGGGGTGCAATTTGAGTTTCCCAGGGTGTTAACCCTTTTAAAGGGAAACAAAAATATACAGGTATCAAATGTTTATTATGAAAACCAAAACAGGTTTGCTTTCTAAAACTGACACAGACGCCTCTTAATGTTGTGGTTTGCACACTGTGAAAGGAGGCTTGCAAATCCAATACATAATAAGCATCTGGGATTTGTAAAGTTCCTATTCTGTCAGGACTAAGTTTTGTTTTCAAAATAGCAGTCCATTTTCCTTGTGCAAAAACTTCTTGACCATTAGCAAGATAAATAGGAAAAGTTATATTTGCATCAAAATCAACAAACCTTTCTTTGTTGTTGAAGTAATGCGCACTTGCTCCACTATCAATTAGAACTTGGTTTTTATATTTATCTGCAGCAATTTGATATAACTGTTGCTGAATCAAACTAATATGAACATAACCGGAAGATTTATGTTTAGGATTAAAAGCTTCTTTCTTAAAATTACTTTTGCTTTTAGTATTCAGTCCCTGGCTTTGCAGATTTTGCATTCCAGCTCTAGTCTTTGACTTGTTAACATTGTTTCTATTTGATTTAGGAAAAAAGGAAGTCTTTCAAATCCTCTGCAGCAAATTCTCTGTCTGTTGTTTTGGTATTATAGTTGTCTTCCATCAATTTATATCTGTTTTGCAAGTCAATAATTCTAGTAATAGCATCTTGTAAAGAAACATCTCCTTTAACTTGTAAAACATTAATTATTGGAGAGTAATATTTTGGAAGACTTGCCAAAAACAGTCCAAGTTTTGCATGTTCTGGAAAGGATTCTTCAGATGCTGTAATTCCAGACAAAGTTGTCATAAAGCCATTAATATGCTGATTTAAATATTGAGGATGATGCAACTTGGTGTTAACAAGTTTAATAATAATAATAATAATAATAATAATAATAATAATAATAATAATAATTTTTATTTATAACCCGCCCCTCTGAATGGCAATCGGAGCGGGGTACAACAGTTTAAAAACATGAGAGCTGTTTGATTAGAAGTACTTGAAATACTTTCTGTAGTTTGTCCCATATTTATTTTGCATCAGTTGCAAGATTGTTTTGCAACCTTGGACATGGTATGCTATGCTGGGATCTACAGAGAAGCAAATATAAGCTGCTCCTTTCTATGCATTTTCATCAAACTGTTGTTTCTGTATTCCTGCTTCTGTGGGTCTCTACCCATTTATTGCTTCAAATAGTCCCATTGTAGTCAGGTACATTTGCATTTTTCATGACTATATTTTATAATTTGTTCCAGTTAGTATTTCAGTAATAACTGTGGAATTAGGATTAGCAGAAGCCATTCTCTATTGTTGGAGTTGAGAAAAGAAATTATTGAAGTCACTATCTTCAGGACAAGCAGTTTAAAAATAATTTGGAAGCTTTTCTGAGACCTCACTGTGTCTAAACTGGGACCCCTTCTGGGCCCATAATCCCAAAAATATGGGGTGCAATTTGAGTTTCCCAGGGTGTTAACCCTTTGAAACTGAAACAAATATATGCAGGCATGAAAGTTAAACTTACTAGAATTCAGCTTTCATCAGGAGAACAATGAAAGTGTGGGTCAGATTATTATTTTAAATCTGTCTTCTTTAAGAATAAGGACTTCAAAAAACAACAAACATACAGTTTGTAGTTTAAAAAACAAACAATAATTACTTTAATAAATAAATACATAAAATAATTAAAACTTAACCTAACTGGTGATGGCTTGGGTAAAGAGAAACAAATCTCACCATCTTCTAGATAGCAGGGAGATGGGACAAGCTACTGCTTATTGACTGCTGACTGCAGTTACAAGCAGTTTAGAATCTTGGGAGAGAGCTGTTAAACTGCCTCCAAGAGTGACAGGAGTCACGTGATAGATAGGACAGAATGAGAAAGATAGAGGGAATCCTTTTCTAACTAAAGAGAGACAGGAGAATGCAATGTATAATTATTCCAGCAATGTTTACTTGAAGAGTTACACAAGAATCAACATCCTGTTGGTGACGTATGAATGAGGAACTTCTCCAATGGAATTGGTTGTCTGATGGAGAATGCCTTCATTCAGTTCAAGATTGCAAAAGTGGTGTTGTGTATGTGTTGCATAAACAGACACCTATCATGAATTCCACCTTATGTATTGTATATGTAGAAGTGCATTGTGTTTTGTGTATTGAGAGCAGGGAGGTTGATTGGAAAAGCATCTTGCTATACGCTCCTAGCCAGGTGCAGATCAACAACATCATCTTCTGAGACCTTCTGAGGACCCAGTGATTCTCAACAGAAATTGCTCTTAGATTGCATCTGGCGATGAGGACATAGCCAGATGCTTCTCCAATCCCACTCCCTCTCACTGCAGCACAACAGTGGCTGCATCTGTACTGCAGAATTAATGCAGTTTGACATCACTTTAACTGCCATGGCTAAATGCTATGGAATCCTGGGATTTAGAGTTTATTATGGCACCAGAGCTCTCTGAGAGGGAAGGCTAAATATCATACAAATCCCAGAATTCCATAGCATGTATTCGTGGCAGTTAAAGCAGTGTCAAAATGTATCATTTCTGAAGGGCAGATACAGCCAGTGAGTCCCAAAGACAGCAATAGGGGAGCTGTAATGGAGTTCCATAAGCATGTGACATAAGCTTATGTGGCACTTGACAATGTAAGATCTCAAACTTTGTCTTCCTTCCCTTTTCACCACTGCACAACTCTGGAAGGAGTGGAACCACTGGCATAATGTTCCAACAGGTTTCTGAATATCTGAATACCACAAGTCTCTCAGTTGTGGCTTCAGTTATTATGACTACTAGCTTCTCGTGATGGATGGACTTCAATACTGTGCCTCTCTTCAATCTCAAAACTCCTTTGATTAGATATATAACCTAGACTGGGCTTGAGTTCCCCATAACTGCTTCTTCTTATTACAGTTTGCCTGTCCTGGCTCTTGCTAGCTGTAGGCATAGGGCACCAGAATTCCCCAGACAGCAACATCTGTCAGCTATAGCTGTGTTTTGAGGAGATGTCATCCACAAAGGCACATTTCCAAGATCTGAACAGAGTATGGGTTGTATTCACTGTACAGTTTTATGGCTGAGTGGGGATGTGAACCTGTGTATGTTGATTTGATTCAACATATTAATCATTATACCTGAAAGGATACATGCAAACCAGTTCCTAGAACTGACTTCTGTATCTTTCCTCTTCTTCCTGCATAAAGGATCAGACTAACCATAGGCTGTATGTACTCTTTCTCTCCCAGAAATAAATAAATGCATCTCCCACCAGGGATGTTTTTCTTTAGGAAAATCAAAATTCTGAATCACAAACAGGAATTTACTTTTTATATGTATATTCATAATATAATTTTTCTAGACACAATTTGTTTTATATTTTATTTGGAATTTTGCATATACATAACTGGTTTTCGTAGGCATTGTCTGGGTGAAAGCCATTCAAACCCCCACCCACCCATCTTGACCTACAAACATAATGCTTACAATCATATTTTGGCTTTTGATGGTTTTGCCCAAATACTTCTTGGCCACCCATAAGTGTCAGAAACACACACACACACACACACTCAACAAAGAAAGAAAGAAAATAAAAACTGAATTGATTGGGCCCATGTTTAAAGCCTGTAATTGTGTTCTGCACTAATTCTAGTCTTCCACATAATTGTGTCAGAACAACCAGTGGAAGCTGCAGGCTGTGATGTTATAATCCACTCTTGCATTCAGGAGCTACCACAGGTGCTGAATATATCTGGAGGCAAGTTTCAGCACTTGGACAGCTCCATTTCATATTTGGACTAAAACACAAAGTGGACTCATCGCCCCACTGACATTGGAGAGATCAACAGGCAGGACCCCACAGCCCTCTCAAAAAGCTGTTTCAGGAAACATTTTCACTGTACAAACAAGCTGTGCTGGTCTCATCAGTCCTCCTTCCGAGCCCCCTATGAAGCCAAGTAAATACATCCTCTGTCACTGTCCTTTTCCAGCACATAATTTAAGTCCATTAGAAGATTGTTGACAATTGTTACTTGAACTCTTTTTACATTGTTTTCCTAATTAGATTGGATTATTCTTGCATTCAACCCTTTTAGACCTTTTTAGCTTGTAAACTGAATTATTTTTATTAAGGCAATAATAGTCTTTTAAACATGGTTCTAAAATTAATACTTTAAGGGCAATTGTATGTCCTTTTTTTTTTTTACTGCTTCATATCAATTTATTATGGGAGACCTCCTTGAGGTTTCTTCTTTCAACCCCCCCTTCCATCATCTTCTTTTTGTTTTCTTCTTCTTCTTCTTCTTCTTTACAGTGAAAACTGGGAGAAAGAGTTTCCCTTATTATTCTCAGTTTGGCACACAAACTCATAACTTTTCTGGACATTCATCTTCTTGAGCTGCAATTGTCCAGGGTATTTTAAGAAAAATCAATATGCATTGGACTCTAATATTGCTTGCCATTGGGAGCTGGAGCAGGCCAATTATTCAGTGTAAGATACTCCTTTAATGAAATGCTATGGTTGAGAGTATGACTGTACCTCAGAAAGCCAAGTGCTCCTGTTGTCACGGTACAAAGCTGCATTTGAGCATTTATTGGATTAAAGCTTGTAACTGAAATTGCTCCTTAAAATCAGTACAAATTTAGGGCCCAGTAAAATAAGATGCCTATGTCCCTTCAATCCTTGTAGGTTTTTGGCAAATGTACTAAATGAACCCTGTAGTAAATGTGGTTCCCTGCTGATATTTAGGCAGATGGGTTCTAGAACCCTTGTCAGCATCATGGCCAAATGCTAACTGTTAGGGCCATTAATTGTGTTATTTTGGCAGAGATCCTTTTTTATGCTTGTGAGCTGTAAATTGATAGTCACATGGTCTATCATCTGGTTAGTGGTCTACACAATCTTAAGTCCATCTTCCATTGCTGTATCTATTTTTTGGTGATTGTGGAGGATTTTTGTCATTAAGGAGGGCTTTTTTTTTTTTTTTTGGTCATTGTGGAACTCTTCCACCCACTGCAACAACCCAATTCCTTCCTGGACTCACCATTGGGCCACTTCAGCCCACCCAGCCATTCTGTGGCTCATGCAGTATGTGTGTGTGAAGGGGGATTCAGAGAAGCATCTGGCTATGTTGCAGGTGCAGAATGATTACACCACCCACTGACATCTCCAGAGGCCACCAGTGAATCACAATGGAAGGTGTAATCATTCTGTGTCTAGCGACTGGAACATAGCCAAATGTTTCTCTGATTTTCTTTCCTAGCCACCATTTTGCAACCATGGAATGGCCATAGGGGACCGCAACTGCTCAGTGGTGAATTCAGGAAGTGTTGAATGGACAGCTGTAGCATGTGTTTTGCATGCACAACTATAAGAATATGCTGTGCCATACAGGATTTCAACCATGGTTATCCTGAGGATGAGCTAAACCATCCTTACCATTCTACTTGCTTACTGTTCCATGGTTCAATAGGTAATGCACAATTTGCAATCCCAGTGAAGCAAGTATTCAAAAGTCATTGCCATATAATTATGCTTTTCCCAGGAATACACAACTGCATGGCTGGAATCCTGTCAGTTAATCTTGGCCAGAGAAATATTGTGTGTATGTGCTTTCAAGTCACTTTCAACTTATGGTGACCCCATGAAATTCATAGGGTTTTCTTAAGCAAGGAATACTCAGTTTGTCATTTCCTTTCTCTGAAGTATAGCCTACAGCACCTGGTATTCCTTGGTGGTTGCTTATCCATATCGTAACCAGACCTGACCCTGCTAAGGTTCCAAGATCAGGTGGGATCTGGTATCTTCAGAGTAATTAGGCCTTGCTAACTAGAGTAGAACCATTGAATCATTTGTTGCATGGTGAGTCAACACATGCATAAAATTAATTGCTTCAGGGATTATATTCCCTATCAGGACCAAGAATGGATTTTGGAATGGTTACACTTTCTGGAGCCGTGCTTACACAACTATGCTAGAATGTTGTACAATGGCTAGAAAAGTACAGCTGGACAGGTAAAGGAATTTATACAGGTGCATGACATCCACAGAATTTCCAGCCTTTGTATTCATTAGGTTTTGCTATATAGTTATTCTTTTAGCCAGTCAGTACAAGAGGTGGCTAGAAACCAATAGCCAGGCTTACGATTATCTGCTTCCTTGTATTGCTCTTGTGCCTATTAAGATGGGAGATGGTAGCTCACTTTCCTTTGTTTGGTACTATCTTACATAACCCTGGAGTTCCATCCCACATCCTATGGGATCCTGGGATTTGCAGTTGGCTGGGGCAGTACATCTCTGGCTGGGAATTCCAAATTTCCTCTCTAAACTTCATATCCCAGGTTTACATAGGATGTTCCCATGGCAGCTTAAGCTAAAACTGGAGCCATAACTATGGAGTGTGAAACGGCACTTGGAGAACTGCAGCCAGTCCCAGCTCAATGCAAACTTTGCATGAAATCCCTTCCCTTCTCTCTATCTGGCCTTCAAACTGAGACCTATCCCTGGGCAGAAACACATATTCTACACCATACTGTGGATGCTTGTGACCTATTTTCCTCCCTTATAATAAAAAATGTGTTGGAAATGAAGAGTCATGAAAACTTTTTTTTTTATTAGTAACTGGGGAGACAGAAAACTTTGAAGTGCATCTCTTGTTTTCACCTCTGATCTAAGTAACTCAAGCCTTTTCTGTTTCCTGCATACAGAGGTCACCACCCCACTTCTTTCCAAAAGTTAGTGTTAGTGTTTTCAACCTGTTATCTGAAAAGGAAGCATCCATTTTCAGCCACAGGATGGCTCACACATGAGACTCAGCATTAGGAACTCTTCTAACAAAGTACAGGGATCTTTCTCTTGTCTATCTATTTTCCTATTTCTGATGCATTTCTTCCAACAATAAATGTAAGTTTTACTTTTTAACTTTACCGGAGCATCCTGCGTATTTCTATCCTGTTTTATCCCAGAAGCTCATGTTGCACTGGGGCACACTGTACTCTGCTTAATATAAATAATGATATTTCCTACAAGATGCAGGTCTCTTGGGACTGGTAAGCATTCTGTTTCCTTTGATAAGAATTTACCCAAATTATTATTATTATTATTATTATTATTAGCTTTATTTATTAAGCGCCGTGGATGTACACGGTGCTGTATGAAACCAAATAAAATCCAAAATATATAAAAAGTCTGCCTGTGGCGTACAATCTAAAAGTTAAAACAACAAATTAGAACATCATAAAAAACAAGTTAAAACATCAAATATTCAAAATTCACCAAAGTCTTCATATATGGGATGGAAAAAAAAGTTTTGATTAAAAACAGCTATAATCACATTGCTACTCCCTTCTGTCAGGGATCCAGTTGTGTCCCACACTTTTCCAGGTGCACAGCTCTTTGTGCTAGCTTTCAGGGATGAACCAGTCATTTAATGTGCTTCCTTGTGTGCTTTCCATAGTATTTTAGAAAGAATTCTTAATTTGCAGTGTCAGATATTTGAAATTTTAGATGCATTTTATAGAAATACAGAATCAAAGAGTTGGAAGAGACCTTAAGGGCAGGGTGACCAGATGTCCTCCTTTTCCAGGACATGGCCTACATTTCAACCTTTTGTCCAGGAGGAGTTCCAAAATGTCCTCCATTTTGAACATGACCAAGATTTTTCAGCTTTTATTTTGTAATGTCCTACATTTTTCTTGAACTTCCGACATTTGCCTTGTCCCCTTTGCAGTTGGGACATCTAGTCAAGGGCCATCAAATCCAAATGCTGTCATGCAGGAATACACAGTCAAAGCACCCACAAAATTTAATCTGTGATTTTTGATTTGTGAATTTAGATACTCCTAATGTGTGGTTTTAATGGTGTTATTATGTAGACTCTTCATGGCCTGACCTCTTTTAAGGAAGCATAGAGCATACATTGAAGATACAATAACAGAAGACTGAGGGATGACATTATTGTACTTTTTAGATACCTCAAGAACTGTCACAGAGAACAGGGGGCAGGCCTATTCTCTGCTGCCCTAGAGTGTAGGATCAAGTCTAATGGTCTGGTGTGTGTCCAGAGGAGGGAAAGCAAAATGATGATAAGTCTGTAAGCCATGCCTTATGAGGAATGGGTCAGGAAGCTGAGTAGGTTTAACCTGGAGAAGAGAAGGTTAAGAAGTGACATGATAGCCATGTTTAAATATTTGAAGGGATGTTACAATGAGGGTAGAACAAGCTTGTTTTCTGCTGTTCCAGAGACTAGAACACAGAGCAATGGCTGCAAACTATAGGAAAAGAGATTCCACCTGAACATTAGAAAGAACTTCCTGATGACAAGAGCTGCTCAACAATGCAACACATTGCCTTGGAGTGTGGTGTCTCCTTCTTTGGAGGCCTTTACACAGAGTTTGAATGGCCAGCTGTCAGGAGTGCTTTGATTGTGTATTCCTGCATGTCAGGGGGGTTAGACTTTGTGTTTTTTTCCTACTCTATGGGCCTCGGCAGACGACTAATAGAGTCGTCTTCCGGGCAGGGAAGAGGAGGGGCAGCCACACGAGCGGCGCCCCTTCCTCTTCCTGAGGTCGCCCTCGGAGTCGCCGGCCCTCTGCACGGCCGGCGCTCCGAGGATGACCTCACGCCACAGTGACCGCACGTGCCGCGGTGTTTGAGTCAGGGAAAGTGCGCCCGCCGCTTTTAGGGCGCACTTTCCCTGAAATCTAAAAGGAGCGCCAATTTGGTGCCCCCTAAGTTTCTATTATTCTAAAAAATAGAATTTCTATGGTAAGAGTGGTTCAGCAGTAAAACCAATTTCCTAGAGTGGTGGTAGGGTTTCCTTCACTGGGCGTCTTCAAAAATAGGCTGAACAATGACCTGCTTTTTCTGGGGATCCTGCATTGATCCAGGAGTTGATGATCCATGAGCACCCTTCCAACCACAACATTGTGAATTCGATTCCAGAAGGCTCCAGTTTGACTCAGCCTTCCATCCTTACATCGGTTGGTAAAATGAGTACCCAGCTTGTTGGGGGCAATTGGCGTACACGTTGTAAACTGCTTACAGAGTGCTTAGTTCACTACAAAGTGGTATAGAAATGCAAATGGTATTGCTACAAAGTGAAGTGGTACCATTCACTCTGTCCATTGAGGACTCTACCACCTCCTTTCTACTGCGTGTAGGGCCATTCCCTAAAAAACACACATAAGAAGGTTTTGAACGCCTTTAAGTGCTAGGCTACCCTAAACACCTCAACCAGACTTTCTCAGAAGAGGACACTGTTTCATCTGTCTTTTGTTATTTTTCAAAACCTTGGCGAGTGACAACAGAAGAGAAATTGAATAGCAGTGGGCTTCAGTTGCCCCTCCTGCTCTCTGCCAGTGCCGACCAGCTCTGTATGCTAAAGAGGTGGCATTAGCATAAATAATTATTGATTTTTCTTCTTTCCATCTGCATATCTGATCTAATTATGTTTATAAAAAAGGAAGACAAAAGGAGATATTATCTTAACAAGATTTTTTTTCATTGAGGGAGACATATTTCTCTCTCCACCACACCGCACACTGAACACACACACATACACATACAGAGATACTGCCCTTTAAATTGCTATTTCATGTCTTCTGCCTCACAGCAGGAAATGGCATTGGCCACCCCTTGGCGAAATGAATCGGCACGCCTCTCTGTGTAAAGCCGGTCTCTCTCTGTGTGTGAATTAGCTTTGGAGTTGTATTGTGTTTCTTCTGTTAATATAATATTGTTCTAGTGGTTGCCCCTGATTAAAGAAATACATAAATAAATAATTTATAATTTAATTAATAAGGTATAATATGCAAAGCGCTGTAATTTCAAACAGCTTGTAATGTCTCTAATGTACTTTCAATTTTTTTTATTCTACATAAGGGCTATATTCATTATGTAGTTATGATAAACATACTAATGAATTTTATTACGGGAACAAATTTAAACATGTAAATGAGATCAAATAGTATTAAAATGCAAACGACAGAGGAAAACTTATTGCAAACTAACCTTGCCGATGTACTCGCCAGGAGGGTGGGGAGAGGGGCTAGGAAGAAAACTTTCTGGAAATACGGATGATGAATGAATATCCATTTCATAAGAATCTAAAAGTGTCTTGAGGAACATTTTAACATCTTTGTGGACCTATTACATTCACATTGACAGTATCTGGTTAGGATCTTGGCAAGACACTTTGGTAACCTTGGAAATAGTGGCTATAGTCCAACTTATAGTCACAGAATTTCAAGCATATATTTCAATGTGCCCATAATTGAATGTGGGCCTTTTCAGTGTCACAAGACTAGATCTCTTGGGTCTTTTGATATCAATGGTGATTACAATGCCCATAACTACAGTGGATTGTGACCTCCTTATGAGCAATTTTTAAAAGGCTGCACTTGGCAGCAGTTAATGATAACAACAATGGTGTACAAAACTTCCGCCAAATCAACTTCAACTTATGATGATCCTATGAACAAGAGACTTCCAAGTTACCTTGTCATCAACAGCCCTGCTCAAGTCTTTCAGATCCAGGGCTGTAGCTTCCTTGATTTATTATTGGTTATTATTATTTTATTTATATGCTGCCTTTCTCCTAAATTGGACCCAAGGCAGCTTACATAAGATTGAGTATATCCACCTGTAATTGGGGTCTTTCTCTTTTCCTACTGCCTTCCACCTTGCCAAGCATCATTGTTTTTTCAAGTGAGTCATAACTTTTCATATGTCAAAAGTATGACAGTCTGAGTTTAGTAATCTTGGCTTCTAAGGGCCTCTACAGACCGGCTCAAAGGGCTGGCCTGGAGGCAGGGATGGGGAGGGGCAGCCGAATGCCGGTGCCCCAACCCCACGCTGGCGGTGTCTTGACATTGTGCACCATTACGTATGGCGCACAGCATCAGGACATCCTTCCGGTGCAGCGTTTTGACACAATGCTCCAGAAGGGCACTAAAGAGCCATACGCCAGCTCTTAGGATGCCCTTTTGCCAGCCCTGAAAGGAGCAGTATTTTGCTGCTCTTTTCCAGGCTGGCAAAAGGGAGGATTGGGGCTGAGGCATCCGGTAGCCTCGGCCCCAATCCTCCACTTCCCAGGGCAGCCCAGGCCCGCCTATCTGCATCCCCCCCAAGGTGAGATTAGGCTTGAATTGCTCTTGTATTGCCCATTTATTTGCCTTTTGGCAGTCCAGGATATCTGCAGAACTGTTCTCCAGCCCCAAATCTCAAATGTTTTGTATATGTATATCCTAGACAGCACACCAGGTGGCTAGACTCAATTAGGGAGGACACAGGCATGAGTCTGCAGGAAATGAGCAGAGCAGTAGAAGACAGGGAGACTTGGAGATGTCTCATTCAAAGAGTCGCTATGAGCTGAAGTCACCTCAAAGGCAGCTAACAACAACAAAATCCATCCACTCCATTGTATATCATGGGATTTCAGGGCACCATTCACAAAAAATCAATTTAACAGTGAAAAATTTTACAATTAAAAGTGATAATCATTTAAAAATTCAAATGATCTTAAATGATTTTACAACTTGAAAGAAGGCAAAAGGCTGAAAGGCTCTGAAACTATGTATGTTATGGAAGAAATTAATCAGGTACAAAAGATTTTAAGGACAAGCCCTGGTGCTGGAAGGAAGCTGATGTCAGCTTTAACAAAGCCTGGAAGGGGTAGGTGCTCCACAATGGGGTACTACAGTAGAGAAGACCATTCCCCATGACCTCCACCAGGGTATTGCTTCCAGTGGTAGAGGATAGGACAAAGCCTTCTCAGCAGACTTTGGTCCACAGGCAGGTGTATTGAGAGAGTAGGGTTTCTTCACTGGCAAAGCTGAATTTTAATTTTTTAAAAAATTAAAATCAAAGGTAGACTCCAGTTCTTGCATTCTGAGGTCATTAGTTTTAAAACTCATTTAGAGGTGATGTTAATGGATGGACCTACTAGGTTCTCCTCCTCTCTTTGCTGAATATTGTTGCAGCCATGAATAAAATGTTTTTTTTAAAAAAGAATTAAAGGGTGAGGTGGTGGTTAAATAGCATCCCACTATCATAAACCCTGAATATTTCAAATGTAAAAATCCAGAACAGTTGTTCAAATGGTCTAAAACCTGACATAGATAATCCAGGTGTTCATCAGTCAGGGTAAATTACAGATATTTCTGTTGAGAAATGGCTGAGATACAGAAATTAAAATATTAATATTTTGTATTTTCTCCTGTTTATATATATATCTATTTTTAAAAATTAAGCCCAACACACTTTTCATTTGTTGTTTTTATGTTCTTAAATGGCACACAAAAAAATTGTGGGCATAGCAGAGGATTCATTTTTCTTCTTGATTTGGTGAAAATTTGCTCTGTACTTATCAAGTCTAGCAGTTTTAATGGATCTATTTCTAATGCCGGGAGGCAACTGTTGAAGACTAGAAGGCTGCTTTAGCCCCCCAGGAGATCTTGGAGGGTTACATTCCCATCCCTGCACCTGCTTCCACAAAAAATAATCATTTTTTCTCCCAAGTGCCCTCTAGAGGGCATTCTTATCATGTTTGGAAGCCTTCCTGTGCCATTTTTGCCCTTTCTAACAACAGGAAATAAGCAGAGGCCACTTCCTGTTTCAAAAAAAGTCCTGTCCTGGGCATAAATTGGACCAGGGCTGCCCAAAATGTTGTGAAAATGCCCTCCACACCCTGAGAGGGCATTTTGGAGCAAAATAATTGACCAAGGGCCCTCAAAAGTGATGCTGTTAGGTTGCATGTGGCCCATAGGCTGTATGTGGCCCACCTCTGCTCTAGTGCGAAGAGAGTTCAGCAATTCAGGAGTTTTGGCACCATTACCAAGAAGAAACTGTTTCTTATGCATTTGTTGCCTATGAAAATTCATGGGGTTGCCATAAGTCGACAGGTGACTTGAAGGCACATATGCATCACACTCAGTGTTTGCAAAGACTTTTCTGTTTTTGGCCTACAAACCATGGAGATTTACAGCAAATAGCTCCACCTTCTTCATCTAAGTGAAGAAACTTCTTAATTATTCCTTAGCAATGCACTCACACATTAACACATAAACCTGAGTACAAACTGAGGACATTTCTATTATTGTTGGGTTGATTATGAATATTCCATATGCTCTCAAAAGCATACCTCCCTCTCAACTGCTTCACGTTAACTAAAATCTATGGATTCTGCATAAATTCGGTTGACAATTAAAAATCCCCCTTTTTTCTAGTTCCAGTGAACAGTAATCTGTGCATAATTACATTCAAATGAGATATTAGCATTTTTTGTGCTTATTCTTTGTTAATTGCAGAGTTCACTCACCATGGTGATGCTTCTGATAGAATCAGGCAACCTTATTGACCTGATGCTGCAAGGCATGTTTGGAAATTCTGCTGTATTCTTCATTTTTTTTCTTGTATTTTGGCATTTTGAGGAGTCCCACTGCTTTTATTACATTCCTGACACTTTTGTTAATAAATCATTGCAAAGTTAATGAAAATTGCATTCAGGCATATCCAAAATAATTGTGTCCTTTGTCATGCTAATAAATTGAAAGATGTTGATCCAATGGCTGAATGCATGCCCATTATGGTGAAGTTTGTGATATGTCTGCCTGTTGCTCTCCTGCGCTTGGGCTCGGGAGATCATTCTGTGAAGAAAACTGTGCATTCAGGGTTGTGTTGTGTGTTGTGTGTTCTGTGTTGTGCGTTAAACCCAGTAGTCAATACCTTTTTGTTCAAATGTTATACAACCTGGCCTTAATAACGTTTGCAAGTGGCAAAAAATAAGAGAATTTAGATTAGGATTCAGAAAGAATCATTGTAGTATCTATTGAAATCAACAGTCTCTTTGGGGGAAGGTACATACAATGTGGTGCTGTGTGTATCTTTCCACTGAAACAGCCTTATTTGGGGAAATAACTCTGGACCAGACTATTGAAAGTCTCTTCCTAGGTTGTCAATATTGCATTCTAGGGTCTAAATTCAATTGGCAATGCCAAACAGACTAAGACCATTGAATCAACTGCTGTATGGTGTGTCAGCACCTATGTTAAACCACTAGTTTAGTGGGTCTGTTCTAGCTGAATTTAGCAGTTGGATTTAGGTCCGCATGCTTGAATACAGAAATTCAAAAGCTCACTTTGAGTGTCCATATTTTCAACCATGTTAACCAGTGATGTATTTACGTCTTTTAGTGCAAACCTCAAATCAAGTCTCTACCTTCAAATTTCAAGTCCTTGCAAGATACTTTCAAGCTAAGTTTCAAGTCGAATCTCAAATCTGGGAGCTAACTTTTAATGGGAAAAATAGAGGCAAGGTGGTTTCTTAAACTGCAAGTTCATTAGGTAATGGATTTGAGGCAGAGCTTAAGGTCTGCTTGGCAGCCTGTCCCTACTACATATCCGAGGAGCTTTCTAAAGCTTTTCAAAATGCATTTGCTGTTCCCTTCTGAGAAATGAGCCCCACATTTTGGGGGTGGGATTTGCCTGCTGCTCGAATGACACCAGAAAGTCAGCCATTAATAACATACAAGTCTCATGTCAAGTTATGTGTAATTTTTGCCAAGTCAAGTCCAAGTCAAGTCAATGAAGTGACCTGAGTCCAACATAAGTCCAAGTCAGTTGACTTGAGTCTACATCACTCTATATGGCTGCATTTGACACTTAAGGTATTATGCTTAATGGCATCACTAAGGACTGCCCCTTGTAGCATCACCCTTGTAGCATCACCAGGGTCTGCCTGCTATGACATCACAAGGAGTAGTCAGGTTTTGGCCTTAACAATTTGGGGCCTGAGATAGTCCTTACCTAGCAACCTTACACCAAAGTGTGCCTGAGCTCCAATGTTTCCACTCTCATATTTACTCTTTGGTTTTCACCAAAGGCATCATTCTCCAGTCCTGCCTTCTGGTTTCTGTCTGGATCTAGTTGTTCTTTGGTCTTGACTCCTCATTCTTAGCTTTTCAGCTGCTCCAAACAACTACCCAGCTTGGATGGGTATCTTGTTCTCCCTTGTTCCCTGCATGCTTAGTAGAGTAAATATAGTGGCTATAATCCAGCTGGCCAACTGGTGAAGCATAAATCTGTATCAGCATACAGCATACTTTGATCAGGATTAGGTTAGTGTCATATGCATATATAAGTGTGATTTATGTATGCATACATCTCTTTGTGGACAGGGAGCAGGCAACTATTCATTAGCACTTACACTCATACAAATTAAGGGGCTGTACAGACTACCCGAAAGGGGCAGTGGCAAGCTGCCCCTTTTGCTCCCCGGATTGGGGCCATGGCAACTGCACTCCACAGCCCTGATCCAGTGCTTTGCCACTTTAAAAACAGCTGGCAAATGTCGCTCCTTTTTAGAGTGGCAAAAAGCTGCCCTTGCTACTGCCATAGAGGCTTTCTGGCACTCCTTTGGCACAGTGTGTGTGGATGCTGCACCAAGGAAGCACCCTGATGTCTCTCACCATGCAGTGGGGTGTGCAGCATGAAACCGGCATGAGGGCAGAGTTGGGGCGGCTGGCATGTGGTCACCATGCTCCCACTCTTCTCCTAAGCCGGCTCTTTATGCTGCTTTGTTCAGCCCCTAACTCTACAGCAACTCCTTACCCCCCCTGGCTTCAGGAGTGAGGGAAGGATCCAGATCCGGGCCAGTAGGAGTGTCACTGGAGGTGCATAGGGTTCAGGCCACACCAGATGACACCCTAAAGGGGTGATACCATTGCTTCTCAAACACCTGCCTTTTGGCTTTTGCATTCACCTGAGTCCCTTTAAAACACAAAAAGATGGTGGGGTGGAAAGAAAGAAGGGGGTGCTAGAAAAAATAGGTGCCACGTTCAAATCAATTTTTTATTGTTTGAAAATATTTTTAATTTTTAAAAAAAGTTTTACTATTTTAAAATTATTTCAAAATTTTCTTTAAAAACATCACATCTTCCACAATTTTCACTTTAACCACGTGAAACTATGTATATATAAATACATTTGGGCTGTGCTTATGATATTGTAATTTAAAAGTATAATTTTAATTTTGCTAGTTGTTTACATCACAACTATTGCCATTACATTCAGTGATATATAGGAATTACAATTTATGAGTAACATTAGTACACAAAACATTGCTAAGGATTCTGTATGGTGTGGTATAGGAGGAAGTCAATGGCCAGGGTGACATCAGGAGTTACTGCACAGGGTGAAACCAACCCTAGTGATACCAGTGTGTGCCAGCAGAATATTATGCTCTTTCTGCCTGATACAATACAATCTTACCTGGGGAGAGGGGTTGCCTTGCCTTGCTTGGTTATGTAAGAACAGCTGGTCACTCCAATGTGCAACTACATTCTATAGCCAACACACCATCTATTGTCTGACTGCCCTTCTGCCCCTGGGGAGGAAGAAGCACTGATTACCATCTACTAGTATCGAGAGAAAGGCTCTGTCTTCTTCCTGGGTGTGCAAGGTTTAGCTTGGGTGCACTGTGTGGCCAGTTAGGGATCAAGGGTATAGAGTTGTGTTTTGGAGGCTCTGGATGCCCTTGCACACCCATGGACAGACGTGTTGCACAACATAATATGGGTTGAGTCTCCCTTATCTGGAATTCTGAAACACTCCAAAAACTAAAACTTTTTTCCCATGGGTGGCTGAAATAGTGACACCTTCACTTTCTCATGGTTCAATGTACACAATTTTTTCCATATGCAAAATTATTAAAAATATTGTATAAAATTACCTTTAGGCTATGTGTATAAGGTGTATATGAAGTGGCATTGCCCAGCTCTCTACAGCACAAGGTTACAATGAATTTACTCTCTACTGCAGGAAACTTTCAGGTGTATAAATTAATTTTGTGATTATGTAATTGTATTTATTGCAGTTATATTCTTGCCTTTCTCCCAAAGTGGGATCCAAGATGAGTTACAATAATTTAAAAAATATCCAACTAAAACATTAATTTAGACATGGGTTCTCTCTCCAAGATATATCATTAGGTATGTATATGCAAATATAGCTATTCCAAAACAGAAAAATCCAAAATCCAAAACACTTCTAGTCCCAAGCATTTGGGATAAAGGATAGTCAACCTGTATAGATATCATCTTATGCAATATTTTTTAAAAGTAGTCATGCTGGCATGACGAGGCATTGCTGTTGCTGTGTGCCTTCAAGTAGTTTCTGACTTATGTCATGGGGTTTTCTTGGCCAAATTTTTTCAGAGAGGTTGTTGCCTTTGCCTTCCTCAAAGGCTGAGTGAATGTGACTTGCCCAATGTCAAGCAGTGGTTTCCATGGCTGAGTGGGGATGCAAACTCTAGTACCCAGGGTTGTAGTTCAATGTTCAAACCACTACACCTTGTAAGCCCACCAATTGGATTCTAGCCAAAGCTTCCCAAATACCAAACCTCTAACACTCCTGTGTTCATATCTCACATATCTTGCATGAGATGAGAAGTCTCTGGGTGACTGTAGTAGGTAACCATTCCAACAATTGCTGCAGCCACTCATGTAGAACCACTTCAAGGCTTCTATCTTCTCCCTTTTACTGGCTACCCCTGACAGTTTGCTGCAGCAGAGAGTAAATTCATTGTAATCTTGTGCTGTAGAGAGCCAGGCAAAGTCAAATGCTGATCGGGCAAATCAGTGAACCATCACTTAGAAGAACTGGAAATGGGTTTAGGTGATAGTAACATCTACCTATCATTGTGAGTGTCAGATGGAGGCTTTGGATCACATGAATCCTTTTTTTAAATACCTTCCTTATGTCATTGATGAAAGCCAATCTTTAGTAACCAACATACCTGAAACAAACATTATAGCTGAAGCGGAAGGCTATATAGGTATTATCACAAAACCTCCTTCTTTTTAAACAGAGGCTGGATGGCCATCTCTTGAGGGTCCTTTGATTGTGCCTTCCTGCATGGCAGGAGGTTGCATTTTGTGACCCTTGAGGTCTCTTCTAACTCTACAATTCTATGACAAACTTACAAGTTGAATGGTCTTCTCATGTTGGATAAAAGATTCAGGTAATTCCTCTTATAGTTACAGAATGGTTTGTTAACTTGACATTGGCCTTGTTTGTATTGGCCAGGATACTCCATGGGCAGCCCGAAGTATCCTGGCCCCACAGATGCCCTGATTTGCCCCTGTTACTTTGGCCTCCATTTTCACATCACAGTGTCTGTCTGCATAGGTGTCCTGCTGGGCTGCCTGGTGCATATGCCACTGCAGATGCTCACTTTTGAAGCCAGAACAAGGCACCAAGTGATGATCACATGGCTGGGTGCCTCATTCTGAGCTCAGAATGAGTGAAGTGTGGTGACAGTAGATGCACTGAGCAGCCCAGTGGGACACCCATGGAGACTGCCAACATGCAGTGGAATGGGAGAGCTCTGGATCTTCTGGGAAGCCATGAAACCCATGGAAACCCAGCGACCCATGAAAAAGTTTTTGTTTTCTGTTGTAAGTGCATTTTGCCCTGGTTCTGGAGTGAGATATATGGTAAGTGCGGGATATGGTCTGACGTGCTCACATCAGAACTGGAGTTTGGGCCATGCACTGTCTGAACTGGACAGTGCCAGAATGGGGAGGAGACACATTGACCTGTGCATACAAGCCTTTTCACTTGTTGCAATCTCATGGATGAGACACCAATTACTAGCCTCTTAGGTATGTAACTGTGGATTCCATTTTATTTATTGGTTATGTTGTTTCTTTAATTGCAAATATCAAGGCATGGCAATTCATTGCTTTTTGAAATTGTAGGAAAATATTCATTGCTTTTTGAAATTTTAGGGGTGGTCAACTGAAGCAGGTTCCTGGGGTTGCTACCAGAAAATTCTTTTTAAAACGTGTTTTCAAACAAGGTATTTTAAATAGGCTGTAAGCAACCTATTTAAAAGATGAACTCTGACCCCACAACCTATTTAGAAGGAGCCTGGAGAGGCAGCTTATCCCTCCCTTTTTAACCATAAAAGAGGATTGGGGAGTTGAGGGCCACAGGATCAGACCTAGGGGCCACATGCAGTCCCAGGGCTGCATGTTACCCACCCTTATTTTAATAGTTTTATCCATCTCTTGGTATCTTATCTACCTTTTTGTTTGCCTCTGCACTGTGAACGACTACATCATTTAATTGCAACAAAAGCACAGAAACTATTCTGGAGGTTAGTTCTGTACATTTTTATATCCTTTCCAATTCTCCCCACTCTTTAGTTAAGCTGGTGGAGTCACATTATGCACTCTGACATCCCCGTCATGTTCGCTTTGCTCAACTGTTCTGCTACTAGTCAAAGCCTAAAAGTCTTTGCCTCCAGTCCTCTCTGAAGGGTCAACTCCGCTTGAAGAAAACGGTTCTGTCTGCTATCAATTTATACATCATCATTGCTAACAATAAACATGCCAGCCTCTGAAACAGCATTTTGTTATCTGACTGTTGTTGATAGCACAAAAAGACAGCTTGGCTTTCATTAGCTGCCTTGACCCTGCAGGGCTAAGAGCAATGGGAACAAGAATGCATTTTGACAAGAAGTAAACTGAGGAAACATGACATGGATGCTAGCAAAGGGCCCTCTCTGCATCCCTAAGGTGTCATTTTTAATAAACTGAAGGACTGTTGTTGTTTCCCCCCCTCCCCAATTTCAAGATGATAAAGTTAAATTTTAAGCAAATAACTGAACTGCTTCTTATAACTGTCCACTTGGCCAAAGCTTGTAGTCTGGCTAACTAAAATTACAGCCCTCTTGCTTTTATCTTAAAATAAGTGGAAATAAACTAAAAATATAGAAGACATTTAATAATATATGTATTTATTATTGATTACAATATTTATATTTTGACTTATTTCCCAAGACCTCTATGCAGCATAAAATAAAATGAGATGAAGATTTCTAAAATGGAAACAGCAACAATAATTTAAACATCTTGAAAACATCTTAAACATATGCGGCCGAGCAACATTTGGAATGTGGTTAAGATGGCAAAAGGTTAATATGCGGAAGAGCAGCAATCTAGGAAAAGTTGTAGCAGTTTGAATTTGGAAGGGCAAGTTTCTGCCACCTCTTCTGCTCACCCTCCCTGTCGAGCTAATAGAATGCAAACCTGCACTTTGGATGCACATTTACAAACTGCAGTAAGCTTAGGACAAAGGGAGAAAGTGGGAGGAGGAGAGAGAAACTGGGAGCCAGAACAACCAACCCTGAAGCGGCGGCTTGAAGCCACCCTCACCAAAAATGGATTAGGGTCACAGCAAGCACATGCCGTGGCCCCAAGCCACCTTGAACCCAGCCCAAATAGGAGCAGAAAAGATCAGCTCCTTTTTGGGCCAGGAAAGAGCTGCTTTTCCTGGCCCTGCCACAGCAGCCCCAGGGCAACTTCTTCAAGATGCTCTGATAGCATGCGGTGTGTAAACGCTGAACCACTGGAGTGTCTTAAAGATGCCCACATATGGGTATCTGCCCAGCTTCTGGATGGCTTCTGGATGTCTTCAGAGCATGCGACGTATAAACCCTGCACTCCCAAGATGCCCAGAAGCAGGCTTTAAAGGACCATCTGTTTCAGCCCTGGGTAATTTTAAAAGGAGCTGAAAGAGTGGAAAAACTGAGGAGTAACTGAGACTCTCCCTGCTGGTTCAGGACAGTTTGAGGATATGTGTTTTCATCTACTTCCTGAAAGCAGTGAGCATGGCAATGGAATGCATTTTTGAGATGCAGTAAACACACGTTCCCTCTAGCTTCTGACCATAGGAGGCCACCAAAGAGAGCCCCTCCTCTGCAGCACCATTCACTGTGCAGGTCTGGAGCTGAAAAACATTAGGTAGAACTTTCTAATGGTACAAGCTGTTTGATAATGGAACAGACTGCCTCAGATAGTGCTTGACTCACACTTTTTGGAGGTCTTTAAGGTTGGATGGGCATGTTTTACGAGTGCTTTAGTTATACATCCTTACATGGCAGGGGACTGGACTGGATGGCACTTATGGTCCCCTCCAATCTTTTCACTTGGTGATTTTATGAACTCCTGGATTCAGAGAGTTGGCTAACCTTCCCGAGGTACTTTCCAAGATCTGGTCATGGATCATTAATGTGCGATTCCACCATTAGAACTCAGGAGGAGCAGTTGAAATTCTTCCTGCATAAAGCACTTCCCATCCTTCCTATTTTGGAAGAGAGAGATTGGATTCCAGCTATTGAATTCAGCTGTAAAACCAGAACGTGAAATTGCTGTGTAGTTTACCTTATACTTCTTAGAACATGCCACATAACCCTTTTCACAACCCAGTCCTCATTATATCCTTAAGAAGTGATGTTTTATTCAAAGAAAAGTATACTTGCTGGAGTATTATTGGGTTGCTAGATGTTACAAGCCACTATAAACTGTAATAATGCAGAAAATTACTTCCCTGCATGATAGCTTAAAGTTATAGTAAAAGTTCATGTACATTAACAGTTAAAATTACAGTAAAAAGTGAAATACAACTGCTTGTCCAAACCCAGAGATAGTGTCTTTCCACACTCCACAAATATAGTACTAGAATCCAACATTAACTGCCATGGTTCTGTTCTGAAATCCTAAGGTTTGCAGTTTGCTGAGACACTAGAGCTCTCTAGCTGAGAGTTCTAAACTGCAAATCCCAGGATTCCACAGAATGGATTGGAACTATGACAGTTAAAGTGGATGCACAGGGCTATAAATGCATAGTGTTAAAACTCCCCTCAGGAAAATACTCTAACTGCATCTGGCTACCTAATTTTATCCAGGGGGCGGGGGTCCTTTGTCTCTCCTTGTGTTTTGTACTTCTACTTCCAGTGGTCCCATCCAGCATGGCCCACAGTAAGGAATTATGGGAGTTGTACTTGAAAAGACTAAAAGAGGAAGGAAGAAGAAGGATGCAACACCAGACAAAACAAATAACTGGGCCATGACTTCCTTTTTCATGTTACCAACTGGAGCTACAGTGATACAATAGTGATTGGGTGACAATAGTGAAAGGACTTTATGTGGTAGGTTTAAGGCACAAGGAGGGGGTAGGAAGAGATATGTGTCTGTTACCTAAGGAAAAGTGGGGGGACTGGGGTGTCTCCAAAAACTGTGTCAGCTTTTCTTTATACATTGAGGGAATTAGCTTAAGCTTGCAAGAGGCTGGGTAACTTTAAGATCATTTGCACCTGTGTATACAAATACTAACTGAGGAGAACTCCAGATTTGGGTAAATTAGGACATTTTTTATTTAGAAATATACAAAATATGCAAGATATATCTGAGATCCTGGCCTCAAGGGGTGAGTTATTTTGTAAGGCAACAATTAAAGACGGGCTAATGGCTTTAACTTTAGGGTTACAAAACAACAATTGGATTAGGACAACCCAAAGGTGAAGGAATAGGGATGTTGGCTGGGAAAATGGCAAGGGGTAGATAGGAAGTGCTGGCTTATTCCTTCAGTGCAATGAGCCCTTTTTTGTCTCTCAGTACAAGAGGATATGCAGTGAGCTTGGGGAAGGAAGGATTGTTCAATACACCCATTTAGCATTGATTACATCATCATCAGGGTCTTACACATGTCCTCAGGACTGTGCTCCTTTCTCATGGGAAATCTACATGCTGGCTCCTGATATGAAAATATGGAAACCCCAAATACAATGTGGAGTATTATTATTATATTTATGTGTATCCTGCTTTCCCCCAAATTTTGGAATATGGGGAAAATCTGGGGTTTGCAAAGTGTACTAACATGTCAGAGCAGGTGGTATCTACCTAGCTCCCCTGTCTTTTGTGAGTTATGCCAATGAAAAGTGCACAGAAGCTTTCATACAAGTGATGCCTCACTGAAAGATTATTGTCAACTGCCTTACACTTAGACATTTAGTCACATCCACTTTAGGACAAGCATTATGTGAGCACAGACATTCTTGAAAATAATGGTCATTTTTCCCTTTATTCTTCATTTGGTATTAGGTCATTTAAAGATTTTATATTACCTAAATGCCCTAAAGGGACCTGATCTGATCTGATCTGATCTTGGAAACTAAGGAGGATCAGCTCTGGTTAGTACTTGGATTGGAGACCGTCTATGAATTCCAGGTGCTTTAGGCTATATTTCAGAGAAAGGAACGGATAAAACCACCTCTGAGTATTCCTTGCCTAAGAAAATCCTATTAAATTCATGGGGTCTCCATAAGTTGACAGGTGATGTGAAAGCACACACACAGAAACACCCACACAAAACTATATCCTGTTCAGGCATAATGTAAACTAGAAAAATCATCACTCAGCTGTGAAGGGGGCTGCATTGGCTGCCTGAGATCCAAACCTACCTTAACAACTAGCAGCTGCACTGAGAGATGGAGGTCCTTTCCAGTGATTTGGGCACTGCAGGATGACATTTGCAGCCTCCTCCCACCAACAAATGAGGCAGCAACAATCAGAACCAGGACCTCTGTCACCAGTCACTGCAGCCTTGCAATCTGGAAAGATCATCTTGCTGCACCCTGATCACCAGCAGAACAGATCTTCATCTCTTGGTGTGGCTGCTGGCTATTAAGGTAGGGTTTTGCTTTGTTTTGTTTTTGGCTGGGTAGACATCCCAAAAATACTTCCAAATAAGTTGATCTGAAAATCACCCAAGGAAAATTGTCTGAATTTGGCTGTATTTGCCAATTGTTTCTTTAAGTCAAAAGATCCACCCCTTATGAGACAAGTTCAAAGCACCACACACAATAGGGCTTACATTTGATGAAAGATGGGTAGGGATGGGCTGTAAAAAGGGCACCCCTTTATTTAAAGGGTTGCCAGAGAACATCAGACTCAATAGCCAGACAGATAAATGTTCAGTCTTCCCCACTATGGTGAGACGTATTGCTATTCTGAGAGCCAGTGTGGTGTAGTGGTTTGAGTGTTGGACTATGACTCTGAAGATCAGAGTTCAATTCCCTGCTCAGCCATGGAAACCCACTGGGTGACCTTGGGTAAATCACACACTCTCAGCTTCAGAAAATCCTGTAGAAGGTTTGCCTTAGGGTTGCCATAAACTGGAAATGACTTGAAGGCACACAATAACAGTAACAACATTGCTTTTATGTTTAACTTATATTTCTAATGTTGTATATGTGATTGTAAATATTTCTAAATTTGCAAATAGATCTATATGAAGGAATATTTTAAATATTTCTAAATCTGTACATATACATGCAAATCAGCATATGCAAATCTGGGCAATCTCTTCTCTTTTTTGGTGATATATTGGCTCTTTCCCAGCAATGCATAAATTGCCACCCCAACTCTTGTTCTACTGGATCTTGTTAACTAAGGAAAGAGAGACATCATCATAGCTGTACTCTTCATTGCTGATATATCACAAATGAACAAAAATGTCTTTTATGCAACTGCCCATTATTTACAGAAAGAAACAGTTCTTTGTGTATTTTCTTAAGAAATTGCAGGTCCATTGGCTTTTGAACCCTGGCCATTCATTGTATGAACAAGATTTGAGAATGCTTTTCAACATCCACCCTGTCAACCGTGATTGTCTTTATTTTAAATTTTACTTTCAGTGTTGAAAGCTGAAAAAGCATTATAGGTTCAAGCCTGCTGAACCTGTAATGTTGGCTCTAAAGCTCCAGTCAATGAGATTTCATTTAATGGCATATTGATGATGGTCGAAGGGGCTAGAAACATCTGGTGTGCTAGGGTGGGGGAGAGGAGAAACAGATAATTATTAAAGGGAGACAAGAGAAAACACTGTTTGATTTAAAAACAACAACAACCAAACCATTTTCATTTGATAGAATCTTCTTCATTTTGGGTCTGTAGGGATATAATCCTGGAATCCCTATGGTTTGCTAATGATTACTTTATTTATTCCTGCTGAGAAATGTTTCAGTGGCAAAAAAAAAAAAAAAAAAAAAGTTATGAACCAAGGCAAAGAGTTCCTCTGGCATGCGCAAGTGCATTAAAGTGAAACTGATATGCACAATAGCATTAAAAGAAGCACTTTCTCATCCCTGACCATTAAATGCCTTTCTGAATAGAAAGGTCTTACAATATTCCAAGATGCTTTGGGTTGTACCCCATAATAATTCACATACGGGACAAAACCCTATGTCAGCCCTTGATAGAATATATATTTTGAAAGAAATGAGGCCCTGTCTACATGGGCTAAATAAAATTGCCTCCCCCAATCCACTTGGCAGGAAGATTGGATGATGCAGTGCCTATTCCCCAAGTCTCGTGTGAACAAAGCAGATAATGTCCAGCCCGTTCAGCACAAAACTGGCAGGTACCCCTTTTAAAATGGAGTAAAAAAATCTCCTTACTATTTGCTCCAAATTTTCCCAGAAGATCTGGAGCCCTCCATTGTGACTGTTCACACATGTGTCCTGCCGTACCATCAGGTATTGCTGCTGCCATTACTTACTCAGAGGTCAAAATGAGATGACCAGCAAGACATGTGTGCATAGGAGGATGTGTGTGCAAACAGCTGCTTGATGTTGCAATGGAGGGCTCCAGGTAAAAGGGGGGGGGGGTTGAGACAGCTCCAGAGCCAAGATATTCTGGGGTGCTTCTGGAATATCCTGGCCCATGCAGACACACCTAAGTATATCTGACTCACCATTCTGCAACTGATCTGTTACTCTGTTTTAATGACTAATGTGCCTACTGTACTTGGAACTAATCAACATGATTCCAGTCAAGATGTGGCAAAGTGGACTATCTTAGAAAGCATGTGAACATGGATTCATTCACTAACTCATCTAAATAAATTATCTCAATCAGTGCCACTCAAAGTTATGTTCCTTGGACCAGTGTCAGTTCTTGAGGCATTGGTCGCTG
Organism: Phrynosoma blainvillii; assembly: GCA_026167975.1. NCBI lineage: Eukaryota > Metazoa > Chordata > Lepidosauria > Squamata > Phrynosomatidae > Phrynosoma > Phrynosoma blainvillii. The sequence goes on along the minus strand of JANUYF010000001.1, from coordinate 17,166,863 downwards.
GTGCCAGGAGGGTTTCCAGAAAAGAAAGAACCACCTTTGGCCAATGGGGAAAAAAGATGATGCCAGTCCTTGGCACACTGGAAGAAAGTAATTGTCGATCCCTCAGTTCAGATATCCTGAGAAGCACTGATGCAGATGAATTCAAGACTGGTGTACAAAGCTGAGATGTGTAAAAATCTGTTATTTATTTGAGGAATGTTGGAAACCAGCTTATATTAAATCAAAAAGTTGATTTTGTATAGACTAGTATCTTCTACTCCTCACACAGCATCAAGACTGCTGTTGGGAACATCTTGTAGATGACACTGAGTTGGAAGGAATTGCACTGGTTTCCAATGCATGTCTGATCTCAATTTAAGGTTCTGGTGATGGCATGTAAAATCCTAAATTGACAAGGATGTTGATAATTGAATGAATGCTTCACCCTATATATACCTCTCAAGAACTAAGATCTGCTGGGGATGCCTTTGTCTGTGTTCCACCAGCAGGAAAAATACATTATGAACTCTGATTGTCGAATGTCCTCCCTGTGGAGGATAGAGTTCTGTAGGTGCCATGGACTGCCAAGAAGACAAATAAATGGCACCTACACAACTCTATCCTCCACAGGGAGGACATTCAACAATCAGAGTTCATAATGTATTTTTCCTGCTGGTGGAACACAGACAAAGGCATCCCCAGCAGATCTTAGTTCTTGAGTCCCCATTTATTTTCTCCCTAGGGAAACTGTCATACTTTGGATGTATCATGAGAAGAAAGGACCTGTTAGAAAAGAGAATAATGTTTGGTAAGGTAGATGGTAGTAGGAAAAGAGGAAGACCACTTCACCAGTGGATAGATTCGATCAAATAAGCCACAGCCCTGAGTTTGCAAGGCCTGAGCAGAGCTATTAATAACAAGGAGACTTAGGGCCTCGGCAGACGGCTAATAGAGCCGTCTCCGAGGCCAGGAAGAGGAGGGGCAGCCGCACGAGCAGCGCCCCTTCCTCTTCCTGAGGTCGCCCCTGGAAGCGCCAGCCATCCGGACGGCCGGGGCTTCCGGGTTGACCTCACGCCGCGGCGACCGCACGCGCCACTGCGTTTGAGTCAGAGAAAGTGCGCCCGCCGCTTTTGGGGCGCACTTTCTCTGAAATCTAAAAGGAGCGCCAATTTGGCGCTCCTTTTAGATTCGCCGGGGAGGCGCCGCGGTGAGGCTGTCTTGGCCCTGCGGCACTGCGGACCAGGGCGTCTTGGACGCCCTCATCTGCATCCCCCCTTAGAGGTCTCTCTTTCATAGGGTCACCATAAGTCAAAGTTGACGTGGTGGTAATTAAGAACAACAAGGTCTACTGTACCATTTGATGGCACAGACAGACTGTGACCCATCCAATATTTGAAGGGGTGTCACATTGAGAATGGAGCAAGCTTGTTTTCTGCTGCTCCAGAGAATAAAATACAGAACAATGGATGCAAGCTACAGGAAAAGAGATTCCACTTCAACATTAGGAGGAACTTCCTGACAGTGAGAGCTGTTTGACAGTGGAACACTCTCCCTCAGAGTGTGGTGGAGTCTCCTTCCTTAAAGGTCTTTAAAAAGAGGTTGGGTGGCCATCTGTTGGGGATGCTTTGATTGTGATTTCCTGCATGGCAGGGGGTTGGACTGGATGGTCCTTGTGGTATCTTCTAACTCTATGATTTTATGATTCTATGATTCAATTCCTTCATTGTTGCATGTTGGAAGCAGAACCCCAAAGTACCTAGAGAGCATCTAGACATCCTTGAATTCTCTATAGAGAAACCTTTATCTTATTTGCATCCCTTATAACACCTTATCATTTACAGCCAATCTTCCCTAAATGAGGACAGTTAAATCAAACTCCAAGACCCAGAAAGAGCTGCCATCGCTTCCAATTTGTCCCAATCTGGGACTGTATGGGAAATGAAACAAAATCGTTTTGTTTTTACATGAGCCAAACAAAAATGTTGATGTCTTGACTTATTTTTGCCTCAGTTGTTCTTGCACACTGTTTGATGATGATGATGATGATGATAACAGCAACTTTTCTCCTCTAGTCTATCCACCTGTTAACAATTCAGTGGGGGCACCTGATGCTTAGACCCTGCAATTGCCTGGCATCCACATACAACTAAATGCAAAATTCCCATTGCAAAACAGCCTTCCTTCTAAAATCAGTACATTTCTGGTATAATTTTACTATTTATTCATATTAAGATCCAAAAGCTCATTCCCTGCAATAGCAATAGGTCTTCATATTCACTTGCATTTTATTGCTAGTAGTATTATTTTAAGAATTTCTGTAAGGTGACACTTTGACTCTATAATGCAGTAAAAGACAAACAAACAAGCAAAATACTAGTAATAATACTCTTTTGAGCGGTGGCTCAAGTGGTTAAGATGCTGAGTCTGTTGATTGCAAGACTGGCAGGTTGGCGGTTCAAGGCCCAGGTGCTGCATGATGGGGTGAGCTCCCATCACTAGTCCCAGCTTCTGCCAACTTAGAAGTTCGAAAGCATGCAAATGCAAGTAGATAAATAGGCTTCACTTCGGTTCTGTGCAATCATGATCACAGAGTAGTCTCTGACAATGCTGGCTCTTCAGCTTAGCCCCTATGGTTGGAAACAACTTGACAACCTTGTCAACAGGGGATACCTTTAGTCTTACCTTTAAGTTTAATAAACTCTGGACTGCAGGATCATAATAGCTCAATAAGGGTGTGAGTCTGTTTTGTGAAAATCAAAGGGAGATTTCTGGTGACTGCAGAGCCTGAATTTCCTTTGCATTTAAATAGCTTCATACTGCAGTCATCTGTTAGATTTGTATGTATAAAAGTCTATAGGGAGTTAAAGGAGAGGAATGGAGTATCTTCAACAGAGTACTCATTGAGTTTTAGCTGCTGTAGCTACTATCCCATCTCTTTGTCCTATCAATGTGGTTTTATTTCTCTTTTTATGGGTCAACCATTTATTCACTTCTGTGTCTGTGCATATGTTTTAAATGATTCATATTGATAGAACAAATACATCCTCCCCTCAGTGATGAAAGGATCTTTAAGGAGTATTTTTTTTTTTTGTATTATGAAATGTGAGTGGTTTTTAGGGATGTAATTCATCGCTAATTTTTCCCCCTGAAAGAAATAATGAGTAATTTTAGCAATTTTCTTCCCTCTATGAGCAAGTCTTTCAAAACTGCACCATTTTTTAAATGAAAACTATTCATAATTTGTAATTTATTCTGCACAAAATTCAAACAAGGCTGTGTAGGAAACATTTTCTGCACTTAAAATTATATTCCTGAACAAAAATATCATTTTCTGCACTGCAATTGATATTTCTGCACAGATATACAATTTCCTACAGCATCATTTTCTGCACAGAAAATTCTGTTTGTGAATTAGGACCCGACTACAGGATTTACTGTGTAGGAAACTGCATTTTCTTTATAGTAAATAATATTTCTGTGCAGAAAATGTTTTCTGTGCAAAACCACCACATACAAATTTTCTGCATACTTTATCAAAAAATTTGAGGAAGTCACAAATAGTAAGGATCCTCATCAGTCCAGGATTCTTCTAGTCAAGGTTTCTCAACAGTAAAGAAACATTGTTTTCAGCCATTTGAGGGGAATATTTTTCAAATATTCTTTCTATCCCTAGAACTTTATGTTGCACAGTTTGTAAATGTCCATGGCTGAAATTCTCCATTAGAGGCTATGATGTATAACTTTTCAAAGATGGAAGTACATTGCTGTCATAATACCCACCCATGCTAGTAAATTGCGATGATGCACAATGGAGCACCATGCAAGATGTGCAAATATGTTCATCTGAATCTCTCATCTCTTCTTTGTGACAGTGCACTGACTCTCTAGTCTTGTATTTCAAAACCATTAGTTCAAGTCATAGTCTCTGGTATATCAGAAAACAAGCTTGGTCCATCTTCTACAAGACATTCCTCTTAATCTTTTCTTCCCTCAGCTAAACATATTCAGCTCCCTAAGCCACAGGGCTTAGTTTCCAGAACTTACAGTATCCAATATCCTTCTTGAACTGGACACAGTATTCCAGGTGAGGTTTGATAAAAGCAGAATAGAGCTGGGTTTTGACTTCTATTAGTTTGGGGGCTATATTCCTACTGATGCAGCTCAAAATTGCATTGACTTTGTTTCCCATGCACACAATAGGAAAAATGTGTAAAAAATGTACATGGATTTCCATGTGATTTCCCCCATCCCCAAAGTGACTCAACCAGATTTGAAAGAAGGACAGAAATAAATGCAACAAAATTGAGACTACAAAATTTATATATACAGTCAGCACTCCTTATCCACAATTTTTTTATCCATGGATTCAAGCATACAAAATACTTTAAAAATATACAGATATATATAGGCAAACCTTGATTTTTCCCTTTTATATAAGGGACACCATTTTACTATGCCATTATATTTAATGGGACTTGAACATCCACGGATTTTGGTATCCACTGGGGGTCCTGGAACCAAAGCCCAGAGGATACCAAGGGCCCACTGTACCTTACTGGAGCAGAACTGGATAGCTGAACCCAGCTGCCATTTTAATTTCCCACAGTTGCCCAAATGACCTTATGTAAGGAGAATTGTGGAAAATTTAAAGGCAGGTGGGCCCTTGTGCTCCTGGAAGACCTCCTCCACCTGATGTCTCCTGCCACCACTGGATAAGACCACCATGGCTCATCACCAGAGGATGAGATCCACCAGAAAACGGATGTGATCCAAAATGAAGATAGTTATTATGGTCTACTGTGTGTCAAATTCACTAAAGGCTATTGGATTTGATGATAGTGGATGGTGAATCTTCTCTGGTTTTTAGCCTGAACTTTAAAGTAGCTATGCAAAGTACTGACTCTCTTTGGGGAGTTATCCAAAGTTTCGAACCTTGTTCTTCAAGTAGATTCAGCACCTTGGATAGATCATAGATCTGAATCCTGGAACAAGATAGAACCAAACCTGTTTTCCTGCAGAAACAGAACTACCACTCTCACCATCAGTGATATCTGAGACACCAGCTGCTACTATCTATAGTTGGAGAATCTCTTCCAGACCTACCAAGTGCTCCAGATGCTCCAGAATCCATGCCCTGCAGAGGAAGAGATTTCTAAGATGGTTCTGCTCGGGCTAACTTAGAAAAATGCTTGCAATTCTTTAGAATTGTGTCCCTTGGTTTCAGGGACTTTTCCTCCAGAAAAATAAGCTGACATGGTTAGAGTTGCATTTGGCATGTTCCTTCCTTCCTGGCATGTAAAAGTTGAAGGCCTTCTGATAGCAAGAAGCAGAAGGTCAGTTCTGGTGCCTACCCAGCAAATATAATGTAAATGTCTAGTCAGGAAAATGAGTTGGATAGAAAGTTGCTCTGGCACATGCACAATGTAAGTTGACCCAGCACCTTTTATATTAGACTGCATGAGTACTGAACTCAGGCTTCCCAATCTGTTCAGATCCTGATCTCTGGAGGCGTAGGATAGAAATGCATTTCTTTCAATAAAGTTGTGTCCTTGATTCACAAGCATGGCCCTCTAATTTCTCCTGGAATGACTGGGGAAGGCAATTCTCCTCCAAATATTGTTTGCCAAGAATGATGGGAGTTCTAGTCCAACATCTAGAAGGAAACTAGTTTCCCACCACAGTCCTCATGATGATTTTCTGGAAACTGAACACAGAATTTTCTGCTTGCAAAGCGTATGGTCTGGCAATGAGTTATAGCCCCTCCCCAACACTTGGCTAGAAGGGACTGTCATTGCTGAGTCATGTGAATTTCCTTGGAATGGCTTACTTCCCAAATAACAAGCTGTATCATCTATTGTGTGCAGAGAAGTGTTTGTTTAAGTACTGGAGGTTATCCCAGTGGCAAGTTCATCCTTATTTGACAATAATGAAGCATAAGTTTGATGTGTTTGCTTCAGTGAAATTGCCATCTGGTAAATAATATGTTTTGTGAGTGTTTATGACAATCATGATTTAAGCCAAAATTGACTTTTTTGTGATTGCTGCAAATAACACTTGAGAGTCCTGACTTAGTTTGATATTTCCCCCCTCTTTGTTGAATTGACTAAATTTATTTTGAGAAGCTTCCTGTATTTATATATATTAAAAGAAAAAAGAAAAGAAAGAGAAGGCTTTTTGCAAAATGTAAAGCTCACATTTTCAAAAGCAATAATTACTGCTGATTACACGGTCTTTCTACTTGGCTTGTGAAGGAGGAGGAAAAAATAAAGTTGTTTATATAACTGTAAGTGCTGATGTTGATACACAGGCTTTGCCTTTTGGCTGGTTCAAGCTGAACAGTCTTTGGAATCTGAAAAACTGAAGGTTGAAGTTTGACCTTCCTGGGGACCAAACCAATCAGTATCCAGGTGAACTGATTCTTTGTGACTTTCTGTAATCAAACACACATGCTGAAGGAGAAAACACGACATGTATGGAACCACAGGCCAAGTCCAGAGGGATCCATATTGTGCTTAATCTATCCATATTCTTTTTCAGAGCAGGACTCAAAAGTAAATGGTGGTAAATATTCTCCTGGTTTGCAAAAGGAAATGGCTGTTCATGATGCTGGTTGGCTGCCACCGTCTGACCTCATCAAGACTTCTTTATTCAACCTTTCATCTTCAGACCTCCCTCCTTCTTTCTTCTTTCTCCCTCTCTTTCAAAGTAACATTATAGACCAGAAGTGGGCAAAGTCTAGGATATGGGACTGTTTTGGGGATACACAACAGCTCTTCAGATTTCCCCCACAAATTTTGGGATTCATTTTTACTAAATCAGTTGATAGTCTCCCTTGGAGAGAGGGGACTTTCTTTATCGGGATGCCTTTAAAAAGACATTGGATGGTTATCTCTCAGGAGTATTTTAGCTGTATATCCCTGCATGGCAGAGAATTGAAGTTGATGGCCTTTGTGGTCCCTTCCAGTTCTCTGATCCCTACCTCTGTGCTAAAGTAAGAATCACATTATTTGCTTGCATCTGAAGTTGACTTATATGGCATCAGATCAGTGATCCATTTTGCTAACTACTGTCTACAAACAACTACTACTATTTTGGTAGTAGTCTCTTCCAAACTGTTACCTGGTTCCTTTTTGCTAATGATGCCAGGGATTAAAATTTGGCCTTGCCTTCCATTTTTTTTTTTTTGGGGGGGGGGAAGTATTAATGGAATCACACATTATCTCTCTTGATAAAAGTCCTTTGATCATTTTAAGACAATTACAAGGCCACAATCCTAGTGGAACTTTATATTAGTGTAATCATGGGATGGGGGCCAGTAGGGTGGAGTGGTTTGAATGTTGAACCAAGACTCTGAGAGACCAGGGTTCAAATCCATGCTCATCCATGGAAACCCACTGGGTGAGCTTGGGCAAGTCATGCTCACTCAGCCTCAGAGGAAGGCAAAGGCAGCCCCTCTCTGAAGAAAGTCTGCAAGAAATCCCCATGATAGGTTTGGTTTAGGGTCACCATTATTTGGAAATGACTTGAAGGCACTCAACAACAACAACAAATATTCATGGATTATGATAGTTAAGGTGTGGGCCATTGCAACAGGCTGGAAGGCCCCACTGGGTCCCATGACATCTTGTACTCTGCCATTGTCCCTAGGGACCATGGAAACATTTTTGCCATATTGTGAAAGGAGGTACAGTATGCAAGTACCTCCTTATGCAAGACGTTTGTTGAGTGGTACAAAAGCTGCTGGCCAGAATTGGCACACAGCTCTGACCATGACCTAGATAACCACACATGGGCTGCAGAAATGCATTGGGGAAGCTTCTTCATGCCCCTATTAACCTAGCCATCTTCTCCAACAGCCCAGGTTCTGCACAAGTGGGCTGGTAGAACATGATATTGTACCAGCTTTATTTAGAATCTCAGCTTGTGTCTTGAGCAGAAGCAGAACTAGGGGAAATCTGCCTTTTTTCTGACCAATAAATAAATAAATAAATAAATATTATAAAAGTGTTTATCTCTCCCTATATAAAAAGATATCAGGGCATACAATCCATAGGAGCCATTAAAAATAAATTTTTAACATTGTTAAGAGACATTTAAGCAGCCTAAAACATTTTAAGCAATACAACACTTTAAAAAAAAGTCAAAATTATTTAAAACCCTGTGCATGAATGAATTGGATAGAATCATCAGATCCTAAAGGTTTTAATAAAAGTTTGGCACTGGAGTGAGTCCGAGGTTGGTCCCAATAGGGTCTCCAAGGAAGGGCACTCATTGGCTGGGACCCTGTAAAAGAAAAGACCCTCTTCCTCATATTCCCACAGTGTATTGCTTCCATTGATATAAAAAAGATGAAGCCCCCCCCCCAGCACTTCTTAATCCTCTGGCAGACATATATAGGGAATGGTAGCGAGTATTGATGCACTAGTCTGATTAGACAGGAGGTACACTGGCAGCAGTATAAATCCTTTAAAAGCAATATAACATGGTTTCTTTAAGTCTAGCTATTGTGTTTTTGCTCATTATAGCTTCTACATTGCCTTCAAGGGCAACCCCAAATAGAGCATGTTGCAGTAGTCTAATCAGGAAGTTACCAGAAAATGAGCTACTGTGGTTATCCCAACCACAAATAGTGGTAGACAACTCCTTTGTATAATGCCATTCCTGATCTGAGCAGGATGAGAATCTCACTCTGAAACAGGTGTCGTGCAATACCTCTTGGAGGTTACAAAATCGAACCTACTATCTCTCTATCAGTCTCATAAGCTCCCTCACTCCTCCAGCATGGTTATAAGGAGTTTAGAAGCTTCCATTTCTGCTTCAGATTAGCCACAATTGGCTCTGTTGTCTGAACACAGACAAACTGTGGTCTATCTTAACTATGATTAGTAGAAATAAGGTAATATCATATAACAGTTTATATAGCTGGTTTGTTTCACTTATTAAGAATAGTAATCGCTTCTTGACCTTTTGGCTAAGATCAAGTGTGAAGAATAGCCACATTTGGGATTTGGAATGACAGACTAAACTACAGGAGGCCTTTATTATTATAAAATGGCAAAATCTTATAATTTTTTTTGTAATTTATATATTTCTTGCATCAGTATGTAGAGATCTTGTAGCATACAAGATCTCTCTACATACTGATTCTACAGGCTACCACAGCTATATCTTTCTATTTCTTGCATGTTTTTGATCTGTGAATGGTTGAATTTGTGGATAAGGAATCTGTGGCAACAGAGGGCTGACTGTGTAGCTTAGTGATGGCAAAACTTTAGGGGCTGAGTGCCCAAACTAAAAGGCCTTCCAGAACTGGGTGTTACCCAGTGCTGGGGTTGGGACTTCCACCTTACAGGGGTGGGACCTCCAGGGCAGGACCTCTTCCCCCACCCTCCTGGGCCTTCAGCTGCCTCTCTAGAGATAGCTGAAGGCCTGGGGGGGGGTGAGGGGGGAAGAACAGGTATGTGGCTGTTCCTCCTTCTCCCCCATGACATCCTCAGCCTTCAGATGCCTCCAGAGAGGCAGCTGAAAGCCTGGGAAGGCCAGACTCATGCCTCTTCCTCCTTCTCCTTGCCCTCTGCATGCCAGGGAGAACGGCTTTGCATGCCATCTCTGGCGCGCATGCCATAGGTTCGCCGTCATGGGTATAGCTATTCTAGAACAGAAGTGGATAATACTTATGCCTTCACAACCTTACCAGGAGATACATTTAGACAGGGATCATACAAACCTGTGATCAGTTCTGGGAGGGAGAAGTGAAGTTCACTTAACTTCAAAATGCTAAATCATAGTTATGTCTGAAGCACTCAATGGAGGGATGAGGGCAGCAGCTTGATAGGGACAGACACCAGTAAATAGGGGTATATGTGAGTGCCTCCCCTACAATGTGGATGATGCCAGCTGTGGATGATGGGAACTGGGTACCAAGTTGGGGAAGGGTGTCATCTGATAATAGCCCAAGAGAGCTAAGAGTAAAAGAAAGTCAGACAACTAAAAGGATTTTGATTAAAAACTAAAAGTGCTTTCTGCACTTCCTTCCAGCATGCATGCCGATAAATGCTTTAGCTGTAAAAAAGCACTCCAGGAATAAATGCCGCTTAATAATGTTTGTTTATTATTATTTTTTAACTTAAAGAAAGCAGTATCTCAATTATGTATCAGCCTTAGGTAGGTGGAGTAGCGAGGACCCTTGTTAGCAGCTTTAGGATTTAATGAAGGGCTTTGAAGGGAATTCGAAAGCTAAGTTGCACTTGACATTTTGATGTTCTCTGCACTTGGTAATGGGAAATATATTTCCCCCCCTTAAATTAAAAAAGTGTCTATCTTCTGATAATGGGGATGTTAGGCCATGGGTAGCTGCTGAATGGAAGTGATTAGTGCTTTGAATATCATGCTAGAGACAGATCCTCAGAAAAGTAACGAGCAAAATACAGGCAAGAAGTATAGCCTTCCAGAAGTTGTTAGACTGTCATTGTCATTAGGTCTATTCAGCATAGTCAGTGGCAAGGGACAATGTGACTAGCAGTCCAGCAGCACCTGAGAATCACACTTCCCCACCTCTGGACATAAAATTCAAATAATGTGAGACCTGAACTGAAAAAAAGCCATCAGTGTTTTGTTTTTTTTAAAACCATTTCTACTTTGTTGTTGTCAAGTGCCTTCAAATCATTTGTGATCTATGGCACCCCTAAGGTAAACCTATCACTGGTTGTTGTTTTTTGGGCAAGTTTTCTTCAAAGGACATTTGCCATTGCCTTCCTCTCAGGCTGAGAGAGCTTGACTTGCCCAAGATCAATCATTGGGTTTCAGTGGCTAAGCAAAGATTCAAACTGTGGTCCCTCAGTGTCCTAGGCTGCATCTCCACTGCCAAAATAATTCAGTTTGGCACTGCTTTAACTGCCAGGACTCAATGCTATGGGAATCTGGGTTTTCTAGTTTTTTGAGATATTTCGCTTTCTCTGACAGAGAGCCCTGGTGCGGTGCCACAACAAACTACAAATCCCATGATTTCATAGAGTGGAATCATGACATTGAAAGTGATGTCAAACACTGCAGTGCAGATGCAGCCCTAGTCCAACACTCAAACCACTACACCATGCTGGCTCCTTATTTTCTACTTAGGTGGGGCAAAAGTCCTTATTTCCCTCACATAACCCCCTCTTTCTCTTTCCTTTAATTTTTCCCAATAAAAGCTTCCACATTCAGGGATGCAGCTTTGCAGCTGGGAGTGGGGAATGAGAACATTGTTCCTTCCAAATATGAATTCTGCCACCCAAAATGAAATTTTCCTTCAGTCCTGAAATTTCTACCATTGCACAAACTGAAAACTTCAGGTGAGCATTTAGAAATGCAGTTTACGCATCCAAAGAATAGGGGAAGGCAAAGTTATCATGGCATTCAAGCAATTCTAGCAAAAAGAAGAGTTCTAGGACTGAACAATTTTCAGTGCCTCACTCTTTGCAATGCTAGAAAATTGGGGACTGAAGGAAAATCTATTGGGAAGTCAGAATAATTATTTGGGAAGGCAATGTTCTCATCATGCTCCCTATGTACCTACATCCTTGCCCACACACTGCTCACAGAAGTGCTCAAATTTTCCTGTAGGTTCCTATTGCCTATTAATCATAGAATGGTGTAGAAGTAACTCTGTGTTGCATCCTGATGCTCTGCTGTTACAGAGACTAGGACACAGAGCAATGGATTCAAAGTACATAAAAAAGGCTCCACCTAAATATTAGGAAGAAGTTCTTGATAGTAAAAACAAACTGATGTGCATATTTTACAGATGATGGACATTGTAGTGTCATTAATACAGTGGCCAGCATGGGAGATATACGTTGATATACATAGCTGGTATACATGAAGGCTGGCCAAACTTTTAAGATCTTAGGGCAGGGGTAGGCAACCTTTCCCCTTTAAGGGCCGAGGGACTTCAGCTCCCAGAAGCCTCAGCCATGTTGGCCAATAGTCCCATGTTGGCCAATAGCTCCTGGGATTCTGGGAGCTGAAGTCCCTCGGCCCTTAAAGGGGAAAGGTTGCCTACCTGTCTTAGGGGAAGTTCTTTTCTCTGACACACCACCTTCACAGGCAGGCTTGGTGAGAAGAAGACCTCTGTGGCTGTGGCCCACTCACATTGCACAATTATAGCACTATGATTCCATTTTAAATGCCATGGCTGTATCCTATAGAATCCCAGGGTTTTAGTTTGGTGAGGCACTAGAGCTTTCTGGCTGGGAATTCTAAATGTCTCCCCCACAAAACTGCAAATTCCAAGTTTTTATAAGATGGAACTAGGTGAAAGTGGAATCATACTACTATAACTGTTGATGTGAATCTGCCTTTAGATATCCTGGGAGCTTTCTGAGTTGAATCCTGAAGAACGAAAAACTTGAGCAAGCCATGCTAATGCATGTTTGATATGTTCATTCTTAAATCCACGGCAGTCCACAAAAGGGGTTGGTTGTGGAACAAAACTGGGATACTAATTTTGTAAGCAAGAGGATCAGAAAATCAGAGGTCTGATGTGTACTGCAGAAATAATGCAGTTTGATGCTGCTTTTAACTGTCATGGCTCCATCCTGTGGAACTCTGGGATTTTTTATTTGTAGTGGCACCAGAGGTGTCTGACAGAGAAGGCTAAATAACTCATCAAACTACAAATCCTAGAACTCCATAGCATTGAGCCATGGCAATTAAAGTGCTGTCAAACTGCATTATTTCTGCAGTGCAGATTAGAGCAAGGCTTCTCTTCCAAGGTCTGACAAAAAATAAGGACTCTCCCTGGTCAATCAGGACAATTGGGGCACATGATGTAGTTGTCAAGTGAGCATCTTTAACATTAAGCATTGCCCACTCTTACCTTAGATGCTCCTGTGGAACAATGATCATTCCTATAAAGCTGCCCATTGTATGCCTTTTGGCAGGCTGACGTTCACTGTCACTGGAGCCAGTGAGGCACACTTTCCACACTTGAGACATGATAACTCATTTCGACATGCTCCTGTTCATGTGTCCCAATAATACCCCACTCCAAGTTCCTCTTCTGTTTAGGATCCAGGTTTGTTTTCATGCATTGCATAAGTCTGCAGCTACCCTTAAAAAGCAGGGAGTGGGGGTGCAAGAGAGGCACGTTTGTCGAAATGTGACCTCTTTAAGTTAGTTTTTATGCATCAAAGCTACTTGACATTTGCCAAAACAAATTTGAGTCCCTTTGGAGGGATTTTTTTGTGACAAAAACACCATTGATCTGACAGCTGGCTCTCAAGGGAAGAGATATTGTAGCTGGCAGTAAGGACTTAATGCTTCTAAAGTCCTCCTTTAGCAGGAGTCCCAAGGCATAATGTCTAGGCCTGGGCAAAAAGAAGGGAAAAGGGTGGGAGGGGAAGGGAGGAAAGAAGGAGAAGGAGAAGGAGGGGTGAAAAACAACAACTACAATGCCTGGGTTGGCACAGTGGCAGCTGGGAGTTGACACTGTTATGAAAAACTGCAACTGTTGATCAGTGAATTGTTACGCCGTTGATGACAGCCTTGCAAATTAATTCTGAAATTAACTGAGGGGACTTGGAGAGGTCCCACTGTTTATCTGAAGGAAAGAGAAAGGAGGAATGTAAAAATTACCAGTGAAGCAGAAATGGAAATGGTTCTGTGGTTTTCTGCAGCCAAACAGCTGGCCAAGTCTTGGAGATGCGGGGGTCTTTGGAAATTGGCATCCACCAAAGGAAAAGGAATGGCTGAAGAGGAGGCAGAAAACAGGAGGGAGAAAAAGTCCCACGGCATTGGTGAGCCGCATTCCAGTCTGCGTTGCAGACTCAAACAGGTTGAATGTTTTTTTTCCTCATTCCACAAGAAGCCCCAGGAATTGGAGTTCTGTGAAAAGGCAGGACATTCTCGGGACAGAGATGAAACTATAGCTCCAAAAAATTGTGTGTGTGATACTTAAACTATTTTTTTAAAAAAATAATAATACAGTGGAAGGATGTGGTATGGATATGGCATAAATCATTATCTGGGACATGACACTTAACAGGCAAGAGCCTACTACTTCAGAGAGTTACTGTTTTTGTTTCCTGGATGGCTTCAGATCACAAATGGGAATCATGTGGCCCTCCAGATGTTTTTTGACTGCAAGTCCCAGTAGTCCTAGCCACCACAGGTGTGAAATGCTGGAGCAGCAATCCAATAGTAGAAGGAGGACCTCTCCTTTAGATGGTAGAACTGGGAGGTAGTCTTTAGATTAGGCTAAAGACAGGCCTTAGATGCAGCATTGAGGGGAACATGTTACCATTGCTATTGCTTTTGTTTGTACACCATCCCTTAGCAAAATTCTAGGTTCAGGTTTGTGTAGTGTGAAGCCAGAGGAGAAATAGCATGATGTAGTGGTCTGAGACAAGGACTCTGGAGATCAGGGTTTGAATGTCCTTTCAGCCATGGAAACCCATTGGGTGACTTTGGGCAAGTCTCATCCTCAGAGGAAGGTGAAGGCAGACCCTCTCTGAACAAACTGTGCCTAGAGTATCCCAGGACAGGTTCACCTTAAAGTCACTATAAATCAGGAATGACTTAAAGGCACTCAATAACAAAAATACCCAAGGCTGGAATCCCATGCACACTTACATGAGAGTAAGGGGGGTTGCAGACTGCCAGAAATAGTGTGAATTCAGTCCACTTTTAGGGTTAGGGTTAGAGTTAGGGAACCATGGGAACTGTATTTTATTGTGGCATCAGAGTTGTCTGACAGAGAAGGCTCAATGTCTCAGAAAAATAACAGTTCCCATGATTCCCTAGCACTACTCCTAACCCTAAAAGTGGACTGAATTCACACTATTTCTGGCAGTCTGCAACCCCCCTATGACCCATTGGATAAGATGTAACTTGCATACTAGTAAGCATGCATAATATAGTGGTGCTTATTTGTAAGCTGAGACACCTTCAGTCTAAATCAGGGGTAGGCAACCTTTCCCCTTTAAGGGCCAAGGGACTTCAGTTCCCAGAAGCCTCAGCCATGTTGGCCAATAGTCCCATGTTGGCCAATAGCTCCTGGGATTCTGGGAGCTGAAGTCCCTCGGCCCTTAAAGGGGAAAGGTTGCCTACCCCTGGTCTAAATCTTAACTTTCCTGACCCCTGGTCCTTGTACATGTGCAATGGGGAGATTATGGTCCTGATTTATTGAAAGGTTTTGTTGTTATTGTTCTGGGGCTTCAAATCAGGTCTAATTTACAGCAACTCTGTCATAGGGTTTTCTTGGCAAGATTTAATTGGAGAAGGATTGTCATTTCCTTACTGTAAGGCTGAGAAAGTGAGTTGCCTGAGGTCAGCCACTGGGTTGACATAGTTGACAAAGGATTCAAACTCTGATTTCCAGAGTCCTAGTCCAACACTCAGACCATTGCACTGGTTCCCATGCATAAAGGTTTAATGTATGTATTATTGAGATGATGAGTGTAAACTGCTTTGAACATTCAAAAAGTGTCTCATGAACTCTTCCTTCTGTAGCCTTTTGTTTCCTGTGTCTTTTAGTTTTGTTATTCTTTTTTTTCTTTCTTTTTTGTTTTTAGTGTGAAGACGAGTTCTAAAGTCAAGGACATTCAGAATTCAAGCCTGCTGATTACTGTATCTGTTTTTCCTTTTTTTTAAAAATGAAATAAACATATGTATTGTTGCATTCATTCTAGCTAGAAAATGGTTCAGTGTCTCTCTGGTATCCTTCTTCCTTTTTACACAACCTCTGATTTACCAGTACAAAAGAACTTCCATACAAACATGAGAATTTATGCATTTCTTTACTGGATCAGACAAAGGTTTCTCTAGTCCACCATTATTTTACCAACAGGAATCTTCTAGTACTTCTGGTAGCTTAGTGGCAAGATGGGAAGGACACTGCGCTTTTTGTTAGACATTTGCAGTTGCCTTACTTCCTGAGACATGACAGTTCTGTCTATCCATAATTTGGTTCTTGCAAAGATGGTTATCAGAGATCTCCAGGATCAGATAAAAGTTTCCTTCTCCAAGAGGAAACAAACAAGGTTAGTTTAAAGTCAAAATTTATGGTTGGATCTAGGCTCCACAAAGCAAGGCAATTTGGATCACATTTCCAGAGTCTGCTGACACAAAGCTATGGACACGATCAATGGCCCCCTCTTGCATTTTATAATTCCAACCCAAGTAAATACAACAGCATCACACCACTGTTGTTATAATATCTATATCCCATGTTTCCCCCCAGTTCGGACCACAAAGCAGCTTATAACAATTAAAACAAACCTAGCTAAAATTTCACCTTATACAATTTTTTTTTAAAAAAAGTAATTAAACTATCAATAACATTAAAGTCAGTTACAAATATAAGCATTAAAAAGAAAACAGGAGAGCTCCCACAGATTATGGAAGGCTGGTTCTCCTTGAGCAATCAGCCCTTAAAGCCCTGCCAAAATAGCCCATAGAAGGCTACCAAGGAGGGCACAAGTCTAACATCTATAGAAAGGGAGTTCCCAATCCTGGGAGCAGCTGCTGAGAAGGCCTTTCTCTTTTTTTCTACCAGGGGTACCTGTGTGGATGTTGGGACAGAGAGATCCTTCTTAGAAGATCTCAAAACATGGGCAATTTCATATGGGAAAATAAGGTTCTTCAGATAACCTGGACCTGAACGGTATAGGGCTTTATAAGTCATAGATAGCACTTTGAATTGTGTCTAGAACTGGACCAGCAGCCAATGGATCTGGAGCAATAAGGGCGTCATGTGCTCTCTGTAACCAGTCTCAGTTAACCATGCCTCTAGCCAAGGGCTGCTCCACAATGGAATGAGCTGCTTGGAATGCAGTGGACTCTCCTTTTCAGTTTTTTAAACAGAGGCTGAATGGGCATCTTTAGGGACTGCTTTGACTGTGTGATGTCATATTTGATAGATAGCTTGAAACTTGAAGAACCAGGACAGCATTGTAGTGAAAATTAACTATTGCTTTATTCTGGATTCTAAGAAACACAAAACTACCTCACAATGGTTAGAATCAACTCTGAGTTTCCCCAGATTAAACAACACCTTTTAGGTCCTTCGTCCAGCCCCTTTCCCATGCTGCAGTCCATGCCAGTTGGTCCACTTCAAAGGGAGCTTTGAAGTTTGTCTTTTCCTCTTTCCCATCTCCCCGCCATCTCTTAAGAAAGGAGAACACACTGTCTCTGTATATCATCAAAGTTGCATCTGTTCCCATCTACAATCCCCCTTATTTCTCTCCCTGCACACACAACACTTTGATGGCAGATTTCTATGGATACATAGGAACATGACACTCCACCACCTCTGAAGCCCACTTCAAATTGAAAACTTATCAATCTCTGGTTTATCTGGACAATGTTGTAGTGATAGCAATCAAAGCAATCACCCCTTTTTAAGCGTCTCTTTATAAGCACACACCATATGACTCTATATCTTTAACAAAGTAACTCTATAATAGGCAAAACAATCTAAATCTATAACAACCAGCAAAGTATTAACATGCATATCTATATCTATAACATCACCTCAGATTTTGTTTTTTCCAGTCTGGTCAATTCATTTTAGCACAGCTGAAGCCATAATAATCTAATATTTTTGTCTTGACTGTCCAGGTCATACAGTTCAGATTCCAAGTCTCATAAACTTTTGATCTCGGCATAGGCAACTTTTTTCTTTTGTCTCCTTGTAAAGTCTGGAAAGTCCCCATGGTTTGTCTTTTGACCTCAGCTCTCAGACTGTAGGACTCATCTCGATTAGATGGGGTTCTCGGTATAACTTGTGAACAATTGAAACCATTCAAAGTCTTTCCAGCCCCGAGTGACTTTTTAAATCTTCTGCTTGGAGTAAAGGGCTATCAGAGGCTCTGTCCAACCACAGGCCCCCAGTCCCTTGGCTGTCTGAGTTCTTTCTTAGGAAAGAGGGCATCATCACTCCATTCTCTAGTGGCCTCGGCTGGGATGTTCTCTGACAGATTAAGTGATCTCTACTCACAAACTGGTGGCACTGTGTTCCTCCATCTGGGATCTGGGTATTTTGCTCTCCTTGGGAAGGTTCCTCCAGATTGGCTTTACCTCAGGCCAAAGGCTGTTGCTGCAGATGAGGTGACATTGGAGGGAGAGTTGATTCAGTGTCATGTTTGATAGCTTGAGACTTGAAGAACCAGGACAGCATTATGGTGAAAATCAACTATTGCTTTATTCTGGATTCTAAGAAACACAAAACTACTCCACAATGGTTAAAATCAACTCTGAGTTTCCCCAGATTTAACAACACCTTTTAGATCCTTTGTCCAGCCCCCTTTTCTATGCTGGCAGTCCATGCCAGTTGGTCCACTTCAAGGGGAGCTTTGAAGTTTGTCTTTTCCTCTTTCCCATCTCCCCGCCATCTCTTAGGAAAGGAAAACACACTGTCTCTGTATATCCTCAAAGTCATATCTATTCCCATTTACAATCCCCCTTATTTCTTCCCCTGCACACACTACACTTTGATGGCAGGTTTCTATAGATTCATAGGAACATGGCATGTGGTAGGGGATAGGACTGGATGGCCCTTGTGGTCTCTTCCAATTTTATGATTCTATCTTTACTTATTTATTCTTTGTACACTATTTCAAAATCTTTGTACTAACTGGGTGGATTTTTTTGCACATTTTCTAATGATTTCCCTCCTTATTTTCCTCATCTCCTCTGCAGAGATGTGCAGCAGGGTTGACTGAATATGTGCATGTGTGTGCACAAAGAACTTGGCTTTTCTGTAAAATACAACCACCTAGCGTAAAATACATTGTGAAACACAATGGGATTGATGTTTTTTTGCATAAAACCCTTGATTGCTAAATATTGTGCTATCTTGCATCTTGTGTGCCTTCAAGTAATTTCTGACTTATGGCGACCCTAAGGTGAATCTATCATGGGGTTTTCTTGGCAAGATTTGTTCAGAGGGGGGTTATCATTGCCTTCCTCTGAGGCTGAGTATGTGTGACTTGCCCAAGGTTATCCAGTGAGTTTCTGTAGCTGAGCAGGGATTTGAATCCTAATCTCCAGGGTAGTAGTCAAATGCTCAAACCACTACACCATGCTGGCTGTATTGTGCTATCCTCCTTTTAAATATTCTTTTCTGTTAACCAAAATAGCTGCACTTCACATAATTTCAAGACAGTTGGTTGACAATGAGAGATAATTGTATGTGGGCTGGGAGTTCAATTGGATGCAGACTGTGAATGCTCTTATGTTTGGAGTTTGTTGGCATGGGTAAGACATATGATCCAGATTTCCTTGGTTTGGGGAGTTACAGCTCTACAACCTTAACTTTGGCTTTAAACTCATTTAGAAGTGAAGACATCTCTTTTGTTTTCATGGGGTGTAAGCTAAGGAGGACTCATCAGTGTGTCCATTTGTTGAAAACATACCCAGGGGTAGCCATGTTGGCCATACAACAAAATACAATAACATCTAAATCCACAAAACAGCGATACCTTTATCAGAACAACTAAAATGCACAAAATACATGATGCAAGCTTTCAAATTTCCATTGGCTTCTTCCCCAGGCAAAGGTATTAAAAAGCAGACAGGGTAACAATAACAATAACATACAAAACAACATTTTGATGAAATATAGGCCTGTGGCTAACATCATCATATTTCTCCTGTATGATTTTTAACACCTTTGCATGATGAAGAAGCCAGTGGGGCTTCAAAAGCTTGCAATATGTATCTTGTGCATTTTGGTTGATCCAATAAAGATATCACTGTTTTGTGGATTTTAGATGTTATTGTACTTTGCATGTTTTGAGTTAGCATGGAAAATAGTTTATTTGTGGTTAAAAAAAAGTCCTTGCTTTTTCTCTTTTTTGCTTTAAACCAAAGGGTTATTTTATATTTGAGGAATCTCTACCCTTGAAATGTAGAAAGACAATAATAGCTACATGGTGGCTAAAGTCATAACAATACACACAGTAAACAGTCAACAAGCCCCTAACTGCTTAGGCCAACCACAGGCCAACTTCCCAACTAGTTCTAGTTAAATCATGAAAACTAGCCTCACTCACAAAAGAAAGGGAGTTGGTATTGCCATTAAAACCTCTGTCTGAAAATTATGGGTCCTGCCAAACAGAAGGTATTGCTCATAAACAACCTCCACCCTGAATGTTGGTGTGCTGCTTAGTGTTTTTCTCTGGGAAACATGTTCATGGATTGGAAATATTCCTGTTCAACAACAAAGTCAGTTGGTTATGTTTTAGCAAATAGCCATTACACACAAATATATAACAAGAAAAGGAAATCTAAACAAATTAAATTCCTGACAGTCAACCTTCAAGGGTCAAATCATTTTCCATACCCTTTGGAAAGTATTCCACCAGAAGCTAGTTCTGCTTAAAGAGAAGGTGTTGGGAAATCACAATTTTCACTTGTTACTGCTTTACCCTGTACAGTTAAGTAAAAAGCACAAGAAGCTAACAGGACTGAGTATCAGAGTATCAGAACAAAGGTAACAGACCTGCAGTATCAGTGCATATTAACAGTAAACTGTGCAGGAGATGACATGGAAACCAGTCATCTCTTAGAGCCACAGTATAAATTCAGTTTGGATAATGTATGGTCTTCCAGATGTTGTTGGACTCTCCTATTATACTTCATCATTGGTTACCTTGGCTGATGGAAGATACAGTTGAAGAGCATCTAATGGGTCATACTTTGCCTACCTCATGTTGTCCATTGGTCTTCAACTGGTGAGTCAAGAGCTAAGGGTACATCTACACTGTAGAAATCATGCAGCTTGACACCACTTTAACTGCTATGGCTCCATCCTACAAAATTCTGGGATTTGTAGTTTTGTGAGGCATCAGCACTCTTTGGCAGAGAAGGCTAAAAACCTTGTAAAACTACAAATCCCAAGATTCCATAGGATGCAGCTACAACATTTTAAATGGTATCAAACTACATTATTTCTACAGGGTAGATGCACCCTAAGGTGGTGGTGGAAGGCAACTCCTGCCCTGCTACTATAGAAATATATGGGAAAATATCAGGAAGTGCGTCCTCAGATTTGTGTCTGGATATATTTTTGACCGATTTTGTGTTCAAAGAAATTGAAGATATTAGTCCAACATCTTCCTTCCTACTGTCACTCTAGTATGTAGGGGATGAAGACTCTACTTGTCCTACAGAGTTTCCCATTCCATCCATGATATTTTGCTGATTGAGTCAAAGGAGCAAATTGTACCCCCTCCCCAAGTCAGGATGCACAATACCTAAAGCCAGCCAGGTTATTTTGGTGCATGAGGCAGAAAATTTCATAAGCACCCTGTCCCCATTCATGGCAGCAAAAAGACAATAATCCGAGGAAGCAGACCCAGTCCACAAAAGCTCATGCTGCAACTTCTGTCACACAGTTAGTCTCAAAAGTGCTGCAAGATCCTTTTGCATAATAATAAGAAAATAAATAATCAACAAATAACTTTTGTTTTCTGCTACTCCAGAGGCTGGAGCATGAACCAATGGATTCAAATTAAGGATTATGTTCCACCTAAACATAAGAAATAACCTCTTGATGGTAAGAGCTGTTCAACAGGGAACTAGGGAGATTATTGCACTGCTAATAAAACTGGCTTACCTGAGCCATCTTAAAATTTAAAACGGGTGGCATCCTGATGTTATCAGAAGGATTTAGCCACTGAAATAGCTGCCTGAGTCCAGTCCATGTCCATCCCTGCACCCAGGGCTGCTCTGGCAGCCATTTCCTTAAGCCGGAAAACTCCTGGCTTCAAAAAGAGGCACACTGAGTGCCGCTGCAAGTGGGGATGGAACCTGGGATGGACCCAGGCAGTGATTTCAGTGGCTAAATCCTTCTGATAATATCAGGATGCCACCCATTTTAAATTTTAAGACAGCTCAGGTAAACTGGTTTTATTAGCAGTGCGATAATCTCTTAGACTGCTTTGGGGAGTGGCAGACTTGGATGGCCGTCTCTCGAGTGTACTTTAGTTGTGTATTTCTCCATGGCAGTTGGTTGGACTGTGAGTGTCTGATTTTGCAAATGCTTTATGACACCCTGGATCTGCCGCCTGAGTCCACTGCCTTATTCTGCATAATGGTAATAATGGTCCTCCTCAACCTCCAGCATCCTGCCTCCAACATGACAGTGTCTCTCATCTTTAGGAAATCACATCTTCCTTCTAACCTTTGTGGGAAACAACAAATATTTTAATTCTTCTATGTGTGGTGAATGCTATGTATGTACAGAAACCCTCCACTATAGCACACAACAGTTTTGTAGTAGCCATTAGCATACACTTTTTCCCATGGTCTGTGTACTTATTCTAAGCGTGTGCTTTTTTACAATGCGGAACACAAGAGACTTGTTTTGTAAGATTAATGAAGGTCACCAATATTCTCCAAAGGATTCTGATAATTAAGGCTTTGTTTATCAAAAACAAGTTATATTAAGAGCAAAAAAGATTCATGGTAATTATTCATAATCTTAACAATTCAAGTGTAGCCACCTCATTTGTGCATTTAATTCTTCTTGTTAATGTTTTGCATAAATCTGCATAATTACTTGAGTTGCCTGTTGTAATTTTGACAGCTACTCCGTTCATGTGCACTAAAGTATATCAAACGCTTGAGGTGCTGAATATTTATAATTTTACGTATGTTCTTGGGATAATATTTTTTCAACATTTTTTTTTTAAATATAAAATTGACATGGTATACATGAAGCAATTTCTGAACACAGATTTCCACTGCAGAGGGCCTCTGAGGAGAAAACAAGCTGGCATTTTAAATATAGGCTGCGAGCTTTTTGGATCATTTGACTTTTTAAAAATGCATAGAATTATGTACTTGATGTCTTTGTTCATACTTGTTTAGTTCTGTTTTTATGGTGAGGAACATACCTGGAGATGACATCATCATCATCATCATCATCATCAAATCATAGAACAGTGATGGCGAACTAGGGCACATGTGCCAGAGGGGGCACTCAGAGCCATCTCTGTGGGCATGTGCACCATTGCTCCAGCACATAGTTCACCAGAGTCATTACTAGAAAGCCAGAGGGACATGACACTTTGCAATAAATAAGTGGGTTTTGGGTTGCAGTTAGGGCACTCAATCTCTAAAAAATTTACCATCACTGTCTAGAATCATGGAATCATAGAGTTGGAAGAGATCACAAGGGCCATCCAGTCCAACCCCCTGCCATGCAGGAATACACAATCAAAGCACTCCTGACAGATGGCCATCCAGCCTTATCATTGTCATTACCATCACCATTAGCATCTTATGTTTTGTTTCAGAATAATTCACTTCAACCAGTCATAGAATCATAGAGTTGGAAGAGACCACAAGGGCCATCCAGTCCAACCCCCTGCCATGCAGGAACTCACAATCAAAGCACCCCCCACAGATGGCCATCTAGCCTCTATTTATAGACCTCCCTCAGACTCCACCACACTCCAAGGGAATGTATTCCACTGCCGAACAGTTCTTACTGTCAGGAAATTCCTGCTAATTTTTAGGGACAATCTCTTTTACTGTTGCTTCCATCCATTGTTCTGTGTCCTATTCTCTGGAGCAACAGAAAACACGCTTGCTCCATCCTCAATGTGACACCCCTTCAAATACTTAAATGGGGCTATCATATCACCTCTTAACCATCTCTTTGCTGTCTGTCATAGTTCACACAGGCCAGAATCTTGTTGTTGTCTTATGCATATGTACTTTTAATGGAAGTTTGATGGAATGATCATTTTGATGGAATGATGGAAGAGCTTGGATATCTTTTCTGATGCAGAACGTCCACATTCAGTTCAATGTTGAAAAGTTAGAGTTGCTCATGTAATGCCATTGAGCACTCAGATGTGCATTTCACTTTGGACCTTATCCCACGCTGCTCTCAAAAGTGGCAAGAAAGCGATATGAGCATCATTGCAGTACTATAGCGCTAGTATAAATATGGCGCTAGCGCTATAATAGCGCTATGGATAAGCTCGCGCCATTGCAATGCCCGCTGAAACCGACATTCAAAAGAATGCAAATGATGTTGCATTCTGAGCGGTTTCTTGCTGGATTCTGAGCGACGTCGTGTAATCACACAGAAAACTATAGCGCTATAGCGCCTGATTCTTAGCTGATTCTGAGCGACGTCGTGTAATCACTCGGGAAGATATAGCGCTATAGCACCTGATTCTTAGTGGATTCTTGCTGCTTTTGGCCCCGTGGGATAAGGTCCATAGACCTGTTTTGTGTGCTGCACATGGATGCACATGGACCTGCACATTTGGTTGTGCAATGTTTTACCATTCAGCACAAGGGTTTCTTAGCATAATTAATGCATAACTCCACACATGAAGATTTATATTACACAATCCTAATGTAGCATCCTAAACACAATGTTCAATGCTCAGATATGACTATCTTCTTCTCTACTGTCCAACCAATATATTGACTGTGGATAGCCATGGACCCTACTGTCTGGGGATCATGGAGTATGGTTTGCTGACCATATAGTGATCACTGGCCATACTGGCTATGTATACTTATTTCTGTATCATGGAATTTTAGTCTGAGACATCTGGGGATATAAGGCTAGCAAAGACTGGTTTGCTGGCAGGTTACATACTCTGGATACATGTGCAAAAAATCTGTTTAAATATGTTGTGGTGTCCAAAGTATTACTATGTGAGCTTTGCGAGGCATGAAGGTGGTCATCAGCTGGTCCAGAAGTCATTGCAGCAGGTCAGTAGTGCAGATACAGGAACCCAGCAAGGAGTGAATAGAGTCATCAAAATATAGCCATTCCAAGGTCACAAAAACAAGAATGCTAGAGAGTACTGCCAGTCAACAAGATAAGGCAGTTGACAGGACCAAAGCTGCAAGGAAACTGCTGGGATATTTGTGGGCCATAAATGTCTAATGAGCATCTACTATTTAACCATCATTGGGATCAGCATTTTTTCTCTTCATTGCCCAATGGGAACATGTCATCATCATTTTCAATGTCTTCAGCCTCTGCCATCTCCTG
This sequence comes from Phrynosoma blainvillii, assembly GCA_026167975.1. Classification (NCBI taxonomy): domain Eukaryota; kingdom Metazoa; phylum Chordata; class Lepidosauria; order Squamata; family Phrynosomatidae; genus Phrynosoma; species Phrynosoma blainvillii. The sequence goes on along the minus strand of JANUYF010000001.1, from coordinate 17,141,875 downwards.
ATGGAGAACAGGGTCCATCACTGTCTCAACCCCCAGCTCCCCAGACTCAGAAAGAACTTCATTATCAGGAGCTGCAGATTCCTGGTAATCTGTCTCCCCCTCATCATCTGAGTTGTCCAAGGGAAGAGTTATGACATCTGTGGGCACTTACATAATCTTCTAGGAAGACTGTGTAGTCTTTCTGAACATAGGGGAGTTATGGATCCATAACTTGGGACTGTAAATCCACAACTACAATACAGAATACCAGTCATAATTCATATATTTATAAATTAGACATATTCATAGTAATTCATATAATTTCCTCACATACATGGGATGTGTCCACATAGCTTATCTGTTTTGGTATCCTCATATCTGAAGAGTTCATATGCATAGGCAACACTAGCCTTGTAGTAGTCCTGCAATAGACCAGACCAGAGATGCCAAAACTTTGGTCCTCTAGGGGTTTTGGACCTCAGCTCCCAGAAGCCCCAGACACCTTGTCCAACAGTCAGGAATTCTGGGAGCTGAAGTCCAAAACACCTGGAGGACCAAAGTTTGGGAATCACTGAACTAGACCCATAGAATTGTGGAATAATCTCAGGATCCATCTGACCATGATAAGTCAGATGTTTGGAATTTTCTTTACCACCATGATCAGCATGCTCATAAATACATTTTCAACCCCTAAAAGGATGACAAGGTAAAAAGGAGAACTGGATTTCCAACAAGAGTGCAATTGTGAGGTGCTACCCCTGAAAAGGCCCTGCTGCAAGATGCTGCTTCTGGGACACATACATCAAGGAAACCACAAACTGAGCCTCTTCAGACCATCTTAAATCCTCTGTCAGGATAGAATGATAATGCTTCAAGTAAAAAATAAAATAAAATAAATGAGTTCATATAGAGTAATCATTCCCTTTCCCACCATGTAGTTGTGCCATGGCAGGTATTTCTGATGGGACCATCCTGTACCTCCACATCAAACATCTTGCTTCACAGTAGACATATGACTAAGAGCTAGACTCCAGGAAAGAGGAGCAAGGTGCCAGGGTCAGACTGCAAGACCCTAGGCTTAACATGGATGGCATAACAATGGCAAATGGAGCACAGGCTTGGCATGGAGCTGGAGTATATGGATTAGGGTTGCCAGGCTGCATATGGGACCAGGCCCTTGTAACTTTAAGCCCAAGCAGAATGATAAGTAGGACATGGTACCATAACATTCTATGAAGTTGGGTGAAAGTATTTATCTTCTCCTTACCTTTCAGACTTGAATTTACAGAAACTGCTGTCCTCTCTCAACATGGCTCTTGCCTTCCCAGTGTAGAGTTGGGACAATGGGCATGGCAATACTGGTGACAACAACAGAGCTTGGCACTTCTGTGCTTCACTCCTCCCTACTCTCCACTAGGGAGGCAAAATCCGTGTAGGGAGGAAATGCCTTCTACTGAAAATTCGGGGCAGAAAGGTGAGGGAATACAGGTACCTTTACCTGGTTTCATGCATTCACCCATCCATTGATATTTCAGCCACTAACCATCACAGTAAAGCTCAACAGAGTGAGACAGAAAGACCAGGGAGCCTTTCACAGTATACAATTATAGCACCACAATTCCACTTTAACTGCCATGGCAGCATCCTATGGAACCCTGGGATTTGCAATTTAGGACAGGTTATTTAGAATTCTTGCAGTATGGTCCTAGTGCCTGTTCCTTTCCTGAACACCACTTGCACCTCTGGGATTTCTCTCTCCATGTATGGTTGGAGTCCATGTTGCAGAATTTTGAGCATAATTTTGCTTGTGTGGGAAATTAATGCTATGGCCCTATAGTTGCTGCAGTCTTTTGTGTCTCCTTTTTTGTGGATGAGGATGTATATTGATAATTTACAGCCTATTGGCCACCATTTTGTTTTCCATACTAATTGACATATACTAGTTAAAACTAGAGTTGATTCTGTCTGTATGGATTGCAGCAGTTCAACTGGAATATCATCTGTTCTTGGTGATTTATTTTCCCCAGTTTCTTTTATTGCAGATTCCGCCTTGCTTTTCAGAATGTGGGTTCTTTGTTCCATGTGTTATTCATTTTTGTATCTCTTTTATATAACTCTTCTGTGTATTGCATCATCCAAGCCATTGTATTCCCCATCACCATGTAAGGTTGCAAGAGATGGACAATGAAGAAAGCAGATAAGCATAAAATTAACACATTTGAGATGTGGTGCTGGAGAAGAGTGCTGAGGATACCATGGACAGCCAAAAATACAAACAAATGAGTCCTTGAACAGATCAATCCTGAACTCTCTCTGGAAGCCTGTCATACTTTGGCCAAATAATGAGAAGGCAGGACTCATTAGAAAAGACAATAATGCTAGGAAAGGTAAAGGGTAATAGAATGAGAAGAAGACTCATCCACAGGGTCACCATGAATCAAGGCATCTTGAGGGCAGTTATCAGCAACAACAAAAAAAGCATTTGAATTCTTAAGCAGAGAGCTCTAGCACTTCATCAAATCACAAACCCCTGGATTCCAAGGGGTGCAGCCAAGGTTTTCATATTGGAATCAGAGTGCTATAACTGTGTAGTGCAACAAATCCCTAAAACAACTAGTTCTCATTACAATTGATAATAAATGGAATTGGGGGTTAAGAATGAAAAAGAAAGTGATCAAGTAAAATTTAAAAACTCCTGTATATCCCAATCCTTGAACACCAAGACTTAGCTGGTCTAGCAACATCACATAACCAGGCAAAATGGAAGCCTCAGTGGAAATAGATTGTAACTTATCAGGCTGCTATTGGTAATTGGCATCTACCAAGGACCTTGGAGGCAATGGAGAAGTTCAAGGAAAGAATTAAATTGGTACAAGTGACAGTCCAAAATTGTATAGAGTTTAAACAAAGACTTTCCATTTTTGAAAATACATTTTACTTAGAAAAAATTCCCTTAACAATTTCTACCTGCTCCATATATGATTTTCATAGTATTAGGAACATGTGCCTGAGATTTCCAACTTTCATTTCCACTCCTCATCTCATTTCCCTTGTGTGTTGTGCCTCTTTATATTGTGAGCCTGAGGTCAGGGCCTCTCTTGGCTTGTTTAAATGAGTTTGTAACCCACTTTGGGAGCCTTTCCAGATGTACAAAGGGTGTAGATAATTAATGAAGTTGGCTGGCATCTAATATTGCATTTATGGATTCATAACCTAAAATTGTTGTTGTTGTTGCATATAAATGCTCTGTATTCACTTATGCTAAAAAAGAATGTGTAAAGACACTTCCAATAGACAAAAGGAAAGTGAAGACACCATAGATGACAGATAAAATGCTACAAGCAATAAAGGAAAGAAGAGAAATAAAACAAGGAGATAGGAATAAACTAAGAACCACGAACGCAACGGTACAATGGCTAGTGTGCAAAGATAAGGAAAATTATTACAATGACAAATATACAGAAATAGAAGACAGCAACAAAAAGGGAAGAATGAGAGACCTATTCCACAAGATTCAATAAATCAAGGGAAAGTTCATACCAAGGACCGGGTTGCTCTATGACAATAAAAATAACATAATTCAAGGCCAGGAAGGAATAAAAAGATGTTGGATGCAATACACAGAAGAATTATACAAAAGAGATAACAAAATGAAGAACATATGGAGCAAAGAGCCATATGAAGATGAACCCCAAATTCTAAAAACTGAGGTGTAAGCTGCAAAAAAAGAAATGGCAAAAAACAAGACTCCAGGAATAGATGATACATCAATAGAACTGCTGCAATCCATACTGACAGAGTCAACTCTAGTGCTAACCAACATATGACAACAGATATGGAAAATGAAACGATGGCCAAAAGATTGGAAGCGATCAATATACATCCCCATCCACAAAAAAAGAGACACAAGAGATATTCCTAGAAGCCAAGATGACAAGACTTAGACTGTCATATTTTGGACACATCATGAGAAGGCTTGAATTGTTGGAAAAGACAATAATGTTAGGAAAGATGGAGGGACGTAGAAAGAGAGGAAGGGCACATGCTAGATGGATGGACTTTATTAAAGAGACCACAAATATGACTTTGCAAGAGCTGGGCAGAACAGTGGAGGACGGGGTGGGGGTGGGGTGGAGAAGTCTTATCCATAGGCTCACCATGGGTCAAGACCGACTTGGAGGCAGTTAACAACAACGACAACAACAACATATTCTTGATTGTAGTATCATTGCCATGATAGTAAATGCAACCTGAATCCCACCTTAAACTCAAGGGACCCACACTGAGCAATGGACGTCTGTTCTGATGGTGATCTGGATGCAGCAGGATGGATTTTCCAACTCACTTCCACCAGTGAGTAAGACTGTAACCATCTAAAGAGGACCTCTGTCACTATTAATGCACCATAGGATGAGGCTGAAAAAAATCATCCTACTGCACCCCAGTCACCAGCAAAATAAACCTTCATAGCTGTTGGCTGCTAAGGGGGGGTGGGGGTGGGAGGAAATTCATCAAGGAGACCATACTTGGGATTTTGTCACTGAAAAAATGAATGCAGTTTGATACTGCTTTAATTGCCATGGCTCCATCCTATGGAATTCTGGGATTTGTAGTTTGTTGGGACACCAGAGATCTCTGACAGAGAAGGCTAAATATCTCACAAAACTACAAATCCCAGAAGTCCTTAGCATTGAGCAATTGAAGTTGAAGTGATGTCAAATTGCATTAATTCTGCAGTTTAGCTGCAGCATGGTGCAGTGGTTTGAGCACTGGACTTTGGAGATCAGGGTTCAAATCCTGGCTCAGCCATGTGAACCTACTGGGTGACCATGGGCAAGTCATACACTCTCAGCCTCAGAGGATAGTAATGACAAACCCCCTCTGAAGAAATTTGCCAAGAAAACTCTGTGATAGGCTTGCCTTAAGGTCACCACAAGTCAGAAATGACTTGAAGACACACAACATCAAGAACACGTGCAGCCTTAGATCTGATCCAGACTGCAGAAATAATGCAAATTGACACTACTTTAATTGCCATGGCACAATGCTTTGGAACTCTGGGATCTGTAGTTTTGTGAGCTATGTAGCCTTTTCTGTCAGAGTGCTTAGGTGCCCCGCCAAACTACAAATCCCAGGATTCCATAGCATTGAGCCATGACAGTTAAAGCAGTGCCAAACTGCATTATTTCTACAGTGCAGAGTAGACCTTGGAGACCTGTCACACTGCAGAAATAAAGCAGTTTGATATGACTTTAACTGTCATGGCTCAGTGCTATGGAATCCTGGGATTTGTAATGTGGTGAAGTATTCAACCTGGCATCTCAGAGAGTTCTGCTGCTTCGCTGAATAATTAGGTACACATTCATACCTAAGTTGGCAATGTAGGATCTCAGCCAATTTTTTTAACAAGCTGTTTCAAGCTTTTGATCACACCCTTGGGGCAGTTTATTAGTAAGATTCCACCTTTTTCTCCAAGGAACTCAGAACACCATGTGCACAGCATTACATCTTCACCCCTACAACAGCTCTGCAATGTAGGTGAGGCTGATAAATATGTTGACCTGAGTCCCCTCTTCTGAGACCACATTTCACTCATTATATCACACAGTCTATTTTTTTATTTTTTAAAAAAATAAAAATCTACAAGCTGGTGGCTCCTGACAACTGCATGTATTTAGTCATGGAGACATATATATGTATGTATGTGTGTGTGTCTGTTGTTGTTGTTTCTTCATGGAACACACTGCATTATTCCAAATCATTTCCAATTTGAAAGATCAGGGCAGGTCAACGGCTGGCAAGAACCCTCCCTCCCATTCTAAACAGTTCAGATCTTTTTACCGTCATAAGGCAGGCAAAGCGTTCCTGTATGACTGGTTTAATTGTGGGCTGTAATAAAGGTCATAATTAATATCCCAACACAGACACTAACAAACAATTTTAAATTGCCAGCATAATCAAATGATGCAAACATCTATGAGCTACAAAAGTTCATTGCCGCAACTGACAATTTCTTAATTGTATTCAGTCATTCATGGAAATTTTATTAACATCGAACTGATGTATCCTGCCCCATCTTTGTCACAACACCAGGGATCTAATTTCATTATTTTCCACAAGATTTGCTTGACTACTGCCATGATTCTAATATTGCTTTAGTCCAGATGTTTATGCTATTTAAATTAGGAAGAAAAGGCTTTTGGGTAAACACAATTAAAGAAGTTTTTTTTTCTTCAAATTTAGTTTAACAAACTTCGTTTAATTAATGCATATAGCTGCAGAGTTGATGCCTTTTTGCCTTGATTTTTTATTTAAATTCAGTCATCCTCTCCTCCTCCTCCTTACCCCCCTGCCATGATGTGAAATGTGCATAGTGCATTCAGCCCCTCTGCTTAGAACAACCTTTTAATTTCCCCCCTTTCACTTATGTTTGCATGCTCATTAGAGTGAAAGATATTGGTGCTTTTTCTTTTTTTTAAAAATATTTTACTCCTAAATCAACTCCTGCTAAAATTTGCATTACAGTGTTTTTTACCCTCTTTGTTTAGGGTTTCTTTTTGAAGCAAAAGTCAGAGGGAGAAATTCCATAGCTGGAATTCTATTGTTGCCCTTGTTGTTGTTATTGACTGCCCTCGAGTTGGCCCCAACCCATGTCAATCCTATGGATGAGACTTCTCCAGGCTACGTTGTCCTCCGCTTCAGTCCTATAGAATTAGACCTGTGACCTCCCTTATTGGGTCTATTCATTTGGTGTGAGGTCTTCCTCTCTTTCTATTGCCTTCCATCTTTCCAAGCATTAATGTCTTTTCTAGTGAGTCATAGGGGGGTTGCAAACTGCCAGAAATAGTGCAAATTGAGTCCACTTTTAGGGTTAGGGTTAGTGCTAGGGAATCATGGGAATTGTTTTTTTTTTTCTGAGACATTGAGCCTTTTCTGTCAGAGAGCTCTGGTGCCACAATAAAATACAGTTCCCATGATTCCCTAACCCTAACCCTAACCCTAAAAGTGGACTCAATTTGCACTATTTCTGGCAGTCTGCGGGCCTTTGCAGACTGCCAGAAATAGTGCACATTAAATTGAGGCACTGCCCTGGCTCAGTGCTAGGGAATCATGGGAACTGTAATTTATTGTGGCACCAGAGCTCTCTGACAGAGAAGGCTCAATGTCTCAAAAAAAATTACAGTTTTCATGATTCCCTAGCACTGAGCCAGGGCAGTGCCTCAATTTAATGTGCACTATTTCTGGCAGTCTGCAAAGGCCCTGCAACCCCCCATACCTTCTATGAAGTGGACAAAGTATGATAGCCTCAGTTTCATCATCTTGGCTTCCAGAGGGAGTTCTGGTTTGATCTGTTTTGGGAAGCACTTGTTTGTCTTTTTGGTCATCCATGGTATCCTCAGCATTCTTCTCCAGCACTACAACTCAAATGACCCCCCCATCCAGTTTTTTCACTTTCCAACTCTCACATTTGTACATGGTGATGGAGAATATAATGGTTTGGGTGATTCTGACCCAAGTTGTATGTCTTTACTCTTTAGGATCATCTCTAGTTCTTTCATAGCTGCCCTTCCCATTCCTAGTCTTCTTATTTCTTGACTGTAGTCCCTATTCAGATCTATGTTTGATTCTAGGTATGGGATGCTGAGCGCACAACTTGACAACCTTGTCAAAGGGGAACCTTTAACTTCTTTTTATGGGAACTCTTTAACTAGTTCAATTTCTTCATTGTCTACATTGAATTTATATATGCTTTTTGTGGTAATTATTTTTGCTTTCTTTATGTTCACCATTAATCCTGCTTTTGAACAATAATAATATCCCACCTCTCCAAACAGATCAAAGCAGCTAACAGTAATAAAATAGCATTAAAATACAGTAAAACATCATATCCCATAAACCCTCCCATCTACAATAAAAAGTACATTTTAATTGTTAAAACAATGCAAGGGCAATTGAGGGGCAATTGATGGGAGGCGACTGAGAGGCTAGTCTGGGAAGGCCTGCTAGAAGAGATACATCTTCACCATCTTTTTAAAGCAGTCGAGACTGGCAATGTGTCAGATCTCTTCTGGCAGGCCATCCATAACTTGGGAGCAGCAGAAGAAAAGGTCCTCTGGGTTACCGCTGCCAGGCTAGTTTTTGCTGGTTGCAGTAAGTTTTTACCAGAGGACCTCAGTGTGTGGGGCAGATTGTATGGGAGAAGACAATCCCGTAAGTAAGCTGGGCCCAGCCATGAATAATAAATAATATAAAATTTATCTATATCCCGCCCCTTTGAGATCAATCGGGGCAGCTAACATCAATAAAAAATACAGTACAATGCATCAAAATACTTCCCTCCCCCCCCTTAAAAAGTTATTAAATCAATTACAGATTAAAATCCAACAATTAAAAACATCCATAATAAAAAACACAATAGCAATCAGACAACAGCAGCATTTACATCAGATCTTCAAAGAGCATTTGAGAGCCCCTTTAAGAAGGGATTCCTGAGGCCGGGAACATGAAATGAAGGGCTTTAGAGGTTATAACCAACATCTTGTACGGTGCATGAAAGCTAATAAGCAGCCTATTTGGGCCTTTGATGCTATTTGTTATTGTGATTGTTGTACACCGCCCCGATTGCTTGGCAGAGGGGCGGGATATAAATAAAAACTACTATTATTATTATTAGCCAGTGAAGGGACTTTAATATAGATGTTATATGGTCACACCTAGGTCTCCTCGTGACCCATATTTTGAATTAATTGAAGTTTCTGGACTAGGTGCAAGGGTAGCCCTATGTAGAGTGCATTACAAAAGTCAAGTCATGAGGTTACCAGTGCGTGCACCACAGTTTTTGGGTCTTCAAGGTCCAGAAAGGGATGCAGTTGATGTATCAACCAAAGGTGATAACAAGCATTCCCGGCCGTCACATCTATCTGGGCTGACATCTGTAGCGATGGACCCAGGAGCACCTCCAAGCTGCAAACACAGTCCTTTAGGGGAAGTGTGACCCCGTCCAGGATTGGTTGAGAAACCTCCATATCTGGATTAGGGCCTCTGTCAGTGAGCACCTCCATCTTATCTGGATCCAGCTTCAATCTGTTTTTCCTCATCCAGCCCATTACCACCTCAAGACATTGTCTTTGTTTTAATTGACTTTTATTATTTTGCCCATTGTTTTACTTAGATTGTACGCCTCTGGCAGGTTTTATTTTGTTTTATCCTTGATTGTCTTTTGTACAGCGCTGTGTACACCGACGGTGCTCTAGAAATAAACTTTCAAAAAAAAAAAAAAAAGAAAGAAAAGAAAAAAAGAAAAGAAAGAAAGACATTCATTCAGAGAGGAGATGCCTTCCTTGGTTGACGCTGTGGTCCGGAGCATGGAGAGATATATCTGAGTGTCATCAGCATACTGATAGCACCCCGCCCATGCCTCCGGATGAACTCTCCCAGAGGTTTCATGTAGATATTAAATAGCATCTTTGACCTTTTTAGTAATTGTTTAAAGTCTGTGATGTTTTTCACTAGTAACAGGGTGAAACCAATGGAGTTCAGTTACAAAAAAGAAGAACATCAGGAAGAACTTCTTGATGATAACAACTGTTTGTCGGTGGAATAAATTTTCTTGGAAAGTGGTAGTCTCTCCTTCATTGGAAGTTTTTGAGGTGACCCACTGTGATAATCGGGCAGTCCTTCCCAAGTCCTTCCCTTTATCTGAACCTTCTTCCTGGGCAGCAAAGGGCTAAAATGTGTGAAGAGGCCCAGCTACATTTTAATGAGCCTCAGCGCCACTTATGGCAAGATAGCAATTGCTCAATAGGGTAACCAGATGGGGGGGGGGGGGCAAGTGAACCTTTGAGATGCTTCTAAGCAGAGGTTATCAAAAGCCTGAAAACACCACAAGATATCCCTCTCTTTGTCTCTCTCTAAGCAGACCATGAGAGATGCTAACAAAGGAACATCTGGACCCAAAAACTCTTGTTGGGAAAGGACGCTGGACAATGGAGTCCAGGCTCCCAACTATCCAGGAACAATAAGGTCTACAGATCCCATCTGATATGTGAGTAGAATTAGGAGAGTGCATTAGCTAGCCATATCAGTTTTTAAAAAAATTCTTTCTCCTGATTTGAGTGAAATGATCTCATCTGTCTGTAACTTCTCCCATCCAGCTCAAGAAAAAGCAGGTGGGGGATCCAAAGATACCCTCACAGCCCTCTTAGAGGTGCTCTAGCAATGGATTTGTACATCTCAGAGAGCTGGACTAGATCTGCCTTGGTGTACCTTACAGCTCTATTATTCTATAAATGCCAAGAAACAGATTTTGGCTCAAGATCCTAACAATAAGAGCTGTTCAACAATGAAACAGAATACCTGTGAAGGTGGCAAGCTCTTTACCATGCAAAGTATTTAGGCAAAGACTAGATCACCATCTTCCAGGGTCTCTGTAGTTGCATCTTGCAATGAAGATTTTACATTAGGTAGGGAGTCAGACTAGATGACCTTGATGTCTCTTCTGATGACTTCTTGTTCTTGCTGAAATCCAAATCTGGTCATCAAATTCAGAACATTCATGCAACCATGAGAACAAGATCTTTGCTTGGAGAGGAAGAAACCCTGTGGCAGGCTGTGTTCAGCATATAGATGAGGAACAACGTGTGACTTTGGAGGCTTGTGGCACCAAAGACACAGAAGTAGTGAATCTGCTCTGGGTTTTAATCTGAATTTTACTAGTGTTATCCCAGGTGCTGAACACTGTCCCCCAAAATAGGTTCCACACCTTGGCTATCTCCTATAAAGTTCTGGAATGGATTCATCCCACTGACACTGAAGTCACTACTACCTGATAATCATCCATTTAGGCAGAGCCTGAATTCAACTGTCAACTTGCAAAAGACAACAGGATCACCAGCCATTAGAACGAGAGATGTCTATACATGCTGAGGAACTGAATTGAGTGCTGAGGAAATTCTTGGTTCCAAATATTACCTGGGGCATATGCTTAGAAATCACAATGCAAAGGCCATTTGCTCATGTTTCAGTCACAGCAAGGGAAAAGCTGCAGAATAGCTCCATCCTGGGACATGAAGTTAGATGCTGCAGACAATTGGGTCTGTTTATTTCATCTCAGCAATTGATATCCTGCCACAGAATCAAGACAAGCCAGACAAATATTTGACATTAAGTGTTCAGAGTATTTCACATGAATGAGTTAGCTGTAGTCCTTACCCGAGCAACCAACCCTGGAAAGTCGTCAGGTTCATCATGCTTGTATTTGATATTGGCAGCAGGGGCTAAAAGAGAGCAGTGTCGTAACTCACTCCATACAGGGTGTATCTACACTATAGAAATAGTGCAGTTTGACATCACTTTAAGTGCAGCAGCTCCATCCTTTGGAATCCTGCAATTTGTCATTTTACAAAGTCTTTAGCCTTCTCTGCTAAATAGTGCTGGTGCCTCACTAGACTACAAATCCCAGGATTTTGTAGGATGGAGCCATGGATGGGGGATTCTGTAGGATGGAGCTCAACTGACTACTGGTTAGTTTCTGGCTATAATTCCAGGTGTGGACATGACCTATAAAGCCCTATGCAGCTTAGATCCAGACTATGTGAAAGATCATACCTCACTATACAAATCTTAGCCTCTCCATCTGATGTCATCTGGGGGAGAAACAACAGGCCCAGCACCTTCGGGCCTAGAATAATAAGAAGAACCCTTACTTCTTAAAGGATGGATGGGATTCGGGATTTTTAGGTTCTGTTTAGATTGTATTAATATATCTGTATGGAAATTTTAATGTTGTAAGCCACCCCAATTGCTCTGCAGAGGGGCGGGATATAAAATTATTATTATTATTATTATTATTATTATTATTATTATTATTATTATTATTATAAAAATCTGTAGGGGTCCTAAGATTTATGGGGAAAGGCTTTCTTTTGGTCCCACCACCATCACATTCTTGCTTGGTGAAGACACAGGAGAAAGCCTTCTTGGGCGGCTGCTCCCATCATTTCGAACTCCCTTCCACAGGAAGCTAGGCTGGCTCCCTCCCTGCTTTCCTTTCACTGGCAGGCAAAGACATTTTTATTCAAGCAGGCTTTTAATATATAATTGTGTCAGGGAGGCTTTTATATGGGGTGTGTGCTTTAGCCATGTTTTTAACTTTGATATGTTTATGTAATTTTATTATACTGTTTTCAGCTAGTTGATCTCAATTGTCTTTTGAATTTTTATTCTAAAGTTTTAAAATGGTTTTGTTTGTGAGCTGCCTTGGGTCTCTTTCTGGGAGAAAGGTGGCATAGAAATGAAATATAAATAAATAAATAAATAAATAAATAAATGGCAGTTAAAGTGATGTCAAAGTGGGTGACATACAGAAAGGCATCTGGCTCCATATAATGGTTTCCCCTGAATCTGAGCAACTCAGATTCTCTTTTAGTTTTTTAGTCTTTTTAGTTTTCGGCTCGCCCTCTGCTCTCGTTTGTTTTATAGTCACTCCAATGACTTGATTTTATCTTGTTATTTTATGCTATGATTTTAATGGATGTGTAGTTTAATAAATTTTTAAGGGGGAGGGAGGGTGGGGTTTCTGGGTTGTTTCTTAATCTGTAATTTTGTGTAATTTTTAAGCCACCCCAATTGTTTGACAGAGGGGCGGGTATAAATAAACTTTATTATTATTATTATTATTATTATTATTATTAACTAGTAGCCAATGGAGCTGATAAGGAAATTTATTTATTTATTTATTTATTTATGGGATTTATATCCCACCTTTCTCCCCAAACAAGATTCAAGGCAGCTTTACAATAATTTTTCAAAACTAAAACTAAAACATAATTTATTAAGGTTAAAAATAGTTAGATAATACTAATGTTAAAACATAAGTTAAAAACATTTTAAAAGTAGAAACCATTAGAACATCACACAAAATAAAACAGCACACTACAGAAGGAAGGAAGGAAGGAAGGAAGGAAGGAAGGAAAAAAAATTGGCAGGGTGATCTTTGCCAAGTTGGGTGACACCAAGCAAGGAACCACCCTCATCATTTGTGGGACATTGCCATGACAAGAAATAGCAGCAGAGTATCCAATGCCTCTTAAATAAGGAATGCTGAGCAGTCAAGTAGACCATGGATGCATCCACATGTAGAGATAATGTAGTTTGACAAGACTTTAAGAGAAGCAGCTCCATCCAATGGAATCCTGGGATTTGTTGTTTCACAAGGTTTTTAGCCTTCTCTGCCAAAGAATGCTGCCACCTCACCAAACTACAAATCCCAGAAGTCTGTAAGCTGGTGCCTTGGCAGTTAAAGCGGGGTCAAACTGCTTTATTTCTGCAGTGTAGATGCACCCATGTCTCTAGGTGATGTAAATCTCACAGGAGCTGCTGGGAGTTTTTCTTGCTTATGTTAGTTCGTTCTCCCTGGCTTTTGTGTACTTCCAAATAAGTCTACAACAAAAACTCCCAGCAGCTAATGTGGGATCTATAGCCATCTGACCATGAGACACTATGTGTTTGATTGCTCAGCATTCCCAAGGTAAGATCTCAGCCTTGTCTGACCACATCCCTGGTATTTCCTTTTCTTGCGTTTTACTTGCTCCTGTGCTCCAAGTATGGCTTTCTTTTTTGGATGGCCTTGTTCTGCTATCAGACTGACAAGTACTTAACCACTCGTGTTTGTGATTAATTATTATTAGCTGATGATTAAGCTATAAGGTGACCAGATGCAAAAGAGGACAGCACTGCTGTATCTATATGTCTACAGGAGAAGGAATGTTTGGCAGACACAGCCTGCCATGTATAAGGCAAAATAATTCACAGCAACTGCAAATCTTATTTTACATGCAACAGTTAAAAGTATATGCTCAGTGCTTCCTTTGGTCTTACTTCTTGTCCATTTGTCCAAACTACACTTTTGCAGTTCAAAATGCTTCCCTCCCTCCACCTCCTCATCTCACCCTTTCCTGCAATGTTTTTTCCAGTTCATCTTTTGCTTCCAGAAAATCGCTGTTTAAAGAAAATAAAATATATATGATCTGGTCATACCAGCGCTGTATGTCTGAGGATGCATCTAATCTGCACTGCAGAAATAATACAGTTTGACACCACTTTAAGTTATGTAGCTCCATCCTATGGGTTCCTGGGATCTGTAGTTTTACAAGGTTTTTAGCCTTCTCTGGTGCCTCATCAAACTACAAATCCCAGGATTCTGTAGCATGGAGCCATGGCAGTTAAAATGATTTCATAGAATCATAGAATCATAGAATCATAGAGTTGGAAGAGACCACAAGGGCCATCCAGTCCAACCCCCTGCCATGCAGGAACTCCCAATCAAAGCATCCCCGACAGATGGCCATCAAACTGCGTTATTTCTACAGTGTAGGTGCACTTTGAAATGCTATGAAATCCTACATGGATCTTTCACGGAATTAGGGATAGTAACTTTTTGGAATGACACTTTCCCCCAGAATCTCCCTTGGAATATGGCCAGTGACCATGCCAGCTCAGTAGTTTCCCCTCCCCAAAACAAATCAATTCCCCAGCTCTGCCTGCAATGCTGTTCTACAAAGAAAGAAGATAGAGCCAGTTGCTACAGAATTGACTGGGAAACAAGCTGGAACCCTTTTGAATTTGGATAAACCACAAGAGGGAGTACAGGTTCACGGGGTGGCATTTCTCAACAAGTAGGGTGGCAGATGGACTGGCAAAACTCAGCTGTGGGAGTGTGGAGGAGAGCACACTTCATCTTCTGGAGGAACTGTTTGGTGCCAAAGACAAGTTGCGTAACTTGGTTCTTTTTAAAATGTCCTTTAGCTTTGTTTGCAAACAGAGCCATCCCTGTTTCTCCTCTTCTCTCAATGTTCCCTTGCCATAAAGAAATGGGATATTCATTCTCAGATGAATGGCAACCCTTGCTAGACACCTAGCCTTAGAAACATGGGATTGCAAAGGCACTGTTAACTTTAGGAGCAGTGGTTAGGGACTAGGAATGGGTAAATATGGCTGAGAGCCTAAATCTCTGATGTGGAGTTGCACATTAACTGTGCTACACATCTCTGGTGTGAAATGGCAACATTGTGCAACTGAACCTAGACATAGGGTTACCAGTTCTCAGGGCCTGGCCTTTAGTCATTTCCCGTCTCGATTGCTGTGATCGTCTATTGACTGGTCTTCCGTTATCTTGTCTTAGTCCTTTGGTTTCCATTTTTCATTCTGCTGCTAATATTATCTTTTTGGCCCATCATGTTGATCATGTTACCCCACTCTTGACATCCCTTCTTTCGCTACCCATTCCCTGTGGGATTCAGTATAAGCTGCTTGTTTTGACATTCAAAGCTCTGCACTATCCTTGCCTACCAGTCTGTTAGAAATCTGTGCTGTGGGAATACTGGGCTCCTCACCAGCCAAGGGTTACCTCCTCTTTGGCTTGGCTTTGCCCATTTTCTCTTGCCACCCCTTATTCCTGGAATCACCTCTTTGTAAACTTGTGGCCTGTTCTTTCCCTTGCTGTTTTTAAATCCAAATTGAACACTTTTATTTATTTTCTAAAACTTTTGGAATTTCAGACTAATGCTTTATATTCTTAGCATATTTGATTATTTGTATTGACAATTTTGTTATATTTTGCATTATGTCTCTGTATGGTTTTTAAATTTATATTTTAATACTGTGTTTGAGTATTTCATATTGGAATAATTATGAATGTTTTATTGTTATATATGTTTTATTGTAATTGTTTGTAAAGTGCCATGTACATAGATGGCATTATATAAATAAACAACAATAATAAATAATAATCTCCAGTTTACATGGGTCATCATGGGAAATAAGGGTACAAATTCTCTAGTTTTGGAGGGCTCCGTTTCAGGTAATAAAAAAGGCTGTTAGTAAGGGCCTCGGCAGACGGCTAATAGGGCCGTCTCCGAGACCCAGAAGAGGAGGGGCAGCTGCACACACGGCGTCCCTTCCTCTTCCTGAGGTCGTCCTCGGAGCTTCCGGCCCTCCGGACGGATGGGGCTCCGGGGATGACCTCCCTCTGCAGCGACTGCACATGCTGCGGAGGATAAGTCAGGGAAAGTGCACCCTACGCGTTTAGGGCGCACTTTCCCTGACTTATGAAAGGAGTGCCAATTTGGGGCTCCTTTCAGGGACGCTGTCGGAGTGCCACGGTGTGGCTGCCATGGCCCCGCGGCGCTCCGGACCAGGGCGTTCTGGACGCCCTGGTCTGCATCCCCCCTTAATCTCCAGCTCAGCTAATACAGCAGCAGCTTGCTACACTTTGTAAAGCTTAACTGATTAGTTGCTGCAACTTAAAAAGGGTCTCCAGGGGGTGGAGGGGCTCTGTGTATTTACTGAGTTAGCTTCCTTCATTTTTCTGTTACTGGGCCCTCAGGGTTCATCTCAGCAGGTAGCTATCCAGCTTCTTTTTGAAGATGTCCTGCAAAACAGACCCACTCCCACCTCTGTAAGTAATTTGTTCCACTGTCAAACTGCTCTTACTGTCAGGATGTTTCTTCTAATGTTTAGTCAAAATCTACCCTCCTGTAACTTCAAATTTTATTATACCTGGTCCTACCCTTTGGGCAGTAGATAACAGGCCTTCCTGCTCTTCTCTGT
The DNA here is from genome assembly GCA_026167975.1 of Phrynosoma blainvillii. Classification (NCBI taxonomy): domain Eukaryota; kingdom Metazoa; phylum Chordata; class Lepidosauria; order Squamata; family Phrynosomatidae; genus Phrynosoma; species Phrynosoma blainvillii. The sequence goes on along the minus strand of JANUYF010000001.1, from coordinate 17,125,288 downwards.
GATAGCCCTTGAGATACTGAATATCACTCATCAGTCTTCTCTACATCAGGCTGAACGTGGCCAACTCCCTCAATCTTCCTTCTCATGTTTTCTTCTCCATATCTAGAATCATAGAATCATAGAGTTGGAAGAGACCATAAGGGACATCTAGTCCAACCCCCTGCCATGCAGGAATATACAATCAAAGCACTCCCTGTGACAGATGACCATTCAGCTCCTGTTTAAACACCTCCAAAGAAGGAGGCAAAGGCAGCACATTCCGCTTTCAAACAGTTCTTACTGTCTGGAAGTTCTTCATAATGTTAGGTGGAATTTCTTTTCCTGTAACTTGAATCCATTGCTCCATGTCCTAGTTTCTAGAGCAGCAGAAAACGAACTTGCTCCATCCTCAATATGACATTCTGTCAAATATTTAAACATATAGTTACCATATCCCCTTAACCTTCTTCTCGCCAGGCTAAACAAAGCCAGCTCTCTAAGCCTCTCCACATAGGTCATGGTTTCCAGACTTTTCACCATTTTGGTTGCTCTTCTCTGGACATGCTCCAGTTAGTCCACATCCTTCTTGAATTGTGGTTCCCAGAACTGGATATGATATTCCAGGTGAGGTCTGACCAAAGCAGAATAGAGTGGCACTATTATTTCCCTTAATCTGGACATCTCTGATCATCCTTGTTGCCCTTTTCAGAACTTGTCTATATTCTTCTTAAAACAAGGTGCCAAGAACTTAAAGCAGTATAACAGATGAAGCCTGATTAGCATAGAATATTACTTTCCTTGACTTGGAAAACAATATGATATGTTTGATATATGATAACTCTATATATGATAATCCTATGATAACCTTATGATATGTCTGAGGTGACTTACATACAAATAGCAGTGTTCTTTATAATTCATTCTAAAACCCACAGCACAATCACCACCCTATTGAGGTGGAAACCACTAGTCATAACTGCCACCATCCCTCTGTGCCTAGCAGTGCCCACCTTGTTGGAGAGGAGAGTTTATCTGTGGGCTCATTCCTACTTGCATTTAAACCAGTTTGAAAATTGCCCTGACACTGGGTTGCGGGTTCGATTGAGGCCGATGCGTAGTTCCCACTATTTGAAGTGAAATTTGCACCTAATCCATGTTGTTCCCACTGAGGCTGCTGGAAGCCGAGCCTCCTGAGGCAGAGGAGCATGGAGGGTTGAGATCACCGGCAGTGGAGGATCCAGGCAGGAGCAGGCCAGCCACCGCTGCCTCCACTGCCTCTGCCATACCCGGGCAGGCCCCCTCGAGAGTGGCACAAGGACCAGAGGGAGGCCATCTTTCACTACATCCATCCTGCATGGGTATGGCAGAGGTGGCGGAGGCAGCGGATCCCCCATCATCGGTGAAGAGCGGAGCAGAGCACAGCTGGAGTTGTCCAGCCCAGCCAAGCCCGATGGTGCTGCTTCTGCTGCTGGTGTTGGTGATGGATGTGAGGTGGGGAGGTGCCCTCGTCTATATGTCCCTGCCAGTCCAGCTTTCCCTAGGCTGCTTCCACCTATGGCCAGGGGGAGCCCAGCCTCCCTTTTTCCCTTCCTCCCTCCAGCCACACCTTGACCCCACTGGGATTCTGCCTGTCTGCAGTTTAGATCATTCACACTTGTTGAACACACTTCTGAATCACTTTTTTTTAAAAAAAAATCACCAACAAACTAGTGTTTAAAAAAAGCTTTTTTTTGGCATTTGTCTTGCTTCAACGCGATTCTGAACGATCACAGTCACATCTGAAACCATTTTGAATGGAGACGAAGTGCATATAAAGCGATCAGCAATTCACTTCTAATCATAGTGGGAACGAACCTACGTATGCCTAATAACATCTTTATCCCTCTTCAACTGAAGCAAAGTGGGAAGGTAATTTGAAAGTAAGACTCTCTGTGAGGATGTACACACATGCAGTGCCATATGTATGTGTCACAGAGAGGCAACAGCTCTGGTCCTTGTTTAATTTTTTGTTGGCTAAGTATGGAGAATCAGAATAGCAACAAATACCTGTTTGTTGCTGCAGCTCTTGCATTGTAAATACATATGCCTTGATTAAATCGTTTTAATTAACCACCGAGCCAGGTTTTATTTCAGTTTGATGCCTTCACATTGTTTGCATAGGTACTGTGACATTCTGGTTGCCTGATAAGTGGTAAATAAAATTCTAGGTCAAACTGTACTTGTATGTCTTTCCAACTATTATCACTTCAGCTTTTGAATAACATTTATTCTGTAATTAATGGTTGTCAGCCTGTAATTTTCCTCTCCCCCAGTCATGACTTGGAACGCTTCACATTTTTCATTAATTTTCACAGTGTTTACAACATATACATGTAGTAATAGTGTACATTTAAAAAAAAAAAGAAAACACAATTTGCTTCTGGTTTCTACAATATTTCCTTCCTAACTGAGCTGGGAAGAAAAAAACAGAGCACGAGCGAGGAGGAGGGAGAGCAGTTGCCTTTGACAGCATGCTAGATTTACAGCACTATCTTCTGATTTACTATTCCTCCTACTAATACTTTCTCTGCTTTGCTCTTTGGACATTGTTCTCATTTGTTGTTAGAACATGAGCTGAGAGTTTGAAATTCCCATTTTTAAATGAAGCTCATATGTGAACTAATAGAGTAAAACTACAAATCCAAGGTTTCCATCAGATGGGCCATTGCAATTAAGCTGCTATCAAACTATGATAATTGTGTAGTGTGCATACACTCCACATCAGTAGATGGATACATTGCCCCTTTCAACCACAGTTCCTGGAATCAGCCAGACAAGTATGGCCACCCCAAAAAAGTAACTTTTCCAAACTTCAGCCTTTGGTCTGTCTGCACCCCTGTCTGCAATGCTATGATAACAATAATAACGAAATCATAGAATTACAGAATTGGAAAGGACCACAAGGCCTAGTCCAATCCTGTGCCACTGCAGGGACTCACTGGTAAAGTACTCCTTCAAAGGGCACTGGAGGGCTAGAGATCATCTAATCCAACCCTGAAACAATGCAGGGTGGGCAAAGAGGGATGCAACAACAACATTATTGACAGTTAATGTCAATGTTAACACCCACTATCCTTTGCTTACAGACCTCCATTAGAGTTGCCACACTGAAACCTAGAAAGAGCTCCTGTATAATAGGTATGCATATGAAGAAATTTGAGCAAGTGTTGCTTTGTTACTTGGTTGCATGAAAAGCAACGGAAACTCCCTCTTCTACACAGCCATTAAAGGTACAGGAGCCCTTTCCAGCTTTCAGTCTGTCTACCCTAAGGTCAAAGAAGGCCTCCATATCTCCCATGGTAAACTTGTACAGTTCAAAAACTGCCCTCAAGGATTAGTTAAAAATTTACATCACTGAAATGCCTATTGGCACTACCTTTTCCCTTAGGAGAAACCGAGAACAAGTCTGCTCCCCTTTTTACATGACTGCCTTTTTTCTTTCCTCACGCTGCCACTGGTGCAAGCAAAGTTATTTTTTTACTGCCAACTCCACTATCAGTGTTACTATGCCAGCAGAGCCAATAGGATCTTGACCATAGCTAACTCACCCAGCATTTCCTGATTTTACTACCACGTTTTACTGTTTTGCTGTTATAGAATTAGAGAATTATAGAATCAAAGAGTTGGAAGAGACTTCAAGGACAATCCAATCCAAGCCCCTGTTATGCAGGAATACAATATCAAAACATCCCTTGCAGTTGGTCATCCAGCCTCTGTTTAAAAATCTGCCCCCCCCCTCAAAAAGGAGACTCCACCACACTCCAAGGGAACATGTTCCACTGCTGAACAGCTCTGACTGTCAAGAAATTCTTCCTAATGTTGAGCTGGCATCTCTTTTGCTGTACTTTCAATCTATTGCTCCCAGGTCCTATTCTCTGGAGCTGCAGAAAACAAACTTGCTCAGTATGACATCCTTTCAAATATTTATACAGGGGTATCATATCACCTCTTAACCTTAGCTTCTTCAAGCTAAACATATCCAGCTCCTTAAGTCGCTCCTCATAGGGCATGGTTTCCATACCTTTCATTATTTTGGTCATCCAGTTTGGCAACTTCCTTTCTGAATTGGGCATTTCATTTTTTCTGCTTAAGTGTTGTACCTGGGGAGAGAGTGAGTATGGTATAATGGTTTGAGTGTTGGACTATGACTCTGAAGATCAGGGTTCAGTTCCCTGCTGGGCCATGGAAAGTGATTGGGTGACCTTGGGTGAGTCACATACTCTCAGCCCCAGAAAATCCCATAATCAGCTTGCCTTAGGGTCACTGTAAGTCAGAAACAACTTGAACAACAACAACAACAACAACAACAACAACAACAACAACAACAATGATAGTTGAGGAGATTGAAGATCATTGCTGGGAGAAGCAATGTACATGGATAGACCATGTACAGTGAATCCCCCTCCATAAGATACCATATTCAATGCCCTGAAGGTGCTAGATCCCATATTATATTGGAAGCTAAGCCGAGTCAAGGTTGGTTTGGACTTGGATGGGAGACCACCAAGGAATACCAGATGCTTCAGAGAAGGAAAAGATAAACCTCCTCTGGTGTATTCTGTGCCTAAGAAAGGCATATGAAATTCACAGGTCGCCATAAGTTGACAAGAGCCTTGAAGGTATTTATCCAGAGAGATGTTCTATCTGGATTCCTTGCATTGAGTAGGGGGTTGAACTCAAGACCTATGGGCCCTCTTCCAACTCTATGCTTCTAGGATTTGCTGGTGCTCCCATCCTCCCCCAGTACAAATCTCATGAACATGATTGTGTTATGTATGACATCTCTCTACAAAGTTTACTGGGAAGAGAAACCAAATGCCAGGGTTATTAATTGTCTTTTATGAGTGAAAAGGTGGCTGGTACCTCATTGTCAGACTGATTAGCAGTGGAGGTACCACCTCATGCATCTTTGTTCACTAATAAACTATACAGATTAAATTAAATGGGGTTGTTCATTTCTCTTTCATTACAAGGAAAACCCAGGAAGGTTCAAGGGTAAGTGTGTTTCTCATATGACCATGTTGGAATGGTAGCTAGAAATAATTTCATGTAACAGTCAGACAGACAAATTTGTGCTGTTTCTCTGCATTTTATTTTTGTATTTTATTTTATTTTATTTGTAAAAAAGAGAGAGAAATAAATAAAAGAAAGAGCCTGGCCTGGAGAGTAGAGTAAATCACAAAAGTGATCTCAAGTGAACAGAGATAGATTTCTGGAATATGGTGTGCAATGAAACCACTGACCTCTCTTAGAGGGTTCATGTCTTTCTCTACAGAAACAGATGGGTAATAGCATAATGCCGAAATCATGCGCTACATAATATGGACCCTGTGATTGCAGACCTGATTGCTTGCCATATGGTAACTGAAGGGTTGAAAAAGAAAATGGGATGATATGCAAACCTTTTAAAAAGCAACATTTTTATGGAATGGCCATTACATTAAAACTCCAAACTCGGCAAATGGAAGAGAAAAGAAACTGCAGTGAATAATGATGAAATAACAAAGCAATAAAGGGGAGGGAAGAAGGAGCTGAACCGCACAGATTTTCCCTCTCATTGTTTTTCATATGCAAAATAATTCTGCCCTGAAAGTTGTTGGTGGGTTTGTTTTATTTCTGTTGTTCTGTGTCGCATGATGGGCATTGGGTGTAATTTGGTGAGGCATTTAATGCTGCAGGGCAAAGATACAGTGCGCGGGAGCAATGTTGGATTGAGATCTGGCCAGGAAGAACAAAAAGGAAAGGAAAATTAATATGGAAAAGAGGCTGACTGGATCATTTCTGAATGACCCACCCATCTCAATTGTATATCCTCTAACATCTAAGAGGCAGTAACAGGGGCATCCTTGTGTAGTTATATAACTACATCCTTATTCTTCCAATGAAAAGCACAGGCGAAAGGCAGATGTAGGTAGGAAAAAGGATGCAGGGAGGCCTCTAGAGACATCAACCCCACATTGAGCTTTTTAAAATCATTCTGTAATATGTAATTGCATAATATGTTGTTAATTCATTGTAGCTACGATCCTACATCATACTTGTGAGAGGTAAATCTACATTCACATAGTTATGCAGTGGTTGCGTTACACTATCCTTTTTCTGGATGCTGATGTTGTGCAACAGACTGTATATCTTCCAGTATCCCATTGTGCAACGGGAAATGAACAGTAGCATTCTGCAATCCCTGTGAATCAAATGGTACATTGAAGGCACAGATATACACTTACACAACATCCAAGGATGTGCACCTACACATGAAATTGTTATATCTGAAGAACTCTTATGCAAGTATTAAGTGACTAATTTGTTGCACAACAGCCAAAACATATAGCCACGTGTGTAGGGGAAGATAAGTGTGTATGACACCAACTGGATTCTAGGTTGCATCTTCCTCCACCTCTCAATGCTGTTTTGGCCAATGATGTGTATAGAGGATGGTGATAATCACATGAAAGTATCAGAAGATGTGTTCCCAAGACTAGAGAGAAGAAGGAAAAATGGACATGGGCACGCCACTATGGACTAGAGGTGTAATTATTCACTATGAGGCTATGCAGACTGGCCTAAAGGGCCGGCCTGGGGGTAGAGTTGGGGTGGTGCAGCTGCACACTGGCCGCCCCAACTCAGCACCGATGCCGTCCTGACGCGTGCACCTGTCTGCACAGCATGCGGTGTCAGGATGGCCTCCTGATACACATGCTGCACCAAAAGAGTGTGGAAGAGCTGTGGCACCAGCTCTTAGGGTGGCCTTTTGCTGCCCCTAAAAGGAGCGGCATTTTGCTGCTCTTCTGAGGGCACCAAAAGAGAGGACCAGGGCCACAGCATGCGCTTGCCATGGCCCCAATCCACCACTCCCAGGGGCAGCTCTGTAAAGGCCCTAAGTTTCTTCTCAAATGAGTAATTTCTAATTTTTTTCTTCCTGTTGAGAGAAAATCATTGAAAACTATGGAGTTTTTGAAGGCTATTCACAATTTGGGATTCATTCTGTGCAACATTTGCACATGGTTGTTTTGCACAGAAGACACCATTTTCTACACAGAGAACAGTATTTTTCCCATGGAAAATAGTATTTAAATGGAGAAATAGGAAACCTGGTGGTGCAGTGGTTAAATGCCAGTACTGCAGCCATTCACAACCACAAGGTTGTGAGTTCAATCCCAGGCAGGGCTCCAGGGTTCATTAAGCCTTGCATCCTTCAATAGGTTGCTAAAATGAATACCCATCTTTTTGGGGGCAATACACATAGTTGTGTATGGGGGATAGTTGGGGGATTACACATTGTAAACCACTTAGGGAGTGCTTAAGTGCACTGATAAGTGGTATAGAAATGTACTTGCTATTGTTATTGCTAAATATTAATTCCTGTGCAGGAAATGCTGTTTTCTGTACAGAAGCACTGTTTTTCTATGTAAACCAACCATGTGTAAATTTTATGCAGAATAAATCTGCCATTACAGCATTTTTTTTGCACAGAAAACAGCTTTTTATATGCAGGAATTAATATTTCTGCATTGAAATATTATTTTCCATGTGGAAAAAACTGTTGTCTGTTCAGAAAATCCTGTTTTCTGCACAAAATAGCCACATGCGAATTTTGTGCAGAATAAAGAACTGTGAAGATTCTTGTCAATTCAGGATGCTTCTCATCAGGGTTTCTCCACAATTAAAAAAAATAAATATGTTTTTCAACCATTTTCTGAATATTTGTTAATAGTCTTTCCATCCCTACAGCAGATACCACTTATACATGCTCTTCACACTTGGTTCACTTTTCCTACCATCCTCAGTTACACATGCTGGAGATTATTTGCTACTTGCTACATGCAGCTTTTGCTCATATTCTTCAGTCACTTTATTTTCTTCCTCCTGAAATGAGTGGCTTAACAGACAGGTCAGAGCAGCTTCATGTGGCTAAGAGAATGTCTCCATTATGACTGTATCTGCATTTCTCCTTGCATACCTCTACTTCTTCCTTCACAATCCACTAATGGACTGATATGATTAGAAAGTGGCAACATATCACATAGGTTTGGTTTTCCTGTATTTGAGGTCCATGTGAGATTTCTTAAGTAGTCTAATTATAACATTGTGGTGCTTCAAATACATGTGGTAGTTGTAACTTTTTGATAATGTTTGGGTGTAATAGAAGAAGAGCAGGGGACCTTCTCATTTTGTGGGAAAAAGAGCCTCAATACAATTGTTAGTCCCAACTGGAGCAGACTTGATATTTTGACAGTCATATAAATTTCACTAATTCTTTGTGTCTATTCTACCTGGGAATAACAATTGGATTTAGGCTAAAGTGTTCTTAGAGCTATCTGTAACCTGACCCATCACATTCAAGACATGTCACTGGGACTCTCTTCTGGCTTCCCTTGAAAATCCTCAGACTGTCTCCAAGAAGGAAACTATGAATGAAGCTCACAATTTCATTTAAGGGACAAAATTACCTTCATTTCAATGGGACTAGGATTCAGAAAACAATGGCTAGGATCCTGCAGGCAATTATAAATGCATAACCTAGAGTTACACATTTGTGACTATTTGTATTTATCACTCCTATGTAGCATACATAGCAATGGCATACATAGCATCAGAGTAGATAGTGCAAATGACACATAGACATGTAGAAAGTTGTGGGGATGGAGGAGCTTGCTGGAAGAGTGCCACCTCCCCCCATTACTCTGCATTTTTGACAGAAACCAAAAGCCAAAAGATGAGTTCTGCTAGTCAGGGGTAGGCAACCTTTTTGAGCCAGGGGCCGGGTTGCTGTCCCTCAGACAGTTGGGGGGCCGAAGCACCAAAAATAAATAAATAAATATAAATTATTTTTTTTTAAAAAAATATAAAAATATATGCATGCACTCTCTCTCAGCCCCAGAAAAGCCATGGCAAAACCCCTGTGGAGATTTTGCCAAGAAAATCCCAAGAACAAGTAATAACAACAATAATCATTATCATCATGGTGGGTGGCAGCGGCGGTGGCAGGACCAGCCTGGGGCCGGTCCAAAGGCCTCGAGGGGCCGCATCCGGCCCCCGGGCCTTAGGTTGCCTACCCCTGTGCTAGATCATACAATACTGGAATCCCCATTTCAACTCTTGTGTATACCTAAGCACCCAGTTCCTGTCATCTTATGCCTGGGAAACCCATATCTTGTCTAAGGATTGTAAAGTCCACGAAGCATCATCGATCAAATAAAACCCTCCTAATTTCCCGAATATCAAAATAAACTTTTCACTCTGGAAACCTTCTCAGGTTCCATTGAGAAGCAATCAAGCTTTGCATTCCCATAAAACATCTATGGATTGGGGTTGGCTTTAAGGGTATAAATAGCACCCCAAAACATAACCTTTTTACTGCAATCTCCCCTTCCTTCCACCTGCCAAATCCTGCTTTCTCAAGCCTCGTGGCTTGAATCTTCACACTTCCCAACTTTCTGTGGATCCTTTCCTTCAAGACAGGTAGCTATTACCTTATCCAAGCCTAACACCTAATTCCTTTCACTTGTCTATTTCATTTAGCTCTGTATGCTAAGTATTTGAATGGGTTATCTTAGTGTGTCTGTTCCTTTATATTTCCTTTAATAAAAGTTTATGTAGTTCCCCATGCCTGGAGTCTATCAGTGAATTCCAGTATAGTTGGTGCTTTGTTTCTGCAAACGTTACCGTCCTCTCGCAAAGCCAAACTGAGTGTTCCGCTAAGTGATTAAAGATGGATTGCAACTGCTGGTGGAGGCTCTTCCACTCACATACATTTAGGTAACAAGGGATCAAGACAAGAATCATTGCATAGCACTGTAACTATAATGCCTACACATTCATAATTCTCCAACATTTTTCCAGCTGGCATACCCAATAGGCATAAATATAGTGCTCATCACTGGCTCATTGGGAGAAAAATCAGATAACTTGAGACATACTGGTTTAGATGAACTTTAGTCCCAGTTCTTACCAGCTTTGCCTATTATGTAGACTATTGTTTCACCAACCTGTCTCCAAAGGGAGGATAGCGAGTACTGGTGAGAAGCAAATGCTACTCACAGCATAGCTACAGCAATGATTAATGCTCTGCATTGCCATTTTTTTAAAAGCTGGGTTTCTCTTTACATCTTCTCTTTGCCTTACATTGAAGTACTGTTTTTTTGCATAAGGCTGGGCAGAGACCCAGGCAACTGCTAGGTTTTACATTTTCTTTCTAAATTGTTTTTTTTAATGTTCTTTAAAAATACACACAAGTACAACTCATCTAACTTTTGTCAATCCAAAGTCATACCTTACAACATTTCTCTCTTTTTTTAATGCATATCTAAGTATATTTATAATTTATAATTTATAATGATTTCATCAGCTAGAGGTGTCCAGTGTGGGATGATGAGATGGTCTGCACCCATTCCATTAAATCCTGTTCAAAATATCTTTCCAGAAACGGGTGAGCAACTTAGTCAGAGCAAGAACACTTAGGATCCCACACAATAGAATGAACTGAATGGTCCTAACACATACCTGAGCTTATTACAATACTTTGATATAAGTTATAATAATATACTTTACCATGTAAAGCCTCTATCTTTCTCTCATGTTTCCATCAGTTGAACCCATGAAGGTGGTAGGACTGAGAGAAGGGCCTTTTCTGAGAAACTCAAGGTCTGAGAAGGTTCATATGGGCAGATACAATCTGCCAGACAGACTAGTCCCAATCTATATAGAGCTGTATAAAGTCTAATATGTACTGCAGAAATAATACAGTTTGACACTGCTTCAACTGTCATGGCTCCATGCTATGGCATTCTGGGATTTGTAGTCTTGTGAGATATTTAGCCTTCCCTGTCAGAGTGCTTTGGTGCCATGACACACTACAAATTCTAAAATTCTACAGCATTGAGTCAGGATAGTTAAAGTGGTGTCAAATTACACTATCTCTGCAGTGCAGATTAGACTTAAGTCATAGCCAACACTTTGAATTGTGTCCAGAAACAGACCAGCAGTCAGTGAAGCCATTGAAGCCGGGGAGTGATATGATCCCTGTAAGCACTAATAACACACACAACTTTAACTCTGTTTTGCAGCAGATGGAGATGCAGTGGGAAAGGAAGTGCAAGGCTCCTGTGCTTGCTTTTCCCTTTGCATCATCATGGCATCCAAGGTTGCCCTACCTGACAACCCCTCTGGTGCCACAGCAGTAAGTTTTGAATCACTTTGAAGAGCCCATTCTGACCTACTTAAAAAGCAAGCAAAGCCTGCATAATGTATTTAGGTCAAGCATTGTGTCTGTGTTCCTCATTGCTCTTGTCATTGCCCGACTTGCTGTGGCAACCACAAGTATATAACTGGTATAAACACTATTTTAATCAAAACATCCCATTTTTGACTATAAAGACACACATACACATAACACAGAGTGCTAACACCACCACCTATTTGTCTTCTTAATGTTAAGGAGATCTAGATTTCTTTGGATCTTTTTAACCTTGTACAATCTCAGGGATTTTCTGTGCCATGGGCCTGCCATGTAGGGCTATTCAAGGAAGCCCCCAGTCGAAAGAATGAAAAGTTTGGATTAAAAGACCAGGTCGGAGCTAGCAATTATCTAATGTCACATAGAATCTTATTCACTCCCTTTAGTCAACTGATCCATGCTGATCTGGCAATGGCTGCAGCTGCAGTGATGGTGTTAGTTTCTACAGAATTCAGGCTAGCTGCATTTCCTACTTGTAAATAGGAGAGTCAGGCATAGTGGTTTGAGTGTTGGCTCAAGGAATACTCTGACTCTGAGCATTGGATTATGACTCTGGACTATGACTATGACCAGGGTTCAAATCCCAGCTCAGCCATGTATGGTTATTGCTTCATTTTTGTTGCTGTTGTGTGCCTTCAAGTTGGTCCCAACTTATGGCTGTTGTTCTGTGCTCTCAAGTCATTTCTGACCTATGGCAACGCTATTATAGGGTTTCCAACTTCAAGCCTAATCCAAGCATGAAGGGACAATTTAGTTTACCTTCACCCATTGAATCAGTTTGAAAAGTGAATGGTGAGTTAACACTTATGTAAATCCCATAGTTCAATGGGTCTATTCCATACTGTCCAACATTTTGCAGATGGAAACCAGGACATGTGTGGCCAAACAACATCAGCGTGTGTCATAAAGAGGACAAAAGCTAATAATGAGGAAGGACACACAACTGGGAGTGGGTGCAACAGTTTGCTTTTGCCTGAGCCTACTGGGAAGGGCACGATTCCATCTCCTCTCCTCTTCTCCTACTGGTTGAGGTAATTGAGTGCAATCAACTTTTGCTTTTTGTGCTCATTTTTCGCTGATTGAAGTAAGCTGAGGACAAAAAGAAAAAGTGAAAGAGAAAGAAAAGAGAATATTTTAAAAGCAATTGATAAAGTGGGATGACAGAAGATTACTGCACACTGTCCCTGGCAAATTAGGACAGTTGAACAGTGTACTTTACACTGGTTAGTATTTGGATGGGAAACCAACAACAAACATCAGGTGCTGTAGGTTATGTTTCAGAGGAGGGGACTGATAAAGCCACCTCTAAGTATTTCTTAAGCCTGGGTGCTGCATGATGGGGTGAACTCCTGTCACTAGTCTCAGCTTCTGCCAACCTAGCAGTTCGAAAGCATGCAAATGCAAGTAGATAAATAATAATAATAATAATAATAATAATAATAATAATAATAATAATAAATAATTTTATTTTTATCCCGCCCCTCTGCTTAGCAATCGGGGCGGCTTACAACAATTAAAAATACAATAGTTAAAAGCATTCCGGTATCCCAATCCCTCCACCCATCCCTCCCACACCCCTTAAGACAAAATTAAACTTAAGAAATTTAAAAGCAAACATTAATAAGATAAGGACATAGTTATATAAAAATGGCAGAGCAATAAAGAGCTTGGGGAGGAAAGTTCAATGTTCATTCCTCTAAGGAGGATCATTCTGGGAAGGCCTGCCGGAAGAGATCCGTCTTAACTGCTTTCTTAAAAGCAGTGAGTGTTGTAGTGAGACGGATCTCATCCGGCAGGCCGGATGAATAGGTACCACTTTGGTGAGAAAGTAAACAGCATCCTTTGCAATCATGCTGGCCACATGATCACAAAGTAGTCTCTGACAACACTAGCTTTTCAGTTTAATAATGGAGATGACCATCACCCCTATGGTCGGACACAACTTGACAATCTTGTCAATGCGGAATACCTTTACCTTTTAAGTATTCCTTGCCTAAGAAAAATCTATGAAGTTCATGGAGCCCCCATAAGTCAACAAGCAACTTGAAGGCCCATAAACATAATCACACTCAAGTAGAGATGCACAACAATTTCATTTCAGTGGGGTTTTTTTTCCATAAATGAAAAATCCAAAATCCAAAAATATCTTCTTATTTTGAGTTGGAAATAATTTAAGCATTTTTTAAAAAACAGATGTGTGAGAAATTCATGGTGTTATCATACATTGACAGGGATCTGAAGGCACATACAGACACACAAGGAACTAGTGAATAACTTCTTGAGCAAAATAAAAAAGGAAACACATACCTATCTCCCCATATTGCGTATATGTATGTCATTAACTGGATTCCAGCTAATCTTTGTAAACAGCAAGAAGTGCATTGTTCTTAATGCCATGCTTTCTTTAGAACTACAAATCCCACAATCCCCAAGTTCTTGTTAATATTTTCTATGGAAGAAGTCCCATCAGGGCATAGTAGAAAGAAGAAGAGAGATGCAGGAATTAATAACAAGAGACGTTGAGGGAGGTTGTCAGTGCCGCTAATGTAATTTATACCAAAATATATGAGAGTAAACAATCCCAGGTGTTAGTCCCCAAGGTGCATAAAAGAATTACACAAGGGACATGGCTGGCTCCAGGTGTGGGAAGCTCTCAGTACAGTGGCCTCTGGTGGCTCTTTCCTTGGATCACTACGCCATCTGGCACATTTGCACAGTGACAGCAATGGGCAAGGGTGTGCAAAGCTCTCGGCTTCGATCTTGCTTGGATTCTCCAAATTGCATCTGCATTTTCTTTCCATCCCCATTTTGTGTCAAGTTGCATGACATGGTGCTTTCTTCTGACACTGATCTTTGTGTACCTTTATTTGCAAGGTTTATCCAATTTATGCCATTGTTTACCATTGACTAAGCATGTTTGGTGTACCTCTCCCACAAGTGTTCCACTTTATTTCTCAGAAAGGCTCTCACTACATAACAGTGAGAGCCTTTCTGAGAAATAAAGTGGAAGACTTGAGGTAAGGCAAGCATTTTCTGATAAGCAGTCTTGGAGGCTATGAAAATGCTACCGTCAGCCCCAAATAAATTCCCTTCCATCCCTAATAGTGACCAATGGCATCAGTATTCCAATTAGCCTTCAGTGATCACTGGTGTCTTTTTGGAAATCATAATGATTCCAAAAGTGCTGAGCGGAAATGAAAATGGGTGCTCATGAATTGTTTGACAAGAGATAGGGCAGGTATCAGTAATGTGCAGGCCCTGCAAGATTAAGAAACTCTGGTAGATATCCAAAGATGATATAGACGGTCAGTCCTCTGTATCCATGGATGCAGAATCTATGGATTCAACCATCCAAAGCTTGAAAATATTCCAAAAATAAAATAAAATAAAATATATTTGAACATCCATGGATTTTAGTATCCACAGCGGGTTCTGGAACCAAACTCCAGCAGATACCAAGGGCCCACTGTACTGACACTGAGCCTGATGCAAGACTCAAAGGAGGTAGATCATACACACATCCTCTTATATTAAAAGGCTGTATTGGGATAACCACCAAGGACCTTCACAAGTCCAACCTAGACAATGAAGAAATAGAAATAGTAAAAGAATAGTAAAATACTGATAGAAATAGGGACTGCAGATAGGAAATCAGAAGAAGACTCAGAAAGGGGAGGGTGGCTATGAAAGAACTAGAAAAGATTCTAAAATGCAAAGTTATACAACTCAGCACAAAAGTAAGAATCATACAAGATATCATATTCCCTATTACCATGTATGGGTGTGAGAGCAGGACAGTCAAGAAAGAAGATAGGAGGAAAATCAATGCATTTGAGATGTGGTGCTGGAGAAGAGTGCTGAGGATCCCGTGGATAGCCAAAAGGACAAACGAGTGGGTCCTAGAGCAGATCAAGCCGGAAACCTCCCTGGAAGCCAAGATGACCAAACTGAGACTGTCGTACTTTGGACATATCATGAGAAGAGGGGACTCTCTGGAAAAAAACAATAATGCTGGGGAAGGTGAAGGGAAGTAGGAAGAGAAGAAGGCCACATGCTAGATGGATGGGCTCTTTTAAGGAAGTCACAGGTATGGGGTTGCAGGAATTAAGCAGAGCAGTAGAGGACAGAGGGCCTTGGAGATGTCTCATCCATGAGTTGAGATCGACTCGAGGGCAGTTAACAACAACATCAATTGGGGGATTTAGTGGGACCACAAGAAATAGTTTCCCTCCCATCATCACTGCTGATGGTAAGACATATTTCACCAGAATTTGGAAAAGCCAGAACTACTGGGAGATTCTGGGAGATTCAATTGTTAAAAAAAGATAAAAAAGACTAATTTTCCCCAAGCTCTGATGCTTCCACACAGTGGTGTCTCATGGCTCTGTTGTCAATGGAATGATGTATCATAGAATCATAGAATCATAGAGTTGGAAGAGACCACAAGGTCCATCCAGTCCAACCCCCTGCCATGCAGGAACTCAAAACCAAAGCATCCCCAACAGATGGCCACCCAGCCTCTGTTTAAAGGTCTCCAAAGAAGGAGACTCCACCACACTCCGAGGGAGTATGTTCCACTATCAAACAGCTCTCACTGTCAGGAGGTTCCTCCTAATATTGAGGTGGATCTCTTTTCCTGCAGCTTGCATCAATTGTTCCGGGTCTTGTTCTCTGGGGCAGCAGAAAACAAGCTAGCGCCCTCCTGAATATGACATCTCTTCAAATATTTAAAGAGGGCTATCATATCCCCTCTTAACCATCTCTTCTCCAGGCTAAACATACCCAGTTCCCTAAGTCGTTCCTCATAGGGCATGGTTTCCAGACCCTTCACCATTTTAGTTGCCCTCCTCTGGACACGTTCCAGTTTTTCAACATCTTTTTTGACTTGTGGTGCCCAGAACTGGACACAGTATTCCAGGCAGGGCCTGACCAGAGCAGAATACAGTGGCACTATTACTTCTCTTGATCTAGATACTATACTTCTATTAATGCAGCCTAAAATTGCATTGGTCTTTTTAGCTGCGGCATAACACTATTGACATGAGTCAACAGTGTGGTCTACTAGAACTCCTAGATCTCTTTCATATGTAGTCTCATTAAGCCAGGTGTCCCCCATCTTATATCTGTGCATTTCATTTTTTTGCCCTAAGTGCAGTACCTTACATTTCTCTGGGTCTGTATCATCTCTAGGTGTTAGTGTGAATTTTGAGGGAACTATTCAAAGTGGTTAATAGTACATCACTAAATAGCTGGCATGGTATAGTGAAACCAGAGTTCAAGAAACCAGAGTTCAAATCCTTGCTCAGCCATGGAATCTCACTGGGTGACCTTGGGTAAGATCACACTCTCTCAGCCTCAGGGGAAGGCTATGGCACCCCCACCCCCCACCCCCAATATTTCTGAGAAAACATGATAGGTTATTTGGGTCAACATAAGTCAGAAGTGACTTCAAGGCACACAATAGATAATGATGTCACACACAAAATTAATTCTTACATTGGATTGTAGTCCCAACTCAAGATGTTTACTGCCTATGGTTGGAGTCCCTCTTCATAGCCATAGTGTAGCAAATTGGATTTTGCTTCTTTGTTGACTAGACAAGGGTCTTTCTAGTTGGGCTAGGATTCTTCACATTGGTCTAGATTGGTCTAGAATCTTCACACACTGTCTACCAGCTGAACGCAAACTTTGACACAGATCTTATTCATTAGGCTTCCCAGCCTCTCAGCACATGAACCTTCCTCATTCAGCTTCATGAGCCCCCAAACTACTAAACTGAAATAACCAGTCCTCCTGAGCTTAGACCTCTTCTGATTGTAGTATTCACAACAGAAGAGGAATTGAAGACACACCAAGGAGCAGTCTTCAAAGGTACACAGACTATTTTTTTAAATTATTATTACAGCCCCAGAATTGGCATAAGGGAGTTGAAAATCAAATGCATTCAAATGCTTTTCTAAAAAAGCTGTGATATATAAAAAAGCTTAGAGAATTACATAAAAGAGGCAGGGAAAACTTCAAAAGTACATCAGATAGGACTGGAATAAATAGCTTTTAGCATTTGCTTTTTCTAAAGCCTGCTAAATGTAGCAAGCTGTGTTGTGGGTTTGTATTTAGCTATGAGAATATGGTTCGCTTAAGCTGAGTTTGTGAAGTAGCTGTACTTTTTTTTGTATCCATCCAATTTCTTTATTTGTTAATGTACCATTCCTTTATTTGTCAATCTTTTTTCACAGACTCCTTGCACCAAGGGGTTTTAGAGCCCCCCTCCTGCATACCAGCTGATATCTGTTGTTGTGTTTGTGTAGTTACATAGAGGTTGCACTACACTACCCTTCTTTTGAATATCAACATTGTGCAACTGGTTACATATTGGCCAATGTACTTGCATATTGTTCCATTGTACAAAGGGGAGTGTGCAGTAACTGTTTCCACAATCCCAGTGAATTTAGTGGTACATTGAAGGCATTGATGAAGAATTACACACCATTCCAGAATCCACAACTGCATGTGAAATGCTTATACTTGTGGAAGTCTGCTCATACAACCACGAACTCAGCAAATCCATTGCACAAGGGCCAAAAAAGTACAACCAGGTGTGTCTTGGGACTTTAATGGGTGGGTGACACCAACAGGATGCTGACAATGGATCTGTGTGTAATTCAAGAGACCATAGATACCAATCACACATGGAGAGAGAAATCCCAGAGGTCCAAGCAGGGTTCAGGAAAGAAAGAGGCACCAGGGATCACATTGCAAATATATGATGGCTAACGGAGCCTAGCAGGGAGTTCCAAAAGAAAATCAGCATGTGCTTTATAGACTATAGCAAAGCCTTTGACTAAATAGATCATGAAAGGCTATGGAATGCTCTTAAAGACATGATGGGAGTGCCAACCCATCTGATGGTCCTGATGAGGAATCTATACTCTGGACAAGAGGCTACTGTTAGAACAGAACATGGAGAAACAGGATGGTTCCCAATTGGCAAAGTTGTCAGACAAGTCTGCATCCTTTCACCCTATCTGTTCAACTTGTATGCAGAATATATTGTAAGGAAAGCAGGCTTGGATATGGAAGAGGGAGGAGTGAAAATAGGAGGAAGAAATATCAAAAATCTGAAATATGCTGACAACATCATAATACTAGCAGAAAACCTCACAGACCTGGGACAATTACTAAGGAAGATCAAAGAAGGAAGTGCAAAGACAGGCTTACTGTTGAACATAAAGAAAACAAAAATAATGACCACAGAGAACTTACACACATTCAAACTAGACAATGAGGAAATAGAAATAGTAAAAGAGTTCCCATATCTGGGATCAAATATTGATCGGAATGGGGTCTGCAGTCAGGAAACCAGGAGATTAAGAAGATTAAGTATTCCCTATTACCATGTATGGATATGAGAGCTGGGCAGTCAAGAAAGAAGATAGGAGGAAAATCAACGCATTTGAGATGTGGTGCTGGAGAAGAGTGCTGAGGATTCCATGGACAGCCAAAAAGGACAAACAAATTAGTCCTAGAACAGATCGAGCCAGAGATATCCCTAGAAGCCAAGATGGAAAAGACAATAATGTTAGGAAAGGTGGAGGGGAGTTGAAAGAGAGGAAGGCCACATGCTAGTTGGAAGGACTTTATTAAAGAGACCACAAATCAGACTTTGCAGGAGCTGGGCAGAACAGTGGAGGATGGGGAGAGGGGTCTGGAGCTGTCTCATCCATAGGGTCGCCATGGGTCAAGACCAATAAGAAGGCAGTTAACAACAACAACAACAACATACTGATTTTTACAGACTAACACAGCTATATCTTTAAATTCTACTATAGAAGCTGTGATAATTACTCCTGGAAATATTTCTAACCTTTATTGTATTTACATAATAGTAATTTTAAGAAAATTCAGACATTTTAAAAATCCACCTGGTCAGAAATTTTAGTTCTCCCCCCCCCCCCAAAAAAAAGAGACTTGTCTGAGAAAAGGAGGGTGTAGCAACTCTATTTAAATCCTGCTGGTTACTCCTAACTTGAGTAGACCTACTGAACTGATTACTGAATGGTGAATCCACATGTAAGCAAACCCCATTTACTTGAATAGTGCATAGAGGAGGATTATGATGATTATTTATGCACTTTACACCCCATCCTCCCTACTAAGAACTCATGGCAGCTAAGATTAAAAAATTCAGACTTGTAGCAAAACAATGCGGACTGCTTTAATTTTCATCTTAGAATTTTACAGTATGCTAACATCATAGATATTCCTTTGATTGTAGCCTCCTTTAAAACACCATGGGTTTTATTAGTATAGGACAGAGAGTTCTGCAGTATGAAATGTGTTTGCAACTGCTCTCTTAATGTGTCCTCAGTACTGTAGAATAAAGCAGAAGAAATCATTGCTTGCCATAAAAGCAGTTGTGTAAGTCTTTTGTAAAAGTATCTTCACAGGCTGAGCATTACATGTACAACAATCCCCTAGGAGAGAAAGCAAATGTATCGTATATATTTATTAGTTATCATTCCCCTCTTTTGTCCAAAAGAAGCTCCATATATGGTTTTAAACCCCCCTTTACTCATTTTTTGTCATTGAGCAAAACTGCTATAAAGACACACAAAAAGAACAGAAAGAAGAAATGAAGAAAGCCCTAAAAAAAGATGCACTAAAAACAGAAGTACTGAAATGAAAAAGAACTATATTTCAACTTCAATAAAAGGTGGCCAAACAGCTAAACATGTTGTCCAGATGAAACTGGCATCTGTAAACCACCTGTTGAAAGTGCAATAACAGAAGGCAGGTACTTAGCAAGAGCCAGTGTGATTGGGAGTTCCTGCATGGCAGGGGGTTGGACTGGATGGCCCTTGTGGTCTCTTCCAACTCTATGATTCTATGATTCTATGATTCTATGATGTTGCAGTTTAAGTGTTGGACTAGGACTCCAGGAGACCTGTGTCCAGATCTCCACTCAGTCATGGAAGTGCATTGGATGGTCTTGGGTAAGTCACATTCTCTCAGCCCAAGATGATGGCAATGCTGAGCTTCTTTTGCCTAAAAATCCAGGCAAGAGAACCCTGTGATAGATTCATCGTGTAAGTTAGATTCACCTTGAAGGCATGTAACGTCAAGAACGGTATTTATCTTTCCATTGCTGCAGTATAAATCTCTTATCCCAGTAACAATATAGAGGTCTTATACCCTTTCTGTGGTTTTAACCTTTCCTTGATTCTCACAGCAACCGTCTGAGTGAATTTCAAGGTGAATTTCAAGGCAGTAAATAGCCCCAGGTGAGTTTCATGAGTGAGGGGGATTCAGTCCACTTTCTGCATTGAAATTATTTTCTGGGAGACTGAGACTTACACTACACTGAGCCACAATGTTGGCAAAGTGCTGGAGTTGCTTTCAGAATTGCTTCCACACCAATCTGTTGTTGAGTGCCTTCAAATCATTTCCAACTTATAGTGACCCTGAGCCAAACCTATCATGGGGGTTTCTTGGCAAGATTTGTTCATAGGGTTTTTTCCTTTTGCCTTTCTCTGAGGCTGAGAGTGTGTGACATGCCCAAGGTCACCCAGCAGGTTTCCATAGCCAAGCAGCTAATTGAACCGTGGTCTCCAGAATTGTAGTCTAGCACTGAAACCACTACACCACATTGGCTCTCCCACACAAATCTAGGCACTCATAAATGCTTCCAGATGGTTTCTTCTCTTTTTTTATCCTCCACAAGTGACACCTGATACTAAAAGTGACACCTTCAAGAGGAGAAAGAAGAGGACAAGAAGGGGCAGTATCCTATTTATTTATTAAAATACATGCCTCCTCTCTTATATCTAGAGATCTCAGGATGAGATGCAGACAATAATAATAATAATAATAATAATAATAATAATAATAATAATAATAATAATAATAAATTCAATGGCTGTGAAATAATTTAAAATAATTAAACACAATAAAACCATATACCAATATCCAGAACTAGAGTTGTCAGAGTCAATGGTGTAAAGTCTAAGTCCCACTTGATGCTAAAATGAGATTAGCATCCTAACCAATTTGGCTTCCTATAAATTGCATTCTGCAACTGATGCAACACAGAATTGGCAGACCGATTCCTAATGAGATGCCAGTATTTCAGATTGTCCTCTATCCATCATATCCAAGATCTATACTAGACTGTGGGAAGAAAAGAAATACTTGGGAAAATATATGTAAGGAACTAACCAAAGCAATAAACTGTACTTCTGATAAACTTTGTCTTCATCCAGATTCAAATTTCTAAAGTCAACATCCTACTTGACATCAAGAGGGGAAGACTATCAAAGAAGATATTTCTAAAATGGTGAAAAATATGTTTCTGGAATATCAAGAAACTGTGACAAGAAGAATCCTGGAACTGATGAGAATCTTTGCACTTCTGAAATTACTGTATGTAACATTCACACATAGTTGATTTATGCAGAAAATGGCCTTTTTATGCACAAGAAGCAGCATCTTTCTGTTCAGAAATATAATTATCTCCACAGAAATATTGTTGTAGAGGGGAAATAAATCTGTTTCCAAGACAGAAAATCCTGTTCCCTGGCCAAAACAAACCCATGCAAATTTTGCACTGAACAAATCCTGAACTGCAAATAGTCTTTGGAAATTTCACAATTTTGAAATACTTTCTTGCAATGGAAATAAAATTGCTAAAATCACCCATTGCTTCCTTGAAGAAGAAAATTAGTAAAGAATTGCAATCCTATTTGATGTTCTACTAGCACATTTATGATGGCGATCCTAACAGTGACAGTTATTCCTTTTTCTCTGGTTGGGTACTGTCAGCTGAATGACACCAAAGTGTCATTCTGTCCCCTGGCTACTGATTGACTGTGGGGTTGCAATCTACTGCCATATTGTTGGGGGAAAAGGCATTGTGCAAAGAGGTACTAGATTTTTCCTTTTGCAATTCAAAAATAATTTCTGCTCGTGTAAATCCCACTGCAGAAATGATGCAGTTTGACACTACCTTAACTGTCATGGCTACATCCTAAGGAATTCTGGGATTTTACTTTGTTGTGGCACCAGAGCTCTCTGACAGAGAAGACTAAATGTCTCACAAAACTACAAATTCCAGAATTCGATAGCATTGGGCCATGGCAGTGAAAGCGGTGTCAAACTGCATTATTTCTGCAGTGTAGATTGCATCCTATGATAGCATAAGCCATCTAGAGGATTCCAGTCTAGAGTCTGAAAACTAAAAGTGGGAAGGAAGTGGTAAAGGATAGTTTTGGTCACATATTCCCCCACCCGTCACCCCTCTCTGAGCTTTGAATGGCACCCCATTAGATCCAAGGGGAAACAAGGAACCATCACTCTCTCTTCTGTTTCCATCTTACAGTAGTGACAACTATGGTGTTGAAGATGACTGTTAATGCTAATTATTTTGTTAGAACCTAATGGGAATGACTACTCTGCCATACATTAGAAGCTAATGGGATTAAGAGAAATCCTTCACATGTTTCCAGAGCTGCACATCAGTTCATTTTTGATCAGAATTTAACCAAAAATGTACTACATTCACATGAGGGGGAAGTAAAATTGACAGACCTGTTCATCCTTAATGTAGCTAAAGCTCAGTATATCTTTTGGGGGTGAATGTTTTAAAAATGTGAATGTTTGGAACTTGTAGTCCCTTGCATTCATTTCAAGTGCAGACAACTTTTTTGTTGTTGCTGTTGAGATGACCATGTCTCTTGCTCTGCATTTTTGGTTTTCTGAGGGACAAGAAGAGAGGTTTACATGCATTCAAGAAATAATCATGCCAGTACTCAAAAGCTATTTCTAGGTATATCTGTATTGCATGTGTATTTACAATCCCCTATTCCTGGAATCACCTCCCTCCAAACTTTTGGACTGCTCCTTCCTTCACCATTTTTTTTAAATTTTATATTTTATTAACATGTATTATTCAAACATATCTATCAAATTGGCATATTAATATCTTTTTCAATAATCATATACACATATTTACAATTGACTTCCAAGGTATCTCCAGTTTGTACTCAACCTTACTTCAATGTTCACTCATTGTCTTCATATACAAGCAATTTTAAATATTAAATCCACTGTGTGTTATAACAACAGCTTTAATTATCTTGATCTTTAGTAGTCATTATTCACCTATTATTAAGCCATTTAATAGTTTACAGTTTCCCATCAGTTTGTATCTCTACTCAATTAAGTTTTCTCTTTTACAGTATTACAATATTGGGATCCAGTCTTGTTCAATACTCTACATTTTGTTTGTTCAATCTAGCTGTGAGTATATCCATACTCATCATTTCAATAAGCCTTGTAAACCACTCACTGGTTGAGGGCACTTCTGTTTGTTTCCATTTTTTTGCTAGTGTGATCCGAGCTGAAGTTATCATATACAATAATATTCTCTCATATTTCCTACCCATTTTTTCTGGGATCTTATTTGTCATGTTCAACAGATATATTTCTGGTATCATGTCATATCTTATTTTAAGTATTTCACAGATTACCTTATGAACAGTTATCCAATACTTCCTAATTTTGTCACAGTTGCACCATACATGTAACCAACATCCTGTAGTTTGGTTACACTTCCAACATCTATTATTACCATTTTTGTAAACTTTTGCTAATTTCGCTGGAGTAAGATGCCAACGTTCCTTCACCATTTTTTACATTCAAATTGAAAACTTTTTTGTTTTCTGAAACTTTTGGAATTTCAGATTAATGCTTTCTATTTTTACTATAATTGCTTAGCTGTACTATGTTCTTTTATTCTATATTTTGTGCTTTTCTGTGGCCTTTTTTTGGCATTGTTTTAGTATCGTATTTTAGTATTGCATTTTGGTATTTTATATTATTGAAATAGTTATAAATGTTTTGTTCTGTCTGTAAAGTGCCATGTACGTGGATGTACATGATGATAATGATAATGATACATGAACACTGTCACAAATATGCTAGATGCTAGATAGATAGATAGATAGATAGATGATACACACACACACACACACACACACACAAACATGATTTAGTACATTATTGCAGAGCAAACAAAGACACAAAACCAACCAAAAAACACAAAGAAAAACATACATATCCAGAATGGCCGAACATGAGAACAAAATCAATTTGTCGCGCCAGATTTTGGTTTTGTTATTGACATCTTTTAGTGGTATTTTGATGCCTGTAATTAAATTGCTAATTAGGTGTCTCTCTTGTGGTGGTCATGGTTTTATTACTTAATTGCAGCAAGTTTTGCTCCAGTTTAGCCTCCATGACTGTTTTTCTTGCTTTAGATTCCCACTTGCAAAGCTTTTGACAGAGTGCAACTGGCGCCTCTGATTTACCCGGAATCAAAGCAGTTCAGAGTTCTTTACCGTAAATTCAATTTTGTTTTTGTGCTAAAGAAATCCAGAATAATGGGAGGGGTGAGGGAGGAGGGCATGTGACAGAAAAAGAGCAGCCTTTAAACAATAAAATGTAAGGGTAAGCAAAGATGAAAATAGACCAAACTACACCACAATCCAAAACAGAATGCCAAACTGGCTTGCGGGAAAATAGAAAATAAACGCAGTCATTTTGCATTGTGTCTTCTTCTTCTTTGCTTTTGTGTATGGTTTTTTTTTTAAAGAAAAAAACTCGTAAGATGAGATAAAATTCAGACTCATCCTTTCTTATTCCTTTTCCTTTACTTTTGAATTTATGCTTTTTTTCTTCCCTTTGTCAGTCTGTTCCAGTACATTCATTAATTTTTCTCCCCTCTCCTCATTGGTGTTATTTTATGCAAACCACAAGATGGTTCCTTTTCTCCCTTCTTTCCTTGCCAAAGATTGCCTCTTTATTTTATTTTGAAATATTTGTATATTTATTTCATTAGATGAGATAATGCTTTTTCTTATTAACATAATTTCCAGTACATTAAACATATTTCTCCACAGACAGAAGAGAGGAATCAAATTAAATGACAGTTAAATCACTTGCAGCCATTTCGATGGTTAAAAGAAATAAAAATGTTTCTGCATTTCTCTCCCCCCCCCCCCCCCCCCGGTCTCTCTTTGTGATCACGAGATGGATGCTGTAAAGGGAAATGAAATACTAAAGCGAAAAGAAGAGAAACATAAAGAAATAATGACTGACTTACTGCAGTAATACCACTGAAGGGAAGGGGAAAAATTGCTACAAATGAAAAAGGGAAAACCTATATATAATATAGCTGTTTTGAAAGTTATCAAAATTCATTTTTTATTGATGAGGGCCACGCAATTCTAATACTAAGTAAATGGCAAAGAAAAAAATCAATGCTATAAATACTGAATGCTGAAAGGAGAAATAAATATTCTGCATTTGGAGAGCCATTATTCTAAAGAGCTTTAATTTTTAAATAATTTATACTTCAACATATATAACTGAGGGAGGGATATCTAACAAAAGCTATCAGTTCTGTTTTTTAAAACTGACCAGGCATACCGAATTATGTCTTAATATAGGCTTGGACCTGTATTATTCTGCAGGTCTTCCCCATGCTGATGTGGAGGGATGATGCCACACTGAAGAATTAATGCAGTTTGATACTGCTTTAACCATCATAGCACCATCCTATGGAATCCTGGGATTTGTAGTTTGTTGTGTCACCAGAGCTCTCTGACAGAGGGGGCTGAATATCTCACAAAACTACAACCCCCAGAATAGCATAAGTCTGAGCCATGGTAGTTAAATTGGTGTCAAACTGCATTAGTTCTGTAGTGTAGATGTAGCCCAGAACTGCATAATTGTATGTTATTGTTTTTAAAGTCAGCATCTTTTTAAAAGTTAGATGGCCCTTGTGGTCCCTTCCAACTCTATGATTCTATAATTCTATGGTTCTATGATTTTTGGAACAAGGAGAAAGGTGATAACTGAAGTTGAAAGGAGCATGCAGTATCTAGTGGTGGAGGTGTGTTAAAAATGGGACACTATCCATCAAAATTAAAGCCTGCAACTGTACCCTAGCACAGGGTAACCCAGAGTGACTTGCTAGATTCTTTCTTCTGAAAGGTCTACATACTTGAGGGATAAGAACATTAGAAGAGTCAAGCTGGATCAGACCAGGGTACTATCTAATCCAACATTCTGTTCACATTGTATCCAACCAATTGGTTATGGGAAACCTTCTAGCAGAATATGGGTTCAGCTGCACTCTCCCTCTCAAGGTCCCCAACAATAGATATACTAGAGGTGTAGTATAACCACAATAATGACAGACCAACTGAAAAATCGTGTTTGAAGGAGGCGGCTGTTAGACTACTTCTGAAAAAACCTTCCCTGAACTCCCTGGATAGAAACAATTATAGACCAGTCTCCTTGCACCTTTTTTAAGCAAGGTGATCGAGAGGGCAGCTGCTTCCCAACTCCAGGCAGTCTTGGATGAAACCGATTATCTCGATCCATTTCAAACCGGCTCTAGGACAGGATATGGAGTGCAGACTGCCATGGTTGCTCTGACCGATGACCTCTGCCTGGGCATCGACAGGGGTAGTGTGACCCTGCTGGTGCTCTTGGATCTCTCAGCGGCTTTTGATACAATAGATCATTCCATCCTCTTGGGTCGCCTGAGAGAGTTAGGAATCGGAGGCACTGCTTAGCAGTTGTTCCGTTCCTTCCTTTCAGGTAGATCCCAGAGAGTGAGGTTCAGGGACAGTTGCTCTTCCAAAATTGAGCTTAATTGTAGCATCCCTCAGGGCGCCATCCTGTCTCCGATGCTATTTAACATCTACATGAAGCCGCTGGGTGAGATCATTCGGAGGCATGGAGCGCAGTGTCATCAGTATGCTGATGACACCCAGATATATTTCTCCATGATGAGATCATCGGCTCAGACTTCAGATGGTGTCTCTCCTCTTAATGACTGTCTTAGAACAGTAATGGACTGGATGAGGAAAAACAGATTGAAACTAAATCTAGACAAAACGGAGGTACTGACAGTCACGGGCCTGAAACCAGATTTGTGAATACAGTCTCCAGTCCTGGATGGAGTCACACTCTCCTCCAAGGACTATGTTCACAGTTTGGGGGTGCTCCTAGATTCATCACTTCACATGACTAGTCAGGTGAGTGCGGTGGTCAGGAGTTCCTGTTATCAGCTTCAGCTGATATGCCAACTGTGCCCTTATCTGGATATGAGGGATCTGGAAACTGTGGTACACGCTCTGGTAACCTCATGCCTGGATTACTGTAACACACTCTACATGGGGCTACCCTTGTGCCTAACCCAGAAAATTCAACTGGTACAAAATAAGGCAGCCAGGCTAATTACTGGAACATCTAGGAGGGAGCATATAACACCTGTGCTCAAATCCCTCCACTGGCTGCCAATTAATTTCCGGGCACAGTACAAGGTGTCGGTTTTAACCTTTAAAGCCCTACATGGCTTGGGTCCATCTTATCTCTTGGACCGCCTCTCCCCGTATGATCCCCCCCGCGCACTCCAGTCCTCTGGGAGGAACCTGCTGCAGACTATGAAGACCAGGCTTTCGCAGATCTCCCAGAGGGCCTTTTCCACGACCGCTACCAGACTATGGAATGGCCGGCCGGCCGAGATCCGTCTTATCACCACTCTTGCTGCCTTTAAAAAGGCAGTAAAGATGGATCTCTTTCGGCAGGCCTTCCCGGAACAACCAGCTAACTGGAGGCGATCTGCTATTTACTCCTCTTGCTGCCACGGCATGTCACCCAAAATTAATTTTATTATATTTTAATTATGTTATTTGATTTTAATTCCAGTGTTGTTCAATTTAGTTTTAAGGGATGGGAGGGTTAGGGTGTGCGATAAAGGTGTTTTAACTGCTGTTTTTTAATCTTGCTGTACGCCGTCCCGATTGCTGAGCAGAGGGGCGGGTTACAAATAAATAATAATAATAATAATAATAATAATAATAATAATAATAATAATAAAAAGCCACAGACCAGCTGGGAGAGCCATTTCCAGGCAGAATTCAAAGTGCTGGTGATGACCTTTAAAGCCCTACATAGCTTGTGTCCACTCTGTTTTAAAAACTGTATCTCCCTATGGAATCATAGAGTTGGAAGAGACCACAGAATCAAAGGATCATAGAGTTGGAAGAGACCACAACCCCTTTCTGCCATGTAGAAATACCCAATGAAAGCACTCCTGAGAGATGGCTTTCCAGCCACTGTTTAAAAACCTCCAACGAAGGAGACCCACTACTCTCTGAGGCAGCATACTGTCCAAGGCAGCACTGTTGAACAGTTCTTACCATCTCCTAATGTTTAAGTGGAATCCCTTTTCCTGTACCTTGAATCCATTGCTCCAAGTCCTAGAGTTTGGAGAAGCAGAAAACAAGCTTGCTCCAACCTCAATATGGCACCCCTTCAAATATTTAAACATGGCTATGATGTCACCCCTTTACCTTTTCTTCTCTAGGAGAAACATACCTAGCTCCTTAAGTCACTCCTCATAGTGCATGGTTTCCAGACCATGAATGTTTAAACTTTAACAATCAGCATGGAGGAAGAACCTAAAGTGGGTTCTGGCTGCAACAGAGGGTCCAACCTAACCATCCCAGCCACCATTGAGTGAAGCACCCAAATTCTAAGTGCCAACCACTTTGACTTGACACCCAGCCAGCCATCAACAAGGGAAATGTCCATAGGGAACCTCTCCTGTTCCGATCCCATGACCTAAATGGAAAATGCGCCCAGGCTGGCCCCAATTATAGTTTCTTTTCCCACCCCTTGGCCCCATGACCTACAGGAGCAAGTTGGAGACATCCTTTTCACCAAATGGGCATTTAGGAGCACTCATCATCACTGTTTTTTCAATCATCTTCTACCTGCCGATGATCACCTATTTATATAGCCATACTCCATGCCAATGTGTCATAAGTCCAAACAGAAACAGTGCAGGGTAGGCCAAAAAAACTGCCTAGTAAAGGCAGAAAAAAATTCTATCTGGGTCCCAAAGGCTGAAGGGTGGTTCGGTGGGTCAAGCAAATTGTGGAAGAGAGAGTTGAGCCGGAGCAGGCTTACAGAACTTGCAGGATCCTCCTTAACTTGATTGCACAGCATGCTAAGGTGGCTGCCACACTGCAGAATTAATGCAGTTTGATGCTGCTTTAACTGCCATGGCTCCATCCTATGGAATCCAGGGTTTTATAGTTTGTTGTGGAACCAGTGCTCTCTGACAGAAGGCTAAATATGTAATAAAACTAAAAATCCTAGAATTCCATAGAATGAAGCCATGGCAGTTAAAGTGGTGTCAAGCTGCATCAATTCTGCAGTATAAATGCAGCCCAAGATGAGGACCATTTCCCTGCTCATCTGGTCTCCATCAGAAAAGCACTCCTCACAGTCAGGCCTGTATTCACAACAATGGGGCCAGATTCTTGATCTACTCAAAGTTCATGAAATAGTGTAGACAATAATGTATTGTAGTAGATCAGTTGCTTTCTACTTTCTGACTCCAGACCTTTTGTTCTGAGAATTTGTCCCATGATGGAAATATACTTCTCATGAGAACACTACAGGTGCTTTCAAGCCATTTCTATGACTTATAATATATTTTCTCTTCATTTTAAGGCCAAAAATGTCATAAGGAGAGAGCAGCACTGTTAAACAGTTTCTGTTTAAACAGTTTCTGCTGTTTCTAAGGCAGCACTGTTAAACAGTTCTTCCCATCAGTAAGTTCTTCCTAATGTTTAAGTGGAATCCGTTTTTTCTGTATCTTGAATCCATTGCTCCTTGTCCTAGTCTCTGGAACCATAGAAAACAAGCTTGCTCCTTCTTCTATATGACATCCTTTCAAATATTTAAATATGGCTATCATGTCACTCATTAACCTTCTCTTCCCCAAGCTAAACATACGTAGATCCTATGATGCTCTTCATAGGACATGGTATATCAAGTCCATGATATTTCAGAAGGGAAGCATCCCAGGACAAAACATTTACCCATTACATTCCCTTCTGATTCTGTCAGCCCCGCCATGATTGCCAACTCCTCCTTGAAGTGGAAATAATTAGGATTCCACTACGGTTGAGGATTTTATTAATTACATATCTGTAGAGACACGTGGGCCAGTCACAAAACCAACCGGGCAAGTCTGTGTTTAGAGATTTGTAGACAGTAGACTTAGCGTAAACAGAGCAATGTTGAGCCTATTCGTCTGTGACCTGCCACTGAGATAACAAGAAGGGTTCAGCTCCCAGTGTGTGTGTTGTGTAGAACAATGCTGAGTAAATATTCATCATTAATATATATCTGTTGCTTTGCTTTTTGTATTTTTTTTTTTGTAATTCCTTTTTATTTAATTTGATAATGCATCCAGAAAACAAAGGGAATGATGGTATGGGGCACACGGCTCCATACTTCACCCATGATAAAATTGAATATATATATTTCAAACATTGTGAAACAGAAGCATTGCAAGACAAAGCTTTTTAACACTCTCCCCCCACTAGTTTTGGTGAGTGATAAAAGGAGAAGGTGCTATCAATCTTTATTGTCTGGCTCGCTTACTGTAATTGCATTCAATAGTCCACTGATTCTGATGTCTGTGCTAATGTCAGAAACATGGAAGAAGCAGATGTTCAGGCTTGAGCATATGTATCCACTGGCCACTTTGATACGTTGGCAGCAAAGTCACTGGGCTTGATGATAAATTGTTAATGCCACAGATTATGAACAGTTGAACACATGGGATGCATTGGAAGTTGTACCTCGGTCGTGTACGGGAAAAGGGAAACCTGACATCATGATGCCAGATAAAGGGCACAGCCTATATTACTGCGAAACATTGCAGGCTGGCAGATATGCCAATGGCTTGTTTGGTTGTCACATGTACAACAAAAGTGAAACCTGACATTAATGTGCCAGATAATGGGGACAGTCTATGTTATGAGAAGCATTGCAAGGTGGCAAATGTGCCAATGGTTCATTTTGTTTCCATACATCATGCATAACACTTGAACATTTTATACCACAGTAGAGTTTTCAAAAGGCATGAATGATCTCTCTGCAGATTGCTCTGCAGAGGGGCGGGATATAAATCATCATCATCATCATCATCATCATCATCATCATCATCATCATCATCATCTCAGCAGTTCTACAAAAAACCCTGTAAAGTAGATCACCTCCATACTGTGGATGGGGTAGGTCCAAAGAAAGCTTCCCTGTCCCCTGGCCTGAATCATAAAAACTAGGATGTCTGCTACTTCCCAAAGGGCCTTTTCAGCAACCACTCCCAGATTATGGAACGGCCTGCAGGATGAGATCCATCATCTTACCAGTTTAAATAGCTTTAAAAAAAGGTGTGAAGATGGATCTTTTCCATCAGGCCTTTCCTGATTAGATCTCACAGCCTTAAGAACTTGTCCAACCCTTCTCCTACTCTTTGCCACATTTGTGGCTGGATGTCTGCTCTGCCACTGTGATTATCTTAGCTGTTCACTGTTTTATTGTTTGTTGTTGTTTTAACTTTATGACGTTTAATACTATTTTAAGGGGTGGATGGGTTTTGGGATTGTATATTTATGCTGTTTTATAGTTGTAAGCTGTCCCAATTGCATCTGCAGAGGGGCGGATTATTATTATTATTATTATTATTATTATTATTATGGTAGATGCAATATTTGGGTACTGAAAATGAGGCTTTAAATCCTCTTAAGCCATCCTATAGAAACAATGGAGAAACCTCTAAATATTTATCCTCAGTACTAGCTTGAAGAAGTAGATTGAGTGTTGGACTAGGACTCTGGCCAAGTAAACCCACTGGGTGACCATGGGCAAATCACAGTCTCTCAGCCTCAGAGGATGGCAATGACAAAACTGCTCTGAAGAAACTTGCCAAGAAAACCTCATAATAGGGTTGCCATAGGTCAGAAATGACCTCAGAGCACCGACCAAAAGCAGCCACATGTTGGGAATGACTTGAAGGCACATGACAATGACAACAATGAAGCAATACCCATCTCTCCTTTATTTCTATCCCACCTTTTTCCCAGACTTGAACTCAACCCTGTGGAGACAGTGTCTCAAGGAAAATGCCCAATGTGGGTTGATACACAAGTGACCAGACATGAAAGGGTCACTGGCAGCCATAATGACACAGCACTTTCCACCAGGTGCTGTGTCATAGGAAGTGACATTGGCTGATGGTCACAAGGTGCTGGAAAGCACCAAAATGGTGCAAAACTGCCAAGTCACCATGGTTGAGTGACAGGTGTCCAAAGGAAGAGGCAGGGCCAGAAGGCCACATGGAAGCCTGGGTATATAAGGGAGTTGCCTCAGGACACATGTGTGGGTTGATGTGGATTGACAGTGGGTTGTATGTTGGATGGTTGGAGTTGTTGCTGTATATAGCCTTGTACATAGAGGAACCAAGATTAAAGCCTCAACTGAGAGACATCTGTCTGTAGAGTCTCTTTACTCTTTCTGGAAGGGGAGAGGTGCTCCTTCAGCTCACAAACTCTGCCTGCATCTGAGAAAGTGGTGACACTGGTGCTGCACATTGACGTGGATCATGACGTGTTGCGTAACCACGCTAACAAACCCAACTATTGGACAGTATGGTGCAGTTAAAAATGTGTTTGTTTCAGAGACCATGTTTGCATTTTTACAAAAGTGTGTGT
Organism: Phrynosoma blainvillii; assembly: GCA_026167975.1. NCBI lineage: Eukaryota > Metazoa > Chordata > Lepidosauria > Squamata > Phrynosomatidae > Phrynosoma > Phrynosoma blainvillii. Next base: position 17,092,390 of record JANUYF010000001.1, on the reverse strand, counting down.
GTGTGTGTGTATATGCATTTTTGTAAAATACACAGCACAAGAAGATGTAGTAACAGTGACCCTGTTGCCTGAACTAGTAAAAGCAGTAGCACTGGATGGGTTGTTCATGTCTTTGTGAAGAATCTGTTTTCTCTCTTTGTGAAGATAAGTATACATACACAGCAAGAACAAAGAGATTTGCCCATTCTTTTTGAAGACATGAATAATGCATCCAATGTTGAGACCGCGGTAAGAATTTTATGCATATTATAGTTTAGGTAAATTCTGAAGCCAGCATGGTATAGTGGTTTGAGTGTTGGATGACAACTTTTTGGAAACCAGGGTTTGATTTCCCACTCAGCCACAGAAACTCACTGGGTGATCTTGGGCAAGTCACACTCTCACAGCCTCAGAGGAAGGCAATAACAAACCCTGCCTGAACAAATCTTGCCAAAAAAGCCCCACAATAGGTTTGCCTTAGTTGGATAATGATTTCAAGGTACAGAACAACAGCAACAAATGTCATAATTTGTATGGTCGAGAAAGCTGGACAATGAAAAAAGCTGACTGGAAGAGAAGCAACTCAATTGAAATATGGTGCTGGAGGAGAGTTCTATAAATACCATGGACTACAGATACTGCTGAAAATGAATGGACCTTATAGGAAATCAGGCCTGACGTTTTATTAGAAGAGTCATACTTTGGACAGCGATGTATTCAAGTCTTTTACTCCAGGTCTCAAGTCAAGTCTCAAGTCTCTCCCTTCAAGTTTCAAGTCGAGTCTCAAATCTTTGCAAAAGTCTCAAGTTTGGGAGCCAACTCTAACAGAAAAAAAAGGTGGTGGTGATGTGTGTGTGTGGAGGTGGAGTTTCAATAACTAGAAAATCAAGAAGACAAAGAAGTTTATCAGACTTCATTTAAACTGATTTAACCCAGTCATATTTAATTCTGAAGCCGGATTTTTTGGCATGCACTGGGCGCCAGGTGACTGCAAACCGGCTGCATCCCAGACCCCAGCCACGCTTAACTGGCATCTTTTCAAAACTGGGAGTCTGCCAATTTAGAAAAGATGCCGGCTAAGTGTGTCTATAATCTGGGATGCAGCCGAATTGCACTCACCTGGCTCCTGGTGCGTGCAATAGAATCCAGCTTCAGAATTAAATGAGACTAGGGTAAGTTAATTTAAATGACATGCGATAAACTCCAAAGTTAAGTAAAAGTATTGAATTATCATAATCCATTTATCAAGATTGGATTTTTGGTTTGAGTGTTGGACTATGACTTTGGAGATCAGGGTTCAGTTCTTCACTTGGCCATGAAACTCATTGGGTAACTTGGGCAAGTCACATGCTCCCAGCCTCAATGGAGAGATTTTAACCCTCCCCCCCCCCTTTCCACTAGTTCAGTAGGAAATTACTGAGGGGATTGATTTGTGCTTACAACATTGTAGAATAGTGTACATCATATCCAGTCATGTTCACAAAATAAACATAAGCCCTGACATGGCTGCCTAAGCACATTTCTCTGTTCTATTCATGATCAGATGGGATTTGTAGTCCTGAATGTCCATGGGTAGACAGGAGTCTGGTGCTTTCCTTGAGGTTGGATAGAAACCCCGTCACAAGCATCCCTTTGTTCTTCTAACTGCGTCCTGGTTTCCCGAAGCTTTTTACAACTTCTGAGGTGAAGGATATGTGAAGGCTCACACTTCTGCTCAGCTGGCCTGCTCCTGTTGGGCAATTGATCCCAATAATAAGTATCTGGACCAGCATGGTGGCAAACATGTGGGAGAAGGTACTTTGCTTCTCCATGGGGTCCATGCTATGCATGGAGTATAGGGCACCTGAACATGGCATATGATTGGACATGGTGGTAGGCTATTTAAGGGCTGGCTGCTCCCTCATGTGTCTCTTTGGATCATCTCAGAGTGGACCACCCTCCCATCCTCAGTGAAATGTGAGTTTGTTGATTGCTTCAGGGCTGGGTAGGAATTTGCCCCCTTTACCTGTGGCTTTTTGCCTACCCCATACTGTATCTGAGAGATTTGATGACTGGGTCTGGGACTGGGTCATGCCATTCAGCAGGCAGTGGAGAGGAGGAGAGTTAAAGTTTTGTTGTACACCTTGGCACCCTTTTGGTGAAGGTAAGGCTCTGGAGCAACAACATGGTATTAAAAGTATTATTACATTTACAATCAAGTAGGGGGTGGACAGTCTACTGAGCCAGCCTGGCATAGTGGTTTGAGTGTTGGACTGTGACTCTGGAGACCAGGGTTTGATTCCGAGCTTAGCCATGAAACCCACTGGGTGACCTTTGGCAAATTACATGTTCCTGGCTGGAGCCCGGGTCCCCAGTGCACTTTGGCAGCCTTATTTCCAAACCAGGAGCTTTCTGACTTGAAAAAATGGCCACCGAAGTGCGCTGGGGACCTGGGCTGCAGCTGGGCTGGACTCTCCCAGCAGCTTCGGTGGCAATTACTTGTGGTAGGACCTGACTGCCTCCTGAGTCAGACTTCAATTTGGAAGAGGTAAGCCAGGTTATTAGAGCAGTAGGATAATCTCCATAGACAACCGGGCATTCATCAGGTTGCTCCCCAATCTTGCTCCTTCCAAGTTCATCCAAGCTTAAATAGCTTCTCAGTCAGACAAAGTGCCCCTTATTTAACCCATCTTTCTGTGTCTGGTCTTGTTATTCCATGGTTGGTCAATGAATGCACTTTACACCATCGCATCATTAACCTTTTTTAAAAAAACCTGGAAAGAAGATTATCTTTCAGCATAGTTGCCCAGATAATGGGAGGGACCATTATCACAGGGTATGAAGGTATTTCCCATTGATTTTTAGCAGGACTTGATTCGTTCTCCATGGATGAGACACAATATATAGAAGGGAGGCCCAGGAAAATTACTTCTGAGCAAGAGGCCCCAATCCTGGAAAAAGTTAAGCTAACAAACTTTCCCTCGATTAAGGTTAATGTGTTTAGGATGCGTCTGATAGAAAATCAGTGTAGTTGTCATATACACAAATCAATTATGAAAGAGTTCTATGCAGGGTTAGATTCCCTTCCATTCCATCCCATTGAAATCAATGGGATTGGCACCCCAATCCCAATCATGTTTAACTAGAAGTAATTGCAATTTATTTTAGTGGAATTGAGTTAAGTAGATGGATTTAGGATTACAGCTAAATTGACTTAAGTGCTCCAACATAAGCAATCAATGGATTAGGCTACTTAGGATATTTTACAAATTATATTGAGGTAAGTATTACTTGTTGTCTGCAATTTGTCGCTTTTGTTTATTAATGGGGGGGAAATCATTTAGCTGAGTGCTCCAAAAATTAAAATTGGTTTGTTAAATTCACATTACCTACAGTTGCTTTATTTTTTCCCCTTGATCTGTTCAAATTAATCAATTAAAGTGCACAGATGTTCAATTAAACCTATAAAAATTTTGCATAGCTGCAGCTGTTTTTCAAGCCTCATTGTTGGAAATTTTTAACATATCTAGCAACGACTCACTCGCAGAAGAAATTAAATTAATTACTCTTTGCAAGATTGTTTTTCCATTGATGAATTAAAAGAAATTAGAAGTAACCTATAAGGAGATGTTTGCAGCTTGCTACATTTATTAATTAGAATGATAGACTGAAATATAAAAAAAGATGGGAAGCCTAATAGGAAAAAAAATGTTAAGGACCTCTATGAGTTCCATTGATTTCAACATTGTTTAACTATTTCCTATTTTTATCAAGGTGAGTGGCAATAAACTGAGGGACTTAATAGGTTTTTTTAATCAGTTACATAATTTTACTTGTTTAATCATTTATCTCTTAAACAATTATGTGTATATGTGCCTTTAAGTTGCCTGTCGACCATGAATTTTATAGGCTTTTCTAAAACAAAGAATACTCGAAGGTGATTTTGCTAGCTCCTTTAGCCAGTGAATAACTGGCATAAATCCAATTGCTAGTGTTAACTAGAGTAGACCAGACAAATCAATAGGATTTACTATACTGTTCAACATTTGATTCAATGTCTTCTCCAGTTGGGACTAACAACTTGATTTAAACCACAGTATTCCTTTTAAATGCACATATATGTATTTATAAATGTTCATATTGTCAACTTTTCTATAGAAGTACCTTTTTATGGTGCAATTCTCAGATAAAATGGTCTGCCCCCTTATTAAAATTGTACCATTAATTAGTCATCTGAAGCTTCAGCTAATCAATTCCTCGCTGAAAATGATGCTTGTGCAAACTTTTACAACTGGAAATCAATCTCACGGTGCTCTATAGCTGTACTCTCAAGTAAGTACAGACAGCATGGTATAGTGGCTTGAGTGTTGGACTAGGAAGACCATGTTTCAAATCCCTGCTCGGCCATGGAAACATGTGGGTGATCTTGAGCAAGGCACACTCTCTCAGCCTCAGAGGAAGACAAGGGAAAACTCCTCTGAACAAATTCTGCCAAGAAAACCCTCTGATAGGTTCTCCTTAGGATCACCATAAGTGGACTCAATTTGCACTATTTCTGGCAGTCTGCAAAGGCATTTGGTGAGTGAACACTTATATACATTGCATTGATCTAATGCAGGGGTTGGCAACCTTCCCTTACCTGGGGCCGGTCCCTTCCAGCGGTCCCTTCCAGCGGGCCGGGGGAGAAATGGCGGTGCGCGCACTCACGCATGCGCGCACAATCCCCATGCTTGCACGTGCACTGCCGCTGCCACGCACGCTGCCGCCGCTGCCGCCATGCATGTCACGGCCGCCATTTTGTTTGCCAAAATGGCGGCCGCAACTCGTTTGCACATGCGCAGGAGTACTGCGCATGCGCAAATGAGTCGCGGCCACCATTTTGGCAAACAAAATGGCATCGGTGATGCGCGCGGCCGCCAAAACGTGTGGCGGCGGTGGCGACAGTCGGCAGGGGGCGGTAAGTGGGGGTCCGTGGGCCGGATGTGGACTGTGGGCCGTAGGTTGCCGACCCCTGATCTAATGAGTCTACTTGAGTTGGGACTAACAACAGGAATCCACTCACACTACGCAGTTATATTGCTATTATTTCACTATTATTTCATCCTATAGAATTCTGGGGTTTCTAGTCACTACTGTGGCACCCTGGCTGAAAAGTGTAATACCCCCTCCTTAAATTGTAAATGCTAGGATTCCATAGGATGGAACTCAGACAATTAAAGTGGAATAATAGCCCTATAATTGTGGAGTGTGACTGAGTGTATGTGTATCTTCAAGTCACCTGTTGGTTTTATAGGGTTTTCTTAGGCAAGAAATACTCAGGGGAGATTTTGCCAGTTTCTTCCTCTGAAATATAACCATAGCACCTGGTATTTATTAACAGTCTCCCATCCAAGTACTAACTAGGGCTGACCATACTTAGCTTCCTAGATCAGACAGGACCTGGTGCCTTTAGGCTATTTAGGCCCCCCTTTAGTAATTACATTTAGTTAAATTATAACAAAAGGGAGGGAACACATGAAATGTAAACAGTTATTTTCTCCATTTTCATGTTACAAGAAAAGAAAGTAAATAAAAAGTAAATATAGCTATGTAATGTTCTTCCAGATTAGGACCAGTAAAGCACTGTCCAACAAGAATCTAGACTATCTCCTTAGAAGATTTTTAGTAGTGGAGCAGAGTAATTACATTGATTAAGCAAAAGCTGAACAGCAGCCAGTCCCATACCCACCCAGCCATAGAGTCTAGAAGAAAAAGTAGCAAGCTTATTATTCTTTTGTAAACTATGTAAAACAACTTTACTCAGAAATTATATGTGCATAATCAAATACATTATCTAATGGTGGAGAGAAGAGAAATTATCACAAGGTTAGAGTAACACAGGAAGAGAGTGGGTGGAAAAGCAAAGAAATAGGAAGCTTGAAAATGTGCAAACTAGCAATAAGTCAGTGTAAGCAGGCAAAGATGATTAACACTACAACCCCCCCCCCCCCCCCCCCCGCTATCAGGGTTTTATTATTTATTCTGGTTTATGATAGCCAACTGATTGATGCAGATGGGTCTTTTAAGAAGGGATACTATTCCCATTGTTATCTTTTAAATGTTTCAAAAAGCTTTCAAATTAGTGGCTAGCAGTCTCTATCAGGCACCTAGGTATACTTAACTAAAGAGTTATTGCATTAATTTTAAAACCAGTTTACCTGATCCAGATTAAATTTTAAAGTGGGTGGCATTCTGATATTACTAGAAGGATTTAGCCACCGAAATCGCTGCCTGGGTCCATCCCTGCTCCCAGGGCCACTGCAATGGCCATTTTGTTAAACTGTAAAATTTCTGGCTTCGAAAAGAGGTGCTCTGAGCACCCCGGGAGCAAGGGTGGACCCGGGGGGCAATTTCAGCGGCTAAGTCCTCCTGATAATATCAGGATGCTGGTTGCTTTAAAATTTAATTCGGATCAGGTAAGCTGGTTTTAAAACTAATGCAATAAGCTTCTAAGTAACCGCTTCTGGCCCAGCCACTCAAACCTGAAGGAAACAGAGCATTCATCTATGCTCTGCTTGCCAGCGGAATGGACTTCTCCACATGCATCTGATCCCAGGTTAAATAGGTTGGAGGGAGAGTTGTGACTGTAGCAATGGTGTCACAATCATGACTATTGATTGTGAAGATGGAAGAGTTATGGATGAACAAATCTAGATACCTATTCCATATGCATAATTGCTACTTAGTGAAGTATACTTATTATGATTATGCACATATAATTTTGCTTAACTACATAGCTCATGGAGAATACTGGCCAGTGTTTGTCTTGTTGTTGTTGTGTGCCCTCAAGTCTTTTCCAACTTATGGTGACCCAAAGGCGAAGTTATCATGGGGTTTTCTTGCCAAGATTTGTTCAAACAAGTTTTGCCATTTTCTTCTCCTGAGGCTGAGAGTATGTGACTTGCCTAAGGTCACCAAGTGGGTTTTCATGGCCAAGCAGGGAAAAGTCTGCCACATTTAGCTTTGAATGAAAGCACCCCACACCAGTAAAAACTTTTACGTTTAACACATTCCACCCCAGCTGCATCCCCAACAGGTAACTGTGTTTTCATTTCCATTCACTTCTGTGCCTTTTGGACCCATCTGTGGTTCAAAAAGGTGAAAAACGTATAGGAAAATATTAGACCAAAGCCTCTGGGTGCATCTACACTATACAAATAATGCAGTTTGACACCACTTTAAATGCCATGGCTTCATCCTGCAGAATCCTATGATTTGTAGTTTAGTGAGGCACAAGTTATCTTTCACAGAGAAGGCTAACTTGTAAAACTAGATCCCAGGATTCCACAGGATGGAGCTACAGCACTTAAAATGGTGTCAAACTGCATTATTTCTACAGTGTAGATGCACCCTGTGTCTAAGTTACTCAGTTCATTCTTTAACCCAGATTATGACATTTGTACCTATGATGTTTGTACCCACAATGGTGGGTTCTGGTATGGCCTGAACGATATGTAGGGAATTCCATCTTTATACGTAAACCAAGTAGAGAAATATGCTTCATTAAGCTCTACATATTATCTGTCAGCTGGAACGCCTTCAGTTCACACGCAGCACCAAACAGAGGCAAGGCTGCTCATTTATATTTCCTGAATAAATAGCCTTTCATTCAATAAACGGTTAAGTGGCTTTTTGCTCATTTCAGGACCCTGTCAAAAAAAAGCTACCAATACTTTATTCTGGATAAAATGGAGGGTTTCTCTTTCAGTCATGATTCTTTTCATCCTTTTGTTTCCCCCATGCACAACTTTTCCCCAGCTACATTGAAATTGCTGTGGCATTCTCTCTTTTATCTTTTCCAAATTTTAGTTGAAAAAATAATAACTCCTTTGATATTCGCATAAAATCTCTGCACTGTGTTTCCATGCACAGGCATTCCCACTGGGCAACTAGCGACATTTTGCAATCTCTTGGGAGCCATATGATTCCATCTGTCAAGGCTCTTAGTCTTTCCAAGATGGCGTCTGTTGAACTCTCCAGTCAAACCTTGTGGAGCGTAAACTACAAAAAAGGAAAATGTGCATATGTGCATGTTGGTGCCATACTTTCCTTGGTCTTGAGACTTAATGCTGCTACTACTCTTTGTTGTGCAGAAAAAAAATAAAATAAATGTAATTGATTCCCTTCCCTTCTAGTGGCTAAACTAGAACTTCTCCCTCAATTTCTTTTCAGCCTCTTGTTCTGAAATGGATTCATTTACTAAATAAGGATTCTTACGCAGCAGCCTGCCTGTGTCCTCCCTGAAGAGATACAGAGTCAGGTTTGAGAAACAGAGTATATGGAAAAATAATTTTCCTCTTTTCTTTTATTACCGATAGTATTGAGATTGATTGTACCTAACCACAAAGTTGGAATTCTGCAAGCCATGATGAGAGCCATTGTGGTGTAGTGGCTTGAGGACTGGACTAGGGACTCTGGAGACCAGGGTTTGAATCCCTGTTTGGTCATGGAATCCCACTGGATGACCTTAGGCATGTCACACTCTCTCAGCCTCATAGAAAGACAAAGGCAGCCCTCCCCCCGGGACCCTTCTTGCCAAGAAAACCCTGTCATAGGTTCACCAGAGAGCCAGCATGGTGTAGTGATCATTGGACTATGACTCTGGAGACCAGGGTTTGCATCCCAGATTGGCCATGGAAACCCACTGGGTGGCTTTGGCAATTCAAACTCTCTCATCTTCAGAAGATGGCAATAACAACAACAACAACAACAACAACAACAACAACAACACACACACACACAACACAACACAGAAATTTATCAAGAAAACCTCATGATAGGTTTATCTTAGGGTTGCCATAAGTCAGAAACAACTTGAAGGTACACCACCACCACCACAACAACAACAACCCATGTACCGCATGCTACTTTTCAGGGTGTTTTGCCCCTGAAACATTTTTTAATATTTATCCACAAAATCTTTTGTTAAGAGACCAGGTAGCCCATTTTATTCTATAAAAGCTGCTTTGGGAACAGCAAACATGAAACAGCAAAGAAAGGTGGGGTGTAAGATCAATAGAGAGGTGGGAAAAGAGGGTATCCAAAATACTTTTGCATGTTTGCAGTAAGTGTCTCCCAGAGACCTGAGTGTACAAGGCAAATTAAAAGGGAGAAAGAAGGCAATCCTGTAGATTATCTGGACCCAAACTATGTAGGGCTTTAAAGGTAATAACCAAGACTTTGTACTTTTCCTGGAAAATTATTGGAAGCCAGTGGAGTAGCTTAAATATTGGTGTAAGTAATTTTAATATTGGTGTAAGGCAGGGGTTGGGAATCTACGGCCTGTGGGCCCCACCCGGCCCACCGACCCCCGCTGACCGCCCCCGCTGAATCCCGCTGCTGCTGCCACTGCTGCCTCCCACTGCCACTGCTGCACGCGCTGCTGGCGTGCCGTGCGTGTTGCGGCTGCCATTTTGTTTGCCAAAATGGCAGCCGCGACTTGTTTGCGCATGCGCAGTACTCCTGCACATGTGCAAATGAGCCGCGACCACCATTTTAGAAAATAAAATGGCAGCTGTGGCTCATTCCCGTATGTGCAGGAGTACTGGGCATGCGCAAATGAGTTGCGGCTGCCATTTTGGAAAACAAAATGGTGGCCGCGATGCACGTGGTGGTGGCGTGCACGGCGGTGGGGGTTGGCGGCCATTTCCCCCCCCTCCGGCCCAGTGGAAGACCGGCCCCAGGTAAGTAAATCTTGCCGACCCCTGGTGTAAGGGAAGGATTCCATTTATAGAGCTAGAGCCAGGCTAGGAAATGTGGGCCTAACACAGTCATCTCTCCATATCACAGATTCTTTATCCATGGCTTGATTTTGCCTTTTTATGAAGGGACACCATTTTACTGTGCCATTATATTTAATGGAGCTTGAGCATCCACAGATTTTGTTATCCGCTAAGGATCCTGGAACGAAACCCCAGCAGATACCAAGGGCCCACTGTATTCCTAAAGAAGGGATAAGGAAAGGTAAAGGTAGTCCTTTGACATTAATATCTAGTAACAAACTGTAGGGGCTGGTGCTCATCTCTGTTACTAAGATCCAGCATTGTCTGAAGACAACCCCAGTGGTCATGTGGCTAGCATGACTGCAGAGATCACTGTTACCTTCCCACCAAAGTGGTATTTATTTATCTATTTGCATCTACATGCCTTTGAACTGCTAGGTTGGCAGAAGCTAGGACTAGTGAGAGGAGCTCACCTCATCATGCAGCACCCGGGCCTTGAACTACCAACCTTCCAATCTTTCGATCATCAGAACTGGCCACCGCATCCCTTTTTAAGAAGGGATGCACATATGGAAATCTATTTCAATCTATTGGTCAGTTGAATTAGAATGAAGTGATCATAATCAAAGTGACACAGGAGTCTTTGTCTATTCTGTAGATGTGAAAAGCTGCCAGTCCCATTTTCATTGCATTTCTCAGAAATCCACCAACATTCTTCCCTGTTCCCAATTCCATATCAGATTGTTTTGTATCAGACTCTCCCTGCCCACAGGAAAAAATGTGCATATTTTAAAAACAAATTTCTTCCAAGGTATGAACATTATTCAATGAATTTTACTAGTGTAAGCATGTTGACACATTATCCCCATTAACTAAAGCTCATTATTTTCAAATATTCACGTTTTTTGTTGAACACTTAAAAAAAAATCTGATGTTTATGTGAATTTTTAATTTACTAAAATGCAGTGGAAGCCTCAGAAAGCTACAGCTTTCTGGAACAAAAAGCATTTTGTCTTGACACCAGTCTCAGGTACAAAATGGACGTTTTTGTGTAGCAAATTGATTTTTTTCCAACCCCAGTAAATTCCTCAGAAAGCAGAAAACTTTGTACTTTTCACCCCTAGGGCTTCATTCTTTGTTATTCCAGATTATGTAAATGTAAAAGAATCCATATGGATTCTTGTATTGAAACAATCACATTTGCATTACAAGGAAGGAGAGCAGGAGAAATGACAATAACATGTTTTTTCCAACTTTATCCTGGCCTTCGCCCCATCATGTCTATGCCCTTATGTTACAAAGAATGGTACAGGGTGGAATACAACATATGCATACCTCAATTAACAAAGCCTCTGAAAAAGAATCTCTTTTTTACAAAGTTTTTTTTTTATGTTCAGTCAATCCTTTTTCTCCTTGTCCTCTGTCTAGTTGGTGAGGTTTTTTTTTAGCAGCTTTGATACTGGGAGCAGCATCAGCAATGGAAGGATGGTGAAGGAGGGCAGAAGAAACACACTCTTTTGGTGCCAGATTTCAACCAAGCCAGAGCTGGGGGGCTGGAGGAATGGATTCAGCTCTAGCTGATCCTCTTGTGGGCCTTCATACAACAGGCAAGGTAAATAGCAGCTGTCTTCTGAGCATGTGTGAACTGCAGAATAGGAAAGGAGGACAACAAATAAGCCTGTTTTGCCAGTTTCCATCACCATTTCTAAAAGGCATACATCTGTAAGTCTGACCATCAAAATGGAAACCATAAGAAAGTGGAGGCTGGTGAAAGAATAATCCTTGGATGCATTCTGGAAGAAGCTGTCCTGTGGTCTCTAGAAGGTTCAGCATGTTTTGCTTTACTTATGGAAGGCTCACCTGATTTGTTTGTTTTATTCCACATCTGCATATCGCTAGTTTTGAATAAAAAAAATGTTGTGGAAACATGTTGAACTGCTTTTCTTTTGTTGTGGTGTAGGAGTGTATCCTTATCCTTTCCATATTCTTTCTGCCTCTGGTATCTACATTTCTCCTAAAAAAGTCATGCCAAGGAACACATCTGCTTCATCAAAAGAGGTATGCCTTTATTGGTTTTAAAGGAACTGCACTGGCTGGTAATATGTTTCAGTCTGAATTCAAGTTTCTGGTAATGTCATTGAAAGCCCTATGCAGCTGGGGACCTTAACACTTGAAGGAGTACCTTTCCATATATTTGTTGTTGTGTGCCTTCAAGTCATTGATGACTTATGGTGACCCTAAGGCACAGGGTTTTCTTGGCGAGATTTGTTCAGAGGAGGTTTGCCATTACCTTCCCCTGAAGATGAGAGAATGTGACTTGCCCAAGATCATCCAGTGGGTTTCATGGCTGAGCCCTGATCTTTAGAGGTGTAGTCCAACACCCAAACCACTACACCACACTGGCTCTTGCTTTCCATATATACACCTGCCTGATGTTTATGATCTGATGGAGGGGGCCTCCTCTGTGTCCCATCAGACAACTCAAAGTTGGATGACACATGAAAGGGCCTTCTTAGCTGTGGCACCCCAGTTATGCAATATTCTTCCCTCAAAGGCCCGATCGGTAGAATATTGCCATCATTCTACCTCCAGATGAAACTATCACTGTTTACTATAGCTTTAGGGGCCTAACAGATTTTATAGAAAACCTTGCAGGTACATGCGTACATGTAAAACATACCAATCAGTTTAAACCATTTTTTGTGCTTTACTTGTTAAATTGTTTAATATGTGGGTAGAATTCAGACACATAGCCATGCTAGTCTTCAGATATCAGTATGCAAAGGGATACAGGGGATTACACCATCATGAGGCCAGTTTATTACATCTCCTTTCTGGTTTGCAGCCTGCACACTCCAAACTCCTTCCACCATTGTCACCCACCCACCCTAGCTTTAGGCAACATCTTTCCTCCTGCCTTTGTCCATCAATGTCCATCATTAAAAATGAATTTATCACCTCATCTCCATACCTACACATTTTGCATTTCAATGGCTATTCATACAGTCTGATTATAAAGGTCCTTCCTGGGCACCAGTTCAGTCCATACATCTGAAGAAGCAGACCAAGCCTATAAAAGCTTATCCTACAACATCTTTTGTTTAGTTAGTCTCAAAGGTGCTACAAGATCCCCCTGCATACTGTTTAATATGTGTTTAGCCTTTTAAAAATCAATTTTGTCATTTACATTGTTTCAAATTTGCCACACTGATTTTATTTGTACACTGCTCTGAGATCTCTGGCTGGAGGGTGGGATATTCTTTTAAACTGATTCTATTTTAATGTGTAATCATTTAAAAATATATTTTTATTTAATTTTACATTACCCCAAAACACATTAAACAACATCAGATTTATGCAAAAGCACAACACAAGAAAACTACAAAATGTTACAGCTTTGCTTCTCTATACCTGTTATGAAGTTCATTATAGCTTACCAATTTTGTTTTTTGTTGAATCTTTTTTCTTCGCTGGATCTTAACGAAAATCGGGGGGGGGGGGGGGAGGGGGGAATCCAAAATGCAAACCGCTTCTGGTCTCCAGCATTTCAGATGGGGAAGACTCACCCTATACTAAATAAATATAAACCATATTGTCAAAAACATATAGTTGTGAGAATTGATAGGCACATCATTTTAACATGATATTTCAACCCTATTAGCACCATAGACCTGTGTAAGTTCCCTTAGATGTGCAGCTGTATTCTTTTGGCTGTTGTACAAGTGATGTAGTAAGTTCATTGTTATTTATGTGAATGCCATGTGTACTATAAATTGACATGGACCTAAATAGTATTGTGAGTCTTGTCTACAGTGGAACTATTGCAGAATCACTCCTTCTCTTCCCATTAGCTCCTCATCCTCCCAATCAACATAGCTAATAATCTGCTTTTTGGAAAGAAAGAAAAATGCCAACTGGTCACCACTCCTCAAATTTAGTCTTAGCCATACCACCAGAGGTGTGTGGGAAGGTAAACTTCCCCTTCCCCATCACTATCTGTGATCTTCCTCTGAAAATCCCCAATCTCTAATAAGTGTGTGTGTGTGTGTGTGTGTATATACCAACCTACATTTAACACATGAAAACCAGAACACATGTGGATGAGTTATGTCTGAACGTGCTCAAGAGGGTGTGGCTGGAAAACAAGAGACAAAAGTTCACCATGAGGAAGAACACACAAAACTACTATTTTTGAGCAGCAAAACCAAGTGATTGATGTGCTAAGTTTAGGAAGGACAAGACTTCACCTACCTTTTCTACATTTGTATTTTGAAGGCAGCAATTGAAGTTGAGGATAAAGGGGGAAGGTGGGAGGAGGATTGAACAGCTGGGACATTTTAACAACAGTTGAGAAAGTGAGATGGCAGAGGAGTAACTGGGTCTGTCCCTCTCATATTGGGACAGTTGGAGGAATGAAAGTAAAGTAAATGAAGTAAAACACTACACATAATAATGGCCAGAATCCTGTTGGTTTCATTGTTGTTGTGTACCTTCGAGTACACAATAATAGACCAAGAACCAGAGGAAATATGGTCTGAAGCCAGGGATATGATAAAAGAAGCATGCAGACAGGCACTTTCAATAAACAAAATGAAAGAGAAAAAAAACATGGATGACAGAAAAAACACTACAAGTAGTAAAGAAAAGAAGAAAAAACAAAAGGGAGATAGGAACAAACTAAGAATTATGAATGCAACAGTACAACGGCTTGTGCAGAAAGATAAAGCAAATTACTACAATGACCAATGTAGAGAAATAGAAGACAAAAAGGGAAGAACAAGAGATCAATTTCACAAGATCCGGGAAATCAGAGGAAAATTTAAAGCAAGGACTGCGACGATCTGTGACAATAAAAATAACATAATTCAAGACCAGGAAGGAATAAAAAGACATTGGATGCAATACACAGAAGAATTATACAACAGAGATGACAAAATGAAGGACATATGGAATGAAGAGCCATATAAAGAGGAACCTCAAATTCTAAAAACTGAGGTGGAAACTGCAATAAGAGTGCTGGATCTGGGCAGCCTTACTGCTACCACCATGACTCTTCTGCTCCCCTTTGGTGCAGTGTGTCTACATGGTGCACCAAGGGAGCCCCCTGATGCCATGCACTGTGCAATGGGACACTCGGCATGACGGTGATATGGGGAGGGGGGAGTCGGGGCAGCCTGCATGCAGTTGCCCCACCCCAATTCCACCCTCAGGTTGGCCCTTATGGCCGGTTTGTACAGGCCCTGACAGAGTCAACTCTAGTCCTAACCAACATATGTCAACAGATATGGAAAACAAAATGATGGTCAACACATTGGAATTGATCAGTATACATCCCCATCCACAAAAGGGAGACACAAGAGACTTCAGCAACTCTAGGAACATAGCAAGCAAAATCATGCTCAAAATTCTTCAAAATAAACTCCAAATTATTGGAAAGGAGAAATGCCAGAGGTCCAAGTGGGGTTCAGGAAAGGAAGAGGCACAAGGGAGCACATTGCAAACATACAATGGCTAATGGAGTGCACCAGGAAATTCCAAAAGAAAATCAGAATGTGCTTAATATAAACTATAGCAAAGCCATGAAAGGCTATGGAATGCCCTTAAAGACATGGGAGTGCCAACGCATCTGATAGTCCTGATGAGGAATCTATACTCTGGACAAGAGGCTACTGTCAGAACAGAACACAGAGAAACAGGATGGTTCCCAATTGGCAAAGTTGTCAGACAAGGCTGCATCATTTCACCCTATCTGTTCAACTTGTATGCAGAACAAATTATAAGAAAAGCAGGCTTGGACACAGAAGAAGTGGGAGTGAAAATAGGAGGAAGGAATATCAACAATCTAAGATATGCAGATGACACCATAGTACTATCAAAAAACCTCACAGACCTGGAATATCTACTAAGGAAGATCAAAGAAGAAAGTGCTAAGACAGTCTTAATGTTGAACATGAAGAAAACAAAAATAATGACCACCAACGACCTTCATTCTGCACTTTAGCTTTTCTGACTTTACCCCTACACATGCTAGCTACTAAAAGAAAAGGGAGTTCAAGACGGATGGGAGTTTCTCAAAATGGAGATACTGAAGGCACAATTTCAAACCGTGCCAACGAGGAGGAAAAATGGGAGGTGTCTCAAGAAACCAGGATGGATGACTAAGGAACTTGCAACTGAACTAAGTTTTAAATGGAATATGTATAAGAAATGGAAAAATGGGGAAATCACCAAAGAGGAATTCAAACAAATAGCTAGCATGTGTAGGGGTAAAGTCAGAAAAGCTAAAGCACAGAGTGAACTCAGGCTTGCTAGAGAGGTTAACAACAATAAAAATGGCTTTTTTGGGTATGTCAGCAGCAAAAGGAAGAAGAAGGAAATGGTAGGGCCACTGTGTGGAGAAGATGGCAAAAAGTTAACAGGGGACAGAGAAAAGGCAGAATTACTCAACACCTTCTTTGCTTCAGTCTTCTCAGAAAAGGCAAAGGGTGCTCAACCTGAGGATAATGGAGCAGAGGACAGAATAGAAGAATTTCAGCACAGAATAAGTAAAGAGATAGTGCAGGAATACCTGGTTAATCTAAATGAATATAAGTCTCCAGGACCAGATGAATTACATCCAAGGGTATTAAAAGAACTGGCAAACATAATATCGGAACCATTGGCAATAATCTTTGAGAACTCCTGGAAAACAGGAGAAGTCCCTGCAGACTGGAGGAGGGCAAATATTGTCCCCATCTTCAAAAAGGGGAAAAAAGAGGATCCCAACAATTATCATCCAGTTAGTCTGACATCAATACCCAGAAAGATTCTGGAGCAGATCATTAAACAGAGAGTCTGTGAACATCTTGAAGGTAATTTCATAATCAAAAAAAGTCAACATGGATTTCAGAGAAACAGGTCATGCCAGACAAATCTGATCTCTTTTTTTTTTGATAAAATTACCAGCTTGGTAGATGAAGGGAATGCTATGGATATAGTATATCTTGATTTCAGTAAGGTCTTTGACAAGGTTCCCCATGACATTCTTGCAAACAAGCTGGTAAAATGTGGGCTAGACAAAGTAACTGTTACATGGATTTGTAATTGGTTGACTGGCCA
Source organism: Phrynosoma blainvillii (assembly GCA_026167975.1). NCBI lineage: Eukaryota > Metazoa > Chordata > Lepidosauria > Squamata > Phrynosomatidae > Phrynosoma > Phrynosoma blainvillii. Next base: position 17,075,573 of record JANUYF010000001.1, on the reverse strand, counting down.
AACCCAAAGGGTGCTCAACAATGGCTCCTTTTCAACTTGGAAAGAAGTGACCAGTGGGGTGCCACAGGGCTCTGTCTTGGGCCCAGTGCTACTCAATATCTTTATTAATGACTTGGATGACGGTATTGAGGGCATAGTTATCAAATTTGCAGACGACACCAAATTAGGAGGAGTAGCTAATACCCCAGAGGACAGGATCAAAATTCAAAATGACTTGAACAGACTAGAAAGCTGGGCCAAAGCTAACAGAATGAAATTCAACACGGAGAAATGTAAGGTACTGCACTTAGGGCGGAAAAATGAAAAGTACAGATATACGATGGGGGACACCTGGCTGAATGAGACGTGTGAAAGGGATCTAGGAATCCAGGTGGACCACAAGTTGAACATGAGTCAATAGTGCGATGCAGCAGCTAAAAAGGCCAATGCAATTTTAGGCTGCATCAGTAGAAGTATAGTGTCTAGATCAAGAGAAGTAATAGTGCCGCTCTACTCTGCTTTGGTCAGGCCTCACCTGGAATACTGTGTCCAGTTCTGGGCACCACAATTCAAAAAGGATGTGGAGAAACTGGAGCGTGTCCAAAGGAGGGCAACTAAAATGGTGAAGGGTCTAGAAACCAAGCCCTATGAGGAATGACTTAGGGAGCTGGGAATGTTTAGCCTGGAGAAGAGAAGGTTGAGAGGTGATATGATAGCCGTGTTTAAATATTTGAAGGGATGTCATATTGAGGAGGGTACAAGCTTGTTTTCTGCTGCTCCAGAGACTAGGACCCAGAACAATGGGTGCAAGCTCCAGGAAAAGAGATCCACCTCAACATTAGGGGGAACTTCCTGACAGTAAGGGCGGTTCAACAGTGGAACACGCTCCCTCAGAGAGTAGTGGAGTCTCCTTCCTTGAAGGTCTTTAAGCAGAGGCTGGATGGCCATCTGTCGGGGATGGTTTGATTGGGAGTTCCTGCATGGCAGGGGGTTGGACTGGATGGCCCTTGTGGTCTCTTCCAACTCTATGATTCTATGATTCTGATTCTATGACAAGTTCATCCTAGACAACAAAGAAATAGAAATAGTAAAAGAATTCCCATACCTGGGATCAAACATTGATAGATATAGGGACTGCAGCCAGGAAATCAGAAGAACATTAAGAATGTGGAGGGTGGCTATGAAAGAACTAGAAAAGATTCTAAAAATGCAAAGATATACAACTCAGCACAAAAGTTAAAATCATACAAGCCATTGTATTCCCTGTTACCTGTATGGATGTAAGAGCTGGACAGCTAAGAAAGATGATAGGAAGAAAATCAATGCATTTGAGATAATGTGGTGCTTGAGAAGAGTTCTGAGAATCCCATGGACAGCCAAAAGGACAAACAAATTGGTCCTAGAGCAGATCAAGCAGAAAAACTCCTTGGAAGCCAAAATGACCAAACTGAGGCTGTCCTACTTTGGACACATCATGAGAAGGGAGGACTTTTTGGAACAAACAATAATGATGGGGAAAGTGGAGAGAAGTAATAGGAGAGGAAGGCCACATGCCAGATGGATGGACTCTATTAAGGAGATCATGGGTATGGTGTTGCAGGAATTAAGCAGAGCAGTGGAGGACAGATGGTCTTGGAGATGTCTCATTCATAGAGCCACCATGAGTCAAGATCGACTCGAGGGCAGTTAACAACAACAAAACCTTCAAATCATTTCTGACCTATGGTGACCCTAAGGTGAACCAGTCATGGGGTTTTCTTGCCAAGTTCCTTCTAAGGGGGTTTGCGATTGCCATCCTTGGAGGCTGAAAGAGTGTAACTTGCCCAAGGTCACCCAGTAGGTCTACATGGTTGAGGTGAGGCTTGAACTCTAATCTCTAGATTTGTAGTCCAACACTCCAACCATTACACCATGCTGGCTCATGTTAGTGTCATAGGCCTGTGAACATTTTTGTATCTCTACTTTGTTGGCTTTCATGCAACAGATTTAAGAGCCATCATGGTGTAGTGGTCTGAATGTTTGGCTAGGACTCTGGGAGACTAGGGTTAGAATTCCCACTCAGCTATGGAAAACCATTGGGTGAGCTTGGCAAAACATATTCTTTTGGCCTTCGAGGAAGGCAATAGCAAACGTCTTCTGAATAATCTTGCCAGCAAAATCCTGGGATACAGTCATCATAAGCTGAAGTTGATATGAAGGCATTTAACAGCAATACCAGTATTATTTAGTTTTAGTTTTACTGTTTCAATGTTTTAGTATTTTTAACTGTTTTAATGTGTACTGTTTTTAAACACTTTCATCTTTTAAATTGCATTTTATTCTTTTAATGTGTTTTAATACTATACTGGGTTAATTTTATTTTAATGCCCATTTTTGTGTTTTAATGTGCTGTGTTTTAATACTATACTAGTTTAATTCTATTTTAATGCTCACTTTTGTATGTTTTTTAATTGTCTTGTTTTTAATTTGTAAGCCAGATTGTGTCCCTTTTTTGGGGGGGAGTGAGATACAACAACAACAACAACAACAACAACAGATGCATTCAGTTCATGGTTGTATAAGAGGAATCCTAAAAGTGTAGCCATTTCTCAAAGGCTTAAATCCTCAACAACAACAACAACAGATGTATTCAGTTCATGGTTGCCTAAAAAGAATTCTGAAAGTGTAGCTATTTCTCAGAGGCTTAAATCCTATTGTTAGTTCTAAACACTGTAAAGCCACTGAATCAATTGGATTTAACTATGTGTTGACTTACTACTCAATTGATTTAATAGCTCTATTCTAATTGGGACTCCAGGATTCAGTCCATGCATTCTTGATGTATCTGTAACTTCCGTGAACTACCTTATTCACTGGGATATGGCCACCACATGAATATAGATTTAGATCTCATATGAATGAGGTAGGGCAGTGGCGTTCCTGCACTGGGCAACACCCAGTGTGGGGCTTCCAGGGTACAGGATTTCCTGCCCCAGACTTCCGGTGGGGTTTTCGGGATGGAGGGCACTGAAAAAGCCCTGGGCAGCTCAGAAAAGCCCCTGGGAGGCCCCCAAAAGGCCCCACATGGACTTTGGAGGCCCCGGGTCACCCTGAAAAGGCCCTGGGTGGCCCGGAAAAGGCCCTGGGTGGGCTTTGGAGGTCCCAGATGGCCCAGAAAAGGCCCCAAGCAGCCCCCAAAAGGCCCTGATCAGGCTTTAGAGGCCCCAGGTGACCCCAAAAAGTCCCTGGGCAGCCCAGAAAAGGTGTTGGGCAGCCCTAAAAGGCTCCATAAGGCCCAGAAAAGGCCTGCTGTGGACTTTGGAGGCCCTGGGTGGCCCAGAAAATGCCCTGGGTGGTCAAAAAGGCACGCTCAGGGTGCGGGGAGCCAACCTGGTGTCACCCCCCTTCCGGTGTAGTCCACACCCCCTGCACCCCCTCAGTGACACTACTGAGATAGGGTTTGGCCTATAAGTACAAGCTTGGCACAACTAAAGCCTCCCCCCCCCCCCACAACCAAATGTAACCATATACTCTGGCATTTTGCAAACAAAACCAAGAGATATATGGCCAAGTGACAGCACAGTGTAATCAAGACAGCAAGCATGCCGAATGAGGATGAACAGACAAGCCAGAAGAGGCTGCAGCCATTTGCTTTTGCCTGAGCCTACTGGGAAATGCATGATTCTGCCTTTTTATCTTCTCTCCTCCTTGGTGAGTTAATTAAATAAAAATGTTGAACTCAGTTTACAGCAATTGATGTAAGGTGAGGACAAAGGGGGAAATGGGATGTGGAGAGAGAAATTGTGACATTTTCAAAGTGGTTGGAAAAGCAGGATGATAGAAAAGTAATCAGGATTGTCCCTGGTAGCTACGGTTAACAGTAACATTGTTCATGTGTAGTGTTCCAATCCCCCACTCACCTCAAATTGTAGTTTTATTCTTGATTTCATAAAACACAGCATATATTAGCCCTTTTTATTGGTATTATGCAAACTATTTTGGCATGAGCCAGCATGGTGTAGTGGTTTGAGTGTTGCATTAAGACCCCGGAGACCAGGGTCTGATTCCCAGCTAGCCATGAAACCCACTGGGTGACTGGGCAAGTCACATGCTCTCAACCTCATGGGAAGGCAATGGTAAACTTTCTTGGAACAAATTTTGTCAAGAAAGCCCACGATTGGTTCCCCTTAGGGTCACTGTAAGTCAGAAACTTCTTGAAAGCACACAAAACAAACTATATTGGTATTATTTTGTTAAGAGTAAGTCTTTCATTCACATGCCACATGTGCATGGAAGAGGAAGAATGCAACACATGCTTCCACATATACATGCCAACATGCTGCTCAACTTTACAACCCCTGATTGGCACAGCTGTGTGAGAGAAAAAGAACACCTCTAAAATTCATCTACAGAAAATTATTCAAATTATGTTAATATTTTCTTGTTTTCTATGAAAATAAGAAGATGCCATCTTGTGGCAGGAAATATCTGAAATACCTTTTTTTTACACATATAGATACAAAAACACCCTGTGGCCTTACTCTCATTAGTTAGCCTCAACCAGAATAAATCCAAATCAATTGCTGAATGGCAAATTGACATTTGAGTAAATCCCACTGATTCACTAACTCTACAGTCCTGAACTGAGAGAGAAAAGTTAACGGGAAAAAAGAACTGATGTGTTCAGGTAATTGATAATCAGCTAAATATATAATCCAGTAGCACTAACATTGGAAGGTCATTTTTTTTAAAATATTCAGTTGATATTAGATTGCCATTCCAATCTAAGTCAAATGCCCAAACTAACAGCTGTATCAAAATGAAACTGGAAAACACCGGCTATTATTTTCCTGTCCTGTTTGTTCTGAGCCTGGGACAGAAGGAAACAGCAACATGAATTTTTGAAATTCTACTCTGTGTGAACTAAAGGAAGCTTCCACAAAGTGAGGAATGTGGAACAAAGTATGTAACAGAGACCATGAGATGGAGGTTAAAACATTATGGTTGTTGTTGCGGATTTTCAAGTCACTTCTGACTTACAGTGACCATAAGGTGAACCTATCATTGTCAGACTTAGCAGACTCAGGGGGGTTGCAGACTGTCAAAAATAGTGTGAATTCAGTTCACTTTTAGGGTTAGGGTTAGTGCTAGGGAATCATGGGAATTGTTATTTTTCTGAGACATTGAACCTTCTTTGTCAGAGAACTCTAGTGCCACAATAAAATTCAGTTCCCATGATTCCCTAACCTTAACCCTAACCCTAAAAGTGGACTGAATTCACACTATTTTTGACAGTCTGCAACCCCCCTCAGACTTTAGAAACCAAGACAGCATAGTGTAGAAAACTAAACCTTTATTTTGGATTTCCAGACAGAAGTTCACCAAAGACATGGTTGTGTCAAATCTGATTTTCCCCCAAACCGCGGTCCTTGGACATTGATCTGGAACAAAAGGTCCTTTGAACTTTCCTCCCTCTCCTCAAATTCCCCCTCTCTGTTATCATTGCATCTCTCCCAGGAAGGAAGGTGTTCTTCATTTATTCCCAGTGACCATTTATTCCCAGTGACATTGGGAAGTAAACAGGGCCATAAACTGCAAATCTCTCTTGCTATTATCCGTTTGGGTCCCAGCTTGCATTCCCTCCAGCTTGCTCTTTCACCTCCCTTTCAATCTTTCTTTATTCAACCATAGCACTATTTCACCATTTCCAGTTGTCCCTATCTTCCCCATATTCCTTAGACCAGGGGTGGGCAACCTTTCCCCTTTAAGGGCCGAGGGATTTCAACTCCCAGAATCCCAGGAGCTATTGGCCAACGTGGCCAAAGTCCCTCGGCCCTTAAAGGGGAAAGGTTGCCTACCCCTGCCTTAGACCTTAGACCTATGGATACAAAGACCTATGGATATGACACTTGTGGTGTTTTCTTGGCAAGATTTTTCAGAAGGGGTTTGCCTTTCCACTCCTCTAAGTCTGAGAGTGTGTGTCTTGGCAAAGGTCACTCAGTGGGTTTCCATAGCCAAGCAGGGATACAAACCCTGGTCTCCAGAGTCATAATCCAAGGACATTATCCCATGTCATTTTTAAATGACTCAAGCCTCTCGGGCTGCAGCTGGGAGGCAGGATGGAGGTGAGGATTATTGCAAGCTAAATTGCTGCCGAATCGCTGGCCGCCATCAGCCCAGCTTCCAGTCAGGCTCAGCTGGCACTTTTTAGAAGCTGGAAACTGTCCCAGTTTCTAAAAAGCATTGGCTGAGCCTGGCTTGGACTAGCCTTGATGGTGGCTAGTGATTCAGTGGCGATTTAAGCTTGTGATAATCTATACCTCCATCCTACCTCCTGGCTGCAGCCTGGGAGGCTTGAGTCATTTTAAAACTTGAGTCATTTTAAAACAACATGCAATGAAGTCGAAATACACCAACCACTACTCCATGCAGGCTCTAAATGGTTTAAACATACCCCTCAACATTTCATGGATGAAAACCAGGACACATGTGGTCAAGCACCATCAGAGTGTGGTCAAGATGACCAACATTATTCATAAAGAAGACCACACTAGCTAGGAAGGGCTGCAACAGTTTGCTTTTGCTCAAGCCTCCCTGCTCAGCTAACTGAATGCAAACTACTTTTGCACTTCCAACACAGGCTGCACCTACATTGCAGAAATTAGTGCAATTTGGCATTGCTTTAACTGCCATGGCTCAATACTATGGAATTCTGGGATTTGTAATTTTGTGAGTTATTTAGCTAGCAAGCTCTGGTGCCACAGCAAACTACAAATCCCAGGACTACAAAGGATGCCACAATGACAGTTAAAGTGGTATCAAATTGCTTTAATTCTGCAGTGTAGCAGCAGCCTCAGTTTACTACAACTGAAATAAGCTGAGGACAAAGGGAGAATGTGGGAGAAGTTGGGACATTTTAAAAGCAGCTCAAAAGGTATAATGACAGAAGTTTGATTGGGATTGTCCCTGACAAATTGGGACCATTGGAAGATATGTTAAAGTAGAGTTTGGGAGGGAGGAGTTGGGGCTGAGAAGTAATTGGGGGAAATGTATTTCCTCTCTCTGAAGTTGATGGGGTACTTCGCTCTACTCTGGCTTCCTTGCTTCTTTCAAATGTGAAAAATAGCATCTCCTGTTTTTGCACAGAATCTACATGCAGTGGAGCATGAGACTGCACACTGTCTGTGCTTATTCAGATTTCTTGATAAACTCTGTCCTTCAACAGGCTTGTGTACAGATGGCATGGCAAACATTTTGCCATACAATAATTGTGTCCCTAGATAATGGTGTGAAGCTGCAAGCACTTCTGTACAGAACATTTTCTATTTTAAATACTACTTCCTTCCACTTTCATCACACATGCTGCACATTTGAGAGCATGTGTTCAACTAAGATCTTTTCATAGAAAAACAACGCCCATCTTTGTGCAGCATTAAATCACAGAATCATAGCATTTTAGACTGGAAGGGACCACAAAGGCCATTGCCCAACCCCTTGTTGTGCAGGAATACACAGCCAAAGCATCCCTGAAAGATGTCCATCCAATCTCTGTTTAAAGACCTCCAAAGATGGAGACTCTACCACCCCCTAATTCAGTCTATGCCACTGTTGAACAGCTTTTCCAGTCAAGATTTTCTTCCTAATGTTTAGGTGGAATCTTTTTTCTTGTAATTTGAATCTATTGGTTTGTGTTCTAGTCAACAAAGCAGCAGAAAACAAGCTGGCTCCATCTTTGAATTGACATCACTTTGGATATTTAAAGATAGCTCTCATGTCACCTGTCAGTATATTCTTCTCCAAGCTAAATATTTATTTATTTATATGGGGCCTCTGGAGACAGAGCAAAGCACCATCTTGGAGCCATGGAAGGGGAGAGGTAGCCACACGGTGGCCACCTCAACCCTTTCCTGAGGACGTCATCAGGGTGCACGCCATTACGCATGGCATGTGCCCCAAATAAGTCCTCCCAGCTTAGCGTCATCATGCACTGTGCCGGAAGAGGTGAAAAAGAGCCACGTTGCAGCTCTTGATGCGCCCCTTCTGCTGGCTCTGGAAGGACCGGCATTTTAGCGCTCCTTCTGGGGCCAGCAGAAGGGAGGATTGGGGCTGAGGTTTGGGGCAGCCTCGGCCCCAATCCTCTGCTTCCCAGGGCAGCCCATGACTGCCCATCTGCATCCCCCCTTAGTTACCTACCATATATACTTGTGTACAAGTCAACCCCATGTATAAGTCAAGGGAAGGTTTCAGGGTCAAAATCCTGGATTTTGATATGACCTGTGGATAAGTTAAGGGTAAAACTTAGGAGGCTATAATGAAGGATGGAAAGGGAGAAATACCACTTCCTTCCCTCCTTCTCCTTCTCTGGAGCTCTCCAGAGGCTTGAAAAACAGACTGGGGAGAGATGCAAGTGGTGTTAAATTGTTTTTTTCCCCCTTTGGAAGAGAAGCCTTGCAAATCGGACTGGGAGAGAGACAAGTAAATTTAAATGGAGAGTTTTTTCCTTGGGAAGAGAAGCCTTGCAAATCAGACTGATGAGAGAAGGAATTGGTGATAAATGGAGAGTGGGGCATCAGGCTTGCTTGTTTTTTGGACCTTTCTAAGCAGTATCAGTGTACTGACACGTATATAAGTCGACCCAGGATTTTAGTATCAATTTTTGGGCATACATTTTTGACTTATAGTTGAGTATATACTATAGCAATCTGTAGTTCCACATAGTTGTGCAATCATGCTATAACAACTAAATAAAAGTGACACAAAAACTTGGTAACATTCCACATACAAAAACTGATCGTGTTGCTGTAGCATTAGTATATTGTGATTGGATGTTTCACGTATGCACAATTATTGTGCTACTGAGTATGTCCAAAAAATATGGTTCTGTCCCAAATAGAATAAAATAAAATTTCTATATTTAACAACATGATACATATCTAGTTCAAATAAAATACTGCCCCTACAGTCAGACATGATTTGACAATCTTGCAAAGGGGAATACCTTTACCTTTACCTTCATACCTCAAAATAAGACAGAAATCTATTTCAAAAAATGAGCCTAGCAATGAGAGGAAATTGACTGTGCTGAAGTGCAAGTCTGGAAAAATCTCCCCAATAGCACTCCCCAACAGTGTGAATGCATTGTTATTAGGTTATGTGCCTTTGCAATAGCACAAATGAAGTGCTATCGATAAACCATTCATGAGGTTTCCCTGTTAATAAGTGTCCAGGAAAGCAGCCAACAACTGATAACAAGTCCAAATAAACACTCAGAATTTTGTGGAGTGAGATAAGTCTTGAAAGGTAGACGTACAGGCAAAAGGCAGAGCCCAGAGATGAAGTCAATAGTCCAACCGAGTATAAGCCAAAGGGTCAATTCAAGAGCGTAGTCAGGCAGTCCAAGGCCAAGGGTTCCAGAAAAGCAAGATGGTAAAGTTAATCTGTGATCCAAAGGTTCGAGCCAAGAAATCAAGAGTTAGGAACAAGGTGCATTCACCAGGGAACTCAGATAGCTTCTGACAAAAGCACTGGCATCCTTCCCAGCCTTTTATCATCAGCTCATTAATGAGGTGGTTTTTAACGAGCTGGCATTTTTCATAAAACCTCCTTGAGTGCCAGAGGCACATCCTTTCCGATCTTCTCTGGCTGAAGGTAGGTATGTTATCCTCCTCATCCTCCTCCATGCCCACAGTATTAAAAGGCCTGGCTGCCTGGAAGTATGGCTCCTGGTTGGCTCCTGGAGCTCTCAGGGTAGAGCTAGGGCCAGGCTGCGGCTGAGGCTCCATCTCAGACTCAGAGTCCTCCCCTGAGTCCTCAGCCAGGATGGGCCTGACAATAAGAAGTTATGGGACAATTCCAGGTTATTCATGAGAGAAGTACTGGATGAGTGCGACATAGTGTGAAAATCTTCACATGATTGCGATATAATGATGGGAATATTCTGTTTTTCTTCCATTTTATAACCCCCTGTGATGAATCACTGAGTGCTTCCAACCATGAAGATCCAGTTGCTCCAAGCTCCTGGGGAAAGGAAAATGTGGGTGAATGTCACTTGAGAGTCCAACTGCATTTCTTCTGCTTAGTCTGAATTACCTCCTCTTCCTCTCTTCTCCTTAACAGTAAGCAACAGAAGAGACCCTTCCTGTAGTTTGGCAGCTTCCAGATAATGGGAGGACAGAACTACATATTTAAAGCTATGCACACCTGTTAGATCTTGGCATTAGTTGGCACATCATCATTCACTCCCCACTTCTGCTCTATGCTGTGTATGCCTGTGAGCATAAAGTTACATTCCATCAACTCAACATAGGAGCTCAGCCAGAAAGGGTCCCTCTGTCCCCATGAATAAAAATCTTGGCTTTGGTTATCAAGCCACCTTTAATTATCATTGCTATTAATTTGCCAGTGAAACATTCAGAACGTGTCCCCCCCCCCCCCCTTGGGAAGAATGACCCTATTCATCACAAAGGTGGGAAAAGACTAATTTTTTTCATCACCTCCATCTGAAGAGCTGTAATTGAGGTTAAGAAGTTAGGGTGGATTAACAGGTTATAGCTATTGTTTCAATGCGCAGGAAGGGGGAGACATGTGGTTAGGTTCTTGGTTGAGCTGGATGAGTGCCTGACCTTTGAACACATGCTGCAAATTCAAGTGATTGTTTAAGTGAAGGCCCTAAGCTTCCCATTAGAAATTAATCATGAAATGTTTTGGTGATAACATCATCCTCATTTGAAATGTAATTTATTAATCAGCATAATACCTGTTTCAAAGCAATATGCAGTCCGTAAGTAATACACTCTGAGACATAGACATCTTTCTTCCATCTATTGCCCTGGTTATTTAAGTAGTAGAAACAAGGAGAGAGTTTCTCTCTAGCATCCCAGATGGGTGAATTGTAGGGCCATGATATTTCTTACCTCTGCCAGATTGATGAATTTATTAATTTTTAAATCGCCATAAGGTACAGAACCATAAAGTTGGATGGGACTCTGTAAGCCTTCCAGACTAACCCACATACTCAATGCAGAAAATCCAAAGCAAGAGGAACAGAAAGATACATAGTTGTACAGCTTTCTGCTTAAGAACCTGTCAGAAAAAGCTTTGCTTATCTTTTCTTGAAAAACTCGCCTGCAAATTAATGAATTATTTTCCATGCCATCATGGATGAAATAATAGCTCATTTCCAACAGCTCACCTCCAGGGATGAGGTAACAGCTCACTTTGCCGACCAAACCAAATGGAAGCAACAGCTAAAGCTACATCTTTCTTCTTCCTCATAAAAAAGTAACTCAGACCCAATCTCCAGTTCAATGTTTGGTTCAGTGCTGTGGAATTCTGAAATTTGTAATAATGCAGTTCAATGTCATGGTTTAATACTATGGGATTCCGGGATTTGTAGTTTTGTGAGATATTGAGCCTTCTCATCTGAGAGCTCTGATGCCACAACAAATTACAAATCCCAAAATTCCACATTATTAAGCAATAGATTTTAAAGCGGTGTCAAACTGCTTATTTCTGCAGTGCAGATGCAGCCAAAGTAGCATATGATCCCTCTCGTTTGTCTTTTGTCCTCTTTATGATTATCTGAGGGCCACCCCAGGTAGAGTGTGCATTCTTTTTTTGAAAAAGGAGTCGTGTTCAGTCAGTAGGATCTCCATTTAAAAGCATCATGCATTATCCTCCTCCTCCTCCCTTTTCCTCCTCCCTTCTTCCTTTCCTGCTCCTCCTCCTTCCCTTTCCTCTTCTCCCCTCTTCCTTTTCCTCCTTCTCACCCTCCTTCCTTCTTCTCTTCCTCTTCAATAACTACCTCCTCCTCTTCCTTCCCCAAAACAACAACTCCTCCTCCTCCTCCTTCTCCTCCAGCCTCCTCCTTCTCCTTTTGCTCCTCTTCAACAACAATTACTATGGATGTTATCACACGGGGGAAATCTGTTGGTTAATCCACACAAATCCCAAACAAAAACTGAATTTGTGCCTCACGATTTCACACAACGTCGCACAGAAATTGGTCAGAAACTGGACAGAAACTGGTGTTATCCGAGATCTTTTTAATTTCGGGAGTTTAGAGGAAATGCATTTGTGAAATTACAGTAATTTCGCATTTACTGTAATGTGAAAAGCAAATATGCACAGACAATTCTGTTTTAAAACCTGGAGGAGGGCCAAGAGGAGGAGGAGGAGGAGGGGCCTCCAGGGAGGGAGAGTCCCGGGCTCCTGCCATGCAGGGAAGGCAAGGCAAGGCAAGGCAAGGCAAGGAGAGGGAAGTTTGGGACAGAGGAGAAGTTTGGCATTTGGGATGGAGGGAAAAGGAGGGGAAAGAAGGCTTCCCTCACAGCAGCTGTGGGTGGATGTGGGTGCAAGTGTGGGGTGTGCTTGTGGAGCAACTTGGAAATCCATCTCACCATGAAGTTCTGCCCTGCAGGTCCTACAAAGGGGAAAGGCTTATGGGGGGGGGCATGGGAGCTACCTCCAGTTTCCCCCTCTCAATCCCTCCCTTGCCTTGCCTTGCCTTGCCTTTCCAGCCTCCTCCTCCTCCTCTGCTCTCTTGAGAGGTCCTAACCCCAACGGAAGGGGGTTAGGACCTGTGCAGGAGGACATGACCCCAAATGGAGGACAGTCTGACATTTCTTCCTGGGAAATGCAGGACCTGCCCTGGAAAAAGGAGGAGTCTTGTCACAAAGCACACCCATTTCCAGTACATGTACAGGTTCTTTTCACTTGTGTATGAAAGTTAAAAATGTCTTTTTTTCACTTTTAACTTAATTCTGTTATTACTGTAATCACGTGTGAAAAGCTTTTGCGTAATTAAGCTCTATTTTCACTTTCTTTTCGGGATGCTTCATTTCCACTTTATTATCTCTTTAACAACGAAACTGGCCCACATGTGATAACGTCCTATTTCTTCCTTCTCTTCAAAGACTACTTCTTTCTCCTCCTCCTCTTTTTCTACTTCCCCTTCTTCCTTTTCCTCCTCTTCAACAGCTACTACTTCCTCCTCCTCTCTGCTCATCCTCCTTTTTTCTTTTTCTCCTCCGCCTTAGCCTGGAGAGGAGAAGGTTAAGAGGTGATATGATAGCCTTGTTTAAATATTTAAAGGGATGTCATACTGAGGATGGACCAAGCTTGTTTTCTGCTGCTCCAGAGAATAGGGTTCAGAACAATGGGTGCAAGCTCCAGGAAAAGAGATTCCACCTCAACATTAGGAGGAACTTCCTGACAGTAAGGGCGGTTAGACACTCCCTCGGAGAGTGGTGGAGTCTCCTTCCTTGGAGGTCTTTAAACAGAAGCTGGATGGCCATCTGTCGGGGATGCTTTGATTGGGAGTTCCTACATGGCAGAGGGTTGGACTGGATGGCCCTTGTGGCCTCTTCCAACTCTATGATTCTATGATTCTAAGGACCTTATCACACGCGGGCCACAAAGCGATAAGAAAGTGAAATAAGAATAAATCCAGGAATAAACCGAAAGAAACCCCACAATACGTAAATGGCTATCAGACACAACTAGCATCATCGCGCAATTAAGGAAAGCGCGATGAAGCGCTCCCGGGAACTGTATTTGCTGTTCGCACACAAGTGAGAAAATCCAGGACATAATCAAGCAATGATGCCCTGCACATGCTCAGTACAGCCGCGGCTGTCACTTGCCGCGGCTGTCAAACACACCCCTTCCCAAGCTGGCTGGCCCCCAAACCCCTTCCCAAGCCGGCACAGGGTCCGCGCTCCGAGGAGAACGTCCTCAGAGAGGTGCCTCTCTGAGGACGTCCTCCTTGGAGCTCGGACCCTGCGCGGGGCCTGAGCTCCAAGCAGAATGTCCTTGGAGAGGCGCCTCTCTGAGGACGTCCTCCTTGGAGCTCGGACCCCGCGCGGGGCCTGAGCTCCGAGCAGAACGTCCTCGGAGAGGTGCCTCTCTGAGGATGTCCTCCTTGGAGCTCGGACCCTGCACGGGGCCCGAGCTCCGAGGAGGACGTCCTCAGAGAGAACATTGGAGCACAGGCGGGGGCGGGGAAATGCTCCCCAATATGTATTGTCTTTTCAAACTGATAAGGTCCTTACGGTAAAATCAAAATGATTCCCGTCGCGCACTTGTACTTCCTGAAGAAACCGAAATACAAAAGATCTCGGTTCTTGCTGCATTCTGTCGGGGTTCTGTCGGGGTTCTGAGCGACGTCGTGTGGACACACGGAAAAATAATACATATCAGGTCAGGATTTTGTTTGGGTTCTGACTGCTTTGGGCCCCGTGTGATAACGTCCTATGACTTCTTCTACATAATCCTCCTCCTCTTCTTTTTCTTTTCCTCTTGCTCCATGTTTTCATTTTTTTCCTCTTTAACAACTACTACTATCTCCTCCTCCTCCTCCTTCTCCTTCTCCTTCTTCCTTTTCCCCTCCCTCTTTCCCCCTCCTCTTCCTGTTCTTCCTTTCCTTTTTCCTCCTCCACTTCAACAACTACTACTTCTCTTCTCTTTCCTCCTCCTTTCTTTTTCTCTTGCTCCACCTTCTTATTCCTAATCCTTTATTTATTTCTCTTGCTCCACCTTTTCCTCTTTCTTCTCCTCTTCAACAACTACTACTATCTCCTCCTCCTCTTCTTCTTCCTCTTCTTCCCATGCCTCTTCCCATGCCTCCTTTTCCTCCTCCTCCTCCTGTTCTTCCATTTCCTCTTCCTCCTCCACTTCAACAATTACTACTATCTTTTCTTCCTTCTCCCCTCCTCCTCCTCAATAACAACTACTACTATCTCTTACTCCTTCTCTCATCCTCCTCTTCAACAACTATTACTATTTCTTCCTCCTCCTCCCTCCTCCCCCTCCTCCCTGTTATTGCACTTATATTTTGATTTAAGAAAATTAAAAATCAAACAGATAAATGCACATGTACATATATAAGTAAAACATACAAAAATATTGTTAAAAGGAAGTTAAACTATCTGTAGAACTGAAACCAAGTAGAACAAATTCATTAAAAGAGAAAAGATACAAACAATAGTACACCACTAATAAAAAACATTGTAGTCAATCCATAGCAGCTATTAGAAGAGAAAAAAATCACTTGTGACCTAAGAAAAACATGGAGAGCGAGTTCTTAGTTTCCCAAGCCTAGGAGCAGCCACCTAGAAGGCCCTTTACCATGTTGTCACCAGAACTATGAAGTTGTTGGAACTGAGAGAAGTTGGTGGGTCTGAGAGAAGCTTAGAGCCTGGACAGACTCATATAGGAGGAAAGAGACCTTCAGACAGACTAGACTTGAGCTTTACCAGGTCAAACTTTATAGAGATGGAGAGCTTGGAGGAGCCATTTGAAAGAGAAAAGAGAGGAAACCTATATGCAAGGAGAAAGTTCCAGCCATAAATGACAGCAGGGGAGATAATTTAATGACGCAATGTTAATTACTGGAATTTTGCGTCTAATGCAAAAAACAAAACAAAAAGGAGATGGGGGAGAGAAGATTAATTATTTTTCACATCTGAAAATTTCTGGATTCTCTTTTAAATATTGCATATTCCTGGCTGCATCAACAGCTTGAGCTAGCTTGAGGACATGCTTGCACGATAACTATTCATGAGAAGAACAGCTGAAAACAAAGTTGCTGTGCTTTGGCTTGGCAAGTGGCCTCAGTTGTCATGCTGTGAAGTTGTCCCCACCTTAGCCAAGCATTCAACATTTTTTTCAAAGTCCAGGATGTTGTATTGTGTGTGTGTGTGTGTGTGTGTGTGTGTGTGGTGTATAGGCAAAGGTGATTCCTGCATTTACACACTCACTTTGCATTGGCCATTGGCTGCAGGCAAGTAGGTAGATGTACCTGCAGGCATACCTTGGGAGAGTTTGGTTGCTGTTGTTTCCTTACTCCAAATTCCCCCTCCCCAGCTACCAGGAGGATTTAATACCTCACTTTTCCAAGTTCTGCTGCAGTTTCTGTTTCCCCCTGATTCTCATGTGTGTGTGTTTTTTCTTTTCTATATTGTTACACTCAAGACTACCTCCCGTCTATCCTTTCCTTGAATTTTGTTTCTTAGTTGCCTTCTCTGGCTGAGATACCATATGGCACAACATAATATAGTAGTTTTGCAGGTGGAACACAACTTTCCACTCAACCTTCCTACCTGAACACATCATTCAGCCATGGGATACACAGAAATTTGGGGAGGGGATTGGAGAAGTATCTGACTATGTCCCCAGTGACCTCGTGAAGGTTGGTGTCACCTCCAGACAGGCAGCCACCCTACAGCTCTGGTGTGTGGGAGCTGCCAGCAAAGAGAGGGATCCAGTCTTGCCCATGGAGCAAAGACAGGGGTGGGGTGAGGGCCTGGATTAGGCTCCCTCCAGAATCAAAGAATCATAGAGTTGGAAGAGACCTCAAGGGCTATCGAGTCCAACCCCCTGCCTTGCAGGAAGACACAATCAAAGCACATCCGGCAGATGGCTATCCAACCTCTGTTTAAAAACCTCCAAAGTAGGAGATTGGTCCAGCCCTATAGAAGGATGGAGGGCATGGAAGAGAAGGAGAATGCTGCTGCCACCATCATAGCAGCAGCTCCACATCACCTAACACCCTGAAGCCCCCTCCCTGCAAGCAGGAAAGAGCAGGAGGGGAAGGGGCAATGGAAGGAGATATGGCAGCAGGCAGGGAGAGGTTCTTGCCATCTGCCCTCCACCTCTTGGCCACCTTGTCCATCTTGCCCAAGCTACCTAACACACACCCCTGGATGCCCCTGTCCAAAAGCCAGGGTGCCTCTGTCATCTGGCTTCTGTAGCCACTGGTGAGGATCTGGCAGGCCTGTTAGCTATGCTGGAAAATGGAGGTACCAGTGGTGACCAGTGGCAGCCAAGGACTTCTTCGAAAGGAAAGGAGTCTGTGGCCACCACTGCAGCCATTCAGGCTGGTGGAGGTGGACAACCAGGATGATCTGGGGACAGATGATGAGCGACCACTTCTCCAAGTGTTCAGCCAGTGCAGTCTGAACCCACCGCACTCCCCTAGTGACACCTCTCTGTGTGCTACAGACAGGTGTACCTGTTTGCTTGTGGCGCATTTTGGAGAGAAAAGAAATAGACATGAAACCATGTGTGCATCTTCTGTAATGTGCATTGATAAAAATGCATACAGCTGAAAAATAGGCAGAAAACTCTGAAGATGCTAGCCACAGATGCTGGCGAAACGTCAGAAAGAAACTCTTCTAGAACATGGCCACACAGCCTGAAAAACCCACAAAACTAAGGTAGAAAACTGTTCCAGAAACTAAGTGGAATCAACTTGATTTCCTTCCCAGTTGAGTAGTGGTTGGATCAATTGGTTTTTGGCCGATACCTGTTTCTCAGCCTCAGTTTTCTCAACCACAGAGGTTTAATCTACACAGCAGGAAAAATGCAGTTTATTGCTTTAACTGCCATGGTTCAATTCTATGGAATACTGGGATTTGTAGTATGTTGTGGCACCAGAGCTCTCTGACAGAGAAGGCTACATATCTCACAAAACTACAAATTCCATAGCATTGAGCCATGACAGTGAAGGCGGTGTCAAACTGTATTATTCCCGCAGTACAGATGCAGCCAAAGTCTGCATGAATGAAGCCTTCCCTGGCAAAGGGCCCTTTCACACAACACATTAACTATTGTGGTGTCCTTCTATGGAATCCTGGGATGTGCAATTTAGGGATCCGAGCTACAGAGCTCTAGTATCTCAACAAACTACAAATACCATGATTCCATAGGTGGAGACATTGCAGCTAAAGTGAAATCATAGCACTATAATTGTGTAGTAGGAAAGAACTCAGAGAGGCCAAAGCAAATGAAAAGAAGGAAGGGAGCCTGGGCTTACACACTGTGGAGCAGAGAATAAAAATTGCTATCTATTAAGCAAATTTGAGAACTGACATGTCCATCAATCTATTAAAAGTAATTAAACCATTCCCATTTCATGCTGGAGGAAAATTCCATATGTCAGATTTATCATCCCCTCAGAAACTTCAGCTGGAAATCAAACATTCTTCTGTTTTTTCTCTGTCTCTCTCTCTCGCCCCCCCCCCCCCACTTCTCCATATGGCTTCTGAAACATTTCTCTCTTTCAATGGTTTTTAAAGCTCATTCCTCATAGATTTTAGTGCATTCATTTCTTGGAAGAAAAGAAAGGAAAAAAATGGATTTTAGCATGTGCTATTTTTGTTATTCAAATTAGCCAGGAAAAACACACAGCTGGCTATGAGGGTCCTGAAAACTTCTACCTCCTTGCCCTTACAATTCCACAACATGGTTCCCTTGTTTGTTTTTCTAGCCAGTCCTCCTCACATATAGATATTTAGCATCAGACTTATTTGGATCTTTTCCTCACTCTTAACGGGGATAATCTGTATCCCACCCTTCATTTGTTGTTGTGTGCCATCAAATCGTTTCCAACTATATGGTGACCATAAGGTGAACCTGTCACAGGGTTTCCTTGGCAAGATTTGTTCAGAGGTGGTTTGCTTTTTGCCTTCCTCTGAGGCTGAGAGAGTGTGACTTCCCCAAGGTCACCCACTGGGTTTCCATGGATGAGCAGGGATTCAAACTCTGGTCTCCAGGGTCCTAGTCCAACACACTGGCTCTCCCCATCCTGACATATCATCCAACATTTTACAGATGCTCTGCAGTCTGGAGGTGACAAGAGACATCTATTTATCCCTCCCCTTTCTCAGACCTGAATACTGTGGTCTTGGTCCTTTGCAGACGGCAAGGAGGAAGGAATAAAATGGCACGCGCACAGAAGCACATGACCATTGTAACCAATGGCAACATGAATATTTGCATTTTTCCAGATTTGCGGGTGGTGGTGGTTCCAGAACGGATCCATCATGAATCAGTAGGGATACCTGTATAATCAGCCTTGGGGAGTCAGAGATAGTCTTGGAGTTCCACTTTGCCCACCCCAATTTACAAACTAGTGGCATAGTGGTTTGAGTGTTGGACTAGTATTCTGGGAGACCAGGGTTCAAATCCCTACTCGGCCATGGAAATTCACTGGATGACCTTGGGCAAGTCACACTCTCTCAGCCTCAGAAGATGGCAATGGCAAACCTCCTCTGAAGAAAATGTGCAAAGAAAACCCCATGATAGGGTCACCACTGCAAAGCACTTGGAGGCACACAAAATCAAACAAGGAATGTTTTCTCTCTTGAAAGCCCTCTTCCCAATGGCCCTGTTTCACTTACAAACTCATCAACACAGGAGGACTTAAGTTGATCATTAAAGGAAATGATGATAATAGGGACAGAAAAGATACCAGTAGAAGAATTAATTGGTCCAGTCCAAAGAGCTCCTTTCAGCTTTTATGTGCATGCAGAGCTCACATGAGATTTGTTTTGGAAATGTCAAAAGCAGTTTGTGCATTGCTTGGCAGAGTGAGGGACTGCTGTCAGAAGAGGTGTTATTCTCTGGCAGGGATGTTGAGATCTTTATTTGGGCGTTTAATGAGCCACATGGTTTTCTTTGTGGTCATCCTTGTCCCCTGGCTGGCCCAGCCTTAAGGGCATTTCTGAGCATATGAAACTGTCCATGGCACACTTGGAATGTCTCCAGATTATCTGATGCATGTGAAGAGGTTAGCTATTAATATTGCCTTCAGTACAGCTAAATTATCTAGCTTCAGAATCGCTTGCAGATTCTATTAAAGACCCCTATGGAGGATTGCTTCTCGAAATAGGCATTTTAATTCATCCGGGTACACTAAGGTGTTGCCTTCCTTTCATTAATAAAATGGAAACTCATAAAGAAAACCAGATTATCCTGAATTTATGATCAAGTAATTTTGTTTCTCTTAGCTCTAGTAATAATTGCAGAACATCATTTCTAGCTATTGCCACCTCCCTCCCCCCCCTTTTTTTTACACACCTAGACAATTTTAATTTCTCATGTTTATTTATCTTTTCTTCTCTTTTAATTTGACAGGGAAAGCTATCTAAGACCCCAGGAGGCAAACACAAAGAGCCAGGAATGAGGTCTTTCCATCTTCAGTTTAATGAAATAATAAGTAATTGATTTATATTTATGGGTGATTTGAACATTCAGGAATATTTTTTTCCACTTATACCTTTATTAGAGTTTTATAAACAGCACCTAGCTTTACACCCCAGTCTGTTATCTTCTAATATAGACCCTAGTTCATCCTTCCCAAGCCTTGCACCCTGTAGGAATTTTGGGCCAGACCTCTCATCAGTTGCCCACACTGAGTGTTTGTGATGGGAGATGTAGGGCCATCTCGGAGGCAGGGAAGGGGAGGGGCAGCTGCATGCCGGCTGCCCCAACCCCTCCCCAAGGACGTTCTGATGGCACGTGCCGTTACACACAGCGCATGCTGTCAGAATGTCCTCCTGGCACAGCGTCTTGATGCGCTGTGCCAGAAGGGATGCAGAAGAGCCACGTGGCAGCTCTTTGGGCATCTTTTTTACCGGCTTTGAAAGGAGCTGCATTTTGCCGCTCTTTTCTGAGCCGGCAAACGGGGGGATTGGGGCTGCTGTGTGTGCTAGCAGCGGCCCCAATCTTCTGCTTCCCAGGGCTGCCCAGGGCCGCCCGTCTGCATCCCCCATAGTCTGAAGGGCACCAGGTCAGGTCAACCCATGCATCTGCAGCTGAAATGTTTGTGAAATGGAACAAAGCTAGGAAGCAAAGCTTTAATAATGATGTAGTACCGACTGCATGCTCATCCCAGCAAGGGGAATAGCACACATACAACTTTGTACATGTTGTTGGACTCCTGCTGGTCAGTTATACAAATGTTTGGATTTTTACTGACTTGTATAAGGAGGCCTCCAAAACCTTCTTATGCAAGTAGTCCCACTGGTTACACAACAGTGTATGACACTCAGTATCATCCCTAAGTTTGACATAACCTAGTGTGGTAACTCCTGGTGTCACCCTTCCATTCCCCTCCTCCTAGAGCACACCATACAGAATCCTTAGAGGGTTTTTTTTGTACTAATGTTACTCCTAAATCGTAATTCCCGTATATCGTTGAATGTAATGTGGTGACATAGACAACTAGCAAAATTAAAATTATACATTTAAATTACAATATCGTACACACAGCCTAAGGGTATTTACATGTCCATAGTTTAATGTAGCTAAAGTGAAAAATTGGTAAGAAGTGATGTTTTTAAAGAAAATTGGAAAAGATTTTTTTTTTTAAAAAAAAAAAATTAAAATGTAATTTTAAAAAATAAAAATAAAAATAAACCTGGTTTTTTTTCTTTCTTCTTCCACTGAACCTTGCCCCAACCATAACATCTCTTTCATTGAGCTCAAGTGTTTTAATGGGATGCAGGCAAGCACCACAGCCCATTTCTACCAAAAGAGAGGTTTGAGTAACAGTGGTGCTATCCCCTCATAGAGTGACATCTGGTGTGGCCCGCACTCCCTGCACCCCCTTGGCAATGCCTCTGGTGACACAGGAAGACACAGGAGAGCAACTCTCCCTCTCATCAGGCTTGCTCCTCACAATACTATAAACTCTTCTAGAACATAGCCACACAGCCGGAAAAAAACACAAAAAAACTATGGATGCTGGCCATTAAAGCCTTCAACTTCACAATACTATAAAGTTATTCCAATGTACTGTTATGCTATACTGGCTCTTGACAGGCTCTCAATTGTGCAGACTCATAAATGTCTACTTTGAGATGAGTCTGAGTTCAAGAGATATATACCTTGGTAAGTGGTTATACACGTACAACCTTGAGGTACTACAGTCGACCCACCATATCCACAGATTCTGAATCCATGGATTTAACTATCCATAACTTGAATATACCAAATATACCAAAATTTGGATATATATATATATATATATATATATATTAAAGCAAACCTTGATGTTGCCATTTTATATAAGGGACACCACTTTAAAACTACACCATTAAATATAATGAGACTTAAGCATCCATGAATTTTGGTATTGACAGGGGATCCAGGGACCAATCCCTAATGAATACCAAGAGCCCACTGTAGTTTGCATTTCAGTGTTAGTATGCAGGTTTTGAGATGTCCTTCTGAAATATGTTGTCCCTTATATAAAAGAGTGGAGTCTGTAATGCAGTATCTGCTCCAATGAGCTTTGCTTGCAACATCTCAACATGTAGAACCAACCCAACCAAATGTAGAAGCAACCTAACCAATGCAGAACCAACCCAACCAAAATGTGGCTTAATCCTATGTAGAAATATTATTTTTTGTGCAGAAAATGCTGTTTCTTACACAGAAAATGCCATTTTTGTGCAAAACTACCACACGTGTACTTTGTATGGAATAAGTCCTGAATTCCGAATAGTGTTTTAAAACTATGTGGTTTTTGAAGACTTTCTCACAGAGGGATGATAAATTGCTAAAATGACTCATTCCTTCCTTTGAGAAGAAAATTGATGATGAATTATATCCCTAGTAAGCAGTAATTGCATTTATGAGTCAGCCATGCTTATAGCATGATACTGGCACCATACTCTCTCAAACTGATATTAGTTGGGCCACCCTTTACAGGAGAACTGGACAGCTGATGATTGCTAAGATACATAGAAGAAAGTTCCCCCCCAACCCCCCCCCCCCCCTTTCTCATGGGCGTTTTCCATAAAAATCTCAAATTGAAAATATTTCTGTTCAGCAAATTCAGCAACTCTAAATTAATAAGAGATTGGGTTTTGTTGCCTTTCAATGCTTGAGCAGGTTAAGGATGTGTAAGCAAGAAAACATTCCATTTTGGTGAAGAGGAGGTGAAATGTCCATGATGCCAATAGAGCCATTAAGAAAGATTAGGCCATCTCTGGAAACTGCTTAACTTTAGAGATTAGTGAAAAATAATGAAGGCTACTAATTAAAAGAAAGAAAACAATTTTTGAAAGACAGAAAATGTGTCCTCAATTCATTTTAAGAGTTTATGGATATTACAAAAAGAAGGGGGGGGGGGACTCCAGAGTCAATTGAAGTTGTTTGAGTGCAAAATATGCTGAACCAAATATGGACTTTCAGTCATCCACATTAAGAGTTCTATTCTGAAGATCATTTTATTGGGATCGATGTGCAGGAGTTCAACTTTGAAAATCAGGATTTTGGGCACCGTGCAAAACATCTTAAGTTGGAGAAGATTCTGTTGATTTCAGTAGTAAGTCCAGGGCCAGATTGTCAATGGTTCAATTGGTGCAGTTGCTCCAGACCCCCTCACTGGCTAAAGCCTCTGTGCTGCAAGAAAAACATTTTAGCTTGCTTTCTCTTCAGTCCCAGTCACTTTCTAAATCTCTCAGTGGAGTTTATCACATGGGGGACAATTGGAAGTATAAACGGTGATTAACCCGTCATAATCCTGCAATTGCGCTAATGGTTTGCACACAACATTGAGATGAAACGTGATTAAAGTGCCATTATCCTGTGAATAACCAGGCAAGAAATGGCAGCAAATCATTCACAGGATTTTCCCGTGAATGATTTTTTTGCTGGTTATTACCTGGTTATTGCCTGGTTATTCACAGGATAATGGCTCTTGTGTTAAATCTCATTTTAATCGTGCTTTAGAGTCAATTGCATGATTTTCATGGGTTAATTACTGTTTAAACTCCTAATTTCTTCTTGTGTGGTAAACTTCAGTGTTTCTGTTATCATCAACATTTTATGTATTGCTCCAGCAACTGGGAAATATCCATACAGGTGGGCTGTTTATCTCTTCAGTATTGCAGAGCTGAAGATGGGTTCGTACATGAAGATTTCTCTCTAATAGGTCCTTGAACATCTCCCTGGAAACCAAGATGATCAAACTGAGGTTGTTGTACTTTGGCTACATCATGAGAAGGCATGACTCATTAGAAAAGATAATAGTGCTAGGAAAGGTGGAAGGAAGTAGAAAGAGAATAAGACTGTAAGCTAGATGGATGGACTCAATTAGGGATGTCCCAAGTATGGCAAATCAGCACCTACATAAATCTCATTGATTCAGTAGGCCTGTTCTAATTGGATTTAGGCCAAAGAATGGAAATGTACCACACCACGAATATTTCTCAGATGTGCACCCTGTCTATTTATCACTGTGGATTTATAAATGCTCTATCATTTTGTGATGCACAGGCTTATCCGCAGTCTAAAGTTCTCAGTTATATAGACCAGAATCCTGTTGTTGATATAGACATGTGGTAATTCCCTTACTCATGTGTTTGCACTCTCTTGACTGTTGTATAACAAACATATTCAGTTCATTGCAGAGATATAGGCATGTTAGTCTGGAATACCAGTATGCAAAGGGATTGTAGCACCTTTGAGACTAAGGGCCTTTGCAGACTGCTAGAAATAGTGCAAATTGAGTCCACTTTAAGGGTTAGGGTTAGGGTTAGGGAATCACGGGAACTGTATTTTATTGTGGCACCAGAGCTCTCTGACAGAGAAGGCTCAATGTCTCAGAAGAAGAAAAATTCCCATGATTCCCTAGCACTAACCCTAACCTTTAAAGTGGACTCAATTTGCATTATATTTCTGGCAGTCTGCAAAGGCCCTAACTGTTTGAAAGAAGTTACAGTATAAGCTTTTGTAGACTTAGGGGGGTTGCAGACTGCCAGAAATAGTGCAAATTGAGTCCACTTTTAGGGTTATTGTTAGTGTTAGGGAATCATGGGAATTGTTTTTTTTTCTGAGACATTGAGCCTTCTCTGTCAGAGAGCTCTGGTGCTACAATAAAATACAGTTCCCATGATTCCCTAGCACTAACCCTAACCCTAAAAGTGGTCTCAATTTGCACTATTTCTGGCAGTCTGCAACCCCCCTTGGTCTACTTCCTCAAATGCATGGAATGAACTATTGCCCAGGAGGGACCTTATAATCAGACTATGAATAGCCATAGAAATGAAAAACTTGTGGATATAGTGATGAAGTAACGAGTTCATCTTTAACTGTAGTCCTTGAGGAACAGATCATGCACCCGAGGAAGTAGACGAAACCTGCAAAAGTTTATGCCACAACTTCTTTTGCACAGTTAGGCTCAAAAATGCTACAAGATCTCTCTGTATACTGATATTCAGTTCAAGGTTGCATAAAATTCTTTAAGTGCAACAATTTCACTCTCAGCTGTGCATTCCTGGGTGATGCATAACTACATGCCAGTAACTTCAAGGTACCATTTTATTCACAGGTGGAAACAGCCATTGCACATTCCACATTGCACAATGGGATAATAAGCAAATACCTTGGCAGATATGCCATCAGTTGTACAATGCTGATTGAAAACAGAGTCAAGATATAACATAGTGTGTGTGTGTGTGTGTGTGTGTGTGTGTGCATGCACATAGCAAGTTTTTTTAAAATAATAATAATAATAAATCTGTTGGTATTCAGAAAAAAGGTGATGTAGTGCAACCACTGTGTAACTACCTGAGTGTAAATTTACATTACTCAAGCTCAATATAGGATGCCAGCCATACTGAATTATTCTGCTGTAAGGTAAACACAGTATGTCACTGATTTGGTATATGGAATGTTTTAAAAATGCAGATTTTCTTATCTTTAATAAGAATGGATGTGTTGACATGCAGAAATACTTTTCCAAAGAACTATCAACCTACACTTGATTTTTCACCAATCCAATGCAAAAAGGCCAGTGCTTTTCTGTTGTTTCTATTATGTATGTACATGCGCGTGCACGCGCACACACACACACATTGTTTTACCAATTAAATTTTTTTTGGCTGAGATCCTATATCATAGCCTTTATTTTGTAATGTTATGAATTTGTAGCTACTTTGCAGAAACACAATGAAATCCTATTAGTAAACTGTGAAGATGTGCATTCAAACACTGGCAAGGAAGCTCATTGGGCTCTTCTGATGTGCATCAGGCACTTTTGATGCACATTGGTCACTTCTGACAGACACTAGATGCTTCTCTTATTCATTGGTACTT
The DNA here is from genome assembly GCA_026167975.1 of Phrynosoma blainvillii. Lineage (NCBI taxonomy): Eukaryota > Metazoa > Chordata > Lepidosauria > Squamata > Phrynosomatidae > Phrynosoma > Phrynosoma blainvillii. The sequence continues at coordinate 17,049,725 of JANUYF010000001.1, read as the reverse complement.
CTTATCTGATGTCCTATTGTGCATCAGGGCATATCCCAATGCAGATCAGAGACTATGATGCATTGGACCATGGCACATCGGTCACTCTACTTGTTACCATTGAACACTGGATGGCCATATGTTGTAACATCAAAACAGCCCCTGTGTAAACATGGTCATTGTAAAACTACTCAATTCAATTTTGCACACACATAAAGCAATTTAGGAACGTGTAAGGAACACAAAATACCAGCCCCTCTCTCTCTCTCCCTCCTCCTCTATCTATCTATCTATCTATCTGTTGTATGAATTTTTTTGGGAAATAAAAGTCCAAAAATGAAAACAACAGCAGCAGCAACAACAACAACAACAACATGTATAAAACCATCACAGCAAATGAGAAGAAAACTTTTGAAATTCTTTGTTATACACTTGAAAAAAATAAATGAAGCTATACATTCCTATTTCTATGTGCACGCATGGTAACGCTGTAATGCAGATCAAAATGCGCCAACCCATTCACACTTTGCGGAGTGTATGTTGCATATCTGTGCAGTATGCAAAGAATTTCATGCAAATATTCATCATGATACCTTAGATGCATCTCCAGCTAGTCTCTGTGCCCTTTTTCTCTGCCTGTTTCTGATTTAAACATGGAAACATAGTTTTCATGTGAGTCTGTCTCAACGGATTGCACCTACAAGTCACCATAACCACTTGATGCTTTCCTGTCCCCATGAATATTTGTAAATGGTATTTCAAATCCTATCTACCGCATTTCATGTTGATTCTTCTTTACATGACTGCCTTCCTCCTTCTACAAGGATCTTTCTATATCTTCCGTGCACCTTAATAAATGTGCTTGACAAATGTTTTACATTTACAGGAGTTTTAAAAGGCAGGTGCGATGTGACATATCAGAAGAAGCAAATTAAACCCTTGTAAAGCACAGCTGGAATGCTAAAAAATCTGTATTTGTAATTTAAATATGTGACACCATTGCACTGTAAAAATCGGTTCATAATTAGAAAACATCTGTTTCCCTCCCTGTCCCCTCCCCAATATAATGTCTAATAGTATATTTAAATAATTTAGAATGCAATAAGACTGAGAAGTCAAGCAATAGCAAGTAATTCAAAGCATTCCTTTCCCCTCCTTTTCTGTTTCAAGGTTCTGCTCCAACACTGTGGAGAGTAATATAATAACCATTGATGAGAAGCATACGCCAGACACAGGTACTTGAATAACCTTTCTGTGAGAGATGGAAAAATCCAAGATTTTTTGTAGATGGTGTCACCAAGAAGGATTTATACACTGTTGTGTTTTCCTTGCAATTTGTTTGGTTATGGATAGACTATCACTTGATTACTTTAACAGTATGATGAATGTGGCCAGATCATAAATCCAGTCATGTTTATCAAGGGTTTTGGGCTCTGGAAATCCACTTGAACTAGCTTTAGAGTTCAGATTTACGAGGATCAAGTGCTGAGCTGAACTTGTAAAGCCTCAAGCAAACCACAACTTGCCCAATGAATCAACCATGGTAGATGAACTAGTATTGAATGTGATGTTGTTTTAAGAGGGCAGGTATGGATGCCAAGAAATGAATGCATCAAAGTATTCTTCTGGTTTATTTGTACTGATACACATTTTTACTTAGTGTTGCTGGGTGTTCAAAATAGCAATCAGGGATGGTCAAAATTCATGGCATGCTGGGCTGACAATTAGGAAGTAACTCTCAGTGTTTGTGCCCTTCCTAAATGCTAAATGAAAGTATTGATTTCACTTAATTTAGCCATGCATTTCTTTGTAAAATTAACCTATTGTCCACATTCATAAATTACATGATGCACACATTGCTGCATTCATGGAGGGCTCACATTCCAAAATATGAGATGATGATGATGATGATGATGATGATGATGATTGGCATCTCATTCAGTCTATATAAAAGGAAACGCTTTCCAGCCCTCAAATAAGGCACACCTACACTTCCGATAAGGGACAAACTTTCTGGACCTCAAATAAAGGACATATGGCAACTCCTATTTGCACTATCAATTCATTATTTCCCTCACTCCCCACTATGGAAAATATTAAGGCATCTCTTAAGATAGTGGCCAAGATCCCTGGTGGCGCAGTGGTTAAATGCCTGTATTGCAGCCACTCACTCATAGACCACAAGGTTGCGAGTTCAATACTAGCCAGGGCTCAGGCTAGACTCAGGCCTGCATCCTTCCAAGGTTGCTAAAATGAGTACCCAGCTGTTGGGGGGCAATGAGCTTATAGTTATAAACTGCTTAGACACCCCATAGCACAGTATGAAGTGGTATATAAATGAAGCTGCTTTGCTTTGCATCCTGCACAAGATTTCTGCATGAAAAATGTTGCATTAATTAAACTGTGAGAGCCTTTTGCTGGATATCAGTATTGTTCAACTGAATCAGTATACATGTAACCAAATATACAACTAAACGCCAGAGCATATCCATACACAGTGCAAGTGTTCATGACACAACTCTACTTCTGCAACCTTAAATTGAATGCAGAAGTTCTGGTTAATATATTCTACCTATCAGTGGAATATATTCACCAGTGGAACACACTCCCTCGGAGAGTGGTGGAGTCTCCTTTGGAGGTCTTTAAACAGAGGCTGGATGGCCATCTATCGGGGATGCTTTGATTGTGTGTTCCTGCATGACAGAATGGGGATGGACCGGATGACTCTTAGAGTCTCTTCCAACTATGATTCTATGATCTGTTTCATTATACAACTAAGAATAGACAGTATCGGTGCCACTTTAACATATTTTTATTTGTAAGTCCAGTCAGTTTTATATGTTCACTAAGCTGCATGTTAAAAAGCTATTCAAAAACTCTCATTTTCTCTGTGATTCACATTTGTCCATGAATTTTATTTCCACATTTTTACACATATGTTGTCTCTATTTGGAAAGGTATTTTATCTTTAGATATGCCAGTGCGGTGTAGTGGTTTGAATCCTGGACTATGACTCTGGACACAAGACTTTGAATCCCTGCTTGGCCATGGAAGCCCACTGAGTGGTCTTGGACAAATCACACACTATCAGTCCCCCCAGAAGTCCCTTGCATATTCCACTGTCAAACAGCTCTTACTACCAGGAACTTCTTCCTAATGTTTAAATGGAACCTCTTTTTTGGTAGTTTGAATCCATTGCTCTGTGTCTTAGGGACGTTGCAGACCAGCCCAAAAAGCCCGCCTGGGGGTGGAGTTGGGGTGGAGCAGCAACACATCGGTTGCCCCAACCCCAGCCCAATGTCATACTGACACCACATGCCTGTATGTATGGTGCGCAGCATCAAAACACCCTCCCAGCGCAGCGTGCAGAAACGCTGTGCCGAAAGGTTGTAGAAGATCCGTGGTGCTGGCTCTTAGGGAGGCCTTTTGCTGCCCCTAAAAGGAGTGGCATTTTGCCACTCTTTTAGGGGTGGCAAAAGGAAGGATCGGGGCTGTGGCGTGGGGTTGCCCAGCCCTGATCCGCTGCTAGCAGGGGTGGCCCAGAGCCACCTGTCTGCATAGGCCCTTAGTCTCTGGAGAAGCAGAAAACAAGCTTGCTCCATTCTCAATATGATATTCTTTCAAGTATTCAAACATGTTTATCCTGTCACCCCTTAACCTTCTCTCCTCCAGGGGCTATGCAGACCAGCCTAAAGGGCCAGCCTGGTGGTGGAGTTGGGGCGGGGCAGTCGCACGCTGGCCACCCCAACCCAACCCTGACACCGTCCTGATGCCACATGCCCGTCCACATGGCACGCGGCATCAGAACGCCCTCCTGGTGCAGCGTGTACACACACTGCACCAAAAGAGTGCAGAAGAGCTGCAGTACTGCTTCTTAGGGTGGCCTTTTGCTGCCCCTAAAAGGAGTAGCATTTTGCCGCTCTTTTGGGGATGGCAAAATGAAGAATTGGGGCTGCAGCGTGTAGTTGCCGTGGCCCCAATTTGCCACTATCAGGGGTGGCCCAGAGCCACCCCAAACGGACCATCTGTAGAGGCCCCCAGCAACCTAAGCCAGTCTTCATAAGGCATAAGGTTTCCAGACTCTTCATCATTTTGGTTTCCTTCCTCTGGACATGGCCCAGCTTGTCCACATCCTTCTTGAATTGTGGTGCCCAGAACTGGACACAATATTCCAGGTGATGTCTGATCAAAGCAGAATCGAGTGGTACTATTGCTCCACTCAATCTAGACACTATACTCGTCTTGATGCAGCCTAGAATTGCATAGGTTTTCTTAGATGCCACATTACATATGGACATGTACAGCCTGTGGTCCACTAAGGAACGTTGCAGACCGGCATAAAGGGCCAGCCTGGGGGTGGAGTTGGGGCTGAGCAGCCGCACCCAGGTGCGACGTGCGGCTGCCGCAGCCCCGATCCAGCTGCATAGCCCCTAAGACTCCTAGATCCTTGTTGCATGTACTACTGTAAGGCTAGCTGTCACCCATCCTATATCTGTACATTTCATTTTCCCTGCCCAAGTGTAGTATCCTAATATATCCTATTATATTTTCATGCTTTTGAGTTCTGGGGGATATTGATTTGTACTATTTTGAAGCGCTGGAGATCCTAGTTTGGTCCAGCAAGCAAGTTCTTAGCAATAGAGTTTTAGGTGCATACAACTCTGCATATTAATGTGTTACTCTCTCCATCTCTGTTTTAATCGCCTTGCTGTCACCTCTGCCACTTCAGTCCATCGCTACCTTTTCATCCATTTCTGAATCAGGGGCCAGAGCAAATAATGACAGAATATCTTGCTAGAGAAGGGGGTACTTAATCAGCAATCAAGATTCAATTTGTTTTAATTTTAGCAGGTGTTTGTGAGGTGCATTGATGGGAGAGATAATATGCATTGCTTTCATTAGCTCTCTTGTTTTTGTGCTTGAACATTTAAGAGCCAGATGTTTGGAGGTGAGCTGATCAGAATATTAAGTCCCCAGAGGTCGGTTTCCACAGTGTTTTACATTTCTCTCTTTATCTCCATCGCTTCACCCTGAGCTGCGAGGTGCGAGAGCTCGCACTGGCAAAGGACAATTTCGGTTTCCCATTCAGTCGAAAAGCTTCAAACGAGTGCCTGATTCTCCCTCTCCAATACTTTTATTCTAATAATCTGCAATTAATTCTTGGTCTTCAGGTCAGACTCATTTCCCATTTCCAACTATTTGAACAACGAAATATCTTTTTGTAGAAATGGTTAGGGTTTTACTGGGGATTTTGTTTTTTCAAAAAACAACCCACCAAATCCCATAAAGAAAAAGAAGAAATCTGGCTAATATAGTATACAAAGGTACCTATCTCATCATTGTGGAAAGCTAAACATCATTGTAGATTAGGTCTTTGCAACATACTAGATAAAATATGACATTGTCAAAACATATGGATGAAATGAATGGTAACTACAAGGGACTTAAGCACAAAAATGACAAAGCATGCCAATTCCCAATTTAAACTCTACATTGCGTGTACCATCTAGCGTGTGTGTACATAGGTAGAAATTATGTTCAAAAATAAACACACAGAAAAGCAATAGAGTTACTCTGCATTCTCATTTCTAATTTCAGATTAAAATATATGGATAAAGTACCATATATACTAATGTAAATGTCAACCTCATGTCTAAGTCGAAGGCTAGTTTTGGGGCCAAAATTATGGTTTTTAATATGAACCATGGCTAAACTGAGAGCAAAACTTAGGGGCATGTAACAAAAGATGTAAATGAAAATAATGCCAAAGAAGTTACAAAATCCTGGCAGTCATAACTGTTTGTGTTCACCCTAAAAGCTGGATGGATGAGGAGGGAACTACAGTAAATGATGGCTGTGTCATGTGTGGGGGAGGTGACCAGACAGGGCTAAGAAAACACACACATGTTTTAAAAAAGGATGCAATGGCAAAAATTAATGTACTCGCATCAAAAATGGAACCATCCCCTTCTCTGGGCAGAGTGACGAAAGGCAAGAGTTAGTCCACCTGGGAGAACTTAAAAGAAGCACTGACTTCCTCAACTCTCTTGGTGCTCCTTTGAGGAAAAATGCCAAAAGGCTGCCTCCACTACTTTTTTTCTGCCCAGGGATTCAAAATGGCTAGAAGTGGGTCCATGGTGGAAAGAGTAGAAGGTGTCAGTGCTTTTTTTAGATTCTTCTTTTAGGTTTAGGTTCTCCTTTGATGGACTAAGCTCTTGCCTTTCACACCTCTACTCAGAGAAAGGGATAGTTCCTTTTTTGATTAGTTAAGGTACAGTATTTACATTGACCCATGGCTAGGTTGTATTAATGGGAGTGTCCGTTATTAAAAAGCGATGAGGCCAATCCATTTCACTGAGGGGGGAAGGATGGGATGAGTGCGATGTCACAGGATGTCATGTGATAATCTTCCTCCAATCGTGTGATAGTGACGGGAGCATCTCGCTTTTCTCCCGTCACTTTTCACCTGTGTGATAATCTCCATATGTCTCTAAAGGTGTCTGGTTCACATGTGCTCCTGACCCTGACTGTATGCCATTGTAGGACAGACTGTTGTTGGTCTGGTAAAGCTGGCCCAAAGTGTTCTGCTTAATCAAAGTGCCACAAGCATGGGTAATGTTATGATCATTTAATCTTAGTAGTAGAGTAGCTACCTAAAATACACCAGAGAAGTACTGAAAAGCTAGAGCTTTTCTAGAAACAGAATCTTCTCTAAGCATCCAAATTTTCCCTCATTCGCCCTTCCATACATTCCTTTCCCCTTCTCCTTCCACTGATCATGTGTCATATCAAGACTCATTCAACATTTCAGGGATTGAGATTTACCCATTTCCACTGAGTCTTTTAATTATTATTCAGGAATTATACTCAAAGAACTAATGTGCTTTGCCAAGATTACACTAGTTAAACATTAGGATCATTTTGTTTTGGTGAAACCATTCTTCTTTCCCTTGTTTGATCTCTTCTGAATCTGTGTCTTTGGGGGGAAGCAGATCAGGGCTTCGGGGATGCCCTGGGACGGTGTGCCGCGGGACCGCGGCAGCCGCACCGCGGCGCACCGTCGGCACCTCTGGAAGGAGCGCAAAATCAGCGCTCCTTTCAGAAGACAGGGAAAGTACGCCCTAAATGCGTCGGGTGCACTTTCCCTGGCTTTTCCGCCGCAGCGTGTGAGGACGCTGCGGCGGGAGGTTGCCCTCGGCACGCCGGCCGTGCGGAGGGCCGGCAGCTCCGAGGGCAACCTCGGGAGGAGGAAGGGGCACCGCTCGTGTGGCTGCCCCTCCTCTTCCTTGCCTCGGAGACAACCCTATTGGTTATCTGCCGAGGCCCTTAGAAACAATAGTTGTGTTCACTAGAAGTAGTGCCAGTGTGGTTTACTGATTCAACAGTTGGACTGGAGATCAGGGTTTGATTCCCCATTTGACCATGGAAACCCACTGGATGACCTTGGGCAAGTCACATACTCTTAGCTTCAGAAAACCCCATGATAGGTTCATCACAGAGTCACCATACATAAAAAATAATGACTTGAAGGCACACAACAACACGACAACTGACCATCTTAGCTAGTCCTGGGATAACACAGCCAAGTAGAGATACATTTCATTTGAGGAAATACTGGGTTTAGACCAGCGGTTCTCAAATAGTGGGGCGGGCCCCCCGGGGGGGGGGCGCGAGGCTCCATAAAGGGGGCCCCGTTACGGCTGGAGAGAGGGAGATTGTCCCAGCACAGCCCCAGTAGCTCTATCCTGATTGGCCAAACCCGCCCATGTGATCGCGTGGGGGGGCGCGAAATGTTTTCCTAGGGGGGGCGTGACAGAAAATAATGGAGAAACACTGGTTTAGACTGACCTGAGAACTAGGAAGGAAATGTTCTTGATAATTCCAGGATTTCCCAGGAAATACTTTGAGATAAAGAAAATGCCACATGGATCTCCAAAATAAAATTGGTTTGTACAGGAACAAAACCTGGGACTTTCAGAATTTTTTGTTTCATCTTGAAGGGCTCTAAGAGAGATATAACATAAAACAATTAATTGCCTAACTATAACAACTTTTCCTGGAGAATGAGAAAGAGAAGGAGGGGTTCAGTGATGCAACTATGCAGTATGATGTTGGGCTTCTGAAGAGATAAAGGAAGGCAAGTTGCCCACACTTCAGTGTGGGAACAAAATACAGTGTTGCCTTGCAACACAATAGAAATCAAGGAGAGAGAGAGAAAATGGATTTGAGTTTGGGGAAAACTCTGCAAAATGAAGATATTTACATCTTTATTTCCTTGTCAATGTCAATTCGGCATTCTGAGAGGAAACCTGATTTGGCAAAGAGAATTACAAATAAATTTGACTTATTGAAGACAAGCTTATACTAGACTAATGGAACCTTGTAGTGCCAAGATGTTAGGGGGGAAACTCATAAAATTATGGCATAATATATTCTTCTGGTCATAATATGATTTTATTTGGAAGAATGAGTAATGCTATTTGCCACAACATTAAGTGCTGACCATTCAGAAAATGGTCACCAGAACATCATAAGAAAGCAGAGCAATTGTGAGAAAAAAACATTTTCAGAGGAATACTTAATGCTCAAGCCTGCAAGCATTGTCCATGATGAATTTGGCAATGGTTACCAGCAAAATTATTAGAGCAAAACTCGGAAGCAGCAATAGCAATGCAATGTATAGCCCCAGTTTCATATTTTACAGGGATGTATGATTCTGCTTTGTGAAATAAATAAATATATTGCTGAGTGCTTGGGACACTGAATAAAGTGTATGAAGGGAGCTTGCCTCACTTTTGAGACTAACTATGTGAAAAAAGTTGTAGCATAAGCTTTCAGAGACTTGAGGTACATCTACAGTGTAGAAATAATGCAGTTTGATGCCATTTTAACTGCCATGGATCCATCCTATAGAACCCTGGGATTTGTAGTTTGGTGCGGTACCAGCACTCTTTGGCAGAGAAGGCTAAAGTCCTTGTAAAACTACAGATCTCAGGATTCCATAGACTGCAATTACAGCACTTAAAGCTGTGGCAAATGGCATTATTTCCACAATGAAGATGCACCCTTGGTCTACTTCCTCAGATGCATGGCCTCTGAATGCATGGCATCTGTAAAACGGGTTATGCAAATTTTGTAAATATTCTAATAACCACTGCCAGTACCATGGAAATACTAGATCAGCTACTTAGCTATGTCTGCATAACTCCCCCACTGCCACAGCATATGTTAAAAGCCAGCAGTTGAATTGGAGAAAGGAGATCTGTTCAGTTTTCAATCAGAGTGCAAAGAAGAGGATGTTTCTCCTTCCTCCCACCATCAAATGAGACTATGGAGTGAAACAGACGGCCCCAAAGGAGCGGCTTGCTGCTGCCCCTTTGCTCACTGGGTTGGGGCTGTGGCAACCATTTTTCCAAGCACAAAAAGAAGTGGCAGAAAGCTTCTCTTTTTTGTACTGGGAATAAGGCCCCTTTACTGCCATGGAGGTGGTTTTTCAGCATTTTGGCAGTGTGCGGTGTCTAAATGCCACTGCCTGATTCACTTGTGGGCAGCTTCACTTGTCATCTGGGGGGAGACACTAGGCTGAGCACCATCGGGCCTAAAATAATAATAAGAGCCCTCCCTCCATTACCATCCGATGTCATTTGGGGGAGAGACACTAGGCTGAGCACCACTGGGCCTAAAATAAGAAGAAGAGCCCTCCCTCCATTACCATTCGATGTCATCTGGGGGAGAGACACTAGGCTCAGCACCATCTGACCTAGAATAAGAAGAACCCTTACTTCTTAAAGGATGGGTGGGATTCGGGATTTTATGTTCTGTTTAATATATCTGTATGGAAATTGTAATGTTGTAAGGGATATAAATATATTATTATTATTATTATTATTATTATTATTATTATTATTATTATTATTATTATTCACGGTGGCCTCTGGCATCTTGGGGGCATGTGTCATGTGTATACCACACCCCCAAGCTGCCGGGATGCCAGCTCTTTTTGCTGGTCTGTTCAGCCCATATGACAAGGACCTATGACTACAGTCCTTCTTCTGGTCATTGTAGGCTCACTTGGTGGTGAGAAGAGGTGAAAATATCTTCTTCTTTGCTCCTTGATCAGAAGCTAAGCAGACTTCCTTTGCCTGATCTGGCAACTGGCTCTTAAGGTGGGCTGGAGTGGCATATGTGTATTTAACACTAAGACAGCATAGGCTTACTGAATACAAATCAGAGATATAGAGGTGTTAATCTGGAATATCAATATGCAAAGGGATCTTTTAGCCCTTTTGAAACTAACTGAAATGAGGTCACATGAGGAATACATCTGAGGAAGTAGACTCAAGTCTATGAAAGCTCATGTTACCAGCTTCTGTCTTTCTGTTATAAGCTTATTGTACATTAAAATAAACTGGTTTACCTGACCTGGTTTAAAAATAAATGTGGGTGGTGTCTGAACCCTATTGCAAGGGCTTTGCCACTGAAATCACAGCCTGGGACCATCCCAGGGCCATCCCTACTCCTAGAGCTGCTTAGCGCAGCTCTTTTTGAAGCCGGGAGTTTTCCAGCTTGAGAAAATGGCTGCTGGAGCGGCTCCAGGAGGAGTAATACTACTAATACTAATATTAATACTGATACTACTAATTTCTTACCTACCTCAAGGTGGGGAACAAAAATAATTCGATCAATAATAGCAGCATGTAAAAGCAACACATGTTAAAAAACAATCAATGCATACTTTATTTTTTTTTTAATTAAAATGCCAGCTGGGTAGGCCTGCCAGAAGAAGCTAGTGCTGTCTAAATGAAAGCATGTGTAGATGATGGATCTCCTTCAACAGGTCATTCCACAATGATAGATGTGCAGTTAGGACACTTTGCAGTGTGATCCTGTGATACCTGGAATGGTGCAATGTTGGCCATTGAACAAATGAAGATATACTCCTCTAAAATTAGGGACAAGGCACTGACATTAAAATTAGGGACAAGTCCAAAACACCTGGGGGACCAAAATATGGGAACCACTCATATAGTTGCACCCCCAAGCATCTTTAAATGGGAAGCATTTACAAGCACACTCTATGTAGAAGTGCCCTCCTTGTGCCCTCCTTGTGTTCAATGGCGCTTACTCCCAAGTAAGTGTTTCTAGGATAGATGAAAGTCAGTCTCAACAACAATTGTTGTCTTAATATTGTACGGGTCATTTAGTAAATATGAGTCTTGCTGGTCTGATTTTACTAGGTCATTTCAGAGGGGCCTGGCTTCCCCAGCCTAGGGCTTATCCACACTATGCAATTACAGCACTTTTATTCCACTTAAACTGCCATGATTCTGTCCTGTGGAATCCTAGAATTGGCAATTTAGGAAGGGATTATTTGGAATTCTCAGCCAAACCACTCATATGATTCACCACACTACAAACCCCAGTATTTTAGAGGATGATAATTAAAATGGAACAATAGCACTATAACTGTGTAGTGTGAATGGGCCTCTAGTTTTAAGGAGGAGTCACCATTCCCATTCCCCTGTGCCAGCTTCCATGGCCTTTGCAGTTCCACTATCTCCATCAACAGAGAGATATGTGTACTGGGAGACAAAGCTCAGACTGGTGTGAAGAACAGCCAAACTGCCTACCTTTTGCTCCAGGAGAGAAAATCAGAGGAAATTTTTGGGGTAGCTGGACCTCTGTTCCCTCTCCCTAACTTGTCACAATGGATCTATCAAATAGTTATAGCACTTTGATACCAGGATCAATTGTGTGTGTGTGTGTGTGGGGGAGTACTGAAGGTTCTTCATTCTGATATGTGCTGCTTGTCATATCTCCCCTCTATTTTAAAGATACCCAGTTCTTTTCAACCATTCCTGAAAGGATTAGACTTCCAGACTCCTCAGTATCCTAGGTTGTATCCACTTTGATACTACTTTAATAATTTCCATGGCTCCAGGTTATGGAATCCTGTGATTTGTAGTTTCATGAGGCACTTAGAATTCTCTTAGGACTTTATCACATTGGAAAGGGCATCTTTATTCCATCCAGAAAGCGTGATTGAATGTGATTGCACAAAAGGCTTTCTCACTACATCGTACTGATCCTGTGAGTTTCCCATCAACGAAGTGGAATTGTATTACTACGATCTTCTGATAATACAAAATTAAGGGGAAATTAAGGGAAATTCCAATTCATTCATGGGACATTAATGAGATCATCGCGATTTAGTGAGAAAGCCTTTCACATAATCACATTCAATCATGCTTTCTGGACAAGGCAATGTCCTGATAAGCACGATTTTGTGAGAAAGTCCTTCCTACAATTGTGAGATATGCATGGGATAAGCATGGGACAGGGACTGGCCAATGATGTCCTGTCCCCCATGTGATAACATCTTTATGCTGTAGTCAGGGGAGTGTTCTAGATAATTCCAAATACCTCACCATGCTACAAATCACAGGACAGAGTCATGATGGTCAAAGTATCAAACTGATAACTGTTCAGTGTGGAATAATAAGCCAGCTAAAGGTGCAATGTTAAATCTAAGATATACTATTAGATATGTGTGTGTGTGTGTGTGTGTTTACAGATTATATTTGAGTGCACCCATCTCCATATGCCAAAATCTAGATTGCAAGATCCTTGGAGCAGGAACCTTGCCCTGTTTTCTTGTTGCTTTGTAGAATGGCCAGATATGCTAGTGATGCTCTATGAACAAGGATGCACATGCAAGAGACTATCAGTCCTAAATATACCCGTGTGTTCTTGGCTTTTTCATTTCCCTCCTTCCCCACTCTGCCCACATACATTACTTTCAGACTGCAAGTTCAAGCCAGTTAATATTGCAAAATAAGCCAGCAATAAAGCCTTAATAGACTTGCCATGGGTAAATGTTGTACTCTCTCCCCCTCCTTGTTTCCTGCAGTCCCCTCCACCCCCCATTAATTGTTAGCTGTTTACTTTGATACTCAAGGATTGCTCTGTTTTACAAGCCAATTGCCTAATTGTGTCACCTTGCACTGAGAGTGTGTCAGAGGGGGAACATTTGCAAGTGATTAGCTATGGACCTATGTGTTGCCAAATGTATGAGGTGCCTAGCCTTTTAGGATATAATTGTGATCTTTTAATATGTGCCCGTTGACCCAGGCTTGTTATTATCTATTATAGTTTATAATAATGTATCTCTTTATGATTAAATGATGAGGCTCGGTAGAACACTATGATTAGCATTTAGTTATTTATAGATTATGTCAGAGCGGTAATAAACATAAAATGCTGTTAATGTGTGGCTAATGAAATCTGGACATGAACAAGTTTATGAATTGATATAATTCATTTGAGTGTTCTAACTGGAGCTGCGAGTTCTTCTCATAATTCAAAAGCTTAGCAGGGTTCACCGATTAGGCGGTAGACTAATTTGCAACGAAAAGTCAATGGGTTTCCATCGTCTTGGGCTATCATACACAGCATGGCTGATTGCATAAGGACTATACAAAGTAATTCTCATAAATATATTTATTAAGCTTAATATGTTTGGCGGGGGAGGGCGAGAGGAGACTAAGGTGGAATCTGCTTAGCATGCAACCTACACGGGGAAGAAATGGCTGCTGTTGGGGAGCTAGTAAAACCAACCCAGTCCTGGTCAACAAGATATTTATTTATTTATTTATTTATTTATTTATTTATATTTTAAGGACTACTCATTCAGTATGAAACATAAATTAGGCCATAAAAAGCAATGTCAAAATTTAACAGAAGAGCCCTGGAAGGGATGCTCTCTCTCCTTTTTTCTTTCTCTCCTGCTGGTCAGGCCTCAGCTAGAGTATTTTTCCCCAGTTCTAGGCACCTCATTTGAAGAAGGATATAGAAAAGTTGAAGAAAGTGGATAGAAAGAAAAATCAACTCATTTAAGATAAGGTGCTGGAGTGGAGTGCCGAGGATACCATGGATTTCCAAAAAGGCACACAAAAGGGTCAAGCTTGAAATCTCCTTGGAAGCCAAGATGATCAAATTGAGGCTGTTGTACTTTGGACTTATCATGAGAAGGCACGACCCATTAGAAAAGATGATAATGCTAGGAAGGATGGAGAGAGGTAGAAAGAGAGGAAGACTGCAGGCCAGATGGTTAGAATCGGTCAGGGAAATCATGGGCCTGAACCTGCAGGAGGTACAGGTTGAGAATAGGGGAGATTGGAGATATCTTATTCACAGGGTCACCACAACTTGAGGTTAACTCAAAGGCAGTTAATAACACCATACACAAGTTGGAGTGAGTTCAGAGAAAGGCAACAAGGATGATATAACAAAACATAGGAGGAACAGTTGAGGGAGAAAGTTTATCAAATTAAAAAAATAAACCATCTTAACCCTGCTGTTTTCAATTCTAATATAGGATGTAGCTGGGTATTACTGCATGCAAAATGCCACTGATACCACCACCTGGCTGCCTAAAACCCACCTAAAATCTGCACTCAGCTGGCCAATTTGCAAAGTCGGGAAGCTCCCGACTTTGTAAATTGGCCAGCTGAGCACAGATTTTAGCTGGGTTTTAAGCAGGTGGTGGCATTTTGCATGTGATAATACCTGACTGCATCCTGTACTAGAAACGACAACAGCAGGGGTAAGATGGTTTATTGTTTAATGTGATAAACTCCTTAGACATGTTCAGCCTGGTGAAGGGAAGTCTGAGGGGTGACATGATGGTCAGTTTTAAACACCTTAAGGGTTATTAAGGGCTATTATAGAGAGGAGAATGCAGGCTTGTTCCCTGCTGGCCCAGAAGACAGAACCACATCTAACGGTTTTAAGTCACAGGATTTTGAATATCAGGAGGAACTTCTTGATCATAACAGGAATCCAGCAGTGGAACTAATTTCCCAGAGGCTACTTGTGGGGCTTCCTCTGGATGTTCTGAAAAAGAGGCTGGGTAGCTACCTGCTAGGGATACTCAAGCTGGAGATCCTGCACTGAGCAGGGAGTTGGCTTCGATGGCCTATGGGGCTGTGATGTCATGGACTTTTGGTGAAAAGTGTTTTTAGTGTAGTTTGGTTATGTATGTAGGCTTCACACTTTTTGTTATCTGTTTTCGATTCAGAGAAAATTATTCATACAACAATCCTTTGAAGTCAAACAAGCCACATTGATTTGAACAATTATCCTAGATGAACTGGGCAGTGAAATCCTAATACAAATGTTCCATTACACAGCACATAAGACACACTAGTTGTACAAGGTTAGGATTAACTGCAAGCCTTTACTGCCAACTGAAATGCTTTGCTGGCTAATCTCACAGATCTACCAACAGAATGATCAAGTAGCTGAACTGCTCTGCTGGCTAAGAACTGTTGGCAAAAAACCACTCACCAAAAATACACAAAAAGGGGTGGAAGAAGAGAGGAGCCAAGCTGCAGCTAATTCCATCTTTCTCCACCCCAGCAAAACAGGCACAAACTTAGACTATGGTGGAGATAGTCTGGAATAATTCCTAACACCCCTAGTTTGTGAGGAGTTTGGATTCAGTTGGTCTACGGCCATCTCAGTCATCTTGAATTAGCATTTCATTCAAAAGCTACATTTGGATACTTGCATATTTGGGAGTAAATTCCATTGAGCACAGTGGTGGTTATTTCTGAGTCATCACACGTATGATCTTACTGTCATTTTCTCCAAGTTGGGGCATTGACAGTGTAAGCCATTGCAAGAATTATATCTAGGCTATCTGACAAGATTCTCTCTCTCTCTCTCTCTCTCTCTCACACACACATGATTCATTTATCTTTATTTACAGAGTATATTCTCTCCCCTCCCCTCCCCTCTTTCTTATAATGCTAGAGAACATCCCATGAGATTGATTGGCAGTAGATTTAGGAAAGACAAAAGAAAGTACTTCTTCACACAATGCATAATTAACTTTTAGAATTTGCTGCCACAAGACATGGTGACAGCCATTGATTTAGATGGCTGTAAAAAGAGAGATAGGGTGAATTCATGAAGAAAAGGTCTATCAATAGTTATTTGATATGATAGCTACATGGAACATTCACATTTAGAAGCAGCATACTTTTGAACACCGGTTGGAGAATCAGTAAGAGAATAAATTGTACCGAATGACTGCTTGTTTGTTTTAATTATCTGCCTTCATACCCTGCCTTTCTTTCATGGAACTCAAGAAAACTTTCCACATCTCCAATATATATCCAGTCAACAGTCAACTCCAGTTTTAGGAGTTAGGTCAGGCCAAGAGAGAGTGACTGACACCCATTTAGTGGTGACTCATGCCCCAGTTTATCAATCTAACAGCAAAATCAAACTGGATTTTAACTTCATGTCCGATTTATTTATTTATTTGATTTATATCCCACTTGCTTTCCAAATGGGACTCAAAGCAGCTTATAATATAAATTCAAACAGAACATCTAAAGCATCTGGCTTAGAAAAGCTTGAAAAAGCATTAAACCATACACCCAACTAAAACACTACTCTTAAGACATTAATATTAAACCAATCAAAACAAATAATGCACATTGCATTCTAAAAACAGCACACCTAATTATATATCTCTTAGTTCAGTTAAGGCTGAAGGCTTGTTAACTCAGTGTGAATAACAACAGACAGCCCCTAAGGGGCAGCATCCCACTGCCCCTTTCCTTGCCAAATCAAGGTCATGGCAACCATATGCCATGGCCCTTGATCTTGTGGTTTGCTGCTCTAAAAAGAGCTGACAAATGCCTCTCCTTTTTAGAGCAGCAAAAAGCTGCCCTTGCCATAGTGGTTGGGTGGGTGGCAGGACAGCAGCATCAGGGTGGAGTCGGGGCAGCCGGTGTATGGTTGCCATGCCTCCACTCCACCCCCCAGGCTGCCCTTTTGGCTGGTCTGTACAGCCCCCTAGTTTAAGCAGAAAGGTCTTCCTGTTCCAGGAAAAAGACACTGCTGGAGGGAGGGAGCAGATTGAACCTCCTGCAAGAAGTTGCGCCAACCAAATCTGGGAGGGTGGTGGGATGAAGAGAAAATCCTTCCCCAAGGATCATAAGGTTCAGGCAGGCTCTTATGGGGAGATACAAACTATCAAATTGCCTGGAATCCAGCTGTACAGGGCTTTATAGATTCAAAAACAGCACTTTGAATTGTACATGGAAGCATACTGACAGCCAGTGAAGCTGTTCAGCAAGGGAGTCATATACTCCCTAAAAAGAGCTCTTGGTTATGCATCTTGTGATATTCCCAGAACAATCTGGCTACTCACAAGCTGATAGGATGGATGGACCATTAGACTGATCCAGCAAAGCTCTTCTTAAAGTTCCCCTATTCTTATGAAATATTAACTTTACAATGCTAGATCTAAGGTCTTCCTATTTTCCATCTCAGTTACAGTGATTCCAAAGGCTAGATCTCACATGGTCACAAACATAATCCATCCCCTTTCAAACAGCAGGACTCCCTGAAACAAAGGCTGGAATTCTCTGGGTAGGTGGGTGGGTGTGGGGGCTTATACTAACATCAGTACCTTTGGAGATGCTGTGAAAGAAGGTATCCAAGATGTAGTAAGTCCTTGCATTGTGGTTTTCGCCCACAATGATCACTGGGTGGTTCTGGTAGCCCAAATGGTTGCTGAATATTTGGGCATGGGGAGAGCTCAATGCATTCAATTTTTACCTCACCTCTCTCCTACCTAGGGATCCAAGGAAGCTTCTAAAATTTAAAATAAAAGCTTAGCTAAAGACATGTACTATTGCAAAAGTTTAAAAGCCCAATAATGTGTTAGTCCTATTTATAATACTTAGTCAAAAACAGTTTAAAGTATAGTTTAACACATAATTGAATGCATATAATATAAAAACAGCACATACCACTTAGCATATTATTCTGCCATATGATTTGTTGTAAATTAAAAGGTCTTTTAGACCAGGGTAATAAAATAAGCTTGAAATCACGAGAAGAACTTAAAGAGGAAGGTATTGAAATATCATGGTTTGCATACTATCAATTAAATGAAAGATTTAAGGTTGACAGAGAAAAGGAATGTTTTGTAATAAAAGAGAAAGAGTTAGAAACCATTTTGATGGAAGAGAAAGATCGCGTAATCTCGAAGCTTTACAAAAAACTACAGGAAATTGAGACGGGAGATGAACAGGTTAACGATAACATGATTAAATGGGCCCAAGACATAGGAGAAAACATCAAATTGGAGGAATGGGAACAAAACTGGAAAAAAAGGCTAAAATATAGTCTCTCAGCAGATGTAAAAGAAAAATATTATAAAATACAATACAGGTGGTATATGACCCCTGTAAAGATTAGTAAAATTGATAAGGCAGTATCAAATAAATGTTGGAAATGTGAAAGAGAGAAGGGCACTTTGTACAACATGTGGTGGTTATGTAAGAGGGTGAAAGAATGGTGGAGAAACATCAACAAAACATTTAATGAGATGTTACAGATTAATTTGGTACCCAATCCAAAACTTTATTTGCTGGGAATAGTTGGTGGAAAGCATGAAAGGAAATACGGAAAAATATTATTCTATTTGATAACTGCAGCGAGAGTAGTTTACGCGAAAAAATGGAAGGATAAAGTAATACCAGACATTGCGGACTGGGTATCTAAAATTATTGAATATATGGAAAATGATAAATTAATGATGTTGTTAACTCTTCAAAGGGTAATTATGTGAAAGAATGGGAGAACGTCATTAATTTTATAAGCAAGTAAATATGATGTGAATACACAAACATGATGTAGAAATAAGGATGAAGATACAGCCAAATTCCAAAATATGTAAGGAGCTAATCAAATTAGCTTCGCCTTAGTAAATAGATAAGGACTTTGTAAAAGAAGAGAGATTTACAAATATGAAATCCCTTTCCTGGAGTAGGAAAGAAGTCAAGTGAAGAGAAGGACTTAAGATGAGAATATAGACTACCCGAAATGTGGATGAGGAAGGATAGATTTGTGTGTTAATGGTCTTATCTGTTTTGAATGTGATTGTATGTCAATGCAATTGTTAATTGTGGTTTGTGTTGTGTTGTTGTTCAATGTTTAAATAAAAAAAGTTTTTAAAAAAGAAACTAAAAAGGTCTTTACCACCCAGCAGAATGAGAGCAGGGAAAAGCCTAACTGGGCCTCTCATGGGAAGGAGCTCCAAAGACTGCCACTCTCCCATGTCCTCACCAAACATGTTTGTGATGGTGATGGCACTGAAAGAAAGTCACCTCCCAAAATCTTAGGACTTGGGCTGGCTTGTATGGGGAGATGCAATCATTTAAATAATCTGGTTTCAAGTCCAGCTTGTGTCATTTTTCCCCCTGCACCTCTTGTGCAAATGTGCTGGTTACTCCACCATTTGTGAAATGCTCAGATATAGGATGGGTGGCACGTGCATTGACATTGACTGTTGTACATGGGAAATTGATCTAGGAGTCTTAGTAGATTACAAGCTGAGCATGAGTCAACAGTGTGATGAGGCAGCTAAAAAAAATCAATGCAATTGCATCAATAGAAGCATAGCATCTATATTGATGATATTAAGAGTGCCATTCTTTCTGCTTTGGTCAGACCTCACCTAGAATACTGTGCCTAGTTCTGGGCACCACCATTCAAGAAGGATGTTGATGAGCTGGAGCATATCCAGAGGATGGTGACAAAAATGGTGAAACCATGCCCTATGAGAAGCGGCTTAGAGAGGTGGGTATGTTTAGCCTGGAGAAGAGAAGGTTACGAGGTGATAATGTAGCCCTGTATAAATATTTTGAAGGGATGTTATATTGAAGATGGAGCAAGCTTGATTTCTGCTGCTCCAGAGACCATAGAATCATAGAATCATAGAGTTGGAAGAGACCACAAGGGCCATTCAGTCCAACCCCCTGCCATGCAGGAAATCACAATCAAAGCATCCCTGACAGAAGGCCATCCAGCCTCTGTTTAAAGATTTCCAAGGAAAGAGAGTCCACCACACTCTGAGGGAGTGTGTTCCACTGTCGAACAGCTCTCACTGTCAGGAAGTTCCTCCTAATGTAAAGGAATCTCTTTTCCTGTAGCTTGCACCCATTGTTCCGGGTCCTGTTCTCTGGAGCAGCACAAAACATGCTAGCGCCCTCCTCACTATAACATCCCTTCAATATTTAAACAGGGCTATCATATCACCTCTTAACCATCTCTTCTCCAGGCTAAACATACCCAGTTCGTTAAGTTGTTCCACATAGGGCATGGTTTCCAGATCCTTCACTATTTTAGTCGCCCTCCTCTGGACATACTCCAGTTTTTCAATATCCTTTTTGACTTGTGGTGTCCAGAACTGGACACAGTATTCCAGGTGGGGCCTGACCAAAGCAGAATACAGTGGCACTATTACTTCCTTTGATCTTGATACTATACTTCTATTAATGCAGCCTAATATTGCATTGGTCTTTTAGCTACTGCATCACACTGTTAACTCATGTTCAAGTTGTGGTCTCCTAGGGCTCCTAGATCCCTTTCACACGTAGTCTCATTAAGCCAGGTGTCCCCCATTTTATATATATATGAATTTCATTTTTTTGCCCTAAATGCAGTACCTTACATTTCTCCATGTTGAAATTTGTTTTGTTAGCTTTGGTCCAGCCTTCTAATTTATCAAAGTCATTTTGAATTTTTGTCCTGTCCTCTGGGGTATTAGCTATTCCTCTTAATTTGGTGTCATCTGCAAATTTGAGAAGCATGTCCCCTATTCTTTCTCCAAGTTATTGATAAAGATGTTGAATAGCACTGGGCCCAGGACAGAACCCTGTGGCACCCCACTGGTCATCTCTCCCCAGGATGAAGAGGAGCCATTGCTGAGCATCCTTTGAGTTCAGTCAGTCAACCAATTACTAATCCATTTAACAATTATATTGTCTGTCCCACATTTTACTATCTTGTTTGCAAGAATATCATGGGGGACCTTATCAAAAGCCTTACTGAAATCCAAGATATGTTATGTCTACCATTTCCTTCATCTACTAAGCTGGTAATTTTATCAAAAAAAGAGATCAGATTAGTCTGGCATGACTTGTTTTTTGAGAAACCCATTTTGAATTTTAGTGATTATGGCATTCCCTTCTAAATGTTCACAGACTCTCTGTATAATGAACTGTTCTAGAATCTTTCCTGGTATTGATGTCAGACTAACTGGGTGATAGTTATTGGGATCTTCTTTTTCCCCCTTTTTGAAGATGGGGACAATGTTTGGCCTCCTCCAGTCTGCTGGGACTTCTCCTTTTCTCCAGGAGTTCTCAGAGATTATTGCCAATGGCTCTGAGATTACATTTGCCAGTTCTTTTAACATCCTTGGATGTAGTTCATCTGGTCCTGGAGACTTAAATTCATTTAGGTTAACCAGGTTAACCTATTTGTTTGAATTCCTCTTTAGTGATTTTGCCCTTTTTCCATTTCTTATACATCTCCTGTTTAAAACTTTGAGGGGATGCAGATGGGCAGCAGGGAGCCACCCTGGGAAGTGGTGGATCAGGGCCGTGGCTACCTCATGCCGTGGCCCCGATCCCCCCTTTTGCTGCTCCGAGGCAGCAAAAGGGTGCCCTAAGAACCGGCACGCAGCTGTTCATTGCCCTTTCTGGCGCAGCACACCATGGCGCTGCATCAGGAGGGCATGCTTATGCTGTGTGCCATGTGTAATGGCATGCAGCATCAGGACACTGTCGGCATGGGTTTGGCCCATCTCTGCCTCCAGGCCAGCCCTTTGGGCTGCTCTGTAGAGGCCCTTAGTTAAGTTGAAAGTTCTTTTGTCATCCAACCTGGTTTCTTGAGACATCTCCCATTTTTCCTTCTCATTAGAACAGTTTGAGATTGTACCTTCAGTATCTCCATTTTGAGAAACTCTCATCCATCCTGAACTCCCTTCTCTTTTAGTATTCCTGACCACAGGATCACTCCCAGTGTTTCCCTGATCCCCTTTACAGATGGCGCTTTGCGCTGTCTTGGAGGCAAGGAAGGGGAGGAGCAGCCTCACTCTGGGTGCCCCAACACCTTCCTGAGGACGTAATTGGAGCGCCCATCGCTCCACATGATGGGCGCTCCAATTACATCCTTCCGGCTCAGCATCCATACACGTTGAGCCACAAAAGATGCCAAAGAGGCGCGCCATACCTCTTGTGGCACTCCTTTTGCAGGTGGTGAAAGGGAGGATTGGGGCCGAGGTGTCCGGCAGCCTCAGCCTCAATCCTCCACTTCCGGGGGCAGCCCAGGGCCTCCCGTCTGCTTCCCCCCTAAGTTTGTTGAAATCAGCTCTCATAAAGTCTAGAATGAGTGTATGACTATGCCTAGCTTCTCCTTTCCACTGTATAAGAAACTCCAGGAAAACATGATCACACCCACCTAAGGATCCCACCACTTGCACCCCATTGACCAGGTCATCCCTGTTGGTTACGATCAGATCTAAAATAGCTGATCCACTTGTTGCCTCTTCCACCTTTTGGACAATGAAACTGTCTTTGAGGCAAGTGAGGAATTTGCTAGACACTGAAGTAATTGCTGAATTTGACTTCCAGCAAATATCAGGATAGTTGAAGTCACCCATCACTACTACACCTCTCCTTTCTGAGTGTGTGCTCATCTGTTCTATAAAGGCATCATCCAATTCCTCAGACTGACTTGGGGGTCTGTAGTAGATTCCCACAATAACATCCCTGTTGTTTCTTTCCCCTTTAATTTTTATCCAGATGCTCTCCATCTGATTTCCAGGATGTAAGTCCTGGATCTCTTCACAGGTGTAAACATCCCTGACATATAATGCTATTCCTCCTCCTTTCCTGTTTGGCCTATTTCTCTTAAAAAGGTTATACCCTCGATTCTTACATTCCAATCGTCAGACTCATTTCACCAGGTTTCAGTGATGCCTATTATATCGTATTTGCTTTGTTGTGCTAGGAGTTCAAGTTCATCTTGTTTATTTCCCATGCTCTGTGCATTAGTGTAGAGACATCTAAGAGCATGTGCCTTCCCCACTTGTTGCCTGTGTGAGGGTTTTTTTCTCCCACTGTTAGACCCTTGCATCATTTGCCTTGTTTTCTCTATAACATTTTGACTATTATTTCCAGCCCATGATGTACTCCTGCCTTCCAAGATACCTTCCAAGATACTGTCTCCCTCCCCCACATGACTCAGTTTAAAGCCTTCCTGGTCAAATATTTGAGACTATTGGCAAAAATGTTTCTGCCAACTGGTGTGAAATGCAGCCCATCTCTTGCCAGAAGTCTACCCTCATAGAAATGTAGTGTATGATCCATGAATCCAAATCGTCCTTGGCGGCACCATCTATGGAGCCAGTTATTCACATCTGCTATTTTCCTCTTCCTTCTGAACCATGCCCTTCAACTGGGAGAAGAGATGTGATAACAACCTGTGCATCCAGCTCTTTCAGCTTTCTACCCAAATGCTCATAATCTCTTCTAATATTCTGAAGATTATGTCTTGCAGTATCATTGGTTCCCACATGTACCAAGAGGAAGGGGTAATGGTCAGTAGGCTTGACAAGTCTTGTCAGCCTCGCTGTCACAATATGGATTTTTGCCCCAGGGAGACAACACACTTCCTGGGACATCTTGTCAGATCCACAAAACACTGCTTCTGTACCCCTCAACAAGGAGTTCCCCTGCCACCGCCACACACCTCCTCTGATGCTTAGCAGTGGTTGTTCCCTGCGGTGGCACTCTCCGGGTCCCCTGCACTGTTCCTGAGGACTGTCCCTCCTCTTCATCCTTGATAAGGGAGAGAGCTTCAAATTGATTCTGTAGCTGCAAGCTCCCAGAATGATCCCTGATTTCCCTACTTCTGTGTGTGACATTCCTCCAGCTGTCTACCTCCTCTGTATGTGAGTGACCTCCTCCTCAACTTCCTCTGTGTGGTCCCTTTCCAAGACTGCTTGTTCCATTCTGTCCAGGAAAACCTCTTGCTCCCTAATATGCTGAAGTGTAGCTAACTGGACCTCCAGCTGTTGGACTTTCTCTTCCAGGAGGGCTACCAACTTGCACTTGGTGCAGGTGAAGTTCCCCACATCTCTAGACAAGAAAACAAACATCTCACAAGTGTTGCAGGTGATGACAGCAGCTCCCTCAATGTCCATATTGGGAAATGTTAAGTAAGTAGTGAAACAGGACTATGGGCTTCTCCCTCAAAAAGTCCACTTGTAAAGAATCCAGAGGAAAGTCTCTGTCACTCTTCCTCTAAGCAGAACCCCCCCCCCCAAAGCCCCTTTTTGTTTAAATTTTTTTAAAGGAGAACCTCTAAGAAAAAGTGCCCAGGCTCTTCTGTGCTTTCCCTTGCTTTCCAGAACATGGAGCAATGGAGTTTCCACCTCAATGTTAGGAAGACCCTCTTGTCTGTAAGAACTATTTGACAGTAGAATAAACTGCCTCAGAAGATAGTAGACTCCCCTTTTGGAGGTTTTTAAACAGAGGTTGGCTGGGCATCTTTCAGGGCTGCTTTAATTGTATATTCTTGCATGGCAGAGGGTTGGGCTGGATGTGTTGGATTTTTGTGATTTCTTCCAGGTTTATGATCTATAATTCCATCAGCACTAAATAGGTTCTTAGTCAAACTGCACTTTTTACTAGTGTAAAGTCTGCAAAGACCAGAGTATGTCAGCCCTGCATAACAGTGGATATGTGGCTACTTATCACTGCTTCTTTTGCATTAACTGCTGCATCTGTATATAACTTCTCTATTTAGCAATGTGTCTATTTATGGGAAGCTATTATTGCAGTGGAGACCACTTCCCCAAAAACCTAATGGCAATAAAAGGCAATGGGGACAGAGAAGTAGAGCTCTGCCCCATCATCCCTCCTATTAAGGTTGGGGGCAGGGAAGCCTTCTCTTCTAGGAATATGTATCTTCACCTCTTTTGTCCTTTTGTGCAAAGAAAAAGGATTTCCATAGTTTTCTCCCGGTTGTAGAAAAAAAAGGGGATTTCTGTGTGGTATTCCCTTGGTATTTCTATGTTGTGTAGTATGGGTGTGTATGTGCTTGTGTAAAAGATTTGTTTTCCCTTGTGGGATGGAATAATATAATCAGTTTTCTCCCCACTGGGGAAACATCTTTGAAAACTGCAGTTTTGAAAGATGCTTTCACAGGAGGGGTAAAGTATCCTCTGACTCACTTACAGGAATACATCTGTTAATGGTAACCCTCACTTGGCTTTCAGTGCCCTCTCCTCTGATATGGCATGTAGTGGCTGGCAGGAGGGGATAAGAGGAAGCTGAGTGAAAACCACTGTAGTGTGATCTGCCACAACTACAGTTGTGAATACAGTGCCCTTCTGGACACAGGCATGGATCAAGCATAGACATACTGCACATTGTGCATCAAGATGCATGGTACATCGATGTGTGTGAGCATTTGTTTGCGAATGCAGATGCACATTTGGTGTCTTGGTTCAGTTTTGCAACACTGTCATTCTACATAAGGATCACATAGGCCATCTAGTACCATCTACTATTTTATGTAGGAAATCTTGCCAAGAAAACCTCATGATAGGGTCTTCCAGTTACCATAAGTAAGAAACAACAACAACTGTCATTTGGGCAGCAAAATACCAACATGTATCTTTTTCTAGTAACAACCCTTTGTATATTTAAAGAGGAACCACTTCTTCTTGCACTGTGAAATTTATGTAGGAGTTTCAGCACCACTTTGTGATGGTGGTGGCAACAATGTGAACTGGCTTTCAATAACAGATCAGGCAAAGTTTTAGAGGCCATAACTTTCAATGAGTTTTAGAGGGGTGGGGTTGTTTTTCAAAAAAAATAATAGTGCATTTGAGTGGGATGTCTTGGCAATCCTTGCTGATTTGGTAATCATTGAGTGGGCATTGTGGTCAACAGTCTGGAGGATAGCAATGGCAATGTGTTTGTGTGTAGTGGGTGAATCCACACTGGGTTTTAGTATAAATAAGGGAGATATCTGAGGTGCTGAACCTGTTTGGAGGTGGGGTTAAGTACATTGGATTGTTCTTTGAAAGCTATTCAAGTCACTCCTCCAACTGGCATACAGAACGATTAAGGCTTGCTAAATTAGTTTGGATGATAGGAAGGAAAGACAGAGTTTTAGAATGCACACTGAAAGATTTCATACAACAAATTATAGTGAGCCCTTGGTATCATTGGGATGTGTTCCAGGACCCTTTGTGCATACCAAAATCTGTAGATGCTCAAGTCCCATTAAATACAAAGAGATAGTAAAATGGTGTCCATTATATAAAATAGCAAAATCAAGGTTTGATTTTCTGAATTTATATGTATCTTTTAAATTGGAATTGGAATTTGGAATTTATATCTTTTTGTGATATTTTCAAGTCATGGATGCTTGAATCCGTGAATGCAAAATCTGTGGATATGGAGGATCTACTGTATTGTTCTTTTAAACTGTAAGCTGCTTTGAGCCCACTTTCTTTTTTTTGGGGGGGGGGGAAGTGGGATACAGTGTGGTACAGTGGTTTCAGCAGTTACGTACGCAGTTAAGTAATTTCATTCCTTGTTCAGCTATGAAAACCACTGGATGACCGTGGGCAAGTCACAGTCTCTCAGCCTCAAAAGAAAGCAAAGACAACCCCCCCCCCCCCCCCTGAACAAATCATGCCAGGAGAACCTCAAGATTCAATGTTCACCTTAGGGACACCATAAGTTGGAAAGAACCTGAAGGCACACAATAGCAACAACAACAAATGATGATAATAATAAAATATAATAATGATAATAATAATAAAAACCATAATCATCATCACCACCACCACCACCACCATCATTCTAGGTGGTTCTGGAGGATTGCTTGTTGCTGTGTGCCCAGATACAGCACAATAACTTGATGTTTCTTTGTGCCCATTCCCCTGCTCTCCACTGGTCAGTAAATGATCGTGTTGAGGATGCTACACCAGCTTAAAAGGTAGGTCCTGGAGAATTGGGGGAGGACACATGGTTCTGCATATGTAGAACTTTTATTCATGTCTTCCTATCCAGGATTTAGGTCTGTATTTGACAAAGGGAGGATTACAAGGCAACTAATCACTGTGTGTATGTGATTTTCCACCAACTTGCTGGTTAAGTATGGAAGAAAGAATGATGATAATAATAATAATAATAATAATAATAATAATAATAATAATAATAATATTTATATAATAATATTTATTTATATCCCGCCCTCGGGGCGGCTTACAACATTAAAATTTCCATACAGATATATTAATGCAATCTAAACAGAACATAAAAATCCCGAATAGAACTGCAAAAGGCACAAATACAAATAATACAATCAAAACTGGCATCATACACCCCCAGACCACCACACATATCCACCTAACAGCTACAGTCAAATCCACACCAACTCTAACAATTTCCCGCTTACGTATAGAGATTTTCATGTTGGTTCATGTTTGTTTGTTTTCATGGGATAAAATCAATCCCTTTTCAAAAGGCTGATTTTTTTCAACTGTTCATATCTCACGTCTGTTTATTTAAATTATGTGGCTTTCTTGCACGCATGCACGCACACATGCACACACACACACATGGCACCATAGACTAAAGTGTATTTCTGTAGTGTTTTGCACAGTTTTCAATGCATACATTTTTCCTGTGTGCACTTTTCCAATGTGTAAATATTTGTTTCAAATGTGTCTCCAGATCTGTAGAAATGCCTGGCTCCTGGATAGCAATTTGCATCTGCCACCTCTTTTTCATGGAGAAGTATTAGGGGGAAAAAAGCATTCTACTCCAGTACTCAAACAAAGGCTCAAACTTTTTTTTAAAATGTGTTAGTGATAACAATTGTTTTAAAGACTACAGGATACCTCCACCATTTCAGTCATCATGCTACCTTTATTTAAATTCTATTTTTTCATTAATAGTAGACTGATCAGGTTCAGGTCTCTTTCTCCTTTCTTGAAAGATGGTTAGCTCTAACCCTGAAATATATCTGACTTCTGCCCCATGCTAAAACAACTCCAGTGGCCATTGGCTGAATTATGGTGTATGTAATTCAAAGTTCTGTGCCTTCAAGTCAATTCCAGCTTGTCAACGCTCTTATAAGGTTTTCTTGTCAGGATTTGTTTGGAGGAGGTTTGCTTTTGTCATCCTCTAAGGCTAAGAGAACATGACTTGCCCAAGTCACCTATGCTGTCCAGTGGTCCAGTTTGACATCACTTTAACTGGCATGACCCCATTCTATGGAATTCTAGGAATTGTAGTTTTCTGAGACATTTAGCCTTTTCTATCAGAGAGCTCTGGTATCACAACAAACTACACCTTCCAGAATTCCATAGAATGAAGCCTTGGCAGTTGAAGTGGTGTCAAACTGGGTTATTTCTGCAGTGCGGATGTAGCCCCAATGGATTTCCATGCCTTCAAATCTTGTTTTCTTACATCAGGTTTGGATCTCTGTGCATTCAGTTGTGCTCAGGGTTCTGAAATAGGGCTGGTCTTGTTCTCCCCTCCCACTTTTCCCAACAAGTTCATCTTCTTTAACAATTTCATAGACATCCTGCATTATCTGCTAGACTGTAAAGTTCTATCAGGTAGATCTATGGCCTTCCCCATAAGGAGAACTTATCTGTCTCCTCAACACACACACACAGAGTCATTTACTGGCTTGGGACAGACAGGGGCATGAAGAAGTGTTTTGCTATGTTCCTATACCTGGACACCCCATCTCATCCTCCAGGACTCTGCACAAGTGCTAGGATGCCCTTGCCATCTTGCTATCATGTGTATAGCTGCAGACACATAGACAGCTATAGGCTGTCTCTCATCCCATCCCTCTCAGTAAATGTTCATATGGGATGTGGTGCAAGACAAGAACTGTGGGACCAGTCAGGGGCTTGTTTCATGCGGGAAGTACATTTCTACCCTATGCAACAACCATAGAAAAGTCATATGCAGGTATAAGTTAGATTTAATGCTTATGTATGTTACCAACAGGTTGCCAGCCAATAGGCAAGTGTAACATGATCTTCTTCATAGTAGAATTCAAAGACATAACTACGTTAGTCTGGAAAATCAGTTTGCAAAGGGATCTTTTAGCACTTTTAAGACTAACTCAAAGAAAGAAGCTCGTAGCATGAGCTTTTGTAGGCGTGAATCTACTCATGGTACCAGCTTCTTTCTTTCAGTTAGTCTCAAAGATGCTACAAGATCTCTTCACATACTGAATCTCCATAGGAGAAAAAGATGTTCCTATTGTATTTGGCCAGTGCAGACAGATGAGAATTTAATTCACATTGCATTTCACAGTAACTTGTAGCTCAACTTTTTCAGATTTCTTCACAAACAAGATAGAAGGAACTTGGGATTTTAAAAAAAAATCCAGATAGAAGGGACAGAATCCACCCTGATTCCCAGAAAACCTTTCATTGGTGGTGGGTGTAGGGTGTAGCATAATAATTGATACTAGGCCATTTTTTTAAAAAATAGTAATAGCAGAGCCAGAGTGGTGTAGTGGTTTATGCATTGGACTATAACTCTGGGGACCAGGGTTCAAATCCCAACTCAGCCATGTAAACCCACTGGGTGGCTTTGGGCAAGTTACATTCTCTCAGCCTCAGAGGATGGCAATGGCAAATCCTCTGAAGTAGCTTGCCAAGAACTCTCCTTATGGAGCCTTAGGGTTGCCATAAATCAGAAACAACTTGAATGCACAGAACAATAATGACAGCAATTATATTTTTGAAGTCTAAAATCCTATGACCTCCAGGTATTTGGGCTGTTTATACTATTATTTTTTTTAAAAAAATGTTGGCATGACCAAGTTTGCAGCCATTGTTGTAAAATACTTAACAAAAGCATCCCTATAATCTTTACACTCCAATACAAGTCAAAAGCCTTTAGAGAAAAAAAAATATTGGGCCTGATATCAGTTTGAAAACAACATTAAACAATGAGATGGATATCCTCCCAGCATTGAGGGCAATGGCTAATTATTCAGTGTCCTTTGGACTAGGATATCTCATAGTTCACAACTAAAGGTTGAGAAGATAAATCTGTTTTCTCCTTATGTGGGTCTGATCGAGCGACTATTGAGTGTAAGAAAATGATTGTGCCACCCAACGTGAACAGTTGAAGCTTGATGAAACGGTAGAGGAAGTAGTTTATCAGCATTTGTTTAGCACCAGAAAATAAAATATGTGTGCTCCATTTGAATGGGACACTGCATCCATAGGAATCATGTGTTCCATCAATCCAACAAAGCAAGAATGTTCACTGCAGATAATATATAAAAGAGGCATTGTATTGCGGCAATATCTGCATGTTGCTTAACAGTGGGTGGCCCAGTATTTTTTCAAATACATTATTGATTCAGTCTAGCAAGGGCTCTCTCTCATCTCCACTGAAGGTTTGTTTGCGTGTATATGTGTGTTTGTGTGTGTATGCTGTGCCTATAGGTATGTATGGACAGGCAAATTTATCTGTTTCTCTATTCCCTTACTTTCAAAGTTTGCCATTTTTGTTACATTCTAGTGAGAAATGAACTAAAATGCACTTCTCTCAGTCCTAGGGATGGGCCAATCCATCAGTTTTACTTTCTTCAATACAATGACAGCTGCTCCCTCCAGTGTCAGTGGGACAGTGACTCTGTTTTGGGTTTTAGTTTGAAGCAACAGAAAACATATTATAAGAACATGTGTGAGCAGCATGAATCGGGGAAGCTCGGCATATTAAAACAGGAAAGTTTGGTTCCAGGGTCACCTGCGGGTGGGAAAAAAGGCAGGAGCTCATATTAGTCAATGGATGGTGATGTGTGCATCCCCATGTCAGTGCCACTGACACTGACTAATATGGGGCAGGGCAATCTGCAGGAGCTCCAATCCAGAGATGGCTAACCCACAAATACAGTGGGATTATTGTATAAACTTTGCAATACTTGGGGTGAGCAGTGATGTCACTAGAGTTGGTATCACCAGGTGCAGTAACCCATGGTGTCACCATTGACCTCCTCCCATACTACAGTGATGTTTTTTGTACTAATGTCACTCATAAATCATAATTCTCCTGTATCACTGAGTGCAAAGGCAATAGGTGTGACATAAACAACTAGCAAACTTAAAATTATATCTTTAAATTACACAACCTAAATATATTCGTATGTACATAGTTTCATGTGGTTAAAGTAAAAGTTTGGTAAGATGTGATGTTTTAAAAGAAAATTAAAAAAATAATATATTTTATTTTTAATTTAAATTTTTATAAAAATAAAAAATAAAATAAAAAAATAATTGAAAAATTGAAGAAAATTCAAAAATTAAACATGGGGCCTCTCCTTTCTCTTCCCACTGAGTCTTCTCCCACTCATACCATCTCATCAGTGTTTTAAAAGGACACAGGTGAATGCCATAGTCCATTTAAAAAAACAGATGTTTGGGGAGCATTGGTGTTATCCCACCTTCAGGGGTGTCTCTTGGTGCAGTCTGCATCCTCCACACTGCCCTAGTGATGCCCCTGGAGTTGGGCAAGCTAAAGTAGACAGTGTTTTAGTCAGCAAAATAAATATCTAAGAAGAAATTGGATGGCTTTAATAGTGAGGAGAAATGTAGCTAAAGCAGTCAAAGGATATACGATTGGTCCTCTTCATCCATTAATTCAACCAACCACAGTTTAAAAATATTCACACACAAAAATCCATTGATGTGTTATATAAGAGACACAATTTTACTACATCATTGTAATATAATGGGACTTGAACATTCACAGATGTTGTTATCCTTGGAGGTCCTGAAACCAAACCACTATGGATACCTGGGTCCCACTATATTGCAAAGTCTGACTGATTCATGTCAATAGGACTTTAAGGGGAACCCATTCATATAACCATCATCCAATTTGGTTCTCCAAATACAGAGACAGAGGAAGAAGAAATTGAAAGCGGAATCCAGGAGGAAATGCTGGAGGAGGAAATTGACCACATACTCAAACAGACGTGTTATTAATCATAGGCTATGGAAATTTAAAAGTAGGAAACAGAACAGAAGCAAAGATTGTAGGAAATTTTGGCCTAGGATCAAGAAGTGAAGCAAGAAAGCAACTGACTGAATTTTGTGAGATGAACATTTTGTTCATCACACACATATTCTTCAAGCAACCCAAAAAGAAACTCTATACACGGACATCACTTGGTGGACAATAGAGAAATCAAATAGACTACATAATCAGAAGCAGAAGATGGAGAAGCTCCATTGTCCCAGCAAAAACAAGACCAGAAGTAGATTGTGGAAGAGACCATGAATTATTTGATATAAAAATATAGAGTTAAGGAAATGCAGAGGCAGAACAAGAACTTTCTTGAAGCTGGAAGAAAATTTTTAAAACTACTTGCTTCCTTCAAGAATGACATTAGCAGTGATGTAGCATTAGCTGCTTCTGAAGAAAAAAATCCATATTCAGATTTAAGAATGGTGTTGCACCAGGATATTGCTGGTGGGCCTCTCAAACTTCCGAGATTCCATCCTATCCTATGAAGGGAGGGGGCATTTTTGAATTCTCATCCAGAGACCCCAGAATTCTATAGAATAGAACCATGACAGTTAAATAATAGTACTCCAATTGTATAGCATGAATAGATCCCTAGTTAAGCCAGTGGATTCCAGGCTAGCTGAAGAGATTTTGCTGCCAAACAGATGCCAGATTTCATTCTTTTCTCTCTCTTCAAAGGGCCACAGTAACATTGATTTTCTGATCCCCAGCATCAAATTTTTGGATTTTGGTAGAGGATCTTGTTGGTATGCTGTGTGTTGAGGGGAGTAGAATGAAGTAATATTCTGCTCCTAAGGGCTTCCAGGAATACAAAATTATTCTTTTCAAGAAAATAACTCCTCCCTTGTGAACTGCAGGCTGATGGATGTGTCTCACTTTTTCAGCACCATGCAGACCTGCGAACACGCTAGGCACTATTACTACTGTAAAGGAATTTGCACAGACAATAATTCTATGAAATTAATAATGCCAAGTCATTGTTAAACAGATTGCATGTTTGGGTTTTCAACACACACACACACTCACATACTTCTTCTGCCTTGCCTCCTCATAGCTCTGCTCTTAATCCTTGAACTGTGGTGCCCAGAACTGAATACATCATTCCTAATTGTAATTAATTAATTTAAATCTATGCAAATTAAAAGTATCTTGCACTGAGGATGAGAGAAAAGAAAATCAGTCATGTGGTAATTTGAGATGCAGTATCTTGAATGATGTAATTTGAGATCTGGGCTCAGGAGTGAAAACAGAGATGCAGAGAAAAGGTTGTCAGAAGAAAAGACAGGAGGATATGCAGCTGAACTCTCAGCAAGTTCAACCCCTCTCTTTCTGTCATGGTCCATTTTGACCAAGTGGTATTTTATGAGAAGGTGGAGGCATAGTAGCCTGGTTTGAAGGGCCCTTGAAAACAGGTGGATGATGGCCAGAGTACGGACCTGTGGCAATGTGAGTGACCCTCAGGAGAAGTCAGTAAGCATCAAGAGTTGCCTGTGTATCCTTTAGTTTGATGTACCCTAAATTCATAAGGACCTATCTGTTTACTGTATATAGTCATATGTAAGTCTAGAAATTTTAGTCAAAAAATTTACTCCCAAAACCTGGGTTGACTTATCCATGTAAGTACTGTGCTTTAACTCTGATAAAAAAGGAACCATCCTAGAGAAGTGTGAAGTACTCAGAGTGGTGAAATGCGAGAGCTTAATCTGTCCTATGTAAACCTAAAAGAAGCACCAATCTCTCTACTTTCCCTGCACTTCTGACCTTTTTGAACCACCTGGATGGGAAAATGGCGGCACTGGCAGCTCCTTGGTGCTTCCCCTCAAAGGAGCACTAAGACAAAACAGGCCTTGAAGGATCTGAATCAAAGATTTGTGTGTGTTCATCAGCTTTTCTGGATTAAATTCAGACAAAGTTATCACATCAATAAAGCCTATAATCAATACTGAATAGTTGCCATTTTCTTTGCTTTGTGTTTTCATCCCTTTTGACAAGTGTATATTTTCTTAGCCCCACCTGTGCCTGGACACCTTCCCCTCCCCCACCCCCACACTCCAAATACACAGGCATCATTTACCATATTTCCCTTCTCATCCATCCAACCTTTAAGGTGAACACAAACAGTTATGCCTGCTGAAATTTTGTAAGTCCTTTGGCATCATTTCCCTCTGCTTCTTCCTTTACATCCTTTATTATATATCCCTATAGTTTACTCTCAATTTATCCACAGGTCGCATCAAAATCTATAATTTTGGCCTCCAAACTTGCCTTCAACTTATACATGAGGTTGACTTATAATCACTTATATAAGGTATTTATAGATACATGGACCTGTGATGGCCTGGTGATTCCTTGCAACATTTATCAATGCTACATTCATCCTGGAAGTTGGCTTCTCATACTGTCCAGCTGTCCCAGTTTGGCAAGAACAGACCTGATGAATCCTTTGTCATTAAACTTTTTCAGCTGCATCTAAAATGTCTGGGGTTTTTCCCCTCCTCTTCCCACTTTCCCTGTTTATCTTCAGATTACTTCAGTGTGTGCAAACTGCATTCATTATGCCAAAGTAGTTTGCACTTTGTTAATTCAGCAGTGTGGAGTGGTGAGGAATTAACCTTCTCAGTAGGCTCTGGTAAAAGCAAGCTGCTGCAGGCTTTCCTAGCTTGTCTCTTTTTCTTCATTCTTCCTAAGTTTTCCCATCCTCATAACTTTTCCCATCTTGACCACACTCCAGTGTTGCCTAGCCACATGTCCTGGTTTTCATCTGTGAAATGGTGGAGGAGATGACCTCCAGGTCACTTACTGTTAGAAAAAAAAATGCCTTTCCTGGAACTAAAATAGCTAAGAGAGGGCAAAGCAAAGATAAGTGGTATTATTGTTTGCCATACCCACTGGGGAGTGCCTGAGGAGCATCTGGGGATTAAAAAACCCTTCCAAAAGGCTTACAGGGGGTTGTAGCTCTGCAAGGTCCCTTAGGGTCCCAGTGCAGATGCCCAAACCTCCTACAGAGCTGACCCACATCCCATTCCATACATTTCTTAGAACTTCATCCCCTCAAATTCCCCATTCATTGGGGAAGAAAAATAATAATAAAAAAGTGTAAGTGGGATTTCTTGGCACAATTTCAGCTTAAGGTGATACAGTAGTGTGAAATCACTTAGAAAGGATGCAGATTGTGCAGATGACTTGTTAGGCTTTTGCCAGAGTTCTGTGAATCTGTAAAATTCACTGAGACTCTCTTATTTTGACCTCAAAGCCCATTCTGACTCACATCTGCATTAGATTGTGGATTCTCCTCCTGCCTCACGATATGCAGAAATTGGTATGTATTTCTATGTTAATTTTCCAAATTATACCCATATTTAGAACACATTTCTGAAATGAGCACATTTTACTCCTATTGATCAAAATATCCTCACTTGTCCATGTGCATATATCAAATGTATGCATTTGTCAAATGCATTTTGTTGTTGTCATTGTGCAAATCATAGCACAAGCTTGTAAATTTGTGGATGTCTGATGGCATATTGTGTTCACCTCTGTGCTTTGTTTTCAAGGAGATCTGAACTGCACACAATCGTATCAGTCTGCAGATGCAACAGATTTCTCAACCAACTTGCTGCCCATAAAGTCTCTAAAAATATACTATCCAGCCAGCTGAAGGTCCCTGAGTGAGGGTACCCTACCAGCAGAACTGAAACTCTTTATTCTGGTCACACAAAAATTCACAACAGAGATTTCTCTTGTTGTAAAGCCAATGGAGCTTTGAAAGCTTGCAACAAGTATATTGTGCATTTTGGTTGGCCAATAAAGATATCACTGTTTGGTGAATTTTTGTTTGAATTTGCTAAATGGCCAGCACAGCTACCCCTGCATGTTATGTGAGTGTGGATAGATATACTCCTCACAAGCATAACATACGGTCTTAACCATCTTCATAGGGAATGCACTTCACCAGATCAAAATGAAGTGGGTAATTTGGCTTCCTTTTGCACTCACTTTCCAACTTTACAGTCTTCATCTGGTGATGCAGAGGTCAGAACCATGTGTTGCTTTGCATCTCTGAATTCTGATAGCGATGTGACAATATTGGCATTACAGTACTTCAACAGGCTCTGCACTAGGATGACACTTTGAACACTTGGAAATCCCTAATCTATGTCCATGGTAATAATAGGTTGATTATGGGTAGGTATTCTGGTCAGTGGTGGGGAGCTGTAATTTCAGCACCATTTGCTCCTATTATTGCTAAAAAAAAGCTAAGTAAATTTTGTCATTTTATTAATGCAGATTTTTGTCTCACCAAAATCTCCTTCCCTCTCTCTCAGTCCCTCTCTTTCTTTCGTTAACTTTCTTTCATGCAGTGTTCAACTCTACTTCCAGTTTTTCACAATCCCTATCCAAACCTGATTAAATTAACTCCTGAATAACACTCCATATTGCATATGGGAAAAGTAGAGGAGGGAGAAAGTTTTTTCTCACCATTTTTTAACACAAGGCTGATTTTTATTATATTACCAGAGAAATAAGATTGCTCTTGCAGTCTCAATAAATCACCCATGAAGCCTCTTTCTTCTTTCACCCCCTCCCCTAAATTAAATTTTTATTTAAATAAAAGTGTTATGTTTGTATTTGAACTGACAGCTAAATCTGATAATTAGAGTGCATGAAGTTAGCTTTGATTGGCATTGTAATTGGATTGTCATTGGGCTGAAAACCTATTATCTTTGGATCATGCCCCATGAAATCTGTTGAAGTAACTTTGCTGCCAGTCATTAAAGCCACCATCTTGGCTTACAAATGAGGTTTTGAAAGGCTTTCTTTTCTTTCTTTTTTTAAACCACTGGGAATGTAATTTAAACTGCTTCAATTGCACTCCCATTAATTAAAATTATATTAAAATTATGGTTCATTTTCTAAATATTTTTCCCCTAGATTTTATTAGACATCCTTATTACTAAATACTCTGAAAAGATTACACAGCACTGCTAGTAAAATTATATTTTCAGATAATCCGTCGGAAAAACACATGCTACTCCTCATCAGCAGGAGAGGGGTGGAAATTAGTCAACATGTTGATCATTAAAGGAATGCACTGTTGGGGTTTTGTTTGAATAGCATCTTCTATGAACCAGATAAAATAAATAAAAATAAAAATGCATTCTTTACTGATAGATCCATCTCTACAATATATGCTATAACATGCTAGTGCCGTACCTAGCTTTGGTGTCACCTGGGATGGGGGCGAGGCTCAAAGTGGAAAGGGCAGGACCCCAAAAGTTGAAGGGATGGGGCTTCCTTAAGAAGGGACTGAATATGCTGAATGTGTGTTCTCCCCCCAATCCTCCTCCTTCGGCCTGACTTTCCTCAGGGGAAGCCTGGCTGAATGAAGGAGTGGCTGGAAATGACTGTGCAGCCACAGAAATGGCCACCTGCTCTGCCTGGAGGCCTCTTCCCTGAGGCCTGGAGACTCCCCCAGGCCTGTGGAAAGCAGCTGCGTGAGCTGGGAAAAGCAGCTGCATGGTCAGGAAAACAGCTGCCCACCACCCATCTGGGCTGGAGACCCCTGTGGGGGTGGGGGGGGAGACCAGGTGTCACTCCCCTTCTGGGGTGTCACCCAGTGCGGCCTGGACCCCCCACACCCCCCACACCCCCCATATCCCCAGTGACACTACTGTGACATGCCAGTGATGAAGCAACATAGTTGAAACTCATTGCTTGACCCAGACATAGACTATTCCTAATCATTCTTTATCTCAAAAAGGCCTATAAAGCTGTGTTAGGGCATCATTTTAATGGGACAATTGCAAATGCAGAGCTGGTCTTTTCATTCTGTTGAAAACCTGAGATGATATGGCAAATAACAGCTGAGAAACTATATCATGGTTGTTGTTGTTGTTCTTCTTCTTCTTCTTCTTCTTCTTCTTCTTCTTCTTCTTCTTTTTATTGTTATTTTTGTCAAGTCAAATTTAATTTACAATGACCCTATAAATAATATAATGAAATAATCTGAACCTTAATCTCTCCAAAGTGCAAAATGTTATTGTTGTTCTTTGTCTTCACATCATCTTCAACTTATGATGACTCTTATAAAGACCTCTAAGATTTCTGGTCATCAGCCACCGTGCTCAGGTCTTGGATACTCAGGGCTTGAATGAATCAATCCACCTCTTTTTCTACTGCCTTCCACTTTGCTGAACATTATAATCTTTTTCACTGAGTCATGTCACCTCATGAGATTCCCAAGTATCACAATCTGAGTTTAGTTATTTTGGCTTCTAAGGAGAGATCAGGCCTGATTAGTTCTAGGATGCATTTATTTGTCTTTTTAGATGCCCAGATTGTCCGTGAAACTCTCTTCCAGCAGACTATTTCAAATGTGTTGATTTTCTTACTGTCAGCTTTCTTCACTGTCCAGCTTTTGCAAGCAATTGTTAGTTTCTCTTTTCTAATTTTTTTTTTTGGGGGGGGGGGGTTGTGCAGCTTTTGCAAGCATACATAGGAACAGGAAATAATATTGCCTGGATAATTCTGACTTTGGTATCTATTTGACTATTTTATCATAGAATCATAAAATCATGGAAGAGGCCCCAAGGGACATCCAGTCTAATCCCCTGCCATGCAGAAAAACCTACAAAGAAGGAAACTCCACCACACTCCAAGGCAATGTATTCCACTGTTGAACAGTTCTTACTGTCATGAAGTTCTACCTAATATTGAGGTGGAATCTCTTTTCTGTAGTTTAAATCTGTTGCTCCAGGTCCTGTCCTCTGGAGCTGCAGAAAACAAAATTGCTCCATCTTCAATATGATATTCAAATATTTAAACAGGGCTATCAAATCACCTCTTCAACTTATTCTTCTCCAGGCTAAATATACCCAGCTCCCTAAGTTGCTCCTGATAGTGCATGGTTTCCAGACCTTTCATCATTTTGGTCACCCTCCTCTGGACATGCTCCAGCTTGTGAACATCCATTTTGAATTGTGGTGCCCAAAACTGGACACAGTATTCTAAGTGACCATCACAGCAGACCTCATTGCTCAATCAGGAATATATTAGGAGCGATCCCTTAAGTACTGATGTCCCAAACTGGTTAGGGCTTTAAATGTTATCACCAGCAGCTTGAATTCAAACCAGAAATGTATTGGCAGCCAGAGCAATTCTTTTTAAACTAGTATTAGATAATGCTGATATGATATTCCAGTCAGGGAACTGCTGAAGCTTACGCTCTCTGCAACTTCTGAACACTGCAGTAAATACATTTATTTAACTTTTGTGTGTCTCTTTTAAAACATACCCACACCCATCCCTTTATAAAAATCAAACCCAGGTCTTCTTCAAATGTGGCTTGTACATAATGTGCTTTGATTGTGCTAGCATCAGTGTCAAGATCTAGTGCTGACTTTTCTGTTCTCCTAGTTTAATGGAGCTGTAAGTACAGTGCTAATGGTTTCAACAGCCTGATTTGTTGGCGTAATGTGATGATTAAAACGTTAGCCAATCTGGAAACCTTTTAATCTTAAACAGTGAAGTGCAAATGTAAAGTATTTAAAAAAAAAAAAAAGTTCACCTAGGACAGGAAAGGAAGTGCTAGAAACTGACTCCAGGGCTGGTGCGGTGAAATTATATTGCAAACAATATCTAAAGAAGACCTGGGCTTTGTCTAGGTTTGTAAGTAGAACTTCTTATCTTTTGTCAGTTCAATTAGAGCATCCCAAAGCTCTAAAAGTAGCCCCTAGACCTACTACAGTTGCTCATCCCTGCTTTAGGAAGATCTGTCCTACACTTGCTCATTTCTGCTTAGGGAGATGAGTCCTAGTGCTTGGTCCACCATTCTGAGTCTGTAACTATGGTTCAAAAACACAAAGCATGGAACTAGCAGGTTCTAGATCCACAATAATCTCCTGGGGTTCTTCACTTAGGATCTCTGGGTTGTGGTGGTGGGGACCATGGAAAAGTTGGTGGTAGTAAGAGAGAGACAGAGAGACAGGGCAGGCCTGCAGGCAGACACCTTTTTATTTAGGCATGCCTTTTGGTGCTTAAATTCTGTGGCAGAAGAGTGTTTTGAATGTAAAGTGTTGTGTTTTTATCTTTTCATCTTCCAATTATGTTTTAATGTGTTTTACACTGTTTTAACAATGTGCTTTTAAAAAATAGAATTGCTTGTTCAATCGTGTTTTTAAAACTTTTTAAAATAAGGCTTTTAGCTGCATTTTTTAAAAAATAAAATTTAAAGTTGTAAGCTCTTAAAATCCCTTGTTTGGGGAAAAGGAGAAAAGAGGGTATAAATATAAAACAGTGGGATATAAATGTAATTAAAATACACTATAAATATTACATTATAAATATGTATATAAATATATATAAAACTAAGGGGTATAAACATATGGGGGAAAAGAATAGAGGGTTCTTAGTAGATATCAAACTAGACATGAGTCAATGGTGTGACACAGAAGCAAAAAAAATATAAATAAATAAATAAATAAATGCCACTGCAATTCTGGATCCAGTTCTGGGCACCACAGATGAAGAAGGATATTGACAAGCTGGAATGCATCCAGAGATGGGTGACCAAGTTGGTCAAAGGTTTGGAAATTAAGCCTTATGAGGAATGACTTAGGGAGCTGGGCATGTTTATCTTTGAGAAAAGAAGACTGAGAAGTGACATGATAGCTGTCTTTAAATATGTGAAGGAATGTCATATTGAAGATGGAACAAGCTTGTTTTCTGCTGCTCCAGAGACTAGAACAAGAATCAATGGATTCATATTACAGAAAAAGAGACTCCCACCTAAACATTAGGAGGAATTTCTTTTATTGTAAGAGTGTTTTGACAGTGGAATAGATTACCTCAGAAAGTGGTAGACTCTCCATCTTTGGAGGTCTTTAGAAGCTGGATTGGCATCTTGGAGGTCTTTATAGGATCAGCATAAGTTGAAGCTGATGTGAAGACAGTTAGTAACAACAATATTCTGCACATTGAGGAGATCAGGGTTCATATGAAAGCCCAGAGCAATTTCACTGTCCCACATGGAATTCAGGTGCCACCATAGCTCCAGCTACGGACTACCTCCAGCTAGTGAACCCTATACTTGGGATATGGAGGAAAGGACAAGAAGCAGGAAGAGGAGGCAGTTTATAGTCCTATGGTGATGATCACATTATTGGAAGATCATTATATTGGTTTGCGCTTCATCAGAGTCTCCTTTAGCAGACCATCACGCTTTTTCTCAAGTGACTGTTAAAATTTTTATGTTGACTATTAAGCAGAAAATGAATCTTCAGAGCAGCCACTCTGAGACTTTGTATTAAGGACAGAAAACCCAGCTCTTAAATATATAAAGAGATCATGAATGTGTTTACAGCACCATTTTAGTTGGCTTGCTTATTTCTTGCATTATAAATCATTTTTCCTGCATAGACTCAAGATGGTTAATGAGTGATTGCTCAGTCTGAGCCATAGGAAAGCCCAGAAAGAGTTGGGTAGCATTTTCTAGGAATATGTCAGACTGTTCTAAAATCTGGAGACTTCATCACAAGTTGTTAAACTTGGACTAAAATGGGAAAATAGCACCTTTGGCATTTTTGTTGTTGTTAATTGCCCTTGAGTCAATCTTGAATCATGGCGGCCCTATGGATGAGACATCTCCAAGACCCTCTCTTCTCCACTCTTCTGCTTAATTGCTGCAACACCATACATGTGACCTCCTTAATAGAGTCTATCAATCTGGCATGTGGCTTTGCGTCTGCACAAAAGGACACCGACTCAATATTATGGGTGAAACATTGGCCACAACTTTATTTGTACAGGGTCTGACATATTTAAATTCAATATATAACATTTATCTATCCACAATTTAAGTATTTCTTAACAATAATTTATTTGACGCATGCCCAAATGTTCTGGGCGCAGGTGCTGTAACATTTAAACCTTTTCAGGGCATGCGTCAAAACTTTAAGTTAGTAAATCACCTAACAATTACATCCCCCCCCCCAACCGGATATAACGTCAAAGCATTTTATGATGCAACCATTTTATGACGTCATTAGCTTAATATTACGTCATAACAAATTTGTTTAATTTCAATTATATATACCCAATTTCTTTTTTATTCAATTCCAATTAATAATTCCAATTAACCTAGAAGTTCCCTAAAGGGGGGAGGGTCCCTTTCCGCCAGCACTCAAAACTTCAATCTCATAACATTGACAGACCCAACGTCCTAGTTGCGACAATTATAACTTCTTGCATTTCAAATTCCAATACATTTAACATACCATAACGTTACCCTATCCCTATAATATTCTCCCACACATTCAATAGCCAACAACATGAATCATGATAGTTGGTAATGTCGTTTACTCCAAGGAGGGCAAAAAACCCAGTCATTTACTGGGAAAATTCCCTCCCGGCCCCCCTGATGGCGACCAGCCGCAGCCTGGGTGTCCACAACATGTTAACCAACAATTAAAGGGTGGGA
This sequence comes from Phrynosoma blainvillii, assembly GCA_026167975.1. Taxonomy (NCBI): domain Eukaryota; kingdom Metazoa; phylum Chordata; class Lepidosauria; order Squamata; family Phrynosomatidae; genus Phrynosoma; species Phrynosoma blainvillii. The sequence continues at coordinate 17,007,302 of JANUYF010000001.1, read as the reverse complement.
AGGGTGGGTTGCTTGTCCAAATCTAAAATGGCTGCTGCCATGAGGCAGCACGAGGCTTTATAGCCCCGCAAATCTCGCAGTGAAATCCCGCGAGACTTCAAATCTCGCAAGACTTCAGCTGCGAGATGATTTCCATTGGCCAGGCCGACCAGAAGAGGCGGGCCTTCTGGTCCACCTGGCCAATCAAGTATCTATGCCCTTTTATGGCAGACGCAATAGAAGGCCCCCTCCCAACTCGTCGGGGGGGTCTTTCCTTTTTTTCCTACTTCCCTCCACCTTTCCCAGCATTATTGTTTTTTCCAAAGAGTCCTCCCTCCTCATGATGTGTCCAAAGTACAAGCTCAGTTTGGTCGTCTTGGCTTCCAGGGAAGTTTCCGTCATGATCTGCTCTAGGACCCATTTGTTTGTCCTTTTGGCTGCCCATGGGATCTTCAGCACTTTTCTCCAGCACCACATCTCAAATGCATTGATTTTCTTCTTATCATCTTTCTTGACTGTCCAGCTCTCACATCCACCCATGGTAATAGGGAATACAATGGTTTGTATGATTCTAACCTTTTCATTGAGTTGTATATCTTTGCATTTTAGAATCTTTTCTAGTTCTTTCATAGCCACCCTTCCCATTTTTAATCTTCTTCTGATTTCCTGACAGCAGTCCCCATTTCTATCAATGTTTGATCGCAGGTATGGGAATTCTTTTACTATTTCTATTTCTTCATTGACTGGGTTGAACTTGTGAAGGTCCTTGATGGTCATTATTTTTGTTTTCTTTGTGTCTAATATTAAGCCTGGCTTTGCATTTTCTTCCTTGATCTTTCTTAGTAGTTGTTTGAGGTATGTGAGGTTTTTTGCTAGTAGTATGGTGTCATCTTCATATCTTAGATTGTTGATATTCCTTCCTCCTATTTTCGATATTCCTTCCTCCTATTTTCACTCCTCCTTCTTCTGTGTCCAAGCCTGCTTTTCTTATGATATGTTCTGCATACAAGTTGAAAAGATAGGGTGAAAGGATGCAGCCGTATCTGAACCCTTTGCCAATTGGGAACCATTCTGTTTCTCTGTAGCATTAACTATAATAAAATGTCACCTCCATCCAGTTATTGCTGTGTCTCCCAAACATGGTTAGGGTATATCTGGCCATTAATGTAGAACTCCTGTGAATGCCCCTAAACATGGTTGTATTCTAAGAAAAGAAAAGTGTGATGTTTCTAGTTGTAGTGCTGGAATTGGGCAGTCATGTAGTACCAACTATCTTCCTTGCTCTCTTTCCCCCTGCTATTCCCAAGCAACCTCTTTTCTTCTTTTTTCCACTTTCTTTCTTTCTTCTCTCCCCAATAGCATTGCCACAATTACTGAGTTCAGTAAAAAATAAAAATAAAAACCACCCCTTCACACACAAAAAAACAAACAAACCCAAAAGACATGTTGGGTAAGGCAGTGAGGAGGGAGGTGATGTTAAAGAGCATGCTGGTAAAGGGAGTCCATGCTGGGAAATGGCTTCAGTCTTATTATTGTAGGATAAGGAAAGCTCAAAAACTGGTATGCATCTGGTTCCTCTCTCTAATGAGATTTCAGTAATATTGGGATTTGTGTGATAGTCCTTAGAAAAGCTTTGCCCCCTCCCCCCAGAAGATAGGGTTTTTTTTAAAAAAAAAATTGTTTGTTTAAATAATAATAATAATAATAATAATAATTTATATCCCACCCCTGGGGACCCAATCCGGGTGGCTTATAACAATAAAATCACATGAAATATCCCAACAACAATTCCTCCCCCCCTTTAAATGGTATTAAATCAGATAACAATTAAAATTACAAATTTAAACAGTTAAAAGTTAAAACAGTTAAAACACACTACAAAATGACACATTGGCCTACGGCAATGTTCTTCCTCCATCCGTAGATGGGGCCACGCAGAGAACACTGCAGGTGGGAATGTCCGAGGCCGGGATAATTAATCTGGAAAGGCCTGCCGGAAGAGATCCGTCTTGACAGCCTTTTTAAAGCTGTCTAACAATGTTAACTGATGGATCTCATCCGGCAGGCTGTTCCAGAGTCTGGGGGCGACAACTGAGAAAGCCCTTTAGGAGGTAGCCTCAAGCCTCGATTTTTGAGGCTGCAGCAAATTCCTCCCAGAGGACCAGAGAGCGTGGGGAGGCTTGTATGGGAGGAGGCGGTCCCTGAGATAGCTTGGACCCAAGCCATTTAGGGCTTTAAAGGTAATAACCAACACCTTGTACTGGGCCCGGAAAGCTGATAGGCAGCCAGTGGAGGGACCTCAAAACCGGAGTAATGTGGTCCCTCCTAGATGTTCCCGACACAAGCCTGGCTGCCATATTTTGTACCAGCTGTAATTTCCAAACCAAGATCAAGGGTAGCCCCATGTAGAGCGTGTTACAGAATTCAAGGCGTGAGGTTACCAGCGCATGCACAACAGTCTCAAGATCCCTTACTTCCAGAAAAGGGTGCAACTGGCGTATCAGCCGAAGCTGATAACAGGCGCTCCTGACTGTCGCATTTACCTGATTTGTCATCAGGAGCGACGCGTCAAGGAGCACCCCCAGACTGTGAACACAGTCACTGGAGGAGAGTGTGACCCCATCCAGGACTGGAGGTTGTAACCCAATTCTTGGTTTTGGGGCTGCTACCGTGAGCACCTCCGTCTTGTCCGGATTCAGTTTCAATCTGTTTTTCCTCATCCAGCCCATTACCGCCCGAAGACATTCATTGAGAGAAGAGATGCCATTAGAATTCGAGGCCGACGAATGAGACACGGAGAAATAGATTTGGGTGTCATCAGCGTACTGATAACACCCAGCACCATAACTCCGTATTATCTGACCCAGCAGCTTCATATAGATGTTAAATAACATTGGGGACAAAATAGCTCCCTGAGGGACCCCACAAGTGAGCACCCTCTTACTGGAGCTACTGTCCCCGAGCAGCACCCTCTGGGACCTACCCGAGAGGAAGGAATGGAACCACTGTAGAGCAGTGCCCCCGATACCTAACCCCCTCAGGCAGCCAAATAGGATGCCGTGGTCTATCATATCAAAAGCTGCTGAGAAGTCTAGGAGCATCAACAGGGTCACACTACCCCTGTCAATGCTCAGATGCTGATCGTCGGTCAAGGCAACCAAGGCAGTCTCAACCCCAAAGCCTGTCTTGAAACCGGTTTGAAATGGGTCTAGATCAGGGGTAGGCAACCTTTCTCCTTTAAGGGCCGAGGGACTTCAGCTCCCAGAAGCCTCAGCCATGTTGGCCAATAGTCCCATGTGAGCCAATAGCTCCTGGGATTCTGGGAGCTGAAGTCCCTCGGCCCTTAAAGGGGAAAGGTTGCCTACCCCTGGTCTAGATAATCGGTTTCATCCAAGACAGCTTGGAGCTGAAGGACAACCGCCCTCTCGATTACCTTGCTCAAAAATGGCAACAGAGAAACAGGCCTGTAGTTACTCATATCCAGGGGTTCCAGGGAAGGTTTTTTCAGAAGTGGCCTAACAGCCGCTTCCTTTAAACAAGATGGAACATGTCCTTCCCTGAAGGATGCATTGATGATATCCGTGAGGAATCTCCTCAATGCATCCCCCCTCGGACGGCCAGCCATGATGGGCAAGGGTCGAGAGGGCAGGTTGTCTTCCTCACGTTAGTAAGCAGCTTGTCCACGTCCTTGGTACTCACAGATTGCAGCTGATCCAGGATAACTTCATCGATGGAGTCGCTGGACACCTCGCCTATAGAGTCTGTCACAACAGTGGCATCTGAGTCGGCTCTTATCTGAGAGATTTTATCTGCAAAGAAGTTGTTAAATGCGTCACAGCAGGCTGTCATCGGGCTAAGTAAAGGATTTGGCACAGGGGGCACCTGCGTCATCTCCCTCACCACCTTAAACAGTTCTGCTGGACTGGACTCTGCAGACGCAATACGTGCAGAGGAGAAGGCTCTCTTTGCTGCATGTATTGCCTCCCAATAGGAACAAAGAAAGTTCCTATGGCGAGTTCTGTCGGATAAGAGTCGAGTCTTCCGCCACCTGCGCTCTAGTTGTTGTCCAAACCGCTACATCCTCCTAAGCTCAGGCATATACCATGGCCTACAGTTCGAAGCGGGATGGCAAGGACGCTTGGGAGCGATCATGTTGATAGCTCTGGTAACATCATTGTTCCAGGTATTGACCAGAACATCGACAGGGTCACTGGCATTCCCAATCATTAAACCCTCTAAGGCTCTCTAGAATCCAATAGGCTCCATTAGCCTTCAAGGGCGGACCATTCTAATGGGTCCACCACCCCCAGCGGGGAAGATATTGGCTCTCCTTTGGGGACCCAATCAGGGTGGCTTACAACAATAAAACCATACAATATATCCCAAAACATGATCCCTCCCCCCTTAAAACAGTATTAAATCAAATGAAAATTAAAACTACTAATTCAAATAATTAAAAAAAATAAAAGACATTACAAACACAAGATTGGCCCAAGGCAATGTTCTTCATCCATCCGTAGATGGGGCCACGCAAAGATCATTGGGGGTTGGAGTACCCGAGGCTGGGATAATTAATCTGGAAAGGCCTGCCGGAAGAGATCCATCTTGATAGCCTTTTTAAAGCTGTCTAATGATGTTAACTGATGGATCTCAGTTAACGTGATCCGTCCATGACAATGCGGAGGTGCTTACCACCTCCACCCACAGATATTCCTGTTCCGTACTAAAGACCGCATCGAGTGTATGGCTGGGGGAGGTGCCAAGGCCCCTAGGCAGTGTTCCCCAGGTGCTTGAAGGCTTCCTCTGGCATCGGCTCCACCCTCCTGGCCTGCACAATGTGAGGGCCCAACGACCAGTTGGGATAGGCCCATGTTCGTCATGGTCTCCATGAACTCCCGAGCCGCACCTGTTAAACTGGTCTCGAGCGGTATGTTGAAGTCCCCCAAAACTAAAAGTCTGGGAGTATCCAACAACAGGTCAGAGACCAACTGTGTCAGCTCAGTCAGAGAGTCTGCTAGACAATGGGGTGGTCGGTAGACTAGCAGAATCCCCAAACTATCCCTGGTCCTCAGGCTGAGGTACATACACTCGAAGCGGGCTATGTTCCGGACAGGTATCCTGGTCAAGGTCAAGGTGTTCTTATGAACTAGAGCCACTCCGCCCCCCGCCCCCCCGCACCACTTCCCCTCACCTGACAGAATACCCATCCAGGAGGGTCTGCACCCATATGGCAAAGCTATCCTCCCCCAGCCAGATCCCTGTGAAGCAAGCCAGGTCAGCATCCTCATTCAGGAGAAGGTCCTGGATGATGTGGGTCTTGTTTTTAACCAACCTGGCATTGCAAAGGAGCAGGGTGAGGTTCTGTGGAATGGTTGGTCTGCTCTCCAACCCATTTTGGGAAACAGAGGGAACTGAAGGCGGGATTGCTTTCAAACAGCGATCCCGCCTTCTTTTGTAACATCAAATAGCTGCCCCCGCCTCATTCCCGGCCTCGGGAGAAGCAATAAAGCTTAAAGCCACAGATAGTAAAGGCTAATAGATGGTGATCAGGATCTTGTATTAACCCACACAGTATCAGTGTACTCTACATAGCCCCTGGATACTACTTAGGATGGTCAGTGCCAAGGCCCCTAGGCAGCATTCCTCAGGTGCTTGAAGGCTTCCTCTGGCATCGGCTCCACCCTCCTGGTCTCCACAGCTGTTCTAAGGGAGGCAAAGGGGAAGGCAGACAGTCCCTGCCGGCGTTGGCCTCGGTCTCTGTGCTGCTGTTGATGTTAAATGGCAGCGGGGAGACTTTGAAAGCTTCCTCCAGCATCAGCTCCGCCCTCCTGGCCTCCAAAGCTGTTCTGAGGGTGGCAAAGGGGAAGGCAGGCAGTCCCTGCTGGCATTGGCCTGGGTCTCTGCACTGCTGCTGGTGTCAAATGGCAGCGGGGAGACTTTGAAGGCTTCCTCCGGAGTCGGCTCCACCCTCCTGGCCTTCACAGCTGTTCTGAGGGAGGCAAAGGGGAAGGCAGACATTAAAAAGACAAAACAATACACTAATAATAAAACAATACAACATGTTCTAAACATAAAACTATGACTATCACATGACAGCTTACATCCTCTTCATGCAATCCACATAAAAGGAAAAACTTCCTATTTCATTTTTCAGCCAATATCCTTCTTCCATAGCTTGTCGTTTATCTGATATTCAATTCCTGAATTGTTTGTCATTTGTATCCCTGGCAGATTATTACATAAGTTGAAGATAGGTTTTAAAAATCTGCTTAAATTGGTTAGTTATACAAACTTTGGTGGAAGCTTGATTATAGACTCATACAGTCAGAGAGATGGAGGAGACCAAATGTGGCATCTACTCCAATTCTGTGAAGACACACCCAACTAAAGGTGGTGGCAAATATGGGTGTGCAATGCCAATACCCTGGTGAGATCAAACTCTTTTACCCAGAAAGGCTCCAATGCTGAATGTAAAGTCAAAAAGGGGGAAATTTATTTTGAAGAACAAAAGAAAAAAGTTTCTTCTCCCCAGCTCTAACAGGCTTAAAATAAAAGGTACTTTACAGTTTAGGTTTCAGCAATCTTCAGTGTTGTCATCTCTCTGGGTTTGATCTGGGTTTGATATCCTTCTCAATGAAGCTGGTGCAGGGTCTTTCAGCTTCTGGTGCTCTTAACTTCTTTATTGTTGATATTCAATTTAATTAACTGCTTTTGGTAACTAATCTACCTAAATGGTAAGTAAATTGGCTAAATGGTAAGTAAATTGGCTAAATGGTGTAAGAAATGCCCTTTCCATCTGTCTGTGCCTGTTTGCCACCTAACAGATAAAGCCAAGCCTGCCTAAGAAAAACTAAAAATCCCAAGCTGAAGCAGAGCTTGCTGGGAAGGGGCAAACCAAAAACTAAAAAAATGCAGGGGATTCCTACAGCTCCTCCCACAAACTAATACAGTGGAACATTCTTATGCTCAAACATACTAAAAACTACATTAAATGAAAGAAAATGCAAGGGAGAATTTAAACAGTCCAGGCTGGACATCACAAATTCCTTACTAAAAGTGGTACACAGCTAAAGCACTACTGAAAGATGGCCATCTAACTTCTCTTGATGTCGCACACCTGTGTAAGTTCCCTCCACATGTCGTTGTATCTTTTTGGCTGTTTTGCAAGGGACATATTCTGCATAAGCAGAATTTCATAAGTGCAACCATTTGTTATACTGATGAACAATTCAGTTCAGAAATCCAGGCTTTCGGTAGTCAAAGCAGAACAACTTCATTTAGGAACAATAGATGTGTTGTAAGGAGTGAGAGTCCAGTGGAAATACAGTATACTTAAGGCATACACTAATTCAATTTTTAAGCAGGCTGACACCACAACCAAACAAACTTCTTCCCACCTGTTTCTCACGGGCACTTCTCATTTCACCCCACACCATCCATTCTCATGAGACCAACCTTGAATCTCCAGGCACAATCTCACCTCCCTTTTTCCTGCTGCTTGTCAACCAACAGCCCTAATAGTTAACTTGTGACTACATGCTTCATTATCCATATTAGTACCACATAACTAGTTATAAGCAAACAGTTATGGCAGGCAGGTTGAGAGGCTCATCTCCTGACCATTTTGTTGTTGTTGTGTGCCTTCAGGTAGTTTTCAACTTATGGCAACCCTAAGGTTTCTTAGCAAGAGTTGTTCAGAGGAGGTTTGCCATTGCCTTCCTCTGAGGCTAAGAGACTGTGGCTTGCCCAAGGTCACCCACTGGGTTTCATGGCCGATCTGGTAATTGAATCCTAGCCCCTAGAGTTGTAGTCCAATACTCAAACCACTACACCATACAACCTATGCATTTACTCACAATTCAACAATTGATTCAGTGAGTCTACTCTACTTGGAACTAACCAACAGGATACAGCTGTGCAATGGCACATTCTTAGATGTTATGTAGCTATTTATCAGTGTCAACTATATAATACTTTCTTCACTGGAATTGCAACAACAGCCATTGTGTATTTCTCAATATATGATTGGACAATACATAGGTACATTGGCAGATACACAATGTCAGTATTCATCCAAAGTTCTGAATTGCCTTGTAACTATATAAGTGTAGGTTTGCACCTCATAAGCACAATGTAGGAGGTTAGTCTTTCAGAGTCAACTACTACTTGTCCTCATGGCATTCTCTCAGGATGAAGAGAGTTGATTTCATGGCTTCTATCATTCCAGGATCTCTTACCTCAATCATAGAAGGAGTCCTCCTCTTGCACTTGCCCTTTGTCTCATATACAGTTGTCGGAGCATTAAGATCTGTCTTGGAAAATTGTGTTCTGGACACAACAATAGAGTAAACTGATGTGCTAACTGAAGACTAGAGGATGATTACACACAGACTGACCTTGCACAAAGAACATGGGAGGAGTGTCTGATCACACAGGCAAGACCCACATTCCCCTGTCAAGGTCCTCAGTGTCTTCCTACCATCCACTTGCCTTACTTGTATGAAAAGGGGATATATATATACTGACATACATGTGTGAAATTTCTCCATATGAAAGAGGATCCACGATCTTTTTAGGGGCAGTGCCTTGTTTAGGAAATAGTCTCACTAGGAATGCTCCCTTAATGTCAGCATCCTCCTCTTTTGGACAGCCAATGAAGATATCTCTTGAGATTCTAATAATGCCCTTGTGTTGCTGCTTTTGGGTTTTATCTTGATAGTTTCTTGCTTTATATATCATTTCCTTCTTGCTGCTTCCATTAATATATTGCTGGAATCCTGTTGGTGTCATACACAACCATAATGTTACATTACACCTGCATGTCTTTTTATGGTTAGTAGCAATGCCCTAAGTGCCATTTGCCTTCTCAGGTCTTGCAAACTCAAGGCTGTGGCTTCTTTGATTAAGTTTATCCATCTGCAATGCAGTATTCTTCTTTTCCTACTGCCTTCCACTTTACCAAGCATTATTGTCTTTTCTAGTAAGTGACATATTTTCATAATATGGCCAAAGTATGATACTCTCAGTTTAGTCATCATGGCTTCTACATAGAACTCAGGCCTGATTTGCTCTAGGACCCATTTGTCTTTTTAGCAGTCCAGATTATCTAAAGAACTCTCCTCCAATCCCACATCTTAAATGAGTTGACTCTCTTATTATCAGCCTTCTTTATTATCCAGCTTTCATAACTATACATAGAAATGCGAGAAACAATGGCATGGATAATCCTGACTAATTATATATCTTGACACTTCAGGGTCTTTTCTAGTTTCTTTATAGCTGCCCTTCCAAGTCCTAATCTTCTGAGTTCTTGACTGCAGTCTCCATTAATGACTGAGCCCAGGCACAGTAACTTTTTGATTATCTCAATGTCTAAAGCAGACAATGAAGACAATTTGAAGTAAGTTTCTTCAAAAGGGATGAGTTTTTAAGTCCTCTGTGACTGGAAAACCCTAGGAGCTCCCAGAATCTTTAAAATGGAGTCATCATGAACATGTTGGAGCAAGAGATCTCAATGTAGGCCTTTATGGGCCAGATGAAGAGACATAATAGGTTGACAATGGGCCATGGAACAGAGGGGTTTTTGTTTGTTTGTTCCTGTTTTAATTATTGTGTCATATCCTTCTATTGCATAATGCATGGACAGAGTGCCCATCTATAATGATCACAGCAAGAAGTGCTAAGAGGTCTCACTTGAATCTTCCCTGAAAGACTTGTCCTTGTTGGCATTATACATTGAAGTTAGACTAATAAAGGTGTTCAGAAGAACCATAGATTAACTATATGGTATTGGCTGAACACATTAGGGTGTGTTTTTGGGAGTCTGGGAGCTCCCAGGGGTTTCCATTCCCAGAGTCACAGAGGGCCACCAGTAAGACTCATAAAAGAAGGGGAAAATAATCCAATATTCTGTGTTGCACATCCTAGTTATCTCAACCAGTTATATGCAATTCACTGGCAATTCTTTTTCAGCAACCAGGCAACCAAACTCCTGTGCGGCTCTGAAGAAGTGACCTTTTAATGATGTTCCTCACTATTAACTTTATTGTTAATCTTTAAATAATGACTGGGGAGGTGTCCTAATCTTCACTTGGTTTGTAGGTTCCCTCTGTTCATCCTTTGGCATCTCTCTGGCAGTAAAGTTGTCTTGTAGTTGTTGAAATCCTTGAATTCAAAATTAAATATTATAGCTGTAGAGAGTAGTAACACCAAAGAAAGACTTCAGGGAAGATGTCCAGAGCCTCACCAGGGCCATCAGTAAGACTCAGCTCTGCATGTTTGTGTGTGTGCAAATACACATGAAATGCATTAAGTTTGAGTAATCACATTTTGAATTTAGTGAAGTCTCACCTTGAAATCTGTCTTCCAGTTCTTTTCTCCTTCTCCACTTTTACAAAGGTAAAAGTCTTAACAGAAAGAGAATGCAATCAGCTGTGCTCAGTTTTATCATGTATCAGTAGAGGAGAACCATAAGTTCATTTTAGAACTTTTCAATCTCTGAAAAGGGATGGAATGTATGAAAAGACTGAAAACTTACATTTTTGCTGCTTCGGTCTGACAGCTGAACTTTCATGGTCTCCTCCACCACTCCCGCAGAGTGCTTTTTCTATTTTGTTTTGTACTGGAACCAATGATTGAAATGACAAGAAAGGAGACTCTGAGGTCCTGAGCAGATGTGCCAGCATAGCATGGGCCAAGTCCATAATATCCTAGCTGGAGTCCAAACCCAGACTTTCATGGGGATGTTTAAATGCCTGCCCATCTGCATGCCATGGACCCTCTACTGCCACATGCCCCTTATCTTCCTCCACCATTGCCACTAGTGGGAAGATTTCTGCTGCTGTGTCTGATGTGGAAATGGGGTGCCTGGCTGCAGTTACATGGCCAAGCACCCCATTTCCACATCAGATGTGGCAACAGGGGTCTTCTCACTAGCAGCAAAGGAGGACTAAAGGACTAAAGGGGCTTGCAGGGCCATCTCATCTGCCAGGATTTGCTGCAGTTTTGTGGAAACTCCATGGTAAATGGTAGGTCAATTTGACTCATGTTAAGGGCCCTTTGATCCAGGACAGGTCCAGGTCCACTGGATCCAAGTCTAGTCTGCTGGATCCTGGCCCAATCCCAGTCTGGGGCTAATGACCTGTGCCATCCAAATAGGATGAAATGATGCCGAGAAGAACATGGGCCTTTTAGTCTGTGGGGGACAGCTCTTGTATGAACATTAAGAAGAAGTCCTGGTGGTAAAAGCAGTTTGACAGTGTAATAGAGACAGTGTAATATGCATATGCAAGAGAGTTTAGAAATTTGAATTTGGGACTTCCTGCTTAGCACTTAGGGGGGTTGCAGACTGCCAGAAATAATGCAAATTGAGGCCACTTTTAGGGTTAGGGTTAGTGCTAGGGAATAATAGGAATTGTTTTTTTTTCTGAGACATTGAGCCTTTTCTGTCAGAGAGCTCTGGTGCCACAATAAACTACAGCTCTCATGATTCCCCAACCCTAACCCTAACCCTAACCCTAAAAGTGGACTCAATTTGCACTATTTCTGGCAGTCTGCAACCCCCCATAATACCTCCCCTTACATTTCCCAGGCGGATGGTACTAGAAACAACTTGAATCCAACCGGTGTGTTTGGAATGCTGCCTTTCTCCTATTAACACTTTAAACACAAATGGAGTGGTGGTCAGTGTCTTGATGCTGTGGCATCTCCAAGGACGTTATCACACGGGGGCAAATCTGCTGGGTAATCCACACAAAATCCAGACAGAAACTGGATTAGTGCCCCGTGTTTTCACACGATGTCGCACAGAAACTGGACAGAAAGTGGACAGAAACTGGTGTTAACCGCGATCTTTTGAAATCTGGTTGTTTGGAGGAAATGCAAATGCGCAATGAAGGTAATTGCAAATTTACCATAATGTGATCGCCAAATGCGCATTGGGGAGCATTTCCCTGCTGTTGCCATGGTTCCAGCGAGCATTCCTCTATCTGTGCATGTGCAAGAGGCTCATTTCTACTACATTTACGGGCTATTTTCGCTTGTGTGTGGACGTTCAATGCACTTACTGTAAATTCGCAATTAAGGTAATGACGTTTGCGGAAACAAGGTTTATTTCCCGTTTATTTTTGGGATGCCTCATTTCCACTTTATTTTCACTTTCTGGCCCACGTGTGATAACGTCCCAAGATTGTGGGGAAGGTGGATTAAATTACTATGATCTTCAGATGGTCATCTCAGTGGGATGTTATAATGGGAGCTGTAGTTAACTCTCTGCAATGTTCTATATGCTTCTAACACAAAAAGTGAATCCTGATATTACTCTACACTTGGGGTAGAGAATCCTGAACCTCCCTTCTCCATTTCTCCCATGGAATGGCCTTCCACTTCCATTCAAACTGGGTTTGGGATAAAATGTTGTGTGGCATGCATCTTGCTTTGCTAAAGATTCTCAACCTCCGGATGTTTTTGGAGGCAAAATGTAACCAAAAATTGTGATGGAGCTCTCAGGAGATCCATACACAAATTGCTATCTCCACACTAATTTCAGAGTCATATAAAAGAGCCAACAGCAGTATGCCAATTGAGTAAAAGGCTTTGGTGATGGAATCCTCAGTAGTGTGGTGTAGTGCTTTGAGCATTGGACTATGATTCTGGAGACCAAGCTCAGGCATGAAATCCACTGGACGACCTTGACAGGTCACATGCTCACAACTTCAAGGGAAGGCAATGACAAACCTCCACTGAACAAATCTTGCTGAGAAAACACCATGATAGATTCACCTTAAGGTTGCCATAAACTGAAGGCAAACAGCACACACTGATGTCTGGAAAAGAAATATCCCTGTCCCATTCCCACACTGATCTGTTCAGATGATGCCCAGGACCAAATGGGTGGAACATGGGCCAATCTCCCAGTCAATTTTCTTGAATAAAAAGAATCCCTTTTTGCTCCAGATCAGGGCAGAAACTCTGGAGAATCCCCTACCTGTGAGGAGTACATGCTGATGCAGGGGAAGGACTGTGAGTGGGCAGGTGGGCCATGACCCCTTCCCGCCCAGAACTTCCAGCATCTTTCAAGTTTGGCTGGTTTCTCCAGCCCTATTCCTTTTGTAGACATGCATACTGGTTGCACAAGCACACATTAGCAAAAGCAGCTTCATTTATATACCGCTTCATATCACGCTATGGGATGTCTAAGCGGTTTACAACTGTGAGCTGATTGCCCCACAACAAGCTGGGTACTCATTTTAGCGACCTCGGAAGGATGCAGGCCTGAGTCGAGTCTCAGCCCTGGCTGGTATTGAACTCGCAACCTTGTGGTCTATGAGTGAGTGGCTGCAGTACAGGCATTTAACCACTGCACCACCAGGCATTAGCACGATCATACCATCATTACATCACATTCAGATGGCTGTTGTCTCCATGAGCCATGGGAAAAAGAGAGGGCTCTCCTGGATAGTGTTTGGACAGTGCTGCTGGTATCAGCTCATTGTGGGCCAGTTGTGCCGACAGGTTGGCCTCCCTGTAAACCCCCAATTGTAAGCCATCTCTTCCCGCCAGTGCAGACACAACCCTCATTATCAGCTACTATACAGTCTGAAGCATCACTCCACCCCTTTTTACAGTTCTTCCTCTCCCAATACTTTCATCCTTGCAGTCCTTTTACACAAGGTGCCATGGATTGCAGTGAGAACAATGAGTAAGGCAACACCAAACTGACCCTGCATTTGCTTTCTCCACATTCTACATTTTGATACCCATAAAACAAATTAAAAATATTTCCTTGAGCAAGTGTGAGTATAAGGGGGGTGGGGAAGCAGCTCTCTGTTGTACATATCATTTGTTTCTTTGACTTGCAAACCATAAATTGATATATAAGAAAATGCCCCATTAACTTTTTCATTAATGACACTAATACATTTTGAACATGAACTGTAGGAGGATCTTGCATCCTGTCGAGGGGACCTGAAGGATGCTTTTGAAGATCAGAATAATTAAGGCGGCCATTCAACCTAGGTAGAAAGCAAAAGGGAAAATGATGGCATTATTTCACTTGTTGCTATTAAGTGCCTTCAAGTTAGTTTCTGACTTAAGGCAACCCTAAGGCAATCATGGGGTTTTCTTGGCAAGCTTCTTCAGAAAGGGTTTGCATTGCCATCCTCTGAGGCAGAGAAGGTGTGAATTGCCCAAGGTCACCCAGTGGGTTTCCATGGCCTAGCCAAGATTCGAACCCTAGACTCCAGAGTCATAGTCCAATGCTCAAACCACCATGCCATGCTGGCTGTCCATTATTTCACTTGCACATATAAAAATAATAAAAATATCTTTCATAAAATGTCCAAGTGATGGATCTAGATCTAGATATAATCTATTATTATATAATATTTAGATCTAGATATATATTGGCTTGTACATGTATATGTATATGTGTGTGTGTGTATATATATATATATATATAGAGAGAGAGAGAGAGAGAGAGAGAGAGAGAGAGCTTATAAAGAGTGAGATCCCTCTGAACTTGGCTGGGGATGCTGGGAAATGAAGTCTGCAAAAAGTAGCATTGGTCCAAAGAGCTGCAGTCAGATTGTTAACTGGGGCCTGCTACAGAGAGCATATAACTCCCTTGTTGCAACAGCTCCACTGGCTACCTGTCCATTTCCAGGGATTATTCAAAGTTCTGGTGTTGACCTATACAGTACAATTTGGACCCAGACTATTTGAAGGACCATTTACGAATCTGTTAGAGCTCTGAGATCTTGAAGATGGAGCCTTCTCTCCCTCTTCTTGAGACTTCAAGGACCTGGAGCAATGGATTCAAACTACAGGAAAAGAGATTCCACTTCAATATCAGGAAAAATTTCCTGCCAGTAAGAGTTGTTTGACAGTGGAACACACTTCCTTGGAGAGTGGTGGAGTCTCCTTCTTTGGAGGTTTCTAAACAGAGGCTGGATGGTAATCTGTCAGGAGTGATTGTATCTTCCTGCATGGCAGATGGTTGGATTGGATGGCCCTTGAGATCTCTTCCAACTCTATGATTCTCTTTGTATATGTTTACAATGTAGAAATAAAACAGTTTGATACCACTTTAACTGCCATGCCTCCATCCGACAGAATCTTGAGAATCCAGGTTTTGTTAGGCCAACAGCACTCTTTGGCCAGAAAAGCTAAAGATCTTGTAAGATTGCAAATTCCTTGTTAATTCAACCCAAATGTTATATATTGTTTTAAAAATGTTTAAATATTTTAAATTTGATTTCCCACTCATTATGTTATTTAATATGTTTTGAAAGCATACTTCATTATTTTACTTCTTCAAAACTATTTGACCTATTTTAATGCTATTTTTAAGCCACCTTAAGATCTTTAGGTATAGGGCAGGGTAGAAATAGTTGAATAAATAAGTAAGAAAGAAAGGGCTTTTAAAATAACCTTTATATATGTATACTTTTAAACTGATTTTTTTGTGTGTGTGTACAGTTGGCCCTCCATGTTCACGATCCCCCCCCCCCCCCCCGATTCCAGCATCCACTGCTTGAAAATATTCCAAAAATATATACATTTCAAAAAGCAGACCTTGATTTTGTCATCATATATAAAGGATACCATTTTATTATGTCATTGTATTTAATGGGACTTGTGCTTTTACAGATTTTGTCATCCACAGGGGTCTTGGAACCAAACCCCAGTGGATGCAGAGAACCCACTGCAGTTTTAATCTGCATTTATTAAAATAAATTGTAAACCACTTTGAATCCCATTATTGCAGAAAAGGTGGAATATAAATGAATATAAGAACAACAATCAACATTGCCAAACTCTGCCTCTAGTCTACAGACAAAATGAGGATAAACAGGGCATATCCACACTGCAGAAATAAAACACTTTGACACCACTGTATCTCAAAGAATCGTGGGATTTGTAGTTTTGTGAGGCAACAGAGCTCTCTGACAGATCAGCTGAATATGTCACCATACTACGAATCCCAGGATTTCATAAGATGGAGCCATAACCGAGTGGGAATTTGAACCTTGGTCTCTAGAGCCATAGTCCAATGTTCAAACCACTATGACATGCAACACTCCTTTATAATGAACTAGAAACTGGAGAAGATCCTGCTGCATCTATGATGGACAAATTGACAAATGTCACTGCCATTGTGGTAGCAATGTTACTCCTCTTGCTAGTGACTTTGGGCATAGGGTTTGTCGTCTTATATGTGAGGTACAGAAGACTCTCTGGCTGTCATCATGTTTAAAAACAATTTAAGGCAAATTAAATTTATTCTCTGAGTAGAATTTTGAATACTAGTTGTAGCAGAGAATCTGGGAAGGAAAATAATATACCGTACTTGAATAAATCCGGAGACTTTATTACTGTTATAGTCTATCCATGGTCTCGGTGAACCATCTAGTTGTCCACTATGAAAAGTATGTTGTTGGACTACATAGATCTGGGCTGTGATTCTCCAGGGTTCTTTCTCAAAGGTTCTCTGAGAAGGAATCTTCTTCCCATACAATATTTAAAAAGCCTACAAAAATTAAAATATAACTGCCCTGCCAACTCCCACAGATTTATATGTCTCCCTCCAATAGGGAAATACAGCAAGTTCTTTAATGTATAATTGAATAAACCACATTGTGCCTTTCGAGGTGATAAGAGCACACATATCCGTCCTGTGCCTAGAAATTAACTCATCCCTGTCGCTAGATGACAAACTGTCACATTGCTGTATTGCCTACCATTTGATTAAAACCAAGATTAATAATTTGCCTATAATTGATACATCATGCATCCAGAGATAAAAGAGCATGTGATATTAAGCATGCAAGATTTTTTTGTTTTGTTTTGTTTTGGGGGAAATGCCTTCAGTAAATTTGCATAGAAAAATTACACAGTACATTTAAATTACCATTTGCTTAGCAACATGCCCTTGCTGACATTCCAGAGGGACTATAAAATGATCGATTTACTTTAATTTTCTACTGAAACCCAGGAATGAATGATACACTGACACACACACACACAGAAGCGCGCGTACACATAACTATCGGTAACCTATTCCTTTATCATGGCATGCCGATTCACTCTGTGTATTAAATTTTCTGGCAAGGAGCAAGGCGTTAAAATAAGGAGTAACAGATAATGTGAATGTTTCATGCATAATCTGTAATATGAGATATGTATTAATAGGGAAATTATGATGCATTCAATTATTCTCAAATGCCTTCCAGAGATGTTTTGATTTGGCTGCACACTGATAGCAGACGCACAGCAGGGAACATGTAGAGTGATGAATAACCTAATCTGGTAATCTTAAAATGGGCACTGTTCACAGTTAGCCTGGAAACAGACCAGGGTGGAAGACGCTCGGCTTTTGCAGATAAAGCCATGTTTTTTTAAATAAAATAAAATAAAAGACCCTCAAGTCTCTTTACAACATGCATGTTGCTAATTAATAACACACCAACACCTCTGATTTGACAAGTGATGATTTTTATCTGAAAGAGGTGGAAAGCCGTCTCAGTTGTTCATTGAAAGGATACAAGGCAAAAATCATGGGCAAACGGTGCAGTTGAGATGCTACATTGTCTGTATGCAGAATAAATGTACACTGATGTAGTTACATGGTTGCATTCCACCACTCTTTTTCCAAATTCTGCCAACTGGTTGCATTATTATTATTATTATTATTATTATTATTATTACAGTCAGCCCTCTATATCCATGGATTTTTTAATCCATGGATTCAAGCATCTACAGTTTGAAAATAATTTAAAAATATATAAATTCCAAAAAGCAAATCTTGATTGTGCCATTTTACATAAGGGACACCATTGTACTATACCATTGTATTTAATGGGACTTGAGCAGCCAAGTATACATGGGGGTCCTGGAACCAAACTCCAGCGGATAACAAGGGCCCATTGTATTATTATTATTATTATTATTATTATTATTATTATTATTTAATTTTTCTGCTACCTTTCTTCCAGAAAGGGACCCAAGCTGACTCACAAATAAAATCATTCAAAAACTTTACAATAAAAATGTAAAAGACAATTAAAATCAACTAGCTAAAAACAGTATGAGAGCCGGCACGGTGTCGTGGTTAGAGTTTTGGACTATGACTCTAGAAACCAGGGTTTGAATCCCCTCTGAGCCATGAAGCCCACTGGGTTGGGCAAGTCACTCTTTCTCAGCCTCAGGGAAAGGCAATGGCAATCCCCTCTGAACAAATCCTGCCAAGAAAACCCAATGAAAGGTTAGCCTTGTCACCATAAATCAAAAACAACTTGAAGGCACACAACAATGAAACAAAAACAGTATAAAATTACATAAAGATGCAAAAGTTAAAAATATAAGTAAAACACACACCCTATATAAAAGCCACTCTGACATGATTATACATTAAAAGCTTATGTGAAGAAAAACATATTTGCCTGCGGAAGAAGGAAAGCAGGGAGGAGACCAGCCTAGTGTCCCATGGAAGCAAGTTCCCAAGGGTGGGAGCAGCCACCAAGAAGGCTTTCTCCCATGTCCTCACCAAGCGACACTGTGATGGTGTTGGCACTAAGAGAAAGCCTTCCCCTATAGAACTTAGCATTTAACATTTACATTTCTATACTGCTTCATAGTGAACTTAGAGCTCTCTAAGCAACTTACAATCTGTAAGCCAATTGCTCCCAACAAGCTGGGTACTCATTTTACTGACCTACAAAAGGATGGAAGGCTGAGTCAACCTTGGAGCCCTGGGATCGAACTCACAGCATTCAACCACTGCACCACCAGGGCTCCTTAGAACCTTTGCAGGTTCATATGGGCAGATAACGGTCATTCAGATAGTCTGGACCTAAGCTGTGTAGGGCTGTATAATGACTTTGAACATTTCCAAAGTGGTGTACATTTGTTAGTGTTCCTGCTTTCTGTCCCATTGTGCAATAGGAACTGTACAATGGTCGTTTCTGCATTCCTAGTGAATCAAATGATGCACTGGAGGCATTGACAAATAGTATGAACCTGCTGGAATCCTATTGCTTAGTCCCAACTAGGGAATTTATCACACCGATAATAAAACCGGCTTACCTGAGCCAGCTTAAAATTTAAAATGGATGGCATCCTGATGTTATCAGAAGGATTTAGCCACCGATTCCACTGCCTGGATCCATCCCCGCTCTCGGGGTGCTTGGGCAGCCATTTACTTAAGCTGGAAAACTCCCAGCTTTGAAAAGAGGTGAGCTAAGCACCCATGTGAGTGGGGATGGACCTGGGATGGATCCAGGCAGTGGATTTGGTGCCTAAATCCTTTTGATAACATAAGGATGCCTCCCATTTAAAATTTTAAGGTAACTCAGGTAAACCAGTTTTGTTATCGATGTGATAAGCTCCTAGAATAGATATATTGAACTAAATGTTGAATGTTGAGTCAACCCACAAATAGGTCTATTTGAGTCAAAGGTTTCACTCTAGTTGGAAAGCATGCCAAGGGGATGTCTTGGTTTTTGCTTTTGTGGGTTTCTTTTTTCTTTTTTTAGTAGAAAACATTACAAAGATAATCTCTTCAATTGTTTGCATTACAAGCCCTGATAGCTGCCATGCTCTTTACATTTCTACTTCCCTTACTTTCAACTAGTGATGGGAAATGATTTTCTGGAATTTCTTCATGTTGAATAAGTAACTTTTTTTAAAAATCCTTTTACTAACATAAAGACAAAAGACAAAACAAACAAATCAAGAAACAGATCAACAGACATTAAAATAAAATAGTTATTTACATGTTACATTTTTCAATGTCACTTATGGAAATTTCCCATCTAATCCTGTCAGAATTTCTCAATAACATTTTGTTCCCCCATTTTTTTCCTTCTTCCCCTCATTGTTCTTTCTACTTAAATGACTTTTCCCTTTATTTTAACCCATTTACTTGTCTATTTATTTACTTGTTTTTATTTTTATTATTTTCTCTTTCTAAGTTTCTCTCAGTCTTTTCTTTCATTTACCACCATCGATCTATCAATCTTTCTTCATATTATTCTTTTTAAGCTTGGCCATTTTGCCTTCCATAATATTAAGACTGGGTTGAGCAAATAAAATCTTTGAGCCTTTGAAAATTTGTTGGGAGAAGAACCTCACCTTGCTTTGAGAATGTGCACATTTACAAAAAATTACTGTTTTCTTTTCCTTTTCCAGGTGAATCTTCACCTTATCCTCATTCTATTTATATCCCAATTTTCTCTGAAACTTTGGACACCATCTAGGGTCAGGCACTGAATGGTTAATTCTTAAAGATTTAGGTTGGAATCCCTTTGTATTATCCTTTCAAGTGTTGAATCAGGGTTGCCATTTCTTCTTTACTGATGGGCTTCTCATCTCTAAGAGCTGTGTGGAAGACAGGCCCATCTCTGTCTTTTCTGTGCCGAAGCCTAGGATTTGTAGTGTTCCAAGGTGTTTAGCCTTCTCTACCAAAGAGAGATGGTGCCTCACAAAATCACAAATCCCAGGATTCTGTAGGATGCAGCCATAGCACTTAAAGTGATGTCCCCAACTCTTTCTGCACTCTATTTTGTACTTTATTGGGGGATTGAATTGAAGATTAAGAGAGAGATTTTTTCTGTAATTTTCCAATAATGTAGTTGTCAGGGTTTTCTTTTAAAATTATGTAGCTTGTGTTTCACTCAAGAATTATATAGGACAGTTCAGGTCTTGCCTACCCAAATGCCTGCATTTGCCCATATAACTCTGCCCAAGTTTAATAATCTTCGAGGAACAGGTTTCTCTCTATCCCACACCCTTCTAGGCACATCTGGTGAGGACACAAGGAGAGGGCCTTTTTGGTGGCTGCTCCTGGGTTATGAATCTCCTTCCTGAGGGAGACTCATCACTTGGCTCCCTCTAAGCTCTCCTTTTTTTGGCGGCAAAGACTTCCACCTTAAAGAAACCTTCAGCCTTTAATTGGTTGGGAATAAAAAAAAGCACACTCATTTCATATTCCTGCAGTAGAGGAATATCCAATGAATGTGCTTTTTTTAAAATATGTGTTTTATGTGTTTTTAATTGTTTTGATTTAATGTCTTTAAATTAATGTTTTAAATTGTTTTTTATTTAATGTCTTAAAATCAATGTTTTAATTGGCTTGATTGTTTTAGCGTCTTTGTTTTAACTTTTATTGTAAGCCGCTTTGAGTCCCACTTTGGGAGAAAGGAAGGATGTAAATGTGTGTGTGCCTTCAAGTCACCTGTCAACCTATGGCAACCCCTTGAATATCACAGGGTTTCTTTGGCAAGGAATACACAGGCTTGGTTTGCTATTTCCTTTCTCTGAAATATTGCCTACAGAACCTGGAATTTCTTAGCAATCTCTCTTCCAAGTACTATCCAGGACTGACCCTGTGAGGCCTCCAAGATTAGACAGGATCAGGTGCTTTCAGGGTATTTAGGTCTCTTGCTGTTCTGTGCCTTCAAGTCATTTCTGACAATCCTGTCATGGGATTTTCTGGGTCAAGACTTTGGGACTCATCCAATGTCACCCATTGAGTTTCCATGGCCATGCAGGGAATCAAATCCTAATTTCTGGAGTTGTAGTCCAATGCTCAAACCACTAAATCATGCTGGCTCTATTTATGTCTCCACATACATATAAAACATACCACCCTAAGTGACTGTCTTTCCTGTTATGCTCCTGCTGCCCTATTGTACTATTATCTGAGCATTAGATGTACAGAATGCCATGGTGCTTTTTATTATACAAACACACATTGGATTCTTGGTCACTACATTGCACTAACTTTTGTTCCTATTTCATATGGTCTTGAGCAGTGATTATACCGCTGAGAATTCTTTACCGTGTCCTGATGTGTCCATCTATTTAAGACTTAAAAGGCTTATGCAAAGTTCCCCTAGGAAAGTATATGGACATTTTTGCTGATGTAAAACAACCCTACTCATCCCAGTTGTTCAAGTCAAGTTGCACATGTGGTATTCTTGCACACAGTTTCACATCAACCATGACTGCATCTGA
The DNA here is from genome assembly GCA_026167975.1 of Phrynosoma blainvillii. Classification (NCBI taxonomy): domain Eukaryota; kingdom Metazoa; phylum Chordata; class Lepidosauria; order Squamata; family Phrynosomatidae; genus Phrynosoma; species Phrynosoma blainvillii. The sequence goes on along the minus strand of JANUYF010000001.1, from coordinate 16,985,309 downwards.
GTGCATGATTGCATGCACAGTGCCAGGATCATTGCATATTGCACATGCAAATACACAGGTACATTGACTTGCATACTGCATATTGCACATGCAAATACACAGGTCCATTAGGCTGTGAAACATCAACCAGCAGGTTAATTGTATGAGTGTAAAATCCCACTCTGGGCCTTTGCAGACTGCTAGAAATAGTGCAAATTTTGGCCACTTTAACTGCCCTGACTCAGTACTAGGGAATCATGGGAACTGTAGTTTATTGTGGCACCTGTCAGAGAGAGCTCTCTGACAGAGAAGGCTCAATGTCTCAGAAAAAAAAATACAATTCCCATGATTCCCTAGCACTGAGCCAGGACAGTTAAAGTGGACTCAATTTGCACTATTTCTAGCAGTCTGCATAGGCCCTCTGTCTACTTGATGCAAGATCTCAGCCAAGGTCCATCAACCTGTTGGCTGGTACTATTATGGTAATGTAAGTAGCATGAACAATGTAGGCACAGTGCCAGGGTTACACTGGCACTGGCCATGGGTACTATAGTAATGTGTGGTGCAAAATAACACAGGACCCAATCTACACAGTGTTACACTGGCATTAAATAAACAAGAGGAATCACTGCCCACTGTCCTTAAACAACTGTCCTGGGGTTTGTAACAGGAGAGCCATAGCAGAGCTCCACATGTGGAACTCTTAAAAGAAACTCAACCATCACTCATCTAGAAAACAGTTGTTGGGTGATAACACACAAAGCTATATCTGTGTATTTATTGGTAATTAACTACATCATGTATCTGATGAAGTAGCTAGTAGTCCATGAAAGCCTGTGCCATAATAAATTTCTTATGACCAGATTTCTCCAGACTTTTTGTTCTTTTCTCTGCAATGGACTAACACAGGGCCTTTGCAGACTGCCAGAAATAGTGCAAATTGAGTCCACTTTAACTGTCCTGGCTCAGTGCTAGGGAATCATGGGAGTTGTATTTTTTTCTGAGATTGAGCTTTCTATGTCAGAGAGCTCTGGTGCCACAATAAACTACAGTTCCCATGATTCTCTAACACTGAGTCAGGGCAGTTAAAGTGGACTCAATTTGCACTATTTCTGGCAGTCTGTAAAGGCTCACAGTTACCTTTCTGGAAGCTGTCAGGTTATAAGGAAGTTTAACAACATTAATGGGCCTATAAGTGCACTTGTCTAATCTCCCGAAATATCAGAATATCAGGTGCTCTTCTCTGGCTGTTGTTATGTTTTGTTTTTTTTAAATGCTAGTAATGTAGAGTTGGAAGAAATCCCTTGGGCCATCCAGTCCAACCCCCAGACCTGCACTCAAAGGACTCCTGACAGTTGGCCATCCAGACTCTGTTTAAAGGTAGATTCCTTCATCATGACAGTTCCTGCAGTCCTTAAATTTCTAGCATTCTAGAGAACCAGACACTGAAAATTGTTCCCATCTTGCATTGGCTGTTTTTGCATTCCCTTAGCAACTTTGTCTGACCCTTTTCTTTGGGCACTTAAATGGTGTTTCCCATTGCCCAACTAAAAATTGAAGTATCTGCAATACTGGAAATTTGGAGAGTGAAGGAAAATTTCATGGAGGGCAGAATTCTTATGGGTGGGACACTCTAATTTTGCTTCACCTTAGCTACACCTCTCCTTAGCTACACCTCTCCCTCCAGAGAGTATCCATTAGGTCCAGAATGCTGAAGCCCAGATGATCCACCAGGGCCCAATAAAGGGAACATGAGCCTTCTACGTTACAATGGGCGTTTTCACACAGGCGGCTCTAAAGCCGCCTGGAAGCCCCCTGGAAGCAATCAAGAGCCGCTCCGGCGGCGAAAACAGCAGCCGCCGGAAGGGCTCCTGATTGCCTCCGGCAGCAGCCCCTCTAATTCCTTTTTAGAAAAGGAATTAGAAATATGGGGCTAAAGCCAGCTAGCGGCAGGGATGGCGCAGGGATTGCGCAAGATGGGGCGGGGCTTGCTCCGACGTAGTTTGAACACGACGAGCAAGACCCCGGAGTGAGGCAGGGATGGCGCAGGATGAGGAGGGGCTTGCTGCGACGTCGTCTGAACTTTTAGGTTCTGGAGCCAGAGTGGGGCTGGACGGAGGTAGGTTTGCCTCCGTGTAAAGCCCAGTGTGAAAACGTCCAATGACTTCACTGGCTAGAAGTCATAATTTGCTCCACAGGTGTATGCCACCAGCAAGATGTCAGCTATAATCTCTCTTCTTTTCAAAGCAAACAAGAAAATGTAATGTGCCATTACCAATTAACTAAACCTGGTAATCTGCCATCGCCAATTAAGTGAACAAAGCTCACAGTGCTCAACTTTCCCAATTCGTTGCCAACAGTGCTTGGAATCTTGTTGGTGGCATGCACACACATAGGTTCCCTAACACATGTGGATGCACTTTTTAAACCATTGCACAATGGACTTATTCAAAGCCATGGTTGTGTAAGCCGAGTTCAGCAAGTGTAACTACGTCACATACAATTGCACATTCTTAGAGAGTGCATAACTCTTTGTCAGGGTTTTCAACATAGCGTTTGATTCACTATGATTGTGGGCAGCCATTGTGCATCCCTTCTTGCACAAAAGGGACAAAAGCAAGCACATTGGCAGATACGCATTCAGTTGCACAATGCTGGTATTCAGCAGAGTGCAACACAATTAACACATTAAATTTGTGAGTGCAGATTTACCCAATGTAGGATCTCAGCTGTTGTTTTCCCTTATCCACCAGTAAAGAGTTTGAGCCTTCCAAATGCCTCTGAAGAACTGTCTCCCTTTGACAGTTTCAACTCAAGACAAAGAGTGAAATTCCTTCCTTTTGCTCCAATTCTTTCTTTGATCACTTCCAAATGAACTCCAGGCTATGAAATATGGTAAGCACTGGAAAAAACAAAACAAAAAACCCAAACCCTCTTTTTCCTGGAGAGTTTCCATGGCTGCTACTTTTTTTTCTTTATTTCTTTAAAAAAATTTTTTTTGCTGCTTTCCTGATTGTGTACTCTTCCTCTTTGTATCATCATGGAGAACAGTTTAGCAAAGAAGGAAAGAAGCATCACCCCTCCATATTTACAAAACTTTCCAGTGGGTCAGGTTTTCTGCTGATTCCAGCCTCCTCAAATTGTACGATTGCTCTGAAGATAAATAAAAGATTCAGCTGGATGCCGCTGGAGAGCGTAGCAGCATGTCTCTGGCACTGCTCAAGTCTTATCTGATTTGGATTTGTATACCTCATGGGGAATGGCAAAATATTACAACAGACGGCATGATATTTCCAAAGAATATAGTGGGCTTTATTAGCACGGATTTCACTCCCTGACTGACGGCTTTGTTCAGATTCCAGCCCCCCTTCTTCTTATTAATCCATGCTACTGTATGTAAATGTTATTCCTCTCTCTCTCCATAAGGGAGGAAACCAGCGATTTGTAATAAATGCTTATGAACGCCTGAGGCTGCACTTAAACTTTAAAACATCTATTATTAAGTTGCAAAAAAGAGAAAAGAAAAAAGGACAAACCCCCAGTCATAATGACCAAATGTGACCTCTGAGGAATTTAAAATGGGGCTTGGCTGTTCTGCATGAAAAACTATATATATATATATATATATATATATATGAAAGAGAGAGAGAACACATACACATATACACAATTTAGAATTGTGAGCAATTTGATTTTAACAGCTTCATTCTAGTTCTTCAAATGTTTTTCCAAAAAAACTCATAACGTTTTTATGATATGGTATAGATAAGGGGATAGAAAGATAGATGATAGATAGATGAAAAAAAATTGATTAGAACATTATCATGGTTTTTATGATCTGGTATCAGATAGATAGATAGATAGATAGACAGATAGATGAAAGTCATGATTACAAAAAGAGTCATTTTGGCACAATTGTGGATGTTCACTAGCTGATTCTTCCACAGTCACGGATAGGTAAGGCTTCAAACATTAGAAGGAAAAGCCCCCTTTAAAAAAAAAAAAGCTTTCCAATTTGACTCGCTATAGAGCTTTCAGGTGTTTTGACAGTTGGCAGTCCAAAGTGGCTGGCTCTCATAATTATTTTATTAATGTGACAAGAAGCCCTACAGATTTCCTGTGTAGCCAAGATGCATTTGTCCCAGAAATAATTAAAACTGCCAGCCCTAGAGCAGCAACAAGGCAAGAGAGAGCGTAGGGGAGAAAACACTTCTGGCAAATAATTGTTAAGAAATGCATCTGTTGTACAGAAGCCAAATATTTGCTCCTCTACTGCTTCTGTCCTCCCCCCCTCACAGCATTTTTGTGCTATTGTTGAGAGACACCAGCAATATTTTTCGACCTCAAAGATAAAAGACACATTTTGTAAATTCCTTCCAAACAGATGAATCCACTGTGTTGTATGTTGGATGCAATATTTCTCATAAGGTAGAGTTTTACCGTGGCTATTCCATCAGTTATTTTCTCTCCCCCCAGCTTCACCACTTCAATGTGAAACTTTCCCATTTGTTTTCCACCTTTTGCTTTCCCATCCTTTCTGTGTTTAAGTGTTAAAATGTATACAATTCTGCGTTCATGAATCACTCCTGGTATTATCTCAGCAAAGAACTGGACAACAATACACGAATATGGTTTCTGAATGGCTGTGTGCTAATAAATGCAAAAAGGGGGAAAGAAGGAGGAGGAGAGAATGAAGATAAGTATAGAAAGCTCCAAATGTTTGACAAAATGTCACAAAGGATTGTATTTGTATGTAGTACCACGGGCAGGACATAATGATTAGTGTGCCGCAAGTCTTTTACCAGCGGTACTTCTAGCTCATTCTGATAACGCAGCAGCTCATAGCTTTGAATATTGTATATGTACTTTGAACATATCTGTGACTTGCTGTGCTGTCATTCGCTTGAAAAATGAAGCTTCGATGAATGACAATCCTGCTCTAATTTTTTTCTGTCTCTTTAAAGAAGACAACGTCGCCAAATAATTATTATCATGCTAATAACATTTGTATCCTTTTGTATATAATTCCGATCTGCCCATCTGAGCATGAAATGGGGGTTGAAATCTCAGGGAAAAAAGGGGGCTACAACCTATTTAGTAAATCATTTCTCCTTTTGAATTTCTCCTTGTTCAGAATTGTTCTAAGCGGCATGGCTATGCCGAATCTGCAGTCCTCGCCCGTTAACCTTTCTGGAACAATTTAAGATTATTTTATCCCAGAAAGTTAAGAAAGGTGTAATTTCCCTTTTATTGTAAGAAGTGGTGTTACATAACTTCTACACTTGAATTTTATGAAATTATGTGACTTGCTTTAGCATAAATGATTTGTAAACACTTTGTTTCAAATTAGATCATCTTTAGATCCCAGATAGTTTTTAAAAGACACTTATAATGTTCTTTATTAGTACCTTTCTCTGCTGCTCTCAGCCCCATTGTAATTTCTCTGTAATTTTATTTTGGGAATAGGACTTATATCATTCATATTTAATTGAGAGCTGAATAAATGGATTATCTTTTTCATTCTCCTTCCTTCCTTCCTTCCTTCCTTCCTTCCTTCCTTCCTTCCTTCCTTCTTTCCTTCCTTCCTTCCTTCCTTCCTTCCTTCCTTCCTTCCTCATTATCTTTGCTTTCTTTTGCAAGAATGGGCCCATGTTGTTGTTACTGGCAGACAGTTATGTTCATTGCTTGAACATAAAAGGTGCTGCCGCAAATGTAGGGATGTGCCCATTTGCATGACGTGATTTATAAGGTTATTGGGAAACACCTCCATTTATCAATTACATGAGTGCACAAAGCTGTTCATGAGCAAATCAAGCAATATTTTCTAGCAAGGAAATATCTAAATCAGGAGCGAAGGGTGGTGGTAGCAGCGGGGGGAACAAATATCTGGTTGCGTATTGTGCATTCCGCCACTAGCATTTGGTTTCTGTTAGATACTTACTGCTGGTTATTAGGGTTTCAGAACTGCAGAGTGGAAGCTTTTATTTTTTAAAAACAAGAAACATTGCATGTAGGTTTTAACAGTGATTCATCAACAAATGTATGAGGAGGTATCATAAAGTAATCATTATTACCTGGAAGTTATTATGATATATTGATGAAATTTTGTCGGTGTCATCTTTGGTCCCTAAGTGCATGATGTTGATAAAATAGGCTCATTCTGTCCTTTATTTTTGTTACAGTTTGTGCCAGAAGTGACTAAAGTGTAAGATGGAGAAGTATGAGCAGGTATCGCAATAATAATAATTATCACCTGGAAGTTGTTATGGTATATTGATGAAATTTTGTCAGTGTGATCATCACCAAGTGACTTTTTCTTTTCCCAATAATGAAAAATCTGTTGCAGGGTTGCCAATTTGACAGCACAAATGACATCATTCATGAAGTGGAAGAGTGGTTTAAGGTGCAACCTGCAGAATTCTATAATAATGGTATTCAGAGGGTCAAGAAGTGCTGGAAAAAAATTGTAAATCTGGATGGCGACTATGTAGAGATAAGTTAAGAACTACAAATCAAAATGAACTTTATGTCATTTTTTTAAAAGTTGATAATTAAAACTTTACAATATCCCCTCATATATGCATAGAAATGGATCCCTCTCTCACATACAAATACACTTTGTGTGTGTGTGTGTGTGTGTGTGTGTGTGTGGGAGGTCATGCCAGTTCTCAGAACACAAAGACACAAAATAGGCTGCTAAAACTGGGAAGTCTGTTTCAATTCTAACCAGATATTACCTGGTCCATGGGTGAGAGGAATTCTAGTTTGTAGATCACTATCTGGAATGATGGAGACCTATGGGAAGCCCCCCGAGTTCATATTTGACTGTCTCAAAGGGATGTAGTGGATATTATATGATCCAACATGTATTCTTACTAACTGTTTTTCAAGACAGTGGGAACACAGGAAAAGAAAGCATGTTCATTGGAGACCAGGGGAAGAGAAGGAGAGATATGTCATCTCCCACCTACATAAATTCTCTCCTCCAAATGTTTCCTCACTTCAAGGTACTTCTTAACATAACTGAGCTCACCTTTGGTTCCAGAACCCAGATTAAGGGGGAAGGAGTAATTTAAAATTGTTCCAAAGTGTCTGCTGCCATTCTTAGCTCAAAAGAAAGATCCCAAAATGCACATAAAATGCATTTAGAAATACCTCCTTTCCATTTGGAAACAAGTATATAGAGAGGGAAATCATTCAAAAGATGCATCCATATATGCTTTTAGATGTTGTCTTTATGGGTTTGGTGATGTGGGCTGCATAAATCAAACAGAACTGGTTTGTCTTGCAGGTACCACAAGATGCTTTGTTGTTGCTGTTATTCTGATAGAATAGACTAACCAACTATTTTCCCTCTGGAAAATTTTGACTTGCTTTTCTGCAGCTGTTATTATTATAAAATGTAATGCAAGACCAAAGCAAGACCAAAGCTAATGCAAGACCAAAGTAATGCAGAGATAAATGCATCCAAAGCTTTCACGGATTGGAATAGGAGCAGCAGTCAGGTCAGCTATCTCAGGAGCAGGGCATCAACCCTTGGCTTTACCATTGCCCCTCCCAAAGCTACTCCAAATTGAAAATCCCAGTGCTAGATTTTACCCCTTGAGGAGTTTGGCATCCAAACAGTTCCCATTCAGCTTGGAGCAGCTGAAGGAGGAATAATAGTAAATTCAAGAGCAGATCTCAGGACCTGGCTCCTGTTGTCCAGGCTGCAGGATAAAGGGAGGAATTTCAGGCTGAGCGCATTGGCTTGAAAATACATGACCCCTCCCCATGTCAGTTTTTACCCCCACTGCTGAAGTCTGCATTGGTAAAGCTGCTATAGATTCTCCAGAAATTTCCTCCTCCCCCCCCCCCATCTTATTTGTTAGAATATGTGATTGGTTGGATGGTTGGTTTGCACGATGTACCTTCAGCAAACATTGCTGATGCTGTATAAATATGTTTAAAGACATTACCAGGCCCAGCCCTTGTAGCAGTATCAAGTCTCAGGTTTGAGCTACGAAATCTCAGGGGCTGGGATATGCCTGCCCTGGCAAATCTATCTACTAGGTGTGTTTGGATTGGAGGTAGGGGTGTAGTTCATCACTAATGCTCTTCTTGAAGGAAACAACAAGCAGTTTTAGAAATATTCTTCCCATTGCGAGAAAAACTGAAAACCATGCAGTTCTCAAGGCCTACTTGCAACGTGGGATTTTTTTTTAAATGCAAAACATGCTCGTGATTGTTTAGCACAGAAAACAGCATGTTTTGCACAGGAAACATTATTTTCTGTGTGTAAAATAATATTTCTATGCTACACAGAAAATGCTGTTTTCAGTCCAAATCAACCAATCTGAATTTTGTATGGGATACCTCAATTGCAACATTTTCTGTGTAGGAAACATCTTTTTCTGTATATAAAATAGCATAGTCATATTATTTTCAGCACATAAAATATATTTTCCTGTGCAGAAAATGTTATCTTCAGTTCTACAACCACGTGGAAATTTTGCATAGAATAAATACCGAACATCAGTCCATGATTCTTCTTGTAAGCATTTCTTGATATTCAAAAAGCATTTTTCATATAAATTCAAAAATTATTTCCATATCTAATTGGAAGTAAATTGACCTGTCCATTTTTAGATGCTGAGGGAGAGAATCAAGAAGCTGCAGGTCCTACTCCAGGCTGCATTAACATTATGAGACAAATCCAGAATCAGGAACATCTTCATACCATTTATGTTCTGTTATATTCCACTTTGCTGCAAGAGCTGATATGCATGAGATCCTCAAGAGGTCCCTGTTCCACTCCCAAACTGAACCTAGTTCTGTTTAGATGCAGCAAAGTCTAGTGAGGGAACAATCTGTCAGTTTTGCTTTCTACCACCCTTTTTTCTTTTTTAAAAAATGCCAAATTCTTTAAAGATTTATCTGCAGTCTCCATTTACATCATTGCTACCAATTTAAAGATCATGACTCCTTTGTTTGTATTTCTTGGATCTGTAATTGAATTATGTACTTTAAATAAAGCTATCCTAGGAAGAAAGGGAGCAAAGATTAAGGGGCTCTGCAGACAGGCCATTTGCGGCATCCTTGAGGCAGGGATGGGGAGGGACAGCTGCACGCCAGCTGCCACAACCCCTCCTCGAGGATGTCCTGATGCCATGCACCATTACGCATGGTGCGCGGCATCAGAATGTCCTCCCGCACAGCATTTTGATGCACTGCGCGTGGCGGCTCTTGGGATATCCTTTTTGCCGGCTCTGAAAGGAGCGGCATTTTGCCGCCCTTTTCTGGGCCAGCAAAAGGGAGGATTGGAGCCGAGGCATGGGGCAGCCTCGGCCCCAATTCTTCGCTTCCCAAGGCAGCCCAGGTCCACCCATCTGATCCCCCCTAAATCAGTTTAACTCCGTAGTGCACACAGAAACTCAGAATATCTTGCATACTGTAGTTCAAAGGAAAGGGCTACAGCTGTCTAGCAAGGCAGTCTAAGGGGGGTTGCAGACTGTCAAAAATAGTGTGAATTCAGTCCACTTTTAGGGTTAGGGTTAGTGCTAGGGAATCATGGGAATTGTTATTTTTCTGAGACATTGAACCTTCTTTGTCAGAGAACTCTAGTGCCACAATAAAATACAGTCCCCAAAATTCCCTAACCTTAACCCTAACCCTAAAAGTGGACTGAATTCACACTATTTCTGACAGTCTGCAATCCCCCTAAGTAACTTTGTTGTTGTTGTTAACTGCCCTCACATCAACCCCGACTCATGGCAACCCTGTGTATGAGACATCTCCAAGATCTCCTATCCTTCACTGTTCTGCTTAAAAGATCCTCCACATTCAAGCCTGTGAGTTTCCTGATTGAGTCTATCCATCTGGTGTGTGGTCTTCCTCTCTTTTTATTACTGTCTACCTTTCCAAGAATTATTGTCTTTCTAATGAGTCATGCTTTGTCATGTTGAAGCCAAGGTATTGGCATGTTGTGGCCAATAGCCCCAATTTGATCATCTTGGCTTCCAAGGATATTTCAGGCTTGATCTGTTCAAAGACCCATTTGTCTTTTTAGCTGTCCATGGTATCTTCAGGACTCTTCATCAATACCACAAGTCAAATGAATTGATATTATTCTTATTGGTTTTCTTCTCTGTCCAGCTTTCACATCCGTACATGATGATTAAAATGGCTTGGACAATTCTAACTTTAGTGTTTATTTGTGTATTTTTACTCTTTAGGATCTTGTCTAGTGTTCAATTATGAATAACAAACTGGAAATCTGAGGATTCCTTGTTATGGAACCATGGCAGTTATAGAAGCATAAAAGTCATAATGATGTGGTCAAGGCACATTTTTATGAAGAAGTATGTAAATTTTGGATTTTTTAAAATTAAAAAAAATCAAACAAAGCATGCTTCTCTCATGACATATACCTCCAGATCAATTTGGGCATTGGCCTTCATAATGTCTCATTTAAGGGATATTCAGACCCAGATCAGGCATTCAGGGCCTAAACAGACCAGCAGGAAGGGGTGGCTTGAAGGACACATGTCACAGTCTCAAAGGCACCCTTCGTCACTGACCCAAATAGAAGCAGAAAAGATCTGCTCCTATGTGGGTCAGTTTAGGGCTGTGTTAGGCAGCCCCAGCACAACTTCAGGCCCTCCAGCAGCATATGGCATCAAAATGCCATGCCCCTGGAGTGGCTTGAAGCTGCTCCCATCTGATTGGCTAGGTGGCTTCCATGCATCATTGTCAAAACCCCACACCCCCAAGCCACCTAAAAGCTGGCTTTTCCAGCTGGTCTATTCTGTCCCTCAGTTGACATATCACCTGCAGGTCTATACTGTTATTCTATACCTAATTACAGGTGCGCCCAGTGGCATGAATCCATACATGTATTGCAGCGTATGAGCAAAGGAAGGTTATCCTGTTTAAATGTTTGAAGGGATGTCATATTGAAGATGAAGCAAAGTTGTTTTCTGCTGCTCTAGAGATTAGGACACAGGGCAATGGATACAAACTACAGGAAAAGAGATTTCACCTTATCATTAAGTATATTTTCCTGACAGTGAGAGCTGTTTGACAGTGGAGCACTCTCCCTTGAAGTGTGGTAGAGTATCCTTCTCTGGAGGTTTTTAAAAGAGGCTGGATGGCCATCTGTCGGGGGTGCTTTGATTCTGTGTCCTGCATGGCAGGGGGTTGGACTAGATGGCCCTTGGGATCTCTTCCAACTCTATGATTCTATGATCTTCATGTACATTAAGGTTTTTAGAGAAAAAAAAACTTTCAATGTGACTCCGGGTAAATATACCTCTTTCAAGAACAGGACCTGGAACAATGGATACAAGCTGCAGGAAAAGAGATTCCACCTCAACATTAGGAGGAACTTCCTGACAGTAAGGGCTGTTTGACAGTGGAACACACTCTCTCAGAAAGTGGTGGAGTCTCCTTCTTTGGAGGTCTTTAAACAGAGGCTGGATGGCCATCTGTTGGGTATGTTTTGATTTTTAGTTCCTGTATGGCAGAGGGTTGGACTGGATGGCCCTTGTGGTCTCTTCCAACTCTATGATTCTATGATTCTACATACATTATAAGCAAGGAAGAACAAAACTGTCCTCAGTTGCTTGGGATCCTAAGGTAAGCAATGAAGATGGAAAAGGTGTTCCAAATCTGTGATGCCACCACCCAAAAGACCCCCCCCCTCCCAGTTTCCACCTTCTTAGTCCAGGACGATGAGGGTGGCTGGGTTTAGTAGAGCCTAAAGAAGAGACAATTTCCATGGGAACAAGCCATCCTTTCTGCATTGCTTCTGAGATTTGTGGCTGTGTTTTGCCCTGCCCTGTGCTCTCTGTCTTCTGTTGGGTCTGTGGCATGTCAGACTAGTCAAACATGTTGTTGAAATGAAACCAAAAAGAAAAAAGAAAAAAAGTGCCATGGCCCTGAGTGAGTTGCAGATGTTAATTTCATTCCTTTGTACATCACTCCCTACATTCTTTACTGCTGAATGTATTCATGAGCCTCAGTCTGAACACATTCCCCCTTTCTCTCTCTTATCTAGCTACTGTCTTTTGCTAGTGAGACACAGCTGTCATAATAAAGTGCAAAACTACAATTGCTCAGGTAGGTTTGGGATGAAAGAGAGGAGTTGACTCACTCCTTATATATGCAGTTATGGGCTGGTACTGGGGAAAAATTTCTCTACTCCCATAATTATACAGACCTACTTAATTCCACAGTTTCACATTCAGCCTTCCTTTGAAATGCACTCCTTCTTTCTAGCATGGCAGATAGTGAGACATTGCAAATTTTTCATACCTAGAACACATCTTGCTGTGTTTGCATTCTCTTGGTCACTCATCCTCCCCCTTTCCTTTGGATGCCTAATGTGTCTTTTTAAATGCTCAGCTCAAGTTTGAAGTTACTGCAATGCTAGAAATTTAGGAGCCGAAGAACAATTTCATAGAGGGAGCAGAATTCTCATTAAGGGTGTGTGTGTGTCAATGCTCTCATTTTGCCCCCCTCCATAGCTAGGAATTTGACCAGGGAAATCCCAAATCTGAATCTCATCTCAGGTATGAACTCAATCCCTTGCTTTAGACCACTCAGTTTTCTTTCAGCCTCAACTTTCTGACTTATGTATAAAGATAATAGTGGGAATCCTCTATCATGTGTATGCTACCTAACCTTATACATACTTTGCTAGATAGCAGATAGGAAACGCAGTTAGTGAATTGTGATGAAACATAACAAGACACTGGCTAGAGTGTATCCTGACATTCATTGGGCTGTACCAATGTGCATCACTGTTCCCTAGCTTTTGTTCCAATGTATAATGGGAATGATGCACATCAGCCGCATTGTGTGTCAGTTACTGTGGTTTGAGTGTTGGACTACAGTTCTGGAGACCAGGGTTCGATTCCCAGCTTGGCCATGAAACCCACAGGGTAATCACTTTCTCAGCTTCAGAGGAAGGCAATGGCAAATCTCCTCTGCACAAATCTTTCTAAGAAAACCCATGACAGATTTGCCTAAGGGTTGCAATAAGTTGGAAACAACATGAAGGCAAACAACAGCAACAAAAACCACTTTGCTGGCTCCCCTAAGGTAAAGGTAAAGGTATTCCCCATTGACGAGGTTGTCAAGTTGTGTTCAGCCATAGGGGTGGTGCTCATCTCTGTTACTAAGCCAAAGAGCTAGCATTGTCAGAGACTACTCTGTGATCATGTGGCCAGTATGATTGCTCAGAACGCTGTTTACCTTCCTACCAAAGTGGTAGCTATTTATCTACTTGCATTTGCATGCTTTCAAACTGCTCCCCTACATAGTAACATAGCAGCAACCCTTTATTGGATATGTATGTTATGGAACTGTCCAATTCTAATTCCTGCAGACCTAACTTCACTTGCAAAGACATAAGTCTGGTCCATAATACTTGACCTGCCTTAGAGGACTATGGCAGTGATGTGGAAGGGGATAGATGAAATTATTTTCACCCTATCCAACCTCTGTATAATCAGCTGATCCATTAACCATTCTCTGCCTCTTATCATTGTTGCTGCTGTTGTTGTGTGCCTTTAAGTATTTTCTGACTTATGAAGATCCTATTACATACTTTCTTGGTAAGCTATGTTTAGAGGAGGTTTTCCACTGCCTTTCCCTGAGGCTGAGAGTATGTGACTTGCCCAAGGTTACCCAGTCAATTTTCATGGCTGAGCTGGAATCAAACCCTGGTCTCCAGAGTCATAGTCCAACACTCAAACAGCAACAACACACCATCCTCAATTATCTGGAACTGTGCTGCTCTCTCAAAAGACTATGTCTGTAGATTAGAATTACTGTACCATGATGACTAGCAATTCTGATTAAGGAGTAAAGATGCCAATAGCTAAATAAACAAACCAAGGCTTATTTTAAAAATTCTATTACTGATAGGAAAGTTCTCAAGGTGTGCTAAACTAACATTGGACTGAGGGGCATCTACATTGTAGAAATAATGCAGTTTGACAAACCTTTTGGTGCTGTAGCTCCATCCTATGGAATCTGGGATTTGTAGTTGTACAAAGTCTTTAGTCTTTTCTGCCAGAGTGCTGGCAGTTAAAGTGGTGATAAACTGCATTATTTCTACAATGTAGATGCATTCTGTGCTAGTTTCACTTTTGATAGAAGTGAGAGAAGAAGGGGAAGAGAAGAGAAGAAGTGAAAAAAATTCTTAAGAGTATCAGTTTACTCCTCAGAGAAATTAAAACAGGCAGAGAAGAGATGGGGAAACCTTGGAACACTGGAACCTACTTATCCCTATCGTTACTGCTCTTTCTAAGATTTCTTTAAATCTTTAAGTGCTGAACATGGACACTTCCCCAACACACAGCATATTTGTTTCATGCCACCTCTTTGAATTCCTTTGAACATTCCCCCTCTGAAGACCAGCTTTTTCTGCTGCTCCAGAGACTAGGAACCGGAACAATGGGTGCAAGCTCCAGGAAAAGAGATTCCACCTCAACATTAGGAGGAACTTCCTGACAGTAAGGGCTGTTTGACAGTGGAACACACTCCCTCAGAAAGTGGTGGAGTCTCCTTCCTTGGAGGTCTTTAAGCAGAGGCTGGATGGCCATTTGTCGGGGATGCTTTGATTCTGAGTTCCTGCATGGCAGGGGGTTGGACTGGATGGCCCTTGTGGTCTCTTCCAACTCTATGATTCTATGATTCATGAAACCCTTGGAAGCATCACATAATTCCTATGGCCTACTATGGGTCACTGACTGGAATCCTGCTAATGGCTTACACATGCACAAGTTCCCCTCTAGAAGTAGTTGGACATTTTTATCCAGTGCAGAACATCCACATTCAGTTATGTCAATATCAAGACCCAAAATCCAAATAAAGCCACAAGCATAAGAGCCCAGAAAAATAGGTAGAATGAAGCATAGTCAACAACAAGAACTCACTGGTGATGGGAAATTTATAGCCACCTGACTTTGAGATTCTAGGTAGTTAATTGCTCAGTATTTCCTATTTAAGCTGCTTCAAGAGGCATTGTCCCCATTTGATGGTGCTCTTAATCCCATCAAAGCACCATCAATTATGAAGGTGTCTCTTTGGTGTCCATGCATTTGACTGAATTGGAGATCCATCTTGCAGCTGTTCCTCATTAACTATACATACCTCTAGCTGTTTTGATCTGGGGATGAATTCAGTGGTATTTCTAGGTCTGAGTCCTCTTTGTTCCATTCCTTAGATTCCATAGTATGAGTTATAACAAGATGTATCCTGACTATTGCCACTATTTACATACTTTTATACAATTTTAAATAAATGATGTTTTAGTTGATAACTCTGGTGTGTGTTTTTAAAACTCCCTCTCCCCTCAGTCATTAGCTGTGGCTTGTTTTAATTTAATTGTAATCTGCCTGGGATCCTGTGTTGGGAGAAAAATGGGATAATAAATAAATTGAATTGAATTTGATTGAATTGTGTTATATGTCTGGTTTGTTTTTGCTCCTCTACTTCATCTACAGGGAGAGACTGGTAAGAAATAAGTATTTACTGATATTCTACATTGGCTACTTAGGGCCAAAACAGATGGCTGTAAAAGGGCAGCATGAAACTGCCCCTTTGAGCACCAGGTTGGGGCTGCAGCAACTGCATGCCACATCCCCAACCTGGCTGTTTGCAGCTCCAAAAGAAGTGGCAGAAAGCTGCTCCTTTTTGAGCTGGAAAAAGGGTGGCTTTTCTGCTGCAGTGGAGGCTTTTCTCCACTCCTGCGGCATGCGGTGTCTAAATGCTGTACCGCATTTAGTGCTTCAATGCTGCCCGCTGTCTGGTTGGGTGGGCAGTGTGATGCCAGTTTGGGGTCATCATCGTAGCATGCGTCATCTGAAGGCCATGCCCCCAAGTGGGTGTATTGTGCCAGACTGCTTTGCCTCTTTGTTACCTTTGTGTAACTAGATAATGCCTCCTGTCCCAAGCATCCACCAGCTCACCTTATCAGCCAGCAGCTGGACTGTGAAAAGGAGGTCTTTTCAAGTGCCAATTGGGGCAAAAGAAGGATGACATGTCCAAATCTCTCTTGCCAGGGAAACAGACTGTGACATGGACTTGTGAGAAGGGGTCTTAGTTCTGCTTGTTGAAACCTCCTTGTGGCCTGATTGGCAGCTAAACAGACCTCCTTTGCCCTGATCTGGCTGCTGGCTATTAAGGTAGATTGGGAGAGGCATTCGTATAATCCCCCCCGCACTTTGTTACAGCCTCAAAAAACGAGGCTGGTGACTACCTCCCAGAGGGCCTTTTCTGTAGTTGCCCCCAAACTATGGAATGGCCTGCTGGAGGAGATCCGTCAATTGACATCACTTGACAGCTTTAAAAAGGCTGTCAAGACGGATCTCTTCCGGCAGGCCTTCCCGGAATGACTACCGGCTCAGGTTCCGGAGATGTTCCCCCCTTCTATGCCTTGGCCTTTTTTCTTTGTGACCCAGTATTTATACTTTGCTGCCAGCACTTTTTTTTCTTGTTATTTAATATGTTTTGATTCTATATGGAGGTATTTACCTCTTCTGTATGCTGTTTTAACTTCTGTTTGGTTTAATAATTTTTTAAGGGGGGGGGTAATTGCTCTTAACTATTGTATGATGATTTTATGATGTAAGCCGCCCCGATTGACCTCAGAGGGGTGGGATATCAAATAAAAAGTATTATTATTATTATTATTATTATTATTATCATCATCATCATCATCCTAGAGATGATGAGAAACTTGAAATGGTCAAAGAGTACCCATACCTTCAATCAAACATTGATCAGAACAGAGACTGCAGTCAAGAAATCAGAAGACAAAGAATGGGAAGGGCAGCTAAGAAGAGACTAGGCAAGATCCCAAAGTGCAAAAATATAATACTAAACACTAAAGTTAGCATCATCCAAGCCATTTTATTGCCCATCACCATGTATGGATGGGAGAGCTGGACAGTGAAGAAATCTGATAGATAGAAAGAAAATCAACTCATTTGAGTTGTGGTGCTAGAGAAGAGTGCTAAGGATACTATGGATGGCCAAAAAGACAAACAAATGGGTCCTAGAACAGATCAAGCTTGAGCTCTCCTTGGAAGTCAAGATGGTTAAATTGAGGCTGCCATATTTTGGCCACATCATGAAAAGCCATGACCCATTAGAAAAGGCAGTAATGCTAAGAAAGGTGAAAAGCAATAGAAAGAGAGGAAGACTGTGTGCCAGATGGTTATACTCAATCAGGGAGACCATGGGCCTGAACCTGCAGAACTTGAGCAGAGTGGTTGAGGATAGGGGATCTTGGAGATGTCTCATCCACAGGGTTACCATGATTTGAGGTCAACCTCTAGGACAGGGGTAGGCAACCTTTCTCCTTTAAGGGCTGAGGGACTTCAGCTCCCAGAATCCCAGGAGCTATTGGCCAACATGGCTGAGGCTTCTGGGAGCTGAAGTCCCTTGGCCCTTAAAGGGGAAAGGTTACCTACCCCTGTTCTAGGAATTAACAAAATGTTAGGCTGCACAGTCTTACTGAATACACAGATACAATAATACGCAATACCTTTATTGGCCCAGCCAAAATGCACAACATATGCACTGCAAGCTGTCAAAGCTCCACTGGCTCCTTCATCAGGAAAAGATGTTTAAAATATAGGAAAAAGAAAAATATGACAATGTTAGAGTTACAGGCCTACATTTTGTCAAGATGGTATTGTTGTTGTTCTGAGTTAAAATAGTATAAATGGATATCCATGTAAGGAAGGCCACTCCTCTTTTTTGGCCATGTGGGCTCTGGGAGACAGTATGCAGTCCTCAAATCCAGAAAGCATATGGGTACTAAAATAACATCTGAAATCCACAAAACAGTGATACTTGTATTTTTTTTTGTTTTTGTTGCTTTTTTGTATTTTGGATGTGATGGTACTTTGCTATATGGCCAACATGTCTACTGCTGGATATCTTTTCTGAATATAGAACAGTTACAGAACCATAACTAAAAAAAAGAGTTAGTTTTTCTAAGCTTATTCCTGCTTATCCTTGCTTTGAATTGTACTTTCATAGCCTCACTGTTTATTTCTAAAGGCAAGAGAAGGCAAAAAGAAGAAGATATAGCACTCAGCACATAAAATAGTATGGGTGGGGGCAGTTTTGTGAATTAAAATCTTACACCCTTTCCTGTCTTATTGCCAGTCCATCACACTACCCAAGATGCTCAAGGAAGAGTCATTTCTAGGTTGGTTAGAGTTTATTCCCTCATGTCTTCAGTTGGAGCCAACTTTCCTCTGGGTTAATTCAACATTTAGTGATGCTGGAAACACCAAAGAGCAAAGCTGCTCCCCCTCCCAAAGTGTGGATGTGTGGAGAGGTGTGAAAAATTATTTGGTTTTGTTGTCTTTTTAAGCAATGCAGTCCTTTGAGTGTCCTACAAAAAGGGGAGATGGTTTGGCTATCAGTTGTTCTGTGCTAAGCTGCTGATAATAAGAAGAAAAGAAGAGTATTGCAAACCTGAAATAGAATAATTTTGCTCCTCCTTCTGTTTCCAGTGTTGGTCCTTAACAGTCTGATTATTATGTTTTCCACAGAAGGATGCTTAATAATAAAATGAAATAAGGAGATGAAATTGCATGGCAACCTTTAAAAACATTTCAACAGTTCTTCAAGTTTATTCAAAATCAGATTGCCTGAGTGAAGGGGATACAACTTTAACAGAAAGTGGATACTGCAGAAATACACAGAATTTTTGGGATGCCCAGTGATTTCTCTGAGTCCATTTTCCATCTGTTCTCATTCATGCTTTCATACACAATAATCCACCTTCCTGTTTCACACCCTGTTCACATGTATCTCCTTGCAGCACACTATGCATCCACAATGCTCAAAGCAGCATTGTAAGGTATCACCAGAAGCAGAAAGTTGTACAGATATTGATTTTGTTGCTGCTGTTACAAGCCTTCAAGTCAACATTTTGCAAAGCAACAGTGTAAAACCCTCATTTCTTGTGTGTGAAGTTCCAATATTTTGTGTAGGAAACAGTGTATCTTTAGGAAATGCATTGTTTTTTGCATAAAACCAACATTTTAGTCTGAACTGTAAAGAAACTAGTCAAGGTGATAAATCCTATTCCCAAAATAGGATCAGCACTGTGGACAGCTCTTTTTAAGTTGCAGCCTGAAATTCATAATGGAGTCACTGCCACATTGACATCAAAACTATTAGCCACTGCAGCAGAACAGGACTCTCAAATGAAAGAAATGAACTAGCAATGCTGCGCTTTCAGGTGAAGGAGAGTCATACCTTTTCTTTATTACTGACCTTTTGAGCTGTGGTTAAAAGTCAGTTTGTTATATAACTGGTTTGAGACAAGGGCAAAGCAATCCTTCAAACCATGGAGAAATAAAGTGGATTTGCACACCCTAAACCTGCCAAACAAATTTAGACATACTCTTTTTCTCTTTGCTCCTATCTTTGCGGCAGAAGCAAGGTTCTTCTGGGGTGGAGGGAACTCAGTACACGAATACAAGTTGATACCCATATCACAATTGTACAGTACAATGATCTGCAGGTAGAGTTATGGCTTAATTGTGCTACACAGTTAATGGTGTTGAATGCAACATTTGCAACTGAAGAAAGACACCAAATGTGGAACTAAATGTCCATGCTCATACATGTGCAATACACAATGTGCATCCATATGCTATGCACAATATAGATCCATTTTGGGTATCTCATTTGGATTCCCATTTTGAGAGAAAGGTGGGATATAAATCCCATAATTAAATAAATAAATAAATAAATATCCATGTTCAATGGCACCACACATTGCATGCAATTCAAAAGCTTCAACTGAATGGGGACATTCAGCAGTACCTTTAGTGTACAACTTGATTCACTAGGATAGTTGAAATGACCAAATGCTTTCATTTGGAAACTTATGCATGTATAAGATACCAGGAGGATATTGAATATAATAATTAATTTTAATGAGAATGCTAAATACAGATATAGAGGGGCAGAACTACTATGTGGTCAAAAGAAGAAGGCCCACCTACCATGTACATTAGGGTCCTGATCTGGATGAATTCCCTTATGATTACCTTTGAGTACAAAAATATATAGTCTATCTATTCAAAATAATAGCTGAGATCCTATGTTGTGCTTGCATTGTGTAAACCTTCACTTAGGTCATTACGTGGTGGTTACGTTATACCACACTTCTGATAAATAACAACATTGTGCAACTAATCATGTATCTGCCAATGTTCTTGCTATTTTAACTATCACAGTGAATCAAGGGTTACACTGAAGGCACTGATGAATCTGATGAGTATTTATGAACCATCCAAGAATGTGCAATTGCACATTTCATAGTTATACTTGTGGAACTCCACTTACGCACCTGTGAACTAAATACAAACATTACATCATGGTGAAAACTATTCACCTACATGCATAAAGGAATGCATGTGGGGAGCAGAGGAGATAGATATATCACTCTGAGCTCATTAGAGGAAAGGTGAGCTATAAATGTTGTCCAAGATCCTATAGTGGGTTCTTATGTCTCATTCCCATTATGATTTAAAGTGAATTGCTGATTAGATTATATGACTGTCATTCCCACTCGAAACTGGTTCTGATCCTACTGTACTCGGTTTCTATAATGATGAAGCGAGGCAAATGCAAAAACCCGCTGTTTCCTGACACTAGTTTTTTGGTGGTTCTTTTGAAAAGAATAAATTATGAAGTGTGATCAACATGTGGGAATGCCGAATCTGAATGACATCATTTTGGAGGGGAGGCACTAATGACAGAGGGGTGTTTACCATCCCTATATATATGACAGAATATGTGATCCATTGTATTTGCAATTGTTTGCAATTACCCAAGTGGTGCGCCAAGATTGGGCCAACTGCAGCTCAGTGAGTCAAATAGTTGCAAAACTAATGGATCACATATCCTGCCAATTATATATATATATCTGCCCCTCAGCAACCCAGGCTGCTCAAGCACACCATTTCCCCTTTGAGTAGTCTGGATTGGGAATATATATATATATATATATATATATATATATATATATATTCCCAATCCAGACTACTCAAAGGGGAAATGGTCCAGACTACTCAATCCAGACTACTCAAAGGGGAAATATATATATATATATATATATATATATATATATATATATATATATTCCCAATCCAGACTACTCAAAGGGGAAATGGTGTGCTTGAGCAGCCTGGGTTGCTGAGGGGCAGAGGAAGGCTCAGTTGCTAAAGACATCCCACTCAACACCTAGAATGGCCCCATCCTCACTGTGTTGCTGTTTGCGTCATCGATGACGCACAGATGATTGACATGCATTTTGAAGCAGTTCAAACTAGTGGGAACAACAATTGTGCCAAAAAGAAAGTGATTACAAGGGAATAATGAAAAAGAACTACTTTCATAGTGGGAACGATGGACCTTTTGGAACTGATTCATTGATGCGAAGTGAAGGCGAATTGCAAACTGGTTTAAATGTAAGTGGGAATGAGCCCTTAGTTAAGTATGGCCACCATCTGCTGCAAGTGATGGAAGTCTGTTCTCTTGTTGATCGTGGCACAGGAGACTGGCATTTCAATCTCTGGCATGACAATAAGAAGTAGGGTCCCTGCTGCAATTCCTCCTTGTACTGAAGATTGCTAGTGGGAGAGGGATGGAAACATCAGTTTGCTTTGCCCTGATTGACAGAATGGCCATCATTGATTGCAGCAGCTAGTGGCCATTAAGGTAGGATTGGGGGACTTTTTCCATGAACATCAATATGTTGTCTTCATTAATATGAATCAGTTATGAATCTGTAACTCTAGATCAGTGGTTCCCAACCTTTGGTCCTTCATTTGTTTTGGACCTCAGATCTCAGAGGTCCCAGTCAACCTGGCCAACAGTCAGGAATTATGGGAGCTGAAATTCAAAACATCTGGAGGACATAAGTTATTAATTGGTAACTGCAATACAGAATTCCAGCCATAACAAATAAACAAAACCCTTGCATAAAATAAAGTCTAGAATCCATAGCAAATCTAAGATATGGATTAGTTTAATCAGTTTAAGAAGGGACTACCCTAATATGAATTATGGAATTTTTCTTACAGCCAACATAACTATATCTGCTTTTCAATTTTATTTCTAGAAATGTGACACTTTTAAAAAGGAGAAACAAATGAAAGCTGTAATTTTCAGGAATCTGGATAGGTTTACTATTTCTACAATTTCACCAGTTTATACTACTGGTATTGCAGTTATGCAGATGGAAGCTGTCTTTCCATATTTCTCTTTAGAGGATCTGCCACAAACTTTCATGGCTGCCCTGAGCAAGGGATTTTTCAAAAACAAGCTGGCACCCATGTGAGTGATGTCTAATGGTGGTAGGGAATGAGTTTCTGAATAGATTAGTAGATGACGTCATGAAAAAGAGCCTATTTATCACCATAATTTAGTGCAAGATGCAACATACAGACTTGATGGATGCATTTTATGGTTTTCAGCCAATCATAATAATGGATCTATTGACTAGCATTTTAGGTGCCCTTTACTCACCCTTCATGACTAAACAAGAAAAACAAGATGAGGAACTGTTCAGGCTGGGAATAAGATGGAAAGTCTCCAAATGATGCATTTTCCAAACGTCCAGATTCTTTCTCATCTAGTGGGAGTCTGAAACTGGGAAGGT
The DNA here is from genome assembly GCA_026167975.1 of Phrynosoma blainvillii. Taxonomy (NCBI): domain Eukaryota; kingdom Metazoa; phylum Chordata; class Lepidosauria; order Squamata; family Phrynosomatidae; genus Phrynosoma; species Phrynosoma blainvillii. Next base: position 16,962,640 of record JANUYF010000001.1, on the reverse strand, counting down.
ACACTTTTGCCAAAACAAAAAGTAAAATAGACAAAGAGAGAGGGAGGGAGGAACAAGTAAAATAAGACAAAGAAACTAGAGATTTTACTTGGTAAAAGAGCTGATGATTAAGGATTTGACAGGGTCATACAGGTTCCTGATTCAAATTTAATCCATTTATACTCATAAGTAACCCCAATAGAGTGCAATGGCTTTTTGTTGTTGTTGTTAGAATCATAGAATCATAGAGTTGGAAAAGACCACAAGGGCCATCCAGTACAACCCCGTGCCATACAGGAACTCAAAATCAAACCATCCCTGACAGATGGCCATCCAGTCTCTGTTTAAAGACCTCCAAAGAAGGAGACTACACTACACTCCAAGAGAATGTGTTCCACTGTTGAACAGCTCTCACTGTCAGGAAGTTCCTCCTAATGTTGAGGTGGAATCTCTTTTTCTGTAGCTTGCATCTGTTGTTCCGAGTCCTATTCCCTGGAGCAGCAGAAAACAAGCTAGCTCCCTCCTCAATATGACATCCCTTCAAATATTTAAACAGGGCTATCATATCCCCTCTCAACCATCTCTTCTCCAGGTTAAACATACACAGTTCCCTAAGTTGTTCCTCATAGGGTATGGTTTCCAGACCCTTCACCATTTTATTCGCCCTCCTCTGGACACGCTCCAGTTTTTCAACACCCTTTTTGAATTGTGGTGCCCAGAACTGGACACAATATTCCAGGTGGGGCCTGACCAAAGCAGAATACAGTGGCACTATTACTTCCCTTGATCTAGATACTATACTTCTATTAATGCAGCCTAAAATTGCATTGGCCTTTTTGGTTGCGGCATCACACTGTTGACTCATGTTCAATTTGTGGTCTACTAGGACACCTAGATCCCTTTCACATGTAGTCTCATTCAGCCAGGTGTCCCCCCACCTGATATCTATGCATTTCATTTTTTTTGCCCTAAGTGCAGTACTGTACATTTCTCTGTGTTGAAATTCATTTTGTTAGCTTTGGCCCAGCTTTCTAATCCATTAAGGTCATTTTGAATTTCCATCCTGTCTTCTGGGGTATTAGCAATTCCTCCTAATTTGGTGTCATCTGCAAATTTGAGATGCATGCCCCCTATTCCTTCATCGAAATCATTGATAAAGATGTTGAATATCACTGGGCCCAGGACAGAACCCTGTGGCACCCCACTGGTCACTTCTCTCCAGGATGAAGAGTAGCCATTGCTGATCACCCTTTGGGTTCAGTCATAGAATCATAGAATCATAGAATCATAGAATCATAGAGTTGGAAGAGACCACAAGGGCCATCCAGTCCAACCCCCTGCCATGCAGGAACTCCCAATCAAAGCATCCCCAAGTCAGTCAACAAGTTACTAATCCACCTAACAGTTGTATTGTCTAGCTCACATTTTACTATCTTGTTTGCAAGAATATCATGGGGGACCTTGTCAAAAGCCTTACTTCATCAACTAAGCTGGTAATTTTTATCAAAAAGAAAAGAAAAAAAGATCAGATTAGTCTGGCATGACTTGTTTTTGAGAAACCCATGTTGACTTTTAGTGATTATGGCATTCCCTTCTAAATGTTCACAGACTCTCTGTTTAATGATTCTGATATTTTGAAGACTATGCCTTGCAGTATCATTGGTTCCCACATGGACCAAGAGGAAGAGTAATGGTCAGTAGGCTTGATCAGTCTTGTCAGCCTCACTGTCAGATTACAAATTTTTGCCCCAGGGAGATAACACACCTCCTGGGAAATTTCTGGCTTATGGCTACCCTAAGGCAAACCTATCATAGGGTTTTCTTTCTCTCTCTCTCTCTCTCTCTCACTTTCTTTCTTTCTTTCTTTTTTTTTTTTTTTGATGTATAATTTTTATTAAGTTTCTTAGTATATTAAAGAAAATACATATAAGTATGCTAAAAGTGAATGAGCTAATGACAATGGATAATCTAACTATGATGATTAATGGGAAAACTGAACAACAGTATTTTAAGAAATAGGGTTTTCTTGATTAGCATCTTCAGATGAGGTTTGCCTTGGCCATCCTATCGGGCTGAGAGAGTATGATTTGCTCAAGGTCACCAAGTGGGTTTACATGGTTCAGTGGGCATTCAAACCCAGAGTTCTAGTTCAATGCTTAAACTACTAAGCCATGAAAGCAATGGTATTTACTCCTAGATAAATGGGCATAAAGCCACAACTTCAACCAATTGGGAGAAAAGTCACTCATCTCCCATAGATGATGAGGAAAAGGATGAGGATGATGATACCTTTCTCACCAAACTGGAACTCATGCTGTCTTATAATTTAAAAACAAACAAATGGTAGAGTTAAAAATACATTAAAAAATGAAGATTAAATTAAACTAGTCACAATGGTACAATGATTTAAATCTATACTTCAAAAGATAAATGCAACTAGAAAGATTAAAAAAAAACAATTAAAAACAGTTCACTTTTAAAAACAATAGAACTTAAAATGATACAGCCCATTCTTAAAAAAAAATTCTGTTTTAAAAGTTGTCAGAGTAAAATGGTGGTTCTTTGCCCAACAGATGGACAGCAAGAAGGAGACTATTCTGACCTCCCTAGGAAGGATGGTCCAGAGTCTAGGAGCAGCCACCAACCATGCTTGTGATAGTGGTGGGACTGAGAGAAGGTTCACTCTTGAAGATCTCTTGACCTAGGCAGGCTCATGTTGGGAGATACTATCTGCCAGGTAGCTTGGGTAGGAGCCATGTAGGGCTTTAGAGAGATTATGGGGGTGGCTTTATCCTTATTGGAACCCTGTGAGAGAGGTCAGGCTAAGTGACTGGCCCATGATATCTTTCCTGGTTTGATGGAGACTAGAACTGGGATTTCCCAAGTGTCCGTCCAACACTCTAAGCCAGTGGTGGGCAAAGTGACTACTAGGGTAAAAACAAATTAGGAAAAAAATCCATTTTTCCCCCTCCAAAAAAGCCTTCTAGAGAGTCCAAGCTCTACATCACACAGCATTTATAGTAACACACTAGCCTTTTTATGATAATTTAAATAGCAATAGCTATAGTGTTTAAAGTATTTCGAGTACTTCTCATCTTTGACAATGCTGCCTGGAAAAAAATCTTGTTCTGGTATTATTATTATTTTTAAGCTAGAATAAATCACATCACCCTGGGGACTAAAAAAAACCAAACACATGTTACTGCTAATGGATGGAAGTTCATTTTTGCATAAAATTAAGTATTGTTGTGTACACAAACCATGGAACTTTGAAAAGACTGGTTAAAGATGCTTATTGCTTCTTGTTTTGGTTTCCACTAGCTTATGATAATAATAATAATAACGACCCACCAACCTCACATTAGTTCCCACTTTACTTTGGCACCTAAAGCAACCACTTGTCTTAGTTTGCCCTGACGATACATCTACACCATAGAAGTGATACGGTTTAGGACCACTTTAAGTGCTAAAGCTCCATCCCATGGAATCCTGGAATTTTGTCATTTTACAAGAGAACACTAGAGTGCTGTTGCCTCACCAAACTACAAATCCCAGGATTCTGTAGGATGGAGCCATGGCAGTTAGTGGTGTCAAACTGCGTTATTTCTGCAATGTAGATGTAGCCTAAGATTGGCCCTCAGTAAAACCATGATGCCTGGTGGCTTATTCAAGGCTCTAGATTCCCAAAATTGATTTAAAGTTGAGACAGAAGTCCACAGTGGCTTGGCCATCCCACTGATATCATAGCCATTAGTTGCCATTTAATATATCACAACTTTTAAATCTTTAGACATGAATGAACTCCAAACAGCAGTGGACTAATACTGTTCCTCAGTAGACAAGAGTGGCACTTCTTCTCAAATAGCCTCAAAAAGAAATGAATGCCTTGGTGAAGAAGAGGTTTATCTTATGTAAATTCTGAAATTGAATTGCTTCTGAACCCTAATGTATCTTCCAAAGGCAAGGAGGTCCATAACAAGTCTTCATTCTGAACAGGTCTTCATTAAGATGGGGTCATTATCAGGATTCCACCAAAGACTTCAAAGGAGCTGGTGCTACATACCAGACATAGTCCTTCAGCAAATACTTGAACCCAAGGTCATTCAAGATGTTACATGCCAACAGCAATACTGGGAAGTAGCTGAGAAGTGAACTGTGCAGAAGAGAGATAATAGTTGCAACAGTACACTACATTTCATGTTCCTCCACAACCAGCATTCTGGTGGCATTCTTAGAGGGATGATGTTTCTGAAGAATTGTCACAGGCAGCCCTCTACACCAGGGCTATGGTTCAGAGGGCCATTTTTGGTATTTTCTAGTCCTCAGAGTGGTTCCTCAAAGGTATCTGTGGTGACCAGAATTTTGGTTCCAGTGGCTCGAAGTCACTTCTAGTCACAATGTGAAACATAGTTGTGTTGTTTTGCGATGGGGAACCTCTCTGTCCCACAGGCCAAAAGAGGCCATCTCTCTTCACTTTCTATATTCAAGAACTGCTTACTAACAGAGACAATCTAATCATCCTCATCTTCAACAGGAAGAGAGATGTTATGAGGTCACTGTTGTGAAGTTTAGATTGTTTCTTTCCAAGATCAGGAGAGAACTGAAATGCCCTTGCTGGATCAAGTCAAGCATTTTTTCAAGATATCTACCAGCTGAAAACAAAATCTAATCATGTGATGGGGCACATTATAGTGCACAAATGCATATTTCACACTAAATCTGTACCTGAAATCCTGTTGGTCATTCCTACTCAGTGTAGACCTGTTGAATCAACTGTTGAATGGTGCGTGAACACATAAATACATTAAATTATTCAGTTACTCTAATCTGGAGTCACAATTAGGATCGCTAGGTTGGGATCATCTCAGACCCACTAATTTCTAGAAATGGTCCTTAGAGATGTCATAGAAGTACATGGCGGAAGTTTAGTTAACTATGTAAACATACAGACATCCTGGAATTTTTGCAGGTTGCAACAACTTAATTGATGTCAATTAAACTGCAAATTGAAGCAAGCTAAATGACCAGCTGGAAAAGCACTGTTATAAAAACAAAGGAAAGTTACACCACAGACTTGTGGCTGGCAGAGAGCTCATGGCTGGAGATTTGGTGGAAAATTTGCACCCCCACTTCCTGTCTGGGCTTGACCTATGAAATCTGGAGGCTGAAGCCAGTGTCTTGAGATCTGATAACCCTAGAATAGGATTTAGGCCTGTGACTTAGGGTCACCATAAGTTAGAAATGACATAAAGGCACATAACAACAACAACAACAACAACAACCTCTAATGTAAGCTAAGATTGTTCATTCCTTTTCCTAAAACAAATGGATTCTCCTGTTCCTGTGGATATGGAGATGCCATTGGGCTAAGTGAATTGCTTGGATAGAGATTCATCATCTCTATGATGTGGTATAATCTACATCATCAACAAGTGGTACCAATTTCTACAGTATGGTCTTCCCTTTCCTGTTGTAGCACAGCCTATGAACTAGAGAAAGAAAGTGAGAGTTGTTTCCATGTTTTCATAGCCTCCTGAAGGTAATGTTTCATCTTTTACCCCGATCAGGTGATGTTTCATCTGTCACCACGATCGGCACTCCAACCCCTTCCCCAGGTCGTCCTCGGAGCAGCCGGCCCTCCACACATGCTGCGGCGGAAGAGCAATTTAGCGCTCCTTTCAGGGGTGGCGAAGCTGTGCTGTGGGGATACCTTGGCCCCGCAGCTCAGCTTCCTGGGGCGGCCCACGTCCGCCTGTCCTTCAAGCTGCCAAAGATGTGCTGCAAAAGGCGGCAGCGCACCTTCGCTGACTACTCCGCCGCAGCGTGTGCAAATGCTGCAGCGGGAGGTCCTCCTCGGAGTGCCGGAGCACCGGCTGTGCAGAGGGCCGGCTGCTCCGAGGACGACCTGGGGAAGGGGTTGGAGCACCAATTGTGCAGCTGCTCCTCCCCTTCCCTGCCCCCAAGACAGCCCTTTAAGCCATCTGCTCAGGGGGAAGGAGACCCTGCGGAACCATGGGAAAATGCGGGGAAATGCTGCCAAATGCGCATTTGCTTTTCACATTACGGCAAATGCAAAATTATCTTAATTGTTCATTTGCATTTCCTCAAAACAACTGAATTTCAAAAGATCTCCGTTAACACCAGTTTCTGTCCACTTTCTGTCCAGTTTCTGTGCGACGTCGTGTGAAAATACGAGGCACTAGTCCAGTTTCTGTTTGGGTTTTGTGTGGATTAACCAGCAGATTTGCCCCCATGTGATAACGTCCATAGGGCCTTAACCAAAGACAGTGCAGAACTACTAAGAAATGCAACCAGTGGCTGTACTGTAGTAAAGTGTCAAAAGGCTGTGTGTGCCAGTTTCCACAAGCATATCCATTGCACATAACTTTTCATGGATTTTTCATGGATTGCAGAAAGAATGCTTGTCTTCCTTCTTCTAGGGACAGGTCTACACTGGTCAGAGTATTCTGGCCCTCAATTCCCTGCAAATTCACCCCTTATTCACTCTCTTTTGCTGTGAGTTTTCAGCTTTCACAGTGAACAATGGGTGGCTGCCTTCCTACACGGACCCTGTTCATAGCCTGGCACCACTGCTAAGGTCAGAATGAGCCCCCCAGCCATGTTATTGATGCTGGGTACCTTATTCTGAAATCAGAGTGACTTCTGGTTGCAGCAGTGATAGCGGGTGGCTTGCAGGGACTTCAAGTGAAGGTAGCCACCATCATTGTGACAAAGAGAACAGAAGACCCACGGCAAATGTAAGTTATTTAAATGTGGGTTAGAGGGCAAGAAGCCCTGAATCAGGTGAGGGAATCATGAAGATACTCAATTTGGGTTTTTGACCCTGTATCACATAAACAGGAGCAGTGAGCTTAGGGGGAATTGGGGGGAATTTGTCCATGTAGACAAGCCCTATCCCCTAACCCTCTGTAACACACCTTCACTAGCTTTTCATAATGGAGTAACCACTAATCATATCTCTCCATCAATATCTTGAGCCAGAACTGTGGAACCTTTGGATCTCTGGGTGGTTTGGACTACAATTACTACACTGTCTTACAATTGGCCATGGCACCTGAGGATTCTGGGAACTAGAATTAAAAACTTCTGGAAGGACAATGGTTTTCCCATCCTTGGTGAATGCCCTTGTCACTTGCATAGTACTATTAAGAAGAGACCTTTGGTTGATCCAAAAGAATGCTCTGTGATATCAAGAATAAGCCAGACTCTGTCTACATAGTGTGAGAGTCATATTTCCCCTGGCAAAAATACCATATGTCACTTATTCAGCTAATGGAGATGGTGCTTATTTAATTCAGTATAAACTAGGCTCGGAAATGAGTTCAAGCTGAGGAGGATTTGATTTGCAGCCTTAACCTACAATTAATATGTAACTTTTCTAGCAGTCAATTTTTAGGAGATTGCTGTAATTATGTTGTGATTTCCTCCCCACCAAAACTTGGCAGTTATTCCAATGATGTTCTTGTCTAGGTATAAAGTTGTAAATCTGGAAAACCAGTAATGCCATATCGAAGGGAGGGCAGGATTAAACCCTCCATGAGAATATATTTGAATCATCCACTTTTGGTGGAGGGAATATGAAGGCACTGCAAATATCCATTGGGTGGTTTGCAAAGCTCAAGGGATGACCTATGGCATGGGTGGGCAAAGTGGCACCCACAGAATGCATATGGGCCACAGGGGCTTTTTTATGGACCCACCAAGCTCTCGGAGACCTCCACTCCAAGAACAGTGTTTTTTTATTCTGGTTTTGATTTGAGAGTCAGTGTGATGCAGTGATTTGAGTGTTGGACTAGGACTTAGAACAGGGGTAGGCAACCTAACGCCCGGGGGCCGGATGCGGCCCTCCGAGGCCTTCGGACCGGCCCCAGGCCGGTCCTGCAGCCGCCCCCCCACCGCCGCAGCTGCCCACCATGATGATATTGATTATTGTTGTTATTACTTGTTCTTGGGGTTTTCTTGGCAAAATCTCCACAGGGGTTTTGCCATGGCTTTTCTGGGGCTGAAAGAGTGTGCATGTGTGTGTGTGTGTGTGTGTGTGTGTATATATATATATATATATATATATATAATTTTTATTTATTTATTTACCCCCCCCCCCCCAGTTGTCTGAGGGACAGCAACCCAACCCCAAGCTCGAAATGGTTGCCTACCCCTGACTTAGAGGAACAGATTTTTATTCCCTGTTCAGTCATGGAAACTGGTTGGTCTCAGGAAATTCATCCTCTCTCAGCCTCAGAAGAAGGCAATGACAAGCCTCTTCCGAACAAATATTGCTATGAAAACTCCATGATAGATTCACCCTAAGCTGCTTTAACTTCCATGGCTCACTGCTATGGAATTTTGGGATTTGTAGTATGGTAGGAGTGCCAAAGCTTTCTGACAGGGAAGGTTAAATATCATACAAAATTACACATAAGAAGCCCAGGGAAGCTGATTATTAAGGTGTTTATTTTTGTATGTTTTCAATGGTTTTATATTTTTAATCTAGTATTCTTAAGGATTTTACATTTTTGACTTATATTAATACATTTGAGTTGTGCTTCAGAATTGTACTGTTTTATTGCTGTTGTTTTTAAGCATATTTTGTGAGCCACCTTAGGTCCAATTTAGGAGAAAGACATATAAATAAAATAATATAAATATGAATATAATATAACCCAGAATTCCAAAGCATTGAATAATGGCAGTTAAACTGCTGTCAAACTACTTTATTTTTGCAATGTGGCAGCAGCTTTAGGGTCACCATAAGTTGGAAATGACTTGAAAGCACACCAGCACCAGCACCAGCACCAGCACCGCCGCCGCCACTGCGCTACCACCACCACCACCACCACCACCACCACCACCACCAGGATTTGATTAAAAACCATTCTGCGGTGACAAATGCCATTTAAATTACTTCAATGTGGTCTATATGGGTTTGCTTTTGCAAAGTCTTCAGAAACATTACCTTACTGAAGAGCTGCAACCAGAGTACCAACTGGGGGAGGAGCCATACAACTCCCCTACAACAGCAATTCCATTGGCTGCCAATTTTTCCCCAGGCACAATTCAAAGTGCTAGTTATGACCTATGAGTCTTATGTCCATAGTGTCTGAAATATTTTTTCTCCCTATATGAGCTAGACCTTTCTCATTGTCCCATCACCTTCAAAGGCACATCTGGTTGGGATATGAGAGAGTTTTCTTGGTGGTAGCTCCTAGGATCTTGGACTTCCTTCCCAAGAAGGTCCAAATGGCCCCCTCTTTGCTATCTTTCCATTGATAGGCAAAGCTTTTTTTATTATTATTATTCCAACAGGTTCTTTTTACAACTTCTTTATACCAAAGAAGGGCTTTTAAGAGGGTGCTATGTTGTTTTTGTTTTGTTTTTAGCCATCTAAAACATCAGAGACTTATTACATTTCTCATCTCATTAGGAGCCCTGGTGGTGCAGTGGTTAAATGCCTGTACTGCAGCCACTCACTCACAAATCACAAGGTTGTGAGTTCAGTACCAGTCAGGGGCTCAGGCTCCACTCAGCCTTGCATCTTTCCATAGGTCGCTAAAATAAATACCCAGCTTGTTGGGGGCAATTAGCTTACATGTTGTAAACCGCATAGGAGTGCTTAAGTGCACTGATAAGCAGTATAGAAATGTACTTACCATTGCTATTGCTATCTCAGCTGCTAGAGCAGAAATTGTAAGATATTGGAAAACAGGGAATAGCTGGTAGAAGAGAATTTGGCCATTAGAAAAACTCTTATATACCTCCAGACTCTGTAATGAACAAAAAAAAAAAAAAAAAAAAAAAAGGAACACACATTCTACAAGGACTGGTTTGTTTTTATTGATTTAACAACAATACCAAAAAAACCTTTATTGAACCATTTTTAAACACTTTTTATCCCATGAAAATGTATGGATTAAAATTGTTTAAATATTCTGAATAGTTTGATTGTATTTTACTGTTGACCTATGTATGTTTTTAACCATGTTGCACTTTTTTCAAATCATAAGCCATCATCATCATCCATCCCAACCTTGCCCAAATTATTAAAAACCAGCTGGGAGTACCATCTTTAACAATCTGAAGGGATGTCATGTAGCAGATAAAGCAAGTTTGTATTCTGCTTTTCCAAAAGCCAGAACAGAATCCAATGGATTCAAATTAGAAGAAAAGAGATTCCACCTAAACATTAGGATGTACATTTTACCCTGTGAAGGCTCTGAACATAAAGGGTAGACTGGATTGTACTAAGGAATCAGTGTTACAGTACAACCCAATCTGCCTCTTACCTCAGTCTTGGGGATGGATGCCATCTTGGGTCCTGACTTAGGAGAAAGTGGCATATAAATAGAGTAAGTAAGTAAGTAAATAAATAAATAAATAAACCCATCTGCTGGCATATGCTTAGAGCCCTCAGAGGGGTTTGTATGTTGGACTGGGAGATAGGGTCGAATCCCAGCTCGGCTATGGAAACCCATTGGGTGACCTTGGGCAAGTTACATTCTCTCAGCCTCAGAGGATGGCAATGGTAAATCCCCTCTGAAGAAACTTGTCAAGAAAACCCCATGATAGGCTTGCCTTAGGGTTACCATAACTCAGAAGCAATTAGAAGGCTCAAAGGAATCAGTGGACAGTTAATATACTATGCCTGGAAGAGGAGGGAACATGTAACTTCCTCCTAATAGTAAGGCTGTTCCTGGATGAGACTCAGCTGCATAAGCTGTCTTCTGAAGTTTTCAGGTTAAATCCTGAGCTACAAGAACAAACAAACACAATGATAATATTAGTAGAGCAAACTAAGCCATAGTCTATGTTAGCCACAATTTCTTGTTACGTTAGCCATGATTAGCCACAGAATGACCTCCAAGTTACCAACTCAAGTGGTTTGCTTTCCCCATTTCTGCTGTGTTTCGCTCCTGCTCATTGTGTCAGCTTCTGTTTCATACTTGGTTTCTGGGAGAAGGAACCAGAAACAAGTTCATAAGCCACCAACAAACCATGGTTTATAGTGGTGGTCTGGCATCCTGTTAGTCAATTACAATGATATAAGTTAGACTTAAAACCAGGTAACTATTTCCTGTTCACATTTACAAACATGGTAATAATAATAATAATAATAATAATAATAATAATAATAATAAACAGTATAAAATACACAATACAATCAACCCCAATAATCTCCCTCCCTTGAAAAAGCATTAAATCCAATAAAGATTAAAACCATACAGATTAAAACTGGTCAAATGGCCAACAACATTATACAATTATACAAACCACATTATGCAGGCAGCGTTAATCAATGGCAAATGGCAGTATCTTGTACATAGCAACTAAAGAGGTTCCTGGAGGATTCTCCTAAAAGGATTTCCGAGGCCGGGATATCTGTTCTAGGAAGGCCTGCAGGAAGAGATCTTGACAGCCTTTTTAAAGCTGTCTAAGGATGTGAACAGATGGATCTCATCCAGCAGGCCGTTTCATAATCTAGGGGTGATGATGGAAAATGCCCTCTGGAAGGTAGTTGAAAGCCTAGATTTTTGTGGCTGTAGTAAACTCCTCCCAGAGGACCGGAGTGCGCGGGGAGGATTATATGGGAGAAGGCGGTCCTGAAGATAGTTTGGACCCAAGCCATTTAGGACTTTAAAGGTAATAACCAACACCTTGTACTGGGCTCGGAAACTAATAAGCAGCTAGTGGAGGGACTTTAAAACCAGAGTAATGTGGTCCCTCCTAGATGTTCCAGAGACTATTCTGGCTGCCATGTTCTGTACTAATTGCAGTTTCTGGACCAAGCACGAGGGTAGTCCCATGTAAAGCGCATTACAGAAATCTAGATGGGAGGTTACCAGTGCGTGCACAACAGTCTCAAGATCCTTTACTTCCAGAAAAGGGTGCAGCTGACGTATCAGCCGAAGCTGATAACAGGCGCTCCTGACTGTCACATTTACCTGATTCGTCATCAGGAGCGACAAGTCAAGGAGCACCCCCAGACTGCAAACACAGTCCTTGATGGAGAGTGTGACCCCGTCCAGGACCGGAGGTTGCAACCCAATTCTTGATTTGGGGCCGCTACCGTGAGCACCTCCGTTTTGTCTGGATTCAGTCTCAATCTGTTTTTCCTCATTCAGCCATTTACTGCCCGAAGACATTCATTGAGAGAGGAGATGCCATCAGAATTCAAGACCGACGAATGAGACATGGAGAAATAGATTTGGGTGTCATCAGTATACTGATAACACCCAGCTTCATAACTCCGAATGATCTCACCCAGCGGCTTCATATAGATGTTAAATAGCATCAGGGACAGATAGCACCCTGTGGCACACCACAGGTGAGCTCCCTTTTACTGGAGCAGCTGTCCCCGAGCATCACCCTCTGGGATCTGCCCGAGAGGAAGGAATGGAACCACTGGAGTGCAGTGCCTCCAATTCCCAACCCTCTCAGGGGATCCAAGAGGATGCCATGGTCTATCGTGTCAAAAGCCGCTAAGAGGTCTAAGAACACCAACAGGGTCACACTACCCCTGTCGATGCTCAGACGCAGATCATCGGTCAAGGCAACCATGGCAGTCTCAACCACAAAGCCTGTCCTGAAGCCAGTTTGAAATGGGTCTAGATAATCGGTTTCATCCAAGACAGCTTGGAGTTGAAGAGCAACTGCCCTCTCGATAACTTTGCTTAAGAATGACAATAAAGAGACTCGCCTGTAAGTTTTTCATATCCAGGGGGTCCAGGGAAAGTTTTTTCAGAAGGAGCCTAACAGCCGCTTCCTTCAGACAAGATAGAATATATCCTTCCCTGAAGGATCCATTTATGATGTCCGTAAGGAACCTCCTCAATGCATCCTCTCCCGGACGGCCAGCCATGATGGGCAAGGATCGAGAGGGCAGGTTGTTTTCCTCATTCTACCAAGGAGCTTGTCCACGTCATCAGTACTCACAGATTGAAGCTGATCCAGGATAATCTCATCAACGGAGTCGCAGGACACCTCGTCCATTGTTTCTGTTACAATACTGGAGTCTAAGTTGGCTCTTGTCTGAGAGATTTTATCTGTGAAAAAGTTGTTAAATGCATCACAGCAGGCCGTTGTCAGGTTAAGTAAAGGGTCTGTGCAAGGAGTACCTGCGTCAGTTCCCTCACCACCCTAAACAGCTCTGCTGGACGGGATTCTGCAGACGCAATACGTGCAGAGAAGAAGCGTCTCTGCGCTGCACGTATTGCCTCCCAATAAGACCAAAGAAAGTTCCTATGGCGAGTCTTGTCAGATGAGAGTTGGGTTTTTCGCCAGTTGCATTCTAGTCATTGTCCAACCCACTTCATTTTCCTAAGCTCTGATGTATACCATGGCTTACAGTTAGAAGCGGTTTGGCAAGGATGCTTGGGAACGATCGTGTCGATAGCCCTGGTAAGGTCGATATTCCAAGTACTGACCAGAGCTTTGACAGGGTCACCGCATTTCCAACCATTGAACCCTCTAAGGCTTTCTGGAATCCAATTGGATCTATTTGCCTTCGAGGGCAGACCATTCTAATGGGTCCCCCACCCCCCTGGGGGGGGGCGAATAAAGGCTCTTAGTTCCACCTTGACCAGGAAATGATCCATCCATGACAAGGCAGTAGTATTAATCACCTCTGCCCACGGATGTTCCTGTTCAGTACTAAAGACCACATCAAGTGTATGACCTGCACAGTGTGTGGGCCTGACAACCAATTGGGATAGGCCCATGTTAGTCATGGTTTCCATGAACTCCCTAGCCGCACCTTTTAAGCTGGTCTCAAGCGGGATGTTAAAGTCGTCCAGAACTAAAAGTCTGGGGGACTCCAACAGTAGCTCTGAGACCAGCTGTGTCAGCTCGGTTAGGGAGTCTGCTAGACAACGGGGTGGTCTGTAGACTAGCAGAATCCCCAAACTATCCCAGGTCCTCAGGCTAAGGTACATACACTCAAAGTGGACGGTGTTCTGGACAGTTATCCTGGTCAAAGTTATTCTTATGAACCAGAGCCACTCCACACACACACCGCCCACTTCCCCTCACTTGCTCACCAACAGAATACCCAGGTAACCATGCTATCCTCTCCCAGCCAGGTCTCTGTAAAGCATGCCATTGCCATGATCACAAATGGTCCCCAAACCCACAAAAACCAGGCATCCACCCTTGGTGATGGAGTCCTATGGTGCTAGCAAACAGGGTGCTGCAGAATGACATGACCAGTGCCCCCTTGGCAGGGAGTGATGATGAAAGGAGCAGAAGAAGGGACCCCTGTGAGGTCCTGTCAAAAAATACCCAGCTCTCTAGTTCCCTTAGTTGAACCTCCACTTTCTGGCAGGAAAGAGCTAGTCAGATTATTCTGCAGTGTCCCACTTGCCAAATGTAGGAAAACTCTGGGTGTATCCACACTGCAGAATTAAAGCAGTTTGACAGCACTTTAACTAGCATGGCTCTATCGTACAGAATCCTGGGATTTGTTGTTTGATGAAGCACTGACGCTCTCTGACAGACCAGGCTGAATGCTTCACCAGCCTACAAATTCCAGGATGCTGATGGATAATGACAGTTAAAGTGGTGTCAAACTGCTTGAAGTCTGCAATGTGGATGCATCCCATGATACTTGGAATGGCTGACAGGCTTTTAAGAGGAGTGTAAGATTGGGAAATGGCCCCTGATAGAGGATCTTAACTGTGGTTTGCAACTGCAGCCAATCATAGTTGGTTTACTGATATTTGTTTGGGCACAACAACAAACAAGAATTCAACAAACCACAACCTAGTTTGCTTTCCTGTGTGAAATAGGGCTCCTTACCCTGAGCATTGGAACAAGTTCTATGTGACTGAGTAAGGTGGTACTTGAGCTTTGGAAAATTCCTTTTTGGGATTACAAGTCCCAGAATTTCCAGCCAACAAGACCAGTGGTTGCATTGGCTGGGGATTGCAGGATTTGTACTTCAAAAAGAAAACCAACTGTGCTGGGATTTTGGGGGTTGTAGTCCAAAAAGAAACTTGGGAGAAGAACTGGCCATGCTGGCTGGGGATTTGGAGAGCTGTAGTTTCTCCCCCCAAAGGAACTTTCCCAAGCTCTGAGTGATATGAGGCATGCAGCAAAATAACCATTCAATAACCTTAAAAACATAGTGATTGTGGGATGGTAAATGTAGGTCTTCCATGCTGAGCTGTTGTGTAAAAGAGAAAAGGGGAGAAAAGACAAAATTTACCCAGGGCTTTTAGTTTTAAAGGCAAGCAATTTAGGTGAAATGTATCTATGGTAATTTCCCAGTAAGTGTGTTTTCAACTGAACAACTGCCAAAATCTTCTCTTCCCCCCTTCCCTTTTTCCTCCATCACTCCCCCTTCCAGCCCTTCTCATGTTGAGACATCTTCACTTTGCAGTCTGACTTATTTTCATAACCACTCAGCTCTCTGCCTCTTGTTTCCTAGGCTGTTATTCAAATTACACATATTCCAGTTATTATTTCCATCATTTAGTATGCATTTGACAGAGATCTTATTTTTATGCGCTCCTGCCCCTGCCAAATGTGCTAACTGTTCTTTTCGTGGAAAAGAATTATATACCTCACAAGAAAACCATAGGAGTTTTTTTTTAACTTACAAGTATTTTTTTTTTGTCATGGTGCTTTATACAATTAACTGACAAAAAATGTGATAAAGCTTGATCTTTTGACTTTAATAGCTAGTTATTTTAAATATTATACTCAGGGTTCTTAATTTACAGCAATTCACACATCAAAATCCAACTATGCTGAGACACAGTAAGCCAACAGTGTGCTGATTACATGAAGGTTTCTTGCTCCAATGGGCTTCCTCTGTGACCAAGCAACTCAAAGAGAATGATGAAAATTGGCTTGAACGTTCAGATGCCTAAATACTGGATCTGCATAAATACCAAGGGAAAGGAAGAGAGGAAGTGCTTTTTTTTTAACCTTCTATCATCCCATTGCAGCTGTTCTAGCATAGACAGTTCATCAAAGATGTTGTATAACCAGCTTGGTTGTAGACCACACCTGGAATATTGTGTCCGATTCTGGACACCATAGTTCAACAAGGATATCAACAAACTGGAACGTATCTAGAGGGGTGAGACCAAGGCTGCTGCCACACTGCAGAATTAATGCAGTTTGACACCGCTTGAACTATCATGGCTCTATGCTATGGAATCCTAGGGTTTGGAGTTTGTTGTGGCACCAGAGCTCTCTGACAGCGAAGGCTAAATGGCTCACAAAACTACAAATCTCAGTATTTGATAGTAATGAGCCATGGCAGTTAGACAGATGTCAAACTGCATCTGTTCTGCATCTTTAAATTTTCTGGTTTTTGCAAAACTCTCAATAGCCATAAGGACAGAAGGAGGAGGGGCCAGCCTGCAAAAGATGCCCTCCACTTACCATCTTGACTAAAGACAGAAAAACCAAAATGCAGGCATCTGACTAACATCTCCAATTTTTTCTCCTGTTTGGTTTGTAGCATCTTGCCTGATGAAGGAGCCAGTGGAGCTTCAAAAGCTTGCAACAAGTATATTGTGCATTTTGGTTGGCCAATAAAGGTATTGCTGTTTGGTGGATTTTTGTTCGAATTTGCATCTGTTCTGCAGTGTAGAGAAAACCAAAGATGATGAAAGATCTGGAAACCATGCCCTATGTGAAATGACTTGGGAACTGAATATGTTTAGCTCAGAGAAGAGAACACTATAATATCCATCTTTAATTATCTGAAGGGATGTCATGTGGAAGAGGAGAGCCAGCATGGTGTAGTGGTTTCAGCATTGGATTTGATTTCTTGCTGAGCTGTGGAAACCCCCTAACTGACCTTGGACAAGTTACACATTCTTGCTCTCCCCCCAAAACATGATGATTTTACATTAGGGTCACCATAAGTCAGAAATGACTGGAAGGCACATAACAACAAAAACAAAAACAAAAACATGTAGAAGATGGAGTCAGCATCTTTTCTGAGGCTCCAGAGAGTAGAATATTAATGTATTCAATTTACAAAAAAAGGTATTCCACTTAAACACTGGGAAAAACTTAATTATTACAAATTATTATTATGTTCAACAATGGAATAGACTATGTCAGAGCATGGGGACCACATACTGAACCTCATTTTACCTGCCTGTAGCATGACAACAGTTCATGCCCCATACTTCAAGAAGAACATTGTCAAGTTGGGATGTGATCAGAGAATGGTGACCAAGATGGGAAAGATGGTAATAATGTCATTTTTCTAATTTGATTTGCTCCAGATCAGTTCTGACTGTTTCAGATGAATCTGAAATGAATCAGAAAAGTTCAAACATTTGCAAGGCTGGAGTGAAAGAAAGCCAGGAAATGTGTCTCCAAAATGTTAAACAAGAGCCCCATATATGAGGAACATCCATGGTAGGAATGGAGGAAGGAGGAGACTTGGAGGAATGGGAGAGAAAGGGGATAATGGGAACTCTAGCTTCTTATCAGGGCTTTGTAATTTGTTAATTGGGTTGGATCAAGTCCAAATCAATCTGAATGAAATCAGGACTCACACCAAATCATCAAACTGGTACCAAAGGGGTTTTGTATAGCCTTGCAATTCATGTGGCAAATGCAGAGATAGTTGAGCAACACCCTAGACCAGACGCCTGTTCAAATTCACAGATTTCAGTCCTCATAAAATAAGAGAGTTGCAAATAGGAATATATATATATAGAGAGAGAGAGATTTTCCTTGCCGTTGACAAGAGAGGGCATCTCGACCAGTAGAGAAGCTTACCAAGAAAATGGACAGCTGCCATTAGATGTTCTTGCATTCTGAAAAATGCATTCACACAAACACAAAATCTTTGTTTTTTGGCAAAAGAAACTGGCTTCAAATAAATATGAAGGCTTTTTTTTGCACTATTTCTTTTTGCAAACAAATTCTGAAATGTGAAAAAGAATTTAAAAGATGCACAAACATAATTCTGTCAACAGGCGGCCGGGAACCAAACTTCTGAAACTGTTTATTCTTGCAAGTAACAGCAACTAAAAATGCAAATGTTGTGGATTTTTAGTTTGGTGAGGTACTTAGAATTCTGTTCTCAAAGGTTCTAATGCTGTAGTTGTGAAGAGGGCATCTAACACAAGCCGAATCTCTATTCCCAGATCAGTCTTCCAACTGACCAAGAGTACTGCTACCTTGTCTGGATTAAGCTTGAATTTCTTTGCCCTCATCCAATGCAGTACAGGTACCAGGCATTGATTTTCACAGAACAGCTTCTTTGGAATCAGGTGGAAAGGAGTGAGAGCTGGGCATCATCAGCATACTGGTGACACCTAACCCCCAAATTCTGGACAACCTCTTCCAGTGGTTTCATGTAGATGTTAAATAGCACAGGGGACAAGACAGAACCTGGAGAGACTCTGCAGGTAAATGACCAAAACGTCAATCAGGAATCCGCACCACCCACTGAAAGAGCCCTTTGATAAAGAATGGAGTCATATAGAACAGTATCTCCAAGCCCCATCCCAGTGAGGTGACCCAGAGGAATATCATGGTCCATGGTATCAAAAGCCACTGAGAGGTCCAATAAAACCAACATGGACATGTTCCCCATGTCTAGTTACTGATCTAGGTCATCCAACAAAGCAACCAAAGTTGTTTCTGCACTACAATAGCAGGAAATAATTGCAATCTCCTTATTTTCCCAAATAAACGATTTTAATAAAACTTGCTAGCAAAATAATTCTGTTTTTGGTTTGTTTTTTAGTGAGAGTGAATACTATGGAGCTTAATAGTGAAATCCACAATATTGACACACCACTTCATCAAGTTTTCTGGCTTCCAACAATATATTTATGTGAGTGCTCCCTTTTGCAATATAAACTATTTATGGAAGTGGCTTGTTTTGGAAAGGACAATTAGTACAGAAGACCTGTTCTTGGTGGAGCTGAGAACACCTAAAATTAGTTTGCTCATGTAGCTCAACACAGCTGTTTGCATTTTTGGACTGTCCATGGGACAAAGCTATGAAAGCTCAGCAGCAGCAGGTCAGAATTTACCACTATACCTGTTGCAGTTGAAAAGGTAGTTTTACACTTCAGTGTGAGTCCTGATTTCATTCAGATTGATTTGGACTTGATCCAACCCAATTAATAAATTACAAAGCCCCTGATAAGAAGCTAGAGTTCCCATTATCCCCTTTCTCTCCCATTCCTCCAAGTCCCCTCCTTCCTCCATTCCTACCATGGATGTTTCTCATATATGGGGCTCTTGTTTAACATTTTGGAGACACATTTCCTGGCTTTCTTTCACTCCAGCCTTGCAAATGCTTGAACTTTTCTGATTCATTTCAGATTCATCTGAAACAGTCAGAACCTATTTTCTTCATGTTTTTAAAGAAAGGCTTTTCTCTGGCTTTAGGAATTGTAGCAGTGAGAACAAAAGGCAGACTCTTAATACACACTTTAATTAATTAATTATTCCTGAATTTATGCCTTGCTTTCCGACCAAAGCTCCTAGCATGGCTTGCAGTTAAACAATAATTCTACAATAAAACACTAAAACTGTCCATCATAACACAATAAAACAAGTCATAAAGTGTCAGTACACCATGAATCAGCTGCAGAGAACCATGGAATCAATCTCAGAACTTGGCCATATATACCTAATCAAATCAGTTCTGGCAAAGAAAAAGACTAATAAGAAAAAGTGTCTGAACCATCCTTTAGTGAGATAACCAGGCAAGATTCTCTGGCTAGGGGAAGGTACAAAAACTAGAAGGCCCAAGATTTGTCAGTAAAGTGGCCATGATTCTTATTTTACAGTGATCAGGACATTATTTAAGGCACTGTCAGAGGATACATCCTTTGCATAAGGGTATCTGCTCTTTGAAGGATTGCCCCATCTAATTCTAGAGTTCAGAATAAGAAAGCAAAATGGGGCATGAACTTTTCTATCAGGCATACAACATAGACAGCAGACTGAGCAGGCACAAAGGCATAACCTACTAGAATGAGATGTGTTATGTTTTTATTTGTACAAGTTGAGTCTCCCTTGACCAAAATGCTTGTAACCAGAAGAGTTTGGGATTTCTGATTTATTTATTTATTTATTTATTGGATTTTGTAATACCTGTGTTTTCATGTACATACAGAATAAGATATCTTGGAGATCAAACCCAAGTCTAAACAAAAATAAATTCTTTTATGTTTCATATATACCTTATACACATAGGCCAAAGGTAATTTTATACAATATTTGTTGATAATTTTGTGCATGGAACAACAACTGTGTACATTGAACCATCAGAAAGCAAAGGTGTCACTGTCTCAGCCACCCATGAAATGGGTTTTGGTTTCAGGAATATTTTGGGTTTTGGAATCCTGGATTAAGGAGACTCAACCTGTATTATAGCCATTATTTCTACATTTGCACATATATAGAGAAGGCTGTCATCCTGTTCGTAAATTATGATGGCATAAGTTTGACTTCTGACTTCACAATTCACATTTTTTGGTTGTTGCAGATAATTCTGCAATTGGAATTCTGTTCTAACCATGGAGTGACCAACTCCCCCCACCCATGCAGCTTGTGAGCCGTGCAACCCCTTCTCAACACAGCCATATATGTGCTCCCAGAGAGTGGGAAGATCAGAGGGGACACATTGGCTATTAAACTGTAAACGGACAGGCTGAAAGGTTGTCATCTGCAGGGACTCCAAAGGTTTTTCCTGATGTTTATTGCAGCATGTTTTGGAGAGGGTAACATGAGGGGATGTAGCTATGGATATAAGAGAGCCAGCATGGCATAGTGGCTTCAGTATTGGGCTACAACTCTGGAGACCAGGGTTTGGTTCTCAGCTTGGCCACGTGACCCACTGGATGACTTTGGTCAAGTCACATGCTTTCAGCCTTAGTGGAAGGCAAAGACAAAAACATCCTCTGAGTAAATCTTGCCAAGAAAACCCAATTATAGGTTCACCTCAAGGTTGCTTTAAGTTGGAAACAACTTGAAGGCACACAACACACACACACACACACACACACACACACAGCTATGGATATATGATAATTGTTTTTATCTTTCCCCAGCTCAGAACTCAAGGCAGCTTACAAAAGTTACAATACACAGAGTTCAAAATTCACTGCAGACAAAAGTTGAAAATGCAATTAAACTATTAACAAAATTATCCATTTAGGAAAAGATGACATGATTCTGTATAACAGTCTTCCTTGCATAACTTTACACACAGCTATGTAGAAGGGATACTACAGAAACCTCCTAGTGAATTGCAAAGTTGTGTATCAGGGCATTGTGTGGGGGGCTCTGTCAGTACACACTGATACTCCTTGGCCCACTTCCTGGTGTGCAACAGGAGTGATTGATGTCACTTTGGTGATGTGCATCATTCTGATGCATAACAGTCACTTTGCTGGCTTCCCTATGTAGTATTGTTACAGAAGCTCCTTGCTGAATATGAACATTGTGAAACTGGTCAATTCTATTTCCTGCAGATGCAAGTCTGCTTACATAGATATAAGACCCATGCTGAATTCCAGCCATGAACTTTCAAAGGAAACAATGCAAACAATTATTATAAGGACTATTTCTCTGGAGCAGTTGATCGTCAAAGGCCTGCCAACACAAAAAGTCTTCACCTGCCTGCAGAAAGATAGCCTAACCCTAACCCTAACCCAGTCTAACCTCTCTTAGGGTCCATACAGACAGCCCCTAAGGGGTGACTTCATGCCTCCCCTGGGAGCGCTGGGCTGGGACTGCAGAAACCACACGCCATGGCATCAATCGGGCTTTTTGTTGCTCCAGAAAGAGCTGACAAGTGCCGCTTCTTTTTGGAGTGGCAAAAAGCCACCCTTACCACTGCCTCTGTTGCTCTTCTGCTCTCCTTTGGCACACCAAGGGAGTGCCCTGATGCTGTGCGCTGTGCGGTGGGGTGCCCAGTGTGACGGCGGTGTCAGGATGGAGTCAGGGCGGCTGGCATGCAGTCGCCCCTCCCCAACTCCACCCCTTGTGACCGGTCTGTACAGGTCCTAAGAAGGGGATTCCAAAGCCTGGCTGCAACCACTAAAAAGGCCCTGTCCTATATTCCCACCAGATGTGCCTAGAATGGTGGTGGGATGGAGAGAAAGGATTAAAACAGGGTTAGGATCATGTGAAAGAATATCAAATAATCTGAACCTGTGCCATTAAAGTGGAATGAAACAATTTTTGTATTTATTTATTGAAGGGCTGGAGATAATCGTCAAAACGGTTATAGAGGGAACAAGGCAAACAGTGCAGGGACTCAACAGTGGGAGGGAGAAAACTTTACACTGGCAGCTGGGAGGGAGAACCTATGGTCTTCAATGTCTCTACACTAATGCACAGAGCATGGGAAATAAGCAAGATTAACTTGAATTCCCATTACAACAAAGCAAATACAATACATCATGATTGGAATGTAGGAATAAAGGAAAATAACCTTTTTAAGAGAAATAGGCCATGCAGGAAAGGGGGTGGAATTGCATTATATGTCAGGGATGTTTACACCTGTGAAGAGATCCAGGACTTAAATCTTGGAAATCAGGTGGAGAGCACCTGGATAAAAATTAAAGGGGAAGGAAACAACAGGGATGTTATAGTGGGAGTCTACTACAGATCCTCAAGTCAGACTGAGGAATTGGATGATGCCTTTCTAGAACAAATGACCACACACTCAGAAAGGAGAGATGTAGTAGTGATGGGTGATTTCAACTATCCAGATATTTGCTGGAAGTCAAACTCAGCCAATACTTCAGGTTCTAGCAAATTCCTCTCTTCCCTCAAAGACAATTTCATTGTTCAAAAGGTGAAAGAGGCAACAAGGCGATAAGCCACTTTAGATCTGATCCTAACCAACAGGGATGACCTGATCAATAGAGTGCAAGTGGTGGGATCCTTAGGTGGGAGAGATCATGTTCTCCTGGAGTTTCTTATACAGTGGAAAGGAGAAGCCAGGCAGTCACATGCATTCTAGACTTAGGAGAGCTGATTTCAGTAAACTTAGGGAAATACTGGGGGTGATCCCATAGTCAGGAATAGTAAAAGGGAAGGGAGTTCAGGACTGAAGGGAGACACTGAAGGCACAATCTCAAACTGCTCGACTCAGGCCTGCATCCTTCCGAGGTCGCTAAAATGAGTACCCAGCTTGTTGGGGGGCAATCAGCTCACAGTTGTAAACCGCTTAGACACCCCATAGCATGGTATGAAGCGGTATATAAATGAAGCTGCTTTGCTTTTGCTTTGCTTTGTTTCAATGAGAAGGAAAAATGTGAAGTGTCTCAAGAAACCAGGATGGATGACTAAGGAACTTTCAGCTGAGCTAAGTTTTAAATGGGGCATGTATATGAAATGGGAAATGGGCAAAATAACCAAGGAGGAATTCAAGTAAATAGCTAGCACATTTAAAGAGAAAATCAGAAAAGCAAAAGTACAGAACAAACTCACGCTTGCTAGAGAGGTTAAGAACAATAAAAAGGGATCAGATCTAAAGTGGCTTATCCCCTTGTTGCCTCTTCCACCTTTTGAACAATGAAATTGTCTTTCATGTCTTTCATTATCCCCATCTTCAAAAAGGGGGAAAAAGAGGATCCCAACAATTATCTTCCAGTTAGTCTGACATCAATACCAGGAACTATTCTAGAGCAGATCTAGATGGTGAAACGCTAAGAAGGGACAGAGACAAGACAGAACTACTCATCACCTTCTTTGCCTCAGTGTTCTCAGAAAAGGAAAAAAGGTGCTCAACCTGGAAAATGGAGCAGAGGACATAATAGGGGAAATGCAGCACAGAATAAGTAAAGAGGTAGTACAGGAATACCTGGTTAATCTAAATGAATTTAAGTTTTCAGACCAGATGAACTACATCCAAGGATATTAAAAGAACTGGCAAATGTAATCTCAGAGCCACTGGCAATAATTTTTGAGAACTCCTGAAGAACAGGATAAGTCCCAGCAGACTGGAGGAGGGCAAACATTGTCCCCATCTTCAAAAAGGGGGAAAAAGAGGATCCCAACAATTATCTTCCAGTAAGTCTGACATCAATACCAGAAACTATTCTAGAGCAGATCATTAAATAGAGAGTTTGTGAATATTTTAAAAAACAATGCCATAATCACAAAAGGTCAACAGAGTTCCAGAGAAACAGATATTGCCAGACTAATCTAATCTCCTTTTTGGATAAAATTACCAGCTTGGTAGACAAAAGGAATGCTGTAGATATAGCACATCTCAATTTTAGTAAGGCCTTTGACAAAGTTCCCTATAACATTCTTGCAAACAAGCTTGTAAAATGTGCACTAAGCAAGGCAACTGTTACATGGATTTGTGATTAGTTGACCAGCTGAACCCAAATGGTGTTCAGCAATGACTCCTCTTCATCCAGGAAAGTGACCAGTGGGGTGCCACAGTGTCCTGTCCTTGGCCTTGTGCTATTCAACATCTTTATCAATGACTTGGATGAAGGAATAGAAGGCATACTAACAAATTTGCGCATGACACCAAATTAGAATGAGTAGCTAATACCCCAGAGGATAGGATCAAAATTCAAGAAGACCTAAATAGATTAGAAAGCTGGGCCAAAGCTAACAAAATGAATTTCAGCATGGAGAAATGTAAAGTACTGCACTTAGAGCAAAAAAATGAAAGTCATAGATATAGGATGGGTAACACTTAATAATACTAAATGTGAAAGGGATCTAGGAGTCCTTGTAGACCACAAGTTGATCATGAGTCAACAGTGTGATGAGGCAGTTAAAAAGGCCAATATGATTTTAGGCTACATCAATAGAGGTATAGTGTCTAGATCAAGGGAAGTAATAGTGCCACTCTATTTTGCTTTGGCCAGGCCTCACCTGGAACATTGTGTCCAGTGCTGGGCACCACAGTTCAAAAAGGATATTGACAAATTAGAGTGTGTCCAGAGGAGGGCTACCAAAATGGTGAAGGGTCTGGAAATCATGCCTTATGAGGAAAGTTTTAGGGAGCTGGGTATGTTCAGCCTGGAGAAGAGATGGTTAAGAGGTGATATGATAGCCTTGTTTAAGTACTTGAAGAGGTGTCACATTGAGGATGGAGCAAGCTTGTTTTCTGCTGCTCCAGAGACTAAAACACAGAACAATGGATGCAAGCTGCAGGAAAAGAGATTCCACCTCAACAGGAGAAACTTCCTGACAGTAATAGCTGTTTGGCAGTGGAATATGCTCCCTATGAATGTGGTGGTGTCCTCTTCCTTGGAAGTCTTTAAACAGAGGCTGGATGCCATCTGCCAGGGATAATTTGATTGTGATTTCCTGCATGGCAGGGGGTTCGACTGGATGGCCCTTGTGGTTTCTTCCAACTCTATGTTTCTATGACTTCTATGACTTGTATGATCTCTAAGTCTTTTCAAACTTATGGCAATCCTAAAGTGAACCTATTATGGAGTTTGCTTGGTATGTTTCTTCAGAGGAGGTTTGCCATTGCCATTCTTGGAGGCTGAGAGAGGGTGAGTTGACCAGGGTGGGTTTCATGTGGGTTTTAGTGGGTTTAATGGTGAGCAGGAATTTGAATCCTATTCTCCAGAGACATATTCCAATTCTCAAACCACTACACCATGTTGTTAACCACCTTCGAGTCAATCCTGACTGATGGTGAACCTGTGGATGAGACATCTCCAAGACTCCCTATCCTCCACTGCTCTACTTGGGTTCTGCAAATTCATACCCATGACCTTCTTAATAGAGTCCATCCATCTAGCATTTGGTCCTCTGCTATTTCTACCTTTCCTCACCTTTCCTAGCATTATTGTCTTTTCAAATGTGTCATGCCTTCTCATGATGTAGCCAAAGTACAACAGCCTCAACTTATTCCAGGGAGATTTCCAGCTTGATCTGTTCCAGGACCCATTTGTTTGCCTTTTTGGCTGTCCACGATATCCTCAGCACTCTTGTCAAACACCATTTCTAGAATGAGTGGATTGTCTTCTCATCCACTTTCTCAACTGATCAGCTCTTGCATTCATACATGGTAATAGGGATACACACCACTATATTTTCCTGTTAGTGAGGCCACTTCATGTAAACAAAGCAGATCAATTTTAAAGTGGAACAAACAAGGAGAGGGTGATAAAGAGAGACAGAGAAGATGAAGTAATAAATGAGAAGAGAAAGACAAAAGGGATGACATCTTCATCAACCATCTCTCTTCCTGACGATAGCACCAATGGTTCCATTTTGTTGCAACTGGGCTTTGACCTTCTTTAGCTGAGCTGGCATCCAATTGACAGGCCCTCCCCACCAATTTCCACACCCATAATAGAAAGCTCATACCCTGTGCGAGTATATCCCGCTGGAGATGTGCCAATGGAAGTAATTACATGATGAAACTATTTAACGTTGACTAAAATACTCTCCCCAGGTTCTTTCAGACCCTGTGTCTTATATCTTGTTGAAGCAATTTTATATCATGCCTTTCAAGTGCTGTAATGGCCACTTGCATTGACAGAATCCTCGTAAAAAAAGGAGACTGAGACCTTGCTCATGAAGTGCTATTGATTTTCCTTTTCTCTCTTCTTCTTCTTCTTCTTCTTCTTCTTCTTCTTCTTCTTCTTCTTCTTCTTCTTCTCTGAGTCCCTCCTAGAGTTGCCAAAGATAGGACAGTGTTGTTAAGGAAAGAAGGTACTTACTTTGGCCTTCAATACCACGGAACGGTTTCTGGCTAAGCAAAGCATCAGTAGTTGCCATGATAACTATTTATACATTTGGGTGATAGCTGTCCATATTCATGGTTTGTGTGACTCAGCACTCTCTCTTGTGAAATGCTTTCTCTGTGCCTTCCATAAATTGTAAAAAAAAAATTGTGAGAAATTAAATGCAGTCTATAACCAATGTCAACAAGGCATGGAAGAGGAATTTGTAAATTTCCTAACTGGGGGCAAATTTGGAGTTCCCATCTCCTTGAGAAACTTGCATGAGAAAAAAGATGGCATGTGAAAACTTCCCACAATTTGTACAATTTTTTTTTCTTTTTCCTAGCACAACATAAATCACATAGTTTTTGAAAACTCTGCAGGAGTTTGAGAAACGATACTATTTTGCTGTAAAAACCTATGCCTACGGTCTTCTCACTACACACAGAAATCTGCAACTTTCTGAGGAAGAAAGCTCCACTCCCTTATGTTGTCTTTTTACTATGTCACTTGGGAGAAGTGCAAACAACATTGTGAAAAGTTTGACATTATGTCTGCACTCTTTGCAGGCCTGCATGTTGTGCCAAATAAATGTTATGCAGCAGGAAAAGAAACATGGGCTGACCAAAGTTGCAGCCTTTGCCTGTTTGAATGATGCACAATTTCTTTTCCATGAGTTTCTTCATTTCTCATGCCAAAATCTGCAGTTTCTGCAAAACTATTCAGTTTTCTGGTCAAACTTCTCATCATTATGGGAACAACTTTGAAATGAATGCAGGCATTCTCTTTGAGTTGTGTGTTGTCAAGCATTTTCTGACTTACAGTGACCCAAAGGTGAACCTATCATGGAGTTTCTTGGCAAGATTTGATCAGAGGCAGTTTTCTGTCATTGCCTTTCTCTAAGGCTGAGAGTGTGTGACTTGTCTATGATCATCCAGCAGGTTTCTATGCAGATGAATCTGTTTTTCTAGAGTCCTAGTCCACACTTAAAACACTCCCTCATGCTGACTCTGTACCAGACTCAAATGTCCAACAGTTTCCATAGAGAAATATATGCATGTGCAAAGTAAAGCAAAATCCCAGCACACCTCCTGGACCAAAAGGGGAATATCCACTCAACCCTGAAAATCCTTCAATGTAGTTCCCTTTCATTTTTGTTTCATCTTTGTCTTCTCAGGAGAATTCAGCTGACTGTGAAGCCAGATGAGTCAATCACAAAACGATTTGCAGGGTGCCTTTTGGAACTGGTTTGATTGAAATGGTCTGTCCCATATCAATTTATGTGGAACTAAGTAGGAGGATTAGGACAACAGCCAGGGACAGAAACTTAGTGGCCCAGAAGGAAGGTACAGATGAAGAGAAGAAGGAACTCAGCTACAACAATACATAAATAGAGTACGAAGGATAGAGTTAGAAATCCAAAACCATGCTTGTTTAAACAAAGGGCTTTGCTTTAGATCAGTGATTCCCAAACCCTGATCCTCCAGGTTCTTTGACTTCAGCATCCAGAAGCCTCAACCATCTTGGCCAGTGGTTTGGGATTCTGGGAGCCAAAGTTTAAAACAGCTAGAAGGCCAGAGTTTGGGAATCACTGTATTAGATAATGTCTCCTTGTGATAACCCACACCACTTGAAACATAACCCCTCAAGAAAAAAGGGGTGGGTTTCAGTTCGTTGTTAAAGCTATCCCTTTGGAGCTTGTCCAAGTTTTAAGGTCTTTGGAGAGGCACTTCCCTCAAATCCACCACTCTTGTTTAGTGGGACTCTGACGGAGGGACTTTTCTATGGCTTTCAGACTGGAATTCCATCCCTAGACTGGCTTGATCTTTGCTGGAGTTTTTCAATCAGGAGGTAAAGTTTTTTAAAAAAAATTCATCAGGCTTTGGGGAAGTGATGATTTTACATGAAAAGGGCTTTTTAGATTAGTATATTACCCTTGTTTATAGTATAGTATATAGTATTAGTATAGTATATTAGATAGTAATGCTCTGTGGCATCTTCACCTGGACATAAGAACTGCCTTGATGGATTACACAAAAGGCCAATCAGTTGGCCAGCAGGGCATGAATGAAGCTGTTCTTTCTCTCTTGCACTCCCAGGACCTGGGCTAAAATATTGTCACCAGTGTGTTATATTCTCCAATCATCCCAACTTGGCAGGGACAGCCCTCATTAATCCTCTGCTGTGCCACATTCTCAGCTATTTTTAAAATATCCAGGTTTCCTCCCACTTTTCCTCTCTGTCCTTGGCTTACCTCAATAGCGGCAAACTGAGTTCAAAATGCAAAAATAATTTGCACTAAATTAACTTAGCAGAATGGAGAGGAGAGGATGGAGTCTTGCCCTTCCCAGTAGGCTCAAGCAAAATCAAACTGCTGCAGCATACCGTCGCTTGTGTACTTTCCCCCATTAATAATATTCACCATCTTGACCACACTCTGATGTTGCTGGGATCCATGTACCTTGGTTTTCATCTGTTAAATGTTGGAGGGTATGCATAGAATCATAGAGTTGGAAGAGACCACAAGGGCCACTTAGGTCAACCTCCTTCCATGCAGTAATACATATATGGACATAAGCAAATAGTCATCCTGACTTATTGATGACCACATTGATGACCCCACCCTCTATGATTTTATCCAGTCCCTTTTTTATACCTACTCAAGGTGGGAACTATCCTTACATCCTCTGACAATGAATTCCACAGTTTATGCATTCTGAAAATAAGTTCTTCTATCTATCCTGAATTTCCCACTAACCAATTTCAATTCATGATCTTCTGTTCTAATTTTATGAGAGAGAGGCAAGAGGTGAGAAAAGCAGGGTTTTAGCAAGACTTAATCTGGCACTGTATAGAGAAAGAGACATATAGAAACAGAATCACAACCAGCGGTCTCATACAAACTGGGGCCAACCCAATTGCAGGGCTTACTCCCAATTAAGTGTGTATATGAGGGTGCAATCTAACCATGCAATTTAACGTACACCAGGGTTGGGTATCATGTGCCCCTCCAAAGGCTATTGGACTGCTGCTCCTATCAATCTGATCCAGGGGAAGAATGCTGGGAGCTGCTGTCCAAAAATCCACACAATTTCCACCCCTGGTGTATATACTATTGCACTGTTAAACTGGAATTTCATATACACACATCACTGTGAGTAAGCCCTACTATTATTGGATTGCAACTACCACCAGTCCTAGCCAGAAAAGAAATGCTTCCATAGGAACAACCTATGGAAGGCCACATGACTCTCACCCCTAGTGTACTTGCTAGTGTGACTTTCTGAATAATGTGCCAGACTATCAATTGCTAAACTAAATAACAATTCCATTTTTTTAAAAAAACAAGTAAAACTAATCAATGTATCATTTTTATTTATTGTCATGTTTCAGTTCCCCCCACCATGTATGTTAATCCTATTTCATTTTCTCAAACCAGTAGCATTCCTTTATTGGGTGACAGGCGACGTTGCAAGATTCTGTACTGAGCATTTCTCTTCCTTTATCTTTACGTAAGAAAAAATGGCCATCTAGGGGAAGGAGAGAACAAATTCCAAAGCCAAATCTGTCCTTCCCCTTCATTAGACATAGTTTAAACTGTCCACTGGGTGCCTTTGAATTTCTTTTTGCTTGTTTTTCGCCTCCTAGAGAGTATCCCATATCCTCCAACATTCACCCAGAGTGTGCAAGAATGCTGAGTTGTCATGCTGGATTTTTAGCTTACACTAGGGAGGTATTACTTGATAACATCCACCTTGTTTTGGATTTACTGCTTTAGCATATTTCATGCTGGAAGTATATTTTTTTTCCCTACCATCTGCTAAGATTAGCACTCTAGTGGTGTAATAAATTTACCTACTCTGCTCCTATAGTGTAGTCTGGAACTGACTTACACTTTACTCGGGCCTAATTGAAAATAGGCGAAGATAAATGATGCACTTTGAATTTCTCTCTCAGACGTACCATTGTTCATTACTACAACAAGGGAATGAGCAGATCTGATAAGAAGATCAATTGTTCAGTAAAACAAAAGTTACTATGGTGAGGGGATGGTACCGACAGCTGTAATTGTCTACGGGTAACTTGTAATAAAATAAAATAAAATAAGAAGAATCTCAACATTGTCATCATGCAAATTTGTTTTCTGATTCTTCATATCTGATTCTTCACTAGCATCCTAGGTGCTACTGATGGAATGGTCAAAAGAGTTGGAATTTTAAAAAGTTTGCTAAATTCAGAATATCAAATCAATCAGAGGTTTTGCAGAACTTGAAAGGTCTTGGTATTTAAAAAGTAATTGGTTGCCGTTATTGTGCCAAGATCCCAAAAGAGGTACTGTTGCTTAAAAAAAGAACAAGTAAATATTTATGTCTATGCTGAGAGCCAGCATGATTTAGTGGTTTGAATGTTGGACTATGACTCTGGAGTCCGGGGTTCAATTTTCAGCTCAGTCATGAAACCCACTGGGTGACCGTGGACAATTCACTTTCAGCCTCAGGGAATGGCAATGGCAAACCTTCTCTGAACAAATCTTGCTAAGAAAATCCCATGATAGGTTCACATTAGGGTCACTGTAAGTCAGAAATGACTTGAAGGCACACAACAACAACAACAACAACAACAACAACAACAACAACAACAACAGATGTCCATGTTTCTCAGAAGTAAATAAAATAGACCTTTTGATAGCTAAAGGAATTTGAATACTTTATTTACCTGGTGGGTAAAATGAGAACATGCAAGGTGGCTCATATTAGAAAATACTGCTTAAAAAACACCACAATTTTAAGTTTTAAAAAACCCAGTTTTTAAGGAATTAAATACACTGTTAAAACAGTATCAGTTTAAAACAATTTAAAAGTGCCTAAATTATCCTGAATAAGGATAAAATTGAAGACGCTCCCCATTGTTTGCATTCTGTATTGATATATAACACTGCTACCTTCAAATCAGTCAAAAAGACTTTAAAACATTCTTCTGACTTTAAATTTTAAAAGGCATTGTTTTTTGAGTGCGGAGGTTAAAATTAGAAAAGGCTGAATAGGAAGACTATATTAGCACCCAACTTCATTTTAGCATGAATTACCTTTTAATCTCCAAAAACAACCTCATAGAGATTATCCTACATGCTTTGGAGGAGGTTGAGTGGTGAATTCAGTTCAACCTTTACACAGAACTGGATTTTGAAATATATATGGAATTTGTAGATTTTCTATGTTGATTCGCCCTGGTGAGCAGTGCCAAAACTGGATATAGAGTGGAAATAATTTGCAGCCTAGAACAGTGCTACTTAAAATGGTGGTCTGTAGGTCTGTGCCAGCATGGGAACCATCAGCTGTTGCTCTATGGCAATTTTCCAGGAAACTATCCATATATGATAACAATATGACACAAATATGGTACTGGTCTCTAGCACACTGGGGGAAATGTACTTGCCTACCACATCAGATAGCTGAGAGGCACTGGTTTAGATTCTACATGCTGCTGGAAGGCTGTGGGTGCATCTGATAAAGTACACAGATTTGAAGACTGTGTGTAGAGAAATGTGCACGTTTCAAGTGTACACAAATAGGAATGTGTGTACATGCAAGTAATACACATAACTCCAAACTTGCTCAGAAGAAAGACACAATTTTTCAAGAACTATGTAAAAATGTGGATAGCTTTTGATATGAAATCAAATCCAAAAATGAATGGAAAGGGGACCAGCATGGATGGTGGATATAGACATGATAGATGGACATCTCTGGAGGGCTTTGGCCCAGCAGTTAGTGATCCCTATCGGAGCTGTTGCCTACTACAGCAATATTGAACACAGCTTCCCTCGTCTATTCCCAATATTCATCATTTGTATATTAGACTTCTATCTTAGGTAGAAACACCACATGACTGCTGAGATGCTATCCTGAGATTCTACTGAGCATCAATGTTCAATGAATCTCTACCAGAAAAATGCCTTATCCCTTAAAATGATCGCTGGCATCTTGTTCAGTAGTTTCACTGTCGTTAACCAACACTGAGTTGATCTCAACTCATGGTGACCCTGTGGATGAGACATCTCCAAAACTCCCTATCCTCCACTATTCTTCTAAGTTCTTGCAGATTCATACCTGTGACCTCCTTAATTGACTCCATCCATCTAGCATGTGGCCTTTTTTCCTATTTTGCTCCACCTCTCTTAACATTATTGTCTTTTCTAATGATTCATGCCTTCTCATGATGTTGCCAAAGTATGACAGCCTCAGTTTAATCATCTTTGCCTCCAGGGAAATTTCAAGCTTGAGCTGTTCTAGGACCAATTTATTTGTTCTTTTTTTGCTGTCCATGATATCCTCAGCACTCTTCTCCAGCACCACATCTCAAATGAATTTCAGTAGTTCATTTGAAGTTCATTTGAGTTCATTTGAACTTCGAATGAAGTTCAGTAATTAGCAGAGGTGTAATTTTTTACTCTTTACTCTAGAAGAGGCCAGGAGTAATTTTAGCAATTTTCTTCTCACTATGAAAAAACCACACAGCCTATCTGCAATCTGAGACATTGTGCAAAATTTGCATCTGATTGTTTTCTATAGAAAAAGGAATTTGTTGCACAGGAAACAGCATTTTCTGTGCAGAAAATAATATCCATGCATAGAAAATGCTGTTTCCTGTGCGGAAAATACTGGGTTTTTAATGCATATCCCCATGTGCAAAGTTTGCACAGAACAAGTCCCCAGTTACAGCTTCTTATGTACAAGAAGCAGTTTTGATTTCTGTATAGAAAATAATATTTCTGCACAGAAATGTTATTTTCTGCACAGAAAATGTTGTTGCTTGTGCAAATCATCTCTGTGCAAATGACTGGTTCACTGTGTGAAGGTTTTCCCAAAATGGTGGGTTCTTGTCAGTCCGGGATTATTCTTGTCAGAGTTGCTCAACACTAGAAAAACATATTTTTGACCAACTTTTGAATATTTTGAATATTTTGGAATATTCTTTCCATCATTATTAATTGCATGACCTTAAAATTTTATAACTATTGGAATTCACATTTACAGTCATTAACAACCAAAAGCAAGGAGGAAAACCTACCTTTTCAGCCAAGCAATGCCCCAACCAAAGCTTTCCAAGGCACTGTAGACCAGACAACTGGGAAATGGCATCTGTAGTACTCTTTCAGGTCTTGTCTACACTAGCCAAAATATTCCAGGCTTCTCTTGGAGTATTCTGGTCCCAGAACTCTCCCAGATTTACCCTGTTACCTCTGCACTGTGTAGTAATGTCTACACATGCATCCTCACTGTGTCTCATGGTACTGCCACTGTTAGCATGAGTTGCTCCCTCTGTGGCAGAAACAAGGTGCCCAGTATTGATCACAGCAGAAGGAGCAACTCACACCAGCAGCAATGACAACACAGTGGAACACATATATTAACAGCTGCCCAGCTTCAGTACAAAATTTTCTTGAAAAATTTGGAGCAAAAGGTAATTTTTTTAAAAAACTGATTTAAGGGAGGGATAAGGTGGATTTGGTGTGGAACTGGCCTTATGTCATCACACTTCAAAAAGGATGTTGACAAACTAGAGCGTGTCCAGAAAAGGGCAACTAAAATGGTGAAGGGTCTGGAAACCATGCCTTATGAGCAGAGACTTAGGGAGCTGGGTATGTTTAGCCTGGAAAAGAGAAGGTTAAGAGGTGATATGATATCTGCTTAAGTATTTGAAGGGGCATCATATTGAGGATAGAGCAAGCTTTTTTCTGCTGCTCCAGAGAACAGGACATGGGATAATGGATGCAAGCTACGGGAATAGAGATTCCACCTAAACATTAGGAAGACCTTCCTGACAGTGAGAGCTGTTCAACAGTGGAAAACTCTCCTTGGAGAGTGGTGGAGTCTCCTTCTTTGGAGGTCTTTAAACAGAGGCTGGATGGCCATCTGTCGGGTATGCTTTGATTGTGAGTTCCTGCATGGCAGAATGAGGTTGGACTGGATGGCCCTTTGGTCTCTTCCAACTCTATGATTCTATGATTCTATGAAGATAGTCCACAATCGAAATGGGGATTTAGCCCCGCATTATGAAGAGAGGTCACCATGAGGATGATGTTAGACTGTTTTATTTGGCCTGTGTAGATGAGCCCTCCATCATGGGGTGCACTGAGAGAAGCGGATGCATCAGGAACAAGAAGCATTTCTTCAGCTGCCTGTTCTCAATGGACTCCATGACCAAGAGAGCACAACAGACATCATTCACCGGTGATCCAATCTGCATCATCTCAGAAACCATCAGTTGGGGTGCTGCCTGTCTGAATAGGTAGCTTTTAGGGGGATGGCATTGTCAGTTGTAGCTACAATTGCTCTTTTGTT
Source organism: Phrynosoma blainvillii (assembly GCA_026167975.1). Taxonomy (NCBI): domain Eukaryota; kingdom Metazoa; phylum Chordata; class Lepidosauria; order Squamata; family Phrynosomatidae; genus Phrynosoma; species Phrynosoma blainvillii. Next base: position 16,927,641 of record JANUYF010000001.1, on the reverse strand, counting down.
GTCATTACATCCAACATTGCAGGCTTTCAGCTGAGGAGTAGAGTTTTTGTTTCATTTTTTTTTAAAAAAAACAACAACAACAGGAATTGCTGTTACAATCTTCTAGTGTAGAACTCCATTCTGATACTTCCCATTGCCGCTATTCCTGCTTTGCTGTGACATCCTTTTCTGGGGTCTGTTAACAGAAATTGGTATTGTATCTAAAACAATTGCTGTTATTAACAGGTTAAGCTGCTGGGATGTTAAGAGAGAGGCCAACCTGGCTTTTAGTGCATTTTGTTGTAATCATCTCCCAGATGCCTTGTCGGAAATCAATTCAGGTTCAAAACTGGCTAGAATTGGGAGGTCAAGGCTTTGGCAGACTAAATATTTTATCTTCTGCTCATGTCTAGAGCTTTTAAAGCAGCATAGCAGGGCTTTCTTCCTAATATCCCATCTGGACAAAGACAGTGGGCCTCCCCACACCACCCAGGTTAGGACAAGGTTAAAATAAATTATAATCAATTATTAAGAGTCTTCTGTGGCTGCACTGCTTAAAAGGGATTTTTTAAAAAAATAAATAAATGAAGTAGCCAGATTCTGAAACACAAATGCCAAGTTGGTAGTAAAAAATGTTTGTTGTTTGGGAATATCAATTGTAGGGTGAATGATAATAAATTCATTGACCCTCTGCATATCATCTCTCATTGACCATATCCTAGGTCAATACAGAAATACCTTGGGGTGGGAGAGAGGAAAGGGGCAAAGATGATGGTGAAATAATTTTTGGTCCTTGCTCAGAGGGGAAAAAAAAGACCTTGTTATTGTGTCTGAACCATTAGACACTAGGGAGTGATTTATAATTTGGCAAGCCCAGTTAGTTTTTCAAGATTTTATGCCAATTTTACTCCCTCGCTCACTATCTAAATGCTAATTTTACAATATGGTAGTGGGCTCTCGTGTTCTCTCTCCCCATCTCTCTCTCTCCCCCTTTCTCAAGGAGTTTGATGCTACAGTCCTAAAATATATATTTTAAAAATGCATACATGCATACATCTCACAGTCCACAATGTTTTCCCAGGGCTGTTAAAAATATCTTAAGTCGCTTCCTATTAAATTAGGGATGGATGAGTTACTTTACATTACATTACATTGTCAGCTTGGGTGTACAGTCTGCAGACTGGTCTCCTCCACTCTTGCCTGACAATCACCATTGCTGCTTTCTTTATAGGGATTCAATTGGTTGCTTTGCCCTTCCTAGGAAAGATTCCTCCTAAAGTTCCCCTTGCATCACCCTCATTTTTTCATGCCAGTGAGTTTCCACTTAATACATTTTAGGAGGAACTCATTGGTAAGGATCTGAAAAATCTGCCCCTTCATATCTACTTTCTTAATTTGTCAAGTTTTTTACCCCATGGGATCTTAGACTGAGTTTTTCTCAGGATGTTTTTTTAAGGGAAACGTGTGTGTGTGTGTGTGTGTGTGTGTGTGTGAAAAACAGTTAATGGCAAAGTACTTCTTCTCTTTTCTTCTTTTTTAAAATAAATTTTAATTGGTTAAAAACAACAACCACAAAACATTCTTAAAGCATCCATGCAACATCTCATAACATTACATTAACACTGTAAACAAAACCAAATACAAACAACAGCAGTTACACACACTTTCACACTTACATTTTAACTTTCTCCTAGTACGATTGGATTTTTTAAATGCCCAAGTTAACCATAATTTGGATAAATTAGTAGTTAATTATGGTATGCATATGGTATATGCATTTTCCATATCGACTTCACCAAGGATATTTTGTAAGGGAAACGTGTATGTGTGTGTGTGTGTGTGTGTGTGTGAGAGAGAGAGAGAGTTAGTGGTAAAGTGCCTCTGAGCAAATGCAAAGGACCATATTGCCCCATATGAACTTGCTCATATTGTGAGATCTTTCAGGGAGGCCCTTCTTTCTATCTTACTACCCTCAATAGATACAGTTTGGTGGGAACACAGGAGTGGACCTTCTCAGTAGCTGTTCTCAGGTTCAGAATGCTCTTCCTAGAGAGCATAGACTGACAGCCTCCTTGCTATCTGTCCACAGTCCTTGGAAGACTGATTGCTCACAGGGAGAGGATTTTGTGCTGAAATTTTAATTTGCTATTTTTCTTTCAATGGTTTTTATGTTAACTTTTGGAGGTTGTGAATTTATAGCTATGTTTGTTTTAATGGTTCTAAACTGCCTTGGGTTCTGAACTGGGAACAAAGGTGGGACTATCATGCTGAAATTGATGGGTGGCCGTTACCTTGATGATCAAGAAGCACTGTCTGCCATCCCTCCCTTTGCATGAGTGATCTACAGTGCAAGGGCGATTTGCAATAGGGGTTCTTTTTTCTGCCTTCCACACTAGAAATCACTCAAGAGGGGGAGGTAGGAAAGTCAGGCAGTTGCTTCTCAACCAATAAGTGAATGGGCCCCCATCAATCCCAGTGGCTGCTTACTGGTAAGTGGGGTTTGGGAGGTTCTGGCTAGAATTCACTATGCAGAATCATAGCTATGGTGCTATGTAGCATGTAGTGGTCATACAGGATTCTGCCTGTAGTTTGTTTGTTTGTTTGCTTTGGTGCAGTCCCCTCCCCAAATGCATATTTTGCATAAAATAACTCACACTGCAAGTAGCCTTTAAAAATTGTGCAGTTAAAAAAAAACTTTCTTGTGTAGAGAAAGCATTGCAAAAATTATTCATTTACTTGCATCAAGAAGAAAATTAGAAAAGAATCATACTCCTATTCCAACATCTCTCCCTTCTATGTCATAGAAATCAGACCTCTGTCACCACAGCAAAGGAGGAGGCTGAGAGCCTCTCTCCTGTCTTTGCTGAACTGACGGAGTCCTCCTCATGAGGAGGCTGCCACCACAGCAAAGGAAAGGGCTGAACATGCCCTTTTCACCATGTTCCCCTGGCAGCCCCCCAGCAGCCCCCCCAAACTGGGTGGCACCAGTGCTTGGAAAGACATGCCTCAATTTTATACTCTTGGCATAAAAAGTATTATTACGGTCTACCATGACAAGTCATGAGCAGGTGTCATATACTTTTAGCTAACCATCTTTAATAAATCTATTGCTGTTAGCAGTTTGTTCAAGCTTGTGCTGATCATTGTTAAATTGCTATTTGTATGGGTTAAATTGTCAAACAGATGTCATTGCAATTATTTGTGCCCATAGGCACATAAGTAAAAGTTGTAGTCACTGTGGCAACATATCTACTCCAGAGAAGGACAAACAAGCCTTATTTCTTGATAGATAAGAAGTACCATGCAGATGTTAGGAGTTGGAAAAGTGTTCTTTGTTCCAGACTTTGTTGTTACTGCTCGCTCAAGCTAACAAGTCCTATAAAAGCTTGATGTTTCCAGAATAAAGCTGTCCATCTTGGTTATCTTAGGGTCTTGGTTGGACTGAGAGCTGCATTTGGGTTTGATTGGAACCTTTGGCCAAAGATCTTATGTGTATGTATTTTCCTTTCTATCCATATTCAAGGCTAAATCCATTTACCAGTCCTACTCAGGGGACATGGTAGGGCTAATATCTTGGTCAGCCCAACAACACCACTCAAATTTTGTCTAATTAGACTGAATCTCTTTTCCCATTTGGATGGTGCCAACCATCCATGCTCATATAGATACAAATTGCTCACCACTACCACTACCACCAATAATACAATTCTTGCAATACCTGAAAGTTAAATTCTGATTTTCTAAAATATACATATAGTATTTTTTAATATTAAATGAAGCTGCACCATATTTAAATGATGATTGTAACTTTGTGGAGGCTTCCAGGAGCAAAAGGAAGGTTTTATTTGGGCAATTAAAACAATACAGTTTTTGTCCAGGATCTAAAAAGTCTGTGGATATGTTTTTTGTGAGTCATAAAACAAGGTTACTAGCTTTGATTATGCCCCCTAAAGGTGAAGTGGGGATTGTAACTCATGTGGTTGGTTATATTTGTGGAAACACTGGGCTGTATATTTTAACAATTAATTAATGTAAAATGCAAGAGTATTCTATTGAGTATATATCAATGGGGAACATAAAGAAATAGAAACACACACACACACACACACACTTATTTTCTTAATGCTCCAATACAGGTAGTACAGTTTCTTTGCATTCCATTATTCTCCTGAAATCTGAACCAATTATCCTGTTCTCAAAAGAGTTTTTTAGAAAAAGAATTGTTATTTTGTTTGTTAGTGTCTAGTTCATTAAGCAAGGTTTTCAAGTTCCTGGTAACAGGATTACTATTGACAATTTCATTAGAACAATAATTCAGCCAGAAGTAAGCCTTCCAAAGAGACCTGTCATTGTTCCAGCTACAATCTGTCCACCTGCTATAGAACAGCATTTACAATAGGCAAACACACATTTCTGGATACCCAAGACCTCAAAGCCAAAGACATTACACAACTGCTCCAAGGTCTCCATGGGCTTCTCACAGCTGTCCAGGAGTAAGTATTAAGAGAAATGTCCTTTTCTTGGCATCTATTTGAGACTGATTCCTCCTTTGCATTGCAACACCTATTATGACACTGTGCAGCCCTATAGCCAGGAACTGTGCTTTGCTGTAACTTGTTTGTTGCATCACACCCACTCGCTTTCTGCATCACTGTAACTTGCAGTCATTTTTCCTTTCTAGACCATGTATTTGTCTATGCAGTGGTATTTGAAAGTAATACAATTTTATATGTTTTAGAAAGAAAACTAAGCTCATTTCTTGCTTGATTCATTTTCTTTCATTGCTTGACTTTGTGTTGTGCATGTGGGGAATAGGGTGTCCAGTTCAGGATCATCCCAGGGCCTGAGGTTTCTGTGCCAATTCCTGAGACCTAAGGATGGTCCCTGGTGATGTCATTAAATGTTATGCATTAAGTACCAACCACAGTGACTTCAATTCACAAACACACACACACAAAGAGAACATACGTTCCTGTTTGGAAAATAAAGACATAAGCCTTAGCTAAAGGGGTTGTTCTTAGAGAAGGATGAAATTAGGAGATTATTCTTTCTCTCTTAAGGGGACAGGATAAATAATGTTCCATCTAACTTGCTTGTTTCTAATAAAAAAATAGATTCAGAGAAGAATGGAGGGTAAGCCCTGGTGTTATGACTGTAAGACAACACAGTAGCTCCTCTGGAGAGTCTTTGTGAGTTACAGCAACAAACCAGTTCCACCTTGCAAACTTTTGCATGCTGTTGCTATAATGACTGAGCTGGGTATTTGTACGTAGTCCTTTCCTCTGGCCTGAAGCTGAGCCCACCAAAATTGGAGAATTTCCACCCTCATTTACCACCTGGAGATGACCCATGAAATCTGGAGAGTCAGGGCCAGTCCCTGAGATCTGACAACTCAGAGATCCAGTTCTATCTCACATTTCCCAGCATTCTTTTCTGTTACCCTGAAAATGTCTTTTGCATCAGAGATATTTTATCTTTTCCATTGAGTCACACTGTCCTGTGGAGCCAGTGTGGCATAGTGGTTTGAGTGTTGGACTACAATTCTGGAGGTCAAGGTTCAATTCTCCACTTGGCTATGAAACTCACTGGGTGACCTTGGGCAAGTCACATGCTCTCACCTTCAGGGGAAGGCAATGGCAAACCTCCTCTGAAGAAATGTTGCCAAGAGAACCCCATGAAAGGTTCACCTTAGGGTCACCATAAATCAGAAACGACTTGAAGGCATACAACAACAACGACTGACAACAGACATCCCTCAGACTATATTGATCAATCACCATTCATGTAAAGAAGTGAAAAGTATAGACAAACAAGACTAGACTGCCATAAGAATAATGCTAATGAATGAACCTTGCTCTCTCAAGACCATCTGGCTGATAGCCATCACTATGTCATGTGGCAATGAATTCTGGAAGATATTTTAATGATTTTCTCAGCTCAGGTGTTCTAGGACATGATCCTATAGCACTGAGATGGAGAAGGGAGGATAATGATTCAGAATATTTTAAAAGATCTAGTTAGAGGGCATGTTGAGTTTCTTAGATCTTCAACAAGTGATCCCCCCTGCAAGAACCCATTGCATGCTTCAGTGATCAAAACAGAAACACCTGAGTAGGCCTGGGGGCATGCTTGTCTATTTCAGCATGCAATTTCAATTTTCAGCTTTTCCAAAATGTGATTAGTTATTTAATTGTGCATCCAAATCTGGTTGATGCATTTGCACATGTAATTAATTATGATTTATTTAAAACCACTCAGCAAAGCTTTGTTCATCAATTTTCAACAAATCAAATTATAGTAGGGTAGATTTGATCCCCTCCCTTTGCTTTTCAAATATTCGCAAATTGTTTTGATTTAGTCTTCAAATGGCTGCCCAAGGGTAAAGAAAGGTTCTTCACCATCAGAAACTACAAACCTTAGAAGGGTGGAGGAACACAAAAGCCAAGGTTCCAAACCAGAGATTTCTTACAGGTGGATTTCTTTCTTTGAAACCGAACTATGATATGTATCACACATACATCAGAGTCCACTAGTCATTTATCCTTGCATAGAGTTTAACAAAATTTTACAAACTTCTTCAATTAATGTTTCATATTAGTTTCTTCATTTATTTAATTATTTGATTTATTATCCACCTTTCTCCCAAAACAAGACTCAAAGCGGCTGCAATGAAAAGTTCCTGGGGTGGTGATGGTGATGGTGTGCTACCACCCTGAGTACAGGGATCTGTGGGAGGTGTTTGAAGAAAAGGAAAGTGATCAGTTGCCTCCCTGCTGGGAAATGGACTGTGCCATAGAACTAGAACCTGGGGCCCCACTGCCAAAGCCCAAGTTATACTCCGTGACCCCTCTGGAGCTGGAGACTCTAAAAGAATTCATAGGAAAGAATGTAGCATGAGGATTCATCAATCCTTCCACCTCCACATTTGCTGCCCCAGTGTTTTTCCGGGAAAAGAAGAGTGGATTGCTTCGCTTAATGACAGACTACTGAAATTTGAATGGGATTTGTAGTACTAATAAATACCCCCTCCCAGTGATGAAGGACATGTTGGGGTGCTTGGCCACTGGTAAAGTGTTCACCAAACTAGACCTGTGAGACACTTATTTCTGAGTTAAGATCGAAGAAAGAGATGAACATAAGACTGCATTCATTTACCCCCTGGGGGCTTTTGAATACCTACTGATGCCATTTGGGCTAGTGGGGCCCCCAGAGCCTACATGACTTGTTATTTGAGGGGGTTCTGGTCTATCTCGATGATGTTTTGGTTTATTCCCAAGACCTAGAATCCCATATAAAGCTGGTGTGAGAGGTGTTAACCCACCTGTTCAAGAACCAGCTGTTTGTTAAGCTGTCTAAATTCCATTTTCACATGGACTGGTAAGACTTTTTGGGATATTGAGTGTCCACACAAGGGATTGAAATGGACCTCAGCAAGATCCAAATGGTATTGACTTGGGCCCCTTCTAAGACATGCAAGCAAGTGGAAATCTTCTTAGGATTTGCCAATTTTTAAAGACAGTTTAACCCAAACGTTGCCCGAACTGCCCTGCCCATGAGGGACCTGTTAAAGACAAAAAAATCAGGGCCAAGAGGGAAGCACAAAGAGGGGTAACAGAAAAGACCAAACCATCCACCAGAGTGGTATGGACTAGAGCAGGGGTCGGCAACCCCCCGGCCTGCAGGTGGGGTACAGCCCATGGAGGCCTTGGGCCCGCGTCTGCTGCGCGTGAGCATGTGCTGCGTGTGAGCATGGGCGTGGGTGCCATTTTGGCGTCCACCCGTGTGTGCTGTGTGCCACCTGCGTGTGCTGCGCGCGGGCGCAGGTGCCATTTTGACATCCACAATGGCGCATGCACTTGCGCACGCATGCACACGGCGGTGGGCGCCATTTTGGAAGGCCTAATGCACTGGCATTGTGCCCATGCACACGATGGCGGCGCCGTTGGGCATTCCAAAATGGTGCCCGCTGCTGTGCGCATGCGTGCGCAAACGCGGGCACCATTTTGGATACAAAAATGGAGCCTACGCTTGCACGCACTTGCGCACATTGGCAGCTGCCATTTTGAAATGCCCAACGGCACCGGCATTGTGAGAATTCACATGGCGCAGGTGTGGTGGGACCGTCCCAAGGCTCAACGGCGTCTAGGGAAGACCCCACCGCACCTGCGCCATGCGAATTTGCACAGGTGCAGTGGGGCCTTCCCAAGGCCCCACTGCAGCTGCCTAGCCACGGTGGGGCCTTCCCAAGGCCCCACTGCCCCTGTGCCATGCAAATTTGCATGGTGCAGGAGCAGTGGGGCCTTCCAAAATGGTGCCCGTGTTGTGCGTGCATGCGCGCGTGACACGGGACGCCATTTTGGAACGGCCAATGGTGCTGAACGCATGCTGTTGGGCCTTCCAAAATGCCGCGCCCCCCCCCCCACATGCAAGCATGCGCACAACGACCATTTCCCCCCCTCCCGGCCCCCCGGCCAAAAAGGTTGCCGACCCCTGGACTAGAGAATCAACTGGAGAATTTTTGTATTGTGACTTCAATAAAGTTTTGTTCTGATTCATAATAATAATAATAATAATAATAATAATAATAATAATTTATATCCCGCCCCTCTGTAAAAACAACTGAGTTGGCTTACAAGATAAAACAAACAATCCCTTCCCCCAATAGCCCACCACCCTTAAAATGCAATTAAACAGACAAAATATAAAAACATAGTTAAAAATTACAAGGCTTGTTGATTGAACTTTCAGCTAGAATTCCTTTGTTCTGACATTTATTGTGGCATCAGAGCTCTCTGACAGAAAAGGCTAAACGTCTCACAAAACTGCAGTTCCCAGAACTCCCTAGCATTGAGCCAGGGCAGTTAAAGTGGTCTCAACTGGATTATTCCACAGTGTGTTTTGGACCTTTGTGGGATTTTTTAAAAAATTTTTTTTTGAAAAGCACACTTTTTGCAGTGGTGGTTGATCCATAAGACATTGTTTAATGACATGACTAGAGGCTGCCCATTGTAAAATCACGCTTGTAACCTCAATAAGGAGAAATATTCTGTGTTATCACAAGAGATCATCCCCTGGTGTCAGTTTTTGACCAGGAACTCTCAGGGAATGGGATAGTCCTGACCTGGTAACCCCAAAATTAACCAATCTGAGAGTCTAGAGGGGTAAAGGAACATGAAAAAAGGTTTGGGGAGCTGCTTGTGACCCCCCTCAAATTAAATACTATTTCAGGAGGCTCCCATTGGGAAATCTGAGAAATATGAAATTACTGTCAGAATAATCAAATTGGCAAGGCAGAAGCTGAACAACAAGCACTCCCATGCCCACCCACCAACAGGGTCTAGCAGAGAAAAAAGAAAGAAAAGAAGAGAAAGAAAATATACAAAATGGTAGTACAGTCAGTGGGCCCTTGGTATCTGCCGGGGTTTGGTTTCAGAACCTCTTGTGAATAACAAAATCTGTGGATGCTCAAGTCCCATTACATACAGTCGCATAGTAAAATGGTGTTCCTTATATAAAATGGTAAAACCAAGGTTTGCTTTTTGTAATTTATATATTTTAAAAATATTTTCAAGCCATGGATTGTTGAACCCCGTGGATTAAAAAAAATGAGTGGATATGGAGGGCTGCTTGTACTTACCAATAATTGTACATAGCAAAATACATGGAGTAACCAATAAGAGGGAAGAAGGGAAAATGGCCATAGGTTAGAGTGCAGCAGGAAGAGATTGTGTGGAGGAAAGCAAGCAAAGTCAGGTTGGCCAGATTCCTGTTGGGCAGTTAAAAGTAAAGGTATTTCCCGTTAACAAAGTTGTCAATTCGTGCCCGACCATAGGGGGTGGTGCTCATCTCTGTTACTAAGCCGAAGAGCCAGCATTGTCAGAGACTACTCTGTGATCATATGACCAGCATGATTGCACAGAACGCTGTTTACCTTCCCACCGAAGTGGTACCTATCTATCTACTTGCATTTGCATACTTTTGAACTTCTAGGTTGGCAGAAGCTGGGACTAGTGACAGGAACTCACCCCATCATGCAGCACCCGGGGCTCGAACTGCCAACCTGCCGATCTTGCAATCAACAGAGTCAGCATCTTAACCATTTGAGCCACTGCAGTTACAAATATATCATCTACAGTTAGGCATTTGTAGCTGCTATGTACCCATAATCCCTCCATAGCCTCTTCAACTGTGAAAGTTCCCTAAAACTCACCAGTAAGCAGTCAGTGGGATCTATAGGACTCCATTCATACCCCATTTCATATGAGCAATCTCTGATGTGAGGGGTATTTGTGACCTATTGCATCAGTGGGTGGTGGGCAAACACTCTTTAAATTGCACCCTCGAAAGACTTCAGGTCATGTGGCTGGACATTTTGTGTTATTTGGTATTTTACTTGACTTATCCCTATCTTAAAATATTAAAATATTTTGTGCTTGTCTTGCTTCCACTTCTATCAGTGAGCAGGACCATTCACTTAACAGAGCATCCTTGGTTGAATAAAGTACCTTACATGTAGTGTTAACCTGCCCATAGTAAAGATTTGGCATTCATGCCACCATGTAGCATGCCATTGCAGTAGTGGGCAAAGTAATATTATGTGTTGCAAAATGAACATCTAATTTTATGTCTGACCTTGCAAGTTAGCTAAACACAAAATCTGAACCCAAGTGGGTGGTCTATTGTACCTTCCCTCCTCCATCCCTTCTCTTGCTGTTCTGGTTAAATTATCCATATTTCAGTTTAGCCCAAAGAAACTTATACTATGGGAAACTTGTTCTCATGCTCTTGTGGTTACTAAATATGTTGCATTATATTATTATTATTATTATTTTTTAAAAAGGAAGGTTGTTCTGAAATGAGGGTAGTTAAAATTCAAAAAGAGAAATTCTTTAATTAACTTAATAAAATTACTAATGGAAGCATTTTAACTGCTAAATTTAATTTACTTGTCAAGATATCCGGCTACAAAGAGTAGGGAAGAGTGGAGACTCTGCTTTCCATTATGATGTGCTCTATTATAGAATAAATTTGCTTAAAATGAAATATATCACCAAAAGCCATCAATGACATCTTAATTTGGAACAGCCAGTTGAAAAGTAATTAGACTGTGAAGCAATCAGTTCTAGTAAATCAGTGCTTCTCTTTACATAAACATGCATTTTCCTTGTGCATCAATAGGAAAAGGCATCCAGGTAGCCAAGCCACAAGGGATTTTGATGAGTTTTGAAAGGAATGATATGCATTTTCTAGTTCGTGTTATGCATTTCTTAGGATCAAGGCTGCAGCTATAAACAGGCTGGAGATGTGGGCGAAATTCATTTGGTTTTCATTATAGCATGAAGCTGCAGATGGCCAATGGCTTGTATTCCAGTGGTATGATGAACCTGCTGTGGATTTTCTCATAGAGTTTAACAAATCTATCTGAGGTGCTAAACATTAACCCCCAAAAGAGGTCTGGCAACTTGGGATAGCCCACAGGAAATCTGGCTAAAAATCCAGCATACACAACTGACATGGACAGCAACAGATATAATTTCATATTTAGCAGGGAAGGGAATTCCAGAGACTGGTGGACTGCAATTTCTAGCAGCCCTAGATCAATTACTTTGGAATGCTGGGAGTTGACAATCAGTAACAGCTAAAGGGCCATCTAATTCCCACCCCATAATATATAATCTTAAATGAAATTATTCTTTCATCTCTGAAATGTCCATGAATTCTAGGCTGTATCCACACTGCAGACTTAAAGCAGTTTGACACCACTTGAACTTTCATGACTCTATTCTGCAGAATCCTGGGATTTGTAGTTTAGTTTGGTCTGTCAGAGAGCCTGTCAGAGAACTAGAAATCCCTGTATTGTGTAGGATAGAGTCATGGCAGTTAGAGTGGTGTCCAACTGCTTTAATTCAACAATATGGATACACCCAGTCATAGAATTTAGAGTAGGAAGGGGCTATCTAATCCAACCTTCTGCTATGAAAAAATTCATAAGTAACTCAGTCCTGAAGAGTGCCCAATCTCTGTTTAAAGACCTCAGAGATAGTGAGTGAGTCCATCATACTCTGAAGCAGTCTATTCTACTCTTGAACGCCTTCTTGGAGCCAGGGAAGGGGAGGGGCAGTCAGACGCCGGATGCCCCAACTCCTTCCTGAGGACGTCATCGGAGCGCCTGCTGTTACACATGGTGAGTGCTTCGATGACATCCTCCTGAGCCGGAAGAGATGTGGAAGAGCTGCGTGACGGCTCTTCCAGTGCCCTTTCTGGGGCTTGAGGAAGGAGTTCTATTTTATGCTCCTTTTCCAGGCTCCAAAAAGGTGGATTGGGGCCGAGGTGTGGGGCAGCCTCGGCCCCAATCCTCCACTTCCCAGAGTGGCCCATGGCCACCCATCTGCAAAGCCTCTTAGTTAAATTTTTCTAATATCTTTGTTGTTTCTGCTATGTGTCATCAAGTTGGCTTTCAATTAATTTGATCTCATAAATGAGAGAACTCCAAGAGACTCTTACTAAGAGCCCTACTCAGTCTTGCTAATTAGAGCAAGCTACCCTGATTGAAAGTATCCACCTTTACTGAATTCTTCTCCTTCCCCCTTTTCTCAACATTTTTGTCCTTTCCAGCATTATTGTCTCAATACAGGTGGATTGTAGAGAGCCAGTGTGGTGTAGTGGTTTGAGCTTTAGACTAAGACCCTAGAGACCAGCTCACCTTAGGGTCGCTATAAATTGGAAATGTCTTCAAGACATACAACAACAACCTGCCTTTTCATAACATGTCCAAAATGATGATATCCTCAGTTTAGCCATCAGGATATGTTTCTAAAATGCCAGTATTCATAAATGGTGGAACCACAGAGGTATACTATGTTTGCTAGTCATAAATCTGATTTGATCTCTTCCACCCAGACTAGAAAGTTAAAATTACTATGCATACTGACCAAGGCACAAAAACACACTCACTAGTAGCATCAGCGACACCATAAATAAAATACAAGCCAGTGCTAGGGAATCATGGGAAATGCATTTTTTCTGAGACATTGAGCCTTCTCTGTCAGAGAGCTCTGGTGCCACAATAAACTATGGTTCCCATGATTCCCTAGCACTGAGTCAGGACAGTTAAAGTGGATGCAATTTGCACTATTTCTGGCAGTCTGCAAAAGCCCATAATAGCAATGGAATCTTTTCTCTGGTCTCACATGAAGCAAACCCATGCTGAGTTTTTTTTATCACTCGCCCCCACCCTATATTTTTTGTTTGTTTGTTACATCTTGAAATATTTCAATTCCTGGCACATTGTGTATCTGCAATTTACTTCTAATGACAGTGATTGTTTCAATTTCTTTTCAAGATATTTAAAGCAGTTTGAAACTGTTTTGTACTAACTTTTAATAATTTGTAATAATCAGCCAGAGAGAAGGGATTTGCTCACTTTCAAGCTGGATTATAAAAAGAGGCACTGATATCCTCATTGAAAGCAATTAAACCGGCACTGGTTTCCAAGAACAAAACCCTTCCCAAAAGCTATTGTTTGTAAGGTAAAATTTAGAAGCATTCTCTCATCATGTTTACAGCTGCTTCAGGGAGGGAAATGAAGAAATCAGGTCTTACCACCTGCTATGTCATTTCCCCCTTCAGTTATCTGATTGTTTTAGAGTAGTCGTAGGCAGATTTTAGGCTAATGAGTCTGCTTTGTGTTTTTCTTACAACTTTGAGATCCACCAGTAGAATGCAGATGCTAAAAACATGAGCTGACATCCCATATCATCAAGGCTGCACTATGCCACCTTTCTACTGAGCACCAACATTGTGCAACTGATTGTATATTTTCCAGTGTCCCTGCATACTCTCTGAACGTACAGAAGAAACTGTAGAGACAGTTTAAGATGCTCAGAAGATGGTTGTTTTATTTGTGAAAAAGCCCAATGTGTTTTGGCCTGTGTGTTCTCTTAAGACCAGCTTCAGGTACTATACAAAATCTTTTCTATGAAAGTTCTATAGCATGCCTTGAACACTGCATTGTTCTTCAGAAGCTGTGCAGCTTTTGGCACAAAAACTGAAAACTGTGCAACTTTCCTCAAGGACAGGGTATTGTCCAACATTCAGATTTGCAAAAGCTGCAACCTTAGTCAGCCCAAGTTTCTTTTTATTCTGTTTAACATTTGGTTTGAGTCACATTCAAGCCAGCAAAAGATAAGAGCTGCATAGTTTATGCTGTGCCAGGAAGAAAAAAAGTGTCTGCAAGTTGTGGAAAATTTTGACAGGCTACTTTTTTTCCCCATGTAAATTTATTAAGGAGCCAAGAATTCCAAATTATAACCCATTCAGGAAATTAACAAGTTTTTGTTCCATCCCTAGTCTAAACGATTTGTGTTCTAATGTAAACTTTCTAGCTCACAGTGGCAAAGTGCTTCAACATTTTCAATACCACAAAACAAAACCTGGTACCTTCTTCAAAGTGGAGTTATGAGTTATGCCCAATAAATATGAATATTAGACTTTGATGCATGAGACAGGAGGTTGCCTGTTGCCAGAGTCTGCACAAATTGTTATGAAGAAATGCTGGACAGGGTAGGGCTGGTGGCCTGGATCTCTGTCCAGCGGAGGGAGTGAAACCTCAAGCCTTATTCTAAAGTGCTAACTGGAATTTCCCTCCAACTGTCCTCCTGTTGACACAGAAATGGTTTCCTTGGCTTCATTCACACATCAGGTTTTTTCCCCCAGAACAATGTGAATAACCTCACCCATGCATTCTGGGTTTGTTATTCACACCATTAAACTGCATTTTTCTGGGAACTGCATTGCTCCACATCTGTATGAGTTTGGTTGCTTACATGTGCAGGCACCCTTTCCTTGTCCCCACATCCATCAGCACCTCTCAACCAGACAGATGGTGGTCAGCATCCCTTTTTTCTTTCCCTTTTCCTCTCTCTTTCCTCTTTTCTCCCCAGTGGCAGTTGTTCCTCTGGGGAAGGGGTGACACTTTCTTGACCACATGGACTGCTGATGATGGAAATGCATTTGAAACCTGTTAAAGGCATCAAGACCTTTATCCTGAATCTATTTGGGTCTGTTTGCATAATTGTTCACACAGCCAACAATGCAAATCTTTTGTTAAAACTCAGGAAGAAGCTCGATATTGATTATCCCAGGATAAGTAGGTTTTTTGGCAGCCTCCCAAAATCTTAACTGAGTGCATTCGGGATGTGTATAAACAACAAAGATTCATCTCGATACATCCTGGCTTATTTTTATTGTGTGAACAACCCCCTTAATGAGAGCAATCAGTTTTAACTGCCTTGTCTATTTCCAGTGAATAGATACCTGCCAAACTGGCTCAGACTGGTACTCTCCTCATTGTGAGGTATTGTACAGCTTCCAGAAATGTTGGGCAACTCATCTGGATGTGAAAGAGGTTAAGTATTTATACTTAATTGGCTTTGTCTTGTGTACACAGATCCATTATTCTCTACTGTCCAGATCATTTAAGAGTCATTATCAGTGCCCATTATCAATATCACGTCTGCCCTTTTCAAACACATGTTTTTGTTTTTCTAAGCCTCCACAGAACAACATTGAGATCATGTTTTCCCCATCCAGAGGAGTTTCCTTTACTTTAGGAGACAGCCCCTAAGTTAGGAAGAGGTTAAATATGGGGAAACACAGAGTCTCTCTGAGACTGCTTCTACTTTTGTGATTTCCAGTCATTCAGATTTCTTTTCACATTGCAAGGTAAAAAAAAATCTATGTATATATGTTTTAGTCCATAGTTCCTTAAACTTAGCTACTACAGCTGTCTTAGATTGGTCAGGAGTAAGTTTTTTTTGAATTCTTATGCCATTTTCCCTCTCTTTTTACTTTGAGAAATATTTTGTTGGTTTGGCCTTGACCTGATTTCTTCCCTTCTGTTTCATTCCCACTTGGAATCACTCTGGTTAATTGTCCATGTTTAAATCTTAAGCCTGGAAGGTCCTGCAGAAAGTTTGTACCTGGATGAGCCCCCCCCCCCAAAAAAAAACCCCAGTAAACCTAGTGCACTACTCTTAACAGTGTGCCTCCCAGAGTTATTGGAACATGGGCCACACTAATTGGAAATGAGGGCAGTTGTAACTCAGCACATCTAAAGGGCACCAAATTGAGTAAAGCTGTTCTAAAGTAATATTGAAAGCAGAAAAATATGTTTCCTAGATGTTTGTGTTGTTCCTGAACTCTCATTCAACAAGGCGGGTTTATCTAAAGAAGTGTTCATTCCCAATGCCTCCAAAGAAACCCATGAGGTCTCTTACTTTCCCATCACATTTTTAGCAGAATGAACCTTAGACTCCCTCTCTGGTATTTTCTTTTACCCTTCAGGATCTTAGGATGCCTCAATCCTCTTCTGATTTCCCACCCATCTTTCCAGCCTCAGGAATCTTAAGCAGGGGCTCAGACAGCACACTCTTGTTTTCTAGCTCCTTAAAAATGATTTTCTGTTTTATTTCTGAGAGGTCAGCCACCTAGAATTTCAACTTGTAACTGGGTCCTGCAATTAGGTTTATAACCAAAACTTTTTGATCAATTTTTGTAGTATCTACTATGATATCTTGATGTGTTATGGCAACCCCCTCTTTTTATTCTAGGTTGTCCTGCCTCCTGCCCCATTTGGAATTTTGACTTGAAACCCAGCAGTACACTTTGAATAAAAACAACAACAAAAGAATAAGGTCTAATCTTCACTGCAGAAATAATGCAGTTTGGCACTGCTTTGATTGCCATGGATCAATACAATGGAATTCTGGATTTGTAGTTTTGTGAGATATTTCACCTTCTCTGTCAGAGAGCTCTGCTAACACAACAAACTACAAATCCCAAATTCCATAGAATGGAGCCACAACAGTTAAAGCAGTGTCAAACTGCATCATTTCTGCACTGCACATTAGACCTTAGTCAACTCTTACAGAAACTACCTTGATTTCCTGATGAGTTACAGGAGGGATTCATTTCAAATGTTGATTTGAAGCTTTGACAATGAACCTGTGTGACAACCAAATCACTGTCAAATTTTGAATTATCTGACACAACCTCTTGCTGAGATATGACCACCAGAAACACAGAGATATTTTATTATCATATGGAAAAACAAAGCCTTATGCCCGTATTGGTGAACCTATGGCACAAATGCCAGAGATGGCACACGAAGCCATTTTCCCTGGCATGCAGAGAAATGAAGAAGAGGAAAAGGCATGGGCCTGTTCCTCCTCCTTCTCCTCCCAGTTTCTCAACATCCTTTTTGAATTGTGGTGCCCAGAACTGAACACAGTATTCCAGGTGGAGCCTTACCAGAGCAGAATATAGTGGCACTATTACTTCCCTTGAAACTATACTTCTATTGATGCAGCCTAAAATCACATTGGCCTTTTTAGCTGCTGCAACACACTGTTGACTCATGTTCAACTTGTGGTCTACTAGGACTCCTACATCCCTTTCACATGTAGTCATGTTAAGCCAGGTGTCCCCCATCCTATAGCTATGCATTTCATTTTTCTGCCCTAAGTGCAGTACCTTACATTTCTCTGTGTTAAAATTCATTTTGTTAGCTTTGACTCAGCTTTCTAATCTATTCTGGTCAATTTGAATTTCATTCTGTCCTCTGGGTTATTAGCTAATCTTCCTAATTTGGTATCACCTGCAAATTTGATAAGTATGCCTCCTATTGTTTCATCCAAGTCATTGATAAAGATGTTGAATAGCAGTGGGCCCAGGACAGAACCCTGTGGCACCCCACTGGTCCCTTCTCTATGGGATGAAAAGGAGCCATTGTTGAGCACACTTTGGGTTTGACCAGTCAACCAATTACAAATCTATGTAACCTTGTCTAGCTCACATTTTACTATCTTGTTTGCTAGAATGTCCTGGGGAACCTTGTCAAAAGCCTTGCTGAAATCAAGATATGCTATATCCACCCTTCATCTACCAAACTGGTAATTCTATCAGCAAAAGAGATCAGATTTGTCTGGCATGAATTGTTTCTCTGGAACCCATGGCATGACTTGTTTCTCTGGAACCCATGTTGACTTTTTGTGGTTATGGCATTCCCTTCTAAATGTTCAGACTCTCTGTTTAATGATCTGCTCTAGAATCTCTCCTGGTATTGATGTCAGACTAACTAGACAATAGTTGTTGGGAACCTCCCCCACTCCTTTTTGAAGATGGGGGCAACATTTGTCCTCCTCCAGTCTGCTGAGACTTCTCCTGTTCTCCAGGAGTTTTAAAAAATTGTTGCCAATGGCTCTGATAGTACATTTGCCAATTCTTTTAATACGCTTGGATGCAGTTAATCTGGTCCTGGAAAGTTCATTTAGATTAACCAGGTATTCTTGTACTACCTCTTTACTTATTATGTGCTGCATTTCCCCTATTGTGTCCTCTGCTCCATTTTCCTCAGGTTGAGCAACCTTTTCTTTTTCTGAGAAGACTGAGGCAAAGAAGGTGTTGAGTTCTGCCTTTTCTCTGTCCCCTGTTAGTATTTCTCTATCTTCTCTGCACAGTGGCCCTACCATTTCCTTCTTCTTCCTTTTGTTATGGACATACCCCAAAAGCCTTTTTTTTGTTGCTCTCATCTCTCTCAGCTCATTCTGTGGTTTAGCTTTTCTGACTTTACCCCTACATATGCTCACTATTTCTTTGAATTCCTCTTTGGTGATTTCCTCTTTTTTCCATTTTTTTATACATGTTCCATTTTAAACTTAGTTCAGTTATAACTTCCTTAGTCATCCATCCTGGTTTCTTGAGACACCTCCCATTCTTCCTCCTCATTGGAACTATTTTAAATTGTGCCTTCAGAATCTCCCTTTTTAAGAAACTCCTATCCATCCTGAACTCCCTTCTCTTTTAGTATTCTTGAACATGGGACCACCCCCAGTATTTCTCTAAGCTTACTGAAATCAGCTCTCCTGAAGTCTAGAATGTGTGTCTGACTATGCCTGGCTTCTCCTTTCCACTGTATAAGAAACTCCAGGAGAATATGATCACGCTCACCTATAGATCCCACCACTTGCACCCATTGACCAGGTCATCCCTGTTGATTAGAATCAGATACAAAATAGCTGATTCTCTTGTTGCCTCTTCCACCCTTTGGACAATGAAATTGTCTTTGAGTCAAGTGAGGAATTTACTAGACCTTGAAGTATTGGGTGAGTTTGACTTCCCGCAAATATCAGGATAGTTGAAGTCACCCATCACTACTACAACTCTCCTTTCTGAGTGTGTGGTCATCTGTTCTAGAAAGGCATCATCCAATTCCTCAGTCTAACTTGGGGCTCTGTAGTAGACTCTCACAGTAACACCCCTGTTGTTTCCCACCCCTTTACTTTTGATCCAGATGATCTCCACCTGGCTTCCAGGATTGAAGTTCTGGACTTCTTCACTGGTGTAAATATCCCTGACATATAATGCTATTCCTCTATTACTATGGAAAGTAAAACTAAGAATGAAAGTCCACCATTCATTTGGAAGCATTTAACAAATGTGGACATGTTCTCCTTTCTTCTTTGTTAACACTTAGTTTATTTTACTATGACGTATGCCAAAGACACTGAGTAAAGCCTCACGGTTAATCCTTGGCCTTTCTCATACTATTAGAAGACAAGGATAGAGACAGAGAGATTTATGGCATTGTTCATGTCCTAATGACAAAGCACTCTGTTTTTCTTTTCATTTGCATTGTTTCCTAAAGTAGTGGGGAGAGATATAATGGGAACAAGGACATTGTTTATATGATGGTTTTCAGAACATTTCACTGTTGTTTCACAAATGACCATGACTCCCCTCCCCATAGCTCCGGATCCATGTTGAGTTGGTAGGATGATAGATGATATTCTCCTACACAGATTCATTGTTTATCACAATCTACAAAATGGGTGGATGCATTTTCAGTTTAATCATGAATGAGAGTCCCCTCACACACACACCCAAAATAGTCCAAGGGCCATATGTGTTAAACCTGGAATTACATTGTAAGTAATACCCTCCCCAGTAAAATGTTAGTTTAGCAAAATAACTTCATTGGTAAAATTATTACCAGTTGCCAAATGGATCTACAAAATGACAGAGCTAAGTCAAAGCAATATCAAAACTTGTTTCTGAATTATGCATCTCCAAAGAGTCTCACCCAAGAAGCAAAGATGCTGGAACCAAAGTCCAATCCCACCTGCATCTTCTTTTTTACTTGAAGGGTCCTTTAGGTGCTAACAGTGCCATTTGCTGTTGCTGAATGTTGTCAGGTTAACATAGATGTACAGCAATCCTATGAATGAGACACCTTCAGGTCACCCTGTCCTCAGCAGCCCTGCCCAGATCTTGCAGACTTAGGGCTGTAGTTCCTTCCTTGATTCTGTTCATCTGGAATGTAGTCTTCCTATTTTCCTACTACCCTTCACCATACCAAGCATTGTTATTTTTTCTTGAGAGCCATATCTTCTCATGATATGGGCAAAGTGCAACAGTCTCAGTTTAGTCATTTTGGCTTCTAGGGAGAGTTCAGGTTTGATTTGCTCTAGGACCCATTTATTTGTCTTTTTTGCAGTTAGCAGTAGCCATAGAACTTTTCTCCAGTACCACATTTCTAAGGAGTTGATTTTCTTCCTACCCGATTTCTTTTTCCAGCTTCCACAACTATACATAGAAATTGGAAATACAATGGCATGGGCCTTAACTTTAGTACACAATGATATTACTTTACACTTCAAGATCTTCTCTAGCTCCTTATAGCTGACCTTTTGAGTCCTAGCCTTCCTCTGACTTCCTGACTGCAGTCTCTATTTCGATTAATGACTGAGCCAATGTATGGAAAATCTTGAACTATTTCAATATCTTCATCATCTGCTTTAAAATTATGTAATCATCTGTGGTCATTATTTTTGCTTTCTTAATGTTTTTCTGTAAACCTGCTTTTGCACTTTCCTCCTTGATTTTCTTCAGTAATTGTCCCAAGTCTTTGCTATTTTATGCTGGTAGTATGGTGTCAGCTTCATATCTTAAATTGTTGGTGTTCCTTATTGTTTTTCACACTCTCTACACTATTTTCATACCTTATTCCTTCAAGTCTAATCCTACTTTTTGTATATATTCAGAGTACAAGTTAAACAGATAGGGTGATAAAATGCAGCACTGCTTGGTCCCCTTACCCAATGGAAACCATTCCATTTCTCTATATTCTGTCCTATCTGTAGACTACTGTCCTGAGTACAGGTTATGCATCAGGGCAATCAAATGTTGTGGCACACCCATTTCTTTAAGAGTGATCCATAGTTTCCATAATCTAAGCAATCAAAGGCTTTGCTTTAATCTATATAATACAGACTGATTTTCTTCTGAAATTCTTTGGTGTGTATTATTATTATTATTATTATTATTATTATTATTATTATTATTTATATCCCGCCTCTCTGTGTAACACAACCGGGGTGGCTTACACGCTAAAACATACAATCCATCTCCCTACAGCCCACCGTCCCTAAAATGCAATTAAACAATCATAGTTTAAAACATACTTTAAAGTAACAAACAGCAAATAACAAATAAATTAAAATAGCTGTAACAGAAGTCAGGGGTGTTATCCAATGTATATTTGCAATATGATCTCTAGTGCTCTTCCTTTCCTGAACCTAGCTTGGATATCTGACATTTCTTGGTCCATATTTGTTAAAAGTCTTTGCTGTAGAATTTTGAGCATGAGAAATTGGCTTGCTCCTGTAGTGAATATTAAAGCTCTTGTTATGTGTTTGTCATATATTGTCAACTGGCTCAGCTTCCCTTCTTCAGGATCCTGTCTTCCTCAGTCAAGAAGACGAATTGTTTAGTCCAAAAGTATAGTTTATTAATGCATATAAAAGAAAGATAAGATAACTAAGTAAGATCCATTGTGATGAACTTATCCAGCTCAGCCATGAAAGATTACATCTTTAACAAATTTGGATTAGAGTGAGGAGAGTATATTTCATGGATGGCAAGTGGCCCTTGGGTGCTTTGTGGCCTCCCAGGTCACCCTAGACTCCCTCCCTCCCTCCTTTTTTTTCTTTGAAGTGACTCCAAATATCCTCTAAACAGCAGGCACAATTCCACCATGGTTCGTTCTTTCTTTCTTTCTTTCTTTCTTTCTTTCTTTCTTTCTTTCTTTCTTTCTTTCTTTTTAGGACCATTTTAGGTTCAGGAGAGACCTTTTATTTTCCTAACAAGATTTGCCTTAGAAGTTGGCTTCTCTTCACTAGCTGTTGTAAACCTCCCCTCTTCTGAGCTTAAAATAACCTGGATGGCAGAAATAAGGTAAAACTGCTCCCTGCACACACTAGGGCAGTGAGCCCCAAACCTTTTCAGGTTACCACACCTTTCCTCTTGGGTAATAACCTTAACACTTCCCCAGGCATATTTTTTGATATTAGGTCTACTGTTCTACTGCTAATTCAAAACAGCCAATCTCAGTTGCTGCTCCCTTTGCACCAAGTCACCTTGAGAGCAGCAACTGAGCAAGCTGGCTAAGCAGTGACTGAGAAGCTCCTTGCTTGTGCTGGTCTTGCAGCAAAGACTGGCACAGGCAAGAGTCTTCTTGGTTGCTGTTTGATTGGCTCCCTTTGTGCCCTGTCATCCTGGGAGCAGCAACTGAGCAGCTGGCTAAGCAGTGACTGAGAAGCCTCTCGCCCGTGACAACCTTGCAGTGTGGACAAGAGGCCTCTTGATTGCTGCTCAGCCAGATGTTCTGTTGCTGCCCCCAGGGTGACTAGGTGCAAGGGAGATGCTTTTCCCTAAAGAGTAGGGACTCTCAATCCTTCACCACCCACTTTGGGAATCAATGCACTAGAGGGTGACTGTGGTACAAATACATTTTTTATTTTGATTCCCCCCTCCCCCCCCCCACACACACAGGTGATGTGGTGGCGGATGCACAGCTCCAATGTTTTCTTAGAGGTTAACATGTCCCCCTGCACCACTATGAACTGCCCATCCCTTAGATACTGGTTGTTGTGACATCTAAATCTCATTGGGCTGAGTTGTGTGGGACCATTGCTTGTGAAAAACTAAGTCCAGGCCCAGATTGTTCAATTCAGAGTAGCTGAGGAAGGAGTAGTGTTAAAAGCCCAAGTCTTGATGATGTATCCCCCAACTGTCCATGATGCTTTTCCATTTGTGTTTGGACTTCCCACAGAGATCTGTTTGGCCATTGTAGTAATAAACTTCTGGACTAGCTAAGGGTTTGCCTATATGATTAAAAGACTTCTCATTCAAATCAAATAGACTGCAATCCAGCCACATACCATTTGAGGAATTTGGTCTTTTTGTGGGATGTGTATGTGAAAAAGTCCACAAACTCCACTGAAAAAGGCTTTACCAGCATGTGGTTGTCTGTCTGCTTTGCATGGATTCACATGTCTGCACATTTTAGGCAGAGGAGGAGGAATAGATGCAAAATTACCCAGGAAAGTGATGAAAATTAAATGTTGATGCAAATGTGCAAAACTTTGCACCAATTTTCATAACATGATTATGTATAGACTAACCTTAAACATCTGGTCTGATCCAGAAGGTTTCTTATGTTTTAATGGTAAAGCCTTCTATGATCGGTAATAGTCCAAGACTGCATTCATATTTAGACTTGCTTTTTGCTGTCACATTAAAAATAAATACTCATGGAAGTTTTGCTATTATTTTTATAAAAAATATGGAAAAGTTTTCTTCATTTTAATTAAAAGCCATGCTCTCTTTTAACCAGGTTATCTTAAATCTCTATCTTATAGGCAATAGATAACAGGCCAGATGCAGTAAGAAATATAACTGTTGCTTAATGCAAACTGTAAAAATCTCTGTATTTCCAGAGATATGGTTCAGCTTGATTCATGCGCTATGCTACATCTGCCTTTTAAATTAGAAATATCCTCCCTGTTTATGCAAGAGTATGCCTGAGATAGAAGGGAAGCAGCAGAAGAATTTTTTGCTTCCTTAGTATGCAATTTGCAAATGAACCAAGTTAGAATCAGATGATGACTGTTTTGCTGTTAAATTTCTTAAATGATAGCATTGCTTACATTCGAACAGTGACATTTTTTAAAACTGTGACTTCATGGTGTTCATGTGCAAAGGACGTATTGGAAAAAATTCAATAGCTTTCATGCATCTTCCCCACCATGATGCCCTCCCAATGTGTTGTGCTACATCTTCCAGTTCCATGTGCTTAGTAGGAATATGGGAATTATTGTCCAATATGCATTGAGAATGCCAGGATAAGGTAATCTGTCACAATCTATACTAGGGTAATAAAGTTATCTCTCATAAAAATCAGGATGTAAATCTTGTTGTGTCTAATTTCCACACACAAGAGTAAGAAATGTTGCTGTTTTTCTCTTCACCTGTGAACTTATTTTTTGTTATCACTCTTAATGAAAACGTGTAGCATTACAACCCTCTCTTTTTTCCATGCACAAGTTTTGTAATTAGGCAAAACTACAATACTTGCTGCTTTGTTCCATGGACTTTTGGAAGAGAGATGCATCAGATAGGTTGTTGGCAACTTTTTGGTAGTCAGCTAGTCTGTGTTTGTATGTGTTAAGGGTGCAAATCTTTGTAAATGCCATTAATATAGGCAAGGCAAGAGTGATTTGTGTAACCATTTTTCTCTAGACCATTCATACTTTGAGACTTAAACCATTTAACTGAGAAACTTGTTTTAACCACATTTTAAAAATATTTTTGAATATGTTTTCCAGCCTGTGTGTGTTTATGTGAGTGCACTCATATAACCCCAATTGCTGTTTCATACAGCAGAGAAATCCTAAGAAAGGGAATGCACTTACCTATTCAGTTTGGAAAGAGAGAACTGAAGGAGAGAGGAGTTCTGTTTGTCAATTAAGTATTTTGTTAGCTAATTTGATTTTAATGTATGGATTTAGAAGGAGATGGAAGGGTAAATTCCCTACAGCAGTAATTGCATTACGTATTTGTATCTATTTTATGATTTTATTTAGGGCTTTGAACTTGCCTCTGTTAATTGTTGAACATCAAGATTTGTACAAGCAAAATTCTGCACTGCTGCATTCTGCAGGGCATGAAATTTTGGGAGATAGTGGCTGGCATTCTGTTAGTGACATATACAGGTGTAAATTAACTTTACACCTACATGTATCTTTCTTTGGTTGCTCTTCCACCCTGCACAACAACCAAAGAATCCACCACACACACATATTCAATATTTAGCTGCTATAATCTCACCTCTCTACTGTCATTCAGTGTCTGGTAGAGATCATGGGGATCAAAAGTTTCTGACCATATTCTCATGGTCAGATACAGAATGTTACATCATGCACCAGAATCCTCTAGAGGACTTAGGCAGATCTCAGCAGTTGATGTCATCAGTCTGCATCTGCTCCAGGGAGATAGCCAGATCTTATCTGCCTAAGGAAAGGGCAATTAGCTTTGCACAGAACAGGGACAACCTGTTACTTTTACTTTTCTGTCACTAGTAGAGTTGAAATTTTATTACTTGTCCTTTATTGCTCCTTGTCCCTAGTCCCTACAAGGCCAAGAAGAAGAGTGGACTTTCCCTGCATTGAGGTCACTCCAGACCATCTTAAATGACAGCAGAAGTAACATTTGAGACCAAATGTAGGCCTGTGACTCTAAAGTTATCATTTTTCTTCTCCTGTATCATTTTTAACAGAGAGTCAGTGTGGCGTAGTGGTTTAAGTGTTGGCTTGGGACTCTGATGATCAGTGTTTGATTGCCTGCTGAACCATGAAACCCACTGGGTGACCTTGGACAAGCCACACTCTCTCAGCCTCAGGAGGAGGCAATGGCAAATCTCCTCTGAACAAATTTTGCCAAGCAAACCCCATGATAGGTTCACTTTAGGGTTGCCATAAATTGGAAACAACTTGAAGGCACACCACCACCACCACCACAACAACATGATTTTTAATATTGCTGCTGATTAAGAAGCCAGTATAGTTTCCAAAATGTGCAGTATAGCTTCCAGACATTGTGCATTTTAGTTGGCCTAATGTGGATTTTGGATTTTGATCTATATTTTTAAAAGTCGCAGTGCTTTCAGCCTAACAAAAGACTTGTTCCCAGGCAAACCTCTAAAGAGAGAGAGGCTTTCATGGTGAGGAGGGAGTCTCTTTGGGGGAGAGTTTCATGGTACATGGGGATCTCTGCAGCAATATTTTACCAAGAGCTATTAGTAGGAAATCGGGACCATATCATAAGTGGAAAGTGGTATACTAGGGCAAACAGGCAGGGTGAGCAGATATCCTAACCATAAAGGAAGACAAGGCACCACAAAATGTAGGGCATTCGAGAAAAATGCAGGATGCTACAAAATAAAAGTGAAAAGCACTCATATAAATAAATAGAAATTGATGTTTTGTAGTCATGCTCAAAATAGAGAACATTTTGGAATTCCCCCTGGACAGAAGGCTGAAATATAGGACATGTCATGGAAAAGGAAGATGTCTGGTCACCCTGTAAATGGGCCACTGTTCATAATGCTTAAATGACACCCAGTGCACCCTCTTCTCTTGCCTGCTGGAATACATAGGTTGCCAGCTTCCTTCTTAGCCAATGTCTCAGTCTTCTGGCGTGCCCCAGATATGACTCTCCTTGCTATAAAGACACAACATTTCCTGCCTTCAACAAAAGGGTTTCCCTAGCAGAGTTCTCTTTGTCTCTAAAGAAGCATTAGAGGATGATCAACAAGGTGTGTGAAAAAGATGGATGGGCATGTTCAGTAATTTAATGAGAATCCACTGACCAGTCAGAGACTCAGCAGTCAGCAGAGGCCTCCATTCTCTGTCCAATGAGCTAGTATGTTGGGATGTGGCCTGGGTGAAGGAATGTATTTTAGCTTATGGTGCAAGGTCACCCACCAATTTCCTTTTGCTTCCATTGATGGTTTCTTAAAAAGTAACTTTCTAAGTTCTACTATGGGAAAAAGTGGAGATAGTCATGCCCGTTGCCTCAGGCAATAATGACTCTTGGGATGGAGCTATTGCCCATTTCTATGAAGGATGAGGTTTCTAGCAAACAATCTACCATTGCAAGACATATAGAAGAATTATAGGCTGCCATCCAGTGAGATATTTACATCATCATAAACCACCTTACAAGCACATAAAGGTGAATTGTAATGATGCACACCATCTGAATTCTCTGGAGGGAAGCACAGATGCTGCTCTGTCTTCAGGACCTTTCCACAAGAACAGCCAGCAGCAGGCTGGTTGTGCAATGGGTCCTATTGTGCAATGGGGATCATAGTGCTTTGGATCCCAATGTCCAATGGGCAACATAACTCTGTGGATCTTCTTACACAGTGGACAACATAGTGCTAAGGCTCCCACAGCTCAATGGAAATGGTAGTACTGTGGGTCTCATTGTGCCAAAGGCACCATAGCACAGTGGATCCTGTTGTGAAATGGGCAGCATAGTGATAGCACATGGGGAGAGACTCCTCATGTACAGTGATCATCATAGTGCTATGGATCCCATTGTGAAATGGAGATCATAGTGTTTGGGTCACATTGTGCAACAGGCATCATAGCACAGTGGATCCTGTTGCACAGTGGGCATATAGAGTTGTGTCTCCTGGTGTGCAATGGGTACCATAAAACTATGGATCCTGTTGCATAACAGGACACCCCATGAGATGTCCTAATACATATTGTCTCATTTGACTAGAAGGATTGCATATCATGTGAGGGATACAATATGAGACTAATAGCTAAGGCATTAGCCAGAATACTCTGGGACCAGCCCCAAGTATTTTGACCCCAAAATTGCCTCAATGTCCCCTCATTTCCTGGCATTCCAAATGGCTGTTTGTACATGTCTCCCACTGTGCTACTCACTGCCACTGCTGCCATACATTGCTCTCTCTGTGGTCAGGAATGAGGTGCCCAGCATCAATCAGATGGCTGGTCATTTTGCTGTGACCTCAGAGGGAGTTACTCATGGTGGCAGTGGGTGGTATGGTGGGAGGCATTGTAAACAGCCAGGCTTCATTATTCCAGAGGGCTCCAGAAGAAGTGGAGCAAAAGATGACTT
The DNA here is from genome assembly GCA_026167975.1 of Phrynosoma blainvillii. NCBI lineage: Eukaryota > Metazoa > Chordata > Lepidosauria > Squamata > Phrynosomatidae > Phrynosoma > Phrynosoma blainvillii. The sequence continues at coordinate 16,899,606 of JANUYF010000001.1, read as the reverse complement.
TTTCAAAATCACTTTAATGGGAGTATATGGAGGGTTCAGTTCTGAACTGGCCAGATGTTGTTTGGACAGTTCACATCAGAACCTGGGATTGCACCCTGCATCGTCATGATTGCTTGCTTTGAATACAGGAGAAAGATGTGGTATTTGGTCCATGCAGACAGGGGGTAAGTCACTGTAAAGTCTCATATTGTATCTTCTGATACAGGTTCTATGTATGCTGCAAAAATGGATATAATCGAGTCAGATATTCTCCCTCCCCCCCCCCCCCCAGCAAGTTTGTTCACTCCTTAAAGGAAGATTGGAAAATATCAGTAGCTAATTTAAAAATGAAAGACCAAAAGAACACAGGCTGTCCTATGCATTGCTAAATTAGCAGCACACCGAACCAGCCTTTTCCTTTGCTCTGATTTCCATAAAGGAGATTTCCCCCCTTTCTTCCTTTCTGTGCTTCAAATAATTTGAGGCTCACCCAAGACAGAGACAGTGAGCTGGATTCCATGCAAGGCTGCAGCACATGGAGCCTTATCTATATGCATTACTTTGATTTCAAATTATTTTGAGCCCCGCTTTTATTGTACTCCTTGTTACATACATAAATCTCAAAATGTAATGCATTTTATAAGAAATGGTCATAAAAATTTACAGCCAGTAACTTTTCCCCTGTCCCTTACAATGATATTCTACTAAAACCATTAAATGCTTCTCATTAATGCCCTTTAAATGATTGGGTAATGACCCACAATCGCTTGTAAGTGAACAACCATTAAAGAATTATCCATTCTTAGCATGCTTTTAAGTACAGTTTAAATACATGGGAGGTAACATGTAATATATTAGGAAAAGTATTAAATTTGAAAGAGGGAAAACAGGATCACTCTAAATGAACAAGGAGGTATAGAACTCTACCCTGCAATGGCCATGTTTCTCAGGGAGCCTTTATTACTATATCATGTTGCACACAAGCATTTTCCATTGTGTCTTTCATTCTTAATCAATTTGTAAAAATTGTGATAATGTAATGAACAGACTGACAGTGTTGCCTTAGTTATGAAAGCACAAAATAGGCTGGAATCCTCTTGGTGTTATATGCACACAGACATTCCCCTACACATAGGATCTGAAAGTTAGAAGCGGCTGTAAAGGCCATCTAGTCCAACCCCCTGCCATACAGAAATAAACCTCCATGGCACTCTTGAAATATGTCCATCCAACCCGTGTTTAAAGACCTTCACAGAAAGAGGGTTCTCCACCATCAATGTCAATTTCACTGCCAAATAGCTCTTACACCAAATAAATTCTTGGTAATGATCCATCACATCTCTATTCTTACAGCCTTTAAAAAGGCTCTTAAGATGGATCTCTTTCGGCAGGCTTTCCCAACTTAACTCCTCTCCCTGCACAAGGTGATCTATGTCATTCTGTCTACCAATTATCTTCCTTTTTAAACTTTTTATATTGTTGCTTTTAAATTATGTTTGTCTAATTGTAATTTTAGCATTGGGTGGGGGTTGGGGTTGGGAAGGGACTAATTTTTGAATTTTATTGTATTCTATGTATTTTTATTGCTGTAACCCACCTGGATTCCTTGTGATTGGGTGGGCTATAAATAAATAATTTATTGTTGTTATTATTATTATTATTATTATTATTATTATTTAGGCAGAATCTCTCTTCTTATCTTTTTAATCTATTGCTTTGTGATCTCATCTCTGGATCAGCAGAAAAGAAGTTTGGTCCATCTTCTACAGGTTGAGACTTACTTATGCAGAATTTCAAAATCTGAAATACTCCAAAACATCTGAAAAAGTCAGTGTGGTTGCCTGGTAAACTCAAGGAAAAAGTGAAAGGAGCATGAATAAAAAATATAAGGAAGGAATCACCAAGGAAATACACAGATATGTAGCCTAAGTGTGCAGGAATAGTTTAAGGAAAGCTGAAGCTCAAAATGACCTGAAACTAGCTGGACAAGCAAGAAGCAACAAAAAGCAGTTTTTCAGATGTTTTCAAAGCAAAAGAGTGATGAAGTAAATATTGGACTCCTGCTCAGCAAGGATAGTGAAATGCTAACAGATCACATTGAAACAGGAAGGAATGCTTAATACCTATTTTGCTTCAGTCCCCCCCCCCTCCAAAAGAGAACTGTGTGCTTCAGTGCAGCAGCAGAGGAATCTAGATTGCAAATCAAGATTGGTAAGGAGTTAGTCAGGAATCACCTACCCCCTTTGCAGACAACGCTTTGCGCTGTCTTGGAGGCAAGGAAGCCTCACGCTGGGAGCCCCAACCCCTTCCTGAGGATGTAATCGGAGTGCCCACCCTTCCACATGACTGGCGCTCTGATTACGTCCTTTCGGCTCAGCTTCCGGACACGCTGTGCTGGAAGAGGCGCAGAAGAGCCACATGGCGGGTCTTCGGGTGCCCGTTTCACGGCTTGTGGAAGGAGCACTCCTTCCTTTAAGGAGTGAACTTTCCCAGGTGGTGAAAGGGAGGATCGGGGCCGAGGCATGGGACAGTCTTGGCCCTGATCCGCCGCTTCCCAGGGCGGCCCATGGCCGCCCGTCTTCACCCCCCCCCCCCAGTTAACCTAAATGGGTTTAAATCAGGGTCAGGTGAATTGCATCCCAGAGTACTGAAGGAACTTGCTGAAGTACTCGCACATCCACTTGCCATCATTTTTAAAGAAATCTTGGAGAATGGAAGAGATGACAGAGGACTGGAGATGAGCAAAAAAGAAGATCCAGGAAACTACAGTCAGCCTGACCTCACTACCAGGGAAAATATTAGAACAAATTACAGAAAAGTCTGCAACTATCATGATGACAATGCAATAATTAGTAGCAACCAGCATGGGTGTGTCAAGAACACATCCTCCCAAACTAACCTTTATCTCATTTTCTAATCAAGTCATTAGTTTAGATTGTGTGAATGCTGTGGATGGCATTTATCTAGATTTCAGCAATTTTGATTAGCAAACTGACTAAATATGGAATAGATGGATCCATAATTGGTTATAAAACTGTCCTCAAAGAGTCATTATTAGTGGCTGTGCTTCAAACTGGAAGGTGGTCTCAGGTAAAGTAACTCAGGTTTTTGTCCTGGGGCTAATGCTTGCCAATTTTTTTTAAATCAATGATTGAGATGATGGGATGAAGGGAATTCTTATCAGACTTTCAGATGATGCAAAATTGAGAGGGGTAGCTAACACCTTGCAAAATAGGAACAGAATTCAAAAGGACATTGATAACTACAGAATTGGGCTGAAATTAATAAAATAAAATCCAATAGAGACAAATGCAAAATTCTACATTTAGACTACAAAAAGTAAATGCACAGGTATGGATGGGGCTTGGCTCAGCAAAGGCTTTTAGGATTCTTGTTGATCATAATCTGAACATGAGCAAGCAATGTTATGCTGCAGCAAAGAAAGCAAATGATATCTTAGCTTGCATTAATAGAAGCATAGTTTCCAAGCGGAAGGAAGTAATAGTCCCCCTATACAATGGTCCCTCCACATTCACTTGGGTTGGGGTGAAGGACCCCCTTGAATGTGGAAAAAACTGCAAATAAAAAACTATTTATTTATTTATTTTAACCTAAGAAAGCACCTCTCTCCAGCTCCTCCAGTGCAATCCTATGGTCAACATCTGCCAGACATTGATCATAGAATCATCCTGGAGGATCTACAAATGCCTAGAGAAATGTTTTCTCTAGGAACTTCTAGGTTCTCCAGCACAACTCTATGGTCAACATCCGGCAGAATTATGGTGGAGGATTTAGAGATTCCTAGAGAGAACTTATTAATAAAAACTTCAAATAATCAAAACTACAAAAGTCAAAGTTATAAATGTGGAGGCACAACTGTAGTCTTCATTGATTAGGCCACATCAGGAGTACTGCTTGTATGAACATGGTTGTCCCTCTTAAGTGAGGATGAGATAACATCAACACCTCATCTCCACTCTTCAGAAATTGTCTACTTCAAAGAGTATCAATCCAGAATGCTTTGATATACAATAGCAAATCCATGTCTCAGGCTACGTTTAAGGGTATAAAAGACCCCCAAAATCTCAGGCACGTTGGGTCTAATTAGATTTTATGGTGAAACTCCGCCACTGTAAACTCTGACTTGGGTCCCGGCTCTTCCCGTTGTCCTTTCCCTTCTATAAATGATTGAGTCTATCCATCTTCTTTCATCATTGGAGCAACCTCCATCAGGTAATTATCACCATTAGAAGGCCTTCTGTTTCCTATACAAACTAACTACTTTATTCCTGAGTTCTTGAGTAATTGAGTGGATGTTAGATTGTGTTTGTATGTTTGAATCCCCAAATAAATCACAGACTCATTGAAAAGCTTTGTCTCTTTCAGTCTATTCCCTAGCCACCTCTGTAAACACAGGATAAAAGATCCCACTGGAGACTTGAACTTTTAACAATTCCCCAGGTTCAAGCTCTTCTTACAATTCCCAACTAGCATAGACTGATAGAGTCAAGGAGATTTACTAACTTTTGACTATTTCACAGTTTATTTGCTGATTCTCTTCTAATTGCAAGTAGTCACTGGATTTGAACCTATGCTTTTAATATGTGCAGAGGACTGTGGAGTTTTCAGCTAAGTGTAGACACAAAGGGCCCATGGGGATGGAGACTGAGGCTGCCTGAATCAGGATGAATAAAAAGAAATCAGTTTCTAGTAGGTGAGGGGTCAACATCAAAGAGGCACATTTATGGCTTACCAGGAGACAATGTACACTTTAATCTGCCCAACTATCTATCTATCTATCTATCTATCTATCTATCTATCTATCTATCTATCTATCTATCTATCTATCCAATATAGAAATATAAAATTGGGAAACCTAGTACCACTCCAAACATATTCAAAACACTGAAATAATTTTGTATACCAAACTACCATTGGCATAAACCTCTGATGGGTTTATAAAACTTATAAATAAGCTGGCATCCTGTTTTCTGCTACCCAGAGAGTAGGACCAAGGGCCTTATCACAAGTCTTTTTTTTCTAGCTGGCAAAATCCATTCAACAAAAGACATGATTTTACAACTGTCTCCCACAAGGAGAGAATTGAAGTCCTATGACATCATGCAGTAAGGCACAGAAAAAGCTGCTACTCTTCTACTCTGTTTCCATTTTTTTTTCTCATGCAATAAAGAACTTCTTTGACAGTAAGTGTGGTTTGGAAATGGAACCAATTGTCCAGAGAGCAGCTAGAGTGTCCTTCTCTGGATGTCTTCAGAAGGAGGCTGGACAGTTACTTGCTGAGGATGCTTTAGCTGGAAGACCTGATGGCCTAAAGGGACCCTTCCAACTTTATGATTCTATATTTCTATGCTATTATGTCTTGCAATTCACCAGGTACCTTTTCTATGTCTCTAGTACCTTTTCTATGTAGCTGAATACATAGACCAGGGGTAGGCAACCTTTCCCCTTTAAGGGCCGAGGGACTTCAGCTCCCAGAAGCCTCAGCCATGTTGGCCAATAGTCCCATGTTGGTCAATAGCTCCTGGGATTCTGGGAGATGAAGTCCCTCAGCCCTTAAAGGGGAAAGGTTGCCTACCCCTGACATAGACCATAATAAAGAAACATGGCCAGCATGCCCTTTCCAACTGTTTAAATTGCATGTGTGTGGTTTAAAAAAATGTTTTTATCAATAGTTTTTTGTGGGTTTTTTGGGCTGTATGGCCATGTTCTAGAAGAGTTTCTTTCTGATGTTTCACCAGCATCTGTGGCTGGCATCTTCAGAGAATGCTGGAATGGAAGAGAGTGGGTCTATATGTACTGTGAGACCCTGGGTAGGGAGGGGTGATTCCCATGTAAACTGTGTATTGTTCTCTGTTGAATAGGTTTGTTCTGTTGTTGGCATGGCTTCAGGGTGGGAGGAAATGCAAACAAGGATATTGTCTGCTATTGTCTGCTGGGAAAGCCCCTGATCCTGGTTGGTTTCCCATTTGCATTTGCTGAGTGCTGATTTTCCTATTTTGTAGGACTGGTAGCCAAACCTTGTTTACATGGGAATCACTCCTCCCTACCCAGGGTCTCACAGTATATATAGACCCACTCTCTTCCATTCCAGCATTCTCTGAAGATGCCAGCCACAGATGCTGGTGAAATGTCAGAAAGAAACTCTTCTAGAACATGGCCACACAGCCCAAAAAACCCCACAAAAAACTATTGATGCTGGCCATGAAAGCCTACAACTTCACACTGTTTTTATCAAGTTGTTTTAGTTCATTGTTAAGAGGATTTCCACTGGTTTTATCTGGTTTTATTTGCTGTAGATCAGCTCAGGAGCCCTGGTGGGCTGAGAGGTGATAAACAAATACTTAAAAGTAAGCAAATAAACACATTTGCACTTCTTGCACTAATAGGCTGATCAAAAGTGGGATGGAAGCATGGAAAATTTCACCTCTTCAGTGCATTCTTTAAAGAATAGATTTAACCAGTTCATGCTTACAGGACCCAAATGCAGAAATGAATGCAGTTTGGGGTGAGAAATTTGAATTTTTCTGAGACTGGAATGCATTCTGAATATTAAACAGGGAAAGTAATGTTGGATAACACATTCTTATTTGGAAAAAATGTGTGCCGTTCTCCAATGTGTGCAGTCCTTACACGTATACAATGCAGCAAAGAATGGAAATGCTATCTTAGCCTGTATTAATAGAAGCATATCTTCCAATTTGAGAGGAACAATAGTCCTCCTATATTCTGCACTAATCTGACCTTATCTGGAGTACTGTGTTCATTTCTGGGCAGCTCATTTTAAGAAAGATATAGACAAGTTAGAACAGGTTCAGAGAAGGGCAACAAGGATGATAAGAAAACATTCAGGGTTAGCTGTGTTGGCCATTTAGCAAATTCAAACAAAAATCCATCAGTGATACCTTTACTGGCCAACAAAAATACACAATATACTTATTCCAAGCTTTCAAAGCTCCATGGGCTTCTTCATCAAGGAAGATGGTACAAACCAAACAGGAGAAAAACAATTGGAGATATTAGTCAGAGCCTGATGGAGAAGCCCATGGAGCTTTGAAAGCTTGGAACAAATATATTGTGCATTTTGGTTGGCCAATAAAAGTATCACTGGTGGATTTTTGTTTGAAGGATGATAAGAGGTATGGAGAACAAAACAAATGAGAGGTTGAAGGAGCTGGGCATGTTCATCTTGTGAAGAGAAGACTGCGGGGTGACATGATTGTCCTCTTTAAATACCTCAAGGGCTGCCACAGAGATGAGGGTGCAGTTTTCTTCCCTGGTGCCTCAGAGAATAGGACCAAGTTGAATGGTTTTAAGTTGAGGGTAGGTTTCAGTTGAACATTAGAAAGAACCTCTGACAGTGAGTGCAGTTCAGCAATGGAATCAATTGCCTGGAGAGATGGTGGTGTCTCTTTCTCTAAATATCTTCAAAAACAGGCTGGACAGCTACCTGCTGGGGATGCTCTAGCTGAAGATCCTGCATTGAGCAGAGGATTGGACCTGGTGGTCCATAGGGCCCCTTACAAGTTCATGATTCTATGATTCTATGCATTATGTCAGTGAGAAACTGCATGGGCGTCGGGGGACAATTTCCTTTCTGCCCTTCAGGGCAAACCCTCCCCCATCCACAGCAAGTTCAAATATCTGCATTTCCTCTCAAAATGGTGACAGAAAGTGATGTTGAGTCATTCCTGTCACCATTTTGAAAGGGGTTGCAGAGAAGAATGGGGGTATTTGTAGACTGTAGAGGGTTCTGATTTCTAGCTCTGTGTGTTTATGCAAGACAGGGAAGAAAACTGACTGTTAGTTGCTAGTCATAACTAGAAGGCAATCAGTAAATAAAGTTTGAAATGGTCAACACTTAGTAAATCTTGACTCAACTGATCTATGTTAATTGGGATTAGTGATTGGCTTCAGACTACAGACTACTCATAAGTATTTTAAGAGGACAACCATGTTCACATAGGCTTCACGTGGAATGCACTTGATCTTCTTGTTTGAGTTTGGATGATAAGTCATGCCAAGCCTGAGCAAAACGTGAATGGGACACTACTGGGGAACACCAGAGATATTCTGCTAGGGCTAGAAAAGAATCTAGCACAAAAGTATGGAGAGCCATTGCTTCCAGATAGTATAGTCCTAGATGGACCAACATCTGAATTATGCTGCACCTACACTGAAGAAATAATGTAGTTTGACAACACTTTAACTGTCATAGCTGAAAGCTGTGGAATTCTGGGATTTGTAGTTTGTTGTGGCATGAGAGAGAGCTCTGGTGGTGCAGTGGTTAAATGCCTGTACTGCAGCCACTCACTCATAGACCACAAGGTTGCGAGTTCAATACTAGCCAGGGCTCAGGCTAGACTCAGGCCTGCATCCTTCCAAGGTCGCTAAAATGAGTACCCAACTGTTGGGGGGCAATGAGCTTACAGTTGTAAACTGCTTAGACATCCCATAGCGTGATATGAAGTGGTATATAAATGAAGCTGCTTTGCTTTGCTTTGCTCTGACAAAAATGCTAAATAGTTCAGAAAACTACAAATCCCAGAATTCCATAGCATCAAGCCATGAAAGTGATGTCAAACTACACTATTTCTGCAGTGCAGATATAGCCTCAGTTCAGCACAACTTCTCATGATCCCATATTCAGAAATACTGGGAAATTGCCCTCTTAACAGATGGTTTATTTGGATAACTAGTGGTGTCTGAGGGCCTCAACAGACTGCCAGAAATAATCCAGCTTGAGACCACTTTAACTGCCCTGACTCAGTGCTAGGGAATCATGGGAACTGTAGTTTCTTGTGGCACCAGAGCTCTCTGACAGAGAAGGCTCAATGTTTCGGAAAAAAAACTACAATTCCCATGATTCCCTAGCATTGAGCCAGGGCAGTTAAAGTGGTCTCAAACTGGATTATTTCTGTCAGTCTGTTCAGGCCCTGAGTCATCTAGTTTCATATCAATGGAGTGGTGAATTTACTGTAACTTTTTAGGTTGAAATTTACAGGAGCTATCCAAGGTGCTCAGCACCTTGGATATTAATGTCCAGATAAAAACCTAAAAAACCTCATTACTCCCATTGCCACGAGAGCCACAAATTGCTGCTGATAAAATGGGCATGGTATGGGTTCCTTCATTGCTCTCAGGATTGGATGACTCTCAGTGGAGGAGTGGTGGACCTGCTGTGGCGCCCACTACTGCCACCTTCCTACTCTTACACTTTAATTCTAGCTAGCTGTACTTTGGAAACTTGCTATCTCCACTTCTACCAGCTAATAAAGTGTCAGGGACTCACACTGCCTTTTTAGTGTAGTCCCACCTCCAGAATAATAAAATATTGGTAGCGTGTTTTGTGACTAAAACAGAGGCCAAGTGATGTTGGAATAATAAAAAAGAAAAGTTTATTTTATATCAACATGCAATAAAGGTAACTTGTTTCAGGACTTGCTATTATAATCTTTCTTAGTTACAGACTTATAACATATGTTATGAATTCAATCACAGTACCTCAGCCCCTCTGGCTAATAATATCTAATTGGGGAGAACACCACAGTAACTCTGGGCCTCGGCAGACGACTAATAGAGTCGTCTTCGAGGCTCGGAAGAGGAGGGGCAGCCGCACGAGCGGCGTCCCTTCCTCTTCCTGAGGTCGCCCTCGGAGTCGCCGGCCCTCTGCATGGCCGGCGCTCCGGGGATGACCTCACGCCGCAGCGACCGCATGCGTTGCGGCAGAAGAGTCAGGGAAAGTGCGCCCACCGCTTTTAGGGTGCACTTTCCCTGACATCTAAAAGGAGCGCCAATTTGGAGTTCCTTTTAGGGACGCTGCAGGAGCGCCGTGGTCGTCTGCTTCCCCCCTCTCTCTCTCAGAGCTCTGTGTGTGTTCAGAGTTTACCCTTTCTAAACTCTATCTCCCTAAAATTCAGTTCCCTCAGGAACACTTTAAATACAGCCCTCTCACTAGCTTAACTTTCCCAATACACCCTCTAACCCAAATCTTCTTCTCTCTAACTGTCAACCTGGACTTTTATACTACTCCCAGCTGAACTCCCATTGGCTGGCTCTCAGTTGCTTCCTGATTGGCCAGCTGGACCTCTGTTCACCTTACCTGCACCCCAGATTTCTCTGTTCACTGGAATATCTACACAGAGCCTATGCAAATAAAGCTACCATACAACTGACACTGCTTCTTACAAGTACCCAGCTGGTCACCAATAGCCTCCATGTAGAATCATAGAACTGGATATAGAAATGGGGGTGGGAAAAGTGAAACATATGGACAACATGAGGCCCACAGGGGCCCACGTTTTAGTTCTCAAGGGCCTTTTGTTGTTGCTATTAAGTCAACTTTGCTTTATGGTGACTCTATGAATTTGAGACCTCAAGGAGACCTGGTCATCAACTGCCTTGCTCAGGTCTTGCAAACTCAGGGCACTTCTCAATTGCTTACCCTGACATAGAATGATAGAGCAGGAAGAACCTTCAAAGTCCACTCCCCAGTCAATAGAGGACAAAAGCATTCCTTCCTAAATCTATTTTATCAACCTAAAGCCTATTGTTAGTCTCAGCTACAGTAGAGCTATTGAATCAGTTGGATTTATCTATGTGTTGATTCACCATGCAACAATTGATCCCATACCATTACTCTGGTTTGGACACACCAACTGGATCCCAACCATAGTTTTGGGTCAACTTTGTAATACTGAAACAAATGACCTGTATAGTGGGTTAATATTCCTGAACAGTGAAGAAGGAGTCAAAGAGCAGAGAGAAAGGGGAGATCCTTATCCATCTTCCCCCATATGTGTACTATTGTTTACTTTAACAGGAAAAAAAGTGATTGTGACCCTAAGAAAACTCTACATCAAACATTTGTGAAAGCTTTTCTCCACAACTCCTACTTCATTATTCTTAACCATTCTTTCCACCCTGTCTGAAATATTCAGTAGTCAAATATGCACATTATCTTAACCCATATTATCCTAAATCTTTGGTCTACTTATCTCTTGAGCAGTTTCTACCAAGTTGAAAGGAGTAATCACCTATATTAGAGATGGTCTCAGCGGGGCTGTAAAAGTCAAATTGGAAACAAGAACACAGCTCATCCTATCAGCCTTGAGGTAATTTGGTTTAATCACAAAAGGAAAAGCTGTCTAAACTTGGAATGATTTCCAGCCCACCAGTGGTGAAGGGGACCTATTCCCTCAGGGTAAGTAGAAGCAAATGGAGAATGCTGAGTGAGGCTCTGTGCCAAAACAAACTTTCTAACATCTACTGCAGAAAAGGCCCTTTGCAAATGCACCCAACTAAATATCTATGCTATTTTATAGGTATGCAATACAGTGGGAGAGTTGTAATTTCACTTAGGATAATAATAATAATAATAATAATAATAATAATAATAATAATAATAATATTTATTTGATACCCCGCCCCTCTGAGCACAATCGAGGCGGCTAACAAGATAAAAACATCATACAAAGCTAAGAACAATTTCGCCCCCCTCCCCCCCTTAAAAAGTTATTAAATCAATTGCAATTTAAAACACATTACAAGGAGTTAAAATCCTCCATATAAACAAACAATTAAAACAATTTAAACAAACCAAGTGCTGGCAAATGTGTATCTACTGGCTTGTGGTGGAGCCTGGTCACAAGAAGAAAGCATCCGGAGGGAAGACCAGGGAACGGAGCCAGTATAGTTAGTCCGGGAAGGCCTGCCGGAAGAGATCCGTCTTGACAGCTTTCTTGAAGCTGTCAAGTGATGACAGTTGACGGATCTCCTCCGGCAGGCCATTCCACAATTTGGGGGCAACTACAGAAAATGCCCTCTGGGAGGTCGACACCAGCCTCGTTTTTTGAGGCTGTAACAGATTCCTCCCAGAGGACCGGAGGGTGCGGGGAGGATTGTACGGGAGAAGGCGGTCCTTAAGATAGCCTGGACCCAAGCCATTTAGGGCTTTAAAGGTAATAACCAACACCTTGTACTGGGTTCGGAAACTAACAGGCAGCCAGTGGAGGGACCTCAGTACCGGGGTAATGTGGTCCCCCCTAGATGTACCAGATATTAATCTGGCTGCCATATTTTGAACCAATTGCAGTTTCCGAACTAAGCACAAGGGTAGCCCCATGTAGAGCGCATTGCAGAAGTCATATAATGGTTGCTACAGCTGCTAATGCAGCTTGGCCCAGTCCAACGATAGCTATGTTGTTGAGACTCATGTTTGCACATTACGCTTATGTAAATTTCCCTGTGGTCATGGTTGGGCACTTTTGTCTGATGCAAAACATCCATATTAAATTAAAAAAAATGTTTTAGCTTTGTTAGAGGTAGAAACTTTTACTATTTAAGTTTTCTGCCCCCAACAAAGGTAAAACTTTTTTAAAAAATGGGACTACATTTGACATGTTTTACCAAGATAGTGCCTAAAATTGTCTTAATGCAAAAACATAGAGGTTTATATTGAGCAATTCAATGTCCTCTGCCTGGGTTGTGACCTCATAAGAAATTAACACATCTTGTATCTGAGGAAGCACCTTTTTTATTGCTAATGGAATTCAAATTTTATCTCCTGAACTTCGGAATACTTTGTTCCCAGTGCCACTTGGTCAGACAGAGGAAGGGCCTAGCTGCACAGATATTCCTCGACACCATCTCAACACACAACAACAAAACAACAATAGCTTGATAAAATGCAGGCCTGTGACAAACATCATCATAGCCCCCGCCCCTTTTGTATGATTTTTAACACCTGATGGAGAAGCCAGTGGAGTTTTGAAAGCTTGCAACATATCAGAGCTTATCACAGTCACAATTAAAACATCTTACCTGAGCTGGCTTAAAATTTAAACTTGGCGGCATCCTGATCTTATTACAAGGATTTAGCTGCCAAATTTGCCACCTGGGTCCATCCTGGGTCCATCCCCACCCCCAGGGGTGCTCTGGCAGCCATTTTCTTAAGCTGGAAAACTCCCAGCTTCAAAAAGAGGAACACTGAGCACCCTTGCGAGTGGGGATGGACCCAGGTTGGATCCTGTTAGGTGGTTATGCAGTGTGTGATGATCCATGTCAACATGCAGCACCAGTATCACCACCTCTCAGATGCAGGCAGTAGTTTGTGAGCTGAAGGAGCACCTCTCCCCTTCCAGAAAGAGTAAAGAGACTCTACAGACAGACGTCTCTCAGATGAGGCTTGGTTCCTCTATGTACAAGACTATATACATGATCCACAGCAACAACTCCCAACGACATCAACAACCAACGTCAACCCACACTAACAACCAACAACCCACACATGTGTCCTGAGGCAACTCCCTTATATACCCAGGGTTCCATATGGCCTTCTGGCCCTGCCTCTTCCTCTGGACACCTGTCACTCAACCATGGTGACTTGGCAGTTTTGCAGCCATTTCGGTGCTTTCCAGCACCTTGTGACCATCAGCGGATGTCACTTCCTATGACACAGCACCTGGTGGAAAGTGCTGTGTCATTATGGCTGCCAGCAACCCTTTCATGTCTGGTCACTTGTGTTTCATCCCACATTGGACATTTTCCTTGAGACACTGTCTCCACAGACCCGGGCGGCAATTTCGGCAGCTAAATCATTGTGATAAGATCAGAATGCTACCCGTTTTAAATTTTAAGCTGGCTCAGGTAAGATGTTTTAATTGTGAATGCAATAAGCTCCATATTTTGTGCATTTTGGTTGGCTAAATATCACTGTTTTGTGGATTTTGGATGTTATTGCACAATGAATTTAAAGGGAATGGGTAAAAACTGATGTATGAGTAATCAAAGCCCAGTTCTGAAAAGCAATGGACAATTAATTCAACTGGAATTATTCCCCAACTGGTATCTATTTCCCAATATTTGTTACACAACAAAGCATAAGTTTTATGAAAAAAATTGCAGATTTGTAAAGCTTGTAGCACATTTCAGAGAAATAAAGAAAACAGTTACCATGCACTATGACTGCATGACTACACAATGTCTACAAATTCTTCTGATGTAAAATATGCACAAATATGCATTAGTCAATGGGGGAAATGCATGTGATCATGTGATCATTGGGGAAACTGAGTACCCCCAAATATTAATCATTCATAGAAATTTCTATGAGAGAAAATGGTTTCAAAACTGAGGGATGTAAACATCTCTCAGTCTCCATTTCAAGCTGCTTCTTGGGAGAAAGGCAGGATATAAATTCAATCAATCAATCAATTGAATTCAGAAACATAGCTGTGTTAGTCTGGAATATCAGTATGTTAAAGAATCTTGCAGCACCTTTGATACTAACTGTGCAAAAGAAGTTGTAGCATAAGCTTTCGTAGACTTGGTCTACTTCCTCGGATGTATGGAATGAACTGTTGCCCAGGAAGTACCCTTATAATCAGACTATATGAATAGCCATAGAAATGCAAAACATATGGGTATGGTGATGAGGTGACAAGTTCAGCTTCAACAGTGATCACTGAGGGATAAAGGCAAGATGAAAGATGTTATATAAGGCCAAGGTGGATGGATGACTATATTAATGGTGGAGGGAGTTTTGTAGTGTGATATGTTGACAGTGGGAAACAGAAAGGAATGATCTCCAACATGACTGAAACCCTGTTGGTTAGTCCACAAGAAAGTAGACCCATTGACTCGGTTGTTGAATGGTGAGTCAACACATAGATAAAGCTATTTGATTCAATGGCTCTACTCTAGTTGGGATTAACAATAGGATGCAAGCCTGTATAAAATGGTTCCATTTGTGGAACTCCACTTATACAACCAACAATTGAATACATCCATTGTGAAACAGCCAAAACAGCACAACCACAACTGTAATTGAACTTACTGGCATATGTGACACCAACAGGATTCTGGTCCTTGTATTTGTTCTGGATGACAAAGCAGTTGAAGGAGCTGGGCATGTTCAGCCTAGTGAAGACTGGGGGGGGGGGGGTGACATGATGGCACTCTTTTAATACTCAAGGGCTGTGACAGAGAAGGCAGGCCTTTATTTCTTGCCTCAAAGGGTAGAACCAGGTCTAATGGTCTGATGTTATAGAAGGGTAGATTTCAATTGAATATTAGAAGGAATTAATGTTCCTCTCAATTGACAGTGAGAGAGATCTGGAAATGGAAACAATTGCCTAGAGAGGTTGTGGAGTCTCCTTCTCTGGGCGTCTTCAAAGAAAAGCTAGAGAGTTGCTTGCTGGGGGTGCTTTAGCTGGAAATCCAGCATAGAGAAGCAGATTGAAGTTGATGATCCATGAGGGCTCTTCCAACGCTATGATTCTATGACTCTATTGTGAACATGAGCTACCACCTTCATTTAAGGCAGACATTTTCTTTCACTGTAGTGAATTGGTAGCCAGAGAAAGACACTGGTGTTTGTTTAAAGTAAGGAGGTGTGTGTGTGTGTGTGTGTGTGCATGTGTGTGTGATGAAAGCATTTTTTAGTATTTCAAGTCCATGGCATACTGCAAATGGGCTCTTTGCCAAATGGGAATTGAAACGAGTCTACGTATTACACTATTTGCCTTAGAAGAAATTAATTTTCAGCCAGAAGCAGATAGGCTTATTTAATATTTATCTTTAGCTGCAGGAAGATGAATCTATTATTTTATAAGTTTATTTTGAGGGTGTTTTTTCCTTCTCTCTCTCTCTCCTCCTACCCCCCTTCTTTCATTCCCTTTCTTTCAGATGTGGGTTTTCCAGATGTAGGATTCCTGCAGGAGGCGCTGAAGTATTCTTACCTGGACTAGAGCAGGGTTAAGAAATCTGAAATATGTCAGTAACATCAGCTCCAGCTATTATTAAACAACCATAAAATTCCACTCATATTTTTTTAAAAAGAATCTGTACCTGATTGAAGTCTTCAAGGTGATCAGCAGTTTGAAGAGTTTGGTTGGGGAGAATAGAAGGACGGTGAAATAGTACTATCACCCTGCTGTTCCTAGTGCCATAAGCCAAATAGTTAATATATTTACAGCATAGAAATTAAGCCAATAATATATATCTGTGTGTCTGATTTAGTGGCAGTTGAAGCAGGGAAATCATGATAAAGTTCATGCAAAAGAGAATGCTAGGAATACTAGTGGTCTTTTCACCTAGCAGATAATGAATAGTCCAGTTATCTGCCATGAGTAAATGATAGAGGAGTTACTTGTGAGAATGATATCAACATTTTTCCTTGCTGAACATTCAGTCTGAAATTCCAAATGAATATCTGTCAGTTTCATTTTTGTTGTTGTTGCATTTCTCAGAATCTCACTGCCTTCCACACCAAGTTGTGAGAGTTTCCTTTAAAAAAAATTCATGCATATTGGGGCATACATTTTCTTGAAATAAATATCTTTTCTTCTCTTTTTGATATGCATTTCTTACAATGTATGGATTTTGAAGCAGACTATTCAAGTAAGCATCCTGCAACAAAACAACAAGCAACATCTTCCAAAGACTAGGGTTATTGTTATATGCTTTCAAGTTGACTCCAATGCATGGAAACCCTATACTATGTTCTCTTGGCAAGATTTGCTTAGAAGGGGTTTACTATTGCCTTCCTCTGGGGTTGAGAGTGTGTGACTTGTCCAACATTACCAGTAAGCGTCTATGTCTGAGTAGGGATTTGAACCCTGGTCTTTCAGAGTCCTAGTTTATCACTCAGACCACTACATCACACTGGCACCAAAACAAACAAACAAACAAACCAATTGGTGACTAATCAATTTTATTTGTCATGATTTTTCATGGGCTGTAGCCCACTTCAATTTTATTCTGTGAATTTTCTGCACTGACTAAAACATCTATACGCATTTTCCTCAATTGTTCAGTGCATTTTTTCCAAATCCTCCCATACATAGTATTCAATGTCTTTTTCGTCAGCAAAATGCATTTCTAGCCATAGAAATGTGTACATGGAAATGTACACATGGAAATGTACACATTTCTGAGATAAAAATACACTTCATACCACTTAGAAGGGGTTTCAGAGGGTGCAAAAAGAGTCTCAGAGGGTGCAAAAAGAGTATTTTTTATTGAAAACTGCAAATCTAGTATGTTTATTTTCTGCATAAGATTATATCAACATAGTGAACAGCCCCCTGCTCTCTGTGCATGCCTAGAAATCTGTGAGCAACTCGATTCTTCAGGAACCATTGATTGTGTCTGAAGCTTGGCTTCCTAAAACAAGGAGCAGGGCCTTTTTATGGTGGTCCTTGTTCTTTAGAATTTCCTCCTATTGGAAATTCACCAGACATAATTCCCTTCTATTTTGGGAAGATACAGGTATCAAAATACACTTCCCCCCTGTGCCTTCATCTCTTTGAAAGTAATATTGCTCTTAGACCTGAAAAAACTAAAGGCCTGTTCAGACTATTTAAAAAAGATATTGCTCTACAAAACAAGCCTCACTTCTCAGCCCCTGGGATTTCCCGGGAAAGTGTTTTCAATCCACATGGACTTCTCCCAACTAGCAGGGAGAAGGAGGAGGATGGAGGAAACTGGGTAGACAACTTAGCCTTTCAAATTTCATCATGCTACAGTTGTTGCTGTTGTGTGCCTTCAAGTTATTTTTGACTTACTGTGACCCTAAGGCAAACCTGGCAAAAGTTGTTCAGAGGTAGTTTGCCATTGGAGATTACCACACAAGACACTAGTGATGCAATTGAAATGGAATTACAATTGATGATTCCTCTCTTTTTTGCATGACATTGTCACTCATCCATCACATATCTGTTGCTGTTCCGTGTTATACCATTATTATCACCATTATTATCATAATTTCTCATTAGTGAGAGATACCTGTAATAAATCATGTGATATATATATATATATATATATATATATATATATATATGGTATAACAATGGATCAGCAATGGATGGGTGATGAGATCATGCAAAAAGTAGAGGAATTATAGGTTGTAATTCCACTTCAGTTCCAACACTAGTGCCTCATGCGGTAATCTCCATTGCCTTTGTCTAAGACTCTGATAGTGTGACTTGCCCACAGTCACCCAGTAGGTTTCATGGCTGAACAAAGAATCAAATGCAGTCACAGTCCAACACTCAAACTGTTATGGCATGCTGTCTCTCTTAAACAATTGACAAATGAGAGATCTCTTCTTTGTCTTTACTCACCATTGGTACTGGATACCTGGATGATCATGCCTTCATTTTCAAAATGTACAGTATTCCAAAATATTTGCTTTTCTAGCATGTGCTCCCACTCCCATCCAGAGTGGAAAAAGAAAATGCATGTAATCAAAACAAGGCCCCTGTCTGCATGAGCCAGAATACTCCTGGCACAGCCCAGAGTATGGAGCTTATTGCACTCTTTAAGAAGCCATCTTACCTTTTCCAGGTTCAGTCTTCATCTGGGATACACCCAGATGTTATCACATGGGGCATTGCCTTAAATCGCTGCGGAATCTGCCACCCAAATCCAGACTGGGTAAACCGTGGGTTGAAGCTCTGCTCACCTGGCTGACTTTCGAAGTCAGAAGCTTCTGACTTTGAAAATCAGCCAGCTGAGCATGGCTTTGACCTGTGGTTTACCCAGCCTGGATTTGGGCAGTGTATTCCATAGCAATTTAAGGAGATGCCCCATGCAATAATGTCCGGGTGTATCCCAGATGAAGATTGAACCCGGAAAAGGTAAGACAGATTTTTTTAAGAGTGTGATAAGCTCCTATTTTGGCTTCAGAGCTTCCTTGATGTCCCCCTGTTCCCTGGCACTCCACTTGTGACATCCAGGGGACACCACTTCCATGTGTCGGTCCCTCGATCATATGGCTAGGTGCCTCATTCTGATCCCAAAGCGAGGAACTCACCATGGTGGCAGCTGCATTGGATGGCACAGTGGGACGCATTATAAACAGCTGAGAAGATCTAGAACAAAAGATGAGTTTTTAAAATACGGGGGCATACCCTGGTTTTGATGCTGAATGGGCTAGACATCATCAGGACTGTTTGCACCAAAACTGGGGTTTGGACCATGCATCATCCAGACTTCCCACTGAGAGGATGTGGGGAGGATGTTTATTTTGCCCGTGCAGACAGGACTTATTAAAACTGACCTCCAGAAAAAAACAGAGCTTTTTTTCTGCAATTTATCCTGAAATAAAAAGAACCCAGCCTTTAGGCAAGAATCAAATAGTTCTGTTTGTGCTGGGAATTGCTCTGAATGTTCAATAAAAAGGAGAACATGGTCTGGTTGTTTTAACCCCTGCATCTCAGAACTTTAGCAACAGATAGAGCAGCAAAGAGGAATATTTCCTCTGCCTGTTTTCCCCCTAAGATACACCCACCCAATTACCATACTATTCATCAAGATGAATTGGTGAGTATTTGGTCAAGGGGTGGAGGTTGATAGAAATTAATAAGAATTTGGGGAGAAACTTACCATCTGTAGCAGTTTCAGTCATAACTTATTCCTCAATTTTTTAGAGAGCTGCTTTCCCTCTCCTCCTTCCCCCCAGAATGTTATGGATGCAGTTTGTTTTAATACATTCTGGAAGTATGGAAAACAGTGACCAACAGCTGGCAGCTATTACAGCTGTCTTTAAAATTCCTTCAAAAGATGGAGGAAAGATTAGTATGTAGGTGGTGCCTCAGATAGTACCACAGAATCTTAAAATTTAGAATCATAGGAGTTTATCACAAGGGGAAAATTGGACGTTTAAACAGGTCAGAACCTGCAGTTATCTAGCATATTAGACACAATTGTGTGAATGCTTTTCACACAACGTTGTGCACAAACCGTTTGGAATCTGACAGGAAAGTGATATGAACCAGCAAATAAGCATTTTCGGGAAAGTACAGTCAGTTCATTTCTGTTTCATTCACGGATTTGCTTTTATTGTGCAATTGCTCTAGTGTGAAAGCCATTTGCGTGATTCTCCCCATTTCTGTACTTGTTGACAGATTTCCCCTGGTTCTTTGGGGCAAGTAGCCAGGGCTCTTAAAGAAACAGTTGCTGAGGCAAAGGCAGGGACACAGGGAAAAAGCTTGCTTCTCCCTCTGTGTGAATGTCTCTTTCCCATTAGCCAGGGCTCTTAAAGGAACAAACACTCAGGGAAGACAGGGACACTGGTTGCCAAGAGGGACAGAGACTTTTATGCTGTTTTTCTACCTTTCCTACTTCTTTGGGTAATGTTTTGTTCTTTTTTACCTAGGCTGGATACCATTTCTTGGAAAGTAAGGGATGGTACAGTATATTTTTAATAAAGAAAATTGTGTAAATAAAATTGTTTATTTCTCTGGGTGATTTCTGGTGATGCAACTACTTCTTCTGTGAACATGTACAAAAAAAGTGATTCCCAAACCACTATCGGGAAAACCAAATGCACGTTCTACCCTCTTTCTCACTTTAGTAATGAGCTTCTAATGCATCATTGTGTTCTGCATGTGAAAATCATTCATTCATTGCATGCTTTTGCGGGTTGCAGCCACTTTAATCATTATCAAATGCAGGTACTTATGGTCCCCATGTGATAAACTCCATAGTTGGAATGGACTGAATAATTATCTAGTCCAATTCTCTGCCTAGCAGGAATCTGCAAATAAATTGTTCTGGAGAGTTGGGTATTGCTGCTGCACTTTAAAACTTCTGCCCAACATTTTTTAAGACCATCTATTCCACTGCTGAAAATTGTTGTTGTTATTGTTGTTGTTATGTTTCTTCAAGTCATTTCTGACTTATGGCCATCCTAAGGTGAACCTACAATGGGGTTTTTGTAGTGTGAAACCTATAATGGGGTCACCCTGAGGCTGACAGTATGTGACTTGCCCAAGGTCACCCAGTAGGTTTCATGGCTGAGCTGGGAATCAAATACTGGTCTTCAGAGATATAGGCCAACACTCCAAACACTATGCCATGCCAGCTCTCCATGTGGAGTCCCTTGTCATACAACTTGAATACATTGGTTCATGGCTAGGGGGTCATCTACATGAGCCAAATAAAATAATCTCACCCTGTCATCACAATGCAGGGCCAAATCTTCAATTCAAGTGTAGACTGCCTTCACAATGTGAGACCAGTTCCATACTGAACCTGGCTCATCCCTCCCTTAAACCGGGTTTTTAAGTGTTGATCATATGGCTGGGCACCTTATTGTGATCTCACAGCCTATAGTCTCTGGAGCAGCAGAAGAAAAGCTTACTCCATCTTTTACATGACATCCCTTCTAATATTTAAATATGGTTGTCATGTCACTTCTCAAAATTATCCAAGCTAAGCATAACCAGCTGCCTGAGATGTTCCTCATAGGACTTGGTTTCAATACCTTATCCTATTTTGCCCTTCTCTGAATATGTTCTAGCTTGTGTTGCTGCAAAGTGGACACAGGATTCCAAGTAATCATCCTAATAAACCTTTTGGAGATTGTTCACACACAGTGTCAATTACTTTAACGCTTTATTTTAAAACTTAGAGTTTAATGGTATACAACTGGCCCTCCATATCTATGGATTCTTTAACCACGGATTCACCACTGATGGCTTGAAAATATTTTAAAAATATATATAAATTCCAAAATGCAAACCTTTATTTTTCCATTTTATATGTGACACCATTTTATTGCACCATTATATATGATGGGACTTGAGCATCCACAGATTTTGGTACCTACAGGGAGTTATGGAACCAAACCCCAGTAGATACCAAGGGTCTAATGTACTGTTTTAATTTGTTATTCCTCTAAGCTTCAGAGAACACTGTTAAGGTCCAAATACTCCATGAGGCCATACTATAAATGAAAACCAAATCAAAACATGACTTCTCCTTTCTTTTCACTCAGCTATCTCCTTGAATTCCACTTTTTATGAACTCTTGAGCTTAGTCCCATATACTAGTGCTACTCAAAGTGGTGGTGCCTGGTCTGGTGCTGGTCCCTAAGCCATTGACTGCTGGCCTCTGGCAAGATCTCAGGAATGAAAGAAAGAATTGTATTCAATGGATCCAAATAGAATGCCATTCCCTGACATGTTGAGGGAGGAAATGCCAAACTTCTCACATCAGATAGCCTGAGAAGCACTGCCATATACCTCTGGGTAATAGAACCAAACATACATCATTTGGTTGTTGTCTGGCTCCCAAAAGGTCTTGAACTCTTGGCTTTTTAAACTAATTATATATTTATTTAATTAACATCTTATCTTTCTCCTTCTCAGGACAGCCTACAACCAATTTACAGCTTAAAAATAATTAGTACAAAGGTGTTTGTTTGTTTGTTTTTTTTAAAAAAGAACAAATTCTATTAAAATGCGAAGTTAAAACACTTCAATACACATTTAAAACATCATAGAAATGATATAAGCACAACTCTGTTAAAAAGCCCCTTCTCCCACATAGATCATGACCCAAAGTCCTGACTGAATTAAAAATTATTTGTCTGCCTGTAGAAGGAAAGGAGCGAAGGGGCCTATTGAGCCTTCTGTGAGAGGGAATTCCACAACCTGGAAACAGCCTCTTTGCTGGAGAGCCACTGGAATGGCTTGAAACATAGCGCTTTAGAGATCATTTTCTCCCTTCCTCCTTTCTAAGCAAGCCTAATGTCTAAAGCAGAGGTGGGGAAATTTGGCCCATGGGACACATACAGCCCCAGAACTCTCTTTTGTTCCCCCCACCCCCCCGTGCCCTCCAGAGGATCTCAAAGCCTTCTTTTATCCACAAATATTTTTCTAAATTAATTTCCACCCAAAATACATCACAAAATACGCACTCCATCATAGAAAGGCTGTGTTTTGGGTTCCCTCACTTCTTATTACTCCTGAAAAATCCACAGTCCCCAAGCCAACAAAAATGTTTTTTTTTTTCAGATGAAAATTGAAGCCAGAAGTGAAAACTTCCACCTGCACTCCAGATTGGTATGAACTATGAAATGTGACAAAGCAAATTATTTTATGTTCTATTACATTGGAAGAGGGTGCCTATACTATGTATCCTGACCAGTCAGTTCAATCAGTTCAATCTGTCAGTTCAATCACACTTCTATTGCTTCTAGCATCAGCTGTTTCATGAATTAAACATTGGAGAAGTCCATTTATACTACAGAATTATAGCACTATATTCCACATTAACTGCTGTAGCAAAATCCTACAGAGCTCTGGGGCTTGAAGTTTGGAGAGAAACTAGAACTCCTTGGCTGAGAATTCTCAATGTCTCTCCATAAACTGGAAATCCCAGGATTTAACAGGAGGAACCATGACAGTAAAAGTAGAATATAGCATGCCAATTTTGTAGTGTGAATGTGCCACAGATCAAACTCATTTAATCATGTATGTTCTAGGGCTGAAATGGGAACTGCGTAGCCTGTGGGTCACATGTGGCCCTTTGGGATTGGTCCAGGGCACCCCTGGGGACCTCGATTGCAATTCCCCAAAAGCACAGGCATCACCCACAATTTTTAATTCAGAAAGTCATCTTTTGGCTGAAAAAACACATTTTTGGAGGTTAGAAACCACTTTGGGAGAACATCTCAGAGTGTTTATGGGTAGTGTTACCCATCTCAAAACAGCCAAACCCTTATAAAAACTGCCAGAAAGATGACCAGAAGTGACACACTATAATTTACAATTGTCAAAATTACAGCCACAATGTTGCAGTTATAGCTCTCCAGCACTCTTTGTTGTTGTTGTTATTAACTGCCTTCACGTCAGGCTCAACCCATGGTGACCCTATGGATGAGACATCTCCAGGCCTCCATTGTCCTCTACTGCTCTGCCCAGCTCCTGCAAACTTATATTCATGGTCTCTAAAATAAAGTCCATCTAGCATATGGCCTTCCTCTCTTTCTACTTCCCTCCACCTTTCCTAACATTATTGTCTTTTTCAACGATTCATGCCTTCTCATAATGTGTTCAAAGTACGACAGTCTAAGTCTTAGCTTCTAGGGATATCTCTGGCTTGATCTGCTCTAGGAGCCATTTGTTTGTCCTTTTGGCTGTCCATGGGATCCTCAGCACTCTTCTCCAGCAGCACATTCTCACAAATGCATTGATTTTCCTCCTATCCTCTTTCTTGACTGTCCAGCTCTCACATCCATACATGGTAACAGGGAATACGATGGCTTGTATGATTCTGACTTTTGTATGTCTTTGCATTTTAGGATCTTTTCTAGTTCTTTCATAGCTGCCCTAATTCTTAATCTTCTTCTGATTTCCTGGCTGCAGTCCCCGTTCCGATCAATGTTTGATCCCAGCTATGAGAACTCTTTTACTATTTCTATTTCTTCATTGTCTAGGTTGAACTTGTGAAGGTCCTCGGTGGTCATTATTTTTGTTTTCTTTATGTTCAACAATAAGCCTGCCTTTGTACTTTCTTCTTTGATCTTCCTTAGTAGTTGTTCCAGGTCTATGAGGCTTTCTGTTAGTATTATGGTATTGTCAGCATATCTCAGATTGTTGATATTCCTTCCTCCTGTTTTCTCTCCTCCTTCTTCTCTGTCCAAGTCTGCTTTCCTTACAATATGTTCTGCATATAAGATGAATAGGTAGGGTGATAGGATGCAGCCTTGTCTGACTCCTTTGCCAATTGAGAACAATTCTGTTTCTCTAACTCTAAGATAGGAACTATTAAATACACAGGCCTTTGATGGGGAAAAACAGTTTTTTTCAATACTGTACCTGATTTTAATGCATTTTTTGGATGCTGAATTCAAAGACACAATAAAAATGCCGTACCATATACTGTTCCTTCACAAATTCAATATTTTTTTTTACCAATTCAATTGTTATGCAGCTTTGATTAAGTGTGGACGCTAAAGTTCCAGTGAGATGTTTTAATGCTTTTGAACAGATTTTTTGTTTCATATCAGCAAATTAAAATGTTTCAACCCCTTTCTTACTCTTCACAGGATCATTCTTTGCAAGATCATTTCATTCAGTCCTGTATTGCAATATAGGAATGTCAAACCAAATTGTGAAAATAAAAACTGGACATAGTGGTGCAAATCTGAGGTCATTTTTGGATTTAGAATGCCAAATTCCTATAAAAGAAGCATGCATTTTTTAAATATTTTTTTTCATGACCCTCAATTTTGCAGGCCTGTGATATCAATGGGGCATTTCTTTGACTTTTCAGCAAGTCTATGTGTATCCAGAATGAGGAGGAAGCTCAAAATGGCATAAGATGAGAGGGCACTATTAGGTAATGCTTACAATGAAATATTCTGTCCATGGCTCATTACATTTTTTAAAAATGGACATAACTTTGGTTAGCCCCTCCTTCCTTCCCTTCCCTTTCTCTGTCTCTCCTATCTCTTAAAGATCTTCCAAAGCATTGAGTTTACCCCCAAAGACTTAATCATCATTCTGCGCCAGTCTGTAACCATGTGGTACTAATTTAAAT
Organism: Phrynosoma blainvillii; assembly: GCA_026167975.1. Taxonomy (NCBI): domain Eukaryota; kingdom Metazoa; phylum Chordata; class Lepidosauria; order Squamata; family Phrynosomatidae; genus Phrynosoma; species Phrynosoma blainvillii. Next base: position 16,874,274 of record JANUYF010000001.1, on the reverse strand, counting down.
TACTGTAGCAATGGGCAAGTCTCTTTCCCGAAATTAATAAATGCAATTTATAAGGAATGTTAAGTAGCAACTAACAATTTAATGCTTTGTGAGTTTCAGCCAAACTGATTAAATAATTAAAGGAGATTTCTAGGGGTTAGAGGCAAAGCTTTACCATTAAAATAGAACAATAGTCGGGGGATTGTTGGCATTTGATTAGACAATAAGCGTGATTATTACCCCAAACCTTGTTAAAATAATACTGTTGAAAACCCAACAAGGGGGGACTTGAAAATGTACTCCGACCTGACCGTATCACACGATTGGGGAGGTGCTTGTACCATAATAACAGCTTGCTATTGAAATGTGAGAATTAAATCTCTTCTGTTGAAAGTTCCATAAAAACATGATAAAGTGTATGTTCACCAGGAGTTGGCCATAGTGAGCCAGAGGTTACTACACTTGAATTCAGAGAAAAAGACTGGCAGAATTATTAGGAGTAGATAAATCTTTCTCCCATCAGTGTTTCATTTTTGTATTTTTTTAAAACCACCAATTCCAATTCATTCTCAAATAACCCTCTCAAAAATACTTATTTGCATGTGACTTTTTTCCTGACAACTATCTTTTGCATTCTCTTAAGTCAAGTTTTGTTTTTAATTTGGAAGGCTTGTGACCTTTGAGAATTGAGATGTGAAACTCTGCATATCGCAACACTACCATCCATCAGCTTTTGCCCTTCTCCAAATGTTGCGAGATAATTCTTAGCTCAAAACAGTCATCAAAGTGCAAATAAAAAGGCGTATGTGGAGATAAAATGTTTTTGCCATGTGTATTTTGAGAGAAACTATAACCAAAAATACATATTTAAACATTATTTCAATGCAAATTTTTTCCCCAGTTGTTTCTTCTTCTTTTTTAAGATCACAGATTAAGGCAGAAACATGATTGAATGGCTGTATAAATGAACACAAGGAAAATGACATAGACCAGAAATACATTTGCCCAGCCTTAATTTGGATATATTTAAACTTGCTGAAGATTGCATTGAAACATTTGGAGATATTTAGATTAGAATACTACATATGGCAATTTAGAAAAGCTGAATTCTTCACACATCTCTGATGATCAGCAGTCATCATCATTCTGGGAGGTATTGTTGCAACTCTCTTTTTGAAAATAATTCATTTGTGGGCAGAGTTTAGAGTGAATTGAAATATTTGGGGTGTATTAAATGAAAGAGTTCAGACAAACATGAGGCCAAAATTTTGAGGGATCAAGTCAAATACTTGATAGGTAGCAAGGTAGCTGTGACTTGTAATACAACAACATTGTCTTCATGACCCTAGACCAGTAGTCCCATGTTTTGGAACTATAGTGCCCACAATCCTTGACCAGTAGATATGATGGTTGAACTGTTATGGGTGTTACAATTAAAAACATCAGGAAAGTACCTGGCATTTTTCAAATAATTTTTCCATCCTTCATTCTTTCCTTCCTTCTTTCCTTTTTTGTATTTATGAGACCTTTTTGACCATATTGTGCGAGCAATTTCTACACAAGCCACAACTGGTAGAAACAGCAATTGCTGCTGCTTCACCACATGGAGAGGCACCTTAGATGGTTTGTTGAGTAATAAATCCTATCCTTCTGTGCTTGCTGTGTGTCCATTTTGCTTAAGAGATGAGAGAAAAGATGAGTTTTGCATAGAGGTTTATTGGGAAAATTGCAGGGATCTTGGTTTTAAATAACATATCTATGTGGAAAATAAATTTACTGCACAGAAAATGGCATTTTCAAAGGTTCTGTTGACTTTGTTAAAATCCCCAGTTATTCCTTTGTACTTCTCACAGTCCAGAGTCTTTAAGGCTCCATCTGCGCTGCAGAAATAATCCAGTCTGACACCAGTTAAACTGTCATGGCTCAATACTGTGGAATTCTGAGATTTGTAGTTTGTTGTGGTACCAGAGTTCTCTGATGGAGAAGGCTAAGTGTCTCACAAAATTATAGTTCCCACAATTCAATAGTCAGGGCAGTTAAAGTGGTGCAAACGATTATTTCTGCAGTGGAGATGCAGCCCAGTTTGTACTGGAGGCATAGGTTTTCCTATACATGAACTATTAATAGAGCAAGAATTATTTGGTGAGAAACAAAGAAATATAACTACTTGATAGAAAACTAAATAACAAAATGCATTAATTGTTATATGCCTTCAAGTAGACATCATAAGATTTTGTTTAGAGGTTGTTGGTTGTTATTTTTTGCAAGATTTATTGGGAAATTTACCACTGCCTTCCTCTGAGGCTGAGAAAGTGTAACTTGACTAACGGCCTTTGCAGACTGCCAGAAATAGTGCAAATTGAGTCCACTTTAACTGCCCTGGCTCAATGCTAGGGAATCATGGGAATTGTATTTTTTTCTGAGACATTGAACCTTCTCTGTCAGAGAGCTCTGGTGCCACAATAAACTACAGTTCCCATGATTCCCTAGCACTGAGTCAGGGTAGTTAAAGTGGCCTCAGTTTTCACTATTTCTGGAAGTTTGCAAAGGCTCTAAGTCCACCCAGTGGGTTTCCATAGCTGATCAGGGATTTGAACCCTGGTCTCCCAAAGTCACAATCCAACACTCAAACCACTACACAACCACACTGACTCCTATATGGATAGAAATATACATCATTATCAATCACATATACATCTGTATATTATTCATTGATATTCCGAGGAATACTTTTCAGCATGTTAAAATTCAAATGTTGCACCTTTTTTTCCCTAGCTCAAATTTCAAATAAAAAAATATCCACAAACACAGTCACTCATCTTAACTACAGACTAACAGAAGAAGAGGCTGATTTTTATTCTAGTGAGCCGAGTTTGTGAAGTACTTAAGATGTTTGGAAGAGGTCTATAAATGTCACTCGCATGTATATGACCCTGCCAGCTTATTACTCTTCCAAGCAACACACTGAATATCTTTAAGAAAATATATATGTATTTTAAGAGACTTCTACATGCGCTTGAAAGTTGGATGATTCATAGGTTCGACTTTACAGTGCCTTCCTTATTCTGAGCAAAAGCAACCTGGCCTGTAGACTCAGAGAGCTTTTGGGTGAGATACAATCACAGAGGAATCACACTGTGTCACTTATTTGCTGCCTCCGGAGCCCTTCAAGGGCTATGCTGATTGTCAAGAGAAAGATCCTGCAATCTATTTTAACAAGGTGAATTATTGTCCCTCGGGGATTCAGGAGTCTGGAGTGCCTGAAAGGTCAAAGGCCATTAAAATAAAAGTGGCCCAAGGGCCATTTTTGGGGGACACATTGCCCACCCATGAACTTAGGCAACAAAGGACACTGGTTTGTATGGAGAATTGCATATTATTATTATTATTATTATTATTATTATTATTATTCAGTATTTATACCCCGCTCTTCAGCCAAAGACTATCAGAGCGGCTTACAAATGAATTAATGGCGGTTCCTTGACCTCAGGCTTACAATCTAAAAAGACAAGACACAAAAGAAGGGGATGGTGGGGGGGAAGGGGAATAAGTCCATCAGATCTTCTCTCCCTCAAAAGCCTGGTCCAGGGGTAGGCAACCTTTCTGATCCTGGGGCCAGGTTGCTGTCTCTCAGACAATTGGGGGGGCTGAAGCACCAAAAATAAATAAATAAATAAATAAAAATTAAAAAGATTAAAAAAATATGCATGCACACTCTCTCAGCCCCAGAAAAGCCATGGCAAAACCCCTGTGGAGATTTTTCCAAGAAAACCCCAAGAACAAGTAATAACAATAATAATCAATATCATCATGGTGGGGGGCGGTGGTGGCGGCGGCGGCGGTGGCGGCGGCAGCAGCAGCAGGACCAGCCTGGGGCTGGTCCAAAGGCCTCAGGGAGCTGCATCCGGCCACCGGGCCTTAGGTTGCCTACCCCTGGCCTGGACCAAAGCAGATGGACTGGAGGGAGGGCCCTTCTTCTTCTTCAGGCTAGGCCCGATGAGATGGCCTGCCTTCTCTCCCTCCAGATGATGATATTTATGTGCATATCCTAATTTATGTGTGCATATGCAGATCTGGGACTCTTTAAATCAGGGGTGACAATTATTGCTGGACTCCAAATTCCAGCACTGTTGTCCATGTTGGCTAGAGCTACTGAGATTTGCAGATTGACAACAGCTGGAGTGCTCAAGTGGTTAAGACGCTGACTCTATTGATTGCAAGATTGACAGGTTGGTAGTTCGAGGTCCGGGTGCTACATGATGGAGTGAGCTCCTGTCACTAGTCCCAACTCCTGCCAACCTAGCAGTTTGAAAGCATGCAAATGCAAGTAGATAAACAGGTACCACTTCAGTGGGAAGATAAACAGCATTCTGTGCAATCATGCTGGCCACATGATTACAGAATAGTCTCTGACAACACCGGCTCTTTGGTTTAGTAACAGAGATGAGCACCGCCCCCTACGGTCGGATAAGACTTGACAACCTTGTCAATGGGGAATACATTTACCTTTACGTTTATGCAGATCTGGGATTCTTTAAATCAGGAGTGGTTATTATTGCTGGACTCCATATTCCAGCACTGTTGTCCATGTTGGCTAGGGCTACTGGGATTTGCAGTTTGACAACAGTTGGAGGGCCACACAATTCCATCCAGAATCTTGTGCTGGGAGAAAGGTGAGAGATTAATAGAAATATTAAACAGAAGTCAAACAGAAGGCCAAAGGTTACTCAATGTGCAGAAGGTTATAGTTTCAGATAAGTCCTTTTTGATCTGATCATGCAAAATACTTTGAGAGTCCTTGGGGAGAAAAGTGGGATATAAATTTAATACAATCAAATCCCATGAATAAATTAATTAAATTTCCCACTCCTGCTTTAAATAGAAATTTAAGTCATCTCAAGATGTTGTAGAGATATACACAGGGAAAGCAGTAAATTGTGAGGAGCCATTAAATAAAGTAGTAAATTGTGAGGATTCCTGGTGGCGCAGTGGTTAAATGCCAGTACTGTAGCTGCGATGTTGTGAGTTCTATCCCAGGACTCAAAGGTTTGATCCTTTCACAGGTCAATAAATGAGTACCCAGCTTGTTGGGGGCAATTGGCTTACAAATTGTAAACCACTTAGAGAGTGCTGAGTTCACTATCAAAGGATATAGAAATGTAAATGCTATTGCTATTGCTATTAAATCCAAAAGGACAAAGCCGATATTTGAAAGCCATGCCCTATGAGGAGCATCTTAGGGAGCTGGGTATCTTTAGCCTATAGAACAGAAGTTTAAGAGATGACACGATAGTAGGGTTGCCATAATTCTCTTCCACAAAACTGGGACAAAATGTAGGCCCAAATGTAGGATATTCTAGAAAAATGGAGGACATAACCTACTAAAAGCCAAAAACATTAATAAAATAAAAAAAAATCAATTCATGCTTCTCAGTCATGCTCAAAATGGAGGACGTTTTGGCATTCTTTCTGGATAGAAGGTTGGGATGTAGCTTTGTGTGGTTTTTGTGTTGGACTAGGACTCTGGAAACCAGGGTTTGATTCCCTGCCTACTGGGTGGCCTTAGGCAAGTCACACTCTCTCAGCCTCCTCTGGAAGGCTATGGCAAACCTCCTCTGAACAAATCTTGACAAGAAAAACCCAGGATAGGTTGACTTTAGGGTCTCCATAACTCGGAAAACTTGAAGGTACACAACAACAAATAACAACAACTGAGTACTGTACTTTTAAGTACAGTGGAGAGCCCAGAATGGTGTAGCAGTCTGAGTATTGGACTAGGACATAGGGAGACCAGGGTTCAAATCCCAGCTTGGCCATGGAAACCCACTAGGTGACCTTGAGCAAGTCACAGCCTCTCAGCCTCTCAGGGGAAGGTAAAGACAACCGCCCCCTTCTGAAGAAACTTGCCAAGGAAACTCATAGGATCGCCATAAGTCAGAAAGGACTTGAAGGCACACAACAACAAAAATGACAACAGAAGAAGAGGAGGAGGAGGAGGAGGAGGAGGAGGAGGAGGAGGAAGCAGCAGCAGCAAAGTGTTCAGGGAGAAGCTCAGGGCAGCAGCGGGACACACACACACACACACATATATATATATATATATATATATATATACTCGTCCCTCCATTTTCGCAGACTCCAAGTCCACGGTCTCAATCCTTCATTGACCAGCAAGTTGGGAGGGTTAAAACTGTTGATTTATTTATGGTGGTGTTGTATTAGCAGAGATCTTGTGCCAAAATGCCAGGCATCCATCCATCAGCCACCTCCATCTCCGGAACTGAGCTGACCTCATCACTCTGGTATGCAGCTCCTTGTAGTTTCAAGCAGTTTGCCATTAATCCAGCCCAGAGCAGAGAGTTCTTCATAAGAAGTTTTTTCTTGATTACATAGTAAAGAGAAAAACTATATACATATCCATCATGCAGGTATGAAGAACTTGAACACACACACACAGAAACGGTGCAAGTTTGGAAGAACAAAAGAAACTCTTAAGCCAGACCCCAAACTCCTCCCATGGATGGATACCTCCATAGACAATTTGCTGAACAGCTTCTAACCCAGCCTCTAACCCAGCCTCTTGCTGTATCATGTGATCCTGGTTCCCAGACAACAAAGATGATCTCATTGTTTATGTTCTATCTGTCTGGGTTTTCAAGCCACTGACCTTGTGTGAAATGTTTACACTAGCCACCTGCAGGCTCCAAAATCTTTCCAGTAGAAATTTGCAGTGTGCAGGAGTGAGTGGCCATTCAAACCTATGGGGCTTGAATATTTGTGAATTTTCATTTTCGCTGAAGGGTCCGCTATGGATCCACCATGAAAATGGAGGGACTGTATATTTAAAAGTTCTTCATGACAGCCAAATGGTTCTTGAGGGAAAGGGTGGACTCACCTGCTGGAAAGGGTAGCTTAGAGGAGCCGCTCCCTGGCTGCTCAGATTGGGAGCGCTGCAGCTGGCTTGGTGGTTGGAAATGTTTGGAGGAGGTAGACTGACATGGGGCTTCTCCCCCTTCTTCCTCTTTTCTCTTCTCCCTCAGGAGGAGACACAACCACCATCACTGCTGCTGTAGGGAGAAGCCCAAAAGGAGGGGTTGGAAAGGCAAGGCATGGCATGGCATGGCAAAGCAAAGGGAGTCCTTGGTGTGTGTCAGCATGCCTTCCCTTCCCTCTGCTGCAATGCTGAGGCACTTGGCAACCAAGGAGGAAGAGGAGGAGGAGGAGGAGGAGGGCTGGGGGGTGAGGCAGACTTTGGTGTTGGAGAAGAGTTCTATGGATACTGTGGAGAGCTAAAAAGGGAAATTAACAAGTTCTGGACTGATTCAAGCCTAAACTCTCCCTAGAATTCAAAATGGCTAAACTGAGAATTGTACTTTGGACATATCATGACAAGACATGATTTAAGATAATACAGTAATTACTGGTAAGGTAGAAGGTACTAGGAAATGAGGAAGATCACATTATAGATGGATAGACTAAGTGAAGGAAGCCCTCCATCTGCAGGACCTGAGTAGGGCTGTTGATGATGGCGCAGTGGTTAAATGCCTGTACTGCAGCCACTCACTCATAGACCACAAGGTTGCGAGTTCAATACCAGCCAGGGCTGAGGCTCGACTCAGGCCTGCATCCTTCCGAGGTCACTAAAATGAGTACCCAGATTGTTGGGGGGCAATCAGCTCACAGTTGTAAACCGCATTGACATCCCATAGCGTGATATGAAGCGGTATATAAATAAGCTGCTTTGCTTTTGATAGTAAGACATGGAGATGTCTCACTCATAGGGTCACCATAAGTTGAAGTTGACTTGATGGCCGTCAGCAAGCAAGGAAGTGTTTGGAAGTGTAACTGTTGTTATTTATCATCAAATTGTCTTCAACTTATGTCAACCCTATGAATGAGAGACCTCAAGGAGCCCTGGCCAGTAGCTGCCCTCTTCCAGTCTTGAAGACACAGGTCTCTGAATCCCTTGAGTGAATTAATCCCTGAATCCCATAATAATGAATAATTATTGGCTAGTGTCCAACCTCCCATTTTTGGGCAAGGATTTAGAACATGTGGGGGCTTCCCAACTTCAGAGTTTCTGGATGAAATGGATTATCTAGATCCATTTCAATCTGGTTTAAGGCCTGGCTATGGAACAGAGACAAATTTGGTTGCCTTGGTGGATGACTTACACAGGGAACTAGACAGGGGGAGTGTGTCCCTGTTGATTCTGCTGGATCTCTCAGCAGCTTTTGATACTGTTGATCATGGTATTCTTCTCGACCACCTCTCTGGGATGGGGCTTAGAGGTACTGTTTTACAGTGGCTCTATTCCTTCCTGGAGGGGCGAACCCAGAAGGTGGTGCTTGGGAACTCCTGCTCGACCCCCTGGCCATTAGCTTGGGGGGTTCCTCAGGGTTTTGTGTTGTTCCCTATGCTATTTAACATACACATGAAGCCACTGGGAGAGGTTGTCCGGAGTTTTGGGTGTGGTGTCATCTGTATGCCGATGACACTCAACTCTACTACTCCTTTCCACCCTAATCCAAGGAGGCTGTCTTGGTCCTAAACCACTTTCTGCCATCAGTAATGGACTGGATGAGGGCAACAAGTTGAAACATAATCGAGACAAGACAGAGGTGCTCCTGGTCAGTCAGGGAATAAAGATTCAGCCTATGTTAGATGAGGTCACACTCCTCCTGAAGATGCAGGTTTGGAGTTTGGGAATACTCCTGGACTCAGCTTTGAACCTGGGGGCCTAGGTCTCTGCAGTGAACAGAAGTGCTTTTGCGCATTTAAAACTTGTATGCCAACTGCACCTGTTTCTTGAGACGCCGGATCTGGCCTCGGTGGTACATGCCTTGGTTACATCCCGTTTGGACTACTGTAATGACTCTGCTTGGGGCTGCCTTTGAAGAGTGTTTGGAAACTTCAGCTGGTCCAAAGAGCTGCAGCCAGGCTGCTAACAGGGGCAAGTTACAGAGATCATACAATGCCCCTGTTGAAACAGCCCCACTAGCCACTTCCTTCAAACAAGACGGAACACGACCTTTCCTTAAGGGATGCATTGATAATGTCCCTCAGGAACATCCTCAAGACATCACCCCCTGGACAGCCAGTCATGAAGGGCAGGGGTCAAGAGGGCAAGTTGTCTTCCTCACTCTACCAAGGAACTTGTCCACATCATCGATACTCACCGATTGGAACCGATCCAATATATTCTCACCAGCGGAGTTGCTGGATACCTCATCTATCAATTCTACTATAATGCTGGCATCCAGGTCAGCTCTTATCTGAGAGATTTTATCTGCAAATAAATTATTAAACACATCACAGCAGGCCATTATTGGGTTAAGTAATGGGTTCTGCACAGGTGGAACCATGCCAGGTCAGTTTTTGACTGACCTGGCATGGTTCCCTGACCACCCTAAACAGCTCTGCTGGACAGGACTCTGCAGACACAATACATGCAGAGAAGAAAGATTTCCTCATTGCATGCATTGCCTCTTTATAGGAGCAAAGGAATTTCCTATGACGAGTTCTGTCAGATAAGAGTCAAGTTTTTTGCCAGATGCACTCTAGTTGTTATCCAACCTGCTTCATCTTCCTGAGTTCCTCAGTATACCATGGTTGACGATTTGAAGCGGGTTGGAAAAGACACTTGAGAACGATCGTGTCAATAGCCTTGGCAAGATCGGTGTTCCAGGTATTAACTAAAGCTTTGACAGAATCACCGGTGTTACCAACCATTAGACCCTCTAAGGCTTTCTGGAATGCAATTGGTTCCATTAGCCTTTGAGGGTGGACCATTCTAATAGGTCCTCCACCCTCAACAGGATGGACAGTGGCTCTAAGTTCAGCCTTGATCAGGAAATGATCCGTCCATGACAATGCAGAGGTTTTTGTTACCTCTGCTCACAGATGTTCTTGTTCTGTACTGAAGACCGTATCGAGGGTATGACCTGCACAATGCATGGGTCTGGCAACCAAATGGGATAGGCCCATGAGCCGCACCTGTTAGATTTGACAAACTGGTCTCGAGTGGGATGTTGAAGTCACCCAAAACTAAGAGTCTAGGTGACTCCAGCAGCAACTTTGAGACCAATTGTGTCAGCTTGGTTAGGGAGTCTGTTAGACAATGGGGTGGACAGTATACTAACAGAATCCCCAAACTATCCTTAGTCCTCAGGCTCAGGTATATACACTCAAACTAGACTGTTTTCCGTACAGGTATCCTGGTCAAGGTAAGGTTATTCTTATGAACCAGAGCCACTCTGCCCCCTTGCCCACTTCCCCTTATCTGCTCACTGACAGAGTACCCAGCTGGGAGGGCCTGTGCCCAAGTTATAGCACTATCTTCTCCCAGCCAGGTCTCTGTAAGGCAAGCCAGGTCAGCATCTTTATCTAAGAGCAGATAATAAATGATCTGGTTCTTATTTTTGACTGACCTGGCATTGCAAATGAGCAAGGTAAGGTTCTGTGGTATGGTTGGTGTGGTATCCAATCCATTTCGGGAAACAGAGAGAACTGAAAGTGGGATAGCTTTCAAACATCGATCTCGCCTTCCTTTGTAACAAGCCTTCATCCTGTTCCCGCCATACCTTCCTTTCCCCCGCACAATCTGAATTTTCGCTCCCAGATAGCAACTGGTCACACATGCTTGTCCCTTATTTGTAAAGCCTTCCAAGTCCCCTCAAATTACTGCTGCACAGCAGTAGTCTCCAGCAGTCTAGAAGGGCCTTAGGAGCCAGCAATTTAAAACTGGCCTGGAGGTTCTTGAAGGGTTAGAGAAGTGGCTTTAAAACCAGCCACTCCTGGCCATGCCCCCTCATGCTGCTGCCTTGCCTCTGTAGCCTTTTGGCTCCGATGGAATGGGGGAAGAAAAAGGGCTGCTTCTGGCTGGCTCAGCATCCTCTGCCCAGCTGGCTGGTGTTACTAAGGAGTGGGGGAGTGACTTTTAAAGCCAGCCACTCCTGGCCATGTCCCATCTCTCTACTGCCTTGCCTCTGTAGCCTTTTGGCCCTGGTGAAATGGGGGAAGAAAAAGGGCTGCTTCAGGCTGTCTCAGTGTCCTCTGCCCGGCTGGCTGGAAATTAGCACCTTTGGTCATACTTATTACACAATGTCCCCTGCTACACATCGCTGCTGCTGCCTCCAAAGCATGGTTAGAATAAGACTTTTCATTGATGGGGAAAACCCATCAATAAGCTCCCAGTCACACTGTTGTGCCATTAGTTCTGAGATTGTGCCATGGCAGTTCTGAGATTGAGCAATCACATGGTGCCAATCTATCCTCTCCTACCTCCCCATCACTATTTCAAAGCAAACTGCTTTCTTTTCTTTCCCCCCACTTTTTTTCATCTTTGTTTCACTGAATCACATTGCCATAATTGCTAAATTGCATTGTGAATAAAAATAGATTTTAAAAAATTAAAAATGAAAGCCATCCTGGTAGGGCATAGGGCAGGGTGGTGGGTTTAAAGCAGAGTGCAGAAGAGAATGCAAGGGTCTATTGGTGGCAAAAACAGCCCTCATTACACTGGCAAAGAGACAAGTGATAAGGAAAGTTCTCAAACTGGCTAGCATGTGTTTCCTTTTACTAATATGATGGTGGCAAGAATGAGGCTTGTGTGATAAAGTCCCAATACTCAGTAATGCAATCACTTTCTCTGAGTCAGAGCTATAGAATTTTTTTCCTTTCCCTTTCTGGAGGATGGCTCCCTCTGCTTAGTAAAGTAAAGTATCTGCATGGAGATATTGAACACAAGTATCTGCATGGAGAAGTTTGGACAATGCAGGTTAAAAGAAGGGTCGGTCTTCCCAAATGGCCTTCTCCACTCAAGTATCTCTAATGGATCTTTGGATGCATTTCTTTAGCCTATTATGTGATGGCCTCTCTTAGTAAATAAAATAAAAATCAAACCCAAACAATTCTTCATTACTTTTTTTGCACACACCCCACTTTCTTGTTTTGACCTCAGCCATGGGCTTTTATTTCTAGTTTATTTATTCCTTTTCCTATTGCCTATTGCCATGGTACCTGAACAACTAGTGATCATTAATTAATTTATCTGTGTGATGAAAAGGCATTATCGTCTTCACTTTATAGTGTATCAAATGGAAGAGTCACCTGTGTTCAAGGGCAGCAAGAGAGTATATACCAAAGTCAGGATAAAAAGCTTGATTATTCTGATTTCCTGCACTGTTATGGTTGTCCTATGGTGACTCTTACACTGGTGCTCTCTCTTTGTCTTTTCACCTGGAGATCTAAAGATTTGCAAGCTATTGAAAATCTGTTTACTGTTTTGTTCTGGGAGCAGGTGTTTGCATTTTAATGAAGAAAACTATGTAAATAAGTCTCTGCTTGGGACTGAAATGGGAAAGGTTGTAATCTAAGATGTTCACGGATGTCAGGACTAAAGAGAATGGGCACCCCTTTCACTACAGCATTTGGGGTGGGTCTTTTGAAAGACCCTTCTAACTCTAAGAAGCATGAAGTTCTGGTCCTGTAATCATATATTTACATAAACCTAGGAATAAATCAGAGTAAGCACAGTGGAACTTGAGCCCTTTTGAGAACATGTATAGTAGAGTTGTAAGTTTTGGCTTATTTCAGACTTACCCATGAGAGCAAGATGAAATTTCAAAAGTTTTCTTCCCACTAGGAAGACCCAGTAAGAGTCTTTTGGATTATTATTATTATTATTATTATTATTATTATTATTTGGCATTTTAGAAGGGTGTTTTTTTTTTTCTTTTCACAACCAAAAATTACTGGGGGGAGATGTAAAGAAATATTGGCTGAGATCCTGAGTAAGAGTTGTAGCCACAATTTATGGCTACCATCTGCTTTCCAATGTGAATCTCCAAACCTAACTCAGAATTGGAATTCTGTGGTGCTGGTGAGCAGGGACCTGAAAGGTGATGTGTTCAGCCTCATCTCACCAGTGATAGGAAGTGCACTAAGCAGATCCACGGATCCCTGTAGGGTCCTGTCACTACTCTTTGGCACACCACTGATAGCTGGTGGGTAAGGGCTGGATGTGTCCTCCTTCAGCACCCCAGTCACCACTGTGGCAGAACTCTGTCCTTCAAAACAGCTGGCTGGATTTTAAGGTGGGTTTTCAGGACATTTATTTGAGTTGCAATGGTACCATGGTAATAAATGTGAATAGAAAACAGTTACAAGGTTATAAGTCTAACTTACAAAATCATAACCAAATAAAAGGATGCCAGCCATTGTATTTCTTTCCAAAATAAATTCAGAAAGATTGTATTTTGCATTTGCGTAAAGTACAGTCTGATAGATTTTTGTGAAGCCAATAACTTATTCATTGCAAACATGTTCTTCATACAACCAGAAAAAAGGCTATATGCATGGACATCAACAGATGGTCAACACAAAAATCAAATAGACTGTATAATTGGAAGCAAAGATAGCAGAACTCTATACTGGTGGCTAAGACTAGACCAGGCACTGACTGTGGCACAGATCACTAATTACTCATATCAAAAATAAGAGTAAGACTCAAGAAGAAAACAAAATCAGTGATTACACCAAAATATGATCTAAATAATATTTCAACAGAATGTACTGACAACATAAGAAACAGATTCACACTAATAAGCATAATAGACTGAGAACCAGGGGAACTATGGTCTGAGGCCAAGGACATAATAAACCAAGAATGCAGAAAAACACTTTCAATAAACAAAAAGAAAGAGAAAAAAACATGGATGACAGAAAAAAACACCACAAGCAATAAAGAAAAGAAGAGAAGAAAAACAAAAAGGAGATAGGAACAAACCAAAAATTATGATTGAAACAATAAAATGGCTTGTGGACTCATTGGAAAAGAGAATAATGCTGGGGAAGGTGAAGGGAAATAGGAAGAAAGGAAACCCACATGCCAGATGGATGGACTCTATTATTAAGGAGGTCATAGGTATTAAATGGTTGAAGGAATTAAGCAGAGCAGTAGAGGACAGAGGGTCTTGAAGACGTCTCATCCATAGGGTCGCTATGAGTCAAAATCGATTCGAGGACAGTTAACAACAACAAACAGTGGGGGTGGGGTGGGGTTTGGAAACAGAATTTTCACAAATTATCACGTAAGATGAAACGTCATCCAAGAATGCACAAAAATGCTCATATAAGCATATACAACTTTGCAATCTTTCTTCTCAAAGGCAAGAAGGAAGATTTCCTATATTATTTATGTTGCATAATAGCATAGAGTTGGGTGTTTGTTTTTGGTTTCTTTAGACACATCTCAGTCAGTGGTTGTACTCAGTAGATATTCATCTGTGCATAAATACACAAGGGATTCACATCAGTTTCTATGCAACTGAGAATCTCAATTGTGCAGGATTTCCAAACACAAGGAAGCCTACCCACATTCATCTCTATATGTCTAGGATTCTCTTCAGAAGATGTCTGTGCTGGATGCCTAGTCAATGCACAATAGAGAAATTCATTTCATGGTTGTGTAACAGAATTTTGCGAGTGTAAACATTTCACATACAGTCCTGCATTCTTGGTTGGAATGCAACTTCAATGCATCATTTCATTCACTGAGATTGGAGAAATGGTCATTGTGCATTTTTTGTTGCAGAATGGGACAATATGCAAGCATATTGGCAGACTTGTAATGTGTTTCATGATGTCAGTATTCAGCAGAAGGCTGATGTAGTGCAACCACTGTGAAAGTATGACTGTAGATTTATGCTGCACAAGCACCGTATAGCAATTTTGCCTCAGTGTGACCTGCATTGCATGTTGATTTCAATGCACAAACTATTTTCTGTGTATGAATATATAGGAGGAACATCACTGCAACAATTTTGCTTGAAACGGCTTTGGAGGGGGGTATGGAGCCTCTGGCCTTGGGCCAGATGTATTCCACAAATGTTCCCTTTTGGTCCTTTAAGCTTTAATTTCTTTTATCTCTGATAAGTGATTAAAAATAAGAGATGAAAAGCTGCTTAAAGCTTTCTAAGATGTTTCATGGAACTTGAACTGTGTTTTGCAACCTGAGCAAGATGTTGCTATGAGGTATTCCCCCAAAGTGGCCAAAGAGGCAGATTGAACATCTCACATTTCTTCTATCCCTATTTCTAGATCTCATGCAAAAAAAAAAAAAAAAAAAAAAAAAAAAAAAAAAAAAGGTAGGTGTATATTATATGGATGCAAAATAGTCACTCATGAGTCACCTTTCATTAATAAAAGTATGTCTAGGGCAATTATCTCCTTACATGATGGATTCTTTAAAACTGTGATTTCTTGAGGATTTCTCTGGGGCAAAGCTCTCTGAAAACTCTGGCTCTCCTAAATTTGTGTTATGTTATAGAGGGAACTGGGCAAATAGTACAAAAACCCAACAGTGGGAAGGGGAAAAACCCTAAATGAGCAGATAGGGGAAATGAACTATGATCATAGATGTTTCTACATGCCTTCCTACTGGAAACAATCTTGACCTTCAAAAGTGCTAGATTACGGCCTTTGCAGACTGCCACAAATAGTGCAAATTGAGTCCACTTTAACTGCCCTGATTCAGTGCTAGGGAAGCATGGGAACTGTAGTTTATCGTGGCACCAGAGCTCTCTGACAGAGAAGGCTCAATGTCTCAGAAAAAATACAATTCCCATGATTCCCTAGCACTGAGCCAGGGCAGTTAAAGTGGACTCAATTTGCACTATTTCTAGCACTCTACAAAGGCCCTACACATGAAGGTAGCAGGTTCAAATCCACAGCCCCACTGTGAACACGACTGCTTAAATCAACATTCCACTTTGTCATAAAGATTATTTTCCTTCCAGCACCACTGACACATCTAGAAACATGAAACCATGTTACCTATGTTTTGTTTTTTAAAAAGAACCCTCAACCCTAAATATGGGGAGGTAGTTGAGGCTGCTAATAGAACAGTTGGTGTAAGCTGTGCATATCATTGTGTGAAATTTACTGCAAAGGGAAGTGACATGAATGGAAAATGGATACAGTGACTTAACTGCATGCTAGTGATCCCTTCCCAGGCACTGGCATGTGAACCAGAGAGTTGTGTAAGTTATGGTGCTCATTAAATTGTGCCACAAACAAGTCAACAATGATTCAGCAAAATGGTTTTGTTTGTATAGTGCGGCAGAAGTCTGATAGATCTCCAGTCAAACATTTATGGCTAAATGGATGAAGATTTTAACATCCCGGCCTAATAAAAACCCCATACTGTGTGATTAAATAAGAGGGAAAGCTGTAAAAAAGAGAGAGAGAGAGAAAGGGAAGGGAAGAAAGCATAATGACGGTAACATGTAGGTCAGTTACAATTTAATTGTCATTGCACTTCATTGCGAACATATCAATTCTCTCCTGCTTAGTTGAGCAGAAAACAACAACTTAGTGTGTACAGTCGGCCTACTGTCTCTGTCCAACCCCCTCCTTCCATCACCTGTTTCCAATGGCTTCCTTAACCGCAGCGCAAAGGCTTCCTGCTTTAATAGGATAATCTCGCTGAAAGCTCCTGCTGATTGTGGCCTCCCTTTGCTCAATGCATCAGTGATCAGTAAATTTACTCCGGGCTCGGCAGAGATGCTAAAATTAGATTTTGTTTGCATTACAACTTTTGAGACTCCCGCCACTAGAGATACCTGCCTGGAGATTTATATTGTTTTGCTTTAGCAGCTTGAAATAAAGATAGCTGGATGCAGACAAGACCCCGGCACCACTTTCTCAGGAGAGTACACAGAAAATCAAACCTTGAAAAGAAAAAAGGGAAAAAGGGGGAAAGGGGGGGGGGAAGAATGGGTGGATGAATTAATTTCCCTAATTTTTAATGTACTTCCTTGCCCAAGGGCAAAATCTAAAAGCCATCTCAAGAGTCAGATGTTACACACAGGGCAAAGAAGGGAAATAAATTTGAATTATCTAATTTTTTTTTTACCCATAAATGTATCCAGGTTGTGGCACGTGAGGCTATTAACAAAAGCAGGCATCTATTTGTTTCAGTTTTCTATTATCGAGAGAAAACTATGCATCAGATTTTCCTCCACTTCTTTCTTTTTCAAATTATACAAAAGTAAAAATGTTTGTTAGAGAAGTTTACATAAACGCAGAATAGACCCAGGATGGGTAATGGACAGTCCATGGGTTGCATGTGACTCTTAATGTGCCATGGTCCATCCATCAGCCTGTATGGGGGGGAGGGGATGATGGGAATTTTTAAACTAAAAAGACCTGCATGGAGGACAATTTTCCTCATTTTTGGGGAGGCAGATTGCACAGGTTTAGTACCAGGAGGGCCCTTTTTAAAACTGGAAGGGCATGGAGATCATTCTCAGTTGACCTTTTATCCCCAGGTAATTTCCCCCCAATATTTAAAATGGAGGGATATGGTGGATTGAAGGGTGTATCTCTTGAATGTCCCACAGAAAGCAATGCTGTTCCCCAAACCCTGGCCATTTTTAGCCCTGTTGTAAATAGCGGGAAAATGTGTCCAAATGCATGAATTACCAAAAGTGGACCAAAATGTGCACCCATCTCCATGCAAGAATGAAAGGAAAGTGTCACACAACCTTGAACTTGAGCCTTGTACAGGAAAATAATCCTTATTGGATTCTGAGAAATGGAGTGAAAAATGATTTCCACACCACTATGTCAAGGGATTGGATGAAATACCTAAATAATGGCATGGCAATGCCCGGCTGCTGCCACACTGCAGAAATAAAGCAGTTTGACACCACTTTAACTTCCATGGGTAAATGCTATAGAATTCTGAGATTTGTAGTTTTGTGAGGCACTAGAGGTCTCTGATAGGGGAGGCTAATTATCTCACAAAACTACAAATCCCAGAATTCTATAGCATAGAAGTTAAAGTGGTGTCAATCTGCTTTATTTCCATAGTGTGGCAGTAGCACAGTATAAGGTGTTGGTGATGACCTTTAAAGCCCTATATGGCCTGGATCCAACATACCTCAGGAATCACCTTCTTCCATATAATCTGCCCATGCCCTCAGGTCCTCTGGAAGGAAGCTTCTTCAACCAATAAGAGCTAGATTGATGGCAACCTCTCAGAGGACACTCTCTGCCACTGCTCCCAGACTCTGGAACACCTTGCTGGAAGAGATCTGTCAGATAACCAACTTAGATGGCTTCAAAAAAGCCATCAAGATTGATCTCTTTCATCAGGCCTACCCAGAATAAAACTACCTTCTAATTTGCTCTCTCCCTGATATTCTCTTCTTTCCTAATTTTGCTTTGCCCCAGTGTGCCTACTGTTTTAATTATTGTAACTTGCTTATTGTTTTAAATTTGTTTATTTTAAATTGGTTTTAATTGAGACTTGTATTTAATGTACTTTTAATGGGGGTTAATATGATTATATTACTTAGTTCTGTATTGTTGGGGTTTGTATTTGTTTTAGTTGTAAGCCGCCTTGATCACTACGGCAAAAAGCAGGGTATAAATAAATTGTTATTGTTATTGTTATTGCCCTGTCAACCATTTGGCAACACATACTGACTATAAGTCACACTCTCTCAGCCTCAGAGGATGGCAATGGCAAACCCCCTCTGAAGAAACTTGCCAAGAAAACCCCATGATAGGTTTACCCTTTGTTGTTAACTGCCCTCGAGTCAATCTTGGTTAATGGCGACCCTATGGATGAGACATCTCCAAGAACTCCTAACCTCCACTGCTCTGCTTAATTCCTGCAAATCTATACCTGTGACCTCCTTAATAGTCCATTCATCTGGCATGTGACCCTCCTCTCTTCCTACTTCCCACTAACTTTCCCAGCACTATTGTCTTTTCCAATGGGTCTTCTCTTCTCATGATATGTTCGAAGTACGACAGCCTCAGTTTAGTCATCTTGGCTTCCAGAGAGATTTCCAGCTTGATCTGCTTTAGGATCCATTTGTTTATCCTTTTGGCTGTCCACGGGATCCTCAGCACTCTTCTCTAGCACCACATTCTCCCAAATGAATTGATTTTCTTCCTATCATCTTTCTTAACTGTCCAGCTCTCACATCCATACATGGTAATAGGAATATGATGGCTTGTATGATTCTAGCTTTTGTGCATTTTAGAATCTTTTCTAGTTCTTTCATAGCCAGCCTCCCCATTCTTAGTCTTCTTCTGATTTCCTGACTGCAGCCCCCATTTCTCTCAACATTTGATCCTAGGTATGAGAATTCTTTTACTATTTCTATTTCTTTATTGTCTAGGTTGAACATGTGAAAGTCCTCGGTGGTCATTATTTTTGTTTTCTTTATGTTCAACATTAAGCCTGCCTTTGCACATTCTTCTTTAACCTTCCTTAGTAGGTGTTCCAGGTTATGAGATTTTCTGTTAGTACTATGGTGTCATCTGCAAATCTTAGATTGTTGATATTCCTTCCTCTTGTTTTCACTCCACCTTCTTCTGTGTTCAAGCCTGCTTTTCTTATAATAAGTTCTTCATACAAGTTGATGATGTAGGGCAGGGGTAGGCAACCTTTCCCCTTTAAGGGCCGAGGGACTTCATCTCCCAGAAGCCTCAGCCATGTTGGCCAATAGTCCCATGTTGGCCAATAGCTCCTGGGATTCTGGGAGCTGAAGTCCCTCGGCCCTTAAAGGGGAAAGGTTGCCTACCCCTAATGTAGGGTGACAGGATGCAGCCTTATCTGACCCCTTTGCCAATTGGGAACCATTCTGTTTCTCCATGTCCTGCTCTAACAGTAGTCTCTTGTGCTGAGTACAGATTCCTCATCAGGACTATCAGATGTGTTGTCACTCCATGTCTTTAAGGGCATTCCATAGCCTTTCATGATCTATGCAGTCAAAGGCTTTGGTATAGTTCTTTTAGAATTCCCTGGTGAGCTCCATTAGCCATCTTATGTTTGCAGTGTGGTCCCTAGTGCTTCTTCCTTTCCTGAACCTTGCTTGGACCTCTGAGCTGAGCGCGGCAGCAGCGGTGCCTGGGCCGTTTGGAGGACTCTGAGGCCCCAACCAGCCCCCTCCATCTCTGGGCTCCCGGGCTCACCTGCGGCGAGCGGGGAGAGGCGGATACAAAAACTCTGCCCGGACCACCTTCCCCAGCTGAGCGCGGCAGCAGCGGTGCCTGGGCCGTTTGGAGGACTCTGAGGCCCCAACAAGCCCCCTCCATCTCTGGGCTCCCGGGCTCACCTGCGGAGGACTGTTTTACTATCTGCAGTCCTTGAAACATTATAATGATAAGAAATTTTTATATCTAAAATTTTGAATATTTTTATTATTGTTATTGATTTTATTATTGTTATTGATTCTGTGTAATATGTTGGGGACAGGTGGGTGGGTAAGTTCTGGGGGTGGGGGTGGGAATTGTTGTAATCTGTTTTGCCATTTGTTTTGGGGGGTGGGGGAGGGTAGGAGGGATGGGATCTGTATTGATTTTATTTGTTTGATGTTTTGAATTTTGTATACATATTATTGTTGTTCACCGCCTAGATTGGCTTGCCAGAGGGGCGGTATAGAAATAAACCGTATTATTATTATTATTATTATTATTATTATTATTGAGATTTCTCTCTCCATGTGTGTCTGGAGTCTATGTTGCAGAATTTTGAGCATAATTTTGCTTGCATGGAAGATTAGTGCTAAGGTCCTATAGTTGCTGCAGTCTTTTATATCCTTTTTGTGGATGGGGATGTATATTGACTGCTTCCAATCTGTCGGCCATTGTTTTGTTTTCCATATCTGTCGACATATGTTAGTTAGCACTAGAGTTGACTCTGTCAATGTGGATTGCAGCAGTTCAATTGGAATATCACCTGTTCCTGGCAATTTGTTTTTCGCTATTTCTCTTATTGTGGACCCCACCTTGCTTTTTAGAATTTGGGGTTCATCTTCATATAGCTCTTCGTTCTATGTGTCCTTGATTTTGTCATCTTTTTTGTATAATTCTTCTGTGTATTGCATCCAATGTCTTTTTATTCGTTCCTTGTCTAGAATCATGTTCTTTTTATTGTCATAGAGTGTCCCATTCCTTGGTTTGAATTGTCCTTTGATTTCACAGATCTTGTGAAATAGATCTCTTGTTCTTCCCTTTTTGTTGTTGTCTTCTATTTCTCTGCATTGGTCATTGTAGTAATTTTCTTTATCTTTCTACAGAAGCCGTTGTACTGTTGCATTCATAATTCTTAGTTTCTTCCTATCTCCCTTTTGTTTTTCTTGTCTTCTTTTCTTTATTGCTTGTAGTGTTTTTTTTCTGTCATCCATTTTTTTCCTCTTTCTTTTTGTTTATTGAAAACTCTGCATTCTTCTTTTATTATGTCCCTGGCTTCAGACCATAGTTCCTCTGGTTCTTGGTCTATTACAGGTTCACCCTAGGATTGCTATAATCTTGAAATGATTTGAAGGCACACAATAGCAACAACAACATATAACAGTCATATGTTTTATGCTCAGTGCTTTGAGGAATCCAAATCAATGTCATGTTCACCATTGCACTAGTTAAGCACATTGTCCTTAATGTGAGCACTTCCTTTGAGAAATGTGGATGTGACCATCATGTTTATGCTGGAGCACCAAGAGTGTGGATAGGTGCTTTTCTTCAGCTACTCTATTTGGTAGTATTCCATGCCTATTTCAGACTGTGACATAAATTTAAGTAGCTCATTAGATTCATGATTGATGAGAGCAAAGGAGAATGTGAAGCTACCCAGTGATATTCATGCTTGCTTTTCAAATATCCTCCAATGCGCTGCTTCATATCTTAGGCTTTTGAACTATGTGCTTCAGCACCATATTGGCAGATCTTTTTCCCTACCCTAGAGATGAGAAAAATAAGCAACATGGACTAAATAACATATGAACAGTTTGGGTGTCCTGGTCACTTGTTTGCATTGCTGATTTTCTCAGCCTCATGCATTAATGACTTCTCTACCACTCACCACTGCTTCTTGCTACATCTATCTCATGTGACATTTTCCTCCATGTTAACATTGGACCCCTGATATTTCTTGGCTCTGTTCCTTATTAAATTATGTTTACCTGGATGGCATCAGGTTCATTTCACCTAGGTAAGATGTCCCATTAAGCATGACAAAGAGAAGGTTGTGAGATTAATGCCCTCTCTGAACTGGAAAGAGTGCACATCAGCATCTTTTCAGATCGGGCGACCACACAGTCCAAGAAGCAAAGCATGCCATAATGGACCTTAGCCTTTCACTGAACTGCTCGTCTGCAATCCCCATAACAAGGCTACTTTTAAAGACTCTCATTATTAGCTTCATTAAGTATGTTACTTGCATCAATGGCTGCTGTTACTTCTATAAAATGAGAGAGGTTAATACAGCATTGGCTTCTTCTTCTTCTTCGTCTTCTTTTTTACAAAAAAAATGTACTGTATGGAATTGAGCACACAGTAGCCCAAAGTTTTATGACAATGTAATTGGTAGTTAGTGTGAAATTTGTAAGACAAATAGACAATACCAAGGGTAACCCTGAACGTCCTCCTCATGCCTCGTATTTTTTTATGGCCACCAAAGGGCCTCATTAAAACACCAGTCAGTACCTCGGCAGAAAGATACAGTGCTTAGAATGCCCAAATGTGACAGAAAAATCTGCATTTTGTAAATGTGACACCTTTGATAGATTATACGGAGTAAAATCATTGCTTTGGAATCTGATTATAACACTTTAGGTGCTCTGATGAACCAAACTGTGCCTTAGCCATTTGATATAACAATGTAATTGAAGTTTGGGGAGGGGGACGCAAAATACCATACATTCCTTCACCAGCCACCACCCTTCCCACACCATGCTTTCATTCTATGTTTTATGTGAAGTCTGTACAGACTAGTTTTTGAAGCCAGGATATAGTACCAACGAATAGATATATTCGTTGTTGTTGTTTTTGTTGCTGTTGTTGTGTGCCTTTAAGTCATTTATGACTTATAGTGACCCTAAGGCAAATTGATCTTAGGGTTTTCTTGGCAAGATTTACTCAGAAGAGTTTTGCCATTGCCTTCCCCTGAAACTGAGAAAATGTGACTTCCCCAAAGTAACCCAGTAAATTTCATAGCCAAGCGGGGAATCAAACCCTGGTTCATACTAGGAGTCCAATGCCCAAATCACTACACTATGCTTGGTCTCTATATAACACATGTGAATCCAAATAAAAACAAGGACATAGGCAGATATAGGCTAGAATCTTGTTGGTTATATACATAGGTATAACTAACCTTAGGCAGAAGAAATCCAAAATGCACAAAACATTAATAACCTTATTGGCCTATAGTTGGCCCAATAATATTTATTTGTTTATTCTGTTTATTTATATCCCATCTTCCTCCCAGTACAAGGATTCAAGGAGGCCAACAAATCTAAAACAGTCCAAGTTAAAACAATATAAAACATAAAAATACAAAGTTTTTTTAAAAATAAACAATTAAAAGGGAGACAGGGAGACTGTTGAGCAGCAGGATGAACAGTACACCAAAAGAATCCCTAATCTGCCCCTTCTGCCCCCTTTAAATAAACACACTCAGACCTTTCAGACTGAGGGATAGGGTGCCTGGTCAGGGAGACAGTATCCCAATAGATCACTACAACTCCACCTCCCCACTCCCCAGGTCTTGCCTGCTGCTGCACAGAGAATATTGACAGATAAAGCTGAGAGAGCTTAACTTCCCCAGCCTCATCCAACCAGGTCTCTGTAATACAGGCCAGGTCAGCTTGTTCTTCCAGGATCAAGTCCTGAATAACAGCTGTTTTACCATTCACTGACCTGGCATTCAGCAGCAACATTTTCAACCTGGGGGTATTGCTGCCTTGGCTAACCAGGTGATGATGATGGTGATGATGATGGTGATGATGATTTGGGATGGGAGACAGTTTGGGGTGACTAACACCCTATCCTACATTCTATCCCTATGATAGTGCAACTGTCTCCCAATCCCATATCTCCCAGTCCCCTGTATAACTTCAATGGCTGCTCTCTAAGTAGCATTACCTCCCTCGTTTAACTAGTTGTACATCTCCCCTCCCCACAGGACTGGTCAGTTGACTTCCCTGCTTATCAAAGAGTCAGATCTTCACCTTTGAGTCACTCCTCAGCAATCCCACAAGCAGAAGTCCCCTCCCCACAGTATTCCAGGTCTCAGGGGCTAACCCAAGGCAGCTAGGCACTTGCTGGAAACTGCTGGTTGGGCCTCAATCCAGAGGCAGCTTTCTTCTTGATGGTGAAAGAGTCCCTAGGTGAAGGAAGAGGTGGCAGATGGGATGTACAGTCACTGGGCAGCAGACAAACTCCCTCTCCTTCACTCCCAGAGGGTATGTGGGATCTCCTCACTCTCTGCAGGATGCTGGATAAAGGTATCACTGTTTTGTGGGTTTTGGATTTTTGTTGTGTTTTGCTGCATGGCCAACATGGATGCTTCTAAATATGTTTCCTCAGGTAGGCAGTTACACTTTTGAGAATGTTGTGCAAGAGGTGCATCCCAATTATGGCTGTACAAACACAGCTCCACCAGCATAAGCACTGTGCATGCCATTCTGTTTTTTTAAAGCACTACGTAAGTGTATCCCTTAGTGCTTTTTGACTGGTGACTTACTGACTTTTACATAACAGGTGTGTTGTGAGTTATATGATGGTTTGGTTATACGATGGATTGTGATTTGGTACCCTGACAGTATTGCACACGTACACACAGCATAGCTATACTCACATAACTGTATGCCAGGTAACCTTCTATAGGATCTCAGGCATAATTTAGAATAGGGATGCAATTCCTCACTAATTAGAGTCCACATAGATGAGGGTTTCTTGCTAAAAGTTTCAACAACTGTGAAAAAAAATGTTATGTGAGAGGAGTTGTATATTTTTAAACAATTGATTTTTCCCCAGAACATATAGAGGCAGTGGTTATATAAGTTTGCCTCTTATTTCCAAGGGCAGTGTACCAAATAAACTGGTGGCTGAGAGTACAGTATATCCTCCCTATCCACAGATTTTGCATTCATGGATTCAACTATTCAAGGCTTGAAAGTAAACCCCCCCCCCCCACGAATTTCCAAAAAGCAAATCTTGATTTTGCCATTTTGTATAAGGACAGCATTTTACTACATTGCTGTATATAATGGGACTTCAGCATCTACAGATTTTGGTATCCATGGGGGGGGGGGCATTTTGTATTGGGTTGAATATCCTCACTACTAGCTCACAATGAAAATGGGTAGAAGAAGGGTGTTTTTTTCCACTTGTGGTGGCTAGATTTCTCAATTTGGGGGGCCATGAGCTTTGGCTTCCAGGTTGCATTACCTGGACTAGAATCCTGTTAAAAATAATTTGCAAAAGTCTTGGTTGAATAGTTCTGGCCACTGCCATCTACTGGGTGGCCACTAGCATCAGCACATTGCTATATACTGAAAGAATCTAGGAATGGATTAGTTCTCTCACTGCAAATAAAAGGACACAGCAGTAATTTTTGAGAATCACAGTACATGATGTCTTATGTAGTATTACAGCTTCAAACACTAATAAGAATTTTTCTAGAGAATTGCGTGAGATTATAATGATGATGTAGTAGTGATAGGTGACTTCAACTATCCTGATATTTGCTGGACAAATAAGACAATTTCATTATCCAAAGACAATTTTGTTATCCAAAAAGGTGGAAGAGGCAACAAGGGAATCAGCTATTTTAGATCTGATCCTAACCAACAGGAATGACCTGATCAATGGGGTGCAAGTGGTGGGATCCTTAGGTGGGAGCGATCATGTTTTCTTGGAGTTTCTTATACAGTGGAAAGGAGAAGTTAGGCATAGTCAGACACTATACTTTAGGAGAGCTGATTTCAATAAACTTAGGGAAACACTGGGAGTGATCCCATGGTCAGGAATACTAAAGGAGAAGGGAGTTCAGGATGGATGGGAGTTTCTCAAAAGGGAGATACAGAAGTCACAATCTCAAACTGTCCAACGAGAAGAAAAAATGGGAGGTGTCTCAAGAAACTGGGTTGGATGACAAAAGAACTTTCAACTGAACTAAGTTTTAAACAGATGTATAAGAAATGGAAAAGGGGCGAAATCACTAAAGATGAATGCAAACAAATAGCTAGCACATTTGGGGTAAGGTCAGGAAAGCCAAAGCACAGAATGAGCTCTGGCTTGCTAGAGCAGTTAAGCACAATAAAAAGGGCTTTTTGGGTATGTCTGTAGCAAAAAGAAGAAGGAAATGGTAGGGCCACAGCACAGAGAAGATGGAGAAATTCTAACAGGGGACAGAGAAAAGGCAGAACTACTCAATACCTTCTTTGTCTCAGTCTTCTCACAAAAGGAAAAAGGTGAGGAAAATGGAGCAGAGGACACAATAGGGGAAATGCAGCACAAAATAAGTAAAGGAATACCTGGTTAACCTAAATGAATATAAGTCTCCAGGACCAGATGAACTACATCTAAGAATATTAAAAGAATTGGCAAATGTAATCTCAGAGCCACTGGCAATAATCTTTGAGAAGTCCTGGAGAACAGGAGAAGTCCCAGCAGACTGGAGGAGGGCAAACATTGTACCCATCTTCCAAACAGGGAAAAAAGAGGATCCCAACAACTATCTTCCAGCTAGTCTGACATCAATACAGGGAAAGATTCTAGAACAGTTCATTAAACAGAGAGTCTGTGAACATTTAGAAGGGAATGCCATAATCACTAAAAGTCAACATGGGTTTCTCAAAACAAGTCATGCCAGACTAATCTGATCTTTTTTTGATAAAATTACCAGCTTGGTAGATGAAGGGAATGCGGTATACATAGCATATCTTGATTTCAGTAAGGCTTTTGACAAGGTCCCCCATGATATTCTTGCAAACGAGATAGTAAAATGTGGGTTAGACAATACAACGGTTAGGTGGATTAGTAACTTGTTGACTGACTGAACCCAAAGGGTGATCAGCAATGGCTCCTCTTCATCCTGGAGAGAAGTAACCAGTGGGGTGCCACAGAGTTCTGTCTTGGGCTCAGTGCTATTCAACATCTTTATCAATGATTTGGATGAATAGGGGGCATGCTTCTCAAATTTGCAGATGACACCAAATTAGGAGGAATAGCTAATACCCCAGAAGACAGGATGAACATTCAAAATGACCTTAGTAGATTAGAAAGTTGGGCCAAAGCTAACAAAATGAATTTCAACATGGAGAAATGTAAGGTACTGCACTTAGGGCAAAAAATGAAATGCATCGATATAAGATGAGGGACACCTGGCTTAACAAGAATGTGTGAAAGGAATCTAGGAGTCCTAATAGACCACAAGTTGAACATGAGTCAACAGTGTGATGCGGCAGCTAAAAAGGCCAATGCGATTTTAGGCTACATCAATAGAAGTATAGTATTTCGATCAAGGGAAGTAATGGTGCCACTATATTCTGCTTTGGTCAGGCCCCACCTGGAATAGTGTGTCCAGTTCTGGGCACCAGAATTCAAAAAAGATATTGAAAAACTGAAGCATGTCCATAGGAGGGTGACTAAAATGGTGAAGGGTCTGGAAACCATGCCCTATGAGGAACGACTTGGGGAACTGGGTATGTTTAGCCCGGAGAAGAAACAGTTAAGAGGTAATATGATAGCCCTGTTTAAATATTTGAAAGGATGTCATATTGAAGAGAGAGTTAGCTTGTTTTCTGCTGCTCCAGAGAACAGGATCCAGACCGATGGATGCAAGCTACAGGAAAAGAGATTCCACCTCAACATTAGAAGGAACTCCCTGACAGTGAGAGCTGTTTGAGAGTGGAACACACTCCCCCTTTGTGCTGACCAGAAGCTGAATGAATCCCCTTTGGATTATTTGGTGGCTTAAGGTGGGCTGGTGAGGGATCAAGCCAGATGTTACTTAGGGGCATTGCAGACTGGGCACAGGGCCAGCCTGGGGGTGGAGTTGGGGTATTCCACCCTGATGCCGTCCTGACACTGTGCGCCCATTTGCCGATGGTGTTGGCTCTTAGGATGGCATTTTGCTGCTCTTTTAGGAGGTGACAAAAGGAAGAATTGGGGCCACGGCATGGGTTTGCTGCGGCCCCGATCCACTGCTAGCAGGGGCCGCCCAGACCCACCTGTCTGCATAGCCCCTTATTTACACAGATGCAACCACGTGACCAACATAGGATTTTGGCACATCTGTCTTAACATTAGGAAGAATTTCTTGACTGTAAGATTGTTCAACTCTGGAATAGCTTACCCCAGAAAGTAGTGGAATCACCTTCTGTGGAGATTTTTAGCCAGAGGATGCATGGACATAATTCTATGATCCTATGGACAGTATCCTTAATTCAAAGAGCTACATTTGGCTAAGGTAACAATCTACCTAGTTAAGCATGCCATCTTCAGTGAATTGTCAGCTATAGGATACTGAGAAATTTATCAATATTTCTTAACAGTGATGATTTCTATTTCATGGTATTCCATAGATGTTAGGAGAAGGGATGTTACCAATACAAATATCAGAAGCAGAACTGGAAAATTGTGTATTAGTGAATATTTTTTTGTATCAGGAATAAAAAAATTGAGGATTAATAAAATATACTGATACAAATCCTAAAAAAGATGGAGGATTGGGTCCCTCAAATTAAAATGGTATTATAACTGAAATCAATTGAGTTATATTATAGATAGAATTATAGAGAAGGAGAAATTAGACTGGTTAGAGATGAAAACTATGGAAATATAGAAAAAACTGGAAAATATATATTTTTAGGGATTTTACCATGAAAGAAATGTAAGAAATAGAAAACTCCTTTCTAAAGAATATATTAGAGATTTGGAAAAAAAACACATAAAGAAAATTAATTTCTGCTATCTCACCATTAACCCGAGTAGTAATGTTGGAACATTTTCCAATAAATTTAAGGGAGGAATTAGGGAAAGAGTTAAGGAAACAAGAAGTATATAGGATAAAAGATTGAATGAAGATAATGAAGGATAATGGGAAAATCAAGGAGAAATTGCAAAGTTCAAAAATAACCTGGTTTAATTGTATTCAGTTGGAACAATGGACTAAAAAATGGAATAGGAAAATTATAGCATTTAGAGAATATACTAAATTTGAACAAATAATTAGACATAATTAGGAGGAAAATTAAATTTTGAAAGGTTATTACAAATGAAATATATAAATTGTTATCAAAACATAATGAGAAAGAAGAATATCTTAAGACAATATAGGAGGGTGATTTAGCACAAAAGATAAATATTCAAGAATGGGAGGAAATTTGGAATCAATGTCATTTTAAAAAATTAGCTATATGCAAAAGGAGAATTATTATAAATTAATTTGGAGATAGTATTTAACACCTGCAAGGTTAAACCATATGAATAAGAATTATTCAAGGATATGTTGGAGGGATTGTCAAGAAATTGGTACTTATATTCATATGTGGTGGGGGTGTAGATCTGTAAAGAAATTTTGGCAATTAGTATTTAAAGAGATAAAAGAGATAACAGAAATTGAGTTAGAAACATGCCCAAAGATAGCATTTTTGTCTATATATGATCAGATCAACTGCACCCAGACTATGAAGGACTTAATTACAAATTTGCTGACAGCAGCAAGACTAATTATAGCAAAAAAAATATGGAAAGTTCAGGGGAGATCTGCAAATACAAGAACGGTATAAAGAAGTATGGCAAATGGCAATTTCTGCTTCCTTCCACCAGCCATCCTGGAAATGCTGTTTCCATGAAGACACATTTGTAAATTCAAAGTAAAGCTTTATTGTTGCATAATAAAAATAGAAAAGAAATATATACAATCCATCTTGCCGATGGCAAAGACCATAGGATCACATCTTGTAGAAGTTGTTGTTGTAGTTATCCAGTTAAGTTGAAAAGACATATAGCAAGTATTTAACAAAGGTGAACAAAGGAACTCTTGGCCCATCCCATACTCCACCTCCTGGGTGTTAACCTATATGATGATTGGATGAACTGCTGTATCCCAGCCTCTAACTGTATCTCATTCCCCGTGTGACCTGGTTCTCATGAAAAACATATGAGCTCATGTGTTTATCGTTTCAGGATCCTGTTCCCAGGCCCAAAGTGTTTTGTTATTCTATACTGTGTAAAATTGTTTTGGCTTTAAACCACCTGCTGGCTGAGTTCTCTTTGTTTCCTTAGACACTTTTCCAACAAGAAATTTTTTCCACACAAACACATCTCTACATTTCACTTTGACTGTATATCCCATCCATATTCCAACAAAGTAAACATGTGAAATTAAGGTTAAAAAAGGAATAATGAAGAGGAATGACTTTACAGCAATATGGAAGATATTTGTACAAAAGGTTCTAGTAAAAGAGGAAGGTGGTTTACCGCCACAGGAAGAGTTACAATTTTGGAGGGTAGAATAACATGAAGATATTAGGCTCTGGTGATAGGGAGCACATGATTATAAAGACAAATTAATTAGTGATAAACTAATAGTATTACACTTCAGTGAAATTATGAATAGTATATGTTGAAAAGAAGATAGTAATAAGAATTAAGATATTAATAACAATTTCATATGTTTTTTCTAATTATTGGTTATATTAAATGGTTTAATATGAATAAGATTTAGATAAGATAATTAAGAATGGATAATTAATGTGATTTATTACATATTGTATGTGGAATACTATGTATAAGATATTTTTAAATATTACTTTAAGCATGTTATATTATAAAAATATATCTATGGGGGAGGGTGAGATGTCAGGAGCAAAGATATGCCAATTCTGAATACATAGGCTACAGCTATTTCAGCTATTTTCCCATGCAGTGATAGGTAAACCTCTCTCAGAATATCAGAGATGGATTGCTTTCATTTATTTATGGTGTGTTTTTTTCCAAAAGCCATAGAATGGAAATCTAAAGGAGCTTCTTTTCAAAATATATTGAATGAAAACTATCACCAGACACCAATGGCCTTCTGCTCAGTTACAGCCTAAAAGAATGCAGAACACTTTTTACACTCAAGGGATTGGAATGTAGGTTGTTATGTTTATTTGGTCTCTTGATATGACAGCTGTTTACCTCTTCATCTGGTAACATAAAGATTTTCTGTTAAATTGGAGAAACTGATGAAGATAAGTCCTTGGCAAAAGATGATGTTCTAGTTACTCTAGAACTGCTACATCTGACTGAAAAGCCTTTCATTCGCTTTAAAAAAAAATAATCTCTCTCTCTCTCTCTCTCTCTCTTTTTCTGCAGAATGAGAAGAGTGAAACAAATATTGCCAAATATATATCTTCTGCTTCCCCCTCCCCCATCTTTTGCAACAGTTCTCTAAAATAGTCTTTTTGAAACTTTTTCCTTAAATCATCCAAAAAGGCCTGATACCTGTATTGCACAGGGTTGTGGGTATGGCATACATCATTGTTTTTTTGGTTGTTCAAATTCACTGTGTAACCACGGGTCCAACTGTCTTACTTTAAATCATCCAAAAACGCCTGATGCCTGTACTGCATAGGGTTAGGTATATGTCATACATCAATGCATTCTGATTGTTCAAGTTTCCATTCTGACATTCCCTGGGCAAGGAATTGTTTACCTCTTTCCAAAACTGGAGTGTGTCCAGAGGAGGGTGACTAAAATGGTGAAGGGTCTGGAAACCATGCCCTATGAGGAATGACTTAGAGAACTGGGTATGTTTAGCCTGGAGAAGAGACGGTTAAGAAGGGATATGATAGCCCTGTTTAAATATTTGAAGGGATGTCATATTGAGGAGGGAGCTAGCTTGTTTTCTGCTGCCCCAGAGATTATGACATAGAACAGTGGATGCAAGCTACAGGAAAAGAGCTTTTACCTCAACATTAGGAGAACTTCCTGACAAAAAGGGCTGTTTGACAGTGGAACACACTCCCTCAGAGTGGGGTGGAGTCTTCTTCTTTGAAGGTCTTTAAACAGAGGCTGGATGGCCATCTGTTGGGGATGCTTTGATTTTGAATTCCTGCATGGCATGGGGTTGGACTGGATGGCAATTGTGGTCTCTTCCAGCTCTATGATTCTATAAGTCACTTGCAGGGAGGGAATTTACAAGTTTGAAAATTGCTTTGGAATTTTCCTTTGAAACTAAAAGTTTGCTGGAAGCATGTTTTCCCGATTTTCAAGAAACTGAAGCCACTCTCTGCTGTTGTTAGCTGTCCTTGAGTTGGTTCTGACTCATCACAACCCTGTGGATGAGACATCTCCAAGAATCCCTATCTTCCACTGCCTTGCCCAAATCCTTCCACATAACCCCCCTGATCGAGTCTATCCACCTGGTTTGTGGTCTCCCTCTCTTCTACCCTCTACCTTTCCTAGCATTATTGTTTTTTTCTAGTTATATGAGGCCAAAGAACGATAGCCTCAAATTGATCATCTTTGCTTCCAAGGAAAGCTCTGGTTTGATCTATTCAAGAACCCGTTTATTTGTCTTCTTGGTATCCTTAATACTCTTCTCCAGCACCACATTTCAAAAGAGTTGATTTTCTTTCTGTCTGCTTCCTTCACTGTCCAGCTCTCGCATCCATACATGGTAATTGGAAATTCAATGTTCTGAATGATTCTGACTTTTCCATATCTAGGATATGGTTGTATGTCTTTGCTCTTCAGTATCTTTTCCAGTTCTTTCATAGCTGCCTTACTCATTCCTAGTCGTCTTCTTATTTCTTGAATGCAGTCTCCATTCTGGTCAATGTTTGATCCTAGATATGAGAATTCTTTGACTATTTCAATTTCCTCGTTGTCTAGATTGAATTTGTGTATTTCTTCTGTGGTCATTATTTTTGTTTTCTTTATGTTCAGCATCAGACCTACCTTTGCACTTTCATCTTTGATCTTCCTTATTAACTGTTCCAATTCTTTAATGTCTTCTGCAAGTATTATTGTGTCATCCACATATCTTAAGTTGTTAATGTTGCTTCCTCCTATCTTAACTCCTCCTTTTTCTGATTCTAATTCTGCTTTTCTTATGATGTTTTCAGCATATAAGTTAAACAAGTAGGGTGATAGGATGCAGCTTTGCCTGACCCCTTTGCCTGGTGGGAACCACTCTGTTTCCCTGAATTCTGTTCTGACAGTAGCCTCCTGTCCTTGGTACAGATTCCTCATTAGGACTATCAGATGTAGGGGCACCCCCCATGTTTTTGAGTGCATTCCGTAGTTTTACGTGATCTATACAATCAAATGCTTTGCTGTAGTCTATGAAACACATGCTGATTCTTTTTTTTTTGAATACTTTGGTGTGCTCCATTAGCCATCGCATGTTTGCAATGTGGTCCCTAGTGCCCCTTCCTTTTCTGAATCCTACTTGTACCTCTGGAATTTCTCTCTCCATGTATGGTTGGAATCTATGCTGCAGAATTTTGAGCCTTATTTTGCTTGCATGTGAGATTAGTGCTATTGTCCTATAGTTGCTGCAGTCTTTTGTATCTCCTTTCTTATGGATTGGTGTGTATATCGAGAGTTTCCAGTCTGTTGGCCAAAGCTTTGTTTTCCATGTTTCTTGGCATATTTCAGTTAGCACTAAAGCAGCATCTGTCTGTAGGCACTGTAGCGGTTCAATTGGGATATCATCTGTTCCCAGTGATTTATTTTTTCCCATTTTCTTTATTGTAGATTCCACTTTACTTCTTAGAATTTGGGGTTCATCTTCATATGGCTCCTCATTCCAAATTGTTAGGCATGGTAATGCAGTGCATGGAGACCACATAATGTGAAGCACCAGGATCCAGACTTCTCCGATGAAGCAGGCTGCTTGTCAGCTGGAGAAAATCCTCTCCCCTTCCAGATAGAGCACAGAGACTCTACAGCCAGACGTCTCAAAAATGAGGCTTTAATCTTAGTTGCTCTATATACAGATATATACAGCATACACCAACGAAACTCCAACAGCAAAACAGCAATACGCAATCCACCATCCACAGTCCACATCCATATATGTGTCCAGAGGCTTGTGCCATATATAACCTGTACTCCGCATGGCTCTCTGGCCCTGCCTCTTCCTCCTGGACACCTGTCACTCACCTGAGTGATGCTGCAGTTTTGCAGCAGTTTCTGTGCTTTCCAGCACCAGGTGAGTACCCTCATGATGTCATGTCCTGTGACATCAGCATGAGGCTGCATGACTCAGCTGTGGCCAAATGCTGTGTCATTATGGCTGCTGCACTATCCCACAATGTACATTTTCCCTTGGAACCCAATCCTAACACAAATATCATTCATTCCCTCATTTCTTTTCTATAACTCTTCTGTGTATTGCCTCCAGTGTTGTTGTTGTTTTTAATTTCTTCTTGTTCCTGTATCATGTTCTTTTTTTTCCTCCATAGAGCATCCCTGACCTCACTTTGAACTTGGCTTTTATTTCTCAGATGTTTTGATAGATATCTCTCATTCTTCCATTGTTGTCCTCTATTTCTCTTCATTGATCATTATAGTATTTCTCCTTATCCCTGTGTATCAGACGTTGGACAGTTGTGTTCATACTTCTGCCTTTGTTCCTATTTCCCTTTACATTTGCTTTTCTTCTTTCTTTTATTGCATGAAGTGTTTTGTCTGTCATCCATTTTTCTTATCTTTCTTTTTGGCCACTATTAGTGTTTTCTTGCATTTGTCCTTAATTATGTCTTTGACTTCTGTCCACAGTTCTTCAGGTTCCCTGTCAATTATACTCAATAGTTCAAATATGTTTCTTTCATTGTCCTAGAATTCATCTGAAATGTTATTCAGGTCATATTTTGATATAATGATGATTTTTGCTTTCTTCTTCAGCTTAACTCTGATTTTTGTTATAAGCAGTTCATGGTCTATGCCACAATCAGCTCCTGGTTTGGTTTTGGCCAGAAGGATAGAGTTTCTCCATTTTCTAATTCCAATTATGTAGTCTATCTGGTTTTTGTGTTTACTATCTGGAGATGTCCGGGTGTATAGTCTCCTATCTGGTTATATGAAGCAGGTATTTGCAATGAATTGATTATTGCCCTCACAGAATTCTATCAGACGCTCTCCTGCTTTATTTCTTGTTCCTAATCCAAATCTTCCTACTGTTTTTTTATTCTTCTTTGTTGCCAACTTTAGCATTGAAGTCTCCAATGATTAGTTTGAAATCTTGTGATGGTATGTTGTCAATTTCTTCCTGGACTTCCTGGAGTCTCTCTGTAGTATCTCTTTTTTTCACATTGGTTACAAAGCAGTAACTTTAATGCTATATTCTGTCATTAGTCTAATCCTGAAGCTTTGTCTGCATCTTTCATGTATTTGAAATGTGTCCAAACAAGCTGGGATGCACTATTTTGCTATTAAATATACTTGGTTTGGCAGTTTAAAAAAAAGAAAAGAAAGAAACTTTCTATGAGTGTCAAACTCATAGATGTCAAGACCATGTGGCACCCTAGTCTGGAAAATGACATGGGCATGGCCACTGAAAGGAACTAGAGCAATGGTAACAGGGTTACTACGGTTAAAGTGGCAGGTGCATGAGTCAGCATTTGGAAAGCTGTGCATCATGGGAGGTCTGATGTAACATGCACAGTGGGTGAGACCAGCCAGGTAAGCATCATGTGAGGCCTGATGCAACAGTCCTGATGCAGCAGGCACTGGGGATGAAACCAATCATGTTCCATTAGTGCATAGCTGTCACATGTTACCAAGAAGACCACTTATATATGGGAGAGAGTCAGAATCTCCATTATTGCTTAGTTGTGGTTGGTGGTTGGCAAAGCACTTTGTTGTTCTATATAGCTGTGAGTATTCAAGATGGACGTCTGGTACTCTCTGTATCTTTGCAAATATTTGCAACAAAGATTAAAGCCCTCATTGAGTGAAGTCCAACGATTCATTTCTCCAAGCTGAAAGCAGTAACCTGTGTGTGGGTGAATTTCTCCTGTGCCATCTGGAGCAAGACTCTTCACAGAGACCATCTTTGAGGCATTCCTGCCTATGTGCATCAACTCTGTGTGTGTGTATGCTAGATTCTGCTTGTCTGCATATATCAACAATAGAATCCTAGAATCTTAGAGTTGGAAGGGACCAGAAGGGCCATTTAGTCCAGCTCCATGCCATGCAAACTTATGCAAATAAAGCACTCCTGAAAAATGTCAATCTCATCTCTGTTGTAACATTTCCAAAGATTAACTCAAAATCCAGCCATGCAGGAACTCAAAATCAAACCATCCCCGACAGATGGCCATCCACCCTCTATTTAAAGATCTCCAAAGAAGGAGACTCCACCACACTCTGAGGGAGTGTGTTCCACTGTCAAACAGCTCTTACTGTCAGGAAGTTTCCCCTAATGTTGAGGTGTAATCTCTTTTCCTGTAATTTGAATCCATTTTTCTGGGTCCTATTACCTGGAGCAGCCAAAAACAAGCTTGTTCCATCCTCAGTATGACAATCCTGTGATGATCCCTGGTCACACCTTCAAATATTTAAACAGGGCTATCATATCACTTCTTAATCTTCTCTTCTCCAAGCTGAGAATACCCAGCACCCTCATAAGGCATGGTTTCCAGACCCTTTGCCATTTTGCTCATCCTCAGCTTTTCAACATCATTTTTGAACTGTAGTGCCCAGAACTGGACACAGTGTTCCATGAGAAGCCTAGCCAAAGCAGGATAGAGTGGCACTATTACTTCCCTTGTGGAAGAGAAGATGTGAGTGGGGCGTGCCTCAGTGGGAGGAGAAAGCAGAGGCCTCGGGACTTTTTAAATTTGAAAACTTTAAATTTTAAATAAAAAATGAAAAAAATATTGTTTTTAAATTTTCTTTAGAAATATCACATCTTACCAAATTTTCACTTTAACTACATGAAATGATGTACAATATAAAGACATTAAGGCTATGCATGATGAGGGATGTGGTGGCTCAAGTGGTTAAAATGCTGACTTTGTTGATTGCAAGATTGGAAGGTTGGCAGTTCGAGGCCCAGGTACTGCATGATGGGGTGAGCTCCCATCACTAGTCCTAGCTTCTGCCAACCTAGCAGCTCAAAAGCATACAAATGCAAGTAGATAAATAGGTACCACTTCTCAGTGGGAAGGTAAACAGTGTGCTGTGCAATCATACTGGCCACATGATCACAGAGTAGTCTCTGACAATGCTGGCTCTTCAGCTTAGAAACGGAGATGATCACCTCTCCCTACGGTAGGATATAACTTGACAACCTTGTCAACAGGGAATACCTTTATTTTTAAGGCTATGCATATGATATTGTAATTTAAAGGTATAATTTTATTTTTGTTAATTGTTTACATCACAACTATTACCATTACATTGTGTGAGTGAGTGATCCTCCTCATCCAGTCCTTGACCATTTGGAGCCCTTGCCATTTTGCTGTAAGAAATGGTGGAAGTCCTTCTTTTCCTCCTTTGTTTGCAAACTTTACCATTGCTACTGCAGATCTCTTCCCAGTTACTTTCTCCTCTCAATAGCATCATTCCAAATAGTTTTCAGGCAAAGTATTATTTGAGGCAGGCTATGGTATGGAATGATATGGAATGTTGGAGTGTTGGACTACAACTCTGGGAGAGCAGAGTTTGAATATTGGCTCACCCATGGAAACCCACTGTGTGACTTTAGGCAAGTCACACACTTTCAACCTCAAAAGAAGGTAAAAGCAAACGCACTTTGAACAAATCTGGCCAAGAAAACCCTACAATAGATTCACCTTAGGGTCACCATAAGTTGGAGATCCATAAGTTGGGTGGAAAGTGAGATGGCCTGGCAGTTGGATCACTCTGACAAAAAAAAACCCCAAGTCATTGCTTTTATCTTCACAGGCAGTGCCAAGAAGAAAATTTAAAAATATTTAAAATGAGCTGGATTGTTGCTACCAATGTAAAGCCCTATTTCAAGTCCAATAATAAAATGTCCCTTACTATTATCAGCTGCAGTTGTGATGGATTCACTGTATCACCTGGATCATACCTGGTCAAGAAACCTCTTGGTGTCTTATGCATCCAAAGATTTCCCTATGGCAGGAGTTGAACATTTTTGTCTGATATGGAATATCTGCTTTGAGTTCAAGATTATAGAAACGGTGTTGCACTTGTGGTGTCATTTCACATGTTTATGCACATGTACATGAATGAGAACTGGTTTCATATTTGGCTGCACATCTGATGCCTTGGTTCAATTTTGCCATGTTATCATTTTATACAAAGATTGCATAGCACAGTTAATGTAGAACTCCCTCATACTTTCATAAGATTATGAAGCCCCAATGTATGATCTTGGTTCAAGATGACTATTGCAGAAAATATGTGACTCCTGAGGGGTTTTTGGTTGTTGTGGAGTGTGGAAGAGAAAATCAACCTCAACAATCAGAGAGAGAGAGAGATGCACACAAGCATAGGATTTATTTACTCTTTCATATGTCACTAACATATAAGCCAGCATTGTATAGTGGTTTCAGTATTGGACTATGACTCTGGAGATCAGGCTTTGAGCATAAAAATCTATTGGGTGACTTTGGGCAAGTCACACTCTCTCAGAGGTTGTCAATGACAAACCCCCTCTGGAGAAACTTGCCAAGAAAACCCTATGATAGGTTCACCTTAAGGTCACCATAAGTAAAAAATGACTTGGAGGCACACAACAACAACAGCACCAACAATAATGTCATTAACAGGATGCCAACAAAAGTATGTTTAGCTCCCAGATGACTGGCTATTTGAAATGTGGAGGGAAAATTCTGGTTTTTAATCCAAAGCAGCTTATTTATATACCGCTTCATATCACACTATGGGATGTCTAAGCAGTTTACAACTGTGAGCTGATTGCCCCCCAACAAGCTGGGTACTCATTTTAGCGACCTCGGAAGGATGCAGGCCTGAGTCGAGCCTCAGCCCTGGCTGGTATTGAACTCGTAACCTTGTGGTCTATGAGTGAGTGGCTGCAGTACAGGCATTTAACCACTGCGCCACCATTCTCCTCTCTTTGATCACCTAATATCTGTAAATAATCTGGCTGCCTTTCAAAAACCAGTAAAAGATCACTTTAAGTAAAAGTGTCTAGATCCTTCTTCATGAGTGTTATGCACTGCATCATGGGTTTTGAAGTCATGAAATGGCTCACTGCAAATTTTGATAGAAATGGTTATCCATTTAAAATTCTTATACTAAACATTCACAAAATGTTTGATATCTGATAACTAATCATTGGGACTTGATTTGATATATTTGATACTTGACAATATTTGAGTACATTTGGAAATTGTCATCCACTGATATTTAAAATGTGACAGTATTTGACAGTTGACATTCTGGTGAATAATAGGTTTCTTATTCACAGATTAGGAGGTTGTGGTGAAGTTACAATGGGGGAGGGAAGAAATTCTCCCAGTTTGGTTGTGATTCATTGAAAAGGGCACATCGACATTTTTTGGTAAATGTTGCTTGTTTTTCCATGCTTGGCTTCTCTCGAAGGGAGAGTTGCAACAATTTTAGTGGTCAACGGGGCCACATACATACTTTAACCTCAGATTTAGTGTCAGTAAGCAGGCATAGCTTCATCATACCTAGGACCAAAAACAGATGGAAAATCCTGCTGCCATTCCAAATGCCACTGCCCTGATATTGACAGGAGAGAAGAAGAGGCAAGCACAGCTCCATCATGCCTAGACCCAGGAGCAGATGAAAGAACCTACCTCCAACACAACTTCCATTGCCCTGGCTATCAAGGGAGAGAATATCTTGCAGTATCTGATGCTCTATAGTATGTAATGCTCACACAGGATTCTGCTGATCAATGTTAGCAATAGCAATATCAAGTACATTTCTACACCGCTTATCAGTGCACTTAAGCATTCCCTAAGTGGTTTACAATGTGTAAGCCAATTGCCCCCAACAAGCTGAGTACTCATTTTAGCAACTTCAGAAGGATGCTAGGCTGAGTTGACCCTGAGCCCCTGGCTGGTATTGAACTCACAACCTTATAGTTTGTGAGTGAGTGGCTGCAGTACAGGCATTCAACCACTGCACAACCAGGGCTCACTGGCTCATATAAATATATTTATATATATTTACAAATTTAATTTTTCTTCCTGCTCTGAGAAATTAATCAAAAACAGTGCAGTTTGGTAAACTAATCACAATGAAACACTTATTCTATGGAAAGAAGTGCACACGTGGTTTTTGCACGTGTGCAGAAAATGTCACTTTTTGTGAATGTTTCTCCTCAGCTGGAATACGCCAGTTCTGGCCAACACATTTTAGCAAGGATATCAACAGGTTGTAGCTGGTTCAGAGGGAGAACAAGGATAATAAGAGTTATGGAGAGCAAAACATATGAAGAAAGTTTGAGGGAGTTGAGCATGTTCAGCCCGATAAAGAGAAGACTGAAGGGTGACACGGTTGCTCTCTAAATATCTAAAGGACAATCACAAAGAGAAGAGTGCAGGTTTGTTCTTTGCTGCCCCAGACCAGGTCTAATGTTTTTCAGTTATAGAAAGATAAATTCCACTAGAGCATTAGAAGGAACTTCTTGACAGTAAATCTGCTCAACAATAGAATCAAATATTGAGATAAGTAGTGGGATCTCCTTCTTTGGATATCTCCATAAAAGAGTCTACCTGCTGGGGATGCTCTAACTGAATTTTCTGCATTGAGTGGAGGGTTGGACCTGGTGGCTTATGCGGCCTCTTTCAATTCTACAATACTACAAGTCTACAAATCTAAAATAAGTTTCCTATACAGAAGGAATCTCCCATACTGATGTCTTTACTGGCCTTCATGGAAAAAAGGGTGAGTGTACAGTTGGCCTGCCACATTTGCAGCTTTGACATTTGAAGGTATGGTTATTTGTGGTTTTGATTAATATGTTCTCTCTAGGAATCTCTAGGTCCTCCAGTGCAACTCTGCCAAAGGTTGACCATAGAGTTGTGCTAGAGAACCTAAAAGTTCCTGGGAAAAACACTTCTCTAGGCATTTGTAGGTCTTCCAGCATGATTCTATTATCAA
Source organism: Phrynosoma blainvillii (assembly GCA_026167975.1). NCBI lineage: Eukaryota > Metazoa > Chordata > Lepidosauria > Squamata > Phrynosomatidae > Phrynosoma > Phrynosoma blainvillii. The sequence goes on along the minus strand of JANUYF010000001.1, from coordinate 16,833,396 downwards.
CTTCTGGTACAATGGAACTGGAGAACCTGGAGATTCTTAGGGAGATGTTCTCTCAGGTAAAAAGAATAGTTTTTTTAATTATTTGTGATTTTTCCACATTCATGGGAGTCCTTCACCCCTAACCACAGCAAATGTGGAAGGATCTCTGTAATTGCATCATGGTACTGTATGGAGGGCTTCTGGGGTTGGCCTTCCAATTGGGTTGTCCTTTCAACTGGATAGGAACCAGCTTTTGGATTATCCTTGGGGCTCAGGCTTTTCACCCAAGAAAAGCTGGAGATGATGTCTGAATGAGACCACTGGCTTCAGCTGCTCCCCTACATGGTTGTTCACACCCCTTTCCTTCTCTTAGGGGTTAAAGGTTAAATAAGTTAATAGTAAAAATAAAATTGCCCTTTTCAACCCATTCTTTGTTGTGTGGTCTTATTATTTCCATTGTTAGTCAGCAAAATATCATTTTCTTCATTGAAAATAATTTTTTTGTGTAGTTTCTGCACATAATGTCATTTTTTATGTAGAAAATATTTTCTGTGTAAAAATGCTTCCATTTGCTGTATGCACACACATATTTTTTGCCACAGAATAATTCCTGAATTGTGGAGATTCTCACCCTTCTAGATTTCTCATCCTCAGAGTTTCCAAATGCTCAAGAAACCCATTTTCCAACTATTTTTGATATTATTTCCATTGTATTAAAAGTATTAAAAGAAAAGTATTAGAAGTTTTCATGTACTAAAAAAAAGATGAAATAAGTATGCAAACACACAAAATAAAATAAAACATGAAAGGCCAATCAGACTTTCCCTTGAGAGAAAATTCAACAATTTACAGTCTTGTTCCAAAGGCCAGGAAATAATGCTGGGAATTTACTATATGAGTTCTGTGGTTTAGACAATGAAAGGGCCACAATCCTGCTGGGGCGTTATGCTAGTGTAAATATTTCTATGCAAATTACTGTGCTTTTTTAGAGGTTACATATGTGTGGTCCCTAATCAAGGCAATAATTTTGCAAGCACAGATAAAACACTCGTTCTAATTAATTATTGCAAAGTGAGTGATCCCAGGGCCTTAGTGCAAACAGTTTACCACTGCTTGATTCAGTGTAACTACAATGATGTATGTGTATCCTATGCTACAAGTATACAGGTTTTTGGGTAAAGAGGTAGCTGTGTTTGTAGCTCAGTGGTGTTACAAGGGTTGATGTTACCCCAGTACAGTAAGTAATATCTGACACTGCTCCCCCCCCAGCAAACCAGGCCAATGGTCTTCCAAAATTAGATCAGGCTGCTGTGGAAGAGAAAGGCTCCAGTGTATGTACTGCTGATGGCTGGTGGACCAGGGAACCAAGTAGGATAGTCCACTTCCCACACTATTCCAGCCTACCTTCCTTGTTGTAACTCTTGAAGGAGTCCAGACACTACTTGGCAAAGGGAGTGGACTCCAGGTTTTTGCTGTGATATGTTGATAGCATCCCAGCTGTTTTCTTTGCTGCCTGCAGGTGGGTGGACTAGGTCCTCCCCAGGACCTTCAGTTACCAGGAGTCATGGTTTACTCATGGAAGGTGTAGTGGTACATACTAGAAGACAGTCCCTTTCCACTAGCGCACCAGGAGACACCCCTTTCCGAGGTGTCACCTGGTAGGGTATGTACCCCCCACATCCCTTAGAAATGCACCTTGCCTAGCAGTGCAAATAGAAGTCCTGGGTGAGGTAGTGAGTTGTCACAATGGTCTTCCTTATTCTCCAAGCTAATTTGACCTTCTGGATTGGGAATAAACAAGAGAATGACAACAATGGTGATGAAATTGCCAGGGTAGTAGCACAATTTCAGGCACCGTAATTGTAGGACCAAAACCTAAGAACTAGGGATGCCCTCTATGGTGAAGAAGTTATTAAGCATGATACATTAAGCACCAAGCACAATTTCCCAGACTATGACCATCAGATACAAAATAGCAAATTCGATGAATGAGAAAATATGTGTGCATTCACTTTTCAAGGTACTGTTCTTACCCTGAGATTATTCCCCCTTTTTCTGGAGACTACAGAAGAAGGCCCTGAGACATGGAAACTCTTGTGGTAATGAGCTGTTTATTACCTTGGGTAATGAACAGCTCTTTCTGCTATCATTCATATATTCTGCTCATTCCATCTTCATGTGCCACCTGATGAGCTTTGTTGGAACCCAACGGAGTGTGGCAGGGGCAGCCCATCAAATGGAGCTCTTTGGGATTCATCACACCTAGTATCAGCCCTTGAGATTTCTTCTGTGCTTAGAGCTGATATTCTACCTCATGGGCTGAAAATACAGGTAGAATCCCTCATATCCAACATGCTTGGGGCCAGAAGTGTTTTCAGTTTCAGAGTTTTTCAGAGTTCAGAATATTTGCATATAATGAAATATATTGGAGGTGGGATCCAAGTCTGAATATGAAATTGTTTCATATATCCCTAATACACATGGCCAGAAGGTAATTTTATGAACTGTATTTTTAATAACGTTGTGCATAAAACAAAGTTTGTGTACATTGAACCATCAGAAAGCAAAGGTGTCACTATCTCAGATACCCATGTCAACAATTTTTGGAATATTTTGGATTTCAGAATTCCAGATAAAGGAGACAACCTCTACTTGCATAAAAGGTAAAGTAAAGGTTTCCTCTTTGACAAGCTTGTCTAGTCGTATCTGACTGTAGGGTACTCATCTCTGTTACTAAGCTAAGGGAACCAACATTATCAAAGATGACTCCATGGTCATGTGGCCAGCACAGAATGCTGTCGCCTTCCCACTAAAGTGGTACGTATTTATCTACTTGCACTTTTACATGCTTTCAAACCTCTAGGATGGCAGAAGCTGGGACTAGTGACAGGGCTCACTCCATCACACAGCACTTGGATCTCAAATTGCTGTCCTGCTGACCTTGCGACCATCAGAGTCAGCATCATAACCACTAAGCCATCATATCCTAGTCCTATTTAATCTAGACCTCTAAGAGTTGCACTAATTTTCAATTTGATATTTTGGTTTAGAAATGTGAGCATAATCCTGTTGGTGAATTACCATGGTGTATGTCAGATGTACATCATCAGAACTCACTTTTTTGGTCCTTGTGGAAGTTGGAATTCTTTAGCAATCATACAACAATCTCCCCACACCCTGCACAAATCTTTTGTGATGCAGCCCCTGAAGCATAGTCACTTCCATTTCACTTGAGAGCAGCAGAATCCACAGAGATGTGTGTCAAGCTATTTTCCTGTAGCTGCAAGGTCATAATCTGCAGGGATCTCCCAAGGACCCTTGATCTGTTAAATTTTGGTTGATGCTTAATGTATCGTGCTTAATAACTTCCTCACCAGAGAGGGTACCCCTAGTTCTCAGGTTTTGGTCCTGCAGTCACAGGGCCTGGTATGGTGCTATTACCTTGGCAACTCTATCACCACTATTGCCATTATATTGGTTATTCCCAATCTAGAGGATCCAGTAATCTTGGAGAAGGAAGACTGATGACAACTCACTACCTCACCCAGGACTTCTATTTGCACTACTAGACCTGGTAGTTATAGCCTGTTGCACTATCTCCAGCAACAGGAACATAGTTGGACACGTCTCTGTTGATCCTCTCTCACACTATCCAACCATATGAAAATAGCTATGTAGCAGGGGTTGTTTCACTTGGATTCTTGGGAGGTAGCATTGGGAGTGTCAAGGTAAGCTTAATGCTGAACATTAAAAAAACCCTAACAGAAATAATAATGAACATATATGATCCACAAGAATTCATCCTAGACAATGAGAAAATGGAAATAGTCAAAGAATTCCCATACCTTGGTTCAAATATTGATCAGAACAGAGATTGCAGCCAAGAACTCAGAGGATGACTAGGATTCGGTAGGGCACCTATGAAAAAACTGGACAAAATTACAAAATGTAAATAAATAACTCTGAACACTAAAATGAGGCTAATCCAAGCTATTATCTTTCCTATTACCATGTAGGGATGTGAGATCTGGACAGTGAAGAAAGCTGATAAGGAGAAAATAAGCTTATTTGAGATGTGCTACTAGAGGAGAGTGCTGAGGATACTATGGATGACATGAAGGCAGACAAATGGGTCCTTGAACAGATCAAGCCTGAACTCTATCTGGAAGCCAAAATGACTAAACTGAGGCTCTCATACTTTGGTCACATCATGAGGAAAAGTGAATTGTTAAAAAAGACAATAATGCTAGGAAAGATGGAAGGCAATAAAAAGAAAGGAAAACTGCATACCAGATGGTTAGACTCAATCAAAGAGACCACAGCCTGCAGGACCTGAGCAGAGAGGTAGAGGACAGGGAGTCTTGGAGATGTCTCATCCACAGGGTCACCATGAGCTGATGTTGACTAGAGGGCAGTTAACCCAATAATAGAATTCAGAGGCGTGGCTACAGAGATGTTATTTCATGATACAAGTACACCTCCCAATCCAAGTTTCCAGCTGATTTCCCAATTTTAAAGTGAAGAACATTTTCTCATTGAGAAATGCTGAAATGTGAACTCCCCCACCCCAATATTTGCTTGGGCACCATGCCAAGGCTTTTCCTTCCTCACACATCAGTAAATGGAATGATAGGGCATGACACAATCTGTTAAATAGGAGTACTTGGCAGTGCCAATGGAGCAAATTAGAGCAAGAGAGAGTGAAGGCGAGAGTGAAGACAACTGATGATGCACTCAAATCACTATGCCAACATGAGTTCAAATCTCTGATTGGCTATGGAAATCCATGGTGTGACCTTGAGCAAGTCACACTCTCTCAGCCTCAAAGGAAGGCAATGGCAATCCCCCTCTGAAGAAATCTTGTCAAGAAAACCTCATGATAGCTTCACCTTGGTGTTGCCTTATGTCAGAAATGACTTGAAGGCATATAATAACAACAAGAAATGTTAAAACAAAATAAATTGTTTTGTAGAAATGAACGTTTTGTGTTAAAGAACATTCAGCAGAAATAAGTATCCCTGTTTCCATAGGTCTGTATCACTGGTGCAGAGTCTATGGTTTTATTTGCCTTATTGCTGTTCTCTTTTTCCTTTCCTTTCTGTGTGTGTGTGTGTGTGTGTGTGTATGTGCATGTATGATTTCTGCAACACAATACCCTTCTTGATATTAAAATGAAATTAGATGCACATATTCAGAGAGTAATTCTGTATTGAAATCCAGCTCCACTCCACACCCATGTTTAGGAGGGGTGTGTATGCATGGGGATGTGTAAAAAGATGTAAAAAAACAAAAACAAATAAAACATACACACACACATACACACACACATGAATGAGATTTCCCTTGCCATCTTGGTATGCAAACATAAATTGCTTTTATCAAAGAACTGCTCTGAATTTCCTGAACAAGGAAGCCAAATCAGAGGAGTTACATGTGTGAATAATAATATTTTTAATCAGTCAGAGGAAATAATAATAATAGTCTGTTTTACTGCTTCTGCATAGTCAAGCTTTTGATCACTGCTGTTCTGGCGTTGCAAGACAAATGGAAAAGCAAGCTACTTACGAATATCATGGCTAGGTTTTTCAATTCAGTGGATTATTCACATCTGTTAGGTGAGAATGACAGAGCGCTGGAATAAGGAACTCTTATGTTTTTATAAATCTCGCACTGCCAAGGGCTACCGAATTGCGCGGCTCAACATCTGTGTTGCTTCTCCTTTGAGCTTTTCTGATTAAACATGCCTAAACATTTCAGACACTATCAGACATTTAGAAGAAAAGAAAGAAAGAGAGAGAGAGAGAGAAAGCGCGAGAGAGAAAGGAAGAAAGGAAGGAAGGAAGGAGTTGAGTTGTAATGTACAGCTTGATGTCAGGTTACTATTTTTAATATTTTTTCCAGTTTCTAAAAATAAATGCAATAGTCCTGTAGACTAAGAGGGACATGATTTCATGTTGGGATCAAGCTCCCCCCTCCCCAAATATTTTTGTTGGAATTGTTGTTCTTCAAAAATTGGAATTACTACTTTTAAAAAATAAAACCTTTGCACAATCGGAAATAAAGGGACAGGCGTAAATAAAGGTGGAAGCATTTGGACAGGAACCTTCCTTCCAACCTCCAATTCCCTCCACGCTCACCCCCACACCCATGCACAAAATGATTCAAATGCCTTTTCTTTCTCTGACAAAAATATTCATTAAAAACATTTCACTGGGCTGCCTTTTAATATAGCACAGGCATTCAACCTGCACAGGACGCTTCCATGGATCCACACAAATACTGTGTAATTATCTGCCGGCTTCCCGCTGGCTCCTGCATATTCCAAGCACAAAGTGAATGCCACAGATCCAGTGCCTTACTCCTGTCTTCATTGTCCCTGCTCGAAATATGAAGCCCCAGTTCATTATAGCAGACCTGATCAAACTTGATAGATTTAGCTATTATTCTTGGCTGTGTCAACTTTCTCTCTCCAGCTTCACCTCCCCCCCCCTGCTTTGGTTCTTTTGTTTTGCCACCCAGGGAAGGCATCTTATTCCTAGTCTCTCTCTCTCTCTGTCTGTCTCTCTCTCTCTTCTTTTTTCCTCATCCCCCCCCCCCCCCCGCACATCTTTTCCTTGACAAGCAATGGTTTCAGCAAATAATGCTCCTTCTATATCATACAATTCATGAAAAATACGTTTGGTGATTTTTGCTCCCCCTCCCCATTCAAATCTTCTATGGTTCTATTGACTTTCCTAAAAGTTTCTATAAAAATGTTGCAATATTGACAAGTGCTATAACTTTGAAAATCCTTAGTGATGGTAAATTTGACTCTGTGTGTTTGTTTGTGTGTGTGTTTCTGGAGACTTTGAAGCAAAGTGCAAGGCCTGGGTCTTTTCCGAATAAATCTACCTGTGCCAACCTAGCTTCTGGCATTTCAGACGTTCTTAATTTGTTGGTTTAACCTGCTGATCTCTCCCTACTTCTTGCTCTAAAAAAGAATCCAAGCATCCAAATACAGGTGTTGGAAACTACTGGTTTGCTGGAACAGATAGCTTTGTAGTTTAAGAGAGTTGCTATGCAACCACTAGGAATTGTCACTATAATGAAAAAACTAATAATAGTAACAGGTTACTAAAATAATGTATGCTGAATTTACATAATCGATACTTCACTGATTTCTGACTCTTTAGCACAGCATGGCTATCTCAGGATTTACTACCCAGCAGCATCAATGGGATTTTATCTTCTCACACAGATTTGTGGCTGAATTTTGAAACCTTTACTCGACATCTATTCACTATTATCTCTTGAACATATGCAATATTCACTAACAATACTTTCTGAAGCATTATACTTTTCCTGCTAGCCACAGACTACCTAAGCAAGTTTTAGTGAGATTTTGGGCAAATCAAACAAATGGGACATAACATTTCTAGATTAATTGAAACAAATGAGAGTATCTCTAGATTAAGTGGATTGTAACAAAGCTGCTGAAAATTGCTTCCACTTCTCTTTGCCTTACAAAAAAAGAGAACATTGAATTTTTTTCTGTCCTATTTTCTTCAAAATAATAACAGATCCAACTGACATTTATTTTAATTTGGAATATTTTATTTTATTTCTGAAAAAAAATATGCTTTTATCTGAGTGTCTTCCTTTTGCTAAAACACTTGAATTATGTGTAGCATGTGTTCAGTTTAAGCAACTGAACTGAAAAATTCAGAGATAAATTGGTTAGTGCAGGGTAATAACCCACAAAATTTCATGGCCATGTTATTCATAAATACTGGTAAATGAATCAACTTGGTTTAAATTTAGACTGATAAATACTAAAAACATGTTATCAGTTTTGGAGAAAAATCCATTATCTGTTTACTCAGTCCCCATCCTTTCTCCTAAAGCCACCTAAGTATCTTACAAACAAGTTCTTTTTAAATTCAGACTTTTAAGTATACAATGATCTATTATCTCATTTTATCTAATGAAGCACACTGTCGAATCTGACGTAAAAGAAAAGGTATGACTTCAGCATAGGTTGTGCATTTTTTTTATTTCCTCTGGAGTTGCATTTACACACTTACCATCATCAAATCCTCCCGGGTGTACCATCTTAATATGTAAATTGTAGCAAAGGAACACAAAAGAATAAAGAGACTTTTTTTTAAGGCAATCATGATGATCACTTAATTCAGTCTCTGCCTTTCCACTTGGCATAAGGTAATTAGAATGCCACATCGTTGTAAAGACAGAAAGCTTCGGCTACCACTCTGACTCACCCAGACGATAATACATGATTAGAAGTCAGTGACAGATCACAACTGCTGCATGACCCACCAAGGTCTTATCAAGGGCAAATCGCATAATTAACATGCACTTCTCTAGCTGAAGAGTACAATGCGATTGTTCAGGGACAATCAAATTAGCCTAGCCAGTGGGGTCAATGCTTTATGACCTTGGATGAATTTTGGGGATGGGGGAAGCAATGTGTGTTGTACATTTCCTTTTCTCTAGCAGAAAAAAAGATACATATCTATAAAATCTGCATGCATATGTGCTTGTGTCTATGTGTGTGCTTCTCTCTGTATACATACACATGCATGCACATATGCATATACATATGCATGCACATATGTGTGTATGCACATAGGTGTATATAGAGATATGCATTGTCATATAGGTATAGATATAGATATAGTTATATATATAGATATAGATACACATACACATGATGAGAAGAATATTCAGAAATCTTTGAAAAATGGTCAAGAACATGATTTTCTGGACTGACAAGAATCTTTGCAATTCAGGACTTACTCTGTGCAGAATTCATACATGGTAGTTTTGTTCAGAAAGCCAGATCTTCTGTGCAGAAAATAATATTTCTATGCAGAAATATGTCCTATATTTCTCTTTACAGGAAATGTTATAACTGTGCAAAGTTTACATAGGAAATATTTCCTGCATAGGAAACAACATAGAAATATTATTTACTGCACAGAAAATGCTCTTTCCTGTGCAGAAAATGCTGTTTTCTCTCCAAAGTAATCACATGCAAATTTCGCTCAGAATAAATCCTAAATTGTGAATAGACTTGTTTTTTTAAAAATGCTTGATTTTCAAATACTTTCTCATAGTAGAAAAAAATTGTTAATATTGTTAAATTACTCATTACTCCCTTGAAGATGAAACTTGGAGAAGAATTACATCCTCTCTGTGTGTGTGTGTGGATCATGCTTGCATGAAACATACATAAATGTACATGTGTATGCATGTACATGTAGATATAAATACTAATATATGAAATACACACAGGAGTACATATATATGTGAAATACACAAGAGTTTTGGAAGATACAGTGGGCCTTTAATATCTGCTGGGGTTTGATTCCAAGATCCCCAGTGAATACTGAAATCCGTGGATGCACAAGTTCCATTAAATATAGTGGCATAGCAAAATGGTGTCCCTTATATAAAATGGCAAGATCAAGGTTTGCTTTTTGGAATTTATATATTTTCAAAAATATTTTCAAGCTGTGTATACTTTGATCCATGGACAAAGAAACTGTGGATATGGAGAGCCAAGTGTACATTCCACTGACTTCTTAGTTCATCATGAAAGGACTAAAGGCTTCCACTATAACCTTAAGGGACACAAATTTAATGGAGCTATTTTGGCAAAACTTAAGGCATCTAGTGAAGCCTGGAATTACCATTCATTTGCCCTGAACACACTGAACACAACCCCAGAATCAGATACAAAACTGCAAGGAAGTAATGATTTTGCCTCTTTTTTAAAAAACAAAAACATGCCTTCCTGCAAACATTATTTTGTTTGCAATAATTAGCCCAATTATCTTGATAGATGCTCACTATTTTGCTCTTTGCCTACCCCCAAGGTTTGACCATTTCTTTTGCCTTTCCTCTCCTTCCCTTTAATAAGGTCCTCCCTGCCTATGGACAGAGTTGAAGGATGGTAGAGATCAACTCTACCAGAGGCAACTCTTTCAGTAAAAGTCCATCATGAGCGGGGAATTTTGTGTTGAAGGGTTCCCTCACATGCTCATAAATATGATACACCAGGACACATATTTATCTTATTAACGCCTTGTTACTGGAAGGGATGGCTTCATATTTAGGTCATGTGTGAGTGGAAGAGAAGCTTTTCCTTTATCCTGAACATCTGTTCTAATCAAAATGTGTGAAAGTATATGGAAGGGTTGGGGGGCTTGGCGTCTCCAAGCTATAAAACCCATGGGATGCTGCTTCTTCCATAGATTGGGGAAAAAATTGAAAAATCAGATACTGTCACAATGCCATGGCAGGGTTGTTGTTGTGATGGGAGGAATGAAGGCATTGTTGCCCCCCAGATAAGAATTTGCTTTCCCCTGGTGAAATTTGCCTTCAGTCCCCAAATTTCTTTCCTTGCACTAACTTTATAACTTTAGCAGGGTTTTTAGAACTACAGTTTAGGCATTAAGGGGAGAAAACCCACCAGGCAATGGTACCAAAGAAATGAGAACACAGAAAATATAAGACTACTAAGTGCATGTGATTTGCAGTGTCTCAACCTCTGTAATGCTAGATGTTTGGGGATTGAAGGAAAATTTGTGGTTGTTTATTTATATACTGCTGCCAATGTACATGGCACTTTATAGTTACAGAATAAAACATTTATATATTTGAAAACATAAAATATTGAAGTACATTATTAAAATACAGTGGGGGGAAATATCATCCACACACAGACATAATGCAAACTAAAATAGGCAGTATAGATAATCAAATATGCAGAATTCAAATATACAGAATTTCAAGGAAGAGGGAAAGAATTCTTATTCTGGAGCCAAGAACCTTATTTTGCTTCTCTCTCATAGCTACGTGCTTGAAGAAACTAGAATCCTGTTGGTGACAGATATCTATGTACATTACCTTACACATGTTGTAGCATCTTTTGGATTTTTGTGCATTGCATCAGTCCCATTCATGTTTCTCTGTATGGGTTCCTCAAGTCTAACCATTGTCTTCTTGGATCTATAACTATTTACCAGTAACTTCAGTGCACCAATTTCTTGACTGGGGTTGCATCTATATTGCAGAATTAATGCAGTTTGACACCTCTTTAACTGCTATGGCTCAATGGTATGGAATTCTGGGATTTTTAGTTTTGTGAAATATTTAGCATTCTCTCTCAGAGACCTCTGGTGCCACAACAAACTACAAATCCCAGAATTCTAGGTTAGAGCCATTATAGTTAAAGTAGTGTATCAAACTGCATTAATTCTGCAGTGTGACAGCAGCCTAGTATTGCAGAAACAGCCATGGTGTGTTCCCCATTGCACAGTGGGATCCTAAGCAGACAGATTTGCCACTACACACTTGGTTACAGAATGTCAGTATTCAGGAGAAAGGTGGTGTTAGCACAGCCATTTTGTATTTACATGAGTGCAGATTAGCACTGTGCAAACACAATCTTGGATCCATAATGTAAAAACAAGGCCTCCATCCCCGGGTTTTGCATTTGAGCTGAGGACTTGTTAGCTATCAGCAAAAGTTATTCTGGATTCCATTTTGAATTCTGCCATTTCAGCTATTACATCTGGATGGTTTGCTGTTTGTTTTCTCTACCAGCAAACACCTAGTTGATTTTGCTGTCTTTTAGTATGTCTGATTTAACTTCATTTTTTTTTAATCTCATGGCTTTATTTGACTCATAGGTGGCTCATCGCTGTGTCTGTTCAAGCAATTTGTGCAAATAATTTTATAGAATTAAATACCTAAAGGCACCAGATCTCATCTGATTTTGGAAGTTAGGCAGAGTTAGCCCTAGTGAGTACTTGGATGGGAGACCACCAGTGAATACCAGGTACTCTAGGCTATATTTCAGAGGAAGGAACCGGCAAAACCACCTCTGAGTAATCCTTACTTAAGAAAGCTCTATAACATTCATGGGGTCATTATATGCTGACAGGTGACTTGAACATGCACATACAGTTTTATGGGGTTATTTTGTTGTTACTTAGATAGACATCTAGGAAAATAATATTAAAAAAATCTTAAGAATCTTTTTTGTCACTGAAAGCTTCCCAATGCTTAAGATTTCTTTATTTCTTTATTTATTCATTTTCCCTTTGCTCCTCGATTCAATTTATGCTGACTCTGACTTATGTCAACCCTATCCTAGGATTTTCCTGGTCAGATTTATTCAGAGGAGGTTTGCCATTCCCTTCCTTTTGGGCTGAGAGAATATGACTTCCTCAAGGTCACTTAGTGATTTTCCCTAGCTAAATGGGGATTCAAACCTCCCAGAAGCCTAGTCCAACACTTCAACCACTACACCACACTGATTCTCAATCATATGTAATAATACAAGCCATGCTGAATACATCACCGTTTTTCTGATTCAGTGTTTTGATATGCACCATACACATGAGACTGTGCTGCAATTATGTTGGGGGGAGATGTGTGTGAGCCTGAACCCCCAGCAATAGCAATTTTTGATGTCTATGGTTTCCAAAGTTTGTTGCACAACAGTAAGTTACCAGGGGCAGCCCTTCCCTTAGGCAGATTGTGGCAGCTACCTCAGGCAGCAGATACTGGAAGGTGGCAAGTGACACTGAGCACTGTGTAAGTCAGGCAGCTACCCTTCATTTTCTAGAATGCACAGAAAGTATCACTGTGTTCATACTTCTGTACAAAAGCTTTGCACCTACCTGCACTGTTTCATCACCAACAAGCAATGTGCTATGCTTTTCTCCCACTGTTCATCAGTGCATACAATTCACTTGATGTCATCCAAGAAACCTGGAGTGCTTCATAGCATGTGAGCATAAAGAACAGCTGTGAAGGAATGCTTTACTTCTTTCATTAACAAAATATAATGGAGTTACTTTTTGCCTACAACAAAGAACAAGGCTACGAAAGCTTATGCTACAACATTTTTCACACAGTTAGTCACTACAAGATCCCTTTCCATGGTTGTAACTCATTGCTCATTCATGGAATGGGAATGGGTTGTCTTACTGTTACTCATTACTAAGACCTAATCTGCACTGCAAAAATAATGCAGTTTGATGCCATTTGGCTCAGTTCTATGGAATTAAGGTATTTGTAGTTTTGTGATATATCTAAATAGCTTCTCTATCAGAGAGGGTTCTACAGCAAACAAATCCCAGGATTCCATAGCATTGAGCTATAGCAGTTAAAGCAGTGTCAAACTATGTACATTATTTCTGCACTTCCAGTTAGTCTTAGCATGGAGAGGGAGAGGAGAAACAGCCATATGTTTGTCTGTCTTGTCCTGCATCTGGGAAAGATTGCTTTGTAATATCCTTGGCATTTCCCCCAGAATTTACAAGTTGCAATATCTGAATTGGCCACTTGGGGGAACCAGAAAGCATGTTCTTCTATTTTCCAATGCCATAATAGTGACAGTAATGTGAAATTGTTAATAATAGTATCTCATTATTAACTGCAGTAATATTAACCAGTAACTGGGTGATCGGAATAATGAGTTAAATAACCAATACCTTTAAAAAAGTAGCATCCCACCTTTGGGCATAAAATAAATCACATTATCAAGTAAAGCTGATTCATGTGACTGAAGAATGGGTACTGAGTAGAACCATGAAGAACTGAGGCATAATGGATTGCCACCTTTCTCTTAAAAGAGGAATCCTATGTTTTTAGATGTTGTACAACTAAGATCTACATGGTAAGGCTCTATTATGGCAGATAAATATTGCATTTTGACTTAGTTTTGAGGGTATTGGAGCTCTAGAAGAAAATAAAATAATGGACTATTAGCATGAACAGCACTCCTATTAGTCATGTGATACCCTCAAGCATATTGATGGTGGAACAAGAGAAGAACGAGCTGGAAGTTTACTCAGACAATGGAGAAAACAATCAGTGGGTAGTAGAACATATAAGAGGAACAGCATTTATTAGTGCTTTTGTATAGCTGACCCATATCACAGATTCTCTGGGCAGTTTGAAAAATGAGGACAACTTTTAAAAATATAATAGAAAATCATTTTAAAAATATTGAAAAATAAAACACAATTAAAACACAGATGTTCCAGTTGCTTGTTGGTGGGGGAGAGGAAAGGATCTCTATGGTGAAGAACCTCAACATTAGACAGATTTGTACAGAACATGGTAGTTTTTTCAGATAGTTGGTCCCAAGCCCTCCAGAGCTTTGAAAGTGACAGACAACATTTGGAATTGTGCCTGGAAGAGAACTAGCAACTGCAGTGACCTAAACCCAAATCGCTCCTTGTAACTGGTCCTAGTTGGTAGCCCACCTGCAACAATTTGATTTCACCAGTGTTTTTGCATTGTGTCCAAAGGTAGCCCCACATGAAACTCATTGTAATAGACTAGGGAAATTGTCAGAACCATGCCTGTGTGCATGGATTCTGTCAGGTTTTTATTGTTGTTGGGTTAAATGTTTTAGTATTATAATAGTTGTAGTTGATAGGGGATTGTGGGTATGTTAGTAGTCATAGCAAATAGGTTAGTTTTTATGGGGGTTGGGACTATTGGTACTGAGCTAGGATAGTTTTGAGAAAGTTAGGTCTTTGGAATGTGTAAGCTATGGGATGTGGAGAGTTGATGTCTGGATGTAACTGAAAGGAGGGGGGTTGGGTGGAAATACCTGTGCTGAAGAGAGATAGAAGGTTGGGGAAAGGGGGGCTGGCTGATGGAGGGAAAAGGCTATGAGAATTGGAAGTGGATGCTGGTTTTGGTGCCAAGGGTGTTGGGTAGAGTTTAATGGTTTGGGTTTTTTAAGATATTGTTAGGCTTGGAGGGGGCAGTTCTGGCTTAAATGGTGACTGGTGAATTTCTGACTATGTGTTCTCAACTTCTTGTTGGTTCAACTCACTGGACTTATTGAGACACAGAGTTCCTGAATTTGCTCAAGTCTGATAGAAATCAAACCTTGGTTATTTCAATGAATAATTACATTTTTCCCTTCTAGGAACAATTATGAAAGGTTTTTTTCTTTGAGGTAGAAAAGAGTAGCCAGGCACAGCCCCATCATGGCTGGGTTCCAGAAGCTGATGAGATCCAGCCCTCCATGTTCCAACTGCTAACAATGTAGCCTCTGAGAGAGATGAGAAGCAGACAGATACTGCTCCATCATGTCTGTGCCCCTGCTTATAATCAGAGTTTCTCCCTCTGAATTTCAACTGCCACTGCTGAGGTCTCTGAGGGAAATAAAAGAGCAAAATAGAACTGTTGGTCTTTATTCCTACCACACCATTCCCCTTTCCTTTTCTGTTGAGTCTTATTTAGATTTTATTATTTATTTATTATTTATTTGGAGTATTTATATCCCACTCTTCAGCCACAAAGGCTTTCAGAACGGCTTACAAATGGTCCATCAGACGGTTTGCTGCCCTCAGGCTGACAATCTAAAAAACATGACACAAAAGGAGAAGGGAATGGCAGTGGGGAAGGGGATCAGGTCCAGCAATTCTTCTCTTCCTCTGAGGCCTAGACAATGGCAGATGGACTGGAAGGAGGGTTCCTTTTCTTAATCCAGACCAGGCCTGATGGAATTGGGCCTGCATCTCTCTCTATGAGGCCAGATGGTGTCAGATGGACTGGAGGGAGGGCTCTGCTTCTTAATCCAGGTCCAATTTTGAACCTTTGGGCAAGGAACTGTCAAACTAATTAGCCATACTGGGATAAGGTTGAAATTCTTTCAATAAATAATACATAAAAATTTGATGACTTTTTGAAGCTCAGGACTTTTTCAAGCAAAAACTCATTTGCACAGAAAATTGCTTTTTTGCAAGGTTGTTTGCATAAAAGGTTTTTCACACAAAACCAAGTTTTCACACTTTCACACTTTTGTAGAATATCCCTAAATGCAAAATATCTCATGGCAACTGACCATTTTTTTCAATCACTTATGTAGATGTGATATCTTTTCTCATTAATGAATAGAAAAATAATATGAGTAGTATTTACATTTCTAACTGTCATTCAGCTAAGTTACAAACAGGGTTTATATCATCATGGCCAGATAGAACATATGTAGCTATCAGTTGGTATAGACTCCTAACCACCACTGAAACCTGGGCATATAGGTCTAAGAGAGAATTCAAGAGTAAACTCACAAACACACATTACATGTTTGATTTTTTGCTTGTCTGTTTTAATGGAAATACAACTTAGCCAAAATCTGGACGAACCTCCATATCTGTCTTTTTTTTTCCTCAAAAGGAGCATCTGTTTTTCTTGGATTGAGCTATCATTTGCTTGCTCTCATTCAGTCCATCCTAATACCAGACACTGAAATTTGGGGCATCACTAGATTTCACAGATTGCAATGGAAAGTAGCAAAAGAGAGAGAGAGAGACTGGTGCCCTGTTTGCACAGGCCAGATAAAACAGTCTCCACCATCCTCTCAGTGCAGAGACCAGATGATGTAGAGGCCAAATCCCAGTTCTGGTTTAAACAGATCAGACAATGTCTGGCCTTTTCAGCACCAGAACAAGGGCATACCCCTCTTAAAAATGCATTTAAAAACCTCACCGGTTGCTCTGGTTCTTCTAGGAAGATCTTCAACTCTCCATTTCAATGCCAGGCAGCTGTTTGAAATGAGTCCCACTCTGCCATCTGCTCTGAAGTCAGCATGAGGTGCCCAACCACGTGATCATGGCTGGGCCCCTCATTATGACCTGAGAGTAAAGCTACCCATAGTGGTGGTGGATGCATCAGGCAGCTCAACCAGACACATGTGTGACCAGCCACCGGGTATGGAAACAGCAGAAGCCAGGATATTCTAGGCTGCCCCATGCCAATGCAAACAGGACCCCAGATAAATCCCCCAAGTCATTCCACATAGATCTCCATGTGTGGGAGTCAAGAGGCATTTTTGGGGCCATGATCTCTCTCACAAAATTACACCCACACATTCCAGGTGCACAAGAAGTGATGCAGCATTATTTCAGGCTGCCATTTGTCCACAATCTTGGACATTTTTCAAGAATTTCAGGGCTCCTGGTGGAGGTGAGTGAGTGAGGTGATTTTTATGCATTGTAGGCCAACAAATTACACACAAAAAATGACTCCCCTAAAATTTTAGATGGAGGGGGAGTCTCTCCAGGAGTTCTTGGGGTCTGAAAAAGTAGCTCAGGAGCCATAGGCAGCTAACAGTCCACACTGTTCCCACTTCTGATGCAGATTTTAAATAAATGGTTCAGTATGTCTATTCAAAAGTATGTCCTAACATTTAAGGAAATAACAAAACAAATGAAATAACTTTTAATTGTTCACTCCTGCACACAAAATCATACTGGATCCTTGAAGTTCTTCTTTCCCAATCACATCTCTCTCATTAATACTAATCAACCCCAATCTTTCCCTTATGCCATCACAAATATTCCTGCAGCACCAATAATCACTTCATAAACAGAGGACATTGACCTTGTAGGTCTAACATGTGCAAGGGAGGTTGCGGGCAGGAGAAGGCCGGATGGCAATGTTATTTTCCTTCTGTAATTAACTGCCACAGAAAGGATAACAACCAACAAAAATCTACACAGACTTACACTTAAATAATATGCTTCTCGAGCAGCGTTGAGCACCAAAGAGCATCTTTGAGCCAATTAAGTCATTCCAGCTACAACTTGGCTCCTTACATAATTGTTCTACTTGGCACTGTTTGGTTTTAATAGCTACTTGCATTGTTAGTTTGAAGCTGCTTTCACTTGGGTTCCCCCCGTTTCCAGATACCTTTTTATTAGTGAATAAACACAAGGCCGTTACAGTGACATGAGATTTGCAAATTTGAACTACAGTAATTTATTAGATGGGAAGTATGTGTGTGTGGTGTATGTGCTTTTGTAGAGAGTTTAAACTGAAGATCAGAAGTTATTCCTTGGGAATTAATTCATACCATACACTCATGTCTTGGAAACATCTTTGCTTGTTTCGGAGAATTGTTCTGTTTTTGTTGTTAACTGCCCCCAAGACATCCCTGACTCATGACACCTGTGGATGAGACATCTCCAAGACCCCCTATCATCCACTGCTCTGCTTAATTCTTGCAGATTCATGCCCATGACCACCCTCATTGAGTCTTTTCATCTGGCATGTTATCTTCCTCTCCTTTAACTGCCCTTCACCTTTCCTAGCATTATTGTCTTTTCTAATTAGTTGTGCTTTCTCATGATGTGGCCAAAGTCTGACAGCCTGAATTTGATCACTGTGGCTTCCAGGGAGATTTCTGCTTACCTGTTCAAGGACCCATTCATTGTTGTTTTTCCCCCAGGAAAGGCTATTTAAAAGACCATATCTGTCTGTATGAGCTGTCCCGAATTCTAAGATCTGGGGAACACAGGCTTTCTCTCAGTACTACCACCATCACATGTTCATTTGGTGAGGACATCTTGCCAAAGACAAAGAGATTCTTTTCTGTGATTCAGAAGCAATACAAAACAACCACTGTGTTAATAATAATAATAATAATAATAACAACAACATTTATTTATATCCTGCCCTTTGGAGACCCAATCAGGGTGGCTTACAACAATAAAACCATACAGTGTATCCCAAAATACAACCCCCCCTTAAAACAGTATTAAATCAAATAAAATTTAAAACTACAAATTCTAACCATAAAAATTAAAACATTATAAGTACAACACTGGCCCTAGGCAATGTTCTTCATCCAGCAATAGATGGGGCCATGTGAAAATCATTAGAAATAGGAGCAGGAGCACTGTGTTAGCAAAAGAGCCATGGTTTATTATACACCCAGTAAACTATACAAAGAAATATGCATAAATCATACCAAGCAAACACCTTTGTTCAGTGCTGGGAGCGCCAGAAAGATAGCAGTGGAGTGGACCCCTTCTGGAGCTTTAGCATGGACCTTCAAAGGTGCCGTGTTCCTGGTGGCTGCAGAAGGGGTCCACTCCATTGCTGTTTCAGGGTTTCCAACAGCTGAATGGATGTGTTTGCTTGATATGATTGTGCATATGCTCTCCATAACCCATCTAATAAGTTTTATTTTTAATCAGAATGACTCAAGCATGGTAGCTTTTCTTCATGGAAGGGTAGTATACCCTACAACTATCCCAGCTGGGCATAGACAGTCCCAATTAATCCTCTGTCATTCTACTTTTTTGGCTGCTTTTAAAATGTCCCAGTTTCTCTCTCCTCCTTTCACTTCCCTCTTCATCTCCAGCTGCAAAATGAGCTCAGAGAGCAAACGTAGTTTGTATTCAACAGCCTTAGCAGTAGAGAGAGGAGAACAGGTGTGGCGAGTTACTAGGCAGACTTGATTCCCAACACCCAATCCTCTTTCAGGCTGGCTGTAGGGGAGTGGCTGCTGTGGAGGAGTGTGGCTATATAAGGGAGGAGTCAGTTAGTCAGAGTTAGTGAAATGACAATCAGAGTTAGGGAGAAAGTGAGATTTCAGTGCAGAGTCCCTTGGCAGAATTCAGTTAACAGAATACAGAGCTAATAGGCAGAAGCCTTTAGTTTAGAAGCAGAAGGGAACAGTTTAGTTTAGAAGAGTTATGCATGAAAAAAAATTCTGAAGAGAGAAGGACTTCTGTATTTGTTGTGGATCTGTTCTACCCCTGTGGATATGAAAATCCATGTATGCTCAAGTCCCATTGAAAGTAGTGGTGGTGCAGTGTGTGTGCATGCCCACTAGTGCAGTTGTGTGCATGCACCATCATTAACCAAAATGGGAGCTCGCTGTCCACAGATGGTTAAATCCATGGATGGCAAGTCTGCCAATAAGGAGGGTAGACTGTACTTGCAACTGATGATTTATTATCACTAATGTAACATGCCATCTATGAAATTACACTCATCCTTCCCTGTTTGCAGACTTGGATTCTGTGGTCTTGCTCCTTCATGGATGGCAAGAGGGGAGGGTCAAAATGGCACGTCTGCCCAAGGCACAGAGACTGGTGCACATGGGAATGTGCCACCATTGTAACCAATGGGGACTCAAATATTTGCTTTTTTTTTCTGGATTCGTGGTGTGTGTGTGTGTCCAGAATGGATCCCCTGTGAATCGGGAGGGATGACTGTATACTAAATAGAATGCATTCTTAATACATGCTTCTAAATAAGGCTGAGTTTGTATGCTTCAGGACAAGCTTCTGACTGTGTGAATTCACACCAATAAAAGCCCAGGATCCACACTACTAAACAGATTTCAGATTTATTAGAGCAGGACGCTAGGGACCCTAACCCTTAAACAGTTAGGGAAGGTGTATCAAGCGTGGATGTTGGTCTGGTGTCATTCACGAGGAGTCTTCAGATGTTTTTGATGTAAAAGTGTTGCCTCGAAGCATTGCCAGGAAGACCTTGTGATAACAGGGAACAGAATCTTGCTCTTTTCAGTAGGCTAAGGCAAAAATAAATTACTGCAGCCTCTCTTAGCTTGGTTTTTTCCCCTCCCTCAATGAAAACTTTTGTCATCTTGACCACACTGTGATGTTGGTTGGCCACATGTGTTCCAATTTTCACCTGCAAAGTGTTGGAAGGTATAGAATTCCTCCGGTCTTCTGACAATCCTGGCTTCCTTTTTCTCTACTTTCCTAGCACTTAAAAGTGTGGCGTGACATTTTTTGAAGAGGAGCAATGGGAAGAGACGGAAATCTCACCTGCACAATGTTGGGCATAAGCCTCTGTTTCTGCAGTGAGAGATTCCTTCCTCTTCTGCCTCTTCGTCGTCGTCTTCTTTTTTAAAATGCATCTCTCACTGTAGAAACAGAGGCCTACGCCCAACATTGTGCAGGTGAGATTTCCGTCTCTTCCCATTGCTCCTCTTCATGATACCCAAAGTTCAGTAGGCCAAAACCTGTTTTAGGGGTAAAACTGGGAAATGCACTGGAGACAAAAATCTCCTCCTCATTTTTGCCAGATTACTCTTTTGCATCAGCAGAAATCCAGCTTTAGGTTGTAAGCAGGAACCAGAGGTGAGTGGGATGAATTCTGCCCCCCCCCAAGGAATTTTTCCTTCAGTCCCCAATGGACTCTTGTGTCCATTGTAATTTCTAGCAATGCAGAAAGCCCTAGAATTCTTATATTTCCTATGTTTATATTCCTCTTATAACATTGTATACCTCCTTTGGATGTCTAAACTGCATTTCTAGATGTTCGACAGAAGTCTGTAATTTACTGCAGTGATAGAAAATTGAGGGCTGAAGAAAATCCATTGAAGGGATACAATTATTATTTGCAGGAGGCAATGTCCTTATTTTGCATCCTTTTTAACTACACCTCTTTGCGAAACAATAGCAGGACAGCAGACAATATTTCCTATATTTATTAAGCTCTTTGGGCAAGTACCTAAAAATATACCATTTTTCCATAAAAATCTGTTCCTGAGGACTGAAGAACACTGCAGAACACAGTGGAAGATGCAGGAGGGACACAACCAAAGGAAGTGGGAATTGGTATATGCCACTCCTACAGGAAAAAAGATTCCATCTCAACATTAAGAAGAACTTCCTGACAAGAAGAGCTGTTTGACAGTGGAATATGCTGCCTGCAAGAGTGGTGGAGTCTTCTTCTTTGGAGGTTTTTAAATAGAGGCTGGATGGCCATTCATTGGGGATACTTTGTGTATTCCTGCATGGTAGGGGGTTGGACAGGGTAGGCCTTGAAGTCTCTTCCAGCTCTAGGATGATTCTATGAGGAAAGGGCAGATGAAGGAAAGAAGACTCATGGATACATCATCTGTTGAAGTAGTCTGTTTTCCCTGAAAGCTTTTGCCCAACAAATCTTGTTCACTTTAAGGTGCCACAAGGCTTGTTTTGCAGTACCAGTTTGGAATTTTTCCAGTATTTAGAATCATAGTGTCCTACAGTTGGAACAGACCACAAGGGCCATCTGGTCCAACATGCAGGAAGACACAATAAAAATTAAACAATGACATGTGATATAGGGCCTCGGCAGACGACTAAAAGAGTCGTCTTCCGGGCAGGGAAGAGGAGGGGCAGCCGCACGAGCGGCGCCCCTTCCTCTCCCCGAGGTCGCCCCCAGAAGCGCCGGCCGTCCGCACGGCCGGCGCACCGGGGATGACCTCACGGCGCAGCGTCCACATGCGCTGCGCCGTTTGAGCCAGGGAAAGTGCGCCCGCCGCTTTTAGGGCGCACTTTCCCTTAAATCTAAAAGGAGCGCCAATTTGGTGCTCCTTTTAGATGCGCCGCAGGAGCGCCGCGGTCCGGAGGCTGAACTCCGGCGGCGCTCCGACCCGCGGCGTCTCCGGGGCCTCCGTCTGCTGAGGCCCATAGCAATGCTTACCAACTTGAATGGCCTTCAAAGGAATTAGAAAATTCATGGATGTTGAGCCACTATTGATAGTCCATGATAGATATATGTTCTCTCCATATAAGAAGCAACAGTGGGAGAGGGCTTTTGTCCCATCCTGATGGTAGGTTAATAGCTTTGGGGGTCCATTTCATTTCAATTTCTCCTAGGATGGGTTTCAAGAAGCCTGAATACTTTTTCATTTTTTAAAAAAGCTTAAGTTGAAGCATTACTTTAGAATAATTAAAAACAACAACAATTAAATGACAACATTATTTTTTTTTAAAAAAATATTAAAAATATTAAAAACACTTAAAACATTTAAAAAACATAATATGAACCTTACACCAAATGAATGGTGTGGTTTTGTTTTATTTTTCTTCTTTTCATCCCAATTATCTCTTGGCCTTTTTAGGAGTAAAATCATAGAATCAACAAATGGAAAGTGATTTGTTGCTTTTCAAATGATGATGATGATATATGCCTGTGCATATATCAACCCCAAATTCCCAAATTTGAAATTCCTACCATAATTCAATCCAAGTGGTTATCCAAGGGGTATCTGAATTCCTGGGCAATAATGAAGTAGAACTCAATTTAAAAAACAGTGTTAAATACATTATAGTTTTCAAGAGATACTTAGACAATGAGAATGAATATCAAAATACTACAACAAGCACATTTCTTTGTGCATGTCTGCTTTTTTTTTTTTTAAATGAACACCAAAGTAATGGGTGGCAAACTGCTTCATGTGCTTGAAATATAATGGCATAGCAAAATGTGGTGTTACCCCTCCAAAGCATTAAAAAAAAATCTATCAGAAAATCAAGGGGTGGGGAGGTGAGATGGATGTGCAAATGAAGGAACTGCATGTATATTGCATGTACATTTGCATGTGTGGGTCCCTGTGCAGACATGTGAATATTTGCAGTAGCTATTTTCGTGCTTTGCTGTCGGGTGGGCAGCTGAGTCTTTGGTGATTCAGCCCACGCCATGCAACTCCCCTAACAAACAGGATTAAAATTCACTCCTTTCAACCATCCTAGGCCTTTATTCCTTCCTTTTCATTGAGCTACATTTGTCTGATTTAACAAGATAAGATTTGAGTGCTGATGCAGCCCGTTGTTAATGCAGCCGCCACGTCCGCTGTGCCATCGACACTCTGTATGAGACTGATGCATAAATCAGGTATTCAAAAAAAAAAAAAGAAGAAGAAGAAGAAGGAAAAATTAGATATGCAGCGCACCGGTTTTATAGTCCCAGGCTCAGAAATTGAAATGGCCCAGATTAATGTATTATATCTTACACACTGTCCGAGTGAATCAACTTTAATATATTGAACAGATTCACTGAACAAGACTGTGTTATCTAAGGAGCATTCGGAAGAAGGGATTGACCTGGGGATTTGATTTGGTTCAGGTAGTTCATGTTGTACAGCGGCATTTGAATAGTATCACATAAAAATAAAATTTGTATTAGAGATCTCTCACATCATTCTCAGGCGGCTTCTTCCGAAGCTTTGCAGACAGTGGGGCAAAATTCTCAGAAAAGGAAGAAGGGAAAACCAGCAATGTAGAGCAACTCAAAGGTTTTAACCTTTGCTATTAATGCATCAGAACAATGGGATGCGTCATATTGCTGCTTTGTTTCTAGTTTACTTTTCTTAGAGCTCTTTTTTCTCCTGGGGTCACTGATAAGTTTTGTTTTTGACTGAGATGCAGA
Organism: Phrynosoma blainvillii; assembly: GCA_026167975.1. NCBI lineage: Eukaryota > Metazoa > Chordata > Lepidosauria > Squamata > Phrynosomatidae > Phrynosoma > Phrynosoma blainvillii. Next base: position 16,809,420 of record JANUYF010000001.1, on the reverse strand, counting down.
GCCAAGATAAGGCATGTCTGCATCATAAAATGAAAGTAGTGTTTAAGAAAACATATTCCCTTTCTTAGGAGAATCCTGGGAAATGAAGTTCTGTGAAAGAAGGCACTAGAGATTTCAAGCTATAAGCACTTCAAAGTACCTCAAGAGCTCCCTGAACCCCTTTGTCAGGATCACAGCAAAGGCATGTAATTTCCATCTCTTGAACATTCATAGGATCAGGGTGACCAGATGTCATAATCACAAAGGAGGACAAGGCACTGCAAAGTGTGGGATATTATAAAATAAAAGCTAAAAGCACTAATATAAATATAAATTCATTTCATTTGGTTTATTTACAGCTATATTACATATACTGTATTTTATTATATACTCAACCATACTTTTCTAATGAACTTATATTCATTAAAATGGCTTGCCATATGCTTATAAAACTCTGAGCAAAACAAATGCTTAAAATTGTGCTTTTGTAACCACAAACCCTTAATGGAACCTACATTTAAATTATTCCTTTCATTTGTCCATTAAACTGAAATTAAGGGAGGGGGGAACTTTGAACATTTGCATTGTGTCTTCAAGCAGCCCATTGTCTAACATATTTGCTGTCCTTTTCCCCTTTGAGAAGCAAACATGCCCAGAGCTCCAGGAGCAAGTCTTGTCAGCTGCTGCTCTTAGGAAAAAGCACTTTAGAAGGATCTATCCTATTCCTCTGTTTGCAGCAATGACAGGTAGCCAGGTAGATGGATTTTTCAAAGGTGAATAGCAAATGTGGCATTACTCAATGAGCTTCTTGATCATGCTCAAAATGAGGGACATTTTGGAATTCCTCCTGGACAGAAGGTTGAAATGTAGGACAGGTCCAGAAAAAGGAGAATGGCTGGTCATCCTGTGTAAGATCTGTAGGTTCTTGACTGTTGAGACTGTCCATCTGCTTGTCCCAGCTTTGGTTATGCCTCACTTAGATTATTGTACTAGCCTAGTGGTTGGTTTGTCCTCTTCTCCCCATGGCTTTAATTCAGAACAGTGTTGTCTGGGCTGTTTTAAATCTCCTTTAAATATTCATATGATTCTTTCCCCATAGATTCCTTCATTGGTTATCAGTTTGGACCAGGACTCATTTCATACTTTTGGTTCTTGTATTTAGGACTCTGTGCTCTACCTGGCAACTCGGGTAGCATGGTATGTACCATCTACGAAGTTAAGATCTACAAGCAAAGGATTATTGTCTATTCCACCAACATACGCAGCTGTCAAGCCTGCAACTGTAAGCCTTTCAAGATCTGGCTTTGCATCTGTGGAATCGTCTTCCTTTAGACCTCCAGCTAGAGGATTTCACCCATTGTCATAAGTGGTTGAATACTTTCCTCTTTTATTTGATGAATTACAGGCCTAAGCAGATTGCCAGAAATAGTGCACATTAAATTGAGGCACTGCCCTGGCTCAGCGCTAGGGAATCATGAGAATTGTATTTTTTTCTGGGACATTGAGCCTTCTCTGTCAGAGAGCTCTGGTGCCACAATAAATTACAGTTCCCATGATTCCCTAGCACTGAGCCAGGGCAGTGCCTCAATTTAATGTGCACTATTTCTGGCAGTCTGCTTAGGCCCTGAGTGCCTGAGTTCTGTCTGAAGCTGGGTAGTGGTTGGTGGGATGTTGGGGATTTTATGTAGACTTATAGCATTGCTTTATTGTCTCTGTCTTTGACTATATATGAGGTTCAGCTCTTTGGTGGAAAGGGTGTTATAAATAAATGTTGTTGTTATTGTTTTTATAGGAAAAAAAGCTGTATATTTCCAGTAAAGTGACATAAAACACACTCAAGGGTTGTAGAGTTAATATGTCCTGAAAAATTCAGTGTTACATGGGCTTCTGAAAATTTGAGTCATTTAGATTTACTCCACATAGAAAAATAGATGTCAACATATTTTTAGTAGTGTGATACTAGTCATGGCTCCCTGGGTCTTATGGTTTCATGAGGTACCAAGACTTCTCTGCCAGAAGGCTCTAATGCTATAGGGATTTTTAAAGGAATGGGATTAGAGCTCTCTAGCCAGGAATTCTAAGTACGGCAATAAATTACAAATTTCAGAATTCTGCAAGATGGAATCAAGGTTAGGTAAAGAGGTATCAAACTACTATAATCATGTAATGTAGACATGCTGTAAGGCAGCCTTTCTCAGCGTTTTTATCTTGGATCTCAAGGAATCCCTGCATAACAAGTATTACATCTACAGCTCAAAAAAAGATGTTTCTCCCTTAGTCATTTTCTCCCATAAAACCCCTAATGACTTTTCATGGAACCTGGTTTTCTAAGGAACAAACTCAGCTCTAAGGCATTCTTCATGTTTGCATAGAAGATTGTCTTCACCTAGTACAAAGACCAGATGAAAGGCATATTAGATATTCCTCCCTAGGCTCAGTATCCTTTACAGCACATATTGAGCTATGTCCACACACTGTGTACCTGTGCAGGCTTGACAGAGCTGTGTGTGTCAGTGGAATAGACAACAATCCTTTGCTTGTAGATCTTAACTTCCTAGATGGTACATAGCATGCTACCCAAGTTGCCAGGTAGAGCACAGACCCCTAAATACAAGAACAGGTACACTGGATATGTTAGAGAGATAAAACATTTTGATGGCAGATCCCTTCCCAAAACTCATAGATTCACTGGTTCTTTTGCACAAGATCTAACCTCTCATCCCCACCATTTATTCAGGTTGACCAGTGAGTAGTATAAACCAAGTTAACAACATTTAGGAATAAGTCATTTTATTGTTATTTAATAAATGAATCCATTTTTGGCAGATCTTTCATCAGTGGACAGCTCTGGGGCTCTGGGTGGTGGGCATAGGACCTCTTTTATATTGGGTCTATATCTTTATAACTCCCTTTGCAGGATTATATGCATGATTTGTTTTATTTTATTTATATCCTACTTTTCTCCTAGCAAGGGCTCAAGGTGACTTACAATGATTTAAAACAGACTCCAAAGAAAAAAACCTGTTATTACAAAAAATAAAATATATCTCAACCAGACTTCTATTTTTAAATATTTTAAAATGTGACTTCTATTTTTTTTAAAAAAAGAAAAGAAAAAGAAAATATGATCACTTTGATACCAGCTTTTAAAAGAACTGGTTCTATTGGGTTCAGAAAAACTGGTTCTGGGAGGGGGCAAACTTTGTGTGAATGGTGTGGTGGTTCTTGAATTGGATCTGTTACTGTTTTTTTAAGAAGAAGATTGTTTAGGAAAAGAAATATATTTTATTTCATTGTATATATATAAAAAAATACATGGTGATCCAGGCTGCCTCTCTCTCTCTCTCTCTCTCTCTCACACACACACACACAGAGAGAGAGAGAGAGAGAGAGAGAGAGAGAGAGAGAGAGAGAAGAAGAAGAATTATTAACAGTATTCTTGCATATATTAGTAGGGTCAAAACCTTGGGTACAAAAGTATCTGCCTTTGCTAAATATCTCACACTCTTTTTATTAGCTTCCCCTTCACCCATCTATTTGTCAGTGGAAGTGATTCTGACAAAAGAATGACAGATATCAATTATTCCAAATTGTATTGAGAACAATTAGGGAAATGCAAGAGTCATTGCATGCCAAACAATTGGGCTTTTCTATTTAGCAGTCTGGAAAGAGCACATTTTAAAACAAGAGGCACAGTTATCCCAATACATTAAGTATAAGTCTTTAATGCAGCAGAGTCTGTATCTTCCATCTGTTCCATCAATTAAACTGTACATTGATCTATGAAGTTATTAGCAACTGCTGAAGTTCGAAATAATCTGCATTATCCACCAAAGGAAATCCTTGTTGTTGTATTTAGAAAATCCAAAACAAATCAGGAAACAATACTGCTTCCTCTTTATAAAGTGGGCTATAATATTCTGGGTGCATATAGTATTTTCATTTTCCTTACAAAACTGGACCATTTTTAATGAACTTTGATCCAATATAGATATACTGAATGGAAGGCCAGGAAATGTGGCTATTTTCTGTAAGGCCTACTTATCTTCTTAAGCAGAGACAGGTATGGCTTGTTACAGAGGTGATAAATTTGTGTTAGTACTGTTTGTACTACAAACACAAGACAAAAATTTGGGTTTGTGCTGTTTGTGGATTGCAGATTGGCCTCCATATATGACAAAGGACTTGCCTATATTTAGTTTAAAGATAGATAGGCTATAAGCAAACTGTCAACTATTCTGAGCCACTGGTTACACATAGATGTGGTGTCATAGAATGCCCATGAACATCTTAGCTGATGAAGAGGAAAGGCAATTTAGAAAATATTTTTTAAAAATTTAGACTACTGTAGCCTGAAACACTACTAACCCCAACAAACGTCGATCTACCAAATCAGTGGCAAGGTGGCAAGTCAACATTTTTGCAGGTTCCGTTGCTTCAAGGAGTCTACTACTGCAGATGGGACTCACAACTGAATTTAGGCCCATGTGGAAAAATAATAACAAAAAAACCATTTAATTTGAAGCTGCGAGGAGATGTTACTCACACAGCTGGGTGTGGTACAGTTTAGGGAATGTAAAAGAGAAAACTAAGGGACTAAGCAGAGTAGGGGAGGATGGGGTTATTGAAGATGTCTCATCCACAGGGTCACCATGAGTGGGGGCTGACTTGAGGCCAGTTAACAAAAGCAACAAAAGAGAAAACAGTTGAAATCATAAAATCATAGAATTTTTGAACTGGAAGAGGTTGTAAGGACCAGTCCTCTGCCATGCAGAAGTAGAGAGCAAAAGCCTGTAACCTTTGCATAAAGACCCCCTAAGATGGAGAATCCACTGCCTTCCATATTCCACTATCAAACAGTTTTTACAGAGAAGTTCTTCCAAATGTGTAATTTGAACACTTTTATTTATGTTCTAATCTCTGGAGAAGCCAAAAACAAACTTGCTCCATTTTCCATATGAAACATAAGAGTAGCCATGAATCCAGAAAGGATAAAGATGGGCAATCTTACCCAGAGCCTAGGAAAAGAATCCACTGCCTTCTGTTGTATAAAGGATTGAAGCAAACACAGTTGGCTCACCATATCCTCATCATTTTTATCCATGGATTCAAGCATCCACGGCTTGAAAATATTCAAAAAATATATAAATTCCATAAAGCAAATCTTGATTTTTGCCATTAATGGGCACCATTTTACTATGCCATTGTATTTAATGGGACTTGATCATCCACAGATTTTGGTATCCATGGGGGGGGGGAATCTGGAACTAAACCCCAGTGGATACCAAAGACCCGCTGTAACATTTCATCCAGTAATTCAGAAAAAAACTATCATTTTGGGCAGTAACTCTCCCCCCCCCCCCATATATTCATCCAATGAGATTTATGGAAAGATGATCCCAAATATGTCCTGCCTGTCCTTTCTTCTATCAGATGTGTTCATCGCACCGTTTGCAATAAGCAATCTTGAAATTTTCCAGTGTGGAAAATTGTCAGCTGAACTGTTTATGTTATGAGAAAAACACTTGGTTCTAAGAGATTACAATGAGTTTCTGTCCTTCCCATCCTCTCCTTCGCTCTCTCCTCCTCCTTTAGTGCTTTTGAAGGGTGGGTGCTGTCGAGGGATGTGATTCAGCATTCTCTGAAGCTTGTTAATTGCGTTTGTGTGAGTGTGTGTGCATCTAGAGAGTATTTCTAATGTTCTCACCTGAACAGCAGGTGTCTCTTATGTGCCTAGTTTAAATATAGTGCTTTGCTAGCATGACTCCTAAAAGGTAATCACTACACATTTTTTGGAGTGTTGCTCGGAAATCACATAATGGCATCCAACTGGGCTGAAGTACTTATGTTACTACCACAGAGTCCCATATACCCAAAATGTCTGTGTTGAGGGGGGGAGATGTTAGGGGGCAGATGGAGAAGAAGATGACTAGTTTTAATTGTGATTCTTCCTCTTTCACTTTGGCTCTGAAATTCTTATATTGCCTGTGATCAATATGGGTTTGGCAGCTCACAGATATCCATTAAGTTTTCTTTTTAACATTTTGGCATGGATTTTTATTTTTTAAAAATCTGACCTCCTCTATAGTTCCACTTGTGGAAGAGGAAAGATGTAAATTAATTAATTTATTAGAAGTAAATTAAGGTCTCCTTCCTGTGGAGCTTTTGTCTAAACAAAGTTTGTTCAGGATTCCCCCTGACCTAAAATATATATCTTTTGCACTGGTACAAAGGACACAAGACGCCTCTTTTGGGTTAAAACAGGCCACAACATTTATTAACTGTATAGGGTCTAAAATTAATAGTAAATAATAACAATTTGTCACATGTGTAAGTGAAGGTATATCCACCCAGCGGGTGGTCCTTCACTGCACATGACAAAGCAAATAAACAATTGGCAGTAAATTAACAAATAACAAACCCCTCCTCTGGAAATGACATCATATTACGTCATATGACATCATGTAGTTTTATGACGTCAAGCATTACGTGCCTACGTCATTTCCTGTCAATTTGTTTTCTGCCAATTTTCTTTCCCAAGTTTGATTAGCCGAATTAAATTATTCTGTGGGATGGGGTCATAACCATCCACAAGGCCAGCTAGGCATCCCCTCTTCCCCCCCACCCCGCTGATCGCCTTTTCCACTTGGTCAGCAAGTGCATTAACATACAACTCTGACCCCTCCGAAGAGTGGTGAACCCCATCTGCCCTGTACAGCTGCAGCCGATCGAGCTTAATGCTGTGTTCCACCAAGGACATTCCCAATTTAGTAATGTGTTTGGCCACATAGCGATTAAGCCAATGCCGGGTATTGTTAACAGCAGAGTCTTTTTGCACTCCAGGCCAACAACGCCCAGGCACAAGCTTAGTCCATATGATGACAGCAGCAGGAAAGATCCTTTGCACTTCCTCCAAGTCCCTGACCATCTGCTTGGCCAATTGCAAGCATGGAACTCGTACCAGATCATTCTCTCCCAGATGCACTATCATTGGCCGGGGTCCAGGACGCAAGCATCGTAACTGAATCAGCATAGGCAGTAGAGCTGGGCACAACATTCCCCTTTGACCAAATCACACAGTCCATCCGAAATTGGCTAGGCCCAAGGTGTTCTCATAACAATGCTCCAAAAGGTAGCATTCAGCCCAAAAACCAGGCTGTGCCCCACTATCCAGATGTCTCCACCTAGAAAACCAACTGAAACAAAAAACAGGTTGACGTGGCATGTCAGGAGTCTCATTACCTGATCACCTGACTTAGGACTTAAATGCATGTGAATGCCACCTGCCAATTCTGCGAATTTCGGCTTCACTCAACCCATGAGTGGCCGCAGCTGTCGCAGCTCCTATACAAAAGGAGTGTGAAGAAAAACTTCCATGAGGCAACTCAGCCTTTTTTACTGCCTCTTTTAACACAGCCCTAAACTAGAATTGAGTTAAGGGCAAGCCAGACAGGTATATAAGCAAATATCCATCCACATTAGGCCTGATTTTCAGATAGTTTCCCATTGCAACCACTGGGCAAATTTGACCCTGTTGTGCTTTGGCCAAGAAAATAGTCTGACCTTTCACAAACTGATCAGTCTTGGATTGCCTAATGTGAATTTGAATCCCCTGGTCAGTTAAACCAATATCATAAATCAATAATGTCCTGCCGGAATTATCGTTACGAGATCCAGGGACAATTTTGCTAATCCTCAAAGCAGCAAAAATTGCTGTAGCAAATACTGCTTTAAACAAAGCCTCTTCGCTAGGCAAATAACAAATTTGAGCCAATTGTTCCCATAACTTAAGAAGGACAGGGCCAGTTATTGGCCTACGAGAGTCCTTAGTGACCAAGGATTCTCTCGACCATCCTTCTACTGCTTTTTTGACCCTGAAATCATTAGTAGGGTCAAAACAGCCCTTCGCCCTAGAGTAAAAGGCAAGGGCGGCAAGCCTACCCCTAATAGTGACAGGTGAAAGTCCAGATTGCCTGAGAGCTACAATGAAGTGAAGGACCAAGTCCACCTTAATAGGCCATTTTAGGTCCTCCCCAATTTCTAACAAAAATTGGCTAAACAAATTTAAAGCTGTTTGATATGACTTGCATGTTGGCGGGGCAATGGAGTTTAAAATCACCCTCTGAACTTCTAATCTCCAAGGTTCCAGAGAAACGCTGGTACCTCCAGCAGGTGTGACGATTCCTCAGGAGCTAGCTGCCCGAACCTGGAGAACTGAAAACTAGAAAGGGTGTCCGCCAAAGGGTTAAGCAAACCAGGAACATGTTGAGCTCTGAACAACACATTATATTTCAAACATTGTAGCACCATTGCCCTTATCAAACTCATAACTTTAGGAGACTTGGAAGACTGAGAGTTAACAACATACACGACTGCCTGGTTGTTGCACCAAAACCAAACAGTCCTATTAACAAACTGGCTTGCCCATAAATGTATGGCCACCACAATTGGAAACAATTCCAAGAATGTAAGGTCTTTAGTTAGACCACTTTCAACCCATGCAGAAGGCCATGCCTCTGTAGCCCACTGGCCATTCCAAAAAACACCAAAGCCATGGACACCAGCAGCATCGGAATGCACCTGAAAATCTGCCCGCAGCAGCATTTGAGTTCTCCAAAAGGATATACCATTAAAGTTTTCCAAAAAGGAGTGCCAAACCTTCAAATCCTCACGAATGCCCCTTGTGATTCTAATATGATGATGCTGGGCCACTATGCCTGCTGTGACCCTGTATAATCTGGCACAAAATGGTCGTCCTGGAACTACAACCCTACAGGCAAAATTCAACAAGCCTGTAAGGGACTGAAATTCGTGAAGGGTAGCTTTTTGCTTCCCCAACATGATCTCAATTTGTTGCTTCATGGCCACCAATTTCTCATTGGGCAAATGAGAAATTCCAACTATAGTATCAATCTTGATGCCCAAAAAAGTAAGCTGGGTGTGTGACCCCTCTGCCTTCTCTTCCGCTAAAGGCACTCCAAGCTCCTGCATCAGTTCCTGGAATTGAAGTAAAGTATTTTGGCACTGAGAAGAATTAGGGTTGCCAGCAATTAGAAAATCATCTAAATAATGGGCAATAGCTCTGTTACCAGTTCTTTTAATTGCACACCAGTGAAGAAAAGTACTGAATGTCTCGAAAGCTGAACAAGAAATCGAGCACCCCATTGGCATAGCTTTGTCAAAATAAACATTTCCTTCAAACTGAAAACCCAGTAGATCAAAATCATCTGGGTGTACAGGAAGGAGTCTAAAAGCAGATTTAATATCACATTTAGCTAACAGGGCTCCTGTGCCTAAGTTGCTAATCATCTTAACAGCTGAGTCAAACGATGTGTATTTAACTGAAGTAAGCCTGGGGTCAATAGCATTGTTCACTGACTCGCCTTTAGGGTAAGATAAATTATGAATTAGCCTAAATTCCTCAGGGGCTTTCTTAGGCACTACACCCAATGGGGATAAGCGCAGTGTGGGGATGGGCAACTGATCGTGGGATCCTGAAATTCTCCCTGCTGTTATTGTTAAAATAATGTTGTAGGAGTGTTGAAAAACAGTCCTTTAAAACCAAACATCCAAACCTGGAACTTTCAGCAAAGCTTCTTTATTGTAAAAGAACAAAAGCAAAAAACAAATAATAATAATAACATTTCCACTTTAGCCAAAGCTGGCTAAGCAGGAATAAAATCTATCTGCTACATGATTCAAGATGTGTTAGTAGCATCACCAAAAGAATGGTTTTATTAGTTCATTATAGTTCAAAAGCCAAAAAGCAAGTAAGTAGCTTTCTGATTCTCAGCCCTCAGTCCCACAAGACTCCACCTTTCTGGGTGTAACCTTTACAAGCTGATTGGGTGATATTACGTGACGTGTACTAGTCCAACCCTTAATTACAATAACAAATCATGTGACTACATTTCCCATAACAAAAATGTGTTTACATAAACCATAATATAAACAAACCTTCTTTCCCATAGAATGGAGTCCTGTTAGCCTCCTGTTTTGGCTAAATCACACCTGGGACTGATAAACTGTGAATCTAGCTCTCAGAAAAACAACTTTTCACAGCATGGAAAAATACAGACACACATCTTTTACATTTCAACATTTTAACATTGACTCTATATCCCATTTAAACCTAACAATCCCCTCCTGAAATGTAAGATGTGTGTATGTTTTACACTAAACTAACCCTGTTGTAAAACTAACTTAGCTCAATGGCTAGGCCTAAACTTAAGACATGCCAAGTAGATGTGACATCTGTTCGTGTCTATCAATGGTCAATACCTTTGTCAAGATGTCTGCTTGATTATGAATTGACTCAATGTATTGCAGACTCACAATTCCCTTCTGTACCATTTCTCTGACATTCTGATACCTCACACCAATGTACTTTGTTCTGCACTTCATGTTCTCAGCTTCAGCCATAGCAATACATGTCTGAGAATCCTCATTTATCATCACTGGATCAGCACATTTTTCATTCAGATCTTTCAACAACTGTCTAATCCATTCAATCTCATTAACTAACTCAGATAAGGCTCCGAATTCTGCTTCTCCTGTACTTTGTGCTACGTATCTCTGTTTTCTACTTCTCCAAACAATTGCACTTTCTCCAAACTTAATCAACAATCCTGTCACTGACTTTCTATCCTGTAGCTCAGAAGCAAACGAACTGTCAACAAAACATTCAAGACCAGCTCGACTGTTTTGCAACTTCAATTTCCTGTCTATGCTACCCTTCAAATATCTCAACAAATGCTTCACTGCTGTCCAATCTTCCACTGTAGGACAATTTGCCTTTCTTCCAAGCATGCCCATGTCAAAACAAATGTCAGGCCTCGTATTATTAGCAATAAACATCAAACTCCCCACAAAGCTCCTATACATCTCTGAATTTTCAAACTCCTTAGTCCCTTCACTATTCACATAACCAACAGACATTGGACTTTTCACTGTTTTTGCATCCTGCAACCTACACTTTTCAATCAAACTCTGGATTTTTCTCTGTTGACTCAACAAACAACTCCCATCTTCACACCATTCAACATCTATTCCTAGATAAGACCTCAAAACTCCAAGATCTTTGACACTAAATTTCTGTGACAATTCCTTCCTAACTGCCTGAATTTCTTGCTTTGAATTTGCTGCTACACACAAGTCATCTACATAAATCACCAAGACCACATCTCCTTTTGTGTAAACACATGCATCAGCTACACTGCGTCTGTAGCCTAGCTTCACCAACTCCTCATGAATGCAAAGATTCCAGCTTCTGGCACTCTGCTTCAAACCATACAATGCTTTCTTCAACTTGTACACCTTGTTATCACCATTCTGTTGAAAACCCAAAGGTTGTTCCATGAAAACAGTTTCATCAAGACTTGCATTCAAGTATGCAGTCTCAAAATCAAAATGATGCACTATCTGGCCCTTCCTTGCAGCTAAAGCCAACACCAACCTCAAACTCTCAGGCTTTGCTGTTGGAGAAAAAGTTTTGTCATAATTCTCAAACCTCTGTTGTGCAAATCCTTTAGCTACCAATCTGGCCTTGTATCTCTGACTACCATCCGGCATCAGCTTCCTTTTGTAAACCCATTTGCAACCTATCACCTTGTGATTTGTAGGCCTGTCAACAATTTCAAACACCTTTTTGTCTACCAAAGACTTGAATTCCTGCTCCATTGCAGACTCCCATTTCTGCTTCTCTTCATCACAACACTCCTGTACTTCCTTGTAGCTTTCAGGCTCCTCTACCATGACTACACAAGCCTTAGCTTCCTGCACTTTAAAATGATCTGGAGGTTTCCTAACTCTAGTAGTCCTCCTCAAAACTATGGTCCTTGTTCTTCCTTCATCATCCTCAGTGTCTGTACTTGAAGCTTCCCTGTCTGTGTGTCTCTTTGTTTCTGTCATTCTAGGTGCAGGTGGATGTGTGTGTGACAACTTGTCTGATGTGCTAGCCTCACCATTTGAAGAATCTGTTTCTTGCTTCACTGCCCCTCCATTTCTGGCAGGTGGTGTCTGTGTTTCTAACTGACCTAGTCTGAAAAACACCTCTTTGTTTGAATGAATGTTTTCCCACCCAGAATGTTTCTCAAAGTTTGCGCTCCTGGAAAAAAGAATTTGATTTCCACCCAGGTAAAACCTGTAACTGTTTCCTGTGTAACTCACAAACATCAAACGTCTCCATTTGGGCTGACCTTTCTTTCTGAAAGCTGCAGGTATGTACACATTTGCATATTGCCCAAACACTCTAAGATATTTCAAATTGGGTGGTCTCTTGAAAAGCATGTGGTAAGGAGTATTCTGCACAGCTGAATTCCAAGTGCGGTTTGTCAGGTAATTAGCTGTGAGAATAGCCTCCCCCCAAAGATGCTCTGGATCATTGGCATCAAGCATCATACAATCTTTTATTTGCTTCAGAATGGCTATTTTCCTTTCGGCCAGACCATCTTCAGCCGCACAAGATGGGTTAGTAGTAAAATGTCTAATTCCCATTTTTCTTAGCCAATTGGTCAAATGAGTAGCCAAGAATTCTCCTCCTCTATCTGTGACCAAAGTTCCCACTATGTAGTTAAACTGTCTCTCTATCATGTTCACCCATTCTTTGAACTTCTCCCCTGCTTCACCCTTTTCTTTCAAAAGAATCACATAAGAAAACCTTGTGAAGCGATCCACAATCACCATGAAGTATTTACACCCTCCCTGAGAGGGGGGGTTAATTGGCCCAGCAAGATTGCAGTGCACATGTTCAAAAGGTCTCTGGGCTCTAAGTTTTGTTCTTTTTGCCACAGGATACGCCTTCAACTTAATCCTGCTGCAAACTGAACACTCCAAGTGGTTTGAGCATGGTGACAATTTAAACTCAGGACAAACCTGCTTCAATTTCAAAAGATTTGGAAAACCAGCATGACCCATCACTCTGTGAAAATAATGAATGCAATTTTCATGCAAAGGCTTATTTTGTGCGACTGCACAGTTTTATCTGTCTATCATGTGGTACAGCTTGTCTTTCTTAATGGCTTTAGCACAAAATTCACCATCTTTAAAGATTAAACATTCATCCCCTTCAAAATTCACTTTGTACCCATCTGAGGTCAAAGCTGACATGCTAACTAAACAATTTTGCAATGTAGGTACATACAAGACATCATCAAAATTGGTACCAAAACTTGGAATGCAAACAGTTCCCATTTCTTCAATTTTTGGCCCTTGTCCATCTGCCAAAGCAACAGAAAAAACATTAGCTGGTTTTCTACTCTGGAACAGTTCAATTTTGTTTGCCATATGGGTGCTGGCTCCAGAGTCTAAAAGCCAGACACTAGATGGCTGAACTTGAGGCACACCATCTCGGCTTTTTATTGTAGCAACAAATCCTTGGTAAGCACTGTGCTTCTTTCGTCCACCAGGGGGACGTGGCTGCTGCTGCTGCTGTGACTGCTGCTGTTGTTGTTGCTGCCCCCTCCTGGTATCTGCAATCAACTTTCTGCAGTCTTTTCTTAAATGTCCAAATTTTTTACAATAGAAGCACATTTTTCCTTTTGATACTGCAGCTTTTTCAGTTTGCATCTCTTTTGGAGTTCCCTCTGGGACATTGTGAGGCTTTGTAGTTGCAGACCCCTGCTTTCATTGCTCTGCCTCAAACCTCCTCCTTTCAGCTTCTTGTAAAATTCACTCACAGACCAATTCCATAGTTAATTGAGCCCCAGGCAATGCTTGCAATCCTAACAGGATATTATCATATGATTCATTGAGGGAACCCAATAAAATGTAAATTCTGAGAGTTTCATCTAGGGCAATGTCCCTTGCTTGAACCTGGGCAAACAAATCTCTCATTTTATGAACATGAGTCTCTGCAGAATCTTTGTCTCCCATTTTACACGAAAACAATCGCTTTGCCCAAATCATCTTTGCTAGATCAGAAGAGGACTGATGAATTCTAGCCAAAGTGTCCCATATTTCTTTTGCTGAAGTAAAATCTTTTACAAGATTTAATTGTCCCTCAGATAAGAGGAGTAGGAGGGTGGCTACAGCTCGAGAATTTCGGTCTTGGTCAGCTGCAGACGGAGCAGCCCCCAACCCAGCCTGCACAGATTGCCACAAACCCTCCCTTATCAAAAGAGATCTCGCATAAACATTCCAGGATGCATAATTTTCCGTGTTTAGCTTTGGAACCTTCTTTCCCATAGAATGGAGTCCTGTTAGCCTCCTGTTTTGGCTAAATCACACCTGGGACTGATAAACTGTGAATCTAGCTCTCAGAAAAACAACTTTTCACAGCATGGAAAAATACAGACACACATCTTTTACATTTCAACATTTTAACATTGACTCTATATCCCATTTAAACCTAACAGCTATTTCCTTAGCTAACTTGTCCCTTACTACAATCGGTAAGTCCCTTAACAGAACAAGTATTGGGTGCAAAATGATAAACCCTAGGGCCTGTATAAGGAATATGAAAACCTACAGCGAAACCTTGAAACAAATATAAAGCAACCTCTCTATTAGGGTAAATTTTTAACCATGCCTCCATGATATCAAATTTAATTGGTGACGAGGCCTTTTCCCCCAGGCGACACTGGCTGCGAGACAGCACCACCTCCTGGTCGCTTACCTCTAACACAGTAATTTCCAGGGTGGCCACCCCCACAGGTGTTACACTTGTGGTGAAACCTGCAGGGTTGTCTTTTACACTTGCCGGCATTGAACTCCCAGCATAGAGCAAACTGTCTTTTTTCTCCTGTGGCAGGTCTCGCATTCAGCCCTCTTGGCAAAGTAACCATTGGGACAAAGCCGTTGTTACACCTGCTCGAGGGGGAGGCCCCCACCATAACATCAGCCCAAAGCTCAGACTGCACATGTCTCCAAGATAAGGAGCGATCCTGTGCCGTCCTCATCCTAAATTGTTCATCATATTGGAGCCAAGCTGAACCCCTTGAATTATGGTGAAAATTAGTATATGCTTTTATCATGATCTCCTGATATTTAGAAAAATCAGGAGATCTCAGAGGCTCCTTTTCTTCAATAACACCCCTGTAAATAGTGAAGCCCATAATTCAATTTACAAAATTGCGTTCAAGTTTAGGGCGTTTGAGAGTCTGGAACTCTTTTGGCAAACTAAACACAATCCCATCCTTCACCATAATTCTTGGCTCAGGATCCCTGAAAGTTAAAGTAAATAAATCAATGTATTCGCCCTTCCAAATCCTTTCCTTAGTGGAGAGAGGAAGGTGAGAAACAAGGGGTGTAGACATACCAGTATAAGGAGTAGCATCCACATTTCCAACTGCTCCTGGCAACAGAGGAGCACCAGAAATAGGCACCACTAATGTGGTGCCAGCAGCAGCCAAAGGCTGACCACCCTGCATCTGCATGTCAGAGGTGCCTGCCCAGATGCAGATGTGAAGTTGCAGGTGCCTGCCCAGATGCATTAAAAACCAAAGGGTTAGGCCAGGGACAGGCAACCTTTTGGAGACCTGGGCTGGTCTCCCTTAGCCCAGGTCTTGGCTGGGCCAAGGGTGGGGGGGAATGGCGGCCCATGCGCGCGACCCACCGTGGTGTGCGATCCCCCGTGGCACGCAACCCCCCATGCTCGCGGCCACCACCATACCTTGCGTGGCTACCGCCACGGCGCATGTTGCGGCTGCCATTTTGGAAGTCAAAATGGCGGCCGTGATGCGTTTGCACATGCGCAAGAGTACAAAATGGCAGCCGTAGCGAGCGCGGCCAAAAACGCGCCCCGACAGCGGCGTGCGTGGTGACGGCAGCGCGCGGCGACAGCAGCGGCAACCTTCCACCTGGACCGGTAAGTCTGGGGCCCGGGGCCTTAACCGGCCCCCAGGCCATAGGTTGCCAGTCCCTGGGTTAGGCCTTTCCACAGCCGCACCCTGCCAAACCTGGCTACCTGGAGCCCATACTGAGGTAGGCCAATTAGCAAGTGCAGTATTAGGAGACAAACCTGAACCTGAAGCTTGCTGAGAAGCTTCACCACCTGACCAAAGCGGTCCCCCGAAGTGTGGCCCTGCGACAGCTCAGGTGTCCAAAGCAGCAGAGGCAGCAACAGCTTGATCACCTCCCTGAGCACCACCGGTCTGCTCCATAGCACCACCTGGAGAACCACCCCTTGTAGGAAGTTATATAAATCAGCCATGGTAGGCTGCCCAGATACGGGGGAACCAAGCCCTGTGTCGCCCAACCCGGGACTCTTTGTAAGAGGTCCCACACATCGGCAATAGTGGGCTGCCCGAGCTCCACTGCCGAATCCACCGATGGGCTCGGTGTTGCCATGGCCGGCTGAGACTCAGGTGCCACCACCAAAGAAGATGCTTTGGTGTTCCCAACACCCAAAGGGATTGCGCTCAAAGTGGAGGCAGTAGCTTGTAGTTCTTTCTGTTCAAGTTGGTTACAAAGCGGCACACAAGCCTGAACAGTTCTCCCCAATTGCCCAACTTGGGCGACTATCTCATCTTCTCTGCTGCTAGACTTAGAAGACCTTTTAGAAGCAGAGTGACCTGCAGTGGGAGTGGCAGAAGCTGCACGCTGTTTAGATTGGGCCTTACTGCATGACATCCTGAACTCAGTGGAAAAAACACGGGTCCCGACAAAATCACCCAACCGTGGATGATTACCACCAGGCCTTGACAAGCCACCCTTTCCCAAGTCTCGAAAGAGAGACCACAGCCAGGAGCGTCACTGGCAACCACCACGGGAAAGGTGTCCACCGAGGGTCCTACATGGAGCCCTCACCCGAAGACAGCCATCTTCACACACTCACCGCTGGGGAGAAGTACAGCCAACCCTCCTGGACCAGCAGTGGGTCCCGACCTTACCAGATCGAGTGACCTGGGCCTGAAACAGGGACCGGGTCCACGCACCTGGTGAAGATGTCTCCTGCAAAGCCCTTCTCGGGTGTAGACCCCCGAGACTTGGGGATGCAGAGGTTCAAAAAGCCCAGAAGGCTGGCCCGAAGGCCTCACTCACCCCCCCCCCCGGGATGCTCAAGGAAATACCTGAGCCCCCCGGATAAGCGAGATAGTAGTAGAATTAAATTAGGCAATAGCTAAAACTGCAAAAGCCAAACTCGCAAGGCAGAAGCCGAGCAAGCCAATCGCCAAAAGTAAAGAGAGGAGGGATGTTACTCTCTCTGTCTCGACTCTTAAAATGGCTGACTGCATGTGGCAGCGAAGCTATAAATAACAAGCGTAGCCTCCAATTCTCGCAGAACCCAAACTTTGCGAGACTTGGTTATAATCCAAACTTATTGGGCAAGGCGTGCAGGTGTATCTAGTCTCCCGCACGCCCTGACCAACCAGGCGTCTCCAGTCCTTATTTGGCCACCAAAACAAGAAACCCCTCCCGACTCGTCGGGGGGTGTCTTTGGTAGCATTAGAACAAACTAGGGGTTGTTGTTGTTGTTGTTGTTGTTTACAAGTAAATTAAGGTCCCCTTCCTGTGGAGCTTTTGTCTAAACAAAAGTTTGTTCAGGGTTCCCCCTGATCTAAAATATATATACCTTGGTAGCATTACAACAAACTAGGGGTTGTTGTTGTGTACCTTCAAGTCATTTCTGACTTATGGTGGCCTTAAGGTGAACTTTTTGCGGGGTTTTCTTCACAACATTTGTTCAGAGGAGGTTTGCCAATGTCTTCCTCTGAGGCTGAGAGCAAGTGACATGCCCAAGATCACCCAGTGGCTTTCATGGCCAAGTGGGGAATTGAACCCTGGTATCCAGAGTCATAGTCCAACTTTCAAACTACTATGCCACACTGATGGGAGAATGAAAGTTTAGAGTCTCTTGTGAGGCTAACACAACCTTTTAGATGCCCACAATTTCCCACCTCTTCTCTGTACTTGGGACCAGTGATGGCAACTCACCCCATCACACAGCCATTGGGCCTCAAACTGCCATCCTGCTGATCTTGCAATCAACAGAGTCAGCATCTTAATTGCTTGAGCTATTGTGTCCCTAGTTTCAAACTGAAACCTGGAGTAAATTCCCTGCCCTTGGATCCACCAACTTCAACCGAACTACATGACCTTTTGATTCATTTTGATTATGGGTTTCATATGGTTTTATGATTCCTGTGGAACTTGCATAGGGAAATTAACAACAACAACACTTAGGATTTCTCTTGTTTCTTTCTTAGGTGCTGTGATTGATAGACATTAGGGCAAGAATGCTTAGAAAAACACTTCAAGAAAGATGGAATTATTTTTGTTTTACAGACAGTAGTTTAGAGGATCAGGAAGAGAATGAGAAGTTTGTTAAACAGCAGCGCAGCTCATAGCATATACTCTTACCACTTAGATGCACCTGCTGCCCCACAGAGACTAGAAAAGACAGGATCATTAGATCTCACACTGGGTTGCGTCATCTAGCTCTTAATACCTTTGAGCTCCATCCATCAAGTGCCTAGCCTGGAGTTGAGTTAGGCTATGACAATGTCATCCTTTTGCCATTTCATCAATTTATTCCAAGGCTCTCAGACCAGTAGCTGAATGGTTTTTGTCTGATGGCTAAAGACACCATTATGTCAAAGACAGAGAAAAAGAATTAGCACTTCCACTTGTTACAGATTGGTCTGTGGAGGGGCTTTCATCTCCTAGGGTTTAAGTTCAAGACACAAGCTTCGGTTAATATATGTCAGGCCAATGGCCATGCTAGTTCTGTTTCCCCCCCCCCCTTTTTTGTAACTTTGTTTTCTTTTTGATATACAATAGAGGCAAGAGTGAAGCCTTAATCATTTTATTTTATTTTAAACATCCAAGGCCAGATTCTGGGCTCCCAGTAAAGCACACTTTATCAGGGTATTACTTTGCATTTTTTTTTTTTAAAAAAGAGGGAATATTGGAAGGAGCCAAATGGATACTGTAATGTCATTTAACTAGGAGACAGGAAAGAGCTGCTAACTTGACAGTGCAATGCATGAGAATCCCTTATAGTAGATGACACCAATTTTAGGCAAAAATACGTTTCCCCCCATTCCCAAAGTGTTTTTTGAGTATAACTCTCTCTCCTTATTTTCAAGGCATGTATTTCTTAAGAAATCAGCACTGACTGAGAAATAGAAGACAAATTGGGTATTTACTGATTTCTAAAATGAAAAACCCAACACTGCATATATATTTAGTCTTAGCCTATCATAGGAATGGACAGAACATGAAAGTAATGAGTTGCAAAGAACATGTTACTTGTAATTAATTCATAGTTGCCATAACTATAACATAACTAATGGCCTTTACAGACTGCCAGAAATAGTGCAAATTGAGGCCACTTTAACTGTCCTGGTTCAGTGCTAAGGAATCATGGGAACTGTAGTTTATTGTGGCACCAGAGCTCTCTGACAGAGAAGGCTCAATGTCTCAGAAAAAAAAAATACAATTTCCATGATTCCCTAGCACTGAGCCAGCACAGTTAAAGTGGCCTCAATTTGCACTGTTTCTGGCAGTCTGTAAAGGCCCTAAGTTACACTAAGATTGCAATGTGAGAAAGTATTGTTGTTTTATTATGTTATTTGTTTTTGTTGGTTTTTATTTTGTTTTGTTATGAGCAATCAAGTTGGCTGCTCAGGTCTTACAAAGTCAAGGATGAGGCTTCTTTGATTGGCTCAGTCCATTGGTAATGAATCACATTTTGGGAGAAAGGTGGGATATGAATGCAATAAATAAAGAAATGAATAAAGTAGCCTTCCTCTTTTTTCTACTGTCTTCAGCTTTACAGGGAATTATCATCTTTTTGAAGAATCAGGATGTTGTAGTGGTTAAAATTGTGGATTATGACTCTGTGAGACCAGGGTTCAAATCCCTGCCCAGACATGGAAACACTCTCACAGTCTTAGAAGAAGGCAAACATCCTCTGAATAAATCTTGTAAAAAAAAAAAAAAACACAAAAAAACCCCTATGATACGGTTGCCAAAAGTCAGAAATGGCTTGAAGCTACATAATAACAACCACTTTTTCTAATGAGCAGTGTATGATATGTCCAAAGTACAATAGCCACAGGTTAGTCATTTTGGCTACTGAAAGTAGGTCTTAACTTGATCTCAAACTGATTTATTTTTCTCTTTGTTGGATCACATTTCAAATGAGTTGAAGTCCTCCCCCCTCAGTTTTCTTCACATAGCTTTTGCAACCAAACATAGAAACTGGAAATACTATGGCATGGATAATTCAGACTTTGGTATTCAGTGATATATTCTATCACTTCAGGATCTTATTTAGATTCTTCACAGGTTTTATAGTTTAAATTCAGTGATATATTCTAACACTTCTGGATCTTATCCAGATTCTTCATAAGTTTAAATTCAAACCAATTATTTTTAAAAGCCCAGTTGTATTTATCAAGCCATAATATCAGGGTCATAGAGATTTTCATGCATGTATATGTTTTCACTAAAAGGATGGGTCTACACTGGCCAGAAAGCAGCAGAAAGGCTGCTTCCAGAGATTGCCCCTATTGCCTGGGCACTCTGGAGTGATACCAGTCAATTGTGTACACACACATCCTGCTGTGCCGCCTGCCAGTAGTGTTCCTGCACCGGCTGACACCTAGTGTGAGAAGTGGGACTTCTAGGAGCGTGGGACCTCTGGTGGGCTTTCCAGGGGCCAGGCTTCCGGGGAAGGCATGCACTCCCTCTTTCCGAGCCAGCCTGCCTTTTCCTGATGAGGATGGAGCACACCACCCCTCCCCCCCCATGAGGCTACTTCTGCCTGCTATGACAAGTTGCTCCCTATTAGGTCAAAGATGAGGTGGCCAGTGTTGATCACATGTGAACCCAGCATTGCTCTAGAGTGTTCTGGATTTTCCAGAGCAAATTGTGAGGGTTTTTTGGTTTGCTTCAAGGAAGAGATGACCCAGATTTTCTGTGGAGCTGTCCTTCCCATGTGAAGTCCATCTGCGGTTGAATCAAACCTTGGGCCCTGCATCATGTACACAGGATGACATGAGGACAGGGGAAAACCAATACAAATGGCCTGTGCAGATATGTCCAAAGTCACATTGCATTATGATGTTGTCTTGTGCCTGCCTAGATCTATTACTAATCTATCTATTATCCATGCCCTGTTTATAGAAAGAAAATCAGTGTGTGAAAGTTCTTAGAAATAGCACAGGCATCAACATGTTATGAGAATACAGACTTCTGATTCTTCTGATGCTACAAACCTACCTGGCCCTGCCAAGAGATGGACATGCAAGGAATCAAGCAGAACCAAGTTGGGACTTTGCTGTGTTCACTTATAATTTCAGGACACTGATTTGCTTTCTGAGAGCCTCATCTAAATGGGATTTGGCATTAAGAAGCCGTTTTAATCCACAAGGAGGCAGAGCTAAGAAAAGTATTATCATAATGTTTATGACCATGCCTAGACTTCCCAAGGGAAGGAAATCTACCCAAGAAACTCCTGGAATTTCCTCCCTTATAGATTCTGAAAGAAAAGTCTGATTTCAAATGACTGGAAAAAATTCTAATTAGCTATTTTATCGACTGATTGATTTTATTTCTGTCCTGCCTCTGTTCCAAAATTGGGATGCAAGGCAGTTTACAACTGAATGAAAAAGGTCCCAGTGAAAAACACAATAAATTATACATATTAAAATACAAATTAAACCAATTATACTATTAAAACAGAAAATTAAACAGTTGAAAAACAGCCTGCTAATGAATAAGCAGTAAAATATTTAAAAGTTCAGCACATCCTTATCCATGTATACTTTAGCTGCCTATTTTCATTAGAAATAGTCTTTATTTTCTAATTTCTGTCAAAATCTTATCCCTGATAAATCAGGCAGTATGATTCTTTTGACTTGTGGGGATGCTCTGACAGATTATGGTTAGTGTGATTTGCAATGAGGTCTTTACAGAACATAGTGAGGCAGCTGCTTCAGGCATCAGATACTGGCATAGGAAAGGAAGTAGCAACAAGGATTGGAGAGCCAGGTTGTGTGAGCCATGTAACTTCCTCTCTGCTTCCCTGTTGTCTCCAGGAGGAAACTGTGACATTCTCACGATTCTCACCAACAAGAAATCTGGTGATTCTTCACACTACACAAAACACTCCTATCTCACTTTAATGTCATGGCTGCATTATACAGAATCCTAAGTGTTATGGTTTGGTGAGGCACTAGTACTCTCTGGCAGAGACTTCCCTAAATACTTCATGAAATGACAAATCCCAGGATTCCATTGGAAGGGACCATGGCAGTTATGATGGGATCAAAGTGCTGTTATTGTCAGCATACTGATCAGCTTCTGTAAATGGAATGAGGGCACCATCTTGTCCATCTTGTCTCAGGCCCAAGGAACATGTCTTGGAGTGTCTCTGCAGCTCCTATTTTGTGAAGGGCTTTGAGCAAGACACCCTCAATGGGGTCCCCTGCCTTGGTCCATCTACCTTCTTCTCATCACACTCCCCAGCTACTGTTGCTTTTCTTCTTCTTTGTTCCCACTATTTACTCAGGAAGCAAGGAGCTTGTGAAACAGAAGTCTTGACCTCACCCCAAACTCAGTTTATGCAGTTCAGCAAGCATGTGGGAAGCACTCATGTGATGCTTCTGCGTGTCAAACAACATGCCATGTGTACCAACCAGGGGAAACTGCAGTGTTCTTGGGTGCATTCCTGTAGCCAATTGGTGATGTGAGGATGGAGATGAGGCTGCAATTCCCTCTGCTGCTGTTGTCCACACAGAAGGAGGGTCATAGCACAAGGAACTACAGGATACCTCCTTTGGCAGCATCCCCCAAACACATATGCAGATGTAAACAGTTACATGCAAATATAGGTTACCATGATTATTCTGCCATAAACTTCATGTGCTAGCATGTATCATATACATGTATACATGGAAGCTTGAACATATGGAGAGGTAATATTAGTATGTATGATCCCAACTGTCACTCATGTTTTGCTCAGAAGTTTATGCAAAAGATAGAGCAGGCTTGTTTTTTGTTTGCTCCAGAAAGCAGGATTACAACCATTAGTTAGAAATTTCAGGGAAGCAGCTAAATATTGCAAAATAAAAATAAAAATCATCTTTGTGGTAAGAGGTGTTTGTGTATGGAAGAGCAGCCCACATTCTCACATTGCTTGGGGAGGAAATAGAAATAACACCAGGAGGATCACCATAACCACTTCTGCATCAGCATGTGATTTCCACTTCTCTCTGCTTTCCTCAACTCCTGCTTTCCACACCTTCCATCTCAACTGCCTCCCTTTGCCTTATCAGGGAGACCGTTGGTTTTCCTTCAATGGAGGCATTTAAGTGGCTATCTCTCAGATGCATCATGCTAGGAATGAAAGCAGCTTGACACCATTTTAACTGCCATGACTGAGATTTGTAGTTTGGTGAAGTATTCAGCTTGGTTTATCACAGTGCTCTGGGGCCTCACCGAACTAAACATTCCAGGATTCTGTAGGATACAGTCATGACAGTTAAAGTGGTGTCAAACTGCTTTCATTCTACGGTGTGGATATACTATTAGTTTCTCTGTGAAGGAAGCAATCTGTAATTTTAGCAATTTTCTTGCCACAGTGTGACAGTATTGTCAATTTGGGACTAACACAGGGCAAAATATACACATGGTTGTATTCTGTATGGGGAACAGTATTTTTTGAATAGGAAATGATATTTCTACACAGACATATTATTTTCTGCACAGAAAAATCTGTTTATTGAGCAGAAAACAACCACGGGTAATTTCTTCTATGCAAATCATCCACATGCTAATTTTGCACAAAAGTCCCCAAGTACAGTATTTTTGTGTGTGTATGAAAACAGGAGGTTTTTAAAATCTGTGTGGGAAATAATGTTTCTGCATAGAAGTAGAAATGCCATTTCCTGTGCAGAAAATGCGGTTCCTTGCATAGAAAATGCTATTCCCTACACAAAACAAACATGTGTGAATTTTGCACAGAATTAGTCCTTATTCTCACCAGTTCAGGGTTCTCCTTGTCATGGCTTCCCAACTCTCCAAAAACACGTTTTTCAACAACTTTTTAATTTCCCTATTTTTATTTAATATTCTTTCTATCCCTACATCCTACTTTGCAGCTCCTGGGCTGCTGGAATAGTTGGCCTCCAAGATCCCTCCCAGTTCTTTAATTCTGGGATGCTGGGATCGGTATTTGTTTCAAAGATCTGCCTGGAGCAAAAGCAGTACAAGAGCAGATATTACGACTGTTGTCAGAGACTAGTTGCATATGCAAGATTGTCTCACGTGTGTTAATGACAAATCTTCTGCCAGGGAAATGAGAACAGGACCTTGCCACTTTAACGAGGCCCACAGTTTGTGCTCCTTGGAGCTTTGTGGAATTAGTAAAGCAGCATGAAAGACTTGATTTTCATTTTATGTTGTGCTTGTGAGGCATTAACATGATGTTCTAACACTTGTAAATGAGCACAGCCCGCGCCTAATCTATCATTTTAATGCCTTATAGATTTTATTTCACTCTGTGTTGTACCAGATTCTCAATAATAATAATCAACTGCTTTGTTGTTCTTTCGCAGAAATTAAATTTCGGCAGTGAGTGTGCAACTAATAAAAGATGTTGCTTGAGGAAACAAAAATAAATATGATGAATCATAAAAGTTGGAGGGAGGGAGAGTTGTTCATATATGAAAGACAATTACTGAAGCAGTGGTAAATTCATCTGATTCACATATTGTCAACAGCTTAATAACTCTCGGGAAGGACTTAGCCGGTGTAATCTCTCTGTTTGCATCAGCATCTGTGTTCATAGACCTGCTTCCCGGTGGACAACAAAGATACATCCTGTTGACATATTTAAAGATATATATGCATATGCAAGAAAAACAAGTACCTTGGGAAATTATGTGGTTTTTCTTCCCTGCACCTTAGGAAAAAAAGAAAAACAAAAAAAACCTTTTGCTCCATTTGAATCACACTAGCAATCTTCAGAGGTTGCTTTCACAAGTGCTTAATTTAATAACTTCTAACTTTGCTTTATCCTTCTAATGTTTGTTGTCAGGGCTTGTTCAAGCCCAGTGGGCCCGTTTCTCAGCACAGAATGGATGCAAAGCTGACAAAATGTTGCACTTTTGGACCACAACTGCCAGAATCCCCAAAGAGAAATTAGTTTTTTGGACCACAGTTCCCAATGGACATGGTGGCTGTGGGATTGTGAGAGCTGTAGTCCATAGAATCATAGAGCTGGATGGTACCATAAGGGCTATCTAGTCCAACCCTCTGATAGGCAGGAATATACAATCAAAGCTCTTGTGAAAAATACTCATCCATACTCTGTTTAAAGACCTCCAAAGAGGGAGAGACCACTTCCCTCTGAGGCAGTCCATTCCACCATTAAAAATGATAGTTTCCCCAAGTTCTGAATTCAAAAAATCATAGAGTTCTTCTCTCATTTTTCATCACTAAGTCCACCTCGTGTGGGGACAGGTGAGGATTATTCTTGGTAAAAAGGATGCAAAATGTTCCTTGTTCCTTTCTGTATCAAACCAATTGTGATGAGGCCCTGCTTCTAATTGCTGCAGCCTCTCTTGCTGGAGAGTAAAGGGTGGAAATGCCATCCTCCTGTGTCCCGGTCACCAGATGAATAAACCTCTGTCTTTCAATATGGCTACTGGCTGGTTAAGTTGGTTTAGGAAAGCATTTATGATCCAAGCAATAGTGCTATGACTGTGCCAAGACCATGTGGCACCCTGGTCTGGAAAATGACATGGATGTGGCCAATAAAAGGAACTGGAGCAATAGTAACAGGGTTACTACAGTTCAAGTGGCAGGTGCATGAGTCAGCATTTGGTAATCTGTGCATCATGGGAGGTCTAATGCAACAGGCACAGTGGATGAGACAAGCCAGGTGTGCATCATGGGAGGTCTGAAACCAGCAAAGTTTCATTAGTGCATGACTGTCACATGTTCTCAAGAGGATGACTTATATATGGGAGAGGGTTAGAATCTCCGTTGTTGGTTAGTTGTGGTTGGCGGTTGGCAAAGCACTTTGTTAGTCTGTATAGCTGTGAGTATTCAAGATGGATGTCTGATACTCTGTGTAACTTTGTAAATATTTGCAACAAAGACTAAAGCCCTCATTGAGTGAAGCCTCACTGTACAGTTATTCATTTATCAAAGCTGAAAGCAGAACCCGCATGTGGGAAAAATTTTCCTGAGCTGTCTGGAGCAAGATTCTTCACAGAAGACCAGCTTCTGGGTGTTCCTGCCCATGTGCATCTACTCTGCATGTGTGTATGTTAGATTCCTGCTGTCTGCATACCCCAACAGATTGTGACTATGTGCTTGTACAGACCGGCCACAAGGGCCGGCCTGGGGGTGGAGTTGGGGTGGGGTGGGGTGACCACATGCTGGCTGCCCCAACTCCACCCCAACACCACCGTCATGTCACTTGCCCCACCGCATTGTGCACAGCGTCAGGGTGCTCCCTTGGCACAGTGTGTAGATACGCTGTGCGAAAGGAGCACAGAAGAGCCATGGCAGCTGTGGTAAGGGTGGCTTTTTGCCACTTGAAAAAGGAGCAGCATTTGCCAGCTCTTTTTGGAGCAGCAAAAAGCCAGATTAGGACTGCTGCATGTGGTTGCCGCGGCCCAATCCGGCACTCCCAGAGGCTGCACAGAGCCACCCCTTAGGGGCCATCTGTACAGCCCCTATGTAGAGCTAGTGTATATGGAGAGGTTAAAGATCTGTAACGCTAGGTTATGAACACTGCAGTACAGACTGCCAGCTGCTGCTGCTGTATTCATGGATTTGAGTAATATGTTCTCTCTAGGAATCTCTAGGTCCTCCAGCACAACGTCTTCCAGACATTGATCATAGAATTGCAATGGAGGACTAGAGATTCCTAGAGAAATCATTTCTTAGACATTTGTAAGTACTCTAGCATGCTTCTATGGTCTATTCTGGTGGATGTTGACCATAGAGTTGTACTAGAGGACTAGAGATTCCCAGAGAGGTGTTCTCTTAGATGAAAAAAATGGCTTTTTAAATTTGTGGTTTTTCTACTTTCATGGGGGTCCTGAACCCTAACCCCAATGAATGTGGAGGCCCCATTGTATTTTATTGTTCCTTTGCCTTCCTTTCTCCAGAAAAATGTGTTACAGACTATGGTCTAAATCAGAATCAGATAGGAATCATGCTGACCTCCAGATGTTGTTGTATCCCAACTCTCAGAATTCCTTACTTTTAACTATTCTGGTTAGGTCAGTTCAACCACATCTTGAAGGCTGCATTTTTGTCCACTCTGGCCTACATCCAATTACTAGTCTCAGCTAGTACCATTGAATCAATGGGATTTATGTAAGTGAAGCTTGGCTGTTCAGTGATTGATTCAATGAGCCTGCCAGAGATGGAACAGGAAACTGGCCCCAAATCATTACTTATCATGCATTAATTCTCAGCACTGGCATGGACATGGGGAACAAGTCATGTTATCCAACATTTCACAGGACAAAACAGGGATGCATGTGGCCAAGCAATATCAGGGTGTAGTCAAGAGAGTAAAAGTTATTAAGAAGGAAGGACAGACAAACTAGGAGATATTACACCACTTTGCTTTTGCCTGAGTCTACTGGTAAGGGCAAAATTCCACTCCTCCTCTCCTCTGCTTCCTGATGAATTAACTGAGTGCAAACTATTTTTGCACTTTAAATTCAGTTTGCACCAATTAAAATTGGTGGAGAACAAAGAGGAGAGTAGAAGAAGGAGAAAGAAACAGGATCATGTTAAAAGCAGCTGAAAAAGTGGGACAACAGAGAATTAAATGGAACTCTTCCTTCCAAATGGGGATAGTTGAATTATGTTACAGAGTAGTTAAGGGCCCCTAATCCCTGTCCCCATCTCTATCCTTGTCTGTTTTGCAAACACTAGAAAAGGGCTCCAAATGTCATTCTTTTCTGGTCATTTACATCTGTGCAATGGGGAATAGCCAGAGACATAAACAACATACTTTTATCTTGAAAATTTGGATAAGATTTTGCTTAGGGACCAGGGGGACACATTTGCAAAGGCATCCCATATGTTGATAGTCTTACTTTAACTGCCCTGACATCTATTTTTCTGTTCTCTTTTGCTCTCTCCCTCTCCAGTAAGTGAGAGACACAGGCACTCAGGAAAGCATATGTAGCTGTCCTGCTTGGATAAGCATTTATTTTTTATTATGTTTATGTTTAAAAATATAAGGATCATTAGGAGGACAAGGTGACATCGGCAGGTATTTTGATTGCCTCCAGGCACTTCACTACTGACACCTGGCACTGCATTCCAATTGGAAATGACCCAAATTATAACAAAAGTCTGGAGTTCACGGACAGGCAGGCCTAAATTGCAGCAAGTGCTCCATGTGAACAGATTCCTCTGCATTTTGTTTTGTTTGTTTAGTAAAGCCTTTTAAAATTGTTAACCAAAATGTAATCAACAATGTCAGTGGAAGTTGGCAGGGAGGCATGGATTATGTGAGTCATCACCTACTGGCCATTGTGTAAGTGGGAAATGGTGGCGAAGATCCTATATCCATGAGATGGAATGTAACTGTGAAGTCATGAAATTACACAGCAGTTGTGCAATGCTTCCTTGTTAAAACAATATAATATTGAACAACCAAGAACACATTGCACATCAATGCATAATGTGTGACCATGAACATTGGCAATGCAGGCATAACTTCTCTTCCATAACCTTGAATTGAATACAACTGCTTAAAAAGTTCAACTGCTTCAATAGGGGAACATATGTCACCACCAGGATGCCAGGCCTCATATAAAAATGGTTTTCAAACTTTGCAGCTTTGTAGCACATACCAAGCCAATTTTAGGGATGGGGAGGATATTTGAAAATATCTAGAAAATAGTTGAAAAATCTTTGAGTATTGAGAGACCCTTACAAGACAAATCCTGGACTGATAAGAATCTTCAGTTATTCTATGCACAATCTGCATGTGCAAGTTTTGCCCAGGAAACTGTATATATGTATGTATGCATGTATGCATGTATGTATTTTTACTGTGCAGAAATATGTTTTTCTGCTCAGTAAAATAATATTTTCTGCACATGCAATTCTATCCCAAGTTTTGAGCCTACTTCTGTACAAAATATGCCATTTTCTGGGCAAAACAAACCACAGAAACAGGCTGTGTCATTTACCTGTGTCCCTTTAAAAGACTGAAGAGATGGTGTGCATGTGACAAGGCTCAGTGGGAGGACCAAGGAGAAACTCCAGTTGTTGTTTTTTTTTTTAATTAACTTTTAAATTTCATTTTTTAAAAAATAAATAAATATTTGTTACATTTTTAAAAAATTCTTTTCAAATTTTATTTTAAAACATTACATTTTACCAAATTTTCATTTTAACTACTTGAAACCATTTACATGTAAATTCATGTAGGCTTTGTGTACGATATTATAATTTAAAGGTATAATTATAATTTTGCTAGGTGTTTATATCACAATTATTGCCATTACATTCAGTGATATATGTGAACTGTGAGTAACGTTAGTACAAAAAACATTACTAAGGATTCTGTATGGGCGTGGTATGGAAGGAGGTTAATGGGAGGATGAGACCATGCATTACTGCTTTGTAAACTGCCTAGATTGGTTCGCCACCGGGCGGTATATAAATAAATATTATTATTATTATTATTATTATTATTATTATTATTATTATTGCACTGGGTGACACCAACCCTGATGATGCCACTGACCAACCTTAAATATATTGCAGTGCAGAATACCTGCCAACCCTACCCAGGTCTCATCATTTTTATCACAATAGTTATATTTCCAAGAGTGCCTTGGTGCCAGACATAGACAATTATTGGCACCCTCACCGAACTACAGTTTCTAATGTTGTTTTTTCGTTCTTTTGGGGGAAGCTATGACTTAAATCACTACTAAAATCATAATGCCATTCTACTCTTAATGGCATACAATGCAATCCTATACAGGGTCCTATACAAATGATCACTTAAAATTCTATCCCCCTTACTTGTGAGCAGAGAAATTGAGAGAAATGGATTTTGCTAATTGTTCTCAGTGAACGGGAAATATGCCAAATGTTTATGAAAATGGGGGTCCAGTATTTATGTGGTCCCAGTGGTCCCAGCTCCCATCATTCCTGTTTGGTCCTGCTGGGTAAAGTTGGTGGCAGGTGTAGTTTGATACACCAAGCAAGGTGACTTTAATTCTTTGTAATTATGCAGCAAAATTAGCAGTGTAAATTTTCAGGTTATTGTGTCCTGAGCAAAATTGTGGCTGTCTTCTGTCCATTTCTCAAGTGGGTGTTAACTTGAAATTTTGTCAAAAATTCTCCCCTTCATCAGATTGTTTTGAATCAAATTCAGACACATCTGTTGTAAGAAATGAATGGCTGGAAAAGTTTCCCCATAAAAGCAAATGGATATTTTTTGTCCAATGTGGAATGTACTCCTTCAGTTCAGGATTATAGAAGAGGAATTGCCTTTGCAGTGCTATTGGACATTCAGATGCAATTGATGTGCATACACATTACACATGGATGCATATTGTGCACATGGTTGAACATTTGTTCTCTTCATTCAGTTGCAAAATTCCCCACCACCACCAAATATACTAAAATGCAATTTTAAACTAGAATATGTTTTATGCTGTTTTAACTTGTCAAATTGTTCAATATGGTTATAGTCTCTTTCAATTAGTTTTTACTGTTTGACATACTGTACTGTTTTCAATCATTTTAAAGTGATTGCACTTGTAAGTCATCATGAGATCCCATGTTATAGTGCAAGATATAAATATCAGCTGGTATTCTGCACTGTAATTACAGATTCATAACCTGGAGTTATGGATCCATCATTGCTCCTCAGTCACTAGTCCTGTGTCATTACAGTTGTGGCACTATTGCTACAACTGTAAATCCTTCCCTAGCCCACCTTAACAGCCAGCAGCCACATCAGGTGAAGGAAGTCTCTTCAGTTGCTGACTGAGGTGAAGGGAAGAGGATGTTTCCAATCTCTTCCCATATGCTGAGGCTGTGATGAGGAATTGCAACAGGGATCTTGCTTCTGATGGTCACAGTCTTACTTACTGGTGGGATGGAGGTGGAAACATCACTCCTTCTTGTGATTTGAACAGATCTCCTTTGCCTGATTGGCTGCTGCCTGTCAAAGTGGGCCTGGGGATACATCTATACTGTAGAAGTAATGCAGTTTGACACCACTTTAACTGTCATGATGCCATCCTTCAGAATCCTGGGATTTGTTGTTTTGTGATGCCCCAGCATTCCTTGACAGAGAAGGCTAAAACCTTGCAATACTACAGATCCCAGTATCCCATAGGATGGAGCTACAACACTTAATGTGATGACAAATTTCTACATCCTTAGTTATTTTAAATATTGGCAACTGAAATAAATAAATAAATAAATAAATAAATAAATAAATCTCCTTTGTTCCCATTGATCTGAAATTGTCCACTACATTTAGCCTACACAAAGCAAACAGAACAACCACAGCAAGCATGCCAATAGCCCTATGAGCAAAGATGTTGATCTTCACATCTGAGTCATTTCTTTGGATCTTACGATATCTGAAATGGTCATCCCAGCACATTTTTCACTCTCTTCTTGCTTCCAACCAAGATACTGGCCCTTGAATGAAGTGTACCACCATCAAATCCATCTAAACAAGTGTAGATGTTCTGAAAGTAAAGAGTACTAATCAAGAGACACAATGAATATACTATCTAATAAATCTTGCCTTCAATTTATTTGTCTAGTATTACAAAGCCAAGGAGATATCAATTAATATAGGTAGAGAGGAACCATAATTTATAATTAACTGGCAAGCGGTTTGTTGCAAACAGCGGCCACTGAATCTAATAGCTGGTAGAAAAATAACTAGAGTTGATTTGTCCCTCAGCAAATTAATAGAGTGCTTATCAATGACAGGGTTACATAAAACTGCTAAATAAATAATCATCAGTGAGTAAGAGTGAAGCAGATCTTTAACAAGCTTAATCTGAACCTCTTGACATTGGCAGACTATGAAGAGATTAAATGCTAAGGGAGAGAACAGTGCACAAGTATAAGCGTGAGGCAGAAGCCATGAGAAATTGTGTTCCATTGGTAATGAGAAATAAAGAAATATTTTTATTGCAAAAGTACATTGAAAAATTATTTTCATTATAATTAGAGTGGAAATTATCAAAGATATATCAAAGGGATGCTGAACTGGAATTAACCAGAGGAAAATTAACGGCCCGTCTCTTAGCTATGAAAACACATTGCAGAAGGCTCTCTTGATATATTTGGACTCAGAAATCTTAGTTCTTTCTCAGCATTTATTGTCCACCTTTGCCCATGTCAGTGTTAGATTATGAAAGATGTTGTAGGTAAGCAAGTACTGAATAAATTCCCATTTATTTTGGGAATTCTGGGAATTGGATAAATGGCTCTCATGGAGCGGTAGGTCTCCTCTGAAGGAGAAGGTGCATAGCTTCAGAGTAGTCCTAAATCTATCTCTGTCACTGGAAGCCCTAGTGCTGCTGTCATGATACATCCCTGGAGTGCTACAGATTCCACTTAACTTTGGTTTTGGTTCCACCCATCATTAAATCTGGCTCCTTCCAACGTTGGCTCTAGTTCAACCATTAGCTGTACCCTCAATGGTTCATCTGTCCTTCATAATAATAAGGTTCCCTCTCTGCTATGGGTCCAGTTTGCATGAGGAAATTCTGACTTCAAAGTTAATGGATCTGAAGGAAATGGCTAACAGGTAGAGTTGGCACTGCAGGTGAGGATGGACACCTTGCATTCAATTTGCTCCATTTAAAAAACAACAGAACTCTGAAACATGCTCCATTATGTCACTTGTAGGTACCTAGTTGATGACTGTGATGATCAACCTCCTTTCACTTAGATTTAGAAATAACTCACCAATAGGGTTTGATTGTTACAGGATCTAAGAACTATGCACTTAACAAATTACTTCCCCCCTCCCAAACTGGATAATTATGAGTTGTAATGTGCAATTAAACTATAATGTCACCAACACTCATAATTACAGCATGCCCTTCCCATCCATGGAGGT
This sequence comes from Phrynosoma blainvillii, assembly GCA_026167975.1. NCBI lineage: Eukaryota > Metazoa > Chordata > Lepidosauria > Squamata > Phrynosomatidae > Phrynosoma > Phrynosoma blainvillii. Next base: position 16,776,392 of record JANUYF010000001.1, on the reverse strand, counting down.
TTGGTTCTACATCCCCCTCTGTGGAAAAGGAAAAACATGCATATTCAAGCCTATTATAGTCAATGGGTAGCAATCTGCACATGGCTGTGCCAATGAAGTTGTGTGCATGCACCACCATTAACAATAATGGGGCAGTGTGGATGCTCGAGCATGCTGATATGGTGGGGCCACTATATTTGCTTTAGGGGAAAATTGGTTGGTGAGACCTTTTTTGCTAGTTTCTGGGGGGAAGCAGACGAGGGCGTCCAGGACGCCCTGGGCCGGCACGCCGCGGGGCCGCAGCCTCCGCACCTCGGCGCACCGGCGGCGTCCCTGGAAGGAGCGCTAAATCAGCGCTCCTTCCTCAAGACAGCGAAAGTGCGCCCTAAAAGCGGCGGGCGCACTTTCGCTGTCCTTTCCACCGCGGCGCGTCCGGTCGCCGCAGCATGAGGTCATCCCCGGAGCGCCGGCTGTGCGGAGGGCCGGCGACTCCGAGGGCGACCTCAGGGAGAGGAAGGGGCGCCGCTCGTGCGGCTGCCCCTCCTCTTCCAAGCCTCCAAGACGACTCTATTAGTCGTCTGCCGAGGCCATCTGTTGTGTCATAAAGAAACTAATATGTAAAGCATGAGGGAGTAATGGTAGAGGTTTGAGGCGTGCACAAAAGAGATTATCGCATTAGCTTCACTGCTGGGATAGATCTGGGATGTAACTTTCTTAAGGCGGATCTTATTGCATTCCCCCATTGCCAGGCAACATGCAGCCTGTTTACAACCTGGGCTTCTCTTGCAACTTTTCAATAATTTCATTATTGAAAAGATTTGGGACAAGCCTGGAGAGGCCTGGGTTGCAAATGGGCTGCATACTGCCCGGCAATGCGTGAATACAATAAGATTCGCCTAAAGAAATTTACATCCTGGGTCTATCCTGGCACCAAAGCTAATGAGATAATCTCCAAAGACATCCCACCAATTCAGAGGTGTATGTAGAATGTGCAAGCAGCAGGATATGCAGCCATATAAAAAAAATGATTCAAACATAGACTAGTCCTAAACCTTTGACTTTTGGGAGCTGGAGGGGAGAAATCTTTAAAATGTCAAGGAGATGCATGTTCTGATGAGAGAAGGCAAATGTTTGGGCATGGCAGTACTTTATTAAGTATATTTTATGAGTTGTTGATGACCAGAATGAGACATGGAAAATAGGCTAGATTCTATGGGATCTAGATAGAGATCCTATGAGAAAGCTGGTTTTCAGTAAGACTGAAGAATGGATGCATGTCCCCTATCAACTTCATAGCAAGCTGTCTGAAGCAAAAAATTGGCTTTATGTCATGGCTGAGCACCATCATGCTATCAGAACTATTTGGCTACAGTCCTGTTCAAGCCTTATTCACCACACTTTCCTGAACGTAGTAGAAGGGATGTACTTAGGCCCACTCTTTTTTATCATCACTTGCCTCAGGTGAAGACTGTCAGTTCTAAAGAGGAGAGATTCCTTTTCACATGGAGGCTTAGGACACAAGTCAGATCCCTGATTTTACATGGTCAAACAGCACCAGGAATGTGTAACATCCATAGAGACAGAGTGCATTTCTATTTTTTTCAGAAAACCAGTTCAAGTTTGTAAGACAGCCTCCATGCAAACCAGAACTTCTCTTCAAGAGCATCACTTCATAAGCAACAGAGGTTGGAGAAAATGAATTTTATTTGAAGCTGTGTAAATATGATGAGAGAGTGAGGTAGGCATAGTGGTTTGAGCACTGGACTTTGACTTTGGAGACCAGAGTTAAACTCCCCATTTGACCATGGAAACCCACTGGGTGACCTTGGGTAAATCACATTCTCTCAGCCCCAGAAAACCTTGTGAAAGGTTTGTCTTAGGGTCACCACAAGTCAGAAATTACTTGAAGGCACACAACAACAAAAGGTTGATATACATGTAATTAAAAATGTGTATAAATGAAGTTAGAAACAACAGATGAACCTGTAAAAAATTACATGAAAATGTGGGCCCCTAATTTTGGGTATAACATTCAAATTCAAATTAAAGGTATGCCTTGTAATGTTACCAGAAATGTTTCTGTTGGGTATTATGGATAAAGAACTAGATAATAAATATGGATTATTTCTTTGACACATGATAACAGCAGAAAGAATTTTGTTTGCTGAAATGTGGAAATGGACTGAAGCACTGATAGGCGAAGAATAGTTTGTTAAGGTTAAAGTTGTGACTTAGCCCCAATTGCCAAATTAACATGGGTTTTAAAAGGATAAGCCAACTGAAGATTTTTTGAAAGACTGGAAACAGCTTATGATTTTTTTAGAGCAATAATAATGCAGACAGACACTTTCAACATGCAAAAAGAAAGAAACAGGGATGACAGACACAATACTACAAGCAATGAAGAAAATAAGAGAAGAAAAACAAAAGGGAGATAGGAACAAAGAATCATGAATGCGACAGTACAACAGTTTATGTGGAAAGATATAGAAAATTACTACAATGACCAATGCAGAGAAATAGAAAACAACAACAAAAAGGGAAGAACAAGAGATCTATTTCACAAGATCTGCGAAATCAAAGGACAATTCAAATCAAGGAACAGGACACTCTATGACAATAAAAATAACATAATTCAAGACTAGGAAGGAATAAAAAGACATTGGATGCAATACACAGAAGAATTATACAAAAAAAGATGACAAAATGAAGGACACATGGAACGAAGAGCTATATGAAGATGAACCCCAAATTCTAACAAGCAAGGTGGGGTCCACAATAAGAGAAATAGCGAAAAACAAATTGCCAGGAACAGATGATATTCCAGTTGAACTGCTACAATCCACACGGACAGAATCAACTTTAGTGCTGACCAACATATGTCAACAGATATGGAAAACAAAACATGGGCCAGAAGATTGGAAGTGGTCAATATACATCCCTATCCACAAAAAAAGGAGATACCAAGGACTGCAGCAACTTTAGGACCATAGCACTGATCTCCCATGCAAGCAAAATTATGCTCAAAATTCTTCAACATAGACTCCAACCATACAAGGAGAGAGAAATCCCAGAGGTCCAAATGGGATTCAGGAAAGGAAGAAACATTAGGAACCACACTGCAAACATACAATGGCTAATGGAGCACACCAGGGAATTACAAAAGAAGATAAGCATGTGCTTCATAGACTATAGCAAGCCTTTGACTGCATAGATCATGAAAGGCTATGGAATGTTCCTTAAAGACATGGGAGTGCCAACACTTCTTCTGATAGTCCTGATGAGGAATCTGTACTCACAACAACAGGCTACTGTCAGAACAGAACATGGAGAAACAGAATGGTTCCCAATTGGCAAAGAGGTCAGACAAGGCTGTATCCTATCACCCTATCTGTTCAACTTGTATGCAGAACATATTATAAGAAAAGCAGGCTTGGACACAAAAGACAGAGGAGTGAAAATAGGAGGAAGGAATATCAACAATTTAAGACATGCAGATGACACCACAGTACTAGCAGAAAACCTCCAAGACTTGGAATATCTACTAAGGAAGATCAAAGAAGAAAGTGCAAAGGCAGGCTTAATGTTGAACACAAACAAAACAAAAATAATGACCACTGAGGACCTTCACAAGTTCAACCTAGACAATGAAGCAATAGAAATAGTAAAAGAATTCTTATACCTGGGATCAAACATTGATAGAAATGGGACTGCAGTCAGGAAATCAGAAGATTAAGAATGGGGAGGGCAACCATGAAAGAACTAGAAAAGATTCTAAAATGCAAAGATATGCAACTCAGCACAAAAGCTAGAATCACACAAGCTATTGTATTCCCTATTACCATGTATGGCTGTAAGAAAGATGATAGGAAGAAAATCAACTCCTTTGAGATGTGGTGCTGGAGAAGTGTTGAAGATCCTGTGGACAGCCACAAAGACAAACAAATGGGTCTTAGAGCAGATCAAGCCAGAAACCTCCCTGGAAGCCAAGATGACTAAACTGAAGCTGTTGTACTTCAGAAACATCATGAGAAAGAAGGACTCATTGGAAAAGACAATAATGATGGGAAAGGTGGTGGGAAGTAGGAAGAGAGGAAAGCCACATCCAGATCGATGGACTCTATTAAGGAGGTCATGTGTATATGGTTGTAGGAATTAAGCAGAGCAATGGGGGTTCTTGGAGATGTCTCATCCATTAGGTCGCCAGATCAACTCAAGGGTAGTTAATAACAAAACAACAAAATAAATCTAACTGTGTAGTAATTTGTGGTTACGGTTATTGCCAATTCTAGTAGGATTATTTTGCTATATGTAGAAAAATGTATTTTTTCTATCTTTTCTATTTTTCTTTTCAGTACAATTAATATGGGGGGGTCAGCTACTACTGTGTTTTTGTTATACAGTCTTTTCTTTTCCTTTTTCTTCTTTCTCTTTCTTTATTGTCTGTATGTATCTTCTGAATGTATATCATTTTATTTTGATTATATACTAGATTGATAGTGTTAAAAACCAATAAACGAATACCAGCATCACTTTCCACACAAAGTAAATGACAATGGGGGAAGGCTAGGAGACAGGTACTCCCTTGCTTGAATGTCCACAAAAAACATGGAGAAGTAACATCTAAACATAGCTTCTGCAACATTTTGATATATCCTGTTTATTGTGTGATCTCAGGTTTGATAGCATCATATGTGTGACTAACCCAGAAATCAGAAAGAAGAGGAAAAGGCAATGGCATTGGGAAAGATTTTTTTTAAAAACATTTGGATGTGTATCTCAGCTGAAAACAGAAAAGAAAATATCTAGTACAACCCCAAACAAAATAAAGACAGAAATACAAAACCTAAAAAGTGACAATGGCATTGATGCAGCTGTATATAAAGTAGTTTTTAAAAAACCTTATAATGCTTTGTAATGTCATCTATGGTAGCTTGGAACCCCATTTGCTAATAATGATTGCATTTCTCATTAAATTGTTTCTTTCGTTATTCCACAGGTAGAAATGTGTAATTTGACGATTGTTACATCAATTATACTTAAAAGCTCATTAAAACCCTGAAATATTATCTCCTGTAGCCACAGACCTTAAAGGGGGGGCTATGCTAATTACAAAAGGAATAAACTCATGTAATATCACCATTTTGAATGGATGCCTTATAAATTCTTAATGCAAAGCTAACATCTAAAGTGTAAATCAAATATATAGATCTGCTATACCACCCTCCCTTTTTTTCTAATCATGTTTTACTTTCAGAAAAGGATTCTGATCATTGTAATTAAATAATGCATAATGTAATAAAGACCTAGAATGTGCGATTATTTCATTGACAATTGAATATTGGACCTTTGGTGTTGTTTGTTTGTTAGATTTTTATTTATGCACACAATTTATCAGGGGCAATATGTATCAGGCATTAAAATATTGATACAATTACATCTACCCAGTGGAAACAATAAAACACACACACACAGAGTGACATGACTCACTGCTGATAATATGGGGGCAGCGGAACTCCTTGTTAAAATTTAATATTAGGATTACTAGGTTATGCTAATTTTGCATAAGGAAAATAGATAAATTCTCCTGGATTTTCGTTTGGTAAAAATACAATTTCAGCACTCCTTAGCATGCACGAAAGAAGATTTGCTCCTAGAGAAAAAATATAGATGACATGAAGCACAAAGTCTTTGTTTGCACTGATTTTTTGCCACACATGCGACTCCCCAGTTTTTCTGTTAATTACATACTGCAGCATGTTAATTTTCTAAGTCTGTTTCAAATCACAGAAACAACAAAACATTGTTTGCATTTTGTTTTGCATTTGTAACTTCATCATATTCTCAAATGTTCAGGGTAAAACCAAGAATATTTGGAAACAAGTAATAAGCATGATGAGTAGTATGGACTAGGACTTTGGAAAGGAGGGTTCGAATCCTGGCTTGGCCATGTAAACCCACTGGGTGACCTTGGACAAGTCTCATTCTCGCAGCCTCAGAGGATGGCAATGGAAAACCCTCTCTGAAGAAACATGCCAAAGAAAACTCCATGATAGGTTCACCTTAGGATTGCCATAAGTAGGAAATGACTTGCAGGCACACAACAACAACACAAATAAGTGCATGTCACACATGACTGGAATCCTGTTAACAACTTCATTCTTCACTGTGGGTAATGCATTCATATTGCTTCTTCTGTAATGAGCACAAGCATATTTTCTAGTGATTTACACATGATTCAAAACATCCCCACTAAGAGGTTCAAAACATCCCCACTATATTTTATTGTGGCACCAGAGCTCTCTGACAGAGAAGGCTCAATGTCTCAGGAAAAAAACAATTCCCATGATTCCCTAGCACTAACCCTAACCCTAAAAGTGGACTCAATTTGCACTATTTCTGGCAGTCTGCAACCCCCTTTTGTCATTTAAATAAGATATGTTCTAGGTTCCAAACAACTCAAGAAGTGCCAAAATGTAGTAAAATTGCCCCCCAGAACAGGGTTTGGCAACTGATGCAGGTCCATGGATCAATTTTCTGTCCCTTGGTTCCTACAGGGGCCCCATGGACTGCCACCTAACAAAACCCCCACCCCTAGAAATAGATCAAAGCCAACTTGCAACTAAATCAAAGGTGTCTTGTTGCTCATGAAAGTTACTAGAAGAGACAATACATCTTTCCTTTTTGGGGACACTGAAAAAATGTCTTTGCATCTACACTGTATGTCTTTGCATCTACATCTACAAATGTCTTGATTTAAACACTTATGTCTTTCTATTTTCCAGCAGATGATGGAGATGATGTGACAATTCCACATACCATTCAGATTCACTGGCAAGATGGCTGTGCTGAGAGCCAGTTAAGCTAACCGGGAGTAGGGATGTAAATCCTCAACCATTTTATCCTCACAAGTAAGAACAAGTAATTAAAGCAGTTTTCACCTCACTATAGTAAAAATGAATATTCCTTGGCAGTATTCTCCCTGCATTTAAACACCTGAAGGATTGCACAGTCATTATTTGTCAGAGAAAAACAATTTTTTTTTGTTTAAAAAATCTGAAGAAAACAGGTTTCCTGAATAAATAAACAGTGATTTCCCCACAGGAAACTCATTTTTGAACAATAACAAAAATCCTGCAAAAATCAATTTTTCTCTTCACAATAATTTCTGCACACCATGTTGGGAGATTAAATACCAGAAGAAAATTACACAAAATTCTTACTGATTTATTATTCTCCTTGATGGGTTTTTGTCTGTTGGGAAATCCATCTTTGACCTGGGAATGAACAATTGTGATGCAGTTGTAGTGGCAACGGAGCCTACAAAAGCTCGCCCAAACCATTTCCTCCTGGTGGCAGAGCAGCTATAGCGGCAACAGGGCCGGGAAGGCCAGGCGGAGCCTACAAAAGCTCACCCAAACCATCTCCTCCTGGCGGCAGAGGTGGTGAGTAGGATCTGGGTGGGGTTTTCCAATTAGCCCACCCTATCTCTCTACCATCTGGAGCACCTGCAGCAGCAGCATGGCTGGGAGGGTTGCTTGGTTTCTTCAACTCTTTTACCACCAGAGGCTGGGAATGGCCTGGGGCGGGAATCGAGGTTGTGCAGGGGAAAGGGAGGTATGGTGGGAACAGAGTGAACAGATGTTACAAAAGAAGGCAGGACCAGTGTCTGAAAGTTGTCCCGCCTTCAATTCACTCTGTTTCCCAGAATGGATTAGACAGCGTACCAACGATTTCACAGAACCTTACCTTGCTCCTCTGCAATGCCAAGTCTGTTAAAAAGAAGACCCATATTATATATGATCTCCTCTTAGATGAGGATGTCAACCTGGCTTGCTTTACAGAAACTTGGCTGGGAGAGGATAGCACTGTAACCTGGATGCAGGCCCTCCCAGCCGGGTATTCTGTCAGTGAGCGGGACAGAGTGGCCCTGGTTCATAAAAATAACCTGATCTTGACCAGGATAACTGTCCAGAACACAGTCCACTTCGAGTGTATGTACCTAAGCCTGAGGACCAAGGATAGTTTGGTGATTCTGCTAGTATACCGACCACCCCGTTGTCTAGCAGACTCCCTAACCGAGCTGACACAGCTGGTCTCAAAGTTGCTGTTGGAGTTGCCCAGACTTTTAGTTTTGGGCGACTTCAACATCCCACTCAAGACCACCTTGCAAAATCTAACAGATGGTGCTCAGGAGTTAATAGAATTCATGACAAACATGGGCCTATCCCAATTGGTCATCAGGCCCACACATTGTGAGGGTGATAACCTCGATGTGGTCTTTAGTACAGAACAGGAATATCCGTGGACGGAGGTTATTAAAACCACCGCATTGTCATGGATGGATTATTTCCTGGTCAAGACTGAACTGAGAGCCACTATCTGCCCCACCGGGGTTGGTGGGCCTATTAGAATGGCCCGCCCTCAAAGGCTAATGGATCCAATTGGATTCCAGAAAGCCTTGGAGGGTTTAATGGTTGGTAACACCAGTGATTCTGTTGAATCTTTGGTTTATACCTGGAACACCGACCTTACCAAGGCTATCAACACGATCGCTCCCAAGCCTCCTTTCCAACCCACTTCAAACCGTAAGCCATGGTATATGGTACAGCTTAGGAAAATGAAGCTGGTTCGACAACGACTAGAGCGCACCTGGCGGAAAACTCGACTCTTATCTGACAAGACTCATCATAGGAACTTTATTCCTGTCGAGAGGCAATATGTGCAGCACATAAATCTTTCTCCTCTGCACATATTGCATCTGCAGAGTCTTGTCCAGCACAGCTGTTTAGGGTGATGGGGGAACTGACGCAGGTTTCAGCTGCACAGAACCCACTACTTAACCCAACAACAGCCTGCTGTGATGCATTTAACAACTTTTTTGCAGATCAGATCTCTCCGATAAGAGCTGATTTAGATGCCAGTGTTCTGACAGAACCAATTGATGAGGTGTCCAGCAACTCCGTTAATGAAATTATCCTGGATCAGTTCCAGTCTGTGAGTACCGATGATGTGGACAAGCTCCTTGGTAGTGAGGAAAACAACTTGCCCTCTCGATCCTTGCCCATCATGGCTGGCCATCCGGGGGGGATGCATTGAGGATGTTCCTTATGGACGTCATCAATGCATCCCTCAGGGAAGGTCATATTCCATCTTGTTTAAAGGAAGTGGTAGTTAGGCTGCTTCTGAAAAAATCTTCCCTGGACCCCCTGAATATGAACAACTATAGGCCAGTCTCCTTACTACCATTTTTGAGCAAGGTAATTGAGAGGGCGGTTGCTCTTCAACTCCAAGCTGTCTTGGATGAAACCGATTATCTAGATCCATTTCAAACTGGCTTTAGGACGGGATTTGGGGTTGAGACTGCTATGGTTGTCTTGGGCAATGACCTTCGTCTGAGCATCAACAGGGGTAATGTGAGCCCATTGGTGCTCCTGAACCTCTCAGCGGCTTTTTATACAATAGATCATAGCATCCTCTTGGATCACCTGAGTGGGTTAGGGATTGGAGACACTGCATTGCAGTGGTTCTGTTCCTTCTTCTCAGGCGGATCCCAGGTGATGCTGTTCAGGGACAGTTGCTCTGCAAAAAAAGGGCTCATTTATGGTATCCCCTAAGGCACCATTCTGTCCCTGATGCTGTTTAACATATATATGAAGCCGCTGGGAGAGATCATCTGGAGACATGGGGCAGGATGTTATCAGTACACTGATGACACTGAGATCTATTTCTCCATGTCTCGGTCATTGGCCTCAGCTCCCGATAGTGCCTCTCCTCTCAATGACTGTCTTAAGGCAGTAATGGACTGGATGAGGAAAAATAGATTGAAATTGAATCCAGACAAAACGGAGGTGCTCACAATAGCGGCCCCAAAACCAGGATTAGGGATGCAACCTCCAGTCCTGGACGGGGTCAGACTCTCCATGAAGGACTGTGTTTGCAGTTTGGGAGTGCTTCTGGATCCATAGTTTCAGATGACCAATCAGGTACTGTATTTTACAGCATATAAGATGACTTTTTAACCAGGAAAATCTGGGGTTAAAGTTGGGGGTCGTCTTATACGCTGGGTATGAGGAGGAGGAGGAAGGGGAGGAAGATAGAAGTGCGAGGTGGGAAGGAGCCGGGGAGAGAAGGAGGAGGACTAGGACTCCTTCTTCTCTCCCCCGCTTCCCCCCACCTTTCTTCCTCATCCTCCTGGTCCTCCTCCTCTTCTCCACTGCTTTTCCCCCCTCCTCCCCCCTTTCCTCCTCATCCTCCTAGTCCTCCTCCTTCTCTCCCCAGCTTCCCCCCTCCTCCCACCTTTCCTCCTCAATCTCCTGGTCCTCCTTCTCTCCCTCGCTTTCCCCCTCCTCCCACCTTTCCTCCTCATCTTCTTCATCCTCTTGGTCCAGGAGGACATGTGTGAAGTGGGGAAAAAAATCCGGGGAGAGAAGGAGGGTTTCCTTGGCAAGGTTTGCTTAGAAAGGGTTTGCCATTGCTTTCTCCCGAGGCTGAGAGAGTGTGAATTCTAAGACTGTTGTTATTATTGTGTGCCTTCAAGTCATTTCTGACTTTTGGCAACTCAAAGATTAACCTATCCTGGGGTTTCCTTGGCAAGGTTTGTTCAGAAAGGGTTTGCCATTGCTTTCCCCTGAGGCTGAGAGAGTGTGCCTTCCAAGACTGTTGTTGTTGTTGTTGTGCGCCTTCAAGTCATTTCCAACTGATTATGACACTAAGGCAAACCTATCATGAACCTATCTTTTCTTGCCTATGTTTTTTTTCAGACAGGGTTGCCTTTGCCACCCTCTGAGGCTGAGAGTGTGATTTCTAAGATTGTTGTTGTTGTTGTATGCCTTTGAGTTGTTTCCAACTTACAGCAACCCTAAGGTGGCCCTATCATGGTGTTTGCTTGGCAAGGTTTCTTCAGAGGGGAGATTGCCATTGCCTTCTCCTGAGGCTGAGAGAGTGTGACTTGCCCAGGGTCACCCAGAGGGATTCCATGGCTGAGCCAGGAGTTGAACCCTGGTTTCCAGAGTCATACTCCAATACTCAGACAGGGTGACCAAATGTCTTCAATGCAAAGGAGGACAAGTCACTGCAAAAAATGTAGGACATGCAAGAAAAAAATGTAGAGAGAGCTAAAAACACTCATATGAATATAAATCCATGCTTCTTAGCCATGCTCAAAATGGAGGATGTTTTAATGGTCAAAATTGTGACTTTTAACCTTATCATGGTTTTTTCTTGGCATGTTTCTTCAAATGGGGGTTGCCATTACCATCTTCTGAGGTTGAGAGTGTGTGAAATGCCCAGGGTCACTTACGTGGCTGCAAATTGTACATACCCCAGAATGCATCACCTAGTATATTAGTAGTCCTTCCCCAACATTTTCGCATTTCCCCCCAACGATCTCATAGCTGGGAGATGGAAATAATTTTTAAAGCAGCATTTAAATCTGGACTACTTTTTAAAAAGTAAGGTCCAAAACACACTGCAGAAATAAATGCTAGGGAACATGGGAGCTGTAGTTTGTTGTGTTTCTAAGTGACAGTTTTCCTGCTAAGTACCTGCATGTCATAAGCATTAGAATCATAGAATCATAGAGTTGGAAGAGACCACAAGGGCCATCCAGTCCAACCCCCTGCCATGCAGGAACTCCCAATCAAAGCATCCCCAACAGATGGCCATCCAGCCTCTGCTTAAAGACCTCCAAGGAAGGAGACTCCACCACTCTCTGAGGGAGTGTGTTCCACTGTCGAACCGCCCTTACTGTCAGGAAGTTCCTCCTAATGTTGAGGTGGAATCTCTTTTCTTGCAGCTTGCATCCATTGTTTCGGGTCCTATTCTCTGGAGCAGCAGAAAACAAACTTGTTCCCTCCTCAATATGACATCCCTTCAAATATTTAAACAGGGCTATCATATCACCTCTTAACCTTCTCTTCTCCAGGCTAAACATTCCCAGCTCCCTAAGTCGTTCCTCATAGGGCTTAGTTTCCAGACCCTTCACCATTTTAGTTGCCCTCCTTTGGACACGCTCCAGTTTCTCCACATCCTTTTTGAATTGTGGTGCCCAGAACTGGGCACAGTATTCCAGGTAAGGCCTGACCAAAGCAGAATACAGTGGCACTATTACTTCTCTTGATCTAGACACTATACTTCTACTGATGCAGCCTAAAATTGCATTGGCCTTTTTAGCTGCTGCATCGCACTATTGACTCATGTTCAACTTATGGTCCACTTGGATTCCTAGATCCCTTTCACACGTAGTCTCATTCAGCCAGGTGTCCCCCATCGTATATCTGTACTTTTTGTTTTTCCGCCCTAAGTGCAGTACCTTACATTTCTCCGTGTTGAATTTCATTTTGTTAGCTTTCTAGTCTGTTCAAGTCATTTTGAATTTTGATCCTGTCCTCTGGGGTATTAGCTACTCCTCCTAATTTGGTGCCATCTGAAAATTTGATAACTATGCCCTCAATACCGTCATCCAAGTCATTAATAAAGATATTGAATAGCACTGGGCCCAGGACAGAGCCCTGTGGCACCCCACTGGTCACTTCTTTCCAGGTTGAAAAGGAGCCATTGTTGAGCACCCTTTGGGTTTGGCCAGTCAACCAATTACAAATCCATGTAACAGTTACTTTGTCTAGCCCACATTTTACCAGCTTGTTTGCAAGAATGTCATGGGGAACCTTGTCAAAGGCCTTACTGAAATCAAGATAAACTATATCCACAGCATTCCCTTCATCTACCAAGCTGGTAATTTTATCAAAAAAAGAGATCACATTTGTCTGGCATGACCTGTTTCTCTGAAACCCATGTTGACTTTTTGTGATTATGAAATTATCTTCCAGATGTTCACAAACTCTCTGTTTAATGATCTGCTCCAGATACGATAAATAGCAAATTGAATAATGATGAAAAAAGCGTAATACTTTATATGATTACAGCTGCACGCCTTATATTAGCAAAATATTGGAAAACGGAAAATCTACCTAATATAGATGAATGGCAAAATAAAATATATGAATTTATGATAATGGATAAATTATCAATGTATGCGGCAGACAAAACAATACAACAATATGAAAAAAAATGGGAAATAGTACAGAAAAAACTATTTTTATAAAAAGTTAATTTTTTACAAACCCACAACAATGAAATGTGTAATGAGGATAAAGTAAATTTGTTAAAGTTGCATGAAATGTGAAATGTGGATTTTGTGAACCAATCGATTGTGCATTGTGTGAAGAAGGACTTCCTGTTGTTTTGTCCCCAGATCTCCTGACAATCAGATTTATTGAGTGACTGTGAAATGTGTATATTTGTTGAAATTGATAAGAGATATAAGCAACCCCCCATAAAAATGTTAAATATTTAATGTGAAATATAGTATAACAAGTACAATATGTAATGTATGGTAATATGGAAAACCAAATAAAAATAAATTATAAAAAAAAAAAAAAAAAAAATGATCTGCTCCAGAATCTTTCCGGGTATTGATGTCAGACTAACTGGACGATAATTGTTGGGATCCTCTTTTTTCCCCTTTTTGAAGATGGGGACGACATTTGCCCTCCTCCAGTCCGCTGGAACTTCTCCTGTTTTCCAGGAGTTCTCAAAGATTATTGCCAATGGTTCCGATATTACGTTTGCCAGTTCTTTTAATACCCTTGGATGTAATTCATCTGGTCCTGGAGACTTATATTCATTTAGATTAACCAGATATTTCTGTACTATCTCTTTACTTATTCTGTGCTGAAATTCTCCTATTCTGTCTTCTGTTCTATTATCCTCAGGTTGAGCACCCTTTGCTTTTTCTGAGAAGACTGAAGCAAAGAAGGTGTTGAGTAATTCTGCCTTTTCTCTGTCCCCTGTTAACTTTTTGCCATCTTCTCCACATTTGAATTAAAATTACCATATTGAAATAAAATCTGATGTTTTTTTAATTTTTATTTGGTGTGCGTTGGAAGAGGGGTCATCTTATGCGGCGAGTATATCCCAAACTCTATATTTTAACTGGAAAAGTTGGGGGGTCGTCTTATATGCCAGAAAGTGCGGTAAATGCAGTGATTAGGAGCACCTGTTATCAGCTTCGGCTGATATACCAGCTGAGCCCCTTCCTGGAGGTAAGGGACCTTGAAACTGTTGTGTACGTGCTGGTAACCTCCTGTCTTGACTTCTGCAATGCACTCTACATGGGGCTACCCTCGTGCCTGTCTGGAAACTCCAATTAGTACAGAATATGGCAGCCAGACTGGTCTCGGGAACATCAAGGAGAGACCATATAACACCAGTAGTAAAGTCTCTCCACTGGCTGCCTATTAGCTTCTGGGCCCAGTATAAGGTTTTGGTTATTACCTTTACAGCCCTAAACAGCTTGGGTCCAACCTATCTTCAGGACCGCCTCCTCCCATACAATCCAGCCCAAGCACTTCGGTCCTCTGGGAGGAATTTGCTGCAGCCGACAAAAACTAGGCTGTCTGCAACCTCCCAGAGGGCCTTCTCAGCAGCCACTCCCAGACTATGGAATGGCCTGCCAGATGAGATCCGTCAGATTACATCCTTAAGCAGATTTTAAAAAGCTGTTAAGACGAATCTTTTCTGGCAAGCCATTCCTGAATAGATCTCCTGGCCTCAAGAGTCCCCTTATCTCTTCTCCCCCCCCCCACATTGGCTATACTCACTGCCTTGTTCGCTTCTTTGTTATTGTTTGTTTATATATGATGTTTTAATTAAGATGTTTTAATGGATAATTGGTTTAATACTTTTTAAGGGGTGGGTGGGCTTTGGGATTTTTGGACTGTGTTTTAATTTATTGTATGGAATTTTAACTGTTGTAAGCTGCCCTGATTGCTTTACAGAGGGGCGGGATACAAATAAAATTTATTATTATTATTATTATTATTATTATTATTATTATTATTATTATTATTTTCTACCTCTGAGATTAAGGACAAGAATGGGTGATGGCAACTTTTCAGGATTTCGTTGTGGATTTCTGTATTGGCAGAGGGTTGGGGTTGCTTCCAGATCTATGATTCTCCAAAAACCCTGTCTCCTAAGCAGACTGCTGTGTCCCACTAACAGCAGTTGGACCCCAGATTGGGAGTCACAGGAGTAGATGATACTGAAATAGATGTAGAAGACTTGTTGTACTTCCAGTAGCTGTCATTCTGCTTGAGACATACATCCTTATAAATGGCTTTACGTGTGTTCACAACTAAATTGAGTAGTTTCCCAATGTCCATATTCACCTAGGGGCTTCACTGTTGTACAACTGTGATGTGACTAATGAGACATGGCCTGATGCACAATGGATACTGATGCACATTGGGGTGTTCCCTGATGCAGATCTGAACACCAGCTTGGAAGTGTCAGAGCACAACAGGAGTGCCCAATGTGCATCAGAACATTGTCCATTGTGCACCAGAAATGCCAGTGGACATTAGAGGTGCCTGATGTGCATTGACACACTTTTGCCAATGCTCTGATGTACAGCTTTGCAATTCACTAATTAGGGTTTCATTGAGTTTCTGCAACATAACTACAGATTTTTAAAGTTACAAAGTATAGACTGCGATGTTGGATCCTGGCCAATGTTTCTAGGTCCTACACCACCTTGCCCTCTTAACATGGCATTCTTGCTCTAGAACAGGGACCGGCAACTTACGGCCTGGGGGCCAGTTAAGGCCCAGGTCCCTGGACTTACCAGCCCAGGCGGAAGGTTGCCACCGTGTGGCCACGTGCGCTGTGACCACCATTTTGGAAATCAAAATGGAGATCGCAATGCGTTTGCGTATGCGCAGTATTCTTGCGCATGCGCAAACGAGTCGCGGCTGCCATTTTGAAAATTGATTTCCAAAATGGCGGCGGCAGCGGCGGTGGTGGCGGCGGCGGCAGTGCGGGGGGCGGGGCGTGCGCGAGGCAGTGTGCGCACGCGTGTGTGCGTGCCAACATTCCTCCCCCCTCAGCCCAGCGGCGGGAGGGACTTTGCGGGACCGGCCCCAAGCTAAAAAAGGTTGCCTATCCCTGCTCTAGAAGATCATATGCCATTACTACTCCTATGAGAAGTAGGCTGGATACCTCTAGGAGTGAATGAAAAATACAAAAATGGCAGCACCAAAATGAAATATTTGGCCAGATCAAACATACTGAGGCATTCATCCTCAATAATCTGAACAGAAAAATATGGAGATCAGATATATTCCAGCTTTAGTTTTTCCTGTTGCCTGGGTTTGACTCTTTTGTGTTTTACCACACAGTTGCAGAAGAGGTGATAAACCACAGATTTATACACACATCCTACTGATGATGGCTGCTTCATAATATTTAAAAACCTATCCCCATACACATACCAAAAAAACAGAAGCTTGTACTGAAGATGAGCTGTTTGGAGTATGAATACTCCCTTGCTACAAAAGTAGCTGATTTAGTCAGAAAGGTGACAGTTAAGCAGGAGAGATTTTTGCATCTTCTTGGTGATGCTTCCCCCCCTTTCTGTTTTACCGTACTGGCTGTCCATCACAGCTGTTATGCATGCAGACTCAGAAAGCCCGCGGGGGATCCTAGTTATTTACACTCTTTTTTCAAGCACAGAAGCTGTTATAATCATTCGCTGTCAACTTTGTGCTGACATTGAATTTTACTTTGTGGACTGATTATATATATATATATATATATATATATATATATATCACATGCACATACATATGTGGTTTGAGTCTAAACAGCAGACATTATTTCACTACACCATATGTTTATAGGTGACCAAATTGACCAGTGTTAGGTGGTATTACGATCTCAGCCTGGTGGCTACAGAGATAGCTGGGATTTGTTGATTTGTGGGCATAAAACAAAGTCTTTTAGCTTTGTATTTTTGTAAAAAAAAATAAAAAAAAATCCTGGCAGTGGCCCCCAGGAATCAATTCAGTATTCAATGTTTCATCTTATTGCATTCTCATCTTTAAAGATATGTAAATACAGTCCCCCTCCTTCCATCCTTCTCCAGTTTCTTCCAGCCTGCAAACTTAAGAAACAAAAACTTATTTTCATGAACACTTGGAGTCAAAGGGATGTTCAAGAATTATTCCCACCTTCCCACCCTTAAAGCATATCTTGAGGCAGCATCCAGTCTTGATTGTCATCGACAGGTATTTGAGTTATAGGCAGTTTTAGAGCAGCAGGAATTTATCTTCCTTCAATTTCTCATTTATGAAGGCCCAGAGCTGTGGAACCATCCAACAGAGTCAAGAACTTGCATATTCATTCGCCATAAAAACAGTGATGGTTGTTTGTGTCCATGTCAGTGGTGAATCCCCCCTGTTTTGACCTGACAATGATGAGGCAATGATTACAATTACATAAATTTGACAGCATATATTCTGGAAATCCATCTCTTCACCCTAGGATATAATTGTCAAATCTGGAAGGTTGGTGACTGAGCCAAAGAATCTGGTTTCAGATTAAATCAGCCTTGGCAAGGTGATGTGTTCTAGAAGATCAATAAAATGAGTGAGGGCATTTGGTGCTCAAAGACTTGTCATTGAGGAAAAAGGCTATGGAGTTATGGGACCAGTGTACAACAAAGGTATTTAATCTTTTATCCTAGTGTTACAATGGCTTATTTTTGGGTCCCTGCCATAGCCCTAGACTGTGAAATCTCCAATCACCAAAGTCTCAAGATGAGCACATCACATAGGCACCTGAAAGGTCACATCTGTACTTACATAAATTTGCAGATCAAAAGAGCTAGGGCTAGTAGCTGCGAAGCAGGACATTCATACCTAGAGGATTTAAGAGTGCCAGCTAGGATGTGTCCAGCTGACAATGAGATAACATTAACATCCCATCTCCTCTCCTTGGAAATTGTTTACTTCAAAGAGTAGTAATCAGAATCTTTGATATACAATAGCAACTCTCTGTCTCAGGCTAGGTTTAAGGGTATAAATAAACCCCAAAATCTCAGACACATTGAAGTCTGGTTAGATTTCATGGTGACACTACACCACTGTGAAGTCTGACTAGAGTCCCATCTCTTTCCATTGTCCTTTCCTTTTTTTAATGGTTGAGTCTATCCATCTTCATTAATCATTGGAGCAGCCTCCTTCAGGTAATTATCACCTTTAGAAAGCCTTATGTTTCCTCTCCAAGCTGACTTTATTCCTGAGTTCTTGTGTGTATGATTGTATGTTAGAGTGTGTTTGTATGTTTGAATCCCCAAATAAATTACAGTCCATTGGAAAACAGCTACCTCCACAAACATAGGATAAAAGAAGACTTGGACTTTAGTAATTGCCCAAGTTCAAGTCCTTCTTTACATTTTAGATGTTTTGCATTTCTACTCCCAGAAGCTATGACTATTAGAGATGGTAAATTTAAATTTTTCTGCTTCCTGACAGAGGATGGTGTGTCTGGGAGCTGGGGTCTAAAAGAGTTGGAACAGCAAAGTTTGAGAAGCAGTGTTGTACAACATCAGTTATGATTAAACTTAAGGGGCCAAGTGCCCAAACTAAGAGGCCTTCCAGCACCGGGTGTTACCTGTTCCTCCTCTTTCCTATTCCTCCTCTTCCCCCACCCTCCTGTGCCATCAACTGCCTCTCTCCTGGGCCTTCAGATGTCTCTCCAGAAACAGCTGAAGGCCTCGGGGGTGTGAGGGGGGAAGAAGAGGAATAGGCATGTGCCTGATCCTCCTCCTCCTCCTGCACCCTCCCAGGCCTTCAGCTGCCTCCAGAGAGGCAGCTGAAGCCTGGAAGAGAGGCAGTTGAAGGCACATGCACCTGTTCCTCCTCTTCCCCAGCCTCCTGTGTCTTTAACTGTCTCTGGAAAGGCAGTTAAAGTGATGGGAGGGTGGAGGAAGAGGAGGAACAGGCGCGTGCACAAATATGGAAATCACCAGTCACTAGTGAAGCACAGCTTGTGGTTAACTGCCGTAAAGTCAACTTCAACTTATAGTGATTATATGATTGAGAGACCTCCAGTTCACCCAATCATCAACAGCCCTGCTCAGGACTTGTAGACTCAGGCCCATAACTTCAGTGATTAAGTCTATCCATCTGTAATGTGCTCTTCCTCTTTTTCTACTGCCTCCTGCCTTACCAAACATTATTGTCTGTTCCAGTGTGTCATGCCTTCTCATGATATATCAAAAGTATGGCAATCTCAGTTTCATCATCTTGGATCAGGATTGACTTGCTCTTGTTGTTGTTGTTAACTGGCCTCAGGTCAACCCCAAAGCATGGCAACCCTGTGGATGAGACATCTCCAAGACTCCCTATCCTCCACTGCTTTGTTTAGATCCTGCAGATTCAGGCCCATGACTTCCTAGTTTTAGTCCAACCATCTGGCGTGTGGTCTTCTTTTCTTTTTACTGCCATCTACCTTCCCCAGTGTCATTATCTCTTCTAATGAGTCATGTCTCCTTATGATGTGGCCATAGTATAACAGTTTCATCATCTTGGCTTCCAGGGAGAGTTCAGGCTTGATCTGTTCTTGATTTATTTGCTTTTTTGGCTGTCCACAGTATCCTCAGCACTCTTCTCCAGCACCACATTTCAAATGAGTTTATTTTCTTCCTATTGGCTTTCTTCACTGTCCATACATGTGATGAGGAATACAATGGCTTGGGCGATTCTAATGTTAATGATCATTTTTAAACATTTTCACTTTAGGATCTTGTCTAGTTCTTTCATTGCTGCCCTTCTCATCCCTAGTCTTCTGATTTCTTGATTGCAGTCTCCATTCTGAGCAATATTTGATCTAAGGTACAAGAAATCTTTAATGGCTCTTGGACCCATTTATTTGTCTTTTTAGCACACCATGGTATCCATAGAACTCTTTTGCAGCACCACATTTCAAAGGAGCTGATTTTCTTCCTATTAGGATTCTTCACTGTCCAGCTGTCCATAACTACAAATAGAAATGGAAAATTTGAAAATCCTAACTTCCCCTCAGTCTTCTTCTATTTTTTTGGCTGCAGTTTCCATTATGATGCATAATTGAGACAAGGTATGAAAAATCTTGAAGCAAGGTTAGGGAACTGTCAGGATATTGATGGGATATATAGTCAGTGATGAAATGTAAAGATGTGTGTGTCTGTATTCCTCCATGATGAGAACATGCTTCTAGGCCGAACACAACAACTCAGTCCAGGTGTTAAAAGAGACAAAACAAATGGAAACCACAAGTTGGAATAGATGGGAAAGTGTTCTTGTTTATACAGTGAGAACAATAATAAAAGTTGTTATGAGAAAGTAGATCACATGGTAAAAGATGAACAACAAGAGGTTTGGTTAACATACATCATGTACAAATCAACCAATTAACCTGAGGTTAACACCCAAGAGGTGGAGAAAGGTTGGGCTGAGAAATTGTGTATCAGGCATAGAAGTCAGTCTGTTCTTGAACTTTCATTAGTATGGATTAAGTTTCTTTATTTTTGCTGAAGCTGTAGCATGACTAACTTTTTCCACAATATAGCATTTAAGGGATTTATAGTTTTGTTCCTGTTAGCCACATCTGGCTGATGTGATGATCTATTGGACTTTATAGATTTTACTCTGCATATGTTTTTCTATAATAAAGCCTTCTGCTAGAAGCTTGGAGTTTTCTCTGCGTGATGGTTTCTTCTCTGCTACAAGTTATACTCTGCTGAATGGATTTATACACAAACCTGCTCCTCCAACATTCCAACATTCCAACAAAGGAATAACAGGAACCTATATCAGATTTGGATCCAATTTGTAGTTTTCCAATTGTCTTGAGCACTGTATTCCAATGGCACAAAAGCAGACCATGAGACATCTCCAAGACTCTGTCCTCCAATTGACCAAGGCAGTCAATGGCACAAAAGCAGACCATGTTAAGGGAACAGTGGGCATGGAGAAAGCAAGACAGACATAGCCAGTGTCATTCTTACCCATTTGGATATTTTCCTACAAAGAAAAAAAATAGCGCACAGACAGAAAAATTAACCACTCATTGCCATGGCATGGCTTCCAAAGGCCCTGCATATGGCACACACCTGTTCCAAGCAACAGCCATCTCAAGTCCATGTAGCATCTTGAAAGTGCACAGCTGAAGATGATGTAACAGCTTTCAAATTGTCTGCAAAGTGTGCCAAATCTGATGCAACAGTTTTGTAAAGTGCAGAAATGAGTTCTTGGCAGGGCTATGCGAAGCTTAAAGATCTTTAAATCCCCTGTTGTCTCTAATCACTAGGTGGAGACAACAACTGAGAATCTACAGGTTAGATGGGCATCCCTCCAGGGCCCATATCTGTTCAGAAGTTTCCTTTTTGCACCATGAGATATAATAAAGAGGTGGGAGAATAAATATGCAATTGAGCTAGGGCCAAATTATTAAAGTTAACCAATGATGATCAACAAAGGGAAAATGGTTGCGGTAAGAGAACCTACCCAAACCATTTGAGTAGTTTCTCCCTCCAAGGAGTTCATTCCACCCCTTTCATCTCCCAGCCACATTCTCATTAATAAGGCCATATCTGGGCACACCATCTACCCCTAAGAATGACTCCAAGAAAATGCTTCCAGTACAGCTGAAAGTCTACCTCAGATGGTTGCACCTGCCTCCAAAAAGAAATTCTGTTAAATTAAGGAAAAAATCCTCCCACATGCTAGATCAGCTGTCATATCTTGCCATGGAATGTCAAAACTGAAAGAAAAGGCCACCAAAGGAAATGCTGTCTTCCTTTTCCATGAGTAAAGACTCAGCAAAGCCTATAAATCAGGCAACTTAAATGGACTGGGCCACCTTACACTGAGATTGAGGGGGAGAGGTTCCCCCAGAGTTTCTTCAAGCCTTGTTGTTCCTGTTAAAGGTCCTGGCCCCTTTGGCTCTTGGATAATTAGAGAAACTTGGGCTAAGTACTGCTGGTTTGTTTTTTAATCATCTCCCCCCCCCCCCACACACACATAGACACTTGCACACACCATTTTCCATTGGTGTTTGCATCGATTGCAAAAACCAATGGAAAAATGGGACAGAAGCATAGGATTCAAAAAATAAGAAACTGATTAAAAGCAGACTGGCCAAATGCTTCTGTGCTACAAAAATAATGCAGTTTGACATAGCCTTAACTGCCATGGCTCAATGCTATGGAATTCTGGGACTTGTAGTTTTGTGAGCTATTTAGCATTCTCTGTCAGAGAGCTCTAGTGCCACAACAAACTATGCATCCTAGAACTCCTTTGCAGTAAGCAATGGCAGTTAAAGCAGTCTCAAACTGCATTATTTCTGTAATGCAAATGAAACCCAGGTTTGTCTATGACTGGGAAAGACACTGTTGGGGAGACAGCAGAGGGCAAGATGGACCAAAGGTCTGATTCAGCATAAAACAGTCTCATATATGTTACAACTTGCCATTCCAGCTTTACTGTGAAATTTCACGTACCCTGGGTTACAACCAGGGAGAAAGTCAGCACAAAACGATCTGACCCAGTCTTAACTGGACTTGAAATGAATTCGAGAGAGGAGCTTGTGTGCTTGGCCATTGTAATAAAGTAGACAAATAATTACCAAGCAAATCAAACACACTTACACCTCAGATGATTTTGAAATATTATCTATAATCGGGCACTTCTGTGGTAGGAGGAAAGGTTAATAAAGTAATTTAAAAAAGATTGTGTGGTGTATTACAGAAATAGGAGAAGACTGGCGGTCATAATTGTTAATCTCCTGAAACACCGGATCTCTATTGCATGAGGCATGTATTTTAGTCTGGCTCCTTATGGTGTATCCCACTTATTACTATATTATACTGCTTAATTGCCTTTTATATAAAAAAATCTTATTTTAGCTTAAAAATAATAAATAGAGTCAATTATTTTTTTGTCTTTCCAGCAGAGAATTCTTAGACAAGCTATTTTAAAAAAGAACACAAACAACAAAATTGTGCATGTGAGATAAGTCTCTATTGTACATCATATCTACATCTACAGAATAATCTGATAATTGTTGGGAATGATTATCCCTATCTATCATGTTGGCTGATGTTACTTGGCATGTTCTAGGGATAATAATATAATTCAAGGTATAATTCAAAGAATAGTGGTGATGATGTTGATATTGATGATATTGATGATAACATCTTCATCATCAACAACAACATAGTACTTGCTTCTTGTAGGGGTGATTTCAGAAGGTTATGTTAGTAGATTCCTGTTTGATATTGTGACAATTGACATACGGTGTTCTTTAGGATCTCTTCTATCCCATATGATTTAATATAGGCCTTTTCTGCATGAGCTAAAAGGCCTGTTCCCCTCCCCTGTTCTGGTGTTGTCCTGTTCAGATGATACACAGCCTAAACTCCAGTTCTAGTGCGAGCAGTCTGGATGATGTCTGGCATATTCCACACTATAACTGGGGTATAACATACTTAACACAGTTTAAAATAAGTTGCCTGTTGCTTTGGAACTTCCAGGAAGACCTGGAGCCTTCTATTCCCACAGTGGCAGCTGTCTCCATGAGTGTCCCACCAGGCCACCTTGGTTGCTTGTTCTAAGGTCAGAACAAGGTACCCAGGCTTGTGCTCATTGCTGAGTACCTCATTCTGACCTCAGAAGCGAGGGGCCTATGATGGTAGCAGACATGCTGGGTGGCATGGGGAGATATCTGTGCAGATAGCAGCCTGAGCATGGGAACAGAACTTGAAGTAACAGGAGATCAGGGAAGCTCTGAGACAGGACACTCCAGGTTGCTCCTGGAGTATCCTGGCCAGTCCAGAAATAGCCAGCGAAATGAATTTGCTAGGAGAGCTCATCTGGAATTTTGGACTCTGGTGGCAATCCTCTGACAATTTATTTATTTATTTATACTCTTCTTCTTCTTCTACCCCCTACTCCTCCTGTGTGTCCTCAAGTTATTTCTGACTTGCGGTGACCCTAAGGGTGACCGAGGTTTTCTTGGAAAGATTTGTTCAGAGGGGTTTTGCCATTGTCTTTCTGCAAGCCTGAGAAGGTATGACTTGCCTAAGGTCACTCAGGGGTTTTCTAAGGCCAGCCAGGGATTTGAATCCTTGTCTCCCAGAGTCCTAGGCCACCATTCAAACACTACACCAGTGCTATTCAAAGTGGTGGTCTCTGGACCAGTGTTGACCCCTGAGCCACTGGCTGCCACTTCCTGGGGAACTTCCAGGAAAAAAGAAGAAAGTGTTATGGCCAAAGCCCATAAGTTTGTAGTTTGCCCCACACATATGGGGGGGGGGGGGGAAGAATTGTCAGTCCTGATGTGCAACCAAAACCACTACAAACAGATTAAAACAATTGAAAATAACCAAAAAAATTAAATAGAACAAAAATGTATTAAACACACTAACAAGCTAAAACAGGTTTACCAGGATGAAACAGCTTAAAAATACGAGCAAGATGCTTTGAAATAAATCATTGTGTTGCTAAGGCTTGAATAAACAGCCATGTTTTTACTTGGCATGTACATGAAACCAATGTAGAAGTCAACTGGGCTTCCAAGGGGAGGACATCCCGCAATTATGGTGCCACAACTAGAAAGACCTTCTCTCACATCCTCACAGGGGATGCGTACTAACTCCACTGGTGTTACAAGTCAAATTTTTGTGTCCTTCAAATAATATGCAAAATCATCAACATTAGTTTGGTCAATCCCAGGTGGATCTCTTAATATAATAACAATCCATCACATTCCTGAACAAAAGAATCAAATAGATTTGGGATGTTGTTGTTTGGGATTTTGCAAATCACTAGCAACAACCAGTGTTCCTTCCTTTTCTTCTTTCTTTCTTTCTTTCTTTCTTTCTTTCTTTCTTTCATAAATATAGTAAAGGTGAAACATCAGTAATCCTATAGTAATATCATCTGATAGCAGTTAATCCCTTCTTAGAGGTGGCTTTGCCTGGTCCTTATGGAACAGAGAAAATGTTCTTTCCCTGTTAGGCATTCTGCTTAAGCATCAATCAGGCCTTTAATGCTTAATTGTCTTCTTGCCTTTTTTTCACTCCCATCTCCCCCCTCCCTTTTAAAACCCCACCCTTTGCAAAAAAGGCCATCCTGTTTAAATGAATAGGCTTCAAAGAAACTTCCAGTGCCATCTCTCTCTCTCTCTCGGTTCTGTTGTTATTTTGTATTCCAAGGTCATGGATCAAGGACGACCCCACGCCTGTGCTTTGGACGGGGACTATCTGTTTTGACAGAAAGATCCAGGCATCTTTGGAAGCTCCTAATCCGTTAGAGGAAGTCTATTAAGTTCAAGCCCCTAAGCTGTTTTAGCCCAAACCAGTGATACCAAACTTACATTTGTTTTTTCTGATGACCATTCATTTTGGTCAAATGAAGAAATTGCTCATGTAGGTTTTTGTGGCTGCAGGGAAGAAATCGGTGACTGTCACATACCTTTTAGCCTCACTGCTTTCTCTCTCTCTTTCTCAAACATTACCAAGAATGAGAGAGAAATATTATTTTTATTGCAGCTGTTTATAAGTTTGCAACAAAGTGGCCAAAAGAAGATGTGATGGGGCAGCAGAGGAGATTATTGTAGAGAGGCCAGAGAAGGCCTTTCTGCCCCATTAAAAAGACAGACAAGATCAGAGCCTTGGAAAGAAGCTCCAGTTCACTTGAGGAAAAGACCTCTGTGAGATCTTCTTCAATTAAAGTACACATCATCTCAATTCACCATCTTAGAAACATTTCCTACTCTTAAAAAAAAGATCACCTTAGCAGTAGCCTCCAAATCTGCACCTAAAAATTGAACATTGCTCAAAGGTCTTGGGCCTAAACCCATTTCAAGTAACAATGTGAGAAGAGTAATGATGGGACAGTTCCATCATGCCTAGCCCAGAGGCATATGAAAGTCCCTCCCTCCATTCCAACTATCATCACCCTGGCCTTGGGGAGGGAGAAGAACTGGCAGTATCTACTGGACTTGATCCCCTTCTCCACTGCCATTCCCTTCTCCTTTGTGTCTTGTCATGTCTTTTTAGATTGTAAATCTGAGGGCAGCGAACAATCAAATTAACCATTTGTAAGAGCATTTCTGAAGAGTGGGTAATAAACAAACAAACAAACAACCAGACCAAAGGCCTATCTACCCAAAGCATTCTGTAGACAAAGTAACCAGCCAATGCATCTGGGAAGCCTGTCAAAACTTGAGTGCAATTATGCCCTCCATTCCGTGTCCCACAACAACTAAGATACAAATGGATATTGCCACTGAAGTTAATTCCAATTAGAGTAGACCTGTTAAATCCATGGAAACTTGGCAAATAGACTCATTAACTCAATAGGAATCTTGGCATGAATACTGTTGCTAGTCCTGTGTATGCCCACATAGGATTTGGTGTGTGTGTGTGTGTAGACTCACCATTCAACAGCTGATTTAATAGGACTAGAGTAGATACTAATTGGCTGGGACTAATCCAAAGGAATCAGGTTCTAACATAAGAAAGCACTTATCTAAGTCCTATTCATCCCCTTTCATTGGTATTGGCAATTTGATTTATGCTTGATTTCTCACACCCCAATAGGGAAGCTATCCTAAAGGATCATCCCCAGATATCCACTGCTCAGTTGCCTTGGGTGGTTCAAAAATTGGAACTGGTGGCTGAAAGGCTTTAGGATTTGCTCTGGCAGCTCAATTTCATCTCTGGCAGTTATGCAGTATTGCAGCAGAAGAGTGCAAGAAGAGGAGTCTCTACAGACTTGTGTCCAGGTTTGATTTCCATGACCAGAGGCAGCCTATATGTCAATACCAATTGCTTCAGGAAAACAATGGAAGAAGGGTATGGGCATTGTGTCCTTCTCATGGGCTTCATGGAAAACAAAAAGTGGGCTATATCGACCTTTAGTCTAATGTGATTATTCTCTTATGTTCTTTTGCAGTGCCATTCATTCATTATAGTACACTTGTCCCTCCACCTTCGCTGGGATTAGGGGCACAGGACCCCCATAAAAGTGAAAAAAATGCAAATAAATAAACAGTACTTTTTTAACCTGATAGAATACCTCTCCAGGAATTTCTGGGTCCTCCAGAAGAACTCTGTGTTCAACATCTGCCAATTTGACCATAGAATCATGTTGCAGGACCTACAGATGCCCAGAGAAGTGTTTTCTCTAGGAATTTTTAGGTCCTCCAGTGCAACTCTATGGTCAACTTCCAGCAAAATTTCTCTATAGAATCTAGAGATTCCTAGAGAGAGCATATGAATCAAATCCACAAATAATCAAATCCGCAAAAGTTAAAGCCGCAAATGTGGAGGGCCGAGTGTATATTTATCCATCCTTATAATGGGGTTTTCCTGGTAAGATTTGTTCAGATGAGGTTTGCCATTGCCTTCCCCTGAGGCTGAGAGTGTGTGACTTGTCTAAGATCACCCATTGGGTTTCATGGCTGAGCTGGGAATCAAATCTGGTCTCCAGAGTTGTGCACATTTAAAAAACAAAACAAAAAAACTGGGATATGCATCTTGATAAATTGCATTAATTTGAGTCTGCTTTAAATTAAACCTCTGAGATCCAAACTAACTAATTATCTGGCATTAACACCACTGATACTATCTTAAGCCCTGTAGACTCCTATCTGAGAAGGCTAAATTCTGAATCAGTAAATGCTACCTCTTACTTGTGACATAGAGGCTAACCTAGATTTTATGCTCTTAAAAAAATTACAAGAAGAGACCAAAGTAGATAAGAAAAGGATGTTTGTCATGTACAACATATTTTCTACCTGTAGAAATGATCCAATTGGTCACCACTTTAACTGTCATGGCTCCATCCTAGCCCCTTTAACAAAAGCAGCTGTTCTTGCTAAATGTGGAGTTAGCCACCTAGGTGGAGATAAGAGGTCTGTTTAAGGCCTGGGTGGGCAAGTATGTTGAAGCTAGAGCCCATTATATCATTGACTTCACCTCCACAATGACTACAACTCCCCAGAAAGCACAAATGCCTTCATTTCCCTGCACAGTTACATTGCATCTCATGCTGACACCATTTGAAGAGGGACTACAGAGGAAAACAGAGATATTTGGGTATAATAGAGAGCCCTGAGGTGGCTTTGTGATAGTGGCGGGTGAGGACATTTTGTGTGTTTTCACACATTTGGAGGGTTTTCTGTATAACTGCCTGGGAATCACACTAATTAATTCAGGGGGGAAAGTAAGGTGCTTTGCAGAGAGACTTTAGGAACCACAAAAGTGGGATTCAGGAGGCACATGTTAACCCTGGGCTACAATTTGTCCACCCCTGATCTAAGGCTGAAGGGAATTTGAACTCAGATCTTTTGAAGATGACCATAGCAGTGTCTGCATAGGGCAAAATACTCTGGGGGCAGCTTGGAGTATCCTGGCCCCAAAGCTCCTGTTCCCATGCCAGGTGACTGTTTACATGCTGTGTAAACAGTCTTGGCATTGCAGCAAGTCATTCACTCGGTCACTAACATTACTGGGCACCTTGATCTGACCTCAGAGTGAGTGACTTGCTGTGACAGTGGCCACGCTGGCTGGCATAGCAGAATGTGCATGAGAATAGCTGCCTGGCATCACAATGGAGGGCTCCTATCTTCCAGGAAGATGCAGACCAAAAGATGAATTATTTTAATCTGTTATAAGGGGTTCTACTCAGGTTTCTCTATACTGTTTGCATCAGAACTGGGGTTTGGGTCATGCATCATCCAGACTCCTCACCAAGAGGATGGTGGGGAGGCCTGTTTATTTGGCCCATGCAGACAGGGTCAAAGTGAGCTCTTCTAAGGTGCTATTTGAATTCTAACACCGATTCTAGATTTCCCACTACTTTGCTAAGCCCTGCTTGCCATAGCCAAAATATTTCCCTTGAACCAGTTGCTTCTGTCACAATCCCAACTGAGCTTGTGGCATCATTTGGAACAGAACGGAAACTGTTTATTTTCCCATGGCTGCGATCCAAAATGTGTACAAACTAATGTTGTTGTTATAAGCTGTCAAGTTTACTTTGACTTGTGAGAGACTTCAAAGAGATCGTCTCATTAACAGATCTGCTAAGGTCCTGCAAACTCAGGGCCATGATTTCCTTTACTGACACAATCTATCTGTCATGTTTCCTCTTTTCCTATTGCCTCCAACTTTTCCAAACATTATTGTAATTCCCAGGGTAACCAGACATCCTCTTTTTCCAGGACATGTCCTATATTTCAACCTTCTGTCCAGAAGGAATTAAAAAATATCCTCCATTTTGAGTGTGACTAAGAAGCACATTGAGTATCACCACATTTGCTGTTCTTCTTTGAGAAATGTGTCCTC
Organism: Phrynosoma blainvillii; assembly: GCA_026167975.1. Classification (NCBI taxonomy): domain Eukaryota; kingdom Metazoa; phylum Chordata; class Lepidosauria; order Squamata; family Phrynosomatidae; genus Phrynosoma; species Phrynosoma blainvillii. Next base: position 16,747,174 of record JANUYF010000001.1, on the reverse strand, counting down.
ACTGCAAATAGGGGGATAAGTTGGAATCCATCTAAAGTTATTATTATCCTAGGAGTAGCATCAACAGACAAGACTTGCTGCCAGAGCTCATGGCTCATTTGTTTCTGGACAATCAACTTTGAGGACACAATGCAAATGTTGAAAGGTATTTTCCCCTCCAGCACAATGGTCAAATGAAAGGAATAATTTAAATGTAGATTCAGTCAAGAGGGTTTTTTGCTAGTAAAGTACAATTTTAAGCATTTGTCTTGCTCAGATTTCCATACGTATACTGCAAATCAACAAGGCATTTTAGCAAAGATAATTTCATAAGAAAAATACAGTTGAGTACATAGTACAATACAGTATATGTAACATAGCTGTAAGTAAACCATAGGGAATAAATTACATTTATAATAGTGTTCTTAACCTTTATTTTGCAGTGCCCTACATTTTTCTTGAATGTCCTACATTTTATGGTGCCTTGTCTTCCTTTGCAGTCATCTTGAATCCAAAGTAGCCTCAGTTCAGTAATTTTGGCTTCTAGTGAGAGTTACAGACTTGATTTATTCTAGGACCCATTTTATTTATTTTTGACAATCCATGGTATCTCCAGCACCATGTCCAAAATGAGTTTATCACCACCACAACCCCCTCATCATATTTCCTTATTGTCTGTCTTACAAAGTATGGTACATGCACAATTTGCCACAATTTTTCATTTCTTTGCTGTCTTTGTGCTCCATGCCCTAGCTCTATCTTACCAGCATACAATTGGCCTTGCTGTAATATTATACACAACTATAATTTTTTGGTAGAATTTTACAAATGCCCCTCTGTTTGCGTGAACAGAACACATAAAACTTGATAATTTTTACACAATCTTTTACCAGTCATATCGCAGTATACATACACATCAGCAGAAAATGACACAGAGGAAATTGTGATGTAATGATAGGAAAGATCATATCATCATTGTCTTATCTATGCATGCACACATGCTTCTTGATACTGCAGATGAGGCAAAAGATGCAATCTTGTGGTCAAAATCCTAAATCATAGCAAAGTATGCATCTTCTTATTCTGGAATAACATTTATAGAACCTTTCTCTTAAACCAGAATTAAAGAGGAGAGAACCAGAGGAACAATAAATGAATCTGGGGGACACAGAGTGCTTTCAGTACATATACACAGTGAAATGTGTATACATATGCATACATATGCGCAGTATTTCTAGCTGTATCTGAAAATTATATACTTTTAGGTCATGTGTGATATATGTCCCATTTCCTCATTAAAATGCATCCACGTTTAAATATGTATTTAAATCTGCATTTGGATAAGCATTTCTAAACATAACTCCTGCCAAGCTATGACTTTTAAAGTAGTTTATCTGAAAATATGCATTTTGATAGCTATTCTGAGGCATTCTTTAAGCCATGGACTGCACTGCAAAATTTGGAAAAGTGAACAATCCAAAAGAAAATGGATTCTGTATTTTAGATCTTTAGATGACAATAGATCAGGATGGCCCATTTCAAAATGCGAACAGAACAAAATCTGCCTAGATCCTTAATACACCCCTTTTCTTTTCTAATACATTATATCCCAAGAATGTCTTCACTCTAGATAGTTCCTAAGTCTGATTTTTTTTATTTTTTAAAGTAATGTGTTCGTTTCTGCTTTTTTTTTAAATGATTATTATTTCAAGAGTGTGCATGTTAGCAATTTGTGACTAATGAATTTCTTGTATCTCTTTCCCTCTTTCTTTCTTTCTTTCTTTCTTTCTTTCTTTCCTTCCTTCCTTCCTTCCTCAATATCATTCAAAATAGAGAGGGAAACAGCCAAAAATCCCCACATTTACCCCCTTCCTCTCCCCAAAAACATATTTTAGAAGTGAGCAGTAAACAGTGCTTGTTACAAAGTAACAATATTCCTAGTTGTCATATTATTTTGAAAAAAATAATGATGATCATGTCATACCCAAAGAAACATGCCATAAGGATGGTTGTAATTTTTAATAAACTTTTCTCAAGTTCTGGGGTGCTCACATTTCCCCCCCCCCTCCTTTCAATGTGTGTTTGTTGCTTTTCCAGCCCTCCTTCTGGCTTCCCTTTTCTCAGTCTGGAACAATTTTGTTAATCTTTCTTTTACACAGCCACCTGAGGGCAGCACGACTCTCACCTCCCAGCAAAAAGTTTGTCTGCAAGAAAAAGCTCACTTTCCTTTTCCCGGCCCTGTTTGACTCCCCAGACTTCCCTTCTGAGCTCTCCTCAGATTCAAGCAATTCTACGCTGCTTGCCTTTTGACAGTGTACAATTTCAGCTGCCCACTTATCGAGAGAGGCTGCTCTCATTTTGCATTACAGTCTTATAAAATTCACCTCTGTTTTTCCTTTAAGTACTCAACAACTTCTTTCAGTGGCTTTAATATATTAGAATTGTTTTCAGAGAATACAGCGCTGGAAAGAATGTATGAATGAAAATAGATAGATCGTATATAGAAGACAGATAGGTGACCGATAGAGAGATAGATAGATAAGTTGGCTTGTTCTTTATATAATCTTCAGAAAGGAGGAAAAGACCAGAGGGATATTTGGAGCCATTGACTTTGAACATGATTTTGAAAGACAAAATGCAGCCCTCCAAATGTGGTCAGATTGCCAATCTCATCAGCCCTAGCCAGTGTAGGCAATTGTGAAGAATGCTGGGAGCTGCCATTGTATTTTTTCATTTAGCATTTATCCTTCCTGCCTTTTTAACATGGGACCCAAGACAGCTTTACAACAAAGTTAAAACAAAACAGAGCCCTCAGCATCTACAGGGCTACACTTTGTCTTTCCCTGAGGAAGGTGGACACATCTATGCATACTTTTGTAGGCTGTCTCTGAAGAGATGGGACAAAGAGTATCGTAACATGAAAGGCCTTGTCCCTACCATTTGCTCTCTGAGAGTGTGGGCTTCCAAAGAAGTTCCATTGATAGAGTGGAGAAGGTTGCTGGAGGAGTTCACAGGGCACCAAGCAGTCCTTCTAATACCCAGGTCATGTCTCTCAAGTCATTAGTGTTTGGACAAACCACATTTTGCCTGATCCCCATGAGCATTATCGGCCTATGACAATGAGGCCCTTGACTGAAGATCATAAGACTCAGGCAGACTCATGGATAGACCCAATATATCTCTGTAGTAACCATATATAGAATCATACAGTTTGCATTGAGTGGTGTATTAAGTTGCATCTCTGGCATCTCTTGAGTCGCACAGCATTGTCATTCAGCACAAGGGTTGTGTAGAACAATCAACTGTGCAAAGAATTATGCTATTAATGCTGATGTAGGATCTTGACTTGTATAACACTCCTTGATATTTTCTCATGCAAAGCATCCTGAACTCAACAGATGCCAGTTCAGATATTGCTAAGGAATGTATTACATGAGCTTTTAAATTGGTAGCAGCCCAACGGGATGCAGCCGCGACCCAGGATGAAGGCAGGAATTATCACATTGTAACTCACTACCAAATCTACCAGGCAACTGCAGCCCAGGTCCCAGCCATGATCAGATGGTTGTTTTTTTTAAAAAATGAAAGCTCCCAACTCTGAAAACTGGGCGGCTGAGGGTGGCTGGGGCCCAGGCTGCAGTTGCCTGGCAGATTCGGTGGAGAATTACAATGCAATAATTCCCGCCTCTATCCCGGGTCCTGATTGCATTCTGTTGGGATGTTGCCAATTTAAAAGCTCATGCGATAAGCTCCTAAAATACATCTTTTAACCTTTGCCATAAAGATTTTTAAAGTTAATTTTGGTTGGCATCCTATTCACCAGTTACTAATGCATACTTTAGAGCAGGGGTAGGCAACCTTTCCCCTTTAAGGGCCGAGGGACTTCAGCTCCCAGGATCCCAGGAGCTATTGGCCAACATGGGACTATTGGCCAACATGGCTGAGGCTTTTGGGAGCTGAAGTCCCTCGGCCCTTAAAGGGGAAAGGTTGCCTACCTCTGCTTTAGAGTCACACATTTGTAACTGTTTTGTGTTTACAATCTTGACACTATTGCCACAATTGCAAGTATTTCCCTCCCCCCAACCCACCCTAAGAGCCTTTTATGCCCAAATATGACAATTTGGGTATAAAAGGATGACAATTCCAGCCCCCTCCTGCCACTGACCCACAGTACAACAGTCAGAAGCAGGTCATAACTCTGCATCACAATGCAGATCATTGGTAGGCGGGAACGGGAAACATTATTTTCTTGCCTTGTTATGCACACAGGGTTTAATGGGCAACCACTGCTTTGGATTAAAAAAAGTCTTAGAATATTGGGAAGACTTCTATTACTCGGTATGACTGCTGGTTGTTAAGGTAGGTTTGGGGAGTCAAATCAGGAGATGATACATAGGTACTCATTCATAACTACATCCATGATCTTGGCCTTTATTTACATCCCACCTTTCTCCCTGTATGAGAGATCTGAAAGAAAGAGCCAATATATACAGGAGCAGCAGCTTGGTTGGACTACTTCAACTAGTCTTTCCTTTTTCTTTCTCCACTCTCTTTTTTGTTCAGTTACAGTGAAAGGTTTTGAACCCTTGTTCCAATCTCCCTGATTCCCCCTTCTCGTGAATGATGGCATGCTGACAGCCTGCCTTGCCATCACCTTTCAGCAGGTAAAATATGTTGTTATGGAAGGGCTGTGTGGCAGGGATGCCGACAACAATTAACACATGCTACTCATTAACAAATGGAGATTACAACTGAGCCGAAATGGCAGACTGCCATCAGCTGGATAGTTACGGGGGCTGTTGAATTCCTAATGAATGCGAGCGCCAGGATTAGTAACGACATTCGACAGAACACTGCCTGCTGCATTCTCTTACGGCTTTCATTACCAAATTGAAAATCTGTGTAGATTTTTGGAAAATTACTTTTAAATGTAGCCAATCGCCTCGACAGCCTAGGCTTGATTCGCCAGCGAGGGAGGCCTGCTGTGAGATTTTAATGAAAGATCATAGTGGCCCTCCATGACCGTCAAAGAGCTATGGGCCCTGAAAGGCCGGGAATAATCTGTTTTACTTTTAATGGTAGCCATTTTATATTCATTAAGATCAAAATGCAGTTTTGCAGGCAAATTGCAAAGCTGTTCCACTCACAGCTTGAGAACCTGGGGGGCCTACCGCTTTTTATCTTGTTCATAAGCAAATATGCAGTTAATATCTTTTAATATGCTTTGATGCTTGGTACCTTATGGGTACATTGTACTGGAGGTTAGAGAGCTGCATGTTTCCTCAGCAGTGTCAGCAACGAACTGAAGCCTTGGCCCTTTTATTTCCATAATGGCAGAAGAAATGAGTCAGTCTCTCTCTCTCTCTTTCTCTCTCTGTCTCTCTCCCTTCCTCAATTTCTCTCCCCCTCCTTCTCTCAGTATGAGCCTTTTTCAAACAAATTGCAAAAACACAGAAATAAAAGTCCAGGATCTCAGTGAAAGAAAAAGATGTTGTTATTGTTGCTACAATTTTCAATAATTCTATTAATTTACCTGTGAAATTTTCTTCTTTTAATATGCAACTGTACTGTTGTCTAAATGTAAACAGCTAAACAAGCAAGAGTGTCCAATTTTTTGGCATCTGGAAATTGTGGGCTCATCCTCTCTTAACTGCAAAGTTGGACACTTTAATAACAGCCTTCTACAGACCATACTTATGCCTTCTATGTCAATTGCAAGTTCAATCTGAGTTTTCTGCCACACTAGAGAACTGAAGGCTTATTATTATTTACATTTTTTTCCAGGCAGGAAACTCATCTGCCTGCATTTCGCACAGTGCAAAGAAGACAGAATTAAGCATTGCACAAAGTAAGCTTGAGATAAAGCCCATGCTAAATGGGACCTAACTATGGTCCAAAACACACTGCAGAAATAATCCAGTTTGAAACCACTTTAACTGCCTGGACTCAGTGCTAAGGAATTCTGGGAATTGTAGTTTTGTGAGACATTGAGCCTTTTCTGTAAGAGATCTCTGGTGCCAAAAAAACCCCCCTACAATTTCCAGGATTCCCTAGCACTGAGCCAGGGCATTTAAAGTGGTCTCAAACTGGATTATTTCTTCTGTATGTTTTGGACCAAAATTGAGTGTGGAAACAAAGTATAATTACCAAAGATCATTCTCATGGCAGAAGATCACTACTGAGCTTATCTCATTGTCTTACCTGATCTGGTTTAAATTTTAAATTGGGCAGCATCCGGACCCTACCACAAGGATTTAACTGCTGAAATCACCAGCCAGGTCCATCCCAGGTTCACCCTGCTCCCAGGGCTGCTCCAGCAGTCATTTTCTCAAGACAGAAAACTCCTAGCTTTGAGAAAAGCTGCACTGAGTGGCCCTGGGAGCAGGGATGGACCCGAGTGGTGATTTCAGTGTGATAATATCAGGATGCCACTCAATTTAAATTTTAAGCCAGATCAGGTAAGACAATTTAATTAACTATGCGATAAGCTTTTAGGTGTGGTCTATTTACTGGGTCAATATAAGAGCCATTGCCCTTGCATAGCCTAAAAAATAATAGGAGAGTATTCTTGGGATATAGGTCTCTTGTTGGTACCATACATAGATACTTCTGAGAAGAGAAGACTTCTTCCAGACTCTGGCCAGATTGCTATTGCAATCATGCATATGTGTACAGTTAGTTATTTTTGTCTAACACAAAACTTCTACATTCTATTCAAGGTCACAAAAATAGGCTTGCATATGCATTGCATGGAATATATGTGCAAAAAAATAAAATAAAATATAAAATAAAAACAAGCTGCCATTATACATGGTTGTGAAGGTGCACTGTTGCACAGTTTGCATTGCACACTGTATCACATGGATGTGCAATGAAAATGAAGATGTAGGTGTACACTTGGTGGCACAAGTCACCAGTGAGGTGATTTTGTGGAATCACCACATCTCTGTGAGGGTAATGTTATGCTTTGTTGCCTTGGTCTTTGTCCACAATTTTGTCAGCCTTCTCTGTCAGAAAGCTCCAGTGTCACAACAAACTACAGATCCCAGAATGTCATAGGATGGAGCAATGACAGTTAAAGTGGTGTCAAACTGCATTAATTCAGCAGTGTGGCAGGTTTCTTTCTTTCATTATGGTCCTTTAGTCAACTCCAACATTTGGCAAACCTGTCATGAAACTGCCTTGGCAAAAATATCGGAGGAGGTTTGCCATTGCCATTTCCGAGCTGAGAGAGAGTGACTTGCCCAAGGTCAGGCCTTCAATAAGAAAGCTAGATTACAATTCTCCTCTTGACTTTCCCCCCTAAACTAGCTTTCCTACCTGTAAATATTTTGTTATGTTTGTAATATTTGAAAACTAGTGCTCTTCTTGTGAGAAGTGGTTCTATGTCTTCAACCGTCTCAAGATTCAGCCACATCAGTTCTATCTTAGTCAGATGCATATCTTGCAAGGATGAAAAAATGTTTTGCTCAGACTCTACAGTCTTGATTCAAACAGCATGTATATACCTCTTGAAATTTGTTGTGAGAAATTATCCACCTTGCCTTGAGCACCCCCACATTTGCGAGGTTTACTTGGCAATTCCAGGAAATTAAAAGATATAAAACAAATAGAAAAAAAATGTGTGCATTTTAAAACAATAATGGATAAAATGGTCAAAATGCGGGGGGGGGGGGATAAATAGAAGCATAGTTTAGTCAATGATAGATATTGCATAAATTAGATGAGCAAATGCATGTAAAAATAAGGAAATCCAAATTTCCATGTGGGGAAAACACAATTCCTTGCAATTCAGCTTGGTTGGGAAGAAAAGGAAATATGAAAGCTCAATTTCTTGGCTTCACCCTTTCCCTCCCTGCCTATGATAGGCTCAATTTCTTCCCACAATTTTGCTCCCTTCTTAAACCCAAACTCTATTCTTCCTTGAATGTTTTATCTATCTCATCTTCTCTATCAAAGGTGCTGCCCCCACTCTTATTCTGTTCTAACATTTCTCCCAGCCATCCTAAGCCTCTACACACACCCAATTCCCTCCCTTCTGTGTGAAGTCATAGGCATTTCTCTGAAGATGCCAACCACAGATGCTGGCAAAATGTCAGAAAGAAACTCTTCTAGAACATGCCACACAGCCCAAAAAACCCACAAAAAACTATCCCTCCCTTCTCTTCTTCAACTGTATTTGTTAGGTAAAGGTAAAGGCAGTCCCTTGATATGAACTGACTGTAGGAGGTTGGTGCTCATCTCTGTTACTAAGTAGTCCAAGGACTACTCTGTTTGTCATGTGGTGAGCATGACTGCATGGAACGCTGTTACCTTCCCACCAAAGTGGTACCTATTTATCTACTTTCCTTTGCATGCTTTTGAACTGCTGGCTTGGCAGTTCTGCTAGGTTGGCAGAAGCTGGGACTAGTGGCAGGAGCTCACCCGATCATGCAGCACGGGCCCCAAATTGCCAACTTTCTCATCTTCCAGTCATCAGAACTGGCATCTTAACCATTAAGCCACTGCATCCCTGCAGTGTATTTGTTACTCCCTTACAATTATCAATATTCTGATCATGACCTTACTCATTTATGATCAATAACTTTATTGAGTGATCTTAGGGGGGAAGCAGATGGCTTAAAGAGCCATTTTGGAGACAGGGAAGGGGAGGGGCAGCTGCACGGTGGGTGCCCCAACCCCTTCCCCAGGTCGTCCTCAGAGCAGCTGGCCCTCCACATGGCCGGCGCTCCAAGGAGGACCTCTCGCTGCAGCGTTTGCACACGCTGCAGCGGAAGAGTCGCCGAAGGTGCACCATTAGCCTTTTGGGTGCACCTTCGGCGACTTGTGGAAGGAGTGCCAATTTAGTGCTCCTTCCAGGGGTGGCAAAGCTGTGCCATGGGGCCGAGGTGTGGGGATACCTCGGCCTCATGGCACAGCTTCCCGGGGCGGCCCACGGCTGCCCATCTGCTTCCCCCCTTAGTCCTTTTTTGAGTTTATGAGTCATGTACCAATTGTAAACAAGAAAAAAATATCTATGAAGGACTGTGAATAGGGATAGGAGTCTGATATTGGTGAAATGAACCTCCAAGGCTTTGCCTGCATTGGCCAAATGCAATGGTCTTCCCCTTGTTCCCTTAGCAGGGAGACTGAATGATGCATGTCCCAAAGCCCAATTCTGGTGTGAGCAGACTGGATAACAGTCTTCCTGTTCAGCACCAGAGCAGGTTTTTACCCTACCATGGGTTTTCAATAGTCCCTGTATTTTCTGGATCTTTCCAGAAAATCCAGAGCCTTCCATTTTGATGCTTGGTGACTGACTAGATGCGTGTCCTGCTGAGCCACCTGATGTTTCCACTGCTGCCACCAGTCACTTGCTTTGAGGTCAGAACAAGGTGCCTATCCAGCAGTGTACCTAACTTTGGTGTCACTCAGAGTGGAGGGGGCGGGGCCCCAAAGAGGAAGGAAGGGGAGATGCCAGAGTTGGCCTTGACTCTGGAGACCAGGGTTCAGTTCACAGCTCAGGCATGAAATTTACTGGGTGACCTTGGGTAAGCCACTCTCTCTCAGTCTCAGGGGAAGGGAATGGCAAACACCCTATGAACAAATATTTCCAAGAAAGCCCCATGATAGGGTTGCCATGAATCAGAAGCATAATAACCACCACCAAGAGAACAAATGCCCCTGAGAGTGCATAGAATGGTTTTCCAACAGGCACCATTCCCGACCCCAGAGCCCTTCCTGAGGGCACCTTATAAGGCTTCCTGGCCTCCTTTCTGACAGCACCAGGACTGACCCACCACCAGTATGGGCCTCCAGTTGTCAGTTTTCTCAATCAGGGCTCTGAACCATCCCATGAAGCCCCCCCAGTTGAAAAGTGGAGGAGGCAGCAGCAAGTGGTCTTTATCTAGCAGCCACAGTTAGAAGCTCATGGTGACATGACAGCAGCTGGGACAAGAAAGAGAAGGAGAAGATAAAGAAAGACCTGTCTGGCACACTCCCCTTAGTTCTCTCAGCAAAATGTGAATGCCCAGGCCCAAGGACGAGGGATGGTCGATCCTGTAACACTACCTCCTTGCCTCACACATGCACCCAGCACAAAGATTCCACTGCCTTTTTGTTCTGCCCCTCTCACTTCACTTATCATACAAAGGCATAGCCAAATTTATTAATGACTTGGATGACGGTATTGGGGGCATAGTTATCAAATTTGCAGACGACACCAAATTAGGAGGAGTAGCTAATACCCCAGAGGACAGGATCAAAATTCAAAATGACTTGAGCAGACTAGAAAGTTGGGCCAAAGCTAACAAAATGAAATTCAACACGGAGAAATGTAAGGTACTGCACTTAGGGCGGAAAAACGAAAAGTACAGATATACGATGGGGGACACTTGGCTGAATGAGACTACGTGTGAAAGGGATCTAGGAATCCAGGTGGACCACAAGTTGAACATGAGTCAACAGTGCGATGCAGCAGCTAAAAAGGCCAATGCAATTTTAGGCTGCATCAGTAGAAGTATAGTGTCTAGATCAAGAGAAGTAATAGTGCCACTATATTCTGCTTTGGTCCGGCCTCACCTGGAATACTGTGTCCAGTTCTGGGCACCACAATTCAAAAAGGATGTGGAGAAATTGGAGCGTGTCCAAAGGAGGGCAACTAAAATGGTGAAGGGTCTGGAAACCAAGCCCTATGAGGAACGACTTAGGGAGCTGGGGATGTTTAGCCTGGAGAAGAGAAGGCTGAGAGGTGATATGATAGCCGTGTTTAAATATTTGAAGGGATGTCATATCGAGGAGGGAACAAGCTTGTTTTCTGCTGCTCCAGAGACTAGGACCCGAAACAATGGATGCAAGCTGCAAGAAAAGAGATTCCACCTCAACATTAGGAGGAACTTCCTGACAGTAAGGGCGGTTCGACAGTGGAACACACTCCCTCGGAGAGTAGTGGAGTCTCCTTCCTTGGAGGTCTTTAAGCAGAGGCTGGATGGCCATCTGTCGGGGATGCTTTGATTGGGAGTTCCTGCATGGCAGGGGGTTGGACTGGATGGCCCTTGTGGTCTCTTCCAACTCTATGATTCTATGATTCTATGATTCTATGATTTTGGAGGCAGTAGACTGAAGTCTACGAAAGTTCAGAGGAAAGCCAGGTAGCAGTGAGGAGGGCTGGAGCAGCCTCCTGCCACCCACCCAGGCCTGGAGACCTCCTCAAGGCCTGCAGAAATGGCTGCAGGGGGCAGGAAAGTGGCAACGCAGCTAAAGAAAACAGCTGCATGGCAGAGGAAACAGCTGCCCACATGGGCCGGAGACCCCCCAAGGCCCGGAGCGGCATCTACACAAGCCCAAGGAGTGGCTGTGAGGGACGGGGAAGGGGGTGTCACCCCCATCTGGGGTGTCATCCAGTTTGGGCTGCACCCCCGCATCCCCCCAGGGATACTACTGTGCCTACCCATATGGCTGTCACTGAGTGCTTTCTTCTGATGTCAGAGTGAAATGAGCAGTAGCATAGGCTCTAGGCAGGCAGCTCAGCATGGCACATGTGCAGTCAGCCACCCAGTGTCAGAACAGAGGAGTTTGCAATTGGTAGGTTTGGGGCAGCTCTGGAGCCAGGTTGCTCTGGGCTACCCCACACCAATGCAGTCAGGTTCTCAGTCTAGAACGCTTTATCCCAAAAGCTTCATGAGGTAGCCCTCCATTAAGCCAATGCTGACTCTCTTTCTTCCAAAATCCTACTGAGAAAGGACAAAATCACCACCACAACCACCACCACCATTGGTGGAAGCAGCAGCCTCACCATCACTAGGTTACGGGGAATCAAGATAGGGGCATCACCCCAAACAAGAATTCTGCTCCCCTTTCTAGCACTAAAATAGCTTTAAAGTTCAGTTAAACTTTTAGAAACACAGTTTTATAAAAAGTGAACCAACAAATGCGAACACAGCAAGTAACAAAGATGTGAGCAGTTTTCAATGTCACCCTCTCTGCAATGCTGGAAATGTGGACACTAAAGGAAAATAAGGAAAGCAGATTTTTTTTTTAATTTTTGGAGGGGAATTATACCTTCATTTTGCTCCCTTGTAGCAACACCCTGATCTTCATCCTTATCCTGATTACCATATATAGTTTTACAATTCCTACAAAAAGGGCAGACTTCTATCCACAGGGTCTCCGAAATGCTTTGTAGGTAAAAATGCTCTGTGGGCATAACTCAATTTACAAGGCCCACCAAATTATTCCATGCAATGCCCATTTCTTTTTCTTTTCTTTTCTTTTGCTTCATTTTGTAGCTGCTGCAAAATGGAGAAATTGAGGCCTCTGTGTGTGTGTGTGTATGTGTGTGTGTGTGCATCTGGCAAGAATGAGGGAATTCGATAACCTTCTCTCATCAGGTCTTAGGGCGAGTTGAATGCGTCTGGCCTGCCAAGGCACAATTTAATGGGCTTCTGAAAACACTCAAAAGGCAGACATAAATGTGTGGATGGGCAGGCAGCCAGAATGACCTGGGGGATAGGGAGGGGTCTGTCTGATTTGAAGCAGGGAAAGGTCGTGAAGGAATGTTTCAAGAGGACAAAGCTTGACTTTGGGGGAGGGCATGGAGAGGGAAACATTTGATTGGAATGGATTTGCAGGGCCCCCGAACTTTGCTCTGTAACTTAAGAGCCAGGAGTATTCCCACCTGTCTGGCTATTTTTTAAAAAGAAAAGATGGGAGGAGGAAATGGAAAATGGAAAGAATATATAATTAATTTCAATTAGAAGACTCACATATCTCCAGCTTTATCACCTGGTGCTTTGTGCAGGATCCAACAAGAAGCCTCAGTTAAAGAGAGAACAACAGAAGAGCAATCTTCTCTGGGTGTGTTTTTTCTACTTCACAGAGACAACTGTTGACATTTGGGATCCTGAGGCAAAATAAAATAAAATAAAATAGTACACCCTCCCCTTCATGGTGGCAGAAACACAGTAATAAATGGAACAACTAAGACATTTTTGCCCTTTGATGGTCTTCCAGAATCTTACAATCTATTTCCTGAGGTGGCCATTCTTATTCAATTTAATGCTAAGGTTAACTGGTTCCAGTGTATCTCACTTGCAGCCCTCTAAACATGTTTTTAAAAGGTTGGCCAAAATCAACATCAAATTTGTGTAGTGGAAATACCCACATGCAGAATTATGCATTCCTTTATGCATGTGTTGAATGGTAACATGGGACAGCTGACAGGAGATGACAAATGTGCATCAGAATGCACAACGCGATACACATATGCATCCATGTGTAATGTGCATACAGGGGCAAAGGCACCATGTGGTCAATTCCCTTCCTGCAAATTGGAAGTAAACACAGGCAATCCATATTGGAAGACAACTGGGTTCCAAGCTTTATTAATTTGTGCTTTAACAAAACTATTCCAAACTTTCCTAGGTGCACCATACTTTTTCCTTTTCCTGAGCATGAAATTTTCAGAGCTAAAATTTCTGTCTTGGTGGATTTTTTAAATGGGTGGATTTTCTTATAAGGTGTGAGTGGGAAGGAATGAGCAACAAGGGGTTCATCTACACTGCCGAAACAATGCACTTTGACACCACTTTATCTGCCATGGCTTCATCTTACAGAATCCTGGGAATTGTACTTTTGTGAGGCACTAGCACTCTTTGGCAAGGAAGGCTAAAGACCTTGTAAAACTACAAATCATAGGATTCCATAGGATGGAGGTAGTAGAGCTCTGAGGATAAGGAAGAGAGACATACAAGGTTAAAGCAGGATTAGGGAATTTCCTAAAGAAGCCAGTCTCAGCTCCATGGAGGTAACTGAGTTGAGGCAGCTGTTGGAAGAGGCAGAGGAGAGGGAAAGCTCTGGCCTAACCAAGGGCCTTTGCAGACTGCCAGAAATAGTGCAAATTGAGTCCACTTTAAGGGTTAGGGTTAGGGTTGGGGTTAGGGAATCATGGGAACTGTATTTTATTGTGGCACCAGAGCTCTCTGACAGAGAAGGCTCAATGTCTCAGAAAAAACAACAACAACAATTCCCATGATTCCCAAGCACTAAACCTAACCCTTAAAGTGGACTCAATTTGCACTATTTCTGGCAGTCTGCAAAGGCCCCAAGCCTACTTGCAGCTGAGGGCCTTGACTGACTTGAATTTAGAATTGTGGAGCCAGCATGGTGTAGTGCAGTGGTTCCCAAACATTGGTCCTCCAGATGGTTTGGACTTCAGGTCCCAGAATTTCTGATTGTTGGCCAAATTGACTAGGGGCCTAAGCAGACGGCGCAAAGCGCCATCTTCGAGGCCAGGAAGGGGAGGGGCAGCCTCACGCTGGGCGCCCCAACCCCTTCCTGAAAACGTCGTTGGAGCGGCCGGCCCTCCGTACGGCTGACGCTCCGACGACTCACTTCCGCTGCAGCGTCTGCACACGCTGCAGCGAAAGAGGCGCCGAAGGTGCGGCGGACGCCTTTTGTGGTGCACCTTCGGCATCTTGCAGAAGAAGCGCTATTTTAGCGCTCCTTCCTGGGGCTGGGATGTTGCACACTCCTCAGCCCCGATCCACAGCTTCCCCGGGCGGCCCCGTGCTGCCCATCTGCTTCCCCCCTAGGGCATCTGGAAGTTAAAGTCCAAAATCTCTGGAGACCCAAAGTTTGGGAAACACTGGAGTACTGGATTGAATCCTGGATTAAAACTCTGGGAGCTGTTGTTGCTAACTACCCTTCAGTTGACCTTGACCCTGTGATGAGACATCTTCAAGCCTCCCTGTCCTCCAGTGCTCTGCTCAGGTCCTGTAGATTCAGGGTCATAATCTCCATGATTGAGTCTATCCATCTGGCATGTGGTCTTCCTTTCTTTCTGCTCTCTTCTACCTTTCCTAGCATTATTGTCTTTTCCAATGATTCATGCCTTCACCTGATGTAGCCAAAGTACAGCAGTCATCTCCAGGCTTCAATCCCCACTTGCTCATGGAAACCCACTCATTGGTCAAGTCACATTCTCTCAGCCTTAAAGGGAGGCAGTGGCAAACCTCTTTTGACAAATCTTTCTGGGAAAACCCTGTGATAGGTTCATTCTAGGATCACTATAAGTTGAAAATGACTTGAAAGCAATGACAACAACCAGTTTAGATGTGAGAACCATCATAGTGATTGGTGGTTTTAAGCCGTCAGTTGGTAAATGTCTTCTTTTTAACTTTTCAAAATATGGTGACCCTAAGATAACAGGTAGTCCAAATCACCCTAATACTGGCACAAACAAAGAAACATATACAGATAGAGATGGGTCTTATTATTTCCTCACTGAATTTGTGTTCTGAGTTATGTATTCTCAGAAAATAAGTCAATAGTAGTGCAACTGCCAAAGAAAGGGGACAGGATTCAATTTACTTACAGGGTATTTTTTTTTCTTAGTGCCTTTTGGAGCTTTCCCTTCCAAATAGAATATTTTCAATGAGATATTAAAAATGGAAGAATTTTATGTTGTTTGTGATGATATAAGTGTGATAGAAGAAGAGCCCATCCACTGACTGGGATATTTTAGGCACAAGACAAAAGGAGAAAGATAGGTGGTGTGGGGAAGGTTGATGAATTCATTCAAATGTAGAAGAGACTATTTTTATATGTTCTGTGTTAAATAAAACATTGTTTCGTTGTTTCATACCAAATCATTAAATCAATTTAAGTACACTTGAACATCATGCCAATTTGGTTTCTGGTGGCACACCAGTGTTTAAAATTAGAGGATTTAGACTCAAGGCTCCAAGGACTTTTATCACACCAGGTTTGGAAGGCACCACAATTGCATTAGTGTAGGAAATCCAAACATACTGGGTTGAGGACAGTCATTATTGAACAACTCTTCCAAATTGCCATAGTGCTGTTTCTGCCCCAGCCTCCATCTTCCACAGATCAGCCTCCACAGCCCTGCCTTCCTTTCATATGCCTTTCCCAGCATTCCTTTCAGTCTGTATTTATTTTTATTGCAATTGCAATTGCATGATCATGGAAAGTAAAGTAAAAAGAAAAAAGAAAGAAAAGAAAAACAGTCTGTTGTGTATAGCAAGGGGGAAGAGGAGAATGAGAGAGGAACAGAATCATGTCTACATGCACTTTCATGTTGGAAGTCCTTCAGGAGGAACTTACCCTATATGAATCAAAGTGGAAAAGCAGCACAATTGGGAGGCATTGATGGGTTTTGCCCATCAGTGAGAAGGAGTACTCCAGCAATGGATGGGCAGATACGGAATTGTGATAAGGTATGGTCACAGATACTACTTTGCTTCTCTAGTTCCACTTTTCAACCTTGGTGTGATAAAGTCCCAAAAGGATACTGAAACTACCATATCCATTTCTGGATATTATGAGCTTCTCGTAGCTCTTTGGTCAATTTCATGTTCTGCCAACGTAGTTACACCAAGGGCAGATAAGAAGACAGTAGCATCAAAAGGAAAATGCCTTCAGTGCTGAATAAGAAAAGTAACAGTCAATGCCAGTGATTACAAGAGAAGCTGGTGGCTGGTTCTCAGTCATTTAATCCTTCTTTTCATTTGTTGCGTAGAGTGGTTCTTCAGAGCCAAGGCATTCTGAGATGAGTGCTTAGATAATTGCCTCTCCAATGGGACAGATGATTATTAAAGCCACACATCCCAAAGTGCCTTTGTTCAAAGAACCTTTCCATATTCAAGGAATGATTGGCATTTTAAGGAGCCCTGGTGGCGCAGTGGTTAAATGCCTGTACTGCAGCCACTCACTCAAAGACCACAAGGTTGCGAGTTCAATATTAGCCAGGGCTCAGACTAGACTCAGGCCTGCATCCTTCCGAGGTCACTAAAATGAGAACCCAGCTGTTGGGGGGCAATGGGCTTACAGTTGTAAACTGCTTAGACATCCCATAGTGCGATATGAAACGGTGTATAAATGAAGGTGCTTTGCATTTTTGGAGTTGCCTGCCTTATTCTTCCATTGCTGTGGTCACCATTGCAACCACAAGTATGAGCACTTTCAACCTACGTGTAAAATGGAATATTGCCTGAGTAGTTTGTCACTATAGTGTCCTAACCTTTATGAAGAAGGGCAGGGAATTGATGTAATCAATCAATAAATGGGTATGTGATGTTTTATAGTAGGCTTATTTAACTAAGGTCTTGTCTGGACTGGCTAGGTTACTCCAGTGGCAACCCAGGGTATCCTGGCCCAGAGCTGCCCCAGAGAACAGCTCCAGTCTGACCTCTTTCACCATCACCAACAATTGATGAATGTTGAGAAGGTCTATTATTAATGTTGTCCACATTAACATGTTCCCCCCACCAGCCACACACCCCTATGCATATAAACACCCACACAGAGTGATGGCAGAAACACCAGTCCTTGAGATCTGCCAAATCTGACAAGAATCTACTTGAACAAGGTTTTTCAGGCAGAAAAATACGGCCCTAACATGTGTAAAGGAAATTTCAATATGTTTTGACAATAGTGTAATCTAGAGAAAGTGTTATCCCCCTTTTGGAGGTCATCATTCTTAATACAGTGTGTGTCATCAATTCTCAGGACAACAGGGAAAATGATCTAGTCAATACATATGAAACAGAAGTCATGCATAAACATGCCGCTTCAGCTCTAAAGTGGGTGACACCAGTGAAAATTGGATAGCAGGCCGAGCTGCAATTTTCCATAACTTTTTATTATTCATAAGATCGTGTGATCTAATAAGCCACACCTCAAATTACTGTCCATTGAAGGTACTCTTGAGTGATAGATTCTGACAAACCAGACATAGAATATATTATGATTAAGATCAGATGCCAGCAAAGTCGGACTCTGTGAGGTGGATGGTTTTCAGCTGTCTTCCATCAGCTCTCTCTCCCTCTCTGTTTCTCTCTGTGTGTTTTATTTTAAATGAAAGAAACATGATATAGGAGATGCCTAAAAAAGAAGAATTTACTGACTGAATGCCCAATGCATCTGCTCTTGGATTCATCTCATTTCAATTTTTGTTATGTATTTTATATGAAAAGAAGACAAAAAACAAATATGCACTAAAAAGGGGGAGGAAAAGCAACAAAGGAAAAAATGGATTTTTTTTTTTTAAAAAAATCACAACAACATAGTATTTAACCATTGTTTAGGAAACTGGAGTGAGCCTTATAAGTATGCACAGATAAACAATATGAAATCCACAAATAATGTGAGTAAGGGGAAGATAAAAGTACATATGCAATTGGATACATGGAGCCAGCAAAAGTCTAACAATGAAAGCAATCTGGAGATAAGATTATTTGCTGTCAGAAGATGGAATATTTAGGACCCCACGGACAAGTGAATATTATCATTAAAAACAGTGTAATAACTTAATTAAGTTTGATTTATGGTGGCCAAAGCAAAAACAAAATGAACCAGTTTTATGTTCTTATTGGGGGGGGGGGGGGAATCAAGTGTTATTGTGTGCCTTCAAGTCCATTTATGGTGATCCAAAGATGAACCTATCATGGGGTTTTCTTGACAAGATTTGTTCAGAGGGAATTTGCTTTTGCCTTCCTCTGATGCTAAGAGAATGTGACTTGCCCAGGGTCATCCAGTGAGTTTCCATGACTTAGAAGGATTCGATCTCTGGTCTCCAGATTCATAATCTAATGCTCAGTCTACTACACCATGCTGGCTTTCATTGGGAGAGTTTAAATAGCTCACCCATTGGAATCAATGGAGCTCAAAATACTTAATAGAAAGGAGAGAGTTGAATTTGAAGTGTTCCATTTCCCAGACTCAGGGTAAGTTACAACTGCTGAAATAGGCATTGAGGTAAAAAAAGATACATGGTAAATTCATCTCCTAGTTACAAGATTAATGGACTGTAAACCAATTTGGGTGCCCTGGCTGGAACCCTATTGTTATCTTATGGATGTCTGTATTCTTCTATGGAAAGAGCTGGACATCCCTCCCCCATGTGGAACATTTGTATTCAGATTAAGGATGAGAAAGTAGGGTTGAACATGCAGTGTCATTGAGGGCAGATGCACAAACCCATGAATGCTCATGAGATGACACATGTATGTAAGTTGTGCATTTTCCTCTTCTTATGTACCTTCATTTCCAACTTATGGCAACCTTAAGATAAACCTATCAGGGTGTTTTCTTGGCAAAGTTTCTTCAGAAGGGTTTTGTCATTGCTATCCTCTGAGGCTGAGAGAATGTGACTTGCCCAAGGTCACCCAGTGGGTTTCAGAGTAAATTTAATGGGATAGGATTGGGGTGAGCGACACCATTTCAGCCTTGCATTTTCCAGATTGTGCTTACTGTTGCACATTTGGGTGTGTACTCAATGAATCAATGTCATCATTCAACACAAGAGTTGTGGAGCACAAGCATAATTCCACATGCCAATATTTGCATTATTATTCTATTCTTAATTATTAACTTTATTTATATTTTGCCTTTTCCCCAAGACATTGAAATGATTACAATTTAAAAAATATGCAAAAGGTCAGCATTAAAACCAAACTTAAACGATTAAACATATTAAAATATGTGCTGTAAAAAGATTTTAAAAGTTATACAATACAACTGAAAACAATAAAGCACTTGTAACCCTTTGTGAAAACCCATCAGCTCTTAAAGTCTGTCTGAATAAAAAGTCTTTGCAAGAAAGCAAGGTCTTATGGAGGGAGTTCCAAAGTGCAGGGGCAGCCACTGAGAAGGACCTCTCTTGTATTCCCACCACCATACCTGTGAGGGTGATGGGACTGAAATTGCATCCACACTGCAGAAATAATCCAGTTTGACACCACTTCAACTGCCATGGTTCAATGCTATGGAATTCTGGGAATTGTAGTTTTGTGAGACATTTAACCTTCTCTGTCAGAGAGCTCTGGTGCCACCACAGACTGCAATTCCCAGAACTGTATAGCATTGAGCCATGACAGTTAAAGTGGTGTCAACCTGGATTATTTCTATAGTGCAGATGTAGCCTGAGAGAAGGGTCTCTCCTGTGGATCTCAGGGGCTGGCAGGCTGCTACAGGAAAATCCAAGCTGTACACACTTATTGAAAATACCTTTTAAAAGAATAACTTAGGCTGCATCTGCACTGAAGAAATAATGCAGTTTGATTGATTTTAACTATCATGACTCAATTCTATTGAATCCTGAGATTTGTAGTTTGTTGTTGCTTCAGAGTGCTACGACAGAGAAGGCTAAATATCTCGCAAAACCACAGATCCCTGAATTCCATTGTGTGTTGAGCCATGGCAGTTAAAGTGATGTCAAGCTGCATTAATTCTGCAGTGCAGATGCAGCTTAGTTTATTCCTTTAAAAAGTGCTTTAAATAAGGGTATTCCCAGGTACCTCCTCCTGCTGTTTTGCTGTTACATTGCCTGAACCCTTACATATAATCTATAACAGAAGGGCTGTTTAATTAAGAAAAGTGACTCCAGAACAAGGGATTGTGGATCAATGGGTCATCATGGGATTGAGTAATCACTGCGTTCTTGGTCTCCAAAAAGGATCCTGCCCTTTTTAATATATCAAATGCCAGGGAAAAAGGAAGGGGAGGGGTGTAACAAAATAGCAACCACCACCAAGAAACCTTTGGAATAACCAGTATCTACCAGCCACATTCCAAAGGGAGATGTTTTCAATTCACTCATTATGGGGAGGTCAGCTGGGGTCAAGTTCAATGTCATGCAAAAAAGAAGTACTCCCTAGTAGGAGTACCACCCACATATTGAAAGGAACAGGAGAGGAGGCAGGAAGGGGGAAGAGGGAAATGCGATGAACTGTGTAACCTAATGTTTTGGGCAAATACAAGAAAATTAGCCCAGTGTGCTATTTGAATTTAAAACCTCCTATTAACAGTTCTGCTCTAGAAGGTGATGGGAACCAGAACAAAGTAAATATCCTCTCTATGCCACTCGGCTGTAATGATGTTATTAGTATGCACATTGCAGTAGGCAGATGTAGCCCTCAACAGGCCTGGCTCCAACATTTAATATACGAACACACAAATAGGTGTATGCAGATGGACAGAGAGTGGGGGCAGAATCCATTAATGGCTTATGCATGCACAAATACAGCTTACATGTATGAAAGTCCCCTTTTGGGATGGGCCAAAAGGGACTATTCTCTTACCCTTGTGCTCCAACCAAAAACTTCTTATGTCCAGCAGATGTTAAGACCAGGGATGGCCCCCTGTTGTTTACTAGTAGAGAAGAATCATAGAGTTGGAAGAGACCACAAGAGCCACTCCTTAACCTTTTCTTCCCCAGGCTAGAATCATAGAATCATAGAGTTGGAAGAGACCACAAAGGCCATCCAATCCAACCCCCTGCCACGCAGGAAGACACAATCAAAGCATTCCCAACATATGGCCATCCAGCCTTTGTTTAAAGACCTCCAAAGAAGGCGACTCCACCACTTTCTGAGGGACTTGGTCCACTGTCAAACAGCTCTTACTCTCAAGAAGTTCTTCTTAATGGTGGAAAATCTTTACCTGTAGTTTGCATCCATTGATCCATGTCCTAGGACGTTATCACACGGGGCTCAATCCAAACAGAATCCAAACAAAATGGCGAACGAATCCGGATTATTTGCCCGTGTTTCCACACGACGTCGCACAGAACCCCGACAGAACCCCGACGGAAAGTGGAAAGAACCGAGATCTTTTGAATTTTGGTTTCTTCAGGAATTGCAATTGCACGACGGGAATGATTTCGCATTTACCATAGGTCTGATAACCAAATACGTATTGTGACGCATTTCCCCGCTGTTGCCATGGTTCCAGCGAGCATTCCTCTCTCTGCGCATGTGCAGGAGGCTCATTTCTGCTACATTTACGTTTTTTTTTTCTCTTGTGTGTGGACGTTCGATACACTTACTGTAAATGCACAATGAAGGTAATGACGTATGCAGAAACAAGGGTTATTTCCCCTTTATTTTCGGGATGCCTCATTTCCATTTTTATTTCCGCTTTCTGGCCCACGTGTGATAACATCCCTAGTTTCTGGAGCAGCAGAAAACGAGCTTGCTACATTTTCATTATGACATCCCCTCAAATATTTAAACAGGCCTATCATATCACTTCTTAACCTTCTCTTCCGCACGCTAACCTTCTCCACTCCTCATAGGATATGGTTTCCAGATCTTTCGCTATTTTGGTTGCCTTATGAAAATGAAGTGACACAGCATGCCCTACGAGGAGCGAATTAAGGAAGTAGGTATGTTTAGCTTGAGGAAGAGAAGGTTAGGCAGTGACATGATAGCCATATTTAAATACTCAAAGGGGTGTCATGCTGAAGATGGAGCAAGCTTGTTTTCTACAGCTCCAGAAAACAGGACCTGGAACAATGGATTCAAAATACAGGAAAGGAAGACTCCACCTAAAGATTAGGAAGAACCTCTGATGGTAAGAGCTGTTTGGCTGTGGAATAAACTGCCTTGGAGTGTGGTGGAGTAAAAAGAGTCCCTTATGGAGCTTGATAGCTGCCAGGAAATGGGAGGATGTAGGATATAAGGAGTTATGCACACATGTAGGATGTCACCCCCCCCCCGTGAGTGTGTGTATATATGTGTGGGTATGTATAGAGGAGGAAGCAAATGAGTTTGGATTTGTTCAGTGCTGCTCTTCTTGGCACTTTCCCCATTGTCTGTGGCAAAGGTAGGCTGATTTTAGGTTTGTATGATCAACATTGGTTTTTAATAGAACCCTAAGATGGGCACAAAAATATTATACTGTTGTCTACATAAGATAAGTGCACCTTGAGCCAGGGGCTGGCACCTTTTTACTCAGTGTGACAGGGATTGGTGTTGCATTAGTGCCCACTGGCTACCATTGTTTCTTTCCTTTCTGGAAAATCACCCAATGGTTCATGGACTGGCACAGTTCACACACAAACACATTGAGTCACACTTGTCTAACCTACAAAGATGTCTACTCTATACACAGCTAGTTTACTTTAACTGCTATGACTCCATGCTAAGGGATCCTGAGGTTCATAGTTTGGTGAGGTATTTAGAATTATCTGCTCAAGAGCTCTAGTCCATTCCCTCTACAAGACATTTTTGTTACAGAGCATTAATGTATTCCCTGCAAACTGCAGTACTGGTGCTCACTGGCAGAGAAATTTAAAGATTTTAGGAAATGAGAAATCCTAGAATTTCATAGGCTGGAGCCATGGCAGTTAAAATAGCATCCAAGTGCTGTAATTGTGTAGTGTTGAAGCATCCTAAGACACATTTTGGCACTCTGAAATCCAGACCGAGATGTGGAAGATGAAATATCCTGATTCATAAAAAAGAAAATAGAGAACGGAGGAGGGATACAGGGACCTATATATTTGTTGTTATTCTGATCCAGCAAAGGCTGTGTGTATGCTGGATTGGGGCAGCATGTGTCACAACCCAGTCACTTCTTACTCCTTTTTTAAAGACAGGTGTTTGGCAACCAATGTTACTACAGGATGGGATCAGGAGATAATTCATGTTGGCAACATGACTGCTGTATCCATCTTCCCTACATCCCATTGTCTGCAGTGATAATGGATGAGATCTGCTGGAAGGCAACAAAGCACCTGCAAAGAATGGCAGGTTAAGTATAACAGAAACTCTGCATGGCAGAACTACTGGAAATGCTCCTTTTGCTTGGTGGAAGATCACTTTCCTGGGAAGCCAAGAACTTGAATTGGAGTCCCTTCTGGTGACCTCTCCTCTGAAAATGACTCCTCCATGCACTCCGCTCTGTTATGCAGTGTGTGTCCTTCGCTTGCAGATACGCTGAAAGAAATAGGAGGAGTGGGAGCGGGGAGGGGGAATAAAACCTCAGGCAGCAACACAATGGCTCATTGTTAGAAAAGAAAAGGACCAGTTTATCTAGGGAGAAAATATCCACGAGGCCAGGTTCAGGATTATTATGAGGGGTTTTTGTGGAGAAAGCAAGAGACAATCTGTGTCTGCCCTTTGAACCAAAATGTAGAGGAGGAGGTAGAGCAGTGTTGAAATCAAGTGGCCTGCCAAATATTGTTGGATTGCAACTCCTAGCATCCCTAGGCAGTGTAGCCAATGGTGAGGTGTGATGAGAATTGCAATCCAATATATTTTGGAGGATTCCATGATTTCCACCCTTGAAACTGAGTACACTAAAGGGGCATGCTTCTCAAATTTGCAGATGACACCAAATTGGGAGGAATAGCTAATACCACAGAGGACAGGATGGAAATTCAAAATAACCTTAATAGATTAGAAAGCTGGACCAAAGCTAACAAAATGAATTTCAGCACAGAGAAATGTAAGGTACTGCACTTAGGGCAAAAAAATGAAATGCATAGATATAAGATGGAGGACACCTGGCTTAACGAGACTATGTGTGAAAGGGATCTAGGAGTCCTAGTAGACTATAAGTTGAACATGAGTCAATAGTGTGATGTGGCATTAAAATGTGATTTTAGGCTGCATTAATAGAAGTATAGTATCTAGAATAGATAAGGGATGTAATAGTGCCACTGTATTCTGCTTTGGTTAGGCCCCACCTGGAATACTGTGTTCAATTCTGCGCACCACAATTCAAAAAGGATGCTGAAAAACTGGAGCGTGTCCAGAGGAGGGCAACTAAAATGGTGAAGGGTCTAGAAACCATGCCCTATGAGGAATGACTTAGGGAACTGGGTATGTTTAGCCTGGAGAAGAGATGGTTAAGAGGGGATATGATAGCCCTGTTTAAACGTTCGAAGGGATGTCATATTGAGGAGGGTGCTAGCTTGTTTTCTGCTGCTCCAGAGAACAGGACCCTGAACAATGGATGCAAGCTACAGGAAAACCTGAACATTAGGAGGAACTTCATGAGAGTGAAAGCTGTTCAACAGTGGAACACACTCCCTCGGAGTGTGGTGGAGTCTCCTTCTTTGGAAGTCTTTAAACAGAGACTGGATGGCCATCTGTCAGGGATGCTTTGATTTTGAGTTCCTGCATGGCAGGGGGTTGGACTGGATGGCCATTTGGTCTCTTCCAACTCTATGATTCCATGATTCTATAATAGAGAGTGTCCCAAAAAGTTTTTTTTTTTTGATAGATTGCTTCCACATGCAAGCCAAGCCACATATCAAGTTATTATTGAGAAAACAGAACTAGTAATAGTTTGCCATTTACCATTTCTATAGAAGTCTTTGGAAAATGCAAAACATTTCATTCACATTTTCTTGCTCTAGGCTTTGCACTACAGTTGGAAGTGCTGCTGCCCTCCAGATTTAATTGGACTTCAAGTCCCAGAAGACTGGTAAGAAATGCTGGGAGCTGCAGTTAAGCAACATCTGGAGGGCTGCATATTCCTATCCCTGCTTCACACCAAACAGGAAGGTAGGGAGATCTTTACAATAGGTTGGATTCAGTATCTCTCCTACTTCAAGTAGAATAGATCCATTCAGACCACTGAGACTTTAGATCATGACTAATTGAAGTCCCATTGATTTCAATGAGTCTGCTCTAACTGTAGGACCAGGTCTAACTCAATATACTCCAATAAACTCAATAAATCCTTAGTGATAAATAACTGCATGGCAGGGGGTTGGACTGGATGGCCCTTGTGGTCTCTTCCAACTCTATGATTCTATGATTAGTATATTGAGATCCAGCTCTTACCCATCTCAGTTCTAAATCTATATTGAACAAACAGACTTATTAGGAAGAAACCGAGTACTCATGAACTATGGGTTTGCCATATGTAAGAATGTGCTTGCATTCATGACTTAGTATTGGGGTGTAAAATTTGTGCAACTGATTCTGGGGCTATAAACCAGAGCTCTTTACTACAGAATAGCTTCTAGGGCTGTACAATGGAACTCAATTCAACACCTTGTGATCATTGATGAAATAGAAGAACAGAACTTGTGGGCCAGGTGAAGATCACCTGTGGACCACATCTGCCCCCCAGGCCAGAGATTTCCTATCCATGGTGCCAGATAGAGGCATTTCTTCAAAGCAACTATGATTAGAGCAACCTTCATTAATATGTTGGCTGATCTTTAAGACTCCTTAATATGTTTGGCTGATCTTCGGCAAGTCATGAAATATACCAATAATAATGCTCTTTACAACAGGCTTTAATTATAGCGATGCCAGACAAAATGCAGATTAGCTGTACTTTTAAAACATACATGAGGGTCCAATTAAATAGATTACGCAGGACTTGTTGCCTCAGGCTGGAGATAAAGATGTAGAGGCAGAGTAGGATTGCAGATGGAGGAGAGAACTAAGTGAGTGCAGCAGTGTTTAGATCTGATGGCCCAGAGTGACAGAAGTGAGGCTGTAAGTGCAGAAATCAACCAAGGAGATGGGTTAAGATTTTGAGGCTGTTTGAGTGTGTAAGATGCAGGGGCCTGGAACCTATTGTTTAGATCTAACTAGAGAAGGCCCACTGAATCAACTGTTGAATGGTCAAAACATAAGTATATCTTCTTGATATACTCCTGGCTCAGTGCTAGGGAATCATGGGAATTTTATTTTTTTTCTGGGATATTGAGCCTTCTCTGTCAGAGAGCTCTGGTGCCACAATAAACTACGGTTCCCATGATTCCCTAGCACTGAGTCAGGGCAGTTAAAGTGGACTCAATTTGCACTATTTCTGGCAGTCTGCAAAGGCTTTAAGTCCAAGAGAGAAATACTGTGTAAAAGGAGCATTATTCTGTGTACAATGTGTGCACGAGAACTTAGCTATCCACAGGTGTTTAGACATTTCCAAACTATGCAGAACATTTTGTGGCAGTTCAAATGCATTAAAGTATATACAGTGGGCCCTTGGTATCCACTGGAGTTTGGTTCCAGGACCCCTCATGGATACAAAATCTGTGGATGCTCAAGTGACATTATATACTGTCCGGGAAAGCTGCCAACACGTGGCTGATAAAGACAGGGCCTCTTCCAAGACAACAACCCAGTGCAAGTGACGTACCACTGTGTGTTTGTATCAGGCAACCAACAAGTCCAGAGTTCCGAAAGGCAGGTCAGAGAGCAATCCAAGGTCCAGGGTTAACGCGAGCAGATAGTCCAGAGCCGTTCCAAAGGTCACAGGATCTAACCAGTCTAAAGTCAAGCCGAGAGCCAAGAGCTTTCATCGGGGAATCCAAGATAAGCCTTGACGGAGAGCTTGGCTTTTCCCAGCTGCTTATCTAGCCTCAGCTCCTCTCTCCCAGGTGTTTCTCTTTAGCTGCGCATTTCTCAGCTAACCTTCGAGAACGCCACAGCCCCTCCCTATCTGTTCTCCTCTGAGCAAAGGTAGGGATTTCAATCTCTTGCTCCTCTGCTTCTTCCTGGCCTGCAACCTCTGCTGGGGAAAGGCTTTCTGCTGGAGGAAGGCTAGGCTGCTGAGGAGGAAGGCTAGGCTGTTGCTCAATGGGCTCCTCATTGTGTCCCTCATATCAAATGGCAAAATCAAAATCCAGGTTTGCTTTCATAATTTATGTATTTTTAAAATATTTTCAAGCCATGGATGGCTGAATCCATGGATAAACGTATCCATGGATTTGGCGGGTTGACTGTATGTATATCTGTTTGTATAGTTTAAACATGTGTTTTGAGATAGGATGCACAGCAAAGTACAAAGTCACACTTACATTTTGTGATATAATAATAATAATAATAATAATAATAATAATATCACATTAACGTAGGAATAGCATGGGGAAAATACTGATAAAATTCCATGAAAGAGTCATGAACTAGAGATAGAACCACTTATCCCTACAATGAAGCATGCTTTCAGAAAGTTTGACATAAAATAAAGAGTGTTGACTTTTTTTAAAAGGCACATCAATACCAGTTAGGTCAGACTACCTGAAGCCAACTGGACTATAATTCACATTGTGTCTAGTGACAATAGCACCATTATAAGAGTTGTAGACCACCATATTCACAGAGAAAATTGAACCATGGATAAAAATAAAATGTGTGGAGGATTGCTATAGGAGAGTCTTTGTCATGCCCCAGCTGATGGATTTATCAAGCAATGAAGAGACTGAGTGCCTTAAGCATGTAGTCAACATGGAGCCAGCTCCCTTAATCTAGGCTTTCAGGAATTCAAAGGGCTGCACACACACACACACACATACACTATCTTTCTCACACTCATACACACAAACACACATGGAGCTCTTCCCTTATGTCTGAAGAAGAAGCTAGACCAGTCAGTGCTCAGGAGGGTATGGGTATGGTGGGAATTCACTTCAAGGTATGGGCTAGGTGGGAACTCACCAGGAGAAGTATATGTCTATAAGAAATAGCTCCTGGAGAATAGCTGTCTCTTTAGAGCAAGAGATCTGCCCAAGTGAAGGTCCCTCATGAAATCCAGCCATAAAAACTTCAGTTATTTTTCTGAGAACAGTCTATCTGGAAGATGAAGCTTAATAGAAGATCCTTGTAGACTATGATATCAGGGATCTTAACTCGGCCTTCCCCCCCCCCTTTTTTTTTTTTTCTTTTGGAAGTATTCTTGATTGCTACTTACTTTGTTCTGTTTGAGCACTGACTTCGACTGTCTGAGTTGGCAAAGCTGGGCTAGATAGACCATCAGTCTAACTTCGTATAAAGCAGCAACCTATGCCAAGATCACTGCTTCATCTTCTAAGGAATGTGATGTAATTCTGTTTTTTTTTTCACCTGGAAAGGAAAAGACACCTAACCCAGCAGTGTCATTACAATAAATCTGATGCTGAGTTTTATACCAATGGCATACACCTGCCTAATGCCATCTGGAGTTTCCTCTATTTCTTGACATACACAGGTTGTAAACTGCTGCTATTTCTCTCTTCCTCAGGGCTGAGATGTTCCTATAATCTCTGCAGTAGTCATGGCAGACTCCAGATCAGGCTGAGGCATCTTTATGGAAGGCATAATGTACACGAGAGCATCACAAAAGTCACTGCTATGACTGCTATGCTGGAAGGACAATATACCAATAGATATTATTTACTGCAATTGTATTATTTTTCATACTCACTGGTGTGACATATAAAATCATGGTCACATATATCTCATCATCACAGCTCTACATCTAAAGAAATAACATGGCTGAAACATTTGAAGTTTGGCTGGTTTGTTTGGTGGAAGTCAGGCAAAATCAGTGTAGCAACTCTGTGTTGATCTGTATTGGACTATTTTTGTGCATCTGGTCCAGATGAAGATGTCATCTCCCATCCCAAGAAGGAATCCATTGCTGGGATGTGCATTATGAAAGTTAGGAGCCCTTGTTGGCAGTAACAAAATGTCTACAAAGAAGAGCTCCTTGAGAGTAGGTGCCTTCCTAGAGTCTCCCCAGGCGAAGGGCCTTCCAGAAATTCAGCCAGGAGGACATAAGATGTCTCCATCCTGAGGCTATTCTATACTAAACTGATGTTAAGGAGACCTGTTGGGATTAATGCTACAGCTATAAATGTGAAAAACTGTCAACATAGAATCCTCTTGGTGACTTTTGCAGCTGGGTTGAATAAGAGTAGATACTTTTGGAGATGTTGTACAAGGTGGCATACAGTACCTTGGAGATGTTGTACAAGGTGGCATACAGAGGCGGTCCCTGGGTCCAACTTACCTCAGGGACCGCCTCTCCCCGTATGAGCCCCCCCGTGCCCTTCGGTCAGCCGGAAAGAACCTTCTTCAACAACCAAAGACGAAGTATACACAGACCTCGCAGAGGGCATTTTCCGCCATTGCCTCTAAACTATGGAATGGCCTGCCGGATGAGATCCGTCTTATTACAACACTTACTGCTTTTAAGAAAGCAGTTAAGACGGATCTCTTCCGGCAGGCCTTCCCAGAATAACTCTCCTTAGAGAATGAATATTGGATTTCTCCTCCTCAAGCTCTTGTTGATTGTAATTTTAATATTGTTATGTATCATTTGTTTTAATTTTTTCAAGTTTAATTTTGTCTTAAGGGGTGAGGGAGGGATGTGGGGGGAGGGATTGGGTTACTGGATTGTCTTTTAGCCATTGTATTTTAATTGTTGTAAGCCGCCCCAATTGCCATGCAGAGGGGCAGGTTAAAAATAAAACTTATTATTATTATTATTATTATTATTATTATTATTATTACCTCCTCCCATAACATTTTCTCCCTACCTGCCAGACAAGACTGAGATGCAGCTCAGCCCACATCCCAAATGACCACTGATTGACCAGGGAGTGCACTAGAACAGATCTCATGCTGCATTGCCCAGTGGTAGCCATCACCTTCCTAAGCCTCCTACATAAGTATATTGGTGGAATATCAAGCTCTGCCAGTGCAAAATGTAATTTCATTTTCAGTGTTAATCTCATCATTCCTTTAAATTCCACCTGCACCCCCTCAATTTTTAAAGCTTCTTCATAGAAAACTGTATCCATTTTCTATATACATTTTCTGTAAATGTGTGCTTTCATTTACAGACTTTTTAATATACATGTTTTTATATACATTTCCCCTATGTACATTTATGTATATATTTCCCGACTGACTAAAGCACAATTGTGCATATTTTTCAAATGCATGCTTTCTTTGCAGTTCAGCTTTTAAAAATCCATTATGATATTGTGCATGTGAACAGTGCCACAAGCTTAGAAATGTGAGATTTTCTAAAGTGAGTCACACTCCATCTCACAGCAAGTCTCTGGAGGTGCAAAATTGGTAATTTGGATAAGAATTTGAAAACTACCATGCTTCTTTTCTAGGGTAGCTACAAGAGCTTTAGAGGTCAATTTTTGTGGCCAGCCAATGCAATGGTTAGTTGCATTGTCAAGGTTGTATTAACCTATGAGCCCAAATCTTGTTGGTGTCTAAAGTATGTATAGGTTACTCTTCTTTATTGTCTGAATTTTATCAGTATTTTTTCTGAGCTCCAGCATTTTAAAGGGATGCAGGTGAATGCCACAGCCCATTTCTGCTGAAAGGCAGACATTTGGGGAGTAGTGGTGTCACCCCACATTAGGGTGTCATCTGGGGAAGTCCACACTACCCATACCCCCATTGACTTTCATAGTTATACTTCAGATTTCTGAAGCTCTATCTCTCTGTCATGGTTGGCAGCAGGACATGTGAATACAGTTTGCTGGAGCATTCCCAGGTTGTGCCAGCCTGAATATAATGCAACCACTAATCAACAAAGGACAACACTTTGGGCATTTGAACATTCATGTCTGCCAAAGTCCTGCACTTGCCAAGTTTTGTGAAACTTGAGCTCATTCATGATAAAAGATACAAACGTTCATGTAAAATAATCACATCATTAAAGGCAGATTTATGCAGACTTAAGTTGAAATGATATGTCATCCTATTAAGGCACTAACTGCTATTAACCAGTTATTCACACAGCACCTTTCTTTGAATAATAAAACAATAATAAAAAATAGGGAAACTCCAAGGAGTGCCAAGCACTCTCTTTTCATGCTTCAACACAACATAATTTGTTTGAAGTGATGATGACTAGTTATGTATAATTATTTGATTATGGGGGGAAACATGCCGAAACATCTTTTGATTATTGCATTATAAGGTTTTATTTTGATTTTAGATTGGTTAATGGTTAGGTAGCTCACATGCATAAATCCAACTGGAAGCTTGATCTGAGAATCTCAGATTTGCTGTTGAAGATGAGATTTGAGACTATAGTTATTAGGATTTTGATTTCTATAAATTGACAGGGAAAGTGGATACATTAATATGTTCTGATATTCTTGGAAATGTTTGTGCTCTTGATTGATATGGCTATTTCCTCATAATTTGCATCCCATGTTCTTATTTGCAAAACAAAACAAAACAAGAACCCAGAATAGCAAAATCAGAACTGGCTCATTTCACATCAGTGTTTGTATCTAATTTGTCTCTCCTTTATTCTTCCTTCCTTCTTTCCTCCTTTTTTTGGGGGGGGGGGGACAATTTCTATTTTTTTTTTTTAAAGCGGTTCCTATAATGGGCTAAATTGTTGGAGTAAACATAGTCTCAACTACATTACACCCATTCAGCCAATGATAACTAGGTACATTATGGCCAAATTCCAAATGAGGCACTACACTTGTGCAGCTCCTGGTTAGAGATGAAACAAATATTTGCAGTTATTCATCCCCAGGTTAAAAAATGGGTTTCCCTCATAATTGGGAAAACTTATCAGGAAGAATGATAGGCTAGTTAGAATTTTTAACAGTTTCCCTTTTGGTATTTGGACACCCTGAAATGTTGTTCAGGAATTATTTGACACAGAAAAACATGAGGGTTTTTTGGTGTGGAATTTTCCCCATTTTTTTGTGCAAAAAGACATTTTCTAAGCAATTTTGCTGGGTAGCAAACCTTTTCTCTGCACAGAAAACACTTTTTTTTTTTTTTTTGCATACACACTCACACTCCAAACCAATGTGTTTTTCTCCATAGAATAATTCATTTGCAATGCTTTGGGACTGAAGAGGAATATTCCCCAGAGAAGAGAAAACAATGGTAATTATTTATTCTCATATTAAAATCCATATTCCTGGTTACATGAGGAAGTATCCAATGGCTGGTATCATTTAACTGTACTAGGTTGGCATACCTCTGCTAGTGTAAGTAGTGATAGCTGAAGGGAAAAGGTGCCAGGAACAGGAAGGAGAAAGGAAGGAAGCAACTATTGGGGAAAAACACTATTTGAACCTAGTAAAATTTGTCTTCAATCCCTTGCTATGGCTGTATAAACTGAAACAACTGGCCTAATGTTCCAACAGGATACTGTCCAATTGCATTATAACTGTCCAATAGCTCCTTATGCAAAAATGTTTCTACAGCACATCCAGGGACACAACAGATTGGCTTGCAGGATGACAGATTCAACATCACCCACATGAATCAAGAGAGGCATGAATTTGTCTACAGATTGTGCTGGAAAAATTTCAGTTGGATGTTGATAATGCCTGTCATCCCGCCATTCACCTTCCCTAGAGATATAAGTGTTCATTTGTTTTCTTCTTGTAGAAAACATCAAGTAAATCTAACTATTTTCTTCCAGTTAACAGAAGGACTTTGAAAAACATAGTTTTCAAAACCCATTCACAATTTTGTACACATTTTGCATGTGGTTGTTTTACACAGAAAACAGCTGTTTCTGTGCAGAAAACAGAACTATGCAGAAGTATTGTTTGTAGGCAGAAAAGATTGAATTTTTGTGTGTAAACCAACTACCAGTGAATTTTGCACAGAAAAAGTCTCTAATTACAGAATTTTGTGCAAAGAAAAAAGATTATTCTTGTTGTATGCAAGACATTTCCTACTTAGGGTTGACCCTATGGCAAATCTATAATGGGATTTTCTGAGAAGTGTGTGACTTTTCTAAGGGCTTGAGCAGATGGGCAAGAAAAAGCAACTCAATCCTCCTCTTTCTAAAAGCAGGTCAAAACCCTGCTGTCCATATGGCCTGTTCTCAAGGCGGGCTGAATACCCACGGACAAACCGCACAGGGCTGCATCAAGCTATGCCACTGGATAATTTCTTTTGCTGTCTCCCCACCATGCATGTGTATTGTCACACAAACACACCATCTGTGACCTCCAAGTCTCTCCCACATCCACCCAGATACCATCCATTTGTATTGCTGTCCCTTTGGTTGGCCACACAGTCTCATATGTGATGCTCCGCCTGCCAGTACAGGGCATTGGTGCACTCATGTATGAGTGATACATTGGCAAAGTACAATCATGGAGTCCTCCCATACATGCCCTCTTGAGCCCCCTTCACCCCCTTGCTCCCCTATTGGACTGTCTGGTTTGTGTATGTTGTAATTACATCAATTTGTTGCACTTTTTTTTACTTTGCTTTAACCTTGCATTAGCACTGAGCTGTTTATATGAAAGTGTGAAGATGATCATTTTCTGAACTAAGCTGGAGTGTTCCAGCTTCTTTTTGCTCCTTTTTTTTTTTTTTTTTTTTAAAGCCCTGGAGCATGGCTTTGAGTTGGTTTCCACCTACTTTGGAAAAGTGCGTCATATAAACACCCTGCCTTCAAAGTGGCTGGAAGAAGCTTTATTTTGCCTGTCTGTTGTACCCTTTAGTATATTTTTTCCATCTTTAGTCTTCTCTCCCTGACAACATTCTTGCCTAAAGTCCTCCACAGCAATTCTGGTGAAGCTCAGTCAGTGGTAAATAACATTTCAGCAAAAGTAAACCCCATTGATTCCCTCAGTCTATTCTATTTGGAGGCAACAATGGTATTTAACACAATATTCTGTAAGAGGCTCCCTATTTACAACAAAATATTTACTTTGCTTTAAATGTGAAAAATCATGTCTGTTCACAGCATCTAATTATTACTTGTGTCTTCCGTTTTCACACACACTGGGAGACACATAGAAAAGTTTCCTGTTTCTGTCTCTTAATAACCACCAGAGGCATGTAAATCTGAAGAATCTCTAGTTCTTTCTTGTGTGCATTAGAGAAAAAATAATAATCCCAGATAAATGTGTAGAGATCTTTGTTGTTTCTTTTGGCAACATAGCTGTGATTGTGAAAAATAATAACAGAGAAGCTCTTTTTGATATCATCAAGAAATATAGGGCTGATTCAGAGGTTAAGGGGAATACCATTTTCCTGCAGAAATTATTTTCTTTACTTTCCAAAATCTGACATGAGACTATCAAATCTGTGGAACTCCTTGCCTCAAGAGGCTTTTGTGCTTCTCCCTAGCATGACCTTCCATTGGCTCAGGAAGATTGGGCTATGCAGACGGGTGGCTCTGGGCCACCCCTGCTAGCCATGGATCAGGGCCATGGCCACTGCACACCGCAGCCCCGATCCTCCCTTTTGCCACCCCTAAAAGAGTAGCAAAAGGCCACTCTAAGAGCTGGTGCTGCAGCTCTTCCATGCCCTTTCAGCACAGTGTGTCTACATACTGCATCAGGAGGGGCGTCCTGATGCCACGTACCATGCGTATGGGTGTGCGGTGTTAGGACGGCATCAGGCTGGGGTTGGGGCAGCTGGCGTGCAGCTGCCCCACCCTAACTTCACCCCCAGGCTGGCCCTTTAGGCCAGTCTGCAACACCCTTTATTTGGAGAAATATTTGGTTGTTAGGTTTTTAGTGCTTTTTGTCTTCTTGAAAACTGCTATAAATATTTTTAGATTCCTCAGATTTGATGCCTTTTTAAATAAATCTGCTCTTCTTGTCTTATTAATAGTTTTGCATACTTTAATGTTTGCTTTGTTTTAGCATCATGCTGTGGGCTAACTTGAATTGAGATGATGATGATGATGATGATAATGATGATGATGCAAGAGAAGGACAATAAACAATTAAATTGGTCAATAAATGTGAAATGAGAGACATGAATGGAAGTAAAAAATAAAAGCCCAAATTTGAAATGTATTGGATTTAAAACAAAACAAAACATTGAACCCAGTGTTTCTAAATGTAAAATCCTAATTTATATATCTATTTTGATGTGTCAGATAAAAATCACAAGACCATTTCATATTCATTTTGTGAATACATGAACCTCATTGGTACTCCCAATGGAGTAGACTGATTGAATCAGTGCTAATTACACAAATGCTGACTCACAATTGAACTATTGATTCAATGGATCTACACTAGTTAGGATTAATATCGGGTTTAAGCCAATGTCTGACTTATGTCAGTACCGATGACGTGGACAAGCTCCTTGGAAGAGTGAGGAAGATGATTTGTCCTCTCGACCCAAGTCCATCTTGGCTGGTCGCCCGGGGGGGGAGGGGGAGACACATTGAAAGTTTTCCTTCGGGATACAATCAATGCATCCTTTAGGGAGGGTTTTGTACCATCTTGTTTGAAGGAGGCGGCGGTTAGGCCACTCCTGAAAAAACCTTCCCTGGACCCCCTGGATAGAAACAACTATAGACCAGTGTCCTTGCTCCCTTTTTTGAGCAAGGTGATTGAGAGGGCAGTTGCTTCCCAACTCCAAGCAGTCTTGGATGAAACCGATTATCTTGATCCATTTCAAACCGGCTTCAGGACAGGATATGGAGTTGAAACGGCCATGGTCGCTCTGACTGATGACCTCCGCGTGGGCATTGACAGGGGTAGTGTGGCTCTGTTGGTGCTCTTGGATCTCTCAGTGGCCTTCGATACAATAGATCATGCCATCCTCTTGGATTGCCTGAGAGAGTTAAAAATTGGAGGCACTGCTCTGCAGTGGTTCCGTTCCTTCCTCTCAGGCAGATCCCAGAGGGTGAGGCTCAGGGACAGTTGGTCTTCCAAAATAGAGCTTAATTGTGGCATCCCTCAGGGCGCCATCCTATCCCCGATGCTATTTAATATCTATATGAAGCCGCTGGGTGAGATCATCCGGAGGCATGGAGCGCGGTGTCATCAGTATGCTGACGACACCCAGATATATTTCTCCATGACAAGATCATAGGTTCAGACTTCAGATGGCGTCTCTCCTCTCAATGGCTGTCTTAGAGCGGTAATGGATTGGATGAAGAAAAACAGATTGAAGTTAAATCCAGACAAAACGGAGGTACTGACAGTAACAGGCCTGAAACCAGATTTGGGAATACAGTCTCCAGTCCTGGATGGAGTCACACTCTCCTCCAAGGACTGTGTTCGCAGTCTGGGGATACTCTTAGATCCGTCGCTTCACATGACTTGTCAGGTGAATGCGGCGGTCAGGAGTGCCTGTTATCAGCTTCGGCTGATACGCCAGCTGTGCCCTTATCTGGATATGAGGGATCTGAAAACTGTAGTACATGCTCTGGTAACCTCAGGTCTGGATTACTGCAATGCACTCTACACGGGGCTACCCTTGTGCCTAACCCAGAAACTGCAACTGGTGCAAAACATGGCAGCCAGGCTAATTACCGGAACATCAAGGAGGGAGCACATAACACCAGTCCTTAAATCCCTCCACTGGCTGCCAATTAGTTTCCGGGCACAGTACAAGGTGTTGGTTTTAACCTTTAAAACCCTACAGGGCTTGGGTCCATGTTATCTCAGGGACCGCCTCTTCCCGTACGATCCCCCCCCCGCGCACTTCGGTCCTCTGGGAGGAATCTGTTGACGCCTATGAAGACTAGGCTGGCACAGACCTCCCAGAGGGCCTTCTCTGCGACTATGACTATGAAATGGCCTGCCAGATGAGATCCGTCTTATTACTACCCTTGCTGCTTTTAAGAAAGCAGTAAAGATGGATCTCTTCCAGCAGGCTTTCCCGGAATAATCCCCCGGCTCTAGCGGAGGTTACCTTACGCCCCTTAACCTCCCATACTACATGGACATGCCCAAGTGGTTTAATTTGTTTTCATTTGTTTTTGTTTTGTTTTTGTTATGTTTTTAAGAATCGTTTTAATTCTGCTATTATAGTTTAATTTAGTTTTAAGGGGTGGGAGGATTAGGGTGTGGGATATAGGAATTTTACATTGTCTCTTGTTTTTAAATTATGCTGTACGCCGCCCCAATTGCTAAGCAGAGGGGCGGCTTAGAAATAAAACATTATTATTATTATTATTATTATTATTATTATTATTATTATTTTATTATTATGTATAATATGGCATGTTCAAATACTGGTTGCATCCATTGATGGGCATCTGCTGGTGGAACAGTGGAATCTAGCAGAGCTAGGAGACAGCTATCTCAGCTCCCAATCTTAGTTTACTATGTGCCACCAAACCTAGCTCTCAAAGGATGGTAACCCCTTTAGAGCCAATTTTTGGGCAGTTAGAGGGCCTCAGAAGGAAGGGAAAGATAAAAAATTCATGAATGTTCCAGCAGCAGGATGTTGGGTTTAGCTCTCTATATGGGCCACTATAGAGAACAAGTGTGGCATAGTGGTTTGAGTGTTGGAATGGGACTCTGGGAGAGCAGAATTCAAATGTCCCCTGAGCCATGGAAACCCACTAGGTTGGGCAACTCACACTTTCTTGGCCCCCAAGGAAGGCAATGACAAACCTTCCCCAAAAAAATCTTGCGAAGAAAATCCTATGATAGGCTTACCTTTAGGTTGTCATAAATTGGAAATTACTTGAAAGCACACATCAAAAACAAATGGACCCCTTGAATTGAAACAGGTTGGCACAATGGTTTACGTGTTGGATTAGGACTCTGAGAGACCAGCATTCAAACCTCTGGTCAGCCATGGAAACTCACTGGGAGATAGTGGGCAACTCACACTCTCTAAGCCCCAGAGGGGAGCAATGACAAACCTTCACTGAAGAAATCTTGCCAAGAAAACCCTATGATAGATTTGCCTTTGGGTCACTATAAACCAGAAATGACTTGAAGGCACACAACCACAACAAATGGATCACCTTGAACTGAAATAGTGAGAGCACCTCATGGTGCCCTTTCTATATCCTAATGTTGAGCCAGATTATAGCAAAGAGGGGATGAATGTCAACATGGGATCTCACTTTCCCCTTGTCTGGAAGAACGTATGGAATTTGGACCATAAAAGCCATTAGTGTCCATTCAGTGTTACAATTCTACCCCCACAAAAGAGTTACAACTTTGCAAGTACTGAAGAGGTTGATTTTCATTGTGGAAATCTATATATAGTTTGAAACAGAAATGACGATAAATGACCATCCTTATGGTCTAATCGTCAGGTTGAAAAATCAAGAGACTTTAGTCCTCCAAATCCCTGTTAGCATGGGGAGTTTTTATGTTCTTTATGTCTTTGTTGGTGGATGAGTGGGTTCTTAAGCACTCATTCATCATTTGCTATATAAAAGAAAAAGCTATTACCTGAAACTCATTTTTACAGTTGCAGGCAAACTGAAATAATCATTTTCAAGGACCTAAAGCTGTTTCTTGAAGAATGCCATCACATTCTCTTTATTTTACTTACCACTTAAGCTAGTATATAAGATACCTTCAAGAACTGAATGTGGTAAAGCGATGGCTTTAGAATTCAGTTACCTGGCCTACTGCAAAGAAACTTTTCTAACTTGAGAACTGGTCAACAGCAGCAACTTGCTTCTCTCTAGGAGAAAATCCACACAATTGGCTGTGAAGGTTTTGCAGATCTTGAAGAACATTTGAGGGAGGCTTAGCATGAAATCAAATTTCAGCCTCTTGCAATATAGGTGTGTGTGTGTGTGTGTGCATATGTGTCTCTCTGTGTGTTGTCTGTCTGCTTCTTTGTTTTCATATCCCACTTTCCCCCCTCCCCAAAATTGGGACTCATACTGTCACAACTAAGGTCAGGCTCCTTAGAAATGTGCACTGGGACAACCGGGGTAATACCAGTTTCAGAATTTCCCCAGACATTGCATAATGATCCATTCATTACCTGTGCCTAGGTACAGCTCCATCCAGACACTGTTTCGCTGGAGGGGTGAACCCAGATGACATTCCCCACCTTGGAGGGAGGACTTCCATAGAGCATTGCCTATCTGACATTGCCCACCTTGGAGTTGGGAACTTCCATACAGAAAATACTATAGTTGGGCACTTAGGCTGCATCCGCAGTGCAAAAAGAATGCAGTTTGTCACTGCTTTAACTGCCATGGCTCAATGCTATGGGATTCTGGGATTTATAGTTTTGTGAGATATTTAGTCTTCTTTATCAAGGAGTTTTTGTGCAACAACAAACCACAAATCTCAAAACCACATAACACTGAGCCATGGCAGTTAAAATGGTGTCAAATTGCATTATTTCTGCAGTGCATCTGTAGCCTTATTATGTGCAATACTTCCATGTGACCAATAAATAAACAAATAAATGTGCCTACCTGTCCACAGAATACTCTTTTCTACACAAAAGTGCAAATTGTATGCAAAATAAGCCCCAAACAGCAAAGATTCTCAACAAGTCCAGAATTCTCCGTGTCAGGATTTCCTGAAACTTGAGAACAACTTTCACAATTTTTCAGAATATTTTTTGGAATATGCTTTCCAATCCTCCTGCATATGGGAATAGACTGATTAATAAATAAACACCAGTATATTTCCACACGAACGAGGAATGGAAAGAATATGTCAAAAAAATTCAAAAAATAAATGTGACGGTTGTTCACTGTATTTCCCCCCCAACAAAACAGTCCTCAGCAGCTGCCTCTCAAACTAATGTTGCTGGATGAAATGTAGTTGTATTCTCATTTGTAGACATCTCCAAATTTTACAGTGCAGGTTTTGTCACCAAAAGGTTTCAGGATGTGAATCAAAATGTCTATTTCCATCATCATCATCATCATCATCATCATCACCATCACCATCACCACCACCACAATAATAATACAATAAAAGACATGTTTTTCAATGATAGATATATAAATTGCATATTGGATGGTGTTGTGGATCAACTGTGCATTTTACTAGTATTTCTTTGTATTAATTAATTAATTGATTGATTTTACATGGTGCCTTTTTCCTGGCACAGGATTCAAGGTGTCTTACAAAAGGTGAAAAGAAGGTAAGGTAAAAACTTAATAATAATAAAAAAAAAGTTAAGACAAAATGAGTTAACATATTAGAACAGCATTGTTTTGAAAACCTTTAAAATCATTTAAAAACATAACACAAAATAAAAATAATACAGAAGACGCACCTCATAAAAAAGAGTCCCTGCAACCAATTAATCATTAAATGGCTGTTTAAATAAGACAAGTCTTGGCCTCAGGTGAAAGGAGAGTATAGAAGAGATGTATCTGATGCTACCATGTAATGGATTTCAGGGGTTCCTTCTCCTACTCAAGCCCAGGAGATGGGGCCAGAGCCCACTACAGGGACCAACCTAGCCTTTTAGGAAGGGAAATCCACAGTATGGAAACAGCCACTGAGAAATCTTCCCAGACTCTTTCCTAAGTCCTCCCCAGACTATAAAACATGTATAATTTTTGTTTAGATTTTGTTGGAGATTCTTTGCCTCCCTGCAAATAAATAAATTAAAAATCTCACAAATACTGCCAAAACAAGAATGAGTGGACTTATGAGTACATGTAAAACTTCTGTGAAGCAGGAACAGTTTGATTTGTCCATCCCTAATCACAAAGTTAAAACATCAAAGAAGAGAAAACATATCAGCACAGTGCTAAACTGGAGATAAAGTCCGCTAACACAAACACAACCCTTTCCAGCAGTCTTTCTGCCAAAGGCAACATACACTGAAGCTAAAAACCCAAAGCAGGGAAATCGGCAAAGTCTTTACTTGGTGCTTAAAAGAAAATGAGATCTCAGCCAAGTTTTGTTTACATGTCAGGAGACTGACATCTGGCTGGCTTGGGAAAGTTACTTTTGAAAATGACAACCACCCAAATCCCTCTGGAGTCCAAGTAACTGATTTTCCAAGTTCTACAAACAGGACACCGTATTAAATTAGAAATGAAAAAACAAAAATACTTGAAAATATTCAAAAGATGGTTAAAATTGTTTTTCCTGATGACAAGGATTCGGGATTGATGAGAAACGTCTTGGGTGTTTCTACACTGTAGAAATAATGTTGTTTGTCACACTTTAAGTACTTTACCTCCATCCTTTGGAATTTTGGAATTTGCAGTTTTACAAGGTCTTTAGCCTTCACTGCCAAAGAGTACTGGTCCCTTACAAAACTACAAATCCTACAAATTCTGTAGGATGGGGCCATGACAGTTAAAGTGGTGTCAAACTGCATTATTTGTTCAGTGTAGATGCATCCCCAGTTTGGGACTTATTCTGCACAAAATTCACATATGTTTTGTGTGCACAAAACAGAATTTTCTGCACAGGAAACAACTTTATTTCTGAGCAGAAATATTATTTTCTCTTCAGATAATGCTTTTTCCTGTGTGGAAAATGCTGTGTTCTGTGGGGAAAAGTTGCTTGTGAATTTTGCGCAGAATAAGTCTCATACTGTGAATAGTCTTTGAAAACTGTGCACTTTGCAAATACTTTCTTATAGCAGGAAAAAGTCTTTGTTGTGTGAGAAATAATTTAGCAAAGAATTATATCATAGCCTTTGTTCTAATGTATAGAAGCTCCCTTTCTCACTACATATTGAAGGTGTTATATTCTAGTTTAACTGCTGTGACAACTCCTCTGTAAACCTCAAATCTCAAGATTCCATAGCATGTTGCCATGGAAGTTAAAGTGGAATCATTGTGCTATAACTGTGTAGTGTAAAAGTCCCCAAGTTCTCAAGGTCTTCACCAGAAATCTTTCTCTACATAGTTTCTGTAGTCTCTACTTTTGTCTGCAAGAGAACCTTTAGTGAAGATAGAAAAGAAACTTACATCAAGATTTTGTGCAGACTGTGGTCTTTGAGTCTTGAACACATCTTCTGGTTTCTCATCATCAGAAAACAAGAGCATCAGAGGCATATTCTGTTTTGTTTTTTGTTTTTCCACACACACACACACACACACATGTGCATGATTAAAATGGGTTATATTCAAGAAAGGTGCAAAATTATGTTCAGTTAGCGCAGAAAATGTGTAAAAAAATTATACACCTGAGTAAAGGTATGTAGAAAAATGTGTGTTAATTCCAAGAAGAAGGAAAATTGTCTTTGTTGCAACAGGGCAATGATTTGAAGTTGAATGGTGTGAGAATGCTAGTGGGATTCAGAGCCCTAAATCCAATTGTTAGTCCCAACTAAGAGATTGGCATCACTCAGGGCAATACTCAGTGGGAGAATG
The DNA here is from genome assembly GCA_026167975.1 of Phrynosoma blainvillii. Taxonomy (NCBI): domain Eukaryota; kingdom Metazoa; phylum Chordata; class Lepidosauria; order Squamata; family Phrynosomatidae; genus Phrynosoma; species Phrynosoma blainvillii. The sequence goes on along the minus strand of JANUYF010000001.1, from coordinate 16,704,688 downwards.
TAGGAGAGGTCCTTCTATGTTGTGGCACCCAAAGATGGAAATGCCTTCCCTTGGAAGCTGTGTTTGTGCCAACGTTGCTCTCATTTCAGCACTAAGTGATAAAAGGTTGTTCACTAAAGCTTTTGGGACCTAATTATTTTACAAAAATCCTTGCATGTATGTGGTTGTAAATAATTCTAAGCTATTTAAATGGTTTTAATCTGTCTTTTTAACATGTTAAATGGCTTATTATATATTTAGCCTTTTATAACTATTTTTATACTTTCACTGATTTAAATTTGTCAGACTGATTTTATTGTACTCTTCCCTGAGATCTCTGGATAAAATGCAGTATATGACTATAATATGGTAAATGAGACCCATTGAATCAATGGGCTTCATAGAATCATAGAGTTGGAAGAGAGACTAGGGCCATCCAATCTAACCCCCTGCCATGCAGGAACACTCCCAACAGATGGCCATCCAGTCTCTGTTTAAAAACCTCCAAAGAAGGAGACTCCAACACACTTTGAGGCATTGTATTCTACTGTCAAACCTCTCTTACTGTCAGGAAGTTCTTCCTAATGTTGAGGTGGAATCTCTTTTCCTGTAGTTTGAATCCATTTCTCTGGGTCCTATTCTCTGGAGCAGCAGAAAACAAGCTTGCTCCATCTGCAGTATGACATCATTTCAAATATTTAAACAGGACTATCATATCATCTCTTAAACTTCTTTTCTCCAGGCTAAACATACCCAGCTCCTGCATAAGGCATGGTTTCCAGGCCCTTCACCATTTTAGTTGCCCTCCTCTGGGCACATTCCAGCTTGTCAGCATCCTTTTTGAATTCTGATGCCCAAAACTGAATGCAATATTCCAGGTGGAGTCTGACCAAAGCAGAATAAAATGGCAGTATTACTTCCCTTGATCTAGACACTATACTCCTAATGATGTAGCCTAGAATCACACTGGCATTTTTAATTACTGCATCACATAAATGTTAACATCTATCCAGCAATTGATTAGATGGGTCTACTGACAGCCAGCATAGTCTAGTAGTTTGAGTGTTGAACTATGACTCTGGAGACCAGGGTTCAAATCCTGGCTGAGCCATGTAAATCCACTGGGTGAACTTGAGCAAGTCACACGCTCTCAGTCTCAAGAGGATGGCAATGGCACACCCCCTCTGAAGGAACTTGTCAAGAAAATCTCATGATAAGTTGGCCTTAGGGTTACCATAAGTTGGAAACGATTTGAAAGAACACAGTAGCAAGAACAACTGGAGTCGGGACTAGTAATCGGATTTAGGCCAGAGAAATACAGTGGAGACATGAAGCAGAAAATCATGTTAAAATTGCGGTTACCACAAGCTAAAAAAGGGGACTTAAGGTAATCCTGAGAATCTTCAGGGTTGAAAAAAGCACTGTTTGCAGGGCCACATATGGCCCACAAATGCATCTCTCCATCCTTGCCCAAACCATTTATGATTTCAGGTTTGGGATGTGTTCATTTCAAAGTCGATTGTTATTCAGTTTTTCTGACCCCTTAAGGGGCAAAACAGACAGGCAAAATAAGCAGATTTCAGGCCAGCTTCAAGGTGGGGCATTTAGATGACATACACTTTGAAGCTGGCCAGAAAGTGCCCTCTAGTCATCTTATGGGGAGAAAAGGTGCTTCAAAAAGAAGCTGCTGTTTTCCATTTCTTCCTGGAAAGTCCGCACCTTCGCATGTATGTATAAATTCACCAACACCAGTGCGGCTCTAAAGGGCTGCTCTTTCTAAACCCTAACCCTAATTGTGCATGTAAACACACCATGGCAGGAGTGCATTTAAAAGGAACAGAGTTGCCATACACAAGATGAGTACAACATACACAAAAGAGAGAGTCAAAGAGGGGGCATAGGGTGAAGGGGGGATGAAGGGAAGCATGACTGTACCTTGCTGGTATCTGCATGGGCACACCTCTGTTCTGATGCCTTGTACCCATGAAGTGCTGCACATGTGAATGTGTGCAAGTTCACTGGGATGGCCATACAATGGGATGGCAGTCACTGGCAGTTTATGCCTGCAAAGGTGCACAGGGATGGTGGTGCAGAAAGTAAAAAATAAAATAAAAAATGTACCCAGCACTGCAGCTTGAAGCCATGCTGTGTGGTCATGACATGCACACTCCAGCCACTTTGGGAACAAGCAATGCAGTTGCTGGGGTTTCAATGTGGCTTCAGAAAAGCCAGCTTCAAGCCACTTTTTCCTGCCCGTCTGTTTCGACCATAAAGTGACATCAGTTTCTGTCATCATTTTAACAGGGATTACAGAGCAATATTGATGTATTTGGACCTGGTGAGGGGAATGATGGATTTGGGGCGGGATCTGGCAGAAAAATTAATTTCTGGACCCTATGCAGTTGGCCACCTGTTGTAAGCAAATACCATTGATTCAATGGTTCTGTTCTAGTTTGGACCAAACAGAAAGATTCAGGCCATTCTATTTTGTACAAAAATATCCAGGTAAAAATCTGAACATGTTGAGACACTTTTTGTGATTAAGGGTCAGAGGGTTTGTAAATAAAAAGGTTTACATCCCAAGGGCCAAAATGTTTGGTTTAGAGAGGTCATTCCTTCATTCATCCTCTTGATACTGTTTATTGTCTTATTTGTTTAATTTACCAACAAAAGCCCTGAGCTGCTTGGCAACTCTGAGGATGTGGTTATGTTGAGCCCCACAATACCTTGTTAACATTTAGGGGGATGCAGACGAGTGGCCATGGGCCGCCCTGAGAAGTGGAGCATTGGGACTGAGGCTGCCCCATGCCTCGGCCCCAATTCACCCTTTTGGCAACTGGGAAAGGAGCGCCAAAATAGCTCTCCTTTCCCAAGCTGCAGAAAGGGTGCCGCAAGAGCCACCACATGGCTCTTTTGCACAGCGTGTAAAAATGCTGCGCCGGAAGGACGTCATCAGAGCACTCCCCTTGTGCAATGGCGGGTGCTCTGATAACGTCCTCAGGAAGGGGTTGGGGCATCTGGTGTCCGGCTGACCCTCCCCTTTCCTGGTTCCAAGATGGCACTTTGCGCTGTCTGCAGAGCCCCTTCTCTTTAGGCTCTGTTAACAGGGGTATAAATCTGTACTTATTTATTTCTCAGAAGTAGGAGTGAATAATTGCAAAGGTTTTCCCTTCTAGTGAGATTATGAGTATGTTTCCTCTTTATTTTGGTATGGTTTTTGAACTTTAAGATCTCCTTATGAAAAATTCACATGCACAGGGAAAAAACCACCTTGATTTTTGAACAGAAACTTTGAGAAACAATGTATTTTGTACAAAGCACCCTAGTCAAAATCTTGTTGGTGTCTTATGCATGTATAACTTCAGCAGGGCTGCATCTGCACTGCAGAAAAAAAAATATCCAATTTGATACCACTTTAACTGTCATGGCTCAATGCAATGGTATTCTTGGAATTGTCATTTGTTGTGGCACCAGAGCTTTCTGACAGAGAAGGCTAAATGTCTCAAAAAACTACAATTCCCAGAATTCCATAACATGGAACCATGGTAATTAAAGTGATGTCAACCTGGATTACTTCTGCAGTGCGGATGCTGCCCAGTTGGTCTTTTTTTCAGTCAGTAAGAATACCATGGTTCAATTATACTTTAGAAAAGCGAAGTTGTGATTTGGGAGCTATTGTGCATGCAAATATGCACAGAGGTGCATGCACATTTGATTGTGAAGTCAGTTGCATATTGTTCAGTTGTGCACTGCTGCCATTCAACAGAAGGTTTCCTTTGTACAATGAATACTTAAGTCCTTGTGAGATTTACACTATGCAATGTCAATGTAGGATCTCAGCCACTCTTCGCTGTGAAGAAAATTTTGTCCTCTTAAAACCAAACTGAGTTTTCTGCAAACATGTGTCCCCCCCCCCCGACACACAAATCACATGACAGTTGATCATTTTCTTAATGGCTTTCTCAGTGTATTGAGACACCTCTTCTGGTCCAGAAAAGATGCAAGTATTCTTAATGTGAGAATTCTTTACACGAGCATGGCGTAGTGGTTTGAGCATTGGACTATGACTCTAAAGACCAGAGTTTCATTCCCACTTGGTCAAGCAAACCCCACTAGGTGACCATGGGAGAGTCACACACTCTCAGCCCCAGAAAACCCAGCGTTAAGGTTGCCTTAGAGTTGCCATAATCAGAAACAACTTGGAGGCACACACAAGCAACAACAACTCTTTACGTACTCTACTTTACAGTACAGTTCCACATGGCATATCGGTGTTAGAAATTGCTGTTTTAGCACTGGATTCTAGGATTGTTTTTAGACTGCTTTTGAGAGTTATTTCTTAAAGGGCATTTTAATGTGCCTTAGAAATTGTTTTTATCTCAGTATTATTTTAATTGGGTTTTATTTGTTCATTGCCTCAGGAATTCTTGTGAGGAGGTGCAGAAATACTTTAAAGAAATAAATAAATACTTTAAATAAAGAAACAAATATCCATTAATGTTAATCCTTCCTTCCTTCCTTCTCCATTCCCTCTCTCGTTTCCTTTTCCAAACCATTTTCAGTCAGCTGGATCTTGCAATTCTGCCATCCCCTAGGCATGACATTTTCCGTCCTTGCACTACGAGAGAACGGTGGGTGAAGCGGTTAAAAAAAGAAGAAGCAATTATCACCTTTCCCACCTTTTCAGTTTTAGTTAAGTTATTTTGCTGAAGGATCCTTTTTATAAGACCAAGGTTTAGTGTCAGGATATTTGCAGTACTGCAGGACCTGACAGCTTAGCCTGGGAAGAGGTGGGAGAATGTCACTTGTAAAGGAATGTGTTATTTACAGACTAATTAAACTCTGCACCGTTGGGCAATCGACTCTTGTTTGGAATGACTTATATTCTACTAATCTCTGTTTTTTTAAAAAAAACATGCAAGCTAGTCATAGATTTCCATTTCTTGAAACCAAGGAGACACAGGTATGATACCTATAAAGTATTCTGGGCCAAATAAGGCTTTCAGCGAGATTTGGATTGATTGCAAATCTCATTTGCTTTAGGATAGTTATGTCACTATAGCTTCATTAGGAATTGTCCTGCTTAACTTTGGTCCAAAACACACTGCAGAAATAATCCAGTCTGAGACCGCTTTAACTGCCTTAGGGTGTTCTGGGAACTGTGGTTTTGTGAGACATTTAGCCTTCTCTTTCAGAGAGCAATGATGCCACAACACACTACAATTCTCAGGATTCCCTAGCACTGAGCCAGGGCAGTCAAAGTGGTCTCAAACTGGATTATTTCTTTGGACCTTTAACAGAACAGCATGCTTAGATATGATCTGGTATGCCGAAGGTGAAGAACAAGGTGTGCTGTTCCCTGAATTTCATGATCAGAAGTCAAACGTGTGGTTGTTGCCTCTCACTTCAATAGCAACAACATGGTGTCCACCACCAGATATGAATGCAAAAGATATTGGTGGTTGTGCTTGTGTGCTACAAATCTCCATTCATGTGATTACAGTGAGGTTGGGCTTCTGCTGAATTTCATCATTGTGTATCTGATTGTGCCTCCGCCAGTGTGGCCTGCTTATTCTCCCATTGTGCCTTTGTCTGACTTGCATCCTACATTTCTCCAAAAAAATGGGAGTTAAAGAAGCAAAACAGAAGCTTGAAGGTGCATGTGCTGTAGAAATAATGCAGTCTGACACCACTTTAACTGCCATGGCTCCATCCTACAGAATGCTGGGATTTGTAGATTGGTGAGGCACCAGCACTTTTTGTAAGAGAAGGCTAAAGTCCTTGTAAAACTACAAATCCCAGGATTCCATAAGATGGACCTAGAGCACTTAAAGTGATGTCAGACTAGAATATTTCTACAGCATAGATGCACTCTGAAACAGGCACATATAGCAACAAATTAAGAAGTTATAATGTTAAAACACAAGCAAATTCTAATGTTAGCACCTTGTTGAATTAAATAGTAATTTAAAAACCCACCTAGAGGACCAGTGCATTAACTTCGCCTTTTTCAACAGCCAATTGTCCAAAGCCTGAATGACTTATTAAAAAAATCTGTCCTTGACAGTTAAAGGAGAATAGAGAAGATGTTGTCCAGCTTCCACTGGAAGGGAGGTCCACAGCCTGAGAGCAGCCACTGAAAAGCTCCTAGAATGCAATTTTGGCAGGTATGAGGTTGCCAGCAGCACTAGATACTAGCGATATATTTACTGTTAAGAAGGAGAACTGTTGGTTGGACAGCTCCATCCTATGGAATCCAGAGAGTTTTTTAGTTTTACAAGGTCTTTGGCTTTCTTAGCCAAAGAATGCTGGTGTCTCGCAAAACTACAGACCCCAGGATTCTGTAGGATGGAGCCATGACAGTTAAAGTGATGTTAAATTGCATCATTTCTACAGTATAGATGCACTCTACAAAAGCGTATACTACCACATTCTTTCTCATAGGTGATTTCAAAGATGCTACAAGATCCCTTCACATACTGATCCTGACTAACACAGCTATGTCTTTGCACTCAGTTCGTGTTTGCACAAGCAGATTTTGATAAGTGCGGCCATTTCATACAGCACTCAAACCTATTCTTATTTGTTGCTGTATTTTACTCTGTTGTTCCTCACCTCAATCCATAGGAAGAGGTGGGTAGTAGTAGTAGTAGTAGTAGTAGTAGCAATAATGGCACTATGCTCACAAGGGAGAGCTAACAACTGAGGAGTGTGGATGAGACAGTGCAGCTGGTAACTGACAGTGATTTCATTTCTGCATGTCTAGGAGATAACTATGATTTAATTGTGCTTTAATTGACACCATTAGACAATTGCTGGGATTTTAAGGTTGACATGTCACATGCATCTCTATCACTTATGTTTGCATTTAGATAAAGGTATATGAAATATGCCACAAAGCTTGTCAGTCTCAGTGCTAATTGGATAGCCTTGTGGGTCAGTTTCTCATTGCTTTCAGCTCTAAAGAGGATCTTTGGATTTAGTGTTTAGCAGTGGAATCTACAGCCCATAAAGGACAGTACTTTGCATGAATAGCCCCAACAAAATTAATCAGATCTATTCTTTTCAAGCTGGACACATCAATATCTTTGTAATTATGGGCCAAATAAAGTGAACAAATGTTCTCTATCATTTCATTTTATTATCATGTAGTGGGCTGGCAGTGCCCTGCCTCCTCAACTTCTGGTACAACTTAGCAGTTCATTTTGAAACTGGTGCATGAGCCCATTGACAATATTTTCCATTTGTATCCTTGTTTCTTCTTATACTTTAGGAATGCATAAGTGTACCTTTTCATATTTAAAGGGAAAGAAGCAGTATAATTGGAATGTGGATGCAACTGTTTAAGCCTCTTCTCAGTTACCAGGCATAAGATTTGGAGATACACTTTCTGGAATCCCTGCAGGTGGTTTTAAAGTTGCACTCCCCTGAAGAAGGCCATTAAATATTTCTATGTCAAAATGTGTTAGGTATTTGTAAGAATAAAATCATCTTTTCCCACACTTTGTACATGTTTGCATGGGCCATTTACACTGTCTCCACCCCACCTACTAGTCCTCACATCACATTGGAGTGATGGGGACAAACTGCAAAAATCCCGTGCAGAAATAGGATTTAAAAACCAGAAAAAACCCACAAAAGCGGGTAGTTTTTCACACACAACAGAATTAATGTGACATTAACCCAAACAGAAAGTAGACAAAACCCACCCCTTTTTACTTTTGGGATTTTCTGAAAGTAAAAAGGAATGGGCTTTGTCTAGTTTCAGTTAGAATTAATGTCGTGTTAATACTCATTAACGCTAATGTCTGAAAAACAGCCTGCTTGTGTGAGTTTTTTCTACTTTCTGTTTGGGTTAACCCCGAACGTCGTCTAAAAAATGACTCACTTTTGCGGGGTTTTTCCCCAGTTTAAATCCATTTTCTGCATGGGATCTGTCCCATGTGATAAACTCCATTGTCCAGACAACACAAGGCCAAAGCCCCAATTTGGTTATAGACTGTCTTCACATGGGAAGGCCACTTCTGTTCCAAATCTGGTTAAATTGAATTTGAAAAACCTTACCATTTTGCTCTGGATCTTCCAGGCCCTTCAGAGTGATGCCAGGTTACTGTTTACATGGAGTTCGGCTGTGCTACCCAGTGCCACTACTGGTGTGAGTCACTTCCTCTCAGATCACAATGAGGTGCCCAGACATGTGATCAATGTTGGGTGCCTTATTGTCAACCTCAGATGGAGCAACCTGTGCCAGTGGTGTGGCACTCTGGAATGTGGAGGTAGTGGGGGAAATTGGGGGCAGCTTCAAAGCAAGAACACTCTGGGAGCATCACAAAATATTCTGGTCAATATAGACCCACCCAATGTCTCTTCTCTTATTGTTGTGTGCCTTCAAGCCCTTTCTGATTTATGGCAACCCATGGGGTTTTCTTGGTAAGATTTATTTAGAGGAGTTTTGCCACTGCCTTCACCTGAGGCTGAGAGCATGTGACTTGGTTAACGTCACCCAGTGTATTTCATGGCCAAGCTGGGAATCGAACTCTGGTCTCCAGAGTCATAGTCCAATGGCCAAACCACTATGCAATGAATCAAAAGGATTTACCATGGTGGCTCAACAATTGGCTGTTTAGGATTCAGGTCTGATTCAGGTTAGTTTGCTCATGTGGAACAAAGTTGTGCTGTGAAATTCATCATCACACATGGCATGGCAGCTACCCACTTGGATAGCTGTAAAAGGGAATTGGGTGCATGCATGGCTTCTAGGACCATTACTGGCTATTACTCAACATTCTCAGTATAACATTGCCAGTATCAGAGGCAATATGCCTCTGTGTAACATCTATGAAGGAGGCTGAGAGGCTGCTATTGCACTCATGCCATGATTGTGAGATTCATCTAAGCAAAGTGAGTGGCCATTGTCCTGGACAAGATGGGATGCTTCAACATGGCTCTTTCCATGTTCACAGCATTGAGACACCTGTATGATATAGGGTAGGGTCGATTTTGCTCGCCCTGTCAAGATGTCATCATTTAGTTAATAGGATTGGACAGCCAAGGAAAGACTACATAACCACTAATGATGGGGGAAAGATTCAAAAATATTTTTTTTAAAAAAACATAATCGAAAGATATGCTTTTACAAGTATCAGGCAACCTTGCCAAGGGGAATTTTAGATTGAGGAGAATCTTTGTAGTTTGGGACATATATACACAAAATTTGCACATGATTTTTTTAAACAGAAAACAGCATTTTCTGAGTAAAATACATGTTCTAGTATAGACTGTGCTGTTTTCTGCACACACACACACAAAACATGAGTGAATTTTGCACAGAATAAATTCCCCAAAATATTAATTTTCTTCTTCTTCAGGAAATAGCATTTTATGAGCAGAAAAAGCTGTTTCCCACACAGAAAACTGGAATTCAATGTGCAAATAGCTGCGAATAGTTTTCAGAAACCATGTAGTTTTTAAAGACTTATCACATAGAAAATACTAAAAAACAAAACAAAAACCACTATTGTTTTCCTTGATAACAAAATTGAGGAAGAATTATATCTCTAATAAACACAGACTGGAAGCATATTCTTATGCAATGTTCACTTTCATTTATTCTTCATTTACTCTTAAATAATGAAGGTAAGGGGAATGAAAACTGTTGTGGATTTGCTCAGCTGGAAATGATATCAGGAGGCATTTACTAAACTCGGCACTTGCTGGGCCAAAAATATATATATATATATAGATAGATCATACCTATATCCACACCACATACCCACTAACACTCATGCTTACTTTACAGAAAAGAACCAATGCCTCGAGTGGCACCATTTAATAGATGAAAAACCTTGACCAAGTTAATGTCTATATTACTTATATTCTCACTATGTACCTGAGATTCTGGAGTGCATCAAGTTTGCCTGGAATGCAAGCACTTATGCCACCGTTGTTTCTATTTTGAACAGCACAATGGGAAACTGCACTCCTGATTTTTGCAGAATTGATATAACTGTGTTGAAGTCAAAATCAACAGTGGATCTTTGGTTTAGGCACAGCAGTCACCTTACAGAGATAGATGAAGTATCAGGTTGAGATATACAATATAAAGAAAAATGTCTCCCCCACCCCACCCCAACTCATTCCCTTCCAAGAAGAAGAGAAAGGGGGAGAAGAAAGACAAGAGGAGGAGAAAGCCTAAAGGTGAACACAAGTTGCAGCAGCTAATGAAACCTACAGAAACTGCAGATGTTTAGCTTCCCTTGGTTGAAATAAGCTATTGTTAAATCATCAGATCTTTGGGATTGTCTACACTAGGGGAAAATGCCAAACTGACCCTGAAGCTGGGGCTGGCAGTCCTCACAACTTTCAGGGAGATACCACATTTTTGGCTCTTTATCCAACTTTGCTCTAAACTAAGCAAAGTCAAGGGAAAGTCCAGTATTTCCCTTGGCATGAGCTCAGGATTTTTTAGCATCTGGACTTCTGGATCAGGTCTGATTTGACCCAATCCATTCTCCACATGCCAAGATCTGCACCATCCTGCTTCCCCACACTGAGCAGTACAAGGAAAGGAAATGGCCATGGCCCTCACTGACTGTCTGATAGGCACAACTATGTTTTCAACAACTATAGAAATAGGAAATTCAGCAGTTTGGTGCAAGAGCTACTTACTAAGATGCAGACAGTAGTGAGGTAGACTGAGCTTTTAATTCTGGAATAATACAACATCTCAAAATGATGATTTTAGGTTCATTTCTGTTTAAAGTGAGGATGTTTGCATTCATCTGAATGGCACTCAAGGAAGATATTATCAAAAATGTGAAGATGATCTCTTTTCCATATTTATATTCTCTGGAAGCAAGCTGGAGATATGCAGTATGTAAAAATGAAAGTTCAATTATTCTGATCACACTGTGACCACCTATAAATGTTTATTTTCCATGTTGTTGTGTGTCACAGCCAGCCATGAGGAGGACTCAGAGGACGAGGAGGAGGATGGGTCTCCTCCAGAGAAGGGAGAGATACAGGCTCCACCTGGCTCTCATTCTGATCTGCTTGAGCCAAGCCCGGTTCTCCCAGCCCCAGAGCAGCCAGGTCCTAGTGCTCCTTCCTTGGAGGCTCAGCTGCCTAGTGGGGAGAATCAGGAAGATACAGCAGAGCCAGTACCTTCCTTTAGGCAGAGGAGAGCTCAGAGTGCTGGCAGTCGCAGGTCCAGGAGACTGGCTGAAAAGCAGCTGCTTAACAAGCCTCAGCTGGCACTGAGGTAGGATTTGACTATTTAAGGAGTGGCAAGAGGCTTCCTCAGTGCCAAGACTTATTGTAGTTTCCTTGGGAGACTACGGTCAGTGTGGCTCCTGGTTTCCTGCTGTGTGCCTCTCACTCTTGCCTTGTGGTACTCTGTTGCCTTGACCCTGGACCGGACTGGACTTTTGCTGATTACTGCCTGCCCTGACCTTAGACTGATTGACGCTGATTTCTGGACTCTGTTTTGCTGGTGTTTTGACTATGGAAGGTTTGTGGCTGGCTTTGCTATTTGCAGCTCACCCTTTCCATCCCTAGCAGCTGTGGGAACTGAGGCTGGCTGTAGTCCAGGACATTGTGGTTGTTGTATGTCTTTAAGTCAGTTCTGACTTATGGTGACCCAAAGGTGAACTTATCACAGGGTTGTCTTGACAATATTTGTTCAGATGAGGCCTTTACTTTCCTCTGAGGCAGAGAGAGTGTGACTTGCCCAAGGTCACCCAGTGGATTTCCATGGCTGAGTGTAGATTTGAATCCTGGTCTTCAGAGTCATAGTCCAAATCTGAAACCACTGCATCATGTTGGCTCTTTAATTTTGCATGACTCTAAGAAAGAAAGAAAGAAAGAAAGAAAGAAAGATTCTTCAGAGAATGCTGGCATGGAAGTGAGTGGGATATACACACACACACACACACACACACACACTGTGTGCTCCTCGGTTGAGAGAAGGTGAAATGTCAGGAATAAATTCTTCTAGAACACAGTCGCCTAGCCCAAAAAACTCCACAAAAAAATCATGGATGCCAGTGGTGAAAGCCTTCAGTTTCACAGATATTGGCATGTTTGTTATAACACCCCCTAGCTATAGATGCGTTTTGCCAAGAACGTTCTTGGTTCATTTGGAACTGTAGGTTCTCCAGGCCTAAATCTTGTTTTTGACAACTTAAGTAGACCCTTGAGTCAACAGGATTTCATTATGCTTTGGATTACCATTCAGTAATGATTCAATGGGTTTAATCTAGCTGGGGCTAACCAATAAGAAACATGCTTCAGTATAATAAACAGTTCCTCCATTCAGGCATTTGGCATTCTTATGGAGGGGTTGAACACTTGGAAAAGCTGCCCTTAGGGATTACAGTTCCCAGAATCCCCAGCCAATATGGCCAGTGGCCTTACTGACTGGAGGATTCTGAAAGCTGTGACTCCAAAGGGCAACTTTTTCATGTCCCAATGGGACATGAAAAATATTCAGGAGGGAATCTTCTTGGTGACTTACACTGGCATGACCAGGGATTATGCTAATGGCAGTACGTTTTGGACATTGTGAAGGAAGGTATGGATTATCACCTTGCACAGCATTATTTCCTTTGCTATCCAGTGAGCAGTGGCAAACACAGTCATTGGTTGGCCATTGATGCATCAGGAGAGTTTACTGGTAGCAGACCTAGACTCCCACATAAGTATACTGTCAGAAGGTAATGTTCTATGAGGCTTAAATAAGACCTTGGGCAGGGTGAGCTGAGTCTACTTCCTCACTGTCCTATTTTCCCATGTTATAATGTACAGACTAGCTCCACTCCAGGAACACAAACTTTCCACAGATTCAGAAAACCTTTATACCCATGATGGTGAACCTATGGCACACGTGCCACAGATCACACGTGAAACCATTTTCCCAGGCATGTGAAAGGCAGGAAGAAGGAGGAAGAGATGCACGCCTGTTCCTCCTCCTTCCTGTCCATTCCAGGCCTTCAGCTGCCTCTCTGGAGGCTGCTGGAGGCCAGGAACAGTGCAGGGGGAGGAGGAGAAAAAGGCACAACCCCCCTCTCTGGAGGCAGCTGAAGGCCAAGGATGTTGCGGGAGGAGGAGGAGGAACAGGTGCTCCTCTGTTCCTCTTACTCACCACTCTCCCCCCTCTGGGCCTTCAGATGTTTCTGGAGAGACAGCTGAAGACCTGGGGTTGCAGGGAGGAAGAAGTTCTGCCTTCAGAAGGTGGAAGTGGCACCCCTGGAGGTCAGAAGTCCCACCCCCAGTACCAGGTAACCCCCAGTGCTGGAAGGCCTTTTAGTTTGGGCACTTGGCCCCTAAAAGGTTTGCCATCACTGCTTTATACAGTAAACAGAGTAGATCATAGTACATAATGAAATACATAGTATAGGACTGATCTTTTTTCCAGTTACACGGTATACTTAGAGTCCAAACAAACCACCCATTACAAAATCCTTCACCCCAATTGCCAACAACTTAAAATATTCTGTTTCCATAGGCCTAACCCCTCATTTCCACACACATACACCCATACCAAGCTATAGCTTTCCCAGAAGAATGGTAATTTGATAAATAAAATAAATAAAAATTACAGCTCATACTTCCTCCCCACACATCTGCTCATTATTCCAGGCCACTACTGAGACACAGTCTTGTTTTTCCCCAGCATCACCAATAGAACAGCATAACTCATCATCCTGCATTGTCAAACATATTCTCAGCCACAACAACTAAGCATGGCAGGACCATATCTGGACCATGATCTTAACACATGTTTAAGGAAAAGTCTAAGGAAGGCTTACATACAAAATTTACTTGAATATAAGCATATATAACTGCCTTCAAGCTGGCCTCAGTTTACACTGCCAGAGTAACTCCAGTGCTAACCAATATATGTCAACAGATATGGAAAAGAAAACGATGGCCAACAGATTGGAAGTTATCAATATACATCCCTTGCACAAAAAGGGAGACACAAGAGACTGCAGCAATTATAGAACCATGGTACTGATATCCCACGTAAGCAAAATCATGCTCAAAATTCTGCAACATAGGGCCTCGGCAGGCGGCTTATTGAGCCGTCTTGGAGGCCCGGAAGAGGAGGAGCAGCCACACGCGCGGCGCTCCTTCCTCTTCCTGAGGTTGCCCTCAGTGCTGCCGGCCCTCCGCATGGCCGGCACACCGAGGGCAACCTCCCACCGCAGCGTCCGGACACGCTGCGGCGGAAAAGACAGGGAAAGTGCGCCCTATGCGTTTAGGGCGCACTTTCCCTGTCTTGTGGAAGGAGCGCTATTTTTGTGCTCCTTCCAGGGACGCCGCAGGAGCACCGGGGTGCGGAGGCTGCGGTCCCGCGGCGCTCCGTCCGGCGGCGTCTCTGGTGCCTCCATCTGCTTCCCCCCATAGACTCCAATCATACATGGAGAGAGAAATCCCAGATGTCCAAGTGGGCTTCAGGAAGGGAAGAGGCATGAGGGACCACATTGCAAACATATGATGGCTAATGGAGTGCACCAGGGAATTCCAAAAGAAAATTAGCATGCACTTTATAGACTATAGCAAAGCCTTTGACTGCATAGACCATGAAAGGCTACGGAATGCCCTTAAAGACATGGGAGTGCCAACACATCTGATAGCTCTAATGAAGAATCTGTACTCAGGACAAGAGGCTACTGTCAGAACAGAACACAAGGAAACAGAGGGTTCTCAACTGACAAAAGAGTTAGACAAGGTTGCATCCTATCACCCTACCTATTCAACTGACATGCAGAACATATTGTAAGGAAAGCAGGCTTGGACATGGAAGAGGGAGGAGTGAAAACAGGAGGAAGGAATATCAACAATCTAAGATATGCAGATGATACCACAGTACTAGCAGAAAAACTCACAGACCTGGAACACATACTAAGGAAGATCAAAGAAGAAAGTGCAAAGGCAGGTCTACTGTTGAACACGAAGAAAACAAATAATAATGACCACAGAGAACTTGCATACATTCAAACTTGACAACAAGGAAATAGAAACAGTAAAAGAGTTCTCATATCTGGGATCAAACATTGATCGGAATGGAGACTGCAGCCAGGAAATCAGGAGAAGATTAAGAATGGGAAAGGCAGCTATGAAAGAACTAGAAAAGTTCCTAAAATGCAAAGACATACAACTCAGCACAAAAGTCAGAATCATACAAGCCATCATATTCCCTATTACCATGCATGGATGTGAGAGCTGGATAGTCAAGAAAGAAGATAGGAGGAAAATCAACACATTTGAGATGTGGTGCTGGAGAAGAGTGCTGAGGATCCCGTGGACAGCCAAGAGGACAAACAAATGGGTCCTAGAGCAGATCAAGCCAGAGATATCCCTAGAAGCCATGGGGGGATGCAGATGGGTGGCCGTGGGCCACCCTGTGAAGTGGAGGGTTGGGGCTGAGGCTGCCCCATGCCTCAGCCCCAATCCTCCCTTCTGCTGGCCCAGAAAGGAGTGCTAAAATACCGGTCCTTTCAGAGGCAGAAAAAGGGGCACATCAAGAGCCACCGCACAGCTCTTCTGCGTCTCGTCTGGCGCAGCACATCAAGATTCTGCGCCTGAAGAATGTCTTGATGGTGCAGTTCATGCGTAATGGTGTGCGCCGTCATGACGTCCTTGGGGAGGAATTGGGGCGCCCAGCGTGTGGCTGCCCCTCCACTCCCCTTCCCTGCCTCCAAGACGGCGCAAAGCACCATCTGTAGAGGCCCCAAGGTGACAAGACATAGACTGTAGTACTTTGGACACATCATGAGAAGGCATGAATCATTAGAAAAGACAATAATGTTAGGAAAGGTGGATGGAAGTAGAAAGATAGGAAAGCCACATGCTAGATGGATGGACTTTATTAAAGAGAATATGAGTTTGTAGGGGCTGGGCACAGCAATAGAGTTCAAGGGGGTGGGCCTGAAGATATCTCATCCATAGGGTCACCATGGGTCAAGATTGATGCAAAGGCAGTTAACAACAACAACAAATGAATAAGACATCTCAGACACCTTATTCTCAATAACCTTGTTCAGTTCTTGCAGACTCATGCTTCCTTGATTGAGTGTATCCATCTGGATAGCAGTATTCCTCTTTTCATACATCCTCATCCTTCTACTTTATGAAGCATTAACATCTTTTTTAGCAAGTCATGCCTTTTCATGATAGCCCCAGCTTAATCATTTTGCCTTCTAGGGTGGGTTCAGGCTCTAGGACCCACCTATTTGTCTTTTTAGCTGCCAAAATAGCCTTTAGGAGTTATATTCAACCCATGGTCACATTTTGTCCACCCCTGCATTAGAGAGAAAAAAGCTTCAGAAATATGTACCGCCAGCCCTTCATACCCACAGATTCTTTATCTATGGATTCAATTATGCACAGCTTGAAAACATTTTAATTTTTTTAAAAAGAGTTAACCTATCTTCTCTCCTATTCTCTGCGAGAGTTTGTAGTTTTGTTGTTTTGTTGGTTGTTCTGTCATTGTGACTTATTTTAACTATGTTTTAACTTGTTTATTGTTTAATTTTCAAGGGGTGGGTGGGTCTTGGGATTTATACTGTATTTATAATATTTTAATGTTGCAAGCCACCCCGGTTGCATTCACAGAGGGGTGGGATAAAAATGATGAAGATGAAGATGATGATGATATGAATTCCAAAAAAAGCAAACCCTGATTTTTGTCACTTTATACTACATAATTGTATTTAATGGGATTTGAACATCCATGGATTTTTATATCCATGAGACAGCCTGGAACTTAACCCCAACAAATACCAAGAGTCCATTGTATGTTATTAGGCTACACACACACACTAAGAATATCTATCTGTCTGTCTGTCTGTCTATCTATCTATCTATCTATTCATTCATCCCCCTTTACTTCCCCATAAGGAAATTCCAATACATACAGTCCCCATAAGAAAAATCATACACACAGAGGCACAAGCCTATGTCACAGATCATTTAAAAAGAGGAAAAATAAGATTACTGGTCACCTATGTTGCTGGTGCTATTCAGTAATGCTGAAGTTTTTGAGAAATGAAATCATCCCAGCTGATGACTCTTTGGAAACCACTAACACCACCTTGAATGTATGGGAAAGGAGACCTTTGAGATTTGGCTGAATATTCCCCATCCCTGCCACTGCACCAAATGTTGAAATGGTGATCCAGCAGTCCCCCCCCCCTTTAAAAAATCCTTTGTCTTCCACACCCCATTTTGTCAGCTAACTCAAATGGTTCTGGAGATATAAGCTGTGTTTTTTTTAAGTCACAATTTTGTATTGTGCTTGCAAGCAATCCCACAATGCCAAGGCTACAGTCCCTCTTTAATATCCAGCTGAGTTCCCCCACTGTGCTTTGTCAGTCAGTAGCAACATCCAAGCCTTCTTGTAAAAGTAATTCACACTTTCCCTGCAACACTGTTGCTTTAATTACCACTGACCTCTACTGTTGCTCAGACAGGCCTAGCAGGGCCAAGAAAGGGTCAGCGCCATATTCACAGCAGAAAGGAGCCATGGTGCCTTTTTCTTCACCCTCCTTACTTTATTATTAGCAAACCCATCTTTGATTGAAAACTTCCCAACATCTGAGATCCAGCCTTATCGCTGTGCTCTCTTGGGGCTTTCATTATCAAAAGAGACCCACAGATGTCAATCAGGGAAAAGGGAAGGGTGTGTGTCGGAGCGAGGAGGGGGGAAGAGGAATGAAGATCAGAAATAATACCAACAGCTTCTAATCAAGGGCTTCAAGTGAAGCAAAGACATGCATCTCTTTTAACATGCAAAGATCAGGTTTAAAATAGAGACTCACCAAACTGCAGAGAGACAAAAGTGAGCCTGTACCTTTTTAAGCTTTAAAGGAAGGATGGTTAGCTTTCCATAGACAATATCTACTTTATGCCCCCTCCCCACACCAAACATAGACAATTGTGGCATCTTGTTAGGACTGTTCAAAGCACATCCACATCATATGGCAAGATAAAATTCAAACTTAAGACGTTATCACACGGGGGGAATCTGTAGGTTATCCCACACAAATCCCCCCAAAACCCCACACTTGCACCTGACAATTTCACACGACATCTCACAGAAACTGGACAGAAAGTGGTATTATCCGAGATCTTTTTAATTTCGGGAGTTTAGAGGAAATGCATTTGCGAAATTACAGTAATTGCGCATTTACTTTAATCTGAAAAGCAAATATGCACAGACAATTCTCTTTTAAAACCTGGAGGAGGGCCAATAAGAGGAGGAGGAGGGGCCTCCAGGGAGGGAGTGTCCCAGGCTCCTCCTGAGTGCCATGTAGGGAAGAGAAGGGAAGGGAAGGGAAGGCAGCCCAGGAGAGGGAAGTTTGGGATGGAGGAGAAGTTTGGTATTTGGGATGGAGAGAAAAGGAGGGGAAAGAAAGCTTCCCTCGCAGCAGCTGTGGGTGGATGTGGGTGCAAGTGTGGGGTGTGCTTCTGGAGCAACTTGGAGATCCATCTCACCATGACGTTCTGCCCTGCAGATCCTACAAAGGGGAAAGGCTTGGGGGGGGGGCATGGGAGCTACCTCCAGTTTCCCCCTCTCATGGGCATCATCCAAGGCTCTGGCTCTCCCCAGGGAACACCCAGGCCGCCCTCCCTCCCTCCCTCCCTCCCTTCTCCTTCCATCCTTCCCTTTCCTCCTCCTCCTCCTTCCCTGCCAGCTCTGCTCTGTGATCCTGCCCTCCTTGCCCATCTCCCCAGCAGCTGACAGCCTTCAATGCCAGTAAAGGCGAGAGAGAAAAGGGAGGGTGAGCCATCCCAATCCCTCCCTTGCCTCGGCTTGCCTTGCCTTGCCTTTCCAGCCTCCTCCTCCTCTTCCTCCTCCTCCTCCTCTGTTCTCTTGAGAGGTCCTAACCCCAATGGAAGGGGGTAAGGACCTGTGCAGGAGGACATGACCCCAAATGGAGGACAGTATGACATTTTCTCCTGGGAAATGCAGGACCCACCCTGGAAAATGAGGAGTCTGGTCACAAAACACACCCATTTCCAGTACATGTACGGGTTCTTTTCACTTATGTATGAAAGTTAAAAACATCTTTTTTTCGCTTTTAACTTAATTCCGTTATTATTGTAATTACGTGTGAAAAGCTTTTGTGCAATTACGCTCTGTTTTCGCTTTCTTTTCGGGATGCTTCATTTCGACTTTATTATCTCTTTAACAACGAAACTGGCCCACGTGTGATAACATCCATACTAGCCAAAGGCTTGTCTACACTGGTCAAAAATGCTGTACTCACCACAAAAGCAGTGCTGGCAGTCCTGATGATATACAGCTACTTCTTGTGATGATCTTTTCTTTTTAGTCTTTAAATCAACTTTGTTCTGAACTAAGAGAAGTCAGGGTAAATCCTGGTGTTTCCCAGAGTGACCTCAGGTTCTTTTGGAATATGAGCACCTGGGCTGGGTCTGATTCAGCTTGATCCAATTGTTCATACATCAAGGGCCTTATCACATTACCCTTCAAATTGAAATTAGCCTCCCAGGATGCAGCCAGGACACAACATGGAGGTGGGAATTATGACATTGTAATTTGCTGCTGAATCTCTGGGTGACTGCAGCCTGGGTCTCAGTTACACTCAGCTGGGCACCATTTAAAATTTCGGAGCTTGCTGACTTCGAAAAAGCATCGGCTGAGCTGCAGTCGCCCAGTAATTTGACAGCAAATTACAGTGCGATAATTGCTGCCTCCATGCCATGTCCCGGCTGCATCCCGGGAAGCTAATTTCGATTTAAAAGGTAATGCAGTAAGCTCCCAAGAATCATGTCATCCCCCTTTCCTATGCTGAGTAGTGCCGGGAAAGGGGATGGCTTGTTTTTGGAGCTGCCATCACCACTTCCTCATGGTCAGGAGTTCCATGTAAAGCCTGCCTGGTGCACCATCACTTTTGCTGAGAACAGAAATGGGCACCCCTTGTTGATCCAGATAGCCATTTCTGATCTCAGCAGAAGTGGCACTGCACTGGGCAGACTTTACAAGGAGCCCTGGTGGCACAATGGTTAAATGCTGGTACTGCAGCCACAACATTGTGAGTTCGATCCCAGAGTTCCAAGGTTGACTCAGCCTTCCATTGTTTTGCAGGTCAGTAAAATGAGTACCCAGCTTGTTGGCAGCAATTGGCTTGTAAACCACTTAGAGAGTGCTGAGTTCACTGATAAGTGATATAGAAATGTAAATGATATTGCTACATGGAGCTCCTGTCTGAGAAGGAAAAGTGGTGGCAGCTCCTAAAACAGGGGATGAGCCAGCAGGGCTGATGCAGTATTGATCCAGCTGGCCCACATGCACAATGGATCCAGCCCAGTTCATGTGGTCACCATCATGGTTTGTCTGGGTCATAATGCTCTGGACTTGCCTGATAGTGTGGTGGACTCAACCCAGGTTTCCAGCAATGTGTAGGGTATAGCAAATTTGTCAGATCAGATGGCGCTAATGTCCCTTGTGTTGATCATGTGGTTTCCAAACCCTGTTTTGTTCAGCTACTCATGGCCAGAACACACATTACAATCTCCCCATGAGGAGGAGGAGAGGTGGGATGTTGATAGATTTCTATACTTCCTTTTACAACATTTTTATGGAGTTGGTTGTTATTATTTCCACCAAGTTAACTTTGACATATGGAGACCCTATGAATAAGGGACTTCCAACATCCCTGGTTGCTAACTGCCCTGCTCAAGTCTTGCAAACTCAGGGCTGTGGCTTCCTTAATTGAATCAATCCACCTCTAATGAGCTCTTCCTCTTTTTCTACCACTTTCTTTTTTGCCAAACATTATCATCTTTTCCAATAAGTCACTTGATATCATGAGGTGTCCAAAGTATAACAGCCTCAGTTTAGTCCTTCTGGCTTTTTGGGAGGATTCAGGCTTGCTTTGCAATAAGACCCATTCGTTCATTTTTTTAGCAGACCATGGTATCCTTAGAATTCTCCTCCAGCACCACATCTCTAATGCTTTGATTCTTTTCCTGTCAGTTTTCTTCAATGTCCAGCGTTCACATCCATAAACAGAAATCAGAAATATCATGGCAATGGAGTTGATACAAGTAGTCAGGGGCTTAAATACAAATGTTAGCCTCACTAAAGTCCAATTGAATTGAATTGTTAGTTCTATTGAGATCCATTGACTCAATGGAACTTACATAACTCTTGATCTACAATACCTGATTAATTCAATGAGTTTACTCTCGTTGAAACTAACAATTGGATTTAAGTCAAACTTGCCTTCTGCTGCATGAGAGTGTCTAGGCCAGGGGTAGGCAACCTTTCCCCATTAAGGGCCAAGGGACTTCAGCTCCCAGAAGCCTCAGCCATGTTGGCCAATAGTCCCATGTTGGCCAATAGCTCCTGGGATTCTGGGAGCTGAAGTCCCTCGGCCATTAAAGGGGAAAGGTTGCCTACCCCTGGACTAGGCCATGGCTGTCTACTCTGCCTGGCCGTGGGTCTCCTTGGCATCAAAACAGTTCCCTTACTGATGAAACCTAGAATGTTTTTAGCTAGAAGAAGCAAATATCAAGCTTGGGACCTGACATTGACTTCACATAGTAGTAAAGCTTGGAAGATAAGAAGGCCTCTCTTCACCTTTTGCTTTGATTGTAAACCTTCTCAGTAGACCTGCAAGCCTCTGTATACCTTCCTATGAGTAAGCTACATTGAATGTAGGCCTTGTCTGCAATGGCCTGGATACTCTTGGGGCAGCATGGAGTATCCTGGCTGCACAGCTGCCCCGACCTGCCCTCATTACCTAGCCCTTATTCCTGCACCATGGCAGCTGTCTACACAGGTATCCTGCTGAGCCATCTGGCATGTCCACCACCATTGTGGGTTACTTGATGTCAGTAGTGTGTTGAGATACACCAGAAAGAAAATGGATAATGCCAGGGATGATGATGATGATGAGTCAGAATTTCTGTAAGTATTCAGACTTTCTCTGGGAGAAAGGAGACACATGGTGAGATGCGATGACAATTGGTGGGACATGATGGAAATACTAGTCAAGTCTGCCATTTCCCTCTGTAGCTTCACCTGTCAGCCTTATCATGGCTGTTTTATCACAGCCAGGTATGCTGAAGCTGCTATTTGACTCTAATTTGCCTCTTGTGACTGGGTGCTAAGCTGAGATGGATTGCTTAAAGCTACAACTCTCAGGAAAACTTTGGAAAAATAACTTTTCTGGTTTATAAGTCACAGAGTCTCCCAGCCAGTGTACCTGGAGAAATTAGGGCTCTGTCACCCCTCAAAAGTCCATCTAGAGCTCTTATCATGCTGCTGGAAGGGATACTGGGATTTGCAATCCCTAATAGTAATTTATCCAAGATCCTGTCATAGGGACCCTTTTTTTGTGCTCATGGCTGGGGCTGAACTCCCATTTTTATTCTCCATCTCCACCCAGGAGAAAACATTGAGATGCATCACAAGAGAATAGTCTTCCTTTTTAAAACAGAAAAAAAATGGGACAAAAGAAATAAGGAGCTCATTTTGAGTTTGGTTCTTCTGCCTCCAGCTAGTTTTATCGGGGATTCTTCTTATATACAAAGCTGACTGAAGGGAGGGGTGGGAATGAATAACAAAGTGAGTTGATAACAATCCCATCATGTACAATCACATAATGGACGGTATCCCAATTTTTAAAAGGCACAAAGTATCCTCATTAATATGATGAGTGCAGCAGTCAAATCAGTGCTGTGATTTTATCAGGGGCTTCTGACTGTACATGAATTAGAATATAAAATGCATACAGAATTTTTAATGGGGAGGCTTTAACATTCTCTAAATGCATTTCTTACTGTCATTTGGATCACATTAAAGTGAAATTCCACATTAAAGAGGAGAGGGAATATGGCAGGCCTTAAATTATAGTCTTCCTTTGTCTTTTAACTGGTGTGGTCTAGCATGGAGATTTCCACCTGGGAGCCTATAACACAGATTCAACTCCCTCCTCTTCTTTCACCCCCCAGGTAGTTGCTGAGAGCACTACCAAATTTTAGCCAAGGCCACCTAACCATCTGGGACAGCTGTCGCAATGCAGAATTAATGCAGTTTTACCCAGCTTTAACTGTCATGGGTCTATTCTATGGAATCCTTGAATTTGTAGTTTGTTGTGGCACCAGAGCTCTCTGACAGAGGTGGCTAAATATCTCACCAAAGTACAAATCCCAGAATTCCATAGCTTTAAGCCATGGCAATTAAAGTTCTCATGCCCTATGAGGGGTGGCTTTGGAGAGCTGGGTATTTTTAGCCTGGGGAAGAGAAGGTTAAGAGGTGATATGATAGCCCTGTTTAAATATCTGAAGGGGTCTCATTTTGAGGATGGAGCAAGCTTGTTTTCTGGTGCTCCAGAGAACAGGACCTGGAACAATGGATGCAAATTACAGGAAAAGAGATTCTAGTTCAACATTGGGAGGGACTTTCTGAGCTGTTTGACAGTGGAACACTCTCCCTTGTAGGTTGATGGAGTCTCCTTCTTTGGAGGTCTTTAAATAGAGGCTGGATGGCCATCTTTTGGGGTACATTGATTGTGAGTTCCTGCATGGCAGGGGTTGGACTGATTCTATGAAATGGCATTAATTCTGCAGTGCAGATGCAGTCTGGCTCTCTTTTTCACTATAGCACTTTAACAACAATTCAGCTGCCGTTACTGAATCCTACAGAATCCTGGAATTAGTAGTTTGGGGAGGAACTAGAGCTCTCTAGCAGAGATGGCTAAATAAATACCTTAGAAAAGTACAAATCTCAGGAATGTATGAATTCCAAGATTCTGCAGGATGGAGGAATGAGAGTTAAAGCTTTGTCCTGTAGTGTAACCCTATGAATCCCAGCCTCGCCCTGGAAACTCCCAGGATGACCTTGAGCAGGTCACACTCACACATCTTAAGATTTTAATCTTAAGTGGCAAACCCCCTCTGAAGATTTATTTATTTATTGGATTTGCCTTTCTCCCAACATATGAGCCCCCCAAAAAATCCATGATAGTTTCGCCTTAGGATCGAGATAAGTCGGAAAAGACTTGAAGGCACACAACAACAACAACAACAACAACAACAAATGAATGTGAGACCCCAAGTCATGTTGTTATCAACAGCCCTGCCTCAGGTCATGCAAACCCAGGGCTGTGGCTTCCTTGATTAAATCTATCCACCTGTAATTCATTCTTTCCATTTCCCCACTACCTTTTACCTTACTGAGGATTATTGTCCTTTCTAATTTGTCTTTCTCATGATATTGCCAAAGTATGATAACGTCAGTCCAATAGCTTTATTTTCTGGGGAGTATTCAGGCTTAATTTGCTCTAAAAACTCCTTCATTTATTCCTTTCTGGAAGTCTACAGTATCCATAGAACCCTCGTCCTGCACCACATTTCAGATGAGGAGACTCTCTGTTTTGAGGTCAATTCATAAGGGGCATTTCAAAAGCATTTTCTGAAGCACATTAGCTGGACTTTCTCCTCAAATTTTATTCCATCCATACCTGCCCCGTGTATTTCCCTGCTCCCCAACAGCAACTATGAACAATGAACAAGTAACAAGCCAAACAACAAATAATGCAGCTCTTTCGGGCAATGAGAGTGAGGGCCATTGCAGACTGCTAGAAATAGTGCAAATTGAGTCCACTTTAACTGCCCTGGCTCAGTGCTAGGGAATCATGGGAATTGTATTTTTTTTCTGAAACACTGAGCCTTCTCTGTCAAAGAGCTCTGGTGCCACAATAAACTACAGTTCCCATGATTCCCTAGTACTGAGTCAGGGCAGTTAAAGTGGACTCAGTTTGCACTAATTCTGGCAGTCTGCAAAGGCCCTGAGTTACATTAAAAAGTAATTGTCACAGCTCTGGGAACTTCTCATTCTTGAGTGGAGCTTCAAGGACTTAGCAGTCTTGATACCTGAGCCAAGTTCTCAAGTATACAAAGGCAACTAAAGGCTTCAGGATCTGCAGGGTGGTAAATCCAGTCCGGATTTTATGTCTCTTTACGACTGTGCAAAAATAGTTTGCATGGCTGTATATGAGAAGAAACCCTTAGTCATTACCACTGTATACAAGTGCTCTAAAAAACAGGGCAGGTGTGGGTTGAAGTTGGTGGGTTGAAGTGAGTTGGTGTGTTGTTTGTAAAGAGTCAATTGCTATATATTAGACAATGAATGTTGGAGAGAGTTACAGGAGAGTTTGTATATAACTTGTACATACTGCAACAAGTGATAAAAGCCTGCAAGGACTTTTGGAAGAATTCGACTGTGTCTGTGCATCATTTAAAGTTGTCAGTTCAATATTGCCAAATACTACGAAGTGAGTTTGTGCTGCCGCACTCTGCTGTGTTAATAGCTACTGTTGAGGTCAAGCACCTCAGACAGTGCTGATAGTTGGCTTCTCTAGTGGGCCTAGTTTTGGTTTTTGTCGCTGCATGCCTGCAATACATAGAAGAGAGCCAACATTTTAGTCCAGATTTTCTCCGGTACTATTCCTCAAATAGATTCAGTATTTTGAATCACAAATTGAAAATTTGGCCAGAATCCTAGAGCAGATTCACCATCTCTTTGACACTGGAACCAGATATCATAGTAGTAATATATACAAACTTCTGCCCAATTCTCAGGAAAACAGGAGGAAACAGTCCAAGGAGAACCACCCACGCACACTAGCTCTTATCCTCTTCCTTCTCTATTGCTTTGGTTTTCCTTCAGATCGTATGATTCTATGATTCTTTATCTGTTTCCCCTTGCTCCTGATAGGACCTTTAATAGTTGACTGCCATTTCTGACTCAACATTCTGACATGTGGGGTAGTGGTTCTTGAAATGGGATCAGCACTTTCCAGATCTCAGCTGATATGTTTTTCTAAATGTGCATAGTCTTTCTCTTTCTTTCCTTCCTCCCCCCGCATGATCATTACAGAACATAAATATTTTCCAAAAAAATATTAAAATGACCTTTCCCAAGGAAAGAGAGCCTGTTCTACTGACATGTACTGAAAGGTCAGAGGGAACTTTTAATGGCGATAGATGGAGTTTGCCCTATTTATATTCAAACCCAATACGAACTTTGTACAATCTTTTGGATAAAGCTTGCAATGTTCTAATCTCTGCAAATCCACTCTGCACCGGTCGCTGCTCTTATTAATCAGTCTTTCCAAGCGGCAACACTCTTCTTGATGCCGTTCCTCACACTGCATTTTTATTCTTTTTCAATGCTTCTTTGGCCTTTTTTTATGTTTTTGCTTCATCCTATGTTCAATTATACACACCCTGGTATAGAGAAAGGGTAGCAACCATGCCAGGACTTATGCACAAGATGTTACAATCTTCCTTAGTATAAAGATTGTAGATTATAAATTAATCTACAGTCTTTAGTATATTTTACTTCTGGGGACATAATTTGGAAGATGTTCATTCAACAATTCCCCCCTCTTTCTGCTTTTGCGTATAATACGTCCATTCTTCTGTCCTCTTTTCCTATTTGTTCTGAACATTTTCTTCTCCATGCCATTGTCAATATAGCTCTACATAAAAACTCCAAGCTTATTTGAACTTCATTGGATCCTATTAGAGAATTAGATTGCACAATTGTTGTGACTGGAAGAATACTAAGATTTTTTTCTTCCTTTGCCCTTCCCACAAATCGTTGTTGCTTTTCATCTCTGGTTTGTGTGCTACATATTTAGCTGGCTTTCTATCAGCACATCTTGCAGAAAAAAAGGCATACTATTTTATGTATTCTGTTTCACCCCAAATCCACTAGCAGTCTGGAAGGCACACTCTGCAGATGACAAGGCAAAAGCATCTGACCCGCTGGAACACATACAGGGCTGATTATGTTTGATTTGTCTATCACTGCAGCATTGTTTCTCTTGTAGGTGTGTAACTGCATCCCATGGGTCAGTAAGGACAGAAAACTGCTGAGGACCAAACCTCCACCAAGTTTTACTAACAAGAACTCCTTGGATTTGTTCCTCCTGCTCACTACTCCCGATGCATTTTTATCCTTCTCTTTTCTGACCCAAATAAGAGTGCTTTCAGTACCATCTATCTATCTTATTCATTTATATCCCACCTTTTCCCCAATAATGGGGAAGATAACATTTTACAAAAATACAGGTTAAAACTATATAGGGTTGTTCATAAACATATAAATATAAGTTATTTAAAATGTGATTAAACAATTT
Source organism: Phrynosoma blainvillii (assembly GCA_026167975.1). Lineage (NCBI taxonomy): Eukaryota > Metazoa > Chordata > Lepidosauria > Squamata > Phrynosomatidae > Phrynosoma > Phrynosoma blainvillii. The sequence goes on along the minus strand of JANUYF010000001.1, from coordinate 16,677,521 downwards.
ATAAAGTTAAAAGATAGCCAGCGTGCCATAGTGGTTTGAGTGTTGGACTATGGCCAGGGTTCAATTCCTAGTTCAGCCATGAAATCTTCTAGGTGACTTTGGCCAAGTCACATTCTCTCAGCCTCTGAACAAATCTTGCCATGAAAACCCCTGATAGATTCACCTTAGGATCACCATAAATCATAAATAATTTGAAGGCATACAACAGGGATAGGCAACCTTTCCCCTTTAAGGGCTGAGGGACTTCAGCTCCCAGAATCCCAGGAGCTATTGGCCAACATGGGACTATTAGCCAACATGGCTGAGGCTTCTGGGAGCTGAAGTCCCTTAAAGGGGAAAGGTTGCCTACCCCTGGCATACAACAATAGCAAAGTTAAAATATTAAAAGACGATATGCAAACCTTAAAGACTACACCACACAACATTAAGACTCCATCTCAGTCATTTTTTAAAACCCTGATGGCACAGAAATTATTTGACTTGCTGACAGAGGGACAGCATGAATGGGCCATCCTGGTCTCCCTGGGGAAGGAGTTCCAAAGTCTGGGGGCAGCTATTAAGAAGGCCCTCTCCTTTACTCCTATCAAACAAACCTGGGAAGGTGGTGGGATAGAAAGAGGTCCCTCTCCAGAGGATCATGTAGCTCTAAGGGGCTCATAAAAGGAGACACAAGTTGCATGGGGCTTTATAGGTCTAAACTAGCACTTTGAATGTGCCTGGAAAGTGAATGGTAGTTAGTAGAGCTGTTGCAACAAGGGAGCTGTGTGCTCCCTGTAGAGATCCCCAGTTAACAATCTGATTGCAGCTGTTTGGGCCAACTGAAATTTCTGAGCACCTTTCAAAGTCCCATATATAATCCATTTCAGCAATCCAAACTGGATGTAACCAAGAGATGTAGCATCATGATCAGATCATCCTTCTCCAGGAATGGGTGCAATTGATGCACAAGCTTTACTTGTGCAAATTCACTCCTGGTCACTGCTGAAATCTGGGCCTCCAGGCTCAGAGCTGAATCAAGAAGTACCCAAAAACTATGAACAATAAGTAGTAGGCATCACTTCCATTTTATTCATTGGATGACCATTGTATCCATAGACGTCTTTCCCAACACCACAGTCAAAAGAGTTGATTCTCTTTCCATTGGCTTTCTTCACTACCAGCTTTCACAACTATGTATAGAGTCATAGAATCATAGAGTTGGAAGAGACCCCAAGGGCCATCCAGTCCAACTCCCTGCCATGCAGGAATACAGAATCAAAACACCCTGAATGGATGGCCATCCATCTCTGTTTAAAAATCTTCAAAGAAGGGGACTCCACTACACTCTGAGGGAGTGTGTTCCACTGTTGAACAGCCCTCACTGTCAGGAAGTCTTCTTAATGTTGAAGTGGAATCTCTTTTCCAGTAGCTTGCATTCACTGTTCTGTGTCCTATTCTCTGGGGCAGCAGAAAACAAGCTTGCTCTATCTTCAATAAGACACCCCTTTAAATACAGAGCTATCATATAATCTCTTAACTGTCTCTTCTCCTGGCTAAACATACCCAGATCCCTAAGTTTCTCCTCATAAGATATGGTTTTCAGACTCTTCACCATTTTTGTCACCCTCCTCTGGACATGATCCAGCCTTTCGACATCTTTTTTTTTTTAATTGTGATGCTCAGAAATGTCCACAGTATTCCAGGTGAGGCCTGACCAAAGCAAAATAGAGTGGCACTATTGCTTCCCTTGATCTAGACACTATACATCTATTCATGCAGCCTAGAATCACATTGGCCTTTTTAACTGCTGCATCACATTGTTGACTCATCTTCAACTTGTGGTCTACTGGGCCTCTTAGATCCCTTTCACATGTACTGTTGTCAAGCCAGGTCCCCCCCCCCCCCATTCTATATCCCCATAAAAATTGGACATATGATGGCATGGACAAACCTAACTTTATTATTCAGTTATATTCTAAATACCCCTTCCTAAACTGCAGAGCCCAGAGTCCCAAAGGACAGAACCATGGTAATTAAAGTGAAATCATAGTGCTATAGTTCTATAGTGTTAAAAGGTCCAGGATATCTGAAGGACTGTTGCTTGGGAAACTACTGACTGCAATTCTGACACCCTCCTGTAAGCGATCTGCATTGTGACAGGCAGAAGTGGAGTTCTTGGGCTTCTATACACAAGTGAAAAACTCCAAACTCACCTTGAAGCTGGTGCTGTCTATTTCCAAGACTCACAGTGACTTCTGGGGAAATACTATGGGTTTTCATTGTTTGCTCGGTTTTGCTTCGGAGTAAGCAAAGTTGGGGAAAACCCAAGAGTTTTCCCAAAACTCTATGGCAGGGGTAGGCAACCTTTCCCCTTTAAGGGCCGAGGGACTTCAGCTCCCAGAATCCCAGAAGCTATTGGCCAACATGGGACTATTGGCCAACATGGCTGAGGCTTCTGGGAGCTGGTCCCTTGGCCCTTAAAGGGGAAAGGTTGCCTACCCCTGCTCTATGGTGAGGAAACATTTTTTGGCATATGGGCAGCTGGATCAGGCCCAATTCAGCCAAGAGCTGCACCATCCCCCTTCCTTGCACTGACCAGTTCAGGCAAAGGGGATGGCCTCTCCCCAGAGCCACCACCGCCACTTCTTCACTGGTAGGAGCTCTATGGAAAGGCTACCTGATGTGCCACCACTTCTAGAACAGGGTGCCCATGTGATCAGTGAGGAGGGGGTACAAAGATCCCCCTCCTAAATCACATGACTAAATGGCTATGACTCTCCAAGAGCCACCCAGCCATGCAATCTAGAAATGGGGGCTGGATCATTCTCTGTGACATGTCCAGGAGGCATTCAGCCATGCAATCGGGGGGTTTGTCTACCCTCTTCTCTCACTGATCTCATAGGCAGGGAGCCCCGTTCTACCCTCAGTAGCCTTTCCTTGGAGTTCCTGCCAGCAAGGATGTGGCCACGGCAGCTCCACAGGGGACAAGGAAGTGGAGCCAATGTAGTTTTGGCTTGGCAGGCCCATGTGTACCATGCTGCATCATTTCATCAGGTTTGTCCCAGAGCATGTGGCCATGATCATGGCTGATTTGAGTCCAGATTAGAGCATAACACTCTGGATTGGTCCTGGACTTTCAGCCAGTACAAACAAGGCCCTTGTTGCAATTCTTATATTGTGGTGTGGTGGAGATCACTGCATGGGAGTGGAGTGGGAACATCAGTCAGCTGTTTCCTTAGCAACAAGGGAATGGAGTCCCATTGATAAGTGGCAAGTGGGGATTGGAGGATGGTGATGTTCCCTACATGTCTCCTAAACTAGGGAATATGTAGAAACCTTCAATACCAAACACTTATGAATGGGTAACTCTGGGTTTACTCATTTTTAACAGCCTAACAGAATTCTAGCCAATAGTAATAATACTTTTATTGATTTGTCCTGTTGTTTGTTTTGTCTTGTTTTAGTTTGAGCTAAATGAGGAGTTCCTTAAGTCTTTCTTAGATTTCTGCTCCTTCTTCCTCTTCAAGATCTGATTCTTTGTCACTTCTACTAGATATGTCTTTTCCTAAGTCTTAGTCCGTGTCTTCTCTTTCTGGAGATTTTCCTTCTTTCTTGTTCTGATTTTCTAATATTTCTTCCTCTCTATTTGTTATTTCTTCCTCCTCCTGCTCATTTTCCTTTTCCTTCTGTCTTGTTCTTGATCTTGTAAATATCCGGGTTTCTTCCTTATTTTCTTTTTGATTCAATTTTCTCTTCATTTCGTTTGCTTTTTCATTGTGTCTATTTTATATCTCTTTTGTTTCCAGGTGAAATTCAACCCTTCAATTCTTATTTATATTCTATCTTCTTCTTTTTCAATAGTTGTGTCAGGATTTTTTACTTATGTCTTTCAGCATAATCGCTGGCGGGACATCTTTAAATACCTTCACCTCATGTTCTTCTATTATTAACTTAGCGTCATAGCTTCTTTGTATTATCTGATCTCGTGTTCTGGTTCTTGTTGGACACATCACAATATCTCTAGGTGCTTTCCTTTCTTTTGCATATGACGTATTTATCCAGAAGATTTTGTCTATTTCCTTTCCCATTTCTCTCTCTGTTGTTCCTATATATTCAGCTATTGGGATTGTCAGTCTGTCATAAAGATCTTATCTTCTGTTTTCTGGCAATCCTCGGATCTTTACACACCTTTCCCTGTATCTTAATTCATTGGTTAATTCCATGACTTTTTGTTGTTCTTGTTTTTGATTTATCTCTTTCGTCGCTTTTTCCAGGTGTGTAGTTTTCTCTTTTAGCATGTTTACATCTTTCTGAGTGTTTGTGAGATCAGTTGTTATTTTATCAATTTTCTTTCCAAAATTATCTAGTTCTTTTTTCAGGTCTTTCCTTATCTTTGTCCTTGTTTCTTTTATTTCTCCCCTTAATTAGTGTCTTGTCTCTTCATCTCATCTTTAAATTCTTGTCTTATTCCAGCCAATAGTAATAATAACCCCATTACTTCTTATTAAAGAGGGGTTGGGCACATGTATTGAATATGATTAAAAAAAAAAGTATGTCCCTCTTTTCAACTGCAGTATTAAAGGGTGTATACCTGCAACAGATCTTTTGAAAATAAAAGAGGCAATGTCAGTGCTGCAGAAAAAATAATGGATTGATATAAGGTCCATCCAGTCTTTTGCAATCTCTTGTCAATCTGTGGGAGATCAAGATTTGTTATTGATCAGTCCAGAAATGATCTTACAAAGACTGAAGCATGTAGATTTCTGAAGCTGAGCTTGCATGTGTGTGGGCAGTATCTCAATGGGAAATCACTTAGTATTTCCACATATTCTACTGTGAGCTACTTGGAGTAGGTTTTGCAAATACAAGTATGCAAAAAACAAAACAAAATAAACTGATCTGTAGAGCAGGGGGAGCTTTGTCTGACAGGAAAGGAAATAGTGATTCCCTGCTTTGTATAGGTACCACCACTGTATGTGGCTAAAGGACAGTTTAGCTGCAAATAGTCAAGCAGGGCTCAGCTGCCCATTACATACCCTTCAACTATCACAATGTGGTTGAAAAGTCTGGATTAATCTTCTTTCATTCCACTTTTTCAGCTGCTTTAAAATGTCCCAATTTAACTCTCTTTGCCCCATTTCCCTCTTTGTCTTCTAGTTGCTTAAGTTGGTGCAAACTAAGGGGGGTTGCAGACTGCCAGAAATAGTGTGAATTCAGTCCACTTTTAGGGTTAGGGTTAGTGCTAGGGAATCATGGGAACTGTTATTTTTCTGAGACATTGAGCCTTCTCTGTCAGACAACTCTGATGCCACAATAAAATACAGTTCCCATGGTTCCCTAACTCTAACCCTAACCCTAAAAGTGGACTGAATTCACACTATTTCTGGCAGTCTGCAACCCCCCTAAGTTCAATGTGTAGAAGTAGTTTGAACTCAACTCAATGTGGGGAGAAAGGAGAGAGGCAAGTTTAGTCTTGTCTTCTACATTGTGTGTTCTTCCTCATTTATAACTTTGATATTACTTGGTCAGATGTATCCTGGTTTCCATCCATGAAATATTGGAGGGTATGCCATCATCTGAAACTCATAAGGCCTCAGATTTAACCTGATTCTTCTGCTGAAACATGTCCTTGCCTGAAGTGAAAACCAAATTGTCTGTTAAATCTACTGAGCAGATATCTTGATGTGAATAATCTACATGTGTAAGTGGTTCAACCTTTTCAGCCATTGTGCAACGGATGTAAATCCAACGATATAGGGCAGGAAAACAAACAAACAAACAAACAAAAGAACAAATAAATAGACATCTCAACAGCTCAGAGAGTGTTTCTATAGTCTGTTGCTAAACTTAGGAGTGGGGACTGATCATGCATCTTGATCTGAGGCCAGCACCAGCTCTCAGTGGTCTTATGTGGAGAAAGCAAAAAAGGAAAGAGTTTATGCGCTTGTCACATTTGATGGGAGGGCAAGCTGTCATATAGTGATTTGAGTGGATGTCATATGGAAGAAGGATCCAGCTTGTTTTCTGCTGCTCCAGAGACTGGGACACACGGAAATGGATTCAAACTGCCGGAAAATGGATTCCACTTAAACATTAGGAAGAACTTCCTGATAGTGAAAGCTGTTCAACATTGCCTCAGAGTGTAGTGAAATCTCCTCTTCTGGAGGTTTTTAAAGAGAGTCCGGATGGTCATCTGCTTTTATTCTCTTTCTGCATAGCAGGGGGTTGAACTGGATGGTCCTTGGGGTCTCTTCCAAATCTGTGATTCTGTGAGTGATGGACTGGGACTCTAGAAGGCCAGGATTCAAATCCCCACTCAGCCATAGTAACCCATTGGGTGACCTTGGCCAAGTTACACACTCTCTGCTTCAGAGAAAGTCATTGGCAAAGCCCTTCTGAACAAATTCTGCCAAGAATTCCTGTGATACATTCACCTTAAGGTCACTATAAGTTGGGACTATATGCAGCCGCAGCAGCAACAACCATATAATGGCCAATGGGCTACCTGATGAGGCACAATCAGTCCAGGCTTGGTAGATACATAGTGCCAAGTGAGACCCATGCCATGTTTTGCAAAAGGGGATCTGGTAAGCTCTAACCAAAGCCAACTGAGGGTTTTCTGCAGATGATGATGGATGATCTGCCAAGCTAGACCACTCCCCTTCCCTTCTTTTGAATGTGTTGCTACATGTACTATATGGTCTGGTTAGCAATGGCATATATTAGCCGAGGTGGTCTACAGAGAGTGGGCTGCAATGGAGATTTTTGTAAAAAAAAAGAAAAGAAAAGAAAAGAAATCAAATGATTTCAGATATGAACCAGTGACTCTTTAAGGAAATGAAAGGTCTAGCATGCTACTGCTAATGGGCAGAATTTAATAATTCTTTGCCATTACTGTACTAACTTCCTCAGTCTCAAAGTCTCAGCAAACCGCTCATTGTCCAGCATTTGTATCCTTCACTTTAATGAGCACTAAATAAGAATTATATAAGGATTTCAATAATTCTCAGTGGACAGTTAATTAAGCACATCTGAGTCTTAGGAGCAGTCAGCTATTACCTCCTTTTACAGACAAGTGCCTTCACAGACACAAAGAGATGAGGTCAAATTTATTTTTAAAAAATTGTGTGGCTTAGTCATTTCCCTCATAACAAATGGTAGCTGTGGAGCTGAAATGCTGAAGTTAAAAATCCATACTCTTTTTTCCTTTCCAGCCCCTTCTGTTCTCCAGAATTTCTGAAAGTTTCTTTTACACAACAAATTCCCTGAAATTTCTTGTTGGGGGGAGGAGGAGTGGGGAGCCTTGAATATGTTAAACTAAAACTCTCCTTCAGTGAAATCTGCCTTCCTTCCATAAACCACACTACGTCCATCTTTCATTATGCATTCTTCTTTAACAGCTTCTGTTTCCTCGCATCCACCCCCATATTTGTTAGATCCTACTGCAAATGTGAATAGAACGAGGGTGTGTGCAGAAGTCCATAACATCAGTTATACACCAAGTGCATTTTTTATTAAGTCCAGCAGTTTAAAAATGTACAAAGTTCCTTCTAATAATCCATTCATTCTGTTCTCTCCTGATTCTTGGAGTAAGCCTGCACAATTATTCAAATCCCGGCTTTTAGCTCCAACATACACCTCGCCATGGGGCTGTGGGCCTGTAATCTCACTTTGGTCTTGCATGTCAAATGGAATTAACTCCCCTAAGAAATGTATGCAGAGACAACCTAAAGTGTCTAATCCTTGCGGCTGTCTTAAATTTTCTGAAACTCAAACCTGTCATCTTTTTTTTTCTTCCCCTATAGCCTTGTTGAAGTTCTCACTTAGATTTTTTTCCCCCACTCATGCAAAGATAAAGTTTAGGAAGGAAATTTGCATTTTTATATTCTTCTCCTCCTCCCGTCTCTCGTACACTTCTTTGGCCTTTTCATAGGTTTCCTTTGTAGAAGCATTCTCCTTCTTCTCCTCCCCTTCACTGATATACAGCCCCCCTCCACCTCCATGATCAACTTCATCCCTATTTTGCTCTCGATGGAATTCCTAACAAAGACAAATACAGTTATTCTGCATCAGGCAATGACAGAGACTTGAACACAGAAGAATCCTGGATGTGTCATTTGCCAAGTCAGAACAGGAGTGAGGGAGACCCATGTGAGTGGCTGGCTGGGGATAATGATATCATTATTACGCTACCTTTCCAAACCAGCTAATCACAAAAACTAATTTGAACTTGATTAAATCTCAAATCGCATTGTCTCCTTCATGAATAATCCACTTGGAGAAATTAGCTTTGGTTAGCTTAACTCGACTGCTTGCATCTTGTGTTAAAAATACATTAACTTCAGTGGTTTCTTATAGTGTCATCCCTGCTCTACAAGGGGTGTCATTTCACATGTTAAAAAATTAAAAATATGAAACTATGACATACACAGAGCTAAATCTAATTGTTAGTGTCCACTAAAATATACCCATCGAATCAATGCAAATTGCATGAGAGTTGATGCATCAAGTTCCCATTGATTCAATGATTAATTGATTTAATCTAACCAAACCTTAGAGGAAGGCAAAGGCAAACTCCTCTGAACAAATGTTAGCAAGAAAACCCCGTGACCTTAGGGTCACCATAAATTGGAAAATACCCGAAGGCACATAACAACAACAAACTCTAGTTTAGATTACAACTTGGATTTAGGATGCACTAATTTAGGTAATTTTTTTCTTCTCAGTGCAGCAAATCTACATTCAGAGTTAAACTACTGCAGTACCATACTTGAGTTTCTCTTCAACAGTTGCAAACCAAATAATAATAATAATAATAATAATAATAATAGTTTTTTGTATGTTTAATTATTTTCATATTGTTTCAGCAAGATGATTTTAATTGTTTTTAAATGTTTATCATGTTTTTAAACAATATCTTCTGTGAGCCACCTTGGGTCCCTTTTTGAGAGAAAGGCGGCATATAAATGAAATAAATAATAAATAAATAGTACATGAAAGAGGAGAACTGCTAAGGATGTAGAGAACCACTGTGGTGTAGTGGATTGAGTGTTGGAATTTGACTCTGAAGAACAGGGTTTGAATCCCTGCTTGGCCAAGAAAACCTACTGGGTGACCTTGGTTAATCATACTGTTGCAGTCTCAGAGGATGGCAATGCCAATGGCAAAGGCAAACTCCCTCTGATGAAACCTGTCAAGAAAACACTGTGATAGCCTTAGGGTTGCCATAAGTCAGAAATTACTTAGAGGCACACAACACAGACACACTTGTAGCAATGACCGAAGACATTGCTTTAGATCTCAGTGTGAACATGGGACAGCATGTTACTAAATGTCTGGACCTAATTGGGATTAGCTTCTTTCATGCACTGACTCTCAGCAAGATCAAGGATGTCACTCGATGTTTTAACAACAGTTCAGCTGAAAGGTCTTGGAAGGGATCCCAGACTTCACACAGAAGGTCCATGTCCAAGTACTAGCTCATAGGGTTTTTTGTTTTGTTTTGTTTTGTTTTGAAAAGCATAACAAAAACTGGATTAGACCAAGGCTCTGTGAAGTCCTACCTAGATCAAGCAGTGAGCAGCGAAATGATTGACAAAAATGGAGGGTAGGCTAAAGAAAATAATTAAAAATAGTACTGCAATTAAGAATGGTACAGCACTCTATTAAAAGCTCTTTCTTTAAAGGCATTCAGTTCTTGAAAGCCCTTTGGGGGAAAACATCTTTGCCTGCTGATGGAAGAAGAGCAAGGAGGGGACCATTCTAGCTTCCCTAAGAAGGGAGTTCAAAGGTTAGGACAACCCACCAAGAAGGCCTTATCTTGTGTTACTGCTAGACATGACTGAGAAAATGGTGGGACTGAGAGAAAGGCCTCTTGTTAAGATATTCGGGGGCTGAAAAAGGTGCACAAAAGGAGGTACAGTGCATCAGATAGCTTGGACCTATGCAATTTTTATAAGCCCTTGAAATATTTATTCCCCTGTTCATAGAAATTGGTAGGCCATTGGAGTCATGTGGGACTCTAAGAAAGAAAATGGTAGTCATCATGGTGTAGTTGATCTGAATGTTGGAGTATGACTCTGGAGACCAGGATTTAAAACCCTGTTCAGTCATAGAAAATTACTGGGCAACTCACACTCTTTCAGCTTTAGATGAAGGCTCCTCTGAACAAATCTTGCCAAGAAAACCCCATAAGAGGTTCACTATAGGGTCGCCAGGAGTCAGAAATGACTTGAAGGCACACAACAACAACAACTAGGAAGATAATACTGTGGTCCCACAGCAAAAGCTAAGATACAAAGGACAGAAGTTTCCAGATTTAAGTCCAGGTGACTATAATACAGACATGCTATATTTTTGAATCATTATCTCTGACTGACATTTAGGTGTCAGAGTGCAGATCAATATTCAGTACAAATTCCATTATATTGAAAAAGGGGTAGGAGAGAGCCAGTAACTCTCGCTCAAGATACAACACTGAAATTAAAGTGTTGGTTTCAAACTAAGAATGGAGAGAATTGAAATTATAGAATCATTGAGTTGGAAGGAACCACAAGGGTCATATGGTCCAAACTTCTGCCATGTAGGAAAACACAATTAAAGCTCTCTGGAAAGATGCCCATCCAACCTTCAGTGGAAATGTATCCCTAGTCTCCAGAGTAGCAGAAAACAAGCTCAGTTCATTTTTTAAAAGATATCCCTTGAGTTATTTAAATATGATTATCATATCACCTTTCCATCTTTTCTTTGTCAAATTTTGCTGGATTTTGTTGGATTTGACATTCTCATGGAAAATAGAATTTTCACACCTTCCAAGGCATTTTTGGAACAAAATGGGTGCCTCTTTGCAAACATTTACATATTTGCAATGCTTACAAGACATTTCAGAGAGATAACTTGCCTATATAACAAGGCAAATGGCCGAAATATGTGCCATCCTTGTAATTTTCTCTTCTCTTGTGAGATGACCACTTCTTAGATACTCAGCTGGCAAAAGCATTAGCTTCATACCACTGTCATGCTAAAACTTTTTCTTGTTGTTAAGGACTTTCTTCCTAACTGTTTTATCCCAAGCATACATATACATGGTTTTAAACTGTTTTAAATGCTTAACCTAAATTAAGTTGATTAATATGTTTTCAGTTGATGTACAATTACCAGAATCCTAGATCAGCTACTTATGGAGCTGTTATGGAGTTAGTTATGGAGATGTAACTAAGCAATGTTTCCTGGCCCAACCTCCCTCCAGTCCATCTAAAGAACTACATACTGGATTGGTTGAAGGAGGTCTGGCAAACTGGTGATCAGGGTGCAAAGAGGAGGAGGTTTGTACCTCCCTTCCACCAGCAAGGCTGATGCAAGGATTTGTCCTGCTTCTGATGGCTGCAGTCTTGCTCACTGGTTTGAGAGAGTGGAAACATCCTCCTCCGCATGTCCTGACCAGAAAGAAAGACCCCCTTCACCCAATTCACTGGTTTGCTCATAAGGTGAGCTAGGGTGGTATTTATGTAGGTTAAGAGTTAAACAACATAGTCCTACTGAAGACAGATCAGTTATGGATCTGTAAATCTAGCTCAGATATTTCCAAGCTTTAGTCCTCCAGGTGTTTTAGACTACAACTCCAAGAAGCTCAAGCCAGTTTGGTCAACAGTCAGAAATCCTGGGAGCTGAAGTCTAAAACATCTGGAGGACCAAGTTTGGGAATCACTGCTCTGGATTATGAATTCCTAACTGCAATACTGAATGTGTATACAAGGGGATTTCATAAAGTTTTAATTATCACCTTTATTTATTATTTTTTTTGACAGAAAGTTTGTTTTGATTCATAGTTGTTAACTTATATACCATACGGTATATGTAATCACCATCCGGATTTACACATTTTTCCTCAGAGTTTCTTGACCCTCTGAATACTGTTATTGTAGAAGTCTGCACATTGTGCCTTATGAAGATTTTATGCTTTAGTCACTTCTGGCACAACCTGTCACAAAAATAAAGGACACAATGAGCTGATTTTCTCAAGATCATGCACTTAGGGACCAATGATGACACTGACAAAATTTCATCAATTTATCATAATAACTTCCAGGTGATAATTATTACTTCACAATACTCCCTCGTAAGGCGCAATCTGCAGACTTCTGCAATATCAAGTATTTGGAGAGTCAAGAAACACTGGGAAAATATGTAAATCTGGATGGTGACCACCTAGAGATAAGTTAACAACTATAAATCAAAGCAAACTTTCTGCCAAAATTTTAAGGTGATAATTAAAACTTTATGATACCCCCTGGTGTGTGTGTGTGTTGTGTGCCTTCAATTTCTTACCAACTTATGGCAACCCTAAGGCAAACTTATCATGGGATTTTCTTGGCAAGATTTGTTCAGAGGAGGTTTGTCATTGCCTTCTCCTGAGGCTGAGAGCATGTGACTTGCCCAAGGTCACCAACAGCAGTAGATTTTCATGGCCAGGCTGGCAAGTGAACCCTGGTCTCTGGTGTCAGTCCAAAACTCAAACCACTATACCATGATGCATAGTGGCTGCTAATTTTATTGTTTAAATTCCATACTGCTTAAATGATTGAAACTGATTTTAGTTGTATACAGTGCCTCAAGATGTTATGATTGGCGAGGAGGGAGAGATGTAAATATTTTAATTATATAAATAAATAGTACCTTCATCTATGGAAAAAAGTTGTGTCAGGTAAAATGTGCAAATAAATGGTGCAAATGAGGACAATAGTCTTAAAAGGAAAAGAGAAGGTGTTGTTGTCTGATATGAAAGTAAGGTCAGGAGAAAATTGAGGTAAAATTTTAAAAAACCTAAACCAAAATCATGACTGAGGCTGCAGCCACACTGCTGAATAAATGCAATTTGACACTGCTTTAATTGCCATGGGTCCATTCTGTGGAATCCTGGGACTTTAATCTGTAGTGGTGCCACAACTCTCTGCCAGGGAAGGCTAAATATCCCACAAAACTACACATCTCAGAATTCCATAGCTTTGAGCCATGGCAGTCAAAGTAGTGTCATTCTACAGTGTAGATGCAGCCTAAAGGGTTTCCACACCCCTACTTCACACTTCATTGCAAGTTTACTTTGACTCGTCTCCATGAAAAGCTTATTGTGCTTGATCGCTAACAGTATTCATGTAGCCCTGAGTTCCAAAGGCCTTTTTATACTTAATGAAATAACTCATGTTTCTTTTAACCAGTTGAATATGAGTTTCATTATGTTCTTTCCAGCTCTAGCTACATGCTAGCTAATAACTTTTCAGCTGGCACTTGAGAATCCTGTTTTCTCCAAGGGGAGGACATGGGGTTAGTGAAACAAAGTCTAAATCAGCTAGTATAAATCATTGTTTCAAAGTACTCTGGGCCTTGACAGTTTTCACCTTTGTCTCATGTCATCTGCAAATAAGACTTTAAAAAAAAATAGCAAATTTGTTCCTTATCCACTGAAAGCCAAGATGTTGTCAGTGTTTAATATAAATGTACAAATTATAAAATTTGCACAAATTAACTCTTGGTAACAATGGCTCTTTCAGAGCATGGACACTTTTTTTTTTGTCTCCATGGAGTATTTTCTTGCACCATTGGGTTTCACATGACCCAATGGTGCAAGAAAATACTCCATGGAGACATAATTTGTCCAGCCCCCCACTGCATTAAAAATAATGCCGTTTGACACCACTTTAAGTGCTATAGCACCATCCTATATAATTGTGGTATGGGTAGTTTGGTGAGGCACTAAAGCTTTTTAGCTGAGAATTTTAAATGCCCTTTCTAAAACTACAAATCCCAGGATATCATAGGGCGGAACGAAGGCAGTGGAAATCAAGTGGAAATCATAGTGCTGTAATTTAGTAGTGTGTAATGGCCTCTAGTTCTATCCTATGGAAATCTGAGATTTGCTGTCTGGGGAAGGATGTTTGGAATTCATAGAGAGCTCCAGCCACTCACCAAATGGGAAAAAAATGGATAGCTCTTTTTAAATTGTAAAGTACAGTTTGGGGTGAATATATCACCTCTCAACATGGAAACCATTAGCTGCCACTGGAGTCAAGGAAGGCTTGTGCATTTCTCTGTCCAACATTTTTACTCTGTTGTTGTTGCTACTGATGATGACAATGATGATGTGACCTTTCTCTTTCTCCTCCCCTTCCTCCCACTTCATTTTAGTAGTCTTCTTCTTCTTCTTCTTCTTCTTCTTCTTCTTCTTCTTCTTCTTCTTCTTCTTCTTCTTCTTCTTCCTCCTCCTCCTCCTCCTCCTCCTCCTCCTCCTCCGCACTTGGAGAAGCCTTCTCTTTTCTATTTGCCCCTGCCTCTGTTTTTTCCCCTTCCCTTTTCTCTGTTGTTTCCCCTGTGTCAATTTTTTAGATTGTACATTCCCCAGGGCAGAGTCCTCTCTTGCTCTTATACTTAGTAAAATACCATCCAGACTGATGGCATTGTAGAAACAGATAAATAATAATGTACACTGCAGAAAGCACTTTTGAGGAAGAAGCAGATATGGATGTAATAAATAAACTAGAGGCATAAGCTAAAATGGCATTTTTATAAGATGTTTACTAAAACATTCTGTTGAATTTGGAGAGCCTGTAGTGGTTTAAAATGCATATGATGGTCTAGTAAACAGCATCACATCATCTCTCTCCTTCTTCCCTTGAACACAGTTCACATGCTGCCAGGAAAGGAGGAAAAAAGGACACACATTTATTTTCCAGCATAAGTCTTTGGAACCACTTGGGAAGAATATTCTTGATTGAGAACCAAAACATTCTGTGATGCTTAACAAACCTGCAAATTGAAAAATTCAACATCTGCCCTGTGCTGCAATGTAACAGGAGAAGGACCCATTGTGTTGAGGGAGGAGGGGGGGAAGGAGAAGAAGAATCAAATCAATCCTTAAATTATATTTTTGTGCATTTGCAAAATTACTACTCTCCAAATCAAAAGCCTCAAGCTGTTTTCATCTGAGAGCATATGTTGAATCGGTAAGACAATAGCCGTACATGAAGAGAGAGAAAAGAGAGAGACGGAGAAATTGAGAGGGGTGGGGCTGCTGTATAATGTAATGGACTGTCCTCTGAAGAAGATCCTTGGTTCTATGTGAAAAAGCCCTTTAATAATATTTTTATGTAAATTATGAGTAAGGAATCAGGGGGAATGTGGGTGAGCTGGGTTCAGTAGAAATATGCCAATGCAAATCAAAGTGGTTTTAGTCTGAAAATAGAAAGTGGCAGTGTGTTGGACAGTCCTCTCTTTAGAAGTGCCCTCTGCTTGAAGGGGCATTCAGTTTAAATATAAAAAAAAAAAAACATTAAAAAGGAAAAAGTGAGGGGGGGTCCAAATGTTGGACGTTAGCACTGAGCAATTTACCAGCAGACTGAGGGCCTTTGCAGACTGCCAGAAATAGTGCACATTAAATTGAGGCACTGCCCTGGCTCAGTGCTAGGGAGTCATGGGAATTGTATTTTTTTCTGGGACATTGAACCTTCTCTGTCAGAGAGCTCTGGTGCCACAATAAATTACAGTTCCCATGATTCCCTAGCACTGAGCCAGGGCTGTGCCTCAATTTAATGTGCACTATTTCTGGCAGTCTGCAAAGGACCTGAGTGAGCACACAGTTCATTTGGACGCCTACGGAAAAATGTATTTGTCTGATTCCCAATGGCACTTCTCAACTAGTTGTTGTTGCTGTTCATTTACAGCTTATAGCAACCCGATCACAGGGTTCTCTTGGCAAGATTTGATCGGAGGAGGTTTGTCATTGTCTTCCCCTGAAGCTAAGAGTATGTGGCCTACCCAACGTCACCCACTGGGTTTCATGGAAGAGCTGGGAAATGAACCCTGGTCTCCAGAGTCATAGTCCAACACTCAAACCACTACCCCCTGCTGGCTCTCCTTCCCAACTAGAGTAGACCCATTAAATCAATTCTTGGAAAGAGAGTTAGTGTTTAGGTAAATCTCCTGTATGCAATGACTTTACTCATTGGGACTCACAAATAGTTATTATATTTCTCTTTGTATCTTGGATTAGTCACAAATCAAAATGGAGATTGTAGTCAAAAAATCAAAAGAAAAATGAAGGTGCACCTACACTGGATAAAATACTTAAAAATATTCAAAAGATGGTCAATTTTTTTTCCTGATTAAAAGAATTCAAGATTGATGAGGAAATTCTTGAGTGTCTCTATTGTAGAAATAATGCTGTTTGACACCACTTTAAGTGCTGTAGCTCCATTCTATGGAGTCCTGGGTTTTGCTGTTTTATAAGGTCATCAGCTTTTCCTGTCAAAGAGTGCTGGTGCCTCACAAACCTACAAATCCCAGGATTCTATAGGATGGAGCTATGGCAGTTCACATGGTGTCAAATTGCATTATTTCTATGATGTGCATGCACCCTAAGACTAGAAAGATGCAATTATGAAGGAACTAAACAATGTCTTCAAGATATATAATTAAATACCAATGTCAGATTCATTCGTGCCATAATATTCCTATTTAAATTTCTATTTAAGGTTTTGAAAACTGAACAGTGAAGAAAGCTGACTGGAAGATAATCAACTCATTTGAAATATGGTTTTTTCAGAGAGTTGTGCAGATACCAAGGACTGCCAGAAAAACAAATAAATGGAGCATAGACAAAATTAAGTCTGATTTCTCACTAGAATCCAATATGACTAAACTGAAACTATAGTACTTTGGACATATTATAAGATGTCATGATTCATTGGAAAAGATGACAACATACACTGAAGTTGAAGGCAGTAGGAAAAGGAAAAGAAGACCACATTTCAGATAAATTAATGCAAGCCAGCAAGTCACCATAAGTCGAAGCTGACTTCATGAGACATAACAAGAATGTTTTTTTTTATTTAAACAATAGTAGGGAATCAATTTTTCACCAAATTTCTTCCCAAATGTAGTGATAAGTAATTTCAGCAATTTTATTTCCACTACAAGAAAGTATTTAAAAACATGCAGTTTTTGAAGGATCTTCACAATTCGGTACTTATCCTGCGCAAAATTTGTATGTAGTTGTTTTTCCATAGAAAACAACACTTTTTGCATCAAAAATAGTATTTCAATGCAGAAATATTAATTCCTGAGCAACAATACTGCTTCCTGAACAGAAATACTGTTCTCTATGCAAATCAACCTTGTTTGAATTTCATGCAGAATAATTCCCAATTACAGCATTTTCTGCACAGGAATTAATATTTCTGCATTGAAATATTAATTTCCACACAAAAAATGCTGTTTACTTTTCAGAAAATGTTGTTTTATGTACAAAACAACCATGTACAAATTTTGTGCAAAATAAGTCCCAGACTGTGGAGAACCTCATCATTCCAGGATTCTTCTCATCAGAGTTTCTTTCACTTGAAAAACATGCTTTTCTACCATTTTCTAAACATATTTGAATATTCTTTCAATCCCTAAAGAGCCGTAATAATTTGTAAATTTATTGCTATACAGTCGGAACTCCACATTTGCAGCTTTCAATTTTGCAGATTGATTATTCACAGATTTGATTAATATGTTATCTCTCGGTTCTCCAAAGCAACTCTGACAAAAGTTGACCATAGACCTATGCTGGAGGACCTAGAGATTCTTAGAGAAAACACTTCTCTAGGCATTTGTAGATCCTCCAGCACAATTCTATAGTCAGCATCCAGTGGATGATGACCAGAGTCACTCTAGAGGGCAAGAGATTCCTAGAGATGCATTAACTTAGGCAAAAATTAGGTTTTTCCACTGTTGTGGTGGTCTTGCACCTTGAAATCCAGTGAATATGGAGAGTCAACTATATACAGGGAAATTCTATGCACTTAATGTCTACTTCTTTATTCTTTTTTCATGCATTTTCTCTTTTATGGTGATGGATAAGAGAGCATCTTCTTCTCTAATCTTCTCCAGTCCTATTTTCTGTTTCTATCACTGCTTCAGGGACTCTGACACAGCTCACTCCTCTTTATTATTTCTAGGTATATCTTATTGGTAATCTCATCCAGTCAGCCAGGAATCATTTAGATAATAATGACAACCCAACTGCCATATGATTGGTCAGATCTGAGTGAAATGGAAGCTTGTTAAGAAAACACAGAAGCATAACAGCCCTGCAGAATCAGGACTAAGACCTCTCTAGGCTGTTGTGCTGCTTCCCATACTGGGCAATTGAATGTTGATGGGAAGGCCACATCCTCCTCCTATTGCTGTTCCTGAACATGTGGACCTAGCTTCCAGAGAGGTAGTGAATGGTAAGAGAGGAGAGGAGATGTGTACATATATTTTAATTAATTAATCAATTAATTTGCTAATAGATAGTCTTGGCAAGTGTTATAGAACACATAAACAGAAAGAGGAATACTCTTCTGTGTGACTTACTTTTGTCCAGATATTGTCTGCCATCTACAGTTTTCATCAGCAATCGTGTATGTGTTTTTTTTTTAAATCCCAACCAACTCATAAAAAATGCCTTTTTAGTGCAATTAAAAGTGTATTGGACCATCAAATCAATTACATTAATTAATTTTAAATTAATTAATTAAAACTACTACAGTTGCCTAGGTGAGGATGGAAGCATTTATCTCCTCCCCACTCCCATTTTTAAATCTTTAAACAAGATTCCACTAAGAGATACACCAAACTGTCTGAGCAATGTCTGCTGGAATCTAGGAGCAGTCAGGCTTTCCATTGTTTGGGAGTACTAAATCCACTGCAATGGATTGTTTTTATGGGTGCAATGGTTGTTTTTATGGGCATTCCAGGTTTTTTTTAGGGGAGCTATCCAAGGTGCTGAGCTGAAATTCATCATCTTGGGTTTCAGCACCTTGGACAGCCACCTCTTCTGACATCTCAGAAGACAGAGATGGAGCCATACAACATCCCTAATGGTTAGAAGCAGGGATCTAGCAGTCCACTAGTCCATATTATTCCCTACAGCCATGAAAAGTAAACTAAACTATGGAAAAAGGTAAGAATGAATTATGCAAAATCAGAGAGATTATAAAAATCTGCTGCATTTGAATAATTTATGGAGGTTGCAGAATTTAGCTTTTGCCTGGGACAAAATGCTGAATGCTTTGGTTCAGCAAATATGTATACACAAGCAATGTGACCACTGTGTGCTGTATTTATGCCTTTGTTTTATTTAGAGTCTTTTCTCCCTCCTTCCTTTGCATATCACAGACATTGCTCTGTAAAGTCATTTTTAAATTACTAATTAGGCTGAGTTGGCAACTATTGCAAAAAATATTTCTACCCTTCTTCCAGGCTTTCCTTCCAGGTAACAGATCCACCTGCTTGATGTCCGACATTCTAAAAATACCTCTAGGTCCACACTATTATCCATTCCTCATGTTCAATTGCTCTGTTATGGTAATAGTCAGAGGCACACCATGTCGTAATTACTTACAGCTGACTTAAGAAAAGAATATTCAACTCCCCCACTGTTCCACTAGAAGGTCTTTATGCGCTATTAACTCATTCCTGAGTATTAATACTCTACTGGTAATTCTGAGTGCTGCTATTCAGCACTGTAATCGGAGGACTATTAAATAGCAATTATTGACCATATGGGTTAGTGGATATTTGTTGTGGTGCTAGGGGTGGGGTGTGTGATTCGTAAATCTATGTGCATGTAGTTAACAGAATGGTTGTTAGCCTTCTGCTGAATACCAGCACTGCGCCACCAGTTCTGTAACCTGCTTATTGTCTCTCTGTGAAATGGGATTGGGAAATGCACAATGGTTATTTCTGCAAACCCAGTGTCAGGATCTGCCATGAAATGTTAATGCTGACTTTCCTTTGCAATGTTAATTGTTGTTGGGTTTAAAATTATTGCTGCTTTTGATTATGGTTATGTTCAAGTAGTATCATAGTGCTAATCAGGCAATGTAATGGGGGGATGTATATTAGGATGATGGGACATGTTGGATTCATAGGTAGGGAAGAGAGAAAAAATGGTCAGCTGAATTAGGTCCAGACTATTTGAGAGACCATATCTCCTCATATAAACCAGTTCTTCCAGGGAAGGCTTTCTCTCAGTCCCACCACCATTCCAGGCTCACTTGGTGAGGACATGGAAGAGAGCCTTCTTGGTGTAGAAATGTACTTCCTATTGTGATTGGTGGCTGCTCCCAACTTCTGGATCTCCCTTCCGTGGGAGTCTAGGTTGCCCCCCCCCTTGCCTTTTGCCAGCATTTTTATGCCGGGAAGCATTTGGTATATAGTTCATAGCAGGGTGGTGTTTGTGGAGCAGGTGGGTTTAAGTTATGTTTTAAACTTTTGTGTACTTTAATGTGATGTTATATTTTGTGTAGATGTTTTTAATTCTTTGGAATTTTACTGAGATTTTAAATGTTTTGTCTGTGAGCCACCTTGGGGCCCTCTGGGGAGAAAGGCAGCATACAATTAAATAAATAAATAAATAAATAAATAAATAAATAAATTTATGAGCACATGTGTGTGGGAGTAGTGCCAGCACTCAATATCAAAGCAAGGAGGAACAGTAGGGGTCTGAGAAAAGAGGGTGTGAGTGAGCTGATGCGTGTTTTCGGTAAGGAAAAATGGGAAGAAAGCCCAGAAAAACCCTGATGGGCATATTGCTTACTATATGCTTTAATGGCATATTACGTTAGTTCTGTCCACAGAAGCTAAGCTGTTAACTTCATTTTGGTTGTGGAATAAAGGTTTTGCTGTTATCACAAAGATGACTGGTTTACAAAATTGAGTGGGTACCAACCGACCCTCACTAAATAACACTGCATATTGAAGACACTGACAAATATTTATTTATCATCCAGGAATGTGAAGATTTACATCAGTAACTGTTGCTCATAGAACTTGGTTGTTACATCATCTCTTCTTCTTCTTCTTCTTCTTCTTCTTCTTCTTCTTCTTCTTCTTCTTCTTCTTCTTCATTTGTATCTCTCCTTTCTCCCAGTAATGGAGCTCAAGGCAACCAACAATATATTTAAAAACAATACAGATTAAAACCAATATGAAATTTCAATCAAATTATTTAAAATCTAATAGATTTTACAGTTTTGTTAAAAAAAAAAATCTCCCCACCATCTATGAATACATGTCCCATCATACACTAATACACATTACAAAACTGTAATTACAAAATTTATACAGTTAAAACATAAATATTAATTTAAAAGACTATACAAACCATATCTTGGTTGTCCTCTTTTGGACATTTTCCACCATATCACCATTCTTTTTAACTCTTAACTTCTTAACTCTAGTGTCCAGGCAAGGATATAGTATTCCAGGTGAGTTCTATTTATAGATTTATATTTATCATATCATCTGTCAATCTTCTTTTCTTCAAGAATAGTAGACAGATAAATATGAGAGGTTCAACACTGATCCTTGTTGTCCTGGCAATCTCTACATCTTTTGAATTCTTTTGAATTTTACAACAGAGGAGCAGTTCAGTTCAGTTCCTCTTCAATTCAAAAAATTCACAAAAGCACATATTTGGGATGGAACTTAGATATTTTAAAAAATGAAAGTGGGAGTACATGAAACTCACATTTTACCCATATGCATCCCATGAAAGAAAATATCTGGAATTGACTATCATAGTTAAAGATGCGTAACTTACAGTTGCATGTCCATAACTGATTTTTACTCATGATTCCTATGTGTTCATGATTGACACACTATTGTCACAGTTGTAAAAGCCTTTCTATCCTTGTTTTTTGTGGGTTTTTCAGGCTATAAGGCCATATTCTAGAAGAGTTTATTCCTGATGTTTTGCCAGCATCTGTGGCTGGCATCTTCAGAGAATGCTGGCATGGAAGCGAGTGACATATATACATTATAAACCAAGCTGCTATTTGAAAACACTGAAATTCTGGACCATGCCAACAACTATTGGGTCAGAATACACAGGGAAGCCATTGAAACCCACAAAAACTTGGACAATTTCAACAGGAAAGAAGAAACCCTAAAAGTAAACAAAGTTTGGCTGCCAGCCCTCAAGAACACTAACATCAGGACTCAGCAAAATGCAAAAAATGCAAATGCAAAAACTTCACCCAGGGTCAGGGGTTTCCCAGTAGACAATGGACCATTAATTAAATAGACACTAATCCTCCTCGCATATCCTCCCACCCTGAGGCCTTGCCTCAACAGAACAATACATAGATTTACATGCTAATCCTCTCACCCCAGAGTCACACAGTATATATAGCCTACACGCCTCCATGCCACTATTCTCTGAAGATTCCAGCCACAGATCCAGGTAAAACATCAGGAATACATTCTTCTAGAACATGGCCTCACAGCCCGAAAAACCCACAAAAAACCTATAGAACTTCATTGCTTGCAGAACTTTACCAGGCAACAACTTCATTGCTGCCTGGTAAAGCAAGGGTGATGTGTCAGTCCAGAAGACACAACAGTTATAACTAAGTAGCTGATATAGGATCTTGGCCACTAGACATATGTTCTGTTGAATTATTTACTGAATAACAAATCACAATTGGTGCAACTCCTGATACGAACCTGTCCTTGGTAGCTCCCTACTCAGTAGGTCCAGAGAGACACAGATGAGACCAAACAATCCATCCATTAACATGGCACCAGCCTATTTAGGACTTTAATGCAGCACTTTAAGTTTGGAATTCAATACAATTCACAAAGCACAATCACAAAACAACTGCATCAGCCACACCCCACCTCTATCCATAATTAGACACAATATACACCCAATGGCATTGGTATACCTCTGAATGTCAGCTGTTAGGAAGCAGCCTATAGGGAAGATCCATGGTAGTCTTCATATGGAAGTTTTCTCCTGGAAGTCATCTGACTAGCCAGCATAGGAAATGCTGAGTAGACAAATTCTTGATCTGAGCCAGCAAGATTTAAAATTTTAATAGTATATTATAGTCCTCCCTGACCTAGTGCCCTCTAATTGTGATGTCTCCAACTCTCATTATTCCAACTCATTGGCCATGGTCACTGAGAATGATATGAGTTGCAGCCCAGTGCATTTTAAACACCACTGGGTTGAGGAAGGTTGCTGCAATAGATTTGGCCAATGATTGTCCCATGGGATGGTGAAAACGAAGTTGTTCATTTGGTACAAAGCAAGAGGCACTTTTTAAAAAGAACATAGACCATTAACAGAGCAACACAAAATGATTTGCAGTATATTTTAGAACCCTGACAGCTAAAGGAGGCTGTCTCAACTTAGTCTTCAAAAGAATACATTCCATTAAGAGAATTAAACTGTCTAGTCATATAAGCTAGCACTATAAAGTAATAAAGTATGGATATTAAATGAAGATATTGCAATTAGAGCCGTAGCCATCATATTAGTTTGGGGCTATATGAATAGAAAAATCAATGCAAATATGTTTATATTTCTGTAATTGTTATTGCAATGGAGTACCTTTATGTCCCAATTTTGTTTAGTTTGGCATTCAACCTCTTATGGAAGCTACATTATTATTGCTTTTCAGAATAAGGAGATAAAAGTATTTTAGGGAAGGAAATCATTTTAGCCGACCACACTGAACAGTACTATATTGTAAGATGTTCCTGTTGGACAAAATTTGGTATGACATGATCCTATATTTCATACATTCTATTGGCATGTCTTCAAAGTATTTTTAGTAGCCAAATAAACATGCATAAGAATTTGAAGATTTGTTGTTGTCATTGCTAGATTGCCCATAAGGATGCTCCCAATTTCTACCCATCAAACCATTCAAACTGGATTCTAGGGTTCTGGACAAGATGAAAAGAATTCCAGGTAACTGAAGAAATATACCTTTGCTTATTTACTGATTGCATGGAAGAATGAATACTTTTCTCCCCCATGCATATTAAGAAGATTACAAATGATTTCGAGCATTTTTCAATGATTTTGTGACTCTCATTTTATGCCTTTTTTGGGGGAAATTGTGTGGAAAACCCACTGCAGTACTGAGGGGAATGCTTCAGCCCCTCTGACCAAGCAGCTTCCTGTGAGAGCCTGCCCATCACACCGCCACTTTTGCTGAGGTCAAAATGGAGCACCCTAACATGTGATCAACAAGCAGGGGGGTCACTCTCTACCCTCCTCATTGATTTCATGGGTGCTCCATTCTTAGCAGAAGTGAGGGTTTCACAGGAAGCTCCTGCCTGCAAGGAAGCAGCGGTGGTGGCCTGTTTTTGGAGGCTTCATTTCCTTGTGGGCAGAGGCTCAGTGTAAAGCCTGCCTGGCATGTGGCCACTTCTGCTGAGGATAGAAACAGGCACCTGTACTCCTTGTTGATCATAGTTCAGCACAGGGAAGAGAGATAACACAGCTCTTGGTGTGTGTGGACAACAGATCAGGCTGAAATGGACCCAATCCAGCTTTGCATGCATCAAAATAACCTGAGGTCACCTTGGGGTTTCTGAGAAACACCAGGCTTTTCCTCAACTTCACTTAGTTTGGAGAAAAATAGGTTAAAGATCCAAAACCACAGTAACTTCCTGGAAGTCAGCCCTCCCTATGAGCAGGCTAGGCATCTGCAGTTTGGACTAGCCACAGATGGCCCCACTCCATTATTGTCAATGGTGATGCATGCAAATGGTCACACAAGCGTCACACGTCCATTGTCAATAATAGGAGCTGAGGTCCCATTTTTACTATTCATGGGAGGAGGACTCAAAATGGAACCCCCATGACCCTGGAGGGCCAACTGTAGTTGGACATTGTGAGGACTGCCAGCAGCAATTTTGAGGTGAGTTCAGCATTTTTCTTCAGTGTTTTTGCCCATAGTCAAATACTAAAAGCAAAACATGCTCCATTAAAAAGAGATCTTGTGGAACCTTTGGGACTAACTGAAACAATGCATCTGAGAAAGTAGACTCAGGTCTACAAAAACTCCTGCTACCAACTTCTTTCTTTCTATTAGTCTCGAAGGTGCTACAAAATCTCTTTCCATACTGTTTTTTTTCCCAGACTAATACAGCTTTATCTTTGAATTCCACTAAAAAATATACTTCTTTAACAGTAACTTAAAAGCCAAAGGCCTATTGGAATACAAAGGTGTTTGCTTGCTGGTTGATTATTTCTTTTTTCATCCTTTCCCAACAAGATGAAAAAGTTTGTGAGTATTCTTTGCATCTCTACTTGTAACCTTCTGATTTGTAAACATTTATCAGCATGGAATAATAGCAAATGAAGAAAGGCCTGGGTCTTTTCTACCTCACTTGCTTAGCGGCCTCTTAACCAGTGCCTTCCTATCACTATTTGCATCATGCTGGAAGTCACTACGAATGTATACCACAAAATAGAAGAGTCTGGTTTTACCATGGAGTGAGAGATGGGAGTCACACTTGTATTGCAACCAAGATCCTAGAGGATATAAAATATATGGCCAAGCAAAGAACCTTTAGGATGTGGAGGTCAGGGTTCATAAGAGAGCCGATGCTTTGGGAAAATAGGGAACAATGATTTCCCAGTTCAGAAGATGTCTATCTGCTTGAAGAGGACTCAGGATGAGGAGGAAGCACCTGGACTTCCTTGAATGAAAGATGTGGATACATTCAAAAACACACACATTTGAAAAATATGCATTGAAAAATGTACTTGTGTAAATGCATGCAAAACATCTCCAGACAGATTAAGAACGCTATGACGCTGCAGAATTAATGCAG
Source organism: Phrynosoma blainvillii (assembly GCA_026167975.1). Classification (NCBI taxonomy): domain Eukaryota; kingdom Metazoa; phylum Chordata; class Lepidosauria; order Squamata; family Phrynosomatidae; genus Phrynosoma; species Phrynosoma blainvillii. The sequence continues at coordinate 16,651,880 of JANUYF010000001.1, read as the reverse complement.
TTTGACATTGCTTTAACTGCCATGGCTTAATGCTATGGAATTCTGAGATCTGTAGTTTTGTGACATATTTAGCTTTTTCTTTCAGATAGCTCTGGTGCCAAAACAAACTACTAATCTCAGGACTCCAATCAAATGGAGCCATGATAATTAAAACTGTGTTAATTCTACAGTGTGGCAGCACCTAAGACTGCAATAATATTTCTATCTAATGTTCTCTTCTCTAGGTTAAATACAGCTGTCTGTTTCAGTTATTTTGCATAAGACTGCAAGGATGGATGGATCGATAGATATGTTATTGATTAAAACCCTTCTATTCTGCCCTCTATCATGGGATCCCAGCGCAGTGTACACTATACACAATTTAAAATACTTCCAGATTAAAACCTTAAATAACTGGAACAAGATAAAAAAACATATCAGTCAGAGCAAAAATTAAAACTGTTCTAAAACTACCACAGTTTGAAACCATGTGAAGTAAACTTTGAAATGACTTTATTTTAAAAAAGGGACTAAACCAACATTGGCACCAGCTGGACCTTCAAAAGGAGGATATTGCATGGTCCAGGTGCCACAGCCAAGAAGGCTCCCTCTCATGTCTTCTCACATTGTATTGCCCCCATTGATCAGACAGAGACCTCAGTTCTCAGGCAGGTATAGTTAATTACTAATTACTGATAAAGCCTCCATCCTGAATCGATGGGCTGAACATTTTCAAAGTCTCTTCAGTGCCAACCGAGTAGTCCAAGGCTCAGCTATCCAACATATGATACAAAAACTGATGAAAAATGAACTGGACATAGCTCCCACTTTGGAAGAGACCCTTAAGGCCATACAGCAGATGAAAAACGGCAAGGCAGCTGGGATTGATGGAATCCCACCTGAAGTTTGGAAACACGGAGGTCATGTACTCCATGCTAAATGCTAAATTCCACGAACTCCTTGTGAGTTGCTGGGGAAAAGGGGAACTGCCATCAGATTTCTGAGATGCAGTCATCATCAGCACATTTGTCGACCTCACCAAAGCCTTCGACACTGTGAGTAGAAAAGGTCTATGGCAGATCCTGGAAAGACTAGGATGTCCCCCCAAATTCCTCAAAATGATTATCTTGCTACATGAGGGCCAGCATGGTCAAGTCAAATACGGCGATGCTCTTTCAGAGCCCTTTCTAATAACTAATGGAGTGAAGAAAGGTTATGTATTTGCTCCAACTTTATTTACAATCTTCTTCATCTTGGTGCTCCAAAGGGCTACAGCAGAGCTCGAAGAAGAAGACGGCATCTATATACGTTACCATGTTGATGGTAGCTTGTTTAACTTAAGCCATCTGAGGGCTCGTACTAACTCTAAACTATCTAGTCTGTGAGCTGCTCTTCACTGATGATGCTGCCCTTGTTGCCCACACAGAAGCAGCTCTGCAGCACCTAACATCCTGCTTCGCAACAGCTGCAGAGCTGTTTGGGCTGGAAGTCAACCTGAAGAAAACTGAAGTTCTCTACCAGCCTGCACCACAGGACAAACACCACGATCCCCACATTGCTGTAGGCAAATCTGTGCTTAAGTCTGTTCAGCAGTTCACCTACCTGAGAAGCATCATCTCCTCAGACACCAAGATTGACAAAGAGATCGATCACAGATTAGCAAAGGCATATAGCGCATTTGGAAGACTTTACAAAAGAGTCTGGAGTAACAAACACCTGAGGCGGAGCACAAAAATCAGTGTGTATAGAGCCATTGTACTGTCTATTTTCTTTTATGGGTCTGAAACATGGGTCACCTATCGCCAACGCTTACGACTCCTCGAATGCTTTCATCAGCACTGTATACGCACAATCCTAAATATACACTGGACTGACTATGTGATGAATGTTGCTGTCCTTGAGCAAGCAGGGATCACCAGCATTGAGGCCATCCTATTGAGAACGCAGCTGCACTGGGCGGGGCACATTTCTAGGATGGAGGACCACCACCTCCCAAAAATAGTACTCTACAGTGAACTCGCCATGGGTCAGCGTAAGAGGGGTGCTCCAAAAAAGCGATACAAGGACTCCCTGAAACAACATCTCAGGCTCGACCAAATTGATCACCAACAATGGTCCACCCTGGCCTCACATCGGGAGGCATGGAGACGCACTATCCACAATGCTGCAGCCTTATTTGAGAAGTCACACCGAACAAGTCTCGAAGAGAAATGACAATGCAGAAAGAATCACAACCCGGAAACATCACCCAAGGAGATCTTCTGCTGTGCTTTCTGCAACCAGACTTGTTTATCTCAGATTGGCCTTTTTAGTCATCAGAGCGCTTGCAGAAAGCATGGGATGAGTCCTTCCTGAATCTTCGTTTGCGAAGAAAAGCCAGAGAGAGAGAGAAAGAGAGAGAGAAAGAGAAAGAGAGATAGGTGGATGATAGACAGACAGGCAAACACTATTACAAACATAGAGATTTTAATTTGAAATCATGCCAAGTCTCACCTATTTTCTTCCTCCTTTTCTCTCACGTCCACCAGATCTTTTTCTCGCAGATGTCTTTGCTCCACTGTGTATAGAGAAGCTTGCTACATTGGGCAAACTAATGAACTGCTACTGCAGACTTCCTGGCAGTACTTCAGGGCCTTTCCATCGTGGTCTACATTTGACATTTCCTTCTTCCTATCATCTAACTCTTTTCAAGCAAAGGTCTAGAGGATGAGCCATTACCTCCTCTGCCCCTAAATTTCCAGTGACATTAATAGAAGATGGGTGGCTAAATCCCAGCTCATGGCTTTGAAAATGGAAGGTTTAGTTATATTTCTGGGGTGGAAATTCCATAATCACACGTCTGGATCTTCTAGAAAGACATTTAATGTATAACTCTGAAAATAAATATCAATGGTGCTTTGGAGAATATGTTTCTGAGACTTTTCCCTCTATCTCTCTCTTTTTCTAAAATGCTTTCTTTTTCAAAGGTGATACAGAAATAATAAAGTTTTCCTATTTTTTTTTAAAAGGAGATACTTTATTGGATAATCATGATTTTTAAATGTAGGTGCTTTAGATAAAAATTATGCATTTCATTTTCTTAACGTTTGCCCTTGAGAGTTCAATAAACAATTGTTCTGAGAAGGTGGAAAAGAAACTGGGGAAGGGACCTTTCCACTACATTGGAGGAAACAAAATGGACTATGCAAATTCATGGGAAAATAAGTGTATGAAGAGCTATTAGGCTTCATACTGAATATTCCATGTTTTCTCAATGACTTAACCTATAATGTCTTTTACCATATTAATTTGGTGTGGTAACTATTATTCTGTTAGAATCAAAATAGTGGCCCATGCTTTGGTAATCTCTTTTTTACTGCAAAAGAATGGGGTTGCCATTGAAAATGATTCAGCAAAAGATGTTAGTACAGAATATCACTATTAAAATACCAGTTGGGACTGAGCATTGGGATCATATTATGTTGGTACTTCACCATCTTTACTGCTACCAAGTGAACTTGCCAAGGTACTTCAGGGGCAGCCCAGAGTATCCTGGCCCCTGACCTCTCTCCATTACCTTGCCTCCCCATTCCAATGATGGGCAGCTGTTCGTACACATGTCCCACCATGTCATGTAGTGTATCCATCATAGTGGTGCATTACTTCATTCTGAGGACAGGATGAGGTCCAGTGATGATCTGATAGCTGGACACCTCATTCTGGCCTCAGGGTGAGTGACACATGGCAGTGACAATGGCACAGCAGAATATGTTTTAAACAGCCACCTTCTGTCTGGGGGCTCCAGATCTTCTGGTATGATTCTGAGCAAACTGGGAGTTATTTTGATATACTTTAAGAGGGGTATCCCCAAATTCTGATTATGAACCAGGGTTTGGACCATGCTTTGTCCAGTCCCCCTGCCAAGAGGATGCAGGCAGGTCAGTTTATTTGGCCTGTGAAGACATGACCTTAGTCTCCATTTCTGAACCCATTTCTAAGCACTGGTTTTAATTGTTAAAATCCCCCACAGTCTGAGGCCACAGTACCCACTGTATCCAAAGGATCAGTCCTTCCTAGGTCCTTAAATTATGAATGGAGGCCATTCTTCACATTCTCCTACAAGCTGAGGTATGGTCAGTGACCATAAGAGGAAAGGGATTCTTAAAGCTTAAAGTTGCATTTTTAGGCTACCTTGCCCAGAATTCCCAGCCAACATGTTCAGTGCCCATGCTAGGTAGAAAGATTCTTGGAACTTTGCAATAAAATATGTTTTTCTGAGTTCTGGGCTCATCAAGCACAGCTCTTGAGGAGGAGGGGGAAAATGCAAGAAGGGCTAGGATTAGAACTAACATTAGATCTAGAACTAGAACACATACCCTAACATTCTTGATAGGTGCTCAAGACAGTTAACAGTCTCTACAAAGCATAAAATTTAAACTACAAAATTTAAACTTTTATGCAGGAGACTTTACAGCACATTTACACATACAATCAAAAATCTCTAAAATTACAAATCAAAACTGGCTGCTAAAATACATGAAAAAAACAATACAAAAAAAAATAACAGATAAGACAAATATGTTTCTTCTTCACATACCACCTCCAGCCCATGACTGCCATGTTGTCAAGGTCCTTGGTGCTCTTCACAGTTTTTAAAAGGCAGACAAGACCACTGTCCTGCAAAAAGCATACAAATGAAAATCAGCTGAGGGTGAGGAGGGAAAGAGGACAAGGGCAGTAAGGAAGGAATGTGAGGAAATGCAGTCACACATAGTTAAATGTGATTATAGTCAAGAAGAGGATTATGGAACTAAGCCAAAGTACTCTTGCATTTCTACAACCCAGGGATGTTAGCCTAGGTATGCCAGTGGATTGGTGGTGTCCTACATAGCAATCAGTAGTCTATAACATTTAGTCTGCTGCATTTAAGCATATATTTAAGCTGAAGTGTGTTCTTAATGCGTGCTGTTAATTCTATAGTTCAAATGAGATGTGTGCTTTGCTAAATGCAGTTCTTTGCTCACACAAAATGTAGGCTTTGTTCAAACATGGATGCACTTTCTTCTGAGATTACATTTGAGGAGAACATAATCTAGTGTATTAAGAGTTTATATGCATGAAAAGGGCTCTGTAGGAATATCACTTAAGTGCATGGGACAATCTATAAATTCTCTACCTTCATAAATGTGTTTGGCACATACCAAATAAATTTTGTTAGCCATTAAAGTGGACAACTATGTTGTGCCCAGGGACTAGTTTTCTGACTTGGGTCCATTCAGGGACTGCATATATGGCCAAAACAAACAAAACAAAACAAAAAAGCCAAAACCCACTTCCAGTCCATTTTGGGTTGGGAAAAGCAAGGGTTTTTATGATGAACCATGCTGTCATTTAGATTAATTTTTAAAGGTTTATGTCAAAAATTCTAAATAAACCTTGGCCCCAATCCTACTGTTAAATCCCAATGAGACTATAGATGTTGAATCAATTGGATGCAATGGGTGAATGGTAAGTCAATACATAGATAAAACCTATAAATGAAATGGATCTACTCTAGTTGGGAACTAACAATAGATTTATACTTTAGTTTATTTACAGGCTATTTCAGGTAAAGGGAATTAAGTATATCTTAAGTACCATGAGACTAAGGATAGAAAGAATATTCATAAATTTGAACTATAGACAAAATATGTATCTCTTTAGCATTGGGAAACCCCAATGAGGAGGATACTGGAGGAACTAGAGTCTTTATAGATGGGCACTTGTTGTTATGTGTCTTCAAATCTGACTTATGGTGAACCTCTCATAGGGCTTTCTTGGCAATATTTCTTTGGAGGGGTTTTGCCTTTGTCTTCCTCTAAGGTTAAGGTGTGGGACTTGCCCAAAGTCATTCAGTGAGTTTCAATAGCTGAGTGGCGGTATAACTCCTGGTCTACTGGAGTTCTAGACCAACACTCAGGATATTGGCTCTTTCAAATGAAAAATATATGTGGTATTTTCTGCAGAAATCTTTGCATTGAAAATGGCATTTACTTCACAGAAATCAAGCTTCCTGTTTGTTTTCTACAAAATCACATTTTTCCTGGAAAACACACACACACATTTTTAATGCAAATGTATCTCAAGCTTTGAATAGTCCTTGACAATTGTACAGTTTCTGAGGAATTTTCACAACGAGGAAAATGGTAAAATTATTCATTTTTGTCTGCAAGAATGAAATTTTAAAAAGATTTACATCTATACTTCAGACTCACTAATTTTGGAAGATCTGCTCGAACTATGACAAAATCTAGACCCAGGCTACATCCACACTGCAGAAATAATCCAGTTTTAATGACTTTAACTGCCATGGCTCAATGCTATTGAATTCTGGGAACTGCAGTTTGTTGTGGCACCAGAGCTCTCTTCCGAAGAAGGTTAAATGTTTCAGAAAACAACAAGTTTCAGAATTCCCCAGCATTGAGCCATGACAATTAAAATGGTATCAAACTGGATTATTTCTGCAATGCAGATGCAGCCCCAGTCAAACACATCTTTTCAAAGTTGAGCAAGTATCCTGATAAATTTGGTATTAAAATCAAAAGCAATCTAAAATGTTGCTGTTCTTTTTTTAAAATTAAGCCCCATCTCATCTGCAATTGAAATGCTGAGCATTTGCATAAAATGTGTGAAATTAGAGATAATTGAAATACAGTCACTCTAAATGTGTCTGCTCCATTTGCAAAATAAATAAATTAAAATGTCCACTAAAAGAGTCTAAAAGCCAACCCCCCACTTGCCCATCCCCTTTACCCTTCACATTTGTTTCCTTGGAACATTTAATTTTCTATCAGTCAGGAAAATGATAACTAGCCTTCAGGAGCTCTCCTCAAAAATTATATATACTGAAAATAAGAATTCAGTTCCATCCACCATGCTCCCATCATGAAATTATACATTGAGATATTTTTCAGGAAAGAACAGGAAAGCCTTTGGAAAATATGTGCTCCATTGTTTTTAGTTTTCTGACAAGTTGCCAGAAGGAATCAAAGGGAGACATACGAAGGGCAGGATACCTCCCTGTCCCCCAAAAGATGCCCAATCATATGATTGGTTCTACTTTTTTTTTTCACCATTTTTTCACTACTTTTTTTCACCAAAGAAAGAAACCAACATTAATCTCAGGAGATTTATTGAAAAAGAAAAAAAAATGTACCTGTCTTCTCTAGAAAAAGACAACTCTTTTACCTAATGTTAGCTGAATATTTTTCATGGCTGAGATTGTGCATCATTTTGGGAGGTGTAAATTGATTTTTAGGAAATGTTCCTGTTGGTGTTGCTAAATTTCTCATTTTTTAAAAAAGCAACTGAAAATGTTGCCTGTTTCACAGATCATATAGAGGTAATTCCAGACACAAACAAATATATTTTATTCCTACCTGTTTTATTATTTTATTATTATTATTTATTTATTTCATTTATATGTTGCCTTTCTCCCAGGCAGGGACCCAAGGTGACTCATAAGAGGCTCACCTAGAGGCTGTGTTCTTTTTATTCTGAGATGTTGTGTATTTGCTAATGGCCCCTTGGAAAATGGGGAATGTGTAATGGTTGTTTCTGCCATCCCTGTAAAAAAAGATCAACTGAAGGAACTGACAAATATGCCATTAGCAATAGCAAGTACATTTCTCTTCTACTTATCAGTACACTTGAGCATTCCCTAAGCAGTTTACAAAATGTAAACTAATTGCCCCCAATAAGCTGGGTACTCATTTTAGCGACCTCAGAAGGATGCAAGCTTGAGTCGAGCCTGAGCCCCTGGCTGGTGTTGAACTCACAACCTAATGGTTTGTGAGTAAGTGGCTGCAGTACAGGTATTTAACCACTGCACCACCAGGGCTCTTAAATATTTATGCACCATGAAACAATACAGAAATACATGACTGGAATCTGGATGGTGGCTGCATGGCCAGAACACTCTGGACGCACCCCAGAATATTCTGGCCCCAAAACTGCAGTGATATACACCCATTACCTGGGCCCTCCATTGTGATGCCAAGCAGCTGTGTCCTGCTGTACCACCCAGCATGTTCAGCAACATGGGACATCCACCACCATGGTGTGTCACTCACTCTGAGGTCAGAACAATGTGTCCCATAGCAACAGTAGGTGTTGGGCATTTTGGAGGATGCCAAATAGTGTCTTTGCTGTCTGCAGACTTGCAAAACTAGAGTGGGAGGGAAGAGATACTCCAGAGCTTGGGAAATTTACAGCTTTGGACTACAACTTCAAAAATTCACTTCCTGGTATGGTAGTTGGGTGCCTTGGATATTCTGATAGTTATAGTGGGGGGGAAATTCTCATTGTCACAATTAAGTGTCAACCCAACTCAAAAGAAATCTAAAATTTATCTTTCTCTAGAGCAGAGATGGCTAAAATGCAAACAGTGAGACATGACAGGCTTGAGACCCCTAGGTGCACATTTGAAGCCCACCAGACCTCCCCCATGGGGAATTATTTTTTACTGGGAAACCAGATATCCCCCCTCCCCCAAAAAATATAGGTATATACAGTTTGCTTCTTCCAGTCTCCAAAACAACAAAAATGCTGAAAATCAGCCAAATGATGGCCAGAAGTGACATTGCATCATTGTGTTGCATTGAAATATGCTGGTGCAACTCGCCAGGCAGGTGTGAGGAGGAAAAATCCCCCCCCTTCTGAACTTGCTCACTATGCCCTAGGGAGTATTCGGTTACATGCTCTGCCTCTCCCATACCCTTCATTTTTGGAGCCAATGAATAATGTGGAAGAATTTAGGGAAGTCATTTTTCTTCAGCTCTTTAACAGGTCAATGGCTTTTCCTTAGACAAGATCATCATACTAGCAGTGAGCAATCCCCCACTACAATACCATGCTCTGGCATCAGCAGTGACTGAATTTGCCAGTAGACAATTAGGACTCTACATGGGTCAGTTAGTATACTACATCTGGCTTCCAGTGGTGGCTGGTGGCTTCTATGTCCATCTAGCAGTAAATTCAACCCATGTTTTATCTTGAACTTTCAAGGAACTACTCAATATATCAAACCAATTTATTTTGTAGCTAGGGTTCCACAGTACCTTTAATGTTCAGTATGAAACCCATAATGAGTTCCCCTCCTCACTGTCATGGAAGCTAAGGACAACCTCTACTGGTGTCCTTATTGGGCAAGACCCCCCTTTGTGTCAAAGAGATTTGGGGAGAGGACATGGATTTTAGTGAATTAAATTTAGTGAATTAAACTAAATTAAAGGGGCATCCCCAATTTGTTTCCACTGGGGATGTGTGTATCTATTAAATCTGTACCCACCAGACTTCCTCCTTTTCCAACCTCCATCCCCAGTTCATACCCATTTGCAGCCATAATTTCCTCTCTATTTTTCACTCTCTCTCTTCTCAATAAGACCCAATTAGAATAATGTGAACTAACATTCAGCAGCATCTGGAGGAACTCACAATTCCCATTTCTGATGTAGCCACATTGGGCCTCAGCCTATACCTAACTGTGAGTCTCAACTCAAGTAGAGCCACTGAATCAATGAAACTTACATGTTGACCTATCCATTGATTCAGTAAATCTATTCTAGTTGGGTCTAGCAACTGGAATTTGGCTGTCAGAATTAGCAGCCAGTACTGGAACTAGTGTCAAGAGGTTTCACAGATGAAGAAGGCCTTAAATCAGCTGCTTGTTGTAGTGCTCCAGGTTTGAAATGAATAAAGGACTCCTTTTGGGAATGTACAGGGAAGAGTATATGCATTTATTCATGCTCCTGCACCTGCATTTGCCCTCTGCCTCTATGGAATCAAACTCAAGAGTAGAAAATTACATGCCATCCAAAATTATTTTTAGATTAGATTAAATTAGATTAGATTTATATTTTGTTTTTCCTCCAATATGGGATGCCAAGTGGTTTCTAACAGAATTAAAAGCAAAATAGCTAAAACAATCTATGGTACAAAAGTTTCAAAAGCGTTAACCATTCAATCCAATTAAAACATTAATTTAAAACAACAAAAACACATTAAACACATATTCTTAACTGCTGTCAACTTTGATTTATGATGATCCTATGAATGAGAGATCTCGAAGTTGCCCTGTTACCTACCAACAGACCTACTCAGGTCTTGCAAGCACATATTACATATTAAAATAAAAACACCCACTAACATTTTTCTGCCCAGCCAGTTACAGGGTGAAATTCTGTTTAAATAAGAAGGTATTTGCCTGATGATAAAAAGAGACAAAAGAGGGGGACAACTAAGCTCCCTTGGGAGGGAGTTCCATAGCCTAGAAGCAGCTACCAAGAAAGCTTTCTCCCATTATATATAAGGGTAGTGGGAGAAAGACAAAGCCTTCCCCCAAAGATCATAAGATCTAGACAGCCTCACATGTTCACCCATGTTACCACATCACTACCCCTTCTTTTTTCCTAGAGGCATATTATACATTATATATGGCCCCAGATATCAGTCTGGTCTTCCTAATTATCCAGGTTCTCTTTTCCTTTCTTCTATCCCCTCTTCACCTATAGATTAACCCTTACTTATGTAAATACATTGTAGATGGAAGTAAAAAGAGCATTCTGGAAAGACAACCAAACATGTAAACAAGCCCTCACATTGCTACCTGTTGCCGATGTGGCTGTCAAAGTAATCAGCTCAATGGTGTTTCTTTCTCTTTTTCATTCTTTTTACCCAAAGTATAGAAATGTCTGGACAGACAGAGGTTTGGGGTATTTCCCCTCCTCCTGAAATCTTCTGTGCTGGCAGCTTTCCCCCCTGCAAGTTGTCATCTCTCCCAAACACCATTCCCCATAATGATGGGACCATTGCCGAATGAAGACAGTAACCTTCACCTAGGTTTCCTGATTCTGTATTGTGCGCAATTACCTCAAATTGCTGTGGGGGTTCTTTTTGCATGTTGGAAACCGAGGCGTTTGAATAGCTGCCCATTTCTCACCACCAAAGCATCTCTTTTTTTGAAGTTGATTGGTGTCCCCCCAGTAACAGCAATGCTGCCTGGCATCGGAAATGACAAGATAACCGGAGTGTAATTTCACTATAAGGAGAGAAAAGGAGAGGAGAGAGGGAAAAAATCCATGGGGCATCATATGAATAACATTTTTTCTTTTTCTTTTTCTTTTTTTGGAGCTCAAAGAATAACACTGCAAGGCTGCCTGTGTGATTCATAGGAATAACCCCTCAGGCTGAGAAGAGTCTGACCCTGACACACTAGTGTGCATGCTAATAAGGTGTAATTGGATGACAGGATGGAGATCTACCCACACCCAGGTCCCTAAAAAGTGCAATTTCTCTGGTACCAGGTGGGTACTACAGAAAGAATGAGTTTTTTTTCTTTCTCACTGCCAAAAAAACAAAGCCCGGGCAATTGAGATGAATGCTAACATGCTGGGCCAATGGCGATTGGAGATTATGAGGGGGATGGTGCCATTTGGAGTAGAGGGCACCTCCTGCAGGCCTGCACAATGGCACCTCACACTCTCTGACTGAAGAAACATTTGCAGGAGCTGTAAAACCAGGCAAGTAAAATAATAATAAAAAGTTTGCCTTCCCTCGCAATGGGAAGAGATTGAAATGGATATATTTTCTATAGAGAAATAACTTCAGGCACTCTTTGTAGGGACTCTGCTTTGAGACACTACTGGTCAGACATAGGAGAAGAAATTTGTAGAAGACCTGGTGGCCTGTTGTATATGCCACTAGGAGGAAGAGGGGATGAATCCATCAACCTGGATTTTGTTCAGATGTGCATATTGCCACCACTGGATCTGGCAATATTAAGTGAAGATTACATAACTTCCTATTGCCATTTTGAGAGGGACTGCAGAGAGAAACAGAGGCTTTTGGATAGTATAGGTGTTTTGCTGCTTGTGGGTTTGGGATGGGCTATTTTGGGGGGTTGTCCTATTTTCAAGCCAACATGTGTCCAGATCCCCAAGAAAGTGTACAGGAGGCAATAGAATATGGGAATATCCCCAAGAGATGCATGGCTAACCAGCAAAGATGACATGACAGCATAATCAGTCCAGTCCAAGTCAAATAGTCTAGCAATAAGTCCAAACAACATTCCAGAAGGGAGCTCCAAAAGCATAGTCTTTATATGGAGCAAAGTCTGAGGTTATAAGGCATCTTGTACTTGGTACACAAGTCAGGAATTTTGCACCCATCAGATAGGTTAGTTGTGAGCAACAAGTTCCCTGAGGGGGCATTGGAATTTATGGCCTGTTGCCACCACACAGTTGTTCCTGATTAATGAGTTTTTGGTTCTTAGGCACTTAGATCTCTGTAGCTCTTCCTTTTCTCTCCTTCATTTGGCTATGGTAAGTGCTGTTAACTCTATGTCATGTTGTTCAAATACTGCTATGCCTTCTTGGTCCTGTGCCTTGTTAGTGAGACAGAATGTTTCACTCTCTTCACCCATGGCCCATCTTGCCCCTCTATCTCACAATCTGAGTCCAGGTCCAGGGAATATTGCATAGGAGATGTTTTCATGTACATATAGGTCTTTGAGACAAAATATCACCTGGAAATTGCCCCATTTTTTTTTTAAATGTGGGTTGTGAAGCTTCTGAGAGCTAGTGGAGAGTTTTAGCAGTCCCAAAAGGTGGAGTTCCAGGGCTTCATGCAGCCCATAGAGCACATTACACCTCCCCTGCTCAAGCTCTTCTCCCCAGTATATAAGCTCTGTCTTGTGCAGAAGTCCCAACTTACATGAAAGAATTCCAGACTGAGTATGATTTTGGAACACTTTTCTTATAATATACATCACCTCTGAGATTAACAAGTGTTCCAATATGTTTGCAAGAGTGCCAGAAGCCAAAACACATATCTTCTGTTTGGAACCATCCTCTTGATTTTCGTCATGGTCCTCCCTCCTCTGAGACTGGCCAAATCATCTGTTCCACAGGGCAGGCAGGCTGAACTAAGCAACTGCAGAAACTCCATCTCACTGTCATGGGAGTCTAGCCTGATTGCTGATTGACATGTGCAAAATTGATCATTTGAGAGCTTTTTGTAGAACACAGAACTTCAAGAACAGAACCCAAGGCAATTTCTTTCATCAGCTTCTAATTCGATCAAAGCAATTTTTTTTTTAAAAAAAATTAATCTAACCCACTTAATTTCTTGTCCTGCTGTGCTATACTTTGCAATATAATATATATTCAGCATTTTCAGTTTTCATTTTCCTGAAGAGGCTATTTGTTTAAACAGATCAGAGGCAAGAATTCTGCAGCCTTCCAAATGTTGCTGTGTTGCAGCTCCTAGTAGCCCTAGCCAGTGGTGAGGAATTCTGGAAGCTGCAGTCAAATAACATCTGGAGGGCCACACAACTGTTACTACTGAATTAGATCAACTATAGCTAATGGTCCCTGCAAGGCTTGCTTATTTTTATTCTTGTCTTTTTTGCTTCTTGTTCTGGGAGAGTTAAGTCTATGGCCAATTTCCTCTGAATAAATCAAGATAAGGATGGACAAATTAAAGTTTACAAATTAAAGACAAGATAGAGATGTTCCCAGTTAAGTCAAAAGATGCAGCTGGAAATAGGGCTGCAGCTTGTGCTAGACAGGGTTACACTTGCCCTGAAGACATAGGTTTATAGTTTGGGCAAATTACTGGATTCAGGCCTGAGCCCTGAATTCTGAGCCCAGATTTCAGCAGTGATTAGGAGTGTATTTGCACCAATTGTGACCATTCCTGGAAAAGTCTGATATGGCTAGGATAAAACTTGTCTTGGCTACAACCAGTTTGGATTACTATAATGTGATTGATGTGGACTGGCTTTTGAAAAGGGCTCAAAAACTTCATTTAAGTCAAAAAGCTGCAGCCAGATTGTTAACTGAGGCTGCCTACAGAGACCACACTTGTGGTCAGCTTCACTGGTTGCTGGTCCATTTTCAGACACTATTCAGAATGCTGATGATGATGATATATAAAGGATACATGGCTCAATTCCAGGCTATTTGAAGGACTGTATCTGGCAGTGTAGTGTAGTGTAGTGGTTTGAGTGTACAACTCCTATAACAGTTTTATAATTATATTTTCATTGTTGTTTTTGTATAGTCTTTAATGTACTGCTCTGAATAAGTTGTAAGCTGCTTTGAGTCCAATTATTGAGGGAAATAATGGATTTAAAAAATGAAAAAGAAGAGAAGGAGGAGGTCAACTTGCCAAGCAAAACCATGATACCAGAGAAACCATTCTTTGAACATGCCAGTCACAGATGTTGGCGAAATGTCAGAAAGAAACTCTTCTAGAATATGGCCACACAGCCTGAAAAAACCACATAAAACTATGGATGCCGGCCATGAAAACCTATGACTTCACAAACCTATGATAGATTTGCCATAAATCAGAACTGATTTGGAAGGTACATAACAACAATCCTGGCATTCAGTGGTATTGCTGCCTTAAAACATCCAGGACATGGACATTCTATGGCATAGTTATGGCTGATAGACCTATCCTCCATGAATTAGTCTAATACACTTGCAAACCCATCTATGATGGCAGACATCACCGCTTCTTGTGGCAGTGAATGTATGTGAAAGAAAGAGATACAAAGAAACAAAGATCAGGCATTGTGTCAATTCCAGGATAGTGAATCATTGTATAACCATATAATGATAATTTATCCAAATGGAAGTCAATCACAGTTTCATTTCACCAATTCATAAAGTCATAAAGAGGAATACAAATGAAAATAACTATATCCCTTCTGCCCACATACATGCCTAAGGATATTACCATTCTTTCAAAGACCTTGATTCTTGTCTCTCTATGGTTCCCATAAGTGTGACTGAATGATGGCTTTTAGAAAGCTCCATGTTTTTATGCCATTAATTCAGACAAGCATTGTTAGGCAAATAAGTATTTAATTCCCAACGCCTGGCATATTTCACAACCTACCAGCAAACAAATAAACAGCCCAGGGACAATGGCAAACAAATTATAGAGAAGCATACTATGAAAGTGACCTTTGAACTTCTCACCTCTTGGGTAAGGGTGAATGTTCATTAATTTGATTTTCATTGTTCAGGGACCGATTTTTTTTTTTTGGTGTTGTTTTGTTTTCGCACAATTCAATGTGTTCATTTAAAAAAAACAGCAACATTACATCTGCAGAATGCAATTTAAGGAATAATGATAAAAGAAAACAATGGACCCTCCCTCTCCTCCTGTAGTTTCCCCCCTCAACCTGCTTCCCCAGTACATTTAGCAACCACTCCTAAGAAGCTGCTAATGGATTAGCACAACAAACCTGCTTGTTTGAAAAGACAATGTGAGCTGGAAGGATTTACCTCTAATTTTCTAACCTGCTGTGCTTTTTCAGTAGCAAAATGCAATATTTCTAACAACAGAAAGGTCTAAAATATTTGCTAAAGTCATGGGAATGATCTCTGGAGTTTTCTAGAAGATACACTTTTGAAAAACTGAAATCAGTGGTTCTGTACCTTAGGTGGTGGTCAGTGGCTTCCCTTTCAGAATTGCTGGGAACAAACTCTGTGCTTTAGATTTGACTTTAAAGGAGTTATCCAAAGTGCTAAACCCATTTTGGAGCTACATTTCAGAACTTTGGATAGCTTATTTAAACCCGTGCTTGGAATTCAGTTCAGCTTCAGATTTAAGCCCAGTACAATAGGCCTTAGTATCCACTGGGGTTTGGTTCCATGACCCCCTCTGGATACCAAAGTTCATGAATGCTCAAGAGTATATACAATGGTGTAGTAAAATGGTGTCCCTTATATAAAATGACAAAATCAAGATTTGCTTTTTGTAATTTTGTGTGTGTGTGTGTGTGTGTGTGCTGAAGTTGTGGATGGTTGAATCCATAAGGCGGCATCCATAGATACAAAGAGTGGACTGTATAGGTTTACTGTACCCCTGACATGGAAGCCACCAACTGATGCTGAGCCAAGTCACAGTCTTGATCAGCTATAAACCCAAATTGTATCCCTGAGGTCAATGGACTACATGGAGGACTGAATACTGAACTGTAAAAAGAAAAAAAATGCACATCTGTCTTGGCCAGCCATAGCCAGAACTTAGGGCAGTTAGGGACATCCATGTTTCTTACCCATTACAGGGCCTGACATTGTATGTTCTTCTGCATTCTTTTCCAAAAGGGGTTGTGTGGTTGGAGCTCACATAGTCCAGTGTAGTTTAGATCCTGTATTTAACTCAGTGTGTTATTTTCTTCTGTTTCCCCTCAGCAAGGAAAATACTTGGTTGCATAAATGAAGGATGTTAGGTTTGTCAGGGTGACCATAATAACATATCAGAAAATGTTGATTTTGGAAAATATATGTATCATGTCTGTAAAGGAAAAATAATTTATGATTCCACTTCAAATATGGAACCTTGTCTTAAATCAAATTCTGAGTTCCTTCTAGTGAGATATGAACCAAATATAGCCCACCCCTATGTTTTCACAGTTGAATGCAGTCCACAGAAGCTTATACTAGAAATATATATTTCTCAAGTTAGTGTCATAGGTGCTACAGGATCCCTTTGTATCTTTTCACCTTGTGTTTGCTTCAGCAGAGCAGGTCAAGTCCTCTCATATGTTCCATTGTTCACTCCTCTTGGATCACTATCTCCTTGCTAGCATATTTTGAGCAGAAAATAATGCAAATTTTTTTTACAAGGAGAGCTAACATAAAAAGTTATGTATGTGCCTTTGTACACACAAAAATGTGCTTCTTGCACTGGCACAAAGGACACGAGACGCCTCTTTTTGTGTTTAAACAGGCCACAACTTGTATTTAGCTGTACAGGGTCTATTAACAAACCAATAAACATTAACAAATTTGTCACGTGTGTAAGTGAAGGTGTAACCCCCCCATGGGTCGTCCTTCACTGCACGTGACAAAATAAGTAAACAATAATATCAACAAATTTACAAACCCCTCCCCTCAGGCTATGATGTCATATTACGTCATATGACATCATGCAATTAATGACGTCATGCATTTAACTGCATATGTCATTTCCTTTAAATTTGTCTTATGCCAATTTTACCCCAATTAATTTAAATAGCCAGATTAAATTTTCCTGTGGGGTGGGGGTCATTACCCACCACAAGAGGGGACCAGCCTAGCTAGGCATCCCCTCTCCCCGCTCCCTCGCAGACCGCTTTTACAATTTGGTCAGAGAGTGCTGTGAAGTACATCTCCGATCCTTCTGGAGAGAGGTGGACCCCATCCCCCCTGTACAGCTGCAGCTGGTCAAGTTTAATACCATGCTCAACTAAAAAGATGCCCATTTTAGAGAGCTGCTTAGCTACATAATGGTTAAGCCAGCGCCGAGCATTATTAATTGCTGTGTCCTTCTGCGCTCCAGGCCAGCAACACCTTGGCAAAAGTTTGGTCCAAAGGATCACAGTGCCCAATAAAATCTTTTGGACTTCTTGCATGTCCTTGACTATCTGTTTAGCCAGCTTCAAGCACAGAATCCATTTTCCCCCAGGTGTACCACCAAATCGTTTTCCCCAGGTGTACCACCAAAACCCGGGGTTGTGAACGCGAACATGCCAACTCCATAATAAGAGGAAGGAGAGATCCCCACATCATGCCCCTTTGTCCGAATCACTCAGTGAGTCCAATGTATGAAAGGCCCAACGTATTGTCACAGTGATTCTCCAAAAGGTGGCATTCTGCCCAGAAGACCAGGCTGTGGCCTACGATCCATATATTGGTGCGGTAAAAGCCAGCTGAAACAAAACAAAACAAGTTAACGTGGCTTATCAGGAGTCCGGTTACCTGATTGCCTAACATAGGACTTAAATGCATGTGAACGCCACCTGACAATTCTGCAAATATCGGGTTCACTCAGACCGTGAGTGGCCGCAGCTGTCGCTGCTCCAATACGAAAGGAGTGCGAGGAGAAACATTCCTGATGCAACTCAGCCCTCTTACAGTCTCTTTTAACACAGCCCTAAATTGAAATTGCATTAAGGGCAATCCAGACATGTAAATAAACAAGTAGCCAGCCAAATTAGGCCTAATGTTCAAGTAGTTAATCATTGCTATCCCTGTGCAAATTTGACCTTGCGGCACTTTAGCCAAGAAAATAGACTGACCCTTTGCTAACTGGTCAGTCTTAGAACGCCTAAGGCAAATTTGAATCCCCTGTTCTGTTAAAATGATATCAGACATTGATAATGCCCTGCCAGATTTATCATTATGGGATCCAGGCACAATCTCACTAATTCTTAAAGCAGCAAAAGAGGCTATAGCAAATACCACTTCAAATAAAGCCTCTTCCCCAGGTGAATAACATGTATGGCCAGCTGCCGGAACCTGGATAGCTGAAAATGAGAAAGGGCATCCGCCAAAGGGTTAAGCACACCAGAACGTGTTGAGCTTTGAATAACACATAATTCAAACATTGCAACACCATCGCCCTTACCAAACCCATAACTTTGGGAGACTTGGAGGACTGAGAGTTTACCACGTGCACGACTGCCTGGTCATCACACCAAAACCAGACAGTCCTGTTAGCAAACTGGCTTGCCCACAGGTGCACAACCACCACTACAGGAAACAGTTCCAAAAACATAAGGTCTCAATCAGACCATTTTTGACCCATGCAGAAGGCCATGCCACTGCAGCCCACTGGCCATTCCAATAAACACCGAAGCCATGGGCACCAGCAGCATCAGAATGCACCTGAAAGTCTGCCCTCAGCAGCATTTCAGATCTCTAAAATGATATGCCATTGAATTGCTCCAAAAAGGAGACCCAGACATTCAAATCCTCATGAATGCCCCTTGTGATTCTAATGTGATGATGCTGGGCCACTATTCCTGCAGTAGCCCTATACAATCTCGGACAGAATGCTCATCCCAGAACTACAACCCTACAGGCAAAATTCAAAAGACCTGTAAGTGATTGAAATTCATGAAGCATAGCTTTTTGTTTCCCTAACATGGCCCCAACTTGCTGCCTCATAGCCACTAGATTTTCATTAGGCAAATGAGAAATTCCAGCTAT
The DNA here is from genome assembly GCA_026167975.1 of Phrynosoma blainvillii. Classification (NCBI taxonomy): domain Eukaryota; kingdom Metazoa; phylum Chordata; class Lepidosauria; order Squamata; family Phrynosomatidae; genus Phrynosoma; species Phrynosoma blainvillii. Next base: position 16,632,891 of record JANUYF010000001.1, on the reverse strand, counting down.
GGTGTCAATCTCAATACCCAAAAAGGTAAGTTGAGTATGTGGACCTTCAGTCTTTTCCTCCACTAAGGGCACACCTAGCTCACGCATTAATTCCTGAAATTGAGCTAAGGAATCCTTACACTGTGAAGAACTGGGATTCCCAGCAATTAAAAAATCATCTAAATAACGTGCTATGGCTCTATTACCAGTCCGCTTAACTGCACACTAATGGAAAAAGGTACTGAAAGTCTTGAAAGCTGAACAAGAAATCAAACATCCCATTGGCATGGCTTTGTCAAAGAAATATTTTCCCTCAAACTGAAAACCCAGTAAGTCAAAATCATTTGGGTGTGCAGGAAGGAGTCTAAATGCAGACTTAATATCGCACTTAGCTAAAAGGGCTCCCATGCCCCAATTCCTAATCACCTTAACTGCTGAGTCGAACAGTGTATACTTAACAGAGGTAAGCCCAGGATCAATAGCATCATTCACCGACTCACCCTTTGGGTATGATAAATTATGAATAAACCTAAATTCCCCAGGGGCTTTTTTAGGAACTACACCCAAAGGAGATAAGTGAAGTGTGGGGATAGGCAGCTGATCCTGGGGTCCCAAAATCCTTCCTGCAGCTATTTCCTTAGCTAATTTCTCCCTCACCACGCTTGGCAACTCCCTCACGGAACGAGCATTGGGTGCATAACGATGAATCCTAGGGCCTGTATAGCGAATATAGCGAATATTTCAAGGAAAAACCTTGAAATAAATAGATAGCAGCCTCCTTATTAGGGTAAACCTTTAGCCATGCCACCATAGTGTCTAACTTAATTGGTGACGGGGCCTTTTCCCCCAGGCAAAGCTGGATGGGGGGCAGTACCCACTCCCATTCTTTTGCCTCTACTGCAGGAGGTTCCAGGGTGGCCACCCCCACAGGTGTTACATTTGTGCTCAAACCTGCAGGGTTGTCTTTTACACTTGCCAGCATTAAAGTCCCAGCATAAGCCAAATTGCCTTCTCTCTCCAGTGGCAGGCCTCACATTTGGCCCTCTCAGTATGGTAACCATCGGGACAAACCCATTGTCACACCTGCTTGAGGGGGAGGCCTCCACCATAACATCAACCCAAAGCTCAGACTGAACATGCCTCCAAGACAAGGAGTGATCCTGTGCTGCTCTCATCCTAAACTGCGCATCATATTGGAGCCATGCTGCACCCCTTGAATTGTGATGGCAGTTAGTGTACACTTTTATCATAATCTCCTGATATTTAGAAAAGTCAGGGGATCTGAGTGGCTCTTTTTCCTCTATGACACCTCTGTAAATAGTGAAGCCCATAATTCAATTAACAAAATTACGCTCTAGCTTAGGGCGTTTGAGCGCCTGAAACTCTTTTGGGAAACTAAAAACAATTCCATCTTTTACCATGATCCTCAGCTCGGGATCCCTAAAAGTCAGAGTAAATAAATCAATATATTCACCCTTAAAATCCTTTCTTTAGTGGAAACGGGAAGGTGTGAACCAAGGGGTGTAGACATTCCAGTGTAAGGTGTAGATTCCACATTCCCCATGGCTCCAGATAACAAAGGAGCACTTGAAAGAGACACCACAGAGGTGTTGTTAGCAACAGCTGTAGGCTGACCATCTTGTGCCCGAGTGTCAAGGACCTGTGAAATCGCAGGCGCCTGCATGGGTGCATCCAAAACCACAGGGTTGGGCCATTCCAAAGCCACACCCTGACCTACCTGGCCACCTGGAGCCCATACCGAGGTAGGCCAATTAGCATGTGCAATATTAGGAGACAAACCTGAAACTGAAGCTTGCTGGGAAGCTTCACCAACTGACTGCACTGGTCCCCCAAAGTGTGGCCCCGCAACAGCTCGGGTGTCAAACACAGCAGAGGCAGCAGCAGCTTGATCACCTCTCTGTTCACCACTTGTCTGCTCCATTGCACCACCTGGAAGAACCACCCCTCGTAAGAGGTTATATAAATCAGCCAAAGTAGGCTGCTCAGACACAGGGGCAGCCACACCCTGTGCCCCCACACCCGGGACTCTTTTCAGGAGATCCCACACATCGGCAATAGTGGGGTGCCCAGCCTCCACTGCCGAAACCACCGATGGGCCCGGTGTAGCATCTGCCACCTGAGACTCAGATGCCACTAAAGGAAGTGACACTTTGGTGTTACTAGTACCTGAAGGGCTGGCGATTGAGCTGGTGGCTGTAGCCTGTAGCTTCTTCTGTGCAAGTTGATTGCAAAGTGCCACACAAGCCTGAACAGTTTTGCCCAGTTGTGCCACCTGGGCAGAAATCTCATCGTCTCTGCTGCTAGACTGGGAAAGCCTTTTTGAAGCAGAGTGAGCTGAGCTAGGCACGGCTGAAGCCGCGCGCCTCTTGGATTTGGCCTTACTACGTGGCATCTTAACCTCAGTGAATGGAACGTGGGCCCAAGCCAAATCACCCAACTGTGGATGATTACCACCAGGCCAGCAGGCTGTCCTTTCCCAAGTCTCACAGGAGACGCAACAGCCAGGAAGTATCACTGGCAACCACCAAGGAGAAAAGGTGTCCACGGAGGGTCCTTGCAGATACCTTACCTGAAGACTGCTGTCTTCCACACACTCATTGCTGGGGAGAAGTGTAACCAACCCTCCCGAACCAGCAATGGGGTCCTGACCTTACCAGACCGGGGTTCTGGCATCTCTGGGCCTGAAATCTGGTACCGGGTCCATGCACCTAGTGAAAGATGCCTCCCGCAGGGCCATCCTCGGGTGTATACCCCTGAGAATTGGGGATGCAGAGGCACAACAGGCCCAAGAGGACTGGCCCGAAGGGCTCACTCGCCCCCACAGGTTGTTCAAGGAAGAATACCTGAGCCCCCTATGCAAGCGAGAATAAAAGTAGGCAAAACCCAAAATTAGCCAAAGCCAAAGGAAGTGCTAGGCCAAAAGCCAAGCAAAACCAGAGCAAAGAGCGGAGCGATGTTACTCGCTCAGTTCCAGCTCAAAAATGGCTGCCTCCATGTGGCAGCGCAGAGCTATAAATAACAAACTCTCGTTCCAAGTCTCATGAGACCAGTAGCACTGCGAGACTTGGAGTAGCAACCAAACAACCCGATTGGACAAGGCACGCAGGTGTTCGCATTCCCCTGTGTGCCTTGACCAAACAGGGTTTTCTTGTCCTTATTTGGCCAGCACAACAAGAAACCCCTCACGACTCATCGGGGGGTGTTGTTCTCTCTTTTATTTGCATCTCTTAAATCATCATCCCTCACTTTCAAATGTTAACATAATGACATAAATCTTACTATTAGTCTTGAACACATTCTTTATTATTTGCCATGAAGATTGACTTCTTGTGATCCTATGAATGAGGAACCTCCAATTTCCCTGGCCATCAACTGCCATGCTCAGCTTTTGTAAACTCAGGGCTATAGCTTCCTTGATTGAATCTGTCCACCTTTAATCTGGCCTCTCTCTTTTCCTACTGCCTTCTACCTTACAAAACTTTGTTATCTTTTCCAATGAGTTATCTCATGATATGTCCAAAAGACAAGAATCTCTTTTCAGTCATCTCGGCTTCTAGTGAGAGTTCAGACTTGATTTGATCTAAGATTAATTCATTTGTCTTTTTAGCAGTCCATGGCATCCATAGAAGTCTTTTCCAGTGAGTTGATTCTCTTCCTGCCAGCTTCCTACTTTGTCCAGCTTTCACAGCTGTACATAAAGTTGGATATATAGTGCCATGGACAATTCTGACTTTGTTATTTAGTGATATAGCTTTATATTTGAGGATCATATCTAGTTCCTTCATGGTTGCCTTTCCAAGTATTAGTTTTCTTCTAATTTCTTGACTGCAGAAGAGCCATTGGATCAGTTGGATTCTCCTATGTGTTGATTCAGCAATCAACAATTAATTTAATGACTCTAATTGGAATTCCAACCAATACATTCCACAGGCATTTACATAAATGATTCTGTAATTTTTGAAGGCAGGGGATTCTTTCCACCTGGCCATGGCCTCTATTGAGACAAGGCAGTCTGAAGCTGGGAGGATCTTGCCCCTTTGGAACAAGGAATATGTGATATAAGCTGATTCTATGAAAGGTTTTGCCAACATTCTCAATCCCAACATGAGAAGATCCACCCAACTTGGATAATTTTTGGAAATAGGGATGTAATTCTCCACTAATTTTCTTCATGAAGGAAGTGAGGAGTAATCTTTGAAAGCCTATTTACAATTCAGGACTTATTTTGCACAGAATTTGTACATGGATCCTATGAATGAGGAACCTCCAATTGCCCTGGCCATCAATTGTCCTGCTCAGCTTTTGCAAACTCAGGGCTATAGCGTCCTTGATTTGCACAAAATACTGTATTTTCTGCACAAGAAACAACATTTTCTGCATAGAAAACAGTATTATATTTTATGTACCACATAAATAATATATACTATATTTCTATTTTTACTTATAATTATTTTGAAATATTATTTTCTTCATGGTAAAAGCTGTTGACAGAAAAGACTATTCTCTGTGCAAATCAACCATATGATAATTTTGTGCAGCAGTCAATTACAATTACAGCATTTTTAACAGTAAAAAACATTTTCTGCACAGAAAAGAACATTTCTGCATAGCATTGTTTCCTGTACAGAAAGCATTGTTTTCTGCACAAAATAACCACATGCAAATTTTGCACAGAATACGTCCTGAACTGCAAAGGTTTTCCCCAGTTTAAGGTTCTTTTTATCAGAGTTGATTGACACCCAAGAAACATGTTTCAATCTTTTAAATGATACTCTTTCAATCCCTATTCAGAAACTGTGTAAGACATCCTGAATTTGTTTGCCTTTACAGGGCAGAGATGAATCCAATAAAGGTATTTCATTTCAGAATCTGGTATCTTTAGTGTTATTTAATTGAATTTTAATCACATTTAAATATGGTGTTTTGTTCTTGTTTTGTCATCTATTGTTACTTGCACTGGGTTACCTGCTCAGATGAGAAAACCTTTAAATGTAAAAAGTGGCCAAAAAAACTACAAAAAAACAAACAAGCATAACATAGAAGTGACATAAAATTGGTTCATAGTATATTCACATTGAAATACAAATAAGTATTGTTCAGCTGCAAGGTGGTAGGGGAATATCTGCATAATCTATGAGAGAAAGCAAAACAAACTTCAAAGATTATGGCTTGCAAGAATGAAATGCACCAAGTTCAGACACACTAACCAACGAATGCTGTCCAAGTAAAGACTCTCTTCTTGGATAAGTTTCTCCAGCCAAAGAACTTTCTTCTTTTGCTGGGAAGTTGACTGCTTCCATCACAATTTCTTAAAGCAGATGTTATCCTATTAATTAGCTCTGGGCCTGAAATATGCTTGAGATTTCTCTCCTCCCCGCTCTCCCTGCCCCTCTGTATTCGCAAACTGAAAGGAATTGGTCCCTGCACGTTCACTCCATATCCACATTTAGCATCATCTCATAAACAGCAGTGAAAATTCAGCAGGCCCCTGATGAAGATAGATCAGCTTATTTCTAATTTAAAGTTATGTTGCTTAACCTTAGTAAAATCAGTCACTAGTAGCCAACTGTTGGGATAGCATGTTGAGGACCAAAATGTACAGAATAAATTCTTTGACATACCACAGAATTGGGCAGAAATCTCTGTTTGTTCATTTGTTTTACAAAAAAGCTCCTCAAATATTTTTTTTTAAAAAGTTAAATATTTGTACCTGACGTGACAGGACTGGAGGTCAGGAGGTTCTTGCTGGAAGTCACTCAGAGTAACTCTTTTCTCCATTCTTCACCCACATCCCCTTGGTTTATCAATTCTCCTCCTCACATTTCGCTGGCTCGTAGCAAACTTTAAAAAGTCCAAGTCTTACGGTTGATTAAAAAATAATTGGCAAGCCAAGGCAAGGGCTTATTTAGACACTGTGTAGATTAAAATAATTAAGCCATTTCAGTGGTTAACAAGAAACAAAATGGAATTTGCACGAATAATTATATTCCCAACATCAAGTTGGAGTCATTTCAGGACCTGATTTCGAGAAGCTGGCAGAACAGCTAGAATAATCATGAAGCATAGAAGTAAGTAATTGACACAACTTTAATGTTTATAATGAATTGAATGCCAAGGGCAGCATTATATCTATTTGGATGGTAGGTGGGTGGATTTTTGTCTTTCCAGGAAATCAGTTCTAAACAACAACAACAAAATTAGGGCAAATTTAGACTTTTTTCTGTCAGCTTCTGTGGCATGATTGTGATACTAAGAAATCCAGCTAACCCCAAAGTAAGGAAATTGTTCTCGTTATTGCTTTTTATGATAGAATTTTGTTATTTTTTATGTGCTCCTCCTTCCAGCTGAAACCTGAAGGTTGGTTGCACCATTTTCTTTTGTTTTCTTTTTTTTTAAAAGAGCTATTTCCCATTGTTGCATAAATTATACATGAACTGAATATATAAACTATTCACCTGGCCAAAAGGTCACTCTCTGTTTTAATGTCCTAATCTGGGCAATGTGATCCAGTGCAATTCACTCACTGATTTCAGCGAAACTTACTCAGGCGTAGATTTACATAGGGCTGCAATCTTAAATTTGAGAGCAAACTCAGAGTAATCCCTCTCTCTCATGCACACACTCAGAAAGAAAAGGAGAGAAGTTCAAGCTTTATGGTAGCTTTGGTCTCCACATTTTCTTTTAGATTTTGAGCAAATTCAAAATCTGTCTTTAAAATTTTGACTCCCCTATGAAGAACCAATAGAAAAGTACAGTGGACATATTTAGCACTGATATTATTATTATTATTATTATTATTATTATTATTATTATTATTAAAATACTGCTTGTTAAATGCTAAGGTTCTACATGTTTGCTTGCTAGCTCACCTCCAATTACTCTTGGAGACCTATGTCGGTGTGAGACAACTTGGTGGAAAACACATTGATTGATTCTGCTTTTTATAAAAGGATATGATTTTTGATAAAGGCACATACAAATGCTGCGTGCAATGGATTTGTGCAAATGTTTATGTTTCTAAAAGCAGTGGAGAGAGAAGAGGGTGAGGAGGCAATGCCTTGAATTTTAATCAGTCCAGCTCTTTCTTCCTCCAATAGAAAAGCAGGTGGAGTACACAATTACAGCGTCTTATAACTGAAGCTGTACATCAAGATATCTGTCTCCTAATCTGGGAAAGTCACTTCCAGGACAGATTTTCTTAACAGAAAAAAATTACTTTGCACTCTCCAATTTTTTTTCAAAATGGAAAATGAAAAATAAAATGCTGTAGATAAAGCTCACCCTTTTAATAAGGAACACTAATTTGGGTATGTCCTTAGTACCCAGTTGTCTAAACGCACCCTAGCGAGAAACTATAAAATCCATCACATTAAGGTCTGCCTTCCTACAAGGTGTATTAGCTTGAAAATGTTCCATATATTAGGGGAGCGCACAACAACCCCCTACAATAAAGCACCTCTGTCAAGGAAAAGACACACACTTCCACCCTTAATGGTTCTGTTTTGCACATTTTATAAGGATCCTTTGAATACATGAATACAATCGGTAATTCCCATCTCTTTCTTAAACAATCTTTTGAAATGACTGTGACCTGAAATTGGAATTCTTGTAAACACCCAGCCGGAGAGAATGTGCATCATTTGGTTTTAAAGAGACCGTACATGTTTAATTATCCTAACTTCTTCTTGGAGAATACTATTAACATTCCCCATTAGCGTCATCTCATTGGTTTGTCCTGCTGCTCCACCTTAGGGGCAGCAATAGGAGCTAATCTCATTGCTCCCTAGTGCATAATAATGATTTTTTCTTCTTTCTTTTTTTCTTTTTGGTTTTGTCTCTGAGGCAGTTTTTGGGGGGTAGATGATTCTCTTCAGAAAATTCTTGATCTGCCTTTTCCCACTGAAAGGAAACCCTCTGAGAATTATATTAACAAAGACACGCACACCAATAAGCACACCATTGCTTTGCAAAAATAAATGCCTTCAGATCTTTCCCCATAGATATCCATGCATAGTGTCCACCTCTGTGAGCCTGGGCACGGATTCATGAAGTGAGCATTTTGTTTGGAGTCCTTGGAAAGCAATAACATAAGAAGAACAGGGAGATAGTGTCTTAATGCAAAATACCTTTGCTGTTTACTGGCAGCACTGCAAAGCAATGAAGAAAGGGGTCCTCCCCACAAAAAAACCCAGCAGTTTTTAAAAAGTGGAAAGAAAGAAAGAAAGAAAGAAAGAAAGAAAGAAAGAAAGAAAGAAAGAAAGAAAGAAAGAAAGAAGAGACACATGAATCCAAGGCTACTGAATCAAGAGAGGTTGTACCAATATTTCTCCCACTGTATATTATTTGTATTCAAGGTTTTTGAAATGACATTGTAATCTGATGATGCACTGGTCTATTATATTGTCTACGAGGACAAATATCTGTACGTTTTCTCTGTAGAACTAACACAATTTTTCCATGTCATAGGTGCATAATATTCTGGCGGTCATAAGGAATGATGCTATTAATCCACTCAGGCAATCTCCAGGTCTGATTATTAGGGAAATAAATTTGCATGCTGCATGGGAGCTAGGTGAATCACTAAGAACACAAATTATATTTCCTGACAGCAAGTTAGAGAATGGAGCCGCATCGCAGGGTTTGCCTCGCTCCCTTTCCCCCTCCCTCTTTCTCCTCTTCTCTTCCCCCTTTTTTCCCTGAAAGCTATAGAATTTCAATTCATTACATGAGATTGGTTAGAATTCAAGTCTCTTTTTAAGTTGATATTAAGTTGAGTCTGTTATCTCTGGGAAGGCTAGCAGGTTCCCCTGAGTATCCACCTAATCACTACTTTAAAAAAAATCGAATTGTATAGTTAGTGTCATGATTTAGGTACCAGAGCTAGTTTATTTATCAGTGCAGAGAGAGATAATTTCAATTTGAAGCTCTGTAGCCCTCATGAATTTTACTGGCTTGAAAGCACTCTTTGCTTTTTTTCTTTGGCTTTCTCTATCTCTTATCTATTCCAACCCCACCTTCCCACAAGCAACCTACATAGTTGTAATAATAATAATGGCCATTCTTGAATGCATTCTTATTTTTCTATGTAGATTTTGCAGGTTGGGACCAGATGCCATTTCCCTTCCACATTCAAATGCGTTCCAGAGGTGAACAAGCATTCCGTCATTTTATACATGTCAGCTGAGATCCTGAATCATCACTGTAAGTATGATGATGGTGCACCTTCATTGTGGTTCCAATTAACCATGTGAGCCCCCTGCCAAATCTGTTTTTGCTGTCTAGTAGTACCTGACACAGAAGAACAGCCTTGCAGAACCCTAACTGAAGTATTTCTAAGGCACTGGTTATCAAAGCACTTGGAAATGATCTCTGAAGCTTGCTTGTGGTTGCAGGGTGTCTTGAGAACAGGGAGTTGGAGATATTCTTAGAATCATAGAATCATAGAGTTGAAAAAGACTCCCAGGGCCATCCAGTCCAACCTCCAACGTGCAGGAAGACACAATCAAAGTATCCTGACAATTGGCCATCTAGACCAGTGGTTCTCAAACTTTAGTTCTCCAGATGTTTTGGGCTTCTCAGAGCTCCTGAATGTTGACCAGGTTGACTGGGGCTTCTGGAAGTTGAAGTCCAAAACATCTGGAGGACTAAAGTTTGAGAATCACTGACTTAGGGCCTGTGCAGACTGGCCAAAAGGGCTAGCCTGGGAGTGGAGTCAAGGTGTGACGACCGCACACCGGCTGCTTCGACTCCGCCTCCACATCGTCCTCATATCACCTGCCCAAACAGACAGTGGGTGGCATCCAGGCACTCCCTTGGTTCAGCGTTTAGACACGTTGCATCAAAGGAGTGTAGAAGTGCTGCCGCTGCAGAGGCAAGGAATGCTTTTTGCCATTTCAAAAAGGAGCAGCATTTGCCAGCTCTTTTTGGAGCAGCAAAGTGAAAGTTCAGAGCCATGGTGAAAGGTTGCTATGGCCCCAATCCAGTGTGCCCAGGGGTGGCATGGAGCCGCCCCTTAAGAGCCATCTGTATAGCCCCTGAAACTCTACTTAAAAACCTCCAAAGAAGGAGACTCTGCCACAATGAGGCAGCATATTCCACTGTCAAACAGTTCTTTCCATCTAGAAGTTTTTCCTAATGTTGAGGTGGAATTTCCTTTCCTGTAACTTTAATCCATTGTTCCATGTCTTAGTCTCTAGAGCAGTGCTAATCAAGCTTGCTCTATCCTTAATATGACATCCCTTCAAACATTTAAACATGAATCTTGTGTTACCCCTTAACCTTCTGTTCTCCAGGCTAAATATTCCCAGCTCCCTAAGCCACTTCTCATGGGGCTTGGTGGTTTGCAGACCTTTTACCAGTTTGGTTGCCCTCCCCAGGACATGTTCCAGTTTTGAATTGTTTTGTTCAGAACTGGACACAGTATCCCAGATGTGATCTGGCCAAAGCAGAATAGAGCTGTGATCTAGACATTATACTCCTGTTAATGCAACCTATAATCATATTGGCTATAGACCCCTCACAATTGCTTGTCTCAAGGCACCCTGCGACTGAGAGCACCCTGCAGATGCCATTCCCCAGTATTCCAGTCTCCAGCACCTCCAAAACACTTCACTCAGGTTGCTGCCTGGCTCTGAAGGTAGGTTCTTTGGGTTACTTGGTCACTTATGACCATAATGTGTATCCCCTGTAGTTAGGATATCACATGTCCAGCTTACACTATCGTAACTGCTGAGCAGGATACCAGCTGTCATTTTTATATTAGTGCTTCTCAGTGATTCTGATGTGGAGGATTGGAAATTTTTCTCCCTCATGTGTCCAGAAATGGTACTATAGTTGTGCCTTTTATCTACAACCATTTCTATCATTATGAGAAATTTGCATGAACCAGTAGCCAATGGCTTGCAGACCAGCATTAGTCCTCAAACCACCACTGTGAGTAGCACTGTTCTCCAGTGAATATGGGATTCTACATGCTAGAGAGGGGCAACTGTGGCCACTCCAGAACCAGAATTATTTTTCTTGGGACTAGGGTGGGGTGGGGAGCAATCACATGAACTTCCAAAACTGCCAAAAATTAAAGGACAAAAAAACTGAATTAGCCAGAAGTCCATTCGTGGTTTTTAAAAAATAGTGTTTTTGTGTTTTTTAATTAAATAATACATAGTGGCCTTGCAACCTCCTTAAACAGTGTCTTCATGCTCAGTCTTCCTTGAGAAACATTTCACAAGCAAGAGAGTAGAAGAAGTCCAGGCATCCGTAAAGGTCAAAGGTCAACAAAGTAACATTTCAGTTTGCCCATTCTGGTATATTGGATACTCTGACCAGAATCCTGTGGTTTCCTACAAAAGCAGTTATACACCATTATCATAATAGTTTATTTATTTATATGGTACCATCAGTGCACACGGTGCTTTATAAGTAAAACAACAACATAAAAAGAGTCAGCCCTGACAAAAGCATACAGTTTAATTAATTGATATTTGCCTTTCTCTCAGTGTGGAATTCAAGGAGACATAAAACATCTTCAAAGTAGTATATATATCAACCTCTTAATACAAAGTTAAAATACAGTCTAATACACACACACACACACACACACACACACAGGGTAAGGAAAGAGTAACACAATATTTACATTCAATTAAATGTTGACATAGCAGAGCTGAACATGTAGTGCCATTGCACATGCTGATGAATATTTCACATGGGTATTCTCTATTGGGCATTTGCTTACTGAACATGGTTGCATTGAGTCCTGACAATGAAAAATTATTTAGAGTATTTATACTCCACTCTTCAATCACAGGGCTCTCAGAGTGGCTTACAGATTGCTAATTTGACAGTTCCCTGCCCTCAGGTTTACAATCTAAAAAGACATGATACAAAAGGAGAGGAGAATGGCAGTGGGGAAGGGGATCAAGTCTAGCAGATACTGCCGGTTTTTCTCTCCCTCCAAGGCCATGGTGTAGCAGTTAAGATGAAGGAAGGGCCTTTCATCTGCCTCTGGGCCTAGCCATAGTGGAGCTGTGCCTTCTTCCTCTCTCTCTGGAGTTAGGGTGGAAGCAGTTAAGCTGGAGGGAGGGCCTTCCATTTCCATAATAAAACTGCAGTAGTAAAACAGAGACAGAAATCCTACTGGTGTCTTACACATGAGCAACTTCCCCTACAGAAAAAGATACACATTTTTATCTAATTTGGAATGTACTCATTAGTGGAACATGTATGTCATTGTCCATGTGGAAGTACATTAAGCATGGACATGTGTTTTGAATGGATCTACATAAACATTTGGCTATGCATCAGTGATATATTTGGTGTCTTGTTTCATCTTACCTTGACCAGGATACCTGTCTGGAACACAGTCCAATTCGAGTGCATGTACCTGAGCCTGAGGACCAAGTATAGTTTAAGGATTCTGCTAGTATACCAACCACCCTGTTGTCTAGCAGACTTCCTAACCAAGCTGACACAGCTGGTCTCAGAGTTGCTGCTGGAGTTGCCCAGACTTCTAGTTCTAGGTGACTTCAACATCCCACTCGAGACCAGTTTATCAAATTTAACAGGTGCGGCTTGGGAGTTCATGGAATCCATGACAAACATGGGCCTATCCCAACTGGTCATTGGGCCCACTCATTTTGCGGTTCATACACTCGATGTGGTCTTTAGTACAGAACAGGAATATCCGTAGGTGGAGGTTAAAAAAAACACCACATTGTCATAGATGGATCATTTCCTGGTCAAGGTTGAACTAAGTACCACTGTCTGCCCCATCAGGGGTGGTGAACCTCGAAGGCTAATGCAACCAATAGCATTCCAGAAAGCCTTAGAGGGTTTAATGGTTGCAACACCGGTGATTCTCTAGAAGCTTTGGTTAATGCCTGGAACACCGACCTTACCAAGGTTGCTTTTGAAAAAACCTTCCCTGGACCCCCTGGACATGAACAACTATAGGCTGCTGTCCATGTTACCTTTTTTGAGCAAAGTGATCGAGAGGGCGGTTGCTCTTCAACTCCAAGCAGTCTTGGATGAAACTGATTATCTAGATCCATTTCAACTGGGCTTTAGGACAGGACTTGGAGTTGAGACTGCTATGGTTGCTTTGACCGATGACCTTCATCTGAGCATCAACAGGGTAGTGTGACCCTGTTGGTGCTATTAGACCTCTCAGCGGCTTTTGATACAATAGATCATAGCATCCTCTTGGGTCACCTGAGTGCATTAGGTATGGGAGGCACTGCGCTACAGTGGATCCATTCCTTTCTCTTGGGCAGATCCCAGAGGGTGCTGCTTGGGGACAGTTGCTCTGCAAAAAAAGATCTCAGCTGTGGCATTCCTCAAGGCACCATACTATCCCCAATGTTGTTTAATATATATATGAAGCTGCTGGGTGAGATTATCCAGAGACATGGGGCTGGGTGTTATCAGTACGCTGATGACACCCAGATATATTTCTCCATGTCTCTGTTGTCAGCTTTGACTTCAGATGGCATCTCTCCTCTCAATGACTGTCTTAAGGCAATAAAGGACTGGATGAGGAAAAACAGATTGAAGCTGAATCCAAACAAAATGGAGGTGCTCACAGTAGCAGCCCCGAAACCGGGAATTGGGTTGTAACCTCCAGTCCTGGATGGGGTCATTCTCTCTGTGAAGGACTGTGTTTGCAGTCTGAGGGTGCTCTTGGATTTGTTTCTCCTGATGACTAATCAGGTAAACGTGACAGTCAAGAGTGCCTGTTATCAGCTTCGGCTGATACGCCAGCTGTACCCTTTCCTGGAAGTAAGGAATCTTGAGACTGTTGTGCACATGCTGGTAACCTCTTGTCTGGATTTGGGTAATGCTCTCTACATGGGGCTAACCTCGTGCTTGGTCCGGAAACTTCAGTTAGTCCAAAGTATGGCACCCAGAATGATCTCTGGGACATCTAGGAGAGACCACATAACACCGGTACTAAAGTCTCTTCACTGGCTGCCTATTAGTTTCCGGGCCCAGTATAAGGTGTTGGTTATGACCTTTAAAGCCCTAAATGGCTTGGGTCCAAACTATCTTCGGGACTGCCTCCTCCCATACAATCCTCCCCGTGCACTCCGGTCCTCTGGGAGGAATTTGCTACAGCCAATGAGAACTAGGCTGTCTGCAACCTGCCAGAGGGCCTTTTCTGTAACTGCTCCCATACTATGGAATGGACTGCTGGATGAGATCCAACAGATAACAACCTTAAGCAGCTTTAAAAAGGCTGTGAAGATGGATCTCTTCTGGCAGGCCTTTCCTGACTAGATTTTCCCGGCCTCAGGAGTTGTTTTAGTTATCGCTCCTTTTTTGGCTCTTGTTACTGCCTTGTTCGTTTTGTACTCTTGCTTGTTTTACCGTATTTATTTTTCTCTTGTGATGTTATTTTCACATGTTTTAATGGATACATGATTTAATACTTTTTTAGGGGTGGGTGGGTTCTGGAGATTTTTAGATTGTATTTTAGGATGAATCATACTGTATGGAATTTTAATTGTTGTAAGCCACCCCGATTGGTTGACAGAGGGGCAGGGTATGAATTATTATTATTATTTATTTATTTATTTATTTATTATAGCACAACTATTCACAGTTCAGCACAATCCTTATGTTAAATGCTAGGAATTTAATTCTAAGTTCATTCTCAGAGGAAGTCACAAGTAAGCTTAGCAATTACTTTGCAGTTCTCATAAACTATTTGCATTCCAAGATTTACTCTGCTCAAAATTGGAAATGTGCAGAAAATAGTATCCTCTGTAGAAAAATTGCATTTTCTTCTGCACAGAAATATTATTCTTTGTGAAGAAAATGGTGGCTGAGATTCTTAATCATGAGTTGGTATGCATAACTTTGTGATGGCAGAACTATACCAATGACACAACATACAACCATTCTATTTCACCATGAACACACCACCAGATCCATAGTCTACAGCCGAGCCCTCCAATAAAATCGCATCTGCACAGATCCACAAAACAGGGATGCCAAACTCAGAGAATTATGACAAGCGTTCCTCAAACTACAGTACCCACCACATGAAGTAAAAAATAAATAAACAAGGCAAGATGTGTACCCAGAACAAACTGAAGAGGGAAAATGACAGAACCCCACTAGTGGTCACATACAGCTCCCACCTGGGACCACTTAGGCCCATCATCAATGAACTACACCCCATTCTGGATGATAATGCTACTCTTTCAAGGGCTCTTGGTAGCAGACCTTTACTCGCCTACAGACAGCCTCCAAACTTCAAACAGGTACTTACTCACAGGAAGACACATGACACAGATGGGGACACAGGTACTAAGACTTGCTGCAAACCAAGATGCCAATTCTGCTTACACATTTATGCAGGAAATGTCATCATAAGACCTAATGGCATCACCCACAATATTAGGGGGACCTTCATATGCTCAACCTCCAACGTGATTTATGCCATACTATGTCACCAATGCCCTTCAGCACTCTTCATCAGGCAAACAAGCCAGTTCCTGTGCCAGAGGATAAATGGACACAAATCAGACATTACGTATGGGAAAACACAAAAACTGGTGGCTGAACATTTCAATCTCCCTGGGCATTCCATCTCAAACCTCAGAACAGTGGTCTTTGAACAAAGACCTACAAAGGTAGATTGGAAAGATAAACAGCAGAATTGGAATTCATCCATAAACTGCAGTCCCTCAGCAATGGATTGAACAGGGACAATGGCTTCCTGGCTCACTACATACATTTCAACATTATCTAACACCATGCTTATAGGGGCATCCTACACTCATCTATTCTCCCCACCTACAGGCTAGTTTCCAAAGCCAAATTCGTCTTGCCACCATGAAGCTATGTCTTTGTCCACAAATGACCATAATTAAATCTGGACTTGCTATCTCATTTCCATGCTCAAAGGATTTTGAATTTGACATTCTCACATACCAAGGACATAAATATGTCTGTCCCTGGCTTCCACTCCACCAAAAGTATCTGAAAAAGTAGACTGAATTGTACAAAAGCTCATGCTGCCAACTTCTTTCTTTCAGCTTTCAGCTATTCTAAAAGGTGCTACAAAATTTCTTTACATATTAACATATAACCGTGTTAGAGAAGTATGATGATGCATAACTGGGTATTGTACAAGATGTTCTGTTGTGTGATGGGAGCTCCCACTACACAACTGGGCACCGCAAAGTGTGAGATATTTTCCTAGCAAGGTGCAGGGTGACCAGTATGGTGAAACATCTGAAAACCATGCCCTATGAAGAGTGGCTTGGAGAAGAGAAAGTAAAGAGGGGAAATGTTTAAATATTTGAAAGTGTGTCCTACTGAAGAATAAGCAAGCTTGTTTTCTGCTGCTCTAGAAGACATGGAGCAATGGATTCAAACTACAGGAAAAGAGATCCCACCTCAAAATTGGGAAGGACGTCCTGATGGTAAGAGCTTTCTGAAAGTGGAACACTCTCCCTCAGAGTGCAGTGAAGTCTCCTTCTTTTGAAGTTTTTAAAGAGAGGCTGGATGGCCATCTGTTTGGAATGCTTTGATTGTGTCTTCTGCATGACAAGAGGTTGGACTAGATGGGCCTTCTGGTCTCTTCCAACTCTATGATTCTATGATCAGCTGCAGTGGACATATATGAGTTGATTGAGAACATTCATCAACATAACAAGAGTGTAGCACATGGAACTTTACTTTTGCAATCTTGCACTGAAGGTGTCCAGCCATTTCTAGAAGGGAGCTTATATATGTGTAAGATGCTTACAGAACTCAGGCTACGTTTGGTGACTTTGTAGTCAAGCATGTGGATTTGTATAGCATAACAATCAGACAGATACTCTGGTATGTTTATATATTAGAACTGTCATCTTTGCCAGCAAAAATCCCGCAGTTCTAGGTGCTGCCGACTGAGTTTTTGCTAGCTAGAAGGGAATTGGACTGCAGTCATCATGCCAGGGGCAGTTTCCTGCCTTCAGTATCAATGAGAGCCAGTGTGTTTTCTAATCTCTTCCATTTGCATCCAAGAAGGCTCCCTTGCATTATTAAATTTGCACAGAACGATTGTGAGAAGAGAATAAATGTCTTTACTTCCTAATGTATTAATTAAGCACACATTTATTATAATCAGATTTTTATAGGCAGGCTGTAAAAGCAAATGTGATTTCTCTGTGATACGTGGAAAGAAATTCACATATGCTTAAAGAGAGTGCTTTGTGGGGAAGATTGTGAAGTGTCACCCCTACACACCATCAGACTTCATAGGTGGCTTTCCTGCATGATCAATACTATCCACATTACTTGGCACTACACTCAGTTTTGCCGAGAAGAATATGGTTTCCCACACTATAAAAAAATAGCTTAAAATGGTAATGGAGAGTTATGGGAAGGGAGGAGGAAGGAATCAGAAGAAAGAATGCTCTGCTGCCAGAGTACATCAATTAAGAACGGTGGAAATATAATAATAATAATAATAATAATAATAATAATAATAATAATAATAATTTCTATCCCACCCCTCTGCAATGCAATTGGGGTGGCTTACAGTTTAAAAATTCCACAATACATATATCCATCAATGCCCTCCCAAAAAAGAAAGAGATAGTTGCAGTTAATGGGCAGAAATGTGATGCCAATCCCTGGAACAATGAGCTGGGGAAATTGCCATTTTTCTACATCAGATAGCTTGATAAGAGCCATTTGCAGATAGGTAAAAATCCCAGGAAATGCCAGATTTTCTTCCAATACACACCAATCTCATTTTGGTGATCCATACAATCTTTCCTCCATCTCAAAGTATTTCCTGGAGTTCTTGGCATAGCCAAACCCTTTTTATTCCTACTCCCTAGATCAGTTTAAATTAAACCAAAACTTTCTAAAATAAAATATGTTGGTTACTTTCCTATGCATTTATACTGTGTCAGACCCAGTAAACACAGTTATTGTTTCCAAGACACAGATTCAACAGAGATCAAGCAAAGGAAAGAGGAATTTTAGCATTAAAGCAAATGATCCTAATGCTTAACTACTACTTTGAATATAACTCCAGATTAGGTTTTTTTTCAGGCCCAGTAGCAAGTGGTGAAAATCAATTTCTAAAATGTTACATGAGACTCAGTGTGATATGTGATACAAATGGAACAAAGAAGGAAATGAAGAGAAGGATAAATTGGCATATTTCAAGAGATGACTAGATGCAAATCCATGAATATGTAGGTGAAATCTAAACAAAAGGAATGAAAAACTTTCAATAATTCAAGGCAATTTGATTAAACCCAAGGACTGCTCTAAAAGTGGACAAGTATTCCACCAGACCTAGAATTCTTCATGTCATTAAATTGCATGTGTTTCTAAGAGAAGTTAGACTGGTGCCCACTTTGCTATATTTCTACTGGCAAGTGAAGACTTTTTGCTTGTTTCCACAGGTCTTCAAAGACTAAATGCTCAAAAGGATCAAGCCTTGCATAATGCGTTGCCCTATTTTTTTAATGATTATGTTTCTATTTTATTTTAATGTTATTGATAGAAAATGTACAGTCACAGAATCATAGAATCATAGAGTTGGAAGACAGCACAAGGGCCATCCAGTTCAACCCCCTGCTGTGCAGAAATACACAACTCCTGACAGATGGCCATCCAGCCTCTGTTTAAACACCTCCAAAGAAAGAGACTCCACCACTTGCTAAAGCAGCATCTTCCACTGTCAAACTGTTAGGAGGTTCCTATTGTTAAGTGGAATCACTTTTCCTGTAGTTTGGATCCCTTGTTCTATGTCCTAATCTCTGCAGCAGCAGAAAACAAGCTTGTTCCATCCTCAACATGTTGTTGTTGTTGTTGTTGTTGCTGTTGTTGTTGTTCTTGTTTTTAAGCACCCTTGAGCCAATCTCGACCCATTGCAACTCAATGGATGAGACATCTCCAAGACTGCCTGGCCTCCAGATTTTTGCTTAATTCCTGTAATTTTGGACCTGTGGCTCCTTAGTAGAGTCCATCCATCTAGCATGTGGCCTTCCTCTCTTTCTACTTCCCTCCAACTGCCCTAGCATTTTTTTTTTTTTGCAATGAGTCATGCTTTTTCATGATGTGACCAAAGTATGACAATCTCAGTATAGTCATTTTGGCTTCCAGGGAGATTTCTGTATTGATCTATTCTAGGACCCATTTGCTTGTCTTTTGGCTGTCCGCAGAATCCTTAGCACTCTTCTCTAGCACCTCAATATTACATCCCTTCAAATATGTACACATAACTATCATGTCACCCTTTAATCGTCTTTTCTCCAGGCTAAACATACCGAGCTCCCTTACCCACTCCTTATAGGGCACGAGTTCCAGACCTTTCCCCATCCTAGTCGAACTCCTCTGGACATGCTCCAGCTTGTCAGCATTTTTCTTGGACCCAAAAATGGACACAAAATTCCATGTTAGGTCTGATCAAAGCAGAATAGAGTAGTACTATACCTTCTCTCAATCTAGACATGACACTCCGATTGATGCAGTCATCCCTCCACATTTGCAGCTTTGACTTTTGTAGATTTGATTATTAATTGATTTGATTCGTATGTTATCTCTGGGAATCTCTAGGTCCTCCAGTGTGTGACTTCCACCAGAGGCTGACCATATGGTTGTACTGGAGGACCTCAAAATTTCTAGGCATTTGTAGACCCTCCAAGCATTATCCTATGGTCAATGTCTCCCAGACGGTGACCATAGAGTTGCAATGGAGGACCTAGAGATTCCTAAAGATGTGTTCTCATTTAAAAAAAAGGTGAGGTGTTGATTTCTGTTTTTAACACTTTCACAGGAGTACCAGTGAATTAAACATAATAATAATAATAATAATAATAATAATAATAATAATAATAATAAAAAATAATTTATACCCCGCCCCTCTGTTAAAAACAATCGGGGTGGCTTACCACAGTTAAAAATTACATCAAAAATTAGAGATTACAAGCCCCAAAACCCCACCCTCTCCCTTTAAAAAAATATTAAACTGCATATCTTAAAAATTGACACAAATCTCAGGAAGAATTAAGATAATTAAAACAATTTCAAAACAAACAAAGCCGTGGGCAAGCCAGAAAACTAAAAGTGGTAGGGAGGCGCAACTCCTGAGGCTGGGAATCTAATCAGGAAAGGCCTGCCGGAAGAGATCCATCTTCACAGCCTTTTTAAACCTGTTTAGCGTTGTAATCTGATGGATTTTGGATTTATGAGGTGAAATTTAGCTATTTTTGTTTTAGATGTTGTAAGGTTCCTTGAATTCTGGGAGAAAGGAAGGAGAGATGATGATGAAAAGCTTTCCTTTTCTTCGTTCCTTCCTTCTTTTTTTGGAAGCTGAGTTTCCATAGTAATAACTTACTATATCTTACTCTAGTTGGGACTATCCAATATTGTCCTTGTCATCAGTTATACTTGGCTATACGATGGCACTCAATAGGGCAAGGCAAGAGAAAGAGAAAGAATGGCCAATAAAAACAACAGGTATACATTTTTGAAATTAGTGCCAAAATCACTGAAAATAAAGAGGTTCTTTTGTTTCAATTAAGCTCATAAATACACATACACACTTTCAGTTACTTAGGCAGAGTAGAGAAGATAAGGAGTTCTTCACTCAAAAGAAAGCTAGCTCCTTTTCTTTCTTTCTTTCTTTCTTTCTTTCTTTTAAACTATTGTTGTTATTATTTTTAGCTTTTGTTTCGTGAACATCTTTTTAAAAATTACAACAAAGTTGTGATTACACAACAAAGGAGCAAAGAAATGTCGCTCTCCCCCTAAAGATAAAAAATAAAAATTGGCACAAGCTTTGTAGTCATGCTTGGACAGGAAGTATTTCCCACATTTAAGGAAAAGGAAATGGTCTTTGGCGCAAATTCAGAAGTCTTCCAACAAAAGAAGAGCTTTTAAATGCCACACATGATTTCCTCTTCCTGAATGGAAATATTGTATGTATTTTTAGCTCTGCTGCTCTAATTGCAAGTGAAATATTAATCCCCTTTCTCCTAGGAGGCACTACCGTGTTTCTGGACTGCTCTGAAACAGAAAAAGGAACATGAGATGGGGAAGACTGAGTAAAAGAAACAAAGTTCCTATTCCACCAGAGAAAGGGAACCCAGCGGAAAAGAAACTTGGGTGGAGGGATAAATTTAAACTGGGGTGGGCAATAAGAGGTTGGGACCTGTTGACCCCAAGGATATTTTAGTGACTACACACAGGCAACACAAAAAAGCTCACCCTTTTTTAGGAGAGAAATGAATGGCCACTCCTGGAACCCTGTAAGATGAGAAAGCCTCCTGTTAAATAGGTTGGTGTGCACCACCATACTGTTGTTCTTGTTCTTGTGTGATTTCAAGGCATTTCCAACTTTTGGTGACCCTAAGGCAAATCTATCATGGGGGGGGGGGGATTCTTGGCAAGATTTGTTCAAAGGAGGTTTGCCATTGCCTTCCCCTGAGGCTGAGAACATGTGATCCATCCTGTTTAACATTTAAGCAAAACTTGATTTATTTTTCAAAATCAACCTTCTAAGGAACCTTCTAAGGAAAAGAAAAATCACAAATCTGCTTGTAATGGTTTGGGTTCAAATTCATCAGCTCTTTTCACCAGAAAGAAAGCTCCACAATTCATTCAGTACTTTGCTTGATGTGAAATTTCACTGGAAACTTGAATTCAGTGCTTTTCCTATGAGGGTCACAGCTGGTTTTGGATCATGCCCTGCACTCACCTTCCAAAGACATCAAATTGCAAAAAGGTAAATGCCAATTAATATTATTGTGCGTTTTGCACCATCTGTAGCTTCTGAACTCTTTTCAATAGTGGGTTTACACAGATTGAGATCATAGGATCATAGAACTGGAAGAGACCAATTCCATCTTTCTTCTTATGACTTCTGCACAACTTATAATGAAAAGCCCCGGAATGTAAATCTGTTCTAGTGGCCCTTAGAAAAGAAGAAAAAGGACCTAGATGAGTTGAGGAGAAGAGAGTGCAAAAGGGAGTGGGGGTGGAAGTGGCCTCAAAGCTAAAACTTCAGGTGTATTTAATCCTTTCACTACAGATTTCAAAGTCAGCAGTAGCCATAGGCTATCCCTCGACAGAGAGATGGTTCAGTGACATTCCTTTTGTAAATATGCAGCTGTTCATCCTCCCCTTTAAACTCCACATTGAAGTCTACTACTTTTTCAGATAAATTCTGTTTGAATACCACTGCCTGCCTGTCATAGCAGTCATATGTCACTGATGGCAGCTCCAAAAGCCTAACCCCTTCTGTAATGTCATAGCGTACAATTCATTTTCTATAAACGCAGTGTAATCATTAGGAATATTAGTAAAACAGGCAAAGATAATGTAGGGAGAGCAGAATTGTGCTGTGCATTGTGTGCATGTGTGTGTGCTTGGGGGGAAGCCTTCATATTCCAAAGATCTCCCAGTATGGTTTGAAAAACTCGGTTACATGTCCCATAAAAATAGGTAAAATCTAAACTGAATCCAGAACACAGTGACATGTGGAATCATAGAATCATAGTTCTGGAAGATATCACAAGGGCCATCCAGTCCAACCCCCCTGCCATGCAGGAACTCACAATCAAAGCACCTCTGACAGATGGCCATCCAACCTCTGCTTAAAAACCTCCAAATAAGGAGACTCCACCACAATCTGAGGCAGCATATCCCACTGTCAAAAAGATCTTACAATCAAGAAGTTCTTCCTAACATTTAGATGAAATCTCTTTTCCAGTCCTTTGAATCTATTGCTCCATGTCCCTGGAGCAGCACAAAATAAGCTTGTTCCATCTTCAATATAACATTCCTTCAAATATTCAGATATGGCCATCATGTCATCCCTTAACCTTCTCTTCTCCAGGCTAACTATACCCAGCTTCCTAAGTCTCTCATGGGCTATTGTTTCCAGACCTTTCACCATTTTGGTCAATTTCCTCTGGATATGCTCCAGCTTGTCCATATCCTTCTTGAATTGTGGTGACCAGAACTGGATACAGTATTCCAAGTGAGGTCTTAGATGAAGTTTCAGGTGAGTCTAGTTTCACCCCTGCATTCTGTCACAACCCAAACTGTTAGTTCTAAATTTCCAAAATTGGATGTGATTTGGCAAGCTCAGATTTAATCCAGATAAACTGAGCTTTTATTGGTCAATATAATATTTATAGTAGATCACTTCTTTAATCCTAGCAAAATTTGCCAAAATATGCTCAATTAAGTATTGGTTGTTTACCTTGGGTTTTCTATTGGGTGTCTGGGAAGGCTACAACAGTTGGCCTGTGGTCTTAGGCTGCACCTGCACTGAAGAAATAATGCAGTCTGACACACTTTAACTGCCTTGGCTCAATGATATGGAGTCTGGGGATTTGTAGTTTGTTGTGGCACCAGAGCACTCTGACAGGGAAATTTAAATAGCTCACAAAACTACAAATCACAGAATTTCATAGCATTGAGCCATGGCAGTTAGAGTGCTTTCAAATTATTTCTGTAGTGCAGATGTAGTATTAGATAGAGGGAAAAAACCTATAGATTAACCAAACCTGCACCTTCTACAATTCTGGTGAATCTGAATTCTTACTTCTAAGAACTCCAGATCACTAAACACAAGTCTGTAATAATGTTGATGTGGGACTGAAGGCACACTTTTTTCTGGATGGTATTAACTGCTTCTGAGGGAACAGAGGTTCATAACCTAGATATGCTTCTGGATCTGACCTTGTTGTCTGAAGAACCGGATTAAGTATCTCCTTACATCCAGATTCTACTACTAATCTATTCTAAGTGGTTTACTGTATTAGTGAACATGAGTCAACAGTGTGGTGCAGTAGCTAGAAAAGCCAATGCAACTCTAGGCTGCATCAATAAAAGTATAGTGTCTAGACTGAGGAAAGTAATAGTGCCACTCTATTCTGCTTTGGACAGGCCTCACCTGGAATACTGTGTCCAGTTTTGGGTACCACAATTCAAAAAGTATCCAGAGGAGGATAACTGAAATGGTGAAGGGTCAGGAAACCATGCCTTGTGAGGAGTAGCTTAGGAAGCTGGGTATGCTTAGTCTGGGGAAGAGAAGGTTAAGAGGTGATATGATAGCCCTGTTTAAATATTTGAAGGGGTGTCGTATTCTGGATGAAGCTTTCTGCTGCTCCAGAGAGTAGGACCTGGAGCAATGGATTCAAACTACAGAAAAATAGATTCTATCTCAACATCAGGAAGAACTTCCTGACAGTAAGAGTTGTTCAACACAGGAACATGCTTCTTTAGAGAGTGGTAGAGTCTCCTTCTTTGGAGGTTTTTAAACAGATCTGTTGGGGGCTACCTTGATTGTGTCTTCCTGCATGGCAGGGGGGTGGACTGGATGGCCCTTGTGATCTCTTCCAATTCTATGATCCTATGATCTCAATCTGTGTAAACCCACTATTGAAAAGAGTTCAGAAGCTACAGATGGTGCAAAACGCACAATAATATTAATTGGCATTTACCTTTTTGGCCATATCATTCATAGGAAATTGTCACATGAGGATTTAAATCTGCAATTAAAATTAGAAAATAGTGCTTTTAAGAAGAAGTGGTATGGCCATTTTTTAAAAAAAATAAAAAAGCCCTCCTTGGAACCCCTGGACTTAAACAAGTATAGACCAGTATCAAATCTCACTTTTCTAGGCAAGGTGATTGAGAAGGCAGTTGCCTTCCAATTCCAGGCAGACTTGGATGACACACACTTCCTCGATCCATTTCAAACTGGCTTTAGAGCAGGATACAGAGTTGAGACTTCTATATTCATCTTAGTGGATGATCTTTGGTTGACCATTGATAGGGGGAGTATGTCCTTCTTGGTGTTCTTGGACCTCTCAGTGGTTGACTATGGTATCCTTCTGGAAGACATAAGGGGTTTGGGAATTGGAGGCACTGTACTTCAGTGGTTCCAGTCCTGCCTCTCAGGCAGGTTCCAAATGGTGGTGCTTGGGGTTAGCTGCTCCTCAAAAAAGGAGCTGTTATATGGCATACTACAAGGTGCTATTCTATCCCTAATGCTATGGGAGAGATCATCTGGAAGCATGGGGCAGGGTGCTATCAGTATGCTGATGACACCCAAATATATTTCTCTATGCCTTCAAATAGAGCCTCAGCTAAGGAGAGTGTGTCTCCTCTGAATGAATGCCTGGAGGAGGAAAAATAGATTGAAGCTGAATCTAGGTAAGACAGGTGCTTACTGTCAGGGATCCTAACCTGGGTCTGAAGATATGTAAATGAGTTCTGAATGGGGTTGCAGTCCCCCTGAAATACTGTGTTCACAGCTTGGGTGTACTTCTGGATCTATTGCTTTAAATGCCAGCTCAGATAGATCTGATGGCCAGGAGTGCTATCAGCTTTGACTGATGCACCAGATGCACCCCTACCTAGAGCTGGGGGACTTGAAGATGGTAATACACATGCTGGTAACCTCTAGGCTGGACTTTTGCAACTGGGACTTCTAGGAGTGATTACATTACACCAATATAAAATCACTCCTGATACAAAGTGTTGGTTATTACCTTTAAAGACTTGCATGATTTGGATCCAGGTTACCTATGATATCATCTTCTCTTGTATAATCTGATCCATATACTCAGGTCCTCTGGGGGATGTTTACTCCAGTCAGCCAGGATTTATTCTTCAGCTGCCCCGAGACTGTGGAATAACCTACTGGAAAGATTTGTCAACTGAATATGCTGTCTGAATTTAAAACAGAACTGAAGACCAGGCTCATCCAGATGATTTTTTTTTAAATTAAAAATTTTAAATGATGAAATTTAAATGGGGATTGTTTTAATACACATTTTTTGTTTGTTCTTTTAAATTTGTCAAGACCATGTGGCACCCTGATCTAGAAAATGACATGGATGTGGCCACTGGGAGGAACTCGAGCAATAGTAACAGGGTTACTACAGTTCAAGTGGCAGGTGCATGAGTCAGCATTTGGTGAGCTGTGCATCATGGGAGTCCCAAAGCAACATGCACAGTGGATGAGACAAGCCAGGTATGCATCATGGGAGGCCTGATGCAACAGGCACTGGGATGAAACCAGCCAGGTTTCATTAGTGCATGGCTGTCACATGTTCTCAAGAAGACCACCTATATATTGGAGAGGGACAGAATCTCCATTGTTGGTTAGTTGTGGTTGGTGAAGCACTTTGTTAGTCTGTATAGCTGTGAGTATTCAAGACGGATGTCTGGTACTCTGTATATCTTTGTAAATATTTACAACAAACATTAAAGCCCTCTCTGAAAGAAGGCTTGCTGTGAAGCTATTCCCTTCTCCAAGCTGAAAGCAGCATCTGAGTGTGGGAGGATTTTTCCTATGCCGTCTGGAGCAGACTCTTCACAGGAGATCAACTTCTGCGTGTTCCTGCCTACGTGCATCTACTCTGCATGTGTGTATGCTAGATCCACGCTGTCTGCATACCCCAACAAAATTGATGTGCATTTTTAACAAGTGTTGGGTATTTGTTGGTCTATTGTTGTTCTCTGCCTCAATCTATGAAGAGAGGCAAGTAACAAATTATTCTTGTTGTTGGTGTTTGTTGCCAATTAATTGCTTCTTTGCTATGAGTAATTGTTAGAGCATCCCTTTTCATTACAGTTGGCCCTCTATTTTCACAGACTTCGAGTCTGCGGTCTCATTCATTCACAGACCAGCAAGCCCTATTGGTTAAAATGGCATGTGCGCCCACAACACACATACATGGCTGCGCTCAGGAGTGCATGGCCATTCAAACCAATGGGTCTTGAATATCTGTGAGTTTACATTTGTGTGTGTGTGTGTGTGTGTGTGTGTGTCTGTGTCTGGAATGGATCCTCCACGAAAACAGAGGGTTGACTGTAATGGGGAATACCCATCAATAAGCTCCCAAAGGTGCTGCTGTGACATTTGTCCTCAAGTGTGATAAGCTCCTTGTGTGGCAGTTCTGGTATTGGGCAGTGATGTGGTGCCAGTGTCTCTCCCTCTTCCTGCTCCTCCTCACTATTCCAAAGCAGGATGATTTTTTTAAAAAAACTTTCTTTTATTTTCCCCCATCTCCTGCCAGCCAAAGAAGAAATTAGATTCTTCTCCTTGTGAAGAGAACACTCTAATTTCTTCCTCACACTTAACTTCCAGTGGGGCACAGCTGGAATCTCCCCCACCCATCACCCACCAAAGAAGAAATGAGAGTCATGATGAGGGGAGAAGCTGTCTGTGCCCCTTTGCACCCCCCCCCCAAAAAAAACGCATCACACATATACAGAGGGGAGCAGGACAAAAAGAAAGAGATGCACAGTATGAGACAAAATAGTTGGGTTTATTTTTATTTTTTGAATGATGGAACACATATATTTTTCTTAATACTGGTCCTTCAGTAGCCTTTTGTTTGCTACCCTGCTTGTGCACTTATTTTTGCCTGCAAAATGCATGTCTGAAGGTGCTTTAGAACCCATTCTTTTCCTTTCATCTGTATGTTGCCATTTATTTAGATTTCTTTCAGTGGTCCTATCCCTCAGAAGCAACAAAAAATGGCTTGGTTTTTTTTTTTTTTTAAGTCATGGCCATGGATGTTTTCTTCAACTTATCACATCGAGAACTGCTATGGACGGAAATGCTCTCAGGCTATTTGCTAGGAAAACTAACATAAGCTCCTTATCAGAAAATATTATGTTTCCCTGAAAGGTGAAATGTTCTGTCAGTTTGTTCAGACCATGTGAAATTCCTTCCTCACTGTGACAGGTCACTGCATTGGAGTTGATAGCACACAATGGCTGCCTCGGATGAAATCTAGAGCCCTCAGGAACAGATGACAGCAGGGGCAGTCGGCCTTTTCCCTCTGTCACTTCTTCTCTGTTGTAGATTGAGATTCCCAATCCACCCAATTGCTTTCTTTTTTCATGGATATGCCATCTGACATCACAAATGGTAGACATAAATTCTGTGCATCAACATCCAATGCCTTTAATGGGAGGATGGATGCAATAATTGACAGGATGTTCAGAAATGACAAAAAGAAATACTTCTTCATACAAAGCATTGTACAGGTTTAGTGGGGTGACCTTGGGCAAGTCATACTACAATCCTTCCAGAACTTCATTCTTTAGCTCATAATGTAGGATCAACAGCATGCAATCATACAGCCACCCTGACCACCTTTTCTGCCAACCTAACTACCAACATGTGTTAATTTCAAGCTCTTACTCTTAGTAATTAAGCCTTTGAGAAAGGAGAGGGGAGGACCCATAATGCAGTTGGGAAACCATCAAACAATGCTGCCAAAGAGAAGGTGGTGTAGGAAGACCAAAAGGGCAAATTGGGATTGGAAGAGAGCCAAGTTCCTCCCCAGGGCCTAGACTCGACCACATCCATGATATAAATAACTAAGCCACAAGCCACAGTGGCTTTCATGAGAGTTTTTAGGCCGAGCACCATCGGGCCTAAAATAAGAAGAAGAGCCCTCCCTCCATTACCAACTGATGTCATCTGGGGGAGAGACACTAGGCCCAGCACCACCCGGCCTAGAATAAGAAGAACCCTTACTTCTTAAAGGATGGGTGGGATTCAGGATTTTATGTTCTGTTTAATATATCTGTATGGAAATTGTAATGTTGTAAGCTGCCCCGATTGCTCTGCAGAGGGGCAGAATATAAATTATTATTATTATTATTATTATTATTATTAGTGTTCCTTATCTGCAATTCTGAAATCCGAAATACTCGAAAAACCATTATTTTTCCATAGGTGGCTGAGAGAGTGACACCTTTGCTTTCTGGTGATTCAATGTACACAAACTTTGTTTAATACACAAAATTATTAACAACATTGCTTAAGATTACCTTCAGGTTTATAGGTGTATATGTTGTATATGAAATATACATAAATTTTGTGTTTGGACTTAGGTCTCATCTCCAAGATATCTCATTATATACATATAGGCAAATACAGGTATTCAGAAACCCCAAAAAATCCAAAATGCAAAGTACCTCTGGTCCAAAGCATTTAGGATAAGGTTGACTCAACCAGTACAGTCAATGGAGTACTGGCACCATCATCATGGGGAAGAGAAAGTTAAGATGTAACATGATAACCAAGTTTAAATATTTAAAGGGATATCATACGGAAGACATAGCAAGCTTGTTTTTTGCTGCTCCAGAGACTATGACATGGAGCAATGGATTCAAACTACAGGAAAAGCGATTCTATATAAACATCAGGAAGAACTTCTTGATTGTAAGATTTGTTTGATAGTGGAATATGCTGTCTCAGATTGTAGTAGAGGCTCCTTTGGAGATTTTTAAGAAGAGGCTGGTTGAGAACACTTTGACTGTGTGTTAGTGGCAAGCACTGGATAGCCCTTGTGCTCTCTTCTCCCAGGATTTCATAGGATGGAGCTATGACAGCTAAAGTGAAAGCTGAACTGCATTAATTCAACACTATGGTAGCAGCCTTCCCTGTAAAGGCTATCTAAGGGCCTTTGCAGACTGCCAGAAATAGTGCAAATTGAGTCCACTTTAACTGCCTTGACTCAGGGCCTCGGCAGACGACCAATAGGGTTGTCTCCGAGGCAAGGAAGAGGAGGGACAGCCGCACGAGCGGTGACCCTTCCTCCTCCCGAGGTTGCCCTTGGAGCTGCCGGCCCTCCGCATGGCCAGCGCGCCGAGGGCAACCTCCCGCCGCAGCGTCCTCACACACTGCGGCGGAAAAGTCAGGGAAAGTGCACCCGACGTGTTTAGGGCGCACTTTCCCTGTCTTCTGAAAGGAGCACCAATTTGGCACTCCTTTCAGGGACGACGCCGGTGCGCTGCCGTGCGAGTGCCTCGCTCCAGCGGCGCACCGTCCCAGGGCGTCCCCGACGCCCTGGTCTGCATCCCCCCTCAGTGCTGGGGAATCATGGAAACTGTAGTTATTGTGGCACCAGAGCCCTCTGACAGAGAAGACTCAATGTCTCAGGAAAAAAAAATACAATTCCCATGTTTCCCTAGCACTGAGCCAGGGCAGTTAAATTGGACTCAATTTGCACTATTTCTAGCAGTCTGCAAAGGCCTAAGTAGGTGTACATATCATGCATACAATACTGTATAAATAGCTGTAATATAATACATATTATACTTGGCAATAATCAACTATATAGAATCATAGAATAAGAAGGGGCTACATAGTCCACCAAGTCCACCCTCCCCCCCCCCTCACACACAAGTCCACATTGAATTCAGGAAATCATCTAGACATGCAGCTGTCTTTTATTACATCCACCATCTTTCTCAGTAATTTGACTGTGGGGAAGAGAATGAGTTTTACATCTTGGTAAACAGATGCACATATGCAGGAAACAGAACTAAGTAATTTCATTACATTCATATTCATCTAGGGGCTGCTATGACATTACAGTGTAGAGGTGTTCATTGTACAGTAGTAGCCAATGGAGTGACACCATGGTACCAATGTACAATGGACATCTATGCCCATTGAGACACTCCTGATGTACCTCTAGACACTGGCTAGGAAGGGCCAGAGCACAACAGGAATGTCCAATGCACATCAAAAGTTCCCAATGTGCACCACAAGTGCCCAATGAATGTGAGAAATGCCCAGTGCAAGTCACAAGTATCTGATGCTCTTTCTGGTTCCTGGATGAGAATCTTCACAAATTCACTGACAGTTTTTGGTTTAATTTCTGCTACGTAGCTGTTGTCATTGTTAATTGCCATTAAGTCAGCTTCAACTTAACCATATAAATAAGGGCCACTGCAGATGGGTGGCCATGGGCTGCCCTGAGAAGTGGTGGATTGGGGCCAAGGTTGCCCCATGCCTCAGCCCCAATTCACTCTTTTTCCACCCTTGGAAGGAGCGCTAAAATAGTGCTCCTTCCGCAAGGTGCGGAAAGGGTGCCGCAAGAGGTGATGCGCGCCTCTTCGGCATCTTTTCCAGCTCAGTGTATCTGGACGCTAAGCCGGAAGGACGTCATTGGAGTGCCTGCCATGTGCAATGGCGGGCGCTCCAATGATGTCATCGGGAAGGGGTTGGGGTGCCCGGCATGTGGTTGCCCCTCCCCTTCCTTGGATTCAAGACAGTGCAAAGCACCATCTGTAAAGGGCCTAAGATACTTCTAGATCAGGGGTAGGCAACCTTTCCCCTTTAAGGGCCAAGGGACTTCAGCTCCCAGAAGCCTCAGCCATGTTGGCCAATAGTCCCATGTTGGCCAATAGCTCCTGGGATTCTGGGAGTTGAAGTCCCTCGGCCCTTAAAGGGGAAAGGTTGCCTACCCCTGTTCTAGATCATCTTATCATCAACAGTCCCACTCAGGTCTTGCAAACTCAGGGCTGAGGCTTCCTTGATAGTCTAACCATCTGTAATGTGGTCTTCTCTCTTTTCCTATAGCTTTCTACTTTACCAAGCATTATTCTCTTTTCTAGTGAGTTTTGTCTTCTCATGATGTGATCAAATTAAGACAGTCTCAGTTTAGTCATCTTGGTACCTAGGGGGAGTTCAGGCTCTAGGAGCCATTTAGTCACCTTTTAGCAATCCACAGTATCCATACAACTCTTTTCCTGAACAACATTTCAAATGAGTTGATTTTCTTCCTATCAACTTTCCTCTCTGTCCAGCTATGTAGCTATAGATCTGTAAAGTAATGAAACATATGTCATAATGTAGAATCTCAGGCTACATATTTAAATAATCAATAACAACATATTTTAGACTATAAATTCATAAACTAAAATATTCAGAAGCCTCAGTCCAATTTCTAGTCTTAGCAAGAGTAGACCCATTGAGTTAATGGGATTTAGATGAGTGTCAACATACCATTCAACAGGTGATTCACTGGCTCTCCTCCACTTTGGACTAACAATTGAATTGAGTTATAAAATTTAAATATCTTATAGCAGCACCAGAGAAAATGTGTTGGAAGCATATTATAAAGATGCTTTAGAAAGAAATCCACTGTTGCTTTCTTTATTTTGCTGATTTCTTGCAAAGCTGGAAAACCAAAGTTGTTAAGTAAAGATCAGAAGGAGTGGACTGCTACTTGGTACAGCTGACAGCTGTACTTCTTAGCCAAATAAATGAGGGAGATATGCTTACAGATAGCCAGGTGAACAGCCACATAACCAATTCAAGGGAAAGGGAATGGAGGCAATAGCCATTTATATTTAATATTAAAACTTGAATGGATATATATATTGATACTTAACAAAATAAATGCCTTGGTACAGAAGCCATATTCAATGCACAGAAAACAGCCAGTAGAGGATCACAATCACAGACTAAAAAGGTGTTACTTAGATTATCTAGAGGGTGCCTTCCAGAATGAAAACTATGTTATGATTAGGGATGAAGAGATATTTCATCAACTTCCCATTAAAAGTGAGGACCGGATATCTGTCAGGGACTCCCCAACCTCTCCAATAGGTCTTGCCTTCATTGTAAGAATGAGACACCAAGCATTTTTTTCCCATCATGATTTGCACAATTTGCACACAATTATTTCTGGTTGCTCTTCCTTTTCTGGAGGCACACACACTCGAAGCAAAAAAAAGAGCAGGCAGATTGTTCAGAAAGACTCACACACCCCTTCCAAAGGTGTTATTTTTAATAACTCATGCAATAAGGCAATAGATGCATTAGTTTTGAAATTTTGTATGTGTACAGAAATGTGCAAATGGTCCTTGATGTAGAGAAGGAGAAAAAAAAAATCTTCTCTCAGTGAGAATTTTTTTGCATATGTGAATTATCCTTTAGCCCACAGAATTGAAACAATGTAAGATGTTTAGCCATAGCAGTGACATTGTTTGAAGCATAAACTCATCCCTACCATTCTAGAACTTTTTGGGTTCTGGATGCTGCCACTCAGTTTAAATAAAGAGGCTCCCCACCTGCTTTGCCACATACTTTTCTGTGTTCTTGGGTGGGAACTCATGTCATAATTCCAAGCTATTATTATTTTGAGGTTTTCGATTTTTTGTGACTCGTTTCCTCTTCCTCAGCCTGACAATGCTGCTAAAAATGGCCTTTGTCAGGTACTAATTTGGCTGACGACCACTTGATCAACATTTTTGGCTGGTAATTACTAAGTCAGATTGGAACTTTTTTTTTCTTTTGCATATTCCCTGGCAGCCAAGGAGACAGAGATTTCTCAAAACCTATTCATTATAGACTCATTGGCAATGAAATGCCTAGCATTCTGCACTTTGCACAGGCATAAAAATAATCTGATTGTTATCATTAAAAGTTTTGACCTAATGCTTATTTTTGGCCATATTTTCTTAGAAGCATATTGATATCTTTAGCATTATCTGGAAATCAGGGAACATGGAGAGTTTGCAGTTTACATGAAAATGCAAAACTAGAGATTGAGGAGGTGTGACCATTGCATTCTTCGTCTCTTGGTCCATCTTGGTCTGTCTGCATATGCATCCCTGCCTCCTTGTTTTCTTCCATTTACCCTTGATAATTCCATAGTTTAGTTTAGGCACCCATTGACAAGATTTTCAGTAAGA
Source organism: Phrynosoma blainvillii (assembly GCA_026167975.1). NCBI lineage: Eukaryota > Metazoa > Chordata > Lepidosauria > Squamata > Phrynosomatidae > Phrynosoma > Phrynosoma blainvillii. Next base: position 16,599,405 of record JANUYF010000001.1, on the reverse strand, counting down.
ATGGATTCTCAGTGGTCAGCACTACATAAGGGCATTTATGAAATCACAGCACAAAAAAGGTATCCCACTAAAATCATGGGACCACATCAAATTTCTTCATGCACTGTGGTTAACACAATATGCCTATGCAAGAGATGTCAATGGCAGAAATGAATGTATAGCAGTTAGGTATACTTTGCATTATTACTCCTGACTACGGGAGACCTATTAAATCAATTGAGTTTTCCTATAGTCTTTGGAAGGAAGACTACCAGGGAAAATACCAGGTGCTGTAGGCCGCATTCAGAGGAGAGTGATGGGAAACCACATCTAAGTATTCCTTGCTTAAGATACTCTTGAAAATGTCTAGGGCTACTTAATGGATGGCCTAAGGCAAGTGACATGCTCTCAGCCTCAGGGGAAGGCAATGGCAAACCCCCTCTGAACAAATCTTTCCAAGAAAACCCTATGTTTACCTTAGGGTTGCTATAAGTTGGAAACTATTTGAAGGCACACAACAAGAGCAGCAGCAGCAGCAACAACAACAACAACAACTAAAGGCACATAGCCATAAGAACAAATTTATTGTCTCATTGTTTAACAATTAATTTAAGATATCTGCTCTAGTTTGAACTAGCCAACATGATTCATTTCAGAGAGAGAAGACTTACTGCTAGATTCCACTGTCTCCGTGAATAAATTTAAAATCAACATGATCAATAAGCAGATCCCATGTCATACAAAGACCCACAATTGCACCCAAGAAATTTTCTCTCTGGGTTTGTGGCTTCAAATTATCTCATCCTGTTTCAAGAGTGGCATCTGTGTATTATTAACCCAACATTCTTCCTCTCTCTCTCTCTCTCTTTTTAAATATTAAGATTTTGACCACAATTTTGTTGATTAGTCCCACCTAGAGCAGACCCATTCAATTGATGGTTGAATCATGAATTAACACACAGGAAAAAATTAAGCTGATTTAATGGTCTACTCTAGTAACAACTAAAGTTAGGATTTAATCTAACATTTTGGTATAGTAAATTTTGTTTTTCTACAAAATGAACAAACAAAAACCTTAGTTTTATGTTCAGTGTTTTTGGGAAAAATCTTGACATGCAACAACAACAACAATAATCTTGCAGCATTTTTTCCAAAGCTATCATATTGTGGAATGAATTGCATTATTGAATATTCTTTACATCCCTACTTAACAAAACTCTTTCCTTAACAATAGAAATATCCATGTAAATAAAGAGAGAGATTTTTACCCAGTTCTGGAATTGTTATTACACTACAATGGATAGGCTATGATGCTTTAGAATATATCTACACTGCCATGGCTCCATCCTATGGCACCATAGGATTTATAGTATGGAGTATTTAGAATTCTCTGCTAGAGCACATGAGCATACTCCCCTGAACTAAAGCTCTTTATCAGAGAATTCTGAGTATTTCAACGAACTATAAATCCCAGAATTCTGTAAGGTGGCGGCATGAAAAACTGAAATGACTGTGTGGTATAGATAGAGTCATATAATGGGAGTTCATCAGTAGGAATGTAATTCTTCAGTAATTTTCTTTTTGGATGAAGCAAGGAAACATTTTAGCAATTTTCTTCCAGCTTTGAAACAATATACCATTTTAGAAACCTATTTACAATTCAGGACTTATTCCACACCATATTTCCATAGGTTGTTTTGCATATGAAACAGAGGTTTCTGCACAGGAGACAGGCAAACATATTTATTTCTGCATGGACGTATTATTTTCAGTGCAGAAAATAGTGTTTCTAGTGCAGATAATACTGTTTACTGCTTAAAACAATCGTGTGAATTTTGCACAGTTAAGTCCCAAACTATGAAGATTCTTGACAGTCCAGGATTCTTCTTATCAGAGTTTCTCAACACTCAACAACCATTTATTGAATATTTTCTAATATTTTTTCCATACCTTTTCAGCAGCCTTTCGAATCAGGAAGGGGACATGGGGTTCTGGTATAAAGAGCTTGTTGAAGATGTAGAAAATCCCAGATTCAGTTCCTGGCCACTGCAAGTTAATAAAAAAGTAGACTGTGATGTGATCATTGTGGCTACTCAGAGTATCAATAAGCATGGATTGCTTCTACTACTCAGAGATTACTGGGCTAGCTTTAACCAATACTCTGACTCTATTTAACACAGCTTAGTCATGTTCAACATAAATATGAACATCCTTTTTTTCTTTTTAAAAAAGCTTTTTTAAAGTCACTGGACATTTCACTGTTAGAATGCTTTGACTTTCTTCTTCTTCTGGCAAAAATGCCTTTGGTGCATATGAGATGAATGGGAAATATATTGATTTTGGCTCTGTAATTGCTTTCAAGGTTTCAGGCTGACTCGGAGTAGATACCAGCAAATCGAAGAAATATCTCTTTGGCCATTTATCCCACTCTAAATGGCATTTTAAAAGAAAATACTATTGGGTATTAATCTAGTGAATAGCATTATAAGCGCCAAAGTTTATGTTTATTGCACTTATTAAATGGGCTTTGATATCACCTATAAAATAAATGGCAGAGTTAGCAAATTAGCACTTACAGGCTTCCAACCAATATCTGCAATTTTATCTACTCAACATTATGAGACAATTCCTTTATTATTCCGGGCCGATCCACTGAGAATCTGTAGTTCTGGCTTGCCGATTATCTTTTTAATTATGCAAATTGCGCACACGCTCTTTGTCTTCCTTTTGAACCCAAACTACAGTGTGGAGATTTTGTTTTGTTTTGTGTGCATTTCTGTGTTTTAGAACTCTGACCAGTTCAATGTGGGACTCACCCTTCTAATGACCATTGTGCTGCTTATAATTCTCACCTCAATGGATGGACACAATGGGAAATATCATCTAAGGTATGATCTGCGCTGCAGAAATAATGCAGTCTGACGCCGCTTGAACTGCCATGGCTCCATGCTATGGGATTCTGGAATTTGTAGTTTTGTGAGATATTTAGCCTTCTCCATCAGAGAGCTCACAGACTACAAATCCTAGGATTTCATAGATGGACCCATGGCAGTTATAGTAGTGTCAAACTGCAATATTTCTGCAGTACAAATTAGGGCCTTTACAGACAGCTCATTTCGGGCAGCTCTGGACCGCCTCTGCTAGCGGCGGATCGGGGCTGCAGCAAGCCCATGCTGTGGCCCCAATCCTTCTTTTTGTCACCCCTAAAAGAGCAGCAAAATGCTGCTCCTTTTAGAGGTGGCAAAAGGCCGCCCCAAGAGATGGCGCCGCAGCTCTTCTGTGCCCTTTCAGCACAGTGTGTCTACACGCTGCGCCAGGAGGGTGTCCTGATGCCGCACACTGTGCAAACGGGCGCACGGCCTCAGGACAGCATCGGGGTGGGGTTGGGACAGCAGGCATGCAGCTGTCCCACCCCAAATCCACCCCCTGGCCAACCCTTTAGGCCTGTCTGCAATGCCCCTTAGACCTTCAGAGTTTTGTATAAAATCCATAGGAATGTCAATGTCCTGTCCATGGGATTATGAAAGACTCTGGCAGGATAATTATCAGTATTGGTGAGTGGTTCCCTTATCAGGGTGAATCCACTCTGGATTATAGTCTAAACTTTACAAGAGCTATTTGAACATATGTTGGACCCAGCATGATGTAATGGTTTGAGTGTTGGATTGCGGCTCTAGAGTCCAAGATTCAAGTCCCGGCTCAGCCATGAAATCCACTGGGTGACCTCAGGCAAGCCACATGCTCTCAGCCTCAGGGGAAGGCAATGACAAACCTCCTCTGAACAAATCTTGCCAAGAAAACCCCATGATAGGTTTGCCTTTGGGTCACCATGAGTCAGAAACAACTTAACAGCACAGAATACAGACTCATGCACACACTCACACAGAGGGACATGATTCACTACCTTGGACTTTTCCTTTAACTAGGGAAGAAAACCAACAGTGGATACAGTGCCCAACTGACATAGAATCATAGAATCATAGAATCATAGAATCATAGAGTTGGAAGAGACCACAAGGGCCATCCAGTCCAACCCCCTGCTATGCAGGGACTCCCAATCAAAGCATCCCTGGCAGATGGCCATCCAGCCTCTGCTTAAAGACCTCCAAGGAAGGACACTCCACTACTCTCCGAGGGAGTGTGTTCCACTCTCGAACCACCCTTACTGTCAGGAAGTTCCTCCTAATGTTGAGGTGGAATCTCTTTTCTTGCAGCTTGCATCCATTGTTTCGGGTCCTAGTCTCTGGAGCAGCAGAAAACAAGCTTGTTCCCTCCTCGATATGACATCCCTTCAAATATTTAAACATGGCTATCATATCACCTCTCAGCCTTCTCTTCTTCAGGCTAAACATCCGCAGCTCCCTAAGTCGTTCCTCATAGGGCTTGGTTTCCAGACCCTTCACCATTTTAGTTGCCCTCCTTTGGACACGCTCCAGTTTCTCCACATCTTTTTTGAATTGTGGTGCCCAGAACTGGACACAGTATTCCAGGTGAGGCCTGACCAAAGCAGAATAGAGTGGCACTATTACTTCTCTTGATCTAGACGCTATACTTCTAGTGATGCAGCCTAAAATTGCATTGACCTTTTTAGCTGCTGCATCGCACTGTTGACTCATGTTCAACTTGTGGTCAACCTGGACTCCTAGATCCCTTTCACACGTAGTCTCATTCAGCCAGGTGTCCCCCATCGTATATCTGTACTTTTCGTTTTTCCGCCCTAAGTGCAGTACCTTACATTTCTCTGTGTTGAATTTCATTTTGTTAGCTTTGGCCCAACTTTCTAGTCTGTTCAAGTCATTTTGAATTTTGATCTTGTCCTCTGGGGTATTAGCTACTCCTCCTAATTTGGTGTCGTCTGCAAATTTGATAACTATGCCCCCAATACCGTCATCCAAGTCATTAATAAAGATATTGAATAGCACTGGGCCCAGGACAGAGCCCTGTGGCACCCCACTGGTCACTTCTTTCCAGGTTGAAAAGGAGCCATTGTTGAGCACCCTTTGGGTTCGACCAGTCAACCAATTACAAATCCATGTAACAGTTACTTTGTCTACCCCACATTTTACCAATTTGCTTGCAAGAATGTCATGGGGAACCTTGTCAAAGGCCTTACTGAAATCAAGATATACTATATCCACAGCATTCCCTTCATCTACCAAGCTGGCAATTTTATCAAAAAAAGAGATCAGATTTGTCTGGCATGACCTGTTTCTCTGAAACCCATGTTGACTTTTTGTGATTATGGAATTACTTTCCAGATGTTCACAGACTCTCTGTTTAATGATCTGCTCCAGAATCTTTCCGGGTATAGATGTCAGACTAACTGGACAATAATTGTTGGGATCCTCTTTTTTCCCCTTTTTGAAGATGGGGACAACATTTGCCCTCCTCCAGTCCGCTGGGACCTCTCCTGTTTTCCAGGAATTCTCAAAGATTATTGACAATGGTTCCGATATTACATTTGCCAGTTCTTTTAATACCCTTGGATGTAATTCATCTGGTCCTGGAGACTTATATTCATTTACAGTAACCAGATGTTTCTGTACTATCTCTTTACTTATTCTGTGCTGAAATTCTCCTATTCTGTCCTCTGCTCCATTATACTTAGGTTGAGCACCCTTTGCCTTTTCTGAGAAGACTGAAGCAAAGAAGGTGTTGAGTAGTTCTGCCTTTTCTCTGTCTCCTGTTAACTTTTTGCCATCTTCTCCACACAGTGGCCCTACCATTTCCTTCTTTTTCCTTTTGCTGCTGACATACCCCCAAAAGCCCTTTTTATTGTTCTTAACCTCTCTAGCAAGCCTGATTTCATTCTGCGCTTTAGCTTTTCTGACTTTACCCCTACACGTGCTAGCTATTTGTTTGAATTCCTCTTTGGTGATTTCCCCATTTTTCCATTTCTTATACATGTTCCGTTTAAAACATAATTCAGTTGCAAGTTCCTTAGTCATCCATCCTGGTTTCTTGAGACACCTCCCATTTTTCCTCCTCGTTGGCACGGTTTGAAATTGTGCCTTCAGTATCTCCCTTTTGAGAAACTCCCATCCGTCTTGAACTCCCTTCTCTTTTAGTATTCCTGTCCATGGGATCACCCCCAGTATTTCTCTAAGTTTAGTAAAATCAGCTTTCCTAAAGTCTAGAATGCGTGTCTGACTATGCCTGGCTTCTCCTTTCCACTGTATACTAAACTCCAGGAGGACATGATCACTCCCGCCTAAGGATCCAACCACTTGCACCCCATTAACTAGGTCTTCCCTGTTAGTTAGGATCAGATCCAAAATAGCTGACTCCCTCGTTGCCTCTTCCACCTTTTGAACAATGAAATTGTCTTCGAGGCAAGTGAGGAATTTGCTAGACCTTGAGGATTTTGCCGAGTTTGACTTCCAGCAAATATCCAGATAGTTGAAGTCACCCATCACTACTATATTTCTCCTTTCTGAGTGTGTGGTCATCTGTTCTAGAAAGGCTTCATCCAATTCTTCTGCTTGAGTTGGGGGTCTGTAGTAGACACCCACACTAACATCCCTGTTGTTTCCCTCCCCTTTAATTTTTATCCAGATGCTCTCCACTTGGCTTCCAGGATTGATGTCCTGGATTTTTTCACTGGTGTAAATATCTCTGACATATAATGCTATTCCTCCTCCTTTCCTGTTTGTCCTGTTTCTCTTGAAAAGCTTATATCCCTTTATTTCTACATTCCAGTCATGAGACTCATCCCACCAGGTTTCAGTGATGCCTATTATATCATATTTGCTTTCTTGTGCTAGGAGTTCAAGTTCATCTTGCTTATTTCCCATGCTCTGTGCATTAGTGTAGAGACATCTAAGACCATGTGTCCCCTTTACTTGCTGCCTGTGCACGTTTTTTTGCCTCCCACTGTTGGGTCCCTGTACTGTTTGCCTTGTTTCCTCTATGACAGTTTGACTATTTTCTCCAGTCCTTTTGTCTTCCAGGACGTTGTCTCCCTTCCCCACACAGTTCAGTTTAAAGCCCTCCTGATCAAATTCTTGAGACCGTTGGCAAAAACATTTCTTCCAACTGGTGTTAGATGCAGCCCATCCCTTACCAGGAGTCTGTCCTCATGGAACCGCAGCCCATGATCCAAGAATCCAAATCATTCTCGATGACACCATCTGCGGAGCCAATTGTTGACATCTGCTATCTTCCTCTCTCTTCCTGGACCATGCCCTTGAACTGGCCGAAGAGACGAGATGACAATCTGTGCCTCCATTTCTTTCAGCTTCTTACCTAGAGCCTCGTAATCCCTTTTGATATTCTGAAGGCTGTGTCTTGCTGTGTCATTCGTTCCCACATGAACCAAAAGGAAGGGGTATTGGTCGGTAGGCCTGACCAGTCTTGTCAGCCTCTCTGTTACATCTCGGATCTTTGCCCCAGGGAGACAACACACTTCCCGAGACATCTTGTCAGGCCCACAAATCACTGCTTCTGTCCCCCTCAGCAAGGAGTCCCCCACCACGACCACACGCCTCCTCCGAGGCTTAGCAGCGACTGTTCCTTGTGGTGGAACTCCCAGGGTCCCCTGCTCTGTCCCTGAAATCTGTCCTTGCTGCTCTTCTTCGTCCTCCTTGCTAAGAGTAAGAGCTTGAAATCGATTCTGTAGCCGCAAACTCCCAGAACGATCCTTGGTCTCCTTACTTCTGCGTGTGACCTTCCTCCAGCTTTCTACCTCCTGTGTGTGTGATGTGACCTCTTCCCCAGCAACTTCCTCTGTGTGTTCCCCATCCAAGACCGTTTGTTCTGTTCTATCAAGGAAAGCCTCTTGCTCCCTAATATGTTGAAGTGTAGCTACCCGCGCCTCCAGCTGCTGTACTTTGTCCTCCAAGAGGGCTACCAACTTGCACTTGGAGCATGTGTAGTTCCCCACATCTGAAGGTAAGAATACAAACATACCACAGGTATTGCAGGTGACAGCTGCTGTTCCTTCAGTGTCCATACTAAGTCTTAATTAGTACCTGAAAGAGGACTACAGCTTTCCTCCTCAAAGAAAATCCCTTCCTAACACCAGTGTTAAGTCTGCTGATGAATGGAACTTTTCTACAATTAGTACTGGTTAAAAAAATTCAGCGCGCGGCTCTGGCAGCAGTTGTATAGAGCTAACTGCCTAGCCCACCCCCTATTGACTTGCAAATGCCACTCAACAAAGCCCCACCCGCTGAGTCACAGTCACACTCTCCCCAAGAGTTTTTTTTAAAAAAAGAATTTAAAAACTTACCCTCTCAAGATGGCTGCCTGGAAACTGCTTTCTTCCCCTTTCCTAGCAGGAACTGGCCTGGAAAGCTTTATTTTCTTTCTCCTTTCCTGGCAGAAAATACCTAGAAAGCCTCTTTCTCCTCTCTTTTAGAAACTGGCCTGGAGAGCCTCCTCCTCCTCCTCCTTCCCCTGTCCTGGCCGAAACTGACCTGAAACTGACCTCTGGCAGCAGTTGTATAGAGCTAACTGCCTAGCCCACCCCCTATTGACTTGCAAATGCCACTCAACAAAGCCCCACCCGCTGAGTCACAGTCACACTCTCCCCAAGAGTTTTTTTTAAAAAAGAATTTAAAAACTTACCCTCTCAAGATGGCTGCCTGGAAACTGCTTTCTTCCCCTTTCCTAGCAGGAACTGGCCTGGAAAGCTTTCTTTTCTTTCTCCTTTCCTGGCAGAAAATACCTAGAAAGCCTCTTTCTCCTCTCTTTTAGAAACTGGCCTGGAGAGCCTCCTCCTCCTCCTCCTCCTTCCCCTGAACTCCATTAGTCACTGGTGGCTATTTTAAAAGGCCCTGTAACCAAACTCTGGCCCATTCACAGTAAAGGAAGACTAGGCTCAAACCCTGTTGGCCTCTTATGCATGTACAAGTTTTCTTTTGGATGCAGCTGGATTTTTTTTTCCTATGCAGAAAATTCACATTTGGTTCAAGATGGTGGAAACAGAATTGGGCATGTAATGCCATTGGGCATACATATATGCACACAGCTGCTTACTTGGTCGTATTTTCAGCTATTCATTTGGCTAGGCATTTTGTAGAGCATCTAGTTGCATACAGACTTCGACAATGTAGTCATTCTATACAAGGGTTGTATGATGTACATGTGAAGACTTATGAAACTCTGTTGTAGGATCATGGTCATGATCTTAACACTGGGAAAAGTGTGGTCCTAGGCCCACATGTACTCCCTTGGGTTTTATTTTATACACATTCACACATTTGGCCTTGATATCTCCAAATTCACCCAACTGGCCTAATATAGCCTATTTCAACCCACCCCACCCCCCACCCGCCTGCAAAAAGAAGAAGAAGAAGAAGAAGAAGAAGAAGAAGAAGAAGAAGGTAAGATGCTACTCTTGGATGTTTCCAGATGTAATCATCATCATCATCATCATCATCATCATCTGTGGTCCTAGTCCAACACTCATGCCATTCTAACATGCTTTCTCTCTCTCAACTAGATTAGGCCCATTGAATCAATTGGTAAATATTAATCAACATTAAGATAAATCCATTTGATTCAATGGCTCTACTCTTGGATGTAAGTGATATAAGTGCTAACACCCAAGGGTAGGTAGGGAAAAAAGAAAGGCTCAATCTTGAGAGGATAGCAAGCAATGGAGTCTAGGGGAAAAGAGATGGTAGAGGAAGGGGGTGGTCATAAAATTTGGAATAGTTCTCTAGAGAAATTAAAGATACTTTTCCCCCTCCTTTTACAGTACTTGCAATCTCCAATAATGTCGATTTCTGCATGGACAAAAAAAAGCATTTCTTCACACAATGCATTAATTCATTGCCACAATGTGGTGAAAGCCACTGGCTTGTATAGCTTTTAAACAGATTAGACAGGGAGGATAGGGCTATGTTGTTATGATAGCTAGATTGATCCTCCATGTTTGGAGGCAGTGTACCCCTACATACCAGTTTGCTGGGGGCAAACAACAGGGGAGAGCTGTTGCTTTCATGCCCTGCTTGTGGGCTTCCTAGAAGCATCTAGCTGGACTAGATAGACCTTTGGTCTAATCCAGGAGGGCTCTTTTTAATGTTATTTATGTGATTACACTTGTGGAACTTTACTAATATAGCCATGGTCTGCATACATACTTTGCACAGTGGCCAAAAAAGTACAACTACACAGATAAGGGAACTGTATAAATACAAAATGGATCCCCAGCCATAGGAAGATAGCAAGGAGCAGACTCCATCCATTCTTAGTTCCTGTCACAGTTCTATTTCATGGAAGAATTTTTTCCTCCTTAATCTGCCTAGGACTGCTGTCACACTACAGAATTAATGCAGTTTGATGCTGCTTTAACTATCACAGCTCAATGCTATGGAATGCTGGGATTTGTAGTTTGGTGTTGCACTAAAGCTCTCTGCCAGAAAAGACTAAATATCTCATAAAACTACAAATCCCAACATTCCATAGCACTGAGCTGTGATAGTTAAAGCGCCATCAAACTGCATTAATTCTGTGCTGTAGATGCAGCCTATATTAGAGCGTTGCTGTAATAAAAACAGCAGCATAGAAATCAAAGGACTTGTATCACAGTTATTGACAATTAAGAATCCTTGGATATATCTTGATTCTGAGAGGGACAGTCTCACCTCGAACATAATCCTCACCCCAACACTTTCAACTTCTCATCCTTTCCCACAAACAAGGCATTTCCCAAACATGGTTAGCAAGGGACTTAGACTGAACTGTCTCAGTAATGGCAGCACAGCTACAGGAGATATTTCTTGTTTAAACAAGTTACAAGAAGATTATTTGAAGGGTAACAGCCAGGTTATGTAACCCATAAAAGTACGAATGATTTACAAATATTTAACAAGGAGGGAAAAAACTAATTATGCCACTCCTGTCACACAGAGGGCAGGTTTAGAAATGGTATAATCAATATAGGAATGTTCACTGTAACAAGGCTGTCAGCTTTTTAACCAACTAAAAAACCTCTGGCCAGTCTATAAACAGAATCAGCCCTCTCCCTGATGAATCCTAGCTTTGTGCAATGTACTTTGAGAGGAGGCATACACTGATGTCTAGTTGTAATTGTTTGACATTGTCAATGGTTGTGTGCATGTGAGCATGTGTGTGCTAGAGAGAGAGAGAGAGAGATTTCCCTGAAATTAAACAGCTGTACTTCCAAAAACACAAACACCTTTTGGAAATTCCAGAAATTGATCTATTTTGCTTTTCTAATACTGTATAAAGAATTATAACATGGAACCTGTAGTTGACTGACCTTATCCAAAGGTGCTTCAAGACATAAGGACTGTTTGTTTGTTTGTTTGTTTGCCACCCATGGTAACTCATAAAAGAAATAAACTAGTTAACTCTACTACACTCGTGTATGTCTATTATTTTTTATCATGGTGGAAGTTAGTATTCCCTTCCTCTCTCCTCAGTGACCAAAGCCCCCCCCCCCCGACCTACCACAGAGCCTCTGAATCTTCCAGTCTTCCATGGTCATTTGTGCCAGAGGAGAGCAGGGATGGAGAATCTCAGAAGCATCTGCCTATGGACGTTATCACACGTGGCCCACAAAGCGATAATAAACCGGAAATGACAAATTCCGAAAATAAACCAAAAATAAACCTTGATTCCGCAAATGGTTTTCACACGTAATTATCTTAATCGTGCAATTAAGGGAAGCTCCCCCTGAAACTGCATTTAACGTTCACACACAAGTGCGAAAATCCCGTATATGTACTAGAAATGATCTTCTAGCACATGTGCACTCGTCGCAGCTGTCACCCCTTCCCCAGGTTGTCCTCGGAGCAGCCGGCCCTCTGCAAGCCGGCACTCCGAGGAGGACCTCCTGCCGCAGTGTTCTCTGAGGAGGTCCTCCTTGGAGCGCCTGCCCTGCATCGGATCGGCGCTCCGAGGAAGTTCCCCTTGGAAAGTTGGCTGTCCGAGGAGGTCCTCCTTGGAAAGCCAGCCCTGCGTAGGGCCAGCGCTCCAAGGAGGACCTCCTCGGAGAGCCGGCTTTCCAAGGGGGACCTCCTCGGAGCGCTGACCCGATGCAGGGCCGGCGCTCCGAGGAGGACCTCCTCGGAGAGCTAGCTTTCCAAGGGGACCTCCTCGCAGCGCCGAGCCGACACAGGGCCGGCGCTCCGAGGAGGACCTCCTTGGAGAACCGGCTTTCCAAGGGGACCTCCTCGGAGAGCTGGCTTTCCAAGGGGGACGTTCTCGGAGCGCTGACCTGACGCAGGGCCGGCGCTCCAAGGAGGACCTCCTCGGAGAGCCGGCTTTCCAAGGGGGACCTCCTCGGAGTGCCAACCCTCTTCCAAATGCAACCCTCTTCCAAATCCCCCTTCCAAATGCACATTTGCTTTCCACATTACAGCGATTTTACCTTAATTGCGAAATTATCTTAATTGCGCATTTGCATTTCCTCCAAAGAACCGAATTTCAAAAGCTCTCGTTTCTGTCCACTTTCTGTCCACTTTCTGTCCAGTTTCTGTGCGACATCGTGTGAAAACACGGGCCAATAATCCGGTTTCGGTCGGGATTTTGTGTGGATTTTGTGTGGATTTGGCCCTGTGTGATAACGTCCTATATCTCTGTAGCCAAACACAAAATGATTATATAATCTACAGAGACCTCCAGAGGACCTGATGGACCATGATGACGATGTAATCACTTTGCATCTGGTTACAGGGACATAGCCAGATGCTTCTGTGATTCCCTGGCCTCTCTCCCAAAGACATATGCTCATAGGTGGGAGGCTATAGGTGGGAGATTAATGGAGCATAGTTCTACATCCAGAAAGCCATGTAGGATTTCAACCAACCAGACCATAATTATCTTTCATGTTCTGAATCCTCTGATTCAAGGAATGCTGGTCATATCATTGAGATCCCCAGTTGGAGGAAAGCCTTAAGGCATGGCTTGATCATTTTTATGCTTCCATTTCTGAGCTTTTGCACTCAGTCCAATGAAGGAGACTCCACCATATACCGTATTCCACTGTTGAGCAATTCTTACTGTCACAAGGTTCTTCCTCATGTTTAGTTGGAATCTCTTTTCCTGTAATTTGGATCCACTGTTCCATGTTCTAGTCTCTGGAGCAGCAGAAAGCAAGCTTGCCCTGTCATCAATTTGGCATCCTTTCAAATATTTAAACATGGCTATCATGTCAAATTCTCTTCTCATGATTGAACATACACAGCGCTCTAAGCCACTTCTCAAGGGGCTTCATGGTTTCCAGACCTTTCCCTATTTTAGTCACCTAGCATTTGCATTGCCAGGTTAGCACCATCCCAGGTTCTGAGATTTTGAGACCAAAATCTGAGGCCAAGGGCCGACCCTTGGTCCTGTCATAGGAGGTGTGCCCCGGTGATGTCTTAAGGATCAGGCACAGTTGCTCAGGGAGTGTCATCCAAATTAAAAATCAAATTAATCTGACACACATACACACACACACACATGCATATTTCAAGGAATTTCTCTTGCCTTGATATTCCTTCTGCCCACTTTAAGGCCTGAAGAAGAAAGTTTAAGCCTTCAAACCTGGGGGTGCATCTACACTGTAGAAATAATGCAGTTTGATACCACTTTAACTGCCATGTCTCCATCCTGCATAATCCTGGGATTTGAAGTTTTGTGAGGCACCAGCATTGTTTGGAAGAGAATTCTGAAGACATTGTAAAACTACAAATCCCAAGATTCGATAGGACAGAGCTACAGCACTTAAAGCAGTGTCCAACTGTGTTACTTCAACAGTGTAGATGCACCCCTGGAGATCCTATTAGGCACTATGTTTCCCACTCCATCTGTTTTTTTTTAATTCACTGAAAATTAAGAAAGATATTATTGCTATTTTAAAAGAACTCAGAAAGGTTTCCTCTCAGATTCATCCACATTGGGATAATATTATTGCTACTCTCACCATAAAGAAAGCTGCTATTCTATTTCTAATGAATGATGGCTATATTCTCATTATCTGCTCCTCTAACTATACAGTGCTGTAACTTCTAATTTACAATTTATTCCAATTGCATAGATAGAGAAGAAATATTTTTTCTCTCTAAAGTGAGAAAGTGCTGTTTATCCAACAAAACCTTCCAAGGGCTGGCCATTTGCCTCAAATAAAGGCACGAAAAAATACTTCCTTGTTGTTTCTGAAGGCAAGCACTACAGATGAAATAAATGTGGCTTGCTTTGTTCACAAACAACGCTTGTGGGTTGTTGTTTTTTTAGCTTGGATGGGTTTTTAGTAGGGCTTCCCTGCTGGGAGATTTCACTAGCCTTATCAAAATTCTACTGCTTTGTATACCGGAATTTCATTGATCCAATATACTAATAGCAACTAATTCTGTGAATGTGTTTTCACATGTAGCCAAAGCAGCATCACTGATACTCAAAAGGAACATTGCCTCTGGGAAAATCCAAGGATTTGCAGAAGTTCCAAAATTCTTTAAGATGGGAGAGGGAGACTTGTCGAGGTGAGAATGCCCATCCTAGTCCAATGAAGACTATTTTGAAATGGAATATTTCTACTTCCACCTGCTGCCAAGACTTTATTTCATACCAAAAATGGACACACATCTCTGCTATAGGTTTATTGGTGGGGGATTGATAATGGGATTTCTAGTTTGGGAAAATACCATTGCTCTCTGACAAATCAGACTGAAAACTTCACCAAATTACAAATCCCAGATTTCTGTACAATAGAGTCATGGGAATTAAAGTGGTGTCAAACTGCTTTAATGCTGCAATGTGGACACACCCTCACTCTAATAAGATACCATATGAAAACATCAATACTTTAAAATAGGGTAAAATATTTAAATCATGGCATGAGCAAGGAAACAATGCAGCACACAGGAGGGTTTCAGACTGCCAGAAATAGTGTGAATTCAGTCCACTTTTAGGGTTAGGGTTAGAGTTAGGGAACCATGGGAACTGTATTTTATTGTGGCATCAGAGTTGTCTGACAGAGAAGGCTCAATGTCTCAGAAAAATAACAGTTCCCATGATTCCCTAGCACTAACCCTAACCCTAAAAGTGGACTGAATTCACACTATTTCTGGCAGTCTGCAACCCCCCACAGACACACATACCATAAAAATCTCTTCCATATAGCCAATGATCAAATCCTTCTTTAGTTCTTTGAAAAAGGTCTTTACTTGAAGTAGGAAGGAGAGAAGGGAAGAGGCCAGACTTTTCTCCCATTGCAGAGAGTTCCATAGCCTAAGAGCAGCCATTGAGATGGTTCTCTTTCATATCCTCACCAAATGTTCCTGTGAAGATGCTAGGATTCAGAGAAAGCCCTCCTTGGCCCCCTGTATGGATTTTAAGGTGGGTTTTAGGGTCAGATCAGGAGAGAGTTAGCTACAACATCGTGGCGAGGTGTTATGTAGACCATCAGCCTATATCCCTGACTAGCAGAGACTGGATTTGAAATTTGTTACAAAATGGAATGTTTTGCTATATGGACCATGGATCTAAGCCCGAATAACAATTCTTATCTTGTAATATGGTTGACCTCTCTTGCCTAGGCAGCTTTACCAAAAAGCACAAATCAAAGAAGCAAAACTCTCAGCAGGTTGACCATAGAAGTGAGACAATTGGAGAAAAGGACAGGGTGGGAGGAGGAGCGGAAACTGAAAGAATAAGGGCTAATGATCAATGTTAAAATGAAACAAGGGAAGCAATTTTTATTTTTATTTGTTTTTTTTCCCCAACAAGGGAGAGAAAAGCAGAAAGAGAAGGGTGGAGAAAGGAAAACATATACAACCAAGACAAAAGGGAGAAAAGAATGGAAATGAAAAATAGTGGGCTAAAATGAGAGGAAGGGAATAAATACATGGAAAATAGTAGGCCAGATAAGTAAGAAAAGACAATCAGCTTTTATTGTACTTCACCATCAGTCATCCAGCTGCTCTGCAAGTTTGGAAACAGTGCGGGTGGGTGGCAAATTGTGGTTGCTTATCAGACCTGAATGCTTCAATGGCTGCAATACTTAATTTTGAGCATGAGAGGTATCGGAGCTCAAGCCTTTCTAGAAAAATGACCCAGAAGACCCTTTGTCCCATATGGTTCAGAGCAAGTTGTCATTATTCAGCAATTGGGTCAAAATCCCTTTCAGTCCACCAAAGGCATACATGAGAAGCAAACTCCCAAATCTATTTTGAGACAAAAATATATTCTTCCTCCAGAAACAGAGATGCATTTTTGCTACTGCTTTTTGGGAAAGATTCGGTGCCTTTCATAAGTTTCTGGGGCAGGCTAAAATTCAACCAGTAATGGGTTTTTGTTTTTTTTCTAGTAGGGGGAAAATGGAAAATTTGAACCTTTTTACCCACCTCTAGGAATATGTATGTATATAGAGTCTGCTTCTACAGATATATTTAGGCTGTGGGTGAAGAATCTACGGATATGGAGAGCCAACTGTAGCTAAAACAATTATCAGTATTCTGCATCAGTTACTTACCTTACCCCACCAAAAAAAAAAATAAAATAAAAATAAAAATAAAAAAAAAACCTGATCATTCATTCAACCATGCTTCATTCACTAGCAAAATTGACTTCCTTCTTCCCATGCATCTGATGCCCAATAAAGTAGGTTGCAAGGGGAATTATGATTCTGACAATAGTGCCACAATCATGACTAAGTAGTGATCGTGAATAAGGAACAGTTACACATGTTTAACTGTAGGTAACTGTTCTATATTCATGATCTCTAGTTAGTAACAATTGTCACGCTATTGCCATGGCTGTAACTTCCTTTCCAGTCTGCTTTACCAGGCATCAACTACATGGGGAGAAGGAAGTCCATTCTCTTGTCAATTTGAGCATGGTTGAATTATGTTTTTGCCAGATTTGGGGGGTCAGGCCAGGAGTGATTACTTATTTAAGCATACTTTACTAAATTTATGATAGAGAATATTGGCCTACATCTGATACAAAATTTTTAAGGCATTAAGCAGTCAATCCAATCAGAACATTAATTTAAAACAATTAAAAACACATTTAGGACAGTGAAATCCTTCCCCCCATAGACTAAAAGAGCTGTATGCCTGTTTGTGTCCACATTTTATATTGTACATATTGCTTGAATTCATTCCTCCCATGGGTTAAAGTATTTGACGCAGCAATATTTAGCATATATTTCAAATGTGCACATTTTTTCTATACCCATTGTCCAAAGGCACACTTTTATCCAGACATGTGCACACATGTGTTGATGTGATGATTTTGAAACCCATACTTCAGAAAACCGAGACAAGCCCATCACCGGACCACAGACTGAAAACAGATTCCTCAGATGTCCCTGTCCATAACTTTTGCAAATGAATTTCCATTCTTATGTAAATATTGGATTTTGCATAGCAGATTTCCCAGAAGGAAGTAAAGAGTTCTGGAACAATTTTTGTCTGAACAAAATCTTATCTTGTTCAGGATTTTATCTAAACAAATGATGTTGGAAATCTGACATTAAACAGGAGAAATTCATTCAATTCATACCTAGCATTGAGAGTCAAGCTGGTAGTTGATAAATATGTAGTGTGTGGTGTTTTTTTAACCAACTGAACAAATAAAATTACGGAGAAAGGAAGGTCCAGCTGTGTTAGTGATCCACATAACAGAAGAATTTAAACATATAAATGGGGGGGGGAGCATTTGTTTAATGTAACTTAAACAATTGAAACACACATTGATGACACAGTATTTTATTTTCAGCAAAGAAAAAAACATAGGCTATCAAGCATCACTAAGATTATTACTGTTGTCTCTTTAAAGTACATTAGCAGCTCTTCTGAAATCTCAAAATGCCATCAAGATTCATTATTTGCCCTCTTTTCTAAATGATTGTGACATTATAAACAAGTTCCATGGCAACATTTAAGTTTAAGAAATGTTCCAGGTCTATTTCTAATTATGTTTTAAAATCTGACTTTTTATTTTGTCTATCTATCTATTTCTATATCTTTTATATCTTCCCTTTATCCCAGTGTGAGACTCAGGGAGACTTATAACATAGGTTAAAACACAATAAATTGGGCCCTTGGTATCTGTAGACATTTGGTTCAAGGACCCACCCACCTCACCCATGGATACCCAAATCTGTGGATCTTCAAGTCCCTTTAAATGCAATGCCATAGCAAAATGGTATCCCTTATATAAAATGTCAAAAACAAGGTTTGCTTTATGGACTTTATATATTTTTAAAAATATATTTTCAAGCCGTAGATGGTTGAATCCATGGTTTAAAAAATTCATAGACATGGAAGGGGCGACTCTAGATCAGAAACATTACGAAGTACATTTAAAAAAAACCCACACAGTTAAATAAGCAACTAAAGGCCTTTGCAGACTGCCAGAAATAGTGCACATTAAATTGAGGCACTGCCCTGGCTCAGTGTTAGGGAGTCATGGGAATTGTATTTTTTTTTCTGGGACATTGAGCCTTCTCTGTCAGAGAGCTCAATAAATTACAGTTCCCATGATTCCCTAGCACTGAGCCAGGGCAGTGCCTCAATATAATGTGCACTATTTCTGGCAGTCTGCAAAGGCCATAAGTTAAATATTCAAAATACTCAAAAACATTTTTTGTTTTTTTTGTTAAAAGCATTTAAATCCTAATAGTGAAAGATAAAGGAAAACATGCCCCCATTCAGTGGCCACAGATAGCTTCCATACTATTAGGGTGGTAAGTCTACTCCAAGGTTCTGGCTAGTGTTAAAGGAAATCCCTTAGAAATCAATGGCATGGTTAAGGTCAAGTTAAGCACATCTTAGTCCCACTGTTTTTGGTAGGAGAGTGCCCTCTATACATTTGACTCTCCATCTGAAAATTGAAGGGTCAAGCATGTTTCACTTTATCTGGATGATGACCACAAGAATTTAAAACATAAAACACACTGAAAGAAGGAAAGGCATCTCTAAACGTTTCTCTTCCGATTTCTTTTACAACAGCCTAAAATAAACAAGAAGGTTTTCCAAAGATAAATAAATCGGTTCATAAATGTTTGCTTTGTGATAAATTCATTGATGCATATAAAACAATTTGCACCATTTTTTATGGTCTGGCTCTTCAGTTGCTGAATTTTTCCCCCCATCTCCTCCCTTTTCTTTTTCTATTTTATAACTCATTTTCTTTTCTAAATCTTTTAAAACTAATAACTACAATTCCAAATGATTTAAACAATTTAGTACCTCCTCCCAACCAACATAAACTTAGAAAAAGACATATAGTTTTTTGTTTTTTTAAAAAATGTCTCAGTACTGAGCTGAGTGAATGTGCAAATTTACAGCCAAAATGTATACAGTGGGCCCCTGGTATCCACTAGAGTTTGGTTCTCTTGTGTATATCAAAATCCATGGATGTTCAGGTCCCATTAAATATGGCATGGTGAAATGATGTTCATTATATAAAATGGCAAAATCTAGGTTTGCTTTTTGGAATTAACACACTTTTTATATTTTCTTTTCTTTTTTAAAAAAAACTTTTTAAAATATTTTCAAGCTGTGGATGCTTGAATCCATGGATGATAAAACCATGGATACAGAGGGCTAACTGCATTTCAACTTCATCCTGCAATCTGTGTATATATGTTTTCATTTTTGAAAAATGAAATGGTGTACACTGGCACTTTACTTTTGATTCCAGAAGGGGAAAAAAAAAACATCTGAAAGGCATCCTTTTCCTGTTCCATAAGATGTCAACCCAATATTTACAAAATGGTAACAAGAGGCAACAGCATTATACGTCAAATGCCGAGGGTCCCTGTTCTAGGAGAATTAATGTAACAGGAGATTCTAAACGTTAATGTGCTTTGGAAACAGACAGGAGCATACAGTCACACGGAGACACACACACATAAATAAGAGCTGTCGACAGAAGCTAGCAGTAGGTGGTCCCTTAATATCTTGCTGGTTTTGAAGTTCTGAAAAGGAGCAAGACTTTTTGAAATGTGGGTGAAAAGAAAGGAAGGGGAAGATAGAAACCGCACGAAAGAACACAAGCGCGGCATCAGTGACCCGAGGAACCTTGTTGCTCCAGTTATGCGGGTGCACAATATGGCTTTCTTAGCCACTCAAAAAAATAAAATAAAATAAAATAAATTAGAACTGGGAGAAAGCACCAGGAGGAGGGGAGACAGACAAGAGGCCAGGAGCCTTGGAGGCGGGGGAAGAGAGTGGTGGAAAGAACCCGAGACAGGTCTTTCCTCTTAGTCAAAGGCAATGGGTAAGGAGAGCACGTGGTTCAGAGGGTCATTAAAAAGCATCAAAGGAGGCAGCCCCGTGATGGTAATAAGACGGCTGAAAGAAATAAAGGGGCCATTGATCTGCACTATTGAGTGTGACATTTTAACCGAAGCTAAAAGCCAAGAAGCCGAGCTGGCCCTCAGATTCATCTGCCTGCCTGTTTTAGTAAATTGTCTTTTTTTTTTTCAACCCCCCCTGCTTTCTTCCCCGCTCTCCCCCTTCTCCCAACCAGTGGCCTCAGAGGTCACTTCATATTAGCTAGCTTGTTAATACTGAGGCAATCAATACTTAATCAACAAGTAATGGGATTTTGCAGTCATCCTGTATGATCTTTCAATAAAACCCCGAATCCATCTCTGCCTATTCAGAGCTTGGATAGAGGTACATGACTGCTGAAACCAGGGAGGGTTGTATGCATGGGGGGGTGGGGGGTTGAGAGAGGAAAAAGAAGGGCGGAGGAATTTGATGGTCTGGTGCTCTTAGGAAGATCTGCATCTGATTAAGAAGCCACACAGCCACTGTCCTTCACCCCAGCGTTCCTTTCTGCCCATTGAATGTGGCAGAGGGCAAATATTCATCATCAGCATTTCAAAAGCAGAAGCCAGAGGAATTAATACTACCCTGGCAGGGGCCCTACTCCTCTCTTTGTTCTTGATATGATAGCCAATTGGGAATGCCAGGCCAGAGATTTAGTGGGCAATTGGTGATCAATTCTAGCAGCAGCCACACCCTCAAGATTGCCCAGTTGCAAGATCTAGTTGTTAGTTGTTAACTGCCCTTGAGTTGTCCCAGATCCATGGTGATTTTGTGAATGAGACATCTGCAAGACCCCCTGTCCTACTCTGCTCTTAGTTCCTGTAATTTCATGCCTGTGACCTCCTGATTGAATCAATCAATCTGGCTTGTGGTCTTCTTCTGTTTCTACTGCCTTCCACCTTTCCTAGCATTATTGTCTTTCATAATGAGTCATGCTTTCTCATGATGTGGCCAAAGTATAACTGCCTCAATTTGATCATCTTGGCTTCCAGGGATATTTCTGGCTTTATCTGCCCAAGGATCTGTTTGTTGTTTTGGCTGTCCACAGTATCATCAACATTCTTCTCCAGCACCACATCTCAAATGCTTTTATTTTTTTTAATCTTCCTTCTTCACTGTCCAGCTCTCACATTCATACATGATAATGGGAATCATGATGGACTGACTATTTTGTACTAAACTCCCCCATCATCACCCCCCTGCTAATGCAATGTAAATCAGGCATGATGTGATGCTTCTGAGGTCCCCTCAAAAATCCCTGTTATTACAGGTGGTCATTGCAATAGGTCCTTGGTGTCTGCTGTGATTTGGTTCCAGGTAAAAGGTAAAGGTATCCCCCTTTGACAAGTTTGTCAAGTTGTGACCAACTGTAAGGGATGGTGCTCATCTCTGTTACTAAGCTGAAGGGCCAGCATTGTTAAAGACAACTCTGTGGTCATGTGGTCAGCATGACTACACAGAATGTTGTTCCAGGATCCCCAGTGAATATCAAAATCATGGATGCTGAAGTCCCATTAAACACAGTGGCATAGTAAAATGGTGTTGCTTATATAAAATGTCAAAATTAAGGTTTACTTTTGGGATTTTTTAAAATATTTTCAAGTCATCCTTGGGAATCCTGGGATTTATAGCTTTATAGGGTTTTTTAAAAATAATTTTTATTATTAAAAAAAGATTAATTATAAAACATAACATCAATTGTTCTCTTCAATTTGTAACATGTAGAATACATTACATGATTACATTATTAATATTAATTTTGTACTAAACTCCCCCATCATCACCCCCCCATGCAATGTAAATCAGACATGTTGTGATGCTTATGAGGTCCCCTCAAAAATCCCTGTTATTACATGTGGTCATTACAGTAGGCCCTTGGTGTCTGCTGTGATTATCTATGATAAAATGGAGCCAGTATATAAATAGAGACATTGCATTAGAAACATGGGAGAAATCTTGAGGGAAAAAAACATACAAATTTTCTTTATGTCAAATTATGAGAGAAAACTACTATAAATGCTATATGAATGGTATATTACTCCTGTATAGTTAAAATGATCTAAAATATATGATATGCAAGATAACGGATGTTGGAAATGCCAACAGAACACCGGCACTTTTCTCCACATGTGATGGCATTGCCAATTCGCTAAAGAATATTGGAAGAAAATAAGTCACTTGATGTCAAAAATACTGGGGAAAATGATTCTACTAAAAATAGAACCTTTTCTTTTGAACATGACATTGATATTAGAAGAAGAGGTGGAAAGGCACCACTGGAGAAATATACTTTATATGATAATAGCAGCAAGGTTGCTTTACACACAGAAATGGAAGCTACAACAAATTCTGTCAGTTGAGGAATGGATCATCAAACTAGATGAGATGAAAGAGATGGATAGATTTCAAGAAATATCCAAGGAAAAATGACAGATGATTTAGAAAAAAATGATCTTATTTGAAAAATATAAATGTATGTAATTAATATAGAGAATATAATATTCAAAAGGAAAAAGAATTGGAGGGAGGAAGTGAGTCTAAAAGATTTATTAGAATTCAAATAAACCAAAATATGTGACATAAGAGATTTGAGAATATAAAGGTTGAAGGAAAAGTAATAGAGAAAGTAGAAGTATGGATGTAACTTACTATGATTTCATACAATTAGTTGAAATTAAAGGTGATAAATAAGTAAGTGTAAAAGACCAAATCAGATAGCTTAGGCTTTTAGCAACTTCAGTTATCAGTGAGGGGAAACCAAATCACAGCAGTCCAGAACAAAGTCCAAAGCCTGATTATGTTGCATATATTAGTGTGTTTGGGGCACAGCAGACCCAAATTTCATCCATCATTCATTTATGGTCTTGCATCTTCATAAGTGGATTTTTTTCTGTAGACAATAGAATTGAGCAGTTTTGAAACATCCATGTTCAGCAAAGAGTTATTGTTACATTACTATATAGGGGAGTCAGCAAAGTGACCATTATGCATCAGGATGGATGCAAAATAGGACGGATGGGACTGATGAGCATCGGACTGAGGCACAATGGGAATGATGTGGATCAGGACTGATACACCTCAGGATCAATGCACAGAGGAGATGATGCACAATTGGACCAATGTGCATGGGGACACTCGTGGCTTGGTCCCATTATGTATCTTCTTGATTCACTATCACATTTCCGTAGCACCTCTGCTATCTAGAGACTTAACATTATGCATTGTAGACTGTGATAGTGAATTCCAAACCACTTTTTTTTTTAACTCCAGTGAAAGTTGGAAGAGTGAGTGCCAGCCATGGTCACAAGACCTTTAAGCATTTGGTATGCAGAAAAATGATTCAAAATCACATACCAATGCTGCACAAGTCTATTGTGAGCACATCTAATATTGCCTGTTCCTGCTCTCAGCTTACCATGCCCGGAAGACTGAGGAGAGGAGTATGCAAGGCAGGCCTATATAAAGACTACCACAAACCTCAGAAGAAATCCACTCATTTGTAATATGTAGTGGACTTGTAAGATGTACAATATAATATATGAATTAAAAAGGCACATTTATAGGTACATTTTGTAATATTAGTAGAAATGTTTCTGCTGGGCATTATGGATAAAGAACAAGGTAATAAATATGGATTACTATATGTCAACTTCTTTGACATATGGTAACAACAGCAAGATTATTGTTTGCCCAAATGTGGCAATGGATTGAAGCACTGATGACTGAACAATGGATTGTTAAGGTTGCTGAGTTACCCTTGATTACCAAATTAACATGGGTTTTAAAAGATAAGATGGCAAAACTGGAAATGGTTTATGGACTTTTTGAACAATAAGAAATTGAATGATGTAATAATCTGTGGTTATGGTTTTTAGTAATTCTAGTTGGATTATTTCATAGAATCATAGAATCATAGAATCATAGAGTTGGAAGAGACCACAAGGGCCATCCAGTCCAACCCCCTGCCATGCAGGAACTCCCAATCAAAGCATCCCTGACAGATGGCCATCCAGCCTCTGCTTAAAGACCTCCAAGGTCTTTAGTTAGATCTGTAATGATAGAACAATATATTTTGATGTTTTAAATTTTATTTTTAGTACAGTTAAGATGAGGGAGGCAGTCAGAGCCCTGTTGTATTTTAGTTATGTCTTTTTCTCCCTTCTCTCTTTTTTATTTTTTGAATGGATTTTCTGAACCAATGTTATTTTGATTCTGTTTGTAAACTAGATTGTTCTTGTTAACATTAATAGATACATTGCAAAGAAAAAAAGACTCACAAGAAAAGGGTCCTTCACAACAGCTCCAAGTTTCTGTAAGATTGCTAAACTTTTGGGAGCCTGGAACTCTCCTAAGAAGCCTCATTATTATGGGAGTTGTGGTGAATTTCATATAGGCCTGCCTCATGTATACCAACCTGGCAACAGAGAGCACTATCCTGTATTGTTTGTTGCATGTCTTCAATTCATCTCAGACTTATGGCAACCCTAAGGTGAACCTATCATGGCATTGTCTTGGTCAGATTTGTTCAGAGAAGGTTTGCCATTGCCTTCCCCTGAGGCTGAGAGCATGTGACTTATCCAAGGTCACCCAGTGGGTTTCATGGCAGAAGAGACCCCAAGGGCCATCAAGTCCAACCCCTTGCCATACAGGAATACACAATCAAAGCACTCCCAACAGGTGGTTATCCAGCCTCTGCTTAAAAACCACCAAGGAAAGAGATTTCGGGCCTTTGCAGACTGCCAGAAATAGTGCAAATTCAGTCCACTTTAACTGCCCTGGCTCAGTGCTAGGGAATCATGGGAATTGTATTTTTTTCTGAAACATTGAGCCTTCTCTGTCAGAGAACTCTGGTGCCACAATAAACTACAGTTCCCATGATTCCCTAGCACTGAGCCAGGGCAGTTAAAGTGGACTCAATTTGCACTATTTCTGGCAGTCTGAGGCAGCACGTTCCACTCTCAAACAGCTCTTACCATCACAAAGTTCTTCCTTGTAGCTTGAATCCATTGCTCCATGCCCTAATCTCTAGACCAGTAGAAAACAAGCTTGCTTCTTTTACCATATGACATCCTTTCAAATATTTAAACATGATTATCATGTCACCCTTTAACCTTCTCTTCTTCAGAGTAGACATACCCAGCTCCCTAAGCCACTCCTTATAGAGAATGTTTTTCAGATATTTTACCATTTTGGTCACCCGCCTCTAAACACACTCCAGCTTGTCCACATCCTTCTTGACTTGTGGTCCCCAGAACTGGACACAGTATTCCAGGTGAGGGGCAATCAAAGTAGAATAGTGTGGGACTATTACTTCCCTCAGTCTAGGCCAGTGATTCTCCAGATGTTTTGGCCTTCAGTTCCCAGCATTTCTGACTGTTGATCAAACTGTCTGGG
The DNA here is from genome assembly GCA_026167975.1 of Phrynosoma blainvillii. Taxonomy (NCBI): domain Eukaryota; kingdom Metazoa; phylum Chordata; class Lepidosauria; order Squamata; family Phrynosomatidae; genus Phrynosoma; species Phrynosoma blainvillii. Next base: position 16,573,792 of record JANUYF010000001.1, on the reverse strand, counting down.
ATTCTGTGAGTTAAAGTCCAAAACACACAGAGGACCAAAGGGGATCACTTATTTAGACACTACACGTCTACTGATGCAGCCTAGAATTGCATTGGCTTTCTTAGCTATCACATCACATTCTTGACTCATGTTTATCCTATGATCCACTAAGACTTCTAGATCGTTTTTGTACATACTACTGTCAAGCCAGGTGTCACTCATCCTATATCTATGTATTTCATTTTTACCGCCTAAGTGCCGTATCCTCCCACCCAAGGGTCACACAGTATATATACGTCCATGCCACCAGCCTCTGAAGATGCCAGCCACAGATGCAGGTGAAATGTCAGGAATAAATTCTTCCAGCACATGGCCACATAGCCCCCCCCCCCAACCCAAAAAAACTATGTTGTATTTTACATTTCTCCCTGTTGAAAATCATTTTGTTAGTTTTGGCCCAGCTTTCTAATCTGTTAAGATCATTTTGAATTCTGATCTTGTCGTCTGGGTTATTAGCTACTCCTCCAAATTTGGTGTTATCTGCAAATTTGATGAACATACCCTCTATTCCATCATCCAAGTTATTTATAAAGATGTTGGACAGCACTGGGCCCTGTGGCACCCATCAAGTCACTTCTCTCCAGGTTAAGGAGGGAGCCTTATCTTATTTCTAAATACCCTTCAGGTTCAGCTTTTTTGAAAGGATATTATGGGGGATCTTATCAAAGGCCTTAATGAAATCAAGATATGCTACATTCATAGCTTTCCCTACATCCACCAAACTTATGACTCTGCCAAAAAAAAAGGTAAGATTAGTCTGGCATGACTTGCTTTTGACAAGCCCATGTTGATTTTAGTGATCATGCCATGCCTTTCCAAGTGATTACCAACTGTTTAATTACCTGCTCTAGAATCTTTCCTGGTATTAATGTCAAGCTGACTGGGTGGTAACTATTTGGGTCCTTTTCCCCCTCTTTTTGAAGAAAGGAACAACAATTGCCCTCTCCCAGTTAGCTGGGAGTCTGCTGTCTCCTGTTTGCCAGGAATTCTCAAAGATTATTGCCACTGGTTCTGAGATTATTTCTTCCAGTTCTTTTAAGACCCTTGGATGTAGTTCTTCTGGCCCTGGAGACCTGAATTTGTTTAGAGTAGCCAGATGTACTACCTCTTTACCTATTCTATGTTGCATTTCCCCTATGGCATCATCTGCCCTGGTGGCACAGTGGTTAAATGCCTGTACTGAAGCCACTCACTCACAAACCACAAGGTTGCGAGTTCAATACCAGCGAGGGCTCAGGCTCTATTCAGGCTTGCATCCTTCCGAGGTTGCTAAAATGAGTACCCAGTTTACTGGGGGCAATTAGCTTACACATAGTAAACTGCTTAGAGACTGCATAGTGTGGTATGAAGTAGTATATAAATGAAGCTGCTATTGCTATTGCAATTCATTTTCCCTAGTCTCCCTTATTCTAAATGATCCTATTTAAGAACAGGAGATCTTGTCCCTTTTAGGAATGTACCTTATTTTAAGAGATGTTCCCTACTGGAGAACTGGAAAACTGTTCCTTTTATATAGATTGAACAAGATGTCCACAAATCCCATGTTTTGGGGTGTGACCCCTTCATAAAGACAGAAATGTGAGTAACATGGAATGTATGGATGTGGACAATAGGTGAATGTTATACATGGGTAGGTTAGATGAAATCAAAACATTCATTTGGTATTTAGGTAGAACAAACACTTGTTAATAGCTACTTCCTGATGGTGAATCCTGCCCATCATTAATTTGAAAATGTGCCATTTTGAAAACTTGGTAACACCACACCAAAGCACTGTGAAACTTCAAATAATTCCTGAGCTGTTGCCCTGTATCTCTGTACAAAGAATGGGCACATAATCCGACTATGAAGGTATAGAACTTTCAACAACTCTGTAGACATTTGGATATCTGCTTTGGCTGATTCCACAACACACATACACCTGCACATCCCTGAAAAAAAGAGGGGGAAAAACAGAAGGGCAAATAGAAGCAAAGTACTATGATCATAGCACTCAATTAACCATTAGGATGTATTTTCAGGGTCTGCTATTTCTTTACCATTTTCATGCCATTTCAGTGCTGTTAAACCAACCATCAGTGCAGGGTAGAACAATAAAAGTCACAACAATAAAATTGAAAATCATTTCTTGAAAAAAAAAATCAATAAAACTCACAAATACACTTAAATCTGCCCTTAAAAGCATCCTTAAAATACTCGTATAAAATTAAAACAAAATTGAAAATCATTTCCGTTATAAAATCAATAAGCCTCACAAATTCACTTAAATTCAGGCCTTTGGAAATTCCTTTAAGAATGCCAGCATAAAATCCTAACAAAATTGAAAATAATCTCTAAATGTCAGCAAAACTCACAGATGCACTTTAAAAAATAAAACTTCTACAAAATCTTTCCAAACACCAGTGTGAATAACAAATCAAGAAACCTTCAATCAGCAGAAAAAGCTTTCCGACAAGAGCCAGATTCTCTTACCAACTGATAAAACACAAAGCTGGAAATACAGAGACATTGTTCTGATGGAAATGCATTTCAAAGAATGGATGCAAGCACAGCAAACACTATTTCACTGCCTTGCATTGACCCCCAGTTTGTTTCATTTAAATAAAACATTTTTGGTTTTGCACAAATGTTTTTCCCCCATTAACAGTCCCAAAATACAAAATAAAGAAATAGTTTTATCGAAAAATAGAAAAAATATGCAAAAACTCTCAAGATCTTGCTCACTGGAGAAACTTTTTTTAAAAATCACACAGGTCTAAGATGACAAAATCTTTTCCAAGCTGTTTCTAGTGTATTTTGGGGTGCTGGATTTGAAAAGCCCAATAGAAATGTTGTACCATACATGTTCTTTCACAAATTCAACATTTTATAATCAGTTCATTTATTACTCACCCTTAAATGTGGACACTGAACTGATATTCCACTGTGATTTCTTTTTGTGCTTTTGAACAAATTTGTGTGTTTCATATCAGTGAAAGTCTATTAGAAGACTTTGGGGGGATTCAGACAGGTGGCCCTGTGCCGCCCTGGGAAGCAGAGGATTGGGGCTGAGGCTACCCCATGCCTCGGCCCCAATCCACCCTTTTGCCGGCCCTGAAAGGAGCACCAAAATGCTGGTCCTTTCAGAGCCGGAAAAAGGGGTGCCTGAAGAGCCGCTGCGTGGCCCTTCTGTGCCTCTTCCAGCACAGCGTGTTAAGATGCTGCGCTGTGATGACGTCTTCGGTATGGGGTTGGGGCTCCCAGTGTGTTGCTGCCCCTTCCCTTCCCTGCCCCCAAGACAGTGCAAAGGGCTGTCTGTAGAGGCCCTTTGACCCCTTTCTTAGACTGTTTCGGCACTCTAAAATAATGCAGTTTGACACTTCTGTAACTGCCATGGTTCAATTCTGGAATTTGTAATTTTATGAGATATTTAGCCTTCTCTGTCAGAGAGCTCTGGTGCCACAACAAACTACAAATCCCCGGACTCCATAGCATTCAGCCATGGCAGTTAAAATGGTGCTACCCAGGATTATTTCTCCAGTGTGGACTCAACCTTACTCTTTGCAGAATAATTCTTTGCAGAATCATTTCATTCAGTCAGATATTACAACGCAGAAACATCAGGGCAAGTTGTGACAAAACTATATGCAATGGTGCAAATCTGAGATCATTTTTGTATTTAGAACTCCAAATCCCTATAAAACCAACAAACCTTTTAAAAAAGTTTTTTGACCCTCAATTTTGCATGCATCTGTCATTTGTTCTTTTCATGAAAACATGAAATAAGCCAAGGTTTACATCTCTAGATAGTAATCATCTGAAGGAGGCTCAGAAACACATTGACCAGAATCTTGATAGTGTCATACTGATGTATAAGTATGTTTACACATGTGGTTGAACTTTTTTTGACTCTTGGACAATGGACATATATTGTTAATGGTTGCCTAAGTGGAGTTTTCATGGGGATCAAAATACTATTGTTAGTTGATTTATCTATATATTCATGAGTTGATTTATCCATATGAATGGGCATATATCAGGAGTGCTCTACTGCTTCATGGCAGGGAGCTGAACTAGATAGTCTTTGTGGCCCCTTCCAACATTTATGACTGTATGAATGATGATTCAGTAAATGATTCAATGGGTTAACTGTAAGGACTAGCCATTCCAACCATGTAGCTGCAAATTCTTGGGAGGTACATACTTATTTCTCAGTGCCGCCCATGTATCATTGTGCTTGAACAGTGTTCCCCTCCCCCCCCCCCAAAAAAAACCCCAAACACTCTCTCATTCTTGGCCTCTTTCTGAAGATCTCTCTTCCATGACTTTTTTTTCTCTTTTCCCATATACTCCTTGTACTGTGGGCATTTGCATGTACTCATGAGCAGATCATTCTTGCCAGAGGTCTGAACTGACTGTTTTTCAACAAAGATTCCAAATTGCCCATTTCTTGATGTGTGTTACTTTAATGATTACACTGCACTCAGAAATTCCTGATATTATCACCAACCCTGACCAAACAAGTCTTTATTTATATTGGGAAACCATTGGGCGGTATACAAATAAATTTTATTATTATTATTATTATTATTATTATATGATTTGATTTGAAGACTCAAGCTAGGATGCAGACTACCTCCTTGTTAGAGTTGATAGGTCAGAACTATCCCAGACCCTGAGATTTCAAGGTCACAACCCAAGAAATAGGAAAGAGCTTTTGTGATGTACCATAGGATGGTACCTAATAAGGAGCACGCCCTGATTGTGCCATTAAGCATGAAAATTCAGCATCAAGCACAGCTTTATAGAGTATGTTATTCAAGTGGCCAAACAACAAGTCTGAGATCATACACTGGAGTTACATAGCATAAATCTTGATTTGTGGAGCTACACATTTATTGCACTATGCCAGCCTTGTGCTAAAGCAGGGGTAGGCAACCTTTCCCCTTTAAGGGCCGAGGGACTTCAGCTCCCAGAAGCCTTACCCATGTTAGTCCCATGTTGGCCAATAGCTCCTGGGATTCTGGGAGCTGAAGTCCCTCGGCCCTTAAAGGGGAAAGGTTGCCTACCCCTGGGATAGAGGATGATATTTATTTCTAGTGATATTTCTTGTCCCTTGTGGTGACTTTCTGTAATACTTGCAGGATGTGAGGAAGCCCCCAAAATCTTCATGAATGAAAGGAACACTGTGTTGTGATGATTTTTCTCACCCAGGCCTCCACAATGAAAAGAGCAAATGTCAATAGTGAAGTCTAGGCCAAGACTGCAGGCATCCACTCACTTATATAATATGGCTCAATCTCAAACAGCAATTTTTGTGGTTGGTTCTGGATCTGCTAACTCTAAAATGGTATCGGATATTTGCTGACCAACTAAAATCTGCCAGGGACTTGCTCTCATCTACAGGAAAGCTAACACCATTTCTTGCTTAAGCCTTCAGACATTCTATGTTTTCATTGTATATTTATTTCATTTTATTTCCTCCCACTTATCCTCATATCTTATTTTTAAAGTCTCATTAAAAAAAATCTAATCCAAAATCAGATTTTAGGATGCTACTTTTAACAGTTATTTGTTACACTTATAGTTCCATGCCCCCCAAGTAGTTTGTTGTTATTGTAAGTACAATTTTATAAGAATTACTCTTTACTTTTCTATTTATCAATAAATTAACTAGTTTGGGTTTACTTTAAAAATATCTGATTGGATTGTAGCAGAAAACTCACTTTTTTCTGTCCCATCTTGCCATCACAGCAACCTGAAACAACAGCATAGGATGTAAAAACCAAAAACACAGAAATGAGACCTCACTTGAACCTTCAGTCATTGTTTCCCAGCAGAAATGTGCAAGGTTTTTAAAATTATATATGGCAATGAACAATAGCAACAAATCAATATAACAATAAAAAAAAGAAAAGGGAAAGGAATGGCAAAACAAAAAACAAACAGAACACAACCAAGTAACAGTGCCATTGTATTCTGCTTTGATCAGACTCCGCCTGGAATATACCGAGGCACATCACAATTGTGCAACAGGGTGTCAGCCATACAGATTTAACAGTGCTCCACACATAGAATCATAAAATCATAGAGTTGGAAAAGACCACAAGGGCCTTCCAGTCCAACTACCTGCCATGCAGGAACTCAAAATCAAAGCGTCCCCGACAGACGGCCATCCAGCCTCTGTACTACAATAAGATACATTGGGATACTGTAATGCAAGCAGACCATAACTCGATGGGTGGTTATTTATACTACAATGGTGATATAGGATCTCAGATCTTGAACATTGGTGACCAAGGGAAGATTTGAACTGCCAGCCTACTGGATCACAGCTCCTTTGCTTAGGCACTAAACCATACCGATCACTGCACTGCAAGCAGATATGGGGATCAAGCAAGTGGTGCTGTTCACCGTACCAGGCTCCTTGCTTAATTACAGCAGTGAATGGTAAATGTTGACAGTGAAGGGCTACGTTGAAAGAGAAGCCTGTTAGATTCAAGTGTTATCTAACAGCGCATTGTATGACTCCATTAACTCAAATTATTAAATTAACTGTTAGAGCCAACTGGAGCTATATCTGAGTGAGAGAAGACAGCATTGGGTAATCAAAGAGCTGAAACATACCACTAGCAGGCAGATAGTTCTGCTTGATTGACCAGTGGAGCACAGAAGCATCTGCTTCTGATGGGTTCAGTACTTTTCTGTTCCAAACATTGATCAATTGGAACACATACATTGCAAAGTCAATACTCATAGAAGGGACCATGGTTCCATGGTAAACCATGCCATGAAATTCTGTACCTACTTTGAAGCTCACATACTGAAAGTGCCTGTTCTAGCATACCATAGGGCAGACAAAGTTCCAGGTCTAGTGTACTAGAGGGCAGAACCTCAGACACAAGGGCCAAATCTTGACTCACTTGAAATCCCAGTCTGGCCTTCTGGGGTTTCTCAGATTGCTGGAACTCCTTCCTCATAACACAACTGTGTGCCGTTTCCCGAGTTTCCCCCCATTCTTAAAAGATGAAATGCTCCATGTAAGACTTGCTTCCTGGAGGTAAGGCTGGAGGTCCAGTATTCATGTTAGTGGAATGTGGGTCTTTGCAACATAATTATGTCATTTTCAGGGAACAGTAGTGTCTCTTCCTCTTTATTACTTCCTCCATGAATGCACAGCAGCAGCTAATAGGTGCAGCTCTTTCCCCTTGGCTATTGATGGCTCACAGGGGTGACCTCAGGTGCTGCATCCACAGCTCTTACCAACACACTTGGTACACACATCCCAACATTTGATTCATAGCCAAGGGGATAGAGCTGCACCTGTGAGACCTCTAGTTGCAACTGTGCATCTAAGGAAAGGGACATCTGTTATGGATCTAGTATTATGCCTGCTTATGTCACCAAGAGATTTTTAAGAAAGAACTGCAAGGAAAAATATGCTCATAGTGCTATGCTGGAAGAATGAGGGTCTGCCTTTGCAAGTTGCAAATGGTGCAACATTAAAGATGGAAAGATTATTTGAAAATATTCCACAAACATTAAAAAAGGGGGTGTCTCCTAAGTGTCTGTAAACCCTGATGAGAATCTTGGACAGGCAAGAATCATCAAAATTCTGGAAATATACTGTGCACATGGAGATTTATCACACAGAAATAGCATATTATGTACAGAAAAATTGCACTTTCTGCACACAAATTTTCCCATGGAAAAAACAGTGTTATATGCCAAAATAATTTTCGGTGCAGAAAATTCAGTCTATGAAAACTGAATTTTTAAAGAATTCCTTTGCACTGAGAAGAAAAATGGTAACATTATTTGTTCTTTTCTGTGAGAACAAAATTTGCAAAGATTTAAGGCCCTTTCAACCTATTTAATTATAGCACTATTATTCTACTTTAACTATCATGGCTCTATCCTATGGATGTCTGGGGCTAACAGTTTAGTGAGGCATTAGAGCTTTCTAGCTGAGAATTCTAAATATCTTTCCCTTAACTACAAATCCCAGGGTTCTATAGAATAGAACAATGGCAAAAGCAGTGAGATCATAATGTTTAATTGTGTAGTATGAAAGAGCCCCTACATCTCTTGGCAACAATAGCCTGAGCAGAACTGCATGAGTAAAACATTGCACATTTATTATTATTATTATTTATTCATTAAAATATTTCCATCCCATCCTATATCAAAAGATCTCAGCGTGGCTTAAAAGTAAAATTAAAACAAGAAGTTACAAGATTTTAAAACAATTAAAAATAATTTAAATGCACCAACACTATATTAAACATAATTTAAAAGATTAAAAAAATAGAACTAATTTTTAAAACTAAATTTAGTCGGAACTGCAACAAAATGTTTCGTGGTATTTACACAATCTGATAGAAGATCTGCTATTTGGGAATCCAGCCTGACAGCCCAGCTTTTTTTCTAGGTACACTATTTCATTCATTAATTTTGTAATTTCAGAGCAAAATTTACAATCCATTGAGCAACTTCACTGGACTGGTGGAGAAGGCAGGTTACCAAATTAGGTAATATTTTGGTACTTCTTTTGAAATATTTTGGTACTTCTTTTGAAATATGTTGGTACTTCTTCCTATCATGGGTTTTCCTCAAGTATCCCCCCCCAACACATAGTACCTCGTCCCCTCTTTGACAATATTCCTACTTTGCTCATCCTCTGACTTTTATTAGAAGGAAAGATGTGAGTAATTTTTTTCTTTTTTTCCCCTTTTCTGATGTGAAATCCATTCCTACTGTCTAAGAGTTATGAAAATAGATAGAATACTTGCCCAGCCATTATTTCTGTGGGTGGACACCTGGATTTGGAGCCAAGCCTCCTGTATCATTCGAAATGAGATCTCCAGGCAGGAAAAGAAAATGCAACAATATCTGATACTTTTCATCTGGGTGAGAACACGACTTCAGCTGCTTACAAGGTGCCTGTTAAATTCTGGTTCATACTGACAGTAGGGAAAATAGAAACACCATCTCCCTCCAAATAAATAAGAAGTGGGGAGAAAAGGGGGAAAGGCACATTTTATTATTTTGTTCAGCAATTTTGTGGTCAGTTAGTTAAGCAGGCCATGGAGAACTGTCTGGAGCCATAGGGAGTTCTGATGTTAGCTGCGGGGCATGTCTGAACAAAAGCAAAGTGTTCATTCCTGCTTAAGCTAAGCAATCTCACAGTTGTCAGCTTTGAGCTTCAACCTGGACATTTGCTCCTTTATCCTTCTGTCAGGGACATGTCGACACTTGCCTGTTCTGACACCTTTTATCAGCTCCAGAAACTGCCCTTGTTTTCCACTAAACATATCATTTCCTCTCAGCTATGTGTGTTTTAGAAAAATAGAGGTTGATAGTCTGGTTCCTTCCAATAAATGACAAGGATGAGGCAGGCAAACTCCCATGGATGAAATGTTACAACTAAATGCCAACAAATGCTGGAGCTGGCTTATTCTGCAGAAGGGGACCCAACTAATGTCCTCTTTTCAGAAGGATGTTTTAGAGCTAGGGAAAGGAGCCAAATCGATTGACTAGAATGCTCTGAAAGTTGATTTGCCATCCTTAAGAGCAGGATCAGGGAAAATGCATTGCTGAACCACATATGTCTTGCCTAAGGCTGTGCTTGAGTTACCCCCAAATGTTCCAACATATCCTCTAAGCCATTTCAGGGTAAGAATTGTTGTCGTTGTGTGCCTACAAGTCATTTTTTACTTACAGTGACCCTAAGGCAAAACCAATCATGGGGTTTTCTTGGCAAGTTTCTCCACAGGGGGGGTTGCCATTGCTATCCTCTGAGGCTAAGAGAGTGTGACTTGTCCAAGATCACGCAGTGAGGTTTCATGACCAAGCTGGGATTTGAACCCTGGTCTCCAGACTTGTAGTCCAAGGCTCGAACCATTACACCATGCTGACTCTCCAGGTTAAGAACAGCCATACTTAAATATGGTTTAACACAATAATAAAAAAAGCAATGTGATAAAGCAGCTAAAAAAGCCAATCCAATTCTAGGTTGCATCAATAGGAATGTACTGTTTAGATCAAGGGAAGTAATATTAGCAGTCTATGATTATATGATTCTATGATTCTATGAGCCAGGTATGTTTAGCCTGGAGAAGGGATGGTTAAGGAGTGACATGATAGCCATGGATTAAAACCATACCCTAGTCAGTTTTTAAAAGACTGATGTATAAAAACATTTTGACTTAGCTGAGGCAAGGAGAACAAAGATGGGGCCATCTTGGCCTCCCTAGGGTGGGAGTTTGGAAGTTTGGGGGCAGTTAAAAAAAAAGAAAGCCCTCTCTTTTGTTCCTATCAAACGAGCCTGAGAAGGTGGTGAGACAGAAAAAAGAGCTGCTCTGGATGATCTTAAAGCTCCATTTAGCTTATAAAGCGAGATCTGGACCTTCAGCTAACCTGAACACAAGCTATATAGAGCTTTATAAGACAAAACCAGTGCTTTAAAATGTGCCTGAAAACACACCAGTAGCCAGGGGAGTGGCTGCAACAAGGGGCTTGTGTTTTTATTGAATTCCTACATCATTCCTGTGAGATAGGAATCTCCACTTAGATAGTCACATGGTAGTTGCACTACACCATCTTCCTGCTGAATACTAACTTTGTGCAACAGTATATCTGCCAATGTTCTTGCTTCAGTTCAGCACCTTGGACAGAAAGTTTAAAGTTTAGACTGAATGTCAGGATGGATTCTCCACTCCACCGACCTGGAAGCCACCAGTTACTACTGGAAAGAATACAGACATTTAATGCTTTCCTTAAGGCAGGAATTCCATCCAGAAGAAGCAAAGAGATAGAAAGGGATTGCTATTAAACAGGAAGATAGATGAAAGTGTGAGATCAAAGTCCCTTCACATGGATCCAAATGAAATGGCTTCCAGGTCAAAGGTTCTTCTGCATGTGCTCCCTTATATATTTGTAAGGTTCTGCTTTATTCTCCCCTCTCTTTTTAGAGACATACTTAAAGCTCTTCTTTGGTTTTCATATTGTAAATATTGATGTGGGTTTATTATATTTGTTTACATTTGTGGTTGCCTGGCAGATGAAGTCAAAGGCTGAGACACTCTGGAATCTGAAAAATTCTGGCAAAATTGTACAAGCACACACATGAACAGCAAAACCATCAAAGCTTCTGATCTAGCAAGTGAAAAGAAACATTCGAAAGGTTGCACTTTATACAGCCACAATCTTGACCTCAAAGTGCCTTCAAAGGTCTCACTTCCTCAAAGATGCATTACTGGCCCTTACACTAATTCGCAATGAAAGCTAAAGTGCTTTGCTACAGAACCACGAGAGACCAGAGGCCCTGGAGGATTATTTTGGAGCAGAGTAGCATGGACAAAACAAATAGTCCAGCTTTTTTATTATTGTTATTTTTTCTGTATTGGCAACCACTTCCAAATGAACATTGCAAGGCTATTTGCATACTGTTTCAGTAGAAAACTAAAAAGATAAATAAATGCAACAAAAGAACACCCTAGTCACATTATTGCATTCTTGTTATATGTGATTTCAATGCCCAGGAAATCCCACACAAAATAATGTTATGGTATTCTCAGGCATGTTCTCTCCTCCTCCTCCTCTTCCTTCTCCTCCTCACCCTCCTCTTCTTCTTCCTTTTCAGATATTTCTCTTTGCATTTTCCGTTTGCTGGTCTAAGTAAGAATCCATGAGTCAGGCTTTTGTTCTTAAATAGAAGGGCATGATTTATTAATTTTCATTTGAAATAACAATTGCCATCGGGAAGAATAAGTGGAAATCCTTAATTATATTGAAAATGATGCCTCAGTGCATTATGCTGTTATCCAGATTTCCAAAACGGCAATATCTGGTTTGTCTAGTTCTTTCACAGAAGATGATAGGGAAATTCAGGATTGTTCAGGATTCTAAAAACTTTATGGTCTGAGGCTGAGATAAAGCATAGTTATTTGCCAAGGACATTTGTTGTTGTTGTTTTTAGCTGCCCTCAAGTCAATCTCTGCCCATGCCAACCCTGTAAATGAGACCCCTGTCCTTCACTGCTCTTCTTAGGTCATATAGATTCAGGTCCATGGCCTCCCTGATTGAACTTACACATCTATGTGTGGTCTTCCTCTCTTTCTACTGCCTTCTATCTACTCTAGCATTATCATCTTTTCTAATGATTCATGCCTTCTCATCATGTGACCAAAGTATGATGGCCTCAATTTGATCATCTTTTTTTAATTTTAAAAATAATTTTATTTCATCTACAAAATACACTGTGTATCATTATACAGCCATACATTACCACAAAAATCAAACATGTTCCCAACATATTCTTCATCCCTTATCCTTCTCTCTTCCTTACATTCCCTTCTTAAATCTCCTCTTTCCCCTTCTCTATTTCCTTCCTTCTCCTACTCCCTTTCTCTCCTCTTCTTCCTTCTCCTCCTTCTCCTCTCTCCTTCACTTCGCTTCACTTCACCCTACCTATTCCTACCCTCTTACATGCATACTGTTACCCTCAACTACATACTTAACCTTCCACGCTCAATCTATTTTTCCCATTCTTATCTAATCATGAGGAAGTTGGGAAGGATGTTTCCTTTTTTTGGTGGGGGGGAGGATGGGATGAAAGTACTGAAAAAGAATGATTAGATAATTTAATCATCTTGGCTTCCAGGGACAATTCAGGCTTGATCAGTTCAAAGATCCACTTGTTTGTCTTTTTGACTGTCCACGGTATCCTCAGCACTCTTCTCCAGCACCACATCTCAAATTTTCTTTTTATCTACTTCACTGTTCAGCTCTCACATCCACACATAGTGATGGGGAATAAAATGGATGATTCTAACTTTAGCACTTTGTTGTATATCTTTACTTTTTAGGATCTTATCTAGTTCTTTCATCACTGCTGTTCCCAAGGACATTTATATCTCAGGATTCTCTTCATCCTCTTCAAGGCAGTAAGAGTGTATAATATTGGCTTCTGTGATAGGCATGCTATTTGAGACCTCTACCCTTGTTGGGCTAGTGTACAGAGAGCTGGCTATTATCAGTACAACAGAATTTCCTTCCTGTTGGGGTTAAATGGAAGTGTCCAAATATAATTCTGGTTCTGGCTTTTGAACCTAATCATTGGAAGCCAGAGTCTGAGAACACATATTCATTAATTTATATTCCTACATTCTGAGTACACGCATCTATAATTGGAGAGTGGCAAACCTCTGATTATATGGATGCTTTTGACTAAGGACTTTATCAAATCAGCTTTCTGTACCGCCACATTTGTACTAGTTTAAGAAGGGAAGCATAACAATTTGGCATCATTTTTAACCACACTTTCCCCCACAATAGCACTTTGGAGTTCCATGGTCGCATGATCTGTATAGATGCATCACACCAAACCCATGGGGCCATTGGTCACTCCTACTTCAATCTGTTTTGTTTTTGCTTTGAAATTAAAGTAAGACTTTAACCTGTGCTTCATAGAATAAGGCAAGATATACATTTAAATATGAAATTGCCACTATACCCAGATGAATTTGTTCTGATGGAACCTTACACATATCTGTTGTATTGTATTTTAGCACAGTGATTAACTGTGTAATGTCCTTTACGTATATATACCAGCCTCTATCCATCATCTCTTCTCTTAGCCTAGGAAAAGCCATCTACAAGTCTGTTTCAGGACTCCTGCTTGTATTTATATGTCTATGTATGTGTCTGTTTTTTTAATGCATCTGGTTGAACATGCTTGTTATGGTGTTACCATTTCTATGGAGAATTTGATGAATAATCCAACAGACAATGTATCTGTTTCCAACCTTATCTAAACACAAGCAATGGAATCTCAGTTTCATTGCACCTCAGTTGTGGCTTGCAAGGCCATCTGGGAAAGTAGAGATAGCTTTGTTTAAACCAAGTTAAAAGACAGACTGTGAACAAGAACCTAGGGAACACCAGGTGACAGGGTCCATTGGAAAGCAGTGGAGACCAAGATGGATGGAAACAACATGTTCATTAACCAAAGAGCAACACCATTTAAATTGTGAGGTGATGCATTTGTTCAACTAGGGCACATACAGAGGAATGCTTTATATACATCATACACATACAGACACACATTTCCCATATTATGTATTGCACATTTATGTTATATTAAGACCTATGGAGTGAGTTAATACTTTTTTTTGAGCCACAGAATCATGACAGTTTCTGGAGTTCTTCTGAGAGACTGAATCTTGAAGGAAAGCATTCTAAAAGCCACTCAAGAATACTATCCAATTATTAGTATGCTTTTGTGTGGTGTAGGTGGCTTCCTGTTTCCTTGAGAGTGAATAAGATATTTTCACATCTTTCTCCTCTCCAAAGCCTCTTGAGAAGGGGTTTTATTGAAAGTATCAAAACTAGAAACCAGGCTGCATCGTGTTGTTGATGCCTGAGGTCAGACTCTTTGACTGGCTTGTTGTAATGATGTAGCATAACGAAATTCACTCAAAGCATCTTCTTCTTTTCCCCCCTCCCTTTTTGGTGGCCTTGTATTTTAACAGACAGCCCCTGAAAGAGCCTTTCTCATTCTTCACACCCTTGTCCTTTGTACTGTCTTTAACAGTTGTTGCTGATGTTTTAAAATTTCCTCGATAAGGTAGGAAAATAAATGAACAGCTTGGGTGGAGCAGAACAGAAGAGGCATTTAAGATGTCACACCTTTTAAAAAATCCTGAAATACAGATCTACTATAGCAATTTCCAGAATCAGCCTGATTAATTTTGTTGCTTGATGGCAAAGGTCAAAATGGTGCCCCTCCTGTTCCATTTACAGAAACTGATTGCTGGTGGAATATCAGCTTCCTCCACATCTGGAGGTACTGATGGAATATCATCCTCCACTGTATCTGAAGTTAGTGGACTAACATCATAGATGCAGAACAGAGTACCTGGAAGACACAGCTCTTTCCTCCAACACAGAGGATGATTCTGCTTCCACTTCTACACTACCCAGAATCTGACAACTGAGTTAACCTTCTCACTCTGCTTAGCTGTAGGGCTCTGATGATTTATTTGTTGCTGTTATTGTTGTTATGGTGACCTAATCAAAGAGATACCTCCAAAACCTCTGGTCATCAGCTGCCCTGCTCAGGTCCTGCAAATTCGGAGCTTCTATGGATTCTTTGATTGAATCAATCCACTTGCAATACGGTCTTCCTCTTTTCCCACTTTGAATCCCATTGTGGGAGAAAGGTGAGATATAAATCTTTGAAATAAATAAATAAATAATTTTTCCTATTGCCTACTATTTTATTGAGCATTTATGGTCTTTTTCCAATGAATCACATCATCTCATCATATACCCAAAATACAACAGTCTCAATTTAGTCATCTTGGCTTCTAGTGAAATTTCGAGCTTATTTGCTCTCGGATCTATTCATTTTGGGGTTTTTTTAGCAGCCCATGGTATCTGTGGAACTCTCCTTCAATACTATATTGTTTGTGTGTATGTTTCACTAGTGCTATTTTTCAGGGACCTTATTTGCTAATTCCAAATTGGCAAAACATTAATCTGAAACAAAATGTTGAAGTGGTTTTGGAAGTATCTTGGGAAAATATATAAGGAATGTTGAAGAGTTTGTTTGAAACTAGGGTAATATCTTATTTGCTGAATCATATCTAAGGATCATGACAGGTTATGTCATTCCTGTAGAGTTCCAACTGTGTGGGACTGTATGGCTTAAATTAGGAGGTGCGACTCATGTGACCTTCCAGATTTTGCTAGAATTTAAGTTCCAGCTGCCCTAACCAAAATAGCTATTGATAGGGGATGTTGAGAACTGCAGTCTAATGATATATGGAAGGACATACAATCCTCACCACTAGTCTAAATACAATTGTTATGATTTCATTTATGATTCTTTGATTCTATGATTCTATGATAGTTCTATATACAGTAGACCCATTCAGTCAATAGAAATTTGTTTAGTTAGCACATAAACGTGATTGATTGAATAGGCCCATGTGAAAGGGATCTAGGAGACTTAAGTGGACCACAAGCTGAACATGAATTAGCAGTGTGATATGGCAGCTAGAAAAGCCAATGCAATGCTAAGCTGCATTAATAGGTGTATAGTATCTAGATCAAGGGAAAGTGCAGTGCCACTCTATTCTGCTTTCAGGCCAAACCTTACTTCCAGAAAAGGGCTCAGCTGGCGTATCAGCCAAAGCTGACAACAGGCACTCCTGACTGTCGCATTCACCTGATTTGTCATCAGGAGCGACGAGTCAAGGAGCACCCTCAGACTGCGGACACAGTAACCTCCAGTCCTGGATGGGGTCACACTCTCCTCCAGTGACTGTGTTCGCAGTCTGGGGGTGCTCCTTGACTCATCACTCCTGATGATGAATCAGGTGAATGCGACAGTCAGGAGTGCCTGTTATCAGCTTCGGCTGATACGCCAGCTGCGCCCTTTTCTGGAAGAAAGAGACCTTGCAACTGTTGTTCACACACTGTTGTAACCTCACGCCTAGATTTCTGCAACATGCTCTACATGGGGCTACCTGTCCGGGAAAGCTGCCAACAAAGTGGCTGATAAGAACAACGTCCATCTCAAGCACACAAACACAGATGTAAGTACAATACCAGTGATTGCTTCAAGCAGCCAAACAGTGAGTCTAGAGTTCAAAAGGCAAGTCAAAGAGAGCAGTCCGAGGCCTAGGGTTATCACAAGCAGGTAGTCCAAAGTCATTCCAAAGGTCACAATATCCAAAGCAATCCATAGTCAAGCCGAGAGTCAAGAGTCAAAAGCTTTCACCGGGAATCCCAAGATAAGCTCTGACAAGGAACTCAGCTTTCCTCAGTGGCTTATATAGCACAGCTCCCACTCACAGCTGTTTGGCCTTAGCTGCGTGTTTCTCTGATCACCTCCGAGAACACCGGAGGCACGCCCTTTCTGTCCTCCTCTGAGCAAAAGTAGGTACCTCCGTGTCCTGCTCCTCTGTCTCTTCCAGGCCTGAAAACACTGGGGGAAGGCTTTCTGCTGGGAGGAGGCTAGGCTGCTGAGGCAGGGGCTGTGCCTCAGTGGGTCCCACAGAGCTAGGCCCAGGTTCAACTAAGTCCATGGGAGCTGGTAGCACCAAGCTGGGATCTGGCTCAGCATCCTCATCCTCAGAGTCCTCAAATGTCCTTAACCTGGCTGTCCCTGACACTACCCTTGTGCTTGGTTTGGAAACTACAGCTGGTGCAAAATATGGCGGCAAGATTAGTATCAGGAACATCTAGGAGAGACCACATTACTCCAGTACTAAGGTCCCTCCACTGGCTGCCTATCAGCTTCTGGGCTTAGTACAAGATGTTGGTTATCACCTTTAAAGCCCTAAATGGCTTGGGTCCAAACTATCTCAGGGACCGCCTTCTCCCCTATAATCCACTCGCGCTCTCCGGTCCTCTGGGAGGAATTTGCCGCAGCCTCAAAAATCTAGGCTTTCAGCTACCTCCCAGAGGGCTTTTTCTGTTGTCGCCTCCCAATTGTAGAATGGCTTGCCGGACGAGATCCGCCAGTTAACATCTTTAGACAGATCTCTTCCAGCAGGTCTTTTCAGGATAGAATATCCCGGCCTCAGGCCCCTCCTTTCCTTAGGGGAGCCCTATCTGTCTCCCCAAAAACCATTTACTATATTGCTGCAGTCCTCTGTCATTTTATTGTACACTTGTGATTGTTGTTTTAACGTTATCCATTTTTAACTTGTAATAGATTTAATAACTTTTTAAGGGGTGGGTGGGATGTAATTTGTTTTTACTGTTGTACTGCATTTTTACTGTAAGCCACCCCGATTGATCTCAAAGGGGTGGGGTATAAATAAATTTTATTATTATTATTATTATTATTAAACCTGGAATACTGTTTTCTGTTCTGGGAGCCAAATTCAAAAAGGCTATTGACAAGCTGGAGCATGTCCAGAGGAGGGTACCCAAATGGGAAAGGTCTGCAAATGTCCTATGAAGAACCACTTAGGGAGCTGAGTATATTTAGCCTGGAGAAGAGAAGGTTAAGAGGTGATAAGATAGCCCTGTTTAAATATTTGAAAGGAAATTATATGGAAGAAAGAGAAAGCTTGTTTTCAGCTGCTCAAGAAACTAGGACATGGAACAATGGATTCAGATGACAGGAAAAGAGATTCCACCTAAATATTAGAAGGAACTTCCTGACAGTAAGAGCTCTTCAACAGTGGAAGAAACATCTTTGGAGTGTAATGGAGTCTCCTTCTTTGGAGGTTTTTAAACAAAAGCTGGATGGCCATCTGTCATGGGAACTTTGATTGTGTCTTCTTGCATGGCAGGGATTGGACTGGATGACCCTTTTGGTCTCTTCCAATTCTATTCTAATATTCTATGTTTACTTGAATTGGAGTTAACAGTTTAATTTAGGTGGATGTGTCATGTAAAGTGGATCTCTTCTCCTGCCTGTCCATGTAGATATATGCTAAAGACCTATAGAGTGCATCTGCTGATTAAACTATTTTCTTCATATAAATTGAGAAGAATGATATCCCTCTCTCTGTCCTCTGAAAAGCCAGCAATGGACCATGTTGTTTTTGTTGTTATTGTTGTTGTTGTGTGCCTTCAAGCCTTTTCCAACTTATGGTGATTCTAAGCCTTGTCTTAGGAGACGTGGGGTTATCATGGGGTTGTTCTGGCCAGATTTGTTTAAAGGGGTGTGTGTGACTTTGACTTCCTCTAAGGCTGAGAGAGTGTGACTTGTCAAAGATCATGCAGTGGGTTTCCACAGCAGAACTGGCATTCAAACCCTGGTCATCAGAGTCATGGTCTAACACTCAAACCATTGCAACACGCTGGAGCAGGGGGCTGTGAAAAACTCCAAAGTTATTTTTCAGGCAATGTGGCAAGCTGTATAAAGTAAAGGGTACATGAAGAAAGTTCCATCGTGCTGATGGCCATCTGTTAGCCTGATGTTGAATATAAGCCATTGCTATTGTTGAGTGTTTGATATAATAATAATAATAATAATAATAATAATAATAATAATAATAATTTCTATCCCGCCCCTCTGCAATGCAACCTGATATCTTTCATGCCAGTGCAAAATAGCAGCAATGGACAAATATCACTATTCTCCAGATATTCAGCTGGGTTGCTCATTCACAAGTGATTGAATGTCTGCTAAAGAAAGGATATGGACTCTCAGTAAGCCATTGTCAGCATCAGGAAAAGTGCTGAGGGACGTGAGTTGTTAAGAATGGAAAACAATCTCAGACAAGAAGGTCCTTGAAGGAACATGGAGCAGGCCATGGTCTGAGTCTGAATTTATGTAAACACTAAGCCCTCCAATAAAAGAAGATGGTAACCGCATTTCATATGGTGTGCTCTTCATTGTTTGGGATTATTATTCCAATTTTTGACACTTGAATGAAATATGGCATAGTAGGACTTCATAGCCACGGCTTCAGGCGACATCAATTGTTTTTTCTAAAAATGATGAAGACTATATTTTCTTTTTATGTTCAGAAATTTGTTGTATTCCTCATAACATTGGTGTTGCAGGTGGAAAGTTTTGTGGCGACGGAAGATACAAAGGTTTGCGGAGTTCAATTCTCAGTTCAAACTTTGTCATGGCTGAAACCTGCCAACGATACTGGTCCATTGATTTGGCCATTCACTGAAGGCTCAGACATGTTTAAACAGTTGTGAGAACACAATTCAAGTAAGTTCTTAATCATCCTCACCATACTCTTCTCTAGTTTGGAGTACAGAATGAGTCTTCCATATCCAAATGCTTGGGACCAGAAGTGTTTGGGATTTGGGATTTTTTTCAAATTTTGGAAAATTTACATATATTGTAGTGGATATCTTGGAGATGGGACCTCAAGTCAAAATATGTTGTTCATTTATGTTACATATACACCTTATGTATACATCTTATGCACATAGCCTGAAGGTAATTTTATACATAATATTTTAAAATATTTTTGTGCATGACGTTTATGTAATCTGAATCATCAAAAAGCTAAGATATCATCACCTGAGCTATCCATGTGGATAATTTTTAATTTTAGAGTTTTTCAAATTTTGAATTCTAGGTAAGGGATACTCAACCTTTATATGTTTTTTGATGTCCAAGACATAGGAGTTATCTGTTTGCTCTCTGGTACTTCCTCAGTACTCTGACACTCAGCTCAGGTCCTCACATTCATTTTGTTATGCAGAACTCTTCTAGCATGGAGAGAATAAAGGGAGAAAAGCTTATCTCCCTCCCTTATGAATAAATTAATAAGTATGATACAGTTGGCCTTCCACATTTGTGGCTTTAACTTTTGCAGATTTGATTATTCATAGATTTGTTTAATATGTTCTGTCTAGGAATCTTTAGGTCCTCCACTGCAACTCTCTGGCCAAATTTCACCAGAAGTTGCACTGGAGGATCTAGAGATTCCTAGAGAAGTGGTCTGTCAGGTAAGTGGGCTTTCTCACTTTCATGGGGGTCCTATTTACATAACCCTATAAAATGTGGAGGGCCCATTGTCAATTTAATGGAAAGAGGTAGAGAGTTTGGAGCAGTGGTTAAATGCCTGTCCTGCAGCCACTCACTCATAAATCACAAGGTTGCGAGTTCAATACCAGCCAGGGCTGAGGCTCGACTCAGGCCTGCATCCTTCCGAGGTCGCTAAAATGAGTACCCAGATTGTTGGGGGGCAATCAGCTCACAGTTGTAACACCCCATAGCATGGTATGAAGCGGTATATAAATGAAGCTGCTTTGCTTTGCTTTGCTTTAGCAGTTACCTTTTCCCCACTTTTAATCTACAGTTCTCAGACCATCCTGTGTCTCTGTGTAACTCTCTGTTCATGTTACTTCCTGTCACTCTCATCTGTGGAAGGCAATATCCATGTGTGTGAATCATGCTGGTGAGGGAGAAAGAGATGAGCACTAGATACTATTCAGATAATTCTCCAGTCAGGAGGAGAAAGATGGTGAGTTCTGGAGATCCATGAGAAAGACACAGACTCTCTTCCTGTGCCTATGGGACTGCAGCTGGGTGCTACTTGGACATGGCCAATAAATTGAAATCCTTTGGAAGCTGCTAGGAAGAAAACATAGAATCATAGAATCAAAGAACTGAAAGAGACCACAAGGACCAGCCACGAAAACACAATCAACACTGTCCAGGAAAGTATGGAATGTCTCCTTCTGCAATGTTTCCCTCTCCCAAAAGGACATTCATGAGTAGTTTGCATGTGGTTACACCAATAATAGGATTCTAGCCCCAGAGTTCCCTGACCAAATTCACTGAAGGAGTCTAAGGGCCTTTGCAGACTGCCAGAAATAGTGCAAATTGAGTCCACTTTAAGGGTTAGGGTTAGGGAATCATGGGAACTGTATTTTATTGTGGCAGCAGAGCTCTCTGACAGAGAAGGCTCAATGTCTCAGAAAAAAAACAATTCCCATGATTCCCTAGCACTAACCCTAACCCTTAAAGTGGACTCAATTTGCACTATTTCTGGCACTCTGCAAAGGACCCAAGAGTCATGGAATAATAATAATTAAAAAAAAAAAGATTTCCTACTTCTGGCTTTGTTGACATGCAAGCCCTGATGGATGGCCTTCTTTGGGAACCAGGAAGGCATTTTCTCCATTTCTGATTGCATTAATTGTAGACCTGAATAGAAGCTTTGGGAAAGAATGAGGTGGAGCCAGTATGTGACCCATTAAGCTGAATGCAGACCACCAGCCATGTGTGGCGGCATGCCAGGTTCTTGATAACTTCCCCGTTTTTGTCATTCTGGGCAAGCTTCTGCTGGTTTGGCCAGAACCTATACAGAGGATCTGGGATGAAACCAGCAGCAGCTGCTGCAGACTCTGTAGCCATTTCCCCCCATTTTTTACTTCCCTGTTGTTTCACAGTGCATTAACTTTATGGAGAGGTACTCATTATGGCTAAGAATATGTTTGGGTTATTTATTATGTTCATATGTGTTCGGGAATTGTTTAATTGTACCCGAAGAGCAGAGGAGAGCCAAAGGACTGTGCTGTACTATCACTTGCTTTTCGGCCAGCAAAGACAGCAGTTAATGGAGGCAGAAAGGACAGTCATGGGAGAAAAGGGAAGGCAAGGTGCCAATGGCCCTGAATTCAACTTGTGGAAAATCTAGTCCTGCACTTGTGACCCACAAGTCACCAGTCAAATATGGAAGGCTGCCAGATGTTTGACAGCCTCATTGCTTTTTGTTCCATTTTTCCAGACCTGGGCAGGCAGAGAGGACTGGGGGTTTCTTGACTCCCTGCTGCACCACCGTAGATTTCTGGCAGGCCATATTAGACCTGCTTGGCCTCCAGTTGAGCAACCCTAAAAATAAATAACTGCTTTGCTGTGCTCTGTTTTAAGGAAGTCTGGGTGGAAATGGCTTTCACTGCTTCTTTGGAGTGGGGATTTTGGTTTCTTCAAGGTTGGGAGCATGCCATTTTCTAAGAGGAAAACAAGATGGGGTAGCTGAGGCTTCTGGCCCCCTTGCCAGTGAGGCAGTGAATCAACTCTGAGTTTTATTCCACACTTTAAAGGAGCTAGACAGGGGCTTAAACCAAGCTTTCTCCCAAATTGATACAGTGCTTGGATCACTCCTTTAAAGGTCAGACTAATACCCAAAAGAAGACAAACTTCCCATTAACACAGTAGTTGTCCCTAGTTTTGTGTCATGAGGGGGGTTGAGATTGGCCCAAATGAGTGCACACAGTCATTTGTGATGGTGCCTTTACTCTCTCCCTCAAGAACTCTTCTGCTGCCACCAGGTGGATATCTTTACTTGTGGGGATGTTTCCCAATGAAGCCCTCAAACCTTTTGTTCCACCAAGGAAACCCTGTTCTGGTAGAGTGGTTAGGCTATAGATAGGGGGTGGGCAATCAAAACCTGCAAGCCATATCAATAATCACTTTTTAAAAGAGGGTAGAATTTAGAGACAAATACACATTAGAGAACATCTGTATGCTAGGGGATCTTCTAGCTCCTCTGAGACTAAGCAAAAGAAGTTGTAGCACAAGGTTTCATAAACTTGGTGTATTTCCCTGCATCCGAGAAAGGAGACCATGTCTATGAAATCTTATACTGGAACTTCTTTTGCTTAATTAGTCACAAATGTGCTACACAAGATCGTTTTGCACCCTTTTAAAAAAGCTTTCTAATCTAATATAAAAACAAACAAACAAACAAACAAAAACCTTTGGCCAGAATCCTGTTGGGGAATTACAAATATGTAAGCATTGTAGTTATGGTGCTCCTCAGTGAATCCTGTCCTGATTCCCCATCCTCAGTTACTAGACAGGAGCCATTATGATCAGTGGGGATCTGTTCCCATGTTGATTGGGAAGCAGCTAACTTATATTGTCACCCACTCTCATGAGTGGTTTGATGTGCAACAGGCAGAAAGCAGGGTTCCTATTACAATTCGGTCTCATGCCAGAAAATGCTCACATGAGGGTGTGTGTGGCCATCAGCCAGATGCTTCCTGATCAATAGGGGAACAGAGCCCTGTTGATCAAAATGGATTCTGCCCAGTAAGTAGGAATTGGGAGGCTTTCAGGGTCCCTATGTATCCTCTAGCTAGGGTCTAGACACAGATGGTGAATATTAAACAGTCACAAGAGTGTAACTCTATATTACCCATTCATAACTGATCAACAGGATTCTGGCATTTTTTCTTGTTAGAGCTCACAATTAGATCCTAAGATTTTAATAATAATAATAATAATAATAATAATAACAACAACAACAACAATAATAATAGAATAAATTACAATTTCCAGTTAGTACCAATTGAGCAATAGGAAACCATGGAATCATACAGTTGAAAGAGACCTCAAGAACAATCAAGTCCAACCACATTGTGCCATGCAGGAGGACACAATCAAAGCACTCCCAACAGATGACCATCCAGCCTCTGTTTAAAAACCTCCAAAGAAGGAGATTCTACCACCCTCTGAGAGAGTATGTTGCACTGTCAAACAGCTCTTACTGTCAGGTAGTTCTTCCTAATGTGGAGGTGGAAACTCTTTTCCTGTAGCTTGAATCCATTGCTCCAGGTCCTAGTCTCTGGAGCAGCAGAAAACAAGCTTGCTCCATCCTCAATATGACATCCCCTCAAATATTTACCAGGTCTAGCATATCACCTCTTAACCTTCTCTTTTCCAAGCTAAACATACTAAGTTTCCAAAGCTGCTCTTCATAGGACATGGTTTCCAGACCAAAGACTGAATGAATTCCTCTAAGCCTATATAATCACAGTCCCTACGAAATATAGGTCTTACACTCTTTCCTGTTGTTTTCCTCTTAGGTTCCAGGCAAGCAGCCTACTGCAAGTTTTCCTCTGCAAACTGTTCTTTCACCAATCAAGCCTCACAATTTGTCAGTTTCTCTGCTTTCTCGGGTTCTTTCTTGTTGGCTCCCTTGTCTTTCTGCTCTGCCTTCTGCCTTCTTCACTTCTCCTTCAACTTCAATTGCAATTCCAGCTCTCTTTTCACAGTTTCAACTCAGCTTCTACCTCCAGCTTTCCTCCAGCTCCCACCTTCACCTTTCAACCATGGCTTGTCTCCCTTATATATATATGAGAGAATATATGAATTTGCTTTCACTTTTTGTTCTCTGCAAAACTTGTATTTTAAAAGAAAATAGACTGAATATGAACCCCATATATATTAATACAAAAACAACATAAAGCACCATTAAACCCATACATATCTATATAAATTAACATAATGCATCATTCCTTCACAATAACATTAACAGTAATCTGGCCTTGATTCCACAAAGTAGGATGGAAATTGAGTGAAATTTTGCAAATAGCATGCAAGCAATTATTCCGATCAGCATACACTGAATAGGAGGAAAGGAAAACTGTGCAGCAGAATTTCAATATTTGGAGTCCAGGGTTTAAGTTGCCTTGCAAAAGACCGCATACACTAGTTTAGATCCTGGAAAGCAAAGCAACCTAAAATAATCCAATATTCTTCCTTCTTGCTTTCTTTTCCTTTCCTTTTCCCCCTCTTTTTAAAAAAGAGTTGGCACTGTCAAAACAAACACAACTGCCTCCGAGCATCCTACTGCCACCAAGGCTGACAATACTCCAGAAAAAGGAGGGGTAGGGATGATGAATGCTTTGTTAAGAAGGAGGAGGTGGCGAGTGTTGCGAAAGGTGTTGAGTTTGACACAGTGGTATCAAGTGCGAGGGGGGAAACAGGAGTCAAAGAAGTCAGCCCTTCACCATCCGGAATGGCTCTGGCACAAAACTGACAGAAATCAACCTGTCAGCCTTCACAGTGCATTTTCACAGCAACCTGTGGGAGCTGAGCAAGTGGCACCATATGGAAAGTGGCTATAATATGGAAGCCAAGAATGGAGGAGATTTGGTAGGCAGCCAGGGCTCCTTTGACTGTCTGTGTCAGCACAGTAGCTTTGAGTACAGCCTCCTCTGCTCTGACATGGTTAGAGCTCCTTTGCTCTGTGCCTCCCTATTTCAGATCTTTGAATTTTGTTGTTGTTAACTGCCCTCGAGTCAATCTCAATTCATGGTGACACTATGGATGAGACATCTCTAAGACCCTCTGTCTTCCATTGCTCTGCTTAATTCCTGCAACCCCATGCCCATGCCCTCCTTAATAGAGTCCATCCATCTGGCATGTGGCCTTCCTCTCTTTCTACTTCATCTTTCCCAGCATTGTTGTCTTTTCAATGAGTCCTCCCTTCTCATGATGTGTCCAAAGTACGAGAGCCTCAGTTTGGTCATCTTGGCTTCCAGGGAAGTTTCCGGCATGATCTGCTCTAGGACCCACTCATTTGTCCTTTTGGATGTCCATGGGATCCTCAGCACTCTTCTCCAGCACCACATTATCTGAAATGCATTGATTTTCTTCCTATCATCTTACTTAACTGTCCAGCTCTCAGATCCATACATGGTAATAGGGAATACAATGGCTTGTATGATTCTAACTTTTGTGCTGTATATCTTTACATTTTAGAATCTTTTCTATTTCTTTCATAGCCACCCTCCCCATTCTTCTTCTGATTTCCTGACTGCAGTCCCCATTTCTATCAATGTTTGACCCCAGGTATGGGAATTCTTTTATTATTTCTATTTCTTCATTGTCTAGTTTGAACTTGTGAAGGTCCTTGGTGGGCATTATTTTTGTTTTCTTTATGTTCAGCATTAAGCCTGCCTTTGCACTTTCTTCTTTGATCTTCCTTAGTAGGTGTTCCAGGTCTTTGAGGCAAGGGAGGAATATGTAGTCACCATCACCCAGTGTCACACAAGGGTTGGAATCACCTGGTGTGGTAAATCATGATGTCATTCCCCCCCCCCAATTGATCTCCTCCCATACCACACCAAATAATCCTTGGTAATGATTTTTTTTTTTTTTTGGTGCTAATGTTGTGCATAAATCATAATTCCTTTATATCACTGAATGTAATGACAATAGTTGTAACAGAAAAAACTAGCAAAATTGAAATTATACCTTTAAATTATAACATCATACACACAGCCTAAATATATTTACATGTACATAGTTTCATGTGATTATAGTGAAAATATAGTAAGATGTGATATCTTTAAAGATTTTTTTTAATTAAAAAAATTGCATGGAGTAAATCCTGAAATGAAAAGATTCTTGTCAATGGATAATTCTTCTCATCAGGGTTCCTCAACACTCAAGAAACATGGAGATGATCATCATGATCATGATGATACATGCATATGCATATGGGGGGAAACATGTATCATCATCATCATGTTTCTTGAGTGCTAAAAAACCCTGATGAGAAGAATCCTTGGCTGACAAGAACCCAACTCTGCCACCACATTTATCCAGAAAATGTCATCACAAGACCTAATGGCATCACCCACAATATTAGGGGGATCTTCACATGCTCATCCTCCAATGTGATTTATGCCATACTATGGCATCAATGCCCATCAGCACTCTACATTGGGCAAACAGGCCAATCCCTGCACCAGAGGATAAAGGAACATAAATCAGACACCAAATATTTCCCAAACTGCGAATAGCCATGAAAGCCCAAGCAGTTTTCAAAAGTTTGTCTCAGGTAGAGGAAAACTGCAAAAATTACTTGTTACTTCCTTTAAGAAGAAAATTAGTGAAGAATGACATCCCTAACATAAATGTATATATTTGCACAGAGGCACTCAAAGAAAGTGTACAAACAACACAGAGAAAATTTGGGAAAATATCCATTGAGGAGTGAAAAACAATGCCATGTAACTTGAGACAAGTAAATATCAAGATAGAAACACAGAGAAATGCAATGAAATCAACTGCAATCCTGTATGTCTCATTGTAGCGGGGTAGGTCAATATACAAACCTGTACTGGGCTGTGTCATATACCACCATGACTTATTGAACGGTCTCTGAAGTCCCCTCTCCCATTTAATGGGGAGCAGGCAGGATAGCAGAAGCATCTGACTATGTCCCCATAGCAGCTGCAAAATGATGACATTAATGCTGAGACATCTGGAGGACCTTGATGGTTCCCAGTGCTGATGTCATCATTTCATGTCTGGTTACAGGGAGATGCCTCTGTGATCCTGCCTGCTCTCCACAAAACATAGAATGATCATGCTGGAAGTGGGGGCTTAAGAAGCTGTTCAGGCTGCATCTGCACTGCAAAAATAATGCAGTATGGCACTACTTTTACTGCCATGGCTCAATGCTATGGAATCCTGGGATCTGTAGTTTGTTGTGACATTAGAGCTCTCTGACAGGGAAGACTAAATATCTCACAAAACTACAAATCCCATGATTCCTTAGCATTGAGCCATGACATTATTTCTGCAGTGCAGATGCAGCCTAAGTCAGGGGCACTTTAGGCACTGTGGAAGAAAGCTAAGAATGCCAGTGTTGACCGAACTCAACAAAAAACTTATGCATATGTCAGAGAAATATACACATGAGTGTCCCTGAAAGAATTCCAGCTAGAGAATGTTTCACATTTTTCTCCCTTTCTGTCTGCCCCCACTAGACATATACAGGACAAGATCCTACATCAATGTATGTAGTATAAATCTTTGGCAGCCAAATCTATGCTACAGTCCCCCTGTCACCACCCTTAGGACTCTCATTTCACTGTGATAGCCCTTCAGTGTCTGGTGGAGAATGGGAAGAATTGGAGAAGTATCTGGTTATGTCCCCAAAGCTGTACATAGACCAGTAGCATTATCCGCTGAGATCTGTCTGAGTCCTTCAAAGCTCTTCCGCATCTGACCATGGAGAGACAACCAGACATTTATCCAATCCCCACTCCCATCTTGACCAGCCACTGAATGGTTGTGGAGGGGGGACTACTGTAGGAAAACAGTGAACCCAGGGAGGTTGGTCATTGCGAAGGGAGGAAAAACATACTAATTTCTGCAATGATTAGACATCTACATGGGCAAGGGGACACTGGATTTATCCTTGCATATGACACTAACAGGCTGCTAGCCATGGAGTGTGTATGCAAATATGTGCAGAGAAAGAGAACAGAACATGTGGGTGTCACCTTTTGTTGTAGATTGTTCTCCAGTGTGCTGGAAAATAAACAGATCAAGTGCATATGTTTATTCAGTGTGAAAAAAGCGAATCCAGGAACCCCAGGTGCTTGCCAAATCCATAATTGCACCTTCTTAAATACCTTCATTACTTGGAAGCGCAATAAGGGAAGCAGAGACACATGCTTTCCATTTGGGTGTCAACAAAACACCTCCAAGAAATTAAGCTTTTGTTTTCTCTTGAAAGAATCGGTAAAAGCACAAGATGAGGAAGTAGTAGGAGCCCAAAGTGAGGCTACCTCTTTTTTCTTTCTTTCTTTAAAAATAGGTCTCAGCTTTGCCTTCTGAGGGCAGCCCCCTTGTGACAAGATCTTAAAGTGCTACCTATAAATACTTCAGAAGGTAGTGTGAAAATAACAGGGCTTAGTGTGTAACTTTTAAGAAGAATTATTCTAATGGCATATTGAAGTCATCCAGAACTGAGCATGGGAGGATTGCAACTTTGAAAATGTACTTTCTGGCATTATACCGGTTAGAGTTTGCTTGCCTCTGCTGGCTAATTGCTGATTTGAATGTTAAACCCCCCCCCCCGAAGTTTAGGTGCTGCATAAACTTTCAGTTTCTTTCCATTTCTACACCCACTCTCCTCCTACATCTGTGTAACTTGCAACCATTTTTTTCCTTCCCTCTCCTCTATTAGGACATGTATGTGATTTTATGGGGAAGTATAGACACGGGAGTGCCACTACATTTGATAGTCCTAATGAAAAATCTGTATTTCTCAATAGCAATACCAATAGCAAGTACATTTCTATACTGCTTATCAGTACACTTAAGCACTCCCTAAGTGGTTTACAATGTGTAAGTTAATTGCTCTCAATAAGCTGGATACTCATTTTAGCAATCTATGAAAGGATGGAAGGCCAAGTTGACCCTGGAGCCCTGCACAATCGAACTCACAACCTTGTGGCCTTGAGAGGCTGCAGTGCCAGCAATTAAACATTGTGCCACCATGGACAAGAGGCTACAGCTAGAATTGAATATGGAGAAACAGAATAGACAAAGGGGTCAGGCAAGACTTCATCCAATCACCCAACCTGTTCAATTTATATGCAGAAAATATCATACAAAGAGCAGGTCTGGATTCAGCAGAAGGAGGAGTGAAGATAGGAGGGAGGAACATCAACAATCTAAGATATGCAGATGATATCATACTACTAACAGAAAACATCATAGACTTAGAACAGTTACTGAGGAAGGTCAAGGAAGAAAGTGCAAAGACAGGCTTACTGCTGAATATAAAGAAAAGAAAAATAATGACCACAGAAGATCTACATAAATTCTACCTAGATAATGAGGAAATCAAAATAGTTAAAGATTATTCATACCTTGAATCAAACAGAACAGAGAATGCAGTCAACAAATAAGAAAAGTAGGAATGGGAAATAACTAGACAAGATCCTAAAGAGTAAAGATATACAACTGAGCACTAAAGTTAGTCTTATCCAAGCCATTATTTTCCCCTTCACCATGTATGGAAGTGAGAGCTGGACAGTGAAGAAAGCCAACAGAAAGAAAATCAACTAATTTGAGATGTGGTTCTAGAGAAGAGTGCTGAGGATACCATGGACAGCAAAAAAGTCAAATAAGGTGTCCCTAAACAAAT
Organism: Phrynosoma blainvillii; assembly: GCA_026167975.1. Lineage (NCBI taxonomy): Eukaryota > Metazoa > Chordata > Lepidosauria > Squamata > Phrynosomatidae > Phrynosoma > Phrynosoma blainvillii. The sequence goes on along the minus strand of JANUYF010000001.1, from coordinate 16,543,586 downwards.
AAAACTTGAACTCTCCCTAGAAACCACAGTGATAAAACTGAGGGTGTAGTACTTTGGCCACAAAATGAGAAGACATGTCTCACTAGAAAAGATAATAGTGGAAGACAGAAGGCAGTACAAAAAGGCAGTACAAAGAACACACACCAGATGGATAGACTCAATCAGGGAGGCTACAGGCCTGAATCTATAGTGCCTAAGCAGAGGAGTGTAGGATGAATCCCATTTTGGGAGAAAGGCAGGCTATAAATCACCTAAATAAATAAATAAATAAATAAAGAGTCTTAGCGATGTCTCATCCACAAGGTCACCATGAGCTGGGGGGTACTTGAGAATAGTTAACAACAGCAACAACAACAGCAACAACAATAAATTGGAAGTTAAGCTTTTCTAATATATTTTAAAATATATTCTAATATATTTTATATTCCTGACCACAGGATCACTCCCAGTGCTTCCCTAAGTTTGTTGAAATCAGCTCTCCTAAAGTCTAGAATGAGTGTTTGACTATGCCTAGCTTCTCCTTTCCACTGTATAAGAAACTCCAGGAGAACATGATCACTCCCACCTAAGGATCTCACCACTTGCACCCCATTGACCAGGTCATCCCTGTTGGTTAGGATCAGATCTAAAATAGCTGATCCCCTTGTTGCCTCTTCCACCTTTTGGGCAAATAAATTATCTTCGAGGCAAGTGAGGAATTTGCTACACCTTGAAGTATTGGCTGAGTCTGACTTTCAGCAAATATCAGGATAGTTGAAGTCACCCATCACTACTATGTCTCTCCTTTCTGAGTGTGTGGTCACCTGTTCTAGAAAGGCATCATCCAATTCCTCCATCTGACTTCGGGGTCTGTAGTTGCTCTCCACCTGATTTCCAGGATTTAAGTCCTGGATCTCTCCACAGGTGTAAACATCCCTGACATATAATGCTATCTCTCCTGTTTTCCAGTTTGGCCTATTTATCTTTAAAAGGTTATACCCTCTATTCCTACATTTCAATCGTGAGACTCATCCCACCAGGTTTCAGTGATGCATATTATATCGTATTAATAATAATAATAATAATAATAATAATAATAATAATTTTTATTTATATCCCGCCCCTCTGCCAAGCAATCGGGGCGGCGTACAGTATTCAAAATATCAAAACAAGTCACATCAAATCAGATCCCATCCCTCCCTCATTTCCACCCCCACTCACACCCCCAAAAACAAATCAAACCAAACAATTAAAGACAATTATTAGAAATATACAATATAAAATATACAGTATACAATATAAAAAACATGATTACATGATTGCATTGCTGCAGCTGCTCTGGGTGAAGGGGTATTTGCTTTGTTATGCTAGGAGTTCAAGTTCATCTTGTTTATTTCCCATGCTCTGTGCATTAGTGTAGAGACATCTAAGAGCATCTGTCTTCCTCACTTGCTGCCTGTGTGAGGGTTTTTTCCTCCCACTGTTGGGCCCTTGCCCTGTTACCTGGCACTCTGTAATGACATGCCAGGCAGCTGTTCATCGCCCACTGTCACCCCTGCTGTTGCAGGTCACTCCTTTTGAGATCAAAATGAGGTGTCTGGAGTTGATCTCATGGATGGGAAGCTCATTCTAACCTCAGAAGTGATTTGCAATAGTGGCAGTGGCAGCCAGCAGCACAGCAGGACACACATTTGAACATTCCCCTGCATGTTGCTCTGGAGGGCACCAAATCTTCTGGGAAGATACAAAACAAACAGTGCATTATTTAAAGCCATGTTAAAAGGAGTATGCCACAGATTCCATGCTCAAGTGGTTGTATGTCATCCAGACAATTCACACCAGAACTGGAGATTTGGTTCTGCATCATCTGGATTGCTCACCAGGAGATTGGTGGAGGGCATGTTATTTGGTCCATGTGGACATGGACCAGGTGGTGATAACCTGGAAACACTATGAAGCTTATGAAAAATCCCAGCATACCCTTTTCTAGGTCAACTCCCTCTTGAAATATCAGAATATCCCAGAAAATCCTTTTCTGGATGAACTCCTTTTTGAAACACCTGAAAAGTGTCACAATGCCCTATGTTTGATTAGTCCCCTTCTTGAACCTCCTTAGTGTTTGATTGCCATATTATGTCATTTAAAAAAAAAGTTTTTCATTTATTTCCTTTTTGTTCTTGCAAAGGCATACCAGAATGAACTTTACAGACTTCTATGCCAGCGACCTCTTCCCTTCACACAGGAGACTGTCTGTGTCAGCGGATCTGAAGAGCTGCCCCCACCCTCCACCCAGGTCACTTACCTTTTCCATCACAAAGAAATCATTTTACCCCACTGTGTAATTAATACACACATACAGTGCTGCAAACATTTTCCTCCAGACTGCTTATTCTGAGGGTAAATTACAGGAAACCCTAGACAATACACCTGGGACTCCTGCAGTCTGCAATTAGAATACAAACTCTCCCCCTTCCAAGCCAGCTCCTCCTACTTGGCTCCCATTTCTGTTCTGATCTTGAATTCTTTTCTTTTTCTGGGGGTGGTGGATGGGGGGGGGGGGTTAAGATATGCCATAAAACCAAATAGAGGCCTGTTCATTTAGTCTCCCATTCCCCAGAAATTTGTTTTGAACTTAAACAAAACTGGAAAATAAAATAAAAGTTGTATGTGTGTTTGTGTGCATGTATGTTTCTGGGGAGGGAATACACATTTAGAACATTTTGCATTTCTACAAAGGAACAGACACCAGGAAACCTCCGGTTGCTGTTTCCACTCAGGCGAATATTGGGGTGCACACATATTGGTAACCCAATCTCCAAAGTTTAAAGCAGACCACTAGTAAATTTGAAAGCCCAAGTTTAGCTGCTCAATGACATCGCATCCATATGAGTCTTGGGATAGCATTAAAATAGCCACAGCTGTTTCTTGTTGTAAGAATTGCAAGCTTCTGAAAAAGAGCTGCATTTTGTTGCTTCTTTCCTGCCCCATTGATCTCATCCAAGCCATCACTGTGCACCCTTGCAAAAATGACCTGTGCAGACAGGACCCTGGAAAGATCAGAAGAAGGGTATAGTAGCGTATAATGGAACCAGGGCTCTCAGGGTCAAAGTGCAGAGGCTCTTTGATAGGTTGAAGCTGTGATCTATCACTGTCCTTAGTCTTCCTTGTTCCCTTGAGTCTAGCTGTGATTCTCATACTGGAAGCTAGGATGAGGAGATCTCTTAGAACTAACTGATGACTTTCAAACTGTGGTTGAGATCCTACATCACTCTCATGGGGTAGCTACACTCAGGCAGTTACATGGTTATTGTATTACATTCTCCTTCTGCTCAGTACCAACAATGCATAACTGATTGTGTATCTGTCAACATGGCAGCTTAGTGACTTATTGGGTCTTGGGAAATGCACAGTGGCTGTTTCTGCTATCCCAATCCATGAAGTAGTGCATTCCTGTTGGCACATTTTTGACCAAAAGTCTAGACCAGGGGTAGGCAACCTTTCCCCTTTAAGGGCCGAGGGACTTCAGCTCCCAGAAGCCTCAGCCATGTTGGCCAATAGTCCCATGTTGGCCAATAGCTCCTGGGATTCTGGGAGCTGAAGTCCCTCAGCCCTTAAAGGGGAAAGGTTGCCTACCCCTGGTCTAGACGCTGAAGCTTATGCACCAAGAACAAACACCACAGAAAGCTCTGCTGTACAGTTCAGTGCAGGCTGGAGAAGTCTTTCTCCCATAGACAGAAGCTGCAGACACAACAACACGCTGAGTACTTTTAATCTTCATTCCGATATCTGCAATATCTCACATCAACTGACAAAATGCTCCTCTCACTATATACATCAACAACACCACACAGGGTATTGGAGCTCCTCCCTTATATACACATTCATTGCTGGAGCTTCTAGTCCAACCTCTTACTGGTGTGCAACACAGTTTCCTGTTCCCTATGCCGCATAACTTTGCAGTAGTGAAGCCTGGTGATGCCATGTTCTGCTTGTGTATCAGCATCTTCCTGTGACAAAGCACCCTTTCAACTGCTTGCTCATCATGGCTGCCACATGACCCATAGTAACCTTCTGCCTTTGTCCCATATTGCTTCATCTAAGGGGGGTTGCAGACTGCCAGAAATAGTGCAAATTGAGTCCACTTTTAGGGTTAGGGTTAGTGCTGGGAAATCATGGGAATTGTTTTTGTTCTGAGACATTGAGCCTTCTCTGTCAGAGAGCTCTGGTGCCACAATAAAATACAGTTCCCGTGAATCCCTAACCCTAACCTTAAAAGTGGACTCAATTTGCACTATTTCTGGCAGTCTGCAACCCCCCTAAGACATTTTCTTCTGGATGCATTCATCCTGACAATTCCAGGCATTGACAAGCATTTATGCAGCATTCAAAAACATGGCAACTGCTTGGCTGTAATCCTGTTGGCCAGTCCCAACAAGAGTAGACCCATTAAATCAATTGTTGAACAGGGAGTCAACATGGAGGTAAATCCAATTGATCCAATGGTCTACTCTAGTTGGGACTAAGGATATAATTTAAATCCATGTGAGAAAGTCACTCTTGTGGAGCTCTGCTTATGCAACCATGTACTGAATACATCTGTTGCACAATGGCTTAAAAAGTACAACTGCATATTAAGAGAAGTTACACATGTGTATGACACCAACAGGATCCCAGCCAAAACGTTTCTCCCTGATTCTAGAAAAAAGAACACCTGGACATTTTTATGTTGGTAATGTGAAGGTGCCCTGCCCAGAATCCTGTTAGGGATTTGTCTTTGTAAATGGATTTATGTCTGCAGGAATTAGATTTGGGCCATTCTGTAAATGTCTGTATCCACTAAAGGGCTATTATTGCATTGCTATGTAAGGGAGTCAACAAAGTGACCAATGTGTATTGGGTCTGATGCACAAGAAGACCAATGGACATTAGTCCTGGTGTGAATTGGTCCTGTTGTACATCAGTATGTATTGGTAGAGACTGATACTCATCGGGACACTCTTGCCAGTGTCCCATTACATGTCTTCACAATTCTGTAACAGGGCTTCTCAGCATATATAAAGATGATGATGATGATCATCATCATCATCATCATTATCATCATCATCTTATATTCCGCCTTTTTCCCTATATAGGGACTCAAGGCAGCAAAGTGCAGAGACTCTGATAGTTACATAACATACACAATGGTAGAGGACTCTGGCCTTGCTTATTATTCATAAGCAACAAATATTCAGTGGCACAGACAGCTCCTGAACCTACAGGTTGTAATGAATGCTACACAATCCTGATGTCAGATTCCAGCTGATGTCTTTTGCATCTGACTCCTTAGAATGGAGTTTGGGTTACTAGTAAAATATACAGCAAATCCCGGAGGCCTCAAGCCTTCCTAGACGTGCTCTGGTATGACCCATAATCATTTTATTTGTTTTTCTGCTTGCCTCTATCATAGTAGTGCCCAGATTTCACTCCAATGGGGATCCATTAAAAGTAGGTGTAGTTGGCAAGCTTAGGTTGTCTGGAGGAAGCAGTCAAAGAGTGGTGGAAAAAACAAATCAGCATTCCTGCTTTGACTTAAGACTGTCTCCATCCTTATGCCTGTATTTGTAACCTCCCCGACATCTGAAAGGTGCCCCTTAAAGCAGGATACTATTTTACAAGGTGTGATTCACAAGGTGGACTAGCAGTTAGTAAACACTTAAGAATTCATCTGCATGGCGAGGAGGAAATTTGCCCTTCAATTTCATTTTCCTTAGTTTTTTTTCCCAGGGAGGGGGAAGGAAAACTCTATAAAGGTGTCCAACTCTGACCTCCATGACACCTTTAAAGCCATGAAGTCACCCTACAGGAATATGATGTCAGAGCTGTTAAAATTTTAATATATATATATATATATATATACAGTATGTGTGCAGTGGGAGGGAAGCACTACAAACAAAATTAGCTCCAATACAGATTGCATATTAGCAATTTTTACATTTTACACTGAACAGAAAAAGCTCTGTTTTCTCCCCCTGCCCCACAACCTTCACCTTTTTTTACAAGGGATTCTCCAAAATCACTAAAGGCAACAGGGAACTCACCATTTCCCAGTATCCCTGAGGGAATGAATACACTCTTTATTATGAGAGACTGTGTGATTCAATTTGTTTGGAAGAAATGTTTTCATAAAAAAAGGAGGAAGAGGAGAAGGAGAAGGACAAGAAGATATCCAAAGTATTGGAGGGGGGGGGGTTAAGAGCCTGCTTCCCAGAGTGTTGGGACTCCTTTTCAAGCAAATGAAGAGGAATCATTCATTTTTTAAAAAGTGTTGTACACTCATCCTTTTGAGAAAATTCACACGTTAAAATACTTAAAAAAAAATTCTGCTAAAATTCATCAGATTTTTTTTCCCTGAGGCACTGCCAGCTTTGCCTTCAAATTTTCCTTGGCCAGAATGTCTGGTTTTAGATTTAAGGAATATGCTTGATGGAAAAATGCCCTGAAGCAGCTAAGAAGAATCTACGGAGAATTTCTGTTGCTCACTTGTGGCAGTGTGAAAATGAGGGTGATGTTTTTGTTTAGCTAACCCTTAGCAGTGTAGAAAAGTTGGGGTATCTCAGTTTAGACATGAGGTTAAGAAGCCAATCCCCCCCCCCCCCCCCGTGTTGCCTTTTGGACAAATCTGAGAAAAGTTACTTTTGGGGCCAAATTTCTGCAGTATCCTACTTGGCATGGCCAACAGCAGATTCAAGGATCTGTAATAGAATAGGGAAGCCCCACCCCATCATCTTTGCTGTCATGAGTTACATGCCATCAGTAGGCAGAGTCAAAATCAATGATGGATGCTGATCACCCAGTACTCTTTCTGCTGCATCCCTTTCTCCCTCTTTTAAACAACACTTTTCTTCTATTCTGTCTTTCATGCTTTTCCTTTCTCCTTCTTCCACCACTTCCAACAGGAAATCGAAGGAGGGATGATACAAATTCATGAGTTTGTGGGACTTAGCAGGAGTCAAAATGGTTGAGTCCAAAGAAATGTCTTTCTCTGCCTAACCTCTAATTCTCCTTCCTGTGGCAATAACTCACAAGTAAATGCTGCATAGAGAATACTTTGAAAATGTCCTTTGGTTTTCTCATTTTCTTTTGTTTTCAACACTACATTGACTACTAGTTAGTCTCCAGGAACAATTCAAAGTTCTAGATATGACCTATAAATCCCTCTACAGCTTGGGTCCAAACTGTCTGAAAGATTGTATCTCCCTGTATTAGAGGTGGACAATATCAAGGAATAGAGGGCCACATTGGACCCCACAGGGGATCTTAGGGGCTGAACAGACTGCCTCTGGAAACACTGGGTTGGGGACGCAACAACCACATGCCATGCCCCCAACCCAGCAGTTCCACAGCACAAAAAGAAGCTGCAAAAAGCAACTCACCTTCCTTCCCAATCTGGGGATCAGCCATCGGTGGTGCAGATGAAGTAAAGGGGACAAATTCACCTTCCTTCCCAATCTCATGGAAAACTTTTCTCTCCTCCTTCTCCTCCTTCTCCTCCTTCTCATCATCATCATCATCATCATCAGCAGCAGCAGCACCATGACTACCACCACCACATTTATCGCTGTTCATTCCATCCCAGTCCCATAGAAAACCATCCTCCTCCTCCTCCACACCACATTTATCCCCCAGTTCCTTCCATTCCAATCCCTCTCCTCCTCCTCTGCACACTCTCTCAGCCAAGAAACCTCCACAGGTTTAAACATGGGGTATAAATACAATGTAATATGTGTGTGAGAGCTTTGTTTGCACCAACTTGGAAGTGGAGTCTGTTGTGGTTTTATTTCTGAGGAAAGAGGGAAAAACAGCCCCTAACCCCCACCTCCACTGATAAGGTGTTTTATTTTATTTTATTAAAGTAAATCAAATAATGCATACCTTTCTCATATCAATGATGTGAGTATTTAAAAGTACTGTCTACTGCAGCCATGCAATAGTAAAGATGTGGATAAGCTGTCAACTTTTTATTTCTTTTTTAAAGTACACCATCTAATGATATTCCCAGGAGAACCCCCTCTCTGGCTTTGGCTTTGGCTGACAAGGAGAGAGCAAAGGGGTGGGCATGATCCGCCCCCTGTGCATTAATCCCTCCCTTCCTTTTCTCCAAATTGAATCGACAGCAAGTTTGTGGCTGGTTAAAAAAAAAAAAAAGGTTCTTTTTAAGACACGCAAAATGCCTTGGTTTCAAAAGCACTAGATTAAGGGGGATTTGCAAGTATGAATGACCCCCTTTTAAACTGGTTTGCAAACTGGTTTATAACAATGGAGGTTATCGCATACTTAAATAAATCACCGTACCTGTTACAGTTTAAAATTTAAATTGAGCAGCATCCTGATATTATCAGAAGGATTTAGCCACCAAATCTGCTGCCTGGGTCCATCCTGGGTCCATTTCCACTCCCAGGGCCACACAGCATGGCCCTTTCCGAAGCTGGGAGTTTTCTGGCTTGAGAAAATGGCCACCAGAGCACCCCTGTGAGTCGGGATGGACCCAGGTGGCAGATTCAGTGGCCAAATCCTTCTGATAATATCAGGATGCCACCCAATTTAAACTGGATCAGATAAGACAATTTACTGAAGTATGCGATAAGCTCCATAGGGTGAATGGCCTCTCTGAGAGTGCTTAGTTCACTGTGAAGCAGTATAGAAATGTAAAGTGCTATTGCTAGTTATGGGAGCAAAATGAAGATGTCACCCCTGAACAAGAATGATTCCCGCAATATTTTTTCTTCCTATTCCACATCTTCAGTGTCCCAGTTGCTAGCAGAACCATTGTCCATTGCTCAATGCTGCTGCTGGCTTTTCAGGTAGGTTTTTTTTTTTGGGGGGGGGGGAGGGGAGGTCAGGACAGGACACTATACTTTTGTTGTTAACTGCCATCATGTCAACTTCAACTTGTGGCAACCACATGAATAAGAGACCGCCAAGTCACCCTGTCATCAACAAGCCAGCTCATGTCTTACAGGGCCATGGCTTCCCTGACTGAATCTATTCATATGAAATGTGGTCTTCCTCTTTTCCTACTGGTCTTCAGCCTTACCAAGCATTGTCTTTTCTAGTGAATCATGTCTTCTCATGATATGGCCAAAGTGCAACAGACTCAGTTTAGCCATCTTGGATTCTAGGGAGAGTTCAGGCCTGATTTGCTCTAAGACCCATTTATTTGTCTTTTAGCAGTCCAGAGTATCTGCACAGTATCTCTTCTCTAGCACCACATTTCAAATGAGTTGATTTTGTTTCTGTCAACTTTCTTGCCAACTCTCACATCCATACATGGGACATTATTGCACACAGTTTTTAAACTGAAAACAGTGGGAAGGAGGTGGCTTTGGCAATATTCATTGCATGATCATGCCTCCAACCATTCCTGCCTTATCCCCAATGTGTCCCCTTTCATTCACAGGGGAAACCCATGAATGACCTAGTAATTGTGCAAGTCCCGAGGTGTGAACCGTTGCTCCCAGGGCAGTAGCATGATTGTCAGTCACGTGGTGTCACAGTGTCCCCTCCTCCCCCTATTCCCCTTCCCCTTTGCTATTCCAAAGCACCCTGATTTCCTTCCTTCCTTCCTTCCTTCCTTCCTTCCTTCCTTCCTTCCTTTCTTTTTTCTTTCCATGGGGCAGTGGTGCTCCAGCATTGCATGGGGAAAGGGGGAGAAAAAAATCTTTGTAGGGATGCTGGGTAGGGAAAGACAGAGTTAAAGAGTTAAGGAAAAATTCAGGAGCAGATCATGACAGGGCCAGCCCCTGTCACACAATTGACTGAGGTGCAATGATGAATGGCTGCAAAGTGGTATGTTGCCGTTTTACTTTTTCAGCATAACAGCTGCAATAATGGAGCTGGTGAGGTAAAGGCCCTGGTGATGGGAGATACTATAGCTTGGATGATCCTAGCTGCACTTTGTTGTAATCTCTATTTTGAGCAGCCTTGAGTCTTCTGTAGAAAGTGAGGTGGCATATGAATAAAATGAAATAATACTGTCTTAATGAAGGGCAAATGGTGTCTTCCTCTCCTAACTTCATTTGCTCCTTTCAGATGCTTTTAAATAAACTACCCCCACCCTGAAGCTAAAGCAGTTGAATAAAAGACAAAGAAAACTTTTCTTCAGCATGAATTGCCTCTCTCACCTCTAGGGATGTGATTATTCTTGGCAGAATGCTCTTGTGAAGTGGCTTACCACACAGCTGTCAACAGCATGTTCTCAAACCAAGAGAGTGCCGAAGATAGCATCTCCTAAAACAGTGGTGCCCTTCCTGCCAACTACAATGTTCGCTCAGGAAGAAGGTATCATGCAAATCTCTTTTTTCCTAGGGATTCCCTCCCTGCCTCACTTTTAATTTTGATTCTTTTTCAGTTCAGGGATCTAATTCTTTGCTTCTTAAAGGAAGCAATCAGTAATTTTAGCCATTTTCTTTCCTCTGCAAGAAAGTCTTCAAAAACTATACAGTTTCTGAAGCCTATTTGTAATCCAAGATGTATTCTACCCAAAATTTGCATGTGGTTGTTTTGCACAGAAAAGAACATTTTCTGCACATACAACAGTTTTTTCTGTGCAGGAAATAATATTAATAGAATAGAATAAATAGAAATGCTGTTTCCTGCAGAGAAAATACTCTTTTCTGTGCAAAATAATCATATGCAAATTTTGTGCAGTATATGTCCCAAACTGCAAAGATTATTGTCAGTCCAGAATCCTCTTCAGGATATCTTGACACATGGAAAACATGGTTTTGACTATTTTTTGAATATTTTCAAATATTCTTTCCACCCCCAATTCTCATACAGATAATCATCTTGGCTTCCAGGGAGAACTCAAGCTTAATGTGTTCTATGACCCATTTGTTTGTCTTTTTGGCCACCCACACTATCCTCAGCACTCTTCTCCAGTATCAAATCTCAAAGCATTTTGATTTTCTTCCTATCTGCTTTCTTCATTGTCCAGCTCTCACATCCGTACATGGGGAATATAATGGCTTAGACAATTCTGACTTTTATATTTAGTTGTATATCTTTACACTTTAGGTTCTTGCCTAGTTCTTTCATCGCTGCCCTTCCAATTCCTAATCTTCTTTTGATTTCTTGACTACAGTACTGCTGATCAATTTTTGACCCAAGTAATGGGAAATCTTTAACTATTTTGATTTTCTTGTTATCTAGGTTGAATTTATGTAGATCCTTTGTGGTCATTATTTTTGGTAAAGAAGTTAATTTATTGTGTTCAACAGGACATAAGAATAATCCAACTGGATGAGAACCATGCACCATTTATTTTTGGGATGGGGAATGCGTGCTTCCACAGATGTTGCTGGACCCTGGGCAAAGTGGTCCAGTGACATTTGGAGTTAACATGTTCTTCTCTGCTGGTCTAGTCCAAAATTTTCCTTTCCATCATAGCTCACCAACAATTAGTTGCAGCAAACCTCAATCAGTCACCTCCCTTACTTGCTCCCTAGCCACTAAATTTTAAGAGGTATAGTTCCATTGTACATAGATGTTCAATTTCACCCCCAGTAATAATAGACATTTATTTTATGCCTGAGCAAATAATTGCTACATAAGTACAGGGACCAATCACAATGTTCCCATCTATACCAGCCCCAAACTTCAGATGCTGAACAGAAAGGGCCAAAGTGGGTTTATTTTGTAAATTTGCTCAATTGAAGCTAAGTAGAAGCCTCTATTTGGCTGGAATCCTAATATGGAAGGGCTTCCAATCATAAAGTGGGTGCATCTGCACTCGAAGTTATAGCAGTCTGATACCACTTAAAATATCATAACACCATCCTGTAGCATTTTGGGGTTTATAATTTGCTTAGAATTCTTTATGAAACAGCCCCAGCACAGTCTGAACTGCAGCCCTGGAAAAGCTGTCTAGTCAGGTTGTAATTCTTCATAAAGTTTCTCTATAAGATAATGATATGTTACCACTTTCTCCCCTTGGGCCATTTTCAACCAGAAGAAGTGTGTGTGTTTGGGAGGGGATTAATATAGTGCTGAAAGTGATTGCTGAGTCATGGGGGGGTAGTGTGGTGTGTATGTAGCCTTCCAAGGCCTCCTGGATGAGCATGCAACTCCAATACCTAACAATTGTCCACCACTAGTATGGGGTTGTGTAACACAAATGTCATATAACTCTTTGTTGCTGTTGTGTGCCTTTAAGTTGTTTCTGACTCATGGGTTTTCTTGGCAAGATTTTCTCAGAGAAGGTTTGTCATTGCCTTTCCTTGAGGCTGAGAACATGTGACTTTCCCAAGGTCACCCAGTGGGCTTCATGGCTGAGCTAGGAATTTAACCCTGGTCTCCAGAGTCTCAGTCCAACACTCAAATCAGTATATCAGACTGCTATCATCTTATAACTCTGCTGGTGGATATTTACATCATGCTCAGGCAATGTACGATGTCTTCTTTTGCAAGATATACTCCTGGACCATCTTAGTGGTTCCCTTAATGGTTAATGGGAGCATTTTGCTTAGGTGTAAGTCCTTCTGACATTGCTACCAACATTAGATCAAAAAAAAGGAAGAAGCTGAAGAACAGAAGGAAAAAGTAAAGCAAATATTTCTACTCCTTTCTTCATATAGTTGACTTATCTTATTTAAATTCTTCCTTCATCATCTATTTTTTCTTCATTTGGAATGCCAGCGGCACAGGCAAAGAGGGTGGCACTTTGGGTAGGTGAAGCAATGGAGGCACAAGCGCATATTCCCAACCTCACATGGCTCTAATTAAGAATAATTCTCAGTAATGGACTTTGGCTGCAGGCTAAATAAATACTGTTCGTGAATATTTTCGTCTTAAATCTCACATAAATGTGCTAATTGAAAGTCTCACATCTTCTTCCAAATTGAATCCAACTCCATGTTCTTTGAATTACTTCCTTTCATGTCCATTGTCGAAGCAGCTTCAACTAATTCCACTGTAGTTAAAGATCTCTCACCATGCAGTTATAGTTGCCATCCAGCCTCCTCCCCTGGGAGATATATTCTTAACCAGCCTGAAGCTCAACACTGACACACAGAATCTCACACCACAGTTGTACCTCTTTTAAGCATTAAATTTTCCCTCTTCCCCTGCCAACCAGGGAAACCATCCCATTTTTTTTCCTGATTAAAGGAAATTTTTAATCTAGAGATGTTGCCAACAGAGTTATGGTGCTAGGGGCATTTTCACATTCCATAATTATAGTACTATGGTTCCATTTTAACTGCCATGGCTACATCATATGGAATCCTGAAGTTTGTGGTGTGGTGAGGCCTGGCATAATGGTTTGAGTGTTGGACTATGATTATGGAGACTAGGATTCAAATTCCTGCTCAGCCATGGAAACTCACTTGGTGACCTTGAGCAAATCACACACTCTCGGCCTCAGTAAGCCCCATGATAGACCTGCCTTAGGATCACCATAACTCCCAAACGTCTTGAAGTCACACAATAATAATAACAACAAACAAGGCACTAGAGCTTTCTGACACAGAATTCTAAGTATATGTTGGAACACTGAGGCTGTTAAACATGTTCGCTCTCACCCCAGTAGTGTCCTGGATTGTGTTTTTTATCCTTCTCCATATAACTGAATCAGTCATTTCATCATGTCTATTAATTTTGAGGCCTAAATATCCTAAATGCACTGGAGCCTGTCTGATCTTGAAAGCTAACCAGGATCAGCCGTGGTTAATACTTGGATGGAAGACTCCCAGTGAAAACCAGGTACTGTGGATTATATTTTAGAGGGAGGAACTAGCAAAAACACCTCTGAATATTGGTTGCCTAAGAAAACCCTATGAAATTCATGGGGCCACATTAAGTCAACTGGCAACTTGAAGGCACGTGCAGAAACATCAGTCTGGAGACAAATACGAAGAATGATCACTGGTTTGCCTGAGGCCTCATCAGTGGAAAGGAAGGTGTGAAATATGGAATAATAATAAAAGGATGCACTTTCTCATACGATTGGATGCATAATTCCATCCATCCCTCACCTTTGCCTTTCCAAGGCTGATGAACTTTTATCTTGCAGTACTAATTATTTTAATGGTGGTCATGTCTCCAACTTATGATGACTCCTCTATCTTCAGGATTACTTCGCAAAATTTATTCACTGGAGGCTTGTCATTGAGTTCCTTTGAAGATAATCTACAACACCTGGAATTCCCTATATATTCCTTCCTAAACAGCAAATCAGCAAAGAGAAGTAATAGTGCCACTGTATTCTGCTTTGATCAGGCCCTACCTGGAATTCAAAAAGGATGTTGAAAAACTGGAACATGTTCAGAGAAGGGTGACTAAAATGGTGAAAATTTTGGAAACCATGCCATATGAGGAACGACTTAGAGAACTGGGTATGTTTAGCCTGGAGAAGAGATGGTTAAGAGGGGATATGATAACCCTCTTTAAATTTTTGAAGGGATGTCATATTGAGGAGGGAACTAGCTTGTTTTCTGCTGCTCCAGAGAACAGGATCTGGAACAATGGATGCAAGCTGCAGGAAAAGAGATTTCTCCTCAACATTAGGAGGAACTTCCTGACAGTGACAGCTGTTCGACAGTGGAACACACTCCCTCAAAGTGTGGTCGAGTCTCCTTCTTAGGAAGTCTTTAAACAGAGGCTGGATGGCCATCTGTTGGATATGCTTTGATTTTGAGTTCCTGCATGGCAGGTGGTTGGACTGGATGGCCCTTGTGGTCTCCTCCAACTCTATGATTCTATGATTCTAACCAAGGATTCCATAGGATCTTACCACGGTAGTTAAAATGAAGTCATAATGCTATAATTATTTGCTGTGAAAATGTCCCTAGTACCGGTTTTTTTGGTGGCAACAACTCTAGATTAAAGATTTCTTTTTAGTCATTTACCATCTGGAAGTTCTTCCTAATGCTCAACCAAATGTTTTTCTTGTAAAAATCAAATCTATCAGCCCAGGTCCTACCCTAGGTACAGCAGAAAACAAGTTTATTTCATAAGATAGCTCTTCAGATATTTGAAGAGGGCTAGCGTATTGCCTCCCAGCCTCCTTTTCTCCCTACATGAAATGTCCTACAGACATTTCTCCTAGCACTTAGGGGGGAAGCAGACGGGTGGCACGGGGCCACCCCGGGAAGCTGCAGATCGGGGCTGAGGTATCTGCACTGCTCAGCCCTTAGGCGCAGCGTCCCAGGCCCAGGAAGAAGCGCTACAACAGCACTCCTTCTGCAGGACACCGAAGGTGCACCACAAAAGGCCTCCGGCACACCTTCGGTGCCTTTTCCGCTGCAGCGTGTGTGGACGCTACAGCGGAAGTGTGTCGTCAGAGCGCCAGCCGTGCGGAGGGCCTGCCGCTCCAACGATGTTTTCGGGGTGGGGTTTGGGCACCCAGCGTGAGGCTGCCCCTTCCCTTCCTGGCCTCGAAAATGGCACTTTGTGCCATCTGCTTAGGCCCTTAGTTTCCAGACCTGTTATAATTTTTGTCACCCTTTCCTGGAAACATTCAACATGTTGATAATCCTTCTGAAACTGTGATGCCCAGAATTGGGGCAGTACTCCAGATTATGTCTGACCAAACCAGGATACAGAAGAACTGTTACTCAGATTATGGCCATTATGTTAATGTTCAATGGGAGGGTGAGTGAGAAATGGGGTTTTCAAAAGGTCATGCAGCTATATCCTCATCTGTGTTCAAGGGATGGAAGGAAGGAGGACAAAATGATAGATGGGATTTTTCATCTGCATTCTTATAAGATTTTTAGGGTAGCAATGTGATGCAAATCTAAATACCACGTTAGAATTAATGTAAATGTAATCAACATCCCTTTTTGATGTAAATGTAATTAATGTAAGGACTTTTTAAAGTGTAAAGGTAACAGGTAAAGTTAAAGGTAACTCTTTATCAGCATTCCTATCTCTACTATTACCTCACTTGATCTGGACAGTATAAATCTTTTGATACAGCTTAGATTTGCATTAGCCATTTTGGCTCCAACATCACACTGTTGACTCGTGCTTAGCTTGTGGTCTCATAGATTTTTTTCCCCTTATGTTACCAATTCAGTTGCCATTCAACCTGTATTTTTCTATCTTATTTCTCTCACCCAAAGGTAGAGCTTTACATTCATCCTTGATGAAGTTCATTGTGTTGGTTTGGGCACAGCTATCTAAGATGCTAAAGTAATCTTGAATCTCACTTTTATCTTCTGAAATATTAGCACATCCCATGTGGTGTCCTGTTTTAAGGGATTCCTTTTTCTTGGAGTGGTTATTGAATTTCATAAGAAGCCTAATAGTGAGCCAGTTCAGAGGGCCTAGGGCTGAAAACACATGGCAGAAATAATGCAGTCTGAGATGCTTTAGCTGTCCTGGCTCAGTGCTAGGGAATCCTGGGAATTGTAGTTTATTGTGGCTCCAGAGCTCTCTGACAGAGAAAGCTAAATGTCTCACAAAACTACAGTTCCCAGAATACCCTAGCATTAAGCCAAAGCAATTAAAGTGGTCTCAAACTGGATTATTTCTGCAGTCTGTTTTGGACCTAGTTCATGCAAATCATCAGGGAAACTAATACAATCAGAGGAGGACATCAGTTTATAGGTTATAGGTTATAAAGGTTAACTCACAAAAATCCTTATTATCAGTTTGCAGTTAATCTGTGATATGGGTGTTCTCATTCTCTCTGTCCCTGGCACATATTTCATTTAGAAGAGATGGAATGGTTCATATTATTTGGACTAGATTAGTCAACATATTTGGAGACTCTTAGCCAACAGAATTCCATGTTCAGAATTAAGAATCTATCCATTTTTGTTCATCCTGTTTTCTGGAAATAATAGAAGCTGTCCAATGAATGTGAAGTTCACAGGGTTAGAGAAGGCAGTCTTGGCATGTTTGCAGAACTTCTAAATGGGAGAAGTGAATTATCCAGTCCACGACTCCAGAGCAGCACTATAGATGTGTGCTTTCTTTGAAGAAGTCTATTTAAGCTTCTAATTGTGATGGAATTTGAGCTGTGGGGTCTCCCAGAATATGTTCCCATACATACCCAAAAACAAAGGTGATGCCTTGAGTTAAATTTCCAAATATCCTGAGAACTTAGCCAATGTAGTTCTTTCTATACAGATGTGGATGTCTGCAAAAGGAGCTAGCATGGGGAAAGTTTATAGGGACATCACTTTGAAACTGTGATGTTTTATTGCAATTGAGCCAAATAAAGATTTCAGTTTCTATTGCAAAGGATGTCATAGAACAAGTCACATTTCAGTTTCTATTCCAAGCAGTACCATATTACTCTGAACACACCAGATCTCATCTGATTTTCAAAACTAACTAGAGTCAGGCCTAGTAACTTCTTGGATGGAAGGCCACCAGCAAAAATCTGGGCTTTCCAGAAAGGGTCAGGAGAGAAATCTACCAACAACTCTGAACAGTCACTGCCAATCTGAGAAGGTAAGGCTGGGCTAAAGGAGCCAATGATCTTCCTCAATATAAAACAGCTTCTCACGTTCCTTTGTTCAATGAAGGGTCTCCTTTTCATTACTGTATATATTCATGTTATTACCTTTAAAGGCCTTTCCAGAACAGATTTCCCAGCCTCTTATCCCACCCTCTCACAATTTGGATGTTCCCGCTGCTTTGTGTGTTTTATTTTATTATTATATTGTTAATTGTAATTAGTTTTTATTATATGTCTTTTAAACTAGATGTTCTAATAGTTCCTTGGTTTAATACTTTTTTAAGGGGTGGGTGGGTTTTGGGGTCTTTGTGGAGTCATATTGTTTGTAATTTTAAATTGTTGTTAACCGCCCTGATTGTTCTCAGAGGGGCAGGATATAAATAAATTTTATATTATTATTATTATTATTATTATTATTATTATTATTATAGTCTTGCATAGTTTGGGTACAGATTACCTATGGGGTCGCTTCCTCCTGTATAATCCAATTTGTAATCTCAGGTCCTCTATGGAACATTTACTCCAGTCAGCCAGGACTACTGTAAATATTCATGTATAAACCTAGAAATTTAGGTCAAAAATTTGACTCCCCAAAAAAGTCAACTCATCCACAGGTCAGTGTAAGCACTGTACTTTAACTATCATTTAAATGGGAACATCCCCTGATGCAAGGAAAGAGTGTAATCTGTCCTGGAAGCACTGATCTCCCCTAAACTCTCTCATCCATCTAGCCTTTTATGTGAGCACAATTATGCTTGCTGAAATTTTGTTTAGTTTTTTGGCATTGTTTTCCTTTGTTTCACCCTTTAGATCTTTTGTTACATGCCCCTAGATATTACCCTGGACTTATCCACAAGTCACATCAAAATCCATAATTTTGTCCCCTAAATGTGTCCTCAGTTTATGCTTGTGGTCAACGCATAGTCCAGTACATATGATGATATAATTTTGTTTTTTTAGAAAAAAAGACACTCTGTAGTTAGTTAGCAGCAGCCTGAAATATTAACCGAATTATGAAGCTTGCCCTGCTACTAGCAGTGTCATTTAATGACATGTTCACAACTGTTGCTCTTTCCTCAAAAGAAATGTCACACTTGAATGAGGTTGAGATGAGTCCTCTGTCCCTGGTCCCCATTAGAGAAAAGGAAGCAAGGGCTCTATAAGTGCTGTTTGGTCCCATGATTTCAATCAAAGACAGGATATTCTCTCCCTCCCAATCTTTCTTCTTCCTCCCTCTCTGACTTGCTTTGTTCTGTTGTGTTCCCACAACATATGGACCCCTAGATGTTCAGCTGTTAACATGGAAACTTCGGAGAGCAGGGAATAACAGATCACAAATAGATTGAAAAACCCTATTAAACACCCCCTCGGGTGGTCTGAGCAAAAATTGATTCCATTTTTCTACCCAAAATAATGTATACACACGCATATACATATAACCACAGTCGCATGTGCACACACAATAAAAATTGTGGTTGTTGTTATCTTTATTGATATACCACATTCCCCCCTAGATTTGGCCTCAAGGCAATTGACAAATTAAAATGTTTACAATATTAAAAAAGATATCAGAAGTCAACATTCAGATAAAATTCACAATATCAACACTATTAAAGCATACCATGGAAAATGGATAAAAAGCAGTTACAAAACTACATTTTAAAACAATACAATGCCCTCTTAAAAACCCTTTCCTTAAAAACTTCCAGTTTTAAAACACCTGTTTGAATAAAAGAAAAAAAATCCACATCTTCACATGCCAATGGATGAGCAGCAGAGAAGTGACCACAGCAGCGGCTTGGCTTAGACTTGGGAGCCAGACGGTGAGTGCTTTGGTCTGCCCCCTCCTTCCTCGGAACATCAGGCTGTCAGAGAGCATTCAAAGCCAGCTCCAGCCCGACCACCGGCAACGACGAGGCAGTGGAGGCAGTGACAGTGCCGCGAGGAGGTAGAGAGCAGGCTGGATGCCTGGAACATCTTCCCTCCCCCCTGAGCAGACACAAGTGGCTGCACCTGTGGCAAGGCTTTGGCCTTGGAGGATTGTCATCCGCCCAGAATCACCACCACCTGGGACGGCCCAGTAGCAGGCGCAGTGGCTGTGAAACCGAGGGAGATCGCTGGCAGGTACAAAACCCTGCCCAGGAACATCTTTCCCCCGGCAACTCAGCAGCGGCAGCAGTGTTGGGGACTTTGGCCTTGGAGGACTGTCATCTGCCCGCAATTTAACTTTAGAAGGGCAGAGAAAGAGAGACTACATAGTGCAGCTGCTATTTAGCTCGATTACACTATGTTAGTAATAAGAGCAGTTAAAGATAGGATGAGAATCAAGTCCTGAAGATTTCCCAAGCTCCTCTTTCTCAAAAATTATACAACAGTGCCCTCTTTTTTGTTGGAGGATGGGACTTTTTGCCACTACCATTATGTAGCTGGACTTTTTGCCACTACCATTATGTAATGGTGTTGGAAATAATCTTGGAGCGGGGATTGATGTTGTGTGGGGGAAAGTAAGGTATGGCAGTAATAGAATGAAGAAATGTTACAAAAGAAGGGGGGATCGATGTTTAATATCTATGCCTCCTTCAGTTCACTCTGTTACCCAGGATAATGTGGAGAGCGTACCTTCCATTCCACAGTCCCTTACTTTGCTCCTTTGCAATGCCAGGTCAGTCAGAAATAAAATACATATCGTCCATGACCTCATATTGGATGAGGCGGCTGACCTGGCACGCTTTATTGAGACCTGGCTGGGAGACGCCAGTGCGGTGACGTGGGCGCAGGCCCTTTCCCTTATCTGCTCAACCTAACCTTGACCAGAAAGCCTATCCAGAAAACAGCCTACATTGAGTGTATGTACCTTAGCCTGTGAACTAGGGATAGTTTGGGGATTCTGTTGGTATACCGACCACCCCGTTGCTTAACAGACTCCCTAACTGAGCTGACGCAGCTGCTCTCAGAGTTGCTGTTGGAGTCGCCCAGACTTTTGGTTCTGGGCGACTTCAACATCCTACTCAAGACCAGTTTGCCAAATCTAACTGGCACGGCTCGGGAGTTCATGGAAACCATGACAAGCATGGGCCTATCCCAATTGGTCAGCAGGCCCACACACTGTGCGGGTCATACCCTCAATGCAGTCTTTAGTACAGAACAGAAATATCCATGGGCAGAAGTTATCAAAACCTTTGCTTTGCCATGGACGGATCATTTCCTGCTCAAGATGGAACTAAGAACCACTGTCTGCGTCACCGGGAGTGGTGGACCTATTAGAATGGTCCACCCTCGAAGGCTAATGGAACTAATTAGCTTCCAGAAAGCCATAGAGGGTTTAATGGTTGGCTATGCCGGTGATTCTGTCGAAGCCTTGGTTAATACATGGAACACTGATCTCACCAAGGCCATCGACACAATCGCTCCCAAGCGTCTTTTCCAGCCCGCTCCTCTGGTATTCAGAGGAGCTTAGGAAAATGAAGTGAGCTGGACAACGACTAGAGCACTAATGGCAAAAGATTCAGCTCTTATCTGACAGAACTCGCCATAGGAAACATCTTGATTCCTATTGGGAGGCATTGCATGCAGCACAGAGACTTTTCTCCTCTGCACGCATTGCGTCTGCAGAGTCTCGTCCAGCAGAGCTGTTTAGGGTGGGGGGGGGGGGGAACTGACACAGGTACCTCCTGTGCAGAACCCTCTACTTAACCCTACAGAGGCCTGCTGTGATGCTTTTAACATCTACTTTGCAGATAAAATCTCTCAAATAAGGGCCGACCTGGATGCCAGAGTTTTGACAGAATCCGTAGGTGAGGGGTCCAGCAACTCCGTTGATGGCATTTTATTGGATCAGCTTCAATCTGTGAGTACGGATGACGTGGACAAGCTCCTTGGTAGAGTGAGGAAGATGACCTGCCCTCTAGATCCTTGTCCATCATGGCTGGTCATCTGTGGGGGACGCGTTGAGGGTATTCCTTCAGGATACAATCAACACGTCATTCAGGGAAGGCATCTTGTTTAAAGTAGGTGACAGTTAATCCCCTACTGAAAAGCCTTCCCTGGATCCCCTGGACAGGAATAACTAAGACCGGCCTCCTTGCTTCCCTTTCTAAGCAAGGTGATCAAGAGGGCGGTTGCTTCCCAACTCCAATCTGTCTTGGATGAAACCGATTGTCTCAATCCATTTCAAACCAGCTTTAGGACAGGATATGGCAGGGGTAGGCAACCTTTCCCCTTTAAGGGCCGAGGGACTTCAGCTCCCAGAAGCCTCAGCCATGTTGGCCAATAGTCCCATGTTGGCCAATAGCTCCTGGGATTCTGGGAGCTGAAGTCCCTTGGCCCATAAAGGGGAAAGGTTGCCTACCCCTGGGATATGGAGTTGAGACTGCCATGGTTGCTCTGGCTGACAACCTTCACTTGGGTATCGACAGGGGTAGTGTGATCCTGCTGGTGCTCTTGGACCTCTCAGTGGCCTTTGATACAATAGACCACTCCATCCTCTTTGATCGCTTGAGAGAGTTAGGAATTGGAGGCACTGCTTTGCAGTGGTTCCGTTCCTTTCTCTCGGGCAGATCCCAGAGGGTGAAGCTGGGGGACAGTCGCTCTTCTAGAATAGAGCTTAATTGTGGTGTCCCTCAGGGCGCCATCCTGTCCCCAATGCTATTTAATATTTATATGAAGCCGCTGGGAGAAATCATTCGGAGGCATGGAGCACTGTGTCTTCAATACGCTGATGACACCCAGATATATCTCTCCATGACCCAATCATCTGTCCAGATGGCGTCTCTCCTCTCAATGATTGTCTTAAGGCGGTAATGGATTGGATGAAAAAAAACAGATTGAGACTGAATCCAGACAAAATGGAGGTACTAACAGTGACGGGCCCGAAACCAGATTTGGGAATACAATTCCCAGTCCTGGATGGAGGCACACTCTCCTCCAAGGACTGTGTTCACAGTCTGGGAGTACTCCTAGATGCATCGCTTCACATGACTAGTCAGGTGAATGCAACGGTCAGGAGTGCCTGTTATCACCTTCAGTTGATACGCCAGCTGCGCCCTTTCCTGGAGACTAGGGATCTCGAAACTGTGGTACACGCTCTGGTAACCTCACGTTTGGACTTCTGTAATGCATTCTACATGGGGCTACCCTTGTGCCTAACCTGAAAACTTCAATTGGTCCAAAATATGGCAGCCAGGTTGGTCACGGGAACATCTAGGAGAGAGCACGTAACACCTGTGCTTAAATCTCTCCACTGACTGCTGATTAGTTTCCGGGCGCAGTACAAGGTGAGGTTTTGACCTTTAAAGCCCTACATGGCTTGGGTCCAACTTATCTCAGGGACTGCCTCTTCCCATACGATCCCCCCACGCACTCCGGTCCTCTAGGAAGAATCTGTTGCATCCTATGAAAACTAGGCTATTGCAGACCTCCCAGAGGGCCTTCTCTGTCGCCGCTCCAAGATTATGGAATTGTCTGCCAAATGAGATCCGTCTTATTACCACTCTTGACTGCTTTAAAAAAGCAGTAAAGACGGATCTCTTCCAGCAGGCCTTCCCGGAATAACTCTCCCGCCCTAACAGAGTTGGATGGCTGCTGCTTCCAGCCACCACTGTTCGTTTTAAGATTTAAGTTATTGCGTTGATTTAGTTTGATATTTTAATTATTCTACTAGTTTAATTCAACTTTTATGGGGTGGGTGGGTTAGGGATTGGGGGGACAGAATTGTTTTAACTGTTGTCTTGTTTTAACTTGTATGCCACCTCAATTGGGTTAAAAATAAAATTTATTATTATTATTATTATTATTATTATTATTATTATTATTATTGTAGCTTCCTCAGTAAGGGAAATCCAGAGCCTGGGGCAGCTACAAAGAAGGCCTTGTCTTTTGGTCACAACAACTATACCTGTGAAAGTAGTGGAATGAAACAAGAGCTTCAACTGAGGATCACTGGGTCTAGGCAGACTCATACAGGAAGATACAATCCCTTAGATAGCTTGAAAGTAAGCCATATAGAGCTTTAAAGATAATTACCTGCACTTGGTAATGGATTTAGGTCATAAATCAATGAATAAATATTAACAGAACTCTAACTCCATCCATGTTTGTGTTGTGTGCCTTCAAGTCGTTTTGAATTGTGGTGACCCTAAGGCGAATTGATCATGGGGTTTTCTTGGCAGGAACTGCTCAGAGGTGGTTTGCCATTGCCTTCCCCTGAGGCTGAGAGCATGTGACTTGCTCAAGGTCACCCAGTAGGTTTCATGACTGTGCTGGGAATCGAAACCTGGTCTCCTGAGTTGCAGTCGAACATTCAAACCATCAATAAAGGAAGGCAAATGGATTGCAGCCATTTTACTGTTTTTCAGCCAATAGAAGGAATGGCTCACATTTAAAAAAATTCCTTGTATATTATAAATTGCTTTTAGTTGTATTTTGTTTTAGCCCAAGTAATGAGCCACTTCTGGCTGCAGTTATGGAGGAATATTCTGTGTCCAGGCTATTTGAAGGACTATCTTTTCCTGCACAAGCCTGTCTGAGCTTTAAGATCTATAGGGAAGGCACTTCCCCCAGTCTCACTGTTAGCATACCTGACATACCCTGTGCTATAGATGGGATTCCATATTTCCATATTTTCATATATGCAGCTAGACATGTTCTTAAAAAGTCATTACGACCTTTGGAACACTAGAAGACTTTCCCATGGGAAGGATCTGTAAACCTGAAGACATATGAAGGACCTAGGTGATACCAAGATAAAAGCTAAATGAGTTTGCTGATCTCTCTGTCCTAATAATAATAATAATAATAATAATAATATTTATTTCTTATACTCTGCCTTTTGCCTTGGCAATCAAGGCGGCTTACAAGTACAAATACAGATTAAAAATATGCATGCCATAAAACCGCCCTAGCCCCAGGCTCTCTGCATATCCTCTTGTACTAGAAACAAAAGCAAAGGTGAATAGGTCAACATTTCTTACCTGTCCTGGGTGGATTCCCAGCCAGCTTCCCTATCCATCTATTTTGGAGTTGTCCTAAATCCAGAGTTTTTTGGGGGAAGCAGACGGGCGGCACGGGGCCACCCCGGGAAGCTGAGGATCGGGGCTGAGGTATCCGCACTCCTCGGCCCTGAGCCGCAGCATCCCAGGCCCAGGAAGGAGCACTAAAATAGCACTCCTTCCATAAGACGCTGAAGGTGCACCGCAAAAGACTTCCGGCGCACCTTTGGTGCCTCTTCCGCTGCAGCGTGTGCGGACGCTGCAGTGGAAGCGCGTTGTCGGAGCGCCGGCCATGCGGAGCGACGGGCGCTCCAACAACATATTCGGGAAGGGGTTGGGGAGCCCAGCGTGAGGCTGCCCCTCCCCTTCCTGGCCTCGAAAATGGTGCTTTGCACCATCTGCTTAGGCCCTTTGTTACTCTGAAATTAAAGCCATTAGTTTTCCAGAATTCTGTTGTAGATTCCCTGGGAAGACCACCAGGTCTTTGTAACATTGCAAGATGGCACTTTGCACCCCTTGAGGCTGGGATCTCAGGTATAAATATCAATCCCAAATTGAGCCTCAGTCATGCACAGTGCACATATTGTGTCTTCTCCTCACTGTGTGTTGCCCTCAGACTCCATCTGAGCTACACTCTGCTTTCTGTGGTCTGTTTTTAGGACAGTTAAATATTACCCCCTCAACAACCCTAAGCCTCTGCTACCCAATTTCCATATCTCTATTTCAATCTGCTCTGAATGGTATATCTGTTTGAATTACTATTGTGTGTTTGGTTGCTCTGCTGCATATTTCTAATAACAATCTTCTTTAGTCATCAAACTTGGAGTCCTCTAGCAGTTAGTACTAGTATAAATTGGTAGAAATGATTCTCAACCTTACCCAGTTTCTCACTAGCCTCTTTGAGCTACATTTAAAAGATAAACTGACAAAGGAGGAGAGGAGTTCCCAGTCCCCCCACCTTTTGGGGTAACACCACCACCTTCACAGGTATGTCTAGTGGGAACAAAGCAAAGGGTGTCCATGGTGGCTGCTCCCAAGCTTTTAGGAACTTCCTGCAAAAGGAAATATGTGTGCTGTTTAACTGACTTTTATTTTGTTTTTTTTCAATGAATTTTTTGTAATTCTTTAAGCAGTTTAATTACATTTTAACAATAAATCACAGTGTGTTTTTACTTATATCTTTGCCTGTGCTCTTATTGGTATTTATTTCAATTTTTTTCAAGCCACCTTGAGTTGCAGTTCTGTGGGGAAATGGGATAAAAGTGAATGAATAATACTTTTAAAAATAGAAGTATTGATATCCGAAATCACTTCCACATGTTTTGTTTTGTTTTGTTTTCATAAGCCTCTTCTATCCCATTTCTTTTGTATTAGGCTGTGGTTTGCATTTCAAAGTAAACTAACCTGATCCTAAGCTTCTGGGTTAATGTATGAATTGGAAAACAGATATCTTTCAGATTTTGCATTTTTCCAGACTTCATAATGCAGTTATTGTCTGAAAAATGTACCAGAAACTGTAAACAAAATTTACAGTGTATTTTAGAGGAGTAAATGCTACAATCAGTTGTTAGCTCCATCTAGAGTAGCACCATTGAATCAATGAGAACTTCATAAATCAACATTCATATAAATGTAATTGATTCAATGAGTCTGCTACAATTTTATTTTGTTTGAATGTGCACACTGGTTGGATCCAGAGTTAAGCGTTACTGGGGTAGCTTGTTTGGAATAAATAGTCAAGACTACCATGGCTTACATAATTAATTCAGTTTGATACCACTGTAGCCAAAAAACACTCTGGGAAATTAATTATTTATGTGGACTAGTTACAATAGCCCAATCGAGATTGCTCCCACTTGTATACCAAAGGAAAAGAGATCAAAGAGAATCACAGAGGCAGAATCTTCATGAATGAAGTTGTATTTTTATTAAAGGGGACAATCACCCAGCAAATACTTTGCTTTCACTCACACTTAGGGGGGTTGCAGACTGCCAGAAATAGTGCAAATTGAGTCCACTTTAAGGGTTAGGGTTAGTGCTAGGGAATCATGGGAATTTTTTTTTTTTCTGGGACATTGGGCCTTCTCTGTCAGAAAGCTCTGGTGCCACAATAAAATACAGTCCCCATGATTCCCTAAACCTAACCCTAACCCTAAAAGTGGACTCAATTAGCTTGAGGCTCAACTAATGGAGATACTGAGGTTGAGTTTTGGACCAATCAAGATGCGGATGATGTGGGATACAGTCCTTCTTGGCAAGCAGTGAGGAATGGGTGTGTTGGAACTAGTTAGAATTCACAGTAACAGAGGGGGGAAGTGCTGTCTTCAGGGCAAGGAAGGGGAGGGGCAGCCGCACGTTGGGCACCCCAACCCCTTCCTGAAGACATCGTCTGAGAGCCGGACCTTCCGCACATCCAGCGCTCCGAAGATGCCTATCTGCCGCAGCGTCCACACACGCTCCGGTGGAAAAGGTACAGAAGGTGCGCCAGCAGCCTTTTGCGGCGCACCTTCAGCAATTTGCGGAAGGAGTGCTATTTTAGCGCTCCTTCCTGGGGCGGTGAAGCTGCGCCGCGGGGCCGAGGAATGCGGATGCCTCGGCCCCAATCCCTAGCTTCCCGGGGAGACCCCATGCCGCCCATCTGCTTAGGCCTAGAGTGTCCCTATGCATTCCATCTAGTACACCTAAAAATGGATTTTGGAGATCTTTTATAGCTTAAAGGCAAAGGTATCTGAGGGCCTTTGCAGACTGCCAGAAATAGTGCACATTAAATTGATGCACTGCCCTGGCTCAGTGCTAGGGAGTCATGGGAATTGTATTTTTTTCTGGGACATTGAGCCTTCTCTGTCAGAGAGCTCTGGTGCCACAATAAATTACAGTTCCCATGATTCCCTAGCACTGAGCCAGGGCAGTGCCTCAATTTAATGTGCACTATTTCTGGCAGTCTGCAAAGGCCCTGACTCACATCAAAAGGGCCAAATCTACATACTTGGCCTGGCAATGTCCAGGGAAAGAAAGGGGTCGTAGATTAGCCTTACCTTGCTTGTCTGGCAGAGCATCCTGTTTGAAAATCTCCTGTCTCTTGGTTCTGGAAATGTGAAGTTCCCTATTTGCAGCTCCCAAACTAATCTGTTTGTTGTGTTAATATGTTTTTGTGTAGACGTGACCCAATGTTTTGAGAATAATGATTATCACGACACAGAGTCCATTTGGGGCCATGGGGGGGGGGGGGGGGGGCTACACACACCAAAACTCCAGAGATGTCAGTGAGGCTAACACCACTTTAACTGTCATGGTTCCATCCTATGGAATCCTGGGATTTTCAGTTTTGCATGGTGCCAGAGCTCTCTGACAGAGAAGGATAAATATCTCACAAAATATACAAATCCCAGAATTCCATAGCATTGAGCCATGGCAGTTAAAGCACTGGCAAACTTCATTAGGGTTAGGGTTAAGGAATCATGGGAAGTGTATTTTATTGTGGCACCAGAGCTCTCTGACAAAGAAGGCTCAATGTCTCAGAAAAAAACAATTCCCATAATTCCCTAGCACTAACCCTAACCCTTAAAGTGGACTCAATTTGCACTATTTCTGGCAGTCTGCAAAGGCCCTAAATCGGTTTTTGAATGATAACTCAACATTCATTTTTCAAATTTTGTTGATGCAATGTTCTACTACTGTTGAAGCAATAGCAATATTGTTGAGGCCACCATTTAGATCTAGCTTTATTGTGGGCCAATATTTTTTAGAAATGTACATGTTGTCAGCAAATACCCTCAAGATATTGATTGCATAATTTAAAGATACATATTTCTGTGGATATTTTTTCTTAAAGTTTCCACAGTTTAATGTGGAAAGGAGACAGAACAAATTTATTAATAAGTACATGCAAAATGGACATGGATTGAGAATAACACAATTTTAACATGCCTAGTTTTTATCTCTCTCACACAATCAAATTTACATGCAACTTATGCAGAACGGTCTGATAAAACCACTTAAAAACAAGATGTCATAAAAAGCTGTCCATTTCCTTTTCAGAGGCTCGTTTTTTTCATTTTTGAATACTGTGAATTTAACTATATTTCCACCTGTGTTGTTGTTGTTGTTGTTTTTTTAAGGGAAAAAAAACTATTGTTCTAAAGGAAAATCCACAGAAAGATGTTCTTTATCCTGTAATGGCCCTTTATACACTGAATTTTCTTTTTGAAGATTTAGGCTCATAAATTGTTTCTATCGGCGCCCTCCAGCCTCCCTAAGATAATATATATATTTCCTTCCATTTTTACTGAATATCTTGACAGGTATATTGTCGTGGTTGCAGGGCTTTCAAATGAAACATAGCACCCAGCAATCCAAAGAGGAACAATAGCTGAGCCATGCATTTGTGCGTGCGAGATATTTACTTCTTAGAGACTCTATATATTTCTTTCTTTCTTTTTTCTTGTTTTTGCGCTTTCTCCCCACTGGAGAGTTCAAATTCAGTCCAATAACAATTGGAAATGCCATCATTGACCTTCAAGTTTAGCCAGCAATAAGAATAATATACTCAACAAAAGATGCTCTGAACATCTATGAGTTGGGTTCATTTCTCCATTTTGCAAATGATTTCTCTGCATTTTGCAGTCATCTGAAACATGGGAGGCATAGAACAGGTCACAGGGGAAACTCCACCTCCTGACTATTTTTTGTTAGCAAGAAAGTTTGACATAAGTCTCTCTGAAGATCTTACATACTCACCAAATAGGTATGGTTGTCAAATATTTACCTTGTTCTCCTTTTGTGTAGGAGCCTCAATGCACTGTCTAGTTGGGAACATTAAGGAGATTATCTGGATGCAAAGTAGGCTACTCCTTCCCACATTTCTCTTGCTGCTTGTTAGTTTAAAATCTTTTAACCTTGGAATTAATGAAACTATCACATTCTGATCATGAACTAAAGTAAAGAGCTTGGATCTTGTGACCTAAACCTTATAATTTCTCAGCCCTGAGGGACCAGAAGAAAGCAAGACAAAAATCTGAGAGAAGGAGGCTTTAGGTTTTTTTAAAAAGACACAATTGGGAAATGTAAAATTTCTTGGCTCTTTAATAGTGCAAGTCATTTAATGAATCAATCAATATATGGAGTAATTCATTAATTAATTACCTACTTAATTAATTAATTACAAATTGCTTTTGAAATCCAGTCAATGCTGGATTTCTAGCTTACGTCAATCATTTAAGTCAAAACTAAATTTAATTAAGGCTGCATCTACAGTGCAGAATTAATTCAGTTTGACACCACTTTAACTGCCATGGCTCAATGCCATGGAATTCTGGGATCTGAAGTTTTGTGAGATGTTTAGCCTTCTCTGTCAAAGAGTTCTGGTGCCTCACCAAACTAAAAATCCCAGGTTTCCATAGGATGAAGCCATGACAGGTAAAGCAGGGTCAGACTGCATTATGTCTACCATGTTGCTTGGTCCAATGCTGCCACTACCTGGGGTGTCACCTGGTGCAGGGAGGTGGGGTTTCTGGGGAGCCAGGCTTCCAGGCAGGACTTCCAGGGCAGGGTCATGTGGAAACGGCCGTGCGGCCAGGAGAAATGGCTGCGTGGGTCTCAGAAATAGCTGTGCAGGGCAGGAAAGTGGCCTCATGGCCAGGAGAAATGACCATGCAGGGCAGGAAAATGCTGTGCGTGCCTCAGTAATGGTCATAGGGGCCTCTGAAATGGCTATACGGGGCTGGGAAGTGCTGCATGGGTCTCAGAAATGGCTGTGGAGAGCTCAGGAATGGCCACGTGGAGTGGGAAAGTAGTCACACAGCCAGAAGAAACAGACGTGCAGGACGGGAAGTGCTGCACAGGCCTGAGAAATGGCTGTGCAGCCAGGAGAAATGGCTGTGTGGGCTGCAGAAATGGATGGCCACACACCCCCTGGTTCCAGAGACCCCCTGAGGCCCAGAGACCTCCCCCCCCCAGGACTGGAGCAGCACCTGCATGGGCCCAAGGATTGCCTGCATAGGTGGGGGACCAATTGCATGTCACCCCCCCTTTTTTGGGGGGTGTCACTCTCCTTCTGGGGTGTCACCCAGTGTGTCCCACGCCCCTGCACCCCCACCCCCACCCCGTGACACTACTGACTTGGTCCCTCCTCTACTCTTTCTTTGTCAGCAGGCAAAAACCTTTTTATTTAATAAGTTCTTCAGCAGTTACTTCTTTGGGTCAAAAATATGTTTAATGGGTATTTTATAGCTTTCATTTTGTTTTGAATGGTGTTGAAAAAGAGCTTTACATTAATGGATTGGTTGTTTATTTTATTTTATTTTTAAAAAATAACTGTGATGTTTTTAACTATTTCTCTATTGTGGCGTTCCAGACATTTTGTTTTGTTTTTATAAGTCGGTTTGAATCTCTTTTGTGAGAAATAAATAAAATAAAATTAATAAATTTAGAGTTGTCATCCTGTTTGTGAATTACAATGGTTTACAATGCACCACCACAATTCACTTTTGTGGCCCTTGTGCAGGTTAGAACTCTGCTTTGACCATGTGTTGTTGTGTGCCTTCAAGTCATTTCCAACTTATGGCAACCCTAAGATGATCCTATTATGGGGCTTCCTTGACAATATGTGTTCAGAGGAGTTTGCCATTGCCTTCTCTCAAGGCTGAGAGTGTAATGTGCACAATGTCACCCAGTGAGTTTCATGGCTGAGCAGGAAATTGAACCCTGGTCTCCAGAGTCATAGTCCAACACTCAAACCACTACACTACAATGGCTTGCAAAATCTTTCCCCACCCCCATCTCCTCAATGCTGCCATTTTCTGGGGAGCAAGGGAGGCAGCAGTGGCACCTCCAGCTACTTTCTTGTAGCTGGATGTGTGGCAAGGATGTCATCTGCAGAAACTTCCTGAGGACCTCCAGATGTCTTTTCAGATGTCTGTGTCTAGCTACAGTGAAATAACTGGATGCATTCCGGATCACCCAACACAGAAATAGAGTCATTGGGTGTAGTGCACTGCTTATAAGATTATTTTCATTGTAAAAGACAATAATGGTAGGAAAAGTAGAAGGATGTAGAAAGAGGGTAAGATCACATGCTAGGTGGATGGATTCTATGGAGATTACTGCATGAGGTGCTTGTGATGGAATTGAAGTGGAATTACAAGCTATGATTTTTCTCCTTTTCACACAACATTGTCACTCATCAATTGCTGATCCATTGTTATTATTGTTCAATTTTCCACTGAAAGATATCTCTCATTAATGCAAGATTGCACAATAAAAATGGTATAACAATAGATCAGCAATGGATGAGTGATGACTTCATGTGAACAGGAGAGGAATCATAGCTTGCAATTCCACTTCAATTCCATCACTGGTGTCTCATGCAGTCATTTCCTATTCAGGTCATCACAGATATGAATTTACAGGACCTAAGCAGAGCAGTGGAAAACAGGGAGTCTTGGAGACGTCTCTTCCTTGGGGTCACCATGTGTTGGAATCAACTCGAAGGTGGTTAATAACAACAGCAACAACAAAACCCAGAAGAAGAAGCTATGGGGACATACCTGTGTGACACTTCCAGATGTATTCTATGCAAAAATTCATTTGTTTTGCACACAAAAAAGCAGAAAATGACATTTCTGCCCAGTGCCATTCTTTGCACAAAACAATTATGTGTTTGTTTGTTTTGTTTTTTTACACATGATATATCTCAAACAATATTTTTCAAAAACTGAATAGTTGTTGAAGGTTTCTCACACCAAGAGGGAAACAACTGAGATTGCTTCATTTGTGAAGAAAATTAGCAAAGGACTGCCTCCTTCATTTCTGAACTGGAGTCCCGGTATGCCTCCAAGTAATTGAAAAGCTCTCCAGCGCTGCATCAAAAAGCCCTCATTTATAAACACCACAGCCAAATGCAGTCTGGGATGACCTCTCTTACTTTCCACACACCCTAAATACATTGCTACTTGAAGGGAGAATCCTTCAGGTTCTTCTCAGAATCAGAGAGAAACAATAGGGCAACACAGTAGCAAGTCTGAAGTCTTTTATCTTTCTGTAGATTCAACCACAGTATCGATTCCTTATTGACCTAAACTCTCCTAAGCACGGCTGTGGTTTTCTTCCCCCACCCCGCTTACATTGTCTATGGGAGAGTTAAGGCGGCTACTCCTTTAATATTGATTTTCTTGTGAAAAAGGTGCAGGAAAGGGGGCAATTTGTGTCTGCAGTTGCTCTTCGCTGGAGAAGATACCTTTGTTAAGTGTTTATAGCATTATATCAAAGGTCTTAATCGGCAACTCTCCCTCTCTCTCATTCCCTCTCTCTGTTTCTCTCTTTCTTTTACAGCTTAGAGATAGGCCTGGTCAAATGTGTTATTGGTGTTAATGATATTTTGAAGTGAAGCAAATTTGTCAGCCTTTTTGAAGAGTGCAATGCTCAACTGTCTGTTAGCGTTTCATAGTTTTAGCATGTCCATTTGCCAAATGCAGATGGAATCTTATGCTTCTTTGGAATAATAATAGCAGTAACGGTATTGCTGGTAGTATTAATCTCGAATATCCTAAATTGGCTGCTTAGTTAGATCTGGATACTTACTTACATATAAGGGAGGGGGGAAGCAGACGGGCAGCATGGGGCCGCCCCGGGAAGCTGCGAATCGGGGCCGAGGCATCCGCATTCCTCGGCCCCGCGGTGCAGCGTCCCTGCTCCAGGAAGGAGCGCTAAAATAGCGCTCCTTCCACAAGACGCCAAAGGTGCGCCACAAAAGGCATCTGGCACACCTTTGGTGCCTCTTCCACTGCAGACACTGCAGCGGAAGTGCATCATCAGAGCACCGGTCATGCGGAGGGCCGGCCGCTCCGACGACAATTTGGGGAAGGGGTTGGGGCACCCAGCGTGATGCTGCCCCTCCCCTTCCTGGCCCTTAGTTACCAAGTTGGAAACAGTGTGGCATAGTGGTTTGAATGTTGGACTGTGACTCTGGAGACCAGGGTTCAATTCCCTGCTCAGCCATGAAATGCACTGGGTAACCTTGGGCAAGTCACATGCTCTCAGCCTCAGGGGAAGACAATGGCAAATCTCTGAATAAATCTTGCTAAGAAAACCCCATGATATGTTTGTGTTAGGGTCACCATAAATCAGAAATGACTTGAAGGTACATAACAACAACAACAACACAACGCCTCCTCGTCTAATCCCACTACTCTCACTTTTAAGAGCCAGAGGTCAAATTGGATAAAGTAAGTCCTTTCATCTTTTGATTGGGACACAAAGAAATTGGCGTTTCCATCTTGCTTCCCAACAGCAAGCAATGCTGCAACAAGGACTTGCAGCAGGAGTCATATTTCTGACTGTCATAGCCTCATTGACTGATGGGAAGAGTGTGGAAACATCGGACCTTGCAGACTGCTAGAAATAGTGCAAATTAACTGCCCTGACTCAGTGCTAGGAAATCATGGGAACTGTAGTTTATTGTGTCACCAGAGCTTTCTGACAGAGAAGGCTCAATGTCTCAGAAAAAGATACAATTCCCATGATTCCTTAGCACTGAGCCAGGGCAGTTAAAGTGGACTCAATTTGCACTATTTCTAGCAGTCTGAAAAGGCCCATCATCTTCCTTGCACCCTGAGTGGGTGCTGAATGGACCTCCTTTGCCCAAACCTGCAAACCTGGTTCTTAAAATGGGTTGGGGTGGCATTCAGATTGATTTACAGTATGAAACTGGAGTCTAACCTGCACTGCAGAAATAATGCAGTTTGACACCACTTTAATTTCCATGGCTCAATGCTATGGAGTCCTGGGATTTGTAGTCTATTGTGGCATCAGAGCTCTCTACAAGATAATATCTGCCAAAACTACAAAACCCAGAATTCCGTAGCATTGGACCTTGGCAGTTAAAGTAGTGTAAAACTGCATTTTTTCTGCAGAGTAGATTAGACCTAGGTTATGAGTCTGTAATTACAATACTGAATACCCACCAATATTAATAATGTGATGGGAAACAGGTCCCATTCTAACTCAGAATCATCTGCCCTGTCAAATCAAAACTTTAAAGAAAGCTCATCTAGGAACTAAATTGTGGAGTCTTGGCCAAATTGTAAGCATAAATGTACTCTCAAAGTGTGCCTTGGGAAGATGGTGGCCTAAATCTTATTGATAGTGCAACACAAAGTAGACTCACTGAATACATGGGACATACTTATGTGTTAACTCATCAGCCAACAATTGATTTAATGGATCTACTCTAGTCAAGCCTAACCAATGTGATTCAGCATGATATGTTTAATGTGACCTTCTCTTTCTGCTCCTGTATCATCAGCCTTACAATGCATCAATTACTCACTGGCAGTTGTCATTTGTGTGTTTTTATTTATCAGCTGCCACAGAACCACAAGCAGAGGCATCATCTCTGAAGGTGCAAGGAACAGAAATAGAAATGAATAAAGAGTTAAGGAAAGCAACATTTGAGCATACCTAAAGATGGCCAATCCAAGCTCTTGTTCATATAAATTCATGCCAATGCACAACAGGGCAAGGGCAAAAAGCATGTTACAAATTACACAATGATGTGCACTGCATATTTCACATAGCACATGGATGTATATCTCATTGGAGATGGGATGTCTTGGTTCAGTTGCATGCACAGCACAATCAGTGCATAATTCTGCATGCACAGGTTAGCACTAAAGAATTCCAATCTTGGACTTACAATTTTGTTTGCATGTTTGATTATTTCCATAAGTGATTTTTTTTTCTTTTTTGACTTGGTGAGGAATGGTGACTTCATTCTAGCCTCTTAATTATTTCTCCTAGACATTAAAAACATAGCAATATCCCACCTCGACATTTTACATGCAGAAAAATATGAAAGAACTTGAAAGGAAAGGTGTGATGCCTATAAATAAGTCCCGTTTACAGAAATGTAAATTGAAAGTTACATTAAAAGGGGGAAAGCAAATAAAATGCGTTTGAGTCTAGCTAAAACCCTCAGCATATTTCATTTTGGATTTAAACAACACACACAAGGTTATTTCAGCTTACCTAGTATTTACTTTGGCTAAATAAATGGCTACCTTCTTCTTGTTTCTCTTCTTCTGCCCCCTCCATTTTTTTTTTTACAAATATTTGATAATATTTAAAGATCTTTTACACTAACCTTTGCAAATTTTTCTTTATGACTTTCCACCTTGCAATAGATCTGCTTGACACATTATTGGCAAATGCTGAAGGTATGATGAAAGTGCCATTTAAATTAAAAACCACCACAATTCAGCAAACATTTCTAGAAGCTGACACTGGATGCTAGCTGAACCATGTTGCTTCAGCAAATTAAAGATGGCAGGGATGTTGAATTGTGCTTCACTGACTCAAAATGGGAAGGGAAGATGCATCCCAATTTGGAGGAAAGGCAGGATATAAATTCAATAAATAAATAAATAATGAAGGGAGGTTAAACAGAGACAAAGACTGTATTCAGTTTTCATGTAAAAATATTTAATCAACACAGGAAGAGGGGAGTACACTAGCTCTGCACCTGTCTGTTCCCAATTCTGCCCTTTCCCTCCTTAGGATGTAATTCTTCACTAAGGCTGCATTTGCACTACAGAAATAATCCAGGTTGACACTGTTTTAACTGCCATGGCCCCATGCTATGGAATTCTGAGTATTGTAGTTTATTTTTGCACCAGAGTTCAATGTCTCACAAAACTACAGTTCCCAAAATTCACTGGCACTGAACCATGGCTGATAAGGTGGTGTCAAACTGGATTATTTTTGCAGTGAGGATGCAGCCTAAGTTTCTCCCTGAAGGTAGTAATGAGTAATTTCAGCAATTTTCTTCCCGCTGTGAGAAAGTCTTCAAAAACCTATGCCTCATGAGACTAAATGACATCATGGGTCATGAAATGCCAACATTGCAGTCCTGGAGATACTAATCTAGGCTGTAGGGGAGAGGCTTACCTTATTGATCCTGGAAGTAAATTTTCAACATGGTGCTGTGTGCCAGCTCAGAGGTAAAGGGATGGTTTATAAGTCCTCTCCATCCCACTCACCTCCTCTATTCTACCCATTGCCCTCACATTTAGTGTAAGCTTTGGCTGGTTGCCCCAGGCTGAGTAGGACTTCCCCTCTTTTCCAGGATTTCAGTGGTTGCTCCAATCTTCAGGAATTTCCTTCTATGGGAGGTCTGGCTGTCCTCTGCCTTGCTCTCCTTCCACCAGCAAGTAAAGATCTTTGTGTCCACACAAGCTTTTAATGTGTTACCACTTGCAAGGGCTAAGAAAACCTGTCAGCCTTCAGATCACAAGTCAGAAATGACTTGAAGGCATACAACAACAGTATTTCTGGAATTTCTGGTCAAGGGAAGGAAATCCCACTTGAAATCTACCTAGAGTATGTTCTTGCTTTAAGTCATGGAACATTAGGGATGGAGTTCCTTGGGGGGTGGAATTCTAACAAGAAGGCAATCTTGGGGGACAACCAAGTTATTTTTGGATTGCTCCAAGGGGCTAGATGTCTCTCCAAAAGGTGGTTAAGGGGAAAGTTTGGAAGGGACACTTGCCTCATCAGAAACCCACAGTAAGTAGCTTCCACTATTGCTATTCATGCTTAAAAGGTTTAAATATTAAATAAAAATGGTCCTATTTAACCCAAAGCCTAATATGTGGTCTTCCTACTTCCAGAGCAAAATTTAGTACATTGGCCTTCTACTGGAAAATGATCTGCTCTTTGAAGCTGAATTTGGAGAAGATGAAATCTCTTCAGAAAAAAAAAAAACATATGAA
Source organism: Phrynosoma blainvillii (assembly GCA_026167975.1). Taxonomy (NCBI): domain Eukaryota; kingdom Metazoa; phylum Chordata; class Lepidosauria; order Squamata; family Phrynosomatidae; genus Phrynosoma; species Phrynosoma blainvillii. Next base: position 16,506,405 of record JANUYF010000001.1, on the reverse strand, counting down.
AAAGATGAGCATTTCAAAGGGAGTTGCTCAGACACTCAGAGTTTTTAAAACATCCCTAGAATGGAGCCACATCTGGATTATATGGGTAAGAAATTTGTTTGGTTTATATTTTAATATGATCCAATCTAATCTACTCTTCCTGATGTTGAATAAAATTTTGCTTCTGGTTTCACACACACACACACCATGTCTCCAAAAGTTTGCAATGAAGTTTTCTGATTTTTCAAAACTGCATACAAAAATATGTGTATTATGGAAATTGCATACAAAAAGGTATATATTAGGGGAAATTGCTGACAAAAATTGTACACATTGGAGAAAATTGCATCGAAACTGCCACATAGATGAAAAATGTGGATGAAAATGCATATCAATTTTATGCAGATTTTTACCAGAAAAATAATGTTGATGAAGAAATGGAGTAGAACACATGCTTTAAAAAGCTGAAACTAGTAGAATGTGAAACATATATTCCTTCTCTAATTTTGGTTAGGGGAAAATATAACAAAGGAAAATGTATTACAAGAAAAAGGTATATGATTAATTCCTAATGAAGATGTCAATTTGCACATTTGACTACCATACTGAAAAGAGAAAGGCATGATGTTCCATCCAGATGTTTTGACATCAGCTCCCATAATCTCTGACAAGTGAACTTAATGTTTGGGGCTCTTGGAAGTTGAAACTTTCAAGATGGGATGAATCAGGTTGCATACTTCTGCTCTAAGAACACACACTTTGATCCAACTGTACACACACAGACTGCTGTATTAAAATTATGATGGATCAGCTCCTCAATAGAGAGGAAAAAGCACAAATCCAAGCCTCTAGTCAATCCCTGGTTCATACAATTGTTGACCATTGTACTATTATGAATGTGGGGAAGAAATAGCAACATGTTTGCCAAGTCCAGTAACCTCTTCATTCAGAAATCCAAGTACAACTCACACAACCTTTATTCAGCAACTAGAGGTGTACACAAGAAGTTGTTACTATCAGTATTAAACAGCAAGTGTTAGCAAAGCACAATTAAAGGACATACAGTTTCATATTTTTGGCAAGCTGTCTTCTCATTTGTTACGAAAGCAAAACATTCTTTTCTTTCCCTTTCCGTGAATCCCACCTCCTTTCTGCTTATGGCAGTGTTCCCAAGGGAGAGATTTTGGATCTTCTTGACACAGGTTCAATTCCTTTCCTTCTGCTTCTTAACCACAAAGGAATGTCATCAACAGTTTCTAGCAATAATACAATTGCATAGTAAAATGGTGTCCCTTATACAAAATGGAACAATCAAGGTTTGCTTTTTGGAATATATATTTTTGTGCCATTTAGAGCCAATCTCTGGATAAAAAAAAAAACACCTGTGGATATGGAGGGCTGACTACACTATGTATTTACATGTACTATTTCCAAGACTGTAAATGCTTCCCAGATCCTATCTTAAACTCCAGGGAGTCACACTGAGCAATGAATGTCTGTTATGCTGACAATTGGGATGCAGCAGAAGGCATTTGGATCCTCTTCCCACTTATGAGTGAGGCTGCAACAATCAGAAGCAGGTCCTCTCTTGTTCTATTATTTCATCCCAGATCACTGGTGGCAGAAGGCTGGAAATATTGTGCTGCCAGATCCTTATTGCCAGCAAAACAGATTCCCATCACTTGGTGTGGCTGCTGGCTGTTAAAGTGTGTGTTGGGGAGGGGGTTGAGTCAGCCAGCATGACATAGTGGTTTGAGCATCACACTATCACTCTGGAGACCAGGGTTTGATTCCGACCTTGGCCATGAAGCTCCTTGGATGACCTTGAGCAAGTCACACTCTCTCAGCCTCAGGGGAAGGCAATGGCAAATCTCCTCTGAAGAAATCTTGCCAAGCAAACCCCATGATAGGTTTGCCTTAGGGTTCCATAAGTTGGAAACAACCTGAAGGCACACAACAACAACAACAACAACAACAACAGCACATTCACAATTTATGTCTAATTTGCACTGTAGTAATAATGCAGTTTGACACAACTTTAACTGTCATGGCTCCATCCTGTGGAATCCCGGAATTTGTAGTTTGTTATGGCACCAGAGCTGTCTGATAGAGAAGGATAAATATCTCTCAAAACTACAAATTCAAGAATTGCATAGCACTGGGCCATGGGAGTTAAAGCAATGTCAAACTGGATTAATTCTGTGGTGCAGATCAAACCTTAGGGGGGATGCAGATGGGCGGCCATGGGCCGCCTTGAGAAGTGGAGGACTGGGGCCGAGGCTGCCCCATGCCTCAGCCCCAATCCACCCTTTCAATGACTGGGAAAGGAGTGCCAAAATAGCACTCTTTCCCAAGCCACGGAAACGGCACCGCAAGAGCCACCACATAGCTCTTTTGTGCCTCTTCTGGTGCAGCGTGTAAAAATGCTGCGCCTGAAGGACGTCATCAAAGCACTCACCATGTATAACGGTGGGTGCTCTGATGACGTCCTCAGGAAGGAGTTGGGGTGTCCAGAGTCTGGCTGCCCCTCCCCTTCCTTGGCTCCAAGACAGCACTTTGCGCTGTCTGCAGAGCCCCTAAGTCAGCAATACAAGATCTCAGCCAATAATGTTATTAAGCCTATATTATGGATAGTGGAAGTGTTTTACTGAAGCAACCTTGTGAAGAGTTGAAGTAAAAGCTGAACGAGAATTTTTCTAAGTTACAGCTGTCACTCTTAACCAGTATATTCCTCCAGCTGTTTTATCTACAGTGACCATATTTATGTTTCTTGGCACTTAACCAAATCATGAGCAGACCTCCATCGTTGTTGTGGTGCTGCCGGCTTCTCCAATAATACTGACTGTGGCTCCCCATTTATGACCTAGCAATTTGTAATTTTGATTGAGATACTGCTGTGATTTTTCTTTCTTTCATTACTGCCATCTCATTCCAATATTGATTTTTTCATTTAGTAAGGCTGTAATGGTGATTTTAGCCAGATGCATCTCAGGTGCTTTGCTTTCTTTTGTGTGGCACTTTAAAGAAATGAATCAGGGTATTTGACACAGTATTATCTTTGGGGGGGGGGGGTTCTTGTTGCAACTTTGAAGATTTGTTTCTGTAAACTAATGTCATTTTACTTCCCCTACCGGTGGTCTTATGAAGCAGTCATCACACTGTCTAGGTGGAAAACAGGGAAAGAAATCCACTTTGCAAGGGGCAAGATTCTATGTTGTGTTTTCATAATATAAATTTACATGTAATTGCATGCTGTTTGCTCCAAACCACCCTTCTGCTGAATAGCAACAATAAGAAACCAATTGTGAATCCTCCAATATATCTATTTATTGTACAGTGAACATTGTACTGTGGCTGTTTCCACAGTGCCAATGAATCAAGTGAAACTCTGACTGACAAATTATTACACAACATCCAAGAATGTGCAACTGCATGGCTGGAATCTTGTTGGTTAGTCCCAACTAGAGTAGACCCATTGAGCAAATCCAGTTGATTCCCTGACTCTACTCTAGTTAGATTAACAATATGATTTAGGCCCATGGCAAAAGGTTGCCTTGTGGAACTCCATTTATGCAATTGTGAAATGAAAACATCTGTTGCCTAATGGCCAAAATACTAAAACCACATCATACCTTTCAACATTTCACTAAAGGGAAATGGGACAGGTGTGGCCAAGAACATTAGAGTGTAGTCAAGATGTCCACAGTAATTAATGAGGACAAACAGAAAAGACAGGAGGAGGCTGCAGCAGTTTGTTTTGGCCCAAGACTTCTGGGAAGGGCAAGATTCCTCCAGCTCCTCTCATTTCTTCCCTCTCCCTCACTGAGTTGAGTGCAAAATATTTTTGCACATTAAACCCTGTTGTTGTTGTGTGCCTTCAAGTCATTTCTAAATTATGATGACCCTAAGGGAAACCTATGACAGAGTTTTCTTAGCAAGTTTATTCAGAGGAAGTTTGCCATTACCATCCTGTGAGGCTGAGAGAATGCAATTTACCCATGGTCACCCAGTGGGTTTTTACATGACTGATCCAGGATTCAAACTCTGGTCTCAAGAGTCACAATCCAATGCTCAAACCACTCTACCATGTTTGCAGTAATTGAAGTAAAGGACAAAGAGCAAAACTGGAGAGAAAAGAGGAGATAAATGTTCACTTTTAAAAAGCAATTGAAAAAATGGAACAGATGATTAATCAGGACCGGCCTTGCCCAATCAGGACATTTTGAGGGCCTGCACATGTGCAAGTGAACTTACACACGTATATGACATGATAGGCTCACCATCAACCAAAGTCAACTTGAGAGACATTGCAGCAATGCCCCATTCTGACCACAGTGTTTATATTGTCTTGTATATGTCTTCGGTATTTGAGATTCAGAGGTTGACAAAACTTGACCTGTGGAATTCTGGGAGCTGAAATTAAAAAAAGAGTGCCTTTTCCTAGCTCTAGTCAGAATAGGAGTGTTTGATTAATCTATTTCTTGCACGTTTTATTGCAAACTGATCTGCATTTTCCATGCTAATTAGTAGACCAGTAACATTTCCACTAGCTTCTGTGGTTCTCAAATATTTCATCAAACATCTTGACTCAAAAAATATATTTTCATACATTATGTAAGATTCAAATTTCTATGCAGATTTCTTCAAAATGTTGATTAATGTAGGTACAGAAAAAGATGGATTTATGGATGAATCAGAGCTTGGAGAAGTAACTTTTTGGATTACAACTCTAAGTATCCCTGATTAGGTGGGGGGTTTAGGAACTTGTAGTCCATAAAGTTTGCTTTTTCATGCTCTGGTGTTACCAAAAGTGCATTTTTCTGAATTTTGGTATGTGTATGAATTCCACATGGCCCCAGATGCACTCTGCAGTGGATTTCAGGTGCCTCCATGGCATGGCAAAGAGGTCATGTCCAGGTCACTGAAAGACTGGAAAATCCCCAACCTCCATAGTCACACAGATAGTATAGGAGTTGCAAATGGACCATCATCACCTCCATAATCAGAAGGATGGGCAATAATGGCCGAGATGTCTCATCCAATGAGATGGCCAAACACCTTAATCCGCTCCCATTTCTCTTGAATATTGTCAGACCAGATTACCTCACCCAGGCAATCTAACACCTTTGTCTAAGCTTAGTGAAACAATCAATCCCCTCTTTCCAGGCTTTAGCCAAGCAATCAAGCACCTCACCAGGGGCAAGTTTGATCCCTTAAAAACCCCTGGATTTCTTACTCAGTGTCACCAGTCTAAGTTCAGGGGGACCCTGTGCCACTCTGTTCTCTGATCTGGCTACTGACACCTCTGTTCCACTCACGCTTTCAGAACAGTTGTGTCTCACACCACTTTGCCCAATTGGATTCCAGAGAAGGCTTCATCAGTAGTAAGTATCACCGTAGTGCTGCCTCAGCATTTATCCCAGCCTAACCCATGATTTCCCAAGCCTTGCATGAGTTTGTGTGTGTGTATTGTCGTGTGATTTCCCCCTTTAATAAATAATACTTTAATTGGAGAATTCGGTTACTGCATCAATTCTTAGATCCACTGAACTCTTGGTATACATGTGGGAAATGGTCTCGCAAGGTCCTTGTAGCCGACCCTCTCTCAATTTGAACTAAATAAAATTCCCCTTCATAGACTTTTGGCTACACTGGGATGAATCTATATGACAATGGCTAAACCAAGAAGAATGATATTTTTTCCTAGAATTCATAGATCATAGTTGGGAATGGAGACTTATGTTATATAATATTATCTAGTCAAGGAAGTTGGATTAGATGAGGGATAGGGAAAGTGCCACATGTAGTAACCCAGGGGCATTTTGTAGTCCCCAAACCATTCCAGGAGTGCTTTTTATTTATTTATTTTCAAACCTTATCTCCAAATGTCCCCTCTAAGGGACATGAGGGTATTTTCACCATGGTTTGAACCTCTCTGTACCATTTTAGGCCCATGAGGGACTTTTGGGGAAAAAAATTGTGGAGAAGAAGATTGTTGGGATACATGACATACCTGTACCTTGAAGGATTTGTGGGACCTATGTAGAGTTTTCTTAAAAGTCATGGATGCCAAATGTTGGCCTAAATATTGTTGTTAGCTATTATTATTCAATCAGTGTTGTGTTGACTCACCATTCAATAACTGAATAGCTTGATTCTAGCTGGGACTAACCATCAAAATGTCAGATGTTGTGTGTTCTTTTGATCATCGAAGTCTGGCCAAGGATAGTTAGACCTCAGGCTTTTTCAGAATTCCTCTGCAATTTTATAATAATAATAATAATAATAATAATAATAATTTTTATTTAATATCCTGCCCCTCTGAGAACAATCGGGGCGGCTTACATCATAAAATCATCATACAACAATTTAAGAACAATTTCCCCCCTCCCCCACTTAAAAAGTTATTAAACCAATTACAATTTAAAACAAATTATAAAAGAGGTAAATTCCTCCATATAAAATCACAATAATACATAACAAGGGGGAAAAAAGTGCTGGCGGAAGTGTATATGCTGGCCCGTAAGAAGACCTGGTCATAGAGGTCATAGAAGGGGGGAGGGTCTTCGAAGAGAATTCTAGAGCCTGAGCCGGTAGTTATTCCAGGAAGGCCTGCCAGAAGAGATCCATCTTGACAGCCTTCTTGAAGCTGTCAAGTGTTGTCAATTGGTGGATCTCCTCCGGCAGGCCATTCCATTGTTTGGGGGCAACTACAGAAAAGGCCCTCTGGGAGGTAGTCACCAGCCTCGTTTTTTGAGGCTGTAGCAAATTCCTCCCAAAGGACCGGAGGGTGCGGGGAGGATGATATGGGAGGAGGCAGTCCTTAAGATAGCCTGGACCCAGGCCATTTAGGGCTTTAAAGGTAATAACCAACACCTTGTACTGGGTTCGGAAACTAACAGGCAGCCAGTGGAGGGACCTTAGTACCGGGGTAATATGGTCCCCCCTAGATGAACCAGATATTAATCTGGCTGCCATATTTTGAACCAATTGCAGTTTCCGAACCAAGCACGAGGGTAGCCCCATGTAAAGCGCATTACAGAAGTCAAGGCGTGAGGTTACCAACGCGTGCACAACAGTCTCAAGATCTCCTACTTCCAGAAAAGGGCGCAGCTGGCATATCAGCCGAAGCTAATAACAGGTGCTCCTGACCGTCGCGTTAACCTGATTTGTCATCAGAAGCGATGAATCAAGGAGCACCCCCAGACTGCGAACACAGTCACTGGAGGAGAGTGTGACCCCATCCAGGACTGGAGGTTGCAACCCAATTCTTGGTTTCGGGGCCTGTACCGTGAGCACCTCCATCTTGTCTGGATTCAATTTCAATCTGTTTTTCCTCATCCAGCCCATTACCGCCTGAAGACATTCATTGAGAGAGGAGATGCCATTGAAATTCGAGGCCGACGAACGAGACACGGAGAAATAGATTTGGGTGTCATCAGCGTACTGATAACACCCAGCTCCATAACTCTGAATTATCTCACCCAGCGGCTTCATATAGATGTTAAACAACATCGGGGACAAAATAGCTCCCTGAGGGACCCCACAAGTGAGGTCCCTCTTACTGGAGCTACAGTCCCTGAGCAGCACCCTCTGGGACCGACCCGAGAGGAAAGACCGGAGCCACTGCAAAGCAGTGCCCCCGATACCTAACCTCCTCAGGCGGCCCAAGAGGATGCCGTGATCTATCGTATCGAAAGCCGCTGAGAGGTCTAGGAGCACCAACAGGGTCACACTACCCCTGTCGATGCTCAGACACAGATCGTCGGTCAAGGCAACCATGGCAGTCTCAACCCCAAAGCCTGTCCTAAAGTCGGTTTGAAATGGGTCTAGATAATCGGTTTCCTCCAAGACTGCCTGGAGCTGAAGAGCAACAGCCCTCTCGATCACCTTGCTCAAAAATGGCAACAATGAAACAGGCCTATAGTTCTTCATATCCAGGGGGTCCAGGGAAGGCTTTTTTAGAAGCGACTTAACCGCTGCTTCCTTTAAACATGATGGAACATGTCCTTCCCTGAAGGATGCATTGATGATATCCGTGAGGAATCTCACCAATGCATCCCCCCCCGGATGGCCAGCCATGATGGGCAAGGGTCAAGAGGGCAAGTTGTCTTCCTCACCTTACCAAGCAGCTTGTCCACGTCCTCGGTACTCACAGATTGCCATTGATCCAGTATAACTACATCAGCGGAGTTGGTGGACACCTCACCTATAGACTCTGAACTAATGGTGGCGTCTAAGTCGGCTCTGATCTGAGAGATTTTATCTGCAAAGAAGTTGTTAAACGCGTCACAGCAGGCCGTCGTTGGGTTAAGCAAGGGATTTGGCGCAGGGGGTACCTGTGTCATCTCCCTCACCACCTTAAACAGCTCTGCTTAAACAGCTTTTTCTTTTTAGGGATGCACAAATAGCCATTCCTTTCCATGATTTCCAAAACAACTAAAACACTCTTAATTGGGGAAGACTGGGAGACACCATAACATGAAAGAAACTCATTTGGCCAACTTTATGTGATGGTTTTGCCATTTGTTTGTTGATCTGGTTCAATTCATCTTGAAGTCAGGAGATATTTCAGCTGTACACATTTTACATATTGCTAAATGCTTTAAGAGCTTTTTGGGTTGAAGTACAGAAATTACTGAATGAAATTAACAATGATGGAATTACATACTGAATAAATGGACAAACAAATACATACACACTGAACAATGAAATACATAACGTCCACTCCATTGTTCTCAGCTTTGATGAGTAAATTCTTCTCATAGGATCAGCTAAAGTAATAGGTAGAGTTGTTCATATAAGCATAGTCAGCTTGCCTTTACAAATCTCCTCATCATCCCTTATGATGCTGATGTTGGTTCAGGCCAACTTTCTTTTCACTGCTATCTGTGTTGACCAGCTTTGCAATTTGTCTTTATCTGGTCTGATTTCCATGCACACACCAACAACCACGTGGAGGGCTACCTAGGCAGCTGTGTGGTACCAATGCCAATCTGTACCTCCTTTTCTGTTCGGCATGGCTTCCAAGTTCGTGACTGGCCACTCGGACGGTTATCTGTGGGGAAAGACTACTGTTCAGCCATCCTGTGTCTTTGTCCTCCATTGGCTTACCATTTCTGGGATGGGATTTGCTTCTTTTCATGATAAAAAGACAGACAATCAAAGGGAAGGCTGGATTTTTCACAAGGCTCAAAAGTGCGGACTCCAGCTTCATCTTGCTTTTGCGGTGGAATTAGAGGCTGTTGGAAAGCCACATGGCTGCTTTGTTTCTCAGCACTGACATTGTTGGCAGAGCTGCTTTGCTCAACCCTCAGGTTAAGACTAAGGCTGCATTGGACATTTGCATTCAAAGTGGGGCTTTTGAGGAAAGTTGAACTGTTTCCACCAATCCCGATGATTATGAGAACAGTCCTCTGTTTTGAGTGGGTATGGAGAGAAATTTCGTTGGATTTGACAGTCTCCTGAGATTTATTGTGAAAATAATGTGCACCTCCTCTCAAGCCTTTACACATTTACAAGGCTTAGAGGGGGTTTCAAAGAATTAGAGTCCACAGAAAACAGCGGGCCTCTTTTAAAATGCTAACAGCTAAAAACTGCATCATTGAGACATACACAGAAACATCCTTTAGTCAATGGAGAAAGGATATGTAAATTAGGCAAACTGGACAAATAAATGTACAAAATTAAGAAAAATCCATTAAAATTTACAAGAATGTCAGTTCAGAAAAGAAATTCAAAGCTTTGTATAATGTGATACAAAAGAAGGAAAGAAAATAAAAGCAGGTAGGACCTGAAGAAACTCAACAAAACCAAGGCTGGGACATTTTCGCATTCCCCATGATGGAAGATAATTTCATTTCAGCTTCATTTTGATAAGAATGTATCTAAATTTGCAAATTTCTTCATATTCAATATGGAAAAAACTCTTTCTTTCTTTCTTTCTTTCTTTCTTTCTTTCTTTCTTTTCAAAAGAAAGTTGGAGAAGTTGTAAGTGACAGATGGGTCCATCCAGGCCAGCTTTATGTATTTTACTCTTTACAGTTTTTGCATTCCATTATATTTGATCATATTTGCAGTACTGTGTTATAGTTGTCACTTTTCATTTCTGAAAGTTTCCCCCTCTTTTATACATATATTTGAATTATGCATCTTGTGTCAAACATTTGTACATTTGTAAGGCTTACAGCAGAGTGGGCAAAATGCAGCTTGCAAGCCACATGAGGCCCTATCCCAAAGCCCCTACAGAAAGAAAAAAAATCTTTAACTGAAGAAGTGATTTTAACTCACTTCCTGTTGCTAAAAATGCCTATTCTAGGCATAAAATAGCTGGTGGAGGGCTTAAAATATGGTCTCTGTGGACAGACATTTGTATCAATGAGTAGGGACAGGAAACTAGTCACTCTTTTCGGATGTCCCTTCTCAGACCTTAGAATGGTAGTTCTTGAACAACAGCAACAACATTACTACAAAGGGAGATTGGAGAAAAACAAGCTGAACTACAGTATGCTCACAAAGTCCAGTCACTTAACAGTTTGAAAGGAGACACTGGTTTCCTGGCACACTAAACATATTGTAACACTAGTTGACATCCCAGTCACACTTAGCCCCTCATGCCCACTTTATTACATCCCTTTTCTGGTTCTAAGTCTATACCAATATATTATTCCAAGAACTCCCTCTGCTATTCATATGTTTATCTATTAATCTTGATAGTATTCAAAGACATAGCTTTGTTAGTCTGTATCAGTATATAAAGGGATCCTGCAGCACTCTGACACTAAATGAGAGAAAGATGTTTACAGCATATGCTTTAGTTGACTGAGGCCCAAAACATATAGGCTGAAAAAACTGTGGCAGGACTACAGTGGCACTGTTTGCACCAGGACTGCAGTGACCACATGCACCTAGGCCCAATCTGGACTATCACCATGGTTTTGAAATGGGCTGGCAAAAGGAGTGGTATTTTCATTGAGTTCTTTCTCAATGATGTGGGTTTGGTGCAGTTTCCTACCATGTTTGGGGTGTGCATCATCTAAACACTACACCCTAAAAGTGGCAGGAAGCCATATCATTTGGCCCATCTGTTTTGGGCTGAGTCTATTTCATGAGACTGAAGTATGTATGTCCATAGGTGCTTCACTCCACACATCTGATGAAGTAGAGTTTTAAGGGGAGGGGAATATTGTCTATATTTTGTATTATTTTAATTGTTGTACACCACTTTGATTGTTTTTACAAAAAGGGAGATATAAATAAAAGTTTTTTAAAAAAATTATTATAAAACTTTATGCTACAGAGTTCTTTTCTTCACTAGAGGGCTCTGCAGATGGTGCAAAGTGCCATCTTCGAGCCAGGGAAGGGGAGAAGCAGCTGGCCACCAGTCGCCCCAACCCCTTTCGCGATGACATCCTTCCGGCACAGCCTCTGCATGGGCTGAGCCGGAAGGAGTGTGGAAGAGGTGCACGGCGCCTCTTTCAGCGCCCCTTCTGCCCGCTGTGGAAGGAGTGGCATTTTAGCACTCCTTCTAGGGCCGGCAAAAGTGTGTATTGGGGCTGCTGCATGTGTTAACAGTGGCCCCAATACTCCGCTTCTCAGGGTGGCTCACAGCCGCCCATCTGCTCTTCCCCTTAGTCTCAAAGGTGCTACAAAACTCATTTGTATACTCATATTGGCTTTATGTAGATTCTTGTTACAGAATAGGCATTTTTTGCTATCTTTGAGGCCTGGCAATATATCTATATCATACAGATTGTAACCTTGTACAGTGCACCTGTCCCAACTGCAGGCTTGCCATCCACAGATTTGAGCATCTGCAGATGGTAAGCCCCATTGATTTCAATGGTTGTATGAGCAAATGGCCCCAGGAGAGCAACCACATACATGTGTGCCACCACTGAATACTACAGGACCTGAAGTCCAATAGTTTTTGCTGTCCATGGAGGGGGAGGTCCAGAATGGAACCTCATAGAAAAGAAGGGTCAACTGTATAATCTATAGAGTATAGCATATATGGTATAATACAGGAAGCCAGATGTATTATGAAGTGTGTGTATGTATCAGTGTGTATGTATCAGGCAGATGTGACCTATAGTAATCTCCTAGCAGATGTGATGCCAGTTTCCTTGTAATAACTTGTAATCAAGATAAAAGGATACACAGTAGATTTGTCCTAGAAGAACCCTACTCACAGATGCACTGATTTATGTAATTAAGAGGATCAGCAGCCAGAGGCCTGAACTGTACCTGAGTTACTGTCATGTTTAAAAGTCTCTGTTTTGATTAGATATCATAAAGATGGGAACAACCAGCCTCTTTGATTTGTTTAGATTGAGCAAATGATTAGCTGGATGAGGCTAAAGAGAGAACAAAAGAAGACAAGATAGGGTGTGTGTAGATCACCCCAATAGAGTGATGTCCCGCCACCACTTTCTTCACTGGATTGGGGCCATGGCAACCTCACTCCATGCCCTAATCCAGCCTTTCCCTGGCATAAAAAGAAGCCACAGAAAGCCACTTTTTTGTGCCAAGGAAAAGGCATGGGGGTTCTTTTTCTGCTGGCTAAAAGTGCCGGTTTGTTTAGCCCCATAGAGACCCAGATCAAACTTCCTTTGGACAAGTCTTCACTGATGAAGACTTCTGTCTCTGATAGCAGGGCTGGTCTTGATAGACTGATATGCTACCCCAAACATGTTGAAAGATGATACTGGTAAGATAAACATTTAGGCTATGCTGAAATAGATGTATGTTCAGTTATGAGTGTTAGAGATGCCTGTTATATCTGGTTATAACAGATAATGTTAAGAATTAATAGTGCGCTCAAGCAGATTAACCTTTATATGCCTTTGTGTTCACAGACATCTGTTAGAGATGTATATTGCATCAACCAATGATATTGCATTTCTAAATGAATAAATGATTATGCCTATGATGCAAGGTACAGAATTCTGTACATTTAAAACCTGTATGAAGCATGTGAATTAACAGACAATATGGAAAGTATGAAAGAACCTGATGATAACAGATCAATGACTAATGAATATGTTTTACAAGGGTAATTTTCCCACATGTATAAACAAAGAAACAAACATGGGTTAACTACTGGAAAACCTATTAAAGAGATTCAGAGAGAGAGAATGGTTCAGTCACTATGAAAGTGTAACATCTTTATGGCCATATGATGTTATGCAATGAATGTATGATGCCTCACATGCAATGTAATGTAATGTGATGAAGTTCAATGGCCAAATGTTGTCATATCTGGGTTTCTCCCTAAGGGGAATGAACATGTTTATATATCTATGAATGCATATAACACACAGCCTAAAGAGTACCAAAGAGCCTGCTCATTTCCCATGCTGGGGTTGCTCTAGCTGGAGATCTTTCATTGACCAGAGGACTAGACCCAATGGCCCATAAGGCTCCTTGCAACTCCATGATTCTATGATTCTGGTTAAATGTCCTGAGATTCCAAGACTTAAGAATGTTGAAGTGGGGTCGATGTTAAGTCTAGCCACCATCATTAATTGGGCACCCAGGTGACCAGAGGATGATCATGGAACCCCAGACAGAATCCAGATTATCTGACAAGTAGCAAGGACCCTCAACTCTTCAGTCTTAAGAAAAAGGGGTGAGGAGCCTCATCTGTTTCATGCTATCTCCCAACTCTCCTAAGTACCCTTTATAGCCATCACTGAAACTGAAATCATCACCTCATCACCATACCCGAAAGTCTTGTATTTTATTCACTATTCACACTCCTCCACCCCACTCATCCATTGGTATAAATGTCTGTCCATTGGTGCTTCACTTCATGCAGCTGATGAAGGAGATGAAGTTTATGAAAGCTTCCACATCAAATTTCTTTCTCTCCATCTCAAAGGTGCTACAAGATCCCTTTGTATATTGAGACCAAAGTATCTCTTTGTTGTAAAAGAAAGTTCCCTTTGATAAGGTCTAATGCTCTCTTATTCGTCTTGTTAATGTTTTGACTGGAAATCAACAGAAGTAGCAGAATATATCCTTGGGTAACAGAATATTTAATTTTTTTCTCTGAAGATGCTAGCCACAGATGCTGGTGAAACGTCAGAAAGAAACTCTTCTAGAACATGGCCACACAGCCCGAAAAACCCACAAAAAACAATGGATGCTGGCCATGAAAGCCTACGACTTCATATTTTTATGAACTTATAGGGCTGTAGGATTTCTTCCTCAATACCCTCCTCCTCTACTTTCTGGTATTGGTTCTAATAGCAATGCAAAGGCTGCTTAGCTAGCCTCTATGTCTCTTAAGGGAATATTTTTGTTAATTGCAAATATTTGATTGACAAACATGGGACACAATTAATAGGCGAGCGCAGTAGGAGTGAGCAGTGAACTGGATCTCTGAACCAACAGTTCTCAGCTCTCCCAGCTTGATCTGAAATAGGCTGGAGCATTTAAACCATATGTTTTCCTCCAACTCCACCCCCCCCCCAACATACACAACCTTTCTTGTAAAAAAAAATAATCTCATTTTTCTAAACTGAATTTCTTTTATTTCTTTTTTTTTCTCCTTTCCCCCTCTTGCTCTTAGTCAAGGGAGCCCCTTCCTGTATGAAGATTGTGTCAAAATAAAGATAGGGATGGCCTCATGGGCATCAAACTTATGCTTTTGATTTTTGACTGGGGTAGTAAAAATTAATGAGAACAAAGGCAGCACATGCTGCATTAAAGCCTGAGGTGAAAGAGAGAATGTGATCTAATTCAGCTTCTGAGGCATCTGAATAATTTGGCATTGAATAATACAATCATAGAGTTGTGAGTGATCACAAGAGCTATGTAGTCTGACCCCCTTCCATACAGGAATACACAGAAAAATCGCTCCCCAGAACTGTTTAGATTTCCAAAGAAGGAGAATCCACCACCATCCAAGGTAGTCTATTCCATTGATAAGCAGTGTTTATGGCTCACCATGATGTAATGGTTTGAGTGTTGGACTAGGGAGACCAGGGTTTGAATTCTGAATTGGTCATGGAAACTCATGGGGTGACTTGGGCAAGACACACTCTCTCAGCCTCAGAGGATGGCAATGGCAAAGTCTCTCTGAAGAAACATGCCAAAAAAACCCTATGATAGGTTCACCTTAGGATCACCATAAGTTGGAAATGACTTGAAAGCACATAACAAGAAACTGTTAGGACAGGGGTAGGCAACCTTTCTCCTTTAAGGGCCGAGGGACTTCAGCTCCCAGAATCCCAGGAGCTATTGGCCAACATGGGACTATTGGCCAACAAGGCTGAGGCTTCTGGGAGCTGAAGTCCCTCGGCCCTTAAAGGGGAAAGGTTGCCTACCCCTGTGTTAGGATATTTGCCCTAAATTTTAGGTGGAACCACCTTATGTAAACTTTGAATGAACTGGTTCATGTCTCTTGCTCCATTTTCTGCAATAGTGTTTCTTAAGCTATCTGATGTGGGGTACCAGCAATTACTTTTTTTCCCAGTCTGAATAGTACTGTGTTTGTGCCCATCAACTACAATTGTTCCATTCTTCCCTGGAAACTCTGCAGAGATTGGAAGTTGATGGTTCATGGTCCAGCATATGTCCATGAACTACCACATTGAGTAACATTGTCTTACATGATATCCCTTCTGCTATTTAAAGGTTACCAGATGGTTCCCATTTCTACTATACTGTAGAAATAATGCAGATTGACACAACTTTAAGTGCTGTAGCTCGATCCTATGAAATCCTGAGATTTGTAGTTTTATAAGTTTGTAGTTTAGCATTCTCTGCCATAACTACAGATCCCAGGATTGTGTAGGATGGAGCCATGGCATTTAAAGTGGTCTCAAATTGCATTATTTCTACCGTGCAGAGTCACCTCATGAGTCTCTATAGAAATGTAAGTGCAGTATGGAAAAATAAGTGCTATTTCTAGCAAGCTAAAAAAGCTCAGTTGATGCTGTTTCAGTGTGCTGAATGTATTTGCCCACAATTCATAGAAATTCAAAATATGACTAGATGATTATCATCCCTTAAACTTAAAGTCCCCTTTCCCTTCTTGTATTTTTTACCTGGCCTTTCTCCATTTTTCGGCACAGAATCCTTCGTGCTCTTCTCCAGCACCACATCTCAAATGAACTGATTTTCTTCCTATCCACCTTCTTAACTGAACAGCTCTCACATCTATACAAGGTAATAGTGAATGTGATGTCTTATATGATTCTAAACTTTGTGGTCAGTTGTAAAGCTTTGCTCTTTAGGACTTTTTCTAATTCTTTCATAGCTGCCTTCCTCATTCTTAGGAACTTATTGCACACCCAAATAAGCCATCTTACCTTTGCCAGCTTTAATCTTCTTCTGGGATACCCCAAAATGTTATCATACATAAATCACTGCTGATTTAGCCACAATGCTGCCGGTCGGGTCAGACCTGGGCCAAAGCCATGCTCAGATGGCACTTTTTTGAAGTCAGAAGTTTTTGACTTCTAAAATTTGGCAGCTAACCATGGCTTCAACCCGAATCTGACCCAGGCTGTATTTGGCTGGTGGCATTGTGGCTAAATCGGCAGTGATTTATGTATGATAATATCCAGGGGTGTCCCAGAAGAAGACTGAAGCTGGCAAAGGAAAGCCTGCTTATTTGGGCATGCAATAAGCTCCTTAATCTTCCGATTTCTTGACTACTGTCTCCTTTCTGATCAATGTTTGACCCCAGGTATGAGAACTCTTTTACTATTTCTATTTCTTCATTGTCTAGGTTGAATTTCTGTAAGTTCACCGTGGTCATTATTTTTGTTTTCCTTATATTCAGCAGTAAGCCTACATTTGGACCTTAATCCTTGATCTTCCTTAGCAGGTGTTCTAGGTTTGTGATGTTTTCTGCTAGTAATATGGTGCCATCTGCATATCTTAGATTTTTATATTCCTCCCTCCTATTTTCTTTATCCTATTTTCTTTGTCCAAGCCTGCTTTCCATATAATATATTCTGTATATAAATTAAACAGGTAGGGTGAAAGGATGCAGCCTTGTTTGACTCCTTTGTCAATTGGGAACCATTCTGTTTCTCTGTGTTCCATTCTAACAGTAGCCTCTTGTCCTGAGTACAGATTTCTCATCAGGACTTTCAGATGTGTTGGCACTCCCATGTCTTTAAGGGCAAGTAAAGTACAGAATTATACTTTGCTAATACAGTGGGTCCTTGGTATTTGCTGGATTTTAATTCCAGGACCCCCTGTGGATACCAAAATCCATGGATGCTCAAGTCCCATTATATACAATGGATAGTAAAATGGTGTTCCTTATATAAATTTGCTTTGTGGAATATATATATTTATATATAATGAATATTTTTCAAGCTGTGGATGGTTGAATCTTTGGATAAAGAATTCATGGATACAGAGGGCCAACTATATAATGTACAATCTCAGCTAGTATTTCTCATAGTCTTAAACATGAATATCTCTATAAATTTCAAGAGTAGTGTATCCTCCATAGCTGGCTACAGATTGTACAGAGACAAGGCAATCCATCTGGAAGTCATGCCCTATGAGGAACAACTTAGGGAACTGGGTATGTTTAGCCTGGAGAAGAGATAGCCCTGCTTTAATATTTGAAGGGATGTCATATTGAGGAGGGAGCTAGCTTGTTTTCTGCTGCTCCAGAGAACAGGAACTGGAACAACAGATACAAGATATAGGAAAAGATATTCCACCTCAATATTAGGAGGAACTTCCTGAGAGTAAGAGCTGTTTGACAGTGGAACACATTCCCTCAGAGTGTGGTGGAGTCTCCTTCTTTGGAAGTCTTTAAGCAGAGGCTGGATGGCCATCTGTCAGGGATGCTTTGATTTTGAGTTCCTGCATGGCAGGGGGGTTGAACTGGATGGCCCTTGTGGTCTCTTCCAATTCTATCATTCTATGATTCTGTTATCTTTGCTCCTCCAACTCATGGATAATCCAGTACCAGTGGATTCAACAGTAGATTACACCAACATCTCTAGTATGAACATGAATTGATTTTAGGACCAAATGTTATACATTTATCTCTCTCAATTTTTACTTTATCTCAGTGCAACAGCAGCCCCTCTTACTATTTCTTTTTTTATAAAAGCACCAAAGTTTTGATTCTTCTCTTTCTATGCTTGGCATTCTTACTCTATCAGAATTTAGGCTGAATTCACAAGAAATAAAGGAAGTCTCCCCCAACCTATGCCCAATCTTTTGTTCACATGAAGATTGTCTCCATTGTTGAATAGTTGAGAATGAAGGCTCCAACTTAATGTCAAGTTGCCTGCTTCTTCCTATCTTCACGAAAAGCATCTCCTTCTGACTCCAAAATTGTTCTTGTTTGGGAGGAAGGTGATTTGTGGAGGGAGGTTTCACATAATGGAATGTTTTCAAACCCAGCAAGCATTGCCAGCTTTCCATTGTTCCCACGCCTTAATAAATCGACTGTGAAAAATAAATAAATAAATCACAGAACATATTATGGAAATCAAGTTGCAGAAGTTTCTATTATGGTCACCACCACTAAACTTGCTTAAAGCTCTGCCACTCTTTTGATATTGCAATATTAGCCTTCTGTTTCCCACTCTCTTCTCCCCCCACCTTCCATTCCTCTTTTCTTTCTTTTTTTCTTTCTCTTTTTTGTGATGATTGTTTTCTGTCCATCTCAAGCCGGGTGTCAGTTCATTTAGATTTACATCAAGTAGTAAATTAAAATGATCACTCAGCAAACACTCTGGGCTCAGTTTTCTCTTTCAGTCAGGAGTTGTGCGAGATGCTCGGAGCATTCATGCAGAAAATATTGCTGTCTAGATATTTGTCCTCTGGGTGATAAAAGAGGCATTGTCATGGGACCTACTCAGGCCTCTGAGCTGATAGTTGCTGTGCATCGCAGCTGTGAAGTGTGCTTTGTTATGTGTCTGAGGATTAGGGTTCAAGACCTTGTTTTTCTTGAAATTCCAGACTGATCAGAGTTGCATATGTTTGGGAGAAAGCCAAGGTCGGTGGTTCTCTGTCCACATTTTTACTAGATTATTCTTGGACAGAGTTCTAGGAAAATGCCTTGCTGCTGAAAGCTATCCCAAGAGGTTTTGTAATCCCTCCCTCTCTTTTATTTGTTCATATTCTGCATGATACAAGCCATAGAATTTTATTTTTATTTTATTTTATTTTTAAAAAGAGCTGTCGTTTTATCGACATGTATCTGAAACAAAAGATGACAGCTTCATTGAGCCTTGAGGCTTTGAAGCTGCAGTGGGAAAACTGGACACTCACTCCTTTGTGTCATGTTTGCAGGAGAGAAAGGCACATGATTATTGGAACCCACTAAAAATAATGGGAGGGTCTACAAAGGGGGCAGCCAATCTTAACAGACATGGCTAACCTTAAAACAAAGGAAGGCCAATGGATAAGGACTTTGTCTATTTTGGGCGTGACTCATTAAAACTCTGCATTTGTATTCCTGAGCCTATGTGCACCCCACTGTGTGCTGGTGCAACTATTGAAATAACCTTGGACAAAAGCCATATTCTCTTTACAAAAGATAACAAAATGATTAACCTACTCTGAATAAATCATGTCAAGAAAATCCTACCATAGATTTGCCATAAATTGAAGCTGACTTGAAGGGATATAACAACATGTTTAGTGGTTTGTGTGTCAGGCTAGGATTATATGAAACCAGGTTTTGGATCCTCACTCAGCCAAGAGAGTCACACTCTCTCATCCTTACATGAAGGTGATGGCATACCTTCTCTGAATTAATCTTGCTTGAAAACCATGGGATGGGATGTCATTGGTCAAAGATGACTTGAAGACATATAATAGCAACTAAAATCATGT
The DNA here is from genome assembly GCA_026167975.1 of Phrynosoma blainvillii. Classification (NCBI taxonomy): domain Eukaryota; kingdom Metazoa; phylum Chordata; class Lepidosauria; order Squamata; family Phrynosomatidae; genus Phrynosoma; species Phrynosoma blainvillii. The sequence goes on along the minus strand of JANUYF010000001.1, from coordinate 16,486,596 downwards.
GTGCTGTGTGTTGTATACCTTCAAGTTGTTTCTTTTGACTTATGGCAATCCTAAAGTTATCTATCATGGAGTTTTATTGGTAAGATTTGTTCAGAGGAGGTTTGCCATTGCCTAGTTGGGCACTCTGGAGACCAGGGTTTGATTCCTAGCTCATCTTTGAAACCCACTGAGTGACCTTGAGCAAGTAACAACTTCTCAGCCTCAAGGGAAGGCAGTGGCAAACCTCCTCTGAATAAATCTTACCAAGAAGACCCCATGATATGCTTGCCTTAGGTCACCATAAGTCAGAAATGACTTGAAGGCACACTGCAACAGCAGCAACAACAAGCACTATGTCAGCTTCATAAACTTTAATTTCCAAAGTTCCACCCTGAAGAACCCTGGGATTTATTATCTGACGAGTTACTAGAAGCATCTAACCCACTCCTCTGAATTATAGTTCCCATGCATATGGGTGTGCATAGCATAAGAGTTATGTTTGTGGAACATACCTTTCACCTTTCACCAGTCCCAGGGCTCACTATGTCATGTCAATAGCTCCCTACCAATGTGTATATCACTAATAGGATGCTAGCTATTCTCAGTTGCACTAAAGGTAGCAAATGTTTATTTTCAGAAAAGGGGTGGTGCAGTACAACCACCACATAAGTGCTTGAATAGAGTTTCACACCATACAAACACAATGTCAGGTTTCAGCCTGGACAGGTTTTGCACCTCTCCCCCCATTCTTTCCCACCCATGCCCCAACATTAGCTTGGTTGGCCACAATCGTAAACTGAGGAAAAAATCAGAACACAAAGTTAATGTCTCAGGCAGTTTTGTGATGTCATAAGTCCTCCCACATGAAATTAGAGATGTGATTAGCTTAGTGGATAAAAAGGGAAGAGTTGTGGGGTGAGGGGAATCATATTGGCTTTTCCATTTGGGAAACTGCTGTTCAAATCCAGCTTAAGTTTCAGAATTAGATGAGTCCCTTAATTTCCTTGAGCACAGGAGCTGAACCTTCCAGGTCACTGGCAAGGTTGCCAGCAGGTCATCCCATCGAATCTGGTGTTTTCTTGGCCTCAGCTTACTTGCTTAATGGCATAAACAAAGGAATTAAGGTCCAGAGCTTGGCTATGTGCCAGCAAGCCAGTAAAGCTTTGGCAGTGATGTGTATGTTGCTAGCAAACTCCACAGAGAATTCTGAAGTCGTTGGGCAGGATAATGGGTAGCAGTATGTGTGTGCATGTACATACCCAGGCACATTCATGTTTGTATGTGTGTATAGGGAAATGGTCATGTCAATGAGCTATAAGCTCCATGTGCATGAACAAAGGGGACCAGGAAGCATTCAGAACCCTTGCAAACATTATCCACAACAGGCTATGCTCTTCTACTACATCCCAGGTTGCTGTTGCCTACCACAGAGATGATGAATACTCCTTTTTCAGACAAAAGCAGAACAAAGTAAGAGAACAAAGGAGAAACTTGGGTAATATCAGACAACACTGTCAATTACCCTCTTTGAGGAGAAGAAATGTGAGTCCTATCTTCTGTACTTAAAGAGCAGTACAATCTTTCTTGTGAGATCCTACTTTGTGCTTTCAGGCAGTAAATCTACACTCATGTCATAACATGGTGGTTGCAACATAGCACCCATCTGCTGAATGTAGACATTGTCCTACTGATTGCATCTCTGCCAATGTGCCTGCTTATTATCCCATGGTGCAGTGTGAAATGAACAATGTCTGACTCTGCAATTCCAAATCAAGACTGTGCCACTGCATGGCTGGAATCCTATTGGTTAGTCCCAATTAGAGTACATCTACTGAACCAACTGTTTGACAATAAATCAGCATATAGGTAACTCCAACTGATTCAGCAGCTTTACTCCAGTCAGGACTAATGGTAGGAGTTAGACACATGTACAATGGTTACACCTGTGGAACTTTGTTTACACAACCATGGACTGAACAGATCAAAACTTGTGTGTAAGGGAACTTACATGTATGTCTGATATTAAAAGAAATCTGGTGAAAGAGTACAGAAACACCTGAATAGATCCTACTCAACAGAGCCTACTGATTTTTTGATTGCTTGGTTATGAGCATGACCATGAAACATGTTGGCTTATAAATGAATTTCATTATGAATTTTACATACATAGAAATAAAATATAGCATTATTAAGATAGACACAACTTCACATAAAAAAATGGTAATCAATGTATAAGCAAACAAACCAAGGTTCTCCCTAAAATAATGAATGTATCAATTTGAATCATATTTCGAAAGCTTGCATCATGTATTTTGTTCATTTTGGCTGGCCCAATAAAGGTTTTGTGGATTTTGGATGCTATTGTACTTCGCTGTATGGCCAACACTGGTACCCATTGATATATCCCAAATTAGTCCAGGGTATTTTAACAAATCTGGCTTGTAGTGAGAAGTGGATTGGCAACAAATATTATGCCATCCTCCTCCATTATAGGAGTTATGGGAAAACTCAAGGATAAAGATCTCTAAAATATCTGGTGCCAATATCATTTAGAACTTTATTCAACCTGAGGATGTTGGAAAACCCCATAGCTTTCTTTGATAAAAAGGCTTTTAGCTTCTTTCCGAATTCTTCAAATGTTTTGTCAGAAATAGAATCTTCAAATTTACTCTGCATTACAGTTTAGGTGAAAGTTAATGATGCACAGAGAGGCACTGATCCACCTACCCCCAGAAATGTTTCAGTAGATGTCTTCCAACTCTTTTGGCCTCTGTCAAAATCCTTTAGATGTACTACTTTGAAAAGGTCTCAGGATATGTGTTTCAGATTTGCTTTTGTGAAATTTTGGTAACAACCCTTAAGTTAAAACTAGCACCTTATTTATCAATACTAAAGGCTACCTTTGAGTCTTATCAGTGCATCTTTTTTTTCTTTTTGACATTTATACAGTCTGGAATCCAGAAATCTCTGTGTTTGGACAACTAAATTATTGCTTGTCAGTACAAACTTGCATGAGAGACAGGTGCTTTGTTTCAGGGTAATACTCCATTCAGATGGCCAAGCTCATATTCTCATTTTGCTGCTATGCTCCCGTTGTTACTTGCATATTGCTGACAGTTCAGACACCCCACAGTCAATTCAGACATGAACTTTCATAACCTTTCAATCAAATGTACACATCCTTGTGTTTTTATTTTTAAAATAAGTATGGTTTCAAGAATGAAATGTTGAAGAATTTGATTTTAAGAAATTGTCAATAAAATAAGGTAATGTATATCAATGTATGATTCATAAACTATACAATTTGGGATTTGGACATAATTTGCCATTTAACAATCTAATGTTCAACTTTTTATAGGTGTGTAGTCTTCTCTTCAAGTACCATTCATTCTGCTGGCTCGATTCAGTCAATCAATATGGCCCTGATGTAATAGCAGTCAGCCCTCCATATCCATAGATTCTGCATCCACGGATTCAACCATCCATTGAATGAAAATATTCTATTTTTTCTCCAAAAAAGCAAACCTTGATTTTGCTATTTGCTATTTAAGGGACACCATTTTTCTACTGTACTGTATAAAATAGGGCTTAAGCATCCACAGATTTTGGTATCCACAAGGGGTACTGGAACCCAATCCTAGTAGATACAAGGGCCCACTGTACTCCAGTTCATCCCCATGACCTGATTTTTTTTTAACTTACTGAATTTGCTTACCTTTTACCCAAACTCCAATAACTGTTTTACTGGAGTAGAAATCTTCCATCTCATCTCCAATGTTACTTCAGATGATGTTCACTGGCAATGAACTTCATTTTCAGAGGTACTAGGAAGGCACAATGAATGAGCAAAACATGCATTGGGCTTTTTGGATATATTCATGGAAGATGTCTAGTAAGGGATCCATCTGTATATGCAAAGACTTCCTTATAGGTCATGTTCACACTGGATGCACCAGTATAATAGTGGCTTGGATTTCAGCATGCATTTTAAAGAAGTTTGCAAAGATGCTGGACTTAATTTAGATATAGCATTCAGCGCACTGGAGTGGATTTACTACCCCATTCACTTGCCAGCTCCCAATAATCCAATTTGACACCACTTTAACTGCCATGGTACCATTCTAGAGAATCCTGGGATTTGTACTTTTGTGAGGTACCAGCATTCTTTGGCAATGGCTAACAACTTTGTGAAATTGCAAATCCCATAGGCTGGAACTATAGAACTTAAAGTTATGTCAAACAGCATTATTTCTGAAGTGCAGATGCACCCTTTCTCTCCCACGTGAATGAGTTCTATCCCAAGTCCTTTCCACATTCTTCTTCTTGTTGCTGCTGTTGTTATTTAATTTAGCAAGATTCTGCATCTGTTACAAGGTCTAATTGAAACCCCTTGGTGCATCACCGATTGCTGATTAAAGGGTACGGAATGCCTCATCCTTCACCACCACAGTAGACATCCTTCAGTGCAGGTAGCTGGATTTAAGGTGGGTTTCAGGAGCATTTATGATCCTGGCAATTACATTATGATTGTAAACGATAATAGCAAAAGGTTAGGAAATCATAAGTCTAATGTATGACATTGTAGCTGACTAACCAGATGCCAGACATTACCTTTATTTATACCTCATCTCCCACCATCACCCAAGATTGGAACTCAAGGTGAATTGATGAAGTAAATTGCAAAGTTTGAAAAGGCTAGAATCCGGTTGGTGACATACTCCAGCAAGTAGCCACGTTCAGGTGATCATTCTCTTTAGGATGTTACAGAAGGGTCATTTCTTGAGTAGGGTTGTGCCAGCAGAGTTGTGCTGGTGTAACCATTGTGCAAGTGGTTGCACTTTTCAAGACACTGTGTAATTGTTTTCCCTGATTAATTTTAATGGAAGCACCATTATGCAATGGGAGTACTCAACCATGGAATGAAAGGTGCACAATTCAATACTTGGGTAATGCAATGCCCTGTCACCAAGGTTACTACTCTAGCAGAACTTGATGCTATGCAACCCCTGCATTAGGTCTGATCTCTCTTCCAATATGCAATCTAGAGTGGCTTACAGTATAAGATTAAAACAAAATACAGTTTAATACAGTTTACAGCACACCCCACTAAAAATACCTTTATACCATATTCTAAGTTTTAAACGGGATATATAGAAGAAATGGGAAAGGGGCAAAATCACTAGAGAAGAATTCAAATAAATAGCTAGCACAGGTAGGTGTAAAGTCAAGAAAGCCAAAGCAAAAAATGAGGTCAGGCTTGCTAGAGGGTTAAGAACAACAAAAAGGGCATCTTTGGGTATGGGTAAAATGAAAAATGAAGCTGCTATGTCCATAGCAAAAGAAAGAAGAAGGAAATGGTAGGGTCACTGTGCAGAGAAGATGGAGACATTCTAACAGGGACAGAGAAAAGGCAGAACTACTCAACACCTTCTTTGCCTCAGTCTTCTCACAAAAGGAAAAAGGTGCTCAACCTGAGGAAAATGGAGCAGAGGACACAATAAGGAAAATGCAGCACAGAATAAGTAAAGCGGTAGTACAAGAATACCTGGTTAACCTAAATGAATTTAAGTCTCCAGGACAAGATGAACTACATCCAAGGATATTAAAAGAACTGGCAAATGTAATCTCAGAGCCACTGGCAATAATCTTTGAGAACTCCTGGAAAACAGGAAAAGTCCCAGCAGACTGGAGGAGGGCAAACATTGTCCCCATCTCCAAAAAAGGGAAAAAAGAGGATCCCAACAACTGTCATCCAGTTAGTTTGACATCAATACCAGGAAAGATTCTAGAACAGTTCATTAAACAGCGAGTCTGTGAACATTTAGAAAAGAATGTCATAATCACAAAAGGTCAACACAGGTTTCTCAAAAACAAGTCATGCCAGACTAATCTGATCTCTTTTTTTGATAAAATTACCAGCTTGGTAGATGAAGGGAATGCGGTATACATAGCATGTCTTGATTTCAATAAGGCTTTTGACAAGGTCCCCAACAACATTCTTGCAAACAAGATAGTAAAATGTGGGCTAGACAATACAACTGTTAGGTGGATTAGTAACTGGTTGACTGACCGAACCCAAAGGGTGCTCAGCAATAGCTCCTCTTCATCCTGGAGAGAAGTGACCAGTGGGGTGCCACAGGGTTCTGTCTTGGGCCCAGTGCTCTTCAACATCTTTATCAATGACTTGGATGAAAGAATAGGGGGTATGCTTCTCAAATTTGCAGATTAGGAGGAATAGCTAATACCCCAGAAGACAGGATGAAAATTCAAAATAACCTTAATAGATTAGAAAGCTGGACAAAAGCTAACAAAATGAATTTCAACATGGAGAAATGTAAGGTAGTGCACTTAGCGAAAAAAATGAAATGCATAGATACAAGATGGGGAACACCTGGCTTAATGAGACTATGTGTGAAATGGATCTAGGAGTCCTAGTAGACCACAAGTTGAACATGAGTTAACAGTGTGATGCCTCAGCTAAAAAGGCCAATGCAATTTTAGGCTGCATCAATAGAAGTATAGTAACTAGATCATGGGAAGTAATAGTGCCACTCTATTCTGCTTTGGTCAGGCCTCACCTGGAATACTGTGTCCAGTTCTTTGCACCACAATTGAAAAAGAATGTTGAAAACTGGAGTGTATCCAGAGGAGGGTGACTAAAATGGTGAAGGGTCTGGAAACCATGCCCTATGAGGAAGACTTAGGGAACTGGGTATGTTTAGCCTGAAGAAGAGGCAGTTAAGAGGTGATATGATAGCCCTGTTTAAATATTTGAAAGGATGATCTATTGAGGAGGGTGCTAGCTTGTTTTCTGCTGCTCCAGAGAACAGGACCTAGAACAACGGATGCAAGCTGCAGGAAAAGAGATTCCACCTCAACATTAGGAGGAACATCCTGACAGTGAGAGCTGTTTGACAATGGAACACACTCCCTCGAAGTGTGGTGGAATCTCCTTCTTTGGAGGTCTTTAAACAGAGGCTGGATGGCCATCTGCTAGGGATGCTTTGATTTTGAGTTCCTGCATGGCAGGGGGTTGGACTGGATGGCCCTTGTAGTCTCTTCCAACTCTATGATTCTATGATTCTATGATTCTATGATATTCAGATAAAGACCAAAGACCTCTTTTAAAAAAAGAATCTTTGCCTGCCAACAAAAAAAAATCACAGAGGGGGTCAATCTAGTCTCGTTTCCATGTTCTCACCAACCATACCTGTGATAGTGGAAGGAAAGAAAGTACTCCCCCGAAGATTATAAAGCTCAGCCAGGCTTAGATAAGGAGATACATCTTTCTGGTAGTCTGGATGCAAGATGATTACCATTTTCCAGATCCTTGAAGGATTAGGAATAGTTTCCTGGTGGTATCAAGTAGCTTATGCCCACCAATCAGTGAAGTCAAAGTGATGTGGCTTCTGCGTAGCTTTGTCAAGAATTATTTTCCCCAGGAGTTTGGTGAACAAGTCTTCTGTGTTGCCAACAATAAAAAATTATTCCAGAAGAACCTTGAGTATTAACAAGAAGACATCTTTAGACAAAGGTAACATCATTCCCAAACACTGGCATAGCATTAGCAATGTCCAGCCCCACCTTTTCATGGACTTCATCTGAATTTGCTTACTAATTAAAACATACCAACCATTTCTTCCATGCTCCCTTGTTTGCTCAGCCCCCAGTACCACTCTGTTCTTATTATGACTTTCTGTTTCCCATCAATGGGCTCTGAGAAGTTTCCTCCTCTACACATTCCTACATCAGGCCAGAAACATTCTTTTAAACCACCCTTAAGTACCATGTCTCTCATCACTCTCATCATTTCCATATAAATCTATAACATCTATATAACTCTTTTATATACATTCTGAGATCATTAAATCTCAGGATTTATTTATTTGCTTATAAAATGTACCCTTGCCTTTACTTGATGCTTTTGGGACTACAGTTTCCATAAGCACTAGCAAGGAAAGCCAATGGTAAGGGATGCTTGGGGTTGCCATCCAGTAACAACTGGAGCTCCAGAAGTAGCCCAACCTTACACTTTGTTGTTCAGTGATAACAAGGCAGTCTTCAGCATACCTGAGACATGGTTGCCCTGCAGATTTATAGCTCTCAGTTTCCCATAAAGCCTCTCTCTTTTACCTATCTTGTGGTCTCTCATTCTCCCCATTGTCTCAGGAAAAGAATCCATTATCCCAAATAACTTAAGGTGGTGTTTTCCACTGAATGATGCAGTGCCATTAATTTAAACGACAGTAACCAGATGCAATTTAGTGTGATGCTTTAAATTGTTTCTTGCGTGTGCATTTAATTGAAATTTATTGAGATGGTTATTTATGTTAATAAAATAATTAAAGGCAGTTATTTAAGAATAACTATGAAATAGCTGTGTAACTACCTATATTAATAAGACAGTTAGTTAGAGGATAATGTCTATTGCTTTATAGTAATTGCTATAAACAGCTGCTGAGTTTGATTAAACACCGATGACAGCAAAAGGGTGGGAGCTATTGTGGAAGCTGCTCATGATGAGGAGCATGCAGCAAAGCCAACTATGATCCTGCCTCACTTACAGAAAAAAGTATGGTAAATTTTAATCATTTATTAAGCTACCAGTCTTCTAATTTCTGATAGCAGTAGGATGCTTTATATAATAAAGGCCTGAAACCTCCTATTAACCCCAACGGGGGTAGTGCTGTTAAATCCACCCGCATGTTGACCCACCATTCAACAAATGACACAATGGATATACTCTAGTCTAGACCAGGGGTAGGCAACCTTTCCCCTTTAAGGGCTGAGGGACTTCAGCTCCCAGAATCCCAGAAGCTATTGGCCAACATGGGACGATTGGCTAACATGGCTGAGGCATCTGGGAGCTGAAGTCCTTCGGCCCTTAAAGGGGAAAGGTTGCCTACCCCTGGTCTAGACTAATCAATAGGATCCCATTGGTACTGAAATCACTGAGCCATGAGCTATAATTCACTCATGTACATAAGAGAAGTTGTTGTAAATTTTTGTTCTGTTGATTTAAATATATGTTTGTTGTTGACTGCCTTTGAGTCAATCTCAATTCATGGTGACCCTATGGATGAGACATCTCCAAGATGCTCTGTCTTCCACTACTTTGCTTAAATCCTGAAAACCCATACCCATGACCTCCTTAATAGAGTCCATCCATCTGGCATGTGGCCTTCTTCTCTTCCTACTTCCTTCCACCTTTCCCAGCATTACTGTCTTTTCCAATAAGTCCTTCTTTCTCATGATGTGTCTGACGTAAAAGAGCCTCAGTTTGGTCCTCTTGGCTTACAGGGAAGTTTCTGGCTTAATCTGCTCTTGGACTCATTTCTTTGTCTTTTTGGCTGTCCATGGGATCCTCACCACTCTTCTCCAGCAGCGCATGTTGAATGAATTGATTTTCTTATCATCTTTCTTAATGGTCTAGCTCTCATGTCCATACATGGTAATAGGGAATACAATCGCTTGTATGATTCTAGCTTTTGTGCCGAGTTGTATATCTTTGCATTTTAGAATCTTTTCTAGTTCTTTCATGGTTGTCCTCCCCAATCTTAATCTTCTGATTTCCTGACTGCAGTTCCCATTTCTATCAATGTTTGATCCCAGGTATGGGAATTCTTTTACTATTTCTATTTCTTCATTGTCTAGGTTGAACTTGTGAAAGTCATTGGATGTCATTATTGTTTTGTTTTGTTTTGTTTTTATGTTCAGCATTAAGCCTGCCTTTTCACTTTCTCTTTGAGCTTCCTTAGTAGGTGTTACAGGTCTGTGAGGTTTTCTGCTAGTATTGTGATGTCGTCAGCATATCTCAGACTGTTGCTATTTCTTCCTCCTATTTTCATTCCTCCTTCTTCTGTGTTCAAGCCTGTTTTTCTTATAATATGTTCTGCATACAAAGTTGAACAGATAGGGTGAAAGGATGCAGCCTTATCTGACCCCATTGCCAATTGGGAACCATTTTGTTTCTCCGTGTTCTGTTCTGACAGTAGCCTCTTGTCCTGAGTACAGATTCCTCATCAGGACTATCAGATGTGTTTGCACTCCCATGTCTTTAAGGGCATTCCATAGCCTTTCATGATCTATACCAGGGGTAGGCAACCTTTCCCCTTTAAGGGCCGAGGGACTTCAGCTCCCAGAATCCCAGGAGCTATTGGCCAACATGGGACTATTGGCCAACATGGCTGAGGCTTCTGGGAACTGAAGTCCCTCGGCCCTTAAAGGGGAAAGGTTGCCTACCCCTGATCTATACAGTCAAAAGCTTTGCAATAGTCTATAAAGCACATACTGGTTTTCTTTTGGAATTCTCTGGTGTGCTCTATTAGACATCATATGTTTGCAGTGTGGTCCCTAGTGCCTCTTCCTTTCCTGAGTCCTTCTTGGACCTCTAGGATCTCTCTTTCTATGTATGGTTGGAGTCTATGTTGCAGAATTTTGAGCATGAATTTGCTTGTGTGGGAGATCAGTGCTATGGTCCTATAGTTGCCGCAGTCTCTTGTGTCTCCTTTTTGTGGATAGGGATACATATTGATCACTTCCAATCTGTTGACCATCATTTTATTTTCCATATCTGTTCACATATGTTTGTTAGCACTCAAGTTGACTCTGTCAATGTGGATTGCAGCAGTTTAATTGGAATATCATCTGTTCCTGGTGATTTGTTTTTTTCCCCATTTCTCTTGTTCTTCCCTTTTTGTAGTTGTCTTCTATTTCTCTGCATTGGTCATTGTAGTAATTTCCTTTATCTTTCCACACAAGCCGTTGTACTGTTGCATTCATAATTCTAAGTTTGTTCCTATCTCCCTTTTGTTTTGTTTTTTTCTCTTATTTTCTTTATTGCTTGTAGTGTGTTTTTCTTCTGTCATCCATGTTTTTTTTTTCTCCCCTCTTTCTTTTTGTTTATTGAAAGTGCATTCTTCTTTTATTATGTCCCTGGCTTCAGACCATAGTTCCTCTGGTGCTCGGTCTATTATGCTAAGTAGTGCAAATCTATTTCTTATGTTATCAGTAAATTCTGTTGAGCTATTATTTAGATCATATTTTGGTATAATCACTGGTTTTGTTTTCTTCTTGAGTTGTACTCTTATTTTTGTTATGAGTAATTCATGATCTGTGCTACAGTCAGTGCCTGGTCTAGTCTTGGCCACCAGTATAGAGTTCCGCCATCTTTTACTTCCTATGATATAATCTATTTGATTTTTGTGTTGACCATCTGGTGATGCCCATGTGTATATCCTTCTTTCTGGTTGTATGAAAAATGTGTTGGCAATTAGTAGGTTGTTGGCTTCACAAAAATCTATCAGATGCTCAACTTCGTCATTTCTTTTGCCTAATCCAAATGTGCCTACGTTTTTGATTCTTCATTGCTTCCAACTTTTGCTTCCCAGTCTCCAATGATCAGCTTGACATCCTGTGTTGGTGTGCTGTCAATTTCTTCCTGTACTCCTTTATAGAATCTATTAATTTCTTCCTCTTCTGCCTCTGTGGTTAGTGCATATACTTGAACTATGGTGATAGTCATAGGTTTACCATGGAGCCTTACTGAAATGATTCAGTCTGATTCTGCATTGTATCCTCTGACTGCTTTAACCACATATTTTCTTAGTATGAAAGCTACCCCATTAAATATATGTAACTAGTTCTATATCCACAGATAGAATATTTATGTGTGCACACAACTGGACTAAATGATGTTAATGCAAAAACACCAAAGAGTCTTGTGGCCTCTTAAAGACTAGCAAGTGTTCTTTGATGGGAGCTTTAGTGAAGTAGACTAGAATCCATGACAGCTTATGCCAAATAAATTCTTAATCTTTAAGACTCTATTTTTAATTTTTGTTTGGGCTGCAAATGACTAACATGATGGACTCTTTTCTCAAAATCCAAAAAAAAAAAAAATTAACTGACATTCAAGTTATAGCCATGACTCCAAAGTGTGGCTGAATAGTTAAGACTTCACCTGGCATGGAATAAATAATCTTAAAACCCTATGTGGCTTGGGTCCAGAGTACCTGAAAGACCATATCTCCACCTGTGAGCTTGCCTGAGATTTAAGTTCTGCAAAGTATGGCTTGCTCTTGGTCCCATCACAGATAAGTTTGGTGAGGACATGGAGGCTGCTCCCAAGTTGTGGAAATCCCTTCCTTGAGAGGCGTGGTCAGCTCCTCCCAGCTGTTTTTCTACCAGCAGGTAAAGACATCTATATATTTAGAGAGGCATTTGGTTTTCAATATGGATAGATCTATACTATGTCACTTTAAGTGCTGTAGCTCCATCCTATGGACTCTTGAGATTTGTAGTTTAACAAGGTCTTTAGCCTTCTCTGCCAAAGTGTGCTGGAACCTCACAAAACTGCAAATCCTAGTATTCTATAAGATAGAGCCATGCCAGTTAAAATGGTGTCAATCTGTGTTACTTCTACAGTGTAGATCCACTTTATGTTGTGGCATATAGAGTTTTTAATGAGGGAAACCTCCCTCTATTTTATTACATTTTAAATGTGTTATGAAAAATTTGTTTACATTGTGTTTTTAACTTGTTTCTTAAGATTAAAGTCTGTTTAATTGAGTTTTAACTTTTGTGTTAATATGAGGATGTGGGCTACAAGTCTACAAAAGCTCATGCTACCAACTTCTTTTTTCCACTTACTCTCAAAGGTAGTACAATATTCCTTTGCATACTGATTTTCCAGAGTAACATGGCAATATCTTTGAAGAATGGAAATGGTCATGGTGCAGGCAGAGGAGGAGGAAGAGTGATATATTGTCTCCATTTCCTATAATATTTATTTTAGGTGGTACATTGTGTGGTTTAATCAATTTGGGGACATCAGATTTGTCCCTAAGCTTATTATTTATTAATATGTTAAAAGGGGGAAAATACAATAAGCCCTTGGTATCCACTGGTATTTGGTCCCAGGACTCGGCATGGATACCAAAATCCATGGATGCTCAAGTCCCATTATATACAATGGCATAGTAAAATGCTGTCCCTTATATAAAATAGCAAAATCAAGGTTTGCTTTTGGAATTTATGCATTTTTGGGATATGTTCAAGCTGTGAATGGTTGAATCCATGGATAAAGAATCCCTGAATATAGAGGGCCAACTGTAGAATCCACAAAGAACTGGGATCCATTTATACTTGTATACTAGGTGAGACTTCATCTGGAGTACTGCTCCCAGTTCTGGACACCATAGTTCAAGAAGTATATTGACAAGCTAGAACTTATCCAGAGAAGGGCAACCAAAGTGATCAAAAGCCTGGAAACCAAGCTCTGTCAGGAATGGCTTAGAGAGAAGGATATGTTTAGCTCAGAGAAGAGGAAACTGAGATGGAGCATGAGAGCTATCTTTAAATATCTGAAGGGATGTCATGTAGAAGATGGAACAAGCTTGTTTTCAGCTACTCCAGAGATTAGAACTCAAGAAAAGATATTCCACCTTTCTACAGATTCCAGTAGAAAAAAATGTATTTACCATAAGAACTGTTCAGCAGTGGAATAGATTGTTTCAGGGTGATGGACTCTCCTTTGGAGGGCTTTAAATAGAGGCTGGATAGGGATCTTTCAGGAGTGCTTCAATGGTGTATTCCTACATGCCAGGGAATTGGATTACATGGCCTTTGTGGTTGTTCCAGCTCTAAGACTATATGAATCTATATGGATCTCAGTTCTCCCTCCCTCCTCCCCTCTCTCTTGCTATATATATTTGTTTAAAGAAATGGTTTAATTGACAGTCAAATGCAATTCAACAATATTTTGATTACTTTAATCAAGTGTAATTCATGGTTTATGAGGGAGGTGTTCATGTGAAACAAGTAATGCAAGATCCACAAAGGTAAGGGCAGTTATTATGTTTGGTCTCTATATTGTTTATGTTTACATCTGTTAACATTGCACTTATTATAAATATTCAGTAAAAGCTTTTAAAAAGATACTCATGTTTTCTGGTTGCCTGGACCATGGTGTATGACTACATTCTGGTTGCTAAGGCTATGACAATTGCACCAACACAAAGCCACCCCAAAATCAATGACAGAAGCTGCATCCACACTGCAAATGTAATGCAGTTTGAGACCACTTTAACTGACATGTCTCAATGCTATGGAATTCTGGGAACTTTGTGAGATATCTAACCTTCTCTGTCAAAGAGTTCTGGTGCCACAACAAACTACAAATCCCATGATTACATAACATAGAGCCATGATAGTTAAAGCAGTGTCAAACTGGATTATTTCTGCAGCGTGGATGCAGCCACAGCTGAACTTTGGAATCATTAAGGTTTCCAGCTTGATCTGCTCTAGGATCCATTTGTTTGTCTTTTTGGCTGTCCATCTCAATGGATTGGTTTTCTTCCTATCATCTTCCTTAACTGTCCAGCTCTCATATCTGTACATGGTAATTGGGAATATGATGGCTTGTATGATTCTAACTTTTGTGCTGAGTTGCATATCTTTGCATTTTAGAATCTTTTCTAGTTCTTTCATAGCCACCCTCCCCATTTTTAATCTTCTTCTGATATCCTGACTTCAGTCCCCCTTTCTATCAATGTTTGAGCCCAGGTATGAGAATTCTTTTAGTATTTCTATTTCTTCATTCTCTAGGTTGAACTTGTTAAGGTCCTCAGTGGTCACTATTTGTGTCTTCTTTAAGTTCAACATTAAGCCTAACTTTGCACTTTCTTCTTTGCTCTTCCTTGGTAGGTGTTCCAGGTCTGTGAGGTTTTCTGCTAGTACTATGGTGTCATCTGCATATATTAGACTGTTGATATTCCTTCATCCTATTTTTACTCCTCCTTCCTCTGTGTCCAAGCCTGCTTTTCTTATAATATCTTCTGTATACAAGTTGAACAGATAGGGTGAAAATATGCAACCTTTTCTGACCCTTTTGCTAATTAGGAAGTTACTCCATGAAACTCATGATGTACATCTATAATTCAGGCCCTGCAGCCAAGAAATTGGATATAAATCCAGGATAGAAGAGATTGACATATAGAAAAAGAATAATCTGGAGGCATTGATTTGAATCCTATTGGCATTTCCAGTTACAATAGACTCACTGAATCAATGGGATCCCCACAGGTCTTGACTCACCATTCAATAGTTCATTCAGTGGAGAGTGTTTCTTGAGGGAACTAACTATGGGGGGAAGCAGACGGTGCAAAGCGCCATCTTCAGGGCAAGGAAGGGGAGAGGCAGCCGCATGCTGGGTGCCCCAACCCTTCCTGAAAATGTCGTTGGAGCAGCCAGCCCTCCACACAGCCGGCGCTCCGAGGATGCCTTTCCGTTGCAGCGTGAGCAGACGCTGCAGTGGAGGAGGCACCGAAGGTGCGCTGGCAGCCTTTTGTGGTGCACCTTCGGCGATTTGTGGAAGGAGTGCTATTTTAGTGCTCCTTCCTGGGGCGGCGAAGCTGCGCTGCGGGGCCAAGGAATGCGGATGCCTTGGCCCCGATCCGCAGCTTCCCTGGGCGGCCCCATGCCGCCCACCTGCTTAGCCCCTATATGATTCAGGTCATTCACTTAGAACTACACAACTGTCACCAGAAAGAGCCAATATGGTATAATGGTTTCAGTGTTGGACTAATTCTTTGGTAAATGAAAGTTTAAACGCCTGCTTGGCCATAGAAAACTAGTGAGTGACCTTGGGCAAGTCACATTTTCTTAGCCTGAGAGAAAGACAATGGCAACCCCCTCTGAACAAACCTTGCTGAGAACCTCATTATAGGTTCACCTTAGGGTTGTTATAGGTAGGACATGACTTGAAGGCACACAACAACAAACTACTATTAGCTTTTTCCCATGGATGGGACCCTAGTGATCTTAAGAAAGAAAGTCCACCACATCCCTATGAGTCATTAAAGAGGACACACTGACCATACAGTTACTATTTTTATAAGAAAAAGGAAACATTTGGTCATGTTTGAACGCTCCTTATTCTAAGAGAAAGGAGCATCTGTGTGTAGACTCGATGCATAATTTTAGGAATTGTGTTTCCTTCTCAGAGCATTATTTATTGGAAAGCAACTGAAAAAAATCCAATTTCTTCCCCCTTTCTTATTGGCCATGGGCAAATGTACAGATCCCTTTAGTCTGTGATCTTATAGTGTTTCACAAGGGTAACAACTAGTAGCAACTAGGCATTAAACACTAACCTAAATTACTTACTTGTCCAAGTAATCATTTTCTACCACTGAGGGTATAGCTTGAGTGTTGGACTATGACTCTGGAGACAAGGGTTCAAATCCCAACTTGGGCATGTAAACCCACTAGGTGACCTTGGGCAAGTTACACTCTCTCAGCTTCAGAGGATGGCAATGCCAAACCCTTTCTGAGGAAACGTGCCAAGAAAACCTCATGATATGTTTGCCTTAGCCTGCCATAAGTTGGAAATGGTTTGAAGCCTCACAACAACAATAGTCCACTTCGAGTGTATGTACCTAAGCCTGAGGACTAGGGATAGTTTGGGGATTCTGTTAGTATATTGGCCACCCCGTTGTGTAACAGACTCCCTAACTGAGCTGACACAGCTGGTCTCGGAGTTGTTGTTGGAGTGGCCCAGACTTTTTGTTTTGGGCGACTTCAACATTCCACTCGAGACCAGTTTGCCAAATCTAATTGGCACAGCTCAGGAGTTCATGGAATCCATGACAAACATAGGCCTATCCCAATTGGTTGTTGGGCCCACTCATTGTGTGGGTCATACCCTCAATGCGGTCTTTAGTACAGAACAGGAATATCTGTGGGTGGAAGTTATTAAAATCACCACATTGTCACGGATGGATCATTTCCTGTTCAAGACTAAATTAAGAACCATTGTCTGCCCCACTAGAGGTGGCCGACCTATTAGAATGGTCTGCCCTTGAAGGCTAATGGAACCAATAGGATTCAAAAAAACCTTAGAGGGATTAATGATTGGTAACACCGGTGATTCTGTCGAAGCTTTGGTTAATACCTGGAACACTGACCTCACCAAGACACAATCGCTCCCAAGCATCCTTTCTGCCCCACTTCTAATTGTAAGCCGTGGTACACAGAGGAGCTTAAGAAGATGAAGCAGGTTGGACAATGACTAGAGCATAGCTGGCTGAAGACTCGACTCTTATCTGACAAGATTCATCATAGGAACTTTCTTTGGCCCTATCGAGAGGCAATACGCACAGTGCAAAAATCTTTCTTCTCTGAATCCAGAAAAAATGGAAGTACTAACAGTTGCAGGCCCAAAACCAGATTTGGAAATACAACTTCCAGTCCTAGATTGGGTCACACTCCCCTCCAAGGATTGTGTTCGCAGTCTGGGGGTGCTCCTGGATTCGTCACTCCAGATGTCAAATCAGGTAAATGCGACAGTCAGGAGCGCCTGTTATTAGCTTCTGCTGATACGCCAGCTGCACCCTTTCCTGGAAACTAAGGATCTTGAAACTGTGGTACATCTTAAAACTGTGGTAACCTTTCATCTTGATTTCTGTAATGTGCTCTACATGGGGCTACCCTTGTGCTTGACCAGGAAACTTCAGTTAGTTCAGAACGTGGCAACCAGGCTGGTCTCTGGAACATCTAGAAGAGACCATATTACACCTGTGCTAAAATCTCTCCACTGGCTGCCTATTAGTTTCCGGGCACAGTACAAGGTATTGGTTATGACCTTTAAAGCCCTACATTGCTTAGGACCAACCTATTTACAGGACCACCTCTTTCCATACAATCCACTCTGCACACTCTGGTCCTCTGGGAGGAATTTGCTACAGCCTATGAAAACAAGGCTGTTGGTGACCTCCCAGAGGGCCTTTTCCGCTACTGCTCCCAGACTATGGAATGGCCTGCTGGATGAGATCCATCTTATTACCACCTTAGACAGCTTCAAAAAGGCTGTTAAAACAGATCTCTTCTGGCAGGTCTTTCCTGAATAACTAGCCTGGCCCAAAGAGTCAGCTATTTTTCTCCCTTCCACGCTGCTGCTGTTTGTGTTGTATTGTTGTGATGTCTTTGCGTTATATTATGATTAATTTTAAATGTTTTAACTGTCTTAGTTTAATCATTTTTTAAGGGGTTGGGGGGTTGGGGGTTGTATGTATTTTATTGGAATTTTATTTGTTGTAAACTGCCCCGATTGTGCTGCAGAGGGGCGGGATAGAAATAAATTATTATTATTATTATTATTATTATTATTATTATTATTGATAGCAACAACCCCTCCCCATTGAGAAAGCATGGATAGCAGTCCTCAAAATGCTGAGATACCATTTGTCTCATAACTTTGTTTAATTAAGTCAGAATAACCAAAAAAAAAAAAGCCCAACTTAAGTTATAGTATCCAAGATCATTTAAATGCATTTACACATGGCATCAGTTTGCATATTTTGTTTGTAAATAATACTGGGACACCAATGTGGTGGCATTTATCTATCGAGCCATCCAGTTCCATTTAGACATGCAAACCTCTCTCACACACACCTTCAGCCCATATCTACACTGTAGAAATAATGCAGTTGACACCACTTTAACTGCCATGCCTCCATCTTGCAGAATCCTGGGATTTGTAGTTTGGTGAGTCATCAGCACTCTTTGGCAGAGGAAGCTAGAGGCTTTGTAAAACCACAATTCCCAGGTTTCCACAGGATGGAGCTATAGCACTTAAAGTGGTGTCAAACTCCATTATTTCTGCCATGTAGATGCATCCTAACAATAGCAAGCCAACATGCAGTCCAAGGTCTGCAAGAAGACATAACAATTTGCCCAGATTGTGCCCTCCTTCTTTCAAAGCAACTGGAGTAATAGATCACCAAATAATTGTGTATTGCTTTTGTGGCTCTTCGCACACACCCCTTCAGGACCTCCAATAAGTCAGGGCAGCTGCATTCTCATTTTTCTAATTGCTTTTCACACTTAATGTATTTATTACAGAGCAAGTGCCAGTCCTCACTGGCTTCTTTGAACTATCAGCCCACCCTGCGCTGTAGCCTAGTTAAACTTCTAGGTCTAGCAGGCTTTGGAAACACATAATAGTTTTCCTCAGGGAAAACTGTGCAACAATGGATGAAAGACTTTGGCCTCTCAGCTCAGTTACAAAGAGATTGACTCCTCTCATCCTCTTAGTAAGAAATCTACTTGAATGTGTGTGTGTTTTTAAAAAAAAATATTTCAAACATTATCTTCTGAAAAACATGCGTATATGGGCCTCTTGACACCCATTCTTTGGTTATGTTACCACCCATCAGCCAGTTCAGAAGTGAAGCCAATGAAGATGGCTGGTCCAGACCTCATGCAGTCAAAATATATACCTGGATTTCTATTTCTGTTTATACCACTAAAAAGAATGGGTCTTGGAGCAAATCAAACCTGAACTCTCAGTAAAAGTACAGATTACTAAACAGAGCTTATTGTGCTTTGAACATATCATGAGAAAATGCTTGGCAAAGGAGAAGGCAGTAGGAAAAGAGAGAAATTGCATTACAGGTGGATGGACTGCATCAAGAAAGCCACAGATCTGAATTTGCAAGACCTGAGCAGGCAATTGATATCCTGGGCTCTTGGAAGACTCTCATTCATAGGGACACCATGAGTCAAAGTTGACTTGGCAGCACATGATAATAACAGTAATTGGGCTTTTCCAGTGAGTGTCAATTTCTTTTCAATAAGTTTTGCTTGGGAAGGATTTACCAAGATGTGCATTTAATCTCATAACTGGGAATGGCAAGAACTTGAGGGTTGAACTACATATGGAAGAAATGGAACCTGCCAGACTTGTTTATCAAGGTGAGCAGAGATGGACTGGCCTGCTATCAACCTTAGAATCATAGAATCATAGAGTTGGAAGAGCCCACAAGTACCAGCCAGTCCAACCTTCTGCCATGCAGGAACTTTCAATCAAAGAATACCCAACGGATGGCCATCCAGCCTCTGTTTAAAGACCTCTGAGAAAGGAGACTCCACCACACCAGGGAGTGTGTTCCACTGTCAAACAGCCCTTACTGTCAGGAAGTTCCTCCTAATGTTGAGGTGGAATCTCTTTTCCTGCAGCTTGCATCCATTGCTTCCGGTCCTGTTCTCTGGAGCAGCAGAAAACAAGCCTGCTCCCTCCTCAATACGACATCCTTTTAAATACTTAAATAGGGTTATCTGGAAGGCTTTGAGTGCTTAGGTCTTAAACGTCAATGATTCGATCGTTTTGAATTGGGGTGGTCACTTTTTTTAAACAAAAAATGGCCTACTCTTCCCCTCCCACTTTGAAAGTCCCATCATCTTTATGTGATAAGCAGGTACAACATGGTGACCATGATCCTAGATTGTACTTACATAGTATAAATCTAGACTTGTGAAGTGACACCGTGCTTCCAGAGACCAACAAGACACCAGTTCAGATGGAATGACCTGCTGGCAACCTCACTGAACCTGGCTCAAGGAAATTAAGGGACCCTAATTTTATAATTATGGAAGCCAAGCTTAAGCACTGAACTAGAGGAGGATTGAAAAGATTGTCCTGGCTGAGATCCTACATTCTGCTTATGTAGTAGGAATCTACACTCAAGTAGTTACATACTGATTGCACTGCTGCACCACTCCTCTGCTTAATAACATTATGGAACTTAATGTATATCTTTCAATAAACCCACTTACTGTCCTTTTGGGCAGTGGGGACTGTACAGTGGCTGTTTCGGTAGTTCTTGTGAATCAAGTGTGACACTGAAGAAACTGACAATCAGTGTTATGGTATTCAGTCATGAGCAACTGTGTCATTGAAATTGCATGACAGTAGACTGATTCATTCATATGGTGAATGGAAAGTCAATGCACAGATAAACCCAACCCAGAATGGCTGTGTGTGGGGATGGGTGCATGCCTTACAAGGTGGGCTGGGGGGGGATAGGTACAGAGCAGGACCTCTGCTGACAATTTAAAGCCAGTTAAAAGAGTTAAAAATAATTTGAATCCATTACACATGTGCAAAATTTGGATAAAATCTATTAAACTCCAACAGTTTTAACAAAATGCCATGTTTGGCTCAGTGCCGGAATGACATCGGTATTGGCATCAATCAGTCCTTTAAGGTTTGTGTGTGGGAATATTCCATAACTGGGTGTCACAGCAAATAAGGGCTTCTCCCATGTATTGTCACCACTGGTGGGTCACAGAGGAGGGGCTTGCAATAGACCTCAGTTCTCATACAGACATATATAGGATGAAGAGTTTCTTCAAGCACTGAGTTCTCAAAATGTTTACAGGTTTAAATGTGATCTCCAGCACCTTTGATTTAGATGTGCAGTGGTGAATGCATCTTCTAGGACAGGGGTAGGCAACCTTTTTGAGCCGGGGGCTGGGTTGCTGTCCCTCAGACAATTGGGGGGCCGAAGCACCATAAATAAATAAATAAATAAATAAATAAATAAATAAATAAAAATATTTATTTATTTATTTATTTAAAAAATAAAAAAAATATGCATGCACACTCACTCAGCCCCAGAAAAGCCATAGCAAAAACCCTGTGGAGATTTTGCCAAGAAAACCCCAAGAACAAGTAATTTTTTTTTCTTTTCTTTTCTTTTTTTTCTTGGAGGTCTTTTTTTTTTAATTTTATTTATATTAATCAACTTTCCATACATTTTTATATACTTTTACATCTTAGCCGTGTTTTTTTGTTTTGTTTTGTTTTTAAACAAACCCTCCTAAATATCCCCTCCGTGCACCCCACCCCTGGAGCCATTTCCATCTTTATACTCCATCCAAAATCTTAACTCCTCCCGTGGAGGCAATTTCCCGTCTTCCATTCTTAATACATTTTCAATAAATTTTTTCCATATTTCATCAAAATCATTTCTTTTCAATAATCCTTTTTTCACTTTCAATCTACATGTTAATTTATCATTAATTGCTATCTTCCAAACTTCCTTATACCAATCCTCCAATTTCACACTTATTTTTGTTTTCCAACTTCTTGCTATAATTAATCTCACAGCAGTAAACAAATTTGTTACAAGGTTTTTTTCCTCCTTCCATTCTACATCATTATATATTGATAACAATGCTATATTCGGTTTTCTATCTATCTTTATATTCATAACCTTTTCTATCTCTAATATTACTATTTCCCAGAATTTTTGTACATATTTACATTGCCACCACATATGTAGATATGACCCTACTTCCTGACAACCTCTCCAACAATATTTTGAATTTTCTTTATTTATATTATGTAATCTCAATGGTGTCAAATACCACTTCCAAATCAATTTATAATAATTTTCCTTAATTCGCACCGATAAATTTTTCAAATGTCTTTGTTCCCAAATCTTATTCCATTCATTGTCAGAGATTTTGCATTTCAATTCATCTTCCCATATTTCTTTTAAAATAATTTGATGTAGTTTTTCCCTTTTATTATCCATTAATATTTTATAAATTTTGCTAGTTAAGCCTTTCATATTTTCATTTTCCTCCATTCCTTTTCTTTTCTGAACTATTTGTTCAAACTGTATATTTCCCTTTTTCTATATTTTTTTCTTCAAATTCTTAAACCATTGTTCTATTTGCATAAAATGTAACCAAGACATGTTTATCCCCCTAAGTTTTTCTTTTATATTTTCTTTTCCTATCTTTAATTCTATCCAATTTTCTATTTTATCTATTTTCCTTTCCTTTAATTATTTATCTAATAAATCTTTTAAATTTTTGGGGAAAGAATTTTCCATTATTATTGGTGTTATTATTGAATTTTCATTCATTAATCCTTTTTTATATTTATTCCAAATTTCTAATATATTTTCCATAAATGGATTTCCAATTTCTTTAATTTCTTTCCTACTAATTTCTTTAAAAAAAATTCTCTATTTTCATATCTATCTTTTTTTTCCCCATTTCTAACCAATCTAAATCTGGTACGTCCAGCATTCCTTCTATTACATATCTTAAGTGGTTAGCTTCATAATATCCTTTTATATTAGGGAGGCCTAGCCCTCCTTTTTTCTGAGACTCATACCAAAATTGTTTATTTAATCTACATCTTTTCCCTCCATTACAATATACGTTTAGTAACTGTTGCCATTTACTTAATTCTACTTCTGATATTTTTAGTGGTATCATTCTAAATAGGAAATTTAATTTTGGTAAAATTTTCATTTTAACTAACGCTATTCTTCCAAACCATGATAATCGAATGTTCTTATATTCTACTATTTTTTTTCAACTTCTCTCCGTAATACTAAGAAATTTTTCTCTTCCATTTCTTTTAAATCTTTTGTTATATTAATTCCTAAATATTTTATATTACTTTTTATTCTTATCCCTAATTCTTTTTGCTTCATAAGCTCTGATACTTCCTTTTTTGTATAATTAAATAACATCATTTCTGTTTTATTCCAATTAATTTGAAGTCCTGTTATCTCACCAAATAAATTCAAATGTTCCTTAATTTCTCCTATTTTATCCTTTAAGTCTTTAATAGCTAATAATGTATCATCAGCAAATAAACTAATTTTATGTTTTTTTTCCAATCCTATTCCTTCCAAACTACTATCCTTCCTAATAACATTTGCTAACATTTCTATAACCATTGCAAATAATATTGGTGACAACGGGCATCCTTGCCTTGTACCTCTCATTACTTTTATTTCCTTTGTAATTCCATCATTAACTATTACTTTTATTGAGTTATCACAATATAGTTGATCTATTAGTCCCCTCATTTTTTCTCCCATTCCAAACTTTTTCATAATTATTTTTAATGTTGGCCATTCCACACAGTCGAAAGCTTTAAATATATCTAATGCTAAAATTCCTGCTTTTAATTTTTCTCTCCCAATTACATGTATTTTACTCAAAACTCTTCCTACTAAATTAGACATTTGTCTTCCCTTCACAAAACCACATTGATCTTTTCCTATATATTTATACACACATTTATTCATTCTATTTGCTGTTAATATCTTTGCATCCTGATTTATTAATGATATAGGTCTATATGACCCTGGATCAGTTGGATCTTTATCTACTTTTGGTATTAATATTACTAATGATTGAGACCATGATGAAGGTATTTTCTCCCCAAGAACAAGTAATAACAACAATAATCAATATCATCATGGCAGGGGGTGGCGGTGGTAGGGGACGGCGACGCCGACGCCAACGGTGGCAGGACCGGCCTGGGGCCGGTCCAAAGGCCTCGGGGGGCTGCATCCAGCCCCTGGGCCTTAGGTTGCCTACCCTTGTTCTAGGACTTCTCAATGGTGGCATCAGAATTGCACATCTAGCTATAGAGACATAGGGGCTATACAGACTGCCCAAAAGGGGTGGTACATGCCACCCCTGGGAGTGCCAGATCAGGGCCACAGCAACCACATGCTGCAGCCCCAATCTGGCACTTTGCTAGTCCCAAAAGGGCTGGCAAAATACAACTCCTTTTAAAAGTGGCAAAAAGTAACCTCTCCTGCCACAGCAGCTTTCTTTTTAGTTTTTGCAGCGCAACGCATCTAAATGCTGCATCACAGAAATGTCACCCATCATGCGGTCAGTCAGGTGGCATGATGCTGGCATCAGGGTGGCATCGGGGTGCCACACTCCCACTCCACCCCAAGGCCAGCATTTAGTGCCAGTCTCCATAGTCAAAATGTTCTGGCTTAACAACAGTACATGTGAAAGGCATCTAGAATTTCTAGTAGAAAAAAAGTTGAACATTAGTCAACAGTATGATGTGGCAGCTAAAAATGCCAGTATGATTCTAAGCTGTATCAATAGAAGTATAGTTGTCAAATCAAGGGAAATAATAGTACTACTCTATTCTGCTTTGGTCAGGCCTTACCTGAAATACTGTGTCCAGTTCTGGGCATCACAATTCAAGAAGGATGTTGGGAAGCTGGAGCATGTCCAGAGGAGGGCGACCAAAATGGGGAAGGGTCTGGAAATCATGAACTATGAGAAATGGCCTAGGGAGTTGGGTATGTTTAACCTAGAGAAGAGGTGGTTAAGAGGTGATAAGATAGCCCTGGTTAAATATCTGAAGGGATGTCATATTGAAGAGGGAGCAAACTTGTTTTCTGCAGCTCCAGAGAATAGGACCCAGAGCAATGGATTCAAACTGCAGGGAAATATATTCTACCTCAACATTAAGAAGAACTTCCTTACAGTAAGAGCTGTTCAGGTGTGAAACACGCTCCCTCGGAGAGTGGTGGAGTCTCCTTCTTTGGAGATTTTTAAACAGAGGCCATCTGTCAGGGGTGCATTGATTGTGTCTTCCTGGATGGCAGGGGGGTTGGACTGGATGCCTTTTCCCAAATCTATGATTCCATGATTCTTCCACTACTCCCTCTCTCCACTAGTCACTAAATTGCTGTGTTGGGAATGGGTGACTAAAAGAGGCAAGTGATTCCTGGAGGAAATAGAAGGGTAGATGGGACATAGTTCCACTTGGGTGAAACTTTGCTTTCTGGCTCCCTATCCAGGAACTCAGCCAGCATTTTTTTTCATTGAGTTGTTTTTGAACCGTAGAAGCCTAGAGGTATCCAAGACACGTACACCCCCCCCCCCCGCCTCACATGGACCATATAATTCTCATCATTGTTTTAATCTGTGTACAGTTGTTCATATCACTGTATTGCAAAATCAAGCAAAACGCATATACAAAAGGACAGCAGCATTATGATTCACATATTGATCTGGGAAATGGGAATATGGGCATTTGATAATCAAAAAGTGAGCTCACGAAAACTCTCTATTACAAATGCTCATTCCCTGCTCCACTTGAGAACAGCTTCTTCCTTTGCCTGCTAACAGCTTCACTCCAAAGCCCAGTTATGGTTTACTTTAAAGAAACCTCTTGCAAAACATAATTGTTTACAAAGACTGCACAGGAATATGTCATTCCTCCACTGGTTCACAGCATATGGGATCCTGAGTATATTGACATATTTTAAAAATTATATTTGGAAGTTGTTGTAGGTGGACAGAGAGAAAGAAATTGCCCATCTGGCTTCTTCACTTTGACACTTCTCTTTCCTGGATTTAACACTGGTTCATTAGTCAAGGAAACAAATAGCTCCATTTCCGTATTATTCACACTATCACACACTGTATTCCAGGTCATACATATTCTGCAACTTGTTTAATAATTCTTTTATCCTTTAACAAATTCCCATTAATCTCTGACCGGGATGAGCAATAATAGGTTACTTAGTCATCATATATAAAAATCAGAATCAAGTATCTTTAATGGCTTCCATTAATTACATGTCTGCAGAAAGGGGTGGGTGGAGGGTTGGAGAGGAAACTACCTCTCTTAAGCACAGTATCTTGTCACTTGTCAAGAGGAATCTCATTTCTGAAATTAAAGCAATGGCAGCAGCAGCCAAATCAAGCACGGGGGAGGGGAGAATGCCCACACCATAAAGAGACAAGGCCACTTCATTTTCTATTAACCCAAAAGTTTTCAGTTTGTACTTAATGAATTCTTCATTTTAATCCCTCCTCCCATTTTGTTTAAAGACTGTTAACAATAAGCAAGTAAAAATGCTTGCAAATGAATCACAGGCAGAATTGTTGTGCTGCAACTTTGCTTGCCATCAACAACAACTGGTGCCTTTAATGGAAATGGAAATACCATGATCATGGGCCTCAATTTGCAGGACCTATGCAGAACTGTGGAGGACAGAGGGTCTTGGAAATGTCTCATCCATGGGGTCACCATAGGTTGGGCCCAACTCAAGGGCAGTTAACAACAATGAAGGAGCTGAACCCTATTGAGGAATAGAGTTCAGGACCATGGATAGGTCCCTTGGTCTAAAACCTGGTGGAGATTCATGGCCCCAATGACATAAGCACACTGAAGCTTAGCATGCCCCCCCCCCCCACACACACACACACTTGAGTAATCAAGTATCAACACCCATTCCTGTGCCTTCTTGTAGCATCCTTAGGCCAGGGATGACTCTTCCTTGCTTGTGATTCTTTGTAGTACCAGATTCTTTAACTATGAAATCAGCAACTGGAATCCTAATGGTGTTTGGTCTATAGTGAAGTTCTAATATGGAAGCAGTTGGATTTTACTTTGATTTTTTTTTTTTTTTTTTTTTTTTTATGTAGAACATCCACATTCAGTTCAGCTTTGCAAAACCAGTTGGCACTGTGCATGCAGATGTGCATCTGCATAGTGACTGTGCATTTGGGGTCTTGGTTCTGTTGAACAACATTGCCATGCAACACAAGGGTTGCATAGTACAGACAATACATAATTCTACATGTAGAGATTTTCATTATTCAGGATCAATATATGATCTTGATCAGAGACGTTTTAAAAAATACTTTATTTATTAGACAATTTTTATATATATTTACATAAAACATTCTATTTACCACATCATTCAAATTTTCCCCACCTTCCCTCCTCCCTCCCTTTTCTCCCCCTTCTAAAATTAAAATCTTTCATTCTTTTTTCTTCCAACTCAATCATTCATTACTTCCTTTAGTTTTTCCACCTTTGGTGCTTGTCTACATTGTAGTTTATTTAAAAAATGAATTTATGATCCATTTTTAAATGGCTATCTGCTTTTCCTTCACTAATTGACCACTTTACATCGCTTATTATATCTTCTTTCTCCTTTACATTTTGTCAGAGCATGATTTTCCTTTCTTCTTCTTTTATTTTTTATTCCATTCTCATTATTTGTATAATTTAACTATAGTTACAGTAACATCATAATTCTTCTTTCTGTTACTTAATTACAGATATTATTTCTACATATTTTCTAACATATATTTTATTACTTTGTCCTATATTTCTTCTTTTTCACTTTTCATTTTATCATTTCTTACATTTGATAATACATCCATTTCTTTCATATCTAATAATTCAAGAGTCCATTCTTCCACTTGGGGACATATATCTGATTTCTAATATTGCACATATATTAATCTTGCAGATGTAAGCATATAATCCCTTCTTTTTTCCCATTTCTTTATCTATGTGATTTAGTAACATAATTTCTGTTAAGGAAAAAGCAACATGGGATATACAGTAATAGAAATAAAAATATGTATGTGAATGTCAAAGTGACTAAGCAGGAGCAATCAGGAAGATACACAGGTGAAAAAGATAATATAATTAAGAAGCCTTGAGAGCCAAGGACAAAGTTATAGAAGGTATATTGAGAACACCTGTGATAGATTGCAAACACCTGAGACTCATTAAGTGGTCAAGGTAAAGTGATGAAACACTTGGGTTGGTCTTAGGTATGGGATGATCTATGTGGACCAATCAAGATGTATGTACACACCCACTGGGTGGAAACTGACTGGTGGGTGGTGTCTAACAATGGCTATAAATTGCAATGTTTGCTAATGTACATTGTGGAGTAGTTTGGAGTAGTGTGGAGATATTGTGAAGTGTAGAGATTGTGATTTGTAGGGCATATAGTATTTATATATAATAGAATAAAGTAGATCTTTTATATAAGACTACTGAGTTGTCTGGTGTCTTGAGGGAAGATACAAGAACCAGAAGAATCCTGGAGAAGTTTGGAAACATCTCAGGAAGAAGAGAGAGAAGGCTTGGAGAGTTTGTCAGGGTCTTCAGCCTATTCTCTGAAACTCTGCTGCTTGGGAAAGAAGCATCAACCACTGATCAAAGCTGGTCAGCTCTGCTGCATAACAAGGTGATGAGTTAGAGCCAGAGGTGTAGAGCTACAACTCCCATCATCCCTGACAATTTCTGGTTTACATTCTAATTCAAACATTAATATATTTTCATTTTTGGTTAATTTATTTCCAATATTTATTTGCAACTTTACATGTCCACCACATGTAGAAGAATGTGTCTGTTTCTTTCTGATATTTCCAACATTTTGTCTTACCCGTCCTGTAGATCTTATTTAATTTTTCCGGTGTTAAATACCACCTATAAATTATTTTATAATAATTTTCCCGTAAGCTGTGACTCATTGTATAGTTCATCCTTAACTTCCATGCTTTTCCCATTGGTCTAATTCTAGATTCTTACCACAATTTTTTGCCCATTTTACCATCACTTCTTTAATAGTTTCATCCTCTGTATAATATTTTAATAAAATTTTATATAGTCTTGATATTAGTCCTTTTTTTAACCTATCCATCTTGCCTTTTCAATTTCTGTTTTCTCAAAGGTAAATCCTTTTCTTTTTGCATCTATTTTAGTTCTGTCTAACATTTGTCTATATAGAAACCATCCACAATTCTTTTCCTCTTTTAATTGCTCATATGTTTTCAAACAAAATTCATTATTCTTATACAATAATACATCTTTATACTTTAGCCAGTCTACTTCTTTCCACGGGTCTATGGGGAAGCCCACATGGGTATCTTTGGACAAATTTGTTCTTTATTTTTTCCCAAAACTTTTATCAAATTTGCCCTCAGATACTGATTATGGAAATCTGTATTTGCTTTTTCCTTATCATATAACGGAAAAGCATGCCACCCAAATCTAATTTCTGTACCTTCCAATTTAAGTAAATTTCTATTTTTAAGTTTAATCCAATCTTTTATCCAAGCTAGGCAACTTGCTTTGAAATAAAGCCTTAAATTTGGTACTGCAAAACCTCCTCTTTCTTTTGCGTCTTCAAGTATTTTAGCTTTAATTCTTACTTTTTTCTCTGCCCATATATATTGCATAATTTCTTTTTGCCATTCTTTAAAAATATTATTTCTAATTATGGGAATAGCCTGAAATAAGAAGAGCATTTTTGGAAGGATATTCGTTTTTACCAGGGCTATTCTACCTAATATAGATCGGTTTAAATCTTTCCATTTTTGCAGATCTTTTTTTTATTTCATTCCAGGTTTTTTTATAATTATTTCTTAATAAATCAGAATTCTTATTAGTAATTATTATTCCTAGATATTTTACTTTATTGCTTAAATTGAAACCTGATTTTTCCATTAATAACTGTTTTTCTTTTTCACTCATATCTTTAGTTATAATATTTGTTTTCTCTTTATTCGTTTTAAGTCCTGATATTTCTTCAAACGGACTTAATAAGTCTGTCACCTGATGTATATTGTTGATTGGATCCTCCAGTGATATTAAAATATCATCCGCAAAGGCCCTAATTTTGAATTGAGTTCCTTTACATTTAATTCCTTGAATTTATTTATCTTTTTTAATACTACCAATTAAAGTTTCAAATACAGTAATGAAAAGTAAAAGGGATAGCGGGCAACCTTGCCTAACACCTTTTTTGATCTGTATTGGTTTAGTTTTTTCTCCATTTATAATTACACAAGCTGTTTGGGATTGGTATATTGCTTTTATCCACTCAAAAAAATGTCCTTCTATTTTTATTTGTTTTAACACATTCATCATTAAAGTCTAGCTAATATTGTTGTAGGCTTTTTCTATGTCTAGAAAAAGAAGTGCAATTTTTTTTGTTATTACATAAATCTACTTCTATTAAATCAGTAGCATTTTCATTAAGATGTTTTTGTGGTAAAAAACAAACAAAACCCACACTGTTCTTCTCCAATTAGATTTTTTAGTACCATTTTAAGCCTCTTTGACAAAATAAAGGTAAACAGCTTATAGTCAGTATTTAATAAGGAAATTGATCTGAAGTTACATGGCAGCTGATGGTCTCTTCCTTCTTTAGGAATTAAAATTATATTTGCTTCACACTATGTTTTCGGTACCCTTTTCTCTTTTACATTATTCATTGTTTCTGTTAATGGTTTTATTATTTCCTCCTGAAAAACTTTATAGTATGTAGCTATAAAACCATCTGGT
Organism: Phrynosoma blainvillii; assembly: GCA_026167975.1. NCBI lineage: Eukaryota > Metazoa > Chordata > Lepidosauria > Squamata > Phrynosomatidae > Phrynosoma > Phrynosoma blainvillii. The sequence continues at coordinate 16,455,881 of JANUYF010000001.1, read as the reverse complement.
CCTGGAACTTTACCTTTTTTAAGATTTTGAATTGCTTCCTGGACTTCTTTGGAGCTAATAGGTTGATTTAATTTTGCCACTTCTTCTTCTTTTAGTTTTTTCATATTGTTTTCTTGTAGAAATTTATTTATTTTTCTTTCATCTATTTTTTGTTCTGTAAAGAGGTTTGTAAAGTATTCATTGAATACTTTTTGATTTTCATAGTGTCTGTATATATTTTTTCCCTTTTTTATTTTTGTTATTATTTTTTATCTCTTTCCTTCCTTATCTTCTGGGCCAGCCATCTTCCCAATTTATTTGCATATTGAAACTGTTTTATTTTCACTTTCTTTATTTAATTGCTATTTCTTGTATTTCTCTTCTCTTATTTTTGTTATTTAGTCCTTTTATGTTTCAAGATAGTATTCTTAAATTTTCTGTCATTTCCCTTTCCCCCCTCCTTTCTTTATTCCTTTTTTTTCTTTTTACTCTGTTACTTTCAAGTTTATTACCTTTCCAGATCTTGTCTCCTTTAGTGTTTTCTCCAAGTGTTTTTGTATTTCTTCTTGTTTCTCTGTCTCTGATTCACTGTTTATCTCTTCTGTGCTGTCTTCTGCTGAGGATTGAACAGATCTTTTCCTTCCTTGTTGTTTTTGTTTGTTTTCTTCTTTTAGTTTCCCCCTTTCCCTACTTCCATTTCTTTTAATTTCTGGTCCAATTCCCCCCCCCCCCCAAATTCCTTTACTTTACTTATGGAATTTAACTTAAACCACTTTTGATTATGTTGTACCGAAATACCTTCTAATCTTTCCCAAATTTATTTTTATTATGTTTTTTCAGCAGTGTTGTTATAAATTTATATTCCTCCCTTTTTTTAATATTCTCTTTGGAACATCCTTGAAAATCTTTATTTCATTTTCATCTATTGTTACATTACTTTTGTAACTCTGTTCCAGTATTTGATCTCTGATATTTTTCTGAATAAAATAAATCACTATGTCTCTTGGATATCCTTTTTCTTTGGCTATTTTGGAGTTAATTCTAAACAATTTGTTTACTTCCCAAATGATATCTTGTATAGCCATATCCATATATTCTGCTAATGCTGGTAACAGAGTTTCATAAAGATTTTTCAGCTTTAGTTTCCAGTACTCCGTGGATTTTTAAACAATTTCCCCTCATTTTTAAATCTTCTAAGGCTTTTCTGTCCAGTAGATTTTCCTGTTCCACTTCTTGTCTAGTTTTGACCTTTAATATAATGTCCTCTATCATTTCTGCTTTTTCTTCTAACTTATTTATTTTCTCTTTCATTTGTTTTATGTCTTTTGTCATTTCTTCCATAGTTTGTTTCTTTTCTTTTATTTCAACTTTAATATCATGTTTTATATCTGTCCTCAATTTTTTTATTTCTTGCTTCATATTTCTGTCCATCTCCACTTGTATTCTCTTAAGTTCATCTAGTAGATTTGAATATTCTAAAGATTGTCTTTTCTGTGCAGTGTTTGTTGTTTGCATTGCTGCTGTTGTTATTTTTTCTGAGGCCATAGCTGCTATTGATGCTCTGGTGTCCATTTACTAGCATTTACTTTTATTTTGTCTTTCCTTTTTTCCCCCTTTATTAATTGTTTATTTTTTTCTCTCTCTCTTTTTGTTTGTCTATTTTCCCTCTTCTCTTCTTCTTCTTCTATTTTTCCTTACAGTTTTATAGTCTCTATTTCATTCTTTATACTGTCTGTAATCCAAATTATTTCCAATTACTCTTCAATTCAGCATACTAGCTAACAGAGGAGCTAGAGAAATCAGTATATATATCAGGGGTAGGCAACCTTTCCCCTTTAAGGGCCGAGGGACTTCAGCTCCCAGAAGCCTCAGCCATGTTGGCCAATAGTCCCTGTTGGCCAATAGCTCCTGGGATTCTGGGAGCTGAAGTCCCTCAGCCCTTAAAGGGGAAAGGTTGCCTACCCCTGATATATATGGTAGCTTTTCTCTCTCACACACTCTCTCTCTTTTTAAAGTCAGTTACTATTTATAATTTCCAGAATAAGAGAAAAATTACTCACATTACCGAAGAACTCCTTCCCCCCCGTTCCCCCCCTCTTTTTTCAAGTCAGCAAAGGGTTTAGTGTCTGATAGTATCAACCCCTTCAAGTGGGAAAAAAAACATCTCAAAGTTATCTTTATCTTCATGTTTTTTTTTCTAGTTGAGTATAAATTTAAAACAGTCAACGCCTCCGTTTGTGCATCTCCACAAAGCTAAAATGCGGCTGCTTCCCTGCTGCTGGATTCTCCCATGGCTTGCTCAGCTTTCTTTCTCTTTGGGTTGTCCCTTCCAAAGCCTACTCTTCTGCCTCTGTGGGATCCTTTGAGACCCCTATTCCAAGGGGGTTTATAAAGCCTTTTCTTGTTCCTTGGGTCTTTATTTCTTTCCTTCTCTTTCCTCCTCCTTCTCCGCTTCTCCACTTTGCCTCTCCCTTCACTCTCTTCTTGGTGGGCCAGCTGGTGTGGATTAGCAGCTGGGGGTGGCTTAACAGCTGGGAAGTTAGCATTTCCCAAGCTCCAGAGCTCTTTCAAAATACTCTTCATGGTTTGGGCATTGACCCGGAAGTCATCACAGACTTTTAGAATCACAGAATTAGAATCATATAGATCAGGGGTAGGCAACCTTTCCCCTTTAAGGGCCGAGGGACTTCAGCTCTCAGAATCCCAGGAGCTATTGGCCAACATGGGACTATTGGCCAACATGGCTGAGTCTTCTGGGAGCTGAAGTCCCTCGGCCCTTAAAGGGGAAAGGTTGCCTACCCCTGATATAGATGGAAGAGACCACAGGGACCATCCAGTGTAACCCTCTGCTATGCAGGAATACACAGTCAAAGCACTCCTGACAGCCTCTGTTTAAAAACGTCCAAAGAGTAAGAAGAGGGGAGAATATGGAGACGTTACTTTTTTCTAGTTACTTTCACCAAACAGTGGAGGAGATCTTGGAGATCAGCTTGTCCCACTATTCCTTAGAGCAGAGGTCGCCACACTTTTTGAGCTGTGGGCCGGTTCGCTGGCCCCCAATTCTTGTGAGGGCTGGAGGCACATGCATGCGCACGCATGCTCACGCGCGTGCATGCATGCACAGTACTCAGGTGCCATTTTGTGTTCCAAAATGGTGCCCGGAGTTGTCTGCATGCACCTGGCATCGCGTGCGCATGCGCACAACTCCGGGCACCATTTTGGAACACAAAATGGCACCCAAGTACTGCGCATGCGTGCGCAACGCTGGCCATCATTTTGTGTTCCAAAATGGTGCCCAGAGTCATGCACATGCATGCACGACACCAGGCACATGCACATGACTCTGGGCACCATTTTGGAACACAAAATGGCACCCCGTATCACCCGGTGGCGGCGGCGACGGCAGCTCGGCAGCAGTGGCAGGACCGGCCACGGGCCGATTCAAAGGCCTCAAAGGGCCAGGGTCAGCCCATGGGTCATAGTTTGTGGACCCCTGGCTTAGAGCATCTATAGTACAGGATCTGCATACAACATCCTGAATATGTTGCCTCTAGCCCCTGTTTGAGTACTTCTAACAAAGAGATTTTATGATGACAAATACAGATGTTTATGAACCAATGGGCTGCAAGTGGCATTTCTACCCACAAACTCATTCCAATCTTGATTGTTATCTGGCTCCCTTCCCACTCTTGCCTTGTACTCCTTGAAAAGTCAAAGATGAAAGTCAAATGACTGCAAGGTCAACATGTGATGTGACATGCTAGGTTGGAAGATTGGGATTAACACACACACATACACCAGGATGTGTGCTCATGTTTCATCCCCTCCTGTTATCATACCTTACATGGAACTGCAATTGCCCCTCCATTTTCACAGGAGATCCATTCTGGACCCCATCCCCCTGCAAAAATGAAAAACCCAAATATTCAAGCCCCATTGGCTTGAATGGCACATGCTCCCACCACAGATGCATGCACCATTTTATCCCTCCCAACTTGCTGGTCCACGAAGGACTGAGACCTCAGACTCAAAGTTCATGAACGGGGAGGGATGATTGTATTTGGATTTTATTCCGTTTTGTTCTTAAGGCCCTAATATTCTGCCTCTCTCTGTGTTTTATTCATTTGTTAGACTTGATTTTTAAAATATAAATAAAATTAAATTGATAACATCTTCTGAGTAGCTGTGATTGATATTTAATGCTTCACATGACATTACCAGGGACAGTCCATTGTGATAACATAAGGGCCCATCCCCTAATGTCAGGTTTGGCTTTCAAGTTTTATTGCCTGACATTGTACTCAGCTTCCAACCCTAAGATTGAAGAGTAGGAGTGCCCTTCCATTCCTAGTATGAAAACTGGGACCAGAGATGCCCCCCTCCAAAAAAAAAAAAAAAAAAAAAAAAAAAAAAACCTTGATAGAACAGGACTTTTTCTTCTGATGCCTATTTAAGGGAGACTTTCCCCTCTGGTAGTAGTGGAGAAGATCAGAGGATGAAAGAGAAAAAAGATTTCTAGTTTGTTGTGGTTATTGTTTAGTGTATTCAGCATTCGTCCATTGCTTGGCTGAGACTCACATCTATTGTCATGAAAAAGTCATTGTTGAACTAACAAGGGACTCTTTGGCTATCATCCAAGAAACATTTTCTTAAAGAGAGAGAGAGAGAGAGAACATAATAAGCCGGACACACACACAAATTATGCCATCTCTGTGAAAAACACCCAACAAGATTTAACTTATGTCAATATGTCAAGAATACAATGTGGAAAATTGGAGTCAGCCAGGGTGGGGAAAGAGCTCTAACTTGAGCAAGTTTCCACATTTGGGATTTAGTCCAAAAAGAGGGAGCAGCCAAAAATAAATCTTAAAAGGCCTTAAAATAAGTAGGGTTGCTAGATCTCAACTGAGCCCCAGCCTCAGTTGCCAGGCTTTGTAGGTCATCTCCAGGTGGCAGACAAGGGTACAGGTTTTCCAGTTTGGGTGAGCTGAGCTCAGGGAAGAGGAAAGGGTTATGTACAAAGTCTCCAGAAATCTATGTATTTACTTAATTAGCTTCTCCCTTCCCCTCAAATCCTTGTGGTGCCAGAACTCACCCTCTGCTCTGCTCTATATTCACCTTCTGACTAGAATTAAGTAGGCCATACTAAATGTTCCTAATTCCATTTCTCTTATTACATGAGAAGAAATAGCCCCTCATTTCTCTGAGAATCTGAGAATTGCCTCTTTGGTTATTTCCAAACAGGGACATAGGTTGTGTGTGAGAGTGCATTTGAATGACAAGCCATGAGCAACTGTGGGTGGTACTTAATGTGCAACTATTAAAGACATCACCAGGGGTCATCCCTAGATCTCAGGATTTGGTCAGGACACATCAGGGCCTGGGACAAATCTTGAACTGGCAACCCTAAATACAAGAATAAACTGGAACCCTCTTCCACGGTAGGAGAACATTCAAGAAATGTAAGGAAAATCCAAAATCCACAAAGGAGTGATATCTTTATTGGCCAGTGAACATGCACAGAACATGCACATAATGCAAGTTTTTAAAGCACCACTGGGTTCTTCATCAGGTGAAAGATGTTTAAAAAAAATCATACTGGAAGAAGAAAAGTGATGGTGTTGAGTCACAGGCCTACATTTTTCGAGAAATTAGTTGACAAATTTCAGCCCAGCTCTAGCAGATAAGCCTTCTAAAATTATTTGTACTCTATGGAACTTTTCCAAGTGTTCTCCACAGCCTCTTCCCAACAGCCTCCTCTGCATCCAAAAAGACCACTGTTTGCAAAGGGCTTGCTGGAATAAGCTTGTTTAACAGAACAAAGTCAGCATCCAACCTCTGTAGGGTTTTATGTATCCAAATCCAATCACCAGTAACAAGTGGGATATATCAGTCTTCTGTGTGCTTTCTCTGGCAGGGACTTGTATCAAGCTTGGATTGCCAAGTCTATAAAACCATTTTGAATCCACTTCACCTCTGCATGCCAGCTCTGATCTATACCTAGGCCACAATAAGTAAAAGGAGCACAGAGACAAAATGGGTTGATCTAGACATGCTTGTTTAGTTTCTTAGTGCCCATATTATTTCTTTTAATGGGACACATGTTGATTCATTGTCACAGCCTTTGACTCTTGTAAAATCAGATTAATAGAATTAGTGAGGTTATTAAATCTGTTTATAATATGTTCACTTGGAAAGGAGAACATTTATAAGGGAAATGAAACAGGTATGGGGATGGGAAATGAAATTATTCAAAGATCCCTGGTGGCACAGTGGTTAAATGCTGGTACTGAAGCCACAAGGATATGAGTTCAATCCCAGGGTTCCAAGGTTGACTCAGTCTTCCATCCTTTCATAGGTCAGAAAATGAACTTGTTGGGGCAATTGGTTTACAGATTGTAAACCACTTAGAGAGTGTTGAATTCACTGATAATCAGTATAGAAATGTAAATGCTATTGCTATTTAACTTATTTATTTTTAAATGATATTTATTTGAGAGCAATGGGAAATAGAAAACTGTACATGAGCCTGGGGGGGGGGGGGAATGGATAATTGTACAGGATGGTGGGGCCCAATGTTGTTCTTCTTGGTGTTTTGCGTTCAGGGGTCTAGCTATGGTGGGAGAACAAAATGCGGCCATTACCCCCTAATAAGAATTCTGCTCCCTCAAAGGAAATCTTTCCTCAGCTGCCAAATTTCTAGCATTGCAGTATCTTAAAATGTCAGTTGAGTGTTTATAAATAAAGCATTCATAGAAGGGAGGAAGGAAAAACAACCAAGGGAACACGAACACCACAAGTACAATTCAGAGACACAGCCATGTTAATCTGGATTATCAGTATGCAAAGGGTTCCCTTCATGCATCTGAGGAAATAGATCCAGTCTACGAAAGCTTATGCTACAACCTCTTTAATACAGTTAGCCTCAAAAGTGCGACAAGATCCCTTTGCATACAAGTAGAAGAGTTCTAAGTGTGAATGACACTCTCTCTCGATCTCTCTATTTTTCTCTCTCTGTGATGCTAGAAATGTGGGGAATGATGGAAAATTCCATGTGGGCAGCAGAATTCTTATTTGGGGAAGCAGAATTCTTATTATTCTCGCTCCCCCATAGTGACATACCTAGCTGCACCATCGTGTGACTTCTTGTGAGCACTTGTAGTTGAAAAAGAAGCAAGGCAGGGGGGATTGATAGGTTATGAGAGCTGGGAAGGCAATATGCTCACCTTTCCAAATAGTTTTCTTACACACACACAAAAATGGTCCCAAATGAAGAAACTACAAGCTGAAGCAATCTATATATGAAATTGGTCTAGAATTGATATTAGAGACTCGCCTAAATTCTCAACCCAACATAGATAGACAGACAATAAACAGATAGATTAGATTAGATGTGATAGAAAAGAGAGATGTGATAGATTAGATAGATAGATAGATAGATAGATAGATAGATAGATAGATAGATATTAGATGAGTTAGAGGTAATAGATGACACAGAGAGAGAGATGATAGAAGAGTTAGATATAATAGATGAGAGAAAGAGAGAGAGATGCTGAGAATGGGTTACTAGCACAGACTTGGAACAATTACTAAGGAAGGTCAATGAAGAAAGTGCAAAGGCAGACTTGCTGCTGAACATAAAGAAAACAAAATGGCCACAGAGGATCTACATAAATTCAACCTGGACAATGAGGAAATTGAAATAGTTAAAAATTTCTTGTGCCTTGGATCAAACATTCATCAGAATGGACACTGGCAGACATGAATCAACTAGACAAGATCCTAAAGAGTAAAAATATGCAACTGAGCACTAAAGTTAGAACAGTCCAATCCAATTCATTGTATTCCCCATCACCATATATGGATGTGAGAGCTAGAAATTAAAGAAAGCAGACAGAAAGAAGATCAACTCATTTGAGATGTGGTGCTGGAGAAGAGTGCTGAGGATACCATAGACAGCCAAAGAGGCAAAGAAATGAGTCATTGAACAGATCAAGCCTAAAATCTCCCTGAAAGTCAAGAAAGTCAAGTTAAACTGAGGTTGTTGTACTTTGGATACATCATGAGAAGGCATGAATCACTGGAAAAAACAATTATGCTAGGAAAGGTAGAAGGCAGTAGAAAGAGAGGAAGACTGTATGCTAAATGAATAGACTCGGGGGGGTGGGGTGGTACAAGCCTGAGTCTGCAAGACCTGAGCAGAACAGTGGAGGATGAGGGGCTTGGAGATGTCTCATTCACAGGGTTGCAGGTGACTCGAAGGCAGATAACAACAGCAATAGTTGTAGCCAGCTGATGGAGATCTCCTTCCTTGGAAGTCTTTAAACAGAGGCTGGATGGCCATCTGTCAGGGGTGTTTTGATTGAGAGTTCCTGCATGGCAGGGGGGGTTGGACTGGATGACCCTTGTGGTCTCTTCCAACTCTATGATTCTATGACTCTGTGTGTAGAGTAGTGAATGCAGGATCATTTCACCTGAAGTAACACATTAGAGCAGAAAGAGTGACACGTGAATGCATAGTGTTTCTATGTATTGCCTCTACACATTGCAATTTCACAATGATTTGTCAGGCATGCTTGCTGGTCATTGAATCACATATGTTGCACTGCAGTGGTATTCAGTATGGAAGTTGCTTAACATAACTCCACTAGTGGATATTTACAATACATTGAGATGATGTAGGCCATTATTTTTAATAGGGTACACGTTTAGATTCACATTCTTTCTATTCAATAAGCTGCGTTATTAGATTCAGACACTTGCTTTTCTTTTTAAATTGCTTATATGTTTAACATCAGGCACTTGACATGAAAAATATCAAAATTCCAGCATGGATGTATGGACACGTACACACACACACACTTACACACACACAAAGCAAGCCATAAAGCTTTCTATTCATCTGTCCCTCTATTGCTGTCTTTTGATGGATCTCATTATTAAAGAATCATTTAGCTTACATAATTGTCTTGTGCCATACATAATTCCAACCTTTCAATGTCTCTTCAAGTTGGCTTATTAGCCAAAATGCAGTCTTTTGTTTTTGTGTCTTCATCTATCAAACTTGAAGGTGGACAGGTTCATCCATGTGCTAAGTTTTTTTTAAAGATGATAATAAAGAGGGGGAAAGAATAGATTTCTGTCTACGTTTATAATATCAACTACTACCTAAACCTGTCCTGACATTTCTGTTTTTATTCTTTTTTTTTTAAAAAAGCAGTCAGTTTAATATTTGGAGGGGTAGCATAATGAGCTAATTTTAACTGTCTATGGCTGTAAGAGAGACAAACTTTGGACTGGTTAGAAAAAGAGGAACATTGGGTCTGGTTCTGAAAAGTTTGGGTTAATCTTGAGGTAGCCCCAAATGCATTTCACTATTCAGTCTAGGTTTGAAAATGGTGCCACCAAGCCCTTGAAAAACATACGGAGCAGCTCTGTGGATTCCAGTAGGTTATTAGGCCTCACACCAGACTGCTAGGGTTGCCAGATCTCAGGACTTGGTCCTGAGTCTGCATTTTTTTTTTTATTATTTTTTTTTTTGTGGGTCATCTCCAGGTGGCAGACAAGGGTGCAAATCCTTCAGTACTGGAGGACTCAGCTCTGGTCAAGAAGAAAAGGCTGTGTGCAAATCTCCACTCAATAGAGCAACAGTTAAATGCCTGTACTGCAGCCACTCACTCATAGACCACAAGGTTGCGAGTTCAATACCAGCCAGGGCTGAGGCTCGACTCAGGCCTGCTGTTAGAATCCTGTTAGTATTCTATCAGATATGTAGTATAGTGTGGGGATGATGGGAAGATGGGTTAGTTATGTGAGAGTGCAGGTGCTTTATCAAGTGACCTTGGGTGGCTGGCTCGGCTGGCTGAGAACGGATGAGATGTTTGGGAAAGGGAAGGAGGGGTTGAGAGCGCGGGCGTTTTGCACATTCTTTTCACTAACTGTAGGGGGGGATTTTTTAGTCTCAGCTAAAACGTCTGATAGTCAGGACTGACCTATGGATCTTCCAATAAAGTTCTGTTAATTCTTTAATTAAACTGACTGGTTGGTTGTCTAAAGGTGCTGCTGTCGGGGGCTCCCGGGATTTTTATGAGGCATATAAATGAAGTACTGCATGATTTGCTTTTTGAAGGTGTTCTGGTATACTTGGACGATGTGCTCATCTATTCTAAGGACTTAGACAGTCATGTCAAACTGGTGCGAGAGGTACTCAAAAGACTGTGGGATAACCAACTGTATGTGAAACTGTCCAAATGTCACTTTCACACCGAGAGATTAGATTTCTTGGGGTACCGAGTGTCTAACCAGGGCTTAGAAATGGATCCAGCTAAAGTACAAACAGTGTTAGACTGGGCACCCCCGAGAAATAGGAAAGATGTACAAAAGTTCCTGGGCTTTGCAAATTTCTACAGAGAGTTCATTCCTGACTTTGCTAAGATTGCATTGCCCATTACAGACTTACTCAAGACTAAAGATACGCCCAAAAGTGGGGAGGGGGTTGCGTCCAAGCCTCCCAAGCCCTCCACTCCGATTCAATGGTCTGAAAAATGCCAGAGGGCTTTTGAACAACTGAAGATGTTGTTTAGCTCTGAACCTATTTTAATTCACCCAGACCCAGCCAAACCCTTTGTGGTTCAAGTTGATGCCAGTGACTTTGCTATGGGGGCTGTCCTGCTACAAAAAGATGATAAAGATAAGCTTAGACCTTGTGCCTACCTGTCCAAAAAGTTCCAGGGGCCCCAATTATCTTGGCCGTGCTGGGAAAAAGAAGCTTATGCAGTTAAGCATGCCCTAGAAAGCTGGAGACAATTCCTTGAGGGGGCGGCACACCCTTTTGAGGTATGGACTGATCACAGAAACTTAGAAGCATTACAGACTCCCCGCAAACTGAGCCCCAAACAAAGGAGATGGGCTAAAGACTTTTATAAATATAACTTCAAGTTAAAGTTTTTCCCGGGCCGTCAAAACATTTTAGCAGACGCATTGTCCAGATTGCCACAGCATGGGGGAAAAGAGGCGGTTCCTCTTGAGACCATCTTTTCCCGGGAACAGTTGGGTTTGGCGGTAATTACACGCAGTAGAGCCAAGGCTTTAGTTCAACCCCCTTCACAGGGTGACTCACCACCGCCATTAGATGACCTGTTGCTAAAAATCCAGCAGGGGGCAGAAACAGATGAGTGGCTACAACAGCATAAAAACCAACTGTCTAAAAATGCACAAGACTTATGGGTGTGGAATTCAAAGATCTATGTTCCTGCTTCCTTAAGAAAAGACATCCTTCAGATATACCATGACTCTAAGGCAGCAGGGCATTGGGGATATTTAAAAACTTGGCACAAGATCCGCAGCACCTACTGGTGGGATGGAATTCGTGCAGATGTAGAGGCTTATGTTAAAAGTTGCCCGGTTTGCGCTAGAGCCAAACCAAGAGTGGGCAAACCTAGAGGACTACTTCAACCTCTGCCTACACCAGAAGGACCTTGGAAACACATTGCTATGGATTTTATAACAGACCTGCCTCCTAGCAAGGGCCGAGACACTATTTGGGTGGTGGTAGATTTGTTTTCCAAACAAGTACATTATGTGGCCTGCAAGGGGATGCCTTCGGCCCCCAAATTAGCTGATCTGTTCATAGCACACATATATAGACTCCATGGCCTTCCAGACCGAATAATCTCCGATAGAGGCAGTTCGTTTACTTCTAAATTTTGGAGGGTGCTACAAGACAAATTGGGGGTTCAATTGGCCCTTAGCACGGCTTTTCACCCGGAGACTGACGGTCAAAGCGAGAAGACTAACCAAAGTCTCCAGAGATACCTGCGTTCTTATACTAACTACCTGCAAGATGACTGGTTTGATTTACTTCCACATGCCGAGGTTGCTTTCAATAGCGCAGTACACAGCAGCACTGGGAGCTCTCCCTTTTCGATTAACTATGGTTTTGAACCTAAGCTCCTCCCTGCCCTGCCTGTAAATAAAACTGACCCGGTTCAGGTGACCCAGTGGGCTGACAAAGTCAGAGGGGCTTGGCCCACCATTGTCAAAGCTTTGCACGAAGCTAAAAAGCAGTATAAAAATCAGGCTGACAAAAAGAGGGCAAAAGGTTGGGATATTAAGCCTGGTGATATGGTTTACCTTTCCACCAAAAACTTGAGGTCTAAGTTTCCTTCCAAGAAGCTAGGCCCAAAATTTGTGGGTCCTTTTCCAGTTAAAAGACTTGTTAATGATGTTACTGCTGAATTGATTCTTCCTAAGACCTATCGTCATCTTCATCCAGTTTTTCATTTCAGTTTGTTGAAACCTGATTGTGCTGTTGACCCCTGGAAACCCGTTGACTCACCACCCCTGCCTTTGATGGTTGATGGACATCAACACTTTGAAGTTTCGAAGATTCTGGACTCTCGGGTTCATCGAGGCAGACTACAATACCTGATCCGGTGGAAACACTTTCCTGTTGACCATTCTGAATGGGTGTCTGCTGGTCATGTCAATGCTCCTGATTTGATTGCTCATTTTCATGAACGCTATCCAGACAAGCCTTCCTTGTCTTCAGTTGCTTGATGTTTCTTTCATTTTTTTTGGGGGGGGGGTTTCTGTTTTCAGGGGGGCAGACTGTTAGAATCCTGTTAGTATTCTATCAGATATGTAGTATAGTGTGGGGATGATGGGAAGATGGGTTAGTTATGTGAGAGTGCAGGTGCTTTATCAAGTGACCTTGGGTGGCTGGCTCGGCTGGCTGAGAACGGATGAGATGTTTGGGAAAGGGAAGGAGGGGTTGAGAGCGCGGGCGTTTTGCACATTCTTTTCACTAACTGTAGGGGGGGATTTTTTAGTCTCAGCTAAAACGTCTGATAGTCAGGACTGACCTATGGATCTTCCAATAAAGTTCTGTTAATTCTTTAATTAAACTGACTGGTTGGTTGTCTAAAGGTGCTGCTGTCTATTTCATGACACCTGCATCCTTCCGAGGTCGCTAAAATGAGTACCCAGCTTGTTGGGGGGCAATCAGCTCACAGTTGTAAACCGCTTAGACATCCCATAGCGTGATATGAAGCGGTATATAAATGAAGCTGCTTTGCAACTGTGCTACAGTTGGCAAGCCTTCATTAATTGATTGTTGCAACTCAAAAGACTCTGGTGGGTGTCTATGAATTTATTTAGATAGCTTCTTGTTCCTTCTAGTTGCTGTAGTGCCAGGGCTCAACCTGCATTCTGCTCTGCATCCACCTTTTGACTAGAAGTAAGTTTGTTGTTGCTACTGCTGCTGCTGTGTGCCTTCAAGTCATATCCGACTTATGGTGACCCTAAGGTGAATCTGTTATGGGTTTTTCTTGGAAAGATTTGTTCAGAGGGGGGTTGATTTTGCTTTCCTCTGAGGCTGGGAGAGTGTGCCTTGTCCAAGGTTACCCAATGGGTTTCCATACCTAGCAGGGATTTGAACCCTAGTCTCCAGAGTTGTAGTCCAATATTCAAACCACTACACCATGTAAGTATGCCACATTAAATGTTCTCTCTCTCTTATCTCATCTCCCTAAGTGGGAAGGAATAATGCCCTCACTTCACCTTGCTTTAGGAACAATCTGTTTGGTTAAGATTTCTGTCTTAATTTTGAAACATGAAAAATGTGTTTTCTCTCTCTGTGTGTCTTTCTCTGTATGTCTGTTTATCTGAATTACAAATTGTGATCAACTGTGGTTAGTACTTATTGCATAATACTTAATGACAGCACAAGGTCCTAGGTCTTAGGATTTGGTCCAGAAATCTTAGGGCCTGGGATGATCCTCAACTGGATGTCCAAAAGGCTGCCTAGAAAGGTTTCATAGGCTGCTGCCACACTGCAGAATTAATGCAATTTGACATTACTTTAACTGTTATGGCTCCATCCTATGGAATCCTGGGGTCTGTAGTTTGTTGTGGCACCAGTGCTCTGTGACAAAGAAGGTTAAAAATCTCACCAAACTGCTAATCCCAGAATTCCACAGCATTGAGTCATGGCAGTTACAGTGATGTCAAACTGCATTGATTCTTCAGTGTAGATGCAGCCATAAATATTTTTTTATCTCCACCCATCAACAATTCTTGTGATTTATCTACTTGTTTATTTAAGATATCAAAATACTTTTATTCCCCCCCCCCCATCTCATTGGGTCTCTGGACAGGATGCCATACAACTTCTTTAACCTAAACAATAGAAATCTGTAGGAAACAATTTATATGGACTAAAAGCACATGAAACAATTCAGCAAGTTAAAACAAGACCATTAAAACCAGCTACACTAGTTGAAAACCCTTTAAAACCAGAACGTATGTGTAGATGTGGATTCCAGCTTTGAAGGATTTTCTAAAAATGTGTTTATTCAATGCTGGAAAGACACCATCACTGGTGCCAACTGAGCTTTTAAGGAGAGGGTAGTCCATAACCAAGGTGCCACAACAGAGAAGCTCCTCTCTCATACCACAATGTCCACAACAGTGGGATACAGAGGAAGGCTCTTCCTACAAACTGCTGTCCTTAGGCAGGTGTTTATTAGGAGACACTCTCCTTCATGTTGAATCCATGTACATGCATACCCTCCAAATGTCCCTATTGGGCAGGAACAGTCCTGGATAATACTCTGTTGACCCACTTTGTTGCTGCTTTTAATATGTTCCAGTTTCTCTCTCCTCCTCACTCTTTGCCCCTTTGACCTCAGCTTACTTCAGGTGCTGAAAACTGAGTTCAAAGTGCAAGAGTAATTTGCACTCCATTTACTCAGCAGTGAGGAGAGGCAGAATCTTATCATTCCCAGTAGGCTTAGGCAGAACCAAACTGCTTTGGCCTCTCCTAACTTGTTGTCTTTCTTCGTTATTTACTTTTGCCACCTTGACCATATTCTCATGTTGCTTGGCCACATGTGTCCCAGTTTTCATCTGTGAAATATTAGAGGGTATGTACCTCTGAGACCACTCGCACAATCCCCTCTCATCTGAATTCATTGACTGAACATTGTAGAACAGCACTGTTGGATGGCAACTACTTTTTTGCAATAGACTATTGTTCTTAACTGCCCTTGGTTAGCCCCAACTTTTGGTGAACTTGTGGATGAGACATCTCCAGTCTCCCGCTATCCTCCACTGCTGTTTAGGTCTTGTAGATTCAGGTCTGTGACCTCCTAGATTGAGCCTATCCATCTGGTGTGTGGTCATCCTCTCTTTCTACCTCTACCTTTCCCAGCATTATTGTCTTTTCCAGTGATTCATGCATTCTCATGATGTGACCAAAGTACAACAGCATCAGTTTGATCATCTTACCTCAAGGGAGAATTCAGGCTTGATTTGTTCAAAGACCGATTTTTTAATCTTTTTGGCTGTCCACAGTATCCTCAGCACTTTTCTCCAGCACCATATCTCAAATTAGTTTATTTGCTTTTAATCCACTTTTTTCACTGTCCAGCTCTCACCTCCACACATGGAGATGGAGAATACAGCAGATTAAATGATTCTAACTTTAGTGCTCAGTTGTATATCTTTATACTTTAGGATCTTGTCTAGTTCTTTGATAGCTGCTCTTCCCATTCATAGTCTCCTTCTGATTTATTGGCTACAATCTCTATTCTGATCAATGCTTGATCCAAGGTACAGGAAGTCTTTATTTCAATTTCCTCATTGTCTAGGTTGGATTTATGCAGATCTTCCATAATCATAATGCAGGTATGTGGAAATTGAAATCCACTGGGAAGTTTTGCTCATCTTGGACCCTTTCACACTATAGAATTATAGCATTAGAATTCTACTGAACTACCCTATAGAAAACTAGGGTTAGCAGTTTAGTGAAACATGAGACATCTCTGGCTCCGGGATGCAGCCATAGTAAAGTGGGATCATAGTACTATCATTGTGATAAGAGCAAAAAAATTGGTTTCTTTGCCAGTCCTGAACATTCAAGGATATTGAAGGGCAAAATGATCTCCCAAAAACAAAATTTAATTGTCAAGAGGCTTCCATACATTCTGTGACTCCCAGTGCAGGTACATATGGAACAGCCAGCATATTTTCACTTGTCTTCCTAAAATTTCCCCAGATGAATCTTCTGTTTGTTCACATATGGATGTAATCCCATTTTATGTATCCCTATGTGTGTGTGTGTGTGTGTGTGTTTGAGTGAGCGAGTGAGAGAGAGAGAGATTATAAAAGGTTTAAAGACCACAGCATGGTTTTGGAAAAGGTTTTGTTTTTGTTTTTTTCATCCATCCATACATCTACACTGTAGAAAAAATGCAGTTTGACAACACTATAACTGTTATGGTTCCATCCTATAGAATTCTGGGATTTGCAGTTTTGTGAGGCACATTTTAACTTTTATGACTCCATCCCACAGAATCCTGGGATTTGCAGTTTTGTGAGGCACCAGCACTCTTTGACAGAGAAGGCTAAAGACCTTGCAAAACCACAGATCCCAGGATTCCACAGGATGGTGCTACAGCACTTAAAGTGGTGTCAAACTGCATTACAGTTGGCCCTCCTTATCCACGGATTTTTTGTCCATGGATTCAAGCATCCACAGCTTGAAAATATTTTAAAAATATATAAATTCCAATAAGCAAACTCTGATTTTGCCATTTTATATAAGGGACACTATTTAACTGTGCCATTGTATTTAATGGGACTTGAGCATCCATGGATTTTGGTATTGGGGTGGTGGTGGTCCTGGAACCAAACCCAAGTGGATATCAAGGACCCACTGTATTTCTACAGTGTAGATGCACAGTGAGGCTCCCAGGATCCCTTGGATTCCAAAACCATGTAGTCCAAAATAACTGTTGACACAGTACCACATAAGAAGATAGTATTCATCCTATGAAGGTGACTGATGACAATAGAACTTCTCTCAAATTCACACAATGATTATGGGGATCTTTTATCTCACTAATCTCTAGGCTTAATCTTTATAGCTGTATCACTTTCATGTTTTTGTTTTTACAATCTGATAGATTTTAATTTACCTGCTTCCTTCCATTTTAAACATTCTGTTCATGTATTTGGTTGGACTCCAGTTGCTATCTAAGAAAAATTTAATTTCATTAATTTTCATTAATTTCATGTTATTTTTCTTCTCCCAGTGGCAATTCCTGCGTTCACCGTAATTTTACCCTTTCCCACACTCTCCCTCTTTTTTTCCTGACTTTATGCCACATCCTCATTAAAAGATGCCACCTGGATGAAAATGGACCTTTTTGAAACAGTTGAGAAGATGAAGTTCTTAAAATACTTGACGTTGGTCCAAAACACACTGCAGAAATAGTCCAGTTTGAGACTGCTTTAACTGCCATAGCTCAATACCAGGGAATTCTGGGAACTGTAGTTTTGTGAGACATTAAGCCTTCTCTGTCAGAGAGCTCTGGTGCCACAATAAACTACAATTCCAAGGTTTCTCTTGAACTGAGCCAGGGCAGTTAAAACGGTCTCAAACTGGATTATTTCTGCATTGTGTTTTGGATTGTTGTTCCCTTACTCACCTTCCCCAAAATTGAATCAGGTCAGCCTTTATCTAGGCATCACACCATTGACATCTATCAAAGAGATCTTGGCTACCAAATGTCATTTCAAAGTTACAACATTTGTAGGGGGAGCAAGGTTTGGGGGGGGGGGAGCAAAAATGGCTTCATAAAAAATTCATGGCTACGATGATCTGATAATGTGGCGCTCTGCTACCAGCAGATGTTTTGTCTAACATGTTCCCTGAAGCTGTAGGCTCTGCTTCAGTATCTTTCATTTCCACTTCCTATCTGCTGACGGTGGGTTGTCATGTATGTACCCTATAGCTCCGAGCACCACTTCCCATCCAAGGCTGCCGCCACGGTGTGTAATGAGCTTCACAAGATGCTTGTCGCAATAAACTCCACACTCCCCCGACCATATGGAACACAAGACTCTAAAGCCCAGAGATATACTTCTCTCTCTCTTCTCCCTCCCCCTTTTTGTTATTTTTTTTATTACAGTTCAGAATCTTTGACTATAATCTATGCAATATCTAGAGAAAGTATGTGAAGTGCTGGCTGCCGCAAACAAACTTAACACTTGTTCACAGCGTCTGTTACAAATGTCCAATTTGGGACAATAAATTTCCTGGGAACGTGTTCTTTTACTGACTTGCAGCTTTATCTTTCCTCGTGTTCTCTTCCTCTTGTGTCACTTTTTTTAATGAAGTATGCATATGTATTAAATGGGATTTGTTGTCCCTAGGTACCAATTTGCATAAAGTGCAAACCATCATTGGTTGGAGAGAAACAAATTACTTCTCTAGCAAGATCACACATCTTCACTCCACCCCTCCCTTTCTCCCTTCTCTTCTTAGAATCATAGGATCCTAGAATTGGAAGAGATCCCAAGAACCACCCAGTCCAACTCCCTGCCATGCAAGAGCACACAATTAATGCACCCCCCAACAGAAGGCCATCAAGCCTCTGTTTAAAAACCTCCAAAGATGGAGACTCCACCACACTCTGAGAGGTGTATTCCATGGTCAGCAGCCTTACCATTGGGAAGTTCTTCCTAATGTTTATGTGGAATCTCTTTTCCTGTAATTTTCATCCATTGCTCTGTGCCCTGTTCTCTGGAGAAGCAGAAAACAAGCTTGCTCCATCCTCAATATTATATCCTTTCAAATATTTAAACATGGCTATCATGTCACCTCTTAACCTTCTCTTCCTCAGGCTAAACATACCCAACTCCCTAAGTCACTGCTCATAGGGCATGGTTTCCAGGCCCTTCAACATTTTGGTCACCCTCCTCTGGACATGCTCCAGCTTATCAACATCCCTTTCGAATTGTGGTACCCAGAAATAGATACATATCATAGTTTCACCTGTTCAAAGTTTTTCAGTACATCTCCCAGGGCAATCTCTCCTATGGTTCCATGATTCTGTGTCTAGAATCTTGCATTGGGACATGGCTGTGTTTGGTGGTGGGCAGGTTGGTTGTCACATATTTTGTAAAGAATTCTAACCTCTGTCATGACCAAAAAATAGGTTTTGATGCTATATGTCAGCCAGGGTATCTATGGTCTTTTACCGCCGTACTGATGGACAGGCCATGGACAATACCCTTTTGGGAATTTTTGACCCAGGTCTTCCCTTTGCTGACCTCAAGAGCATAAGGTACAAGTGCACAAATGATCAAGCAAGCAAGAGCCATGCAATGTTCCCAGCTTCTCACTTCAGCCTGCTTTGGAGGGGGAAAGGAAGAAAGATGACATATAGCAAAGGAATGTGCTTGGGAGGAATTGCAGGGGGTGAAAGGGGACTCAGAAGTTATTTAAGTCAGAGCTCCCTAAGAGTGCTTTATCTCCTTCAGTCCAGCTGCAAGTCAAAAACAAGAGAAAGGTTTATTTTTATTTATTTTTTTGGTCAAGATTGTACATTCCTTGCATCTTTTGTTTTGCCCTTTGCTTTCCCTGGCGGGCACTAAATTTACCTACCAGTGCCCCCATGCCTGTACATACCTGGCACGGTTCATCCTTTTTCCTTGCACAGTGGCAATCACTTAAGCAATTCCCATGGCTGCCTTTGTAAGAAGCCTCTCTCTTAAGTCTCCGGTTTAAGAATTTAGAGTAATCATGTAAAAATGATACCCCTGTGCTCTATGATCCGCTGAATCTCGCTAATGCCGGATCCCAGAAGAGGGCTTATTAATGAAAAGATGCAATGCCTCACTCACGGCTTATGTTTCACACGAATCTCTCTCATGGATTCAGCCGTAAACCTCACTGCTGATAAAGTGAATATAATGAATCCCCATGCTCAGCAAGAGGGGAAGCCTTGGACTGGTGGCATAGCTGGCTATGGGGTTTGGCACAATGATGGACAGATGTGCTTGGTGTTGGTTGGAAGAAGCGACAGAATGGTGGGAGCAGTTGATTCCACTTTTCTTACTGGAGGACTCTTTCTGGACTGATTTCATGATTCTGCAGAGAACAGTGGTGGCTGGTGCCTTCCACATCATTGGAGATAGCAAATCTGCTCCTGGTTTTTAATCCAAACTGTAAAGGAGCCATCCAGAGTGCTGAATCCTCATTCTGAAATACATTGAGTACTTTGGAAAGCTCCTTTCAATTTGGCATCACACCTGAAGCAAATTCACAATTCCACTATTATGAAAGCCACCAGCTATTATTGGACGTTATCACACGTGGGTCTCAAAGCGGCAAGAAAGCGGTATGGAATCAATCCAGAACTATACCAGTATAGACCCCACAAGACGGAAATGGCTATCAGACGCAACTAGCATCATTGCGCAATTAACGAAACCACGATAGATGCGCTCCTGGGAACCGTATCTGCCGTTCACACACAAGTGAGAAGATCCCTTCCAGAACCCAGCAAGGATGTTCTTGCACATGCGCAGAAACAGGACAGCCGCGGCTGTCACTTGCCACGGCTGTCAAACACACCCCTTCCCAAGCCGGCACAGGGTTGGGAAGGGGTGTGTGTGACAGCAACCCTTGGGACTTGGGAGGAGGGCAGGGTCGGAGGATGCCTCTGACCCTGGCCTCGTTCCAAGGGAAGCCTGGTTGCTTTCCTTGGGAGGAGGGCAGGGTCGGAGGATACCTCTGACCTTGGCCTCGTCCCAAGGGAAGCCTGGTTGCTTTCCTTGGGAGGAGGGCAGAGTCAGAGGCATCCTCCAACCCTGGCCTCATCCCAAGGGAAGCCTGGTTGCTTTCCTTGGGAGGAGGGCAGGGTCAGAGGCATCCTCCGACCCTGGCCTCGTCCCAAGGGAAGCCTGGTTGCTTTCCTTGGGAGGAGGCCGGGGTCCGAGCCCAGCCTCGTCCCAAGGAAAGCAACCAGGCTTCCAGGCTTGGGAAGGGGTGTGCGTGTGTGTGTGTGTGACAGCCGGCTGTCACACACACACACACCTTCCCAACCCAAGCCAGGAAAGAGAGCCGCTCTGAGGACTTCTGCTCAGAGCGGCTCTCTCTTGGGAAGGGGTGTGTTTGTGTGTGTGACAGCTGGCTGTCACACACACCCCTTCCCAAGCCTTCGCGGGGCCTGGGCTCCAGGATACATATCTGGTGATCAGACATACGGTAAAAGCGCTATCATTGCGGTATCATTTTGGTCGCACACTTGTACTTCCTCAAGAAACTGGCATTCAAAAGAACGGGGATGATGCCACATTGGGACGGGGTTGGGATGGGGTTGTGTGTGACGTCGTGTGAACACACAGGGAAAAAAACTGCAATAGGACGGGATTGAGTGTGGATTGGGTCTGCTTTAGACCCTGTGTGATAACGTCCTACGTCACAGATGATTCTGGGACATATTTTAGGATCCATCAGCCAATGTTCATGTTCAGGATGTTGTTGGTGTTGTGAAATGCCTTCAAGTCAACCTCAACTCATGGTGATCCCATGAGTGAGACACTTCCTAGTCCCCCATCCTTAACTGCTCAGTTCAAGTTCTACAGTCTCAGTGACATGGCTTCCTTCATTGAGTCTATCCATCTGATATGTGGTCTTCCTCATTTTCAGTTACTGTCCACTTCTCTTAAAATTATTGTCTTTTACAGTGAGTCATGTCTTCTCATGATGTGTCCAAACTATTATTGTCTCTAGTCATTCTTTTTCAAGGCTATATTGTTATCTACTACACCAACAATCTGAATTGTTAGTTGGTGGTCCATCTTCAACATTCAGTTCTTGAAAATCATTTTTTTAAAATGGTGCCATGTTGCAGACAAACAAACAAAAAAGAGTTGTCATCCTTTATTTCTCCACTCATCATAAGAAATGACTAGTTATTTTTTCTGCAAGTGCAAGTGACCATATTCTGTTGATATCTATGAAATGAAAATCCTCTGGCATTTTTTTTTTTTTTTTTGAAGTATTGGAAGAGGCTACAGCCAGCTGGCTGGCTAGCTGGAAAAGTAAACGTGAGTACTCTGAATGGCAACATTTTGTTTTAGACTTATTCACTTTCTATAAATCATACTCTGTGATCCCATCTTCTCTTCATCTTCCTATCAATTATTTATGCTTGAGTTAAATATTACTTTCTTAGTTGTTATGATATTCTAAATCCTTGATCATGTTGGTTTGCCTTGTCTACCATTTTTCCAGAACTCTGAGATCTTCCTATAGGCCCAGGATATTTTTTTTCTAATGTAAACATGATTACATGAAGTAAATGAGGTATATCATTGTTACACATGTGAAAAATAATGTTGTGTGCCTTCAAGTCATTTCCAGCTTATGGAGATCCTAAAGCGAATCTCTCACATGGTTTTCTGGGGCTGACAGAGTGTGATTCACCAAGGTTACTCAGTGGGTTTCCATGACCGAAGGGGAATTCAAACCTGATCTCAAGTTGTAATCCAACACTCAGTCCCAGAAAACCCCATGGTAGGTTCACCTTAGGGTCATCCAAAGTTGGAAATAACTTGAAGGCAAACAACAACAAAAATGATGATCCAAGATAGAGTCTGTAAACCACAGAATACTTAGAGTGACAGTTATTCTACATTTTATTCTTTATAATCTATGCCACAAAATTGTATCACTATCTGGCCTCCAAGATATATTTAATTAATTAAATTATTAATTTAATTTCCATCCCTCTTCTTGCTCAGTCCCGGGACTCAGAGTGGCTCATAATATGGTTAGAAACAACTAAATTATAAGACATAAAACAACGATGAGGTTGGATATTGTAACAACAGTAACACAACCATTGAACATTAGATACAAAGCAATGGTAGTTCAACTAAACCTTGGCAATGTTACCTTTTGGACAATATGTCCCCCAACCAGTATGGTCAATGGGGAGTATGGGAGATGTAACACAAAAAGGTACCTTCCCAAGCTCTGGTCAAGCTGTAATTTTGATGCTATGATTGTTTCTCCAAGATTCTTTAAATTGTCATAGAATCATAGAGATGGAAGAGACCACAAAGGCCATCCAGTCCAACCCCCTGCCATGCAGGAAATCACAATCAAAGCATCCCTGACAGATGGCCATCCAGCCTCTGTTTAAAGATTTCCAAGGAAAGAGACTCCACCACACTCTGGACGTTATCACACGGGGTCTAAAGCAGCCCCATGCCTGCACCATCGCTGCATCATTCTGGATCCTTTGCCCCTGTGATCAGACGATGTCGCAGCAAACCCCGCCCATCCCTGCATCATCGCTGCATCATTCTGGATCCTTTGCCCCTGTGATCAGACGACGTCGCAGCAAACCCCGCCCATCCCTGCATCATCCCTGCGCCATCGCTGCATCATTCCAGCTCTTTGTAATTCCTCTTTCAAAGAGGAATTACGGCTGTGCGACCAGAATCATTCTGGTATGGTTCTGGATTGATTCCATGCTGCTTTTCTTGCTGCTTTGAGACCCCTGGTGTGATAACGTCCTCTGAGAGAGTGTGTTCCACTGGCAAACAGCTCTTACTGTCAGGAAGTTCCTCCTAATGTTGAGGTGGAATCTCTTTTCCTGTAGCTTGCATCTGTTGTTCCAGGTCCTGTTCTCTGGAGCAGCAGAAAACAAGCTAGCGCCCTCTACAATGTGACACCCCTTCAAATATTTAAACACAGCTATCATATCACTCCTTAACCATCTCTTCTCCAGGCTAAACATATGCAGCTCCCTAAGTCTTTCCTCATAAGACATGGTTTCCAGCTCCTTCACCATTTTGATCACCCTCTTCTGGAAATGCTCCTATTTCAACATCCTTTTTGAATTCCAGATGAAGCCTGACCAAAGCAAAATAGAGTGGCACTATTACTGCACTTGATCTAGACACTATACTTCTATTGATGCAGCCTAAAATTGCATTGACCTTTTTAGCTGCTGTATCACATGGTTGACTCATGTTCAACTTGTGGTCTACTAAATGCCTAAGCAGACTGCCAGAAATAGTGCACATTAAATTGAGGCACTGCCCTGGCTCAGTGCTAGGGAATCATGGGAACTGTAATCTATTGTGGCACCAGAGCTCTCTGACAGAGAAGGTTCAGTGTCTCAGAAAAAAATACAATTCCCATGATTCCCTAGCACTGAGCCATGGCTGTGCCTCAATTTAATGTGCACTATTTCTGGCAGTCTGCTTAGGCCCTAAGACTCCTAGATTCCTTTCACAAGTAGTCTTGTTAAGCCAGGTGCCCCCCATCCTATATCTATGCATTTCATTTTTCCCCCCAAAGTGCAGTACCTTACATTCCTCCATGTTGAAATTCATTTCATTAGCTTTGGTCCAGCTTTGTCTTTTACTCTGTGCTTTAGTACATGTGTCCATCAGTGATGAGAAAAGCCACTGGGAAGTTTAATGAACATACATCAAACTGGTTGAGTAATCATACCATAAAAGGACCAACCTGAATTCTCATTTCCTTCCTCTCTGTCCAGGAGCATCATTTATGCTAGCAAGCCAATAATCTCCATTTATAGTTCCAAAAGCCAGTTCAATTATCCTACGCAAAGTTTACCACTGTCTATTTAGTGCAGCAAAGCATTCCTGTAATGGCAAATTCAAACACTCTCAAACTTTGTGGAAGGATCTAGAATTGAGCTTTGTAACTCAAGACCTTCTCGCCTTATTAATGAAGGCCTGAATATCCCTCATGTCTTTAGGGAGAAAGCAAATCTTGACTTTAACATTTTGTCCAACAACTCTGCTTTTACATTTCCTCAACATGCACACAGAATGTATTTAACCTGAAGTTTATTGAATGAGGGATTAGAGCTATTTTTCTTACTTGAGCGAACTTTGGTTCACTTCATCCTGCATATATTACATGATTCTGGCCTTCCCTGGCTAGAACACTACTGTTCCTTAAGCGATTGTACTCAAGGCTAAATGGCTAGTATTCTAATGTATTTTTATTGACATGGTCCTCTTCCCATAGGCCAAAGATTATGAAGAAAAGGTGGCATCCATTCTCAAAATTACTGCACATTACTGGAAGTGGTATGTCTTCCCAAATAGAACGGTACCTTCTCAACTAAGAAAAGGGGTGTTTCAATTAAGGACTTAGCTTCAGGGGAGGGCAATGGCAAATGTTGTTGGAACAAACCTTTCCAGGAAAACCCCATGATAGGTTCATCTTAGGGTTACCTAGAAAGCGCACACAACAACAATTACTAAAGAGGAGAGGACAAAATTTATAACGTTTTCATGGACTGAAGAAAGTGAATAAACCTGCAACAGAATGTTGCAGGATGGAGTGGTCTCATTCACTATTCAAGCCAGCCAGTCATACCTATTCCAGGATACTCTCTTCCATTCTCTCTTCCTACCATGTTTCCATACTAGCATTCCATGCCTAGTAGTGAACTCGTTGATGGTTTGGAAGGTTTTCCAGATAGCAAACTCATTATTAAGTCTTGCTAAAATGGCCCTATCTTGTACAAGCATCAATATCTATGCAGAGGTGCAGGGACAGAAAGTTTGCAGAAGTAAAGAAAACAGAAAAAAGACTCCCCTCCCATCCTACATTGAACTTTTAGATTTATAGGTGGTATGCTTCTTAACATCAGTTAGAAGGAAAACATAGAGAGTCAGGCAGTTCAGATCTTTCATGAGGCCTTCAGTTTTTACTTGCAGACTTCCTAGAAGTGTCTTCTGGCCATTTTTAGAAACGGTATTGCATGAGGTGCATATTTGATTTGAAATAACAGGGAACTCTTCTGGTGTTATCAATACATCCAAGCCATCCAACTGAACTGCATTCAGTTCTGGGTGCCTCATTTTAAGAAGAATATAAATAAGCTGGAGCACATTCAAATAAGAGCAATGAAGATGATTATAGGTTTTGGAGAATAAAACATACCTGGAAAGGTTGAAAGAGCTGGGCATGTTCAATTTGGTGAAGAGAAAACTGAGTGACAATATGGTTGAACCATTTATAGGTCTCAAGGGCTGTCACAGAGTTGAGAGGGCAGGCCTGTTCTCTGCAGACCCAGAGAGTAGGTCCAAGTCTAAGAGTTTGATGTTACAGGAGAGTAGATTTCAGCCTGCGTGGCAGGGGCTGGACTGGATGCCTTTGTGGTCTCTTCCAATTGTATGATTCTATGATTCTAACTGAAGATTAGAAGGACCTGAAGATTTTAACTGAAGAGTGGTTAGACAATAGAACAAATTGCCCAGAGAGGTGGTAGGATCTTCAAAAAGAGGCTGAGGATTCTTTAGCTGGAGATCCTGCACTGAACAGGGGATTGGCCATCAATTGACATCTTTAGACAGCTTTAAAAAGACTGTCAAGACGGATCTCTTCTGGCAGGCCTTTCCGGAATAGTGATCCCGACCTCAGGAATCCCATCTAAGGAGAGCCCTCTCAGAAGTCCTCTCCTAGCTTAAAAGAACATCCCCACTTTCTCTTGTAATAGTTGAAGTGTCGGCTTATTGTTTTAATTTGGATGGTTTTAATTTGTCTGAGTTTAATACTGTTTTAAGGGGGGGAGGGTATTGGGGTCAATTGTATTTGGGTCTATTCTTAACTGTCAGCCACCCCAATTGTTCTCAGAGG
Organism: Phrynosoma blainvillii; assembly: GCA_026167975.1. Taxonomy (NCBI): domain Eukaryota; kingdom Metazoa; phylum Chordata; class Lepidosauria; order Squamata; family Phrynosomatidae; genus Phrynosoma; species Phrynosoma blainvillii. The sequence continues at coordinate 16,429,411 of JANUYF010000001.1, read as the reverse complement.
GGTGGGATACATATTATTATTATTATTATTATTATTATTATCTTTATGATTCTTTGAAATTTTGATTGCCCATATTGGGAGTTGGGGAGTAGAGATGTCAGGGTGGAGCACATGCCCTGTCTCCCTCCATGGTTAACCTTAAAACTGCCTTCAGCAAACATATGAAAAGTGTTCTAATTTTAGCTTTTACTTACCCAAGGGGAAACAACAACAGGTGATTTTCTGCAATAATCCTCAATGTTGCAACATGGTTGAAGCTCACTGGGGGGAAACCTCATTTATATCTGGATAGGAAAGCAGCTTTTAATAGGGGAAAATGGGATATAAGTAAAAGAAAACAAATAACAGTGTGATCTTCACTGGCCAAAATGGTCAAGGACAAGCTGAGTGGATGTTAAGCCAACTTCAGCTGTGCTGAATGGGCACTGCTTGCAAATTAGAAATGTTGGACTCAAAATTTTCCTCCTCCTGGTGTAACTTTTTCCTGGCTTTGTGGCTGGGACTGTAGGCTAGAAGAGCTTTGGAGTAACTTGGCTATTCAGCTGTTTCCCCCCATTTCCAGTCCTTTTTCAGCTCTTCAGCCAGTCCATCTCAACCAGCAGAGCAGTTCTGACAGCAAATCACTTTGTGAACAGATTGCAAAGATCAGCTGGTGAAAGGGCATTTCTACCAGCAGAGGGGGCTTGTACCTAACCCTAACCCTAACCCCCCACAGTCATTTGAAATAAGATTGCATTTTAGCCAAGTAACTTCTTCCTAACATGCATGTAAGACAGGAAGAGATCAGAAAAATTATTACTGACCATGCACAGAGAAGAAATTGGGAGAAGAGGAAAGCAGTGGCTGAAAAGAAAAGACATACTTTGCATGGTATTCACACAGTCTCAAGTTCAATCCTCAGTAACCTTCATTAAATGATGAGGCAGCAGGTGCTCCGAATGACCAGAAAAGGAGCCCCAAGGAAAGCTGTTGTTCGTTAAGAGTAAATGCTAGCCAGAGAAATCTGCTTGATATGATGTAAGTTGGGATAACATTTATCCCAGAAAACCTGGAAAATCCTGGAATGAAGGGGCTAAAAAATGTCCCAGCTGGCTGGGCCAGTTGAAGCAGTAAATCTCAGATTTCTCCTTTGTCACAGGCCACTGGGTAGGTTAAAATGTGGCAGTGGTGTGAAGCCAAAAACTGCAAGAAAACTGGCACCATGGGAGCCTCATCTGAACAGGCATGGCATTGCCACCTTATTCTTTCATTCCCTCTCCTCTTCCCTCAACAAAGAAGTGAGTAGAAAGATCCTTGTGTTGTGTGGTGATTGTGTTGGATGTTTTGAGCCTACGGCTAGGCATTATGGTTGAACTTCACTTCCAGAGTCCCTTTACTCTCTAGGGCTGCTTGGACTCCTCTTCAGACAGCTAGAGGGAAAAAGAACAAAAGAACCTTTAGCTTGGTACTGGTACTGAGGTTGAAACATAATGGTAGAAAAAGCACAATGATTGATGTGTTGAATTTGCATAATCAGAATGCAAATATTAATAATATGCATAATTATAAACATTTATATAATATGCAAATTAGATGCCTGGATATTAAGAACTAGAATATGGCAACCTTAGACATAAGGACTCTTCTTACATCCAACCCATATATCAGAGCCACAGAGTTGACATTTCAGATTTCACAAGTCATCCATATTTTGATATGGGAGACCACCTCAAGAGCTGATGGTGGGGCTCACATAAATAGAGACAAATAAGGAATTAGAAATCAAAATAAGGAGAGACCCACAGTTCAGTTTTGGTGGGACCCCTAAAAGAAGAGCAACTTTTATTTACCAATAGTTTTAGTTGCCAATAATAGTTATATATGTTTTATTCTGTAATGGTTTATAAAATGCCATGTACATGGATGGCACTATATAAATAAACAATAATAATAATAACAATAGCAGCCAATCTGTCTTCCTGGCTCATGTTGGCTAACCTGAAATTCAGACTGTAAAGGAAGACACCTCTGCAACTGGCAAGTCGGCAAGAATCAATATGGCCTCCTTCACCTTTGCAGCAACAACACAAACTTTGGGCGGTTGAAGCATTTCTCTTTCTTGTGGGATTTATGACTTGAGTCCTGCTAGATTGTTTTCATCTTTGTTCCAACAAGCCAGGCTTGTTGGAGAATCACACTCTGACACTCTCCTAACCCCGGACTCAAAAGGAGGAGATTACAAAGGGGTCAGAAAACCCCAGAGGGTTCCACTTGGTAAGAACCTTCCCTGTCAGTTTGCCTTCTCATTTTCCGAGCTCTCCTCTGATTATTAGTGCACTGACGGAATAAAAATAACCTCATATTCCTACATGAATCATAAATAAAGCCCTTTTATTTCATCAAAGAGGTTGGCAGGTTTATAGTCCTCTGCAATGTCTGTGCAATGCGAATGACATACCTTTAATTTTGCCGACAGGCTTGTCAGGGTTCAAATGAAAAAAGAAGTGAAAAGTGCGGCGACTTCTCAAAACATTTCACTGTTGCTGTGTATGTGTGTTGGGCATATATATATATTTGACAGCCATGTGTGTGTATGACTGTATGTATTGGGTATATACAGATATATATTCTGCAGCAATCAAGAAATCTGGCTGATCTTGTTAAGCCGTGAAACAGCCTTGTTCATAAATGCTCATTGCAATGTGTATTGGAATTCAGTTCCCCAAAGACAGGATGGATATTTTTCAAACTACAATGGAATCGTTAGGCCGCTTCAAAACAGAGGATGTTCTTTAGAGCCTGTCCTGCCTTGTCCAACATAGCACCACCAAGATGCTTTGGACTACAAATCTCATAATCCTTGCTCTTGATGGCTGGGATGATAGGGCCTGTAGTTTGAAACCTCTGGAGAGGGGGTTGATCTGGACTATCCAAAGGTACCTTAGGACATTCTGTGGAGAATATGGAGACCTTGTTGCTCACCCATTGTCATGGCTTCTTGCTGTCAAGTCAGCTTTGACTTATGGGGACCATATGAAACCTCCAAAAGCCCAAGTCATTAACTGCCCTGCTCAGGACTTGATAACTCAGGGCTGTCACTTCATTGATTCAGTTTATCCACCTAAAGCGTGGCCTCCCTCTTTTACTGCAGACTTCCACTTCTGTTGTTATTATGGTGATCCAAAAGCAAATGTTTTACCAAACATTATTGTCTTTCCCAATGAGTCACAAAGACTCAAACCAAAGTATGACAGCCTCAGTTTAGTCATATTGGCTTCTAGGGAGAGTTCAGGCTTGTTTTGCTCTTAGACCCATTCATTTGTTTTTCCAGCAGTCCATGGTAGCCATAGAACTCTTCTCCAGCACCACATTCCATGTAAGTTTATTTTCTTTCAATCAGCTTTCTTCCCTGTACAGCTTTCACAATCATACATAGAAATTGGAAATACTATTGCCTGATTCTGACTTTAGTATTTAATGATATATCTTCACACTTGAGAATCTTATCTAGTTCCTTCATGGCTGTCCTTCCAAGTCTTAGTGTTCTTCTGATTTCTTGACTACAGTTTCCATTTTGTCTCTCCCATGTCCCCCTCCAAAACGTATTATTAGCATCACTGAAATGTTTTAGACTTCAAAAGTTTCAGCCTGTTGGAATAAGCAAATCAGAGGAACCACAAGTGCAGAAGAAACCATGCTAAAAATGATGGGTAAAATCCAGACTTTATCATGTGTAGAAAAAAATCTACTAAAATATTTGAAGATGAATGTAGTCCAGCTCGCAGCCCACTGATTTTAGTCGGTCTGCTCCAAATGGTTAAATCTGGACCCAAGCCAATATATTTTGGTCCAAGGTAATTAATCTGAGATAATTTTAATATATTCATTGTCCTGTCTCCATTCCTATGAGGTGGAAAATGCTATACAGATGGATAAATCGAGACAATATTTGACTCAATATTTGTTGTTCCTCAACAAAATGAAAACAAACCACCTATTTATTCTTTCTTATCCTTGACCATCTCAGGGATGGTACTAGTGTGAATGTATAGGAATGTGTGAAGAAACAGTTCTGGAAACCTTTTGATGAGTACCAGGCACAATTTGTGTTCTGGAATATACGCAGTAATGGCTGGATGTGGGCAAGCCCAATTAAATGTACATATTGGAAAAGTATGCATAGAAAAATAGTGTCCACATTTAAAAGTTTGAAGAAATGCAATGCACAAGTAATGCTCCAGGGCAGCTGGTGGCTTTCATGTAAGGAGGATGGTGAATCTGCTGTAGGCAGATTCAAAATTTAAAAGAACTATCCACTGTGCTCACTTTTATCCCCTAAAAGAGATGCAGCACCTTTAAAGATGAAAATATGTGTATGAGTTGAAAAATGAGCCAGAAAAAAATTTATGTGCATTTTATGTGTATTTTTAAGAAATGGGGGCAGGGAAAACTTTTAGGGGTTGTGGCTCCATTGTCGTCATCCCCAGCAAACTTTGGAAGGCTACACTCCCATCACACATCATATTTTTTCCACAAATTTTACTTTACTTACCAAATGTCCCCAAGATTCCAAATGTCCCCAAGATTTTTCATCTTTCAGGGGCCATTTTAAGCCCAGAATAGCCCTTTTTCCCCAATAGGAAGAGATCCAAAGTGTTACTTGGGGATGTTTCAGGGCTAAAAAGTATTTCCAAAAAAAGTCTCCCAGCTGTGGGGGAACATGAAGGCTGCAAGAACAATCCTATAGACCAGGGGTAGGCAACCTTTAAGGGCTGAGGGACTTCAGCTCCCAGAATCCCAGGAGCTATTGGCCAACATGGGACTATTGGCCAACATGGATGAGGCTTATGGGAGCTGAAGTCCCTCGGCCCTTAAAGGGGAAAGGTTGCCTACCCCTGCTATAGACCATACATGGGCCATTTATTTTTTGGGGAAATATGGGGGGGGGGAATGTTTTGGCCCATTTAAAAAAAAAATGAATGGATGTGAAAACAGACTGGACATGGGAGAGAACACAGGCTGGACACCAGAGAGAAAGTCTGCAGATGTCAACTAGATACATGTGTCCCTCTCTATGTGCATATGCATATATGCACTGATCATAGCAAGGAATAAGAACTTTACAAAACACTCTTTCCCATTCTAATCACATCCATGGCCACTTCAGTGGATAATTTCAGCCCTTCCTAAGGCAGAAAGAATGGCAAGTGTAATACAGATCTATTATTGAGCGGAGCTGTATCAGCACGGCTGGATCACCAGGACAGATGTGGAAGACAACAGGACATCTTGGTTGAGTGCCAGCCTTAAGAAGTAGTCGAGAAGGAGGGAGACCTCTCAGTTACAAGAAAGGCATGATTGCTTAAGCAGCAGGTGGAGAGCAAAAAGACATTTCTGTAGCCACAAGTGCCCAAACCCAAAGGACTAAATGCTTCCAAAGCTCTTTAGTTCATCTCTTCTGCATCTATCAGACAGAATCACCTCAGGCCAATCATCTCAGGATATTCACAGCATGCTGTGTCGTGGCCTATTTCAGAACATATGAGGACTTTAATTTTTCTTGTTGTTTTTCTAAAGAAACAATATGGTCCCCACATAACCAAATAAGTGTGTGTGTGTGTGTTTCTTCAACTTCCTTCTTTGGTTGTGCCACTTTCCTTTAATCTATCAAAAGAAAGAGAGGGAAAATATTTATGCTGTATTTTGTTTTCATTTTTTAAAAACTACTTCAGTCCAACATTTAAAGATGGGTAACAATGATGAGCCAGAATAAAGTAATGGTTTGAGTGTTGGACTATAAGTCTGGAGACCAGGGTTCGATTCCCTGCTTGGCCATGAAAACCACTGGGTGATCTTGTCACATGCTCTCAGCCTCAGAGGAAGGCAATGACAAACCTCATCTGAACAAATCTTGCCATTAAAACCCTGGGATAGATTCACCATAGGGTCACATAAATTAGAAATGACTTGAAAGCACACAGCAACAACAAATAAGGCCCCTTCTGCCATCCTCTTCTGTCCTCTGTATTTGGAGAAATTAGATGAGGAACAAGCCCATTTCTAAATGCAGATGTACTAAATTCAAGAGGTATTGTGGGCTCTCATTTCTCTTACTTCTCTCTTGTTGTCACACTTAACTGCTGGTGTGGAAGTATTGTTTTTGGTCAGTTACTGCCCAGTAGCTCTTAGAGTACTGGGAGTGCACCAGACAGTCAGTTCAGTGTTGACCAGGAGCCCTATTCAGATATTTAGGAAGCATGTTGAGTCAACATACAAAATGCTAGTATAAGGAGAATGAATGGAAAGTGGTTCTGTTATGCATGGAAGCTCCCTACATGGAAGCTCCCTACATGATTAGGGAACCTTTAAAAATAAGGTTTATGAGCTGTATGCAGAGAGTCTCCATGTCTGTGGCAGCTGGTTTGTATTTGGGGGACAGGACTGAAAGCCAGTTTGGTGTCTTGGTTAGTGTTGGACTGGGACTTCTGGGGACCAGAATTCAAATCCCCACTCATTCATGAAAGCCCCTGTGTGACCTTGGGCAAGTCATACTCAGCGTGTATACACAGGCCATTTAAACTGGTTTCACCTTGTCCTCTCCATGCTCTGTCTTCACCATGCAGGGCCAAAGCCCTGATTTGACTATGGACTGTCTTCATGATGAGAGTCCAGTTCTGCATTGAATCTAGACCATCTGTGCCTTAAACTGGTTTTTAAAAGACCTTCCTTTTGTTCCTGATTTTCCAGGAAAATCTGGAGCACTTTGTAGCAATGCTGGACAGCTGTCTGCACATACATCCTGCTGTGTTGCCCAGCAGTCACCACTGCCACTGATGTGATTCACTCCCTCTGGGGTCACAATGAGGTGCCCAAACATATGGTTGATTCTGGGCACCTCATTTTCAACCTTGGAGGGAGTGACCCACACCAGCAGAAGTGGCACCGAGCAACACAGCAGAACAATTATGTAGACAGCCACCTGGCATTGCTACAGAGTACAGAGGTAACGGGGGGAATCTGGTTCAGCCCCAGGGCCAGAATACTCCAGAGAGCTCTGGTACCACAATAAACTACAATTCACGGGATTCCCTAGCATTGAGCCAGGGCAGTTAAAGCAGTCTCAAACTGGATTATTTCTGCAGTGTGTTTTTTGATCTATGGAGATTATCGGTCAGGGAAAATGGGAAGGAGGAAGGTATACTCCCAGTGAAGTACCATGATTGTGCTGAAGATTTTCAGTGCTGATCCAGGACTTAACCTATGAAGAACCAGCAATGCTCCAGCAACAAACTATTCATGGGACTTCCCCGTGAATGGCTTGAGCATTGTTGGTTCTTCATGGGTTAAGTCCTGGATAAGTGCAATGTATCTGAAAATCTTCAGCATGATTGTGTTACTTTGCCAGGAGTATGCTTTTTAATCCTTACTTCTTATTATTATTATCTGTCCTCTACTCACCAATACACCTCTCCCAAAAATCCAGCTGAATGGGTGTTCATGAGGCAGAAATCTAGCTGGACTGGGCTGCTCACAAGGTGCTGATTTGAACTCATTTTGGTTATATTGTGAAAGTCTAATTCCCCATTGTCTCACCTTGCTCTGTTAATTGCATATATTAGCCCTCGGCTGAAGAATAACTTAGCTTCCAATTTTGTAAAAAAAAAAAAAAAACCACAAAAAACCAGCCCTGGTCATGCTTATTTGGGGCATATAAGTCTCCAATATGACTCTGTTTTCTAAGCAGACATTAATGATTCTAGAACTAATATTCATTGTTTGAAAAGCCATACCAGCCTTGGCATTTACTTAACCTTTTGTCTCGTGTATGAGACTGAGGCAGCCTAAATCCTTTTCTTAATTAATATCTTCTCTTTCTCTCTCCCATTCTCTCTCTCTCTCTCTCTCTCTCTCTCTCATTCTTTCTCTTACTCACTCATTTTCCCAAGCTAACATTATTTATCAAATCATTTGCATGTCACTATTAGAAGGAGAGTCTCTTTGTAAGGGTGGTGGAAGTAACTTGTGTGTAACACACTCTTCTCCTTATATATATATACATATAAAAAAATGAAACAATTAAAATAAAAGGTATGGATGATCACATTTAACTAGCCCTTGTGGATACTCAGACTGAATTAGATGGTTTATAAACTAAAGCTCACCAAAGCTGACTGAAAAATATGAGTGGTAGTTATTTTGAAACCCAAGCTCTTGTCTACTGGGATGATCTCAAGGGAACAAGTGCTAGAAAAATTCTGATATGTATTCCAATAGCTTAGGTGTTGCTCATTGGAAACAAAGTGTGTGTCCTGTTCTTCTTTTTCAACATTTGGAACTAGAAACTACATCAGATATTATGATGTTCCACCAGAGCATGGAAACATTACTTTTTTGGACTACAGCTCCCAGACTTCCCATAATTAGTGGTCATGTTGGTGGGTGGTTTCTAGATGACATAGGCCAGAATCCTGTTGGCAACTATCCAGTAGAGCAGATCCACTGAATCAATTGTTGGATAGTGAGTCAACATGTGGGAAGATCCAGTTGATTCAATGGCTCTACTCTATTCAGGACCAAATTGGATTTGTGTCTCAGGATGCCTGTCAGCTCATGGCAATTCAATGAATTTCACAGAGTTTTCTTAGGCAAGGAATATTCAGAGTGATTTGCCATTGTCTTCTTTTGAAATATACCCTACAGCAACAGCCATCATAAGTATGCACAGATACACATATACACACAAACACACACATTAACATTTTCTCACACCCTAAATATAGAAAGTGGGAGGGTGAGTTTAGACAAGATTTGACAGTTCTTCAGATGTATCTATATTCCTTGCCTATTGAACAGTTTGACACACTGGTTTGAATTACATTGCATAGTCACAACTTGGGTAGATCAATTATTAAATGGTGCCCTCAGAGAGTCTTCTCTGGCTGAAACTCTCCAATATTCAGGCCAGAGTCTCATTATAAACTTGAGATGATTCTGTAGGATTCCTTTGATGCTTTTTTGAGGTTCTTCAGCTAGAACAATGATGGACATATTTTCCTGTCCAGATGAGAATAAATATTATAGTGAAGGATCTGGAGACCAAACTCTATGGGGAACACTTGAAATGGCTGATCCAAACATCCAAACAATGATACCTTTATTGGGCCAACCAAAATGCATAATTACATGTTGCAAGCTTTCAAAGTCACACTGGCTTCTTCATCAAGCAAATAGGAGAAAAAAATTGAAGATGTTAGTCATAGGCCTTCATTTTCTCAGTTCAGATAGTAGGGGAGGGCTATCTGCAGGCTGGCACCTCCCCCTTTGGCCATGCAGTCACTGGAAGATTTTCAAAGTCAAGGAAATTTAATGTCCATTTGCAATTCAAAGAAGATGTTTCCTTGGTTATGCTTGACCTGGAGAGAATTAAAGGGAGCCGTGATAACGGTCCTGAAATATCTGAAGAGCTTTCCTATAGAAGATGGAACCAGTTTGTGATCTCTTGCTTTAAAGGACAGGACTGGAAGTAATGTGTGGAAACTTCAGAGAAGTGGATTTCATCTAAACATAAGGAGAAACCTTCTAACAACACAATCTACTCAGCAATGGAAGAATGTCTGGGGAGACTCTGAGGTGTGTTCCCTATTCAGACAGTGGACTACTTGGGCTTGCTGGTGATGCTTGATCAGAGGGTGGTTAGTCTCATATACAAGATGCTACAGAGTGGGATGGGGAACCTCTTGTCTATGGGCCAGGTCTGGCTCATGAGTGTTCCTCATCTGGCTTAAAAGCTTTCTGCTATTTTCTTTGATTTGTGATTAGAAATGGGAGTAAGGGTTATAGGGGTATTTAAGGATTCTAAACCTGTTGCATCAGACTGAGCTATGCTTTGAAGGCCAGAAAGTTGTTGCATGGAACTGAACTTTGCATTGCAGGCCTCAAAATTATGGCATAGAATTGTGCAGTTGGCTTCCAGGCTGGGAGCTGTTATCCTCCAGCTTACTCTTAAGTAGACATGCCCTGTATTGGCCTGTGCTTTTAATGCTTAACAGCTGTTCCATGGAGGTCTACTGCAAAATAGGCATGCACAGAACAGAATGCTTTGCACACCTGGTGTAAATATGTCAAAACTAGTAAGGATTCCATCTGGTCCCACTTACTTTTCTTTGGCCCTTCTTTGAGCCCTCAGTACCATTCACTCCCCATTTTCCAGAGTCCTGTCCAAAAAAGTGTGAACTGCTTTTTGAAAATCCCCAGCAAAGGCAGCTCACCTTTTAAAGAAGTCACATGGGGCACCTGAGCTGTTTAATGCAGTGGTTCTCAATCTTTGGTCCTCCCATTATTTAGGGCTTCAGCTCCTCCCAGAATCCCTGACCACTTCCTATTCTAGTAGAAGCCTCAAGGAGTTGACATATAAAACATTTGGATGACCAAAGGTTGAAAACCACTGATTTAATGTAAGGGGAAAAACAGTAGCTCAAAATTAAAAATAGATTTCTGGCTACCTTTATTAACCCAGAGTGTTACAGAGGCAGAAAAATTGGTCCCACCCAGACCAACCTGCTGAAGATCCTGGAGAGTTGGACTAAATGAGCTCTATGACCTCTTATCAACTATGAGAAGGCATTAGAATGCTGCTACCACTCATCTCAGACATCACTGACAAAGAGAGACAAATCACCTGGACACTACTTCTGAGTTTCCAGTTACACCCTCTGCATCATGTTGAGCATCTTCTTTGAATAATCCCTTGCCTCAATTTATTTACCTTCATCAAACCACAATGGAAAAGTGTGGATGGAGAACAATGCAAATCACTCAAGGTAGAGGAATGCCCACCCCATCCCTGCTCACCCCCAACTTGATGAAATAATCATGCAGAAAAGTCTCTGCCCAGCCACCAGAGCCACCCTGTTCCCCATTAATGACTGGCTCTTATTGTATTTGTATTTAATATAGATTTGGAACACCCCAAGAGTCGCCCTGGTTTCCATTGTAACAGCTCAGCAATGAGATTGAAAGGTGGTGGTGGCCAGAGCATTGAAATGCAAATCACTCTTCACATACAGCTTCCCGCTGTGGCCCAAATTTGGTAGGGATCAGGTTCGGCAGCCTCTGATGAGGAATTTGTGATCCTGCCTTCACTGGGATTCACAAATGAGTTGCAGCTGAAGGTATCATTTTCGACAAAATAATTGTAATGTTGGAGATTAAAGTTTGTCACTGCCGGTAGCCCCCCTTGTCTGCCATTATGTGTTTGTGGGTTATCCCCCCCCCCCAGTAACCCAGCTGCATCACTGCAAAAGATTCTCCAAGACAATATAGATGTGCACATCATAGCTGCCTTGCTCTGAAGTATTCTCTCCTTGAATATAAATATTGTTTTACCTCTTTTGTCTTTTTTTCTTTCTGGCTCCAATGTGTAGGTGGTAAATGCCAGCTGCAGTGAACTTATTTGGTGCTTCTTGAAAAAAAAAACTTGTCTTCCAAAATAAGAGGATGGAAACAAGGTGGTGAGGTCTGGGGGTGTAATCTTCTTCTTTAGCTTGCAGAAGAATCTCATTTGCTAATTACTGTTTGAAATTTCGAGAAAGCCACAGCAATTTCAGACACACACACAAAACATAAACTGTGCAGATGTCGGGATTGTCATTAGCGATTCCCTCTTTTCCCCATGTTTAACTCCCTGTTCACAGAGACATACTTTAGTACTTCTAAAAAGAAAAAGAAAACCAACAACAGAGTAATAATGCAGCAAAATGACATCATCTGAAAAAAGGTTTGACAGTCCTGAAGATGGGACATTTTGTATCTCTGGGGGTGGGTGGGAGATACACAGAGAGCAAACACAAAAATTGAATCTTCTGTTGGTCTGATCACTCCATGATTGATCTCCTACATAGAGATTGCATACTGTGAAATTCCAGATCCAGAAATAAGGGCTGCAATCCCACACAGGTCAGCATATCATGATAGTAGGGCATGTTGACCTAAGCTGGGCTGAGCCATCTTGCTTCTGTATAGCCTCTAAAATCTCCCACCACAGTCATGCCCTGCCTCATGGGAAGCAGGCAGGATCAGAGAAGTATCTGGCTATGTTCCTATAGCCAGATGTGAAATGATTACATCAGTGCTGAAATTCACTGAGATCTTCTGCAGGTCTCAGCACTGCTTCTAACCCTGTTGCATCTGGCTTTTTGGGCAGAGCCAGACGCTTCTCCATTCCTGTTCACTCTCCACAAGGCACAGGATAGTTGTGCAACAAGGCTTCAGAGACTGAACAGTAAGTGTGGTGTGGGAAGAAGGGGATACTAACTTCTGCAGCACCCCAAAAAAGACATACATAAGCAAAAGGGAAACATACACATGCATATGCCACCAAGATGCCAGCCTTGGGCCGATCATTTCACATAACTTCTAACTGAATGGCAAGGTTGCACAACCAAATGTTGTCCAACTGAACATGCTTGCCCACATGCAACAGCTCTGCATGGGCAATTCTGCAACCTTAAATTGAAAGTAGACATTACTCATTGGACAAAAATCTCCAACGCATTCCATTGGGGGCTGTATGCATGGATAAGAAACCTGCTGGATTCTTGTCTAAACCCTTAAAGTGAAGCTCTTTCTGCCTCATCTTTGTGATATATCCCAAACCTTGAATAGGACATTTACTTTTTGGACTCCAGTTCCTAACATCCCCATCCAACATGCATTGTGGCCACCATGGCTGGAGGATTCTGGGTCCTGGAATAAAAAAAAAATTCTGCACAATCTGTGGTATATTTCACAGTCCCACTGCCTCCTCTACCAAAGGTGGTGATTCTTTTAAGAGTGCACTATATTTCTAGGATCATCTTTCAAAATGCTTGGATATCTCCATTTTGTGAGCTTTCTCATTTCCTTTAAACTCATCCCTCTCCAGCGGTGGTCAAGACATGGAGCAGGAACAAGAAATGAGCAATGTGACATCATATCATATATGTTTGCATTACTCCACATTCCACAAGATAAATGATATAATTCAAGGTTGCTTTCCCATCTCCATCATCTTTGAGTGTTTATAGCCAAGTTTACCTGACCATCAACTCCAAGGTTATTGTCATGCCCTGCCTGGAGAAGGATGAGGATGATGAGGACGATGAGTCAGAACTTCCTTCGGGTCCTGAACTGGCAGTGGAGGAGTCCCATCCCAGCAGCAGCCCTGCTTTACCAACTCTCACAGAGCCTTCAGCAGAGCCTGTGGCTTCGCAGGAGGTTGCACCGCAGCCAAGCCTCCCAACAGCAGGACCGTCAGACATGGAGGAGGATCCAGGGACTGTGCCTATCTTCAGTCAGCACTGGGCAGAAAGAGCAGGCCTCCGGTGATCGAGGAGGCTTTATGAAAAATGCCGAGGTAATCAAGGTGATCAACCCCAGCTGAGCTCCAGCAGCTCGGGAATTTAAGCAAGTCTGGAAATGCTGCCTTGGTGCCAGATTATCTGAGCTTCCTGGGGAAAGCCTCTGGTTCTTGCTCTCCTTGTTCCTTGGCCTGAACCCTTGACTCTTGGCTTATCGTGGACTACCAGAAAGCAAAGCAGTTTCATTTATATACCGCTTCATACCATGCTATGGAGTGTCTAAGCAGTTTACAACGGTAAGCTCATTGTAACTGTAATACTCATTTTAGCGACCTTGGAAGGATGCAGGCCTGAGTCAAGCCTGAGCCCTGTCTAGTATTGAACTCTCAACCTTGTAGTTTATGAGTGAGTGGCTGCAGTACAGGCATTTAACCACTGTGCCACCAGGGAACCCTTGATCCTCAGATTGCTGACTACTCTTGGACTTCTGGAACCTTTGACCTTTGAACTGCCTTGTCTCTCTGCTTCTCAGGAACCCTTGACGTTCAGACTGTGTTTGACCCTTTGCTGGACTGGTAACTAGGACTTGGTTTGGGACTTTCCCTTACTTTGGCTATCATCCCTGCTGTCGGCTTTCCAGGACAACAACAACAACAATAATAACAAAATTTATTTGTACCCCGCCCCTCTGTTAAAAACAATCAGGGCAGCTTACAACAATTAATACATCAATTTACAAGCTAAAAACCCCAAAACCCACCCTCCCCATTAAAAAAGTATTAAACTAACATTAATAAATCTACAAAAATCTTTTTTAAAAAATCACATAGGGTATATTAATCCAGCAGCAGACAAGCCAAGAACACAGAGAAGACAAGAGGCACAGCTCCTGAGGCCGGGATTTAATCAGAAAAGGCCTGCCGAAAGAGATCCATCTTTACCGCCTTTTTAAAACTACTCAGGCTCGTAATCTGACAGATCTCGGCCAGCAGGTCATTCCATAATCTGGGGGTGATTACCAAAAATGCCCTCTGGGAGGTTGCAGACAGCCTAGATTTTTGTGGCTGGAGCAAATTCCTCCCAGAGGACCGGAGTGTGCGGGGAGGATTATATGGGAGGAAGCGGTTCCGAAGATAAGTTGGGCCCAAGCCATTTAGGGCTTTAAAGGTAATAACCAACACCTTATACTGGCCCCAGAAACTGATAGGCAGCCAGTGGAGAGATTTTAACACCGGGGTAATGTGGTCTCTGGAAGATGTTCCCGAGACCACTCTGGCTGTCATATTTTGAAATGTCTGAAGTTTCCAGACCAAGCATGAGGGTAGCTCCATGTAGAGCGCATTACAGAAATCCAGACGGGAGGTTACCAGCGAGTGCACAACAGTCTCAAGGTCCCTTACTTCCAGAAAAGGGTGCAGCTGGTGTATCAGCCGAAGCTGATAACAGGCACTCCTGACCATCGCATTTACCTGATTTGTCATCAGGAGTGACGAATCAAGGAGCACCCCCAGACTGAGAACACAGTCCTTTACAGAGAGTGTGACCCCGTCCAGGACCAGAGGTTGCAACCCAATTCTTGGTTTCGGGGCAACTACTGTGAGCACCTCCGTTTTTTCTGGATTCAGTTTCAATCTGTTTCTCCTCATCCAGCCCATTACTGCCTTAAGACATTCATTGAGAGAGGACACGCCATCAGAATTCAAGACCGACGATTGAGACATGAAGAAATAGATCTGGCTGTCATCAGCATACTGATAACATCCAGCTCCATAACTCTGAATGATCTCACCCAGCAGCTTCATATGACCTCTCCTCACTTTTACAGCCCATGGGAAGAAGACACAGAGAGCGAGAAAAGAGCTCACCATCTTTTGACCATAGTTAGACATCATTGCTTGTTAACCTTGCTTATCCTTCCATCAGCAGGCAAAGACTTTTTTGAGAATGCAAAGTCTTTAAAACCAGGACTTTTAAGAGGGTGCTGTACTGTTTTAGTTACACTTTTACAAAAAACCTCAAACCTTTCAATAATCATTCTTAATTGTATGATATAATTTTCTTTCATGCTGTTAATAGAACAATTCCATTTCCAGGTTGATCTTGTGTGTGTTTTAACTATATTATGTTTATTTCAATTTATAAATCACTTTGACTCCTATTTGGGTTTTTAAAAAGTGGGCTAAACATGGTGGTGAAGATGATGATGATGATGATGATGATGATGATGATGATGATGATATCCCAGAAGATGCAAATACATTTGCAACAATTTCAGTTGCGGAGCTCCACCTATACAGCTGTGAAACAAATGTGGTAGTTACATAATGACCAAAAAGGACAACCACATATCAATGATTCTGCACAGTGAAGCAGATTATCTCAGAGGTTAGAGGATTCTGCATCTTTGGATGTCTTTAAACAGAGATTGTATGGACATCTTGAAGGAGCGTTTTAGCATCTCTGAATGGCAAGAGACTGAACTCATTGGCACTAGTCGTTCCTTCCAACTGTCATTCAGACGTCATTTCTTTTAGCGCAACAATGTGAATCATCTCACTCGCACATTTTGAGTTTGTTATTCATACTATGGAACCACATTGATGCGCCATCTCTGCAAGTTCAGTTACTCACACATGTAAGCACTCGAATAAAGATGGAGTCAATGATATGAATGCATTTGGAACATATTCAAGGCATGCAGCCTTTTATCCCAGGTCTCTTCAGGTCTATTAGGATCAGTTTTTCACACTACCGATGATGTGGAACTTTTTTAGAAACTTGGGGGGAAACTTGATTATCCCAGATTAAATGGATTTTTTGGAAAACTCCCCCCCTTAATCAGGATACGTGTGAATAACAGATTCAACCTGGATTCATCCTGGATTATTTTCACAGTGTGAATAACCCCTAAAACTCTATAATTTTATGCATGCAGAAGGGAACTTATGTAAAACACCAAACAGATTCAAGCCATTAATGCTAGCTAACTATTTAGGGCCTTGGGACTTTAACTGTTAACACTTTTCTTTTAGAAAAGGCAACTGTCCAAGTTGTGAATGAGGATTCTTCAGATTTACAGTATGCTGTTCCAACCAGCAGCACCAGTTGGGCCGGTGGCTGGTGAGCAAGGGAGCTGCCCTGAGCCCCTGACCCATTCCAGCTAATGGGAAGTTTGCTCATGTTTTCTCCTTCCCTTGCCAGAGGGCAGCTGGTCCTGTAAATTTGCCTTCAATTCTTTTAAGTGCATTAGAGACTCTTTTAACAAGATCCCCCCCCCTCCTCTTTGCTCCTTTCCTAACAAGCAAATTCCCCTTTTCCCATTTGCGACTCTAGAACCCTTGTCCCCCTAAAAGGTCCTGAAATGCAGGAGGGTATTTTATGATACAGTTAAAAAACCGAGAGGGCCGCATGGGGAAGCCATGGTCATAAGGAGAGGATTGTTAAGTAAATCCCAGCCTATGGCTGTTTTTAATTTATTTTTTGTTTTATGTGCAAAGAGAAACTTTGGCCTTGCAGGTCTGGCTAATATCAGGGCCTGGAATTTTGTAGATGTTTAATCAGAGGCTATTTTTTCTTCAGGACAAGAGGTGGGGTAAGGGGGAGTAGGGAAGACGAATCTGTTCTTGTTTGCTTTTTTGTCACTGTGTCTGGATTTCCTTAGCTGACTTTTTTTTTTAAACTTCGTTCACCAAGTCTGAGCCAAGTGCTTGATTTCAATTTACACAAGACAGGACATTCCCCAAAGTGGGTTTATTTAGCTTTTAACAACCAAAGAGGAAAAAAGAGAGAGTGTGTGTAATATCCACACAAGCACTGTGTGTGCAAGCTACTTCTCCCCTTTCCTTCTCTTCCAAACCACAGATGCCATCTGCAATTTAAAACCACCCTGTGAATTCAGCATTCAAAGCAGATTCCCTGATAGTTTATGACCCATCATAGCTGCACGAAAGGCATTTCATATATATATATATATATATATGGAGATGCTTTCATCCCTTTCGATGGCAAGGCAAGTAAATCCCCAAGTCTTTTAGCACGTGCTATTAATATGCAAATAACGGAGCAGGCGCTCCTTCTAATCGACCTCCCAACTACATGGGAGGTGTCGCTGTTGGAGCAAATTAGCTTTCTGTCATCTGCAGTCTTTCCACAGCCTCCCGGGATTATATTTTAGATCAGAGACAATTAAAGCATACGCCGTGGCGGTTGTGGTGGTGGTTCATTTTTAAAAAATTGTGGGCAACTAACTTTGAAGGAATGTTAAGCTAACTTCGTTGGGGTTTCGGTTCCTTCGTCTTGCTAGGATAGTTCTCAGAGTTTGCTGTTTGCAAGATATCTTATATTCTTTTCCTTCCTCACTCCCTGTCCACCTCTCTCCTATCTTTCCAATTTTCCAATTCAACAAATTTGACTTTTGGGTTCCCTAGCGTTTTTAGGCATCAGGGCCTGCTCCGTCTACCTTCAACACTATGGATGAGAGGAACAATCTGAAGGCATGAGTACCACCTTGAAAAGAAAATATGATGATGATGATGATGATGATGATGATGATGATGATGATCACAATGTCTGTGAATATTTGACTCGTACTCTGTTTTGGAAATGTTGCTGTAGACTCCCTGAGGACAGCCTAGACATAGATCATAGAATCATAGAGTGGGAAGAGACTTCAAGGACCATCCAGTCAAACCCCATTCTGCCATGCAGGAAGACACAAGCACTTCTGACAGATGGCCACCCAACCTCTTTTTAAAATCTCCATAGAAGGAGACTCCACCACACTCCAAGGCAGCATGTTCCACTGTCAAACAATTTTCATTGATAAGAAGTTCTTCCTAGTGTTTCTGTAGAATCTCTTTTCCTGTAGTTTGATTCTAGCCTTCTTTTGTGTCCCAGTCTCTCTATATGCTGTGTTTGCATTCCCTTGGTAATTTTGCCTGTCTTTTTCCTCTGGATGCCTAAAGTGTATTTCTAAAAGCTTGACTGAAGTTTTAAATTACAGCAACACTAGAAATGTGGAAAATGAATGAACATTTCCTTTGGCAGGCAGAATTCTTATGGGGGGGGGGAGTCCTCATTTTGCATCCCTCCCCCATAGTTATACATCTGCTTGACATACACTATGGCTGCTGCTACACTGTACGGTTAATGCAGTTTGACAGCACTTTAACTTTTATGGCTCCATCCTATGGAATCCTGGGATTTGTAGTTTGTTGCAGCACCAGAGCTCTCTGATGGAGAAGGTTAAATATCTCACAAAGCTATTCAGCCATGGCTAAATTAGTGGATAGTGTGAGTTATTTTCTCTCTGCTTTCACTTCCCAAGCACCCCAAAACTCAGGTTTTAAGATCCAGCTTTGGACCTAGACCTCTTTAAAACCAGTGAAATATTTTCTGGATTGGTGCTAAGACATCTTCAAACACGATACATAGACCAACCCATAATCAAAAGTAAATTAGTGACATGTTAATAGAGATATATATAAGGAAACATCATGATTCACCCCAAACTTTACCCTCTGTCTTGAAAAATAATTTCCAGATAGAGCTGATCTATACTTATGGCTTTGTTTCTTGTTTCTAACTCCCCCTCAGGTCAAAAGGCTAATAACCCAGAGGCTGCTCTTAAGCAATCAACATATTTGGTAAGTTTAATTATGGATAGATTATTTCTTTTAATACATAGTTGTTGTTTTTTAACTTGCTTTTATCAGCCTTTGATTTTTATAGTTTCATGGGCAATCTTGGAGACCAATTTTACAGTTCCCACATCTGCTGGATATAGAGTTGCTAGTTCAGAATTATCCCAAACTATGAAGTTTCTGGGCCAAAAAACTGAAACCTAGACCTTGCCTGCACTGGCCAGGATGCTCCAGGGGCAGCCCAGACTATCCTGGTCTCAAAGCTGCCCAATCTTACCTTGTTACCTGGCCCTCCATTTCCACGTCAGGGTAAATGCATGGATATCCCACTGAGCCACAGGCTGTCTCTGCCACTTCCACAGGTCACTTGCTTCTTATTCTGACTTCAGAGCAAAATCACTCTGGTGCAGAAATGAAGGTTTCTGGATCTTCCGAGAAGATTGAGAGTAAAAAGTATTTTAAATTTCATTTAAAGTTATACCTCAGTCCTAGTGCTGGATGTACTGGATATTGTCCAGACTGTTCATTCCAGAACTGGCATTTGGGACATGCAAACTCCAAACAGGGCACCACCAGAACAGGAGAAAAACTGAACTTTTGGCCCATGTAAGCAATGCCCTAGGGATGGTCTTTGGTCATGTCATTAAGCCCCATGCATTAAGTACCAGCCAAAAAGGCAAACAAATGGGTCCTTGATCAGGTCAAGCCAGAAATCTCCCTGGAAGCCAAGATGATGAAACTGAGGCTGTTGTAGGGACTATACAGATGGGTGACTCTGGGCCGCCCCTGCTAGTCACAGATCGGGGCCACTGCAACTGCACACCACAGCCCTGATCCTCCTTTTTGCCGCCCCTAAAAGAGAGGGAAAATGCTGCTCCTTTTAGGGCGGCAAAAGGCCACCCTAAGAGCCGGTGCTGTGGCTCTTCCACGCCCTTTCAGTGCAGTGTGTCTACATGCTGCACTGGGAGGGCATCCTGATACCGCGCACCATGCTTACAGGTGTGCGGCATCGGGATGGTGTTGGGCTGGGGTTGGGGTGGCCAGCTTGCAGCTGCCCTGCCCCAACTCCGCCCAGGCCAGCCCTTCAGCCCAGTCTGCAATGCCCCGTGCTTTGGCCATATCATGAGAATGCATGACTCACTAGAAAATATAATAATGCTAGGAAAGGTAGAAGACAGCAAAAAGAGAACAATACTGCATGCCAGATAGATAGAATTCAATCAGATTTACTGCATACCATATAGATGTGGACAAATCTACATAGGGACCACAAAACACATGTTCAAATGAGAATCAAGGAACACAAGAAACCATATTATAAACCAACCTGGGCACAAAATGCTGTTTGAAAACATGGAAATTGTGGACCATGTCAACAACTATCGAGTCAAAATGCACAGGGAAGCCATTGAAATCCACAAACACTTAGACAATTTCAACAGGAAAGAAAAAACCCTTAAAGCAGGGGTAGGCAACCTTTCCCCTTTAAGGGCCGAGGGACTTCAGTTCCCAGAAGCCTCAGCCATGTTGGCCAATAGTCCCATATTGGCCAATAGCTCCTGGGATTCTGGGAGCTGAAGTATCTCGGCCCTTAAAGGGGAAAGGTTGCCTACCCCTGCCTTAAAGTATACAAAATCTGGCTGCCAGTCCTGAAAAACACCAAAATCAGGACTCAACAAATGCAAACAAACTTCACCCAGGGTCAAGGAGTTTCCCAGCAAACAATGGACCATTAATTAAATAGCCACTATTCCTCCTCACATATCCGCCCACCCTGAGGCCTTGCCTCAACAGAATGATACACAGATTTACATGCTAATCCTCTCAACCCAAGGGTCACATAGTATATATACACCACACACTTCCATGCCACCGTTCTCTGAAGATACCAGCCACAGATACAGGCAAAATGCCAGGAATACATTCTTCTAGACCACAGCCTCACAGCCCAAAAAACCCACAAAAACCTATCAATCAGGGAGGTCATGGGCCTGAGTTTACCAGGCCTAAGCAAAGAAGTGGAGGACAGGAAGGCTTGGAGATGTCTCATCTACAGGGTTGCCATGTGTTGGAGCCCACTTGAGGGCAATTAACACACACACACACACACACACACACAAATAGCTCACAGTTTTTGGTTAAACAGAGAGAAAGCATATGTTTGTGTCCTGAAATTAAGATAGAAATATTAATTAAAGGGGCTCTTGCCAGATTAAGGTAAAACAAAAGCATTATTACTTCTCACTTTCTACAGGAGACAGAATGGATAAGCAACATTTTTAGTAGACTGCTTGCTTCTAGAGAGGATGGATGAAGAGTAGAGCAGAGGTTGACCCCTGGCACCCCAAAAACTGGGAGGAAAAGAGGAAGCTAAGGAAATACACAGACACCTCCTCTCCCACAAGTCTTTGCAATTTGCAACAACAAATCAATTAAGTTTTGCTACTGCTCTCCTAACTCAGCTGGAGATTTGCAGCCATCCCTGTCCTCTTGCCTGAAGTTGAAACCACCAAAACTGGAGAATTTGTGCCCTAATCTCCCACCTGGAGATAACCCTTGAAAACTGAGAGACTGAGATTCAGTCCTTGAGATCTGACAACTCTAGCTGGACAAATGTGGGCAAAGTCCTTGCATTGCTGTGGTTCCGTTCCTTCCTCTCGGGCAGCTCCCAGAGGGTGTTGCTCGGGGACAGTTGCTCCGCAAAAAAGAAGCTCACTGATGGAGTCCCTCAAGGTGCCATTCTGTCCCTGATGCTGTTTAACATATATATGAGGTCACTGGGAGAGATCATCTGGAGACACGGGGTGCGGTGTTATCAGTACGCCAATGACACCCAGATCTATTTCTCCATGTCTCTGTCATCTGCCTCAGCCCCCGATGGCGCCTCTCCTCTCAATGACTGTCTTAGGGCAGTAATGGACTGGATGAGGAAAAACAGATTGAGATTGAATACAGACAAAAAGGAGGTGCTCACTGTAGCGGCCCCGAAACTGGGAATAGGGATACAACCTCAAGTCCTAGATGAGGTCACACTCTCCGTGAAGGACTGTGTTCACAGTCTGGGGGTACTCTTAGATCCATCGCTTCAGATGACCAATCAAGTAAATGCAACAGTCAGGCGTGCCTGTTATCAGCTTCGGCTGATATGCCAGCTACGCCCTCCCCTGGAAGTAAGGGACCTTGAGACGGTGGTGCACACACTGGTAACCTCCCGTCTTGACTTCTGCAATGCACTCTACATGAGTCTACCCTCGTGCTTAGTCCAGAAACTTCAATTAGTACAAAACATGGCAGCCAGATTGGTCTCTGGAACATTTAGGAGAGACCATATAACACCGGTATTAAACTCCATTATTTCTACAGTGTAGATGCACCCCAAGATGTCAGTACATTTCCAGTGTGAATTCAAGGTGCATGTGATAACGGTTCAGAAAAGACAGGCAGGAAAAAGCATCTTGATCCTGCTTTTCCCCAAAGTAGGTTGAAACCCCAATGCCTGCATAGCCCACTCCCAAAGTGGGCCAAATGCACAAGGCCCAACAGCATGACGTGGCATCTAGCCAGGCTGCTGGATAATATGCTAGGTTCTGTTTGCTACAGGTTTTAGCCCTGGAGTGCAGTTTTGATTCAGTTTCTACCTGCTTTGGAGGCATATGTCATCTAAATGCCCCACCTTCATGGCAGTTGGAAACCACTTATTTTGCCTATCTGTTTCACCTCAACATTTAAAGCCCTAAACAGGGGCCCTCCTCTGTGTCCTACCATCTCTGTCTCACCATACATCGTGTTGGCACCAACACACATTTCATTTAGGTACCAAGTGAAAACCTGGCTGTTCCTTAAAACCTTTGGGTGTCATTTATTGAATCATCCCAAATTCTGAGGTGAATAGTTTTAAAAACATTTTAAAATTTTTAATCTGTTTTTAACTCATTGCCATGTTTACTACATTTTTTGGCTTATTTCAATCATTTTTATCATTCTAAAATGTTTAACCTGCTTCAATGTTATATGTGAGAGTCAATGTGTTGTAGTGGTTTGAGAGTCGGACTTTGACCCTGGATACCAGACTCTGAATCCCCAGTGGAAACTCACTGGGTGATCTTGAGCAAGTCACATTCTCTCAGCTTCAGAAGAAGCCAAAGGCAAGCCCCTTCTGGACAAATATTGCCAAGAAAACCCCATGCTAGTGTCACCTTCTGGTTGCCATAAGTTGGAAACAACTTGAATGCACACAACAACAACGTTATTTCTAAACTGCCATATAATCTTTTTGATACAGAATGGGGTAGAAATATGTTCTTCTTCTTCTTCTTCCTCTTCTTCTTCTTCTTCATCATCATCTAGATACCAAAAGTGTTGCTGCTCTTTGGCACATTTTCCATAATTTTGCACAGTGCCTAAATGCCATTTGCCAAATGTCAAAACACCTAAAGTTGGCTTTCTTAGAAGTAAATTCCAGGATTTGTCTATAGATAAGCCCAACACCCATTGTACAGAAAATACATCCAATGCTGACTAATTCATGCAGCCAGCAAGTTCAATGGTAGTTGATGACTTCCCATGTCATTGGGATGGTGAATCTGTTTCAGCATTTAGTCCAAATTTTAAAGAAGCTAGCCATAGGGTTGACTCTATTTGGGGTATTGGGTTGAGTGCCTGGCATCACTCCTGAGAAAGACACCCAAGCCAGCTGGGAGACTCTGCCCTGCTTTCTAGACACTTGGAACCAGATCCAGACTATTATTTTGCACATCCATTTTCCTATCTTGGTTTTCCCTGCCACTGACTTAATGCTTAGCTTCTTGACTTCTGAACAGATACCAACTACCCATGTGTCTTCTCTCCATTCCAAATTAGAATTTGGACTCCAGGTTGAACAAGGTTTCCAGACTTTGCTTCTGGATAATGAGAGGCAGCACATGAATTCAGGACCACTAAAATAAAGCACTGAGCCAGATGTGCCATGTTTCACATGAACCAGCCCTTGGAGTAGGTGGCCTAGAAGAAATTCATCTCTACTTTTCAACCCCCTGAATTTCTTTTGTCTCCTGCTTTCAAGCCCCTATTTTGCCTAAGCGGCTACTCTAGCCAACTACTACAACAGCTGCCATTTTAATTCTCTGAAAACAGGCACAAGCATCCATATTCTCTCATGGTAATCATTTGCCGAAAGTAATGTACTAAATCAGTGGGCGCCTTGGCCAGTTACAATAAAAAAATGGCAGCCCCACAATTTTAAGATGACATTGCTATGGCAAGCTAGTCATAATATGCCTGAGTTACTACCATAAGCAATGGATTTAGAGTATTATGAAAATATATGCTTTCTTAAGTGCTGTGAATTATACCAAATAATTCTGAACATCTCTTTTACTAGGCTAATGAATCAGAGGGTGCGCTTCCTCGTATTATCTGCAATCAGTACAGAGAAAATGTGTTTGGAAATTCATATTTCCTGGATAAATAGCACATATTCTCTAATTAAGTAATGTCTGATTATAGAATGGAAGAAATAAAATGGAATGTATGAAGGTTCCCCCCTAGTTCTCATGGGGGGAGCCGCAGATGGGGCAGCAAAAAGGTAGAGAAAAACATGAAATAACCTTGAATAGCCCTTGTGGGTAGCATGGCCAGGACAAAACTTAAAGTTCTATAGTGGAAGGTGGGGCAGAGGAAAGGTTTCATTTCCTATGGCTCCCACTCCCTCACAAGAGCCTCAACAGTAGTATTGTTGGGCTGAATACAAGACAGATCTCCTGTGTCTTTAATAGTTAACAGGTCCCAGAACAAGAAAAACTATGTAACAGTCCCTCCCTTCTTTCACCCAAATACCCCACCTTTTACCTGATGCATCACCCTAACATGGCCTTTTACTGGCCAGTGGAGAGCAGAGTGTGTGGAGAGAAGCATTTAGGTATGTTCCTTTAGTTGGATGCATAGCATTGAAGAAGAAGAATGCTGTACATCTAGCTATATGAACATAGTGAGGGGGGCCTTGGGGAACACTCTCTCAGACTCAGAGGAAAGCAATGGCAACCCCCCTGTGAAGAAACTTGCCAAGAAAACCCCATGATAGGTTCATCTTAGAGTCACCATAAATCTGAAATTACTTGAAGGCACACAGCCACAACAACAACAATGAGTTGCTACATCTCAAGGGACGTTTTCACACGCATGGGTCCAAAGCCACCTGGAAGCAATCAAGAGCCATTCCGGAGGTGAAAGCAGCAGCATTCCGGAATGGCTCTTGATTGCTTCCGGCAGCAGCAACTTAATTCCTTTAAAAAAAAGGAATTACAAAGACCGGGGATGATGCCGCCCAGCGCCGGGGATGGCGCTGGATGGGGCGGGGCTTGCTGCGACGTCGTGTGAACACACGGAGCAAGGACCCGGACTGACGCCGGCTAGCGCCGGGGATGGCACTGCATGGGGCGGGGCTTGCTGCGACGTCATCTGAAAAATTTGCAAAGGAGCCGGACTGGGGCCGGACGGAGGTAGGATTGCATCTGCCTAAAGCCTCGTGTGAAAACGCCCAAGGCCCGGTTCGGAGTCTGCAGTTTTGGTGGGTTCATCATCTTCTTTTTGTGTGCCTCCAAGTCATTTTTGATTTATGGAAACCCTAAAGTGAACCTATCACAGGATTTTCTTGACAAGTTTCTTCAAAGGGGTTTGCCTTTTCAATCCTCTGATGCTATGAGATTGTGATTTGCACAAAGTCACCCAGTGGGTTTTTATGCTTGAGTGGGGGAATCAAACCTTAATTACCTGAGTCGTAGACCAATGCTCAAACCACTATACCACGTTGGCTCTCTCTAGGCAAGAGGAAAAGGCTATGTGCAAATCTCCAGGTCAGTTAGTAGTAGGACAGATTGCTATAATTCCCAAGGATTTGTTGATTGGTTACTGCAACTAGCAAAGACTCACTCACTTTCCACTTTGGTTTCCTTTGTTTGGCTCTGACCTATAAAGTATAACCCCGGGATTCATCTTCCATTTGCATTGCATTGGGAAAAATGAACCCCAGCTCAGGGGAGTCATTATCCAGTCAATGTTGGCCTTGGAATAATCTGGGAAAAATTCATTATTTAGGGTCTCAGTTCTACTACCTACTGCTGTGAAGGGATGCTGGTACTCCTCAGGCAAAGGGCTGTGTGTGATGCTTTTGTCTTCTGCAGATCACCTGCTGCATCTATGGGCGTTTTCACACAGGCGGCTCTAAAGCCGCCTGGAAGCCCCCTGGAAGCAATCAAGAGCTGCTCCGGCGGCGAAAACAACAGCCGCCGGAAGGGCTCCTGATTGCCTCCGGCAGCAGCCCCTCTAATTCCTTTTTAGAAAAGGAATTAGAAATATGGGGCTAAAGCCAGCTAGCGGCAGGGATGGGGCAGGGATTGCGCAAGATGGGGCGGGGCTTGCTGCGACGCAGTTTGAACACGACGAGCAAGACCCCGGAGTGAGGCAGGGATGGCGCAGGATGAGGAGGGGCTTGCTGCGACGTCGTCTGAACTTTTAGGTTCTGGAGCCGGAGTGGGGCCAGACGGAGGTAGGTTTGCCTCCGTTTAAAGCCCAGTGTGAAAACGTCCTATGTACTGCTAATACTGCCAGGGTTCAGTATCAAACAAAGGGCCTTTGCAGACTGCCAGAAATAGTGCAAATTGAGTCCACTTTACTGCCCTGACTCAGTGCTAGGGAATCAAGGGAACTGTAGTTTATTGTGGCACCAGAGCTCTCTGACAGAGAAGGCTCAATGTCTCAGAAAAAATACAATTCCCATGATTCCCTAGCACTGAGCCAGGGCAATTAAAATGGACTCAATTTGCACTATTTCTAGCAGTCTGCAAAGGCCCAAAGAGATTGTTTACATGGGACAAATAAAAAACCCTCCCCCTCCCAGCGAGCAGTATGGGCAATGTAGGGCCCAATACCCAGTTCTGGTGCTAACTGTCCAGAAGATATCTGGCCGGATCAGTACCAAACCTGCCATATATCCCATTTAAAAATAAATCACCTTTTGCTCAGTGTCTTCTTGGAAGATCCAGAGCCCCCACTGCAATGAAGGGTAGCTGTTTACAACATGTCCCATTGTGCCACCCAATGCCATTGCAGCTGGTGCAAGTCTCTTACTCTGAAGTTAGAATAAGGTGCCCAGCCAAGTGATCATGGCTAGGCACCTCTTTTGGACCTTAGGGTGAAGCAACCTGCAGTAGCAGTGGTGCAGGGTAGCACAGTGAGACATTTGTGTGAACAGCCACCTGGCATTACAACATTACCAAAGGAGGACGTTGGACCAGCGTCAGGGCCAGAATATTCCAAACTATTCTCAGAGTATTCTGGCCCATGTGACCAGGTCTTAGATAAATCTGGAATGCCAGCCATTTTTGCTCAAAACAGACCCTTTTTTGACCAAGGCAATATGATGCGCATACCCTATCTATACACAAAA
The DNA here is from genome assembly GCA_026167975.1 of Phrynosoma blainvillii. Taxonomy (NCBI): domain Eukaryota; kingdom Metazoa; phylum Chordata; class Lepidosauria; order Squamata; family Phrynosomatidae; genus Phrynosoma; species Phrynosoma blainvillii. Next base: position 16,402,010 of record JANUYF010000001.1, on the reverse strand, counting down.
CATGATGCCAAAAAGTAGAAGTGATGTATTCTGTTGGCACTTTAAGGGGAGGAAATTGGAATTTCCTTTGGAGCTAAAAAATGAATGTGCCATGGAACCATTTAACAGCCCTTCCTAAATTATTACGAGAGCCAGAGTAGCATAGTCATTTAAAAGTTGAACAATGACTCTGGAAACCAGAGTTCAATTCCCAGCTCTGCTAAATAAACCCACTTGGGTGACCTTGGGCAAATCACACTGCCTCAGCCTCAGGGAAAGGCCATGGCAAACCTCCTCTGAGCAAACCTTGCCAAGAAAATCCCATGATAGGTTTGCTTTAGGGTCACCATAAGTTGGAAACAACTTAAAAAGACACACAACAACAAACCTAAATTATTAACCTTAACCCTCACCTCCAAGTGGAACTTAAGTCAGAAAATAGTTCACAAGTAACTCTCTTTACATTTTTTAATTATTAAAGATCTGACCATGTCCCAAAGAGTAAGCCTTAGGAAAAGGAAGAGCAGGAGACCATGCTGGGGCCAGTTTGCACTGTATTGCAGACACACTGCATACATAAGCCGGGAGGGCTCAGTCACTGGAACTATGTTAATTTAAGTATGGTGGTAACTGTGCCGAACTACTGTGAAACAATTCAGTCAGTCAGCAAACAGGGCTAATTGCTAGTGTGGGAGATATTATGGGTAATTTACTGCCCACTGAGGGATTGTACCTCGAAATAAGGTCCCCTCCCCTTTCCTCTGCTTAGGCTTTGCATGTTAATGCCTGTTGCAATCACGTTGTGAGAGGACATCTTGATATGTGTCCATAAACACACTCCTCGCCTCAGCCCTCATCTGAGATCCACTGATAGTTGCAATATTTTGAACTGCTGAATAACCACAGGACTGCAATTAGAGGAGGCTGGCAAAATGTTTGATTATCTTAGGCCCGTGGGTAGCAAGATTAAGAGAAAGAGAACGAGAGATAATGACATGTCGTAGAGTTTTCTCTGATCATTAATGACAAGCTGGAAAGGGGAGGGAGGTGTATAGTTTTGTTAAATGTACACACATAAGACTATAAGAGGAGCCATCTTGGATCAGGCCAAAGGCCTACCTAGTCCAATATTTGGTTCACTCAGTGGCCAGACAGTTGTGTATGGGAAGCCCACCAATAGGACTAGACTGCAACTTGAGTGGATATCTCTCTGTGCAAAGTATTTTGGGCCAGGTTAATCTTGCAAAAAATATGCACGTTTATTTCTGCACAAGAACATGAATTTTAGCAACACATTGTTTTAACTTGCTGTAAGTCACCTTGGGTCCTATGCTGGAAGAAAGGCGGGATGTAAATTAAATAATTAAATAATGACAAATATCATCTCTTTGGGGGAGGGGGAAGTTGCCCTCTGTGCCAAAAATAAAATAAAATAAAATAAAATAAAAGAATCCTATTGTTTCATGTGCAGGAAGCACATTGTTCCACACCAAAAACTGTATTTTGCACAGGGGAAATATATATATATATATATATATATATATATATATACACAGAGAATCACATAACATTTTGTGATGTTTATTTACTGTGAGAAAACTGCACAGATGTCTTGCTGCTCTGTTACACTACTCAACACTACTTTACTTTCTTAAGGGGGGGAGGGATTATAATGTTTAATGTTATATTTTAATCTTGTCATATTTTATTGTTGTCAACCGCCCGGATTGGTTCGCCACAGGGCGGTATACAAATAAATATTTATTATTATTATTATTATTATTATTATTATTATTATTATTAACAGAGTTTCCTGATTATTGGGAAAGGGTTTTGTTTTTGTTTTTTTTCTGGACAGGAAATGAATAATGGAGAATATTCTTTCCATCTTTGCTGGGGCAAGAGAGTGGCTCATGGGCCCACTTCTTGGATTCACCAAAACTGAATTATCAGGAGACAGGAGCAGGCTGTTTAATTCTCTCTACTTCAATCTACCCATCTGTCCATCCTAATTTCTTGTCTAGATGTTTGTCTTTCTATATTCATACATGCTGTTGTGTGTGAATATACTTGGCTTGTGTGTATGTGTGTGTGGTACAGGTGATAGATCTGATTTATGGCTGAGCTGCTTCATTTTCGTTATTTCACAAGAATATTTTAAACCGGGCCCGCATAATATTAAAATAAGTTAAAAATCTCTATGTAAAATTTATGAGAGCTTGTCAGGTGTAATGCTTGATAAAGTAAGTTTAATGCTTTGGAATACTCTTTTTCTCCAGGCTGCATCTAGCAGCCTGAGTTGCGAGTATAATTTTAGAAACTCCTTTCCATTAGCCCATTCTCTTATTAATGAGAGAGAACCCAATTTAGCAATAAGAAGTACATTTCTCCATGTTCCCCCCCTAAAACAATAAAATTAAATTGTAGAACCTGTGGAACTAGTCTGAGAAAGGAGAGGGAACATTTTCTTGGTGTGCTTTTTCTCTTTTTATTTAAAATAAAACAAGAATGGAGGAGGATGTCAAGTCCTTTTTAAATTTGCATCTCTTCAAAATGCTGCTGAAACTACAGCTCTATCCTTCTACAAAACCAGATAGTCTGAACTCCCTGAAAACATTGAATTTGTTCTGTAGGACTGCAAATCTGATGCCATGTTTTGTTCTCTGACAGTTCACATTACTGTGATGGGCCTAAACTACTGCTTCCATTTTGAGCCTTGGATAGCATCTTTCAGGGAAACCATTTGGACCAGTTGACATGATCACCACTGCCAAGACAAGCATTTCTGCCCACATGGTATCCCAGAACACCAATTGCATCTGTCCACTAAACCAATCTCTTGCATTGATATTACAGGATGGATTGTTTTCTTTTAGTCTGCAGTGTTGTGAGGCACACTTGTGAAGAACAAGGATGCAGGAAATCTTCCCTTGACTTTCTCAGAATTCTGCCAGCATTCTTGTTTCATCCCAGTCCAATATCCAGCTTTGAGATTTCCCCCATCCTGCTTCTTCTATAGAAATTGATTTAAATTTTTCTGGATTTCCCTCCCCCCAAAGTGTATGCATTTTTCTGCATATTCTAATGAAGGTATACATCTTTATGCAGTCTCTTATCCACCCAGAAAATACAATGTTTGCAATTTTCAAATATTTACATGTTTAGTCAAGAATATTATTTGAAATGCACCAGCGGAAATCTGCTTAGTGACTTGCACTGATGGGATCGGGGTTTATAGAAGAAGGGGTGCATCCACACTGAACAATGATAACACTTTGATGTCACTTTAGCTGTCATGACTCCATCCTGTGGAATCCTGTGGTATGTAGTTTGTGGCAACACTTTCTCAGCCCACCTAGTACAAGGAAGAGCTCTACATATTTATACTGAATGAAAGGATAAACATGGTAAATCACTTTTCAGCCTTACAGATTCAGAAACCTTAGAAGATCCCTATCCTGTTGACAAGGCATAGGAGCAACCCACAAATACAGATTTTTGCAAGGGGAGGGCTTTTTTTTTCCATTATAGAAAAGTAAGTTGGAAGAAAGAGGGCTTTCTTCAGAGTAGTAAATGTTCACATTTCTTTGTTATTTCACTGCTTCATGCTACCTCTCTGAAACTCTGGAATAAAGTAAGACAAATGCTGCAAGCAACAGAGGCCCTGCCCTGGAAATGGAGGCTCTTGCAGTACAGCAGATTTATTGCAGATGAGAGCAGTAAAGTAAAACCGCACTTAGATTTCTGCACTGTGACATATTTGCCCTCTTTTTTTCCCCCCTCATGGTTAACTAAAAAAAGACACAACCAAAGTAAAAGCGTTGACTCTATGTAATGTTAGAAGGCACTCCACTCCTGAGGTCAATAAGACTATTTGATTCCCTGAATGTCTTTGAACAGTGTGTCCAGATGTCCTCCTTTTCTAGGACATGTCCTACATTTCAATCTTCTATCCAGGAAGAATTCCAAAATGTTCTACATTTTGAGCATGATGAAGAAGCCCATTAACACATTTGTTGCCACCCTTCAAGAAATGTTGCAGAAAGGTGGATAGGATGGATTCTTCTAAAGTTCTTTTTTCCTAGGAGCAGCAACAGACAAAACTTGTCTCCAGAGCTCAGGGCACCTTTGTTTCTCAGAGGGGAAAAGCACAGTAGCTATTGTTAAGCAAAGAACTGCTTGAGGACATAATGCAAATGTTGAAATGTTTTGGTTTCTTAACCTTAATTTGAGCACCATGGACAAATGAAAGGAATAATTTAAATGTAGACCCCATCAGGGGTTTGTTGCTAATAAAGTACAATTTTAAGCATTTGCCTTGCTCAGCATTCTATAAGTATATTGCAAGCCAACAAGGCATTTTAACGAAGATATGTTCATCAAAAAATAGAGCTGAGTACATAATAAAACACAGGGTATGTAATATAGCTGTAAATAAATAGAAAACTGCATAGAAACTACATAGAAATGTTCTTCTTCCAAATAGAACATCTTATGGGAAACTCTGGATCTGAACAACAACCACAATAGTTTTCCTCCTCTACTATTATTATGTTGTCTTTCCATGTGATTTTGCCCAAAGCAGTTCAAACTACAAGAAGGAAAAGGTCAAGAACCACACCTACTATCATTGTGGGTGCATCCACACTGTACGAACAATGCAATTGGACACCACTTTAACTGCCAAGGCTCCATCCCACTGAATTCTGGGATTTGTTGTTCAATGAGGCACCAGCATTCTTTGGCAGAGATGATTAAAGACCCTGTAAAACTCCAAAGTCCAGAATTCCACAGGATAGAGGTGTAGCACTTAAAGTGGTATCACACTGCATTATTTCTGCAGTGTAGACGCACCCTGCATTTGTAGGTGTTTTGTTTTTTTTTAATGGATGTACAAATGGAGACATTAGTTATTTTTTTAAAAATATATATTTTAAGAAAGAATCATGGCTGGCATCCTGTTCAGCAGTTACAAGATCGTAAACTGGACTTGGGATCTAGTAAGTGCTGGGGACTCGTGCTTATGGTTGTGAATAGCTTAATGGGGCTCCCAAAACCTTCCTTTACAGTCTGGTAGTGCCTGGACCAAAGTGTTTCAAAAGTTATGAAGATCAGGATACTGGGAAGTGATATCTGCAACAGTCTCCCATTTGCAGGAGAGCCTTGAGACAAGCAGTTGTGACAGGACTCTGAGGTAAATCTGTCCACCAGCCTATTCTCAGCTGATGACAGGCTGGAAAGGTGGCATCATCATAACTATGATGATGGAACTCCATTGTTGTAGTTGCATTGATAATGAAAGATCTTGGCCTTCACTTTTTAATACATCATTACAACAAGGAACCAGAGTTTGGAAATATGACTGTGTTAGACCACGATAATTATCATAACTATGTGAGACTATTTATGATAATTATAATTATAACTATGTTAAACTACCCACAATTCCCCAGCCAGCATGGTTTTGTGTTGGCTAGAGGATTCCGCAAGCTATCACCCAAAAAAGTAACTTTTCCATGTTGGTTAAGAACACCCTAACAGTTTATATATGAGGAATTCCTAAAGACAAGAATAAATACATTGCAAAACACTAGGCAGCATATCCAGAGGGAACAAATGTCTTCGCCAGACTTCATCCATCTTAAGTCTGATGAGATTTAAAGTTGGATTGACATGGCAACCTCAATACATTTGAACCCCTAGACCTGCAGGGGAGGATTTGCAAATCCGATATGCACTGTGGTACAGACTGTCACTCATTTCATTCACTTCAGTTAGCTGGGGACTTTTTGCCCTAAGAAACTTCTAAGATGATTCCATCGCCACATGAGGTGTCCATACAAAGAATAGACTAGCACCATCTCCTCCTATCATTTTTCCTGGAGTCATAGTTGGATCTAACTATGGGTCATTCCTCAGTGCCAGTCTCAAATGAGATCCTCATGCCAAGGAGGGAAAGGAGATGGGGGGGGGGTACCTATTCAACCTTTTTATTCATAGAAACGCACCTGGGACAGAGGCTTTTTTGTCTATTTGTCCTTGCAAGAGGCATTTTCTTTTTTCTTAGAAGTTAAATAGGATAAGATAATAAGGGAAGATTTGCTGTTTGCTTCAAGATAACTCACTCTGATAAGGTAGAACTGCCCTGAGCAGGAGGCAACACCAAGGTCACTTGCTGTATACTTCAAAAGACCTAATAAACAGTAGGCACACATACATACCCTGATCAGAATAGCTGGCAATTTCAAAAGCTCTTTCGAAGGATGGCAAGCAGGTTGTAACCAGACATGTACTTAAGCTGGGGGTGGAGGAGCAGTCCTGGTATTGGCATTAGATAGTTATGAATGTCCACATCCCAGTAGGAGGTTGCCATCTTCTAGACCTCACGTCTATGGTTCCTGGAAGGCCACTGCTCCTTTCTTCACCCATGATTGCTACTGTCAATTCTTTCTCCAATCCTCTTCCTCTTTGGTCATTTCCACTTTCTCTTCAGGTGTTCAGGCTGCCATTATTTTTGCACACTTGCTTGCAGAAACTTATTTTATTTGGACTACAATTCCCAGAGTCCCTCAGCCAGCATGGGTAATGGCAATACTGATTGATATTTTCTATGCTCTTGTTACTTGTGCCTATGATTTCTCTCCCAGGGCCCAGCAGGAAGGGTGTAGCTAAGAGGGTTGTCCAGATCCCTCCTGATTAGCCTAGTGTTGCCATCTACCCCACTGGAGTTAATGTGGACAGGTGGCCAACGAGTGATAGTGTCAGGTGCAGGTCTCATTGTTGAAGGACAGCAGGGGGGAGCTGGTGATTGTACTGGCAGTGAAGGGAACCATGAACAAGGAGAGAGAAGAGAGCTCCAGTCAAGTCATTTTCCCAGTCAGACTTGCAGGATGAAAACAAAAAAGAAAGTCTAGTAGGCCTATGGCAGATCTTTTCCCATGTCCCGTGTTGTGAAATCCAGGTACAGACAGATATTTGTGAGTAGAGTTACCCTTTATATACAAAGAAGATTAAAATGTTTGTTTCTTTGGTCCCCTAGACTCTGTGTATGGAATGGGCATGGGATTGCCTGTTATTCATCTTCTGACTTGCCAACTTCATACTCTGATTGAGAGACCCAGTACTGCCTCACATTTACCAAGAGAAATTGGGAAGCTGGGTGGTAACGTTTCCCAGCAACAATATAACAGTGTAAGCTAAGGCAAATCTAATGCAAAATACAGGGCTGGTTGACTTGTACTGAACTTAACACCCAGTACTCTTCCAAATACATATTCCCAATGGAGATGAAAATTGTTAGGTTTCTGTTCATGAATCAACTCAGCTGCTTCCATTGTTGAACTTTTCTTGCAGGTGGGCATTTGTGGGAATGGTCATGATGAGTATCTGCATTTGCGAAGGTACCACTGAATCAGTCACCAGGATCCACAAAAATCTGGACCTTGTGATGCAGATAGGTCATCCAGAAACTGAACCATCAAGCAGATACATGAAAATAAGCAGTCTGTGAGTAGTTTCTTCTGTATTTCAATAAAATATTTAGATGGAGGGCTGAGCTACAAGTTACATCAAAAGTGCCACAATGTGTGACTGTTTTATCATTTCTGCCAGGCAGGAGAAGGAAAGCAGTTTCTGAGCAGCTATATTAAGTGTGTGAGTGTTTAAATTCTTTTTAAAAAACACTTGGGGATTGTGTGACCGTTGCTGAGTGGGTGGGGCTTAGGTGAGTCACATTTGTGAGTCAATAGGGGGTGGAGCTAGCCAGTTAGCTCTATACAACTCCTCCCAGAGGCTTTCCAGGTCAGTTTCTGCCAGACAGGAGAAGGAAAGCAGTTTCTGAGCAGCCATATTGAGTGTGTGAGTGTTTAATTTAAAAAGAAAACACTTGGGGAGAGTGTGACTGTTGCTGAGTCAATAGGGGGTGGAGCTAGCCAATTAGTTCTATGCAACTCCTTCAAGAATTTTTTCATAGAACAAAGGAAAGCACAGTACAGGTAGAAGGTACATTGTTTTAAAATTTTGTTGTAATCCCGCCTCGATCCGTAGGGAGAGGCAGGAAAATATAAATAAAAACTATTATTATTATTATTAAGGGGGGCTTTGACCTTTCTTTTTGGAGGTTCTCTTAATAATAATAATAATAATTTAGAGGGCTTTGAGGTTGTTGTTTTTTGCTCAGAGGAAGAGAGAGAGAGGGCCTTTGCAGACTGCCAGAAATAGTGCAAATTGAGTCCACTTTAACTGTCCTGGCTCAGTGCTAGGGAATAATGGGAATTGTATTTTTTTCTGAGACATTAAACCTTCTCTGTCAGAGAGCTCTAGTGCCACAATAAACTACAGTTCCCATGATTCCCTAGCACTGAGTCAGGGCAGTTAAAGTGGACTCAATTTGCACTATTTCTGGCAGTCTGCAAAGGGCCAGAGACTTGCCTCCAGAATAAGGTAGCATCCAGGAGCTCTCTGTAGAGTTAGAAACCCAGTTGATTGAGCTCGCTGACAGAGCCCGGTAAAAAAAAACAAGAGAACAAGGGCCCTTTACTTGGGTCTTTACCAGGGGACTTTTTCAGGGAGAAGCCCTCAGTCCTGTTTCAGTGCATACTTAAGATTTCTCAATATGCACACTGAGGGAGTTGCTGCAGTCACCTGCAACACTTGTGGGATGTTTGTCTTCTTACCAAGAGATGTGGGGAACTTCACCTGCACCAAGTGCAAGTTCGTAGCCCTCCTGGAAGAGAAAATCAAGCAACTGGAGGCCCGGGTGGCTACACTTCAGTATATTACGGAGGAAGAGGTTTTCCTGGACAGAGCAGAACAAACGGTCTTGGATGGGGACCACACAGAGGAAGTTGTTGAGGAGGAGGTCATTTCATGCACACAGGAGGTGGACACCTGGAGGAATGTCACACACAGAAGTAGGGAAACCAGGGATTGTTCTGGGAGCTTGCAGCTACAGAATCGATTTGAAGTTCTCTCCCTTATCAAGGATGAAGAGGAAGAGCAGCAGGGACAGTCCTCAGGGACAGTGCAGGGGACCCTAAGAGTACCACCACAGGGAACAGCCACTGCTAATCCTCGGAGGAGGCATGTGGTGGTGGTTGGGGACTCCTTGTTGAGGGGAACAGAAGCAGTGGTATGTGGACCTGCCAAGATGTCCAGGGAGGTGTGTTGTCTCCCTGGGGCAAAAATCTGTGATGTGACAGTGAGGCTGACAAGACTTGTCAAGCCTACTTACCATTACCCCTTCCTCTTGGTCCATGTGGAAACCAATGATTTCTTTTCTTCTTCAAGGCACTCAAATTATGGTATGGCACCAACTCTACTCACAACACTGCACAAATTAACCTTTAAGTATATGAGCATAACATCTTTATTTCATGTTGCTAAAATCCTGTTGGTTAACATTGACTAGAATAGATCCATTAAATTAATTGTTGAATGGTGAATTAATATGGAAGTAAAACCAAATGATTCAGTAGGTCTATTCGAGTTGGATTCAGATCTTTATGTGGAAATGGGTACATTGACTTTAATTTCTTCACCTCACATTCTGGATTCCAAGATTCTTGCATGATTTCACTTCAGCTAGCCCCATGATGCCACGATCTGATTAAAGTTAACAGAGCAGCTGATTTTTCAGTCCCACTTCTGATTTTAGTTAAGCATCTACATCCAAGTTGTATATCAGGTTATATCATCTTTAGATCATTTTATCACTTCCCAACTGAATGTCACAATACATTATGAACAACATGGGAGGGTTATCTGAGAATTCGTAGAAGCCATTTGTTTTAAACAAAGAAATGTCAAAGTTGGTGAGTGGAGGTATATATCTTGCAGAAAGTAGCAATGTGAAAGTTAGGGGTGGGTGAGAAATTTGCTTACCTACCCAATCCACTCAACACAGAACCAAATGCAGAGCCAGTTTGGGATTCAAATGCAATGTATTTATGCAGCTGGAAGAAGAAACCACCAATGGCACTACTTTTCTGCAATAGTGGAATTGTGATGCTCCTTCAAGGCAAGAAGCCATGCTGACAGCAGCAGTGCTGCTAGTAGGGTCTCCCACATCAGATAGGCTTTTGCTGAGGAGCCATACTAAAAGTGCCAAACATATACTGGGCAGCAGCAATAGTGAAAGGTGGCACTGGTGGAGGAGTTCTCAGAGACAACAGCAATGCTAGCACTTGTTAGTATTGCATGGAAGGGGGCACAGTAAACCCCTTTGAATGTCCTTTACCATGAAAATCCAATGATGAGAAAAACATAAAACAAAAGATAGTGCCAGAAGATATGACTCTCAGGTTGGGTGGCACTTGTTCTGATGTGTAACCTGTACTCAGAAGAAGAGGCTACCAATAGGACAAAATATGGAGAAATGTAATTATTTCCAATTTGCAAGGGCGGGGGGGTCAGGCAAGGCTGCATTTTATCACCCTATCTGTTTAACTTGTACATTGAACATATCATACATAAAGTAGGATGAGATTCAGAGAAAAGAGATGTGAAAATTAGAGGAAGGAATATCAAAAATTCATAATATGCAGATGACACAATATTACAGCAGAAAAATAGGAAAAACGTGGAACGATTAAGGAAGAAAGGGGGGTTGCAGACTGCCAGAAATAGTGCAAATTGAGTCCACTTTTAGGGTTAGGGTTAGTGCTAGGGAATCATGGGAATTGTTTTGTTTTTTTCTGAGACATTGAGCCTTCTCTGTCAGAGAGCTCTGGTGCCACAATAAACTACAGTTCCTATGATTCCCTAGCCCTAACCCTAACCCTAAAAGTGGACTCAATTTGCACTATTTCTGGCAGTCTGCAACCCCCCAAAGTCAAGGAAGAAAGTGCAAAGGTAGAATAATAGTTGAACATTAAGAAAACAAAAATAATAACCTGTCTTAACTACTAAGCTACCACATCCCTTCTTTTTCCTTTTTGCCTTCTTTTTTCTTTGCAAAAGGTACACAAGCTCATTTTAAAGAGTGGAAGCATGCATGCAAAATGCATACATATGAAAAAAGTGCACAAAATAAATCCATTTTTAAAACGTTTTGAACATATACCCAGTTTTACATGTGAGTGCTGGGAAGAGAAAACTTACAATATGGCAAGTGCTCTCCATATTTCTTCCAAACTTGGCATTGTTTCTTCAGAGGGCATTTGTTGTTAACTGCCTTCACATTGGTCTCGACCCATGGCAAGATCCAGGCCTCCCTTGTCCTCTACTGCTCTCCCAAGTTCCTGCAAACTCATGTTCATGGTCTCTTTAATGAAGTCCCTCCATCTAGCATGTGGCCTTCCTCTCTTTCTATTTCCCTTCACCTTTCCTAACATTGTTGTCTTTCCAACGATTCATGCCTTTTCACAATGTGTCCAAAGTATGACAGTCTATTCTTGTCATCTTGGCTTCTAGGGATATCTCTGGCTTGATCTGTTCTAGGGCCCATTTGTTTGTGCTTTTGGCTGTCCATGGAATCCTGTGCACTTTTCTCCAGCACCACATTGCAAATACATTGATTTTCCTCCTATCTTTTTTCTTGACTGGCCAGCTCTCACATTCATACATTGTAATAGAGAATATAATGGCTTGTATGATTCTGACTTTTGTGCTGAATTGTATGTCTGCATTTAAGGATCTTTTCTAGTTCTTTCATAGCCACCCTTCCCATTCTTAATCTTCTCCTGATTTCCTGGCTGCAGTCCCCATTCCAATCAATGTTTGATCCCAGATATGAGAAGAGAGGGCATACCCTGCCCTAAATCTAATTCCTTGAATTGAATTGCTAAATAGTTAGGTGAACAATCCTGTAAATCCCATTGCTTCAGTAGGTCAACTCTAGTTGGGAATAGCAACTAATAGAATTGTATTTAAGCTATCAAGTGAAATTCTGTTCATGTCAAATCACCAAGTTCCTTTACACATGTTGATATTTTTTTTTTTTTGGTCATTGTGCAACAGATGCATTCAGTTTACAGTTGAATTATTGGACTTCTGCAATTGGAACCATTTCACATATGGTTATACATTCTTGGATAGTGAAATTATTTGGCAGTACTTTCAATGTACCATTGGATTCTCTGGTACTGCAGAAACAACCATTGTTAACAGTTGGACCTGTCCACAGGATTGCAGGCATGCAGCTGTGTTTCCTTGGATGGGGCATAACTGTCAGTGTCTTCAGCATTTCTTCACTGAGACGGTAGAAATTACCACTGTGCATTTCCCCTTGGACAATGAAACAATAAGCAGACTCATTGGCAGACACACAATGGGTTGAACAATGTCAGCATATAGCAAAAGGATGTAGATTTACAACAAGCAAGCATAAAGTAGGATCTCAGTCCTTGTGTCCTGCACTGGGACAGAAAAAAAATGAATTTTTCACATTTTCTGGGATGTGCAGCAATATGCATGTACCAAATATCAGTTTATTGCCTGCTGTCGAAGTACTTTAAAACTAGAGATGCTCCTGTTGAGTTAGTGAGGCAACTCTGTGTATACGTGAGTATGTGTGTATGAGAGAGAGAGAGAGAGAGAGAGAGAGAGCACATGTGGGTGGGTGGAAAGTCTATCTGACTTGATAGGAAGAGAGAGTCACGTGGACTGTCTTTGCTTTTAGCCCATCGGGAAGTCCAGATTTCAGTTATCCAACACTTCACAATGGCTTAATGAGAGCTCAAGAAGGAACACTAATAAAAGTTCAGACACGATTCCGGCGGCAATGGAGAAGTTTCAGTACTTTGGCTCAAGATTATAAAAGCCAGCAAGAAAATATGGTATCCAGCTGGCAGAACACCAGTGGATATTTCACTATCCAGAGATCTCTAATTACTAATAATGTACATGAACAGTGTGATACATCCTTACAATTTCAGAACCCCTTTCAAAGATAATCTCTAATAGTTTATTTGACAACCTGTAAAATTATAGAAAATTATTAGTCTTGGGAATTATAAAAATCCCCACAGCACTGTCAAACAATAAAATTATAATTACCTGTGGGTAATTGAAATTTAACTGTTTTTATTGTATATTACACATCAATAGCAATGTAAGTTCAAGAGAATTTTCTTTCTCCCCCCCCCCTTTTTTTTTTTCTTTTTTCTTTTCTATCTGCTTCTCTTTTCCTTTTTTCCTTATCAGAGGCAGGAAAATGGACAGCCCCATGGTGGCTTCTGAGTTTCTCTTTGGAGTGTAGAGTTTGGAGGGAAAGAATGATTAAAGCAGGATGTTTGAGTCTGTCATTAGACCTACATTAAATTACATATCTAGAGTGTTAAAAATAAAGGGAACAAAAGCATGTGGACTGGTACTTGGGTAGTTAGGGCTGTGATTAACCTTAATGTTCTTATATATTTCTCTTCTTTGCACTGCATGTTCCTTTCAGACTTTGAGTGGGTTCAGATGGTATAAACAAGCCCTACAAGGGTGTGAAAACTTGCCAGAGAAATGTCCCTAATCTTATCAAAACTTTATTTATTTTCCCAGAATATCTTAAAGGTTTTGCCCAAGCAGGAACCACACAATTCCTCTTATTTAGAGGAGGATGAAGACCAGTATGGAACGTAGGAGAGACCAGGGTAGTGAAGTGGTTGGAGAACTGGACTATGACTCTGGAGACCAGGGTTCTAATGCTGGCTTGGCTATGTAAACCTACTGGGTGACCATGGGCAAGTCACACTCTCTCAGCCTAAAAGAATGGCAATGGCAAACCCACTCTGAAGAAATGTATCAAACAAACCCAATGGTAGTGTCACCTTAGGGTTACCATAAGTCAGACATGACTTGAAGGCACACAACAGCAAGGGGAGAATAAAGGTATCTGAAATAAGAATTCTGCCTTCCTGCTATGAAATTTTCCTTCAGTCCCCAAAACATCTAGATTTGCAGTAACTTCAAACTTGCTTCTGAACATATGCAGAGTACATATCCTCCCCGCCCTTTGCCAGCCCACGCCTCATGTATTTGAGTTCAGTTTAGTGATTTTTCAGTTCCTCCTTTTTCTTGTTTTTTTTTTAAAAAAAATACTCACCACTTTCGTTACTGTTTTTCCAGATGATATGATATTGTAGAGGAAAATATTGTGTGTGTGTGTGTGTGTGTGCGTGTACACCCATGTACACCTTTGACTTGCAGCAACCCAATAATTTTCATAGGGTTTTCTTATGCAAGGAATAGTCAGAGGTTGTTTTTCCAGTCCCTTCCTCTGAAATATAGCCTAAAGCACCTGTATTCATTGGGGGTTTCCCATCCAAGTACTAACCAGGGTTGACCCTGCTTAGCTTCCAAGATCAGGCAGGTTTGGTGCCTTCAGGCCATTTAAACCCTTACATGCTGCTCACTTGCCAAATGTTGGGAATAAAAGTGGGAAAACACAGAAGTTGGAACTGGTTGTTTTTGAGCACTGTGCAAAGCTAACAGAAAGAAACCAGTTTAGATCAACTCCTAGATTATACCCAAATTGCCAAACCTTTTACAAGTGTAATAAGCTTAAAAGGAAATATATAAGCTTAAAGAGAAGTGTGTGTGTGTGTCACTTCAGTTGGAGTATACAAATGGATCTAAATTCTTGAAAATGGACATTTTGAGAACAAAGTCACACTCACACATACACCAATGCACATCAAGCTTTTGTCCATCATCTCTGCAAACAAGACCCATAGGTCACCTTTTGTGCTGCATTGTGTTCGATTCATGGCTGTATTTATTAGCGTAGCTGACACCATAAATAAAAGTTCATGGGCCGCCGGCCATTACGGAGAGCATAATTCAGTCAGGTGGGTGAGGACCCCAGGAGCTGATAACACATATAAATGGCTTCAGCTTCACTCCTGTCATTTGTTATGTTTATCAGAACTTCTCAGCGGAATTATGGGCAGGTAATGACTGTGCACCCATGCATCAGCCTATCAGGAAGGATGAAAACAATGCTTGTCTGATCACATCGCCATGAATAGCTTTCCATAACACAAAGGCTTGCTAGGTACTGTGCTTTCTTGCAGTGATATAAAGAATATCCACAAATTGTTTCATCATCAATGAGGAAGAGTATCGATGAGACATTCAATTGAAAAGATGATGCCTAATTAGGAGGGTTGACTAATACCCCGAAAGGACAGGGTCCAAATTTAAAAAGACCTTAATAGATTGGAAAGCTGGGCCAAAACTAACAAAATGAATTTCAAGAGGGAGAAATGTAAGGTACTACACTTAGGCAGAAAAAAAAAATGAAATGCACAGATATAAAATTGACAACAGTACATGTGAAAGGGATCTAGGAGTCCTAGTAGACCACAAGTTGAACATGAGTCAACAGTGTGATGTGGCAGCTAAAAAAGCCAATGCAATTCTAGGTTGCAATGATAGAAGTATAATGTCTAGGGGCCAGCTGGATAAGAAAAAGTGGCTTGATCCTGCTTTTTCCAAAAGTGGGTCAAGTCCCCACTGCCCACATGGCCTGCTCCTGAAGTGGGCCAAATACACATGCCCCGACTGCACAGCACAGCATCATTTTTTTTGTTGTTGTTGCTGCCCCACCATGCATGCACACCGTCACAAAAAACACTGCCTGTGACCTCCAATTACCTCCCACGTTCTGCCCAGATGCAATTCCATTGGATGGCCACTCCTTTGATTCACCATACAGTTGCACATGTAATGCATGTATAGTGCATTGGTGCACCAGTGTGTGAGTGATACACTGGCAAAGCACAATCATGGTGGCAGCTCGTACATGCCCCCTTCACCTTCTTCACCCCATGCCCCCCGGTTGGACTGTCTGGTTTATATCTGTTGTAATTACATTCATTGGAGTTGTTGCACTTTCATTTTATTTTATTTTTGCTTTGTTGTGGTGCCCCATTCATATTAAGGTGTTTATATGCAGCCATGAAGATGCATATTTTCCAGACTAAGTCAGAATATCCTGGCTTCTTTTTGCACTGGTTTTTAGCCCTGGAGCACAGCCTGATTTTGGTTTTCAGGCACTTTTGAGGTGTGCATCATCTAAATGCCCTGCCTTCAAAGTGGCTGCAACAGCTTTATTTTGCCCTTCTAGATCCCTTTCACATGTCTCAGGAGGTGTGTTGTCTCCCTGGGGCAAAGATCCGAGATGTGACAGGGAAGCTGACAAGACTGGTCAGGCCAATACCCCTTCCTTTTGGCACATGTGGGAACGAATGACACAGCAAGACACAGCCTTCAGAACATCAAAAGGGATTATGAGGCTCTAGGTAAGAAGCTGAAGAAAATGGAGGCACAGATTGTCATCTCGTCTCTTCTGCCAGTTGAAGGGCATGGTCCAGGAAGAGAGAGGAAAATAGCAGATGTCAACAATTGGCTCCGCAGATGGTGTCGTCGAGAACGATTTGGATTCTTAGATCATGGGCTGCGGTTGCATAAGGGCAGACTCCTGGCAAGGAATGGGCTGCATCTCACGCCAGTTGGAAGAAACGTTTTTGCCAACAGTCTCAAGAATTTGATCAGGAGGGCTTTAAACTGAATTATGTGGGGAAGGGAGACAGCGTCCTGGAAGACAAAAGGACTGGAAAAAATAGTCAAACTGTCATAGAGGAAACAAGGCAAACAGTACAGGGACCCAACAGTGGGAGGCAAAAAAACATGCACAGGCAGCAAGTAAGGGGGGCATATGGTCTTAGATGTCTCTACACTAATGCACAGAGCATGGGAAATAAGCAAGAGGAACTTGAACTCCTAGCACAACAAAGCAAATATGATATAATAGGCATCACTGAAACCTGGTGGGATGAGTCTCATGACTGGAATGTAGAAATACAGGGGTATAACCTTTTCAAGAGAAACAGGCCAAACAGGAAAGGAGGAGGAATAGCATTATATGTCAGGGATATTTACACCAGTGAAGAAATCCAGGACATCAGTCCTGGAAGCCAGGTGGAGAGCACCTGGATAAAAATTAAAGGGGAGGGAAACAACAGGGATGTTAGTGTGGGAGTCTACTACAGACCCCCAACTCAAGCAGAAGAATTGGATGATGCCTTTCTAGAACAGATGACCACACACTCAGAAAGGAGAAATATAGTAGTGATGGGTGACTTCAACTATCCTGATATTTGCTGGAAGTCAAACTCAGCAAAATCCTCAAGGTCTAGCAAATTCCTCACTTGCCTCGAAGACAATTTCATTGTTCAAAAGGTGGAAGAGGCAACGAGGGAGTCAGCTATTTTGGATCTGATCCTAACTAACAGGGAAGACCTAGTTAATGGGGTGCAAGTGGTTGGAGCCTTAGTCGGGAGTGATCATGTCCTCCTGGAGTTTATTATACAGTGGAAAGGAGAAGCCAGGCATAGTCAGACACGCATTCTAGACTTTAGGAAAGCTGATTTTACTAAACTTAGAGAAATATTGGGGGTGATCCCATGGACAGGAATATTAAAAGAGAAGGGAGTTCAAGACGGATGGGAGTTTCTCAAAAGGGAGATACTGAAGGAACAATTTCAAACCGTGCCAACGAGGAGGAAAAATGGGAGGTGTCTCAAGAAACCAGGATGGATGACTAAGGAACTTGCAACTGAACTATGTTTTAAATGGAACATGTAAAAGAAATGGAAAAATGGGGGAATCATCAAAGAGGAATTCAAACAAATAGCTAGCACGTGTAGGGGTAAAGTCAGAAAAGCTAAGGTGCAGAATGAACTCAGGCTTGCTAGAGAGGTTAAAAACAATAAAAAGGGCTTTTTGGGGTATGTCAGCAGCAAAAGGAAAAAGAAGGAAATGGTAGGGCCACTGTGTGGAGAAGATGGCAAAAAGTTAACAGGGGACAGAGAAAAGGCAGAATTACTCAACACCTTCTTTGCTTCAGTCTTCTCAGAAAAGGCAAAGGGTGCTCACCCTAAGGATAAGGGAGCAGAGGACAGAATAGGAGAATTTCAGCACATAATAAGTAAAGAGATAGTACAGAAATATCTGGTTAATCTAAATGGATATAAGTCTCCAGGACCAGATGAATTACATCCAAGGGTATTAAAAGAACTGGCAAACGTAATGTCGGAACCATTGGCAATAATCTTTGAGAACTCCTGGAAAACAGGAGAAGTCCCAGCAGACTGGAGGAGGGCAAATGTCCCCATCTTCAAAAAGGGGGAAAAAAAGGATCCCAACAATTATCGTCCAGTTAGTCTGACATCAATACCCGGAAAGATTCTGGAGCAGATCATTAAACAGGGAGTCTGTGAACATCTGGAAGGTAATTTCATAATCACAAAAAGTCAACATGGGTTTCAGAGAAACAGGTCATGCCAGACAAATCTGATCTCTTTTTTTGATAAAATTACCAGCTTGGTAGATGAAGGGAATGCTGTGGATATAGTATATCTTGATTTCAGTAAGGCCTTTGACAAGGTTCCCCATGATATTCTTGCAAACAAGCTGGTAAAATGTGGGCTAGACAAAGTAACTGTTACATGGATTTGTAATTGGTTGACTGGCCGAACCCAAAGGGTGCTCAACAATGGCTCCTTTTCAACCTGGAAAGAAGTGACCAGTAGGGTGCCACAGGGCTCTGTCCTGGGCCCAATGCTATTCAATATCTTTATTAATGACTTGGATGATGGTATTGGGGGCATAGTTATCAAATTTGCAGACGACACCAAATTAGGAGGAGTAGCTAATACCCCAGAGGACAGGATCAAAATTCAAAATGACTTGAACAGACTAGAAAGTTGGGCCAAAGCTAACAAAATCAAATTCAACACGGAGAAATGTAAGGGACTGCACTTAGGGCGGAAAAACGAAAAGTACAGATATACGATGGGAGACACCTGGCTGAATGAGACTACGTGTGAAAGGGATCTAGGAATCCAGGTGGACCACAAGTTGAACATGAGTCAACAATGCAATGCAGCAGCTAAAAAGGCCAATGCAATATTAGGTTGCATCAGTAGAAGTATAGTGTCTAGATCAAGAGAAGTAATAGTGCCACTCTATTCTGCTTTGGTCAGGCCTCACCTGGAATACTGTGTCCAGTTCTGGGTACCACAATTCAAAAGGGATGTGGAGAAACTGGAGCGTGTCCAAAGGAGGGCAACTAAAATGGTGAAGGGTCTGGAAACTAAGCCCTATGAGGAATGACTTAGGGAGCTGGGAATGTTTAGCCTGGAGAAGAGAAGGTTAAGAGGTGATATGATAGCCATGTTTAAATATTTGAAGGGATGTCATATTGAGGAGGGAACAAGCTTGTTTTCTGCTGCTCCAGAGATTGGACCCGAAACAATGGATGCAAGCTGCAAGAAAAGAGATTCCACCTCAACATTAGGAGGAACTTCCTGACAGTAAGGGCGGTTCGACAGTGGAACACACTCTCTCAGAGAGTAGTGGAGTCTCCTTTCTTGGAGGTCTTTAAGCAGAGGCTGGATGGCCATCTGTCGGGGATGCTTTGATTGGGAGTTCCTGCATGGCAGGGGGTTGGACTGGATGGCCCTTGTGGTCTCTTCCAACTCTATGATTCTATGATTCTATGATTCTGTTTCACTCCTAGATTGAAGGAAGTAATAGTACCACTCTAAGGATGTGGAGAAACGAGTGTGTCCAAAGGAGGGCAACTAAAATGGCCTAGGGAAACCATTCCATACGAGGAACGACTTAGGGAACTGGGTATGTTTAGCCTGGAAAAGAGACGGTTAAGAGGGGATATGATAGCCCTCTTTAAATATGTGAAGGGGTGTCATATTGAGGAGGGCGCTAGCTTGTTTTCTGCTGCTCCAGAGACTAGGACCCGGAACAATGGGTGCAAGCTCCAGGAAAAGAGATTCCACCTTAACATTAGGAGGAACGTCCTGACAGTAAGGGCTGCTCGACAGTGGAACACACTTCCTCGGAGTGTGGTTGAGTCTCCTTTCTTGGGGGTCTTTAAACAGAGGCTGGATGGCCATCTGTTGGAGATACTTTAATTGGGAGTTCCTGCATGGCAGGGGGTTGGACTGGATGGGCCTTGTGGTCTCTTCCAACTCTATAATTCTATGATTCTATGATTCTGTTCTCCTTTGGTCAGGCTTCACCTAGAATACTGTGTCCAAGTCTGGGCCCCACAATTCAAGAGGGATATTGACAAACTGGTGCGTGTCCAGAGGAGAGTGACCAAAATGTTGAAGGCTCTGGAAACCATGCAGGAGCAGCTTAGGGGGCTGGGTATGTTTATTCTGGAGAAGAAAAGGTTAAGAAGTAATATGATAGCCTTATTTAAGTATTTGAAGGGCTGTCATATTGAGATGAGCAAGCTTGTTTTCTTTAGCTCCATCAAATAGGACCCAGAGTAATAATAATAATAATAATAATAATAATAATAATAATTTCTATCCCGTTCCTCTGCAGAAACAATTGGGGTGGCTTACAACAATAAAATACCACAATGTACAAGGGATGCAAGCTACAGGAAAAGAAATTCCACCTCAACATTAGGAGGAACCTCCTGAAAGTGAGAGCTATTCAATAGTGGAACACACTCCTTGGAGTATGGTAGAGTCTCCTTCTTTGGTTTTTAAATAGAGGATGGATGGCCATCTGTCAGGTGTGCTTTATGTCTTGTTGCATGTCAGGGGTTGAACTGAATGGCCTTTGAGGTCTCTTCCAACTATGATTCTATGATTCTATGTATAACCTCTGTGCAATGTTTAGCCCCTGTGCAAAGTGAAAAGACCAACAGCTGAAATGCTACATTATGCATGTATAAGGTTAATCTACACTCACATAGTTAGGTGGTTGTTGAGCTCTATCATCCTTCTACTGATTACTGATATTATGCAACTGATTGTGTATGCTTATTGTCCCATTGGTCAATGGGCAATGTACAATGGCTGTAATCCTAATGAATTAAATGGTACGTGCACTTAGATGCCGGAATTATAGCAGAAGTGACTGATGAGGTGTCCAGCAAGCCCGTTTTTGAGATTAGACTGGATGAGTTCAAGCCGGTGAGTACCGATGATGTGGACAAGATCCTTGGAAAAGTGAAGAGAATGACGTGCTCCCTCGATCCTTGCCCATCTTGGCTGTTCATCCCAGGGGGTGATGCATTGATGGCTTTTCTCAAGATGGACATTAATGCATCCCTTAGGGAATGAATTATTCCATCAAGTCTAAAGGAGGTGGTTGTTAGACCACTCCTGAAGAACCCTTCCCTAGACCCCCCGGACTTAAAAAATTACAGACCAGTCTCTCATCTTCCATTTTTTAGCAAGGTGATTGAACGAGCCATCGCCCTCCAACTCCAAGTGATCTTAGAGGAAACCGATTTTCTGGATCCATTTCAAACCATCTTCAGACCTGGATATGGAGTGGAGACTGCCATGGTCGCTCTGGTAGATAACCTGTGCCTTAGCACCAACAGGGGAAGTGTGAGCCAGTTAGTGCTTTTGGACCTGTCAGCGGCTTTTGATACGATAGACCATAACGTCCTCCTGGAACGCCTGAGAGAGTTAGAATTGGAGTCACTGTACTTTAGTGGTTCTGCTCCTTCCTCTCGGGCAGATTCCAGAGGGTGTCACTCAGGGACAGCTGCTCCTCAAAAGTGGATCTAAAATGTGGTGTTACACAGGGCGCCATCCTGTCCCTGATGTTGTTTAACATCTATATGAAACCGCTGGGAGAGATCATCAGGAGACATGGGCCGGGTGTTATCAATATGCTGATGACACCCAAATATATTTCTCCATGTCTCAGTCAGCTGCTATGACGGCAGATGGCATTTCTCCCCTCAATCAATGTCTTGAAGCGGTAATGGACTGGATGAGGAAAAGCCGACTCAAGCTGAATCCAGACAAAATGGAGGTACTTACAGTAGGGGCCCCCAACCCAGGTATTGGGTTGCAACCTCCAGTCCTGGACGGGGTCATGCTCTCTGCTAAGGACTGTGTTCACAGTCTGGAGGTGCTCCTGGACTCGTCACTTCACATACAGATCAGGTGAATGCAACAGTCAGGAGCGCCTGTTATCAGCTTCGGCTGATACACCAGCTGAGCCCTTTCCTGGAAGTAAAGGACCTAGAAACTGTAGTACATGCCCTGGTAACCTCACGACTCGACTTCTGCAATGCACTCTACATGGGGCTACCCTTATACTAAACTTGGAAACTACAATTAATACAAAATATGGCAGCCAGGGAACATCGAGGAGTGATCATATTACACCTATTCTGAAATCCCTTCACTGGCTGCCTATTGGTTTCCAAGCACAGTATAACGTGTTGGTGATGACCTTTAAAGCCTTACATGGCCTGGGTCTAATCTACCTAGGGGATCACCTTCCATATCATCTGCCCCACGCCCTCAGGTCCTCTGGGAGGAAGCTGCTTCAACCAATGAGAACTAAGCTGGTGGCAACCTCCTAGAGGACATTCTATGCTACCGTACATAGACTCTAGAACTCCTTGCCGGAACAGATCTGTCAGATAACCAACTTAGATGGCTTTAAAAAGCCATCAAGATGGATCTCTTCCAGCAGGCCTACCCGGAATAAACGACTCATCTATCTTGATCTCCCCCCATCAGACATTTTCTTATATCCTTGCCTTGCCCCAGAGTGCCTATTGTTTTTAATTTTGTTTATTGTTTAATTCTAGTTTTAACGAAGGCTTGTATTTAATGTATTTTTAATGGAGGGTCAATTGTGTTAGTTTACATTGTTTCGTTATTTATTGTAGGGGTTGTTTTATGTATTTGATTTTAGATGTAAGCCACCTTGATGGCAATGGCTAAAGGCGGGGTATAAATTATTATTATTATTATTATTATTATTATTATTATTATTATTAGTTATGCATCATCTGAGAATGTGCAGCTGCATGTAAAATGGTTTTCTTTGTGGAATTCCACTTCTAAAACTTTGAATTCAGTTCATCCATCATATAACAATCACAGACATATAACCATATGTGTAAAAGAGTGTATATGAGTGTATCAAAACCCACAGGATTCTGATCCAATGGGTGTTTCCCCACCCCACCCACCCCCCACACATACACTTTTGTTGGTTTGCACATAAGTATTTTGGGCAGAAAACTTTTTTCCCCCACAAAAAAACCTTCCTGATTTTTTACCAAAAAGTCCCAAAGAATAACAAATCATCCAAAGTATTCACAAAATTCTTGTGTTAGAATCATAGAATCATAGAGTTGGAAGAGACCACAAGGGCCATCCAGTCCAACCCCCTGCCATGCAGGAACTCCCAATCAAAGCATCCCTGACAGATGGCCATCCAGCCTCTGCTTGAAGACCTCCAAGGAAGGAGACTCCACTACTCTCCGAGGGAGTGTGTTCCACTGTTGAACCGCCCTTACTGTCAGGAAGTTCCCCCTAATGTTGAGGTGGAATCACTTTTCCTGGAGCTTACATCCATTGTTTTGGAACCTGGTCTCTGGAGCAGCAGAAAACAAGCTTCTTCCCTCCTCAGTATGACATCCCTTCAAATATTTAAACACAGCTATCATATCATTAAGTTCTTACTTAACAAGGAGAAAAATGGCATTTAGTGAAAAATACATTTTTGTACAGGATGCAGTGGTTTGGTGCTTGGAATTCAAAGCATAATCTTAACCTGTTTCTTATAATACACCATGGATGTTTCATGGTTGCACATCACACTATATGGGGTAGGTAAAAGGGTATTCTAGATATTCTAGAGCGGGGTCTGAAAAATGTGACCCTGGGGCCACATATGGCCCCCAAGGATGTTTTTGTGGCCCTCAACACCTCCAGAATCCCCAGAATAAACTTTTTTTCTTTTCCAAAAAAAAAAAAAAAAAGGCCTCAGGGTGCAACTGTTTATCTTTTTTAAAATGGTTGCTAGTCCTCCTTTTTTGAACATAAAAAAAAAAATATCCCAAAAAAAAGGCCAACCCATTTTTTAGAACCGGGAGTAGAAAGCCAGAGCATCTCCAGAGGAGGGCAACTAAAATGGTGAAGGGTCTGGAAACCATGCCCTATGAGGAACGACTTAGGGAACTAGGTATGTTTAGCCTGGAAAAGAGACAGTTAAGAGGGGATATGATAGCCTTGTTTAAATATTTGAAGAGGGCGCTAGCTTGTTTTCTGCTGCTCCAGAGAACAGGGCCCGGAACAATGGATGCAAGCTACAGGAAAAGAGATTCCACCTCAACATTAGGAGGCACTTCCTGACAGTAATTGCTGTTCGACAGTGGAACACACTCCCTTGGAGTGTAGTGGAGTCTCCTTCTTTGGAGGTCTTTAAACAGAGGTTGGATGGCCATCTGTAGGGGGATGCTTTGATTTTTAGTTCCTGCATGGCAGGGGGGTTGGACTGGATGGCCCTTGTGGTCTCTTCCAACTCTATGATTCTATGATTCTGGCCAGACTGGGGATTTCTGTTTTTATTTTGGTAGTCCATGTAGCCCCAGAAAGTGGCAGAGAATACACGTGACACTTGGACCTGCTGCAGTTGCCCCTGTTTTTTGCAGGTGGGCGAACATGCGGAAAACCAGCAGATGATCATGTTGATAATGTGGAAACAGAATTCCTGATCCACATTACTATCTCTTGCACCGAAGGGACTGATTTGATAACTTCTGTTTGCCATCTTTCAAAATCACCCCTTCCTCCTGGCTTTCTGTTCTCCATTTGGAGGCCAAGGCCCAGTTGAGATTCCTTTGTGTAACTTTCTTCTCTTTCTCTCCTGCAAAGGAAATGGCATTTTAATGACAAGCCAAATAGCAAATGGGGGCATTTGGAAATACATAATAAATGTGTATTAGTGAAACAGAAAATTGGAAAATGGCCACCTGCCAGCAGCCACATAAATTTTGGAGACGATGCATTTTCTGCCTTATCACAGGAATTGCAAATATTTATTAAAAGTATTAAAATAGCAGGAATGTTAAATGTTTCTTTCAGGAGTGGAAATTTACACTGCCACATAAAAAAGATGGGCTATTCTGATACAGTGTTTATTAAAGGGACTTCATTTTATTAGGTTGTCATCCACAATAAATGGGCAGGTGCAGCTGAAGCAAGATCTGTTTCTAGGAAAAAAAAGAAAGGGAAGATTTGTGGAAATTAACTCCAATGCAAAATGGGCCAGGGGAACCCTTTCATTTCTGACTGTATTAACATACTATTCATCCATTTTCATCTGTTTGTGTTTTGTATCACTTGCAGTCATTTGGGGAACAATCCTGTACAGTGCAAATGCTCAGGATGCTCAGACCAAAGAAATTGCCTTCCATGCCCTCTCTAAGAGTATCCATAACTTTGCTGGACCATAGTTCCTCCATGCACTAGCTCACAGATGGAAGCTGTGGTCTCGCAGACATTTTCAGCTACATCTCCCATAATGCCTCATCACTAATTCTGATTGGTAGGCCAAATACCATCTGAAGAACTATAGTTGCTCCATTGGTCTATATCAGTCTGGCCACCTTTGGAGGGTCTGGAAGTCAATTTCTTCTAACCCACTAGCAGGCCACATATCCCCAGAGCATGACAAAATGCCTACTTTTCCCTTGGTTTTATCTCCAAAATGGCACCCAACTTTCTGTTATCATTTTGAAGGTGAAATAGGGGGATAAGAAGGCATTGGGCGATGATTCTGGTAGTGGAGAGATTTTAGGGGCTTTTGCATGTAATTTGGGGGGCATGGACAATGATGCTACATGCCTGAATCCAGAATTGAATATGGACATTGCACATTGGGCAAAATCACATAACTATAACTGAAGACCCATGTCATTGCCTATTACTTCAGATGGGGAGCCTGGCCACGTGATTGTAGCCAGGCACCCTGTTTCTGCCCTTACGGGTCATGGCAGGGATCTTCAGAGAAGACATGATGGCAGAGACAAGCAAGGGCATACACTGGCAGCAGCTACATGGCACAGCAGCAAATTGGCATGTAAACACCAGTCCATCACTGTGCCAGCCTGGGGATTTACCCAGGTTGGAACCAGGGGCAGGATAACATGGGCTTGTCCATGTCTGCTTAAGCCCATCTGCTTAGGCCCTTAGTCATCACTCATATCATCCTCAAATACAAAATCTTCATATACAAAAGTGGAAAGACTGTAGCCCATGAGTCCTCTGAAACTCTTCCTGTAGCATGCAGAATCCTATTTGGAGATATCTACTATGGGATGGCCAAAAAGGAATGAGAAAAAGAGTCTAGATTTTCCATGTGATCTTATGGCCATTTATGTAGTTAACTTGTCTCAGCTGCTAATGTGAGATCAAACTGTAGAGCAGGCCAGTGTGGCCCATACTCTGATAGAATATTATCCAAGGTGTTGTCTTTGACCTTTACTTCCATTCATTCAATTACATTGATTTGAATTGGTTAGATTTGGTCAATTTTGAGCAAATTAGCTGAACAAATCAAAAGCAAACTGGAACTAATTAGGGCTGAAGTTGGAACTAATCAGCTGAATTGAAATCAAGACTCAGTGGAATCTTGTATAAATATTAGCAAAAGGAGGGTGGGATTGTGATTTGAATTCACATTTGCATAGTCATTTCTTGAAATCAACCTTTTTCACATGTTTGAAAGAAACGATGTTCATGTGACCCAGCAGCTGGAATCCTGTTGGTGTTATGTACATTGGGTTGTACCTTTTTTGGCTACTGTACAATGGAGATATTCAGTTCACTGTGTGGTTTGTTCGGTTCCAGAGGTATAACCATTTCACATGAGTCTATATGCCATTGCTTGTCCCGACTACATCAGAGTAATTGGATCGCCTGGATTTACCTAGGCTTCCACAACTGATTCAATGGATCAATTCTAGTTGGGACTAACCACCAGGAATCCAGCCATGCAGTTGAGTATCCCTGCATACCATGCAACTGCCAATGCCTTTAATGTACCACTTAATTTGCTTGGATTGCAGAAACAGCCACTGGTCATTCCCTTTGATGCACAGATATACAGTCAGTTGCTCAATGTTGATATTCAGCGGCAGTGTGGTATAGCACAGCCACCATGCAACTATGTAAGTGTACATTTACCTCCTTGAGTCCCTGTACTGGGAGGAAGACAGGATATAAATAAACATAATAAATAAATAAATAAATAAATAAATAATTTACACCTTTCACAAACATTGAAGGAAACAATTCTCAAACCTGTTACATACCTTCACCCCTTCTTACATTCATAGAAGAGTCAACACTACCAAGGGAAGTGTTAACTTTTTCAATGTGAAAGGTTTCACACCTCTAGCTGGGCTGTAAGTGAAAGGCCTTGTGGTTCATTTCCTACATGCTGTAGTGTTTTATCCAATAACGGGCTTCATTTGGGCACTTTTGTATCTG
Source organism: Phrynosoma blainvillii (assembly GCA_026167975.1). Classification (NCBI taxonomy): domain Eukaryota; kingdom Metazoa; phylum Chordata; class Lepidosauria; order Squamata; family Phrynosomatidae; genus Phrynosoma; species Phrynosoma blainvillii. The sequence goes on along the minus strand of JANUYF010000001.1, from coordinate 16,374,744 downwards.
GAATATTCTGGAATAAACCAATTTTTTTATTATTATTTGCCAGCAAGTCAGCCTTGACCATAGGGTGATCCTATGAATGAGAGACCTCCAAGAACACCAGTTTCCAACTGCTTTCAAATTCAGGGCCACAGCTTCCTTGATTGATCTCTCTCTTTTCCTACTCCCTTCTATTTTACCAAGCATTGTCTTCTTTTCCAATGAATCATGTTGTATCATGATGTGCATAAAGTATGACAGCCTCAGTTTAGTTATTTTGATTTCTAGTAAGAGTTCAGGCTGGACTGTTCTAAAAGCCATTCATTAGTCTTTTTAGCACATCATTTTTTTGCTGGCGGGTTTAATCCCTCCGTATCCTAAAACAACCTCATTTGGTGTTAAACAGAGCCTCCCCATTTTATCTTAAATAATGAGCGGATAAGTACTTGGTGAAGTGGTCTTCTGTGTACCTGAGTTCTGAACCAATTGTTGCTGTTCAAGTCATTTCTGACTTATAGTGACCCTAAGGTAAATCTATCATGGGGTTTTCTTGGAAAGATTTGTTCAGAGAAGGTTTGCCATTGCCATCCTCTGAGGCTGAGAGAGGTGTGACTTGCCCAAGGCCATCCAGTGGGTTTAACATGGCTGAGCTGGGATTCAAACCCTGGTTTCCAGAGTCATAGTCCAATGCTCAAAGCACTACACCATACTGAATGAATTAAGGCTTTCAATACAGTGCCCATTCCCAGGCTTTATGGGTTTCCACAAAATAGTGGGATGTCATCACACAAAAAACTGAGAAATCTCCTGGGATACAGGGAATGGAGTACTAGTCAAGTGGAGATGGGAGTGATCCAGGTCTCCCATTGCATATTGTCACTATCCATGTAGGCAGAGTATCCATCCAAGAAAAAATGGATATAACTATTGCACACCTATGCCCCAAAAATGCTGCCCATGATGCACTATGGCTGTGGAAATACTGATCTAAAATCTTACAGAATGAGCAGAGTCTTGTGTTTCTCTCAGATGAACTAAATGTTAATGCATGCAGAAGGCGGCTCATTTCACAGGCTGGTTGAGCAACATCTTGTCTGGTTCATCTTCTTCACTTACTCATCCTCATTTGCTCAACATGCAGTGAAAATAAATAAATAAATAAGCATTGCCTCTGTCTTATTTATCCTTCTTTGGACATTTTTTCACCAGGCAGATGGTCAATTAAGAGCACTAAACAATGACACTGTTTTCTCTGTAAACATTTTTTTTCTAATAGCCTAACAAATGAGGATCTGGGGCTGCCATACCACTGAATACCATCTTGACTTTCTAATTACAAAGAACTGTGTCTTGATAGTAACAATTACAGCTATAACAATGATGCCAGTACTTGAACAATATCGTTGGAAGCAAAGTGCTTATCGGAATATTCAGAAAAATAAAGGCTGTACATTCTGTGCCCAAGTGGGAAATGGGAACTTAAACAATTGGGGGTTGGTGTGGAATGGAGAGAAGAAGAAAGGTTGAAAATATTGGTTTTAGTAGCTCCAGATGTGAATTTGAATCCAATTATGCCAAAAAGCAAGGCCAAGGAGAGGTGCTATTTACTTCTGTTTTGCTAATCGATAGGTGAAAGGGAGTATTAAACTGAACATGGTAATAACTCTCATTTAGATATTTAGCTATACTTCATATTATTTTCAAAGCACAGCACCACTTGTGCAAATAATAGCAGTGCACAGTTCCTATTGTTGGCAAGATGGTAGCTCTTGGTGTTAAAATTAAAGACTTTCCAATTTTCTCCTCCATTACAAAGTCATTTTTTAAAAATGTTCAACCATGTGCAACTCGGTGCTGGGGTGTGCAATTTCAGGGACCAATGAAGGTCTTACATATTAGCATAGGAATCAGGCCATTAAAATTCATGTAGAGCATTTTCAGGTATACATGTATGACTATGGGGGAAAATGATACTCGAAAGACATAAATAACATAAAGTCTTGAATTTTCAAGGTAGATTTTGGCTGAGACAATGTATTTGATAGTAGTAAGAGGTGAGCACCCTTTATTTCTTCCCCTCATCCACTCACCCCTGCATTGTGGTTTTCATCAGAATAGCTTGGGAACTGGGTAAGCTCCTTCACAGTACATCTGAAAACAAGTTTGCTCATTTTTGTCCCAATCCAAAAATCTACATGTCCCAGGAGCTCTTTGTGGGACAGCTGGAAGACTGTGTAGCAACACAGCCTGATGAAGAAGCCAGTGGAGTTTCCAACATACCTTTTGTGCATTTTGGTTGGCCTAATAAAAGTATTGGCCTTTTGTGAATTTTGGATGTTATAATAAAACAAGGATAGAAGACAATATCTAGTATTTATGCTAGCAGAGTGCAACGGGTTAGTGCTAAAAATCAAGGGCAACTAGTTGAGATAGCCCTCTGAAAAGGTAAAAAGGATTCTTGTGTTTATTGTTTCAGAAAATTCATTCAAATATTTACTAGAATTGGTTAGAAAAGTGCCTGAAACAGACTTCTGTGCATGCAAGTCTGCTTAGGCAGTCAATTTGAAGACTTTGTGTACTTTCTGTCTCTCCTTGGCTGGGAGTGGAAGAAGACAATGGAAGAAAAGGGGCCAGGAAGAAGGAAGTAAAGACTATTTGTAGCATCAAGGAGAAGGAGGACGAGGAGGACGAGGAGGACGAGGAGGACGAGGAGGATGAGGAGGAGGAGGAAAAGTCTAATGGAGGGATCCAGTCCACAGTACCCTGTCTCTTCCCGTGATTCAGAAAATCAGTGGTGACTGGTGGCTTTTGTGACAGTAGGCTGGCAAATCCACTCTGGTGTTTCATGTTAACTGTAAAGTACTGTTCAAGTCATGGAGCCTAATTTGGAATTGAGTGCAGTACCTTGGACAAGTCCTTTAAAGTTCAGGCTAAAGCACAGTGCAAATTCACTTTCACACTGACTTGGAAGTCACTAGCCATTACAACATAAAAGAATAAATTATGTCCAACTAATCCAATATATATAGGGACAGTGTAGCTCAAGTGGTTAAGATGCTGACTCTGTTGATTGCAAGAGAATCAGGCTGGCAGTTCGAAGCCCAGGTGCTGCATGATGGGGTGAGCTCCCATCATTAGTCCCAGCTTCTGCTACCTTCAGTGGGAAGGTAAACAGCATTCTATGCAATCCTGCTGGCCACATGATCATAGAGTAGTCTCTGACAACACTGGCTCTTCAGCTTAGAAATGGAAATGAGCACCGCCTCCTACAGTTGGACACAACTTGACAACCTTGTCAATAGGGAATACCTTTACCTTTATATAATCCAATATATAGACATACCTGTTTACTTCACACAATTTATTCTGGCCACAGAAGTGTGTTTTACATAGAAAGGAGTTCCTGAAGTGTAACTATTTCATATGGACCTAAATTCTGTAGTTTATCCTGTCTAGAATACAACAATTCAGCAAATTGGACTCACTACTCAATAGCTGATTGAAAGGGTCTACCTTAATTGACATTTATTTATTTATTTCATTTATTCATATGCTGGCTTTCTTCTGGATGAAGATCAAAGGCAGTTCATAAAAGAATAAGTTTAAAATGATACAATGTTGAAACACAATTAAAATCATCACATTAAAATAACATGTCAAAAAACATGAACAGTTGGCCCTCTATATCCATAGATTGCTTATCCATGGATTCAACCATCCACAACTTGAAAATATTCAAAAATAATATAAATTCTAAATGCAAACCTTATTTTTGCCATTTTATAGACAGGACACCATTTCACTGTACCATTGTATTTAATGGGACTTGAGCATCCATGGATTTGGATATCCACTGATAATCCGAGGAAAAAAACAATGACCCACTGTAAAACCATTAAAAAGCATACAAAAGATAAAACATAAAATAAAATAAAGCGCCCTCCCCTCTCATAAGATGCCTCCCTGCAAACAATTCTTCATTAAAAGCCTGTTTAAAAGGAAAAGTCTTTGTCTTCTGACAGAAGGAGAGCACAGAAAGGGCCAGCTTGGACTCCTGTGGAAAGGAGTTCCACAGGATGGGAGCAGCCACTAAGAAGACTTCCTCTCATGTCCTCACCAAGCAACCCTGAGATGGTGGTGGGATTGACAAAAAGCCTTCCCCTGCAATGTTAGGACTCTGGGTTGTATGGGGAGATTGGGGGGGCAAAGCAGACAGCCCACCAGGAGCTGGATTATTCCAGCTCATTTTTGATCCACTCGAAAGGACTGGATTGTGGCACCAGAGCAGCTTCTGGCTGCTTTGTGGTGGTGGTGGTGGTGGTGGGTCATCTGAATGCTGCATGCTAAAGTGTGTGGAAATTGGTTCTTTTGTCCCATGTGTTTCGGCCATGCTCTTTCTGATAATCTGATCCTAAGCCATACTGACTTTATAGGTCATGACCAGCACTTTGAATTGTACCTGGAAATGAACTGGTAGCCAGGCACCCCTCTGTCTTGTCTCATTAAGCTTCAGTGGAAGGCAATGTCAGACTCCTCTGAACAAATCTTACCAAAAAAACCTTGTGATAGGTTCTTCTCTGGGTCACCATAAGTTTGAAACAACTTGAAGGCACACAACAAACTCTAGGTGAGACTAACCCAGGGGTAGGCAACCTTTCCCCTTTAAGGGCCGAGGGACTTCAGCTCCCAGAATCCCAGGAGCTATTGGCCAACATGGGACTATTGGCCAACATGGCTGAGACTTCTGGGAGCTGAAGTCCCTCGGCCCTTAAAGGGGAAAGGTTGCCTACCCCTGGACTAACCCAATGTATTCCAGCTTGCAATTGTGCTTTCTTAGGTGGTGTGGAACTATTTGTCAGTGCCTTCAGTGAGTCATTTGATTCACTAGGACTGTCCATTTCATATTGTACCATTGGGCACTATGTTGCAGCCACACTGCAAGATACACAACCTTGTATAACTACAGAGGTGTAGATTTACACAACACAAGAAAACTGCTTAGGGTTACCATGTGTTCCTTATTCTAAAGGATACCCCTTACTGAAAAGTCAGAAAACCTGTCTCTTGTAGGGCTGGCAGGGATCCCTTATTACAAGGAATGTCCCCTCTTTGAAGACTGGAAAGCTTTCCTTTTCATAGAGACTGAATGAGTTGCCAAAAAATCCTGTATTTTGGGTTGTCACCCTTTCCTAAAGACAGATATGTGTGTGTGTGTGTGTGTGTGTGTGTGTGCATTATGTAATTTATAAATGAGGACAATACATTAATTTTATGGAAAAATGCATGGCTATGATAAGTGAAAGCAATATTTTCATTTGGCATTTAGGTAGTGCATAAAATTCTTAACAGCTACTTCCCGATTGTCAACCCTGCATGTTATGAACCTCAACTCTCCCTTGTAGGTGTTTTGAAAACCTGGCACTGCTGTCGTTGCTAGAATGAATACTGGCAAGAAAACTTTTCTTTCTTGTGAAAATAGAAATTGGAGGGAGATGCTTCTTTCACTTCTTTTTTTCAGAAATCCAAACCAAACTGGACTCTTGTAACTAACATGATCTAGTACCAGCAAGATAGATGTGATAGCATCACAACTTTATCCCACATAGGCACATGGTGATGCTAAAAGGCCAGTTTGGATTGAGAAATAGTGCTCTCATTCCTAGTAGGAGGTGTACACAACAGGATTCACTTCAACCGTCATTTATAGTGAGGGGAGGAAGTGTAGCCTATGGACTTCTTGTAGCTCCTATGGACTTTGTGTGGTCCTCAGATTTGTATCCCCCCCCCAAAAAAAAAAGAATATTCTCTAACTGCTTTGGGCCAGTCTTCATTCATCCTCTGCCATCCCACCTTTTCAGTTTCTTTTAAAATTTCCCAGTTTCTCTCTCCTTCTCACCCTTTCCTTCTTTGTCCTCAGCTTACTTCAATTGTTGCAAACTGAGTTCAAAGTGTAGAAGTAGTTTGCACTCTGATAACAAGGAGAAAAGAAGAGTGGGCAGCATCTTCCAAGCAGAGTCAGGCAAAAACAAACTGCTGCAGCATCTCCCAATGTTGTTGTTCTTCTTGTTGTATACCTTTAAATCATTTCCAATTTATGGCAACTCTAAGGCACCCTACCATGGGGTTTTCTTGGCAAGTTTTGTTCAGAGGAGGTTTGCCATTTCCTTCCCCTGAGACTGAAAGCATGTGTACTTCCTCATTAATAACTTCTGTCATCTCGACCACTCTCTGAGGTTTTGTGGTCACATGTATTCTGGTTTTCATCTGTGAAATGTTGGAGGGTGTGCACATATGCACAAAGCACTCCCACACCATCGGGCATTTTTTCAGCCAAAAACCTCCAAAATGGCTCCCAGATACTTCCTGTAGTGGCTGTTTATTTTAATGTTGCCTACCTTAACTTCCCCAGCTCCCCAATAGCAAAGGAAGGACTGATAGAATCCAGAAGTACAAACAAGAAGTCACTTTCTGTTAAATTTTTGCTCCCAAACCAGATGAAAACAGGATTGTGCATCCACTATGGGAGTGAAAATTGCCCCCTGTATTCCCTGTAGTTGCCCACCCCAATTTACACCCAAGTTGTTGACAAGTTTGTGCAAGAACAGGCCCTGCCAGTTTTGTCTCTGCTCTAAACCATACAAAAATCACACATGCACACACACATCCCAAATTACAGAATTATTTGTACCAAATGTTTTCAGCTTTGAGGCTTAATTCCGAGAGTAGGTGCTTTCACATCTGAACGAGGCACAGTGGGCACATACAAGAGATTACTTTTCCGACAAGTTAATCTTCCTATATCCATTATCTGGAATAGTTCAAAAAGCTCGAGGAAGAGGGGAAAATGGAACTGTTGTTGAAGAAAGGAATATATGTTCAGGTAATTACAAATAACAGACACATCTGGTTATCTTAATTGTTTGGGAATGTCTCAATTAGCTCGGAACGTTTTCATAAGGACTTGGAGCCAGTAAAAAAAGAGAGAGAAAAGGAGAGAACTTTCTTGCAGCAGATTGGATTAGCTGATGAGAGGCAATATTGTGGATCTAAAATGCTCAAGCTGCTTAAGGCCATGGAAGGCTTGCCGAGTAAGAGCTGTTGAGCTTTTATGCAGCTCTGTAGAAGCACAAAACCAAAGTTAAGAAGGTCAGAGGTAGCCTGCAGAGGGCATTCTTTCCATGGAGAATTGCCCTCTATGGGAAGGAGGGATTGGCAAGGTAAGGGAGTCTGACTGCGATCAAGTGGTGCTAACTGAAAACTTAGCAGTTCACTCCAGTATGCATCTACTCAAAGGTAAACCCCATTGATTTCAATGCCATGTCCTGGTAGGTTGAATTGTCTGAGGAGTTCATTCATAGTGTATCATGATATAAATGGACCTAAGACATGTCTATGGCTGCAACTGTACTGCAGAAATAACACCACTTTAACTGCCATGGCTCAATGCTATGGAATTCTGGGAATTGTAGTTTTGGGAGGCATTCTCTGTCAGGGAGCTCTGGGACCAGAACTAACTAAAATTCCCAGGCTTCCATAGCATTGAGCCATGGCAGCAAAAGTAGTGTCAACCTGGATTATTTGTAGAGTGCGGGTGCAGTTGTTGTTGTATGCCTTCAAGTCATTTCAATGATGACCCTAAGGAGAACCTATTATGGGGTTCTCTTTGCAAGATTTATTCAGATGAGGTTTGCCATTGCCTTTCCTCAAGTTTGAGAGCATGCGACATGCCCAAGATCACCCAATGAGTTTCATGGCTGAGGTGGGAATTGAACCCTGGTCTCTAGAGTCATAGTCCAACATTCAAACCACTATGCCATGGACCAAAGGTAGTAGTTTTCCCCCATCCTCACTGCAATCTGTCTACAAGGCCAAATCCCCAACTCAAGTGCCTACTGTCTTCATGACATGAAGTCAGTTCCACTACTGAATCCACCCTATGTCTTCCTTAAACTGCTATTTTAAAAAAGCCCTATCTTTTGTCCCCAAATTTGCAGAAAAACCTGGAGCACTCCATAGCAATGCCAGACATCTGTCTACATGTGTGCCCCACTGTGTTGCCCACTGCCACCGCTGATGGTGTGAGTAGCTCTCTCTGTTAAAAATGAGGCATCCAGCCAGGTGATCAATGCTAGGTGCCTTATTTCTGACCTCAGAAGAAGCAACTCATGCCAGGAACAGTGGCAATGAGCAACACAGTGGCATGCATGTGTAGATAGCCACCTGCCATTGCTACAGAGTGTTTGAGGTAACAGTGGGAATCGGAGGCACCTCCAGGACCGGAATACTCTGGGAGCAGCCCAAAGTATTCTGGCCAGTATAGACAAGCCTTTAGTATATACTTTCTACACTCTGTGTAATCAGAGCTTGACCACGGAAAAGTTCTCTCTTTTTTGGACAATAATGTCTAAATTGAGACTTTGTCCATTTCTGGGTAGCACAGTTTCAAGAAGGATATTGACAAGCTGGAATGTGTTCAGAAGAGGGTGACCAAGATGGTAAAAGTAAGCCCTGTGAGGAATAGCTATGGAAGATGAAATAGTGTCAAACTGCTTTATTTCTGCAGTGCAGAAGAACAATAAATCTATTCTGGGTAGAGCTGACGATTGGATTTAAGCCAAACAATGACCATATCACTCAGTCTCCACCAAGCTTAATACAGAAAAGGCAGAATTTATGTCTCTTCTGTGAAATAAACAAACTTTTTCCCAGGTAGTGGTTTTGATTTCCTGGTATAGTCCAGATTATGACCACAAGTCCCCAGTGTTACATTTCCTCCAGGCTGCAGGGACCAGCACAGCAGTTTGATAGTCTAGGTGGCTTTTCTTGTGGGTCAGTGGGTCTCCTCAAATGTAAAGACAAAAATCTATGTGGTTGGATGAATGGAGGGAACTGACACTGTTCCTCATCCTGCCCTTTCATTACCAACACCATAGCAATCAGATTAAATAAAAATAGTTAATGGTGAAATCCATAAATAGGTTCTTCATTAAACTGAAGTCTGCTTCCCCAAAATGGCAAGACATTAAACACATTTTTCTCCAAAGCGAAACTGTCATCAGCGGCATTTGCAATATGGGGTGTGAACACATTTGAACAGAGTTTTATTTAGAATGCCATAAAAAATTAGCAGTGGGAAACACAGGCACAAAATGTTTCCCACCAGTAATTTCTGAAGTCTGCAACAATTCCACAGGATTTCATTCCTCATTGCTCTGCCCCATATCCTCCAACTGTCCTGATTTGGAAGAGACAGTATCAATTAATCCTCTGTTGTCCCACTGTTTCAGCTTCTTTTAAAATGTCCCATTTTCTCTCTCCGCTCCCACTCTCTTTCTTTTTTTCTCAGCATACTTCAATTTCTGGAAAGTTCAAAGTCCAGAAGCAGTTTACACACTGGCTGCATCCACATGGCAAAAATAATCCAGTTTGACACCAATGGCTCAATGCTGTGGAATTCTGGGAACTGTAGTTTTGTGAGATATTTAGCTTTGTCTGCCAGAGAGCTCTGGGGCCACAACAAACTACAGTTCCCAGAAGTCCATAGCACTGAGCCATAGCAGTTAAAGTGGTTTCAAACTAGATTATTCTACAGTGCAGATGTAGACTCAGTTAACTCAGTAGGGACAGAGGAGAGGAGGGGGCAGTATCTTGTTCTTCCCAGTAGACTCATGCAAAAGCAAACTGCTGCAGCCCCTCCTACACTATGTGTTCTTTCTCATTAATAACTTTTGCCATATTGACCACACTCTGATGTTGTTTAACCACAAATGTCTCAGATTTCATCTGTGAAATGTCAGAGAATATGTTGCCCTCCAGTTATATCTTCCAATCATTTGGCCTCAACGTAGGGCTCTTCTACATGAACAAATTACTTGGGGAATTTCAAGGCCATTTAAAGAAAAGGTTTTGACAAGACATTCTCTGCTGCTGGGGTGATAGTTCTTCACATCCTTAGATTGCTGTCCTGTTGTTTTACCTGGTGAAATCTGAAGACAGTTCTCTATGGTCTGAGATTATTCATTCTATTTAGAGAAGATATTTCTGTATCACCTTCCAGACTGCAAGGGGTCCTGAAACAATGAAGAAATAAAAGTGGTTAAAGCAAAGATTTTTAAAATAAAAAATAAAAAAATAATAAAACGCATTATCATGCTCTTTAAAAACTTTTTAAAGTATCAAAAAACAATCCTAAAACACACTTTTGGAAATCTATTTCAAACATTAAAAGCCTTGTTGGAACATCACACATTGGCTTCCTGCAGGTAACTTAAATAGAACCAGCCTAACTTTCTTGGGTAGGGCATTCCACAGTCAGGGTACTGCCATAGAAAATTGCCTCCATGCCTCCCTTGTCTATTAGTTTTTTCTTTGTTGGGATCGCTGAAATATGCTTTGTGGATTTCTCTTTACACAGTGGAGCAATAAGTAGGCAGATTGGCAAGTACCCAATCAGTTGCACAATGTCAGTATTCAGCAAGAGAGTAATATAGTACAATTACCTTATAACGTAGGGCTCTTCTACATGAACAAATTACCCAGATTCCCCCAGACTCGCTGTGTCTTGTTTATATGACATAGGGACAAACTCCCAAACCAGGTGCTCACTGTCTTCACGATGACTGCACCTGATTCAGACAGGATGGCTAGATGTCCTCCTCTTCCCGGACATGTCCTACCTTTTGACCTTCTGTCCAGGAGGAATACCAAAATGTCCTCTGTTTTGAGCATGACTAAGAAGCATGAATGTATATATTTATATGAGTGTATTGTCAGAGTAAATTGCACTCTGGGTAGAAAATGTCATAGATGTGGCTGTGGCATGAAACTGGAGCAAAGGTAAAAAAGTAACCTGAGTTTAGTTAGGAGACATGATGACTCATCATTTGAAGAGTCCTCAGTCACAGAATGAGGACAGAAGGGCAGAAGATGAAGTCAGCAAACTTCACTTCTGTAGAGTCATGGCTATCAGGTGACAGGAGACAGGGTGACATACCAATAGTGGGCTGGACTCAAATCCCAGGGGGAGATATTGTTTATAAGTGAGTGAGCTGAATGCTCAGTGTGGTTGCATTGTAAATAAGAGCCTGATGTAGCACTTTGTCAGTCTGATGTATATCGCTGTACTCAAGAATAAAAGCCTCTACATGAGAACTCAGCAGTCCTGCAGTTTGTGTCTTTCTGACAGCTTCTGCGTGGGAGGATTTTTTCTCTGCAGCCTGCACTGAACTTCACAGTAGAGACTTTTCTGTGGCGTCTTGTTCCTGGTGAAAGTCTTCTGCATGTTGATCCCAGATCACACATGCCCCAACAAGTTTTTAGCTTTTATTGTAGAATGTCTAACATTTTTCTTGAACGTAAGATGTTTTGCCTTGTCATCCTTTGAGATTATGACTGACCAACCTGGATTCAAGGCTTCCTCAGTGGACTTTATTAAGGAGGTCACAGGTACAACTTTGCAGGAACTAAGCAGAACAGTGGAGAACAGGAATCTTGGAGATGTCTTATCCATATGGTTGCCATGGGTTGAGATCGACTCAATCAGTTAACAACAACAACAACCCCCTAACCCATATTTAAATAGCTCCCCTGCCATGGGTTTTCAGTTCCCTTTGCAGCAATGGTGGTGGCTGCCTTCATGCACGGTCTCTGCAAGCTCCTCTTTGTTGATGTGAAAGCTAAAAAACCCACAGCCAAAAAGAACAAGTAGGGGGAGAATTTGGGGTGGCAATACTCCAGGGGCAGCCCAGAGTATTCTGGCCGCTATAGACCTGCCCTGTGTGTGTGTAGATCTGTTGTATGGTGCTTTTATACACTCTGAGTGGCGCTACCTTTGGAAACTGTTCAGAAACTTTGGCGGGTCCAAAATTCTGTGGCCAGGCAGTTGACCAGGGCTGGTTACAGGGATCCTGTGAAACCCACTGAAACAGCTTCATTGTCTACTGGTCACTTTCTGGGCAGAATTCAATGTTTGAGTATTAACCATTAAAGCCCTACAAGGCCTGTCTCCACACTATCTAAAAGACTGTTCAGTGGCCCCTCCACATTTGCTGAGGTTAAGGGTGAAGGTAGTCCACGAAAGTGGAAAAACTGCAATTAAAAAAAACAAACACTATTTTTTCCCCCTGAGAGAACACATCTCTAGGAATCTCCAGGTCCTCCAGTACATCTCTATGGTCAACATCTGCCAGACGTTCATCATGGAATTATGCTGGAGGACCTACAAATTCCTAAAGGAGTGTTTTCTATAGGAACCTCTAGATTTTCCAGCTAGGGTTGCCATTTCCTGGATTCTGGTGGGACATTCCCAGTTTTTCTTCCTTTTGGAATGTCCCGTCCCACCTTTAGACAAATGTCTCAGATGGCTGGAGTTCTAGTTCTTGTCTTTGCACCTCGGCCTCCCCTTCCCAACAGGGGCAGCACAGCGGCCATGTTTGTGTGGGAGAGGCTGCAGTCAGGAGATGAACTTCCAGCTCCTCCATCCCCATTGGCCAAGCAGAGGTGGAAGAGCTTGCCCAAGACTAGAGAGAGTGAGCTATGGAGTGGAGGCAAGCTGAGAGGCAGCACAGAGGCAACAAGGAGATCTATCTACAAGGTCCCGTCGGCCTTGCTGGGCCAGGGGGTGGTGGGGTGGTGGGGCTAGGCCTGGGCCTGCCACTGCCACTTCCCTTTCAGCATGGGCTTGTGCTGCAGTGGGCAGCAAGGAGACCGAGCAGGCCTGCGAGGCCTCTCTGGGGAGAGGGCTGGGGCAAGGGGGTGCCTCTACCATTTGGCACACTTTTAGCGGAGCAACAGGAGCCTAGGTCTGCTAGGCCTTTCTAGGGGGGGCTGGGGTGAGGGGGCCCCACTGCCACCATTTGCCACTCTTTTAGCATGGTGTCGGGAGGCCTAGGCCTGCTAGGCTTTTCTGGGAGGGCTGGGACAAGGGGGGGGGTCCACCACCACCATTTGACACTCTTTTAGCATGGTGGCAGCCAGCCAGGCCTCTCTGGAATAAAATTCCAAAAGGGATAAATAATTAAAAATAAAGGTAACTTTGCTGAGCTCTAGTGTCCAGAAAAAGTAACTATGCCCAGCTTTAGGGTTATCATTTATTGCATTTTTTTTCTACATTTTAGAGGAGATTTGGGGAGATCTAGTCCAAATTTTTTTTTGCTAAACTCTAGTTTTATCATATATTTTATTGCATTTATTTTAGCCATGGGGGATTTTGGGAGATGTAGTTCAAAAAAATAAATTTGAACAAGGTCTGTCTGGGGACTGGGGAGAAACTAGAGCTCTCTGGCTGAGAGAGTAATAGAGGTTGCAGCAAATTTGGCACTCTTGTGATTCTGATATCAAGCTAAAAAGAAGTCTCCAGAAGGAGAGACAACATCACTTGCCACAAAAGATATCAGAGTTGCTTCAGCTGGGGATTCTTGCAATAGCAGGGGTTCTTCTCTCACCGCACCTAGTTTGTAAACTGGGTCAAAACTAACAAAATGAATTTCAATAGGGGGAAATATAGGCTCTTATACTTTGGCAGTAAAAATGAAATGCACAGATATAGGATTGGTGAACCCTGGCTAGACAGGAGTACATGCGAAAGGGATATAGGAGTCTAGTGGACCACAGGCTGAAAATGAGCCAAGAGTGTGATGCAGCAGCTAAAAAGGCCAATGCGATTCTAAGCTGCATCAATAGAGGTATAGTGTCTAGATCAAGGGAAGTTATAGAGCCACTCTATTCTGCTTTGGTCAGGCTTCACCTAGAATACTATGTCCAGTTCTGGGCACCACTAATGGTTTTTTTTTCCCTCCTCCATTTTGAGCATGACTAAGAAGCATTCATTTATATTGTGTGTTTTTTTTAAAAAAATAATGTTTTGGGCTTTTAGTTGGTCATGTCCTCTGTTTTTCTTGAATGTCCTACATTTTGGGCTAAATTTTCTCCTACATTTTGGGCTAAACTTTGTCCTACATTTTTCTACATTTTGTCCCAGTTTGGTGGTAGAGAATTATGGCAACCCTATTTCCAGCACAACTCAATGGTCAACATCTGGCAGAGTTGCATTGGAGGATCTAGAGATCCCTAGAGAGAACATATTAATCTAAACATCCAAGGGTACTAAACATTCAAGGGTACATCCAAGGGTACTAAAAGAACTGGCAAATGTAATATTGGAACCATTGGCAATAATCTTTGAGAACTCCTGGAGAACAGGAGAAGTCCCAGCAGATTGGAGGAGGGCAAACGTCCCCATCTTCAGAAAGGAAAAAAAAAAAAAAAAAGAGGATCCCAACAATTATCATCCAGATAGTCTGACATCAATACCGGGAAAGATTCTGGAGCAGATCATTAAACAGAGAATCTGTGAACACCTGGAAGGTAATTCCATAATCACAAAAAGTCAACATGGGTTTCAGAGGAACGAGTCATGCCAGACAAATCTGATCTCTTTTTTTGATAAAATTACCAGCTTGGTAGATGAAGGGAACGCTGTAGATATAGTATATCTTGATTTCAGTAAGGCCTTTGACAAGGTTCCCCATGACATTCTTGCAAACAAGCTGGTAAAACGTGGGCTAGACAAAGTAACTGTTACATGGATTTGTAATTGTAATTGTAATTTGTAATTTGTAATTGGTTGACTGGCCAAACACAAAGGGTGCTCAACAATGGCTCCTTTTCAACCTGGAAAGAAGTGACCAGTGGGGTGCCACAGGGCTCTGTCCTGGGCCCACTGCTATTCAATATCTTTATTAATGACTTGGATGACGGTATTGGGGGTATAGTTATCAAATTTGCAGATGACACCAAATTGGGAGGAGTAGCTAATACCCCAGAAGACAGGATCAAAATTCAAAATGACTTGAACAGACTAGAAAGCTGGGCCAAATCTAACAAAATGAAATTCAACACGGAGAAATGTAAGGTACTGTACTTAGGGCGGAAAAACAAAAAGCACAGATATACAATGGGGGACACCTGGCTGAACGAGACTATGTGTGAGAGGGATCTAGGAGTTCAGGTAGACCACAAGTTGAACATGAGTCAACAGTGTGATGCCACAGCAAAAAAGGCCAATGCAATTTTAGGCTGCATCAAAAGAAGTATAGTATCTAGATCAAGAGAAGTAAGAGTGCCATTCTATTCTGCTTTGGTCAGGCCCCACCTGGAATACTGTGTCCAGTTTTGGGCACCACAATTCAAAAAGGATATGGAGAAACTGGAGTGTGTCCAAAGGAGGGCAACTAAAATGGTGAAGGGTCTGGAAACCAAGCCCTATGAGGAATGACTTAGAGAGCTGGGGATGTTTAGCCTGGAGAAGAGAAGGTTAAGAGGTGATATGATAGCCTTGTTTAAATATTTAAAGGGATGTCATATTGAGGAGGGAACAAGCTTGTTTTCTGCCGCCCCAGAAACTAGGACCCGGAACAATGGGTGCAAGCTCCAGGAAAAGAGTCTCCACCTCAACATTAGGAGGAACTTCCTGACAGTAAGGGCTGTTAGACAGTGGAACACACTCCCTCGGAGTGTGGAGGAGTCTACTTCCTTGGAGGTCTTTAAGCAGAGGCTGGATGGCCATCTGTCGGGGATGCTTTGATTGGGAGTTCCTGCATGGCAGGAGGTTGGACTGGATGGCCCTTGTCGTCTCTTCCAACTCTATGATTCTATGATTCTATGAAAACTGCAAATAATCAAATCTACAAAAGTTAAAGCTGCAAATGTGGAGGTTCAACAGCTCAAGTTTTAAGTTCTGCAGGGAAGGGCTTTCTCTCAGGAATTTATTGCATGTCATTTAATGTAACTTATCATAGTTGCATTAAATTCTGAAACTGGATCTTTTGCATGTACCGGGAATCAGGCAATTGCAACCTGGCTGCATCCTGGGCCCCAGCCATGCTTAGCTGGCATCTTTTCAAAACTGGGAGTTTTCTGATTTTGAAAAGATGCCAGCTAAGTATGGCTGGAGTCTGGGACGCAGCCAGGTTGCAATCGCCTGGCTCCCAGTTCATGCAATAATATCCAGCTTTAGAATTTAATGCAACTGCAGTAAGTCATGTTAAATGACATGTGATAAACTCTACAGTCCCACCACCTTTGCAGGCATGGTTGCTGAGCATTTGGGCGAGATCCTTCTCTGTGGCAGCCCCAAGCTTGTGGACATTTTTATTCAGGCAGTCTTCTAAATTTTAATTATGGAGTGATAGTATGTGTGTAAAATGGTGTCCTGCAGTTTTTAATCTATTATTGTAAATTATGCTTTAAATATACTCAGCCCTAGGTATCCACTGATTTTTTATCCACAGATTCAAGCGTCCACAGTTTGATTTTTTTAAAATGTATAAATTCCAAAAAGCAAACCTTCATTTTGCCAGTTTACTATGCCCTTAGACAATGGGACTTTAGTATCCGTGGATTTTGTTGTCCCGGGGGCGGGGGGGGGGGGGGTAGAACTAAACCCCAGCATATACCAAGGGCCCACTTTATGTTTTAAATCTTTTCATCTGTTTTTAATCGTGTTTTTATTTTATTTTTAGGCATATTTTTTATTTCAAATTATAACAGATACACATAAACAAACATACACACAAACATACACTTACATATACATCTGTCATTATATATATTCCTTAAGGAAGTTCAAAGATCTCGTTAAGCCAATAGCTATCAATATTCTTCCTACAAACAGTCTATTATCTTGTTCATACATTCTTTACTTTAACCATTAGTTTCCATAAATCTGTGCGTCTCTTTTTGGTCATGCCAGTTCATATCTGGTCTTTTTCTAAATATCAGTCATGGCTCACCTTTATATTTGAGTCTTTTTCAAAGATTCAATTATTTGTTCTAGTTGTCTCTTTTCTTACAGTATTCCAGTAAGCACTACCAATCCTCCTCCCAACCCTCATCGTGTCTCTTGTTCAAACACAGACACGATGGTTTGTCAAGACTCATCATATCCATGCATTTTTCAAGCCATTCATCTAATGTCGGTGAAGTTTCCATTTTCCACTTCCTTGCATATATTATCCTGGCTGCTGTTATCGCATAAAGAATGAATTTCAAATGTTCTCTATCGTTAACTCCTTCTATTATATTTAAAAGGAAATATTCTGGGGCCAATTTGATAGGTATTTTCAAAAAATTTTGTAATGCATCCTGTATTCCTATCCAATAATTCTTAGCTTTCGTACATGTCCACCAACAGTGGTATAGGGATCCTTCATTTCTACCACATTTCCAACACTTCCCTTTCTCAAAACCTTTAATCTTTGCAGTTTTGTTAGGAGTCATATACCATCTATACAACATTTTATAAAAATTTTATTTTAAGTCCATACATAATTTAAATTTCACGTCCTTCCCCCATGCTCTTTCCCATTTGTCTAATGAAATTTGGTATCCAAAATTCTGGGCCCATTTTATCATACAGTCTTTAATAGTCTCTGTTTCCAAATCCAACCTCAACATTATTTTATACGTTTTTGCAATTAATCCTTTCATTTGGTCCGTTAATATTTTATCTAAATCACTGGGTTCTTTACTGAAACCATCCATCCTAAAGTCTGACTTAAATCTCTCATTCAATTGCTGGAATGTAAACTAATGGCAGTCTGCATCTCTTATTTCAATATCTTCTTTATTCTTTAATCTTGGTGTGTTTCCTGTCCATTTTAGAAGATCTTGATATCACAGACATTCTGTGATTTTATTAGTAAGTCCAATCCTCCATGCCTCTTGTGGTGATAGCCAGCTGGGTATTCTTCTGTAAATTTTGTTTTTTATCTTCAACCATACTCTCAAAAGAGCTCTTCTAATGATATGGTCATTGAAATCTTTATTTTTATCAAGTCTATTGTACCATAGAAATCCATGCCACCCATACACCTTATTTATACCTTCCAGATTTAACATCTTTTCATCTTCCAATTTGATCCATGTGCTGATCCATTCCAGGGAACACGAGTAATAGTATAAGATCTGGTACGCCAGGCCTCCTCTTTCTTTTCCATCTTTTAAACATTTCCATTTAATTCTTGGTTTCTTCCCAGCCCAGATAAAGTGAGATATCTCTTCTCCCATTTTGGGAATTGTTTATCACTGATTAAAATCAGTAAATTTTGGAATAAGAACATTAGTTTGGGAAGTAATGACATTTTAATCAAAGAAATTCTACCCAGAAATGTTAGATTCAAATCTTTCCAACTGGCCATGTCTTTCCTAATGTCCTTCCATACAGTTTCATAGTTATTATCATATAGGTTGGCTATCTTTTTGGCCAGTACAATTCCCAAATATTTAATTTTATGACAAGTCTGGAAGTCTGATCTCTTTTGTAGTTTCCGTTCTTCCTCTTCTGACATGTTCCAGGTAAGCATCTTTTACTTAGATTTATTGATTTTTAAGCCTGCTAATTGTCCAAAGTCTTGGATCAATTCAATCAGGTCCTCGATCTTTCCATTAGGGCAGGGGTAGGCAACCTTTCCCCTTTAAGGGCCGAGGGACTTCAGCTCCCAGAATCCCAGGAGCTATTGGCCAACATGGGACTATTGGCCAACATGGCTGAGGCTTCTGTGAGCTGAAGTCCCTCGGCCCTTAAAGGGGAAAGGTTGCCTACCCCTGCATTAGGGTCTTCTAAAACTAGGGCTAAATCATCTACATATGCTCTTATCTTATAACTATATCCTTTAATTTGTGCCCCTTTAATTTGATCATTTTGTCTTATCTGATTGATTAATTGTGTTTTTAAATAATAATGTAGTTTAATTCTTTTTTTAACTTTTGCAAATTAACATTTTAGTTTAATTTTTTCAAAATTCTTGTAAGTCACCTTGAACCCTATCTTGGGAGAAGGGGGGATATAAATTCAATAAATAAACAAACAAAATCTATACTATGCAAGCATGATGTATGATCTGGACCATTGTTTTTTGGCTAAGGTTCACTTCTCCTTCCCAAAGAGACATCATATGCAAGCATTTCTCATATGTTCACATTTGTGTAATAAGCTAAATTTTTGAAAACATTCAATTTTGCAGAAGTTTCTGGATTCAGAATCCTCCAGTTTTTCACTTCTTCAGACCTCAAGTCATAAATATATATTTTTGTGCCGTTAATGTGAAACACTTTAAAAAGACCAATGACATCAGTCTAAATATTTTTAATCATCTTTCCTCAGTGTGCCAGATTTCAAAATCATGCACAAAAGAAGAGGGGGTGGGGAGAATCATTGCAAAAGCTGTCTGTCAAGTCTGGCAAATTCTTCTCTGGGTGAATCATGCAAGTCAAAATTTCAGCATCTTTTCTGATGAAAGTATAAATTATTATGCAAGCTGGCAGTGATTGGAGTTAGTCACTGGTCAATTTTTGGTACTAACCTCTGTCTTTCTTTTTCTTTCTTTCTTTCTGTCTGTCTGTCTGTCTTCCCTCCCTTCCTCCCTCCCATTATGCTTTTGCTATCTGCAGAATGATATATATAGGATAGAACTTGACTACAAAATCTTAGAAACTTGCTTTTTAAAAACAACAACCAAGAAGTTTGTTTTTTCTCTTTGCAAAAATCCCTCTATTATGCTTCCCCTTACTAATCTGGGCTTGCTAAAACATCTCTTACATCATTAGAAAGCCAATGCTATGATGATGAAGTACTGCTCAACATGCAGGTACCACGGTGGAGCTATATCCTTTTGATCTGCCTGTGGGTTTAATAAGCATTCCAGATGGCTTACTAGGCCTGAAGCAAGTCTGGATAACCACACAGTTCTACCCTCCAAATAATAATAAGCTAAGGACACAGGAAGGGGGGGGGGGGCGCTTACATGCCAAAAGCATTCAACAGAGCAATCACTGATGTACATTTATGTTCTGACTCTTTCCAGGTGAAATGGACGTGGTTTTAAATAAAGTACAGGATGCAAATAATGCCACATTATTGTTATTATATATGACATTGGGCAGGAACTCTTTTGAGCGACGTCGAGTGGAAGGATGTCATTTGCCCTGTTAAAATGCTCAGTTATTTTTCCACCGCACCTCTCTTAGCCTTCTGATTGGCAGGAAGGGAGAGGAGAAGCCCAGTTTCGTTAAAGACCCCACTGTCGCTTTTCAATAACCATGCCGTGCCGATATCTTTAATCTATTATTTACCAATCATATTTCTTGGGCAGGCCCATCAGCAAAGTTTCAGGGCATCAAGGAAACAAGAATGAAATGTCACATAAAGCTGGCCTCTTTCGGCAAAATTACTTGTTGTCGAAGGAGAAAGGATTATTTTATGACAATATTCCTGAGGCTGTTGCAAGGAAGGGTGGGATGGGAAGGACTACCTCAACCTACCCACTTGCCAAAGACTTGAACAGCTGCCATGAGACAGCTTATCCTCCTTCACAGAAAGTTGAACCCCTGATTACCTGCCAGATCTGTCTCATTAGGTTAAAAAAAAAAACCTAGGCAAATCCAATGCCCCAAGGAAGATCTATCCATCAGCCCCACCACCGGAGTTGCCACTGAACTGAGCTTCAAGCTGAATTGGCTGACTCCACTGTGGAGTACAAAGGAATTATCTGACTCCATTCTCAGCCCCATGAGGCTGGTTAAGGTGGAAGGCCCTAGCTTCCCTAAAGCAATCCCAGTGAGCTTCTAAGCTGGAATGGAGATCTGAGATGATTCTCAAGGTGAACTGTGTCCTTTTTGATCAAAGGATAGGTCTAGCTATGTAGCAGGATGACGAGAGAATTGATGTGGCAATAACGGGACATAGTAGAATTGACTGTACCACACTAAAGATCAGCTACAGCACTGCATTTTTCAATGTTTTTCATGTCTCAGGGAAAAGAGAGTGTGAAAACTAGAAAACCATCATAAGAGGGGATAGTCTATACTAGAACCTTCCTTCGGTCTTGAAAACATAAATTTAAAAGGGTTCGTGAAGGTCAGCTAACTCAACCCCATTATCAAGATGGCTAGATGTTCTAAATATGTAGTTCCCAAATATTAATCCTACATTTGTTTTGTATTTCAGATCCCAAAAGCCTAAATCAATTTGGCCAACAGTCAGAAATTATGGGAGCTAACATCTAAAACATCTGGAGGACCAAAGGCTGGGAACCACTGTTCTAAATGATTAGATAGCCTTCTATCTGAAGCCCTGTCAAATTTCTTTGAAGGACTACCCAATCCAAGTCCAGTTTAAAATGTGTGGGTCCTGTGGAACAGAATGGGGAAGGAGAAAAGAACCAATAGTGAGCACCTGGGTGGCACACTAAGGGGGGATGCAGACGGGTGGCCGTGGGCCACCCTAGGAAGCAGAGGATTGGGGCCGAGGCTGCCCCATGCCTCGGGCCCAATCCTCCCTTTTGGCACCTGGGAAAGGAGTACGAAAATAGCGCTCCTTTCCCAGGTGGTGCAAAGGGCTCCCGAAGAGCCACCATGTGGCTTTTTTGTGCCTCTTCCGGTGCTGTGTGTCCAAATGCTGCGCCGGAAGGATGTCATCAGAGCGCTCGCCATGTGCAATGGCGCGTGCTCTGATGACGTCCTCAGGAAGGGGTTGGGGCGCCTGGCATGTGGCTGTCCCTCCCCTTTCCTGTCTCCAAGACAGCACTTTGTGCTGTCTGCAGAGCCCCTAAGAAGGATAATAGATAATTTAAGCACAGTCTTCAATCACTACTGTGAGATATATTGTACTCTTATTTAATTTATAGTCATAGCTAGCAAATGTATGCTTAGACATTGAGATTAGCATTTGCACATTTTATGCAAGGCTATGTTTGAAAAGGTAAAGGTATTCCTCATTGACAAGGTTGTCCGACTGTAGAGGGCGGTGCTCACCTCTCTTACTAAGCCGAAGAGCCAGCATTGTCAGAAACTACTCTGTGATCATGTGGCCAGCATGATTGCACAGAATGCTGTTGACCTTCCCACTGAGAAGTGGTACCTATTTATCTCCTTGTATTTGCATACTTTTGAACTGCTAGGTTGTTGATTTGTGTGATGTAACTGTAGATGTAGCAGAGATCAGAAGACTGCTTCCTTTCATCAGCCACCTGGAAATGCTGTTCTCTGCATTCCCCCAGCAGCTTTAGTTTTCCATGAAGACACAATTGTAAATCCAAAGTAAAGCTTTATTGTTGCATAGTAAAAAACAGAAAAGAACTATGTACAATCCATCTTGCAAATGATAGAAACCATAGGATCACAACTTGTTGTTGCTAAGTTGAAAAGCAAGGCAAGTTCTAACAAAGAGAACAAAGGAGCCCTTGGCCCAACCCATAACTCCACCTCCTGGGTGGCAACCTACATAATGATAGGATAATCAGCTTTATCCCAGCCTCTAGACCAGCCCCTAGTTGTGTGTCACTCCCCATGTGACCTGGTTCCAATGCAAACCAGATGGCATCATTTGTTTACCTTCCAGCATCCTGTTTTCCCAGGCTCAACGTCCTTTTTATTCTGTTCAGTGTGAAATTGTTTTGATTTCAAACCACCTGCAGGCTGAGTTCTCTTTGTTTGCTTAGACACTTTTCTCAGAAGAGATTTTCCACACATCTGTACATTTCCACTTTGACTGCATATCCCATCCATATTCCAACATAGGTTGGCAGAAGCTGGGACTAGTGACAGGAGCTCATCCCATCATGCAGCACCCAGGCCTCGAATTGTCAACCTGCTGATCTTGTAATCAACAGAGTCAGTGTCTTAACCACTTCAGCTATCACATCCCATACTATGCTATGTTTACAATAGCACTAATCTCACATGCAAGCACAATAATGCTCAAAATTCTGCAGCATAGACTCCACTATACATGAAGAGAGAAATTTAGAGGTGCAAGCAGGATTCAGAAAAGAAAGGGGCTCTAGGGACCACATTGCAAACATACGATTGCTAATGGAGTACACCATAGAATTCCAAAAAAAGAATCAGCATGTGTTTCATAGACTACTGCAAAGCATTTGATTGTATAGTTCATGAAAAACTATAGAATGGGGGTGCTACTACATCTGATAGTCCTAATGAGGAATCTGTACCAAGGACGAGGCCACTATCAGAACAGAATTCGAGGAAACAGAGTGGTTCCCAATAGGCAAAGGTTTTAGGCAAGGCTACATCCTATCACCCTACTAGCCAGGGCTCAGGCTTGACTCAGGCCTGCATCCTTCCAAGGTCGCTAAAATGAGTACCCAGCTGTTGGGGGGCAATGAGCTTACAGTTGTAAACCGCTTAGACACTGCATAACACGGTATGAAGCAGTATATAAATGAAGCTGCTTTTTTGCTTTTGCTACTTGTTTAATTTATATGCTGAAAATATCATTTAAAAAGCAGAATTAGAATAAGAAAAAGGAGGAGTTAAGATAGGAGGAAGCAACATTAACAACCTAAGATATGCAGATGACACCATAATATTAGCAGAAGACATTGGGGAACTGGAATAGTTAATAAAGAAGGTCAAAGATGAAAGTGCAAAGAGAGGTCTAATGCCGAACACAAAGAAAAATAATGACCACAGAAGAAATACACAAATTGAACTTAGACAATGAGGAAATTGAAATAGTCAAAGAATTCTCATATCTAGGATCAAACATTAACCAGAATGGAGACTGCAGTCAAGAAATAAGAAGAAGACTAGGAACAGGAAGGGCAGCTATGAAAGAACTGGAAAAGATATCAAAGAGCAAAGACATACAACTGAGCATTAAAGTCAGAATTTTCCAGGCTATTGTATTCCCAATTACCATGTATGGATGTGAGAGCTGGACAGTAAAGGAAGCAAACAGAAATAAAACCAACTCATTTGAAATGTGGTGGTAGAGAATAGTATTTAGGATACCATGGACAGCCATGAAGACAAACAAATGGGTTCTTAAACAGATCAGACCAGGGCTCTCCTTGGAAGCAAAGATGATCAAGTTGAAACTATCATACTTTGGCCACATAATGAGAAGGCACAGATCACTAGACAAAAACAATAATATTATGTGGCTGAAGTGGTTAAGATGCTGACTCTGTTGATTGCAAGATCGGCAGGTTGGCAGTTCAAGGCCCGGGTGCTGCATGATGGGGTGAGCACCTGTCATTAGTCCCAGCTTCTGCCAACCTAGCAGTTTGAAAGCATGCAAATGCAAATAGATAAATAAGTACTACTTTGTTGCGAAGGTAAACAGTGTTCTGTGCAATCCTGCTGGCCACATGATCACAGAGTAGTCTCTGACAACACTGGCTCTACAGTTAGTAACTGAGATGAGCTCTGCCCCCTATGGTCGGACAACCTTGTCAACGGGGAATATCTTTACCTTTTACCTAAGAAAGAGAGTGTGAAAATTAGAAAACCATCATAAGAGGGGATGGTCTATACATCTACGGTCTATGCATAGATTCAATCAGGGGGGTTATGGGCAAGGGCTTGTAGGATCTGGTGAAGGCTGTGGAAGATAGTGATTCTTGGAGATGTCTCATCCACAGGGTATCCATGAGTCGGAACTGACTTGAGGGCAGCAAACAACAACAATGAATGTTTTCTTTTGTTGGAAATGCATTTCCTCTTGAGGTGAGGGTGATTCATAAATGGCCACGCTTCACCTAATATTTTTGCTGTGTGCCTTGAAGTCATTTCTGATTTAGGATTATATTCAGAACCTATCATGGGGTTTTCTTTGCAGAATTTTTTTCAAAGGAGGGTTGTCCTTGCTTTCCTCTGAGGCTGAGAGAATGTGACTCACCCAAGGTAACCCAATAGCTGATCAGGGGTTCAAATCCTGGTCTCCCAGTGTCCTAATTCAATACTCAGACCACTACAGCACAGAATCATAGAATCATAGAGCTGCAAGAGACCATAGGGGCTATCCAATCCAACACCCTGCCATGCAAAAAGGCACAACCAAACATCTATTGTACTAGATTTTAATTATTTACCTTGAAATTTACCTATTTATCTACAATGGGGGCATTCACACTCCAGCCACCATTGGAAGTGGTACTACCATTCTACCATCTCAGGACTTCAGGGCTCACATCCTGTTTAATTCTTAAAGCTCTACTAGCATACTTAGAGAAGTGACAGCAGGGACCAGCGTAATTGTGAAGTAATGTCACAGGATTTTTGCCTAAGTGTGCCCCCCTTCAAGGTACTTCTTAGTCATAATACCCCTCCCCCCATTCAACAATTTCCCTCCCCAGAAAAGCTCACCTAGCACCTTCTTTGCAGACTTTCAATAGCATCTTGTTTTGCTAGGGGTTTAACATATGAATGTTGGGCTCTTTCAACATATATTTTATTTTTCATTTTATTCTAAATGTTTATAGCCTGCCCCATATTGTAGGATCTCAGGGCAGCACATGATAAAATCTGTTTAACCAATTTAACCAATTTAAATAGCATGAAATTGTAATAAATGACTTAAGCTGACAAAAAGCATATTGAACAATTTGACAAGTTAAAACAAGTCTGATGAAATGAGTTAAAACAATTTAAAATAATTACTGTGTGGTATTTCTTCTTTTTTCCCAGTCTACACATTTATCAATTTTGTTTAAAGCTGGTCCTCTGTATCCATGCACTGGGCATCCACAGATTCCACCATCCATGGCTTGAAATATATATATATATATATATATATATATATATATATATATAAACCCAAAAGTAAAGCTTGATTTTGCCATTTTATATAAGGGACACCAATTTGCTACCACATTGTATATAATGGGACTTGAGCATCCATGGATTTTGGTATCAATGGTGGGTTGTGGAACCAAACCTCAGCAGATACCAGGGGCAAACTGTATTTCTCAGTGCTGCTTGACATTGCTGCTGACTTCTTGAACTATTGGGGACATGAACCTGAAGGAAATGTTAATTGAGGGGGAGATTCACCTGGAAAGGGGCTGCTACAGAGGAAGGATGGGATACTAGAGATCACCATGGAGCCCTGATGGTGCAGTGGTTAAATGCCGGTACTGCAGCCACAACATTGTGAGTCTGAACCCGCAGGGCTCCAAGTTGACTCAGCCTTCCATCCTTTCATAGGCTGGTAAAATGAGTACCCAGCTTGTTGGGGGCTAGTGGCTGACACATTGTAAACCACTTAGAGAGTGCTTAGTTCACTATGAAGTGGTATAGAAATGCAAAGTGCTATTGCTATCATCTATATTTCAGGAAGAATAACATTGCAAACTAGGGATAGAAAAAGTACATTCCCAAGGCTGCGTTTTGTGGTTTGTAGGACCCTCCAGCAACTTCCAAAAATTAATGACATTCTGTATGCTCCTTCAGCACTCTAGGAGGCATGGGGCAATGTCATATGTTTTGAATAGTCCTTGATCATTTTAGGGATGCAGTGGCTCAAGTGGTTAAGATGCTGATTCTGTTGATTGCAAGATCGGCAGGTTGGCAGTTCAAGGCCCAAGTGCTGCATGATGGGGTGAGCTCCTATCACTAGTCCCAGCATCTGCCAACCTAGCAGTTCGAAAGCATGCAAATGCAAGTAGATAAATAGGTACCACTTTGGTGGGAAGGTAAACAGTGTTCAGTGCAATCCTGCTGGCCACATGACCACAGAGTAATCTCTGGCAACATTGGCTCTTTGGCTTAGTAACAGAGATGAGCACAACCCCCTATGGTTGGACATGACTTGACAACTTTGTCAATGGGGAATACCTTTACCTTTACCTTTCACCTGGTAATTTTAAGACCAAGAGAGGGCTTTTCTCAACAGGACATGATCCAAAGTATGACTTCTTGAAAAATTTCTCCCCAAACCATCTAGGGAGCATTGAGGAGAGTACTGGTGCATTTTAAAAAAATAAATAAATAGAGGGGGGCATTATTTATTTTATTTATTTATTTGGAGCATTTATACACCACTCTTCAGCCACAAAGGCTCTCAGAGCAGCTTACAAATGGTTCATTAGACAGTTCCCTGCCCTCAGGCTTACAATCCAAAAAGACAGAACTCAAAAGGAGAAGGGAATGGTGGTACGAAAGAGAATCAAGTCCAGCGGCTCTTCTCTCCCTCTCAGGCATGTGCCATGGCAGATGGAGTGGAGGAAGGGTTCTTCCTCTTAGTCTAGGCCCAATGGACCTGGGCCTGGAATGAAAGAAAAAAGTTATTATTGAGGGGGATGAATTTCAGGTTTTGTCTACACTGCAAAAGGACTACAGTTTGACATCACATTAGCTGTCATTTGTCAATGCTATTAAATTCTGGGATTCTTAGTTTTGTGCCTTCTCTGTCAGAGAGCTCTGTTGCCACAATAAACTACAAATCCAGGGTTCCATAGCATGGAGCCATGACATTTAAAGTGGTGTCAAATTGCATTAATTCTGCAGTGTGTGCAGCAGCATACATAGACCCCCAGAGAGGTTGAGTGCCCCCCCATCTGTGAATGTTACCTATCCATGGCAGTAGGTATCTTGACTACAGTATAGATGGACACATCAGTTTGCCTGTAATCCATATCTCTTTATACGCATTCATTTGTAACAGAGGAGGAAATGTTAAAGAAGTTGGGCATGTTTAGCCTGGTGAAGAGAAGACCAAGGGGTAAGAGTTTTGTACTCTTTAAATATCGCAAGAGCTGTCACAGCTACTAACTCCTGGAATTGTGGAGTAATGTCACAAGAGGATTTTTTGCCTAAATGTACCCCCTCCTGCAAGGTACTTCTTACCCCCCCCCCCATTCCACAATTTCCCTCCCCAGAGGGGAGGACCATATCTAATGCTTTTAAGTTACAGGGAGATAGATTTTGGTTAAACATTAGAAGGAACTTCTTCATGGTAAAACTGGTTTGGCAATGGAACCACTTACCTAGAGAGTTTGTCTCTTTCCCTGGATGTCTTCAGAAAGAAGCTGGGCAGCTGTCTTCTGGGGATGCTCTCACTGGAGTTCTTGCATTGAGCAGGAGCTTGGACTCAATAGATGATATGGGACGATGCTATGATTCTATGAGACAGAAAAAACAAGTCTAAAAATAACGAAAATATGCATACACACAGTTTTTACATCAGTGCTCTAACTCTGAGATTCCTACCCTTGACCCTGAAAATTGGAGAAGAGGGTCTAAGCCCGAAGATCTGGGATTCCTACTTTCCTAAGATTCTCAAAAGGATCCATGACTCCATCCCCTCCTCACAAAAAAAGTTAAAAGCCATTGAATTAAATGCTTACTGCATGTGCTTTTTGTATATCTTTTGCATTGTGTGTGTGTGTGTGTGTGTGTGTGTGTGTTAGAATTTGAGTTGTCAAACTTATTATGACAGCTCAGAAGCTGTTAGGCATGATGTGTCAAGAAAATGTACTCCGAGAAAAAGAACATGGAGGGACTGTCAAAATCCACAGGAGGAATTCCAGGCTCTGTATCCCTTCAAATATGGTCTCAGAACTATTATGCTTCATGTTCTCATTGTGAATATGCACACCCCAACAGCTCTGGAAGAGTTAATGGCATGCCATATAATGAATTCAATAACAATGAGTTTAAAAAGGTCTAATTAGCGAGTAACCGCTTTATTATGAAAAGAAACGGTAATGAATTTAATAGCTCAAAATCATTAACAATATTTAGTTTGCTGGTCCTTGTACTGCATTCTCTTCATTAATATGAACATTTAATATGTTTTAAAATGGATTTGTAATACTTTCTGGGTCACAGGGTCACACAGACAGAACAAGTGTAATTATTTCACTAATTGTTATCTCTCGATGTTTGTGCTCTAAACTGCAACTGATTTAGGTGGCAAGGATTTTTCTTCAAATTAAAAAAATGCTACAAAAATGAAATAAATAAAAGTAATTAAAGGAAGAGAAGTTAAGTAGAAGAATTATTCAAGTGGAATCGAAAGCAAGAAGAAGAGATCCAACGATGGAACATTTTTTTCTCCTCCACCTCATAGTCAGCAAATTAGTACACCAAAGAATGGTGGGGAAGACCCAGATGTGGCTAAATTGGAAGTCCCATCATTCCTCCCTATTGCTTGTTGTGATTAAGGCTGTTGGGAGTTGAAGTCCAATAACTTCCACTACCATCACCATCACCATGCTGTACACTTAACTCTGAGATTCCAAGGTAGAGGAGTGTATTGTGTGCAGCATTTCTTGTGCAGAAAAATAGTTCTCTCCTTCAGAAAATAAAAAATGTGAAATTCTGTGTAAAAGAATTCCCAAGGAGGAATTGTGCCTTGTACAAATACTGAAAAACTGCACAGAAATCTTCATTTTCAGTGCAGTCTTGGTGTGGAACGTGCTGCCTTGGAGAGTGGAGGAGTCTCCTTTGGAGGTTTTTAAACAGAGGCTTATCAGGGCTACTTTGATTTTGAGTTCCTGCATGGCAGGGAGTTGGACTGGATGCCTGCTGGGGTCTCTTCCAACTCTAGGATTCTAGGATTCCCTAATAGGGAGAAACTATTTTAAAAATTTATTCTTGCATGCTGAAATGCAATGGGTGAAGACCAGCATCCCTGTTCCTCAGTCAGCTTCTGTGTGAGGAATGGGTAGTAGTTTCTGGGTTGTTGTTTTTCTTCTTTCCCTTAAGTAGCAATATGTCATGCGTCAGCTGTCAGTCTGAGCAATTCTATCATCACACAACCAATTAAAGAGTTAACAAAATGCCCTCCCCCCACAATTCACTTACCTGTTGGGCTTTTCTTTTCTAAGTCTGCCAAGAGCCATGCTCCCCAAGAGAGAAAGCTATTTAACTAATTTACAGCATGATCTGAAGCATGTTTACTCTGAAGCAAGTTCAATGGGGCTTCTTCCCTAGTGTACAGACTGCAGCACTTGTTAAGTATACCAAAGCTAGCATTGTTAAGCTTTGCCAATAGAACTGAGACCCAGGGTTTTGTTTGCTTTCCTCTTTGTTGTTTCACAAGAAGGTAAACTTGCAGCATTTACTGCACGAGAGATGGTCCCATCTTGGGTAAGATGCTATATTAGGTGTGGATGATAACATTGCTATGCAACCCTTGTATTGAATGGCAACATTACACAGCTGAACAATGACCCTAAATGTGAAACCAAATACATGTGTGAACCCATGTACCATATGGATCCAGTATGATGCATGTCCGTGCATGCTGTACATCTATCAACAGTTCAATTCTGTATGCATAATAGGGATGGAATGGAAATTCATTGAGTGGGATCCAATTTTGAGTTTCCTGTCTCATTGAAAAACTTGCACAGGAACAAAAGTGGCATATAAAGAGTCCCTGCAACTTATGGGAATATTTTTGTTGATGTTGTTGTTCTAGGCATAACATAAATTACAGACTGCCAGAAATAATGCAGAATCTTCAGAAAGATCTTTGCAATGAGGGGAAGCTTGAGGATGAAGGACTCCAAAAACAACCTTTGGGGACTGAGGGCCTTTGCAGACTGCCAGAAATAGTGCAAACTGAGTCCACTTTAACTGCCCTGGTTCAGTGCTAGGGAATCATGGGAACTGTAGTTTATTGTGGCACCAGAGCTCTCTGACAGAGAAGGCTCAATGTCTCAGAAAAAACTACAGTTCCCATGGTTCCCTAGTACTGAGCCAGGGCAGCTAAAGAGGACTCAAGCTGGTTATTTCTGGCAGTCTATAAAGGCTATCTTGCCTACACCTGTTGAATGGAGATCCTGCCAAACTGGCTCAGATATGGTAAGGTATTGTGTTGCCCTCAGAGACACCTAGATTTCAGGCCACATTTCCACACTACACCCTTATAGTGCTGCTATTCCACTTTAACTACTCTGGCTGCCTCCTCTTGCATTCTGGGCTTTGTAGTCCATTGAATCCTAAGAACTCTCTGCCTGAGAATTCTAAATGGCCCCTCCCTAAACTCCAAATCCCAGAATGCAACAGGAGGTAGCCAGAATCCTTAAAGTGCAATAGCAGCATTGTAAGAGGGCAGTGCAGTAATCTAGAAAAAGAGTAAATATCTACATTTGATTGGCTTTGTCAGGTGTATAAAATCCATTGTCTCTACTTGCCACATTTCTGCACTACCCTCTCATTGTGCTGCTATTCCACTCTTAGTGCTCTGGCTGCCACCTGTTGCATTCTGGGATTTGCAGTTGAGGGAGGTGCATTTAGAATTCTTAGCCAGGGAGTTGTTAGGCCTTACTGAACTACAAGCCTCAGAATGCAACAGGAGGCAGACAGGGCAGTAATAGTGGAACAGCAACACTATAAGAGCATAGTGCAGAAATGTGATTGTTCAGACCACTTAAAAACCATTATCAGAACCTGAAGGGCATGTCAGTGTGTGGATGATGAGTGTTGTAGTGATGCTCTTTGGCATCCAGCAGAATCTGCAGGACAAGCTGGCTGCTGTGATCCACAGCCACTTTGTAACTCTTACCAGCAACTGGCTCAGCTTCCCTTCTTCAGGATCTTGTCTTCCTCAGTCAAGAAGACACATTGTAAAGTCCAAAAACATAGTTTTATTAATGCATATAAAAGTAAAATAAGATAACTAAGTAAAATCCATTGTGATGAACTTGTCCAGTTCAGCCATTCAAGAATACATCTTTAACAATCCCAAAAGCTTAGAATCTCCAACTTGTTGCAGTTAAAACCACTGCTTCCAGCCACACACGTGCTCACATCTTGAACAATAACATTCTAGACAAAGGATTCTCTAGGCCCTTCCCATACTCCACCTTCTAGGTCTTAACCTTATGTTAATTGGATAATGCTTGTATGATGTATGTTAACCCAGCCTCTTGCTGTCCATCATCCACCACGTGACTATTTTCCCAAGCCTAACGATTGTTGACCTATTTTGATATCTCTTGTTTTCCATAACAAAGTCTGTGTCTATGAGTTCTACCTTTGGGAAAGTCCATGTTTACGTCTGTATAACCACCTGGTGTTAGATTCACTTTGTTTCTCTAGATGTTGTTCTCATGAGGAAATTTCCACACACACATCTCTACATTTCACCTTTGACTGTATAACCCATCCATATCCTAACAGGGCACTGCATCTCTGCCCTTTTTGCAAGCACATGTTGAGGTCATGATTGCCCCATCCAGATGCATTCCCTTCACTCTTAAAAGACTGCCCCTCATGTTAGAAGATTTTTAAAATACAAAGAAGCATAGAGAGAATTTCTCTCTCTTTTTGACCTGCTCTCTCTCTCTCTCTTTGACCACTCTTTCTCTCTGAGCTTCCTCAGTCTCCAGTCATATTCTCCACATCAGATGGCAAGAAACCCCATTTATGTTTTAGCTTGTAGCACCTCAAGCTTAGCTCTAATCCCCTTTGTTTGGTTAGGAGAAGTGTTTTTAGTTCTCATGCACTTTTGTGTGCCTTGAAGCCATCCACCAGTCCCCCAAAGTCCCCCTACTTCCCAATTTAAAAGAAAATTGGCATGATTTTCAAGTAATTTATACCTCCAAATCATGCAGAAAGCTCTCCAAACCTGTGAAACATGCAGAAATGTTTCCCCACCCCCACTAACACCCCAGAAACCTGTACTACCCCCCAAATAGCTCCAGTTTCTTCTGTAGTCCTTCTCAAAATGGCAATAGAAAATGATTAAGCAGGAAACAATGTCACAGGAATGTATGGCCCATGGAAGATCTAGGGAGAAAAATTTGTCCCTGTAGCCCACACTGTTGCCCACCCCTGTTCTATAGAATGGATAACTCTAGTGAGTATGGCAGAAAAGATAGTGAAGATGGAGGAATAACATAGCAAACAAAAATACTATTTTCCATTTGATTTCAAGGAACATGTCCTCAAATTTACATATTTGTTTAGAGTATTTATTTATGCCCTACCTATCCTTCAACTATAAACAGGGGTGTCACTAGGGGGATGCAGGGGGTGTGGGCCACACATGGGACCCCCGGGGGGGTTGACACCACTGCTCCCCAAATATCTGCCTTTTGGCAGGAATGGGCTGTGGTGTTCACCTGCATCTATTTAAAATGCTAAAGAGATTATGTGAGTTTCGGCTCAGAGGGAAGAGAAAGGAGATATATATACTTTTAAAAATGTCTTTAAAAGCATCAGATCTTACCAAATTTTCACTTTAACCACATGAAACAATATGTGTGTGTATGATATGTGTGCTGTGTGTATGATATTGTAATTTAAATGTGTAGTTTAATTTTGCTAGTTGTTTATGTCGCAACCATTGCCGTTACCTTCAGTGATATATGAGAATTAGGATTTATCAGCTGTACCTCTAACCCCACAGAAGAAAGTGTTCAGAGAGCATTCCCCATCCCCACCTCTTTTTATGGCCTTTCATTTGCTGGGTCCCAGAACTGAACCACATCAGTCCTCTTTAGTTTCAGCTCCATTGCAAAGGCAACTTGAAGCAAAGGTTAGGACTGAATCATCCTGCACGCTCCTTCTTCTTTACTTTTTGTAACTTCACCAGTATGACAAAACCCACGGGGCATCCCAGGGTAGAAGCTTCTCGATGAAAACACGGTGTAACTTGAAGTGAGTAACATCACCAAGTTAAATAAATCGGACAGTCCAGTGACTCAAGGCGACTTTCCTTTCCCTGAGACCACGTGGGAGACTGGCAACATCTTGCTGGAGTGACTGAGGCTCTCCTGTTTTCCAGGTCAGTGGATGTTGGGAGCCTCATCAACATGACACAGTAGACCACAGAGGAGGGAGCCGAATCAATAGGAGATGCACTAAAAGACACTTTGCGGTAGAGAGACAAAGGAAAGAGAGTACATCTTTCTGAAAAAGAGGGAAACCAGGATACAGGAAAGCAGGGGAATGACTGAGTGGATAGAAAAATGAAGAAAGGTGAAGAGAACATTTAGCAGGATTTGCTCAGTTTCTCAACTGCATTTAACACTACCTATCTTTTAAATGCAGGTTGCAGGATGACATTTTACATATTCTTCTCTTTTGGAATTCTGCATGCCATTCCATTTGATGGTTCAGATGCAATGGAATTGGGTTTGACAGCTTTTGATGGCGGAAAGCCTCTGAGGGGACAGCTAGATGTGGCAATGGGAGATCTGCAATCAGGCTCCTGCTGTTTTTTAAAAGTTTAATTACAGCCTGGGGAATGGGTTTGGTACAACTGAGACCACAACACTATGGGAGGAGAAGTTAACCCTTTCCCACAGTGCTATATTCCTGGTGAAAAATACAGCCCACCCCATCTCTTCAGCTGCTACTTTCCCTGAAAAACCAAGATCCTTCTATATTCCTTATCAGATGTGTAAGCCAGAATAGAATATGGTCCTGCATCCTAGATCTGATCAATATGGAATCAAGTTGAAAGGTGATTAGTTTGGAAAGTAGTCAATTAAAAATCAGCATCATAGCCATTTTCCCCAACTGAAACACAGACAAACAGAGGATGGAGCAAAAACTATTTCTATCACTGCAGAGCTATGGACCTGACCCAACAGGACTTTCAAGTGTCAGGAAAAGAGATTCTGTCTTTTGTGGGTTTTTGCAGGCTATGTGGCTGTGTTCTAGAAGATTTTATTCCTGATGATTTGCCAGCATCTGCGGCTGGCATCTTCAGAGACTGCTGGCATAGAAGTGAGTGGGATAGATAGATAGATAGATAGATAGATAGATAGATAGATAGAGATACTGTGTGACCCTTGATTGAGAGAAGGTGATTTACATGTTAATCTGTGTGCTGTTCGGTTGTTGAATGGCAAGGCCTCAGAGTGGGAGGATACACAAGGAGGATTTGTGTATATTTAATTAGTGATCCATTGTCTGATGGGAAAACCCCTGACCCTGGGTGATTTTAATTTGTATTTGCTGGGTCTTGATTTTGGTGTTTTTCAGGACTGGTAGCCCAACTTTGAGGGGATAAAATAGCACTCCTTCCTCAAGGTGTGAAAAAGGCACCGGATGAGGCGGCACATGCCTGTTCTGCGTCTCTTCCGTCGTAGTGTATCTGGATGCTGTGACAGAAGGATGTCATCGGAGCGCCCCCCGTGTGCAACAGCGGGCTCTCTGATGATGTCCTCAAGAAGGGGTTGGGGTGCTCAGCTGCCCCATCTCTTCCTTGGCTCAAAGATGGCACTTTGTGCCATCTGCAAAGCCCCTTTGTTTACTTTAAGGCAGGGGTAGGCAAACTGTCCCCTTTAAGGGCCGAGGGACTTCAGCTCCCAGAAGCCTCAGCCATGTTGGCCAATAGTCTGGGATGTTGGCCAATAGTCTGGGATTCTGGGAGCTGAAGTCCTTCGGCCCTTAAAGGGGACAGTTTGCCTACCCCTGTTTTAAGGGTTTCTTCTTTCCTGTTGAAATTGTCTAGGTGTTTGTGGATTTCAATGGTTTCCCTGTGTATTCTGACCCAATAGTTGTTGGCATGGTCCAAAATTTCAGTGTTTTCAAATCAAGAAACACAAGAGACACTGCAGACTGGATCAGCCAGAAAATTCAGCAATAGCAGAACACCTTATAAACCATCCTGGGCATATAATGTTATTCGAAAACACTAAAACTCAGCATGTGCAAATGAAAACCACCCAGGGTCGGCGGTTTTCCCAGCCAACAATGGATCACTAATTAAATAGACACAATGCCTCCTTGCATATCCTCCCACCCTGATTAACATGTAAATCACCTTCTCTCAACCAAGGATCATACAGTATATGTGTGTGTGTGTGTGTGTGTGTGTGTGTGTGTGTGTGTATAATACCCCACTCACTTCCATTCCAGCAGTTTCTGAAGATGCCAACCATAGATGCTGGTGAAACATCAGCAATAAAATCTTCTAGAACAGACAAAAAAAAATGGATGCTGGCCATGAAAGCCTTTGACTTCACAAAGAGATTCTGGTTGCCCATAAGGAAGAAATTCCTGAGTGTTCAACAATGGAACAAATTGTCTTAGATGGACATTCCTTTGCTGGATGTTTTGAAGTCTACCAGAGGTGATGCAGTGGCAGATTTCCTATAGCAGCTGTAGCATGAGCTGACATGAAATCACTTAAATTTAGAGATATAGAATTTATCAGTACTAAACAGTTATATTAGCTTGATATAACATTACATGTTCCATCCTAAGAAGCCAGGGATTTCCAGTTTTGGGCAGTAATTAAAATTTTCTGCTAGAGAGCTCTAGTGTAGTGGTTATGCTTTGGTCTTCCAGGTGCTTTGGATGTCAGTTCCCAAGAACTACAACTCAGCTTGACCATAGATCAGAGATTCTGAGCACTGATCTCTGATCAGCTGTAACTCTTAAAAAGTGGTGTAAAGGCTGAAACATAGGGCCTTTGCAGACTGCCAGAAATAGTGTAAATTGAATCTGCTTTAACTGCCCTGACTCAGTGCTAGGGAATCATGGGAACTGTAGTTTATTGTGGCACCAGAGTTCTCTGACAGAGAAGGCTCAATGTCTCAGAAAAAATACAATTCCCATGATTCCCTAGCACTGAACCAGGGCAGTTAAAGTGGACTCAATTTGCATTAATAGTGGAAGGAAACAATTAATGTGCTGAATTTGCAGAATTAGAATACATATTAGGGTAATTTGCATGATTAGAACAATTTGCATGAAATACAAATCATGTGCCTAGATTTGAGGAAGAGGAATATGGCAACCTTAGGTGCATTTACCACTACCTCCCTCTGGAGGGAGAACAAAAGTACTGTGATGTCATGTGGGAAGATAAACAGAAGCTGCTTCTGTTGCTTTTCATATTTCTTTTGAAATGCATTAAGGCCTTAACTGTGTGAAAAAAGTTGTAGCATAATCTTTCAAAGACTGAGGATTTTTCTTCAGATGCTCATAAGTTCACTTCATGCATCTGAGGAAATAGACCTAGCGGCGTTGCAGACCGGCTTAAAGGGCCAGCCTGGGGGTGGAGTTGGGGCGGGGCAGCCACATGCCAGCTGCCTCAACCTCAGCCTGATGCCATCCTGATGCTGTGCACCTGTATGCATGGCGCATGGCATCAGGACACCCTCCCGCCACAGCATGTAGACATGCTGTGCTGAAAGGGCATGGAAGAGCTGCAGCGCCGGCTCTTAGGGCAGCCTTTTGCTACCCCTAAAAGGAGCAGCATTTTGCCACTCTTTTAGGGGTGGCAAAACGGAGGATTGGGGCTGCAACATGGGTTGCCACAGCCCCGATCCGCCTGTAGCAGGGTCAGCCCAGAGCTGCCCATCTGCATAGCCCCCTAGTCTACAAAAGCTCATCTTTTTAAGACTGTAGGATGAGCAAGTGGTACACATACATGAGAAGCCTAGCATGCTGTATCTTTCAGACATGTAAATAGAAAAGCACAATAAAAGCCACTGGAAAGATGAAACTGGGATATGTTAGCTGTTGGAAATAAAGGCACCCCTACACCTTTGGAGATGGAAAGGGAGAATTTGATGAAATTGGTCTTGTCACATGAAGTTTGTTTTCTTCATTGAGGCCTCTTCTTTTAAAGTTAATTATATCCAAAAGCAGCAAACATATCTTGGTAACACTTACAACAGCACCTTCCAGTGCTCTAAAGGCCCTGAACAAAGTGAGATTTAAATTCCAGTAATGTAGAAATAGCCATCTCATATTTATCCATGTCACTGGAATAAATATACCCTCTTCCTTCTCCACTCCTCACAATAAAAATAAATTCCTCATCTTCATGCATGAAATCCTTAATGGTATGTTTTAGGAGACCCAGCAAAGCATCTTCAATCAGAAAAGCAACTCTGACAGAAGCACAAGCAGCAAAAATGTGTCCAGATGAATATAAATGGCACATGCATGATTCTATATGTTTTAGGATGATGATGGAAGAAAATTTACCTCAGAGTTGATCTTGCCAGGGATCAAGAAGGCAGCATGTACTAGTTAATTATTCACTGTTTATTAGATAGACAGTCACAGATAAAGCCACCTCCTATGTCATTTTTATACAGGAATTGTCAATCAGACAAGGCAACAAGCCCTAAGATTTCCCTGTCCCACAAACAGGTCCCTATTACTCACAAACCGGTCCCTATTACTCACCTCTCTCTAGATCAAACACATGGATAGTATTTTGGCCAGTCAGTTCTCTAGGCAGGTGCACCTTTAGAGGGGTGCAGGATGTATGGACTGCACCAGTTGACACCTGAAGGGTATGTGTGACACCACTGCTTCTCAAACATCTGCCATTTGACAGAAACATGCTATGTTATTTGCCTGTATCCCTTTAAAATATTGAAGAGATGGTGTGGCAACAAGGCTTGTGGGCAGAGAAAGAGGAGGACCCAGATTTTTTTTTTTTAAAAAAATAATTTATTTTTTAAAATTAAAAACTTAAAATGTTAAATTATTTTTTTAATTAAAAAAATCACATCTTACCAAATTTTTACTTTATTCACATGAAACTATGTATGTGTAAATACATTTAGACTGTGCATAGGATACTGTAATTTAAAGGTGTTGCTTCCCCAAGGCAAGCTTGCCAATCACCCCTCATATTTGATATCAATTTATATTTAAAGGGACACTGGGGTGGGTGACCTGGAAAGGCAACCCCAATGCAGAAACCTGGCCATACCATATTTGAAAATCTGGTTGGCTCTAGGAAGGGAGGATCGTCTATTAAGGACAATGATGGTAGCTGTGAGTAAATGGATAAATGATGCTTCTCTAGTAGTAGAAGTTTCCCTTTGTCTGAGATATTCACACCAATTGTCCAAATATTTTTTTAATCTCTTGACCATTCTTCTCTCTTGGAAAACCATTTAGCAATGAGTTAATCCATTCATTCTGAGATTACTGCCCAAGCATATATATATATGAATATATATATATTCAAAAGCATATCCTTGGGCATATATATATATATAGTTTGAGACTGGACAGACACTCTGTTCTTTCTACTAGACTCCTCAATAAGCTGGCCACCCCACTTGCCAATGCGGCTATTGAGCCATCTCTGTTCCAGATGCCCATTGATTGGAACCATGCACCAGGATTGGCACCATATCACCATTAGCAAAGCCTCTTCTTTTCCCGTTCTCCCACCTTTTGCTTTGTTATTTCTTGCAGTGCTCCCAATGGGGACTTGTGTTAGTTCTGAGTGTGCAGAACTTTATGATACTTCTCCTGATCCAGGATCTCAGGCAGTTTTCTTTAGCAGAGTGAACTACGTATCTGGGAAGAAAGGAAAGATGGCGTCAACTACCACCATAGCATAAGTAAAAGAAGGAGTAGAGAAGTGAAGTCAAATCTGTGACAGTCTCAGGAGTTTCTTGCATGGATTTTAATTCAACTTACCATAGTCACATTAAATTCTGAAGCCAGATTCTATTGCAAATGCCAGGGGTCAGATGAGTGCAATAAAATAAAATAAAATAAAATAAAATAAAAATAAGAAAGAATCTACTTGGGTTGGGACTAACCACTGGAGTGAAACCCATGAATGTGGGAGGGAGTGAAACATACCATCCTCCCCATCTCTAGATGTCACATTGAGCTAGTGGGGCAGACCTTCTGGCACCCTTTGCAAATCTGGTACTCTCCAGAGCTGTCAGTCAACATGCCCCGTAGTCCCCCAAAAACATGGTTAGGGATGATGCGGGTGGTAGTTCATGCACTTCTGTAATGCACCCACTTGGGAAAAGTTAGTGCAAGGGTTCTATTCAGAGATAGTGTTGGTACTCATCCTTTTGTCAGAATAAGGGCCTTACAAATGTACAAGGACATCTCTATTTTTAGAAGCAAAATGCTGGGGGGTATTTAATCATTGTCTATCTGTTTCAAAATTGTCTTTGGGCTTAACCTTTCTCCTGCACATTAGATGATGCAGCAACTCACTGCCTGAAAGCTGTGTGTGTGTATCTATAAGTGTGACTGTGTGTCCCTGTTTGAGTGATTCAAAGAAGAAATGCAACTGGAATGAGACATTCTGCTATAAAGCAACACTACTGAAAAGACAGGAAGACACAACCATATAACCCTGCATTCCAGCCCAAGTCAACGTTCTAGAGATATGATGTGGAAAGCAATATTTTAGTAATCTTTCTCAAGAATCTGTGGTCTATCCTTAACTTTTCATCACTTGCAAGAAATATGATGCAGAGCTGGGCAATCACTTATCACTTCTTATTCTTCTGGGTATGTGAATGTATCTCTACATCTCACTCTTTATCAGTCCAGTTGCTAGATATCAGACAAACAGACAGTTCATTTTAGACCTGGCCTCACTCTCTCACTCTTCCTCAATCACTTCTCCCATCCCCTCTCTCTCTCCCTGTGGATCAGTGTAGAATACAGCATGACTCTCAATCAATAATACAGTCTTCTTGGCTTTCAGACACTTATCTGTGGAATTTGGAGAGTCTACCATTTCTTATTAAAGGTTCTACAAAGACAACCTTTGGAGAAGTCATGGGGAGACAGCTGCGCAAATGACAACTTGTCCACCACTCCTGATGGTCTAAACTAGTTAGATAGCTATGATGAGCCTTCCCTGTTTGCACAAATCAAGAGGCAGGCTCAACAGACTTTGCCAGCACCAAAATTCTCTCCAGTGCACACAAGTTCATGTGCACACAGATGTCCATAGGAATGGTTGACTCTGGATGAGATGTCTCATCATCATTGTTTTAGTTGCTCCCTATCTGAAAGTGGAGTTGTGCAGCACAGAGGGAACATTTCTGGTCATGGGCCTTATCTACCCCATGAAAGTTTCCATCATTTCATGAGGCAAGTCCATCTCACCCAACTGGCCCAGTCTCTTCCAGGAAAGATCTCTCAATGATATAAACAACAAATAGGCATGTTGTAGTGTGTGTGAAATGGGGTTTATGTATGTGCCTCCACTTTCTCATACCCACATTAATAATAATAATAATAATAATAATAATAATAATAATAATAATAATTTATTTATAGCCTGCCCCTCTGCATGGCAATCTGGGCGGGGAACAGCAATATTTAAAACAAAACAAAGTTAAAAACATTCCCTCATCCCACAATCCCGTCCTCCCCCCTCCTGTCCCCATAAAACCAGATTAAACAATAAACTAATTAAAACACAATATTAAATAAATTAAAATCAAAATAACATAGGAATCAGACTAATGGGACTCGTCTATGGGCCGACAGTTATTCCGGGAAGGCCTGCCAAAAGAGATCCGTCTTTACTGCTTTCTTGAAAGCAGCAAGAGTAGAAATAAGACGGATCTCCTCCGGCAGGCCATTCCAAAGTCTGGGAGCGGTGGCGGAGAAGGCCCTCTGGGAGGTCTGGGACAGCCTAGTTTTTATTGGCTGTAACAGATTCCTCCCAGAGGACCACAGGGCGCGGGGGGGGGGGACCATACGGGGAGAGGCGGTCCCTAAGATAAGATGGACCCAAGCCATGTAGGGCTTTAAAGGTTAAAACCAACACCTTGTACTGCGCCCGGAAACTAATTGGCAGCCAGTGGAGGGATTTAAGCACTGGTGTTATGTGCTCCCTCCTTGATGTTCCCATAATTAGCCTGGCTGCCATATTCTGCACCAACTGAAGTTTCCGGGTTAGGCACAAGGGTAGGCCCATGTAGAGTGCATTGCAGTAATCCAGACGTGAGGTTACCAGGGCATGTATCACAGCTTCCAAATCCCTCATATCCAGATAAGGGCGCAGTTGGCGTATCAGCCGAAGCTGATAGCAGGCGCTCCATTAGCCTTGTATGTCTACAGGTAGCCACCTGCATAGGGTTTAATCTTTATAGATTTCTATATGAAATGTCCTCCTCTTTAAATCTCAGACTAATAAATCAATCCATAGTTGACCAATCAGTAGCTTTAGAAAGACCAACCTAAATGCCACAAAGTGTGCAAGATTTTGGGTTCCCTGGGAACTTCCCTAAGACTGGACATTTAGCTATCCAGAATGGAATATATCTCCAAGGAATAAAGTTTTCTACACCTGTAGAAGGACTGTATGAGCATTTCAACCCCCACTAAATCATATTTAGCATCAGCCCCCATGGAGCTTTTTCCCATAGTAGTGACACTAAAGCCATTGTTCAGTGGTGAGCCAGCATATAAATACATCCAATTGATCCAATTGATTAACAATAGGATCTAGTCCATGTGAAATGGTTATGCTTATGAAACCCTGCCTATACAGCCATGGACTAAATATATCATTTAATGGCAACAACAACAACAAAAGTACAAGTGTATGTGCAAGGGATTTTACACAAGTCTGTGATACCAAGCTAAAACTAGTTTTAAATCTTCACTGGAAAATAGGAGAACAGTTTTCAAGAACACATAGCAATAAAACCCCTGCCAACATTGCAATAAGTGTATTAAATTCATGTCAATAGGGAGAGTATTAATATTTAAATGAAAGTATTACTAACAGTTCATTTCAAGAAACACAGCCACAGCCTTTCAGTACACATAATATAAGCCATTTGAATAAATAAGAAAACCACAAAATTGAGCGAGCATAGAAGTAAAATCTCAAGAGTAATGTAAAAAATAGAATAAATTTTATATAGGCAGGAGAAATGCAAGTGCTTTCATATCATAAAATACTAACATTAACCAGCACATTCACTTTTAGGAAGGGCAGACCACCTGTCCTGATCTCTTCTAATATTTTGGTCTACATTTACCTTAAGGATGGGAACATTTTGGATTTGTTTTAAATCCTCTTGTATGTCATGAGTGAGATATTTACTGATTATGGACAAGAGAAGAGAAGAGAAGCTTTACCTCAAGGGCAGGAAATATTTGGATTTTAAAATACACCTCCTTTAATTATTTGCCCTTGTGCTGGATAGAAGGTGACGGTCTCCTACTTCTGATTTCCCTGGTCTGCAAGGAAAAGAGGAGAAGGAAGAAGAGCATTAGAGAAAGAAAGAAAGAAAGAAAGAAAGAAAGAAAGAAAGAAAGAAAGAAAGAAAGAAAGAAAAAAGGAAGGAAGGAAGGAAG
This sequence comes from Phrynosoma blainvillii, assembly GCA_026167975.1. Lineage (NCBI taxonomy): Eukaryota > Metazoa > Chordata > Lepidosauria > Squamata > Phrynosomatidae > Phrynosoma > Phrynosoma blainvillii. Next base: position 16,331,940 of record JANUYF010000001.1, on the reverse strand, counting down.
ATAGGAAGCTCACAAAATCCTTACAACATGTACCATGTGATTTGACATTTACAAGATTAGTTCAACATTTCTACTGGGGATAAACATGCAGAGATATCTATGTAAAAAAATAACAGGTGACAAGGACTCAAATGGTATATTTGTGAAACAGAGTGCTCCCCCCCACTTTCTTCTTGCTGATAGCATTCAGAGGCTTGGACATAGATGGTCCAAAGAGTATGAACTCCGATTAACCCTCCTTGAGAGATTATTTTTCAAAAGGGCTATGGTGCACAATTTGGGGGAAAGGACGGGATCCCCATCAAAATTTGGACTGAGTTGAATTTATTAAAAAGAAAAGCCTTCCCTGTACAGAAACCCCTCTTTTGTCGAGGGGGGGGGGAAGCATGAAAAGTTTGTCAGAATCTATTTTCAGGACTCCTCCATTGCCTGTGGAGAGAAGACAGCAATGCCTGCCAAATTGATTCCAGGCCGGCTGATGCAAAGGAGGTGACTGCCGGTGCCCGGCTTCTGGTAGGAGCCATGCTGCTCCTTGGTGAAGAGCCCTAAAGCCATAGATTTCATTTGATCTTTGCAAAGGCTAACATCTGTCTGCTGTCATTTTAGTAAGATTGATGACAAACTGGAGAAGGAGGGAGGGAGAAGAGGAGAAGAGACTCAGGGGAAGAGGGAAGGAGGGGGAGAGAAGCCGAGCATGAAGACAGCAGGTTCACAGCAGTAGTGGAAACCTCCAGAGGTCACCGGTTCAAGTCCACCAGTCCTCAGCAACAACAGCAGGAGGAAGTTACTTGTGTACTACCAGACCAGCAATTACACTGGGTTGTGAACAGCTGGTTGCCAAAAGTGAGGGGCACAAAAATCAAAATTACCTTCCTCCCCCTCTTCCTTTTGCACCTTGCATATCTCCCTCGATTACTCACGCAGGAAACCCTACAGAGCTAAATGTTGTGACAGCCATAATAATCTCGTTTACTGTTATCTTAATGTAGTCGGGCAAGGCAAGGTAAAACTATCAAACACTATTATTGTTTTTTAACTTTCCAAAAGAGGCTAACTGATATGGACATCAGGCAGGGGTTTGTGAGGTTATTTTTTAAAAGCCTTGCATATTTGACAGTGGAAGGAGAAGGATTTTTTTCAAACTACAATGTAAAAATCTGTTTTCTTCTTGTTTCAGATACAACTTTACAAAACAGAGTGGACTTTTCATTCTGATTGTAGAGCCAGCCCTACAACTGGGTGGAGTGAGATGACCACCTCACGCTAAGGATATGTAGAAGGTAGTATATTTCTATTGATTGGTTCATTATTGTATTTTTACTCTGGAAGAGAGACACTTGTGGGATTTTTCTACTGCAGCAACCAAAGTATAATGGCCAGCCTTGCATTTTGACTTGGGACAGGGCAGTTATTTACTGATCATCCTCAGGCAGCAAAATATTTTGGACTGACCCTGCTCTGGACTGAACAATTTATCACTCCAGATGGCTCAATAATTCATGCAGATGCCAAGTTATTCTGTTCCTGGATTTTCCATTTTGTAATGCCTTGTACCAGTTACATTTTGCAATGCTTGTTACTCCCATATGTCCTAAATATACCTAAGGACCAAAAAGGACATTACTTGGGCGTGGAAGTACAAACAGAGGAAGGGAAATACCTCTTAGTATGTATATACAGTCCTAAAGAAAGACAAGCCTCTTTCTATGCAAATTTAAAGGAAGAAATTTTAAGAGTACACCAGGACGAACACAATTTAATTTTACTGGGAGACTGGAATGGGGTAATAAACCCTAAAATGGACAGGACATCAAAAAAGAAAATCAAGCAGAACCAAGGGAAACTCCCGACATCTTTTTTTGATTTAGTGGAACAACTAAACTTAACAGACGTATGGACTGATTTATATTCAAAAAGTAAAGGATATACTTTTTTTTCAGAATCTTACAAATCACACTCACGAATTGATATGTTTTTTACCTCAGCCAACATGAAGACTAAAATAAAAGAGATGGAAATTTTACCAAGAACAATATCGGATCATAACGCAATTGTATTAACCTTAAACAAATCATTGAAAAAAACTGAATGGAAGTTAAATGATTATCTTTTAAAAGATAAAAAATTTGTGACAAAATTGAGTTTAAGTATTAGAGAATATTTTGAAATCAATAATAAAACATTGATCAAAGCAAAAACAATTTGGGATGCCAGCAAAGCAGTAATACGTGGGATACTAATTTCAAGAGCTGCTGAGATAAAAAGACAAAGAGAACAAGAATTTAAATCTATGGAAGATAAAATTAAGCGTCTTGAGGAACAATTAATAGCAGATCCTACAAATGATAAGAAAGATAAACAATTGAAATATTTAAGGAATCAATTGGATAAAAGATTATCAGAAGAAATTGCAAAAAAGATGAAATTTGTACGACAAAAATATTTTGAATTTGCAAATAAATCTGGCAAATGGTTAGCTTATAGATTAAAAAAAGAAAAGGAAAAGAGATTAATAACAAAGATACAGGATGATAACAAAGTAGTCCATACTCAGCAAGAAATTCAAGATATTTTTTATAAATACTTTACAGAGCTATATGGGAAAGATGATATAGAACCTTTGGAAACTCAAAAGTATATAAATAAACAAGACGTACCAGAGATAACAGAGGATCAAAGGGGAAGATTAAATAAGGACTTTACTGAAGAAGAGGTGGAACAAGCAATAAAAAAGCTGAAATTGGACAAAGCTCCAGGGCCAGATGGATATACGGCTGTTTATTACAAGACATTTATAGAGGAATTGAAAAAACCATTGTGTGATACATTTAATTGGATAATAAAAGATGGAATACCTGATACCTGGAAGAACGCAAATATAATACTGATTCATAAAGAGGGAAGAGATGAAATGCAAGCCAAGAATTACAGACCGATATCTTTATTAAATACAGACTATAAAATATTTGCATTAATAATGGCAGAACGACTTAAAAAAATATTTTCACAAATAATTAAAAAAGAACAGTCGGGATTTTTACCTCAAAGATATTTAAAGGACAATATAAGAACAATAGTAGACGTGATTGAATACTATGAAAAGAATAATGACAAAAAATTGGGACTTATATTTTTGGATGCAGAGAAAGCTTTTGATAATGTAAATTGGACTTTTATGATAAAAATATGTGAAAAAATGAAGTTGGGAGAAAAATTCTGTAATTGGATTAAAGAAATATATAGTGAGCAATCAGCAAGCCTGGTGATAAATGGAAACAAATCACAAAAAATTAATATCGGCAAAGGGACACGTCAGGGATGCCCGTTATCACCTCTTCTTTTTATAATGGTGTTGGAGACATTACTAAATCAGATAAGGGGAAACCCAAACATTAGAGGAATGAAGATTAAAGGAAAAGAATATAAGTTACGTGCCTTTGCCGATGATGTGGTATTGATATTGGAGGACCCAATAGAAAATATAAAAGAAACGTTTAGAATGATAGAAGATTTTGGGAATAGGGCCGGATTTAAAATAAATTATGACAAAACAGTAATAATTACCAAAAACATGACAAAAAAAGAAGAAACAGAATTAGCTGAAGAAACGCATTGTAAGGTTGTAAATAAAACTAAATATTTGGGGATATGGATATCCAAAAGGAATGTAGATTTATTCGAAAACAATTATAAACCAAAATGGAGAGAAATCAAGAAAGATATGACAAATTGGAGTAAAATTCAACTATCATTATCAGGAAGAATAGAGACGATAAAATTGATGATTTTACCCAAATTAAATTTTTTATTTCAGAATATCCCGATAATACATAACAGGCAAATATTTCAAGAGTGGCAAAAAGATTTGAAGGAATTTATTTGGAAAAGTAAAAAAGCGAGAATCAATTGGCTAACAATGACAAGACAAAGTAAAGATGGAGGGAGGAATGTACCAGATTTAGAACTCTACCACAAAGCGAATGTTTTAGATTGGCTATCCGAATGGATAACATTAGAAGACCAGGATATATTGAATTTGGAGGGATTCAACAACAGATTCGGATGGCATGGATACTTATGTTATGATAAGGATAGAGTTCACAAAGAATTCCAGCACCACGTAATAAGAAGAAGCTTACTTAAAACTTGGAAAGAACTGAAAAAAATAATATACACTAAAATACCTTTATGGACTTCACCACATGAAGCTTTTTTTGGAAGATGGACAGCCCTTCGAATTTGGTTAAAATATAAAGAGATACTGGAGAAGATTGGAAACCAATTGGAACTTAAAGCTATGTCTGAGATTCAACATTTAGATGATAAAATGCACTGGTTGTTATATACCCAAATAAAGGAAAGATTTAAAATGGATATTAAGCTGCAAGGGGTGGAAGAAGAATTGAAAGACATAGATAAAATTTGGCTGGGGACAAGAGAGAAGAGAATAAGTAAATTATATAAAATATTAATGTGTCAGAGACAGGAAAAAGAAATAATATCAGACAATATGATCAAGTGGGCAACAGACATTGGTAGGACAATAATGGTAGATCACTGGGAGAAAGCAAGGAAAATGACAAGAAAATTTACTCGCTCTCAAGACATAAGAGAAAATCAATGGAAAATGGAACAAAGATGGTATCTCACCCCTGCTAGAATGGCAAAAATTTATAAACTACAAACGAACGAATGTTGGAAATGTAAAAGCAATGTTGGATCTTGGTATCATGTTTGGTGGAGATGTCCCAAAATGAAAAGGTATTGGAAAAAAATACACATGACGATGGAAGACATACTTAAAAACGGACTTGAATTATATCCAGAATTATATTTATTAAATATGACATACAAACTAGAAGCAGATATAACTAGAAAATATTGGAGACTAATACTTTACATGGTCTCGGCAGCAAGAATACTAATAGCCTCCAAATGGAAACAGGAGACAACTCCAACGGTAGATGAATGGCTATTGAAATTGTTAGAGATGAAGGAAATGGACAAATTGACAAGGTTATTGAATAATGAGAATGTGGAATTGGTTGAGGAAGAGTGGGCTCCAGTGGAAGAATATATAAATAGAAAATGGGAATAAAGCAGCAAAATAGTTATTAAGATTGTGTAAATGAACTGGATCTGAGATGATGATAGAAGTAATAGATACAGAAATGATGTATGCAAAATGTGAAAAAAATGTACTTACTTTCAAAGAACTATTGAGAAGTTTGGACTATGGGTAAATGTACTGTAAAGATGACTAAGAATATATTTTAAGTGGATTTTTTATGTTTTTTAAAATAAAATAAAATATTGGAAAGAAATATACCAGGGGTTTGTCCTGGCTGAGATGTGGTTAACTGTGGGGAAGTTTCCTTAACTCCCTGACACCTCCTCCATGAATTTAAAACCTCCAACCTGTGCTCCTCCCCCAGGATCCATGTTCTAGGTGTGGCACATATATATATTTCTTTATTTTAAAAATCTAAGTAATAGTGCAAATGTGTCACAAACATAAAGTGCTACACCCCTTTGGCACTAGAATCATAGAGTTGGAAGAGACCACAAGGGCCATCCAGCACCCCAAACAGATAGCCATCTAGCCACTGTTTATAAGTCTCCAAAGAAGGAGACTTCACCACCCTCCAAAAGAGTGTGTTCCGCTGTCAAACAGCTTTTACTATCAGGAAGTTCTTCCTAATGATGAAGTGGAATCTCTTTTCTTTGTACAGTTGGTAGGTGGAGGATCATATCTCTTGCCCTGTCCTTCACATGGTCAGGGGTACCCTGAAACCTTTCTGCCTTCATAGAGACCTCTGAGACTAGCTCTCCTTTTGTACAAGGCAGCTAGCTGAATTAGGAGTGGCATATAAATCTCCTGAACACAATGGGTCTTTAGTATCCTCTGGGGTTTGATTCTCTCTCTCTCTCTCTCTCTCTCTCACTCACTCACACACACACATGAATACCAAAATCTGTGGATGCTCAAGTCCTATTATATGCAGTGGATTAGTAAAATAGTGTCCCTTATAAAAAAAAATGGCAAAATCAAGGTTTGCTTTTCATATTTTATTTTTTATTATTTTCAAGCCATGGATGGTTGAATTCATGGATGCAGAATCCATGGATATGGAAGGTGGATATGGTGACCAGTACTGCATCCAATCAGAGCACTCTCTTCAGCAGGGTGTTTGCAAAGTTACACAAGGGGAAGATAAAATTTGGAACAGTCTCAGCCCAGTGGTCATCTTCCAAAAAAGAAGAAGAGGAAGAGCATGGTGACAAGAGTTGTCAAATTACCAGCATTCAATTCCCTGAGATTTTCATACAGAAACCTAAAACCAGAGGGCAGGAAGTTTTCATATCAGAAGACTGGGAAAATATGATGCCAGCTGGATGGATTTCTGTGCTGTCACAGAGGTGGAGCATCTAAGGACCAAGAGGGGGCCTAGAACTATGGCTGCTAGGTTTGATGATTGTGGAAACAGGCATGAGGGGAATCATCCCAGAACTTGGGTAAAACCCATTTGAGTTAAATGTCTCACCACAATCCTACAGAGAGTACTTTCCCCTGTGCAGAGTAGTCTCTGACAATGCTGGCTCTTCAGCTTAATAACAGAAATGAGCACTGTCCCCTACAGTCCCCTTGTCAATGGGAAATACCTTTACCTTTATCTTTACCTGGGGCATTGCTGTCAAAGCTTGTCCACCAAGAAGTCTGTCTTTTTAACAAATGATTGATGGATGGATTGATTGATATTCCAACTTTCTCCTAAAGCTGGTCTCAAAGTAGCTTTGCAAGGGTTTGCAACCCTGCCCTTCTATGCCCTGCTCTACTGCCAAAGACATCATAGGCCCAAGTACATGTATCCACCATCTCTTTCCACAGTTTTTTCTCTCCTATTTTGGTGCACTGAGGATGCACAAATTCATAATACCAACCTCCACCACCACCACCAAAAAAAAACAAACAAAAAAACCCTTTATTGGAGCCAGAGAGCCTTGGAGTGAGCAGAAATGAGTGTTTAAAGTTTTAAAGCAGGAGTGAGCAAAGTGTGGGCTACTGGGGTTCTACTTTGTGGCCCAGAATCCACCAGTCCTTCAGATCCCTACATTCCCCCCCCCCACACACACACACACACATTTTATAATATTTTGGAGAGGGAAACTGAAGCCATAAAAACCTATTGGTTAGGTCCAGCTGGAAGAGACCCATTGAATCCATTAAAACCTACTCAGATACCACCACTATCCTCCACACACACACCAAAGGCAGATGTGTTCATTTCATAACTGTGTGAGCAGAAATCCAGATGTGTAATCATTTCACATGGGCCTAAATGCTATTGCTACTCTTTGACTAAAGTTATTGAATCTATAGGATTTACCTTCATATTGGCTCATCATTGAACAATGAATTCATTGAGTGTCTTCCAGCTGGACCTAACCAATAGGATTCTAGCCATACAGTTGTTCACTCTTGGATGATTCATAACTATCTGTCAGTGCCTCCGATTCACCACTTTAGTCACTGAGATTCACTGGGATTGCAGAAATGGCCACTGTGTATTGCATCATGGGAAAATAAGCAGGCATACTGGCAAATGTACAAGCCAAGATCTTGCATTGGCAGGCATAGCATGAAACTACACCATATCTTCCCAACCCCTTCTCATTGAATTCACCTTTCTCTTCCATCCTACATGGATATTTAATAGCTTGGGGACAGCAAGGGGTATTGGAGAAACATCTACTATGTCCCTATGGAATGACATCATCTCCCAGGACCTCTGGATATCTCCCCAGGAGATCCCAGAGGTTGCTTTCACCATCATGTGTCTGGCTATAGGAACATAGATCGACACTCTCCACTGGCCATTAAATAGCCCTTGGGTAGGGCCATGAGGAATGTACATCTTGAGGGGATAGAGGTCTTTGTGCAAGAGACATATTATTACTCTGACTGAGGGGCTAAACAGACAGCCCTGATAGAGCAGCATATGGTCACCCATTTGCTCACCAGATCGGGGCCTTGGCCCCAATCTAGCATTTTTCTGAGCCAAAAAGAAGTAGCAAAATGCATCTCCTTTTTAAAATGCAGAAAGGGCACCTTTCCCACCGCAATGACACTTTTTCAGAGATTCTTTGGTGCAACACTATGCCAAAGAATTACCCTTTCACCGTCCTCCATCTGGTCAGGCAGGCAGTGTGGCACCGGTGTGGGGGACAGAGTTGGGGCAGCCAGTGTGTAGTTGCCACACCCCCACTCCACCCAGATGCTAGATCAAAGTGCCAGTCTATAGAGGCCATGAGTCTTGTCTTCTTATTTGCAGTCCTCTCTTAATCTGAGTTCCTAAATTTATATCTTTGCTTGTGCATGAATCTAGCACTGCTTATTTTAAAACAGAGTGGCTAATTTGTCATAACCACTACCACCCCAAAATGTCCTCCTGTTGTTGGGGGGGAGATACACAAAACAAAGCCAAAAGTATCTGGAGTTTCCCAAAACCTGAGATTTTGGGGAAAACCTGAGATTTTGGGGAAAACTGGGATTATTATTATTATTATTATTATTCTATTACAATGGAGCTAGAGTTACACCATGTTTTTAAAGGATAATCACAACTCTTTGTGGCTTTCAGGAAAAGAATTCTCTTTTTCCCCCACTGATTATTTTTTGCTGTGGGATCTGGGGAGATCCAGAAGCCTGAAGGCTACAAAAAAGGCTTTGGATTTGAATTTGCAAATATTCCTCCCCCCCATGTTTAATCAACAGCCAAAGACTTATGCCTTTGTTAGTGGATTTACATTTTCAGAAAATAAAATTGAGTAGTTTCAAAATGTTTGCATTGAGCAAGGGACTGCTTTACATTACCCTGTCAGGGAGCCAGCCAAGTGACCATTGCACATTGGGATTGGTGCACATCGGGACTGATGCACATCGGGACTGATACACAACGGGACTTATGGCAATGCATAATAGGACTGATGCATATCAGGATACTTGATGTGGTGATGTCCCTTTCAATGTACATTGGGATACTCTTGCTGGTGTACCTTTATACATTTCTGCATCTTTGCAATTCACTAACAGGGTTTCTTAGCATCTCTGCTACATAGCTAAGTGTATGTAAAGCTACATAACATGAACTGTGATAGAGAATTCCAGCCATCTCCCCTTTCAAATTCATCTGTTTCCAGATGGTGTCACCTCTGCATGTTTACCCTGTTCTGTTTCTATCATTTTTTAAAAAGAAATCTTCTTGAAATACATATTTAAATGTGTATTTTTCTCTCTAAATATGTATCAAAATAATGCCTATTTTCATACCTTTCAACCAGTGCAAACTACACCACAATATTTAGAAGACCATAAAATCCAGTGAATAGCAAAGTTTGAAAATGTGAAGGAAATTCATCGGATTTACTTTTCTATGCAGAAATATGCAATAGGCATTTCCCAGCATTATGAATGGAACTGAATAATACATCTTCCTTAGTAATCCATAAATTTTAAGGGCTTGTGCTTCATTGCAAAGGGGGACATGTATACAAAAGCATTCAAACACTGCAAAAAATGTTCAGGACTAAACATGGGTTCTCTTGAAAGTGTGCTCAAGGATGCTTCAGCCAATTAAAAAATTTTGTATGAAAATGCATACATTTGGGAAAAAAATGCTTCCAAAATAATGTTAGCCTTTTCGGGGGGGTGTGTGTGTGTGTGTGTGTGTGGAATATATACAAAGCCACCACATAAATTTCCAACAACTTTCTTAAAAAGAGTTTCAGAATCTAAAATGGGAACCAAATGAGAATGCTGGGGAAAATTCAGAAACTATGTGAGAACCAGACATGACAGATTTTCACATCCCTAGCTAAGTTCCATTTATCCCATTAGTTTCATTTGTAGGATCTTGGTCGTTGTTTATTATGAACTGCTTTGGGAACAATTGCTTGTTGAAAAAAGTATACAGAATCCATTATTGTTGTGTAATTTCTTCTGAGAAGCTAGAAGCATGGGCATGGGCATGGGCATAAACTGGGGGTCAGAATCCTGTGGCCCATTGTTAGCACCCCCTACATACTCCACATTGTATTTTGGGGTCCTCTAATATCTGGAGATAGCATGTTTTTTGAGAGATAGATGACCTTTCAGGAACACTAGGTCAGGTTCCCAGGAAAAAAGGAATGTGTGTGCATTCAGGTAAACAAGACCATCAAATCTAAATGTGTGAATTAAGTGCTCCTCCCTTTCCCCAAGTAATCTGCATTTCTTCGTGCAACTTGAGACAAAGGATCTCCTTGCACCCAAAGCAATAAGCCAACTTCTCTGCCTACCCCCTGTTGTTTCTCCAGCCAAACTTCCCCATCTATCCATCTCAAGATATCCTGATTCAATCACTGTTTTTGTCCCACTAAAATTAAATCCATCTACCAGTCCAGAATCTCATTGTTGATTCCTGGGGGAAAACATTCACCTTTGTTACTTGACTAGATAGTCCGTTGCTTGGGTCTAATTTTAAGATAAAAATATGGTTTCACTTATGTCTTTGTATGTATTTGTATCTGTATTTGTTTTTAATTCTGATATGTTACTTTGGTGAGATCACATTTAATACTTTGGAGAAGAAGGAGGAGGAGGAGATGTATATAAATTATATCGGTTTCACAGTCTGGCAGAAATTATTGTCTGGAGTTTTGGACCATCAGTAATTCAGATCCTATCCAAAAAATCTAGAAATCAGTGAGGTATCATAAAATAATGTGCCACATTCCAAGTAGTGTCACTTTTGGTAATTGTGCTTTTGTGATCCTACTTATGGTAACTTCATTTGGATGTTTTGATAGTCCATTTGGAATTGCTCCCAAACCTATCACCACTGGAACTACTGTTGTTTTCTTTCCCCGTAATGTTTCTTCTTCTTCTTCTTCTTCTTCTTCTTCTTCTTCTTCTTCTTCTTCTTCTTTTTTCACCAATGCATAGTAAGCATGAGAAATATACAGATTTTTTGGGGTGACAAGTACGGATATGAAACATTCTTGCAAAATGACTCTTTCCTGATAAGTCAGGTTGTCTTGACATACCAAGACAGCCTATGAAGAAATCACTGACCTCTACAAAATTTCTCACTTCCACTGTGAGACCAAGATAAGGAGCAATCCCTGCCCCCATCAGGTTTCTACAAGTTTCTTATCATTTTTAAAAAATGAGGTTTATTTATTTATTTATTTATTTATCCCCCTGTCTTTCAGTAAAGAACAATGGCTGGTGTTCAAACATTGCAGTTACAGATTCATAATCCTAGAGTTACAGATCCATAACTGCTCTGTATTTAGTAAGACTATATAGTCTTACTATAAAACTATGTAAATGTCCCCCACAGTCCACTTTAACAACCAACACTAGATCAGATAAAGGAGCTCTGTTTGCTGGTGAGAGCGATGCAAAGGGGATGACATTTCCAATTTTCCTCAGACAGTGAGTGAGACAGCAATAAGGATTTGTTGCAGGGTTCCGGTTTCAGATTGTCACAGCTTCACTTACTGGCAGAAGGTGTGTGGAAACAACCTCCTTCTTGTACCTTAATAAGCAGTTGAATAGACCCCTTTCACCCAATGCAGCCACTGATGGTTAAAGTAGACTGAGATATGGAGATATATATCTTAGTCAAGTCTACAAAAGCTCATGCTACCAGCTTCTTTCTTTTAATTAGACTCAAAGGTGCTGCAAGATCTCTTTACATACTGATTTTCCAGACTAACATGGCTATGTCTTTGAATATATAACTTAAGTACACATATGTAACTAAGCAGCTGTTGTAGAATATTACTGAAGAATTAAATAAACCATTCAATGAACAGCTCTAATTTAAAACAATTTCAAAGTATTTACAACATACACAGATAAAGGTTCAGTGCACCTACATCATTAAAAGATCCTTCTGCAGCAGACAGCTAATTGTCCAATGCAAGTAAATAAATAAAATAGCCTTTGTCTGTCAGGAGAAGGCAAGCAAGAAGAAAAGCAGTCCAGCCTCCCATGAAAGAGAATGATAGCCTTAACTTAGCAAGAAATATTTCTGTATTGAAATATTGTTTGCATTGCAGAAAATGCTGTTTCCTGTGAAAAATAATCCCATGCAAATTTTGTGCAGGCCAAGTCCTGAATTATGAAGTTTCCTGTTAGTCCATGATTCTTCTCATCAAGCTTTCTCAACACTTGAAAAAACATGGGTAGGGGTGGGGTGGGGTGTGGGGGAGCCATTTTTCAAATATTTTTGAATATTCTTTCCATCCCAACTCACCAAGTTTCAGGCAAGATGTTTCCTGCTCTGCCTGATAATGACAAGGATTTAAAACAGTACATGCTGCATACAAAGTGTATTCTGTACCACCAGGTTATGGGCTGAATCCTCTTCTGTAGTCTCAGAGCTGTTGTACTTTGGCCACATCATGCGAAGGCATGATTCATTAGAAAAGATAATAATGCTAGGAAAGGTGGAAGGAAGTAGAAAGAGAGGAAGACTTCAAGCTAGATAGATAGACAGACTCGATCAGGGAGGCCACATGTATGAAGCTACAGGATCTAAGGAGAGAAGTGGAAGACAGATGGGCTCGGAGAAGTCTCATCCACATGGTCACCATGAGTTGAGCTTGACTCAACAGCAGTTAATAACAACAACAATCCCAAGTAGACTAGATTTATTGAATCAGTTATTGAATGGTGAGTCAACACATTGGTAAATCCCTGCTCAATAGGTTTACTTTAGTCAAGACTAACAGTAGGATTTCATCCATGGCCTTTCTTTTTGTGCCTGCTCCTCCCCACCTCCCAAGGTCAAGATGACAGATGACTAAAACCAGTTGAAGCTGAAGCACAGGACTGAAACTGCTCTTGGGAAATGTGTTAATCCTTCCGCTGGGCCCCTTGACAGGCCACTCAGAGGCCATGGCTTTTCAGGAAGGTAGACCGGCTGGCAACCCTCAATAATATCTGGACATCATACATATGCCTACCAGGCTCTAAACAAGTGTCTCTTCTCCAGCTGCATGCTGTGCCTCAAAAGCTCTCGAGGGGTTAATACATGCCATTCCCAAAGTTCAGGGAAGGGACAATACAGAGGGAACAGCAGGAATTTCAGGCTGTTAATAGGCTAGCTTCTTCTGACCGGGGCCCAAAGCGAATGTATGGTACAGTAAATTGTCCTTGTCAGCTTAGCTCAAATGATGGTATGCTTTATTTCTGCACATGCCTTGACTCTGTCTGTTGAATTTATGTCCAGAAAATAAACACTTCCAGACGGCAATAAAGCATTTGTGCTTGTAGCTGCCTGGCTATTGCACAGGCGGAAGGCAACCCGGGGTGCTTTGCTGAAGAACTTGTACAGACCACAACAGTTCCTTGTATAAGTTTTCTCTGCCACCTATTTCTCAGGGTAGCAAAATGCAAATGCAGACATGCAGTGCAAATGCTGCACAGTAGAATGTCGAGCCAGGGAGGTGTTGCTATTATTATTATTATTATTATTATTATTATTATTATTATATTTATTTTCCCTATAAGAAATCTTTGATTTGTGATGGTTTTTTATCTCAAAGAGTGTGATGTAATGACAGTCGAAGGGGGGAGGGGATGAGGAGGGACAAGTAAGGAGGAGGATAGGATGTTGTAAGCAGCAGAGATTGAAAAGTTACTTTTTGGAAGAGCTTGCAAAAATGTAGTATTTTTGGACAACAACTGATAGGATTCCCTGGCCAGTGATTATGCTGGTTAGGACAGTCTAAGAGCTCTTGCCCAGTTTTTGAAAAATATGCTTTTCCAAACTCTGAAAAGGGAGGAAGGTGCATCAGACTCACAAATAGTGCAAAGATAGGGCAAACATCTATTGGTGTCTTAGATAATGAATTTTCTTCCTGAAGGAAGCAAGAACTGTAATTTTAGCATTTTTTTTCTGTGAGAAAGTCTTCAAAAACTGTGCAGTTTGAGCTTTATTCTGTGCTCAAAAATAGTATGTGGTTGTTTTGTGCAGGAAAAGGGTGCTTTCTGAACAGACATTCTGCTTATGCTGTCCAGAATATTCTGTGCAGAACAAAACACACAGAGAAATGCTGTTCCTGCACAGAAAATAATAATGCATGATCTTGCAGAAATGTTATTTGTGTGTGTGTACAGTAAAATGCCTTTTTTTCTGCACAAAACAAAATTGTGTGAATGTGGCAGGAAATCAGCACATACTTAAATCCTGCTCATTCAATGAAGTCTACTTGAGTTGGCTCATAGCATTTTAAAAATGGCTAGACAGATTAGAAGAGAGACCCATCACTGGGTATTAAGCCATGATATCTGTGGCAGCAGCAATACAATTTGCTGTTGTTAGCTGCCCTGGAGTCAGTTCTGACTCATGGAAGCCCTGTGGATGAGACATCTCCAAGAAACCCTATCTTCCACTGTCTTGCCCCAGGTCCTGCAAGTCCTTGCCCATAACCCCCCTGATCAAGTCTATTCATCTGGTTTGTGTTCTTCCTCTCTTTCTTCTACCTAGCATTATTGTTTTTTGTAGTGATCCATGCCTTTTCATTATGTAGCCAAAGTATGATAGTCTCAACTTGATCTTCTTTGCTTCCAAGGAGAGCCCTGGTCTGATCTGTTTAAGAACCCATTTGCTTGTCTTCCTGGCTGTCCATGGTATCCTAAGTCCTCTTCTCCAGCACCACATTTCAAATGAGTTGATTTTCTTTCTGTCTGCTTCCTTCAATGTCCAGCTCTCGCATCTGTACATGGTAATTGGGAATACAATAGCCTGGACAAGTCTGACTTTAGTGTTCAGTTGTATGTCTTTGTTCGTCAGTATCTTTTCCAGTTCTTTCATAGCTGCCCTTCCCATTCCTATTTCTTCTTATTTCTTGGCTGTAACCTCCATTCTGATCAATGTTTGATCCTAGATATGGGATCTTTGATTATTTCAATTTCCTAGTTGACTAGACTGAATTTGTGTATTTCTTCTGTGGTCATTATTTTTGTTTTCTTTATGTTCTGCATTTGCACTTTCATCTTTGACCTTCCTTATTTACTGTTCCAATTCCTGAATGTCTTCACCCAAGTAGGGTGAAAGGATGCAGCATTGCCTATTGGAAACCACTCTGTCCCCCCGAATTCTGTTCTGACAGTAGCCTCTTGTCCTTGGTACAGATTCCTCATCAGGACTATCAGATGAAATAGCACCCCCATATTTTTGAGTGCATTCCATAGCTTTTTGTGATCTATACATTAAAATGTTTTGCTGTAGTCTATGAAACATATGCTGATTCCTTTTTGAAATTCTTTTGTGGGCTCCATTAGCCAATGCATAGTTGCAGTGTAGTCCCTAGTGCCCCTTCCTTTTCTGAATGCTGCTTGCACCTTTGGAATCTCCCTCTCCATGTACGGTTGGAGTCTATGCTGCAGAATTTTGAGCATTATTTTGTTTGCATGCGAGATTAGTGCTATTGTCTTATAGTTGCTGCAGTCTTTTGTATCTCCTTTCTTGTGGATTGGTACGTATATCAAGCATTTCCAGTCTGATAGTCACCACCTTGTTTTCCATATTTGTTGGCATGTTTCAGTTAGCACTAAAGTTGCGTCCATCTGTGGGCATTGTAGCAGTTCAATTTGCATATCATCTGTTCCCGGTGATTTATTTTTTCCCATTTCCTTTACCGCACATTCCACTTCACTTCTTAGAATTTGGGGGTCATCTTCATATGGCTCCTCATTCCAAATGTCATTCTTTCCCTCATCTCTTTTGTATAACTCTTCTGTATATGGCCTCTAGTGTCTTTTTATTTCTTTTTGTTCCTGTATCATGTTCTTTTTTCCCCCCATAGAGCATTCCTGCCCTTGATCTGAAGGCATGTGCAAACCATAGAGAAGGAACATAAGTTACTGCTATCAGTTTCTAGAGCAGGGCTGGGCAAGGTGCAGCCCTGGACCTTATGCAGCCTCTGAAGCCCCCAAGTCAATTTTTTTTGGGGGGGGGGAAATCAGAGCAATTATTGAAGAAGGTAAAGAAGTTAAGTACTAAGATAGGCTTAATGCTGAACATTAAGAAAACAAAAATAATGACCATGACAAATCTACAAGAATTCATCCTAGATAATGAGAAAATTGAAATAGGCAAAGAGTTCCCATTTGTTGTTAGCTGCCTTTGAGTCGACCTCGACTAAACTGAGGCTGTTGTACTTTGGCCATATTGAAGGCATGACCTATTGGAAAGACAATAATGCTAGGAAAGGTGGAGGGCAGTAGAAAGAGAGGAAGAACACATGCCAGATAGATAGAGTCAATCAGTGAGGCCACTAGCCTGAGCATTCAGAATCTGAGCAGATCAGTTGAGAACACCAGGTCTTGAAGATGGTTGATGTAGAGAAAAAACAGAGTATTTAAACAAAATAAAAATTCCTCTGACACTGAGATATAGCTATGGGGGGGGGGGGGGGGATGAGAGCATTGCCTTCATGATAGGAATTCCTCTTAAATTCTCCCCCCATGAAATTTTCCACTTCTAAGTTTTGCAGAGATACCCTGTAAACTGCTCACTCCTAGAGCTTATAATTGCTATGGGTGCATTTGTACTGTAGAAATAATACAGTATGGCATCACTTTAGTGTTGTAGCTCCATCCTATGGAGTCTGGATCTTTGTAGTTTTACAAAGCCATAAGCCTTCTCTGCCAAAGAGTGATGGTGCCTCACCAAACGACAAATCTCAAGATTCTGTAGGATGGGGCCATCACAGTTAAAGTGGTGTCATTCTGCATTATTAGATGCCCAAATAGTCACTCATATTTCTAGCTTTCCAGAACTCTCATATTTGCTGTGTTTACATTCCCTTGAATACTTTGCCTGTCTCTTTTCTTAAGATGCCAAAACTGTATTCCTAAATGCTGAACTGAAGTTTTCAGTTATTGCAATGCTAGAAATTTGGAAACTGAAGGAAAAATCATTTGGGATGGCAGAATTGTTAATTTGGGGGGCAAGGCCCTCATCTCATCCCCTGTAGTTACACCCCTAGTGTGTCATATTGTATTCAGACACTGGTTGTAGTCTAGAAACATCCTGATGTTCATTGATTACTAGCTCCTTTTCTTCAGACGCTTAAGTTGTAGCTCTAAATGCTTACCTGAAGTTTTAAGCTACTGGAATGCTAGAAATCCAGGGACTGAAGGAAAACTATTTAACAGAGCACAACTATTATCTGGTCAGCAATGACCTCATTTTGCACCCTCTTACATCTGCACTCCTGCTTTTCCTCTTCCCTTCTTCAGTGCACTTCTATTTCTTCTAAAAGGAGTGGGTCTGTTGGTGAGGGGTGGACATAATGACAAGCACTGCCTTTAAATGTGATGGGAAATGAGAGACGTTGCTCATATACTCCAAAATGTCACAGAGGAAAAGTGGCAAAAGTTTTTAATGAGGAAGAAAACACAAGGTAGAAGTTGCTACTTTTACTCAGTTTGCAGCAACTGAAGTAAGCTGGGGACAAAGGGAGGAAGTGGAAGGAGCAGAGACAAACTAGGATACTCTAAAGGCAGATGAAGTAGAATTAATTGGGACTGTCCTTGACAAAGTTGTAGAGTTGGAGGGTATGAGATGGCCAAGTATGGAGGTCATATGGTCCTCCAGATATGGTTGGATTGCAACTCCCATCATCCCTCTTTGGCTGGTCCTGACAGAAACTGTACTCCATAATAATAATAATAATAATAATAATAATTTTTATTTATAACCCGCCCCTCTGCGTGGCAATCGGGGCGGGGAACAACAAATTTAAAACAAACGAAGTTAAAAATCAATCCCTCATCCCATAATCCCCCACCCTCCCACCCCCTTAAAAAAGAATTAAACACAATCAGATTTAAAAATAATCACCAGGATGTCACATATTCCCCACCTTGGTTATGTTTACACCCCACATAGAGGGGATTTGAAATAGTGATAAATCTGGGGATCAGTTTTCTTCACTGGGTACCCTTCAGGAACCACATAGGTGGCTGAAAAATGTGGAAAAAAATAAAACAGGGGGTCCTTGCAACTTATACAAAAAATGATGTCTCTCCTGGCAGCTTCCAGAATGGGCAAGTCAACATTATCTTCTCCCCCCTACCTTGGCAAAAAAAAAGAGGCAGCCTAGAGAATTAGAAGGGCTGAGAGCCACCAAAAGTGACTTAGGGCCACAAGTGATTTCAGGGCTACATGTTGCTGACCTCTGATTTAAAGTAAGGTGGAGAACAGAAGGAAAGTCCTTCCACAGCAACAAAACAGACTAAAAAAATCTTTGATTCAGCATTTGAATTTCAAATCAAGAACACCAAATTAAACAGCTGTTTCCTTTGTGTCTGATTCAGCAAAGGAAACCACTGGCAGTATGGTGATTTATCAATCAGTCCGATAGCCCTCCAGTCTTTGTCAACACCTAGGCATTTTATGGCCATATCCTTTCTCCAGCACAGTTTGCCTGGATAACTACACTCTCCAGCTCTGCATATAGACGGAGTGGAAGAGATTGGCAGACAGCAAAGAGGAACAATGAAAATGTGCACTGACAACACATCTGCTAAAAAATGGCAGATTCAAGAGTGACACACTGCAGTCTGTTCTGTTAGGAGAGCCAGTGTGATGGCATGGTTTGAGTGCCAGACTAGCATTCTGGGAAATCAGGGTTCAAATCGCTGCTCAGCCATGGAAACCCACTGAGTGGCCTTGGGCAAATCACACCTACTCAGCCTCATTGTTATACCTAGGGTTGCCATTTGTCCCAGAAAACCTGGAAAACCCCAGATTGAAGGGGGGGGGGGGGAATGTCCCAGCTGGCTGGGCCAGTTGAAGCAGTAAATCCCAGATTTCTACTTCATTGCAGGATAATGAATAGGTTAAAATGTGGCAGTGGTGATGAAGCAGGAAACCATGCAAGAAGATTGGTACTGGCAGGAACATCATCCTGCTCTGCCAGTTTCAGTTGCTACTCCACAGGCATAGTATTGGCACCTTGTTCTTCCGTTCCTTCCCCACTTTCCCTGAAAGGTCTAGAAGGTGGAAGAGGAAAAGAGGCAAGCTGAGATGGCATTGTGTTGTGTGGTGATTTTGTCAGCAGCTTGAGCCTAGGACTAGGCAGCACACTGGAACTTCACTTCCAAACAGCCTTGATAAAATAAAGACAGCTTGGAAGACTCTCTCTCTTCACATAGGTTGGGGGGGGGGGTTAAAAAGAGCTCTTAGCGTGGTGCTGGTACTGAGGTTAGAAAAAGTGCAATGATTAATGTGTTGAATTTGAAGAATCAGAATGCAAATTAACAATTTGCACAAGTACAATGAGATGCATAATAAGTAAATTAGATGCCTGGATATGAGGGACTGGAATATGGCAACCCTAGTTATGCCACACTGTTAATCTGAATAATAGCAGAACCATTAAATCAATGAAACTTACATCAGTGGTAATTGTCATTAGTGTTCTTATTGGTTTATGGATCTATTTTAGTTGCACTATCAACTGGATTTAGACTCATGGCCTTCTTGGTTATGGCTCCTTACATTTCGAATTCCCTGTCAACGGGGATTTGCCTAAGAACTACACTATAGGTACCAGGCACAGATATTTCTTGTCTTTAAAAAAGACATTAGCATCTAGATTTTGGAGTTTAGATCATTTGCAGACTTTAGCTCAAACTATTGTTAGCATGTAATGATATGGTGTTAGCAAAGCATGTTTCTTTTATAAGAACCCTGCCCCAAGTAACTTAGATCTGCAACTTTTCTTGGATACCCTCAGCTGCTGTTGTTGTTAACTGCCTTTGAACCAATTCTGGCTCGTGTCGACCCTGTGGATGAGACATCTCCACATTCCCCGCCTGCCACTGCTCTGCCTAGGTCCTGCATCCTCATTAATTACTGAGATGTTTCGATTTTTGTTTAAAGACCACTGATGTCACTAGGGAAAGTGCACTCCTGTGGGGACAGGGTGGCTACCTTCTGGGTCCCATGTGGTCATAACCACGTGGGACTTGGAAGGCTGGGAGGTGAGTGGCTACCTTATGGGTCCCACAAAGCAATGGCCACGTGTGACTCAGAAGTCTGAGGGGTAGGTGGCTGCTTTCCGGATCCTGCGTGGCAATGGCCACATGGGATCTGGAAGGCCAAGGGGGCTGCTGAGAGGGACAAGCAAGCCCCCCCCACACACACACACACTTTGCTGCTGTGGCACCATTCAACACAACATGGTAGCAAAGTGGGGGAGTATCCTTTTGGCCCTGCCACCCAGAAGCCTCACCCCAGAAGCCCCGTCTCCCCACACCGGATGACACACTGGGCAAGGATGCCACTGTTAAGGACGCAGCTTGCAAAATTCAAAATCATCTTAGAATTTGCTGCCTTTGAGAGGATGGAGATGATGACAAGCCCAAACACTAGGGGAAGAGCTATTTCTGGAACAATAGGGCACAGGCACAAACTAATACTTAGCCAGAAAGCTTGGAAGAGCTTGGAAGAAGGAAAAGAAAGCAGTCTCAGAATTCATAACTCTGAGACACTGGGCCCTGAGTCACATTGGATAACATCCCAATCACTTTCCATCTTATGCTTTCCATCAGGGATGTCAAGGACACTGAACAGTTTTCTAGTTCTCAATAAGGAAGCGTGGTTGAACAAAGTGGGACTCTCCAGAGTTTAACTAAAGAAGGGCAAAATGAGACAATTACCCCACCATAAGAATTCTGCCCCCCCCCCCCCCCCCCATTAAATTGTCTTTCAGACTGTACATTTTCAGCATTGTAGTAATTTGAAATTTCGGTTGAGCATTTAGAAGTACAGTTGAGGCATCCAGAGAAATAAGACAGGCTGGAGTCTCTAACTGCTGTTGTGACACTGTCGCTGTGTTTTTAATTGTTGTTGAAATTTTAATCTGTTGTTTTAATATGTAATTGATGTAATGGTTTTTTTAAGGGGGGGGGAGTATATTGTTCTTGTGTTAGTTTTAATGTTGTTAACCGCCCTGATTGGATTACCAAAGGGCGGTATATAAATAAATTTTATTATTATTATTATTATTATTATTATTAGGCATAGTTATCAAGCAAACACAGAAAACAGAAGCACTCTAGATGTAGACACTTTTCAATGTCTCACTCTGGAATTCTAGAAATTTGGAGACTGTGGAAAAATTTTGGGGAGAGGACAATTTTTCATCTAGAAGGGCATTGCCCTCATCAAATCACCACCCCCTTAGCTACGCCCCTGGAAGTAAGTGATAAGTCAGAAATGATTTGAAGGCCCACATTTCAGGACTGATTTATTTCAGGACTTTCTGTGTGAAAATTTCATTTTAGCTTTTTTCAGAAAATCAAAGAAACTGTTCAGAAAACACTTTACTGTATTCAAACAGAAAAGAAAGAAAATGATTTTTTCCCCCATAAAACTGAAAGAGGTTGATGCAAATGAGGTTGTTGGGTTTTTTTTTTTTTTGTTGTTGTTAAAATGTATTGAACTATTTTTATTTAAAAAAAATATAAAAAGAGGAATGCATACAAAACTCTTACAATGTTGGCATGGAAGAAAAACACTTGAAATAATGTGTTCTTTCATGCCAGAATAACCGAAGTGAAGATATACACCCTTACTCTCTGGATCTTTATTTTTTTGTGGCTGATTTAATAGGGCAGTGTGGGGCAGAGGGGGATCCTCAAAGCTTCTTTCTCTTCCCCATCTCCCCAATGGCGGATGCAGTTCAAAGGAGCCTGGGGTGGTGGTCGGAGAGCATCTCTTTTCAGCTGTCCATCCAGCTGCAATCCTGTCTGGAGAAGCCAACAATTCTTCAAAGGGACTGAAGAGTGAGCGGGGCCATTTCTTGACATTTGGGCTTCCCCTCCCTCTCTTCCTCCAGCACACACCTCCTCCTGCTCCTCTTCCTCCTCCTTTTGCTATCATCTCAGCCTGGCTGAGATGTCACAGCAGAACTTAGGACTGCCATCTCCAGATGACAATTCTCTTAGCCAGGCCTTTGAATGACACTTTAGTCCTGTGTTAATTGCCCTGCTCAGGGCTCAGCTCTCAGCCAGGCCCTGTCTCAGATATACTGATGGAAGACGTGACCAGAGTGAATGAGTGAGTGAGCTGGGAAGGGGGTCCCTGGCTCCAGGAGGATGGGTGGCTCAGCGAGGCCAAGTTCAAGGGCGCTGGCTGGTACAGGCAGTATAAACAAGGGAATGGTATGTAAGCAATAAAGACATAAAGGTTGTGATCAAGGCAAGCCATACAATAAACAGCTGTAATAACCCCCCTTTGTTTAAAGAGGAAGGCTGCAATCCTGCCTTGCCTTCCTGGAAATCCCATCACCTCCATCTTTTTGGAACGTCTAAGTGTGCAGCCAAGGGTTCTTACAGAAACTTTTCTGTTTTGCTTTGTTATAAAGGGATAATTAGCACTTTGCTCCTTTTCTTACCCATCCTCGATGCCTTCCTTCCACTACGATAAGTTTTGGATTTGATTCAGAAACTCAGTGTGAGGAATTCAAAAACATCCCGAGGTTTGTGTTTTGTTTTTGTTTTTTTAAAGATTATTTTTAAGACAAACAAATATGTTCATTTTTTTAAAAATGCTTGGGACTTTCATCGTTATAATTGGTCTTACATATGTACAAAACTGAATTGAATATTTTTTTTCCATGTCTGTGTGTACCTAGGAGGAGGTGTAGTGCAGGGTGACCAGATATCTTAACTGCAAAGGAACCCAAAATGTAGGACATTCTAGAAAATGTAGGACACGACTAAAGAAAAGCTATAAAACACTCATAGAAATATAAAGCCATGCTACTTAGTCATGCTCCAAATGGGGGACCTTTGGAAATTCCTCCTGGGCAGAAGGCTGAAATATAGGACATGACCTAGAGAAAGAGGACATCTGGCCATTCTAGTGTAATGTGACAACTTATGGTATAATTATACCATTATATAGTAGCCAATGGAGTGACTGATGTACCATAACCCAATGTGGAATGGGCACCAGTGGGCATCAATGTGCTCCCCAGTGCATAGCCACACACTGGCTAGAAAGTGACAGAGCACAACAGGAATGTCCAGTGTGCATCAGACCACCCTTTCTGATGTCTATATGCCAATTTTCACAATTCAGTACAAGGTTTCACTGTTGTGGGCCTTCAAATCATTTCTGACTTATGGCAACACTAAGGCAAACCCATCACAGGATTTTCTGGGGCTGAGAGTGTGTGACTATCCAAAATCACCCAGTGGCTTTCCATGACTAAATGGGGATTCGAACCCTGGTCTTCAGAGTTATAGTCCAATGCTCAAGTTCAAATCAAAACACTCAGCCTCAGAGAGAAGCAAAAGAACCCCCCCACCCCATACCCCACCCCAAGAAATCTTGCCAAGAAAACCCCATGATAGGTTTGGCTTCAGGTTGCCGTAAGTCAGAAATAACTTGAAGGCACACAATGACAACAAAAATGCCTTAGCAAGCATTTTTGTTGTTAGGGTAACTACAGATTAAAGTCAACAATTAAAAATGAAATTAAACCATTAAAAATGGCTTCAGTCTGCATGTTGAACAACACTATGCTTGTTTACCCAGAAGACTCAGTAAGTTCAACAGTAAGTGTGCACACATCCCCACCAACACAGTACAATCCTGCACATCTGCTCAGGACTTAACAGTTCAATGCAGTTTCTTCTCAAGTCAAGTGAGTACAGGAATACAAGAAAAGAAGTGCAACACAGAGTAAGCCAACCATATGGTTTGGCTTACATATGGTACAATGCTTTCACAGTTCCATATAGTACAATGCTTTCAAAATTCCAGTTCCCTTACATATGGTACAATGCTTGCACAATTCCATTGGGCCCTTGCAGAGGAAATCCCTTCCAAACTTGGCACCTATTAATTTGGGGGCAGACAAGCTCCAGAGGTTATTGTTGTTAATTGCTGTCAACTTGACTTTGACTGATGGTGACCCTATGAATTAGTGACCTTCAAGACACTCGGTCATCAACAGTCCACCTCAGGTCTTCTAAGATCAGGGCCTTGGCTTCCTTGATAAAGTCTATCCACCTGTGGTCTTCCTCTTTTCTTGCAGTCTTCTTTCTTACTAACATTATTGTTTTTCCCCCCAATGAATCACGTCTTTTCATGATACACCTAAAGTACAGCAGTCTTAGTTTAGTCATCTGGGTTTTTAGGGAGATTTCAGGCTTGATTTGCTCTAGGGCCTATTCATTTGTCTTTTGGGCAGTCCATGGTGTCCATAGAACTATTCTTCAGCACCATATTTCAAATGAGTGTATTCTCTTCCTATGAACCTCTTCACTGTCTTGAATGTTTATTTTCACAATCACTATTCAAATATAAGATTCAACTGCCAATGCAGTCAACTTTTGAATATGAAATATGCCATTTTGTCTTTGGCCTCAGGCAACAACATGTTTTGGTTTGTCCTTGATATAAGGAGGAGTCTCGGACTGACATTTGTCTATGTTGTCTGAGGGGTGTCCTATTTTCTAGTATCAGGGGAAGCAGTTGTGCTACCATAGGCCTGAATCCCACTGATAATCCCAACTAAAGCAGATTCAAATGGTCTACTCTAGGTGGGACTGCTAATAGGATTAAGGATCGTTGTTGTCATGCCAGAGAAAATTAAGCTCCTTCAAAATCCAGTAAACACAGAGCTAGGGACCAGACTATTGTATCCAGAAAGGCAGAGCTAGGTAGTTGGTTCATGTTTCAGTGCCCACCACAAATCATCAGATAATTGCATTTCTGAGTATGTGTGAATGAGAACTTGTTTAGACTACCAGACTGTTTCTTTGGTCTATTGCAACCTATTGCATGACAAGGAACAACTGTGGATCTTCATTCGACAAAAACAAATATTATCTGGGGAGGATAATCAGTTTTGATGATATACATGTGTATAAACCAATTTTATCTCAATATACAGATTACTATGCATATTTTGATATGCTAGAGCTTTTTCCTCTCAAAAGCCACATCAGAGTAGTCAGGAAGTACAGAAGTCGACAACTAAATTTTCACTCCAGTGTGTGTGTGGTATGATGACAAGAGAGCCAGCATGGTGTAGAATCATAGAATCATAGATTTGGAAGAAACCACAAGTGCCATCCAGTCCAACCCCCTGCCATGCAGGAACTCACAATCAAAATACATCTGACAGATGGCCATCCAGACTCTATTTGAAAATCTCCAAAGAAGGAGACTCCACCAGTCCGAGGGAATGTGTAGTGGACTATGGGGGGTTGCAGACTGCCAGAAATAGTGCAAATTGAGTCCACTTTTAGGGTTAGGGTTAGGGTCAGGGAATCATGGTATTTTATTGTGACACCAGAGCTCTCTGACAGAGAAGGCTCAATGTCTCAGAAAAAAAACAATTCCCATGATTCCCTAGCACTAACCCTAACCCTAAAAGTGGACTCAATCTGCACTATTTCTGGCAGTCTGCAACCCCCCTATGACTCTAGAGGGCAGAGTTTAAAACACTGCTCATCCATGAAAAACCCTGGATAAGTCACACACTCTCAGCCTCACAGGATGGCAAGCCTCCTCTGAAGAAATGTGTTGTAGGAAGACATTGAATACCCCTTTTATCCATTCAGCCAGTCCCCCTCTGACCTGTTTGATAAACCAAGTGCTGTGAAAATTCTTCAGTGGATTCCAAGGCCTGAACTGGGAATCGAACCCTGATCTCCAGCGTTGTTGTCCAACACACAAACACTGTGCTATGCTGGCTCACAAAACACCCAGCTGTTTTGAAGTTTGGATTGAGACTGAGAGATCTAGATTGTCATTTTGAGGCAACCATAAAACTCACCAGGTGACCTTGGGCTCATCTCTCTCGCTCGCTTTCTCGCTCTCTCTCACTTGCAGGCCTGTTGATATGATATGGTAGAAAGTAGAGAGCATTTGAGCTCATTGGAAGAAAGGCAGGATATAACTGCAGCTAAATAAGATATGATAAATAAGAATAAATATTATTCTTATTTAGCTGAGAGCTTGGTTAGTGATTTGAGTGTTGGACTAGGACATTGGCGTCCAAGGTTCGATTCCTTGCTCAGCTGTGAAACTCACTGGATGAGAGACAAGTCACACACTCTCAGCCTCAGAGGAAGGCAGTGGCAAATCTCCTCTGTACAAATCTTGCCAAGAAAGTCCCATGATAGGTTTGCCTTAGGGTCGCCATAAGTCAGGAACTACTTGAAGGCACGCAACAACAGCAACAAATAAGAATAATAAGAACAAATGGCTACTCAGCACTGAAACAGGAATTTCAGTAGGATTCAAAACAATTGATGCAACTATTTTAGCAGTCAGATTTCTTTTTAAAAAATCTTGCTTTTTTTTAAAAAAAGAAGGACTTTGAACTTCCTTCCAACACCTTTCAGTTCCCCAGTTCATAAGCAGAATTTTATTTTTAAAATCCACACCAGATTTTTTTTATTTATTCATTTAGGTTTTTAAAGATGTACTTTCTTCCCTCCGGTGAGATGCTAATTGATAAGAGACATTATGGAGGCACAGACATTGGCTTTAAAATCAAACTCAAAGTCAAGGAAATATAGACATGTTTGGGAGGGGGGGGGGGAAATGACACATTTTGCTAGCCTCTCTTTCTCTCTGTCTCTCACACACACGCACCAAGCACTTTTGAGCAGTCAGGCAATTTGCATCTAATCGCAAAGTGTTTTTTAATCAGTCCGATCAATTTGTGAAGAATTGGTACATTAGGTGCAACCATATAGCAAAGATCCTTACTGACAAAGGTTTAGAAGTAATTGCTCTCTGACCCAATGAGCAGTGTACTACTATAGAAGTTTGTATTCTATTAAGAGTTAATAAGTGACCAAGAGCTAGTCTAATACATTGTCAGGGTTCATTATCCTTACAGGTTCTATGCTATTTTTTTCCCCAGTGCCTTTTGCTCTGCCCTTCTTGCTACATATGGAAAACCTATATCAAGATGGTTGTCATGGCAATGGACAGATTTGCATGTGTCTTATCTATCTATTTAAATACCTTCTTATGGTTTATAACTACCATAATACAACCCTCCAGTCTTGCTCATTGCTAATTTAAAGCTAGCCTAGTGTGTCTGAGGTCAGCGATATCATCTAAAGGATGTTGTCTAGACAACTCTGAAGCCACTGTCCATGGGGTAATTGTTTTATGCAAATTCCCTTTTTTTTTAAGAAAAGAAAAATGTACAATAGTGACATGATCATCCATGGTTCATTCAATCCGAGCCATGTCAAAGAGCGTATACAGCGAATTCCAAATCATGAACTCTGGTGTCACAATGTTTGGTGTTTATTTACAATGAGGAAAAGATCCGGAATGAGTCTTCTGATCAAATTAATAAGACACCACTTGCAAACTACTGGGTACCTTCTACAGGATGATATATGCCAACTATTTCTACTGTTTGTACTGTTTGTTTGTTTGTTTTTTTAAATAATTAAAAATTCATTTCCTTGTCATGGGTAAAATACATTTCAAGACAACATTTTCTCAGTCTGTGATCAGTGTCTATATAGGCCTATCAAATTATATTGCTGATGGCAGGCAGAGGAAATTTGTATATTTGTATTCACTCTTTGCGTGTATGTTCATGTGCTCCACCTTAATGCCGACAAGCTTGGACAGTAAAGCTCTCTTTTTATTTATGGATCAATAAAGATATTTTTTAAAAAAATCTTGACCAGGCTCAGGACTAGTTATGGCGCAAAATATATTGAATGCAAAAACAGGGGGTTAAGGAAATGAAATATAAACTCCACAAGCATAATGTATCATGTAAGAAAATGAAATGCCCCTTCATACATTTTCTAGAGGTTTTTTCCCCCATATATGAATATACACATCCTTTTTATTTTATGCTTTGGAAATAACATGCATGTAACTACAGATCTGGAGTGGGTTTGTATTTAGCAGTGACAGAGCAGGGGGAAATGATCTAAGATTTTGCTCATGAATATGAACAACTAAATACATTTGTACATTCCTGTGCCTTTCTCCCTTCTTTTGCTCTCTCTTGCCCTGCTCTCCTCCCTCCCTGTCATATACAACACACAACACATGCACAGTTTACTTTCCTTCACAGTGAGTTTGCATCTTACAGTTCCACTTAAATTATCATGAAAGCAAACACAGTTATCCTGCTTCCATCTAAGGTATGCAGAAAATGCCAGACACCCTGGGTAAAAAAAGGAAGGGAAAGGATGAAACAAAACCCCAAATGAAAATAACATTTCTAATGGGGAAAAAAAGATGTGCTACCTATATAGCATTTAGTTTAAGGGATTTGTCAGGCTTTTTGCTCTTAAAGATATTTTAAAACCTTGCTTACCTTGTTTACCCCACCCTTCCCCCTCACCGTTCCAAACAATAATTTCTATCATTATTCAGATCTCTGGAAATTCATAATCTGTTCAAATAGCAAATTATGACCTGACTCCTTGACAATAGGCATTGTTTGCACACAGTATTTTCCTAATCTGTCAAAAGAGGATAGATTTCTCGATTTGGAGGAATCTTTTCATGTCCTCCCCACTGTTCTGTGCCTCCCTTTTCCTTTTTAAAATTTATTCTTCTCTTCCAGTCCACTGCAAACTTTCGAAAGACATCTTTGTTTTGTTTCCTAAAGCCAAGTTCAGATTATTCTAAACTGGAACAAACAGGTACTCTGAAAAAATTATGACAATTTTTGTTTCTAAGACACACACTTGCAGATCTACAGAAAATTGACAACACGCTCCCAGAATTATTTATTATTTTTGGCCGTTTTTGCAAATGCCGAGGCAAGACTGCAAGTCAACCAACCCTCTGTGTGTGTGTGTGTGTGTGTGTGTTTAATAATGGATTTCAGAGCTGATGACCTCACAGCTAATCTTATGATCTAAAGTTCTGCTTTGCAGCATAACTGCAAACAAGCTGACGGTCAGATGCTCAAAGGATCACACGGTCTTTCACATGACATGCCTGCACATTGTGAAGTGCAAATGTCCAGAGGTCCAGACTGACCTCCTGACCTCCTGTCTGGGAAACATTCCTGCTCAGAGCAGCTCATTCTTAACAACAAACAGAGCAAGAACACTGTGGGACATCCTTGAACAGGGGAAAGGGAATGGCCATGAATGGAGTGTGTCTGGTGCAACAATGGCAGGCCAGGAGAATGAATAGGAAAGTATCCTGTGCCCCTGTCGAAATGGCTCAGGGCATCTCCTGTCTGGCCCAACACCCACCAGGCTTCTCCTCAACCCTATCCCTTTTCAGTCTGCATCTCTTTACTCCTCACACACACGTACACACACCCTTCCAATTACAAATATACTCTCTGCTGAGCTTGCCTGGGTTATCTGGCCAAGTAAAGGGAGCAGCGTCATTTTTGGAATGGAAACGACAAAGTTTTCTTCTTCAGTATTTTCTCCGCTTCCTTTTTGCTGTTGTTTCATGTGCTTCATACATTTTGTCAAGATGGAGAAGGAGGAGGAGGAATAACTGTATTCGTCATTTTAAAATAATTAAACACTTATAAATTGAGATTTGCTGCCTCTAGGGCTGCATCCACACTGCAGAAATAATCCAGTCTGACACCACTTTAACTGCCAAGGCTCAGTGCTATCGATTCCTGGGAATTGTAGTTTTCTGTGGCACCAGCACTCTCTGGCAGAGAAGGCTGAAGATCTCAGGAAATGACAGTTTGCAGAATTCCATAGCATTGAGCCATGGCAGTTAAAGTGGTGTCAGCCTGGATTATTTCTGCGGTGTGTATGCAGCCTAGTAGAAGAAAAAAGAGGCAGTGTGGTGTAGTGGTTTGAGCACTGAACTACAACTCTGGAGACTATGGTTCAAATCTCTGCTCAAGCATAAAAACCCACTGGGCGATCTTGGGCAAGTCACATTATCTCAGCTTCAATGCAGCAATATCAACCCACCTCTGAAGAAACCTGCCAAGAAAACCCTATAATAGGTTCACTTTAGGGTCGCCATAAGTAAAAAGATGACTTGGAGGCACCCCACAACAACAAGGAGAAGAAAAGAATGGTGATTCCAGTAGTGTTAGCTATTCTGGGAATCATAGAATCATAGAATCATAGAGTTGGAAGAGACCACAAGGGCCATCCAGTCCAACCCCCTGCCATGCAGGAACTCCCAATCAAAGCATCCCCGACAGATGACCATCCAGCCGCTGCTTAAAGACCTCCAAGGAAGAAGACTCCACTACTCTCCGAGGGAGTGTGTTCCACTGTCGAACAGCCCTTACTGTCAGGAAGTTCCTCCTAATGTTGAGGTGGAATCTCTTTTCTTGCAGCTTGCATCCATTGTTTCGGGTCCTAGTCTCTGGAGCAGCAGAAAACAAGCTTGTTCCCTCCTCAATATGACATCCCTTCAAATATTTAAACACAGCTATCATATCACCTCTCAGTCTTCTCTTCTCCAGGCTAAACATCCCCAGCTCCCTAAGTCGTTCCTCGTAGGGCTTGGTTTCCAGACCTTTCACCATTTTAGTTGCCCTCCTTTGGACACGCTCCAGTTTCTCCACATCCTTTTTGAATTGTGGTGCCCAGAACTGGACACAGTATTCCAGGTGAGGCCTGACCAAAGCAGAATAGAGTGGCACTATTACTTCTCTTGATCTAGACACTATACTTCTACTGATGCAGCCTAAAATTGCATTGGCCTTTTTAGCTGCTGCATCGCACTGTTGACTCATGTTCAACTTGTGGTCTACCTGGACTCCTAGATCCCTTTCACACATAGTCTCATTCAGCCAGGTGTTCCCCATCGTATATCTGTACTTTTCATTTTTCCGCCCTAAGTGCAGTACCTTACATTTCTCCGCATTGAATTTCATTTTGTTAGCTTCGGCCCAGCTTTCTAGTCTATTCAATTCATTTTGAATTTTGATCCTGTCCTCTGGAGTATTAGCTACTCCTGCTAATTTGGTGTCGTCTGCAAATTTGATAACTATGCCCCCAATACCGTCATCCAAGTCATTGATAAAGAGATTGAATAGCACTGGGCCCAGGACAGAGCCCTGTGGCACCCCACTGGTCACTTCTTTCCAAGTTGAAAAGGAGCCATTGTTGAGCACCCTTTGGGTTCGGCCAGTCAACCAATTACAAATCCATGTAACAGTTACTTTGTCCAGCCCACATTTTACCAATTTGCTTGCAAGAATGTCATGGGGAACCTTGTCAAAGGCCTTACTGAAATCAAGATATACTATATCCACAGCATTCCCTTCATCTACCAAGCTGGTAATTTTATCAAAAAAAGAGATCAGATTTGTCTGGCATGACCTGTTTTTCTGAAACCCATGTTGACTTTTTGTTATTATGAAATTACTTTCCAGATGTTCACAGACTCTCTGTTTAATGATCTGCTCCAGAATCTTTCCTGGTATTGATGTCAGACTAACTGG
Organism: Phrynosoma blainvillii; assembly: GCA_026167975.1. Lineage (NCBI taxonomy): Eukaryota > Metazoa > Chordata > Lepidosauria > Squamata > Phrynosomatidae > Phrynosoma > Phrynosoma blainvillii. The sequence goes on along the minus strand of JANUYF010000001.1, from coordinate 16,300,461 downwards.
ACGATAATTGTTGGGATCCTCTTTTTTCCCCTTTTTGAAGATGGGGACAACATTTGCCCTCCTCCAGTCCACTGGGACTTCTCCTGTTTTCCAGGAGTTCTCAAAGATTATTGCCAATGGTTCCGATATTACATTTGCCAGTTCTTTTAATACCCTTGGATGTAATTCATCTGGTCCTGGAGACTTATATTCATTTAGATTAACCAGATGTTTCTGTACTATCTCTTTGCTTATTCTGTGCTGAAATTCTCCTATTCTGTCCTCTGCTCCATTATCCTCAGGGAACAATTGCAAACACTCTGCAAAAAAAAAATTCTGAATGAAACTACCACAGATAGGATCCCAATAGAATGTGCCACATGATCTGACAATACCTCATTTACTAGATTACTTCTAGAATCTAAATCATGGATAGACCAATAATAATAGCAGATATTCTATACTGCCTAGATTTGCATAACTAAGTAACAGGTGGGTTAAAGTTGGCTGGAGTGGAATTTCCATAAATTTACAGCAAGACTATGCAGTCTTCCTGAATACAGAACTGTTACAGTTTTGTGGCAAGGTGCCATGTTATCCAAGCATTTTGTTAACACTCTCTGCCATGTATCCAATCCAGTGTAAACATTTTTAAAATAATCTCTGCAATAAATCAAATTCAGTTTTGATGCTGCAGCTTTCATGGGTTTGTCAAATATTTAGGTCAGAGTCTTCTCAACATCTTATACTTGCGTACGTTCCACTGCAAAAGGTGTCAGGCATTTTTGTCCGATGTGGAATGACTACACTTAGAGCTTAAATAGATGGGCAGGAGATGATGAGTCAACCTTGTGGTTCCCTGCCCATGGTTTCCATCTGGGATAGTCCTTAGGCTGGCACAGCAACAAGCAGGTGTTCACACATCTACCAACTACCACAATTGCCACCATGCTGTGGATCTACTGCCACCATGCACTCATTACCTGTCACTGCCATTGCATCCTCTCTGATGGCCCCTGCTGGAGTTCATAAGGAAAGAAACATGGCACCTGGCTACACGCACATGGACAGACAGACACCCCCTTCTCACATCACAGGCTACAGCGGGAGCCTCCAGAGAGGATACAACAGCAGTTGGATGAAGTTGAGCAAGTTACACTCTCAGCCTCAAGAGTTCGAGTGGCCAAGATTTGCACACTGCAGTCTGTTGTGTTAGGACAGCCAGTGTGGTGTAGTGGTTTGAGTGCTGGACTAGGACACTGCAAGACCAGAGTTCATATCCCCACTCAGCCATGGAAACCCATTGGATGACCTTGGGCAAGTCATACTCTGTCAGTCTTAGATGAAGGCAATAGCAACCCACTCTGAACAAACATTCCCAGGAAAACCCCAGAGTGCACATCAATACAAGATGTAAGCCCATGTTTAAACAGGGTAATTGTTTTACCTAGGGGTCACCATAAATCAAAAATTACTTGAGGGCACAAAACAAACTGGCTATGGGGCTGTACACATGGGCCAAAGGCCCATTTGCCCCTTGGCCTGGCATCATCTGTTTAGGCAATGCAGGCCAAGAGGCCTGGACCAAGAATAGGTAAACAAGATGCCATTTGGGCAGATCCAGCCCAACCCTGGCCCAACTCACCCTTAAAGGTAAAGGTAAAGGTAAAGGTAAAGGTTTTCTCTTGACAAGATTGTCTAGTCCTGACTGACTGACTGTAGCAGGGTGGTACTCATCTCTGTTATTAAGCCGAAGAGCCAGTGTTGTCAAAGACAACTCTGTGATAATGTGGCCAGCATGACTATACAGAACACTTTAGGAGCCCTGGTGGCACAGTGGTCAGTATTGCAGCCACAATTTTATGAGTTCAATCCCAGGGGCTCCAAGGTTGACTCAGCCTTCCATCCTTTCTTAGGTCAGTAAAATGAATACCCAGATTGTTGGTGACAATTGACTTACAGATTGTAAACCGCTTAGAGAGTGCTGAGTTCACTATTAAGCAATATAAAAATGTAAATGCTATGCTATTGCTGTTATCTTCCCACCAGCCCTTAGCCCAATTTAAAAGAATTGGCTGTTTGTGGTGGAGTTTTCCAGAAACTCTGTTGCAACAGCCAATAGACCTGATGGCCATGCACTCCCTTACCTGCCATTGCTGGTACTATTCTCTGTGCAGGCTCTAGTCATGGCCTGTGATATCAGAAGAAATGCCTAGCCATGTAGTGAAGCCAGGTGCCCTGTTTCTACTCTTACGAGCTATGGTGGGGACCTTCACAGTGAACAACGATGATGGATGAGGCAGAAGTAGTTGCAGTGGCTCCATGGCATGGTGGCAGGTGGGCATCAGAACACCCACCCGTCTCCATGCCAGATGAGGTAAGTGCCAGAGATAGGCCAGATCCATAGGTGGAATACAATGGGATTGTCCCATCATATCCTGCCCATGCGTTCAGCAGCTCTGTTGGCTAAAGCTGATGGCAGTTGCATTAAAAACTATTTGGAGGGCGATGCAGTCTTTACTGTTACAATAGAAAGGCTACCCATCAATTTGACAAAAGCATAATCCATACAGCTAACCAAAGCAGTCCAGAAATAAGGAGGTTACTTAAGAGTACTAAAGGGGGTTGCAGAGTGCCAGAAATAGTGCAAATTGAGTCCACTTTTAGGGTTAGGGTTAGTGCTAGGGAATCATGGGGATTGGTGGTGTTGTTTTTTTCTGAGACATTGAGCCTTCTCTGTCAGAGAGCTCTGGTGCCACGATAAAATACAGTTTCCATGATTCCCTCACCCTAACCCTAACTCTTAAAGTGGACTCAATTTGCACTATTTCTGGCACTCTGCAACCCCCCTAAGATTCCCATTAGGTTAAGTAAAGTTTGACCATTCTTGCTCTGGTGCCACAATAAATTACAGTTCCCAGAATTCCATAGCATTGAACCATGGCAGTTAAAGTGAGGTCAAACTGGATTATTTAGGAAGTGTGGATGTAGCTCCAAACTCTGCGGCTCTGTGCTGCCCCTGGGAGTGTTGGATCGGGGCTGTGGCAACCACATGCCATGGCCCAGATCTGGCACTTTGCCATTCAAAAAAGAGCTGGCATATGCCACTCCTTTTTGGAGTGACAAAAAGTCAGCCTTGCTGCTGCTGTGGCGGCTTTTCTGTGCTCCTTTGACACAGCATGTCTATACGCTGCGCCAAGGGAGTGCCCTGATGCTGCCCACCTTGCAGTGGGGCACAAGGCGTGACGGTGGCATCGGGGCAGAGTCAGGGCAGCAGGTGTGCAGTTGCCATGCCCCAACTCCACACACACACACACACACCCTGCAGGCCCTTTTGGCTGGTCTGTACAGGGCGTCTATCAGGGAAATAAATCCCCCTCATGGCTCTCTTCTTTCCCTTATCTTCCCCCCCCCCCCGCCGCACCATACTAGTTGTTAATCCATAATTGAAACACAATTGAACTTTCTCATTTGGATTCCCTGCCTGAATCCTGAAAGAACCTTTCCCACCCCCCTTGTCCTCCCTTTTTCCTTTATCAGCCTTTGAAGCAAGAAAAGCAAAATTCAACAGGAATGCCCTAGACTGAAGTTAATGCCCCCCCCCCTTGCACCTGGCTGCAGGAAGGTCACCGTGAGGCCAGTCTGTCCTTTTCCTCCAGTACTTTGTTATTAGTGTTGTAAGGGTCACTTCTGTGAGAAAGCAAAAAGGGCCTGGAGATTGTTAAACACATAATTTTGTTTACTCCTGGCTTTTGAGACGGGCATATTTCATAGGGCTTAAAGGAAGAGGCCACTTGCTCACAGAGTTCACTCTCATTTCTTTTCTTTTTTCTTTTCCTCAAAAAGGCTTTTCCATTTCCATTTTAGGCCTGTGGCTCTCCCCAAGTTTTCCATTATTTCAGAAAGGCATAGTCTCCAAAAATCAAATACAAGACTTTAGAGGGTGTCTTTAGTCTGCCCAGGTGGTTCACGGTGCAATTCAAAAATAAAATAAATTAAAATGAATGCTGATTTGTACTTTCCAGTGAGGCCAGGCTAGAAAAGCACGACTGAGTCAGCCCATATTTGTTCAGGCTATAATAATGTTGCAGGGATGAAGCTAAACCACACTGGCTCAACTAGAGTAGACCCATTGAATTATCTTTTCAAGAGGCTCATACGAGGGGATAGGAGCTTTCAGGTTGTCTGGGGCTAAATTGTATTTGGTTTTATAGATAATTTGACCAGAATGATCAGAAATAACCAGAGCAGAAATTAACCAGTAGCAAGGATGTTGTTTCAAATAATGGTCATTATCCTACATCAGCTATTTAGTGCAGCTGGACAGTGAGTGAAGGAGGAGGAGAAGATGGATAGGAAGAAAACCTGAGATGTGGTGCTGGAGAAGAGTGCTGAGGATACCATGGACAGCCCAAAAGACAAACAAATGGGTCCTTGCCCGAACCCTCCCTGTAAATGAAGATGTCTAAACTGAGGCTGTCATACTTTGGCCACATCATGAGAACACACAACACATTAGAAAAGAAAATAATGCTTGGAAAGGTAGAAGGCAGATGAAGTAGAGGAAGACCACAAGCCAGATGGATAGACCCAATGAAGGAAGTTACAGGTCTGAGCCTGCAAGATCTGAGCAGAGCAGTAAAGGTAGGGGTTCTAGGTATCCCATCCACAAGATTGTCTCTTCTCTCCATCCTGTTGTGCTAACTACAGGCCTTTGCAGACTGCCAGAAATAGTGCAAATTGAGTCCACTTTTAGGGTTAGGGTTAGTGCTAGGGAATCATGGGAATTGTTGTTGTTTTTCTGAGACATTGAGCCTTCTCTGTCAGAGAGCTCTGGTGCCACAATAAACTACAGTTCCCATGATTCCCTAACCCTAATCCTTAAAGTGGACTCAATTTGCACTGTTTCTAGCAGTCTGCAAAGGCCCTACATGTAAGCTACTTTTGACTCAGTTTGTAGCAATATATGTAAACTGAGGACAAAGGGGGATAGTGGAAGGAGGAGAGGAAAAACTGGGACATTTTAAAAGCATCTAAAAAAGTGGGATGACAGAGGATCAATGGGAACTCTCCCTGCCAAACTGTGACAGTTGGAAGGTACAGAGACACACAGTCATTTTCAGCTGAAACCCACCAAGATGCTGCAGGGATTATTCTGGGCTCCCCCCCCCCTTCCTCCTTCTGCAAAGGAGTTGCAAAGTTGGGTCTCTTGTTTAATTAGAATTTTTCAGAAATCAAAATGGGGCAGGAAGAACAACCCTAAGAGAAAGGAGTCTCTGGTTACAGGAAGGCATATTTCTTGTTAAGAGCACCTCAGGAAGTTCTGCTCCTTTGAATGCTTTGTTGTCGACACTGTGACAGAGATTATTTTTCCTTTGACATGCAAAAGAAAAGAATAAATTGAGCTTAATATATCAGACTGGGGGGAACTCACTGTGCAAGCTTAGGCATGTCTACTCAAAAGTAAGCCCTGCTAAGTCCAATAGCATTTATTCCCCACTAAGAGTGTATAGCAATTGCAGCCTTAAGGTCCCATTTATCTATTGAGCCAAGACAAAGGGCCAGAGACCATATTTTGTGTTAACCGTCTTGCCACAAATTTAATGCAATCACAAATATCACACATCAGTTACATTCATAGGTCATGTCTTCCTTAGGTTGGCCAGGTGTAGGCAAATTAAGGACATTATCACATGGGGAGTTGCGGGGAGAAAGTGGAAACAAACGGGCACGAGCAGAAGTCTTTAATTTACGGGATTTGTCCCGTTCCACCTCGTCTGATAACTAAATTCAAATTTAAAAAGGGGTTAATTCGAATGAAAACCTGATCTTTTCATTTTCGGGATTTTTGAGGATTTGAAAAGATCAGGTTTTTGTTCGAATTAACCCCCTTTTAAATTCGAATTTAGTTATCAGACGAGGCAGAACAGGACAAATCCCGTACATTAAAGTCTTCCGCTCATCCCGTTTATTTCCACTTTCTCCCCGCAACTCCCCATGTGATAACGTCCTAAGAATGAGAGGACATGGAACCTGATGGTTTCAGGACTAATAATAATAATAATAATAATATCCAGCAGGGTTGACTATTGCCCCTGTCAAGTAAGCATCTTTTTCTACCAACAAATCAGTAAGACTTGCTCAAACAATTGGCTAGAGGAGAGCTGACCTAGACTGCAGATTTCTGTCCCCCTGGTCAATCCTCTAGGACCCCCCATGGGCTTTCCTCTTCACAATTTATCTCATATCAAATATCCCCTCTTCCTTCCATATCTGCTACAGGAGGAGGCCAGCCAAGCTGGGCAACCTCTTTCCCCCCACCTCCAGTCCCTTGAATATATAGTTGAAGATGCTGGGTGATGAAGTTTCAAGTAGAGATCACAGCTCTTGGGTGTGTAGAGGAATGCCAAATCTGCCCTAAATCTTGGCACACTGATCACTGTTGATCCAGGTGATCTTATGCAGATGTCCTATTGAAATGGCAGCAGGAATTATTTTATCATGGCATCTCTACAAGCATCCTGCCAGATTCATCTCATCTTAGACTGCAATATGATGGCTTCTGAGAGCAAGTGTCATATATGGTGCAGATCGGCTGACATCATACCAGCAAACTGAAGACAAGGCATTTTAACAAGATCGTTCTCCCCCAGATTAATGAACAGGATGTTGAGTGGGGGCTGTGTTGCCTTCAATTTAATGATTTAGGGGAGCAACCCCTCCCCCCACACACAGTATACTGCACTGACTCCTGCAACAAATGCTTGCCATATGTGGGATGCCTAGGTTTTGACCCCCTACCAAAGTATACCACATGTCATTCAGCCCAGAAAAGGAGGATGTGTCCACACTGTCTTAGAATAATAGAATCATAGAGCTGGAAAAGACCACAAGGGCCATTTAGTCCAACCTCCTGTTTTGCAAGGACACAAAATCAAACCACTCCTGACAGACAGTCATCTGGCCTTTGGGAGTACCTGCCCAAAAAACATAGAGAAGTAAATGGTAGATGAGCCCTAAGGCAAACCCTCCATGGTGCTCTCCCAGCTGCCTTTCAACCTATCACCTGGTGTTGGGCCGAAAGACTGTGGAACACCAACACCTTAACCTCTGAATAGTAGAACCAAACAAACCATGTTCATAACAGCTGCAACCACTCCTATGTGGCATGTGTGAGTAGAGAACTGGCAATTATGTGACCTGACAAATCTTGGATGGACAGATTTGCCAAAGCAAAGTCCTCCCTGCTGGCAAAGACTCATACAGGTAACATGAAGCAGTCTGAGCGAGAGGGAGATGGCACAGTTTTGGGAGTAGATGTAGTCAGAAAGGGATGGGCCAGACTGCAACTGCTGGTGGTACCAGTGTAGGAGAGGGAGAAGGAGGTGCTATGCAGTACTCCCTCCCCTTGGGGATCCAACACCCAAATTGACACAGGCCAATATGAGTTAGGAGAAGCTGCCACTATCACAATACCTATGGATGATGGCTCTTCTTGAGGACTTTCAGCTCCAGTGGTGTCACCAGAAGAAGCACATGCTCAGAGCAGGTGGCATTATTGATAGAATAACAGAATAATAAAATCATATAGTTGGAAGAGACCACAAGGGCCATCCAGTCCAAGCCCCTGCCATGCAGGAACTCAAAATCAAAGCATGCCCGACTGACGGCTATCTAGCCACTATTTAAAGACCTCCAAAAAGGAGACTCTGCCACTCTCTGAGGGACAGTGTTCCACTGTCAAACAGCCCTTACTGTCAGGAAGTGCCTTCTAATGTTGAGGTGAAATCTCTTTTCCTGTAGCTTACATCCATTGCTCTGGGTCCTGTTCTCTGGAGAAGCAGAAAACAAGCCTGCTTCCTCCTCAATATGACACCCCTCCAAATACTTAAACAAGGCTATCATATCACCTCTTAACCATCTCTTCTCCAGGCTAAACATACCCAGTTCCCTATGTCGTTCCTCATAGGGCATGGTTTCCAGACCTTTCACCATTTTAGTCACCCTCTTTTGTACATACTCCAGTTTCTCAAAATCTTTTTTGAATTGTGGTACCCAGAACTGGACACAGTATTCCAGGTGGGGCCTGACCAAAGCAGAATACAGTGGCACTATTACTTCCCTTGATCTAGATACTATACTTCTATTGATGCAGCCTAAAAGCACATTGGCCTTTTAAGCTGTGGCATCACACTGTTGACTCATGTTCAACTTGTGGTCTACTAGGACTCCTAGATCCCTTTCACACGTTTTTGCATTAAGCCAGATGTCTCTCATCTTATATCTATACATTTCATTTTTCTGCCCTAGGTTGTTAGTGAATGTGCTCCATTTTTCCTATATATTTTAGCCATGTGGAGTTCCCTATGACCCCAGCCTGACCCTTGGGAGATGGCAGCCATAATCCCCTAGATGTAGGGTCAGGTAAGCAAGCTAAAATTGCTCAAGACCACTAGAAATTTCCTGGACAGGCAGGTTTTGGGAATTGCCCTTGGGAATATCCCATTATGTTGGAAAAGATACCTAATGGTGTTTGTTTGTCTTAGTCTCACACTTAATGGGACAGTGATCAGATTTGATTGCACCCTTTTCTCTAGCTTCCTTTCCTTGATAGTTTTGAAACCAAATGCATTGTTTAGACTATGCCCAGACATAAGTAAACAATGGTAAATCCATCAAGCCTGTGTCCATCTATTGTTTAATTCATGGCCAGGAGGCAGAAATTCCCTATAAGAACCCCTGGATTTTAGCAGAGCTTGTGCTACCTTGGAAGTGCATGCTGAATCTCTGTCGGTCTGCGCTCTGAGATAGTTCCCGCGACCCCCTCTCTTGCTGGTCGTTCCCCTTCCACGGAACCTATCTGCATTCGCCAGAAGTTCAGAGGAGTCTCTTGGGTGTGAGTATATCTCCCTTTATCCTGGTTTCCCTCTTTGCCTCCCCCACTCTTGCTCTTTCCCGCTTGTCCTCTAGTGTGTGTGTGTGTGTGTGTGTGCTGCATTTGGACGTTTGCTTGCTGTATTAATAAATATTTTAGACTTTAATTGGAGTTTGGTCTGTTTCAGTGTCATTCCTTGCCAGAACTCTTACATCTCTGGTATACAATTAGATAAGGTCCCAGAAGCAAAGTTGGGCACTTCACTCTCACATTTGAGCTAATTATAAATTCCCCAAAATTAGGTCTTTGTTTCCCAACAATGTGCAGTACCTTACATTTCTCTGTGTTGAAATTCATTTTGTTAGCTTTCGCCCAACATTCTAATCTATTAAGGTCATTTTGAATTTTCATCCTGTCTTCTTGGGTATTAGCTAATCCTCCTAATTTGGTGTCATCTGCAAAAATTTGATAGGTATGCACCCTATTCTTTCATTCAAGTCATTGATAAATATGTTGAATAGCAGTGGGCCCAGGACAGAACCCTGTGGCACCCCACTGGTCACTTTTCTCCAGGATAAAGAGCAGCCACTGTTGAGCACCCTTTGGGTTCAGCCGGTTAACCAATTACAAATCCATGAAACAGTTAGCTTGTCTAGTCTACATTTTAATAGCTTGTTGGCCAGAATGCCATGGGATACCTTGTCAAAGGCCTTACTGAAATCAAGATATGCTGTATCCACAGCATTCCCTTCATCTACCCAGCTGGTAATTCCATCCAAAAAAGAGATCAAATTTGTCTGGCATGACTTGTTTCTCTGAAACCCATGTTAACTTTTTGTGATTGTGGCATTCCCTTCTAAATGTTCACAGACTCTGTTTAATGATCTGCTCTAGAATCTTTCCTGGTATTGATGTCAGACTAACTGGATGATAATTGTTGGGATCTCCCCCCCCCCCCCCCGCCTTTGAAGATAGGGATGTTTGCTCTCCTCCAGTCTTCTGGGACTTCTCCTGTTCTCTAGGAGTTCTCAAAGATTATTGCCAATGGCTCCAATATTACATTTGCCAATTATTTTAATACCCTTGGATGCAGTTCATCTGGAATACCTGGAGATTTATATTCATTTAGATTAACCAGGTATTCCTGTACAGTCATCTCTCTGTTCTCATGGAACTGAGGTCTGCAGTTTTGAATATTCACGGAGGGATGACCTCCATTAAAATCAATGGGGAATGCCCTCAAAACATGCCCCATTTAAGCCTGTGGGGCTTGAATATTGGCAATTATCCAATTTCAAATGGGGGGGGGAGGTCCGGACTGGATCCCCCACCAAAACAGAAGGCCAACTGTACTACCTCTTTACTTATTCTGTGCCGCATTTCTCCTGTTGTGTCCTCTGCTCCATTTTCCTCAGGTTGAACACCCTTTTCCTTTTGTGAGAAGACTGAGGCAAAGAAGATGTTGAGTAGTTCTGCCTTTTCTCTGTCCCCTGTTAGGATTTCTCCATCTTGTCTGTGCAAGGAGGAGAAATTTCCTTCTTCTTTCTTTTGCTTCTTCTTTCTTTTGCTACAGACATACCCCCAAAAGCCCTTTTTATTGTCCTTAACCTCTCTAGCAAGCCTGAGATCATTCTGCACTTGAACTTTTCTGACTTTACCCCCACATGTGCTCACTATTTGTTTGAATTCCTCTTTGGTGATTTCCCCTTTTTTCCATTTCTTATCCATGTTCTGTTTAAAAGTTAGTTCAGTTGTAACTTCCATAGTCATCCATCCTGGTTTCTTGAGACACCTCCCATTCTTCCTCCTCATTGGAACTGTTTTAAATTGTGCTTTCCATATCTCCCTTTTGAGAAACTCCTATCCATCCTGAACTCTCTTCTCTTTTAGTATTCCTGTCCACAGGACCACCGCCAGTATTTCCAGAAGTTTACTGAAATCAGCTCTCCTAAAGTCTAGAATGAATGTCTGACTATGCCTAGCTTCTCCTTTCCACTGTGTAACAAACTCCAGGAGAGCATGATCACTCCTACCTAAGGGTGTTGATTAGGATCAGAACCAAAAAAAGTGGATCATCTTGTTGCCTCTTCCACCTTTTAAACAATGAAATTGTCTCCAAGGCAAGTGAGGAATTTGCTAGACCTTAACTTTTTGGCTGAGTTTGACTTCCAGCAAATATCAGGATAGTTGAAGTCACCCATCACTACTACATCTCTCCTTTCTGAGTGTGTGGTCATCTGTTCTATAAAGGAATCATCCAGTTCCTCCATCTGACCTGGAGGTCTGTAGTAGTCTCCCATAATAACATCCTTGTTGTTTCCCACCACTTTAATTTCGATCCAGATGCCGTGGCATCCAGGATTGAAGTTCTGGACTTCTTCACTGGTGTAAATATCCCTGACATATAATACTATTCATCCTCCTTTCCTGTTTGGCCTATTTCTCTTTAAAAGGTTATACCCCTCTATTACTACATTCCAATTATGAGATTCATCCCACCAGGGAGATGTTGATATAGAGTGAGATTGGGTGATACTCTTGGAGGGGGGACAGGGAATGTTTGGGGTTGTGTTGGGGAAGCATGATGTGAAGGTGATCAAGAAAGCCACTATGATGTGGGAGAAAACATGAGTGGGATGTTATCCCAATCCTAGGGGGCAATGGGAAGAAACAATGAGGGTGTAAGGGATGGAGTGACTTTAGGAGGCTGAGGCATAGAGGCTGAGGCAGCTAGAATGGACATCAGGATGGTGGGGTATGGCCAGGTAGCCACCCTAGGAGTGGCTGAAGCACCACAAGTGAAAGGGGAAGGCAGGGAAAGAGAGGGACAAAGAGTAAAGAAAGAACAACTGAGAAAAGGAGTGAGATTATAGAGGGAAGAAGGCACATGGGGAGAGGTGGCAAAAAGAAGGAGGGGGGATCGGAGGGTGGATAGGGGAAAGTCAAAGAAGAATGAAGAGAGAACAAAGGAGGGAAAGAACCTAAAGGAAAGAAGGGTGCTGATGAACCATCCCAGCCCTCCACTCCCCTGTCCCAAGGGATGGGGCAGATGGAAAGGAGAAGGAGAGATAGGGAGAGAAGGCAGGAGAGAAGAAACCTCCACCCCAACTGCATGTAAGCCACCTCCACTCTATTCCTCCCGCAAGGGCTGCCTCACCTTCCCAGCCATATGCAAGCCACCTTTGCCCACCCACCCTCACCAGTCCACCAGAGACCCTATCCACTGCTTGAGAACCCACCCCACAACTCACCTCTGTTTCCTCATCTGGGCAGGCTGCACAGCACAAGATCTGTAAATAGAGGCACCTTTTGGAGCACAAAGAAAGGAAAGAAGGAAGGGTTGGGTTGACTAATGCTTTTTGAGAAACAGTTCCATATGTCAAGGGCATTGAAAGAGATAGTTACAAAGGAGGCCAAATAAATGTATTGCTCACCCCAAGTAAGAAACCTGCCTACACAAATGAACTTTTTGTTCAGCCCCAAAATTTCTAGCATTGTAGAGAGTGAGATACTAAAAACATTCACATGTAGAACTCTTGTATTTGCTGTGTTTACATTCTCTTGGTCACTTGGTCTTCCCCTTTTCTTTTGATGCCTGCACTGCATTTCTAAATGCTTAGCTGAAGTATTTAGGTGATTGCAATGTGAAAAATATGGGGACTAAAGGAAAATTTCATTGAGGGAGCAGAATTCTTACAGGATTCAACTCTATATCTACACCCCTGGAGGGAGACAAGACAGAGCCTTTGAGAGAGAGAGAGAGAGAGAGAGAATTGGGAAACCAAAGGTGATGGGCAGACATAGGAATGATGAGGGTATCAGAGCAGAGAGGGAGAGAGATTTAGAGCGACCTTTGCTAAGTTGTAGGAGTTTGTCTGTCTGCAAAGGCTCAAATATTAAGCATGCCACATTCTTCTGAAAAAAAGAAAGAAAGAAAAGCATCTGACCCAGAGGGAGACAAAATGAAAATATCATCTCCTTAGTTGTGTACAGCCTCCCTTCCCCTTTCTTCACTAGCCTACCTACCACTACCGGAGGTCTCTCGTTAGACTTTAACAAGGTTATAGACTTATCTGCCTTCAACTCGCTCCTGACAGGCTTCACCCAGGGGCGCCCACCATTCTTGGTGCAAAGAGGTTTGTCCCTTCCCTTTGAGCTCCTTCTGCATTTCATGTTCTGACAGTTCAAGGGATGCCTAGGCATTTGATCACTAAATGCAAAAAAACAGCCCCAGCCCCAACCACAGACAAAGCTACCTCCCTGTTTATCCTTACAGTCACTGGGCTGCTTCTCATTCACATGTGATACCATGGAACATCGTGCAAGATCTCAGCGGAATCTGGAGCCAGCCATCGGAAGGTCACCGAGTCTTTTATGTGCTTAGGCATTTAAATCATAGCATGTGGCTGTAAACTTTATGTATTTATTTAGCAGCACTTGCTAATGAGAAAGCATCATCTTACCCATTTATGTCTCCTTGCTTTACTTCCAGCTCCCCAATGCCTCATTTATTTAAAAAAAAATAAAACTCAAGAGATTTTAATAATATATCCAATGGGTGAGTGCTATGATCCACTAGTTCAATGAAGAATCACTGGAGATTAAGGATCTTAAATAATTTCACCTCTTCATTTGCCCTGGTATCACATTTATTTTTCTGACAGCCCTGAAGGATTTGAATCATATATCCCATGGATCAGCCCCTCTGATCCACTGTTTTGGGAAGGAATTCTTGTAAAGGTTTTTTCCACACTAACTCTGGAACACAATGGTGCTGTTGGTTGAGCAATCGTAGCAGAGGATATATTACAAGTACAGTATCCCCCTGCCCTCAGCCATTCTGCCAGGTCCTGCAGGCTCAGGGTTGTGGCCTCCTTGAATGTGACTCTATCCATTTGGTATGTGATCTCCATCTCTTTCTACTGTTCTCCACCTTTGCCAGCATTACTGTGTTTTCTAGTGAGTCATACCTTCTCATGATGTAGCCAAAATACGGCAGCCTGAGTTGATCATCTTGGTTTCCAGGGTTTGATCTGTTCTAGGATCCATTTGTTTTTCTTCTTGGTCATCCACAGTATCCTCAACACTCCTCTCTGGCACCACATCTCAAATGAGTTTTCTTTCTATCCACTTTCTTCACACGTTTTGGTCCTAATGAAATCCCTGGTTTCCCCCCACTAATCTTCACAGGATTGCCTTGACCAAAAACTCAGGGGTAGCCTTAAGACCACCACCCCATATTTTAATTTTTTTATCGAATACATTTTATCTGTATTTTTAAAATGCATAAGCTGCCTTGGGAGAAAGACAGGATATAATATGATATAACATACCGTATTTTTCGGCATATAAGACGCACTTTTTCTTCCCCAAAACGAGGGTGGGGAAGTTGCTGCGCCTAATGAACCGAATATAAAAGCTGAGGGCAAACTGCCGAGGCCTAGGCTAAAAGTAGGCCTCATTTCAGCCTGAGCCTTGGTGCTGCAGTGGGCTCCTCCCATCCCAGGAAGAGCCCATTGGAGCAGCCAGGACGGGGGTGGAAAGAGTCCTCTTTTCCTGGCTAGTTGAATGTGCTCCTCCTCTTTCCACCCCCATCCTGGGTGCTTCAATGGACTCTTCCTGGGGTCAGAGGACATCCTCCCATCCCAGGAAGAGTCCATTGGAGCACCCAGGATGGGGGTGGAAAGAGTCCCCCCCTTGAAGAAATCTTCCAGGAAAACCCTCATGGTAGGATCCAAATGATCCAGAAATTACTCCAAGGCACTGGATTAGTACCCTGGCCAAGTTACACTGTCTCAGCCTCAGAGGGTGGAAATTGCAAACTCCCTCCTCTGAAGAAATCTTCCAGGAAAACCTCATGGTAGGATCCAAATGATCCAGAAATTACTCCAAGGCACTGGATTATTACCCTGGCCAAGTTACACTGTCTCAGCCTCAGAGGGTGGAAATGGCAAACTCCCTCCTCTGAAGAAATCTGCCAGGAAAACCTCATGGTAGGATCCAAATGATCCAGAAATTACTCCAAGGCACTGGATTATTACCCTGGCCAAGTTACACTGTCTCAGCCTCAGAGGGTGGAAATGGCAAACTCCCTCCTCTGAAGAAATCTGCCAGGAAAACCTCATGGTAGGATCCAAATGATCCAGAAATTACTCCAAGGCACTGGATTATTACCCTGGCCAAGTTACACTGTCTCAGCCTCAGAGGGTGGAAATTGCAAACTCCCTCCTCTGAAGAAATCTGCCAGGAAAACCTCATGGTAGGATCCAAATGATCCAGAAATTACTCCAAGGCACTGGATTAGTACTCTGGCCAAGTTACACTGTCTCAGCCTCAGAGGGTGGAAATTGCAAACTCCCTCCTCTGAAGAAATCTGCCAGGAAAACCCTCATGGTAGGATCAAAATGAGCCAGAAATTACTCCAAGGCACTGGATTAGTACCCTGGCCAAGTTACACTGTCTCAGCCTCAGAGGGTGGAAATTGCAAACTCCCTCCTCTGAGGAAATCTGCCAGGAAAACCCTCATGGTAGGATCAAAATGAGCCAGAAATTACTCCAAGGTACTGGATTATTACCCTGGCCAAGTTACACTGTCTCAGCCTCAGAGGGTGGAAATGGCAAACTCCCTCCTCTGAAGAAATCTGCCAGGAAAACGCTCATGGTAGGATCAAAATGAGCCAGAAATTACTCCATGGCACTGGATTAGTACCCTGGCCAAGTTACACTGTCTCAGCCTCAGAGGGTGGAAATGGCAAACTCACTCCTGTGAAGAAATCTGCCAGGAAAACCCTCATGGTAGGATCAAAATGAGCCAGAAATTACTCCAAGGCACTGGATTATTACCCTGGCCAAGTTACACTGTCTCAGCCTCAGAGGGTGGAAATGGCAAACTCCCTCCTCTGAAGAAATCTGCCAGGAAAACCCTCATGGTAGGATCCAAATGATCCAGAAATTACTCCAAGGCACTGGATTAGTACCCTGGCCAAGTTACACTGTCTCAGCCTCAGAGGGTGGAAATGGCAAACTCCCTCCTCTGAAGAAATCTGTCAGGAAAACCGTCATGGTAGGATCCAAATGATCCAGAAATTACTCCAAGGCACTGGATTAGTACCCTGGCCAAGTTACACTGTCTCAGCCTCAGAGGGTGGAAATGGCAAACTCCCTCCTCTGAAGAAATCTGCCAGGAAAACCCTCATGGTAGGATCCAAATGATCCAGAAATTACTCCAAGGCACTGGATTAGTACCCTGGCCAAGTTACACTGTCTCAGCCTCAGAGGGTGGAAATGGCAAACTCCCTCCTCTGAAGAAATCTGCCAGGAAAACCTCATGGTAGGATCAAAATGAGCCAGAAATTACTCCATGGCACTGGATTAGTACCCTGGCCAAATTACACTGTCTCAGCCTCAGAGGGTGGAAATGGCAAACTCACTCCTGTGAAGAAATCTGCCAGGAAAACCCTCATGGTAGGATCAAAATGAGCCAGAAATTACTCCAAGGTACTGGATTATTACCCTGGCCAAGTTACACTGTCTCAGCCTCAGAGGGTGGAAATGGCAAACTCCCTCCTCTGAAGAAATCTGCCAGGAAAACCCTCATGGTAGGATCAAAATGAGCCAGAAATTACTCCAAGGCACTGGATTAGTACCCTGGCCAAGTTACACTGTCTCAGCCTCAGAGGGTGGAAATTGCAAACTCCCTCCTCTGAGGAAATCTGCCAGGAAAACCCTCATGGTAGGATCAAAATGAGCCAGAAATTACTCCAAGGTACTGGATTATTACCCTGGCCAAGTTACACTGTCTCAGCCTCAGAGGGTGGAAATGGCAAACTCCCTCCTCTGAAGAAATCTGCCAGGAAAACGCTCATGGTAGGATCAAAATGAGCCAGAAATTACTCCATGGCACTGGATTAGTACCCTGGCCAAGTTACACTGTCTCAGCCTCAGAGGGTGGAAATGGCAAACTCACTCCTGTGAAGAAATCTGCCAGGAAAACCCTCATGGTAGGATCAAAATGAGCCAGAAATTACTCCAAGGCACTGGATTATTACCCTGGCCAAGTTACACTGTCTCAGCCTCAGAGGGTGGAAATGGCAAACTCCCTCCTCTGAAGAAATCTGCCAGGAAAACCCTCATGGTAGGATCCAAATGATCCAGAAATTACTCCAAGGCACTGGATTAGTACCCTGGCCAAGTTACACTGTCTCAGCCTCAGAGGGTGGAAATGGCAAACTCCCTCCTCTGAAGAAATCTGTCAGGAAAACCGTCATGGTAGGATCCAAATGATCCAGAAATTACTCCAAGGCACTGGATTAGTACCCTGGCCAAGTTACACTGTCTCAGCCTCAGAGGGTGGAAATGGCAAACTCCCTCCTCTGAAGAAATCTGCCAGGAAAACCCTCATGGTAGGATCCAAATGATCCAGAAATTACTCCAAGGCACTGGATTAGTACCCTGGCCAAGTTACACTGTCTCAGCCTCAGAGGGTGGAAATGGCAAACTCCCTCCTCTGAAGAAATCTGCCAGGAAAACCTCATGGTAGGATCAAAATGAGCCAGAAATTACTCCATGGCACTGGATTAGTACCCTGGCCAAATTACACTGTCTCAGCCTCAGAGGGTGGAAATGGCAAACTCACTCCTGTGAAGAAATCTGCCAGGAAAACCCTCATGGTAGGATCAAAATGAGCCAGAAATTACTCCAAGGTACTGGATTATTACCCTGGCCAAGTTACACTGTCTCAGCCTCAGAGGGTGGAAATGGCAAACTCCCTCCTCTGAAGAAATCTGCCAGGAAAACCCTCATGGTAGGATCCAAATGATCCAGAAATTACTCCAAGGCACTGGATTATTACCCTGGCCAAGTTACACTGTCTCAGCCTCAGAGGGTGGAAATGGCAAACTCCCTCCTCTGAAGAAATCTGCCAGGAAAACCCTCATGGTAGGATCCAAATGATCCAGAAATTACTCCAAGGCACTGGATTAGTACCCTGGCCAAGTTACACTGTCTCAGCCTCAGAGGGTGGAAATGGCAAACTCCCTCCTCTGAAGAAATCTGTCAGGAAAACCGTCATGGTAGGATCCAAATGATCCAGAAATTACTCCAAGGCACTGGATTAGTACCCTGGCCAAGTTACACTGTCTCAGCCTCAGAGGGTGGAAATGGCAAACTCCCTCCTCTGAAGAAATCTGCCAGGAAAACCCTCATGGTAGGATCCAAATGATCCAGAAATTACTCCAAGGCACTGGATTAGTACCCTGGCCAAGTTACACTGTCTCAGCCTCAGAGGGTGGAAATGGCAAACTCCCTCCTCTGAAGAAATCTGCCAGGAAAACCTCATGGTAGGATCAAAATGAGCCAGAAATTACTCCATGGCACTGGATTAGTACCCTGGCCAAATTACACTGTCTCAGCCTCAGAGGGTGGAAATGGCAAACTCACTCCTGTGAAGAAATCTGCCAGGAAAACCCTCATGGTAGGATCAAAATGAGCCAGAAATTACTCCAAGGTACTGGATTATTACCCTGGCCAAGTTACACTGTCTCAGCCTCAGAGGGTGGAAATGGCAAACTCCCTCCTCTGAAGAAATCTGCCAGGAAAACCCTCATGGTAGGATCCAAATGATCCAGAAATTACTCCAAGGCACTGGATTAGTACCCTGGCCAAGTTACACTGTCTCAGCCTCAGAGGGTGGAAATGGCAAACTCCCTCCTCTGAAGAAATCTGTCAGGAAAACCGTCATGGTAGGATCCAAATGATCCAGAAATTACTCCAAGGCACTGGATTAGTACCCTGGCCAAGTTACACTGTCTCAGCCTCAGAGGGTGGAAATGGCAAACTCCCTCCTCTGAAGAAATCTGCCAGGAAAACCCTCATGGTAGGATCCAAATGATCCAGAAATTACTCCAAGGCACTGGATTATTACCCTGGCCAAGTTACACTGTCTCAGCCTCAGAGGGTGGAAATGGCAAACTCCCTCCTCTGAAGAAATCTGCCAGGAAAACCTCATGGTAGGATCAAAATGAGCCAGAAATTACTCCAAGGCACTGGATTAGTACCCTGGCCAAGTTACACTGTCTCAGCCTCAGAGGGTGGAAATTGCAAACTCCCTCCTCTGAGGAAATCTGCCAGGAAAACCCTCATGGTAGGATCAAAATGAGCCAGAAATTACTCCAAGGTACTGGATTATTACCCTGGCCAAGTTACACTGTCTCAGCCTCAGAGGGTGGAAATGGCAAACTCCCTCCTCTGAAGAAATCTGCCAGGAAAACCCTCATGGTAGGATCAAAATGAGCCAGAAATTACTCCAAGGCACTGGATTAGTACCCTGGCCAAGTTACACTGTCTCAGCCTCAGAGGGTGGAAATGGCAAACTCCCTCCTCTGAAGAAATCTGCCAGGAAAACCCTCATGGTAGTGTCAAAATGAGCCAGAAATTACTCCAAGGCACTGGATTACTCTGGCCAAATCACACTCTCTCAGCCTCAGAGGATGGAAATGGCAAACCCCCCCCCCCCTTGAAGAAATCTGCCAAGAAAACCCTCATGGTAGGGTCAAAATAAGCCATAAATTACTCCATAAGACAATGGCCTAAAAACTCCAAAGGTACCAGTCCATCTGATCTTGGAAGCTAAGCAGGGTCAGCCCTGGATAGTCCTTGGATGAGAGACCGCCAAAGAATCCCAGGTGCTGCAGGCTGTATTTCAGAGGAAGGAACTGGCAAAACCACTTCTCGAGTCTTCCTTGCCTAAGAAATCCCTAAGAAATTCATGGAGTCACCATAAGGCGACAGGAGACTTGCAAGAAAGTTGGGCAGGGAATTTGTGCAATACCTGGCCCTGCTGCTGGCTTAAACTTACATTTACAACTTAAAATTGTTCTTAAACTGCTGTTAACTTTATAAAGTTGATATAAAATATTTTACTACAGTATTTGGTTAAGAATCTTTTTTTTCTAGATTTTCCTCCTTTAAAATTGGGTGCGTCTTATATGCCGGAGCGTCTTATATGCCGAAAAATACGGCAATATATACAATATAATATATTTTTAAAAAAGTCTGTCATGTGGTAATGACAGACCTTTATTTAAAATACCTTTATTTGGTCAACCAAAAGACACAAGATATATCAGGTTAGCTTTAAAAGCCTCACAGGCTTCTTTATCAGGCAGAGGTGATAAAACACCATTGAGAGGGAAAGAGTAATAGTGTCAATGTCATGGCAGCTATATTTGGGTATTGAAATGACTCTTTCCAGATAGGCTGCCCATTGGCTTACCCCAAAAGAAAGATTATCAAGGCTTCCATTTTGGGCTGGTAAAGTGTTCCTGTTCTATCATTCTGGCCTGACTCCAAATTTTAATTCATGGTTACCTTTTATTCTAATACTTTGTTGTACTCTCAGTTCCTACTTGATGGTTTTCTAAGGCTCAGCTAGAATGGGGGCTGACCTGACACCAGGAATTTAGACTTCCATTGTTAAAGGACAGCCAAATGGACTGCCTGTCCATATATGTACACTAGACAGAGACAAAAACTCAGCACTGAGAGGATGCTGAAGGTCATTCTAGCTTTTCCAAAATTGATACAGGAATGACAGCACATGAAAGAGGTAAAAATGAGGATATTTGACCAATCAAGGTGAGGCCAAAGTAATTTACTATGGTACTGATCCAACTTTTCTCAGTATTTAATTTGTTGCATTAGGAAAATGGTTCTCAAAGGAATAAGCATTGCTGCCAAAGTAACTGTGGTATTGTTTTTTTTTTTGGGGGGGGGGGGAATATCAAAATGCCAGTATTCAAGATATTCAGCATGAATCCTAGAGCATCTGTGATTGTAGACAGAGGCAGGGAAACTGTGGACTTTGGGCTGCATGTGACCCACCAGTAATCTCTTCTTATATTCTCCTTTGAGAAATATGTCTTGTACTTTGTGCTTAAGGCAGGAGTTGAGGTCTACTCAACAGCCTGTCACTGCTGCACATTGGAGGAACCTTCTAAAGCTTTTGGAAAGCTTTAGAAGGACCCTTCCACCTCAAAGCCCATTGTCTAACACATTTGTGTTTCCCTCCAAGAAAATGTCCCCTGCACTATGGGCACGAATCTTGTCTTGTGCTCCTAGGAAAAACTTTAGAAGACTACTTCAATGTGCAGTGGGGACAGGTGGCTGACTAGACCTCAGTTCAAACCCAGGGCACAGGAGACATTCCTTGGAGGAAAACAGCAAACTTATTAGGTAATGGGCTTGAGATAACTGTTAAGGTCTGTTTCTGCTGCACGTCAGAAGATACTTCTAAATCCTTAGAAAGATCATTCCACTTCAAGCTGCCCCCCACACTTCCTTTTTGTCTGTTAAAGTTGGTTCCCAAACTTGAGATTCAGCTTGAGACTTAAAGAAAACTCCCAGCTTCAAAAAGAGGTGTGCTGAGTGCCCCTGAGAGTGGGGTTGGACCTGGAATGGACTCGGGCAGCAATTTCGGCAGCCAAATCCTTCAGATAATATCAGGATACTGCCCGCTTTAAAATTTAAGCTGGATCAGGTAAGCCAGTTTTAAAATTAATGAGATAAACTTCTACATCACAAATCTCAGGTTGTGATCTTGGGGGAATCCTGGGAGTTGTAGTCCAAAAATAGCTTTTCTCAGCTACACACAGATCAATGTAAATTTCCAAGTTTTGCACAGACTGATGTTTGGGGAAGAGGGCAACTTCAGAACAATGCAATACAATAAACAGTACCAATAATTGCAAAAGATTAAAATATATACAACAATTTATCAATTAAAAATCAAACAATTTAAAATAAGCGGAAACAATTTAAAATAGTGCAGTGATAGCACATGAGCAGCCTGCATAAAATCAACTCGACTCAAAGGCTTTAATATAAAACCAAGTTTTGACTTGGCACTGAAATGACACCAGTGTTGACACCAGTCAGGTCTCCAAGGGGAGGGCATGCCATAAGCTGGGGTGGCACCACAGAGAAGGCCTTCGCTCATTTCCCCACCCAGTATATTTTCTCTGCTGGTGGAATATAAAGCAAGACCTACCAATAGACATCAAACCTCGATTTGCAGGCACAGAGAGAGAGAGATTCCCTCAAGTATCGAACTCCTGAGCCATTTAGGGCTTTAAATATTAACAGTAACACCTTGATTTAGGACCAGAAGCATATTGGCAGACAATACACTGGTTTGTTTCTCAAGGCCTTCCACATTCAGACCTGCCATACCCCTCCTCCATCACCCTTTCTGATTGGAATCCTGTTGGTCTCATACAAATGTGAAATTTCCCTTATTGATGTGCTTGTATTCCTTGGGCTATTGGATGTATTCAGCTTACAGCTATGTTATTGCACATTCTTGGGCAGTGGATATCTTTTTGTCAATGTTTTCAGTGTCTTATTTGACTTACTGGGATTGCAGAGGCAAACACTGTCCAAAATGGTCATTCATAGAGTAAAAGATCCACATGCAGAATTTCACTATGGCTTCCCCATCACCAGCCCCAGGATTCACTATGTCACTGTGATAGCTTTTCCTGCACCTCTACATGCCTATTACATGGCAGATCAGAAAAATACATGGCGATGTTTCCACCAACAGCCACAAATGGAGAACATCTTTCACAAAGATCCACTGAGGTCCTCCAGAGGGTCACAACAAATTACGTATATAATCTACCTGCAGTTTTCTGGACTTTCATCTGTTGTTGTTGTTGTTCCCATTTGTTTAAACTGATTTCAGTTTTATGATGGTTTTATTGCTTCTTAACTTTGGTATGCTGTTCCTGGGTAACGATGTTTGCTTTAACTGTTGAAAGACAACTCGAGTTTTAAACTGGGAGGAGGGAGTGAAATACATATAAATAAATAAAAATACATCATCATAATAATCATCACCACCACTGTCACCACCATTATCATCAAAACTGTGGGGACATAGCCAGACACCTTTCGTTCTCCACAAATGGTGGAAGGGCTATTGAGGGTAGCTATCACAGTGATAGGCTGAGTCCTGGGATAAAGGGACTTTGGTTGCTGTGGAGGGAGGAAGAGAATGCAACTTCTGCAATGACACCCACACCCACACCCACATTTATATATATGTGCAGAAGTGTACGGTGCAATGATGCTTCTGCATGTTACTCACAGGATGTCAGCCAGTGTGTATTTCCCATTGGCAGAATGGGATAATAAACCAGTATGTTGCCATATATGCACACAGTTGTACAATTTTGATATTCAGCAGAAAGGCGGTGCGGCACAACCACCATGGAACTACGTGGGTGTAGATTTACACCGCACAAAGCACAATGTACCATCTGTGCTGCTGTGGCAGCCTCCTCCTCCTCCTCCTCTTCCTCCTCCTCCTCCTCCTCCTTTTCCTCTTCTTTAAAAGCACAATGGTTGTTCAGTTTCTCTCAGGTACAGATTCATTAGCTCTTGACTGGCTCTTGCTTGTTTGCCAACTACTTGTATGGAAGAAAGGGGGGAGGGAGAGAGAGAGAAAAGTCATTTACCCTCGTGAATGTCAAGGTTAGTGCAAACTGTCCTTGTCATCAGTCTCTCTGGCAGAAGGTCAGGGATAAGCTTTCGTCAAATGGGCAGCCTCAAACAAAGCAGAGGCTGACTTAACTCACCGAAAGAAAGGAGACCTTCCCTGCAAGTCGATAAACATTTCACTGGGCAAGGGGGAAAAAAAGGAGCAGCAGTAAAAGAAAAGGGTAACCCTTTCCTTGCTGTTCTTGGCATTTTCTTGCTTTCCCAACATTGTCTCCAAGAAGCGGGAAACAGTTTGATGGTTATGATGATACCATCACTTCAAAAGCATGGCAGAATGATAACTGCACCAAGGGAGGGTAGTAACCTTCTCTCACTGCCCTTCCAGATACTCACATGCACTCAAGAAATGTTAGAAGCATTATTAGTACTAATATGATTAAGTGTTATTAGAAGTAATAGCAGGATGTTTCTGGACTACAACCTGTGTCTGAACACGATGCGACACGCCAGGGTTGTAACTATGAGAGGTTGGGGTGAGGGCATTGCCCCCCCCCCAAAAAAAATAACAATTTTGACATCCCAAATGAATTTTTCCTTCAGTCACCCCAATTTCTAGCATTGCAGTAACTTAAAACTTCGCTTGAGCATTTAGAAAAGCAATTTAGGAATCTGAAGACTTGAAGGCATGCAACAATATTTAATTGTATTTTAAGGGGGGGTGGGATTGTGGGATATGAATGTATATTTTAAAGTTGTAAACTGCCCCGGTTGCATTATGCAGAGGGGCGGGATAAAAATATTGTTGTTGTTGTTGTTGTTGTTGAATAAAAGGGGCAGGCAAAATGACCAAGGGAATGTGAACACAGCAAATGGAAGAGTTCTAAGAATTAATGTTTTTCAGGGTATCACTGTCTACAAAGCACAAAATTTGGTTAACTGAAGGAAAAACTTATGACTGCAGAAATAAAGAGGTTTTGTACCATTTTTAACTGTCATGGCTCCATCCTGTGGAATCCTGGGACTTGTAGTTTGGTGAGGTATTCAGCCTGGCTTATCAGAGACCTCTAGGGCCTCACTAAACTACAAATCCCAGGATTCTGTAGTTTAACATCATGGCAGTTAAGGTGGTGTCAAACAGCTTTATTTCTGGAGGGTGGATACATCCAGGGTTACAATTCATAACTACAATGTAGGATGCCAGCCGTCAATTTAATATATTTAAATATGTTTAAAAGGCCTTCAAAACATCATCGTTGTCATCATCATCATCGTTGTCATCACAACAATGGTAACGATGTGGCATAATCCAATTAAAATGCCTTCTGCAATGGCCAAATAATAGTCAAATGCCTAGTCTTGTTGCATGCCTTCAAGTCTTTCTGACTTATGGTGACCCTAAGGCAAATCTATCATGGGATTATCTTGGAAAGATTTGTTCTGAGGAGATTTCCCATTGCCTTTCCCAGAGGCTGAAAGCATGTGACTTGCCCAAGACCACGCAGTGGTTTTTACAGCCAAGTTGGGAATCAAATCCTGGTCTCCAAAGTCATCATTCAACATTCAACCAGTATGGCATGCTGGAAAAAGCCTAGATAAGTAAAATAGTCTTTGTCTACTGACAGAAAGAGAGCAGAGAGATGGCCAACCTACCTTCTGTGGAAGGAAGGTCCATGAGCCAGGAGGACCCACCAAAAAGTCCATCTCCCATGTCATCATCAAACATACTTGTGAAGGTAATGAGACTGAGAGAAAGTCCTCCTGTGAGGATCTTAAGACTCAATCTGTGGATGTTTGAATCCATGGATAAAAAGAATCCACAGATATGGAGGGCTAACTGTATTGCAGGGTAGCATGTTAGGAAAATAAATGCATGTTTGATCCAGGAAGGGAGACATCCTCAGTATAAACAAAGATAAGACTAAAATAATAGCCAGTTCATAATGATAACAATTCTGACAAAACAAGGTTACTGGCCTAATGCCAGCAAAACACCTTTGCACCTGTGCACAAGAAAAGGAGATACCAGTAGGTTGGGAGAGAAAATAAACTTCTATGTACTGACTGAAACAGGTAGAATGATAATGATACCTACCTTACTTCAGTTCTCTCTTTTGACTGGATGAAAAAGCAGGGAAGGAATGGATAAATGAAGACTGGAAAGGGTATAAAATTGAAATCCTTGAGCAGCAAAGCACCAGATTTTATTCTCTGCAAAGCTGGCCAACTTCTAGTGTTGCTGCCAAGTTATTGCTGATAACCTGAACTCCTGCTCATGGTAAGATATCAACCCAACCAGACATGCTAGGAGAAGGGATGTGACTCTTTGCTACGTAATTCTAATAGAGGTGTAAGATTATACCTAAACTGATTTAACGTCTATGTAAGCTTTGCCACAGAAGACAGTGTATTTATTTGTGTTACTAGAATAAATCCTAGTATAAAAGCTGAAACTTGTTCTCCTGTTAATTTCCTGATAAACCAAAGCTTAAGAGTATTTAAGGGGACTATTGACATTGATCTGACTATTGGGAGCTTATTGCTTGGCATTTTAAATCGAATCAAGCCTCCCAGGCTGCAGCAGAGAGGGAGGATGGAGGCGGGGATTATTGCGTGCTTAATAATAATAATAATAATAATAATAATAAATTATTTATATCCCACCCCTTTGCGGACAATCAGGGCCGGTAACAACAACAAAATACATAACAGACAGTAAAATCAAATTCCTATACCCCCCTTAAGAAATTATTAAATTAGACATAATTAAAACCTACATTAAAACATAATAGTTAATTAAAAACTAATCCTAGTATAGGAG
The DNA here is from genome assembly GCA_026167975.1 of Phrynosoma blainvillii. Classification (NCBI taxonomy): domain Eukaryota; kingdom Metazoa; phylum Chordata; class Lepidosauria; order Squamata; family Phrynosomatidae; genus Phrynosoma; species Phrynosoma blainvillii. Next base: position 16,274,290 of record JANUYF010000001.1, on the reverse strand, counting down.
CGGATTAATACATGTCAGAACTGGGAACCTGAAAAATCTGAAGAAGGAATTCCTAAAAAGATTCCCAAGGCTGGGATTATCTATCGCTGAAGGCCTGCCGAAAGAGATCCGTCTTGACAGCTTTTTTAAAGCTGTCCAAAGATGTCAATTGATGGATCTCGTCCGGCAGGCCATTCCACAGTCTGGGGGCGACAGTCTGTCGAATCGCCAGCCACCATCAGCCCGGGTCCCAGCCGGGCTCAGCCAGTCCTTTTTAGAAGCCAGAAAGTGTTCTGGTTTCTAAAAAGGACTGGCTGAGCCTGGCTGGGACCTGGGCTGATGGTGACTGGTGATTCAGCGGTGATTTAGCATGCAATAATCCCCATCTCCTGCAGCCTGGGAGGCTTGATTCAATTTAAAATGCCAAGCGATAAGCTCCTAGGTTTTGCAACCTTAGGTGTATCCACATTGCAGAATTAAAGCAGTCTGACACCACATTAACTACATGACTCTATCCTACAGAATCCTGTGATTTATAGTCTGATGAGGCATTCTGCTTGGTCTGTCACAGAATTCTGTTGCCTCACCAAACAGCAAATCCTAGGATCCTGTAGGATCATAGTCATAGCAGTTAAAGCAATGTCAAACTGCTTGGATTCTGCAATATACCCCTTGGAATCCTAAGTACCCAACACAGCACCTCCAGGAAAATCTGAACAGATTCATACTGACAGGTATAAGGCAAAGGACCTTCAATCTTCTGCAAGATCTAGAGAGGGAGGAACCATGCCTTTTCCAAACTACAAACCCCAGGATTCCTTGGGATGGAGCCATGCATTTAAATGGGTTTCAATCCACTATAATTGTACTGTGGATATACCTAGAGTGATCTCAGAGAACAAAGAAGAAACAAAAATCACGTTATAGGTTTTTCAAAACGAAAGACTACGGGGGGTTGCAGACTGCCAGGAATAGTGCAAATTGAGTCCACTTTTAGGGTTAGGGTTAGTGCTAGGGAATCATGGGAATTGTTGTTGTTGTTTTTCTGAGACATTGAGCCTTCTCTGTCAAAGAGCTCTGGTGCCACAATAAAATACAGTTCCCATGATTCCCTAACCCTAACCCTAAAAGTGGACTCAATTTGCACTATTTCTGGTAGTCTGTAAACCCCCTATGTGAATGTCCTCCTTGATTAAGTGATGGACCCAAACAGCTACAGGCAAACAAACTCAAGCCTGAATGCAAAGATATAGGGGGGAAGCAGACGGGTGGCACGGGGCTGCCCCAGGAAGCCGCGCCACGGGGCTGAGGTATCCGCACACCTCGGCCCCGCGGCGCAGCTTCGCTGCCCCTGGGAGGAGTACTAAAATAGCATTCCTTCCACAAATCGCCGAAGGTGCGCTGCAAAAGGCTGCCAGCGCACCTTCGGCGACTCTTCCGCTGCAGCGTGTACGGATGCTGCAGCAGGAGGTCATCCTTGGAGCACCAGCCATGCAGAGGGCCAGCTGCTCTGAGGACGTTTTGGGGAAGGGGTTGGGGCGCCCACCGTGTGACTGCCCCTCCCCTTTCTTGCCCCGAAAACGGCACTTTGCGCCGTCTGCTTCCCCCCATAGCCATGTTAGTCTGTACAATCAGTATGCAGAGAGATCTTGTAGCACCTTTGAGACTAGCTGAAAGAAAGAAGCTGGCAGCATGAGCTTTCATAGACTTAAGTCTACTTCATCAGATGCATGGTCCCTGGCACCCCACAGTCCATCCATCCCCTTGGTGCTGTAACACAGAAATCCAGCAGGGGATATATGGAAAGCATTACAGCATATAAGCAAACAATAACCCCCCAGTTTGTACTCATTAGCTTTGGTTTCTGGAATGCATGCTGTGATATCTCGAAGGTGGTGATGGCAGGGCTGCCTTTAATAGATGCACAGCATATGTGATGCTTAATGAAGGCACATTATGTGTATGCACACACACTCTGTGTGTGTGTGTGTTCTGGGCAATGCCAAGCCAAAGTATAATTAATGCATAAAGGAAATCATTTCCAAGGAAACACCATGGTAAGAGCAGCAAGGATCAATTACAGAAAATGGTCTCTCACACCTGGAAGAGACCTTTGGGGGATGCGAATGGGAAGTTAAAAGAATATATTTGCCACCTTCTAGGATTTGAGTTGTACATATAAGTGGTTGCCTGATACTGATTCAAATCAATGGGCTCTTGGGCCTAGTGGAAATGAGTTAAAATCAAAGATGTGTGTAGAAGACAAGTGTAAATCAGTGTGCACACCTCAGTTCCACATGAGTACAGGAAAAATACAAAATGGGTTCTGGATGCAGAATGGAGCTTCTCAAGACTCTAAACCTTTATTGTTGTCATTTTTTTTATAAACAACAACAAGAAGCTTCTCAGGGCTGTAACTACATAATTGAAATGAAATTACCTTAGCAATGAAATCTGAACAGGCAGAAGCATGGTTAAATAATAAGTCCACCCAAATGCTGGAGTATCTTTTTGGTACCCAAGCTGAGAACTGAAGACCTTTCACACTACAGTTATAGCACTAGAATTCCACTTTAACAGCCATGGATGAACCCTATAGAATCCTAAGAATTGGGGTTTCGGTAAGGTACTAGATCTCTCAGGCTGAGAATTTGAAATAATCCTCCCTAAACTGCAAATCCCAGAATTCCAGATAGTGGAGCCATGGCAATTAAAGAATCATTGAACTAAAACTGTATAGCATGATAGGGCCCCTGGTCTTTCTGTTTGTTGTGTCTTACAGCATGGGAAAATTAAGCAAAACAGCAATATATTTCAAATGCTATGCAAATTAAGAGAAGCAAATGCCATCAATGTGCACAATTTATGAAAGTTGTAGAATCCAGTTTGTTCTGATGAAGAATTTGGGTAGCCCATGAACAGCATTTTTCAAAGCTTTTGTATATTAAAACATACACACACACACACACACATACACAATGAAACTGATTCACTTACTATATAGGTATTGTAAACACTGATTGTATACTGCTGTCATGTTCTAAACAGAATAAAGGAAGACCTGATATGTATGAAGATGACAATGGCAAACCCCCTCTGAAGAAACTTGACAAGAAACCCCCATGATAAGTTTGCCTTAGGATTGTCATAAACTTGAAGGCATACAACAATAACTGTACACACACACACTGTCATAGCAGTGGAAATGGCCACATCACCACTAGTATCAATATCTAAGGCCCTATCTTCATGGCCCAAATAAACCAACCTCCCCTCGGCCTCTCAGCAAGGAGACTGGATAATGCTGAGCTGAAACCGTGAGTCTTGCACTAACAATCCAGATGCTATCTGGGCCAAATCCAGGGTATAAAACATTTTTTAAAAACCTCACTAGTTGTTCTGGATCTTCCCAGAAGACCTGGAGCTCCTGTTCTTATGCCAGGCTGCTGCTTGCATGGATGTCCTGCTCTGCTACTTGGCCTAGCCTCTGCTGCAGGGTGCTTCATTCTGGATGAGGCAACCAGCCATGTGATTGAGGTTGGGTACCTCATTCTGATCTCAGAAGCAAATCACATGCTGCAGCTGACACTGCATTGGGTGATAAAATGGGACACCCATGCTAAACTAATGCAGGGAGGTGGGAGTAGCTCCAGGGCCAGAATATTGTGAGTTGCTTCTGAAATAACCTGGCCTTTGCAGAAAGGACCTAAGTTGCGGAGAGTGGGCAGTTTCCATCAGCACCCTTATAAGTTGGGTTGAGTCGTCTTATGTATTAGAGATCCATTATCATTTATGATCAACCATCTTGCGGGCTTGTTGACAGACAGAAAGGTGGGACAGCAAGAGAAATGGCAAAGAACTGTGGGGACAAAACTGAAAACAGATTTGATGCCATGTTGTTACACTCTTTCCACAACTTTGAGTATTGTACATTCACATTAAGGAAAGAGCACACCAGAACAAGGATATATGTATTCACACTGTGCTTCCCTTTTCCCAATAACACATGCAAACACAAAGCAATTTGGTAGGCAATTTTGACAGATACACAATGTTGGCAGTGTATAGAGTTGCTACATGAACCTTCACAAGTTTTGGGATCATTTTGAAATCCCCTGTTCTTTGTATGCCATTCCTGAAGGTACTGATGGACAGCAAAGGAGAGCATTATGGTGTACTGGTTTGAGTGTTCAACTAGGACTCTGGGAGACCAGAGTTCAAATTCTTGGTCAGATTGAAACCAATCCAATGACATTCAGTGAGTCATACTCTCTCGGCCTCATAGGAAAGTGATGGCAAATTTCCTTTGGATAAATCTTACCAAGAAAACCCAATATTAGATCCATCTTAGGGTTGCCATAAGTCATAAGCAATATGAAGGCACAGGACAACAATGTAGAGAAATTTGATTGGATTTAATCAAAACAACAAAAAATAGCAGTTTTGTAACCTCAGCTTCTTATGAAAAGCAATGCTATTTCTTCCCTTGCTGTTATCAGACTGGTACTAGTTTTGTTTTGGTTTTGTACTGTATGTCTTTAGCTATGTGGTTTTATCTTTATGATTTAATGTTAACTTGATTTGTTATGGATTTTTTCTGAATGGTCCTGGACCACAATGATCCTGTAAAAGCACAAAAGTGGGCACAATTTTTTTTCCAGATAAGCAAGAGCTGACATTTTGTCTACAAAACTTATTCACATCTTCTTTGTCAGGTGGGACATCTAAGGTATGTTGAAAGAGAACAAAACTACATTCAGCTGTCAACAATTTTGCCTAACATGAAACTGGAGGTTCCTCCTGGGGCAAAGTCTTATATACCAATCATTTTGTTGAGAATCCAAACACAACTAAAGAGAAATGAAATGTAATCTTCAGTGTATACAGCCTCTGTTTCTCCAGGAACCTGTCTAGCATCAGCATTTCTTACAGAACCTGGAAATAATACTAGGTATTGACCATTGTGAGAACCAGCATGGTATACTGATTTGAGTGTTGGCCTGTGACTCCAGAGACCAGAGTTCGATTTCTCATTTGGGCATGAAACCCAATGGGTGACTTTGGGCAGTCACATGCTCAAAGCCTCAGGATGGCAATGGCAAACCTCCTCTGAACAAATCTTGCCAAGAAAACAGCATGATAGGGTCTCCATAAATCAAAAACAATTTGAAGGCACACAACAACAACAAATTAAGCATGGGACCCTTCTGGGCCTCTTCTCTGAAATAAGATATGAGGCCACTTTTCTACAGTAGTTCCAGTATCTTCCTGTAGTGTGGGACAGAAGGTTCACATTATATTACCAGTTTTTTGATATTTCCTATCAAGTCAACTTAGAATTTTAGCAAATGAGAGACCTCCAAGATTTATCATCATCAACTGCTCATATATTGCAACCTTAGTGTTATGACTTCCATGATTGCATTAGTCCACATGTGTTGTGCACCATGCACTGGACAAATAAGAGGTCCTCCTTCTGTCTTCACAGGGATCAGTCCAGAAGTGCCCAGTCCTTGATTCTGGTGTCATCTGTCCTGAAGACATAAGGCCAGTTTAGCACTGGACCCATGGTATACCACCCTTAAAACTGATTTTAAAAATTCACCTTTTACTCCAGATCTTGCCAGAAAATCTGGAGCCAATGCATCCCACTGTGCCATCCATTGCCATTGCTGGTACAGGTCTCTTCCTCCGAGGTCAGAATGAGGTGCCCAGCCATATGATCGATGCCGAGCACTTCATTTTTGGCATCAGAGGAAGTGACTTGAAGCAGTGATGGATGAAGGTTTGTATACAGTTTTAAATGCATTGAATATTTTAATCCATAATTGTTTTAACTTTTTAAATTGTTTAATTTGTTTAAAATTGTTTAATTGCTTTTAATGCTTTTGTATTGTTTTTAACTTGCACTGTTTTAAATTTGTTGGTAGCCATCTTGAGTCCCTATACTGAAAGAAAGACCACCATCATCATTGCCAGCCATATGGCATTGCTCCAGAGTGCCCATGTCCTGGGGAAAGTTTGGGGCAGCTTCACAGCCAGAATACTCTGGGCTGCTCCCTGAGTATTCTGGCCTGTGCAGACATGGCTTGAATCTTTCTCTTTTCCTGCTCCCTTCATTTTTTCCATTTAGTTATACCATCTCATAACATGACCAAATACGATAGCCTCAGTTCAGTGATCTTGGCTTCTAGGGAGAGTCCAGAATCTACTGTAGGATCCAGTTATTTGTTTTTCTGACAGTCTATGGTATCCATAGAACTCTTCTTCAGCACCACATTTCAAGTGAGTTGATTTGCTTCATATCACTTTTCTTCACTGTTCAGCGTTCACATCCATCCATAGAAATCAGAAGTACAAAAGCATGAACGATACTGATTTTGGTTTCAGTATATCTTTACACTTGAGGTCCCAACCTACTGGCTTCACAACTGCCCTTCTATGTCTTTTAAGCCTTCATAACCTGAATATCCATACTAACACACTGTCCCATTTTGGCAGGTAGAGTCTGATGTTTCACTTTATTTTAATTTTACCATTTATTTATCTATTTATTTTATATCTCACCCTTCTCCCAACATGGGGTCCATGGTGGCATACAACATTTTAAAAACACAATACACAATTAAAATGGTTAATGCAAAAATTAAAACACATTTAAGCTAAATTTCTGTTTTAAAAACACAAGTTAAAAAACAGTTAAAAACAGAATTACAAACAAGTTAATAATAATAATAATAATAATAATAATCATAATAAAATTTATTTATATGCTGCCCAATGGTTGCCCAATCCGGGCGGTTTACAACATAAAACACAATTACAATAAACAGCATCCCCCCCTTAAAACATTATTAAACAAATAACATAGTTAAAATCCATTAACAAATTAAAACGGAATAAAATCATAATAATTAAATGATTAAAACGTTCCTCAATACCCGTTTGTTGTGCTTCCAGGGGAACCAGGGTTCAAATAATGTCACTGAGGGAAGAGGGGCCAGCCCGGGGCCAGGACAATTTAGTCTGGAAAGGCCTGCTGGAAAAGATCTGTCTTGACAGCCTTTTTAAAACTGTCCAAAGATGTTAATTGATGGATCTCGTCCGGCAGGTCGTTCCAGAACACCACAGTCATTCCAAAACACCACAGTCCCATTAAAAGCTTCATCTGCTGCATACACACAAAACTAAAGGCTTCCTTAAATAAAAAGATCTTTACCTGCCTGTCAAAGATCCTTAAATAAAAAGATCTTTACCTGCCTGTTAAAGGACAGCAGGAAGGATGTCAACTGGACACCCCCCCCAAAGGTAAGGAAGTTCCATAACTTGGGAGTAGCCACTGAGAAGCCATCTTGTGTCTTCACCAGACATGCCAGAGATGATGACAAAACCTTCCCTTGCAGATCTTAGACCATGAGCAGGCTCATATAGGGAGTTACTTTTTTGTAGCCCAAGTCATGTGAGGTTTTAAAGATCATAGCCAGCACGCTAAAATTTTCAGGGTTATATTATCCCTATCACCTGCCCCAGTCAGCAACTTGGCTGAAGCGTTTTGGACCTGCTGGAATTTCCAAACAGTTTCCAAAGGCAGTCCCATGGAGAGTGAATTACAGTAATCCACTTTTCATCTCCTTTTTTAAATTTCCTGGTTTCTCTCTCCTCCTCCCACTTTCAGCTTTATCCTCAGCTTACTGCAATTGCTGCAAACTGAGTTCAAAGTGCAAACATTTGCACTCAATTCTTCTGCAGGGAGGAGAGAAGAGAGGGGCAGAATCTTGTCCATCCCAGTAGGCTCAGGCAAAAGCAAACTAGTGCAACCTCCCCTAGCTTGTATGTTTTTCTTTATTAATAACTTTTGCCATCATGACCACACTGTGGTGTCGCTTAGTTGGATGTTTCACTTTTCATCTGTGAAATGCTGGAAGGTATGCACCACTGCTGTCATATACACAACTGACATAGAAAGTCTGGACGCTTACATGAAAGAACCAGAAAATCATCTCAGGAGCTTTGTTACATTACCAAAACTGAAAGGCTAGCAAGTACTGCAAGCTGGATAACTTTCTCAGCCATAAATGATTTATTGTGGGGAGCGAGGTAGGATTTCTTTGTAGCACTTTGTAACACTTTGGAATCTCCCAAAGTATTTGTGCTGTAAGTGTTGTCTTTGATGTGACTCCCACAAAGTCCTACCCTTTGGGAAATATGGTGAATTTCAAAATCAGTGTGAATATCCATTTCAGTTCTACTTAGTGCTGTCATGATGCAATATGTGGAAGCAGGAACAATTGCTCTCAAGCCCCACTAGACTCTTCTCTCATTAGGTACAGAAAGGAGAAAACAAAACTCTGGATTTTCTTTTGTTACAGTTGAAAAACTTTCTCTACGAGCAAGCCACTGCACTTGAACATTTTCATTTCTATATCTTAGAAAACATGCAAAATGCCATCTGCAGTTAGTGTTGCTAACTTCAAACATCCAGCCATGTATTAGATCCACTCCTAGCTTCTTTGATTCTGCTGCTAAACATTTTTCAAGAAAGAAAGAAAATCCATTTTTACTGCTAATGCCACCTGCAGGTAGAAGAAAAACAGTTGACTGCCCTGGTCCCTGAGAATTGCTGAAATATATGCCTATTTGCCTTTGCATAAAATCCATCTCTAAAGACCTTTGTTCAGTTTTGGGGGAAATGCACATTGGCTTTTTTCCAAAGCATAATATCAAAAATGTTCTCTTTTTAGGATTTAGTGATTCTTCTGAAATTCTGCACCTTTACATTTCTCCTGAGACTCTATAATTTTGAATAATCTGGTCACACTTCAAAAGTAGAGCTATCTTTTTCTAATTTCAAAATTATGTACAGACCATGGGGCTCAGTCCATATTTTAAAAAGATTTGTTTAAACAATTGAACAGTTTGTGGAAACTTCCAATCAATTACATTCTTTCATATTTGTATTATCTTCTTCATTACCAATGGGCATTGTGTGGATTGATGAAAAATAAACTTGATGTGATCATAACATGTGGCTGCTACCATGTTCTTTTTCTATATAATTCTATTGATGGGCATACACTCTTGTGTGCTGCATGAATAAACTTTTTTAAAAAGCATCTTGATACAACTGTACACTCATATTTCAACAAGACTGCTTGTTGTGGAGTGCTTTACCAGTATCCACAATATCTATAAATAATGTGACTATGCACCTTGAGGAGAGATGCAAATAAATGGAGGAAATTTGAAATGGTGGTAAGTCACACATGCACTAATGCAGAATGAATTTTAAAAACTCTTCAAACCAGAATTCTCAAGATGAGAAGGGAGAAACTGGAAAACAATTAGGGATGGAAGTCAGGTATTTCTATCATTCCTAGGCTGAGGCTTAGAGCAAAGGGCCGTGAACACACACAGGCTGCATCTACATTGCAGAAATAGCACAGTTTGATGTCACTTTAACTGCCATGGCTAAATGCTTTGGAATCCTGGGAACTGTAGTTTGCTGTGGCACCAGAGCTCTCTGACAGACCCCAGAATTCCACAGCATTGAGCCATGACAGGTGAAGCGGTGTTGAGCTGCATTAATTCTGCAATGCAGATGCAGTCACAGTGGTATTTGCTTTGTGGTTTTAGTACATAATGTGGTGGCATTAGCAATGGCAGCCCTGCTAAATCTTGGATCCTCCAGATGTGTTTGACTACAGCTCTTAAGGTTGTCAGCATAGCTACTGAGCTGGGAAAGTGCAAATTATTTCTCTTCTTTTCAAAAGAGCTTACCAGCATTTGAAATTTTCATTGTAAATGTGATGGAAAAAACTCAACAATTATTTCCTTTAAAGGAAAATGAGGGAGAAAGTGAAATCAACAAAATTATTCATTCCCTAATGCATATCATAATGCATACCATATGCATATCACCTAGAAAGTTCCAGTTAGTACACATTTCTGGGTAATTGTGTAGAGCAATTACTTCCAGAATTAGATCCCTAAATCTTGTCAGATTATAGTTCCCATTGACCATTGACCATGCTGGCTGTGGCTTTTGACAGTTGAAGTTCAATAATGCTGGGGACCCATATTTGGGGACTACTGGTGATAGAACTGTAGTCCTTGGCTAGAATCCTGTTTATAATCCCAACCAGAGTAGACTGTTGAATCAATTGTTGACAGATGAACCAACAGTTGTGTGAATTTACTCTAGTTTTAGCTACCAATAAGTTTCAGGCCTTAGAATGCATTCCTATTCCCTTCTTAGAGGTAAATACCATGACATTTGATGGGCTTTGTTGTTGATATGTGCCTTCAAGTCATTTCCAACTTATGTTAACTCTAAGGTGAGCCTATCACATGGTTTTCATGGAAAGATTTGTTCAGAGTGGTTTTGCCTTTGTCTGCCCCTGAAGCTGAGAGGGTGTGACTTTACCAAGGTCACCCAATGGGTTTCCATGGCTGAGCAGGGATTTGGACTCAGGTCTCCAGAGTTCAACACTTGATTTACTACACTATGCTCTCAATGGGCTTTTCTCCCAGGTAAATGTAGATCAGATTCCAACTTGGGCAGCATTGGAAATTATTGAAATAGTCTCTGCACACTCCTTGCTTCCAACCTCTGATCAGATTATCATACAAATTTGCATCTAAATTGTAGAAAGGAAAAGCTATTTCAGCCAACAATTTTTTGTTATTTCTTCTTCCTCCTTTCCTCTCTTTCTTTGCTCTGAAAAGGACATCTTGAACTAGCCTTGGAGGAGAGAAAGAGAGAGAGAAACAGGCTTCAATACATGAGACTGTGCAACCTTTGACATGATGTAACCATTGACAATGATGACATAATGTCATGAGAACAGATGGAAATAATATGGTGAAGCCCTGCTCTCTGCCTCTAATAGGCAGCTGCTGACATGAGTGAAACACCTCCTGTACCACTTAATAAAATTATCTTCATTTAGAAAAAAGGGATGAAGATATGGAGCCAATTACCTTAGTGGATCTGACAGGCAACCTTAAATGGATCTTCCACTTGCTCCGTTTTGGACCGCTTTAAAAAAAAAAAAAGATACTATGAATAATGATAAAAATGACTCAGAAGTGATGCCTGAGAAATTATTATCTTTAGTTCGAGGAAATTAATAGGGGAGAATTCAAAGTGAAATAGAAGAAGAAGGCATGAGAAAATTGGGGCATTTTCACAGTTGTCCCTTCCTGTCTTTGACTAAATGACAGAAGTTCAAACCTCTTGTTCCTAGCAACCAAGGATGAAGTGAACAAGTAAGGTAAGGCCTCTAACTCTGAAGTCAATATATGAGTTGGAAAGTGACGGTTTTCAGTGTATAGTATGACCCCTGTATCCATGGGGGATACGTTCCATGACTTACTGTGGAAATGTGAAAGTAAGGATAATAGTGAACCTTACTGAAATGAATGACTTCCAGAGGAAGTTGACCATAGATTCACTCTGGAGGACCTAGAATTTGCTGGATAAAACACTCTCTAGGCATTTCTGGGTCCTCCACCACGACTCTATGCTCAACCTCCACCAGAAGCATACCAAAGTATTATGTTGGAGGACCTAGAAAATGCCTAGAGAGAACATATTTTTTCTGATTGGTAAGTGAAACCACAGGTACCAGTCCCATGGATATGGGGGTTGTACTGTATAGACAGGTTACATTATCCTAGAAAATACCAGAGGATAAGATACTGGGGGGGGGGGGGGGACTTGAAACTAGAAACCAGTGTGTAATGGCTTAAGCAATTTATTCCAAAGCATGCAAGTAAGGGAAACAATGGAACAAGCATTAAGGGCTCATTCCCACTTGCATTTAAACTTGTTTGCGAGTTGCATTGACACACAATGGCTAAATCGATTCATACCGATGCATAGTTCCCACTATCGGAAGCGAATTATTTCATTATTCCATACATTCGTGTCTTTTTAACATGATTGTCATTCACACAAAATTTGTGCTACAAAATGCATGCTCAGTATGGAATATGATCAAGCCATCCTGGCCTTTTTTTAAAAAATGTCAGTCATATGATGCACATCTACACGTCATCGGTGATGGAACCAGGAAACCCATTAATCGCTCTAGAAAACCCACAGAAATGTGAAGGATCACAAAATCCATCATAAAAAGAAAAACCCACGCTAAACCCCCTCCCCAAGGAAAGCACCCCCAGAGTTGTCCTACCTCTTGAAAATATTCCAGCACAACCGGGAAAAAATGCAAAAACAATTGGATCAGGACCAGTGAGGTTTACAGGGACCACTTGGCAGTGTTTAATACCTAAAATCAACCCCCCCACACACATGGTAGTCAAAAGACAGAACCAGGACAGTGCTGGGGGGGGGGGGAATGGCAGATTTCCCAAAACCTGGGGTGGGATGGGTTACACCTCTCTGCCAACCCTCTGTCATATAGTCCCTTCCCTCCAGTACAATGTGATTGAGATCAGAACGTCGTTGACATTTGTTGGACATGCTTTCAAAACAATTCTTTTCAAAAGAACCACCAAAAGATCCATCTTCAAAAAATGTTATCCTTTTGCATTTGCCTTACTTCACCTCGATTCTCCATGATTCAGACCAAATGCAGTTGGGTCTAAAATTGTTTCCAGTGTGAACAAGGCACATACAAACCAATCAACAAATTAATAGAGGGAATGGGAATGAGCCCTAAGTGCCCTTGAGCATTACCACTGGAAATGGTCAGGAGTGGTGCTAAGGGTTTCAGTTCAGTCTGGGCCAGGTGAAATAAGGGGCTGAGTAGAACCCAGCAAGTGTCTGAGCAATTAAGGGCCTAAACAGACTGCCAGAAATAATCCAGCTTGAGTCCACTTTAACTGTCCTGGCTCAATGCTAGGAAATCATGGGAACTGTAGTTTTTTTTTTTTTTTCTGAGACATTGCACCTTCTCTGTCAGAGAGCTCTGGTACCATAATAAACTACAGTTCCCATGATTCCCTAGCACTGAGCCAGGACAATTAAAGTGGTCTCAAGATGGATTATTTCTGGCAGTCTGTTCAGGCCCTAAGTCAGGATTGTTTTGTGAGAAAGTTTGTCAGCCACGGTGGCTTCTACAGTGGTTTAAGCTGAACTAGGTTTGTATGGACAAGGCTTAATGACATGAAGCAATGTCATATTTTTGTACATATTAGCTAGAATTCTGTCAGTCCCAAATTAAGTAGGCCCAGTGAATCTATCATTGAATCTACATGTAAATAAAGTGAATTGATTGAATGGCTTTGCTTCAGTCAGGAATAACAAGAGGACTTAGGACATTAGATGTCAAATGCTGTGTTTACTGTGGTGTTGAGCTAAAAATTCATCAGTGACATTTGTCCTAATGCTTAGGTCTCCATGTCATTGTGGTGCTGGTGACTCTATTTTTGCTTCTTGTTATTTATTTGTTTTTAACAAACTCCATATAGGCCAGGGGTGGGCAACTGCATGAGGACTAGGCGCTAATTTCCATCATCCACCCAACCAACACCCTCAGACCATGCATCCTATCATTGCATCCAAACTTCTCTGTTTTCATCTATGCCCTTCCCAAAGTGGTGATCAGTAGATATCTCACATAATTTATTTTGAGAATGATTTGGGCAATAATGGAGGCACTAGGGGGTTCTGAGGGGGTTCAGAAGGAGGGATTTAATTAACTTTCATGTGTCAGGAGGTCTTTTGCACAATATTCAGGAGGTTGAGGGCCTTTGAGGACTGGGGGCTTTGAGGGCCTTTGAGGACTGGGGGCTTTGGGGACCCACAGAAATAGGTTCCAGGGGTTGCAAGGGACTGAGAGCACACAATTTGCAGACCATAATATATGCACATTATGATTTTTTTTTTCTATATGGTGATATGCAGAATTCCAGCATATGCTCCATAGTAATGGAGGATGCCAGAGGACTCTGCAAAAACCTTCAGAAACCTGCTCCTTCCACCTTCCAGTGGTGGCACAGTGGCAGCGGAATCAGTTCCTGGCCAGGCGAAGGCTTCAAAGCCTGCCCTTTTCATCACCTCCAGCAGCAGCGTGGCAGCAGTGGGGCCAGTTCCTAGTCAGGTGGAGGCTTTAAAAGCCCACCCTTCTTACGATCTGCAGCAGCAGCAGGGCCAGGAAGGGACCCCAGTGGAGGCTTCGGGGCCCACCCAGAAACATAATTGTCCTTTTTAGGATGATCTGCCTATGCATTCTGGGACTGATAAAACAATCATTCAAGAGGAGGGTAATGGGGGAGAACCGGTAGAGGAAACACTGGGAGCGACAATTGAAGTTGTGCAGGGCAGAGAAAGATACGGCGATAACAGTGTGGAATCTTGTTACAAAAGAAGGCGGGTACGATGTCTAAAAGCAATCCCGCCTTCAGTTCACTCTGTTACCTGAAGTAAGTTGCAGAACTTACCAACCTTGCCACAGAACCTTACCTTGCTCCTCTGTAATGCCAAGTCGGTGAAAAATAAAATTCATATCATCCATGATCTTCTCATGGATGAGGATGCCGACCTGGCATGTTTTACAGAAACCTGGCTGGGGGAGGATAGTGCCATCACTTGGAATCAAGTTCTCCCAGCCAGGTATTCTGTTCTTGAGCAGGTAAGAGAAAGTGGGCGGGGGGGGAGTGGCTCTGGTTCATAAAGATAACCTCACCTTGACTAGGATACCTATCTGGGAAGCAGACTGCTTCAAGTGTATATACCTGAGCCTGAAAACTAGGGATAGTATAGGAATTCTGTTGATATACCGTCCACCCCGTTGCTTAACAGGCTCCCTATCCAAACTGACGCAGCTGGTCTTAGAGTTGCTGCTGGAGTCGCCCAGACTTTTAGTCCTGGGTGACTTCAACATCCCACTCGAGACCAGTTTAACAGGCACAGCTCAGCAGTTCATGGATTCTATGACAGGCATGGGCCTATCCCAATTGGTTTCTGGGCCAACGCATCCTGCGGGTTATACCCTTGACATGGTCTTTAGAACAGAACAGGCATATCCGTGGGCGGAGGTAATAAATACACAGCACTGTCATGGATGGATCATTTCCTGGTCAAGGTTGGACTAAGAGCCACAGTCCACCCCACCGTGGGTGGAGGACCTATTAGAATGGTCCGCCCTCAGAGGCTAATGGAGCCAACTAGATTCCAGAAAGCCTTGGAGGGTTCCTTGGTTGGCAAAGCTAGTGATTCTGTTGAAGTCCTGGTGAATACTTGGAACACCGATCTTACCAGGGCTATCGACATGATCGCTCCCAAGCGTCCTTTCCAACCTATTCCAAATCATTAACCTTGGTTCACAGATGAATTTAGGAATATGAAGCGGGTTGGACAACGACTAGAGCACACCTGGTGGAAAACTCGACTCTGATCTGACAAGACTCGTCATAGGAATTTTCTTCATTCCTATCGAGAGTCAATACATGCAGCACAGAAATCTTTCTCCGCTGCATGTATTGAGTCTGTGGAATCCCGTCCAACAGAACTGTTTACGGTGGTAAGGGAGCTGACACAGGCTCCCCCTGTGCAAAACCCTTTACTTAACCTGACAACAGCCTGTTGTGACGTTTTTAACAACTATTTCGCAGATAAAATCTCTCAGATAAGAGCCGACTTGGATGCCAGGATTACAGCAAAAGTGACTGATGAGGTGTCCAGTAAACCCATTTTTGAGATTAGACTGGATCAGTTTGAGCCGATAAGTAGCAGTGACGTGGACAAGATCCTTGGAAAAGTGAAGAAGAAGACGTGCTCCCTCTATTCATGCCGATCTTGGCTAGTCATCCAGGTGGGTGATGCCTTGATGGCTTTTCTTTAAAGGGTCATCAAGGCATCCCTTAGGGAAGGAATTGTTCCAACATGTTTAAAGGAAGCGGTTGTTAGACCGCTCCGGAAGAAACCTTCCCAGGACCTGAAAAAATTATAGACGGGTCTCTCATTTACCATTTCTGAGCAAGGTGATCGAGTGAGTTGTCACCTTTCAACTCCAAGTGATCCTGGATGAAATCGATTTTCTAGATCCATTTCAAACCAGTTTCAGGCCTGGATATGAGGTGGAGACTGCTATGGTCGCTCTGGTAAATGACCTGCGCCTTAGCATCGACAGGGAAAGCATGACTCAGTTGGTGCTTTTGGACCTCTCAGTGGCTTTTGATACAATAGACCATGACATCCTCTTGGAATGCCTGAGAAAGTTAGGAATCAGAGGCACTGTACTTCAGTGGTTCTGTTCCTTTCTCTCGGGTAGGTTCCAGAGGGTGTCACTTGGGGACAGCTACTCCTCAAAAACTGAGCTTAAATGTGGCATTCCACAGGTTGCCATCCTGTCCCCAATGTTGTTTAATATCTATATGAAGCTGCTGGGGGAGATCATCAGGAGACATGGGGCGGGGTATTATCAATACGCTGATGACACCCAAACATATTTCTCTATGTCTCTCGGTCAGCTGCCATGATGGCAAATGGCAGTTCTCCCCTCAATCAATGTCTCAAGGCGGTAATGGACTGGATGACGAAAAGGTGACTCAAGCTGAATCCAGACAAAACAGAGATACTTACAGTAGGGGGCCCCGAACCAGGTATTGGGTTGCAACCTCCAGTCCTGGACGGGGTCACGCTCTCTGCTAAGGACTGTGTTCTCAGTCTGGGGGTGCTCCTGGACTCGTCACTTCACATACAGATCAGGTGAATGCAACAGTCAGGAGCACCTGTTATCAGCTTTGACTGATACGCCAGGGACCTAGAAACTGTTGTACATGCACTGGTAACCTCACAAGTCGACTTCTGCAATGCACTCTACATGGGGATACCCTTATACCTAACTCAGAAACTACACCTAGTACAAAATATGACAGCCAGGTTGATCACTGGAACATCAAGGAGTGATCATATTATGCTCGTTTTGAAATTTGTCCACTGGCTGCCTATTGGTTTCCAAGCACAGTATAAGGTGTTGGTGATGACCTTTAAAGCCCTACATGGCCTGGTCCAACTTACCAATGGGATCGCCTTCTTCCATATAATCTGCCCTGCACCCTCAGGTCCTCTGGGAGGAAGTTGCTCCAACCAATAAAAACCGACTAGCGGCAACTTCCCAGAGGACATTCTCCGCTACCACTCCCAGACTGTGGAACGCCTTTCCGGAAGAGATCCATCAGATAACCAGCTTAGATGGCATCAAGATGGGTGTCTTCCGGCAGGCCTACCCAGAATAGATTACTCCCATCAGACATCCTTTTTACATCTTCACTGCGCCCCAGAATGCTTATTGTTTTAATCTTATGTTTTAATTTATATCTGTATTTAATATATTTTTAATAGGGGGTTATAGTTATTTGTCAATATTGTTTTATTGTTTATTTTGGGGTGGTTTTATTTAATCTAATTTTAGATGTAAGCCACTTGATTGCCATGGCAAAAGGTGGGGTATAAAAATAAAATTATTATTATTATTATTATTATTATTATTATTATTATTATTATTACATATAACCTTGTTTGTTTTTATATTGCAAGTCAGATATATTCTGGTTTCAGAGATTTTAGGGCCACCTAGGGGCAAAACAGACCACCCCCAAAAGCCGGCTCTGTGCTGCCCCTTTGCTTTCTGAGTTGGGGCCACAGGAACTGAATACCACACCCCCAGCCCAACATTTTTCTGGTGCAAAAAGAAGCACCAGAAAACCACAGCATCTTTTCCATGTATTTGTGGTGTGCACCATCTAAACACCGTGCTGCTGAAACACCAAAACTCCAACACAGTGTGTTTGCTCAGAGTGGCTTCATGGTGTGTTCCCGGCATTTTGGGGGCATGTGTCATGTATCGTGCATATGCCACACCTCCAAGCTCCTGGGACACCAGCTCTGGTTTGCCTGTCTGTTCAGCCCCTTACTTTCTGAAGAACACTACCTCCTGAGTTCTTCATTTGACACTCTCTAGATTACCCCACTACACTCTTATAGTGCTTCTATTTGACTTTTACTGCTCTGGCTGCCTCCTGTTGTATTCTGGGGCTTGTTGTTCTGTGAGTCCTAAGAGCTCTCTGGCTGAGAATTCTAAATTCCCCTCCTTAAATTGCAAATCCCAGAATGCAACAGGAGGCAGCCAGAGCAGTTAAAGTGGAATAGCAGCATTATAACAGTGTAGTGAAGTAATATAGGACTGTACAGACCGGCCAAAAGGGCTGGCTTGGGGGTGGAATGGGGGTGTAGCGACCATACATCGGCTGCCTCAACTCTGCCCTGATGCTGCTGTCACACCACCCACCCAACCAGATAGCGGGCAGCATCAGGGCACTCCTTTGGTGCAGAGTTCACACACACTGCACCAAAGGAGAACCGAAAAGCCACCACTGCTGCAAGGGTGGCTTTTTGCCACTCTGAAAAGGAGTGGCATTTGCCAGCTCTTTTTAGAGCAGCAAACCACTGGGTCAGGGGTGCGGCATGCAGTTGCTGTCGCCCCGATCCGGCATGGAAAGGAAAGGAAAGGGGCAATGGGATACCGCCCCTTAGGGGCCATCTGTTCAACCCCTAGTCTGTCTGAAGTGCCACTACTATGAAAGGTTAGATACATGGCTATCAGGCAATGTGTCTTCTTCAGTGGCATAGAGGCTCTGGAATATATTCACTGAAAATGTGTCAGCCCATCTCTTGTTTCAGTGGAAAATGGATACTACTGTATTAGGTTATATATTTGAGGAAGAAGAGATGTATGTGACAGTGAGGCGCTGGGTTTTTTAACTTCAGGTTTTTCAGTTTTTAATTATTTTATTTACATTTGTTTTGTTAGCTGCCATATATACAATTATGGCAGTCACATATGGACACACACATACACAAGTGTAAATAGCCCTGTACCAGAAGCAAAACTCTGACCTAAATGGAGAAACTCTTTTGTTCCAGTGTGACAATTTCTATTATCAAGTGAAAGTACAGATTTCATGGTGCAAGCTTAGTTCTGTCAGATTAATTCAAAAAACCTAGAAATAGCTATAACCGTAGCCAACCACTTTCTAAAACAGACATCTCTACCCCTCCCATCCATGTATAACCAAAAAACCCTAGATAAACCTAATATTGGTAATTATAATTAATAATATCATAATTCTAAGCCATATCAAATGAAAGAAAATAACTTTTATATGAGAAAAGTTTGAGAGGTCTAAAAGTGTGACTTCTGTGGTGATTCTAATTCTGAAAAACAACTCAGAAATGCTGTTTGGCATTATTTCATTGAGAAATTATTTACCTAAAACTTAACAGAACTCTATTCTTTTCTTATTTGGAAACTATTTTACCAACTTCAATGCCAATGAAACACCCCAAGATAAAAGAAGACCACAAAAAACTTATACCAAGATGAGATGCAATTCTCTACATCAAAAAGGGTCATCCAGGCTTTTGTCCATGGCAAGATTGTTTTTCCATTACTAGATTCAGAGCTAAGAAAACTTGTGACATTTGGGCCATAAAATTTCAAGGAACCCTTGGTGTTCTGCGAGCAGTAGTCCAGAAGAGTAACTGTTCCAACTTCTGTTTATATAGGCAGAATATTGCCTCTTTTGCCAGCAGTTTATAAATTTCCTTTAATTCATTGGTCTTTAATGGGTTAGTTGTGACTTCTCTAAGGTGGAACACATCAGTGTTACCATGGCCATCTTTTGTAAATAGCAAAAGTTCATTGAGTAAAAAGTACAAGGAAGGAAGCTGAAAAAGAGATGGAGAGGCAAATCTAAGAGAGGGAAGATCCTCCTCCTTAGTCCCCTCCTCAGCCATACATTTTCTACCATCAACTGGATGACAGAACATCATAGGCTATGTACCCTATCGGATCCTTCCCTCTTTTGTTTTGATCAGACCTAAAATTTACCTAGGGGATCTACAATTTGCCAGACTGAATATTGGTGAACGATCCCGAATCTTTAATGCTTCTGTAGAAGAGGGAACTTCAGCAGGTGCTTCTTGTCCTACAACCAAGAAACAAGCAGCACCTGCTGAAATTCCCTCTTCTACACACACATTAAAGTTACAGGAGCCTTCTCCATTTTTCACTCTAGCAAACCTACCTAGAATATTGGATCCAGTTCTGGGCACCACACATTAAGAAGGAAATTAACAAGCTGGAACATGTCCAGAAGAGAGAACCAAAAATGGTAAAAGATTTAGAAACTAAGCCTCATGAAGAACATTTGAGGAAGCTGGGTATGTTTCTCATAGAGCAGAAAAGATTGAGAGGTGATATGATCATAGAATCCTAGAATCCTAGAATTGGAAGAGATCACAAGGGCCATCCAGTTCAACCCCCTGCCATGCAGGAACTCAAAATCAAAGCATCCTCCACAGATGGCCATCCAGCCTCTGTTTAAAGACCTCCAAAGAAGGAGACTCCACCACACTCTGAGAGAGTGTGTTCCACTGTCAAACAGTTTCCCTGTCAGGAAGTTCCTCTGAATGTTGAGGTGGAAACTCTTTTCCTGTAGCTTGCATCCGTTGTTCCGGGTCCTGTTTTCTGGGGCAGCAGAAAACAAGCTAGCACCCTCCTCAATATGACATCCCTTCAAATATTTAAACAGGGCTATCATATCCCCAAAGGGATGTCATACTGAGGAGGGTGCTAGCTTGTTTTCTACTGCCCTAGAGAACAGATGATAGTCATCTTTGAATATCCATATGGTTGTCTGTCCTTCTATGATTTTACCATCTGTCTTGATGATTCTCAGACATGGTGGAGGACACAAATTGGGAATTACTTTTTTAAAGGAACTAAACTTTATTCAATAATTTGCCCACCAAGGTAGGCCCTGTCTGCACAGGACAAATAAACTGGCCTCCTAACATAATCTTGTGGGGATTCCAGATGACACAGGGCCCAATCCCCAATTCTGGCATGAACAGTCCAAACAATGTCCAAGACATTCAATGCTAAACTCTGTGTATACCTCTCTTATTATGGATTCCACAAAGTCCCCAGTTTCTCCAGATCTTCCCAATGCAGGGCAGCTGTTCGCATGTGCATCCTACTAGGCTGCCCACCATGGCCACTACTGTGGGTCACTTTGCTCTGAGGTCAGAACAAGGAACCCAGCTATAAGATCAAGGTGGGCCTCTTGCTCTGACCTCAGAAGTGAGTGACCTGCTGCAGTGACAGTGGCCATGCCAGGCAGCACAGTAGAACACATGTGCAAACAGCTGCCTGACAGTGGCGTGTAGCTGGGAGCTGAGAGGTGTGTGCCTTGGTCCTCCCCCTCCTCCTTCCCTTGGAACACCTGGGATGCCGAAGAGAAGCTATTTAGTCCCTTCTCCAGCCCGAACACTGGCAACAGTGGCGTGTAGCTGGGAGCTGAGAGGTGTGTGCCTTGGTCCTCCCCCTCCTCCTTCCCTTGGAACACCTGGGACGCTGAAGAGAGGCTATTTAGTCCCTTCTCCAGCCCAAACACCAGCAACAGCAGCGTGTAGCTGGGAGCTGAGAGGTGTGTGCCTTGGTCTTCTCCCTCCTCCTTCCCTTGGAACATCTGGGATGCTGAAGAGAAGCTATTTAGTTCCTCTCCAGCCCGAACACCAGCAACAGCAGCGTGTAGCTGGGAGCTGAGAGGTGTGTGCCTTGGTCCTCCCCCTCTTCCTTCCCAGCTACCTCTCTTGGAGGATGCCAAAGAGGTGGTTAGCAGCAATGGCGGAGTCCAGAGGATGCTGAGAAGGCTTCAAAATGCCCTCCCAGCCTAATTCCACCACCACCTCCCTCAGAGGACTCCAAAGAGGCGGCTGGACCCCTTGCCCACTCCCTCCCCCTTGGGAACATCTGGCCTCAGAGGAGAGCTTTTTTAGCCGCTGTAGGCTCAATCACTGACCAAACAGTGATGGCATAGGAGAGGAGAAGCTGGTGTCTGAACTCTTTTGTTTGCCCCCTCCCCCTTGGGAACATTTGGCCATATAAGATGCCTGGCTTGTATATTTATTGATATCTTGTGTTGAAACCTCAGGGGCTTATAAAACAACAAATTAAATGCAACATAATGAGGGAGAGCGGATAGATAATTCTCTAGGGGCAGAAATTGAGGTGATATGGGGCAGGGGAAGATATGGCGAGAACAGGGTGGTGACTTGTTACAAAAGAAGGCGGGTTTGATGTTTAAAAGCGATCCCACCTTCAGACCATTCTCTTGCCCAAAGTAAGTTGGGGAGTTTACCAACCTTGCCACAGAACCTCACCTTGCTCCTTTGTAATGACAGGTCGGTGAAAAATAAAACTCATATCATCCATGATCTTCTCATGGATGAGGATGCCGACCTGGCATGTTTTACAGAAACCTGGCTGGGGGAGGATAGTGCCATCACCTGGAATCAGGCTCTCCCAGCCGGGTATTCTGTGTTTGAGCAAGTGAGGGAAAGTGGGTGGGGGGGAGGTGTGGCTCTGGTTCACAAAAATAACCTTTCCTTGACCAGGATACCTATCCGGAAAACAGACCATTTCGAGAGTACGTATCTGAGCCTGAAGACCAAGGATAGTATAGGGATTCTGCTGGTATACTGTCCACCCCGTTGCCTAACAGATTCCCTATCCAAGCTGACACAGCTGGTCTTGGAGTTGTTGCTGGAGTCGCCTAGACTTTTAGTTCTGGGTGACTTCAACATCCCTCTCGAGACCAGTTTAACAGGTGCGGCTTGGCAGTTCATGGATTCCACGATGGGCATGGGCCTATCCCAATTGGTTCACGAGCCCATACACTCGGCAGGCTATACTCTTGATGCGGTCTTTGGTACGGAGCAGGCATATCCATGGGCAGAGGTAAAAAACAACTCTGCACTGTCATGGATGGATCATTTCCTGGTCAAGGCTGAACTAAGAGCCACTGTCCAACCCACTGGGGGTGGAGGACCTATTAGAATGGTCCGCCATCGAAGGCTGATGGAGCCAATTGGATTCCAGAAAGCATTGGAGGGTTTCTTGGTTGGTAAAGCCGACGACCCTGTCGAAGCCCTGGTAGACACTTGGAACTCCCAAGCGTCCTTTCCAACCCGCTCCAAATCATCATCCCTGGTTCAGAGAAGAACTTAGGAAAATGAAGTAGGTTGGACAACGACTAGAGTGTACCTGGCGGAAGACTCAACTCTTATCTGAAAGAACTCGTCATAGGGAATTTCTTTATTCCTATCGAAGTCTTTCTCCTCTGCCCGTATTGTGTCTGCAGAATCTCGTCTAGCAGAACTGTTTAGGGTGGTAAGGGAACTGTCACAGGCTCCACCTGTACAGAACTCTTTACTTAACCCAACAACAGCCTGCTGTGACACCTTTAACAACTATTTTGCAGATAAAATCTCTCAGATAAGAACTGACTTAGATGCTGGAATTATAACAGAAGTGATTGACAAGGTGTCCAGTCAACCCGTTTATGAGATTAAATTGGATCAATTTGAGTTGGTGAGTACCGATGATGTGGACAAGATCCTTGGAAAAGTAAGGAAGATGACGTGCCCCCTTGATCCGTACCCATCATGGTTGGCTGTCCAGGGGGGTGATGCCTTGATGGCCTTCCTCAAGAGGGTCATCAACGCATCCCTTAGGTAAGGCATTGTACAATCAAATTTAAAGGAGGCGGTCATTAGACAACTCCTGAAGAAACCTTCCCTGGACCCCCTGGATATGAAGAACTATAGACCAGTTTCACATTTACCATTCTTGGGCAAGGTGATCGAGTGAGCCGTCACCTTCCAACTCCAGGCGATCTTGGATGAAACTGATTTTCTAGATCCATTTCAAACTGGCTTCAGATCTGGATATGGGGTGGAGATGGCTCTGGTCGCTCTGGTAGATGACCTGCGCCTTAGCACTGACAGGGGAAACATGACTCAGTTGGTGCTACTGGACCTCTCAGTGGCCTTCGATACTATAGATCACGACATCCTACTGGAACACCTGAGAGAATTAGGAGTGGGAGTCACTGTTCTTCAGTGGTTCCGCTCTTTTCTCTCGGGCAGATTCCAGAAAGTGGTACTTGGGGACAGTTGCTCATCAAAAACTGAGCTAAAATATGGCATCCCTCAAGGAGCCATTCTGTCCCCGATGTTATTTAATATTTATATGAAGCCACAGGGAGAGATCATTAGGAGACATGGAGCAGGATGTTACCAATATGCGGATGATACTCAAATATTCTGCTCCATGTCTCGGTCAGATGCCATGACGGCTGATGGCGGTTCTCCCCTCAATCAATGTCTCGAAGCAGTAATGGACTGGATGGGGAAAAACCGACTCAAGTTGAATCCAGACAAAAAGGAGGTACTTACAGTTGCAAGATCCTTGGAAAAGTAATGGAAACTCAAAAGTATATAAATAAACAAGACGTACCAGAGATAACAGAGGATCAAAGGGAAAGATTAAATAAGGACTTTACTGAAAAAGAGGTGGAACAAGCAATAAAAAAGCTGAAATTGGACAAAGCTCCAGGACCAGATGGATATACGGCTGTTTATTACAAGACATTTATAGAGGAATTGAAAAAACCATTGTGTGATACATTTAATTGGATAATAAAAGATGGAATTCCTGATACCTGGAAGAATGCAAACATAATACTGATTCATAAAGAGGGAAGAGATGAATTGCGAGCTAAGAATTACAGACCGATATCTTTGTTAAATACAGACTACAAAATATTTGCATTAATAATGGCAGAACGACTTAAAAAAATATTCTCACAAATAATTAAAAAAGAACAGTCGGGATTTTTACCTCAAAGATATTTAAAGGACAATATAAGAACAATAGTAGATGTGATTGAATACTATGAAAAGAATAATGACAAAAAATTGGGACTTATATTTTTGGATGCAGAGAAAGCTTTTGATAACGTAAATTGGACTTTTATGATAAAAATATGTGAAAAAATGAAGTTGGGAGAAAAATTCTGTAATTGGATTAAAGAAATATATAGTGAGCAATCAGCAAGCCTGGTGATAAATGGAAACAAATCACAAAAAATTAATATCGGCAAAGGGACGCGTCAGGGATGCCCGTTATCACCTCTTCTTTTTATAATGGTGTTGGAGACATTACTTAATCAGATAAGGGGAAACCCAAACATTAGAGGAATGAAGATTAAAGGAAAAGAATATAAGTTACGTGCCTTTGCCGATGATGTGGTATTGATATTGGAGGACCCAATAGAAAATATAAAAGAAACGTTTAGAATGATAGAAGATTTTGGGAATAGGGCCGGATTTAAAATAAATTATGACAAAACAGTAATAATTACAAAAAACATGACAAAAAAAGAAGAAACAGAATTAGCTGAAGAAACGCATTGTAAGGTTGTAAATAAAACTAAATATTTGGGGATATGGATATCCAAAAGGAATGTAGATTTATTCGAAAACAATTATAAACCAAAATGGAGAGAAATCAAGAAAGATATGACAAATTGGAGTAAAATTCAGCTATCATTATCAGGAAGAATAGAGACGATAAAAATGATGATTTTACCCAAATTAAATTTTTTATTTCAGAATATCCCGATAATACATAACAGGCAAATATTTCAAGAGTGGCAAAAAGATTTGAAGGAATTTATTTGGAAAAGTAAAAAAGCGAGAATCAATTGGCTAACAATGACAAGACAAAGTAAAGATGGAGGGAGGAATGTACCAGATTTAGAACTCTACCACAAAGCAAATGTTTTAGATTGGCTATCCGAATGGATAACATTAGAAGACCAGGATATATTGAATTTGGAGGGATTCAACAACAGATTCGGATGGCATGGATACTTATGTTATGATAAGGATAGAGTTCACAAAGAATTCCAACACCACGTAATAAGAAGAAGCTTACTTAAAACTTGGAAAGAACTGAAAAAAATAATATACACTAAAATACCTTTATGGACTTCACCACATGAAGCTTTTTTTGGAAGATGGACAGCCCTTCGAATTTGGTTAAAATATAAAGAGATACTGGAGAAGATTGGAAACCAATTGGAACTTAAAGCTATGTCTGAGATTCAACACTTAGATGATAAAATGCACTGGTTATTATATACCCAAATAAAGGAAAGATTTAAAATGGATATTAAGCTGCAAGGGGTGGAAGAAGAATTGAAAGACATAGATAAAATTTGGCTGGGGACAAGAGAGAAGAGAATAAGTAAATTATATAAAATATTAATGTGTCAGAGACAGGAAAAAGAAATAATATCAGACAATATGATCAAGTGGGCAACAGACATTGGTAGGACAATAATGGTAGATCATTGGGAGAAAGCAAGGAAAATGACAAGAAAATTTACTCGCTCTCAAGACATAAGAGAAAATCAATGGAAAATGGAACAAAGATGGTATCTCACCCCTGCTAGAATGGCAAAAATTTATAAACTACAAAAGAACGAATGTTGGAAATGTAAAAGCAATGTTGGATCTTGGTATCATGTTTGGTGGAGATGTCCCAAAATGAAAAGGTACTGGAAAAAAATACACATGACGATGGAAGACATACTTAAAAACGGTCTTGAATTATATCCAGAATTATATTTATTAAATATGACATACAAACTAGAAGCAGATATAACTAGAAAATATTGGAGACTAATACTTTACATGGTCTCGGCAGCAAGAATACTAATAGCCTCCAAATGGAAACAGGAGACAACTCCAACGGTAGATGAATGGCTATTGAAATTGTTAGAGATGAAGGAAATGGACAAATTGACAAGGTTATTGAATAATGAGAATGTGGAATTGGTTGAGGAAGAGTGAGCTCCAGTGGAAGAATATATAAATAGAAAATGGGAATAAAGCAGCAAAGTAGTTATTAAGATTGTGTAAATGAACTGGATCTGAGATGATGATAGAAGTAATAGATACAGAAATGATGTATGCAAAATGTGAAAAAAATGTACTTACTTTCAAAGAACTATTGAGAAGTTTGAACTATGGGTAAATGTACTGTAAAGATGACTAAGAATATATTTTAAGTGGATTTTTTATGTTTTTTAAAAATAAAAATAAAAAATCATAAAAAAGATCCTTGGAAAAGTAAGGAAGATGACGTGCCCCCTTGATCCGTACCCATCATGGTTGGCTGTCCAGGGGGGTGATGCCTTGATGGCCTTCCTCAAGAGGGTCATCAACGCATCCCTTAGGTAAGGCATTGTACAATCAAATTTAAAGGAGGCGGTCATTAGACAACTCCTGAAGAAACCTTCCCTGGACCCCCTGGATATGAAGAACTATAGACCAGTTTCACATTTACCATTCTTGGGCAAGGTGATCGAGTGAGCCGTCACCTTCCAACTCCAGGCGATCTTGGATGAAACTGATTTTCTAGATCCATTTCAAACTGGCTTCAGATCTGGATATGGGGTGGAGATGGCTCTGGTCGCTCTGGTAGATGACCTGCGCCTTAGCACTGACAGGGGAAACATGACTCAGTTGGTGCTACTGGACCTCTCAGTGGCCTTCGATACTATAGATCACGACATCCTACTGGAACACCTGAGAGAATTAGGAGTGGGAGTCACTGTTCTTCAGTGGTTCCGCTCTTTTCTCTCGGGCAGATTCCAGAAAGTGGTACTTGGGGACAGTTGCTCATCAAAAACTGAGCTAAAATATGGCATCCCTCAAGGAGCCATTCTGTCCCCGATGTTATTTAATATTTATATGAAGCCACAGGGAGAGATCATTAGGAGACATGGAGCAGGATGTTACCAATATGCGGATGATACTCAAATATTCTGCTCCATGTCTCGGTCAGATGCCATGACGGCTGATGGCGGTTCTCCCCTCAATCAATGTCTCGAAGCAGTAATGGACTGGATGGGGAAAAACCGACTCAAGTTGAATCCAGACAAAAAGGAGGTACTTACAGTTGGGGCCTCCAAACCAGAGACTGGATTATGACCACCAGTCTTGTATGGGGTCACACTCTCCACCAAGGACTGTGTTCACAATCAGGGGGTGCTCCTGGACTTGTCACTTCACATGACAGATCAGGTGAATGCGGCAGTCAGGAGCGCCTGTTATCACTTCGGCTGATATGCCAGCTGCACCCTTTCCTGGAAGTAAGGGACCTAGAAACCATAGTACATGCACTGGTAACCTCACAACTCGACTTTTGTAATGCACTCTACATGGGGCTACCCTTATACCTAACTCCGAAACTGCAATTAGTAAAAAACATGGCAGCCAGATTGATCACCAGAACATCAAAAGGTGATCATATCACTCCCATCTTGAAATCATTGCACTGGCTGCCAGTTAGTTTCCGGGCACAGTATAAGATGCTGGTATTGACCTTTAAAGCCCTACATGGCCTGGGCCCATCTTACCTAGGGAATCGCCTATCTCCATATAATCCGCCCTGCGCCCTTAGGTCCTCTGGGAGGAAGTTGCTTCAACCAATAAGAACTAGGCTGGCAACAACCTCCCAGAGGACCTTTTCTGCCATGGCCCCCAGATTATGTAATGCCTTGCCAGAGGAGATCCATCAAGTAACCAACTTAGACGGCTTTAAAAAAGCCATCAAGACGGATCTCTTCCAACAGGCATTCCCGGAATAAAAAATTCTCCCCCCCTCCCCTGCCACTAGATAGTTTCTTCTGAGATGTCGACAGTTGCTGCTGTCTGTTCATGTTAGATGTTTATTGTTTTATTGTAATTGAGATTTTAATCTGTATAACAATTTAATACATTTTTAAGGGGGGTTATTTTGTCATTGATTGTATGGGTGTATTCTTTTTAACTTGTAAGCCGCCTTGACAGCCTTGGCTTAAGGCGGGGTATAAATAAAGCTTTATTTATTATTATATTATTGACGTTGGAATGGAGGGCCAAGGTAACAAGGGGAGGTTGGAATAGTATCTTGACCAGAGTAGACAGCATCCCAGTCATTACTTGTTACTATTGGGATGGAGATAGAGTGGGAGTGTTACTGAATTACTTCTTACTAACAAGTTAATGTTTATATCATTATTGTACTACTGGAAAATACAGAGAAATGATCTCTGGTTCCCCCTAACAGCCAATTCAGATATTGCACCTTGCAAATTGTGAAGAAAAAGTAAAACACAATTACAAAGTAATTATTCTCAGCTGTAACAGAAGGCAGCCATCCATGTAGACATTCCTCCTGCTTCCATTGCTTAGAGCCTTAGACAGTGTTTGCACACACACACACACACAGTAATGAGTAATAAGCAGAGCACCTGCTCCTATTCTATTGAAAAAGTGAATCACAGCCATGGTCACTGTGCACTAAAAAGTAACTTTGTTCCAGATCATCACTCCAAGATTACTTAATACCACAGTAGCTTTTGTTAAACCGGGGTAGAGGGCCGAGGGACTTCAGCTCCCAGAAGCCTCAGCCATGTTGGCCAATAGTCCCATGTTGGCCAATAGTTCCTGGGATTCTGGGAGCTGAAGTCCCTCGGCCCTTAAAGGGGAAAGGTTGCCTACCCCTGTGTTAAACAAATGAGATATTTCCCAGCTATGGTGGTAGAAACTCTCCTATCATCAATACTGGAAAATGATGACTCTCCTGTTTGTTTCTGTACATAGAACAGGGCAAAGTGGGACATTCTTTGCCTTCACATCAGACACCACAATTAAATGGGCCAGCCCTGTCAATGATGTTGCTATGGGTTCAGTGCTCCCATCCCATTCAAACAGTCCTCTGGCCACAGGTACAACAGTGCACTAGCTGTTGCATAGCATAAAAGAATCATTCATGTCTCCTTATAAGAATCCAGTTTGTCACTGTGATGGAACATTGCTTATAAGTTACATTGTGCATGTACCAAGAATCACCCAAGGACAGAAGGAGGGAGTCTAATGAGGCCCACAGTGATCTCACCCTGTACTGCAATAGATTACATCTGTAGAAATAACTGCAAAGCCATGTATGCAGGTCATATTCCAATGCACTTAAGCACAAATATGGAGGAGAAGGGGAGAATTCAGTTCTTAAATGTAAAATTACTTAAATTCACATTTGAATTAATATACAAATTAAATCATAACCATCCCTCTAAATTCATGCCTTCAATTTTGCAATGTAATTCTCAAGTTAAAATGCATGAATGCAAAAAGTTTTATCTTAAAGGCAAGTACGCACAACAAATGCCCATATAAGTGAAAGATGATGTTAAATCTATTTGGAAAATTGATTGCAACATTGTGTATGTGCCATTGCATAAAAAACTATGTACAAATTTGGGAGTGAATCGAAGTTCAAGATGACTTGTACTTGAAAATTTCTCATAGCTTATACTGTATCATACTTGAAACTGGAAGAAAAAAGGCATTGGGGAAGGTAAATGAAGAGAAGCAAAAAATGACAACTTCATCCATTATGTTGGGCTCAGGCCATAACATTAGTGACCAAGATTTTACCTCTTCTTTATGTTGTGTAAATCTGCTCTCACATAGTTATGCAGTGTTGGCACTATTGAATTCTCCTGCTGAACACTGATCTTATGAAATCCGGTGTGTATCTGCAAACATTCCTGTATATCATCCCATGGTGCAATGTGGAATGTACAGTGGCTACCTGTGATCCCAGTGATGCATAAAACCACTCACAAATATTTGCACACTATCCAGGTATGTGGAACTGCATGTGAAATGAATTCAAAACACAGTCATGTTAGTCTGGATCAGTAAGCAAAGGGATAGCATCTCTGAGACTAAGGGGGGTTGCAGACTGCCAGAAATAGTGCAAATTGAGTCCACTTTTAGGGTTAGGGTTAGTGCTAGGGAATCATGGGAATTGTTGTTGTTTTTCTGAGACATTGAGCCTTCTCTGTCAGAGAGCTCTGGTGCCACAATAAAATACAGTTCCCATGATTCCCTAACCCTAACCCTAAAAGTGGACTCAATTTGCACTATTTCTGGCAGTCTGCAACCCCCCTAACTGAGAGAAATATGCTGGTACCATAAGCTTTCCTAGACTAAGTCTAATTCTTCATGCATCCGAGGAAGTAGACTCAGGGCCTGAACAGACTGCCAGAAATAATCTATTTTGAGACCACTTTAACTGTCCTGGCTCTATGCTAGGGAATCATGGGAATTGTAGGGTGTTTTTGTTTTTGTTTTGTTTTTTGAGACACTGAGTCTTCTCTGTCAGAGAGTTCTGGTGCCACAATACCGTTCCCATGATTCCCTATCACTGAGCTAGGGCAATTAAAGTGGTCTCAAGCTGGATTATTTCTGGCAGTCTTTTCAGGCCCTTGGTCTAGGAAAGGTCATGCTACCACCTTCTTTCTTTCAGTTACTCTCAAAGATGCTACAGGATCCCTTTTCATGTGAAATGGTTACCTTTATGGAATTCTACACAACCATGAAAGGAATATGTCAATTGTACAACGACCCAAAAGTCTAACCATATCAGGGCCTTTACAGACTGCCAGAAATAATGCAACTTGAGTCCACTTTAACTGTCCTGACTCAGTGCTAGGGAATCATGGGAACTGTAGTTTATTGTGGCACCAGAGCTCTCTGACAGAGAAGGCTCAATGTCTCCGAAAAAAACTACAATTCCCATTATTCCCTAGCACTGAGCCAGAGCAGTTAAAGTGGACTCAAGTTGCATTATTTCTGGCAGTCTGTAAAGGCCCTACAAGTGTGTAGGACATTAACAGGATTGCAGCCTCTGAATGTGTGACATTGATTGTCCATAGCAGAAACATTTAAAAAACCTAAAACGTTAGGTCCATATAATTTCTGACTTATGGCAACCCTAAGGTTGTCCTATTATGGGGTTTTCCTGGCAAGATTTGTTCACAGGAGGGTTGCCTTTGCCTTTCTCTAAGGCTGAGAACAGGTGTCATACTTCGAATCAAAGGGAGATCCTTTATATGGAGAAATTTAAACATGGATACTGATGATGCTAATGCACCAAAATGAAAATAAAGTGTCACACAATTCATAGAAGAAATAATACTCCTGCCCACTTCTTTAGAGTGAATCAATAATCAATAATAAATATGATACACTAAAACACTCTTCCCCTTCCTTCCTCTCTCATTCTCTTTTCTTATCACCTTTTGAATTACTGAGATCTCGTTTCAGATGAGCCCATTGAACGCAACCTCTGTCGGGCATCAACCCTTTTATTTCATTATTTCTTCCCAACAGGGCGGTACGTGCTTCTGCCCGCTATCTGCATAAGTCTTTTGTGTATTGCTAATGGAGTGCTGGAATTGTGGCAGCTCTGAGCAGGGAATATGTGTGAGTAACAATATGCTGACAGACCCCTCTGTGGAATCTAATCCGTTCCAGCTCATGCACTCCTCAGAAACTATTTAACTTTCATTAAACTGTGTTTGATATCAGCTAAATAGAATGCATACGGCACCAATATCGCTCATATGGTCTCATTCATTCAATCACAGCAGTCTTTCCCCCCTCCCTTCTCTTCCCCTCTTCCCCGTGTCTCTGTACCCAGGATAGCAGGGTAAATAGGAGACCTTTGAAGATATAGTTAGTGCTCAGGTTTCTTTATTCTTTTGTGCTGGTTTCCCAGCGTTGAAACATTGATTCATGTATGTCTCAGACAGCTTCCATTAATTTCATGTAATGTAGCTTTTATCTCCTAGCTGGGACAACTTTCTCTAATACAGACTCCTTTTGTTACCCTCCCTTTCTCCACTGGCTCCTTTTTTAAAAATTTCTTTTATTTATTTATTTATTTATTTGGTCTTCTCTTGCTGCTTCCCAGCTGTCCCTTGTTAGGGGACATGCTTTAACCCCACACACACACAAAGGGAGGGGAGGGGAGGGGAGAAGAAGTCCCTTCCCTTTTCTCAGGAGATGGTAAGCACATAAAACCATGAGGGACATCTCTTTCACAGCTCTACAGCAACACAAAATTTTCAAGCCAAGAGAAACCAGAAAAGAAAAAGCATTATGTTAATGCTTGAGAGCACAGACTTCCCTTTTCAACATGCAGTCATAAGGTGCTACGTAATAGGATCACAAACCCAGGGTAGGAACTTGTCTACATTCATGTGCAACTGGACGTCAGCTCCCATCAAATCTAGTAATCACAATCAATGGTTAGAGATTATGGGAATTGCAGTCCAACCACATCTAGAGATGAAACATCAGGATTCAAAGCAGACGCCCAGTGGAATGAGCAAGAGGGCCACAAAATTTAGCATTTTGAGGTAAGTGAAGCAATATACATCACAGTCAAAGACTGTGGAAAGGAGGGATTAGACCATTTGGTTTCAAATGTAATATTGCCCAGCTGTGATCCCATGTTTCTCCTCACTCACTCTGCCCTGCTGCCATTTTAATAGTCTTACAGGGCAGGGCCATAAAAGAATAAGAAGCCCTATGCTTCAAGACAATGAGGAAACTGAAATTTCCCATACCTTGGATCAAACATTGATCGGAACAGAGACTGCAGTCAAGAAATAAGAAGACTCAGAATGGGAAGGGCATCTGTGAAAGAGTTAGATACAATCTTAAAGAGTATAGACATACAACTGAACACTAAAGTTAGAATTGCCCAATCCATTGTATTCTCCATCACCATGTAAGGAGGGGAGAACTGGACAGTGAAGAAAGTGGATAAAAAGAAAATCAAGTCATTTGAGATGTGGTGCTGGAGAAGAGTGGACTCAAGGGCAGTCAGCAACAAAAATGGTGCAAGAGAGAATATTAATTGAAGCTTAGAAAAATTAGCTTTTTCAGTTGACAACACCCAGAATCCTCAAAGAGTTGGAAGAACAGGGTCCCATGGGTCCAAAAGAGCTGCATCAGACCCATGAGTCACCTGATTTCTATCATACACTGCTTTTCTAGTTTATTATTCTTTCATTTCATTCACTTGGGTCTGCTCCTGGTTGTGGGAACAAAGGACTGCAAAACATTACATTTCTGGTCCACAGTTCACAAGCTATAATCCAGCTGATGTCCTGCACATGTGTTGAGAATAATATAAGAATGATTTTCTTGGTACAATTTTGGTGTTTCCAACACTGGGCAAGGTCAAGTTAGGAAGAAGACCATAACCAGAATTTTTCTGGTGTCAGATATGTGTAAGTTTTCTTCCACACATGGCTGTACTGTTTGGCAGTTGTGCAATGGATGTACACAGTTCATGGTTTTATAAGTGGATTTCCACAAGTGTAACCATTTCAAACAGAGTCAGAATGGAGTAGTGGTCTGAATATTAAGCTAAGAGTCTGGGATTTGTTGTTGACTGTTATCAACTTCAACTTAAGGCAACTCTGTGAATGAGAGACCTCAAAGTTAGAGTCTGAGAGACCAGGGTTCAATTCCCCACTCAACCATGGAAGCCCACTGGATGGCCTGGGCAGGTCACACTCTCTCTGTCTCAGAGGATGGCAATGGCAAATTCCTTCTGAATAGATCTTGCCAAGAAGCCCCCATGATAGGTTTGCTTTAGTATTGCAACAGCCAGCAACAATTTTTAAGGCTCAAAAGAGCAACACACCATTTCACATAAGCTTACATTTTATCATTAGTGCTGATGATAATAGAACTATTGTAGGAATTGGATTTACCTAAATGTCATCTCTTCCTTTAGTAGTAGATTCAAAGGTTGCACTCTAGTAGGAACTAACAAGTTTCCTGCCTTCATTCTATCACTTTCTTCACTGGGATTGCAGAAACAGCCATTGGGCATTTCCCATTGCACCATGTGATAATCAGTGGACACACTAGTAGATATGAATCAGTTGTACAGTGCTGGTGTTTAGCACCACTACTGTGTAATTCTGTGAGTATAGATAGACATCCAGTATTCTGGGCACCACAATTCTAGACAGAGGTTGATAAGCTAGAATGTGTCCAGATGAGGATGACCAAAATGGTGAAAGGTCTGGAAACCACCATGTCCTATGAGGAGCAGCTTAGGGAACTGGATATGTTTAGCCTGGGGAAGAGAAGGTTAAATGATGATATGATAGCCATATTTAAATATTTGAAGAGATGCCATATTGAGGAAGGACCAAGCTTGTTTTGTGCTACTACAGAGACTAGAAACAGAGCTATGGATTCAAACAACAGAAAAAGAGATTCCACTTAACCATTAGGAAGAATTTCTTGACAGTAAGAGCTGTTCAGCCATGGAATACACTGCCTTGGAGTGTGGACAATCTCCTTCTTTGGAGGTTTTTAAACAGAGGCCATCTGTCAGGGGTCCTTTGACTGTGGAGATTATCACATTCAATATAAAGCAACTTAGCCCTGATGGTATAAAGTCACATTTAGTTTTAATAGTGGGTATTATCGCACACAGCCAAGGCCGGGTGACTGCAAGCCACATGCAGCCCGGACCCCAGCCACGCTTAGCTGGACACTTTTCAAAAACAAGAGGTTGCTATTTTTAAAAAGAGGCCAACTGAGCATGGCTGGGGCCCAGGCTTCATACGGATTGCAGTCATCTGGCCTCAGCTGCGTGCGATAACACCCTCTATTAAAACTAAGGGTGACTATATCCCGTTGGGGATAAGTTGCTTTATATTGAATGTAATAACCTCCTGTGTCTTCCAGCATGGCAAAGGGTTGGACTGGATGTCCCTTGTGGTCTCTTCCAACTCTATGATTCTGTGACATTTGATATACATGCGGTAGAATATTTGCTCTAGACTCCCTCAACCAGCACGACTGCTCTACCCCTATGCTCTACTTGGTGAATTTTCTATTCCGTCTTCTTCCCACCCTACTGTCCCAAACCAGGTCAGATTTTGAAGGCATGGGGCCCCATCACCACTTTAGTAACCTATTCATATAATGGTAATTTGACTGTGAATGAAGCACAGTGGGAGCCCTTGCTCTGTGGCAAGGATGGGGACAGCAGATGCCAAAGAAAAGGCTGCTGTATAGTTTTCAGGGTGAAATTCCCATGAAAAGAATAGCCAAAAGAGGAGGGAGACCCTCTACAGGGCCTATTCATGATCCAAAGGACCATCATCATGCTATTACTTAAATTCTCCCTTTTTCTAATGAAAATAGATTTTTGGAAGAGAAGTACGTAAGAAAAAGTCAAGCAACTTTTTTTTTTTGTAAATCCTCTTGATTTCACCTCAGTGTAGAAGAGAGAAATATAAATTCCAAGGTGAAAACCTGGAGTCATCTTCATGCTCCTTAATCATGTTTATTGAAATACAAGGAACAACCTTATTTGTTTCTTGATGGCATAAGAGAAACACCAGGGGTCCTCTTTAACAGAGAGAATCCAAGAAGTAGGGATATTGTTTTGAGAAACCTTTTTTAAAAATAAAATAAAATGTTTGCTATGTAAAGGAGTACTTTGTTTTGGTTGTTTTCCTCTCCTCCGTCTTTTCTCTTTGGAGGAAGTGTCATTTGGGAACAATGGATTGTAGGCATTAATACATTATGGCATTACGATCAGTGCATTTAAAGAGAGGGAGAAGAGTGTCACATTGGCTGTCATCCTGTTAGAGACCTATGCAGGTGTATGTCCAGATTATACATGTGTATGTATTTTAATTTTATTTTTGTCATCATGAAGGGTGGAAGTCAGACCTCACCTGGAATGTTATGTCCAGTTCTAGTCACTGCAATTCAAGAAGGATATTGACAAGCTGGAGTGTGTCCAGACAAGGGTGACCAAAATGGTGAAATGTCTGGAAACCATACCCTATGAGGAGCAGACTATGTTTAGCCTGGAGAAGAAGTTAAGGGGTGACATGATAACCAAGTTTAAATATTTAAAGGGATGTCATGTTGAGGCTGGAGTAAGCTAGCTTTCTGCTGCTCCAGAGACTGGGGGGGAAGCAGACCAAGGCGTCGGGGACACCCTGGGACAGTGCGCCGCGGGACCGTGGCAGCCGCACCGCGGCGCACCGTCGGCGCCTCTGAAAGGAGCGCAAAATCAGCGCTCCTTTCAGAAGACAGGGAAAGTGCGCCCTAAACGCGTTGGGCACACTTTCCCTGGCTTTTCCGCCACAGCGTGTGAGGACGCTGCAGCGGGAGGTTGCCCTCGGCACGCCGGCCGTGCGGAGGGCTGGCAGCTCTGAGGGCAACCTCGGGAGGAGGAAGGGGCGCCGCTCGTGCAGCTGCCCCTCCTCTTCCTTGCCTCAGAGACGACCCTATTGGTTGTCTGCCGAGGCCCTAGGACAGGTGCAATGGATTCAAACTACAGAAAAAGAGATTCCATCTAAACATCAGGAAGAACTTCTTGAAAGTAAGAGCTGTTCAAAAGTGGAAAATGCTACCTCAGAAAATGATGAAGTCTCCTTCTTTGGAGGTTTTTAAACAGGAGCTAGATTGTCATCTGCTGGGAGTGCTTTGATTGTGTCTTCCTGCATGGCAGAGGGTTGGACTGGATGGTCCCTGTGGTCTCTTCCAGTTCAATGATTCTATGATTCCTGTCTCTTACTTCCTATGCAACATCCAAAGGCCTCCCTCTAGACTCACCATTTTGCTTCCACAGACCCCCACAATCATTCTGCTGCTGGTGGAAAGTTGTGAGTGGGGGGGTGATTGGGGGTGGAGAAGGACCTGGCTATGTATGCACACCAGATGCAGACTGATGATATCATCAACTGAGACTTCCTGGAGATCTCAGTAGATCTTGATGGAAGATGTCTTCATTCTGCATCTAGCTAGTGTGTGTGTGTGTGCACGCTTTAAAGTGTTTTATCTTGTGAGCCGGCTTAGGTCCCTTTTTGGGAGAAAAATGAGATAGATAGATAGATAGATAGATAGATAGATAGATAGATAGATAGATACTTTCCCAATTCTCCTCATCACTTTTCATCTGTGATAGAATGGCCAGCAGAGTATCACAGCACAATGGTGAGCCCTGGGGGGTGGTAACAAGGGAGCCATACCGGAGTTCCACATGTGAAACTCTTACAGTATGCTTCATTTTGTAGGATCTGGGCCAATGTCTACTCAGGAAGTTCTCTCTGAAGCCATTTCATGGCAACTGAAGGGCAGCAAAATGACACATTATAATATATATCCTTTATAATAGTTGTTCAAACACCGCACCTGCAATTCAGATTGTACGTACTGGCCTGGAGCCTGTAAAAAGTTATTTTTTTTAAAAAAATAATAATAATCAACTCAGAATTCCTCAGTTTGCATGCCCATTGACCAAGCTGGTTGGAAGAGTTTGGCGTTTGTAGTCCAAAAAGGTCATTGCAATGCATGGAGATTTCTACATTAGTATTCAATGGTTCTGATGAGAAGGACACGTTGCCCACCACCATCATACAAATGTGGCAATAAAATAAATGCATATTCTGTTCTCACACAAGTCCTTTCACCAGAGATCCAGACTTGGCTCAAGATTCTTCTCAATCCATTGGGTTTCCTGACAATCAAACTTCAAAAACAGAAGGGATGGAGTACTGTTGATATCATACACATGCATAAGATCCCCTCTGGAAATGGGCTGAGATTCTGTTAACATAAACTACTACACAGGCAGAACTATGCCATCTCTCCCTGTTCATCCTGCAAACCACTTACTCATTGAAGCCCTCACCCCCAGCACAGATTTTTTTTTTTTTTGGTAGATGAAGAATGGGAGGAAAGCATAGAAGCACCCATCTTCCTCCTACAGCTGGATATGTGGTAATGAGGCATCCTCCAACACCTTCTAGGGGTCTTTCGGAGGTCCCGAAGGATGACATCAGTGTTGTGAGTCCAGCTGCAGGAACATGGCTGGATGCTTCTTTTCCACTCCTCTGCACTCCATTGGCTAGTAAATGCATGTGTTCAGAGTGCAGCAGGTAAAAGGTGGGTTTATGTGTAAGAGTTTGGTCATTGCACTAGATCAGCAGAGACTCCAAGTCTCCTTTTTAGGTTGATTCTATGATTTTTAGGATGATTCTTTGATTCTAAATACTCCTCCCTATGCCACCAATCACAGGATTCCATTGGATGAAACCATGCCTGTTAAAGTGGAATAATAATGCTGTATTTGTGTAGTGTGAAAGGACGCAGGCACTTTTTTTCAGCATATTCCTTCCTATTCCCTCTCCTTTTCATTTTTCTCTCCCTGCTTCCATAATCTGCCAGCATTATGTGACCACCCTGCCCACTCAAGGCCTTTGCAGACTGCTAGAAATAGTGCAACTTGAGTCCACTTTAACTGCCCTGGCTCAGTGATAGGGAATCATGGGAATTGTATTTTTTTCTGAGATATTGAGCCCTCTCTGTCAGAGAGCTCTGGTGCCGCAATAAACTACAGTTCCCATGATTCCCTAACCCTTAAAGTGGACTCAATTTGCACTATTTCTGGCAGTCTGCAAAGGCCCTCAGTCCCCAAAGGTGTTTTTGGAGTCCTTCATCCTCAAGCTTCCCCTCATTGCAAAGATCTTTCTGTAGATTTTGGCAAGCCTTCTGATCCCTCCTGCTTCTCTGTTGATAGTGTCATATAAGCATCAGCCGTCATGGTCTGAACATCAGAAGTAGAGAAAATTATCATTACTTTAGTATCTGGGGAAAAATTTTCCAGACCCTCCCCCCCCCAACAGTCTCCCCTTCTCTCCTTTTGTCTGACCCAGCTCACATTTTCCAACCCACACATTCAAACTGCTTGTGTGTTGCCACTTGAATGGGTATCATAAAAATTATTTAGATAAATGCATTGACTTCTTTTTTTTACTATACATTATTAATCACATTAATAGCATTAACAAAGGCTAATTGAAAACGCTTCACCTATAATTACCCTAGTTTTCATTTCAGTACATTTTTTGTGTGTCACAGTAAACCAGAAAGGAGTAATTAAGACTTGGCTGTTTTTTGCCCCCTTTTATTTTTATTATTAAATCTGCAGGGTTGTATGGGGATGGGGAGGGGGGAGATGGTAGTAGAAAAAATGTTTTAATTGGAAACCACACACTGATATTCAGAAGGAATGGAATAAACAGCTGGGCAGGCTACATTTAATTTTTTTTATTTTAACATTTGCCTTACATATTGCACAATAAAAGTAAACATGACTATCATTCAGGTAGATTCCCCCACCCATCCACATATTTCTATGATATTAACAGACCAATATTATATTTGTCTACTCTGGAGTAAGCCCTCCTTAACCAATGGGCCTTTTTCCTCACTGTGAATATAACTATACTGTAGTTCCAACCACCAACTCTTTTAGACAAACTCTTCTACATGCCAAGAATAGCAAGCTAATGTCATTGTGAAAATCATAAAAGTGTATGTGTTTGGGGGGGGGGGAGTTATATAAGAGAGTAATTAACAAAAAAAAAAAAAAAAAAAAAAAAACCACACCCAAAACCAACCAAAAAGATTTTGGCTCAGGACTTACAGTATATACTCAACTATAAGTTGACCTCATGTATAAGTCAAGGGTAGGTTCTGGGGCCAAAATTATGGATTTTTATATGACTGATGGATAAGTTCAGGGTAAAACATGCAACAAAGGATGTAAAGGATATA
The DNA here is from genome assembly GCA_026167975.1 of Phrynosoma blainvillii. Taxonomy (NCBI): domain Eukaryota; kingdom Metazoa; phylum Chordata; class Lepidosauria; order Squamata; family Phrynosomatidae; genus Phrynosoma; species Phrynosoma blainvillii. The sequence continues at coordinate 16,233,915 of JANUYF010000001.1, read as the reverse complement.
GATCATAGCCCTGACACTATAGCTGTATATCTAGTGCAGGATGTTGGCCATTGTTTCATGCACAAAATGATGGCCTGAATCCTGTCGGGGTCATCCATATATGTAAATTCTCTTACACGTGCAATTCAGTTTTTACTGTCATGCAATTGTTGTTGTTATTGTTGTTATTGATGTTGTGCACCTTTCAGTTATTCCTGACTTACATGACACTAAGGTAAACAAATCTACCATGAGGTTTCCTTAGCAAAATTTGTTCAGATAGGATTTGCTATCCTCTGAGGCTATGAGAGTGTGACTTGCCCAAGCTCACTCAGTGGGTTCCCATAACTGAACAGGGAGTCAAACCCTAGTCTCTAGTGTCTGAGGCCAATGCTCAAACCACTACACTATGCTGGCTCTGTATTTAATCCATAATTGTGTAAGTGAAGTTTCACAAATGTAACAATTTCACATAGGCTTAAATCCTGATAGTCCTGACTAGAATAGAGCTATTGAATCCATTGGATGTGCCTATGTTTTGACTGTTGAATATGTTGAATTCTTGAGTTGATTCAATTCAAGAATTGCATAAATTGGTCTGCTCTACTTGAGATTCATCAACAGAATTCCAGCCATGCAATTGTACATTCTTTCCAATGGCTTCAATTTGCTGCTTTCTTTACCAGGATTGCAGAAATAACCATTGAGCATTCCCTGTTGCACCATGGGACAATAAGCAAGCACAATGGCAAATACACCATTAGTTGCCAATATTCAGCAGATGAGTGATGTAATCCAAGCACCATATAATTATATGAATGTATATTTACACTTCATAATCATGATGGAGGATCTCAGGCAATGTGTGTCTGTGTACATGTCTGGCTGTATCATTTTTTTGTGTTGCCAGGTTTTCAGAATGGCAATAAGGAACAGCCAAAATTCATGACATGCAGGGTTGATAAACTAAATGATGTTATTAGCAAAGTTTGTGTTCTACTTAGATATTGATTTCAGTTCACTTAGATGTGTATTTCTCTGTAAAATTAACACACTGTTAGTGTATGTCTTAAATCAAATGAGGCACACATTTCTGTCTTTTTGAAGGTCCTGCACCCCAAAATATGGGATTTGTGTGGCATCTTATTCAAACGATAAAGAAAACCTTTCTAATCCTCAAATAGGGGACATCCCTTATAATAAGGGACACCTGCAAACCCTGTAAGGGACACATTTTCTGGTCCTCAAATAAAAGACATCCCTTATAATAAGAGACATGGCAACTTTTCTTTAAAAAAAATCATACTTAATAACCATGTACAGATGTGAGAGCTGGAAAGTAAAGAAAATGGAGAAAAAGAAAATCAGGTCATCTGAGATGTGGCCTCGGAGAAGAATACTGAGTAGATGGCCCAAAAGACAAACAAATGGGTCCAAAACAGATCAAGCCCAAGGGAAGAAGTGTAAATGAATGTGTAAGAAGGTAAGAGAGGATGATACAGAAGGAGCGGATGAGAATGGAAGAGGGCATAAGGTTCAGGAATAGAGATGGGAAGAAGGTTATGGAAGGGGAAGATGGTAGAAGAAGAGGTATGGGCTGAAGTGTTAGATGCCAGTGCAATTTATGTATTAAGGAGAGGAATATGGTATGAATGTTTTTGATAATTAGAGAAATGTTTTGCTTGTTGGTATTGATTGTGATTAATGTGGGGATTGATATATGTTTGCTTATGTGAATATGTGAACAAAAATATTATTCTAAAAAAAGAACATATGAAACCTGAGCACTCCTTGGAAGCCAAGATGACTAAACTGAGGCTGTGGTACTTTGACCACATCATGAGAAGCCAGGAATCTTTAGAAAAGACAATAATAAAGGTGAAAGGAAGTAGAAAGAGAGGAAAACTATAGTTAGATTCAATCAGGGAGGTCACGAGCCTGAACCTGTAGGACCTGAGCAGAGCCGTTGAAGATAGGTGGTCTTGGAGATGTCTCGTTTACAGGGTTCCTATAAGTCAAACTTGACTAGGATGCAGTTAACAACAGCAACGATGCATGGTAAAGCTGAAGGCAATTTGAAAAGAGGAAGACTGACTCAATTAAGGAAGCAACAGCTCTGAGTTTTTATTCATTTGATCCATTGAGTTTGCAAAAACAGCTACCCTGGGTGAGAATCACTGACAAGGGAGCAAGACAGACTTCCCCATCACTGAAGGGAATTCTCCTGATTAGGTGTCACCATAGAAAAGTCCATCTCTCCAGAAGAGTAGGCTTCAGAAATCTATTTCTAGAAAGTCCCCCCCCCCCCCAACACACACAAAATGCACAGGTTGAAGTAAGGAGGGAAATGGTACATTTAAAACAAAACAAACACACAAAATCAAATGAGTATCAACATGCATCTTCATCAGGTAGAGTTGAAAGGCAAACCACTTTACTTTATAATTACTCTTCACTGTTTCCCTCTTGCTATACAACAATATTTTTTTTTAAAAAAAAAATCCTGGCATATTGGTCGCACTGGCTGCCAAGTAATATGGCCATGCCCTCTCTGCAGGAGCTGAGTACAAACATGCCTGATCAGGCCTCTGGAGGGGCAGCCCGTTCTTCACTGTTTCACCACTTAACATATGTAGGTGCACCTGAAAGCTACAGGCTGCTGCTTCCTAAGGCTGTCGCTTGGGTACCTTTGGCTCCTCTGCCACCAAGGGTTAATTTTCTAATGGCTGTTTGCTGCTGATGCTGGCCAAGTTTTCTGTCGCCTGCAGAGCACCACAAGCTGTGATTTGGAGCCAGAAAGCACTATTAATTTTCTAAACATGAAGGATCACATATGTAAACTGTCTGGTTGTATATCCAACTGGGCAGGTGGAATAAAAGAGAGAAGTCCTTCTCTCTGAGAAAAAAAAAACAAAAAAAAAACAGGAGGAGATTCTTTCTCTTGGACTTTCACTTGCCTCTACTCCACCTCCTTCTCCTCCTCTTCCACCACCACTGTCTCAAAAACAAATAGCCTAGTAGGTGCTCATAAAAAAGAAATGTATCTCCCAATAACCATTCAAAATGGCACTCAAAGGACATTTGTTTTTAATATTTAAGAATGGTCATTGCATCTTGGACTGGCATTGACTTAAGTGTAACCTGAACTGCAGAAATAATGCCATTTATCACTGCTTTAACTGCCATGGCTCAATGCTGGAGAATTCTGGGATTTGTAGTTTTGTAAGATATTTAGCATTCCCTGTCAGAGAGCTGTGTGCCATAATAAACTACAGAGCTCAGGATTCCAAAGGATGGAGTCATGAGAGTTAAAGCAGTTTTGGTTGATACTCAAAGTGGTAGTCCATGAACCAGTGCCAGTCTGTGAGCCTTCATCAGCAGTCCAGGGCAAATTCCTAGAAAGAGAAAGAGAACACTGTAATAGTATAGCACAAATACCAGTCCCAGTCTCTGGCATACTTCACAGTACACAATATCAGATAATTTGAAAAGCATTGTCACCAATTTCATTTTAGATTAATTTGTACACAAAAATCTTGCCTGGTAAAACGTTATTTTCCATCCCTAGTAACAGTTGTTGGAGGGTGGCAGGTTATGGAGTTTAGCAGTGAGTTCCCCCCTCCATCTGGGGCAGAAACAATGATGTTGCACCATCCCCTGCAATATATGAGTAATCAGGAAGGCAAGAAGACAATTCCCAACAAACACACACAAAAACACCATGTGTCAGATCTCATGTGATCATTCTTTGGGAGCACCAGGGGTTTAGCTATGGGGGGGAAGGGGACAAAATGTGTTGTACATCACAGTTTTTCCTTCAGCCCCCAAATTTATAACATTGCAGTAACTTAAAATTTCAGTTGAATGTTTAGAAATACAGTTTAGACATACAAAGAAAGGGATCAGGCAAAGTCACCCACGGATTGCAAACATGGCAAATATAAGAGTTCTGGATATGAACAAATTTTAATATCTCACCATCTGCAATGCAATAAAGGTGAAGACTGAAGGGAAAAAAATAATGGGTATGGGGCAGAAGTCCTTGTTAGAGGAGCAGTGCCTTCATTTTGCCCCTCATAGCCACACTCCCAGGATAATCTACATCTATGGTCCTTGGGTGTTGAGTCACAAGTTAGGAGACAGGCCACTCCTGACATTATTCTGTTTAAAGGAATACCTGTGCTAAGTTAAGAGAGAAGAGGTTTTAAAGCAGGGGCAGGCAACCTTTTTGAGCCAGGGGCCGGGTTGCTGTCCCTCAGACAATTGGGGGGGGGGGGGCAAAGCACCAAAAATAAATAAATAAAATAAAAATTAAAAATAAAAAAATAAAAAATATATATGCATGCACACTCTCTCAGCCCCAGAAAAGCCATGGCAAAACCCCTGTGGAGATTTTGCCAAGAAAACCCCAAGAACAAGTAATAACAACAATAATCAATATCATCATGGCGGGGCGGCGGCGGCAGGTCTGGCCTGGGGCTGGTCCAAAGGCCTCGGGGGGGCGCATCCAGCCTCCCAGGCCTTAGGTTGCCTACCCCTGTTTTAAAGAGTGCAAAGAAAATGTAACAAGTCAGCTGGAGCATCAGGAAAGCTACAAAAGGAACTAGGCCAAATGCTGGAGATGGCTGGACTTCCTTCTTTGGAGAGGGCTTGGCTTCCTGACTGGCCATGGATCAAAAATAGCCAATAGCCAAGGCTGACAAGGGTCATATTGAGACCTGACCAAAACTCTAGGTAATCCAGCTTTCTGATTTTCATAGTTAGTTGAGAGGGTGCTTCCAGGAAACCCTCTATTTTTAACAGCCCAGGAAATGTTATTCGTTTTGTCTCAGTTTGGAAGGGGCAGTAGCTCAATGACTGAGAACAAACATGTTTTGTATGCAGAAAATCCCAGGAATTTACTACATGAGGCTTGAAAAAGTGGAATTAAGGCATAATAATAATAATAATAATAATAATAATAATAATAATAAATTTTATTTTTAACCCGCCCCTCTGCAAGGCAATCGAGGCAGCGTACAAAGTTAAAACAAGACAGCAGTTAAAACAATTCCATCCCCCCCAATCCCTAACCCAGTAGTGACCATACCTTATCACACAATGTTGTGTCTGTTTAGCAGTTGGTCTGTAGTCCATCTGTTGCTTCAGCGCTTCTTCTCATTGATGGGCAAACCCCATGAGTGCCTCTCAATTGCACTGCTTTCCCACTGTTGATGTGTATGTGATAAGTTCCTCCTGAGGCAGTTCTGATATGCAGGCAATCGCATGGTGTGAATGTGATTCTGCTTCTATCCCTTCTACACACACCCCCGGTTGCTATTCTCAAGTAGGATTTTTTTTTCTTTTTCCCCCTAATTTCTTTATTTTCTTTCTTTCTTTTTTTAGTTAATGAATACAAACCAAAAGGTATGATGAGAAGGCCATAGGGCAGGAAGCAGAAGACATGGTCCAGGGCAAAAGAAGCATCATGGCAATTTGGAAGAGTTGTGTGATAATGATTGTCCCCAACCGGGTATGTTTGTGTTTCCTAGACTAATGCAATTGTGGTGCCTTACAGTCCTGGTGTGATAAAGTCCTCATTCTCAGCCTCATCTAAATGTCTCCCTCCCTTCTTCCTTGATATATATGAATATACAAAATATTCACAGTTTTAATAGTTTGTCTGTTGTTGTTGTTGTTGTTGTTGTGTGCCTTCAAGTCATTTTTGGCTTATGGATACCCTAAGTCAAGCCTATCATAAGGTTTTCTTGGCAAGTTTCTTCAGAGGGGGTTTGCCATGGCCATCCTCTGACGCTGAGGGAATGTGACTTGCACAAGGTCACCCAATAGGTTTTTATGCTCAAGAAGGAATCTAACCTTGATCTCCAGAGTTGTACCATGCTGTCTCTATCAGTTTTGTTCACTTTTTGAATATATTTCTTTAAGTTTATTTAGGTTGTTGATTTTGTATTTGGTTCTTTTCTTATTCTTTTTGTACTATCCGATGGGATGGAGCCATGACACCTGAAGTGAGATGAAATGGATATTACTGTGTAATGTAGATTTACTCTTAGTCTTGAGTAGCTTTGGTACAATGGCTTGACTTCCCCACATGATCACAATTCTCTCTACCCCAATATCACTTTGATAAGTTCCCTTCATTATACACTGCATGACGGATGCAATTCCTCACCAATTTTGTTCTTGAAGGAAACAAATAACCATTTTAGCAATTTTCTTCCCACTGCAAGAAAGTCTTTGAAAACTTCACAGTTTTGAAGGCTATGGACAGCTCTAAAATTATTTAGTACAAAAATTGGATGTGGCATTTTGGGGTAGAAAATAGCATTTTTTCTTCTTTTTTTCTATAAAAATAACATTTCTGCAGATTAAAAAGCAAAAAAAAATGTTGTCATTTGGGATTTATTCTGCACAAAATTCACATGTACTTTAATTTATTTATTTATTTATTGCAAATAAAGCACCATTTTCTATACAGAAAAGACCTTTTTCATAATATTCCTGTGCATAAGTACTATATTCTGGGCAAAAAAAATGATGTTTCTTTTCTGTGCCAAAAATTATACACCTTTTGTGCAGGATGAGTCTGAAATTGCAAAGGTCCTCATCAGTCCAGTTTTATCCCAGTCAAGATTTCCCAACTATCAACAAACATGTTTTTCAACAATTTCAACTTTTTTTAAATTCTTTCCATCTGTACGCTCCATGTTTCATTACAACACAAAAAAAATTAGCTCAAAAACTCTAATTTATCAGGCAGCCAATCTGTGACAGTCTTTCCGGTCACAATAATGAAAACAAAGAGCTTGTGTATATATTTTTTTTAACAAAAATTGCTCTCCACACCTCCCCCTTTCTCTTTTATCAGGGAAAAGCTTCATAAAGGAATCTGTTACAGGCTGTAAAATAAAAGTGCTCTTAAACACGAATGATAACTTAGGAAGCATGGAAACATATTCAGGGGTATGTTGGCTATGCAGAAAAATACCGGTACTTTGCACAACCTGGATCTTAAGGGAGATTACTTTTCTGTTGCTAATGAAGTTGAAATTTAATCACCTGTCTTTTACTGCCCTTTGTACCTGGTCCCCACATGTCCAAGAAAAGGACTGGTCTTTGCCTGCATTGAGATCTCTCAAGAACAACTGAATTACAACAGAAATGACATCCAATACAAAATGTAGGCCTGTGGCTCTACCATCATCACTTTTGATCTCCTGTATAATTTTTGAACATCTTTTGCCTGATGAAGAATCCAGCAGAGCTTCAAAAGCTTGCATGGTGTATTCTGTGTGTTTTGGTTAGCCAATAAAGGCCAAGCCACAATCTCTTCTGGGGGATGTGCAATTTGGTGTGTATAGGGAAGTGTAGAAGCCCACAAAGTGGTGTTGAGATATTCTGGTTTGATCTGCAGTGCAGAAATAATGCAGTTTAACACTGCTTTAACTGCCATGGCTCAATGCTATACGATATGTTGGAGACATCTTGAGGAAAATGATAGCAGAAAAGGTGAAAAGCAGTGGAAAAAGATGAAGACCATATTCCAGATGGTTAGACTTGATCAAGGAAGACATGGGTGCGGGCTGCAGGACCTGAGAATGAGGACAGGGGGACTTGGAGAAGTCTCATCCACAGGGTCATCATTAATTGAAGTCAACCCAAGGGCAGACGACAGCAACAACAACAACTTAACAGTGTTCACTTTTCTTTTCTAGGAATTTGCCCTGTGCTGCAGCCAATGGCTCACAGACAGCACTGGTTCATGGACTACTACTTTGCATAACACTCAAAACTGCTTTAACTCTCATGGCTCCATCCTACAGAATTCTGGGATTTGTGGTTTGTTGTGGCACCAGAGCTCTCTGACAAAGAGGGCTAAATATCTTACAAAACTACAAATCCCAGAATTCCATAGCACTGAATCATGGCAATTAAAGCACTGTCAAGCTGCATCATTTATGCAATGTAGATTAGATCTTTGTGGCAACACTATGCTGGCCCAGTTGAAGAAAACTATTGACCTCCACAATCATGACTCTGGTTTGTAATTAGCATAGAGCAAGCTTTCTCCATCTTCCGAAACCACAATGTTAATTACAAAAATTACACACTGTTTAAATGTGCAATTAGAGACTATGAGGCACAGGAAGAGAAAAGAATCTGGGAACTTCGTTTTTGCATTCTCAAGCCAGGTCATAATGCAACTTGTGAAAGACTGGACATTACACTTTCTGCTTTCTACTAGGGTTCATACAAGAGTTTTCTGCTAGAATAAACTGTGGTGGAGTTAGGCAATTCCTTCACACACAAAAACATGTTTCTCTTGCAATAGGAATGGGAGGAAAGGAAACTTCATGAACAACCCATGAGTGGAAGATATTGACAGGATTGCTTGTGGATATCACACCTAAGCCAAGTGGAGGCAACTTGCAACTGTTTAGGATGGGTTCCAGTATTCTTCCTTCATTCCAATATTTTTCTGGGTGTGGGAGTTTGGAATTAGCAAACTTATATTGTTCCAGTAGCATCTTTCCTTTTAAAAAAGGAAAAACATCTGCATGTTGTACAGAATGCTGACCAGAGCTAGGTGAATATCCTTCTTGAATTGTGGTGCCCAGAAAAGGACTGAATAGTCTGGGTGTGGCAAGTTTTTGGACTCCATCTCTCAGGATCTTCCAGGTGCTGATTTTGATCAGAAAAATCACACAGAATTCATATACCTAACATTCAAGCATTCTCCATATTGTGACCACAGCTCAAGAAAAGTTCATTCTTTCTTTTTGAAAACAAATTACAGAACCTTCCCCATTCTAGCTGAGGAATTCTGGCAATTGTACTCCAAAAAAGGAAACTTCCAAAGGCCTGCTGCTGACCTCTTGTTATTCACTATGCTTTTCAGTCTCTTCAGTCAGAGCTGAGTGAATCACAAAACAGCAAATTGTGGTTGATGTTGAGTGACATCAAGTTTTCTCACTTATGGTGAGCCTAGGGTGAACCTATCATGGGGTTTTCTTGGTAAAATTTGTTCAGAGAAGGTTTGCCTTTGTCTTCCCCTCAGTCTGAGAGCATGTGACTTGCCCAAGGACACTCAAAGAGTTTCATGGCTGAGCTGAGAATCAAACCCTGGTCTCCAGAGTCATAGTCCAACATTCAAACCACTATGCCATGCTGGGTCTCATAAAAACAGCAAATATTCCACCCAAATGGAAGTAACATTTTAACTGCATCATTCCACTAGGCTGGAGTTTCTATGGCTTCTTCCAATATCTTTTGGGACATGCCAAGGTGCTTGCTTTGACTCATAAAAGCTAACTTGGCTTATGCTGAACTGGAGAAATGCAATGATTTCTCTGCCTCCTCCTTCATCTCTCCTCCATACAAACATAGAATTATAGAATCATAGAATCATAGAGTTGGAAGAGACGACAAGGGCCATCCAGTCCAACCCCCCTGCCATGCAGGAACTCCCAATCAAAGCATCCCTGACAGATGGCCATCCAGCCTCTGCTTAAAGACCTCCAAGGAAGGAGACTCCACTACTTTCCAAGGGAGTGTGTTTCACTGTTGAACAGCCCTTACTGTCAGGAAGTTCCTCCTAATGTTGAGGTGGAATCTCTTCCTGGAGCTTGCACCCATTGTTCCAGGTCCTAGTCTCTGGAGCAGCAGAAAACAAGCTTGTTCCCTCCTCAATATGACATCCCTTCAAATATTTAAACACGGCTATCATATCACCTCTTAACCTTCTCTTCTCCAGGCTAAACATCCCCAGCTCCCTGTCATTCCTCATAGGGCTTGGTTTCCAGACCCTATTTTAGTTGCCCTCCTTTGGACACGCTCCAGTTTCTCCACATCCTTTTTGAATTGTGGTGCCCAGAACTGGACACAGTATTCCAGGTGAGGCCTGACCAAAGCAGAATAGAGTGGCACTATTATTTCTCTTCATCTAGACACTATCATTTCTTTCTGTCTCTCTTCCTACATGGCTCCTACCTCACTCTTTTCTCATGTGATTCTTATGTCCACTCTTCCTTTCCTTTTCTCTCAGCCATGCCTCTACTCCTTCTCTCACACACTCTGATGTAAGACTCCTTTCCTGTGAGCATGTAGAATTGGCGGCCAAAAAAGCCACTGAGATTCTGGGGTGCATAGTCATGAGTATCAAGATCAATGGAAGAGGTAGTGTGACTCTATTCTGCTTTGTTCATGCCTCACCTGGAATATTCAGTCCTTTTCTGGACACCACAATTCAAGAAGGATATTGACTAGCTGGGATGTATCCAGAAAAAGGCAAGCAAAATGATCAGAGATCTGGAAACTAGGCCTTAAGAGAAACAACATAAGAAACTTGGAAAAGATAAGACTGAAAGATGACATGATCACTATATTTAAATATCTGAAGTGATGTCACATAGAAGATGGAGCAAGCTTGTTTTCTGCTGCTCTAGAGACTAGAATACGAATCAACAGATGCAAATTACAAGAAAAGTGATTCCACCTAAACATTAGGAAGAACCTTTTTACTGTAAGAGCTGTTTGATAGTGAAATAAACTCTTATTCTAGCCAGAGGATGGTGGACTCTTTATCTTTAAAGGTCTTTAAAGAGAGGTTGGATGGTCATCTTTCATGTGTGCATTCCTGCATGGAAGGGGATTAGACTTGATGGCCCTTGAAGTTCCTTCCAGGTGTAAGATTTTATTATTCTGTGATTTCTTTTCTGGGAAAATGTTCTAAAATTACATTAATTTTCCTTTGGGAGAAAAATATTGTTTATGCACTGGTGATTTTTTTGTTTTAAATGTAGCCCCTAACATAAATAACATTGATATGTTGATCCCAGTATCTGGACATTCCTAGAGGCCTGCAACTGTTCAAGACAGATCTATGGCTAGGATAGACATTAGGGATGACATAGGAAAGTACTTCTTTTATCAGTCACTTGAAGATAGTATAAAATCTACAACTCTTGGCTTCTAAGCTAACAAGCTAATCACTGCATCCTACTACTTCATTTCAAAGTTCCACACATACTCATTTCTTACATAAACTACAGAGAAGCCATGGATAAATGATTTGGCTTCCATATTATATAGCTTTTATTTTTACAAAATATTTGCTTCCAGCAGAGTGTATCTTAATTTACAAATGCCGAAATCTGTCATTAGGAGTTGACCCAGCCTCGTGGCATTGTCAAATGCAATAACATATCTTTTAATAGTTTTATATCAAGGAAGGATATAACATATCATTAGTTTAAATGTATTTGCAAGCAATTACCCCAACCAGGATATTTGTGAATGCTCATGCAAAATTGATGAAACCCTGACATGCTTAAACATTGTTCATTTAGCCCAATTCCTTATGTATAGAAGAAATAACATAAATAATTTGTTGGCAAGTTGGAAAATGTTTGTTCAGTATTCTTGTTCACTTCACAGTTTCCATCCTGCTTTTTAAACAATAGCCTTTAGTGATCTCATTCATACACACACACACACACACACACACACACACACACACACACAGAGAGATATAAAATAGTTGGTTTTTCAGAAAAGACTGAGACAGAAATACAGGTTTCATATATGTTTAATGTTGAATAGCTGTGCCCAATTATTCATCCTTCTTTTGTCTCATTTAGTGTTGTTTCAACATGGACTGGGTTTTCTGTTATGTCGGTTGCTTTTCCCTTACAAAACGGGATGAATTATTAAATGGGAAGAGGTTGTCTGACAACAGGTTTTCCAGTACTTCACAAAAGAAAGACCTTTGACATTCAGCTGTCTCTTGCAAAGAAGAAAGAGAAAATCAATTAAGCCACTGTGTTGCAGTTCAAAAATAAAATAAAATAAAGACAAGCTGCTATGTTCCACAGTCTTGCTTACCTCTGGGCAATTGGGCCTGCTATGCATTCGCTGTTGGATTTACACAAGAGTAAGTTACTGTTACCCCAAAGGTAGAAGCCATCTGCTGTCTCCTTCTCTTTCTTCAAGAGGCAGTCATTTTCTCTGTGCTTTGCCTCCATCTAAATGGTCAGCCAAGTCATTGGTCCATCACTATGCCAAGTATAGATAGCCTGGATGTTAGAGAATCATTCTTCATTACTAATTAGTTTTTTAGGAGTGATGATTTTTTTTTTTTACTGTTGTTACTTTAAAATAAATAAAACTGTGACTAGGGGTTAGGGATGAGGAAATCTGTTATATTCTCTTTCTCCCACATTTTTTTAAAACCTCCACTTCTTTCCAAGAAATTTGTAGTTTGTGTGGTTGATGGTTGCCATCAATTTCATTCAACTTATGGTGACCTTATGAATAAGAAACCACCCAAGTCACTCTTATCGACATGCCTGCTCAAATCTTGTAAACTCTGAGCTTCTTCCTTGTTTGATTCTATCCAGCAGTAATGGGGTCTTCCTCTGTTCCTACTTCCTTCTACTTTATCAAACATTATTGCCTTTTCTACTGAGTCATGTTTTCTCATGACGTGTCCAAAGTATGATGTCTCAATTCAGTCATCTTTGCTTCTAGGGAGAGTTCAGCTTTGATTAGCTCTTGTATCCATTTATTTGTCTTTTTGGCAATTTAATAGCAATATAACAATAGCAAGTACATTTCTATACTGCTTATCAGTGAATCAGAACTCCCTAAGAAGTTTACAGTGTGTAAGCCAATTGCCCCCCAACAAGCTGGTACTCATTTTAACAACCTACAAAAGGCTGGAAAGCTGAGTGGGCCTTAGAACCCTGCAGGATCAAACTCACAACTTTGTGGCTGCACTACTGGCACTTTACCACTGCACCACCAGGGCTCCTTATATTTAATGTAAAAAAATGTATTAAATATTCAGTTTACAAATGTTAAATCCTTCCAAGAGGAACTGGAGTGGCATTTACGCCCATGGGCATGAGACTGTTTCTATAGGTATACCTGTTCCAAGGTGAAGAGGATTGTGTTCTACCTGCATGTCATGTAAGGGTTCCAGATAAAGAGGATCTTTGGGGGAAAGGAGGTGGTAAACTTAATTCTGTATTAATGTGGATTAATTGTTGTTGTTTTTGTTGTTGGTGGTGGTGTGTGCCTTCGAGTTTTTTTTTCTGACATATGGTAGCCCTAAGGTGGACCTACCACAGGGTTATCTTCACAAGATTTGTTTAGAGGGTGTGTACATTGGGATGGGATTTGAATTGATTTTATTTGTTCTGATGTTTTGAAATGTTGTATGCCACCCTGATTGCCTGGCAGAGGGGCGGGATATAAATTATTATTATTATTATTATTATTATTATTATTATTATTATTATTTATTTCATCTAGGGCTGAGAGAGTGTGGTTTGCCCAAGGTCAACCCAGTTAACCACACAGTCTCTCAGCAGGAGTCCTGATGCAACACTCAAACCATGCTGGCTCTCATGATTTAATACACAGGGCTTCAGACTCAGAAACTGAAGAGCTAAGCATTTGAGGCCCTGGGTCTTCATGAGTAGCTCAGTAATTTCATTGTCTCTCATGTTCAGATTTTGAAAATCTCAGCCAAGATCCTCCCCTGGCCTTGTCTAGTATAAATCTACATTCATGCAGTTACATGATGGTTGTGCTACACCACTTTTTCTGCTGATCTCTGCCATTATGCAATCGACTAGATCCACCAACGGGCTTGTTTATTGTCTCATTGTGAAATGGAGAATCCACAGTGGTTCTTTCTTCAGTTCCAGTAAATCCAGTGGTACACTGAAAAGTAAAGGTTTTCCCTTTCACAACATTATCTAGTCATGTCTGACTGTAGCGGGCCTATGGAACGCTGTTACCTTCCCACCAAAGTGGTACCTATTTATCTACTTGCACTTTTACATGCTTTCAAACTGCTAGATTGGCAGAAGTTGGGACTAGTGACTGAAGTGCACTCTGTCACGTGGCACTTGGGTCTTGAACGGCCAATCTGCTGACCTTGTGATTGTCAGAGTCAACATCTTAACCGCTAATCCACCATAGCTCTACTGTGAAGGCCCTGTCAAATAGTTATGCATCATTCAAGAATTCACAACTGTGTGTGAAATGGTTACAACTGCAGAACTCCAGCTACGCAACCACGAACTGAACATGTCTGCAATGTAACATCCAAAAAAGTACAACCACAACATGATGGAATTTGCATGATGGAACTTGCATGGGTGTATAACATCAAACATGTGGATTCCATCCCTCATGTTCTTTCCATCCTGCATATCAATAAATGTGTGAATTTTGGAATTTTAATAATTCCAGCAGTGAAGTTCAAAGGCTTTGTATGTTAACATTTTGATTCCACTGACCATATTTTCAGGAAGACCTCACCAAAGTTTCTTCCCAGGTAAACTCACAAGTGAACTTCAACCAAGAAGTCTGAAAAACATTTGCTGGGCTTCTTTCTTTTAACTCCACAATTATTGACATGAGAAACACAATTGGTAAGAGTGACCTTTGTTGGAGTACAACTCTTACAATTCTTCAGCTAACCTGGTCAAATTGCTGACACCCAGGGGTTCTTCAGAAGTCCTGACATATGCTATCATCATTCTCTATCTAACCAGATACTTCCCCAATGGCTGCTACACTCCATGGTCTGAAGGCTTCAGTCCCTAAAAGGTAGGATTGTGGTCATAGTGTGGGGTTGATAGAGTAATCCAATTCTTGCATTAAAACACATAAGAAGACTTAATTTATCAGAAAGGAGGAGACACACCTCCAGGTGCTCAATGGAGATTTATTTATTAACAAGCCTGACATTTTACAGCCTGTATATGATCTCAAAGTCCTTTTTCAGGGACTATATAAAATTATACAAAGAGACAACACATAAATAATAAAGCCACTTCTAATTTTACAGTGATGAAATTGTTATCACATTTCTATACTGCCTCTAACTTGTACATACCTGTTTGAAATTTAACTTGAGAAATTTCTGGAGCTAAAATTTTCACATTTGCTGGACAAAAAGAATAAACATGTGTACTAAGGCTGAAGAGAATTGTTTTCTTTAATGTCAGCAGATGGCAGGGGAGGGATGGGTTTGTTAAATAATATTCAGGGACATTGGGATGAAACAAAGCTGAAAGAAGGGGGGCCTTCAAAAAAATAAGAGAAATTTTATAAGAGGGGGAAAAGTCAAATTCTTAATCTAGGCTTCTGGGGACCAAAGGTTTTAATTTTAAAATCCATTTTCTTGCCAGAATTCTCTTTTCTTGCCAGAATTCTCTCATCAATAATACTCACTTTTCCTATAGCCCCAAATCTTAGCTCTCCATTATAATAATTAGAATAGAGTAATCTCATTGCTCTAATCTCCTGATACTTGTTGTTTGCTTTCAAGTCAATAAAATGCTTTCAAGTCAATAAAATGATGTATTTTTTCACCAAACAATTTTTTTATCAACTCCCCAATGCATTTCTGTAAAAAAAAAAAAAAGTTTTGTTTTTTTTTTTGGAGGGGGGGGGGTTGCAAATGAAAATTTCATCCCAAATTCCCCAATTCATGAAAAATGGACTGAAAATTCCCAATATCCAGCAGATGGGGCATTTTTGAAATTCTTCATTCTTGCATGTAAGAAGGAAAGAAGAAAAACCTTATATCCCCATGGCACATGCAAATATATATATACTTGAGCCACTACACCATGCTGGCTCTGCTACAGCCTTATCTGCTCAGAAAAATAATATTTTTGTGCAGAACAGTATTTTCTGTGCAAAAAATACCACCTATGAATTTGCACAGAACAAGTCCTGAAATGCAAATAGGCTTCAGAAACTGCACAGTTCAAGAAAACTTTCACCAGCAGGAAGAAAATTGTTCAGATTACCCATTGCTGCCTTTGAGAATAAAATTAACAAAGAATTACATCCCTATGTTGCATTCAAAGAAAAAGTTAAATGAAGTTTAAGTGTTGGGTAATAAACATACACCAATCATAAAGCATTGTGGTAAATGTACATTTAATTATTGTGTATAAAGATATGGCAGAGGGCTTAAATGCCAGACATCAGGGAGTTCAGGCTTGCATTTTGTGCAAGGAGGGAGACTACTACATTTCTATACACAAAGGACAAGTATGTCCCAAATAGGGGCTTGTCAGTCAACCAACAGTTTGACCTGCTTCAAACCATCAGAGAAGCCCATTCTGAAATTCTGCTTAATCTTATGTCATAAACATTGACCATGTGCTGTACAATCTGCAATGACATGTAATTTGTTCAATTCTGGGAAAGTAGGACGAGAGGTTTGAAAGGTTCACTGCATTGTAACAAAGATGAGTCTAGTTGGTTGTGAAGTTCTCTCCCTCCACACCCTTATTTTGAGAGAGCTATACCTGAAGGACTTTAAGAAAAAAAAAGGGGGGGTGAGAGAAAGAAAAGGAAAACTGATTGGGTGGGGGAAATTCCTGAAAAATAAATGAATGAATGTAGTTTCCTCTGGAATGAAAAAGAACCACAATCTTACAATGATGTGTGAAAATTTGCCCCATTACATGCTACCCTTTGGGGGGAAACTACACACTACAGAAGGCAGCCCCATATAGACTTCTTGTTAATTGCCATCAGGTTGAGTTATGGCAACCCTATAAATGAGAGAACTCCATGTCATCCTGTTATCTAAAGCCCTTTTCTGTTCTTGCAAACTCAGGGCTGTGGCTTCTGTGAATAAATCTAACTACTTGCAATGTGGTCTTCCTCTTCTCTACTGCCTTCTACCTTCTGCCTTATCAAACATGATTGTCCTTTCCAGTGAGTCATGTCTTCTCATGGTATGTCCAAAGTAGGACAGTTTCAGTTCAGTCATTTTGACCTGTAGGGAAAATTCAGGTTTGATTTGGTATAGAACCCATTTATTTGTCTTTTTAACAGTCCACAGTGTCTGTACAATTCTCCAGTACCATGTTTCAAATGAGTTATTTTTTTTCTTATCAATTTTCTTCACTGTCTAACTTTGACATCCATACATAAAAAATAATAAATTATAACATAGACCAAGGGTAGGCAACGTTTTCGAGCCAGGGGCCGGGTTGCTGTCCCTCAGATAATTGGGGGGCTGAAGCACCATAAATAAATAAATAAATAAATAAATAAATAAATATTTAAAAAAAATTAAAAAAATATGCATGCACACTCTCTCAGCCCCAGAAAAGCCATGGCAAAACCCCTGTGGAGATTTTGCCAAGAAAACCCCAAGAACAAGTAATAACAACAATAATCAATATTCATCATGGCGGGCGGCGGGGGCGGCAGCAGGACCGTCCTGGGGCCGGTCCAAAGGCCTCGGGGGGGGCACATCCAGCCCCCAGGCCTTAGGTTGCCTTCCCCTGACATAGACAATCCTGTCTTTAATATTCAATTATATACCTTTACACTTGAAGAGCTTGTCTAGCTCCTTCATAGTTGCCCTTCCAAGTCCTTGTTTTCTGCTGATTTCTTGACTACAATCACCATTCTGATTTATGACTGGGCCAAACAATGTAAAATCTTTATTTCAATAGTTTATCATCTGTTTTGAAGTTAGGTAAATCATCTGTGGTCATTATGTTTGTTTTCTTAATGTTGAGTTGTAACACTGCCTTTGCACTTTCTTCCTTGACTTTCTTCAATAGTCATTCCAAGTCTTTGCTATTTTCTGCTAGCAGTATAGGGTCATCTGCATATCATAAATAATTGGTGTTCTTTCCTCCAGTTTCCATGCCTCCTTCTTCTGAGTCTAATCTAGCTTTCCATATGCTATGTTTGGCATACAAATTAAAGAGATAGATTTATCTGTTGGTCAACAACACATATACACTTTCTGGCCTATTTCTTTGACTACAGCAGCAGGTGTAGTACGCAGCAATTAGGGCAAGCAGAAATGCCTCTTCCAACTTGGCCACCATTTTGCTCTTCAAGCACTCCTCTTAGGGTTTTTTCACTGGTGACTGCTCATCTGTGGAACGCACAGCCAATTAGTTCCAGTTTCTAAATGCAATGAAGTACCATTTGCTTCAAACTGCATTTAGCTGAGGTGCTTTGATTTAGTATGTGGGCCACAGCCACAGATGTGGAGGCCAACTGTATTAGAATCATAGAATCATAGAGTTGGAAGAGACCACAAGGACCATCCAGTCCAACCTCCTGCCATTTAGAAACTCTCAATCAAAGCATCCCTGACAGATGGGCATCCAGCCTCTGTTTAAAAACCTCCAAAGAAGGAGATTCCACCATACTCCAAGGGAGTGTGTTCCACTGTTGAACAGCTCTTACTGTCAAGAAGTTCTTCCTAATGTTGAGGTGGAATCTCTTTTCTTGTAATCTGAGCCATTGTTCCATGCCCTATTATCTGGAGCAGCAGAAAACAAGCTTGCTGTCATGGACAGCCATGAGGAGGACTCGGAGGATGAGGAGGAGGATGGGTCTCCTCCAGAGAAGGAAGAGATACAGGCTCCACCTGGCTCTCATTCTGCTCTGCCTGAGCCAAGCCCAGTTGTCCCAGCCCCAGAGCGGCCAGGTCCTAGTGCTCCTTCCTTGGAGGCTCAGCTGCCTAGTGGGGAGTGTCAGGAAGATACAGCAGAGCCAGTACCTTTCTTTAGGCAGAGGAGAGCTGAGAGTGCTGGCAGTCGCAGGTCCAGGAGACTGGCTGAAAAGCAGCTGCTGAACAAGCCTCAGCTGGCACTGAGGTAGGATTTGACTATTTAAGGAGTTGCAAGAGGCTTTCTCAGTGCCAAGACTTATTGTAGTTTCTTTGGGAGACTACGGTCAGTGTGGCTCCTGGTTTCCTGCTGTGTGCCTCTTGCTCTTGCCTTGACCCTGGACCGGACTGGACTTTTGCTGATTGCTGCCTGCCCTGACCTTAGACTGATTGACGCTGATTTCTGGACTTTGCTTTGCTGGTGTTTCGTCTATGGAAGGTTTGTGGCTGGCCTTGCTGTTTGCAGCTCACCCTTTCCATCCCTAGCAGCTGTGGGAACTGAGGCTGGCTGTAGTCCAGGACACTTGCTCCATCCTCAATATGACATCTTTCAGAATCCATGATGGTTCTGTCAGATTAAGTCTGGGGATTTGAAGACTGTATTATGCTATTCTGTTATATGCTGGGGATAATGGGTTTGCCTGCTTTTGCTTTGGTTGAAGTAGGTGGCTCGTATCTCACAGGGTAGCCTTGGGATGGGGGGTGTTTTGTTTGCTTTGCTTTTAGGCTGCTTAGACTAGAATGTGGAATATATATGAGGGTTGGATATGAGCACATAGCTTGCCTGGCTTTAGGTAAGGGGGGTTCATGGGATGATGGGACCATTAGAATTTGTTGTTGGGAATGTATTTTGTGCACCAAAAGGGGGAGGTGAAGTCATAGATTTGGGGGCTTTAATATGGTGCTTGGCCCCACAGAGGGCAGTTCCAGATTAAACACTCAACTGATGAACTTTTGGCTTTGTGACTTCAATAAAGTTTTTTGTTTTGGTTTTACCATACAAGACTCATTGATTGCACTTAGATTTAGAGTAGCCAACCAATAATTTGAAATAGCCCACCAATAATTTAAAAATAACCCACCAATAATTTGAAATTGTGTGTAGTTTAGTTAGGTATTGCTAATACTTGCAATTTAGTTCTGACAATGAATGCCTCTGGTGTGGACCTATAGTTACCGAATAAGGATTGCTGAGTTTCAACTACTGAAGCTTGAGTTTATGAACTTTGTTAACTGCCAGACTGGACAGTGAGATATTGTTAACTACTATTTTAAATTATTGTATGTCTATTGGTGTGTAAGCTTCTCTCTAAGGACACGTTGCTGTGGAAAATGGCCTGAAAGTACTCCGAGCACTCTCATCCTGCTGGTGTGAAACCATAGTGTGTAAAAAGCAGGATAAATAGTAATTAATAAATACATAAATACATTTTATGACTCGGCAGGGCAACCATAGTAGACTCCACCTTTTCCATGAGTTGGTTTTAGGCATTCAGTGAGCTTATTCAACACTTTCATTAATCATGCCAGGAAAACACCTGCAGAGGACTACTTTCACTTGTTAACAGGTATCACACAGTGCTGCTAAAAACACAAGACAGAGGACCATAACTAAAGTTAGCAACCCTAGTCCCATGTTAAATGTAGCAGACCTTGTAACATGCAATTCATCCAGCAAGTTATCAATCTCTTACTACCCCAAAGGTAAGTTTACTGTTGTGTGATGCTGCCCCATGCAGTGAAAGACTGACTTGCATAAGAGAGCTTCCCTGTGATATTGACTCCATGCACACTCGTCACCCCATACTAGCCATCAAGTGCTCTTCGGGTGGAATTATCCTAGGAAGACTACCTGGTCCAGTTTATTTTTCTTTGAACAAGCAGATCTCAATTCATACATCCCTTTCCTACTGTGTACAGTGGGTTGTTCTTGTCCACGGGCTTACCATCCACGGATTTGAGCTTCTGTGGACAGCAAACCCCATTATTTTAAATCAATGTGCATGTTGTACGGTCATAGCAAAGAACAGGACTTGAGATCCCACATTTTTTGTTATCTGTGGGAGGGGGTCTGGAACAGATCCCCCGCAGGTAAGGAGGGACAACTGTCATTGTTTTTTGTGGGTTTTTAAGGCTCTGTGGCCATGTTCTAGAAGAGTTTCTTTCTGACATTTCAGCAGCATCTATGGCTGGCATCTTTAGAGAATACAGGAATGGAAGAGAGCGAGTATATATATATACTGTGAGACCCTGGGTAGGGAGGAGTGATTCCCATATAAACTGTGTATTGTTCTGTTGATGGCGGGGCCTCAAGGTGGGAGGATATGCAAACGAGGGTTAGTGTATGCTAATTGGTGATCATTGTCTGCTGGGAAAGCCCCTGACCCTGGGTGGGCCTTTGCAGACTGCCAGAAATAGTGCAAATTGAGTCTACTTTAAAGGTTAGGGTTAGTGCTAGGGAATCATGGGAATTGTTATTTTTCTGAGACATTGAGCTTTCTCTGTCAAAGACCTCTGGTGCCATAATAAAATACAGTTCTCATGATTCCCTAACCCTAACCCTTAAAGTGGACTCAATTTGCACTATTTCTAGCAGTCTGCAAAGGCCCAAAGTTTGGCTACCAGTCCTGCAAAATAGAAAAATCAGCACTCAGCAAATGCAGATGAGAAACTACCCAGGGTCAGGGGCTTTCCCAGCAGACAATGATCACCAATTAGCATACACTAATCCTCGTTTGCATATCCTCCTACCTGAGGCCCTGCCATCAACAACAGAACAATACACAGTTTACATGAGAACCACTCCTCCTTACCCAGGGTCTCACAGTATATATATACCCACTCTCTTCCATTCCAGTATTCTCTGAAGATGCCAGCCACAGATGCTGGCAAAACATCAGAAAGAAACTCTTCTAGAACATGGCTACACACCCTGAAAAACCCACAAAAAACTATGAATGCCGGCCATGAAAGCCTTCAACTTCACATTGGACAACTGTCACTTTATGAATGAGAAAGAGGGATATGAATCTTTTGGCTTTGCCCCCTCCTATGCATCCTCATTATTATTCCTGCACTTGTCCAGCCATGCAGTTATTCATTCATGAATGCTGCATAACTTTTCACCAGTGTCTTCAATGTACCACTTGGTTCACTGGGACAGCAGAAACAGCCGACGTGTGTTTCTCATTGCACGATGGGGCAATAAGCAGGGATGTTGGCAGATACACAGTCAAATACACAATGTTGATATTCAGCAGAAATATTACCCTGCAATTGCATGAGTGTAGATTTACACCTCACAAGCATATTGTAGGATCTCAACTGCACTTAATTACCCTCAGTACACCACTGTTTTGAGTGGGATTGAGGTTGGTCAAATCTAGTTTTGCTCTCCATACTTTGAAATTCTGCATTA
The DNA here is from genome assembly GCA_026167975.1 of Phrynosoma blainvillii. Classification (NCBI taxonomy): domain Eukaryota; kingdom Metazoa; phylum Chordata; class Lepidosauria; order Squamata; family Phrynosomatidae; genus Phrynosoma; species Phrynosoma blainvillii. The sequence goes on along the minus strand of JANUYF010000001.1, from coordinate 16,212,058 downwards.
CAAATATTAAAAGGGTTTGAAAGGGCAAGGGAGAACACTTTCATGATCATTTATAAAATGAGATCCAATATAGAGGAGATATGACAGAGAGCCATTTTTCTTCCTTTCTCATAATAATATTAGAATTCAGGATTGCCCTATCAAGTTGATTGGCAGTAGGATGAGAACAGTCAGAAGAAAGTGCTTCCTCAGGCAGAGCATAATTAACTTGTGGAATTAACTGCCAGAAGATGTGATGATGGCCACCAGCTTTGATGTCTTTTCCTAGAAAAAAAAAGTCTGACATATTTACAGAAGACAGATTTGTTTCCCTTCTGCATTCTCTCCCATAATACACTAGCCAAAGTAGAACACATTTGTTGCTTGAGACATCTGTGTGCACTTGAGTCAGAAGTCAAGAGGAGAAGCTTGTTGGCAGCTTTTCACCAGAATTATGAAAAAGTTCCATTTATCAACTGCAAATCTCAGAATCCACCAGCCAGTATGGGCTATCTTCCAGTGCCTGCTTTTCGGAATACGAGGACCTGTGTGCACTGACCAAATAAAGCAGCCTTCTCCCATCCTTCTGGCAGAGACACAAGATGAAGAATGGCCCAAACCTCAGTTTTGGTGTGAACACACCAGAAAATGACCAGCCTGTTCAGCAGCAGAACTGGGGGATAAATAGCAAACAAGCAAGCAAACAAACAACTCCCTGTTTGCTCCAGATCTTCCCTAAGATTCTATGAATCTGTACAATCAGTTATCATAGAATCATGGAGCTGGAAGGGATCTCGAGGGCCATCCAGTCCAACTCCATTCTGCTATGCAGGAAGATGCAATCAAAGCAATCCCAACATATGTCTATCCAGCATCTGTTTAAAAACTCAGAGAAAAAGACTCCACCACTCTTCAAGACAGCATCTTCCACCAATCCTATAAATCCTACTTTTCAAACTGAGGTTCTTCTGTTATGTGCAGTTAGATATCATCCACTGGTCCCTTGTCTCCCTCCCTGCAGACCAGTGGAAACAAAATTTGTTAACTAACCATGGACAGTTATCACATTTTGTACAGACCAAAGCCATTTGACAATTTAAAACAATGTCCCATAATGCATAGCAGGATTAAAATGGCAATGGTTTGCATGGGTGCAATATCCCAACACATTTCCCTCTAAATTCAATTTTATTGGCAACATTTGTGGAAGGATGAGTGAGGGCAAGGAGAGAGAATGCAACAGAGGCTGGTGACTTCCACATCAATGTGGTGAGGAAACTACTGAGCTTTTAATTTGATGTTTAAAGTCTTTGGTGCTGAAATCTACTCCCCAAATAGGTTCATTATCTTGGATCATTCCTTGATATGCAAACATGCAAGAACTTTATTACTGCCACAGATAGTGCTTTTCAGTTCCGATTAAAGCTTGGAGCATATCCTTCACTTGATACTACTATGAGAGAGGAAACCATTCTTCAGTGATAAGCTATACCTCTGAGTCCTTGGATATCACCATTATAAGCTGCCAGAGTATGAGCAAACTCTGGCAATCTCATGATAGCATGATAGATTCCATTTGCAGAAAAAGAGCCACAGAGGAATGAAAAGGATTCCCCATAGACTCATACAGGTTGTCCACCCCCTTTTCAAGTTAGGATTTCTATCTTGAGCATCCCTAGTAAGTAGCTGTCCAGCCTCTTTTTGAAGACATCCAGAGAAGGAGAGCCCAACACCTCTCTAGGCAATTGGTTGCATTGCCAAACTGCTCCCACAGTCAAGAACGGTTGAAAGATATTTGCATTCTCCTCCTCCCCCCCCCTCCTTAGATAGATAGGGAATCCTGCTTGAAAACTCCTCTCTCTCTCATTCAAATTAACCATGCAACTTAAGTCATTCCCTCTTTGGGAATAACAGAACTTTCTATCAAGATTCTCAACTGAGCTGTTCCCATCTTGCTGCTCTCTCCACTTTATTTGGAAATATGGTGAGATAATTATTTCTCTTTACTTAAATCATCACTAGTTAGATTAGGATATAGCTTTTTTATGTACGTAAATATAGATTAAAGCCATTGTTTTGAACTACAAGCTATGTGTTTGTTGTTTTTGAGTTAGTCTAAGTTCTTAGGGAAGCATGGTTAGGCAAAGTCACTCTTCTGCTACTTAAATTACCCCACAAGAACTTCCTTCTAATATACAATCAAAATCTCCCCTCCTGTAACTGAAAACCATTAGACCTAGTTCTGATCACTGAAGCAGCAAAGAACAAGCCAGCACCTGCTGCTTTGTGGCAGCCTTGAAGTAATTAAAGAGTGAGATCATGCCACCCCTGCAGTCTTCTCTTCACCAAGCTGAACGTGCCCAAGTACTTCAAGTTCTCCTCATATACTTTGGGCCAAAACAGACCAGTACAATACTCTAGCTTCCTGGCACTCTGGCAGTGCACCATTCAGATAGTGCATGCCACCAGAGTGCTGGGAAGCTGCCCAATTGACCATGTATGGGCCAGCTTTCTGGCACTGCATTGGTGTGGCATTTACATGCCGTGCAACACAGCAGCCCCAGGAAGCCACTGCATGCCAGGAAGCAGCAGCTTTTTTCCAGCACAAAAAGGAGTGCTGATTTGCCACTTCTTTTTGCACTGGAAAAAAGCTGGAGAGGGGCCACAGAGTGCAGTTGCTGTGGCCCCCACCTGGCTTTCTCAGGGGCGGCACCACACCACCCCTCTAGGGTGGGCTGTTTCACCCCTTTGTTCTCCATACCTCTCATCATCTTCATTTTCCATCTCTGAACTCATTCCCGGTTGTCTATGTCCTTCTTAAAATGAGATGCCCCAAAATGAATGCAGTACACAAGGCTTGACCAATGCAAAATACAGTGAAATTATTACTTCTCTTGACTTGCAAACTATGGTTTTATTAGTGAAAACCAGGGGTAGGCAACCTTTCCCCTTTAAGGGCCGAGGGACTTCAGCTCCCATATTCCCAGGAGCTATTGGCCAATATGGGACTATTGGCCAACATGGCTGAGGCTTCTGGGAGCTGAAGTCCCTCAGCCCTTAAAGGGGAAAGGTTGCCTACCCCTGGTGAAAACTAAGATAGAATTGCCTTCTTTACAAATACTTAATTTCTTTCCCACTTGCAACTGATATCAGCTGTTTTCCTCCCCTGAATTGTCTCCTGCCACCCTCCTCTCTCCACTTGTAGCAGCAGCAGTGTTCCTTCCTCAAACTTAAAACTTTCAAGTGAAGATGTTTCAGATAAGGTGCAAAGGGCTAGAGAAGAGTTCCCTTTATCCCATACAAACAGAGACACATGTGTGAAAATAATACTTATATATTCACATGACATCAACAGAAAGCCAGCCAATATGATGTTAGAAAATTTTCCCTTTGTTCTCTTATCTTAGATTCTCCTCTCCATCTGGAGGAGATGATGTTTCAGAGCTTAATTGGAGTGTAAGACAGACAAGCTCTTAAGGCAAGCTTAATCAGAGCTTAAGACAGTTACTTTTCTGTAAGAGCTTTATGACAGTGGAATGGACTGTCTTGGAGGATGGTGGACATCCCTTCTCATGAGGTCTTTAAAGAGAGGTTGGATGGTCATATTTCAAGAGTGCTTTATTTGTGTAATCCTACATGGCAGGGAGTTGGGTTATATTGTCCTTGTGGTCCCTTCCAACTCTTTGATTCTCTATGGACCTTATCACACAGGGCCCAATCCAGACAGAATCCAAACGAAATCCCGACCTAATACGTAATATTTTTCTGTGTGTCCACACGACGTCGCACAGAACCCCAACAGAATGCGGAAAGAACCGAAATCTTTTGAATTTCGGTTTCTTCAGGAATTGCAATTGCGCGACGGGAATCATTTTGCTTTTGCCATAGGTATGAAAACCCAATACGTATTGGGGAGCATTTCCCCAATACGTATTGGGGAGCATTTCCCTGCCTGCGCTTCAAGGAGGATGTCCCCAGAGAGCCGGCTCTCTGAGGAGGTCCTCCGTGGAGCGTAGGCCCCACGCAGGGTCCGCGCTCCGAGGAGGTCCTCCCCGGAGAGCCAGCTCTCTGAGGAGGTCCTCCTTGGAGCGCAGGCCCCGCGCAGGGTCCACGCTCCGAGGAGGTCCTCCCCGGAGAGCCGGCTCTCTGAGGACGTCCTCCTTGGAGCGCAGGCCCCACGCAGGGTCCGCGCTCCGAGGAGGTCCTCCCTGGAGAGCCGGCTCTCTGAGGAGGTCCTCCTTGGAGCGCAGGCCCCGTGCTCCGAGGAGGTCCTCCCCGGATAGCCGGCTCTCTGAGGACGTCCTCCTTGGAGCGCAGGCCCCGCGCAGGGTCCACGCTCCGAGGAGGTCCTCCCCGGAGAGCCGGCTCTCTGAGGACGTCCTCCTTGGAGCACAGGCCCCGTGTAGGGTCCGCGCTCCGAGGAGGTCCTCTCCGGAGAGCCGGCTCTCTGAGGACGTCCTCCTTGGAGCGCAGGCCCCGCGCAGGGTCCGCGCTCCAAGGAGGATGTCCTCAGAGAGCCGGCTCTCTGGGGAGGACCACCTCGGAGTGTGGACCCTGCGCGGGGCCTCGCTCCAAGGAGGACGTCCTCAGAGAGCCAGCTTGGGAAGGGGTGACAGCCACGGCAAGTGACAGCCGCGGCTGTATTGCCCATGTGCAACAACATCATTGCTTGTTCATGTACAGGATTTTCTCACTTGTGTGTGAACAGCAAATACGGTTCCCGGGAGCGCTTTCCTTAAAAGCGCAATGAAGGTAATTGCGTCTGATAGCCATTTGCGTATTGTAGGGGTTTTTTCGGTTTATTCCTGGATTTATTCTTATTTCACTTTATTATCGATTTGTGGCCCACGTGTGATAAGGTCCTATGAATAGAAAACTCTGGCATTATTGATAATTGTTTTGCTACAAGGAATTCTGAACTTAAAAAAATACATTTAAGAAGGAAAAAAGGCATGGGTAAGATGGAAAACTCTGATAGACTTCAAAATCAGTAGTGGCTATGACCTTCCTGACTTGGAAACTTATTATCAAGCCGATGTACTTTCATATGCCATAGACTGGATGAGATTGAAAAACAAAAAACTACTGAACCTTGAGGATTTTACTCTCTGATTCAGATGACATGCTTCCATATAGTACAAAAATGTTCATAAAGATTTCACACATCACTTCACATGAAAAGCCATCATAAGAATTTGGGAAGAGATCAGAAATTTATTTTACAGAGAAATAACAGGGTGGGCTTCCCCCCAGGAAGCTTTTTTTTTTTTTTTTTTTTGGGGGGAAGAAGTAACAAAGGGCCTGAACAGAATGCCAGCAATAATCCAGTTTGAGACCACTTTAACTGTCCTGGCTCAGTGCTTAGGAATCATGGGAACTGTAGTTTATTGTGGCACCAGAGCTCTCTGACAGAGAAGGCTCAATGCCTCAGAAAAAACTACAATTCCCATGATTCCCTAGCATAGAGCCAAGATGGATTATTTCTGGCAGTCTGTTTGGGCACAATGATAACAAATGCTTAAGGTATAAAAATCTAATAAGGAAGAATATTCAAAATCCATGGGAAATAAAACTGATACAGGAAATTAAAGATCTGAACCTAAAACATCATTGGTTTCTACTCAAACAAGTCCAACAAAGGTTCAAAAACAACCTGGAAGAAGGAGGATTTACCCAGACACAAAATGAACTGGACAAAATTTGGAAACAAGTGAAGGGAAAATGATCTCTCAATTATATAAACTTCTGCTGGAGAGGAAATTAGAAAAAGAAGCCATAAAAAATTCCTCGTAGCATGGGCAAAAGACATAGGCAGACCACTCAAATTACAAAGTTGGCATTCAGCAAGAATTAAGACATTTCAATTCACAAAATGCCAAAGAATTTGTGAAAACTGCCTCAAGACGGCTTAGCATTGGCATCTGACACCAAAAAGAATTGCAAAAATATATAAAAATAATCAACACAATTGCTGGAAATGTGAGAACACCAAAGGTTCCTGGATTCATATGTGGTGGTATTGCCCAAAATCAAGAGGATTCTGGAAAAATATTCATAATATCATATGTAAGATCTTACAGATAAATAATAAAATGATTCCAGAAATTTATCTGCTAAATGTGACAGATAAAATAAACATCATTCAAGCAAGAATACAGTGGATTTTTTTAATTTATTTTTTTGTATGTGATCCCAATAGCGAGAATTAGCTTTGCTAAAAAAAAAAAAAATGGAGAAAGAAAGAAACCCCAGACATTGATAAATGGCTCATAGATACACTAGAAGTTATAGAAATGGACAAACTCACACACTCACTCAACAAAATATCTGTGGAAAAAGTCGAAAAAGGATGGGGATAACTAATAGAATTTTGCAAAAAAATAAATAAATTTGGAAATGAACAGAAATGAGGGATGGTCAAAAACTAAAAACATGGTACGTAACAAACACCAGGATCTCAACTTAATTTACTGTAGCAAAGAATGCTGAAGGAACACACCAATTACAATATCAAACAGAGAAGTTGTTAAGCATAAGAAATCATGTCTTACTATACAGAGAAACTTTAAAAAGTAATAAAAAAAGAATATACTCAAATAGAAGAAATATAATTAAATTAACTGTTAACATTAATGTTAATATAAAAATGGCTTACAGAGTAACTTAGCTAAAGAAAGTGGAAATTTATGTAATCTATGAAATTTGCTTATTATAGTAAAAATATGTTATAAGGAAATTTCTAATAAAAATTAAATTTAAAAAAAAATGTGTTGACAACCAGGATACTGAATTGAGAAGGCACGTGGCAAGTTTCTCTCCCCCTCCAATCTTTCTCTCACTCCCACAATTGTTTGCTTGTTTTCAGAGCCTTTGTAATGCTTTGACATTCTAACCATTCATGTTCTGTACAGTAGAATATAAATATTAATTCAGGGAGGAGGCATGGAACATTTAAAAAAAAAACATCTCCTGAAGAAGAAAATAACTGTTGAAAACCACAGAATGTCAACAGGGTCTTCTCCTTAAATTCACAATCCTGTTTTTTTCCCCCCCTCTTTGTTTTACTCTGGAGCATAAAAGAAAAGCTCAGAAAGATTCTTTCCCTCACTTCTGTTCATTAATTCATAAAGTGCTTGAGGAAAAAAAAAGAGTGCCATGTTTATCAAAATACATTCATAGAAAGCAAAAGAAACCTTTGCCATTGCTTTTTTTTCTTTACACACAAAACACAAACTACAGTTCTAATTAAAGCAATCTGCTTTAGAGAGTTCAGCAGTGTTGTAAGAAGAAAAAAAATCTATCTATGTGTGTGCGTGTGATGCTTGCCGTTCTTCTTGTGGATCTTGCTCAAAAACAGGGAGTCAAATCTACCCCTTAAGGAAGAGTGCTGTGGGAGCTAAAGGCATAACTCCAGGGATGAAATTGAGCCAATAATGTTATCGATCTGTTTTGTCTTATTTCAAAGCTTTGACTGGGATCAAGCCCAAAAGAAGACAGAATAGTGTTTTGTTTGTATCATCACTTGAAAATACGGGAACCAGGGACAACGGGTTAAAAGACACAATCATTTGACAGCATTTGTTGAATGTCGATGCCTGACATTAAGGCTCGGCAGTAGCAGAACAACCTGTATTTTAGGGTTTAAAACATCAGTGGATGCCTTATAATGCAAAGTCCCTCCTTCATTAGTATGTATGTAAAGAATATTCACTCATTTTCTCATCCTCTACCAAAAAGGGACTGAGACACAATGTCAAGAAAACAAGTCATCTACTGAAAGATTATTTGTTTGCTTGCTTGCTTTTGCATTTGGGATATTTTTTGCAAAACAACAATATTCACATTAAAGATAATGACTGAGATCTTAACTCAGGGTTGTATGCATAAAACTCCACTTATGGAATTATGCCTTGAATGTGCTACATAACTCTTTTGTTGAATTGCAGTGGTAGGCAGCTGAATGCAAACCCGAACATGCAGTCAAATGCACAACTGAATGTTCATTTCATGCACAAATAAATATGCATCTCACAAACATCTTATGTTATTACCAAAAAAAAAAAAAAAAAGTGGGTGGACATGGGGGTCCCCACTGATTGTGGGGAAATGCAGACATGTGGCCCTGGGCCACCCTGGGAAGCAGAAGATTGGGGCCAAAGCTGCCCCACACCTCAGCCCCAATCCTCCCTCTTGCCGGCCCTGAAAGGAGCAGCAAAATGCTGGTCCTTTCAGAGATGGCAATTAGGGTGCCTGAAGAGCCGCCATGCAGCTCTTCTGCGCCCCTTCCGGCACAGCTCGTCAAGACGCTGCGCCATGATGACGTCTTCGGGGAGGGGTTGAGGCAGCCACACAGTGGCTGCCTCTCACCATCCCTGCCTCCTGAATGGCCCAAAGGGCTATCTCTAGAGGCACTTTGTCAGCTTCTCCTTTAAATGTTAGGGGGATTTGCTTAGCTCAAGGAAGATTGCAAGAAGCTGGATAACATGAGGATCATTTCCATCTTTTTATACCAGTACTAACTCTGGAGGATGCCAGGTTTGGGTGAATAATAAGGGTTTTTTTATTTAGAAATATACAAGAGTATAATAAAAGACACAATAATAATTCAAGCAGACACACCATCCATAGCTAATCAAAATAGAGCTATGGAAACTGGATAGCAGAGTTTTAGGGGTGTTAAAGGGGTAATATTTACCTGTCCTGGAGAGGTGACTATGGAAAGTAGGATGTGGCTCAGGCAGGATCTCTCTTGGCACATTGTACTCTCTAAGTTCAAAGGGCTAGGTTTGGAGATTGATATTTATATATGAGATCATAGCCTCAAATGGTGTCCTATCTTGCACTGCAAGAAAGACCTGATGATCTTCCTAGGAATTGACAATGGGATTCCAAAATGACTGATGGAGTAACTTTGGAGTAACAAAAATAGTGATTGGATTTAGGAGAACCCCAGGTAGATGGATAGGAATGTTGTCTGGGAACATGGCAGGAAGTAGGTATGAAGTGTGTGCTTTCCGCCTTCACTTTTTATTTCTAGTGTGAGAAAATATGCACAGAGCTGGGGCCCTGGACGGAGTGATCAGCCAACTCATTTAGCCTTTGTCTTGGTATTACCTGGGTCCTTCACATGTCTTCAGGTCTCCATGTCCTTTCCATGGGGAATTCACTTGGTGCTCCAAAGGTCATTGTGACCTTTTAAGAACATGCCTGGCCCCACATATAAAATATGAAAATATGAAGACCCCCAAATATAACATTGGGTATGTTGGTTATGTTAACAATGTGCTTGCATGTCCTATGCCCATCACATATGTGTGGATGTTTTGTGTGCACACGAAGCCATCGCATATTCAACTCCTCTTCTTTGGTATTGAACTGAATGGTTTTTCCTTATTAGACAAAAATGTCCAGCTGCTTCTATAGGTGAATTTAGGCATGCATGAGACACCAGCAAGACTCAAGCCGATGTTCTGCACAGAAAACAGTGTATTTTGCACAAAATATACTTGCCTAAATCCTTATGGTAGACCCAACTAGAGTAGAGCCACTGAATCAACAGCTACTTGTGTGTTTAGGCACCATTTAACAATTGCTTCAATGTGTTTAATCTAGTAGGGTCTAACCAATCAAATTCTAGCCACTATTTTATGTGCAAAAATGTTGATTTTGCACCAAGCTCAGTTTTTGGCCAAAAATATATTTTTCACTAAGAAAGTCCCCAACTGTATAAGTAAAACACTAGCATTTTTACCCAACAGGTGGGGAACTTTTTAAATTATCCATTCTTGCATTCCAGAATAAAATATTGAAGTTCTGTCCCTATTGTTCAAATAAAAATACCATGTGTATTTAGTATTGGGAGAGGGGACTTGATCACTAAATGGCTTTTTGAATTTAGAACAAATTTCAGAATTTGCTTATGAAATATTATTTTCAAGGATATCCATATGTACAGCTATAAGACCAGTTTAAAACTAGGTGAATCCAAAATACAAGCTTCTCCTGTTTGAAAGAACTCACTGCATAATTAATCTGAACTAGACCACTTTAATTCAAGGTCTCATTTGACATGCAGGATTCCCAAGGCCAGCACTACTATCCACCCTTCCTGCTGCCACTGCCACCACCACAACTACTACCTTTCCCAAATATACATGTAGCAGTCTCATTTGCACTAGAGAAATAATTCAGTTTGACACTACTTTTACTATCATGGCTTCATCCTATGGAATTATAGGCTATGTAGTCTGTTATGGCACAGAACTCTCTGACGGAGAAGGTTAAATATCTCACAAAACAACAAATCCCCATCCAGGGGTCTTCAGTAGGTCCTTGAGGATGATGTCTTTGTAGCGGACCACAGGGACAGCCACAGGAAAATAGGTGGATGCATCCCCACTGAGCTCTTGCTCTCCAATTACATAGAATAATAGCACCATAGAGTTGGAAGAGACCACAAGGATCATCCATTCCAACCACTTGCCATGTTTGAACATTTGATGGTGGCAATAATGGTTTGAGCATTGAACTATGACTCTGGAGACCAGAGTTCGATTCCCAGCTTGGCCATGAAACCCACTGGGTGACCTTGGGCAAGTCATAGTCTCTCAGCCTCAGGGGACGGCAAAGGCAAACCTCCTCCGAATAAATTTTGCCAAAAAAGCCCCCTTGTTTTAGGGTCACCGTAAGTCAGAAATGACTTGAAGGCACACAACAACATGAAGGTGGAGAACAGGACAACGTGAATTGATCTCAGAACCCAGGTATATTATTTTGATTCATTTAAAATATCTTATAGTGTTCCTAAACTTAAAAGTCATGGGCCACAGATTTCTGACACACTGTACCACCTAGAATTGGATTTTCTTTCTGACAATATGACATTTTTAATAATCCAGCAGGTCCCCAATACAAGATTCAGGGGATGCATTTTTGTTTGGTGCACCACATGGGTGCAAATCTGTGATAAAAAGCTACAAAATCAAGAACAAAGACTCAGCCTTGCTGAAGTATTCCCTTGCCCCTGAAAATCATCTCTTTTGCTACCCATCTCCTACAGCAGATCTAATTCTACATAGTGCCGATGTAACAATTCATTTATATCCCTGTCAATGTTTCTACTGTAAAGAGAAAGGCATGACCAGGAGTTAACTACACAACTGCTATCTAATGATCCTAATTTCCATGATTTTAATAATAATGAGCCCAACCAAACTGTTAAGTTGCACTTTCTACCTCAGCAAAACCGAGCGATAATTGTATAGAGAATAATTTTATGGGTGAATTGCGCCCTATAATGTAAAAGATTAAAATAAAGTGCTCTAATATACAATGTCCTAACAGGTGCAGATACTTACCTGGGCAATTAAAATCTTTTTAATATACAAATCACAGGGAATGAGGCTGTTGGCATGATAAACGGGATCTTTGAGGACACAAAGGGGGTTGTCAAAAACAGGGGGAAAATATGTTTTGATTGCAATAAGCCAGCCTTCTCCCCCCTCCCCATTTGTTTCTGGAACGAGAAATGAATGCATGTGAGTTAACTTAAAGCAAATTCATAAAATTACAGCCTTCTCTATTTGATGGCCCTTGCTATAGAACAGGGTAGTACACTACATCCCATAGGCTGCATATAGCCTATCAATCCCACTTTTGATGACCCCAACCCCCCAACTCTGCATTTTAAGAAGGCATCAGGCTAATTTGAGGCAATTCCTTCCCCCACAAAACATTCAAAAAGCCCAACAAATGTATAAAAGCATGCAAAGTGCTCCAGTATCCCAACTAACTTCTATGCCTCTGTTTAACATCATTTCTTCTCACTATTTTGAGAGGGGCTGAAAAAATAGCAGAGGTATTTGGATTTGCTGTGGGAAAAGAAATGACTTGAGGGCATTCAACAACAACAACAACACACACAGACACACATTTAAAAACCCTAGGAAATTCTGCTCAATGGCCATAGGTTTGGTCAACAAGTTAGATTTAATACCACTTGCTGCTCATGTTGACCTTAAGCAAGCAAGAATCCAATGGTACCTTCAAAGCTAAACAGTTTTAGGTGGCATAAGTGTACATAGTCCTGAACCCAAATGGTTAGTTTCAGCTAAAATAGAGCCATTAAATCAATTGTTGAATGGTGAATGAATATATTGACAGGTCCCATTGATTCAGTGGGTCTTCTGCAGTTAGAACAGCAGGATTCTGGCCTAGACAAACTTGAAGTGCAGCTCACTTTTTTGGATGCACAAAATGCAAAATCACAAAAAGTATATTCCAAGTAAATCATATTCGTCTTTAAAATAGTAGAGTTGCCAGAGTGAAAACTGCAGAGGGCTCCTGTCCCTTTAATGGTTGCGTAGAAGAGGGAATTTCAGCAGGCATTGTTTGTCACACAACTAGGTAACAAATGATACATGTTGAATTTTTCTCTTCTACACAACCATTAAAGGTCCAGGAGCCATCTCTGGTTTTTGATCTGGCAATCTTATCTGAGACTCTTGGTTGTTTTTGCTGTGACCCTGTACCTGGAAAATTTATGTTAATCATGTCAGTACATATGGGGACATATGAATGTAAGAACCTACCTTATATAGATGAGTAGATTTGTCAGATTTGGGGGAGCAAGTACAGTAAAATAAACCCACACATTTTTGCTATTCCATTTGTAGGGGTGTTGTTAATTTGTGACCAGTCTGAAAACTCCTGATCTACCTCTTGAAGTTAACATGTAGTGGTGCTGCTGATGGTGATGGTGATGATGATGATTACTGTGCTGACTACAGAGGAGTTGAAATGTGGAATACCATGATGTGAACTCACTTTTCAGATCAGCTGGGGCACCAGGTCTCTACCATTTAAAGCAAAGACTTGATCAAAGAAACAAGTTATGCTGTGAGATCAGGAGTATTGGGAAAGGGGGGAATAAGGGCATTTCCCCCAAATAACAATTCTGTTCCCCACCCCACCCCTCCATGCATTGCAGTAACTTAAAGCTACTGTTGAGCATCTAGAAATACATTTTTGGCATCCAAAAGAAAGAGGTAAGCAAAGGTACCATGGGAATGCAAACCAAATAGAAGAGTTCTAAGTATGAACATTTTTAATGTCTCACTCTCTGCCATGTCAAAAATTGGGAGAATGATGGGAAAACTTCACTGGGGGAAGAGAATTTGTATTTGTTTTGGTCTATTGCATGAAGTCTATTGCATCAGGTTTAATACAATTATGAGAATATTGTTGATTTGTTCTAGCCAAAATAGACCCACTATGAGTCAACATGTAGGTAAATTCTATTGATTCAGTGGATGTACTCTAGTTGGGACCAATGACAGAATTTAAAGCATTAGACTTTGGGTCTGTCTTTCTACATGTGTGTCATTGGGATAGAAGAAATATTAGAAAATATTTTAATTTTTAAAAAAAAACACCATTTGTTTCAAATGTCAGAAAACCTTGATGAGAAGAATCCTGGACTGATGAAAATCTTTGCAGTTGTGGACTTATTCTAGCCATGAATGATTTTGTTTTGTTTTCATAAAACAACATTTTCTGTTTGGGAAGCATTTTCAGTTTAGAAAATATTTTTGTGCAGAAATTTTCTTTCTAAGCAGAAAACACTGTCTTCTTGGGGAGGACGGGGTGTTGCAGTTTTTGTGCAGATAAAGTTCCAAAGTGCAAATATTGTAAAGTTTTCAAACATTTTCTTGCAATGGGAAGAAAATTCCTAAAACTACTCTTTGCTTCATTCAAACATACAATTACTGAAGAAGTAGATTTTCATTCTCTCTTCTCCCCCCCCCCCATTAGTGTGTATGTGTCTATGTATGTGTATGAGAGAGAAAGAGAGAGGGAGGGAGACATGGTTCTTGATCACTCTTCCTGCAGTTTGGTGGTCTGTTCTTACAGCCATGATAATGTTTTTATTAAACATTTAATTAATTTTTGCTTTGCTTTTCCATAGTTTCACCTCCCAACTTGTCTTGGCCTCTCTTACTATGCATTCAGCTTTTTCCAATCTATGCTCTCCTGGTGCTCACTCATCTGGATTGAATTTTCACTTTTTTAAAGGATGCTGTTTTGCTGTAATGGATTTCCAAACACTGATATTTGACCAGATGGATATTTCTACAAGTCACTTTCTCCTTTTATACAAATTTTATCCTCATAATATTTAAGAATTGTTTCCATTGATATTGGCACCTTTTTAAATCATCTGCTGTTCTATTAATTTTGCACACCTTGGGTAAAATTGTTTCCATTGAAGTTTAAAGTTTCATTTTGTGTTGTTATCAAGGGGTCTTTTCACCAGCAATTTGATTTCATTATGGTTCCTATTCTCTAGGTACTTAGCAATATTACTTTTTGGACCTGTTCCTGTATTCTATTTCAACCAAAAGCATTCAAGTAGATCTCATGTGGATTCCAGGAACTACCTCTTCCAGAAAAATCTCATTCATGCAATAAGGATCTTTTCTTTTTCTTTTCTGCAGCAGATCCTAAATGTGTGTGTGTGTGTTCATCAGTGGTCTGAAAACTGTAACCACATTGCTTATTCTATTAAATTGAAAATATATAGTGTTATCATGACAACTCAGTCACACAGCATCATGACATTTTTATTCCTTATTTATTTTATTATACATTTAATAAAACATTTATATCCAGCTCTATATCATGACATCTCAAGTTGGTATATGAATAAAACCAATTTAAGCAATTTAAAACTTTAAATAATAAAAATGATTTAAGCAAACTAAAAGCATATTAATTTAAACATACCAAAGGCATATTAAAGATCGTTAACAGGTTGTAACAGATTAAACAGGCTAAAACAACTTGAAACCATATGCATGTACATTTTGGAAAAAATCAGCTAGGCTTTATAAGTTGCTTTGGGCCAGAGGCAAGACAGTGTACAAGTAAGTGGACTGGTAAACATTTGTACTTGTGCAAGTGTGCTGTGCAGTTTGCAAGGCAGCATGCTTTTGTAGTCTCTATCCTCCACAAATAATCAAGCCCTTCCCAGGACAAGAAAGCATGGCTTTCATGAAAGCAGTGTGGGATTCATTTACATCTGCACCCTGGGCAGCACAAACACACTGGCAGAATATTATGGGCCAACTCAGTTGTATCCTACCCATGGATGAGCCCCGTTTCCTCCTGGCACTTACCTGGTCTGGCACAGTTGTGGAGCCACCACTACCGCCATCGATTCACCTATTGCCAGTGCATTGTTCTCCTTGCAGGCTCCTGCTACAGCCTGTAAGAACAGAAACAGGGTGTCTGACTTCCCTTATGTGGCCAGGCGCACAAGAATATTGGTTTCTTGGAATATTGATTTCCGCACAGGAATACTGGTTTCTTGCACAGAAAATGCACAAACAAAAACTACACATTTTTCCTGCACAGGAATTGGTTGGTTTACACAATTTATTCAGCAGGGAATCTCATGTGTTGAGACACTCTTTTTCATGAATATTTATACATACTCTTTAGATCCCTCCCCTGGACTCAATCAATCAACTTTGTAGCAACCTCCTAGCCCACATTGCTATTCCTTAGCACACTGAGCAATGCCCGCTCATCATTTTGCCATCAGCCCTTCACCCAGACCATTGTTGTGCAAACATGTGCCCAATAGAGTTGTCACACCCCAATACCAGTTCCTGTACCTTTAATGGTTGTGTGGAGAAGAGAAATCCAACAGGAGGTGCATCTACACTGCACAGCTGCAGCAGTTTGATAACACTTTAATGATAATACTCCCTTCTGTGGAATCTGAGCCAGTGTGGCATAGTAGTTTGAGTGTTGGACTAGAACTCTGGAGATCTGAGTTCGATTCGCCACTGGGCCACGAAACCCACTGGGTGACACTTTCAGCCTTAGGGGAAGACAATGGCAAACCTCCCCTGAACAAATCTTGCCAAGAAACCCCCATGATAGGTTTGCCTTAGAGTCACCATAAGTCAGAAACAACTTGAAGGCACACAACACACATACTTCTGTGGAATCTTGGGATTAGTAGTTTGATAAGATAATTGGACTTCTCTCTGACAATGAGTTTTACTGTAGTGCTTCTGAAAATTTGGTCCTCCAGATGCTTTGGAATTGAACTCTCATGAGCCCCAGCTAACATGACCAGCGGTCAGGGATTCTGGATAAGGAAGTCCAATACATCTGAAAGACCAAAGTTTGAAAATGAATGTGGCAGTGAGCATCCCTGAACTACAGCATTAGAGATCTCTAGTAGAGAATTCCAAGTACTTCCTCAAACCACAAATCCCAGGCATCCATAGGATGGAGCCATGGGATTTTTCTTGTTTTTGTTAACTGCCTTCATGTCATTCTTGACTCATGGCACCCCTGCTGATGAGACATCTCCAAGACCCCTTGTCCTCCACTTCTCTGCCCAACTCCTGAAAACTCATACTCATGATCTCTTTAATAGAGTCCATCCATCTAGCACAGGGGTCAGCAACCTATGGCCCGCAGGCCGCACCCAGCCTGCCGACCCCTGCCGACTGGCCCCCGCCACGCACGCTGCCGCCGACCCCTGCCACCGCGCATTGTTTGCCAAAATGGCGGCCATGACTCGTTTGCGCATGCGCAGTACTCCTTTGTGCATGCACAAACGAGTAGTGGCCACTATTTTGGCAAACAAAATGGCGACGCGCCGTATGCGGCGGTGGCGGCAGCATGCATGGAGGCGGCGGTTGGGGGGGATGCGCACACACACGTGAGCACACACGCTGCCATTCCCCCCCCCCCCCCAGCACGGCAGAAGAACTGGGGACCAGCGACCAGCCCCAGGTAAGTAAACCTTGCCGACCCCTGATCTAGCATGTGGCCTTCCTCTCTTTCTACTTCCCTCCACCTTTCCTAGCATTATTGTTTTTTCTAATGGTTCATGTCTTCTCATGATGTGTCCAAAGTATGCCAGCCTAAGTTTTGTCATCCTGGCTTCCAGGGAAATTTCCAGCTTGCTCTGCTCTAGGACCCATTTGTTTGTCCTTTTGGCTGTCCATGGGATCCTCAGAACTCTTCTCCAGCACCACATTATCTGAAATGAATTGATTTTCTCCCTATCTTCTTTTTTAACTGTCCAGTTCTCACATCCATACATTGTAATGGGGAATACAATGGCTTGTATGATTCTAACTTTTGTGCTGAGTTGTATATCTTTGCATTTTAGGATCTTTTCTAGTTCTTTCATCACTGCCCTCCCCATTCTTAATCTTCTTCTGATTTCCTGGCTGCAGTCCCCATTTCTATCAATGTTTGATCCCCAGTATGAGAATTCTTTTACTACTTCTCTTTCCTTATTGTCTAGGCTGAATTTATGTAAGTTCTCCATAGTCATTATCTTGTTTTCTTTATATTCAAAGCAAAAGCAAAGCAGCTTCATTTATATACCGCTTCATATCACGCTATGGGATGTCTAAGCAGTTTACAACTGTAAGCTCATTGCCCCCCAACAGCTGGGTACTCATTTTAGCCACCTCAGAAGGATGCAGGCCTGAGGCTAGTATTGAACTCTCAACCTTGTGGTCTATGAGTGAGTGGCTGCAGTACACTGCGCCATTTATTCAACAGTAAGACTGCTTTTGCACTTTCTTCTTTCATCTTCCTTAGTAGGTGTTCTAGGTCTGTGAGGTTTTCTGTTAGTATTATGATGTCACCAGCATATCTCAGGTTGTTGATATTTCTTCCTCCTATTTTCACTCCTCTTTCTTTTACATCCAAGCTTGCTTTCCTTATCATATGTTCTGCATATAAGTTGAACAGATAGGTTGAAAGGATGCAGCTTTGTCTGACTCCTTAGCCAATTGGAAATCATTCTGTTTCTCCATGTTCTGTTCTGAGAGCAACCTCTTGTCCTCAGTACAGATTCCTCCTCAGATCCTAAATGATCTTTAATATGCCTTTGATCAGATGTATTGGCACTCCCATGCCTTTAAAGGAGTTCCATAGTCTTTCATGCAGTCAAAGGCTTTGCTATAGTCTATAAAGCACATGCTGATTTTCTTTTGGAATTCCTTGCTGTGCTCCATTAGCCATCTTATGTTTGCAATGTGGTCCGAGTATGGATACACTTCAGTTATCGTTTGTCATGCAAGCTGTACCAAAAGAAATGTCTCTCTTCTACCCAACAATTAAAGGTGAAGGAGACCTGTTCTAATTTGCATATAGCTGCCCTACTGCCCAATTCCTTACAGTTATTTTCAACAAAATGATTGGAAAATATGACATGTTTCCAAACAGATATCTGCTTCAGAACTTGGATGCCAAAGAGAGCAATGTGGCACTTAACAGAAAGAGAGAGAGGAGAGCATTGGCAAGTGATATTTTGCCTCTGAACATGTTTGAGACAGATGGACATATTTAGGTCATGGCTATTGCTTGCAAGAGTGAAGATTGCCATAGCAAAGTATCAGAGGAAGACCCAAGGGACCTGGGAAGAGGGGCCAGCCGAGAGAGACCTTGCAGTAAGGCACTGAAAAAAAGTGCCTTAAAAATAATCTCAGCTCTTCAAGCAGTTAAAGGGCCATTTGCAGGAAAGTCTGGTCTATCTTGGCAAATCTGTAGGAAAAGAGAGTTAAAAACAAAGGGAGAAAAGAAGAGGAAAGAGACAGGGAAAATAATGTACGCTTTGGTCATTCGTTTCCAATTTTATCTTTACCATGCTCCCAGCTAACATGCCATACACCATCCAAGAAATTAAGATCTACAGGCAAAGCGTTATTGGCTTTTCCACCAAAACTTATGGCTCTATCAAGGCTGTAAGCCTTTTAGGATCTGGCTCCACATTTGTGGAACAGTCTTCATTTTCACCTCCAGCTGGACAAGGATCTTACCTGCTTTTGTAAAGTGTTGAAAACTTTCCTCTTTGATTCCCTGGATTGCTGAATTGCTGAGTTAAACCTAGGGTCCAAGATGGGTAATCACTGATAAGGATTTTGTTTTAGTATATTATTAGCATATTATTTTAGTATTTTAGCATTTTATAGTGTTGTGTTTTAACATCCATTTTGGATTATATATGTTTTATGTTCTGCCCTTTAGTGCAAAAGGTGTCATAAATAAATGTTGTTGTTGTTGTTGTTATTATTCTTGTTATTATTAACAGAAAATTTAAACGTTGCTGTTGCTTTTTTGAAGGAAAACTAAGATTGAAGTACAGCGCACACTGATAAGCATGTGAATTTAATTGAAACCAGGAAGCTTAACTTCCAGAGTAACTAGTTAAATTTAAGATGAAATCCTGGGATTTGTAATTTTGTGAGATATTTAGCTTCCTCTTTCAGAGAGCTCTGGAAGCACAACAAACTACAAATCCGAGAATTCCATGGTGTTGAGCCATGACAGTTAAAGTGGTGTCAAACAGCATTATTTCTACAATGCAGATGAAACCTAGGACCTTTGGAGAGCAGGGTTCAAATCCCAGTTCAGCCATGGAAACCTACTGAGTTGTCTTGGGCAAGTTATCCTCTCTCAGCCTAAGGGGAAGACAGTGCCAAACCTCCTCTCAATAAATCTTGTCATAAAAAACTATAATAAGTTTGAGTCAACTTGAAGGCAACAACAATAACAAGCTTATATATGCCAGATCAACCAAATAAAGACCTTCCTGACAAAACATGTAATAATGGGATTCACTTTTGCAAATGGCCAGTAATGTTAAAAAAGAGATTAGAGAATTCCATAGAGGATAGAATTATCAACAACTACTAGCCATGACTAGAGATGGGTGAGAAATTTCATATGGCAATACCCATTTCACATGTCCCAAGGCTATTTACAGAATGGAATACATCTTCCCTTGGAAATATTTAGAAATGCATTCTGGAGTGGGAAAATGCACACAAAATATTCAACAGGTTTACAAAATGCACACTAATGCAGCTAATAATGTGTGCTATTGAAAAATTCACATAAGCACACACTAAGCAATGGAATAGTGTAGACAATAAATCTATATAATAGAAAATGTGTTTTAAATGTATGCATTAAAAAACTAGAAAAAAATCATATGAATTTCCATGCTTGAACCTCTCCTCCCCTCCTAGTTCACAACTGATGTAGCATAAAGACAGGCTGAGAATTTAAGTGAGAAACAGAGAAACTCAACAACAGAGCACACATCCCTAGTCACTACAGCAAAATGAGATCTCCACATTCAGGAACACTCTTACTATGAATTTCTGGAAGGGCGAAAAGTCAGGGGAGGGATGATTTCTGTGTCCCCCCCCCCCATATCAAATAGAAGGAATGATAGGACACTAGATTTATATTTATCAGTGTTGCATTTTGAATTGTGTGGACAATGCAGCATACCACAATGACTTCAGCATAGTCTCTCTTCTCCAAGTAGGTGGATGACCAGCTTATATTACAGTTCTCTGCCCATATATTAATAGGATTACCAGGTCAGACTTATCCCAAACCATGAAATTTTAGCACCCAAACCTGAAATGGAAAGATGACCCCTAGTGAAGTCACAAGGGCAGGCCCCAGTGATGTCACAAAATTGATGTTACAAGGCCAGCCACTGGTAATGTCTTTAAATCAAGGCGACTAGATGTCATTGTTAGAATATGGATGGGTTATACAGTCAAAGGTGAAATGTAGAGATGTGTGTGTGGAAATTTCCTCATGAGAACAACATCTAGAAAAACAAAGTGAATCTAACATCAGATGGCTACACAGACATAAACATGTATTTTCCCAAAGATACAACTCATGGACACAGACTTTGTTATGAGAAAGGCTTGATAGCAGTATCCAAAACATCGTAAGGTCATGGGAAAATAGTCACGTGGTGGATGATGGACAGCAAGAGGCTGGGTTAATATACATCATACAGGCATTATCCAATTAACATAAGGTTAACACCTAGAAGGTGGAATATGAAAAGGGCCTAGAGAATACTTTGTCAAGAATGTTTATTATTCAAGATGTGAGTGTCTGGCTGGCAGTGGTTTTAACTGCAACAAGTTTGAGATCCTAATGCTTTTGGATTGTTAAAGATGTAATCTTTCATGGCTGAACTGGATTAGTTCATCACAATGGATTTTATTTAGTTATCTTATTTTCTTTTATATGCATTAATAAACAATGCTTTTGGACTTTACAATGTGTCTTCTTGACTGAGGAAGACAGGATCCTGAAGAAGGGAAGCTGAGCCAGTTGATGGTAAGAGATACAAAGTGGCTGTGGATCACAGCAGCCAGCTTGTCCTGCAGATTCTGCTGGGTGCCAAAGAGCATCACTGCAACACCCCATCATCCACACACTGACAGTCATAACTACGAAGAGGGACATGGCACCACAAAATGTAGGGCATTTAAGAAAAATAGTACCAAATAAAAGCCAAAACACTAATATAAATATAAATTAATTTCATATGATTTATTTAGGGTTTTTCTGATCATCACATCTTTATTAAAATGCCTTGTTGGCTTGCATTATACTTACAGAACTCAAAAAAATACTTAAAGATGCTCAAAATGGAGGACATTTTGTAATTCCTCCTGGACAGAAGGTTGAAATGTAGGACATCCCTGGAAAAGGAGGGCATCTGGTCACCCTGCAGTAAGCATGATGCATTAAACATCAACTATAATTGCTTAATCTATACCATTTGGATTTTTTTAAAGCGACATCTAACAGGTAAGGAAAATATATATACTCACACACCTTTCAAGACAGCACTCTCCTCCTGTGATTCCTCTCCCTTGCCCTGAAGACTTGGTGCTGAAATTTGGGAGCCTTATGTGTGATGTCAGGCCTGAATACACTATTATTCTAGAAATTAGAAAATAAATAACTCTTTTGAATTCTGTTCTGGAGCCATCCAAAAGTTCTGTTGCCAAAGCAATGGGATCCAACTGAATTTAAGGTTCTTTCATATCTTCATCTTGATGAAAAACCAATGCTACCAGGTGGCAAACAGTCTCGAAACCAGTTAGCAGACACTGTTCATTTTAAAACCAAGAGTGTACAAAGCAGAGTCTCTCCAAATTAACCACTCTATGTTGGAAATTACTCCCTGGATTTTATTAACCTTTGGGAGAAGTTATTTCTTAAACTTTCTGCCAACTCTCAATTTCTAGCAAATGATAATATACTAGTTCTGGGACTTGGGATTGCTTTATGAGAAGAAGAGGAAAGGAAATTATAAAAGAAGGGAGGGAAAAGGGGAAAATCAGAGATGGGGATTTCAGTCAGAGGTAGGAACAAAAGGATGGTCTCAAGTTGCTTGAGAAGACCTGAGCATTGATGTGTGTGTGTTTTTAAAGGAGTGAAAGAGACTTAGAAGAAAGAAACCCATTGCCACATCCAAGCAAGGTGGTTTATGTGCCAAATTAGAGCTTTGGCTGTTCATTTAGACTTCTTCAAATCCCACCCACAACTTCCCAGGGAAAGAACATATGCAGTGCATATTTGGAGGTGTTATTAGGAATGCATAAAGTACAGTATTAGTCAATTTTATATGCTCAGTTGCATGAAATCTGTGTGTTTAAAAAATATAATAATTTGCATTTCATGGCTCTCTGATAACCTCAGGAGTGCACTTGAAATTCAGCACATGCCCACAGCACCTCCCGGCTCACCCCATTTTTAACTGAAGACCAATGGTTTCTATTAAGGGATCAGGCAGGGAGGCTGACAACCTAGTCAATAACTATGTGAGGTTACTTCATTAATGCTATAATGGCTGATAGAGTGAGAGGCAAAAAACAGGTTCCTGACAGCAGCAAATGAAAATGATAGAGATTCCCGAAGCTACGTGCCTTTCCTTTGTCATTGTCTTGTGCTTGGCTTATTCAAAATGTGGCATTTATGTATTCAGGCTTGATGAATGTTGCTGGCGTTAAGTACTTTTTCCATCTCTAATGCAGTGCCGATTGCACATTGTTCTTTCTTCCCTTCTCTTTCTCTTTCTCTCTCTCTCTCCTATAACCTCTGCTGTCAAGAAACTAGAGGCTGAAGGGTTGTAGGCAATGGCTCAACAGTTCTTTTTGCCATTGCTTAAGGAACGCAATGAATCAGGACTAGTGGAAGGAGTACAAGAGGAGGATTGTCAGGCCTCACAGTTAACACACTGCAATAGAATGTTATGGATGGACTGATGGAAGGACGAATGGCTGTATCAGAGATAGAGACTGGTATGGCTAAAGATGTGGACAATCAAAATATCATACCCTCCAAAGGTCCTCATTTGGCAGGGACACTACTGGTTAAACCTCTGTAATCCCATTTTTCCCCAGCTACTTTTAAAATGCCCCAGTTTCTTTCTCCTCTTCCCACTTTGCCTCTTTGTCCTCATCTTATTCCAATGGCTGCAAATTGAATTCAAAGGGTGAAAGTAGTTCTCATTGATTTAACTCAGCAGAGATGAGAGGGGGCAGTGGCAGAATTTTGCCTTTCCCAATAGGTTCAGGCAATGCCAACCTACTGCATCCTCTGCTAGCTTCTGTGCTCTTCCTTATTAATAACTTTTGCCTTCTTGACCACACTGTAAAGTGGCTTAGTTACGCATGCCCCTGTTTTCATCTGTGGAAAGGTTGGGGGGTATGGGATTATCTCTATACATATCTATATACACTGTGCAGACCAAGGTCCTCTATACTTTTAGCAACTTTGGGTGCCATTCAAGAGAAAATGAGGATCAAATAACTAACTGACTAGGGCCTGAACAGACTGCCAGAAATAATCCATCTTGAGACCACTTTAACTGCCCTAGCTCAGTGCTAGGGAATCATGGGAATTGTAGTTTTTTTCTGAGACATTGAGCCTCCTCCATCCCAGAGCTCTGGTGCCACAATAAACTACAGTTCCCATGATTCCCTAGCACTGAGCCAAGACAGTGAAAGTGGCCTCAAACTGGATTATTTCTGGCAGTCTGTTCAGGCCATAAATCAATCTTTTTTGTGTAAGATAAATATATTCCACTAACTTGGGCAACTGAGTGACTGAGGGTTTTGAGTTCATCTACCATCTATCAATCATTTCCCCAATTCTGAAGTCAAAAGTGAGACAGAAGGCTGGATGTCCTTGTGAGACGGTGGTTGGCTGCCACAGGAATTTCATGGAAGCAGCTTCCACAAGAATTGGGAACCAGTAATTATCTCCAACTAGGGTTATTTTTTTTTTTGTGGGCTTCTCTACACTAAGATTTTACATGG
Source organism: Phrynosoma blainvillii (assembly GCA_026167975.1). Lineage (NCBI taxonomy): Eukaryota > Metazoa > Chordata > Lepidosauria > Squamata > Phrynosomatidae > Phrynosoma > Phrynosoma blainvillii. Next base: position 16,187,885 of record JANUYF010000001.1, on the reverse strand, counting down.
CAGCACCAGTTTCTGTTATTCATCTAACATTAGAATTCTTTTGCATTAAGATGCTGACTCTGATGATCGCAAGATAGGTTGACAGTTCGAGGCTCAAGCGCCACATGGCAGAGTGAGCTCCCATCACAAGTCCCAGCTTCTGTCAACCTAGCAATTCAAAAGCATGTAAAAGTGTAAGTAGATAAATAGGTACCACTTTGGTGGGAAGGTCACAGCGTTCTGTGCAGTCATGCTGGCCACATGATCAGAGTCATCTTTGACAACGCTGGCTCTTCAGCTCAGTAACAGGGATTAGCACTGCCTCCTACAGTCGGCTATGACTAGACAATCTTGTCAAGGGAAAACCTTTATGTTTTTACCTTTTAAAAGTGGGAATATTCTGGCAACTTGGAGTATCCTGGCCACTGTTCTGATCCTGGGTGGCTGTTTGCCTGTGCATCCTACTATCTGTCACCAAAGCATGTCATTTCTCTCTGAAGACAGAATGAGGCACCCCATAATGTTCACATGGCTGGATACCTTATACTGACTTCAGAACAAGTGATCTGTGGTGACAATGGACCTGCTAGGTGGCAAAGTGGGACACATTTTAACTAGTGCAGAAAATACTATATAGTTCAAAGAATTATTACTTTCTGTGTAGAAAATGTTGTTTCCTACACAATAAATTTTTCTTTTTTAAAACAAAAGACCACATGTGAATTTTATGCCGAATAAATTCTCAATTGCATTATTTCCCTCCCCCCAGAAAATTATATTTCTGCACATAAAATATATTTTATGATCAGAAAATTCTGCTTTCTGTGTAAAACCCAGTGTTTTCTATGCAAAAGAAATGCATAGCTTTTGTGCAGAATCAATGCCAAATTGCAAATAGTCTTTGAAAATGGCACAATTTTGGAAGACTTTCTCACAGCAGGAAAAAGGATGCTATTATTACTTATTGCTTTCTCTGAGAACAAAATTAGCAAAGAATCCCATGATAATGTCCACCTTAACATTTTGAAAAGCATCATTAAGCATTTATCTAGCACCCTCAGCATGGAAACCTCTTCATTTGTTGTTGTTAACTGCCTTCAAGTTGATCTCGACTCATGGTGACCCTATGGATGAGATATCTCCAAGACCCTCTGTCCTCCACTGCTCTGCTTAATTCCCAAAACCCCATACCCAAGACTTCTTTAATAAAGTCCATACATCTAACATGTGGCTTTCCTCATCCTACTTCCCTCCACCTTCCCTAGCATTATTGTTTTGTTTGTTTTTTCCAAAGAGTCCTCCCTTCTCATGATGCGTCCAAAGTACGACAGCCTCAGTTTGGTCATCTTGGCTTCCAGGGAGGTTTCCATCTTGATCTGCTTTAGGACCCATTTGTTTGTCCTTTTCGCTGTCCATGGGATCCTCACCACTCTTCTCCAGCCCATCTCAAATACATTGGTTTTCTTCCTATCACCTTTCTTAACTGGCCAGCTCTCACATCCACACATGGTAATAGGGAATACAGTGATATGTATGATTCTAACTTTTGTGCTGACTTGAATATCTTTGCATTTTAGAACCTTTTCTAACTCTTTCATAGCCACCCTCACCATTTTTACTCTTTTTCTGATTTCCTGACTGCAGTCCCCATTTCTATCAATGTTTGATCCTACGTATGGGGATTCTTTTATTGTTTCTATTTCCTCATTGTCTAGATTGAATTTGTGAAGGTCCTCGGTGCTCATTATTTTTATTTTCTTTATGTTCAACATTAAGCCTGCCTTTGCACTTTCTTCTTTGATCTTCCTTAGTAGGTCTTCCAAGTCTCCGAGATTTTCTGCTAATACTATGGTGTCATCTGCATATCTTAGATTGTTAATATTCCTTCCTTCTATTTTCACTCCTCCGCCTTCTGTGTCCAAGCCTGCTTTTCTGATAATATGTTCTGCATACAAGTTGAACAGATAGGGTAAAGGGTACAGCCTTGTCTGACCCCTTTGCCAACTGAAAACCATTCTGTTTCTCCATGTTCTGTTCTGACAGTAGAAACTTGTCCTGAGTACAGATTCCTCATCAGGACTATTAGATCAGTAGGCACTCCCATGTCTTTAAGGGCATTCCAAAGCCATACATGATTGATGCAATCAAAAGCTTTGCTATAATCTATGAAGCACATGTTGATTTTCTTTTGGAATTCCTTGGTGTGCTCCATCAGCCATCGTATGTTTGCAATGTGGTCCCTAGTGTCTCTTCCTTTCCTGAACTTCACTTGGACCTTTGGGATTTCTCTCTCCATGTATGGTTGGAGTCTATGTTGCAGAATTTTGAGCATGATTTTGCTTGGGAGATCATTGCTATGGTTCTATAGTTGCTACAGTCTTGGGAGTTCTATAGTTGCTGCAGTCTCATGTATCTCCTTTTTGTGGATGGGGATGTATATTGATCATTTCCAATCTCTTGACCATTGTTTTGTTTTCCATATCTGTTGACATATGTTGCTTAGCACTAGAGTTTACTCTCTTAGTGTGGATTGCACTATTGGAATATCATCTGTTCCTGGTTATTTGTTTTTTTTGCTATTTCTCTTATTGTAGTTTCCACCTCACTTTTTAGAATCTGGGGTTCATCTTCAAACCAAGGACTGGGGATGATCTATGACAATAAAAATAACATAATTCAAGACCAGGAAGGAATAAAAAGATGTTGGATGCAATACTCAGAGGAATTATACAAACAAAATGAAGGATACATGGAATGAAGAGCCATATGAATATGAACCCCCAAATTCTAAAAAGTGAGGTAGAAACTGCAATAAGAGAAATAGTGAAAAACCTCTTCGTATCTGTTATGAAATATTTTTAACACGACCCTGTAGGGCTGGCCAAGTTAATTTCCCCCTGTCTTACAGATGAAGTGCTGAAGCTGAGGGATGGAGGTTAGTCTAAGTCAAGGGTGGCCAAAATATGGCCCTGGGGCTTTACATACCCCCAAAATGTGCCACATGCCCTCCAGCATTTCACAGAATGAAAACTAGGGCATTTGTAGCCAAGCAACATCAGAGTGTTGTCAAGAGGGTAAAAGTTATGAATGAGGAAAAACAGACAAGCTAGGAGAGGCTGCAGATGTTTGCTTTTGCCTAGGTCTATTGGGAAGGGCAGGATTCTGCCCCCTCCTCTCCCCCCACTGAATTAATTGAATGCAAACACTTTTTGCATCTTGAACTCAGTTTGCATGAATTAAAGTAAGCTGAGGACAATGTGGGAAAGTGGAAGGAGGAGAGAGAAACTGGGATGTTTTAAAAGTGTCTGAAAAGTAGAATAAAAGATAATTAATTGGAATTTTCCCTGCCAAATCAGGACAGTTGAGGGATTTGGTGCTTTTATTCCCCTCAACCCCATCTCCTCCTTTTCAGGCCTCCAAAGGGGAGTGGAAATTCACTGCTAAAATAGGCTCCACCATCACCACCATCACTCTGCACTGCTTAAAATAAAATAACCCATTTTTCCAAACTAGAAGTAGACTCTGGGCAACTTCTGTGGTGGTGCTGGTGGTGGTGTTTTTGACTGAGGTGTCTCAGGTAGTGTCTTCAGTCCAGGATATTCCAGAAGCAGCCCAGAGTATCCTGGCCCCAGAGCTGCCTCAACCTCCCCTTATTACTGGGGGTCTCCATTACAATGCCAGGCAGCTGTTTGCATGTGCACCCAGCTGTGCCACCTGGTGCATGTGCTGACACTGTGGGTCTCTCATTCTGTGATCAGAATGAGATGGCCAGAGACAATCACATGGCCGGGTACCTTATTCTGATCTCAGAAAGAACAACCCATGATAGTGAATGCACCAGATGGCACAGCAGGACATGTTTCAAACAGCCTGCTGGTATCAGAATAGAGGGCTCCAGATCTTCCAGGAAGATTTAGAACAAATAACGACTGCTTTTAATCTGTATTGAGAGGGGTATACCCATGTTTGGCACTAAACAGGCTGAATGATATCGCGTCTGTTAGCACCAGAGTCAAGAAATGGGTCCTGCACCATCCGAACTCCCCAATGAGTGGACAAGGCAGGCCATTTTATTTGGCTCATGCAGTCAGGGCCTCAGTGGTAGAAACTCCCCACCCACCCACAACAATTGCCCACCCTGGTCTATGACAACATAGGACCCTTCCACACTACACTTTTCAACTACCATGGCTGCATCCTATAGAATACTGGGATTTGTAGTTTGGCGTGGCACTAGAATTTCTTGGCTGAGCATTCTAAATACTTCTCCATGAACTGCAAATCCCATGATTCCATGGTCAGGACCATGGCAATTAAAGGGAAATCATAAAGCTATGATGGTGTAGCATGAGATGACCACAGACTCTAAGCATACTTACAATGCATGCACATCAAAAGAATATGATCTCTTACAACAATTAAAAACTGCTGTCAAAATCAGCATCAAAAAGAACAGAAAGAAGAGAGCAGTTCTATTCCGTCATGCCCATTAAGAACCTGCAATAATAGACAGGGGAATGAAAACCACTTTTGGAGCAGAAAGGTCTCCACCTGAAGGTAGTGGGTAGAGTAAGGAGGTGATAGAATGAGTCTACCTCAAGGCTTGTGCCTTGATAAAGCAAATCCTGTCCCTGTTTCGGTTTCTTCATTTGAGAGGACAAGGAGGTACCTGAGGGAACTGATACTTCCCAAGGAATGCAACACCTCAGCCATTGAAGGCTCTCAAAGTAATAAACAGCAGGCTGAATTAGGCCTGGAAGCAAAATTGGCTTGCATTTTGCTTACCAGTATTTTATTCCTTTCAGCAATCATTTAAGATGACTGGAAAGTCGGGAGTTATAGGTTTATGGCTGTTAAACCACTTGTCACCCTGCTCTCATCTAGCAAAGTGCTGTGGGCAATGGTGACATTTTGCAGATTTTATGCAACCAAAGTCACACTTATCATTCCTCCCACAGCATGAAGGAAACATGTGAGCAGAGGTGCTTTCCCCCACTCCTCTTTGGCTTAGTAGCTGTGTAATACCTGTTCAACATCAAATGTTCCATCAGGATGGTGACATTGACCTGGTTCTCTCAAACAATGAAGGAAGTGGTTGACCAGGGATTGAGTTAGGGTTGCTGGGTCAAGAAATTTCAAGGCCAAAAGCTATGCAACTCTATGCCTAGGAATGCCTCCTTTTAATTACTCAGAGGATGCCCCCCCACATGCCATTGAGCATTTTAACATGCCACTGTACTTAATGGGACTTGAGCATCCATGGATTTTGGTATTATTTTGGTAAACACAGAGGGTCTGGAACCAAACCCCAGCAGATACAAAGGGCCCAATGTATTCCAAAATCTGAAAAACTCCAAAATCCAAAAAACGTCTGGTCCCAGGATTTCAGATAAGGATAGCTCATCCTGTACCTTCAGTATTCCCCCTCTGGATGGGAATATGGAGATTTCTCTACTATACCCAAACATTTATTTGTGGCCCATGGACTCAGAGATTTAGTGATGATACTAAAGAAGACTCCCAAGCATGATTAGATGATCAGAGACACCTGAATCTGATATACCTTTTTTTATCTGTGATACTAAAAACTCTCAAAATGTTTTTAAAACGTGATCCTCAAAATAAGTTCAACTGGATGGTTAGTTCCTTTAAGGTTCAGAGAAACACAGGAATGGATTCATCATCCCACTTCCATGGAAACCACTAACAACCTCTGTCTGTGTCTGCACATATCTGCTGCATAGATACCTGCAGGGCTGCCATGCAAGGCTGCCATATAGATTTGGTCAGTGGGCACTTGGTCATGTGGAAGACAGCATGGCTAGTGTGCTCGATCAATACACATTTATTGAATGTGTAGTAAACAGCTGAAGTGATCTGGGACATAAAGTGACTGTCGGCAGTGGCAGATGCACCAGGCAGTTGAGCAGGATATGTTTCAAACAGCTCCTGGCATCCTACATCTTCATGACAAAGCACAGGACACATTTTCTCTTCCTCTAACCCTCTCCTCTTTTCCCTACAGATAGGTTTAAATCACAGATGTTTGAATATTCCTGATTTTAACTTGGTTCCTTCCCATGGGTCCCTTTACAGGCTTTCACCTACAGTGCCCTGGCCTAAGTCTCAAAACTGGTCCCTCACTCAGCTATGCTTCTGACAGAACTTGGAAACATTTGAGAAGTACAACTCATGGAATTCTTGGAGACATTCTCTCCCTAAAAAACATGTTTCCAAATTGTGGTTTGGGACTACTGTAAATATTTATGTATATGCCTAGAAATTTTAGTCAAAAATTGACTTGAAGGAGAAAACCAAAAAACCTGAGTTGACTTATCTGCAGGTCAATATAAGTTCTGTAATTTACCTCTTTATTTAAAGAAGGAACCATCCCGTGGAGAAAGGCAAGAGCATAATCTGGCCTGGAAGCACTGATGCCCCTCTACTCTCTGCTCTGCTCTACTCTCTCATCCATCCATCTTTCAGTTGAGCACAAACAATTATGCCTGCTAGTATTTTGTAAGTTCTTTGGCATTATTTTCCTTTTCTTCATCCTTTAGTTTACAGCCTTTGCTGCATGTCCCTAGGTTTTACCCTTGACTTATCCACGGGCCACATCAAAATCCATAATTTTGTTCTGCAAATCCTCCCTCAATTTATACATGAGATTGACTTACAATTGAGCATATATGGTAAATACCTTTTTAAAAAAAAATACGCAAGAATAAGGTTGCTAGACTGAAAGTTGGAGAGGATTCCCATTCCTTTAATAATTGTATAGAAAAGGGACTTTCAGCAGGTGTTGCTTGTCAAACAACCAGATAAGAAGTAAAACCTGCTGAAATTATCTTTTCTGCACAACCATTAATGGTACAGGGACCATCTCCAGTTTTCACTTTGGCAATCCTGAATCATACATGTATGAATACATCCTATGTTTGCCTTGATGTGTCCTATGTTTGCTTTGGTGGCTATCTTTGTCAAGGTTTAAGAAAAGCACAACAATGGCAAGCCCTATCCTCCCCCTCCCCATATCCATTTGTGGCCCATAAATGCCAAGCAATCCATCCTGCCTGCTTTCACAGCTATAGAGATGCTTCTACCAATGAGGCCACAGCATCCGACCAATATTTGGCATGCAGAAGGGTTCTTCATAAGGGACCCTTTGATTACTATTATTAAATGCAATGCCTGAGCACAATATGTGAGTATACCCTATTAGTATATATGCAGCCCAGCAGGGGTGATGCCTTTCCACTTTTACAAGGAGTCAAGGAGCACCATTGCCATGGCCATCTCAATGAAACTGCTCTGCATGCATCTCAACTACAGTCTGGACTTCACCAGAATGTCGTCAGGAGCTGCCATGAGAGGGGAAAGGCCTCTTTCCCCCTCCCACCTTTACACACACCAGGATTTATTGTCATTGTGTATTGTGTGCCAGGTTAAAATAGCAAGCCTGGGAGAGGTCTTGGAGGGTTAGGAGACAGAGCGCTATGCTCAACGCAGTTATTCTCCCCCCCAAAATGCATACACACACACACACAACACCCTGTTTTAAACCATTTCTGACCATGTCCCTTAATCCACCAGATTGTTAAATCTTGTTTTCATGTAGAAATACATGGAGGAAAGGGAGGTTGGGAGAAACATTCCAGCAAATGAATCTGCTTTATATTACCCTCAAAATATTACCATTAAACCAGAGAAGGTAGACCAGTCTTGCTCACTAGGGTCTAGTTTATCAAAGGGTGAATGAGGGTATGTGTTAAAGGGGGAGAGAGCAAAAGCCATGTCAGGTTTGATTTAAGACAGACTGCTTGTGGTGGGGGGGGAGTTTTCTTCTTATCTCTCTCAAGTAATAGGGAAGACATAAAACATACAGATATATCAATGAATGAATCCACAGCACATCAGAAATGTCTATCGCATTCGAAGCCACTGTTAATGGCAAGCAATGCCACAGATTATTGGCATTCTTCTTTTCTGTGGCTTCTGTTCGCACCCCTGCATACAACCTGTCACAGGATTCAACTTTCATTTAAAATATGAAGAAGAAAAAAGCAAACCCCTAGTTATTGGGATGTGGCTTTGGAAGCATGGTTTGTATGATGGCTTCACTTTTCACCATGTGCACTGTTGTTGCTGTGTGCCTTCAAGTCATTTCTGACTTATAGTGACCCTAAGGTGAACCTATCATAGGGTTTTCTTGCAAGGTTTGTCACAAAGCAGATTAGCCATTGCCTTTCTCTGAAGCTGAGAAGATGTGACTTGCCCAATGTCACCCAGTAGTTTTTTGTTTTTTTGTCTCAAACCCTGGTCTCTCAGAGTTCTAATGCAACATTCAAACCATTACCCTACAATGGCTATAAACCAGGGGTAGGCAACCTTTTTTAGCTTGGGGCCAGTCCTGCAAAGTCCCTCCCGCCGCTGGGCCGAGCGGGGGGAATGGTGGCGCGCACACACCGCCCCGTGAGCGCACCAGCCCATGAGCGCTGCCACCGCCGCGGCCACTGCGCAGCCACCGCCACACCCGCTGCCGCCATTTTGGAAATCAAAATGGTGGTCGCGACATGTTTGTGCATGCGCAGGAGTACTGTGCATGCGCAAACAAGTCACGGCTGCCATTTTGATTTCCAAAATGGCAGCCGTGACTCATTTGCGCATGTGCAGGAGTACTGCGCATGCGCAAATGTGTCGCGCCCGCCATTTTTATTTCCAAAATGGCGGTCGTGGTACGCGCGGCCGCACAGCAGCAAAAACGCGCGGTGGTGGTGGCAACCTTCCACCTGGGCCGGTAAGTCCAGGGACCTGGGCCTTAACCGGCCCCCAGGCGGTAGGTTGCCGGTCCCTGCTATAAACCATGTGCATATATATCAGTAAAGAGCTTCAGAAGATGGTAGACCAGGGGTAGGCAACCTTTCCCCTTTAAGGGCTGAGGGACTTCAGCTCCCAGAAGCCTCAGCCATGTTGGCCAATAGTTCCATATTGGCCAATAGCTCCTGGGATTCTGGGAGCTGAAGTCCCTCGGCCCTTAAAGGGGAAAGGTTGCCTACCCCTGTGGTAGACTCTCCTTCATTGGAGGTATTTAAACAGAAGTTAGATGGTCACCTTTCTAGAGTGCGTTAGTTGTGGATTGCCCTACAAGGCCTACAAACCATGTGCACTGACAAGGGTTGGAATAGATCGCTCTATGCTTCAAAGAACTTTGCAATGGTCAAGATTTAGGATAAAGGCAGGAAGGGCAGCTTTGTGATTGAGAGGGAGGGATATTTCAGGGCTCTGTGTGGTGGCCTTATCTACAGTGTACTGCAAACCTAGCTGCATCACTTGTCATCTAGTGGGCTACTTTCCTTTGCAATCCATTTTTCTGAACATCTAAAAAGCTACCTGGAATGGAGTTATAAGCACCACCATGTTGCAAAAAGCCTCAGCTGCTGGTTTGTGCAGCTTTAGATTAACACTTAGCTTTATACAGACTTTTAAAGCAGCCTTCCTCAGCCTCAAAATGGTTTCAGATTCCACCACTCATAATCCCTCACCCCTAGGGTGGGACATGGTGTTAATGTGACTGATCTTGTCTTTTAGAGCTGTTTGAAAGTGGAATAGGCTGCTTCAGAGGGTGATGGACTCCTCCTCTTTGGAGGTCTTTAAACAGAGCATGAATGGCCATCTTTGGGGAGTGCTTTGCTTGTACACTTGCATGGCAGGGAGTTGGACAAGATGGCCCTTCGAGATGGAAGGGGCCTTCCAACTCTATGATTCTATGATCTCCTAAGCACTCTAGTTTCCACTGTCCACAGAAATAGTAGGCTTACCTACTATTCACCTCCTTTATTCTGTGAAGTGTCATGTACATTGACGTTGTTGTTGTGTGCCTTCAAGTTGTTTCCGACCTTTGGCAACCGTCCTGGGGTTTTACCTTTACCTTCTTCTAAGGATGAGAAAATGTGATTTTTTAAAGGTCACCCAGTGAGTTTCCATGGCTGAACAGGGATTCAAACTCTAGTCTCCAGAGTTGTACTCCAACACTCAAACCACTACACCACACAGACTCAGTACCTTGGATAGTTTCCTTTAAATTTCAGACTAAAATCCAGAGTGGATTTTGACACCTCTCTGACATGGAAGTCATCAGCTACCACTTTTCTATCTGTGGCCTAAATCCCATTGTTAGACCTGATTAGAGCAGAACTATTGATATAATTGGATTTAATTACAGGTAGACTGATCATACAACAATTCATTCAGTGGGTTCAACTCTGGATGGAACTACCCAACAGGAATGCACCCTACCTACCAATCTATCTCCCTATCCATCTATTTTCCTTGCTTGTTCCTCCCTCCCATTTATTTCTACCTGTTTTTTTAACCCAGTTTTATACCTCTCCCCCCACCCACACATGCACAAGTACAATTTGGGGGGCTGCTATCTCAGTTTGATCCATCCAGGCAGCTCCACATAAGAACAGCCACTTGATATTGAATTAGGGAACTCCTTGTGTAATGCGTCTCGCCAATTACAAGGCCGGATTGCTGTTCCCTGATTTATAATACATTACTGTGTTAAGTAATATAACATTATAGATACAATTTGTACCTCTCTCACTCTCTGCAGATTAGAGAGGTGGCACATGAGGAGTGGATCATTAAACAGCCGTGGAAGGCTAGGGGCCAAGCTCTTCTGTTTAACAAGCTGCTCCAAACTCCACCTCCCTCATCCACAGAGACAGACAAGAATAAATTGCTGCTATAACTTATTATAAATCATTTTCTTTGTGTGTGTATATGTGTGTGCAGTTTGTAGCTTTCAATATGACTATAAACACTAAAATCTGCTATTTGCAATTCTGGGCTGCATCAATTTAGTGTCCAGATTAAGTAGTAGTGTGGTTGAATTTATGCCTTGCCATCCCCTATACACCTACCTCCTTAATCCAGCAAAATCCCATCTGAAGGGTTTCCATGATACTGCATGTTGGGGATGCTGGGGAATGGCCACTACAGTGCTCCCAGAGGGCTGTCTACAGTACAGAATTATAGAGTCATGTTGTTGATGTTGAAAGAATAATAGAATCATAGTTGGAAGAGACCTCAAGGGCCATCATGTTCAACCCCCTGCCATGCAGGAAAAGAAAATCAAAGCATTCCTAAGAGATGGCCATCCAGCCTTTGTTTAAAAACCTCCAAAGAAGAAAACTCCAACCCACTGTAAACCAGCATCTTTCACTGTCAAGAAGCTCTTAGTTCTTCCCAATGTTTGAGTAATCTTTTCCTGCAATTTGCATCCATTGCTCCATGTCCTAGTCTCTGGAGAAGCAGCAAACAAGCTTGCTTCATCCTCAATATGACATCCCTTCAAATATTTAAACAGGGCTATCATATCACCTCCTAACCTTCTCTTTTCCAGGATAAACATCCTCAGCTATCTAAGTGACTCCTCATAGGGCATGTCTTCCAGACTTTCATCATTCTGGTCATCCTCCTTTGGACACGCTCCATCTTCTCAACATCCTTCTTGAATTGTGGTGCCCAGAACTGCACGTAGTATTCCAGGTGGGGCCTGGCCAGAACAGAATAGAGTGGCACTATCACTTCCCTCAATCTGGACACTATACTTCTATTCATGCAGCCTATAATCACATGTTGTGTGCCTTCAAGTTGTTTCTGACTTATGACTCTTAGGTGAACCCATCAATGCATTTTTCTTGGCAAGATTTCTTCAGAGGAGGTTTGTCATTGCCTTTCCATGAGGCAGAGAGCAGGCAATTTTCCCAAGGTCACCCAATGGATTTAATGACCAAGCTGGCAATTGAACCCTGGTCTCCAGAGTCATAGTCCAACGCTCAAACTGTTGCATTGTGCTAGCTCTCAGGATAGTACCATAACTCCACTTTGTCATTGTTCCATCCAATAAAATCTTTGCCATTTAGAGAGGGACATTTAGAATTTTCAGCCAGAGAATAAAGTGGAATAACAGCACTAAAACTGTGTACTGTGAATAGGTCCCTGGTCAGAGGGTGCCCTGAAACAGACAGATGGGGACACCCCTTGGAATCCTACCACATTTGCTTGTCTCAGCTAGAAGAGTGCTGCAGATGTCACTTCTCAGTGCCCATATCTTCAGCGCCTCAGAAACCTTTCAGGCTGAAATGATAGGTTTGGGGGGGGGGGTCATGTTAGTACTATATTAGTTTAATATTTATACAAGTTTTAACACTATACTTTAAAATTCTATTTTAATGCCCACTTTTGTATATTTTAACTGTATTTTTCTAAGTTTGTAAGTCACTTTGTAACCCAATTTTGGTGGAAAGGTGTGATATAAATAAATATAATTCAAAGATATAGCTGTGTTAGTCTGGAAAATCAGTATGCAAAAGGATCTTGTAGCACCTTTGGACGTTTTCACACGGAGGCAATCCTACCTCCGTCCGGCCCCACTCCGGCTCCATTTCCACATAGTTCACACGCGCGCGGCGGCAAACCCCGCCCCTTCCAGTGCCATCCCTGTGTCTGTCCGGCTTTTCGCTCCGTGTGTTCAAACGCACAGAGCCCTAAGTCCAGCGTCACTCCAGGTGGCAAAAGGCTAACTCCGGCTAACTCCGGCTTCAGGTAATTCCGGCTGTCCACCCGGAATTAGCCTGCCGCCGACGGAGCCATTCCAGAATCAGCGGCAGGAGCCGTTCCGGAATGGCTCCACCTGGCTTTAGGGGCCCCCATGTGAAAACGTCCTTTGAGACTAGCTGAAAGAAAGAAGTTGGTAGCAGGAGCTTTCATAGACTTCAGCCTACTTCCTCAGATGCAAATTTCTGATTTGTTAAATGTTGTAGATTTGGGAGGTCATGTTTGGTTGTTAAACATGATAGGTTTTTTTTGGGGGGGGAGCATATTCAGTTGTTAATTGTGGATACCCAGCAGTTACAAGTCCCCAGCAGTTAGTTAAATCCAGTTTAAAATTTCTCAGCATGCCAGCATGTATTATTCCACCAAGGTTTTATGCTTTACGGAAAGCATTTTTCATCCCCTGTTAACAAGCCATTGTATTCCTTGTTTAGATTATCAGTCAGTGTAGTGAGATGAAGAAAAAGACCATGCACCTCAACAGAGTTCAGCCAGTACCTGTAACTACAGCGTGAAACTCAAATGTACCTCCTTCTCATGTAAGCACCGTCAATGCTGTCTCCTTGGATAATTCCATGAACTGAGCTGCCCTCCACCTGGGTTCTATGAAGTGGCTTACCTATCAATGGCCATTGCTTCATCAGCTGGCCTTGTCGTGTTGCAGCGCACAATGGCTGTGTGTTCAGTGGCATTATCAAAAGGTATTGCTGTACTTAAGGGGATTATAATGGAGTTTAATAAAGCTGGAAGCCCAGGTAGAACCATCCTAATATCACTGTGAAGGAAGGTTACAAATCTGCAGAATGCTTCCTGGAGCTAATACTCATATTCACATTGTTTGACTTCAGAGATGAAATGTAGGCAAAAAGTAATAGGGGTCAAAGAGTCCATCTTCTTAGTAGCTACCACTCTCTTTCTAGTAATAATCAGGGTGTCTTGTGCTGTATGTTACTTTTATACTAATTTTAACTTCTATCCCTGCTTTGCTTTATCGGGTTAGTACAATGCCAGGCCCTGAGATTTGGGGATGGAACATGAAACCAAGGTGCCTGAAAAGAAAGGGGGGGGGGACACAAATGAGTCCACTGGGATGGTTAGACGCTGCCTCTCCTCTGCTGAGAAAGCACACCTTGATTTTAGTTGGGAGTGACAGAAATAAGCTGAGGGTGAAGGAGGAAAGCAGGAGGAGAAGAGATAAACCAGGACATTTTTAAAGCAGCTGACAAAGTGGAATGGCAGAGGAGTAAATGACACTGTCTCTGCTAAACTGGGACAGTTGGAAGGTGTGTCAGTATCAACCACAATTGCTCAAGGTATGTCATTCAGATCAATCTTACAACACCACCACGCTTGTAAGATGCCACAATCATGTTATTCTAGGAAATGCAAAGATACCAAGTTGAGGGACACTCATTATCACACAACTTTTCCAAATTGCCATGGTGTCCTGGCCTCTGCTTTCCTCATGCCAGCCTCCATGCTCTATGCCCTTCCCAGCATGCCTTTCACTCTGTATTTTTATTTATTGTTATTTTTTAGTGCAATTGTACAATCACAGCAATCCATTAAGTAAAAATAAATGAATAAATAAATAAATAGGAAAAAATAAATGTGAAGGGGAAAAACAACAACAGCCCACTTGGGAATAGCAAGAGGGAGGGGGGGGAGGAGCAGAATCACACCAGTTGGACCACATGGCTGCCCACATATCCAAACTGCTTCTCACACGTACATCAACAGTGGAAAAACAGCAGCACAGGGAGGCATTGATGGGTTTTGCTCACCAATGGACGTTTTCACACGGGGCAAAAAAGGGAGTCATTCCTACCTCCATCTGGCCCCACTCCGGCTCTGTGCAGGAAAAGTTCACACGACGTCGCAGCAAGCCCCTCCTCATCCTTCGCCATCCCTGCGCCATCCCTACCTCACTCTGGGGTCTTGCTCGACGTGTTCAAACTACGTCGCAGCAAGCCCCGCCCCATCTTGCGCAATCCCTGCGCCATCCCTGCCGCTAGCCGGCTTTAGCCCCATCTTTTTAATTCCTTTTTTAAAAAGGAATTACAGGCGCTTCTGCCGGAGGCAATCAGGAGTCATTCCGGCGGCTGCTGTTTTCGCCGCCGGAATGACTCCTGATGGCTTCCAGGGGGCTTCCAGGCGGCTTTAGAGCCGCCTGTGTGAATACGTCCAATGAGAAGGAGTGCTCCAGTGGATGGACTACAGACCAGCTACTGAACAAATGTGATATTGTGTGGAAATGTCTGGCCACAGATGCTAATCTCCTGTTCTGATTCCACTTTTCAAGCTTCATGTGATAAAATCCTAAATAAGAAGTATTATTATTAGTAGTAGTATTAGTAGTAATAATATTAGTATTAGTATTTCTATCCAACCTTTTTCCCAGTTTAGGACTCAAAGCGGCTTAAAACAAATTAAAAAACATATTGTGAAAAATCCACAAGTTACAAAAATTTCAATGAAATTAAACAGATAATTAAAACTAGATTAACCAGAAACGACTTGAAAACACACAACAACAGCAGCAACGACAACTGCAGCAACAACTACAGCATTTTCTGCACACAAAATGCAGAAAATGTGCCTCTTGATTAGCATTCACTCCCAGAATCAGTCTTTTAAAACATAATTGGTCACACTTGGTTTTCCTCTTCAAAATGTTGGTGGGCATGTTGTGTGTGTGTGTGTGTGTACAAAGATCAAAACCAGGACATGTGTGACCAAGCATGGTCAAGATACCAAAGGTTATGAATAAGGAAGAAAACACAAGTGAGCAGGGACTGCAGCAGTTTACTTTTGCCTGAGTTTACTGGGAAGGGCAAGAGTATATGAAAGTCAGTGTGGTGTAGTGGTCTGAATGTTGGACAATGACTATGAAGACCAGGGTTCAAATCCTTGCTTGTCCATGGAAATCCACTGGGTGATCATGGGCAAGTCACATTCTCTGAGCCCCAAAGGAAGATAAAAGCAAACCTGCTCTGAACAAATCTCGCCAAGAAACCCACATGATAGGTTTGCCTTAGGGTTGACAAAAGGCACACAGTGGAAATGACATGAAAGCACACAAGAACAAGAACAATGTAGTATATAGTAATAATGATAATATTTACAGTAGACATGATCCAGCCAAAATTAAGGGCCACAATCCTATGCAGTTTCTGCTGATGCAGGAGTGGATGTATAGATGATACATGGTTTAGTATAGCTTTACATTGTTATTTATATTTATGTATTGTTAAAATTCTGTATTATCTTTCATCATAGTTTCTGGTTTGATTTACACACATGCTTGCACCCTGGTGTGCTTTTCATGTATACCCTACTTTTGTTAGTAAAACCATCAGAATGGCTTCAAAAAGACTCTATATAAAAATGAATAAAACAAAGGAAGCCAGTGCATCCAATATAATAAGAAAATACTGAGAATGGACATTGTGAAAAACATTGTTAAAAAGCTGGATTTAAGATACCACTAAGAGAGGACAGAAAACCAACAATATTAAAACTGATAGCAATAAATGTATTATTATTATTATTATTATTATTATTAAAGTAATTTATAATCTTCCTTTCCCACAATATTTGGATGTATCTTAAAATCAGTGCAGATTAAAAACACACAAAGCATCAGTTATATGTATGTGTGTTATTAAAAACAAATTTAAAACTTACTGAGTTAAAACCATTTTAAATTAATTAAAAAGGCAGATTAAAAACAAAACAAAACAGCAAACCAACATACCTTTAAAAGCCCAGCACAGGCAGTTGCTAAAAGCCTGACAAGATATGGTAGCCCTTACTTATTGTCAGAAAGAAAGTAAGGAGGGAGCCACTTGTTAGCACATCCTGCATACCCCACGCTGTATTTTGGGGTCCCAGTATTTCATAACTCATATTTGGAAACAGCATATTTTTGAGAGACTGATGACCTTTCAGGAACACTAGGTCAGTTTGATGACTTGGCGGCACCAAACAACAACAACAAAACAACAACAAAGATGGGGGGGGAGCCTGTTTTCTGATGCCCAAGACAGTAATGGTTTGAAGCTTCAGAACAGTAGATTTCAATTGAACATGAGAAGAAACTTCTTGAACCAATTGCCTAGGTGGGGTCTCCATCTCTGGATCTCTTTGAAAAGAGGCTGGACAGCTACCTGCTGGAGATAGTTTTTCTGGAACTGAGCAAGGAATTGGACTCAATGGCCCAAGAGGCCACTTCCAACACTAGGATTCTATGCTTCTATGCTCCCTTAGGTTCTCAGGAGAAAAGGAGCATGTCCCAAGACATGTACACATCCAGATAATGGGTCAATCAAATCTAGATGCATGTATCAATTGTTCCTTCCTTTCCCCCAAGTCACCTGCATTTCCTCTTGCATCTTGAGACAAATGATCCCCTTGTACCCAAAGCAGTACACCAATCTCTCTCCCTACCCTCTGTTGTGTTTCCAGCCAAAATTCCTAGTGCATCCATTCTGGGGATATTCTTATCCAACCATTGTCTTTGTTACACTATAAGTGAAGCCATCAACCAGTCTGGAACCTCATTTTTTTATTCCTGGGAAAGGACATCCAGCCTTTGTTCCCTGACAAGACAGCCGACGACTTAGGGATAGATTTCAGGTATAAATATTGGTTCCAGGAAACTAACCTCTGTACACACAGCCGGCATAGACCTCTGCACTCTGTGTATTTTCTATGCCACCCTCTGACCTCCCAGTCTGAGTCACTCCAGCTTTCTTATTATCACCCTCCTGTAAACCCTTTGAACTCCACTATCCTATTTCCATATTCTCAGTTTGGTTAGATTCGAATGCTGTATCTTTGTGAATAACTCATATGTGTTTGTGGCTGTGATTGGACTCTGCATTTTTCTCACTAAACCCCTCTTAATTCACACACCCCAAACTTGGAGTTCTCCTCTGATATTACTGGTATTTGTTGTTGTTGTTAACTGCCTTCAAGTTGATATCAAGAAATGGTGGCACTATGGATGAGATGTCTCCAAGACTCTCTGTCCTCCACTGTTCTGCTTAATTCTTGCAATCCCATACTCGTGACTTCCTTAATAGAGTCCATCCATCTAGCATGTGGCCTTCCTCTCTTCCTACTTACTTCTACTTTCCCCAGCATTATTGTTTTTTCCAAAGAGTCCTTCCTTCTCATGATATATCCAAAGTATGACAGCTTCAGTTTGGTCATCTTGACTTCCAGGGAGGTTTCTGGTTTGATCTGTTCTAGGGCCCACTCGTTTGTTCTTTTGGCTGTCCTCAGCACCCTTCTCCAGCACCACATCTCAAATGAATTGGTTTTCTTCCTATCATCTTTCTTAACTGTCCAGCTCTCACATCCATACATGGTAACAGGGAATACGATGGCTTGTATGATTCTAGTTTTTGTTCTGAGTTGTATATCTTTGCATTTTAGAATCTTTTCTACTTCTTTCATAGCCACCCTCTCCATTCTTAGACTTCTGACTGCAGTCCCCATTTCTATCAATGTTTGATTCCAGGTATGGGAATTCTTGTACTTTTTCTGTTTCTTCATTGTCTAGGTTGAACTTGTGAAGGTCCTCACTGGTAATTATTTTTGTTTACTTTATCTTCAACATTACGCCTGCCGTTTCCACTTTCTTCTTTGGTGTTCCTTAGTAGGTGTTCCAGGTACGTGAAGTTTTCTGCTAGTACTTTGGTGTCATCTGCATATCTGCGATTGTTAATATTCCTTCCTCCTATTTTCACTCCTCCGTCTTCTGTGTCCAAGCCTGCATTTCTTATAATATGTTCTGCATACAAGTTGAACATATATGGTGAAATGATACAGCCTTGTTTGACTCCCTTGACAATTGGGAACCATTCTGTTTCTCCGTGTTCTGTTCTGACAGTAGCCTCTTGTCCTGAGTACAGATTCCTCATCAGGACTATCAGATGTCTCTGCACTCCCATGTCTTTAAGGGCATTCCATAGCCTTTCATGATCTATGCCAGGGGTAGGCAACCTTTCCCCTTTAAGGGCCGAGGGACTTCAGCTCCCAGAATCCCAGGAGCTATTGACCAACATGGGACTATTGGCCAACATGGCTGAGGCTTCTGGGAGCTGAAGTCCCTCGGCCCTTAAAGGGGAAAGATTGCCTACCCCTGATCTATGCAGTCAAAGGCTTTGCTATAGTCTATAAAGTGTATGCTGATTTTCTTTTGGAATTCCCTGGTGCACCCATTAGCCATCGTAGGTTTGCCAAGTGGTCCCTCATGCCTCTTCCTTTCCTCAATCCCACTTGGACCTCTGGGATTTTTCTCTCCATCTATGGTTTGAGTCTATGTTGTAGAATTTTGAGCATGATTTTGCTTGCATGGGAGATCAGTGCTATGGTCCTATAGTTGCTGCAGTTTCTTGTATCTCCCTTTTTGTGGATGGGGATGTATATTGATCACTTCCAATCTGTTGGCCATCACATTGGGCCATTGCAGACTGCTAGAAATAGTGCAAATTGAGTCCACTTTAACTCCCCTGGCTCAGTGCTAGGGAATCATGGGAATTGTAATTTTTTATGAGACATTGAGCCTTCTCTGCCAGAGAGCTCTGGTGCCACAATAAACTACAGTTCCCATGATTCCCTAGAACTGAGTCAGGACAGTTAAAGTGGACTCAATTTGCACTATTTCTGGCAATTTGTAAAGGCCCATTGTTTTCCATATCTGTTGACATATGTTGGTTAGCACTTGAGTTTACTGTCTCAGTGTGGATTGCAGCAGTTCAATTCGAATATCATCTGTTCCTGGTGATTTGTTTTTTGCTACTTCTCTTATTGCAGTTTCCACCTCACCTTTTAGAATTTGGGGTTGATCTTAATATGGCTCTTCGTTCCATGTGTCCTTCATTTTGTCATCTCTTTTGTATAATTCTTCTGTGTATTGCATCCAATGTCTTTCTATTCCTTCCTGGTCTTGAATTATGTTATTTTTATTGTCATAGAGCATACCAGTCCTTGCTTTGAATTTCCTTTAATTTCCCGGATCTTGTGAAATAGATCTCTTGTTCTTCCCTTTTTGTTGTTGTCTTCTATTTCTCTGCATTGGTCATGGGAATTGGTCTTTATCTTTCCACAAGAGCCGTTGTACTGATGCATTCATAATTTTTAGTTTGTTCCTATCTCCCTTTTGTTTTTCTTCTTTTCTTTATTCACTCCTGTCAGTGACACCCACAACTAGTGCTGGTGCCCAGTAGCTGTTTGTCTCCCTATATTATTCCTCCCATTGTTGTTTGTTTGCTTTCCTACGTATCCCCTTATGCCTCCCTGAGTTTCCCTCCTTCCCTGCCCTCATGTCTTCCCTCCTTTAGTCCATCCCCACCCCAACCCTCCTTTAGTTCCTTCACTTCTTTCTCCATGGTTAGAGGAGGGCAGAGATGGATGGTCACCTTCTTCCTTCTTCCACTTGCCTGCCTGGTCCTCTGCTTATATCCAGCTCAGCTGAGGGGGGATGTTTTCACATGACGATTTTTGCGGAGGCAATCCTACCTCCGTCCAGCATCACTCCGGATCTTTTTTCCGTGTGTTCACACGACGTCGTCCCTAGCCACGCCCCATCCTGCGCCATCCCCGGCGCTACCCGGCATCCGCCCGGCTCTTTTAAATTCCGGAATTTCTGAGGAATTACACTCTTGCTGCCGAAGCTATGCCGCAATGGTGCCGGTCGCGCTGTGTGTGTTATGGCCCATGGTTCCCCGCGCTATTTCCCATGGATCTGTAGGAAGCATCTTATGACGTGTATTTCCTGTTTAGATCGGGCAACAAAATAAACATGGTCCTCTCTATTAAGGCAATTTATTTTTCTTTTGGAGGATATGTGCCGCCGCGCTACCAGGGGTTGGGGGGGGGAGATCAATAGGGATGGTTTTGTTGCCCAGAATTCGAGGGGGGGGGATGGAGCCTGGAGGACGCTGGGATAAAACCCCACAGGAACACCTCTCCAGGCACCAAGGCAGCGGAGGAGACAGTGTCCAGGCTGAGGAGGACTCCAAAGCCCATTGACATCAACACCTGGGCAGCACTCAGCAGCAGAGTTTTCCATAGCCTGGAACCGTGGCAGTTAAACTGGTGTCAAAACGGATTTTTTTTCTGCAGTGCAAATGCAGCCTATGTGTTCCTTCAAATGAGAGGGGGGGGGGGAGGCTCTAAAAGTCCTAAGGACCAGAGCAGCTGCCAAGGGTTGCCCAGAAGGCTCTCTAGGGAACCCATCCATCCCTCCAAAGGCAAGAAGGTGAATTTCTTAAAAAGAACCAAAAAGTCAACACTTGGGTGGGAGATTGGATCAGGAGCGTCGCACTTCCTAGTCCCTCTCCTACCCTGCCCCCTCCCTTGGAAAGGAAGATAATCCAATCACCTAGGTCTTGGGCAAGTCACACTCTCTCAGCCTCAGAGGAAGCCCTAGGGCCTGGGCTCTCGGAAGGAGGGGTGTGTTTGACAGCCGGCTGTCAAAAGCACCCCTCCTTCCCAAGTCAGCGCGGGGCCTGGGCTCCGAAGTATATGAAGGGGCGGGCGGGTGGGTTTCCTCGGAAGTAAGGCTCCCTTTCCCTTAAAAGCGGGCACCTTTTGTCCATTAAGAAGGGACCGAGTTGGACAGAGGACGGCCATGGCAAACCCCCTCTGAAGAGAAAAACCATGATAGGTGGGTGACCTGGAGCAAGTCACACCCTCTCAGCCTCAGAGGATGGCCATGGCAAACCCCCTGAAGAGAAAAACCATGACAAAAGGATCTTGGGGGCAAGTTGCACTCTCTCAGCCTCAGAGGATGGCCATGGCAAAACCCCAGGGCCTGGGCTCTGGGAAGGAGGGGTGTGTTTGACAGCCGGCTGTCAAACGCACCCCTCTTTCCCAAGTTGGCGCGGGGCCTGGGCTCCGAAGTATATGAAGGGGCGGGCGGGTGGGTTTCCTCGGAAGTAAGGCTCCCTTTCCCGTAAAAGCGGGCACCTTTTGTCCATTAAGAAGGGGCTTTCCTTTGGACCGAGTTGGGCAAGGGATGTGTTTCCAAAGTCTCCGTTTTACTCCCCTGGAGGGGGTTCCTCGCGAGTAAATCTCAGAGGGAAAACTACACCTCCCACAGTTTTCCATAGCCTGCAACCATGGCGGTTAAACTGGTGTCAAACCGGATTTTTTTTCTGCAGTGCAGATGCAGCCTATGTGTTCCTTCAAATGAGAGAAAGGGGGGGGGAGGCTCCACGGACGGCAATGGCGATAGAACAGCAATAGCGCCATAGTGACGGAAGTGACGAAAATCGCATGCGACGGTCACGGCGAGCATTCCTTTTTCTGCGCATGTGCAAGAACTTCTTCTGCCGGATTGAGGCAGGGATCCTCGGACTTATGTGTGAACAGGAGTTCCGGCTCCAAGGAGCGGATCAATCGGGAGTGCCGCTAATTCCGCAAGGATGATAGTTGCGTCTGAAAGGTAATTCCGTCAGGCAGGGTCTATGCCGGAATGGGTCCGGCTAGATTCCAGCATGCTCTAATGCCACTTGTCTGCCAGTTTCAGACCCTAGTGTGAAAACGTCTGGGGTGGAGTCTGGGTTCAGATGGTACCTTTCCCACTTCCCTTGCCTCTCTGGTTTCCTCTTTGTCCTTCTGCTTAGCTGAGGAGGTGGAGTCTGGGTTCAGATGGTATAAGCAGGTGCCAACAGTCCTAAAGGTTACCCAATATCTTGCAAAGCCAATTTTCCCAACAATTAAAGTAATACTGTAATACAAAGTGCGGAACGCCCACCCAGTCCCCCACTTTTCTTTCGGTAACACATCCTAGCCTTCCTGGGGATTGGGATCAGCAAACAAGAAAGCCTTCTCTCTTGTTCCCATCAAACATGCCTAGGAAGGTACTGGAACAGAGACAAAGGCCTAGCCATACAGAAAAGGATTTATTTGTTATCAAAAGTTTGGACAAGAGGAAATCAGACGATCTCAAGTGGGTGAAAGTTCCACATGCTTATTGTCACCTCTAAGGACATCATGCTTCTCTGAGGCACATACATGATCTCAAATGCTAAAGAGATGGAAAGTAGTTATTCTGCAATTGACCTTATAGGGACAAATCAATTTGGAAGTAGCCTGGTCTGAAGCCTTCAAAGGTTTTTAAAATATAAATAAAAAATCTGAATTGTGATATATTTCCCTGCTCATCTTTGGCTCATTGGGTTAATTTTTTTTAAGTTTGCAAAGCTTGTACTACTCTGCAGGACATAAGGGAGAAAATGGTAGCCAGGTGACTAGAAGAAAACATCCTGGGCCTTTTCTCACCTGTTTCCAGAAAAGGAGGGATCACAGTCAATGGTCAAGAGCTTACCACATGCTAAATTTGTCCAGTTCAAGGAAAGTAGTGTCACTTTATTCTGCTTTGTTTAGACCTCATCCCAAGTACTGTGTCCATTTCTGGGCACTACAGTTCAAGAAGGATATCAATAAGTTGGAACTTTTTAGAAAAGGGCAAGGAAGGTGACCAAATTTCTAGAAACCAAGCCTTCTGAGGAATGACTTAGGAAGCTGGATATGTGAAGCTTGGAGAAGTCTGAAGTGATGGCACATAGAAGATGGAGCAAGCTTATTTTCTGCTGCACCAGAGACTAGAACATGAATCAATGGATTCAAATTACAAGGACAGTTTCCATTTAAACATTAGGAAGAACTTCTTGAGTGCAAGTGTTGTTCAACAATGGAACATAGTGCTTCAGAGGGTGGTGGACTCTCCTTCATCTAAGGTTTTCAAAGTTGGATGGGCATCTTTCAGGAGTGCTTTAGCTGTGTATTACTACATGGTAGGGGATAAGACTAGATGGCTTTTGCAGTCTCTTCCAGCTCTATGATTCTATGAAATATAAAACAAGATGCCCATGTGAATGTGAAGAGCATCTACACCTGCAGCCACAATAACACAAGCATGCTACTCAATTTCCACAAATTTGAACTGAATGTGGATGTTTCACACCACATGCAACTACTTCCATAGGGAAATGTGTGAGTGTATAAGAAACAATCAGAATTCTAGTCCATGCATGGTGTAAAGAAAGTGGAGGAGTTCTCTCCCCTTTTTATAATATTAGACCCCTAGAGCATATTCTGGAAGGAGATGCAGAATTGACAGATACAGGCTGTGCCTCCCTTATCCCAAATACCTGGGTCCAGAAGCATTTTGGATTTTGAATTCTTTTGGATTTTGGAATGTTTGTATTTGCATATACATACATAATGAGATATCTTGGAGATGGAATCCAAGTCTAAACACACAGTTCATTTATGTGTCATATACACCTTATACACACAGCCTGGAATAATTGTATACAATATTTTAAAATAATGTTGTGCATGAAATGCAAGTTTGTGTACACTGAACCACCAGAAAGCAAAGGTGTAACTATCTCAGCCACCAAAGAAAAAAGTTTGGATTTCAAAATTTCAGCTGCTGTTGCTGCTGATAATAATGATATCTATTTGTATCTCGCTTCCCCCCCCCCAAAAAAATTGGTACTCAAAGCAGCTAGGGACTCAACCTGTAAAAAGGAAGTGCAGAATTACATTGCAGAACTCACTGCCACAAGATGTAGTGTTGGCTGCTAACGTAGATAACTTTAAAAGGGAAATGGTTAGCTATGGGGGCGGGGGAAGGTGATCAATGTCAAGTACTCAAAATGGCAGTCCTCTTCCAAAAAGTTCAGATGCTTTAGTACTCTAGCCACATAGGGAAAATCAGCTCCCATTTGGGGGGAAACTCCTGGAAAGAATTTCTGCCCAGCCTTACATATTGTGTGTACAATGGAATGAAGCAAAAGAGAGAGAAATGTCAAGTAAACTCCACCATCTAGGATTAAATGGCTATAAAAATGCTCTCGGCACCTTCTAGGTTCCATGTGCTCTTTCCTGGGATAAATGGTGGTCAATAGTTCAACAAACTGTCATGCAGTCTGGTGCTGTGTTCAAACTGTGCTATTTCCAGCCGGTCTCCTGACACCATATCTAATTTACAAAATGAATATGCTTTAATTTTCCTTCTTCATGCATTGTGCTTTTTCCTCATTTAAAACAGCAACAGCCTCTGGCAGAAAAGGACATCACATTTCTGGGGAAGATGAAGCTCCTCTCTTGGCTCTTCCATCCACCTGCCTTCCTCCAACTCCTCTATGCAGGAGAATGGCATGGGTCAAGAGAGAAAAAAATATGTATGCAAAACAACATCACACCCCAATGGCCTCCATATATTCAACATTACAATTTTGCCATTTCCGATCGGAGCTCATCTTCCAATGGACCATAGCAGAAGCCATATTTCATGGATTTACATGCTCACACACACACAAAAGGAAGCGAGGGGAATGGAACTGAAGGGAGAATGAAAATGACTTTGCATATGCTAACCCCAAAATTGCTTGCATCTCTGTTCTTTGTGCATCCTGGTGCAAGAGAAAGTCTTCCAAAACAACAAGCTGACACTATGAAGGTTACACAGCAGAGAGTGAGGAATGGGTTATTTGCAAGGCCTAGAGATTGTTTAGTTTATGAGAGGCTACCTAACCAACTTATGCCTAGAAGTTTTGACTTCTCTCACCTTTGTTAGTTTCATAGAATTTCTCCAGCACATACACTTTACAGTGGAGAATGTACAACCTTGAAAAGTGATATAAAAGCTAATGGCTTGCAGCTCCCACTCTTCTCAGATTCTGGTCAGCCAGGATGAGAGAGAGAAATATGTTTATTCCCTTTAAAAAAAAAGTTGGATCCTTCATTCACCAAGCCTGGTCTTCTAATTTCTCCTAGAGTTACAGGTGAGGCAGAGGCTCTGTTAGAACATTCCCTGCATGGAGTCGGAGGAAATTTGCTCACAACCAGGCACAAAATTATCTTGAAATGTTAGGAGCAAAACAAAAGAAGACATATGGATGACCACAAAGTCACTCTGTGTTCACATCACATTGGCTAGACTTGCATACATATAAAGTCCCTTGTGGAATTTGTTGGACATTTTTGTCTGATACAGAACATCTGCATGCACTTCAATGTTGTAGAATCAGAATTGGGCATCAATAATCTTGCTCATGGAGATATATAATAGATGTGTATTGGGATACACATTGGATTGCACATTCAATTGCACACTCATTTGCACATTTGATTGCATGCTATTGCTATTCAACACAAGGGTTGTATAGAAAAATTAGTGGGTAACTCTATATATGAAGATATATTTTACACCATTCTGATATAAAATCTCTGCCGCTGAATAAATGGAACATGCATACTGGGGAAAGAGGATAGCACAATGAACCAATGAGATCTTTTCACCCATCTGGGAGTTGGACTGCAACTTCCACATTTCCCAACCATCTTAGTCCCCTCACCTCCCCACAAAGGAACTTCTCCAAACTCTGCACAGAAACATATATATATATATATATATATATATATATATATATATATATATATATATATATATATATATATATCATTAGGAAGTGCATTTATTGTGTATTCCTGCATGGCAGGAGGTTGAACTGGATGGTCCTTGTGGTCTCTTCCACCTTCATGATTCTAGAATTCTATGTAAAATATATTCCAAAAGTTGGTTGACTTGATTTCATGTTTCAGAAAATGCTGATGACAAGTATCTTTGCAGTACAAGATTTATTCTGTGCACATTTCGCACGTGGTATCTTTAAGCAGAAAACAGTCTTTTCTGCTCACAAACTGAATAGAAAATAATCTCTCTTCACAGACTTGACCTGACCTGACTTGGAAACTTGATCTGACATCTTGAGATCTAGCAATCCTAACTGTGAGGAGAAGGGATGCAAAAATTATTAGGCTGAGGGAGGACCAAAGATTTTCTAGGTCAAATGTGGCTGCCTAATCCTCACCAGTTGCCCTCCCTTGATATATTGTTTCCTTCAAATGATCAAGCTTAGTGTTAGCCCCTTTTAATTCACCAGAGAAAAGATCGCAGCCAACAGTGTTGTCTTCATCCAGATTCTTTCTCCTCACCAAATGATTAAACCAGCTGCACTTACCCAAATAGTTGGGCACATGCATACCAAGTTCTGCATACCAAGTTCTGAAATGAGAGTTGGCTCTGAACTACTTCTCACTCTCAGAAATGGAGGCTGTCTAGACATTTGTTTTGAGTCTGGATGGACATGCACAGTTCTATGCTCATTATTATTATTATTATTATTATTATTATTATTATTATTAATACCAGGGCAACATATTCCACTGTCAGGTACCTCTTGCTGTGAGGAAATTCTTCCTAATGTTGAGGTGGAATTTCTTTTCCTGTAGCTTGAATCCATTGCTCTGGGTCAGGGGTAGGCAACCTTTCCCCTTTAAGGTCCGAAGGACTTCAGCTCTCAGAATCCCAGGAGCTATTGGTCAACATGGGACTATTGGCCAACATGGCTGAGGCTTCTGGGAGCTGAAGTCCCTTGGCCCTTAAAGGGGAAAGGTTGCCTACCCCTGCTCTGGGTCCTATTCTCTGGAGGAACAGAAAACAAACTTGCTCCATCCTCAGTATGGCATCCTTTCAAATATTTAAACAGGGCTATCATATCACCTATTAACCTTCTCTTCTCCAGGCTAAATGTACCTAACTCCCTATGTCTCTCCTCATAGGGCATGGTTTCCAGAGTTTTCACCATTTGGGTCGTCCTCCTCTGGTCATGCTCCAGCTTGTCAATATCCTATTTGAATTGTGATGCCCAGAACTGGACACATTATTCCAGGTGTTTCTTGTTTGGTGTTAACTGCCCTCGAGATGATCTTGACTCATGGAGGCCCTATGGATGAGACATCTCTGTCCTCCACTGCTCTGCCTAATTCCTGAAAACCCATACCCATGACCTCCTTAATAGAGTCCATCCATCTAGCATGTGGCCTTCTTCTCTTCCTACTTCCCTCCACCTTTCCCAGCATTATTGCCTTCTCCAATGAGTCCTCCCTTCCCATGATGTGTCTGAAGTACGACAGCCTCAGTTTGGTCATCTTGGCTTCCAGAGAGATTTCCAGCTTGATCTGCTCTAGGACCCACTTGTTTGTCCTTTTGGCTGTCCATGGGATCCTCAGCACTTTTCTCCGGAACCACATCTTAAATGAATTGATTTTTTCCTATAATCTTTCATAACTGTCCAGCTCTCACATCTATACATGGTAATAGGGAATACAATGGCTTGTATGATTCTAACTTTTGTGCTGAGTTGTATATCTTTGCATTTTAGAATCTTTTCTAGTTCTTCCATAACTACCCTCCCCATTCTTGATCTTCTTCTGATTTCCTGGCAGCAATCCCCATTTCTATCAATGCTTGATCCCAGATATGAGAATTCTTTTACTATTTCTATTTCTTCATTGTCTAGGTTGAACTTGTGAAGGTCCTCAGTGGTCATTATTTTTGTTTTCTTTATGTTCAGCATTAAGCCTGCTTTTGCACTTTCTTCTTTGATCTTCCTTTGTAGGTGTTCCAGGTCTGTGAGGTTTTCTGCTAGTACTTTGGTGTCATCTGCATATCTAAGAGTGTTGGTATTCCTTCCTCCCATTTTCACTCCACCCTCTTCCGTGTTCAAGTCTGCTTTTCTTATAATATGCACAACTCAAGGGCAGTTAACAACAACAATACAAGTTGGACAGATAGGGTGATAGGATACAGCCTTGTCTGACATCTTTGCCAATTGGGAACCATTCTGTTTCTCTGTGTTCTGTTCTGACAATAGCCTCTTGTCCTGAGTGCAAATTCTTCATCCTGCATTCTTCTTTTATTATGTCCCTGGCTTCAGACCATAGTTCTTCTGGTTCTTGGTCTATTATGTTTAGTAGTGCAAATCTGTTTCTTATGTTGTCAATAAATTCTGTTGATATATTATTTAGATAGTATTTTGGTATAATCACTAGTTTTGTTTTCTTCTTGAATCTTACTATTATTTTTTGATATGGATAATTTGTGATCTCTGCCACAGTCGGCACTTGGTCTAGTCTTGGCCACCAGTACAGAGTTCTGCCATCCTTTGCCTCCAATTATATAGTCTATTTGATTTTTGTGTTGTTCATCTGGTGATGTCCCTGTGTATAGCCTTCTTTCTGGTTGCATGAAGAATGTATTTGCAATTAATAGGTTATTGGCTTCACAAAAATCTATCAGACGCTCACCTGCTTCATTTCTTTTGCCTAATCCAAATCTGCCCACTGTTTTTGATTCTTCTTTGTTTCCAATGATCAGCTTGACATCCTGTCTTGATGTGCTGTCAATTTCTTCCTGTTCTCCTTCATAGAATCTATCAATTTCTTCCTGTTCTGCGTCTGTAGTTGGTGTATACACTTGATTTATGGTGAAATTCATAGGTTTACCATGGAGCCTTACTGAAATGATTAGGTCTGATTTTGCATTGTATCCACTGACTGCTTTTGCCACATCTTTTCTTGGTATGAAAACCACCCCATTTCTTCTTCTCTTTTCATTCCCTGAGTAGAGCACTGTGTAGTTGTCTGATTCAAAGTGGCCCATTCCTGTCCATTTTAACTCACTCACCCCCAGTACTGCTATGTTCATGAGTTGCATTTCCATTTTTACTATGTCTAGCTTCTCTTGGCTCATGCTTCTCACATTCCATGTCCCTATTTTATGTGTGATGCTACTTTGGATGCCATTTGCCTTTCTAAGGGTATCTACCATTTTCTTGGCATCTTTCTTATGCCCTTGGCTAATCTTGCAAACATGGTGTCTCTTTATTTCTCCCTCCCTCCTTTTCTTTAATGATCTGATCCTGCCTGTGTTTCTCTTTGGGTGTGTCATCATAGGATTTACTAGGTGATGGGGTTACACAAGGAGGGCCACCTACACTTCTCTGTGTAGGTGAGGCCTGACCAAAGCAAAATAGAGTGATACTGTTACTTCCCTCAATCTAGACATTATACTTCTGTTGATGCAGCCTAGAAACACATTGGCTTTTTAAGCTGCCACATCACACTGTTGACTCATGTTAAACTTGTGGTCTACTACTCCCTTCACATGTACCATTTTGTCAAGCTAGGTGTCCTCCATCTTATGTCTGTGCATTTTTTTTCCTGCCTAAGTGCCTTACATCCCTATTGACACTCAGTGAGATTCAGGCAGGTAAAGTGTAAGCCTCCAGATGTTATTGGATTGCAATTCCCATCTGCTGTGGTCAGCATAGCCAATAGAGTGGAATGCTGGCAGCTGCCATCTAACAACATCTGGACCACTCAGATAGATAGATAGACTCAACCTTGAGTCTGTACTTGGAAGACCCACTACAGAATCCTCCTAATAAATTGAGAAGATGCATATCAAGTCACCAGCACAAATGTTCCCTCCATAGTAATCAACCTCTTGCTGAATACAAACATTTCAAAATTGCCCAATTCTATTTTCTGCAGGCTTAGGTACACTTACCTAGATGTAAGCCACCTACTGAATTCCAGCCAGAATGTCATGAAAAAGAATCAGCTAGAACTCTTGTTCCGTGGCATGCTGTTTTTCCATGTGTCAAGAACATAATCTGTGCACAGGAAAGAGAATGCATTCTCTTATTCGAATATAAGATTTTCATTCCTGCACTCAGCAGTGGTGGTGCTACATCACACGATTCTCCTGACTATGTGTTTCTACTCTTATGAGGGCTCTTTTCTTTTGATACCAAGTGTTGAAATGTACCATTTTGTCATGCTATTAACACCTTAAAATGTCATCCAAGAACCTCGTGGGGAGTTATGGAGCTCTGGCTCCACAGGTTTTTTTTCTTGATGACTAGACTGCCGGCATTTGCCGGAATTGGTTTTTAATAAAAGCCTGGAAGAAAAGAAATTGTCTGCCTGCGATGGCATGTTTGGAAGCCCGGAAAGGACTCATGAGGACTGTTGAGCTGTTTAGTGACAGTATTTTCTATGCCCAATAAATTCTGTTGCTTCATAATTGCAACTCGGAGTATGTTGAATTCCCACTTCTGTGCTCGGCTGTGATGCAGCTTTTGCTTATGCAGGCACTGGATTGGTGTCTTGTGGTAAGGTTCGGATCATGGAAGGTTGGATGCTGTGCAAAAATATTGCAATGTGTTCTGTGGGCAAGTTCATAATGGAGAAAAGCTTGCATCTTCTTATGGCAATAATATGGCATTGATTAGATTATAAGAAAAAGCATCATGCTGAATCAATTCAAATGTTGATCTAGTGCCACACAGAGCTTGGGAAAATTTCTCTTTCTTTCTTTCTTTCTTTCTTTCTTTCTTTCTTTCTTTTTTTTCCACATAGCTCACTGAATCTCTCAGCCAGCAGAAGTCATATTGGATAGAGGTCCTAGGGGACTATAGACCGAAATATCAAATTTTATAAACTCCGCTTCATATTCTGTTTGCTGGTTGTAACACAACAATTACCATCATGCAGTGATTAAACTATATATTTTTAATTTATTCATTCATTCATTTCATGTCTATGCTGCCTTTATCCCAGGAAGGGACCCAAGGTGGCTTGCAAGATAAAAAAAAAAAACTATATATCTATATATCTATATCTATATATATATGAAGTACGTATCCATTTTCTCTGTTGTTCATCTCATCCTAAACTTTTTAATGGATATGTACTTTTAAGTTTAGGAAGATATTTTAATTGAATCATATGAATCTACCTGGGTTCTGAGATCAATTCAGGTTGTCCTGTTCTCCACCTTGATGTCATTGTTGTGTGCTTTCAAGTAATTTCTAACATATGGTCACCCTAAGGCAAGGGGGTTTTCTTCGCAAGATTTATTCAGAGGAGGTTTGCCATTCATTGCCTTCCCCTGAGGCTGAAAGTATGTGCTCAAAGTCAACCAGTGGGTTTCATGGCCAAGTGGGGAATCCAACCCTGGTCCCCAGAGTCATAGTCCAACTCTCAACCACTACTCCATGGTCACTCTCAACCATTTCAATAGATCTTACAAAATTCATTGCAGCAGGTGGAAAGGTTTTCCTGCACTAAGAAATAAGAAAAAGCCAAAAACATTATTCGAACCAATAAACAATAATAATAATAAATATTTTCAGAGCAAAAAGTAGGACAAAGGGGTATAAATTATGGCACTATATTTCTTCCATTCATTCATCCATTCTTAAAAGAATGTTTGTCATTGATGGAACTCTGTATGTCATCTTCTCCAAACCTGAAGGAACCATAAAAATAGGAAGGAGTTTTACATATACCATGAGACCCCATATTATACACACACACACACACACACACACACACACACACACACAGAGAAAGACATTCTCCCATCTCTTTAACTGACACTTTGAACTGCTGAATACTTCTTTAATATGGCCCCATTACCATCCTAATAACACCTCCCAATGTTCATAAAATGTCCAGTGAGACTTTCAGCCATTTTTGTGAGAGAAGGGAGGGGGGGAAATCCAGCTAAATTGAGAAGATTACCACATCACGACATAAATCAGTGACAGGCTATGTGCTATTAGGGTTGATTTTTGTTGACAGTTGGCTATAGGCAGTTGTATTTTCTGAGGCATTTTTTCTCCCTCCCTCCTTTTTTTTATGGTGGTGGAAAATTAAACAAAATTCCATGCAGAAAAACATAGCCCTCCAGTTCAAGAAAAGCAAATCCTCAAATTAGCATCTCCTACTTTAAAAGGTAGTTGTGTGCAGTTTCTCCCTGAAAGGTTTGTGGAGTTGTCACAGAGGAGTGCTTTGCTCCTGACACTAATGCTACTGACACTTTCAGAAAAAGCCACCTCGCTCTGATATTATATCACTTCTCATCATCTGCATATATACTGGAGTTTATCCCTATGGGAGAAATGAGGAGAGGAGCTCGCTCACTTATTTAGTATATGTGAGTCTTTTATGATCAACCGTTGAAAAACTGATAGATTTGGACTGGAGAGGCAATGGATAGGATCTGTGGCAATAAAAAGAAAGGAATGGTGGACAATGAAAGGTTAATCCTTTATGCATACAGCTGAGCTCCTCTATTTTAACCACAAGCCAGGACAGCAAAGAGAATCGTATATTTATGATGCAAAACAGAAATAATCTTTGCACAGTGCTAGGCAGAAGTGTAGCTATGAGAAGGCAAAATGAAAGCATTGGCTCCAGCTCCCCCAAATTATAATTCTTAGAGTCCCAATGAAATATTTCTTCCATCCCGAAAAATTTCTAGCATTGTAGTAACTTAATATTTCAGTCAAGGATTTGGAAACATAGGTTAGGAATTAAAAGGAAAGTGACAGGAAAAGTGACAAATGGAAATGAGACCACAGCTAATAGATGAGTTCTAGGTGTGAAAAATTCTCAACATCTCATTCTTTGCAATACCAGAAATTTGGGAACGGAAGAAAAATTTCATTAGAATGGGTACAGAATTCTTATTTGGGGGACAATGCCCTCATTTTGCCCACCCCTATAGCCCAAGCCTGTTGTCATACAACTTTTTCTGTATTGCAGTCACCTAGCCTAGTTGATGGAAATGTTGTGTTTTTTAAAGAAAAAACACTATGGATAAGGATTAATGCAAGCAAAAAGTTCATTTATGTTCCTTAGAACAGCCAGTTTCCAGCTGGTTTTTGCAGGAGATAGATTCATTTATTATTTGTGTTTCACTTGAATTCTGTGCTGGTCAGAGCAAGTCATTTGGACAAGAAAACCTAAAATGATATTCTTTACCCTTTCTTCGAATTGCAAGCAAAATCAGCCATAATGGCTGTGGGTGTCTTATTGATTTCTGCACATGGAGGGTTACTCGATGTTTGTCATATTCCAGAGGGAGAGTTGTGTTTGTCTGTTGTCACAAAAACAGCAGGAGCTGTAGTGGTATCTTAACCACTTACAAGCTTATTACTGCTCTTGAAGACTTGAGCTGAGAGCTATTGCTTGTTAGATATCACGTTTTAAAGATGGACCCAGTGAATGTGTGAGTGCCCCTCAAAATTCTGCTGAAGGTGTGAATTTACGAGTTCCTCCTCACGGCAAAAGATCTGAGGAAATTTGAGACAGGTCAAACAACTGTTGATCAGACGACTACATTTCTCATGGGTTTCTACACCTCTCCAGTGTGTATAACTTTAACATTCATTATTAACAAGTTTGGCTTTCCATCTGAGTCCAGGCAGCTAGCAAGTAAGTTGTAGCTTCTTGCTTTAAAAAATAAATAAATGATAGAAGGTTTATATTTGAAATATTTACATCCAAAGTCCATTTCCTCCACTCACTTTGATCATGATCTATTGAATAAGGTACAAAAGGTCAGACACACAGTTCTGACATCCCTTATGTTCTTGACTTACCCTCATAAAAAGTTATTAGTGTCAGCAATAAAATGGTTGTTGCTCTTCTGGCCTTCTTTAATTACTTTCAACAGCCAGACTGTCTAATGAACAGCCAAAGGACTTGTATTTCTCTCCTTTTCCAACAGCCACCATGAAAGTTTCAGGGGGAAAGTAGAGAAGCAACTCATAGAATCGTAGCATAGGGAGAGACTCCAAGGGCAATTCAGTCCAACCCCATTCTGCCATGCAGAAGTACCCAATCAAAGCACTTCCAACAGATGACAATCCAGCCTCTGTTTGAAAATATCCTAAGAAGAAGAGTTTCATCTTGAATGAAGCAATGAGTAATTCGAGCAATTTTCTCCTTGATGTGTGAAACTCTTCAAAAACCACACCATTTTTTAAGCAAAACAAAACTGTTTGCTGTGCAGAAAATGTTGTTTTCTATGCAAATCAGCCACATGTGAAATTTGCAAAGAATAAGTTCCCAATTACAGTATTTTCTGCACAGAAAATAGTTTTCTCTGCACAGGAAATAATATTTCTATGCAGAAATAGCTTTTCTGCACAGAAGAAATGCTGTTTTCTATGGAAATCAAAAATCATGCAAATTTTGTGCAGAATAAATCACAAACTGAGCTTCTTGTCAGTCCAAGATTGTACTCAACCTGGGGTTTCCTGACACTTGAAAAACATGTTTCTTGACAGTATTTTTTTAAAAATATTTCCATGTATAAAACCGAATCTTTCACCAGTAAGAGAAGTGGGGGATTTTGTACTGCTTATGGTGGGGGTGGACATTGTCAGCTGCATTGCTGTCAGAATCCATGGGCATGGTTCTGTCATGATTGGTGTGGTTTATTGGAAAGGATGTATGTAAGAAATATTAAAGTATATTAAATACAGAATTATATGTATGAATCACATATGGGCCCTGGGTGTGGGAAGTAGCAGAGTGGGCAAATGGCAGGGGATCAAATGGTAAGCAGAGTGAAGGGGTTTATGGTTTTATTACTCTGTCCTTCCTGCAGTGATCCTGGGATTTAGAGGAGGAAAGGGCTCTTGGGATTTACTTGATTGGAATCAAAGTCTGGGTGCCGACAGCCAGAAATGGGGGCTGAATAGTTTGAGTTCTAATTCCATGGTATGGGAAAGGGACCCTCACTTTTGGCAAAAACACTCTACTGGTCATTTCTGTCCTGTTGTCCAGAATAAACAGCTTTTGTTTTCTATCACAGTAAGATGTTTTCCTGGTTATTGGGAACTGAGTCCACTGGTTCTGACAATTGCTCCCCCAGAACAGAAAACACTGAAAACTCTTTAAAATGCAACTGAATATTTAATCTCTTTCTTCTCTTGCTAAACTCTGACAAACAAAAAGCATGTTGTGATCTCATTGTGTCATGTGCCTTCCATATCCCTGCTCCACATTAATAGCCACCAAAAAGTAGCGCCTTTAGTCCACAGGACCTGATCTTCAGCATTTAATCCATAGGGCAAGGGGGAGGAAATTCAGGATGAGAATGTTGTGTTGAAAAATGCGTTTGTGTGTGTATGCATGTGTGTGTGTGTATTCTTCTCATTGGTTAGCTTATATATATATATATATATATATATATATATATATATATAAACTCTGCACAATTGTGTCTGAATCTTAACATATCATGCTTAATCCCATCACCTTTTGCAATATCATTCTTGTCTTTAGGGGCATGACAAGTGGTCCTCCCTAGGCCTTCAGGTCTGGGAAATCTCAGTATCTTCAATAATTCTATCCTAAAAACCCTTCCACTCGTAGATGGGGAAATTAGAATATGGAGCACTGCTTTTATACACAGGAAGTTCTCCAGGTATTCTCTGGGTTATTTGGAGAGCTGTAGGCTAGGAATGGGTAAGGCAGCTATGAAAGAACTAGATAAGATCCTAAAGAGTAAAGATATATAACCAAACACTAGAGTTAGACTCATGCAAGCCATTGTATTCCCCATCACCACATATGGATGTGAGAGCTGGACAAGAAAGCAGATAAGAAAAAATAAATAAATCCATTTGACATGTGGGGCAAGAGAAGAGTGCTGAAGATACCATGGACAGCCAAAATGTAAAACAAATGGGTCCTAAAAGAGATCAAGCCTGAAATCTCCTTGGAAGCCAAGACGATCAAATTGAGGATATCATGATTTGGGCACATCATGAGAAGGCACAACCCATTAGAAAAGGCAATAATGCTAGGAAAGGTAGAGGACAATATAAAGAGAGGAAGATGGAATGCCAGATGAATAGATTCAGTCAGGGAGGTTATGGGCCTGATTTTATGGAACCTAAGCAGAGCAGTGGAAGACAGAGATCTTGGAGATGTCTCATCCACCGGGTCACCATGAGTCAGAATCAACTTGAGGACAATTAGCAACAATAACAATAACATCAAAAAAGCAGCTTTTCAAAACTGGAGGTGTATGAGAAATCTGCATTGCATATTTCCATAGTTAGACTTTGTAGTAAGAGTTAAGGAAACAAAAAGGGCTGTATGTCTGTGTGTGAATTCGACAAGTGAGTCAGTAATGTTACTCTCCACAGCCCTCAGAGTACACTATGTAATGAGATCACAGAAGAACTGAGAATCCACAGGAGTTCAGCCCAGGGTGTCTAGATTGGTTTGCGTGGGCAAGTAACAAGTCAATGTGTGTGTGTGTGTGTGTGTGTGTGTGTGTGTGTGTTTTGTTATGTGTTCCATCACTATGAATAGTTCTTTTGATTTTCTCTCCTCCCCTCCCCATCTTTGTTTCTTTCTGGGTAAAGCATCATGTTTATGCAAGTGGACAGGAGGCTCTCTTATCTGGGTCACATGTTTGCTGGAGGTCATTGAAAGGGTACAAACTAGAGCATGCCTAATTCTCTGAGTTCAGAAGTTTCTCCCCCTCCCTCCTCACACATTCAATGATGACCATTCAATGAACTCATTAGATTATACAAATCCTGACAAACCAGAAAGTTTCTCTTCCATTGACCCCCCCCCCTTCTCAATGCCCTCATAGAACAGCCAAAATCCAAAGGCATCAATAAGATGCCACAACTGCACTAGATGTAGCCAATTTTGTAATTATGTATCAGAGATACAGATCTGTAATCTAGAGATGTCGTTGTGTGTCTTCAAGTCATTTCTGAGTTATGGAAACCCTAAGGCAAACCTATCATGGGGTTTTCTTGGCAAGATTTGTTCAGAGAGTGTTTGCCTTTGTCTTCCTCTGAGTGTGGAAAGAGTATGACTTGTCCAAGGTCATTCAGGGGGTTTCCATGACTGTGTGCGGATTTGAAGCCTTGTCACCAGAGACATAGTCCAATGCTCAAACCACTGCCTACACCATGCTAGCTCATGCCTAGAACTATAGATACATAACTACTCCATGTTCAGTAAGACTACATAGTCTTTTGTAAGAATATGTAAATGCTTGCTTAATCCTACTTAACAGCCAGCAGCTACAGTGGGCAAAGGAAGTCTGTTCAGCTTCCAGTTGGAACACAAGGAGGATGACTTTTCCAAATCCAAAGTACACTGGGTGATGCTGCAACAAACAGAAGCCAAACTCCTGTTGCAACCCCTGATTGCAGCCTCATTTGCTGGTAAGAGGGGACTGGAAACATGTGCTTCCTTGTGCCCAAATTGGTAGCTGAATAGATCTTCTTTTTGTCATATGGCTGCCAGCTGTTAAGGTGGGCTTGAGGATTTGGGCCAGGAGATGTTATTTATCCCTGTATGCACAGACCAAGTAAAATCCCATCCTCTCCTTAGGGACACCAAATGATGCACAGTCCAAACCTTGGTTCTGGTGCAAACAGACTGGACATGTCCAGCCCATTCAGCACCAGAACTGGCATATACCTCCCATTAAACAAATTAAAATACCTCACCAGTTGCTCTGAAGATTCAGTGCCCTCTATTCCAATGCTGGAATGCTGGGCAGCTGTTTGAAATGTGTCCTGCTTTGGCACATGGCACATCTACCACTGCCTCTTGTCACTTACCTGGAGATCAGAATGAAGTACCCAGGTATGTGATCAAGGTTGGGTGCCTCATTCTGACCTCAGAGTGAAGCGACCCACAGTGGCAGCAGATGTTCCAGCCAGCTAAGTGGGATGTTTGTATGATCAGCTGCCAGGCATCAGAATGGGGGCGAGGAGGTAATAGGGATCTATCAGAGCAGCTCTGGGGTCAGGATACTCGTGGCTGCCCCTCAACAGTGCAGACAGGATCTCAGTTACATATACATACTTAAGTAAAGTAGCCAGTGTAGAATATTGGTGCTTATTTTTATTTTTATTTTAAGTGGAAACACAATTCAAATAAGTCTTCCAGATCTTTTTTCTAATGTCACTGTTTGAGTATTGGACCTGAACAAGAAGATCTGGATTTGAATATCTAACATATACCTGCCATGGGTAGCGTTTCACCCTGCCTTTCAAATACAAACTATATCATGAGAAGGGTATCATCTAACTTATTCTGGACTTTGTGTAAAGAGGACTCTTGGATGGTATAGCTGGTCTATCTAGAGTCCCCTTGTCTGGATTAGAGGAGCAGGGTTGGGTTAGAGTAGATGCACAGTTAGGAAACACTGCTACATTTCTCTCTGATCCAGGCATTCAGAAATCATTCAGCCCTTCAGATTCTGTTGAAGAACAACTCCAAGTATTCCTCGACACAGCTATACTTGCTAAAGCTGTGGAAGACTTGCCCTCCAACAACATCTGGAGGGCCATGTGAGTTCCACCTCTAGTCTAATCTCTAGAACCACTGGATTTTCAATTTCTGCACAATTTCATGGAGAAGCAATGTATGTAGATGGGATGGACAACCTATGACCCTTCAGATGTCATTGGACTGCAGTTGCTATCAGTCCCTGCTGGCATGAGGAATGATAGGAGCTTCAGTCCAACAACATCCAGATGGGGAAAAGGTGTGCACCACTGGTTTTCAAATGTAAGTCCTCTGATGTTGTTGGAGTCAAATCTCAGAAGCCACAGTAGTCAAGGCCAGTGGCCAGGGATACTGGGAGTTGTAGTCCAACATTTGAAGACTAATGTTTGGCAACCACTGCTTTAGACCAAAGAAATTACAGGGCACATCTTTGCCACAGACATATTTCTTTACCATTCATTCCCTCCAAATCTTGGTTGAACCTAATTAAAAACTTTGCAAGGATAGAGGAGACATGAGTGCACTCCACTGGTGTACTAGTTCAACCCTCTCTCCATTTTCAAGCCCTGACAGTTGGGGCAATTTGGTGGAGATGGTCAGGTAATCTGTCACCATAATGCAAGGTCAGCACTGTACAGCATGGATCATGTCTTTGTGCTAGGTGCTGCATGTCAACCAGTAGCCTGCACAGAACTATTTTAACAACCATTGAATGTTTGAATGCATTGCACTGCCCTCTAGGAAGGGCACCAATCATGCTTTCATACACACAAACACTAAGGACAAGGAAAATAGTTGAATATATTCCCCAAAAAAGTTTGAATTTTTCCCCCTCAAATGTTGGGATACCCTGATAAGACAACTCCTGAATTGACAAGAATCTTTGCCATTCAGGATTTCATTTGCACAAACTTCACATGTGTTGGGGGGGTTGACGCAGAAAATAGCATTTTCTATATAGTCTATGTTCTGCATCCATGGATGCAACCATCCAAGATTTGAAAATATTCTTTCTCCCACAAAACAATTCCAAAAAGCAAGTCTTGATATTTGCCATTTTATATAAGGGACACTATTTTAATATGCCTTTGTAAATAATGGGATTTGTGAATGCATGGATTTTGATATCCACAGGGGCCCCCCAGAACCAAATCCTAGTGGATACCAAGCATCCACTGTCTAGGCAACTGCCTTTTCCACATATAAAATATTTTTTTGTGCAGAGGTATTATTTTCAGGCCAGACCATACTGTTTCCTGTAAAGAAAAATGCTAATTTCCATGCAAAAATACCCACATGTGAATTTTGTGTATGTAGAATATAACCCCAACTAGAGTATTTTCTGCACAGAAAATAATATTTGTGTGTATTTTTCTGTTCAGGAGATGTTGATTCCTGTGCAGAAAATTATGTTTTCTGTGCAAAACAAAACAAGATAAAAGAAAACCCACACAAATGCAAATTTTGCACATAATAAACCACGAGCTGAAATTGTCATTTAAAAAATGCACAGATTTTGAAGGCTTTCTTGTGGTGGGAATAAAATTGTTAAGATTATTTGTGGTTTCCTTCAAGAATAAAATTGTCAAAAGAATTGCATTCCTCATACACTGACACATGCACACCCCGTACCATCTATGACTTTTAATATCTGTAAATCATGGTGTAAAGCATGGCCACAGGGCCAAATCTGGTATTCTTGGGGGGTCCCAATATGATCCTCTTATGTTCTCCCAGAATGTGTGGTTGTCCAGTTTTTATCTTGTTTCCTTTCCCATTCTAAACAATTAAGATTACTTTCCTAAGGCTTAGATATGGTAGTAAGAGCTTTAGGTAAACATGTGCTGGTATCTGGAGTCCTAGTCATTTGCCTTTGCTTCTAGAATTCACTTCAATTTTCAATGCTGAAAGGGTTCTCCACCCCTGTTCTGTCCTTGACTTTGAGAAGTATGTCTGGGAAAGTGAGAGAAGTGGTCAGATACTAAGGAATGCCACACAGAGAACTGTATAAATGGCTTTATTGTCAGTGTCTTTGCATGAATCACTGATTTCATGAATTCCCAGGACATTTGGACATCAACCCATTCCCTTTCCACAGCATTGGGAAGCCAGCCCCTCACACATTTCTACAAGAGCAAAACACATGACTTCTCAAGGCCACTACCATTGCTATCATAACTGAACGACCTCCCCTGCTTACCTGCCTAGTTGTGTAGGAAGGAGTGCTGAACAGTGTCTTCTTCAAATGAGGTGGGATAGAATGTGGTGGGATCTCAGGTCTCTCAAAGCAAATCTAAAACCATGTCTCCTATTTTCCATGGGTATAAACCAGAGCCTGGGGGACTGAATCGTCCTACTTCCTTTCAGTCAACACAGACTGGGAAAACAGGGTCATTGTGCAAGCTGACTTGTGTTCATGAATCATACTCCAGACAAGAAGTTTTTCTTAAAATTTGGTTAGAACCTCCTTTCTTGTATTTGGAATCCATTGGTCCCACTTGAGCAGCAGAAAAGAAATGTGCTTGATCTTCCACATGACAGCCCTTCAGGTAAATATGCAAATATGTAGTAGTAAAGATGGTTATAATATCACATCTCATTATTCTCTTCTCCACTGTAGAAATAGTAATCTACACTGTATAAATAATGCCGTTTGACACCACTTTAACTGCCATGTCCCATCCTGCAGAATCCTGGGATTTGTCATTTTGTGAGTACACAAAATGACTTATAGACAAGATACTTACTTCAGGGCAGAATGCTTACCCAGGATTTGAGAGCTACCAATCCACAGAGCCTGTCTGATCAAGATCCAACTTCAGTTTGTTGGTCCTCAGCAAGCCCTTTATAGCACCCAGGCACTTGTCCAGCACTTGTACAACTTCATCCAACTCCAATGACAAGGAGAATTAGAGGACTGGGTGTGATCAACACAGTGATGCCACTCAGGCCCTAACTCCTAATGTTCTTCCTCATCAGATATACATGTTGAACAGCATAAGTGAGAAGCCAGAACCCCATGGTACTCCACAACTTAATGGCCATGGGGTTCAACAGGAATCCCTCAAATCTAGAACCAGCCCCACAGAAAATAATTCTTTTCTTCTTAATATGAGCAAGTATAGGGTTATCTGTTTAGTCTACCTTTACCTGATACTCTGGCTTTCTGAATCATGTCTCTTTCTACATCTGAAATTTAGCATTTTGCTTGCCTCCATTTGACATATCCATGCAAGTCTATAAATAGTGACTCAGTGTTGTTCATTGTATAATACAATCTGTGCTTTTACAACTCATCATGAACTTCTATGTAATTTATTTTTTATTGAAGAATTCCAATTAATGGTTTCCTGGTGATTTTAAAGCCTCAAATTATCAGTCTCTGAAAACAAAGCAGAGAACATAATTATCATAAACTGAGAATTTTTCATTTTGAAGCTTATCTGTTTGTGCTAAGTATCTTGTCTA
Organism: Phrynosoma blainvillii; assembly: GCA_026167975.1. Taxonomy (NCBI): domain Eukaryota; kingdom Metazoa; phylum Chordata; class Lepidosauria; order Squamata; family Phrynosomatidae; genus Phrynosoma; species Phrynosoma blainvillii. The sequence continues at coordinate 16,145,801 of JANUYF010000001.1, read as the reverse complement.
TATGTAATTAGTACCTTTATTTTTTCAGTGAAAAAAATAATGCCCATTCTGCGCTTCACATCCAAAATATATTTTTAACTGCAAGATATTCAGTGTATATATTTTTTTGAAAATGTACCACCTTGGGCTCGTGAAGTGTTTCATCTAATGATAATGGGAAGAAAATACATCTGTTTTTCAGAATAAATTAAGGCATGCATTTCCTCTCCCACTACTACCTTTCTAAATTTACCAATTTTTGCCTTTTTTTCTTAGAATAAAAGCCTTACAAATGTACTACTTATATTTCATCCTAAACCGAAAGTCTACAAATATCTGTTACACCTTCTTTCATAGGAATGTTTCTGAATACTTCTGCCACAAACAAAACCAAAGTCAATAAAATGGAAGCAAATTCAAATAATATAATAGAAAGGTATTGCATCTGGCAGGACAGCCAGCATGGTGTGTTGGCTTGAATGTTGATCTATAACTCTGGAGACCAGGGTTTAATTTGCTGCTCAGCCATGAAATCCACTGGGTGACCTTGGGCAAGTCACATACTCTCAGCCTGAGAGAAGGCAATGGCAAACCTCATCTGAACAAATCTTTCCAAGAAAACCCCATGATAGGTTCTAGGGTTTCCATAAGTCAGAAGTGACTTGAAAGCACACAACACAGAGACACATTGCATCTGGCAGAAATAATTTGGTTTTGCTTTTTAAGTAACATGCTGGGACTCAGCTTGTGCAAGGGCTGTGAAGTCTGAACTCATCTTGATTTGTTGGGACTGCCAGTGGTGGATGTGAAACAGAGCTTGGAAAGATTACATTTTGGACTATGGCTCCCAGAATCCCCCAGCAAGCATTTCAATGCTGACAGAAAAATCCAGGAAGTTGTGGCCCCAAAAGTAATTTATCCACATTCACAAACCCCTGGCTCAAACAATTGACTGAGAAATTCCAGAATCACAGAATAGAAACTTTAACTGGCTGGTGAGATGAATTTGGTTTAATCATAAGTTGTGTTGGTCTTTCTTATGAGCCATATCCTTCATGCCAGTCTCAACGCATGATGAGATCTTTCAGATCATTAGTTCTTTTCCTTCCTCTACCTTTGCCTCCTTCTAGACTATATACATACCCAGCTTTTCAAAGCAGACAACCTGTTTATTACACTCACTTCCTTCCCACCACTTTAAAATTATATTACTGTCTCAGTTTTGAGTTGGAAATTATTCCACCTAGATGTCTGACTTTTCTTTTTCTTTCCATCAAAGACATGATGCCTAGCCAAGACAGGGTTCTTTTCAGTTTTCTTCACCCTAAATTTCTCCATGAATGTAACCATTCCAACTTACTCTGTCCAGATGAATTGCACAATAACACTAAAGATTTTTGCTACCAATGTTGTCCAAAATCCCAACATTCTACCACTGCAGATATCCAGAATCCCAGCAGTTTTCTACTATTGATGTTCAGAATCCCAGCAGTTTTATACAATAGATGTCCAGGATTCCAGCATTCTTCTACTGCAGATGTCCAGAATCTCAGCATTCTTCCACCACTGATGTCTGGAATCCCAGCTGTTTTCTACTATTAGTGTCTAGGATTCCAACATTCTTCCAATGCAGATGTCCAGAATCTGAGCATTTTTCCACTGCAGATGTCCAGAATGTAATCCTTCCACTGCTGATGTCCAGAATCCCAGCAGTTTTCAACAATGAGTATCCAAAATTCCAGCATTTTTCCAGTGTTGATGTCCAAAATCTTCATTCTTCCACTTCTGATGTCTAGAATTACACTAGTTTGCTACTACTGATGTCCAGAATTTCAGCATTCTTCCACTACTGATATCCATGATCCAGCATTCTTCCTCTAGTGTTGTCCAGAATACATTCTTCTACTGTTGTGTCCAGAACTCCAGCATTCTTCTACCACTGATGTCCAAAATTTATAAAGGTCACTGCATATGTGTACTGTTATCTTGATGCATCTTTCATTCATTTGCTTTTGTGCCTTTTTCCATTCAGGTAAACCATGTGCAGCACCAATTGAGTAGAATAAAGCCATGGGCAATCTACCACTTTCACTTTGTTTTCTTTTCTTTTGGGCATGTGGTTGGTATATGAAATAACATCCATATTTTAGCTAATGAGAAAGAAAAAGAAGGGGCATGCTGTGGATTAGAATTAACAATTTTGGCTTTTAAAAGATGATCTAACCACTATGCTGCAATTCAAGCCTGCTTGTTCATTTATTTGCTGTTGTCTGCTCAATTAAATGAGGTGTCATTTAATTGTTAATTTATCTATTAACACTAACTTCTTAAAACTGGAATTTTACAGATATACCACAAATCAATATTAAAAGAAACAGATTCAGAAACAATGGCTATTCAAGGACAGTATTGATTATTCCAAGACTTCAGAAGGCATACATGTTTCAGATTCCAAGAACTGGAGCCTTATCTGTACTACAGTTTTATCACTTTGATGCCACTTCTAAAGTTCCATCCTATGCCAGCTCCCTGGAAGTACAACACCAGATCTCCTTGCTGGGATTTCCCAGTTCTTCACCAAACTACAAATCTCTGGGTCCCTTGATATGAAACCATGTCAATTAAACTGCTATAAAAATTATATGCCTGAGTATGTAGACACATACCTAGTGAATAATCCTATGTTAGCATCTTTCCTATGTGAAATAAAGGTAGGATTAATATATTTATAAATAAATGACAAATATATGAATCTTGCCAGGGCAAGAAAGAAATGGAAGGAAATGGTATGTTTCCCACTTGCTGAATGTATGATTCTAATGCAAAATGAATAGGGTTTAATCCCTGGCATTTCTGGATAAGGCTGGAAAAGACTCCTATAAGAAATCCTGGGTAGCTACTGTCAGGCACTATGGACCAGGGGTAGGCAACCTTTCCCCTTTAAGGGCCGAGGGACTTCGGCTCCCAGAATCCCAGGAACTATTGGCCAACATGGGACTATTGGCCAACATGGCTGAGGCTTCTGGGAGCTGAAGTCCCTTGGCCCTTAAAGGTTGCCTACCCCTGCTATGGACAATACTGAACTAGATGAATCACTGGTCTGCTTGGGTAAATGACAATTTCCTTTATTGTAAAGAAATTAATATTTTAGGTGTACCTGTACTGCAGTTATATCAGTTACATTCCATGTCAATTGTCACACACAGTCCCAAGGAGTCTGGAGAATTTGCAGTTTGATAAGGAACCTAGAATTCTCTGCAGACAGGCAATACTGCAGTAGTTATAAAACTTTGCTTCTCTAAGGGTTTTGCATCTCAGCATGTTTGGCTAATAGTCAGAGATTCATGGAACTGAAGTCCAAAACAACAGGAAGACCAATTTTTGAGAACCACTGCACTAGAGCTCTCTAAAAAGAGAATTTTAAGTACTTTGTCAAATTGCAAATCCCATGATTCTGTAGGATGGAAGGCATGACAGTAAAAGAAGGATCAGTTATCATTGTGCAGTGTGGGCACACCCTATATCAAAGGTGGAAGGCTAGGAGACCCTGGGGGTATGACAAAGGGTCTTGAGGGCTGCTTACAGCCTGCAGGTCTTATTTTGCCCACCCCTGGCCTATATCTATGTGAAGAGGATTATGAAAATGAAACAAGCATGAGCAAGCCCATTAGAGTTTCACTCTTCAACAATTAATCCACTTCTCCCATATCCCCAGCACAATCCTTTATGTATTGTTTTTCTTTAAGAGGAAAGATTTGTGCACTCTCATTTAAAGCAAACAATTTAAAGTTCCAGAGGTGTTCACATGAATTGTAAACAATGTGCTTGTCAGAGATGTGCACTACTTGTGGTCTGTCTCTGTCTAAAGAAATACTCAGAATCTCAAGTTCTATTTACAGAATTTTACTACTAAGTATATACAACACTATATACATGACAACGACTCTCCAACCAACCATCCACTAAACAATAGCCTACACTGTCCATAGCATCACACCCATATTTATGCACATTATCCATGGCACAATCTTCTCATACAGGTGTCTGCAATTGTCTCATTCATCAGCCTCTGGCATCACACCTGTTGAGTCACCCTGAGCACATCCTCCAAGTGGTGTTATGATGACACTCCATAGCGCAACCTTTCCAGAAATTGCATCATCCAGCTTCCTCAGCCAGCTTCCATATTCTCTCCTGTGAAATTTTTTATACTAGTGGTGTACATACATGCATACACTGACAATGCTTTTAAGCATCCTTACTAACTTGGAGCAAATGAGATGAACCAGTTGTCATAATTACAAAGAGAAATGAACCTGAATGTGTAGAAGTGGCTGTTTTAGACTATAAGACCCAGGATCCCCTAACAAATTTGATAGCAAAGCTCCTATTTGAAGTTGGCAGTGGTCAAAGGCCCACTAGCATAGTTATGTAGACATCTGAGCCATGGAGAAAGAGGATGACAGTAATGGACAGCAAGACAATGGTATAGGGACCCATCTTGGCACAGCCAAACAGTGGCCATATGAACTGAGGGTGGAGAGACTGGCCAGTAATTGCGCAGTCAAAAGTACAGTGTAAAGAGACAATGGATAAGTGGATATCTCCTTATGCAACATTGGAAAAACTAGTTATGCTAGCTTAACCTCTATTAATACTAATGTGAAGCCACAGTGAGGACTCTGGCCTGTGGGATTCCAAGGATTTGATCACACCAAGCTTGTAAGGCACCACAATCACATTAGTCTAGGAAGCACAAGCATAACAGGTTGAGACAGTCATTCTTGCATAGTTATTCCAAATTGCCATGGTGCTGCTTCTGATCCAGTCTTTGTATTCAGCACACCAGCCTCCCTAGCCCCACTTCCCTGCCCTATCCTCTTCCCAGACTGCCTTTTGATCTATATTTATTATTTTTATTTTTAGCGTAGTTGCACAATCATGGCAATCCATGGTAAACAAAAATTAAAAAATGGGGGGGAACAATCCTCCTTGGAAATAGTGAGGGGGAGGGGGAAGAGGAGCAGAATCACATCCACTGACACCACATGACTGCCTGCATATCAGAAATGCTTCAGGAGGAACTTATCACACATGTATCAATAGTGGAAAATCAATGCGATTGAGAGGCATTGACAGTTCTTGCCCACCAATGACAAGGAGCACTCTATCATGCTCTGCCCTCAGGATCCTGGCATGTCCTCTGAATCTGAATGCTCTGATGGAGAGTCTGCAAGCCCAGGGGACATGCCAGGGATGCAGCCATAACTCCAGAAGCCCCGGGAAGAGAGTCTGTGGCCAGCACTGGAGCAAAGTTCCCTACAGCCACAACCCTCAGATGAAGAGACATATTTCTCAGTTCCCACCCCCACAGAGAGATGCCAGGAAAGAGAAAGACACTGACACTCTCAGCATTTAAATTAGAAGCATTCGGAATGGGAACTGCAGCCAGGAAATCAGGAGAAGATTAAGAATTGGGAGAGTGGTTATGAAAGAACTAGAAAAGATCCTAAAATACAAAGACATACAACTCAGCACAAAAGTCAGAATCATAGAAGCCATTGTATTCCCTATTACCATGTATGGATGTGAGAGCTGGATAGTCAAGAAAGAAGATAGGAGTGAAATCAACACATTTTAGATGTAGTGCTGGAAAAGAGTGTTGAGGATCCCATGGACAGCCAAAAGAACAAACAAATGGGTCCTAGAACAGATTAAGCCAGAGATATCCCTAGAAGCCAAGATGACAAGACTTAGACTGTCATACTTTGGACACATCATGAGAAGGCATAAATTGTTGGGAAAGACAATAATGTTAGGAAAGGTGGAGGGAAATAGAAAGAGAGGAAAGCCACATGCTAGATGGATGGACTTTATTAAAGAGACCATGATCATGAGTTTGCAGGAGCTGGGCAGAGCAGTAGAGGACAGGGAAGCCTGGAGATGTCTCATACATAGGGTCACCATGGGTGGAAACTGATGCAAAGATAGTTAACAACAACAAATTATTCAAGTAGGGAGCACCTGTGAGACTTGGATGGACTGTAAATAACCCAGCACTTCCCTTGGTCCAGTATAGCTGACAATCATCCTTTTGCTTGGGAGAAAGCCATTCTGATGCCTTGTTCTTTGATTGATTGCCTGTTGCCTTGAACCTTGCCTGGATTCTGATTATTCTGTTGGATCATCCTTTAGACTGGACTGAATGCTGTTTTATGAATGTTCCAGTTTGGACTAGACTACTTTTGTTTTTCCACTGATGCCTTGGTGAGCTTGGACTCCCACTGCCTCTCCTTGCTTAAAACCTTCACAAGATGCTGACACTTTATGCTGGGAGCCTGGTCAGCTTACAAGGGCAAAGCAGGATGCATTCCACTAACGGATGGACTACAGATCAGTTATTAGGCAGACATGGCATCATATATGGCCACAGACACTACTGTCCTGCTCTAATTCCACTTTTCAAGCCTCATGTGAGAAAGTCCTAAGAGTTCAAAAAAGTAATTTTTACAAACCCTGGCCTGAACATAGTAGGGAAAGAAACAAACACTGCTGCTTTAATGCACACAATGGCTCAGGTACCTAGCATGTTTAAAGGGCATGCAAAGAAAAATGAATGAAAAATATATCAAGATTAAGCTGTATTGGTTACTGACAGAAAATCTCCAAATAAAAGAAAAGAACAGGTGGGCAGGCAGGAGAATGATCCCATGGAAGAATAAGGATTACAATTCAGAATAAGAGAAAGCTCTCTCCTCCTTAAACTGCAGCATTCCATGCCTAAATATTGGAGCTGCAGAAGCCACATGAACCCCTGTTTTAAGGAACCCATAAAATAAATGAAATGTTAATGAAAAGAACACACAAAACAGTCTTCATTTATAGTCCAGCTTTGTGGTTGCTCTGGGAAAATAAAAATTGTTTAGCAATCTCTACTACAAGGCAAGATTGTTCTTTCAGGGCTGCTCTGTGAAGACGTTGAGAGATTTCTAGCTGGTTTATGAATGTCAGCCATGATCCTGAGGAGAAGGATCTAGTGTAAGGTCTACCTAGAGCTTGGAATATTTTTGGGGAGTATTATTATTCCCAATCTCCTATAATGAGCATAGTTACTTGGAGTTTCTGGGAACCATAACCTCAAAGTAACTTTTCCAAGCTGTGACTTTACCAAGGAGATTTGGGAAAGGGATTTTCTTGCAAAATGGGGAGACCAGAACTTGCCACGTTGTATGTTTTGAAAGAATCACAGAATTTTAAAGTTATAAAAGACAGCCTACATGGGAGCTATATGGGATCCAGGGACCAATTTGGCCCCCATCAACCCCTCACAGGCTGCACTCCCCACCAGCACACCCCTGTACCTCCAGAATACCTCTATTTTTGTCCATATCCTTCCCAAACTGGCAAAAGGATGTGATGTTCCATCACTTAATGTAGCTAATCTGGGAGGGACACAGACAAAAATCAAGTTATTGGAAGGAGTTCTGTTGAGATTTGTAGGGTGGGGTTACTGGAGGTGGTAGGAATTTAGAGGGCTGTGTACAGTTTGGGGATGAAAAACAACATAAAATCATGTGAAATCACACACTTCATCCCCTGACCCCCATACATACATTGCAGAACTCCTCACAAGCAAGTGAACAATGATGGGGCAGGGAGTGACTGAATGATGAGCGAGTGACTGAATGATGGACAGAAATGTTCATGGTCCAGTCACTGAAATCAAAACAAAGATGACACAATGCTGATTGGAGAAGAGTACAAACAGTAAAAGACATGCAACACTCAGGCAGAAGAGGATGAGGGAACGAGTAGCCCAATCTAATCCTTTACTGCTGCTCTCATGGTTGGACAGACACAAAGTAGAAAAACATGGTGACACACACCAGGCTTGGTGGACCCAACCAGTCATAGAATCATAGAGCTGATCTAGTCCAACCCCATGCCATACAGAAATACACAAAGCATTCCCAACTGATGACCATCCAGCCTCTGCTGAAAAGCCTCCAAAGACAGAGATTCCACCACTCTCCAAGGTAGTGTATTCCATAGCTGAATAGCCCTTGCTGTCAGGAAATTCTTCCTAATGTTGAGGTGGAATCTTTTTTTCCTGTAATTTGAACCTATTGCTCCAGATCCTCCTCTCCAGACTGAGAGTAGATGGGGACAAAATACCATAAATTGCTGAAAAATAAGAGATGTTGATAAATGTTGATAACCTGTGCTATTGTTAAAAAGGCTTTTATTTATCTTGCTGACATGTGTTGGGAAGACCCTTCTTCAAGAGCTGGTTCTCCTTTTTCTCTTTCTCTTTTCTATTCTTCTATTTCTCTTTCTCTACTTCTACTTCTATTTCTCCCTTTCTTTGGCCAGCTCTTGAAGAAGGGTCTTCCCAAAATGTGTCAAATATATATATATATATATATATATATATATATATAACCTTTTTAACAACAGCATGGCTTATCAATGTTTTGTTCAGCAGCAACACCAGAGCACAGGCCTTTGCAGACTGCCAGAAATAGTGCAAATTGAGTCCACTTTAAGGGTTAGGGTTAATGTTAGGGAATCATGGGAACTGTATTTTATTGTGGCACCAGAGCTCTCTGACAGAGAAGGCTCAATGTCTCAGAAAAAAAAAAACAGCTAAAAAAGAGCTAAAAAAAATAAAATCAATTCAATGATTCCCTACCACTAACCCTAACCCTTGAAGTGGACTCAATTTGCACTATTTCTGGTAGTCTGCAAAGGCCCCACATTTCTTATTTTCCAGTCTAGTCTCTGGAGGAGCAACAAACAAGCTTGCTCCATCCTCAATGTGACATCTCTTCAAATACTTAAATATGGGTATTATGTCACCTCTTAACCTTCTCTTCTCCAGGCTAGACATACCCAGCTTCCTAAGGACCTTATTGCATTTTTAAAAAGCAACTTACCCCCTCCATTTTAGAGTCACTTACAGGATGCAGTCGGGAATTATCACATGAAAAATTCTGCCAATGCTGCTCCCCGACTGATCCCGCCTAAATCCCAGCTCCCAGCTGTGCTCAGCTGGCCAATTTGCAAAGCTGGGACTGTAAAACAGAAGGGGTACGTTGCTTTTTTTAATGTCTCTCCTCATAGGGCATGGTTTCCAGACTCTTCACTATTTTCGTCCTGCCCACCAGGAACTCCTCCTGCCCTTGGCCCCACACTGATATCATTATGGAGCACAGTCCACACGCACACATACACAAATATCTGGATTTTCTACACAAATCTAGAGGAAATTGCCACTTCCCCCCTCCCCTCTGGAATAAAGACCTGAGGTGCTAAAAAGGCCCGGATTCAGCCCAAATCCTCCCACACATCACCTAGACTGTTTGCAGTGAAAATGAGATGAGAACATTTCATTTGGCACAAGTAGACAAGCCCAGATTCTACTCTAGGTGATTCTACTGTAGCTGTGTGTGCTTACGTACAACAGGCAATGTAAACAGCTGCCTCCAGAATCATTTATTGAGCAGGAAGAAAATGTGTAAGCTATTAGCCTGCCTCCTCAGCTCCCCAGGCATGTTAAAAAAGCATCGATTTATACCTTTTGCCATGAAAATGGAAATGATAAGAAAAGTGGAGACTGTTGAGAGAGAAAAAATAATAATTCCTGGATGCATTTTGGGGGGATAATCTTTCAAGTGGTCTTTAGATAATTAAAAATGTTTTTGTTTACTTATGCAAGGCTTACTTGTCCTGGTTGTTTCATTTCACATATGCATAATGTCCTACTAACCAGTAGGATATAGGTCACCATGTGCTCCACTTGTACCTATTTTGCAGGAATAGTCACACTCCTTTGCAGGTCAGTCACACTCCTTTGTTCCTGGTTTTCCTTTCAATTGTGTCTACTAAAATTTTTATTACTCTGTGGGTTTGTGTCCCCCTCAGAAGACCTCTGCATGTTTTGCATCTAAGTGACTAGAGGATGTCTTTTGTCTCCAGTGTGCAGAGCTGAATATATGCTCAGGAACACTGTTTATCCCACTGCAGCTGCTGCATTATAGCCCATACCCTGTTGTTACACCTGACTAGAGGAGACCTATTCAATCAATGGGATTCATCTATGTGTTGACTCACTATTCAACAGTAGATTGAATAGGTCTACTCTAACTGGAACTAACCAACAGGATGACAGCCTATATGTTACACTGTTCATAATATTTTGTGGGATGATTGTTTCACATAAACATTCATAAACATTAGGAAGAACTTTACCGTAAGAACTATTCAAGGGGAATAGAGTACCTCAGGTCACGGTGGGCTCTCCATCTTTGGAAATCTTTAAATAGAGGTTGTATGGGCATATTTCAAGAGTTCATTAGTTGTATATTCCTGCATGGCAGTGGGTTGGACTAGATAGCCCTTGCAGTCTCTTCCAATTCTGTAATTCTGTGATTCTTTAGTACATCTTTCACCAGTTTGGCATTTCTATGAATAGAAAATAAACTGTGGAAGAATGAAGATACATTAAGTGGAGGATATCCTTCTGAAATGTATAACAGTGGAGAGGAAGCAATGAGACTTGCAAAGTGGCAATCAACCTACTGGGTTACAAGCATGCTGGATTTTTTAACCTGAGAAACATGGTGCCAACTGCTTTGGAAGGGACTTCAGTAGAAGTTCTTCAGTTGACTTTTTACAGGACCAGAGCAAAATTGGCCAAGAGCTTCAGAATGTTGGTCTTGAAGAATGTTGTATAAAGGAGTATTGTAGTTATGTGTCCTGTTTCCCAGAATGAGTAACATCTCTAAAACCCTCAACAGTATCTCTCTCTGTGTTTTGTTGTTGCTGCTGTTGTCCAAGTTGTTTCCAGTTATGGTGACCTTAAGGCAACCCTAGTTTTTGTTGATAAGATTAGTTCAGAGGACATCTGCCATTGCCTTCCTCTGAGGCTGAGAGAATGTGACATACCCAGGATCAGCCAGTGGGTTTCATGGCTGACAGGGGATTTGAACCCTGGTCTCCAGAATCCAAGTCCAACACTCAAACCACTACACCACATTGGCTCTGCGTGAATGCAGAGGACTAAACATATTCTGTTTATAGTCATAGACCCAGGGTTATGATAATGCCTTATACTGATTGTACTTTCCAGCTTTCCAGCTCATGCCCCAGCGCTGGAAAAGATGGCCTTCAGGTCTAAAGATATGTGTCTAGTAATCAGTGTTCTGCTTCACATCTCTTTCTTTTCTTTTTTCTTTGCACAGGAATTCTTTTGTCTTTCTTTTGTGACATGACTGAGTTCAGCTGTGCCAGGAGGCAAGGTCCCAAGCTCACCAGGAAACCTGTAAAGCATTCTGTGCTGCTGTCATTCCTTAATGCTCTGGCCCACCTGGAGATTTGCTTGTGCTGTTAGGAAATCCATTTATGTGCATATTACAACTCTGTTGTTGATGGGTACACTACAGAATGGATCCTAAGAGGGGAGCCATGCATCTTTCTTGATGTTCAATAAGCTGAACATATGTGTGTCTAGGGTGTGTGTGTGTGTGTGTGGAATGTGGATTTGTATAGCATGAAAGTCAAACCAAACACTTTATATTTTATATTTACAAATATATAGTTGGCTGTTCATATCCACTGATTGTTATCCATGGATTCAACTATCCACTACTTGAAAATATTCAAAACAAATTTAAATTCCAAAAGCAAACCTTGATTTTGACATTTTATATAAGGGACAACATTTTAATATGTCATTGTAATTAATGGGACTTGAGTATCCACAGATTTTGGTATCCATGGGTGTCCTGGACTAAACCCCAGCGGATCCCAAGGGTGCACTGTAATATTATACACACAAACACATTAGTCAGAATCCAAAGACACAGCCAGGATTAGTCTAGAATATCAGTATGCAAACGGATCTTGTAGCACCTTTGAGATTAACTGTGCAAAAGTAGTTGTAGCATAAGCTTTTGTAGACTCGCTAGTTTTTTTTGGGGGGGGGGGCATCTACAGGCAAGAGAAAAGAGTACAAATTCTCTACTTTTGCTGGGCTTAGCTCCATGCAAAAGGAAGGGTTCTGTGCAAATCTCCAGCTCAGATAGTAAAAAAGCAGCACCTTGCAACATTCTACAAGGTCTCCTCTCCTCCTAGGTATTGTAGATCCACCTGGCTTTGTATCCACTTTCTGGCTAGAAGCAAGTGCTCCTTTTCTCATCTCCCTAAGCATGTGAGAAAGAGGAATTGCTCTAGGAACAGCCCCTTTGAATAAGTCTTCTCTCTTAAATTTCCAGACAGGAAAATATGTTTCCTCTGTGCATGTTAAGCTGTGAGCAGCTCTGGTTGGTACATAGCACATACTGCTTAATTACATCACAGAGGCTGCCTCTAAGGCATGTGTGAACAGTTGCTTGGCATCACCCTGAAGTGACCAGGTAACAAGAAGGACATTGGGGTAGCTTTGAGGACAAAATACTATGGGCTGCTCTCAGAGCATTCTTTCCCATGTGGACATGTCCCAAGTCTCAGGTTTTTCGTCTGGTAACGTCAGACTCTGGGATAATCCTTAGCTGACCACCCTACCCTTCCAAATCTTTAGATTTTAAAATTCCATGGATCTTAAACTGCAAATGGAAGTAATGTTATTGGATTACAGTGATAACATAACTCTGTTATGCCTTAGCTATTGCAGAAGGAAGTAATAGGGCTGTTTTACAAGTAATTGTGTATGAGCAATGGATTGGAGACCAAGGCCCTGCTTGGCCATGGAAACCCATGAGGTGACTTTGGGCAAGTCACAATCTCTCAGCCTCAGAGAATGACAATGGAAAACCTTCTCTGAAGAAACTTGCCGATTAAACCCCATGATAGGTTGGCTTTGGGGTCACCATAAGTCAGGACTGACTTAAAGGCACACCGCAACAACATATCTTTATACGAGTGTCATATAAATGCAGAATACAATAACAAGAGAAGCAATCATGGCAGCATCTAGGAGGCTGCCCATGTAATACGGCTAATATTAACAGCCCCAAAGCACTAGAATGTTCATTTCCCTAGGGCTGGTTAATTGCTACTTGTTAATGTCATTAAACATAGTTTTCAGCCACTTTTAACCCACTGCAGTAGAGTTTATAGGTCTTGTCTTGTATTTTGAACATTGCTGGGAATAATCAAAAACAAACTGAACAGCTGGTATTTTTCTTACTTCTCCTCCTCTTTTTCTTCCCCTCTTCATCTACAGAACCTGGAAAAGAGCTTCCAGCAAGGGACTGGACCCTTTAAAAGAGATGCCTTTGTGAACTTTGCTGTCATCAAATATTTCCAAACTGCTTGCCCAACAGCGACTTAAATTTGTTCTCCTAGCCTTTGCAGACTGCCAGAAATAGTGCAAATTGAGTCCACTTTTAGGGTTAGGGAATCATGGGAACTGTATTTTATTGTGGCACCAGAGCTCTCTGACAGAGAAGGCTCAATGTCTCAGAGGGGGGGAAAAACAATTCCCATGATTCCCTAGCACTAACCCTAACCCTTAAAGTGGACTCAATTTGCACTATTTTTGGCAGTCTTCAAAGGCCCCAAAAGACTGGCCTCATACGCCACCACCCTATCTCCTCCTACATGCAAGAGAAAGAAAGAAAGGGGGGGGGGGGACTCTAGAAAGGCCCAGCAAGCCAGATGGCTATTACTAATATTTATTAAAATCCCTTAGGCAGGCAAACACACAAGCCCAAAAGCAGCCTTAATAATAAGCAACATAGAGCACATTTTTCTTATATTGCCCTGTAATCAAATCTAAAGCTTCTGTTCAGGCTCTTTGTTTTACCTAGAGGACCTGGCTTCCAATTTAGTTGTGGCCTGCCCTAAACTGATTTTTCATTGTAATTAATGCCCATGTTTGGCCTCCGTCGCTTCCACAACTTCCCATTAGAGAACGGCAGGCATCTGGAGAGAATGTTACCAAGTTAAGTTACCCCAGGAAAACGGGAGGGGGTCAGATGAAATGAGACCACTGCTAAATCTGTATGTTTTCATTCAACTCTAGCATGATTTGAAAGGAGGCCTTTTTTTAGTTTTTGAAAGACAGTTGGAATCTTGTTTGTTAGGTCCAAATAGAGAAGACCCATTGAATTCATTTTTTAACACTGAGGGCTTCTACAGACAGTCCATTTTGGGCAGCTCTGGACTGCCCCTCCTAACAGCATATCGAGGCCACGACAACCCCACGACGCACCCTGATCCTCCCTTTTGCCACCCTTAGAAGAGCAGCAAAATGCCACTCCTTTTAGGGGCTGCAAAAGGCTGCCCTAAGAGCCAGCGCCATGGCTCTTCCACACCCTTTTGGTGCAGAATGTCTATGGGAGGGTAGCCTGGGAGGGTAGCCTGACGCCGCGCACCGTGCGTATGAGTGCACAACATCATGACGGCATCAGAGTGGGGTTGGGATGGCCGGCGTGCAGCTGCCCCACCCCAAATCCACACCCAGGCCAGCCCTTTAGGCCAGTCTGCAATGCCCCTGAGTCAATATGCCAACAAATCCAATTGATTCAACAAATCTACTCTATGCATGAATGAAAATATTTATTTATTTATTTTTCTCCTAGAACAGGGGCCCTGTGATAGGGCTGCCAGACTGAAAATTGGAGATTTAATGGTGTGTACAAGAACAAAATTCAGAAGGCGTCACCATGCATCCATGAGCTCATTGACATGACACCATGAGTTACTGCACCAGGTGACACCAACCCTAGTGATGCCATTGCATTGATGGTGTCTGCATGCATCGGGATATTCTTTGAGCAGCCCAAAACTTCTTGCACTACCTGGGGGCCTTTGATCCAATTCTGGGCAGCTGTTCATATGCATTTCCCACAGTACTGCATGGTGTGGCTGCACAGTGGCGAATCGCTCAATCTGAGGTCAGAACGAGGTGCATAGCCATGTGTTTGAGGGTGCGTAGCTTATTCTGACCTCAGAACAAGTGACTTATGACCACTGCCACCACACAACACAGCACAGATGGAAATGCATGTGAACAACTACACAACATCAGGACCCCAGGCATGTTCCAGGAAGAACCGGAGCAACTAGATACTTTAAAACTCACTGTAAGAGGGGTAAACCCTGGGTTTTGGTGCTGAACAGGCAGTCTGTCCTTTGGACTGTGTGTGCCAGATTGGGCCCTATGTCATCTGGTCTCCTTGCCGAGAGGACAGGGAGAAGCTGTTTTATTTGTCAGGCAAACATGCAGCCTTTCCTTCCCTTCCCTTCTCTTCCCTTTTATTTTGCTCCCTCTCCCCAATCTCCCTTTTCTTTGTGGCCTTCTGCTAACCTATTAAAAAGTTCAGGCAAGTGTCCAAAGAAAGTGCACTTGATTCAAAAAAATAACTCTTGGAATAAATTTGGGCCCAGGGTCTGCTGTGGTTAATTTTCAGTCTGTGCTCCCCATTTCCTCTGAAATACTACCTGGGGTTTAAGGTTGCTCAGAGCAGGATGTTGCTGAAACCTCTGAAAACATTCTGAAAACTTCTTTTCCAACAACTAACCTTAAAAAAACCAAAAACCTGAAGGACCCATCCAAAGATTTTAAAGAATAGAGAGACAAAGAGGGAGAGCTTTCTGTTTGATTCTCCTTTGACTTTCCTATTTGAGTTTGTCTGCCATTTTTAGTACATCTTCTCAGTTTCCAGACAAAATAATAAGCCCTATCCACTTTTTTTTATGCTTTTCCCAAACAGGAAGCATGACTTAACTGCTACCTCCCTGGGCAATCCCCATTACAGCCTGCAAGAGAGACCCACACAATGTACATCAGTGTTTTGTAATAGTACTAGTGGCAGGGATCCATTTTTTCTCCCATGTTCCCCCTATGGGCCACACCTCAACTTTTGAGCAAACCAGAAATGATGTTGAAGTGGAAATCTCTAATGAGAAGACCCCACACACAAACACATACACACACTAAAAAAACAGGGCCAGACCTCAAACACAGAGATGCATCTGTAAGCTAGGTTTTATTACATGCATTCTGGTAGAGTTTTAAAAAGCAGCTGCAAAAAAGCAGTTGATTTTTTTAATTTGAGCTACTGCCACCAGCACATGTTGCTTGCTCTCAGGTCATAACAAGGTACCCAGCCATGTGGTTGATATTGGGAGTCTTCTTTTGACCTCAGAGTAAGGAACTCTTGCCAGTGACAGCAGTGCTACAAGGACACACATGTGAACGGCCACATGGCATTGCAATAGAGGGCTGCTCCTGGAGTATTCTGGCTGGCGTAGATCTGGCCTGGGACATTTTAAAAGCACCTATGAAAGTGGGATGACAGGATTAATAAGAATTGTTCATTCCAAATCAGGATAGTTGTCAGCTACAATGGAGTCTATGGCTGCAACCTCCACACCTCTGCTGTAATTGGTGAAGTACCATTGTCTGAGGTTTTAAGGTATAGCATCAGGTTGTGTGCTCGGGTCTCAGGTAGCAGTTTTGTTTCTCCAGCTTTGCAGGTACAAAGAAAAATGTGTGCGTAAGTGGTACTTGAGAAGCAGTAAGTTTGATTTCACTGTATGAAGTGCCTTTAAAGGCTGAGCCTCACCTTCCCGAGAGCAGCATACTGTAGTGGTTTGAGTGTTGAACTATGACTCTGGAGACCAGGACTTGGCCATGGAGACCTACTGGGTGACCTTGGGAAGTGACATGCTCTCAGTCTCAGGGGAAGGCAATGGAAAACCTCATCTGAACAAACTTGCAAGAAAACCCTGTGATAGGTTCGCCTTAGGGTCACCATAAGTCCAAAATTACTAGTAGGCACACAACAACAACTTACCTTCCTGCTCTTAATAAGGAGTTCACCAGATCAGTGCAAAAGTGTTTATATGTGTCCTGTGCTTGTGCAGTTGTCACACCAAAAAGGCTGGAGTGAAGAAAAGAAACTGGAGAGGAGTATAGGTACAGAGAGGGTGCGAAAGAAGGATATTACGCACAACAAGAATTCTTTCTCTCCCTCCTCCCATGAAATGTTCCTTCAGTCCTCAAACTTCTAGCATTCCAGAGAGTGAGCCATTAAAAATCTATCACATTTAGAAGTCTTATATTTGGCTGGGTTTGTATTCCTTTGGTTACTTTGCCTGCCCTCTTTCTTTCAATACCTAAACTGCATTTCTGATGCTCAGTGAAGTTTTAAATTATTACAAACTTGGAGGCTGAAAATAGCTTTCATTGGGGAGGCAGAATTCTTATCTGAGGGACAATGTTCTCATTTTACACCCAACCCTGTGGTTACACCATCGTATTTCGAGGACATCTAGTGGATGTATGCATTGAGCCTATTACACTATTTGGTACAAGTTAACAAGTATTACAGTGTGGGATGCCATATCAAGACTTTCCCAGCTCTGTAATTTCAGGGCCAAAGGTAGGCCCTTACAGATGTTATAAGAAGATGCTACAAAGATCAGCCCCTGGTAATGTCATGAAGCATGGATGTATTAAGATTCAATCACAGATACACAGACTATGCCATTCAAGTAAAAATGAAAATACTAAGAAATGATACAGATATGCATTCCAAGACAATGCTTTTGGTCTCAGATTCATCCTCCTCACCCTGAGAACTGGAGAAGAAGGCCCAGTCCTTGAGATTCAGGTATCCACTGGGACTGACCGAAGTTGGCAGTGGCTGAGCATCAACCATAGATACACAGAATATGCCTCTCAAGCCAAAAAGTACAAGGCTGACAAATGAGTAGAACAGGCAGGCACACATGTCTTATGGAAATGCTATCACTATGGGTGCTTCTACACTGATGAAAAAAATCAGCCTCACCTTATATTTTTCTGGTCCACAGTGACCATACATCTTTGAAATAACACCAGCACAACTGGCCACCCATTTCCCCTGGTGAACTCACTGTTTTCCTCTTCCCAGACTGCATCGACCTATCAGCCAACAGCCCTTATGGTTTGCTAGTCAATTTAATGACCACCGTGCACTCTGTTTGGATGTCTCTCTTTACAATCCCTTTCCCCTCATCATCTGCCCCGGTGAGGGAGGGAGTGAATTGTGAATATACACATACATACACACACACACATGAGGGAGAAAGGGGGAAAATAAAAGTGCTGATTGGTGGGAGTGGATGTAAGAGAGAAGAGTACAAACAGTAAAACAAACACCATTTGGGCAGAGGAAAGGAATATGGAAGGAGTGGCTCAATCTGTCCCCTCACTGTTATTCTCATGGCTGGACGGAAACTGACATAGACAAACATGGCAACGTACACCAGGCTTGCTGGACCCAACCAGTCCCACAGACCACACATTCATCCTGCCACTAGCCCCACACTGATCCTATTATGGAGTGTAGTATACACACATGCATGAATATCCAGATTTCCCACACAAATCCAGAGTAAATTACCACTTTCCCCCTCCAGATTTAAACACTGAGACACTGACAAAGCTTGGATTTGACCTGAATCCTCCTGTACATCATTGCAAAAAAAAAAAAATTAGACCATTTTCAAATGACCAAATGAAATGAGATCATTTTGCTTGGCCTTTGTAGGACTGGAGAAGAGGGTCCAGACCAAGATCTGGTAACCCGGTTAGATAGGCAGTGCTCAATGTGACACTCTTGCCTTGAGATTCCTCCCCTTCTCCCAGAGGACTGCAAGAGCCAGAGCCTGAGATCTGGTAGCCCTGCCCCAGACCCTATGGACTAGGCCTAAAACCTGGCTACCCTAGTAATTACTTGGATTGTCTGCCTTTACCCTGATTTGCCCTATGACCGTTTCTGTAATCAGCTGGCATAGAGGTAGTGTTGCCTCTACTCTCAACCCTTTCCTCTCTGACCTCTGTGTCACATCACAAGGACTGCTCCCTGGTTTCACATTTTGGCTCTGATTTCCCAGAAGATGGGCTACTGCTGACCTAGCCCCAATACAGTTGACTCCTGTTGTAGCAGCTACAACATAGACCCTATAAGAGTTCACATCGGTATTATTTGCTTGGGGACCCTTGAAATTTGGAGCCAGGCATTGAAACTGTCTACCAGTAGCCTCATCCTTCCCATTCCCTTGAAGGAGCTATTTAAATTTCAGCAACTGTGCATGTTGAACCCAAGAACATACTCATTTCATTCAACCCAAGAACCTATCTAAATTCAAATTCAGGACTTATCCACATGGCCTAAAAGAAATGTTTCTGCCCTGTTCCTACATTGACCTGTTCAAATGATGCACGGAGCCAAACAGAGGCATCACCAGAGGAGGGGGGGTTGGTGATGTGGCCCACATCAGGTGACACCGCAGAAGGGAGGTGACAGCAGGTTGGGCCCTCCCCCATGCTTCCCCCCATGCTTCCCCTGTACCCCCCTGCATGCTCTTCCCCACACATGCTGTCCCTGTGCTCTCCCCATGAGCACTCCTATGCTATGTTAGTCTGTAGAATCCGTATGTAGAGAGATCTTGTAACACCTTTGAGACTAACTGTAAGAAAGAAGTTGGCAGTATGAGCTTTCATAGATTAAAGTCTATTTCTAAAATACATCTGAGGAAATAGACTTGAGTCTATGAAAGCTCATGCTACCAACTTCTTTCTTTCAGTTAGGGGGTGTGCAGATGGTGGCTCTGGGTTGCCTTGGGAAGCGGTGGATTGGGGTCATGGCTACCCCATGCCATGGCCCCGATCCTCCCTTTTGCTGCCCCCAAAAGAACGGCACAATGTTTTAGCAAAAGGCCGCCCTAAGAGCCGGCGTGCGGCTCTTCCTTGCCCTTTCCGGCGCAGCACATCAGAACACTGCAGTGTCAGGATGGTGTCGGTGTGGGGTTGGGGCAGCCGGCGTGTGGCTGCCCCACCCCAACTGTGCCTCTAGGCTGGCCCTTTGGGCCGGTCTGCAGAGGCCCTTAGTCTTAAAGGTGCTACAAGATCTCTCTACAAGTAAAAATTGTTTTTGTTAACTGCTGTCAAGTCAACTTTGACTTATGACAATCCTATGAATGTGAGACCTCCAATTTCCCCTATCATCAGTAGTCTTGCTCTGGTCTAGCAGACTCAAGGCTGCGGGTTCCTTGATTGTGGCTACTCAAAGATGAACATATCATGGGGGTTTCTTGGCACAATTTGTTCAGAGGAGGTTTGCCATTGCCTTTCCCTGAGGCTGAGAGCATGTGATTTGCCCAAGGTCATCCAGTGGGTTTCATGACCAAGCTGGGAATGAAACCCTGGTCCTCAGATTTTAAGTCAGTCCAAGACTCAAACCACTAATTATGTTGGCTCTGATTTGCTATAGGACCCAATTATTAGTCTTTTAACCCATCCATGAGATCCATAGAACTCTTCTCCAGCACCACATTTCAAATGAGTGGATTTCTGTCCCATCAGCTTTCTTCATTGTCTAGCTTTCATAGAAACACCATTGGAGGGCATGGTGGTCTAACCTGAGAGTTTCTGGAAGCAAATCCTATCCTCTGTTGTATCAAGCTTTACCATTGAGACAAAGCAGAACATTCTGGGACTTGTTGATATATTGTTGATGCTGTTACATGATCTCAGTGCGATATGAGCTTGGGACTGAGAATATGTAAGAGTTTTGTATTAGCTGTTCCACATTTCTCAAAAGAAGATGGATATGTAAAGGTAATAATAATCAATGATTCATCTTTTCCCCACTAATGTCTTCCATGACAGATTCATATTTTCCTATATTTTAGTGCTGCTATTCTCATTTGCAACTGTTGCAAGGAGGCCCAAGTTTGAAACAACAGGGAGGGTTAATCATCTTAATAAATAAATACAGAGTTGCAGGAGTAGCTCCATTAAAATATGAGGCATTCTGTGTGCTTCAAGCAGCTCTATAGGATCTGTGTGCCAAGCAGCCTATATTAAGATGGAAGCCTTGTCCCGTGTATTGGGTCTTTAATGTCACCACTCTTGTGACATTTCGATGTAATGTTGAATCGTTAAAAAAAAATAATGCAACCACCTTTCACTCCACACTGGTTACAAGCAACATAATCCAGTGGGAAGATGGTTAACGACTTTCTTAATGTCAGCATAAACAACAGCAGTAATCACTGTTTGTGGTTTACTATTTAGAGTTATTTTATAAGACTGCTGGCTGAAAAGGTCTTGTCTTTTTTTTTCTCCCTTTGCTGCCTCTTTCTGCATTATATCAATGTTTCTCCCAGTCTGACATTTACATCCAAGATCTTGGTAGGAGATTAGAAACCCAAGGTTGTCTGTACCCTGTTTCCTCATGACCAACTGTGTGTTCACACTACTGAAAAAAAGCTGTTTGATACCATTTTAATTGACATGACTGTATTCTACAGAATCCTGATTTGTAGTTTGGTGAGACAGACCAGGCTGAATATCTCACAGAATTCCAGATCGCAGGATTCCACAGAATGCAGCCATGACAGTTAAAGTCGTGTCAAACTGTTTTATTTCTGCAGTGTAGCAGCTCTCCAGCTTAATGTAGAGGATTCTTCCTGCATGGTCGTTCTGTCCAGATAATGACCTACATCTGATTGTTGAATCCAGGGATGGCTGGTGAATTTGCCACCATTGGGACAGTGAATCACTTCTTGGTTCTACAGACACTTCTGTTGCAACTGTTCCTGGTTGTGTGGAGGCTGCCCCAGCAATGAAGTCCTGTCAGGAATATGTTCAAGCTCCTGAAGCCTACAATTATTATTATTATTATTATTATTATTATTATTATTATTTTATTTATAGCCCACCCCTCTGCTCGGCAATTGGGGCGGGTTACAGCATATTAAAACATACAAGGTTAAAAACATTCCCTCATCCCACAATCGAACCCTTCCATCTCATTAAAACAAGATTAAACTATTGAAGAGTTAAAATACAATAATACAATAAAAAC
Organism: Phrynosoma blainvillii; assembly: GCA_026167975.1. Taxonomy (NCBI): domain Eukaryota; kingdom Metazoa; phylum Chordata; class Lepidosauria; order Squamata; family Phrynosomatidae; genus Phrynosoma; species Phrynosoma blainvillii. Next base: position 16,123,953 of record JANUYF010000001.1, on the reverse strand, counting down.
AATAAAAACAACAAAACAATAATAGAGCAGGCAGCAATGGACAACAGGGCAGGCAGCAGCAGGGGGAACAAATGAAAACCATCTCCCCTGAGCCGAAAGGTTATTCTGGGAAGGCCTGCCGGAAGAGATCCGTCTTTACTGCTTTTTTTAAAGCAGCAAGGGTGGTAATAAGACGGATCTCATCCGGCAGGCCATTCCATAGTCTGGGAGCGGTTGCAGAAAAGGCCTTCTGGGAGGTCTGGGACAGCCTAGTTTTTATTGGCTGTAACAGATTCCTCCCAGAGGACCGGAGGGTGCGGTCCTGCTACAATCCTGTAGCAACTGTGAGAAGAGCAATGTGTGAGGACCTCTACTTATCCCACTATGGCCATCCAATGAAAGGACTTCCACCTGTCCCACTACTGTAGTTCCCAAATGTGGGAACCTTCTTGAAGCCCTTGTGGTTTCTGTGTGAGACTTTATTTGTGTATTCCTGCCTTTGAGTGTCAGACTATGACTCTGGAGAACAGGGTTCGAATCCCTCTTGGCCATGAAACCCACTGGGTGACCTTGGGCAAGTCCCATGCTCTCAGCCTCAGAAGAAGGCAATGGCAAACCTCAGCCTCAGAGGAAGGCAATGGCAAACCTCCTCTGAACATATCTTGCCAAGTAAATTCCATGATAAGGTCTCCATAAGTCTGGAACAACTTGAAGGCACACAACAATAACCACTGGACACCACTACTCTTGATTCATGGCTGTACCCACAGACACCAAGATGGTGTCCTCACTGGCCAGGCTACTGCAAGAGCAGGCAGGAGTATCCTGGCCCCAGAGCTGCCCTGATGTCTACCTGTTACATGGGTACTACGATGGCGTGGCAGAGAGCTGTATGCAAATGCATCCCACTGTTCCACCTGGTGCCACCAGAGCTGATGCATGTCACTTACTCTAAAGTTAGAACAAGGTGGGAGCAGTCCTTATCGCATGTGTATTCAGTTGCAGGACTCAGACTGTTGCAGCTATGGAAGGTACCAGACTCCCTGTCCTACTGCTGTACCCATCATGCCTTTCACATTTTCATTTTTATTTCTCTTTTTAATATAATTTAGCAATGATGGCAATGTGATTTAGTGGGGGAGGGGGAGAGAAAAGAAAAGAAAAGAAAGTGAAAAAAGAGAAAAACAGCCTTTTTGGAACTAGCAAGGAGGAGAGGTGAGAGGGAGAGAGGAGACCTGAAACTGCAGTTAGAAGCTTTTCGAATGGGAGGGCTAATGCAGTAGCTGAGCGATTGACAGCTATTGACAGGCTTTGCCCAACAATGAAAAAGTGTGCCACAGCCACCTGTGGACTACAGATAAGGTATATGTTGGTCAAAATGTCATATGATAAGGTTCAGCCAGAGACCCTTCTATTCCGCTTCAATTCCACTTTTCTACCCTCGTGCAATAATCTCCTGAATCAATTGTTGAACAGTGAGTTAATGCATAGAAAGATCCATTGGTGTAATGAATCTAATTAGTTTGGAAGTAACAATAAGATTTAGGCCATTGGCTATACAATCAGCCCTTCATATCCACAGATTCTTTATCCACAGATTCAAGTATCTACAGCTTGAAACTATTTTTTTACAGTATAAATTCCAAATGGCAAACCTTGATTTTACCATTTTATATAAAGGACACAGTGTTACTATGCCATTGTATTTAAGGAGACTTGAGCATCTGCAGATTTTGGTATCCACGGGGGGGGGGGGGGGTGTATCCTGGAGCCAAATCTCAGCGGAAAACAAGGACCCACTGTATTTTCTGTTCACATGCTGATGGTGGGGAACCACTATGCCAAAAACACCTCTTGCATGGAGAGAACAATTCCTAGCATAGTACATAAACATTTGGTCTATCCTGATGATAAGAGACAGAATTTGCAAACATTACTTGTCAGTTGACAGGTGCCAGTGTCCTCCAGCCAGCATAGCGAGTCTCAGGGCTTCTAGGAGCTGTAGTCAAAAAGAACTTTTCCAGCCCCTGAAGAAAAGTATGTATAGCATTCTTATAGACTTCCATGGGAGCAGTTCTAGAAGGAAAGAAATAGACTGCTGCTTTTGGAGATGTCATTTTAACTATCACTTGCTTTTATTGACAATTTAACCACCTTGTAGCCACCTTGGGAATTTTTTTATAGAAAAGCAGCACATAAATGTTTTAAATAAACCATAGCAGAGACAAGGAAAATACAGGCAATGCTTACACATTAACAGATATATTTTCCTCCTATCTTTATCATCTATCCATCATGACATATTCAGAAAATACATTAAGAAAATTCTCCAAATTATGGCCTGAAAAGATGAGAAGCCACGGGCTCAGTCTCTTTCATCCTGCTCATGCACATAATTTATTATAGTACTACTTGGTTTATTTATTTATTTATTTATTACATAAAATCATAGAGTTGGAAGGAGCCTCATGTGCTATTGAATCCAACCTTCTGCCCAGTCCAGGATCTCTAGCTAAAGTAACAGGTAACTATCTAGCCTTTTATTCAAGACATCCAAAGAAAGAGACCCAACCACCTCTCCAGACAATTGGTTCCATTGCCAAACTGCTCTTACTGTTAAGAAATTCTTTCTAATGTTCAATCACAATCTTTCTCTAACTAAATATGGACTAAATCTGGAATAGGTCTCTGCTTCTGCGTGTCAGCACACAAGTCTCTTTTTCAGAGAAAATGGAAACAAATGGAACTAGGTATTGAGTAGTTTTGCCTTTTCATTGTGACATGTTAGCATTTTACCATCCTTAATGAACAGTGGCCCCACCATCTCTTTAGTCATTCTCTTGCCAAGGGCCATGTTTGACTATAGTCTTCTTTGCCCTGACAGTTGCGAATTCTAGCATTACCTAGTCACTTCCCCCAAAGTACCAACTACTTTCCAGTGACAAACTCCTCTCTATTGCTTAAGATTAAGTCCAGGATTGCCAATCCCCTTGATCCTTCCTCTATCTTTTGAAAAAAGAAATTATCAGCAAAACACACCAGGAATTTGTTGGTCAGCCTATGCTTAGCAGAGTTAGGGGGATGCAGACAAGCAGCCCTGGGCCGCCCCAGGAAGCGGAGGATCGAGGCCAAGGCTGCCGGACGCCTCAGCCCCAATCCTCCCTTTTGCCACCTCAGAAAGGAGCGGCAAAATGCTGCTCCTTTCAGAGCTGGCAAAAACGGCACCCTAAGAGCTGGTGAGCGGCTCTTTAGTGCCCCTTCCATATCAATTTTTCTATTTCAGCAAGATAAATCACCTTCAAAGAATCATAGAATTATAGAGTTGGAAGAGATGAAGAGGAGATGCAGATGGGAGGCCCTGGGCCACCCTGGGAAGTGGAGTATTGGGGCTGAGGTTGCCCCATGCCTCGGCCCCAATCCACCCTTTTCCCAGCCCTAAAAGGAACAGCAAAATGCCGGTCCTTTCAGAGCCAGCAAAAAGGACACCTGAAGAGCCACTGTGTGGCTCTTCTGTGCCCCTTCCAGCACTGCGCGTCAAGACGCTGAGCTGGAAGGACATCCTGACGGTGCGCGCCGTGTGTAATGGCGCACGCCATGATGACGTTTTCAGGGAGGGGTGGAGGCGGCCGCTGTGCAGCTGCCTCTTCCCATCCCTGCCTCCAGGACAGCCCAAAGGACTGTCTGTAGAGGTCCTAGAAGAGGTCTTCATCAGCCAATTTTCTTGTATAGGAATAACAATAATTTCCCATCTTTGAGCATATATTATTCTGGCTGCTATTATATATTGTGATGTTCTTCCATGTCCAGCTGGCATAACTGCCTTAGTTAAGTCTTTGGACATTTTTAAACAGAGGCTGGATGGCCATCTATCAGGAGTGCTTTCATTGTGCATTCCTTCATGGCAGCAGTTTGGACTGGATTGCTCTTATGGTCTCTTCCTACTCTAAGATATCTGTTCATGTGTCAGTATTGCCTGCATTTTCCCTGCCTCTGCTATAGTTTTTTTTAAAACATTTATGTGCTGCTTTTCTATTTAAAAAATTCCCAAAGTGGCTACTCTAAGAGTCTATGAGTCCATGGATAGTAAATACAAATCAGTTAGACATTTTTCTAAAAACAAACAAACAAACTGGACTACATTTGGCATGTTTTCCCAAACGGCATCTTAAAAAAAAGTTTCCTGATGCAAAAAACATGGAGGGCTTCTTCAGAAATTCAGTTTCTCTGCCTTACAAAGGAGCTTTTAGCTTCAGAAAGGATAGAGGCAGCTCAAGAGGAGAATCTCTTTTTGTCTTGCTAATGGAGCTTAAATTTTATTTCCTATAGTAACCACATAGGCAAATGGGGGAAGGGGGAAAAACCTGCATGAATGCCACCTGAACTGAGGACAACGACATCTTGACAAAATTCCACCTGAACTGAGGACAACGACATCTTGACAAAATGCAGACTTGTAGCTAACATTGTCATATTTTCCTCTCCTGTATGATTTTAACACCTTTCCCTGATGAAGAAGCCAGTGGAGCTTTGAAAGATTGCAACATGTATTTTGTGCATTTCGGTTGTCCCCATTAAAAGTATCACTGTTTTGTGGAGTTTGGATGTTATTGTACAAATCATTCATGAATGTGTAACTCTAGGTTACATATTTGTCACTGTGATTGTGAATTCTAGCCAATATCTTTAGATCAAATTATGATCCAGTCCACCAATGCAGCAGATGTGTGGAGTTCAACTACATGGAGACTATCCATACATGTCCCCAAGCCCATTACACATATGACTTTGACACTTTTCTGTATACCATGAAAAACTATCAATGAATGCACGGCATCTTTGAGGCAGTACATCAAGGACAAAGTCCAGGAGTCTATTCACAAAAACCTTGGGTTCATTCAGGCACCATGTCAAAACATGACAGTATGTTAAAACAATGGAGTCACACTGATTTATTTCAAAATGCTAATGCATATGGTTTTTCAGCTATTTTAATCTTTTAAACCTGTCTTAACTTGTTAATCATATTTAACATGTTGTAGACCATTCACATTATTTTATTGTTTTGTTTGTTTTATTCATTTTACTTGTACACTGCCTTGCAATCTTTTACACTTTTTTTTTTTAAAAAAAAATGATTTTATATTATAACATCATCTGTAATCCTGGTCCCCTGACAGCAGTACACAAAATTATTTTTCAATTAAGTTACACACTCATAATACCAAAATAAATTATGAAGACTTGTATACCTTTGGAAGGCTAACATTATCTCTCCCCCCATGTATTGAGATCTTTTCATATGTAATGGGACAGAAATATTAATATAAAATAAAATAAGCAGAAGGGCTCCCCAAACACAGCAAAGCTAACTTAACTTGACTACACTTTTTAGTAGGTGAATTAAAGTAACACTTTACCATCTAAAGAGATGAAATACCAGAGACCCTTGGGTGCAGATCAGGGCTGTAAAGCTTCACTCTTTATCCTTGTGTATGAGAATTAACAATTTCAAAAGTTTCTCACTACTGGATGAAAAAAATGCATGCTTTTTCACACTCCCCATTGCTTTGCTGAATTTGTTTCTTCTTTTTCTTAAATGGCTCTTTGCCCATCTTCCAAACTTGTGTTACACAAAACATAGTGTCTTCTGCAGATAACTTATAGTGTTTGCTGGATAGAAAATTATAAGTTATTATGTAGAAATGAATTATCACCCAAACCAAGTCTCAGGATGCAAACAAACAAACAAACACCCTCCCCTCCCCCCCGAAAAAAAACCCACAATGTGACTGAAATGCCATTTTCTCAAGGATGAGAAAATTTGCAAATACTTTTTACCTTCCCAACCCAGACCGAAAAGTTACTTAACAAAAAGTTACTTGACTGCTCCACTGATTGAGAGCATGCAGTAAACTGTAGAATACCCTCCCCCTGGAGGCCCAACTGGCACTTACAAGCATGTCGCGCAAAGTTAAAACTTGACTGTTCATCAAAGCCTTTGGGCCTCATTAATTCAATCCAAATACAAGAGTACATTGTTTTAAAAGCTTTTTAATCTTTTACATCATTTTAAAAACCTATTATTGCTGTTTAATATGCTTTTAGCTCATTTAACTGTTCTATTGCTTTAAATTTTGTAGCTTGTTTTAATGCTTTTTGCAAGCCAGCCTGAATTCTTTGCTATAGGTTAGGATATAAATATATTAAAAGTAAGAATAAACCATTCACCACATGGGTCCTGTCTGCACTGGCCACGATACTCTAGAATATCCTGGCCCTGAAGCTGTCATGACTTCTCCCTGTTACCTTAGCCATCTGTTCTAACACCAGGCAGCTTTATGTATAGGCATCCTGCTCTACCTCCTGGCATGGCCATTGCACTGTTCAGTTACTCACTCCTGACATCACAACAAGATGCCCAGCCTCAACCGTACAGCTGGGTGCCTCTTCTGACAACATGAAGAACATGCTCCAACAACTGGCACTCTGGGTGCCAGAGCAAGGTGCATTTTAAGCAGTCACTTGGCATTAGAATGGAGGGTTCCATATCTTCACAGTAGAGCCAGAGCTAACAAGGTCTTTAAACAGAAGCTGGATGGCCATTCTATTGGGTATACTTTGATTTTGAGTTCCTGCCTGGCAGGGGGTTGGACTGGATGGCTCTTGTGGTCTCTTCCAACTCTATGATTCTAAGAAGTTATTTAAATCAATTTTAACAGGGATAAACCTCAGTTTTGGTGCTGAACCATCTGGATCTTGTCTGGTCTGTTTGCACCAGTTTTGGGGTTTGGGCCATGTGTCTTCAATCTCCTTGCTGAGAACATGGGAGGGGGCCAGTTTATTTGGCTCATGTAGACAGGGCCATTGTGGTCTGTAGCTACATGGGGGACAAAATGAGAGTATTGCTCCGGCAATAAGAATTCTCTCCCTCCATGATTTTTTTTCAATCCTCGAGCATTGCAGTATCTTAAAACTTTGCTTGATCATTTAGAATACACTTGAGGCATCTGAAGAAAAGGGACAGGCAAAGTGAGGAAGGGAATGTGAACACAGCAAAGAGAAGGAAATACAATGATTTTCATTGTCCATCTAAGGACAATTTCATTGGAAAGGAGAAGAATTCATATTTGGAGGAGGCAATGCCCTCATTTTGCCCAACCATAGCTACTCTCTTGGAATATCCTCTGTCCATGTCTTTACCAAAGGAAGCAAAAAACAGGCACAGCCAATAAAATCTGTAGCAGAAACTCGGGCTGTGTCTCAAGATCCTCAACAGATGGATTTTATTTTTGAGAGAGAGAGAGAGGCCTATGCATTTTGGCCTATACAGGAATCCTTTGCTTATTCAATGGGTTAGCAACTGCAGCACTGTCAGAAATTGGAATTGGTTGAAAAGCAAAACCCATATAAGAAACATGAGTGGATTGGTTTGGAATGCCCTCCCCATGTGCAACCCCTTGCAAAGTTTCTAAGGGGGGTTGTAGACTGCCAAAAATAGTGCAAATTGAGTCCACTTTAAGGGTTAGGGTTAGTGCTAGGGAATCATGGGAATTTTTTTTTTTCTGAGACATTGAGCCTTCTCTGTCAGAGAGCTCTGGTGCCACAATAAAATACAGTCTCCATGATTCCCTAACCCTAACCCTAAAAGTGGACTCAATTTGTACTATTACTGGCAGTGCAACCCCCCTGAGTCAGCTTGGTGCCTTTTCTTCCTTCCCAGCTTGCTTTGCAAGCAGCACACACATGCATGATCAGTCCCAAGCAAGCTTCCATAGGCCAGAAGAGCTGATAAAAGAAATCACTTCTCATTGAATTAATGGAATTTGTCCTTAAGTTGCAAGCGATGAAAAAGTGAGTTGTCAGATAACAGGGTGTCAAAAGGTGGAGCCTTCCTGTATGTCTTCTTAGTGGCCCTTCTTCAGGGGCCATTTGAAATTTAATCCCAGAAATTTCTGGAGCTGAACCTTTTACACCATTTAGGGGCTGTACAGACAGGCAAGAAAAGGTGACATGAAGCTACCTTTTTCCTAAGCCGCAGCAACTGCACCACCTGCCCCGAGGATGCCCTGAATGAGGATGGAGCAACCAAACTGGGGGGCAGTCAGTGCAGCTTTTTCGAGGCCGTATTGAAGCCCCGCCAACCACTCCACCGGCCCTGAGGATGCCACAAAGGGAGATGGAGCAACCACACAGGCCAGCAATGGCTGCTTTAATTTTTTTTTTCATTCTCTTAAATGCATGAGCATGTGCACAGACACACATCCCGGCAAACTTGCACACCTGCGCAGAACATGTCATAGGCTGGTATACAGTCTGTCACTCTCTGTGTACAAAGATGACTGAGGTTCGGCATCCCCATGCACCTGCACAGAACATGTCATAGGGTGGCATACAGTCTGTCATTTTGTCTGTACAAAGGTGACTGAAGTTCGGCATCCCTTTGCAGGACCTGTCATACACCTACATATCATGCAAGGATTCGCTGACCTCAGCTTCCCCCAAATAGTGGGTGCCATAGACAGGTGCCACTGTCTAATTGTGCCACCCTTGACACAAAGGAATGAGTTTGTCAACTGAAAAGACACCTACTCCATCGTCCTCCACAAAACATATCTCACATAGATTGGGGGGAGGGGAGCGGTACATGCAAGGGAGGTTTGTGTGGACAGACTGGATACATGTAGCTGGTGGTCATGCAAGGGACATGGTCAACAGGACACATGGACAAACATTACTCCAGCCCCCCCCCCCCATCATGCCAGGTAGTGATGTGCAGGTCTTATGCACACCTGCACACCTGCACACCTGCACAGAAGAGGTCACAAAAGCCTCTTGCATGCAAACTACTGTGCATGCTGACAGTAAGTGTACATGTGACGGAATCCATTTATTGTCATAATAGAGAACAGTTACTAGGGTGCATGCGAAGGGTTACAATTAGGTTTAGGGTTAGGGTTCTAATATTTGAGCACACCTGCAGCACTGCATCCACACCTGCAAGCATAGGGCACTTTAAATTAAAGCCTGCATTTTAGAGCACATGCTCTGGATCACTGACCCAATTTCCACTGCATGTGCAGTGGTCCATTTATACATCCATTTTAAATCTCTGGCGCCTTTTTTCTGATGCACCAGTGTCATTGCATACATACGCAAATGCGAAGGTGTGCATCTTTCTGGAAGAAACGGGAAAAAGCTGCTCCTTTCTGGAGCTGCTTTTCCCAGCATGTGGCACCTAGATGGCATTTTCCTGCTGGCTTTTAGGTATGCGTCATCTAAACGCCACACCTCCAAGTCAGCCTGAGGGCACCTTTTTTTGCCCATCTCTACAGCCCCTTACTCTCCACCTATGGCTGCATCCACAGTGCAGAAATAATCCAGTTTGACACTGCTTCAAATGTCATGTCTCAATGCAATGGTATTCTTGAATTTGTAGCTTCATGAGACTCTGGTACAATAAGAAACTATGGGGCTAAGCAGATGGCGCAAAGCGCCATCTTCAGGGCAAGGAAGGGGAGGGGCAGCCACCTGCTGGGTGCCCCAACCCCTTCCCGAAGACATTGTCGGAGCGCCAGACCCTCCGCACGTCTGGCGCTCCAAGGATGCCTATCTGCTGCAGCATCCACACACGCTGCGGTAGAAAAGTCGCTGATGGTGCGGCAGCAGCCTTTTGCAGCGCACCTTCGGCGATTTGCGCTCCTTCCTGGGACGGCGAAGCTGCATCGTGGGGCAGAGGAATGCAGATGCCTCGGCCCTGCAGTGCAGCTTCCTGGGGCAGCCCCATGCCGCCCATCTGCTTCCCCCCTACAATTTCCAAAATTCCATAACATTGAGCCATGGCAGTTAATATGGTGTCAAACTAGATTGCTTCTGTCGTGTGGATGCAGCCTATATTACACTACGCTGTTATAGCACTATTATAGCAATAGCAATAGCAATAACATGTACATTTCTATACCACTTATCAGTGAACTAGCATTCCCTAAGCAGTTTACAATGTGTAAGCCAGGTGGGATGCATTGGCTCAAGTGGTTAAGATGGTGACCCTGTTGACTGTAAGATCGACAGGTTGGCAGTTCGAAGATCAGGTACTGTGAGATGGGGTAAGTTCCCATCACTACTCCCAGCTTCTGCCAACCTAGCAGTTTGAAAGAATGCAAATGCAAGTAGACAAATAGGTACCACTTTGGTGGGAAGGTAAACAACGTCCTGTGCAGTCATGCTGGCCACAGGACCACAGAGTAATCTCTGACAACATTGGCTCTTTGGCTGAGTAACGGAGATGAGCACTATCCCCTACAGTCAGAAAACGACTTGACAACCTTGTCAATGGAGAATACCCTTACCTTTACCATTAAGCCAATTGCCCCAATAAGCTGGGTACTTATTTTACCAACCTATGAAAGGATGGGAGGCAATGTTGTGGCTGCAGTACCAGCATTTAACCACTGCACCACCAGGGATCCTATTATACCACTTTAACTGATATGGCTGCCTCCTGTGGAATTCTGGGGCTTGTAGTATAATGAGGCATAAGAGCTCTCTGGCTGAGAATTCTAAATGCCCCTCCCTAAACTGCAAATCTTCTTCCACAAGGAGGTATCCATAGCAGTTAAAGTGGAATATTAGTGCTATAAAAGTGTACAGTGGGCTCTTAGTATTTGCTAGGGTTTGCTTCCAGGACCTCCTGTGGATATCAAAATCCCTAGATGCTTAAGTCCCATTAAATACAATGGCATAGTCATATACAGTCACCCCTGTTTTCGCAGGGGATTCATTCCAGACCCACCTACCTCCAGCAAAAACAACAACAAAAAACCCTCACAAATATTCAAGCCCCATTGGATTGAATGGCCACACGCGTCATGGGCGTGCATGCCATTTTATCCCTCCCCCCTTACTGGTCCACGAAGGACCAAAACCATGAACTTGAAGTCTGTGAATGGGGAGGGATGACAGTAATGTCCCATATACAGAATGGCAAAATTGGGGAGAGCATTGCTTTTTGGAATTCATATATTTTTTGAGTATTTCAAGCCAAATTGTGGATTGAGTATTTCAAGCCGAATTGTGCTTGAATTGTGGATAAAGAATCCATGGATAAGGAGGTCTGACTGTAGTGTGATACACCTTCCTCAAAGAGCTACTGAAAATACATAAAAAACAAAATGCATTTGGCTTTTTTTTTAACTGATAAAACACCTTTCAATTGAACATCTTGCTTATACATTATCAAGCAAACCAAAACATTTAAATGTACGACTCAGAGCTCCATATTTGAGGGCCATGTTTCCGGAACGAAAAGGAATTGTCTTCTAGCCCAGGCTGGATAGTGTGTCCTGTGACTTCTTTATAGGTGATTTGCCCGACAAAAGTTTTTGCCTCATTTGCTTCAGAAACTTGCAACAATTCCTTCTGCCTGCACCTGGGCTCCTATGTGTTCTAGTATGAAAAATGACTCAGAGGCAGCCCTGTGTTCTCATTTTCAATTTGCTTTCCATTTGAATTTCATTTGAATTTGTGCAGATTTATGCAGACGGTTGAAATTCTATCTTCTCTGGGTTCATTGGAAATATGCGAGATTTTCTCTTGAAAATTAAACAAACCACAAGCACCATCGGATGATAGTACAATAGAATAATAGATAATAGAAAGGAACAACAGCAACAGCAATGACGACAACAACAAAAACCCTGCACAACTTTTTGTCAATGGTTTCAAAAGAGTACCCTCTTTAGGATGGATTTGTCTGCATTAAACCGGTCATGACCTTCCAGGTGTCTGTAAGGTTGAAGTGTTTCCTGGACCATTTAAATCTACTCCGGCTAGCTCTGGCGACCTGACTGACACCAGAGATGGGGCTTTTAAGAACGGAGCTACCTTGTCAATGGAACAGAGGTCACTAATAGCCTGCCTTGGGGCTTCAAATGGGTCGCATTCAGATTGCCAGACCTGTACAAAAGAAAGAGGGAGAGAAAAAAGAGAGAAGAGGAAGCCAGGCTGAGAAGGGGTGAAAAGGAGACGGGGGTAATTATCATTCTTCCTATGCCCTCTCCATCTTCTCTCCAAGCTCAGAGTTATGCTCCATGTCACTTTGTTAATGTGCTTGCATCCAGGGAGACACATAATGCTCCTCTCAGCCCTGTTTATTAGCAAGATCCATTTGCACAAGGCCCTTCTCTTTTATGCCACAATGTGAATGCGCTTTGATAGCAAATAATTACTCTCGTCCTTTTGACATGGAGGATCCACAGGCTGCCCTAGTTAAGCCAGTAATTAGCTTGTCCTCCTTTTTTATTATTATTGAGAAACTACAAATTATCCTTGTATGACTACTGGCCATTCCTCCCCTTCCCTCCTCCTTCTTTTTCTCTTCTCTTCTCTTCTCTCTCTCCTGTATCTCTCAGCACTTTGGATAACCAGAATGCAGCTGCACCCGAACAAGATAAAGCTCTTCCATCAAGATGATGAACAATTTGGATGAAGAGCTTTCGAGATGAAGACAAAAGCTGAAGAAGTGAAGCTGATACAGCCCCGGACAGCTAAAGAATGCCGCAGCCTGTAGATGAATAGCCCTCATTTGTGAATATACAGATTTTCCATGATGAATAAAAACGGAGTGTAGGTCACAATAAATAAACTTTTTCCCCCTCTTCTTCTCTTTCCCCCCCCACCACCCCACCCCTCTTTAAATAATAATTCAGGTTGCTGGCACCAAGCAGCTGTAAATTGAAGGTTGTGCTTAGTTTTTGTAAGTCTCACAGGGAATAATTAAGCTAAGCTCATATTGTTTGATATATTAGGGTAATGATGAGCTGGTATAATCTAGCCTGTTCGTTATTTTCAGGATGTATATGTGTATATGTGTGTGTGTATGTGTGTGTGTGTGTGTTTTCCCATTAGCTTTACGGTTCTTTTTAAATTTACACGATAACAGTAGAAATACAACATTTTGGAAACCAGCTCGGTCTATGTGTTGATCTGTCTGAAATGAATTTTTAGAATACTTAATTAGAGTAGGAGCTTCTCTCTTTTTTAGGGGGAGGGAAGTGTACAAATGTAAAAATATCCATATTATCTGATGTGGCCTGACACGATCACTTCAAACCTGCTGATACTTTATCCTCATTGGTGGAAGATAATTAGACTGGGATATCTTCATTATCAATTGAGTCTATCATTAACCTTCTGAAACTTCAGTGTCAGTATTTCTCAGCAGCGTTTAAAAAAGAAGAAGCAAAGTATCACCCCTCCCCCCCAAAAAAAATCACCAAAGATCAACATGGAAGTACAGCTTCTATTATTCAGGAAACTGTATATTTTATAATTGTGAATTATTATATTCTTTAAAATAGCTTAGTGCCAATTTTCATTGTCTTTGGCATAGTGTTCATGATATAACATAGATCTGATATATCAATGACCTGGTGGGATGGTTCCCATGATTGGAATATAACAATTGAGGGATATAATCTGTTCAAAAAAGAATAAACGGGAAAGGAAGATGAGTAACATTATACGTCAAAGGCAAATTCACTTGTATAGAAATCCATACAAGTGATCAAACTGGACCAGTGGAGAGCAATTGGGTAAAAGTAAATAGAGACAGGAATAAAAACAACATTGTGGTAGGCATTTTCTACAGGCCACCTAAATGAAGAACAGGTGGTGGATGATGCTTTTTTGAAACAAATCTCAGAAATCTCCAAGCAGCAAGAATTCGCAGTTATGAAGGACTTCTGTGATACTGCTCTATATAACTAGTTCTGCTAAGTATACACTTAATGTGCCTTTCAAATGATTTCCTTTTTCAAAGGGTGGAGGAAGGAAAAATCCGATTAGCAATCCTGGACTTGATCCTTACTAATAGGGAGGAGTTGGTCATTGGAATCACAGCAGTTGGTACTTTGGGTGGGGGTATGTGTGTGACCATGTATTGCTAGAATTCATGATTATGAGACAGGCCAAAGAAGAATATAGTGAAACACAAACCTTGGATTTCACAAAAGTTAATTTTATCAAACTGAGAGAAATATGGGTAGAATCCCATGGCTACAGATGCTAAAGAAAAATGATACCCAACATGGATAGGATTAAGAAGGAACTCCTAAAAGCACAACCACAAATACGTCAAAGGGAGAGACCCTTTCAAAAGGCTGCCTTTTCCACCTGGGGCAGTGAGGAGAGACCCTTTAAAAAGGCTGCCTTTTCCACCTTGGGCAGCGAGGAGGGACCCTTTAAAAAGGCTGCCTTTTCCACCTGGGGCAGCGAGGAGGGACCCTTTAAAAAGGCTGCCTTTTCTACCTTGGGCAGCGAGGAGAGACCCTTTAAAAAGGCTGCCTTTTCCACCTTGGGCAGCGAGGAGGGACCCTTTAAAAAGGCTGCCTTTTCCACCTTGGGCAGCGAGGAGGGACCCTTTAAAAAGGCTGCCTTTTCCACCTTGGGCAGCGAGGAGGGACCCTTTAAAAAGGCTGCCTTTTCCACCTTGGGCAGCGAGGAGGGACCCTTTAAAAAGGCTGCCTTTTCCACCTGGGGCAGCGAGGAGAGACCCTTTAAAAAGGTTGCCTTTTCCACCTGGGGCAGCGAGGAGGGACCCTTTAAAAAGGCTGCCTTTTCCACCTGGGGCAGCGAGGAGGGACCCTTTAAAAAGGCTGCCTTTTCCACCTTGGGCAGCGAGGAGGGACCCTTTAAAAAGGCTGCCTTTTCCACCTTGGGCAGCGAGGAGGAACCCTTTAAAAAGGCTGCCTTTTCCACCTGGGGCAGCGAGGAGAGACCCTTTAAAAAGGCTGCCTTTTCCACCTGGGGCAGCGAGGAGGGACCCTTTAAAAAGGCTGCCTTTTCCACCTGGGGCAGCGAGGAGAGACCCTTTAAAAAGGCTGCCTTTTCCACCTGGGGCAGCGAGGAGGGACCCTTTAAAAAGGCTGCCTTTTCCACCTTGGGCAGCGAGGAGGGACCCTTTAAAAAGGTTGCCTTTTCCACCTTGGGCAGCGAGGAGGAACCCTTTAAAAAGGCTGCCTTTTCCACCTGGGGCAGCGAGGAGAGACCCTTTAAAAAGGCTGCCTTTTCCACCTGGGGCAGCGAGGAGGGACCCTTTAAAAAGGCTGCCTTTTCCACCTGGGGCAGCGAGGAGGGACCCTTTAAAAAGGCTGCCTTTCCACCTTGGGCAGCGAGGAGGGACCCTTTAAAAAGGCTGCCTTTTCCACCTTGGGCAGCGAGGAGAGACCCTTTAAAAAGGCTGCCTTTTCCACCTGGGGCAGCGAGGAGGGACCCTTTAAAAAGGCTGCCTTTTCCACCTTGGGCAGCGAGGAGGGACCCTTTAAAAAGGCTGCCTTTTCCACCTTGGGCAGCGAGGAGAGACCCTTTAAAAAGGCTGCCTTTTCCACCTGGGGCAGCGAGGAGAGACCCTTTAAAAAGGCTGCCTTTTCCACCTGGGGCAGCGAGGAGGGACCCTTTAAAAAGGCTGCCTTTTCCACCTGGGGCAGCGAGGAGGGACCCTTTAAAAAGGCTGCCTTTTCCACCTGGGGCAGCGAGGAGGAACCCTTCAAAAATTGCATTTAAATTGTATTTGCATTTTATATTGTATTTTGTATATTTTTAAAAATTGTTTTAATTTGCTTTGTTCGTTTTGTTTTTGAGGGGTGGGTATGGGTGGGGTTGGGAAGAAGGGATGGACTCTGTATTGATGCTATTTGTTATTGTGATTGTTGTACGCCGCCCTGATTGCTTGGCAGAGGGGCGGGATATAAATAAAATAAAAAAAACTATTAAATAATTCCATGGGAGAAATAAAATGGGTAACATCTGAAAAAGCCAATGTGGCTGAACAGTAAAGTTAAAGAGGAAGTGAAAAGGAAGAGAAAGAAAAGATTGTGTATGAAGAATGGAAAGAAAGATGAATCACCAAGGAAGAGTACAGATGTGTAGCCCAAGTTTGCAGGAATAGTGTACAGAGATCTAAAGCTCAAAATGAGCTCAGACTGGCTAGGCAAGCAAAGAGCAACAAAAAGAGGTTTTTGAATACATTTGAAGAAAGAGAGATGAAGGAAATAGTGGGACCACTGCTCAGCAAGGATGATTAAATGCTAACAGATCACAATGAAAAAGCAGAATTGCTCAATACCTATTTTGTGTCAGCCTTTTCCCCAAAAGGGGACTAGGCGTGTGAAGTACAAATCCTGACAAACTAACCATATTTCTTTTTTAATCCGATCACTAGTAGATGGTGGGAATGCTGTATATGTCATTTATCTGGATTTCAACAAAGCATTTGACAAGGTCCCCTTTGTAGTTTGAATAGAAAACTGACTAAATATGAAACAGATGGAAACACCATCAGAAGGATCCATAATTGGTTGGAAAACTGTACTTAAAGAGTTGTCACCAGTGACTGTGCTTCATACTAGAAGGACATCTCAAGTGGAGTGATGCAGGGTTCTATTCTGCTGCCAGCACTCTTCAATGGTTTCATCAATGATTTAGATGATAAGGTGGAGGAAATCCTTATCGTATTTGCAAATGATGCAAAACTGGAAGGGATAGCTGACGTATCAGAAGACAGGAATACAAGTCAAACTTTTTAGATTAACTAAAAAAACTGGGCTGAAGTTGATACAATGAAATTCAACAGAAACAAATGCAAAGTTCTACATTTAGATCACAAAACCCAAATGTACAGGGATAGGATAAGGAAAACTTGACTCAGCAGTACTACATGTGAAAAAGGACCTTGAAACTATTGTTGCTCATAACTTGAACATGAGCCAGCAGTGTGATGCTGCAGCAAAAAAGGCAAATGCTATCTGAGCCTGCATTAGTAAAAGCATAGTTTCCAAGTCAAGGGGAGTAACAGTTCTATATTCTGTGCTGGGCTGGCCTCACCTGGAATATTGTGTCCAGTTCTGGGCACCACAATTCAAAAAAGATGTGGAGAAACTGGAGCGTGTCCAAAGGAGGGCAACTAAAATGGTGAAGGGCCTGGAAACCAAGCCGTATGAGGAACGACTTAGGGAGCTAGGGATGTTTAGCCTGGAGAAGAGAAGGCTGAGAGGTGATATGATAGCCGTGTTTAAATATTTGAAGGGATGTCATATCGAGGAGGGAACAAGCTTGTTTGCTGCTGCTCCAGAGACTAGGACCCGAAACAATGGATGCAAGCTGCAAGAAAAGAGATTCCACCTCAACATTAGGAGGAACTTCCTGACAGTAAGGGCGGTTTGACAGTGGAACACACTCTCTCGGAGAGTAGTGGAGTCTCCTTCCTTGGAGGTCTTTAAGCAGAGGTTGGATGGCCATCTGTCAGGGATGCTTTGATTGGGAGTTCCTGCATAGCAGGGGGTTGGACTGGATGGCCCTTGTAGTCTCTTCCAACTCTATGATTCTATGATTCTATGATTCTATGATCTACAGTACTGTGTTCAGTTCTGGGTGCCTCATTTAAAGAAGGATATAGATAAGTTGGAGTGAACTGAGAGAAGGACAACAAGGATAATAACAAGTATGGAGAACAAAACATATAAGGAGAGGTTAAGACCTGGGCATGTTCAGCTTGGTGAAGAGAAAATTGAGGGGTGACATGATCACACTCTTTAAATACCTCAAATGGTACCACAGATGCAGGCATATTCTGTGCAGTCTCAGAGGGTAGAACTAGGATTAGTAGTTTGAAGTTGCAGGAGGGTAGATTTTAATTTAACATTAGAAGGCACTTCTTGACATTGAGAACAGTTTGGCAATGGACGTGCTGGGGTTTCCTTCTCTGGATGGCTTCAAAATGAGGCTGGACAGCTCCCTGCTGGGGATGCTCTAGCCAGAAATCCTTCATGGAGCCAGGGATTGGATCTAATGGCCTATGGGACACCTTCCAACTCTATGGAGATTATCACACAGGAGGCTTACACCTCCTCCTGTCATTAAATTGGCTTTAAATCGGCCTAATTGTGCGATCGGGGTTCACACATCCCGCACGATTCTCCCATGTTTAAAGTGCAATGGAGCTGTCCCCACACGCTTGTCCTGTCAGAAAAGCACATTGAAGCCATTGAAGCCAAATGATGGTCCATAATGCTTTACTGACGAGACAAGCGCACAGGAACTGCTCCATTACACTTTAAACACGGAAGAAGGATGAGAGCAGTGCATAGAGGTGTGATCCCTGATTGCACAATTAGGACGATTTAAATTCATTTTAATGATGAGAGGACACTGTGTGATATACTCCTATGATTCTATGATGAATTGATTCTTCTCTGAAATCTATGATTCAAGGAATGTATCTCCACTACACAGTTACAGCAGTTTTATACCATTTTAACTGTCATGGCTCCGCTTCAGAGCACCCAGTGGGAAAGATTAAAGTGAAAGAGGGTTCAAAGCACTGGGTGGCTAGTGAAAGGTGTTTCAAGATCAGACCATGGTTTGAATACTACTGGTAGTCTTAGCTAGAGTAAAATGTTTGCACCAATGGGATTTACATATAAAGTTGACTTATTATTCAACAATCAATTGAATGAGCCTACTCTAATTGATGTTATGCACCTTCAAGTCAATTCCAACTTATGATGACCTTATCATAGAGGTTTCTTGGCAAGATTGACTCATGGGCTGTCTGTACGAGTAATAAGATGCCATTTTGCACTGTTTTGAATATGACCTGTTTAAATGACACAAGTGGCCAACATGGGAAGAATCTCAGTCAATCAGAGCAAAATAACCCCCCAGGTTGCTCCAGTTCAAACCAGAAAGTGTTAACTATCACACCAGTGGATGGACTGCATGCCAGTGCAGAGATGGGAAAAGGGGCCAATGAGCAGTGGGCACCATTGCTGCCCATTTTTTAAATTTTTTATTATTATTATTATTTGTTGTTGTTGCCTGCCTTTGAATTGATTACACATGAATATGCGTGGTCAGCCGCACCATCAACCCCTCACACCATCGAGCCATCGCACAACCCATGAAGCAAAATTATGACCAACACAGGCGATGCCAACAATACAATGGATGGAATCATAACACTAGCAAACTGGCTCATCCAACTGGGGGCCATGGGAGAAGGAAAAAGGGGGATATGTATAGAGATCCTCTCTGATCATGTCATGACAGTGTGTCACTGGGCACACTAATGCACCATATGAACGGTCGATTGCTTGTGCCATCGAGTAACTTGTTGCATGGGGCATCAAAAGGGGTGGCAGGAGGGCTGGACAAGGGTGGCAACTGATGGCTGCTGGTGGTGCAACTGCACAGTCATGCACTATTTGTGACAGAACAGAAAATAATAGTGGGGCATGCTAGGAAAGGTGGAGGGAAGTAGAAAGAGAGGAAAGTCACATGCTAGATGGATGGACTCTATCAAGGAGTCACGGGTATGACTTTGCAAGAACTAAGCTGAACAGTGGAGGACAAGGAATCTTGAAGATGTCTCATCCACAAGGTCACAATGGGTTGAGATCGACTCAAGAGCAGTTAACAACAAAAACAGCTTGACACATAAATGTCTCATTTTGGCCAGTCCATCCTTGCAGACAAAAGGGGAATGTGGAATGCCTGTTAGTGTTCAGCCCATTGTGGGAGCCAGCGGTGCAATCAACAGGTTCTCCTTGCAAACAGGAAACCTGAAGGTAAGCCAGCTTTTTCCCTCCATCTATGCAGGCCATCAGAGGAGGTTCACTGTTGCCTTCCTCTTTAGGCTGAGAAAGTGTGACTTTCCTAAGTCGCCTGTTGAGTGGCCAAGCAGGGATCCAAACTGATTTCCTGAAGTCCAATGCTCAAACCACTGTGCCATGCTGGTTCTCTAAAAGATGCTATAGAGAAATTGGTTCTGTTTCTCACTTCTCTCCACAAACCCTTTTAAAAATAGTTATAAAATATGTTTTTATAAAATAACAGAATTTTTTAAAAAAATAATTGACAATGTGTTATCCCCAGATCTCCTGAGAGAGATGGCTGTCCCAGTCTGCCTCTTCTGGAAAGAGAGAGATTGTGCACTAGCTAGCTTAATGTAAAACTATGTCCATTCTTTTCTTTCCAGCTATTGATCATTCCTTTTGATGTGATCCCAATGAACACCTTGTTATAGATGAGGCCATTGAGTGAGAAGAGACTTAATAAATCCTCAACCTCTCACCACAATCAACAAATGGAAATCCATTCACAGCTGAAGTGCCAGCAATGGGGACAAAAAAACATGGAGCACAGAGGATAATACAGAGAGAAAACATCCTTGCAGGCTGGTGGTTCACTGTGAATGCACAGCAAAGCCTCAGGCAATCCTCTTCTGAAGAGTTAATGTAGCTGTAGCAGTTCCAGTTCATTTTGGTCACGCTTTGGTTGCTTTCCCCCCATTTAGACTACTGCAATAGCCTCTACATGGGACAGCTCTTGATAAGTGCCCAGAGACTTTGCACTTTCATCTCTTGCAGCAAAAACAACTACATTTCTTTTGACTGCGTTATTTAGCATAAGCTTTGGTGGACTTCAGTCTGCTTCATCAGAAGCACCACCTACATCTGATGAAGTGGCTGGGAGTTTGTTCCAAATGAGATATGAATCTTTAAAATGCCCTAAGATTTTCTACTGTTGAGCAACTGCAGCAAATACAAACTGCTTTAGCCAGATTGCTTTTTGGCATGTAGTTAACAGACTGTGTTGCATTTGGTTTACTAAGCTGTGCTGGCTTTGGGTTTGTTCGATCTCCTGGTTTAATTACAAATTATAGCATTCTGCTCAAAGACAAGTAACCAAACCAGCAACTTTATTGCATGTCCTTTTAAAATAACTCAACTAAATCTCCGCCATCAACCTGGGTCCCAGCCTGGTTCAGCCAGTGCTTTTTAGAAGCCGGAAAGAGTTCCAGTTTCTAAAAAGCGCCGGCAATTTGGCGGTGATTTAGCTTGCGATAATCCTTGCCTCCATCCCTCCTCCTGGCTGCAGCCCAGGAGGCTTGAGTCATTTTAAAATGATATGTGATAAAGTCAAAAGGTGGGGTATCCACTTTGCATAATTAGAATGGTTTGATACCCTTTTACTGGCCATGACTTCATCCTAGGGAAATTTGGGATTTTTATTTTATTTATTTATTTATTTATTTATTGGTCGAGGCCATTACAATTCTCTAGAATTCTAAGTCCAAAATAACAAATCCCAGAATCCCATAAAATGGATCTTTGGCAGCTAAAGCAGTTTCACACTGCTATAATTGTGCAGTGTAAGTTCACCCCAAGTTACATTGAAAAATAAAATCTAGACTTAGTAGTCTATAGAATAGAACTACTGAAATCAGTAAGCTTATGTTTGCTTTGACTAATTAAAGTCCCACTAGTTAAAACTGGATCAAATCCAGCATTTGGTCAATCTACCCACTTCTACTCTTGTGTAAGAAAAGCCTTGCAAGAGTCTCTTTTTGGTTTCAAAATGTCTGTTGTCACTTCTGGAAATCAACCGCACTTTACAGCACACTTTTAGTGGAAAGTTTGTTAATAGCTCAGCATTATATGTGCCAGAAATGTTTTGCTGGACTTGACCCAGTCCCATCTAATCTAGTACAGTAGGACCTCTATATCCACAGGGGATCTGTTCCAATAGCTGTCATGGGTAAGTGAGACCACAGTTAACAATGAACACTAGACAGTCAACCCTCTGCATTTGTGGCTTTGACTTTTACAGATTTGATTATTCACAGGTTTGAGTAATATATTATCTCTAAGAATCTCTGGGTCCTCCAATGTAACTCTACGGTCAACTTCCACCAGAGGTTTCATTGGAAGACCTAGAGACTCCTAGAGAGAACACTTCCCTAGGCATTTGTAGGTCCTCTAAGATCAGCTTCTGACAGATGTTGACAATAGAGTTGTGCTGGAGGACCTAGAAATTCCTAGAGAGGTGTTCTCTAAGATTAAAAAAAGTAGTGGTTTTTATTTGTAGGTTTTCCACTTCCATGGGGCTCCTGTACCCCTAAAAGCAGTAAATGTGGAGGACCCACTGTATTACTAGCAGAAATTGACCATAGTGTGGTGCTAGAAGTCCTCCAGCTGCCTAGAAAGACCTTTTCCCCAGATACATGTTAATGAAACCATAGTTAATGGTCCCATGGATATGGGGGTCCTACTGTACAGTTTCCAAAAGTGTTCAGCCAGACTCCTCTAAAACACAGACAAACAGGGAGCCCAGGTGATGGCCCTTCTCTGTTTCCTTTCTATGAAGCCAGTTGATTATTTTTGGGCCGCCTGAGGGGGCTTGGTATCGGGGGCACTGCTTTGCAGTGGCTCCGGTCCTTCCTCTCGGGTCGGTCTCAAAGGGTGCTGCTCGGGGACTGTAGCTCCAGTAAGAGGGAGCTCACTTGTGGGGTCCCTCAGGGAGCTATTTTGTCCCCGATGTTATTTAACATCTATATGAAGCCGCTGGGTGAGATAATACGGAGTTATGGTGCTGGGTGCTATCAGTATGCTGATGACACCCAAATCTATTTCTCCGTGTCTCGTTCGTCGGCCTTGAATTCCACTGGCACCTCTTCTCTCAATGAATGTCTTCAAGCGGTAATGGGCTGGATGAGGAAAAACAGATTGAAACTGAATCCAGACAAGACGGAGGTGCTCACGGTACAGGCTCCGAAACCAAGAATTGGGTTGCAACCTCCAGTCCTGGATGGGGTCACGCTCTCCTCCAGTGACTGTGTTCGCAGTCTGGGGGTGCTCCTTGATCCGTCGCTTCTGATGACAAATCAGATTAATGCGACGGTCAGGAGCGCCTGTTATCAGCTTCGGCTGATACGCCAGCTGCGCCCTTTTCTGGAAGTAAGAGACCTTGAGACCGTTGTGCACGCATTGGTAACCTCACGCCTCGACTTCTGTAACGCGCTCTACATGGGGCTACCCTCGTGCTTGATTCGGAAACTGCAACTGGTTCAAAATATGGCAGCCAGATTAATATCGGGAACATCTAGGGGGGACCATATTACGCCAGTATTAAGGTCCCTCCACTGGCTGCCTATTAGTTTCCGAACCCAGTACAAGGTGTTGGTAATTACCTTTAAAGCCCTAAATGGCTTGGGTCCAGACTATCTGAAGGACCGCCTCCTCCCGTATAATCCTCCCCGCACCCTCCGGTCCTCTGGGAGGAATCTGTTGCAGCCTCAAAAAACGAGACTGGCGACGACCTCCCAGAGGGCATTTTCGGTAGTTGCCCCCAAACTGTGGAATGGCCTGCCGGAGGAGATCCGTCAATTGACATCTCTTGACGGCTTCAAGAAAGCCGTCAAGACGGATCTCTTTCGGCGGGCCTTTCCGGATTAATCCACTAGTATGTTCTGGAATTTTCTTCCCTCTGAGATGCTCCCTTTTTAATAAATTGGGTCCCTTCTGAGCCAACATGTGATATCCGCCGGCATTTCTTGTTCTTTAATATATGTATTGTTTGTTTTAATGGAGGAATTTTCTCCTTATATTGCTTACTTTTAACTTGTATTGGGTTTAATAACTTTTTAAGGGGGGGAGGGGGATAAAAATTGCTCTTAACTGTTGTTGAAATTTTATGATGTAAGCCGCCCCGATTGTGTTCAGAGGGGCGGGGTATTAAATAAAAATTATTATTATTATTATTATTATTATTATTATTATTATTATTATTATTATTTACCCCTTGAATGATCCAATGCTCCTTTGCTTACCTTGTATTTTCACATGGCTTCTTGATGTTGTGTTTCATTAAGCCACAAACCCAACCACCACTAGATATAATTGGCTGACCTTTCTTCCTCTACAGGCCAAGATGTTTTGAACTTAGGAACTGGCCACTTATTAAATTACCTGTTTACTGCACCCCACACTTCCAAAGTATTCAGGTATAGATAGTGGTATCAAGACCTGCCAAAAGGGATTGATGGAACTTTTAACCAATCTGACAGTGACACAAAGTTTGGTTGGAGAGTTGACATAAATACATATGAATAAGGTGGAATGGATGATAGAAACCTATCATTCATGAGTTCATTCCCTGTATGGATAAAATTATCAGCAAAATGCATACACCCACAGGAAAACCAAATACTACTTGAAACATTTCCATTTCCAATACCAGAATGAATAACCTGATACACTGCTCTGAATAATAGGCCTTTTAAATAAAAGTATTAGAAGAATATATCAGCAACATGATATAAAACCCTCGACTACTACCATGCAATGGATATTTTTTAAACTTTCTCTATAAAATGACTGGATGATAAGACAGTACAATATATATGTTGGATTCAAAGGGAGGGGAGGTTTTTTTTTAATATAAGTGTTTTATGATGTACTCATACATCATTTTCAATCCAAATGCTAAACAAAACACTCTCTTTTTTTCTTTCTTCTCTGAGAGATGCATAATGATAGATTTTCATTATTCTGTGTGATCTTTGTGAGCTAATTTTTCAACCCAAACTTTTGTGTCATTCTCTAGTTCCAGTGTATCTGATTTCTTGTTGTAAATACGTTCCATAAAATGGCAGACGTAAATCACACCTTGCCATGAGTACAAACATTGGAGCACCAAATGAAAACTGCACCAGTGCAATTTGAGTGCTGATATTTTAGGAACCTCTCTGCATGAGGCAAAGAAAACTGCCTCCCCTTGTCCCCTTGTGGGGAGACTAGATGACACATGGCCCAAAGTTTGGTTCTGGTGCAAACAGACCATGCAACAGCCAGCTCGCTCAGGACCAGAACCAAGGTTGCTGTTTTCAAATTCCCTTGATGACTGTGACCCATGGCAACACTGTGAATGAGACATTTCCAAGACTCCCTGTCATCCACTGCTCTGCTCTGGTCCTGCAGATTCAGGCCTGTGACGTCCTTGATTATGTCAATGTATCTGGTGTGTAGCCTTCATCTCTTTCTACTATCCTCTACCTTTCTAATCATTGTTGTTTTGTCTAATGTTATGCCTTTTCATGATGTGGCCAAAGTACAACAACCTCAATCATCTTGTCTTCTATGGGTGTTACAGGCTTGATCTGTTCAAGAACCCATTTGTTTGCCTTTATGGCTGTTTATGGGATCTTCAGCACTTGTCTCCAACACCACCAAGGTATAACACTCTTAATATACATTAAAATGGCTTAGATTTTGCTCTGGATCTTCCTGGAAACCTCCAAGAAAAGTGACCCCAAGGTGGCAGTGGACGCATTGCGTGGCTCAATGGGACAAGCATGTGATCAGCCACCCAGCATCGGAACAGAGATCCTTTGTAATGGATGAGGGTTGGGGCAGCTCCAGGGCCAGGGTACACCAGACTGCCCTGTATCAGGAAGGACAGGATCTAGATCTTCACCCACTCCTCAATATTAATTTTTGTAACAGAGCGCTCATGGTCCTCATAATTGAAAAATGGTATGGCTGGAATCCTGTGGGAGGTTTAACACTTGTTTAACTGGCCAGTTGCTCAAGAGGTTGTCCCTTTTATCATTTGCATCAGGAGGTCTCTAAAGCCTCCCTATGTAAGTAGTACCCTAGGAAGCATAGCAATCTAAATAAGAAGGAGCAGGAGGAAGAGGAGGAGCAGCAGCAGCAGCAACAGCAGCCACCTCCTTTTTCCCTGTCTGGGTCTCAAGGCAGCTTACAGCAGTTAAAAGAAATATAGCTAAAAATCTATCAGATCTAACTAGTTATACATTAAAACCAGGTTAAAAACATAGAATCATAGAATCATAGAGTTGGAAGAGACCACAAGGGCCATCCAGTCCAACCCCCTGCCATGCAGGAATTCCCAATCAAAGCATCCCCGACAGATGGCCATCCAGCCTCTGCTTAAAGACCTCCAAGGAAGGAGACTCCACTACTCTCCAAGGGAGTGTGTTCCACTGTTTAACAGCAATTACTGTCAGGAAGTTACCCCTAATGTTGAGGTAGAATCTCTTTTCCTGGAGCTTACATCCATTGTTTTGGGTCCTAGTCTCTGGAGCAGCAGAAAACAAGCTTGCTCCCTCCTCAATATGACATTCCTTCAAATATTTAAACACGGCTATCATCACCTCTCAACCTTCTTTTCTCCAGGCTAAACATCCCCAGCTCCCTAAGTCATTCCTCGTAGGGCTTGGTTTCCAGACCCTTCACCATTTTAGTTGCCCTCCTTTGGACACGCTTCAGTTTCTCCACATCCTTTTTGAATTGTGGTGCCCAGAACTGGACACAGTATTCCAGGTGAGGCCTGACCAAAGCAGAATAGAGTGGCACTATTATTTCTCTTGATCTAGACACTATACTTCTACTGATGCAGCCTAAAATTGCATTGGCCTTTTTAGCTGCTGCATCGCACTGTTGGCTCATGTTCAACTTGTGGTCCACCTGGATTCCTAGATCCCTTTCACACGTAGTCTCATTCAGCCAGGTGTCCCCCATCATATATCTGTGCTTTTCGTTTTTCCGCCCTAAGTGCAGTACCTTACATTTCTCCGTGTTGAATTTCATTTTGGGGGGTTGCAGACTGCCAGAAATAGTGTGAATTCAGTCCACTTTTAGGGTTAGGGTTAGTGCTAGGGAATCATGGGAACTGTTATTTTTCTGAGACATTGAGCCTTCTCTGTCAGACAACTCTGATGCCACAATAAAATACAGTTCCCATGGTTCCCTAACTCTAACCCTAACCCTAAAAGTGGACTGAATTCACACTATTTCTGGCAGTCTGCAACCCCCCTTTGTTAGCTTTGGCCCAGCTTTCTAGTCTGTTCAAGTCATTTTGAATTTTGATCCTGTCCTCTGGGGTATCAGCTACTCCTCCTAATTTGGTGTCGTCTGCAAATTTGATAACTATGCCCCCAATACCATCATCCAAGTCATTAATAAAGATATTGAATAGCACTGGGCCCAGGACAGAGCCCTGTGGCACCCCACTGGTCACTTCTTTCCAGGTTGAAAAGGAGCCATTGTTGAGCACCCTTTGGGTTCAGCCAGCCAACCAATTACAAATCCATGTAACAGTTACTTTCTCTAGCCCACATTTTACCAGCTTGTTTGCAAGAATGTCATAGGGAACCTTGTCAAAGGCCTTACTGAAATCAAGATATAATATATCCACAGCATTCCCTTCATCTACCAAGCTGGTAATTTTATCAAAAAAAGAGATCAGATTTGTCTGGCATGACCTGTTTCTCTGAAACCCATGTTGACTTTTTGTGATTATGAAATTAGCTTCCAGATGTTCACAGACTCTCTGTTTAATGATCTGCTCCAGGATCTTTCCTGGTATTGATGTCAGACTAACTGGACGATAATTGTTGGGATCCTATTTTTTCCTCTTTTTGAAGATGGGGACAACTTTTGCCCTCCTCCAGTCCTCTAGGACTTCTCCTGTTTTCCAGGAGTTCTCAAAGATTATTGCCAATAGTTCTGATATTACGTTTGCCAGTTCTTTTAATACCCTTGGATGTAATTCATCTGGTCCTGGAGACTTATATTCATTTAGATTAATCAGGTATTCCTGTACTATCTCTTTACTTATTCTGTGCTGAAATTCTCCTATTCTGTCCTCTGCTCCATTATCCTCAAGTTGAGCACCCTTTGCCTTTTCTGAGAAGACTGAAGCAAAGAAGGTGTTGAGTAATTCTGCCTTTTCTCTGTCCCCTGTTAACTTTTTGCCATCTTCTCCACACAGTGGCCCTACCATTTCCTTCTTCTTCCTTTTGCTGCTGACATACCCAAAAAAGCCCTTTTTTACGGTTCTTAACCTCTCTAGCAAGCCTGAGTTCATTCTGCGCTTTAGCTTTTCTGACTTTACCCCTACACGTGCTAGCTATTTTTTTGAATTCCTCTTTGGTGATTTCCCCATTTTTCCATTTCTTATACATGTACCGTTTAAAGCTTAGTTCAGTTGCAAGTTCCTTAGTTATCCATCCTGGTTTCTTGAGACACCTCCCATTTTTCCTCCTCGTTGGCACAGTTTGAAATTGTTCCTTCAGTATCTTCCTTTTGAGAAACTCCCATCCGTCTTGAACTCCCTTTTCTTTTAGTATTCCTGTCCATGGGATCACCCCCAGTATTTCTCTAAGTTTAGTAAAATCAGCTTTCCTAAAGTCTAGAATGCGTGTCTGACTATGCCTGGCTTCTCCTTTCCACTGTATAGTAAACTCCAGGAGGACATGATCACTCCTGCCTAAGGATCCAACCACTTGCACCCCATTAATGAAAGGGGGAAGCAGATGGCTTAAAGAGCCGTTTTGGGGGCAGGAAAGGGGAGGGGCAGCTGCACGGTGGGCACCCCAACCCCTTCCCCAGGTCGTCCTCGGGGCAGCCGGCCTTCCACATGGCTGGTGCTCCAAGGAGGACCTCCCGCTGCAGCGTTTGCACACGCTGCAGCGGAAGAGTCGCCGAAGGTACGCCAGCAGCCTTTTGCAGTGCACCTTTGGCGACTTGTGGAAAGAGTGCCAATTTAGCGCTCCTTCCAGGGGCAGCGAAGCTGCGCCGCGGGGCCGAGGTGTGGGGATACTTCGGCCCCGCGGTGCAGCTTCCCGGGGCGGCCCATGGCCACCCGTC
The DNA here is from genome assembly GCA_026167975.1 of Phrynosoma blainvillii. Lineage (NCBI taxonomy): Eukaryota > Metazoa > Chordata > Lepidosauria > Squamata > Phrynosomatidae > Phrynosoma > Phrynosoma blainvillii. The sequence continues at coordinate 16,095,469 of JANUYF010000001.1, read as the reverse complement.
TGCTTAGCCCCTTGGTCTTCCCTGTTAGTTAGGATCAGATCCAAAATAGCTGACTCCCTTGTTGCCTCTTCCACCTTTTGAACAATGAAATTGTCTTCAAGGCAAGTGAGGAATTTGCTAACCCTTGAGGATTTTGCTGAGTTTGACTACCAGCAAATATCAGGATAGTTGAAGTCACCCATCACCACTATATTTCTCCTTTCTGAGTATGTGGTCATCTGTTCTAGAAAGGCATCATCCAATTCTTCTGCCTCATTTGGGGGTCTGTAGTAGACTCCCACACTAACATCCCTGTTGTTTCCCTCCCTTTTAATTTTTATCCAAATGCTCTCCACCTGGCTTCCAGGATTGATGTCCTGGATTTCTTCACTGGTGTAAATATCCCTGACATATAATACTATTCCTCCTCCTTTCCTGTTTGGCCTGTTTCTCTTGAGAAGGTTATACCCCTGTATTTCTACATTCCAGTCATGAGACTCATCCCACCAGGTTTCAGTGATGCCTATTATATCATATTTGCTTTGTTGTGCTAGAAGTTCAAGTTCATCTTGCTTATTTCCCATGCTCTGTGCATTAGTGTAGAGACATCTAAGACCATATGTCCCCCTTACTTGCTGCTTGTGCACATTTTTTGCCTCCCCCTGTTGGGTCCCTGTACTGTTTGCCTTGTTCCCTCTATGACAGTTTGACTATTTTTTCCAGTCCTTTTGTCTTCCAGGATGCTGTCTCCCTTCCCCACATAATTCAGTTTAAAGCCCTCCTGATCAAATTCTTCAGACTGTTGGCAAAAACGTTTCTTCCAACTGGTGTGAGATGCAGCCCATACCTTGCCAGAAGTCCACCCTCATGGAACCGCAGCCCATGATCTAAGAATCCAAATCGTTCTTGATGACACCATCTGCGGAGCCAATTGTTGACATCTGTTATTTTCCTCTCTCTTCCTGGACCATGCCCTTCAACTGGCAGAAGAGACAAGATGACAATCTGTGCCTCCATTTCCTTCAACTTCTTACCTAGAGCCTCATAATCCCTTTTGATGTTCTGAAGGCTGTGTCTTGCGGTGTCATTCATTCCCACATGGACCAAAAGGAAGAGGTATTGGTCAGTAGGCTTGATCAGTCTTGTCAGCCTCTCTGTCACATCTCGGATCTTTGCCCCAGGGAGACATAGTTATTAAAAACACCAAATAAACAAAATACAAAGAGAATGTACAGCACAATTCTGCAAGGTCCAGGCTTCTTGAGCAGTCAGCCTTTAAAGCCTTGCTAAAATAATAATAATAATAATAATAATAATAATAATAATAATGTCATTATTATTATTATTATTATTATTATTATCCTACCTGAGAAAAGATAACAAGGAAGGTGCCAGTGTAACCTCTCTTAGAAGGGAGTTCCAGAGCCTGGGAACAGCCCCCAAGAAGGCCCTCTCCCTTCTTCCCACAAGGTGTCCCTGACAAGGTGGTGGGGCAGAGAAAAGTCACTCTGTAGAGGGTCTCAAAACACAGCAAGCTTATATGAGAAGATATGGTTCTTTAGATAACCCAGACCTAGGCTGTATAGAGCTTTAAGGATCATACCGGACATTTTGATGCCTGGAAATGGATGATCAGCTAGTAAAGCTGTTGCAACAAGAGAGTTGTGCCCTATCTATAGCTAGTCCCAGTTAACAATCTGCTGCAGCTCTTTGGACCAGCAGAAAGTTTCAGAACACTCCCCAAAGTTAGCCCCATATAGAGCCTCTCACATTAATCCAAACAACATATAATTAAGGCATGTGTCACTGTGTTCGGATTCAAAATTCATAATACCTTCAGAATGATGTTTGGGCACAGCTCTATCTTCCCCATACCAGTCTGACCAACTCAATTCTCTCCACAGTCCTATGGAGTGATGCCATCAGAGCATGACATTAGGTCAGCACTCAATATGATCCTGGACTATAACTTTCTTTTGTCATAATTTATTCTGCAGATAAAAATCTACAGGGTAAGCACAGGACTGGTCATACACAAACATGTCGGAACATACTGAATAGATACAGCCTTGCCTCCCGGAACTCTTTCTCCATGATCAGGCCAGGATTCTTCTTAGGCATAGGCTCTCAGAGAAGGACTAGGAACCACACATTTCCCAAAAGAAAAAACTCTCCAAGATTTAGGCAGCCCACTTAAAAAAAACCAAAAACAATTGAGGGTGTAGCTACACTGAAGAAATAATAAAGTTTGACACCACTTTAAGTGTTATACTGCCATCCTGTGGAATCCTGGGATGTGTAGTTTTGCAAGGTCTTTAGCCTTCTCTAAGTGATGGCACCTCACCAAACTATAAATCCCAGAGTTATGTAGCATAGAGCCATGACAGTTAAAGTGGTGCCAAACTGCATTATCTCTGCAGTGTAGATGCATCCTGAGAATGGCTATCTCATTAAAGGGCATTTGGGGCATAGAGGCATAGAAGATTTTAAATGGACAATTACTTTTCTTGGAAGCTGGAAACAATGGAAACTCTAGTGCAATCCATCCAATGGCCTCCTCTACTGGATAACGTTGCAACCCACCCTTTAAAAACTGGTGACCTTGACAGTAATAGCCTTAGGCTCATTAGACTTTCATTTTAGCAAAGACCTTTTGTATCTTTGATTAGTTTAGTAGCTTAACTTTTTCAATTTCATTGTCACCAACAAATTTTGTCCTTCTCTAGGCAAAGCCCAGCTCAAAGGTCATTAAAAAGCACATTGAAAAACAATCGTTCCAATTTTGACCTTAACTTAGCCTAATAGTGATTTCTTTCCCTTGAAAACTAGTGGCAAATCTATATGGACTTTGCTGTTCTTTCCAGTGAATCGTTCGTGTGTGTGTGTGTGTGTGTGAAGGGCCAATGGCAGTACTCTACCATAAGTCTCACTAATGTCTTCTGACAAAAAATGTCCAGGTTATATTTTTAGCAAAACTTGAGACAAGTGAGCAAAGTGTAGCCCTGAACCTCTTCATGTTCCCCAAACTGCCCTTTTCTAGTCCCCAAAGAGGTAAACTATTTATTTAGAAAGCCTTCGGGGATGGAACTTCTGTTTAACATTTTCGAAAATACAGTGGGCCTTCCACATTCACTGGGGTTAGGGGCATAGGATACCTATAAAAGTGAAAAAGTCCACAAATTAAAAAAATACTAATTTTTAACCTGAGAGAACATCTCTCTAGGAATCTCTAGGTTCATCATTGAAACTCTATGGCCAGCAGCTATGGCCACAAGTTGACCATAGAATTGTACTGGAGGATCTACAAATGCCTAGAGAAGTGTTTTCACCTGTGTTCCAGTAGTGCTCCAGTGTGACTCTATGGTCAATTTCTGGTAGAGTCGTGCTGGAAGACCTAGAGGTTCCTAGGGAGAACATATCAATCAAACCCATGAATAATCAGATCTGCAAAAATCAAAGCCACAAATGTGGAGGGCCAACTGTACTAATTTTTCAAAACCAGAATAAGACTTTGGGCCACTAAAGGAAGTGGGAGTTCTTTAGCATTTGGGGCAGTTGGTATAGCCCCCAAAGATCCCTCTTCCTCTTGCATTGATCTTCATCCAGACTGGGGTCCCAGAGTTGCTATTTGGTAAGGAAGAAAAAGTACACTAAAAGGCTGATTGCATCATTGACACATTGTCTGAAATGCTGTAGGTGAAACAGACTGGTATAACTTGTGGTTAAAATGTGTATCACTTTAGGAATGTTGCAGAAGGAAGTATTCACTACCTTCTTCCATCACCATCCTGCAAAGAAGACATTGTCCACAATGGAAATCTGTGTCTCACATCTATTGAGTAGTGTGGGGGATGCAGGGACAAGCCTATCTAGCACCTGTCTTCAGTTTTGCACCTGGGCAATGAGAGGAAACAGAGTTTTCCCCTCTTCTTTTGGGAAAGTGAAATCTCCATTCATCATTCAAATGCAAAACTGGAACCATTCACTGTTCAGGTGTCTCTGACAACAAAATGACTATGGGGGCCTGCTCTCCTGCCATGGGCATTATCTTCTTCAAGACCAGATGTCAGCCTAACAGAGCTATGGTTAAGGAATATGCAAAGGGATATTGTAGCACCTTTGACACTAACTGAGTTAAAGAAAGAAGTGGTAGCATGAGCTTTTGTAGACTTCAGCCTACTTCTTCAGATGCATGTTTTTGGAGTGGAGAATGGTTAAGAAGTGTTATGCTCTGGCAGCTACCATGCATGACCTCAACCATTGCCTAATCTAGTTAGCTAGCATGTTTCTGTTTTTATTAGTGCATGGTTGTATATGAAGTTTGACTAACATTTACATATAACTAGTGTCCACCTTGATTTCTCTGTTTCTGGAAAGATAGATAGATGACAGATGGACCAAAGTTATGAACCAATAAAATTGCCTTTTTTCACATTGTATGAAATTAAAAAATCAGTACACATAAAGTATTGCTGGATAATCATGACAATCCTTAGAAAGGAGCTGGGAGTCTACAACAGTTTCTAATAATCACAATAGTTTGAAAGTACCTGTATTAGTCTTGTGTACAACATTTTTTGTCTCCCTCTTTGGGTCTGCATTTTCTACAGGTACCCCCTCCCCAATGTTTCCAGCAGTTTTACCACTCTGCTCCCCCCCCCCCCCCCCCCGCAAAAGTAGTACTTTTAGGACAAACCAAGAGGCCGGTTTACAATTAATAGAAAGCATTTTAACTACCTGTTAGGCTTACACTGGATCTCTCCATAAAGGGTCTGGAGAAATATTAGCAGTGGCTTCATTGTATTACTGTATAACCATGACAGCATTTTGGCCAAGATCCTACATTATGCTTGTGCAGTAGAATTCTAGGAGATTCTTGCATGCCCTATAAAGGTGTTTTACCTCTTCCGGCTTCAATCCTTGATCGGAGATACAACTAGCTGTAATCAGACATAATTCACTGCCAATTCTGCCATGATGCCGCTGGCTGAATTCAGCCCAGATCGAAGAATCGCTCAGCCAGCCAATTTCTCGAGTCAGAAAACCTCCGTTTCCGAAAAGCGTAGGCTGAGCACAACTTCAAGCAGGGCTGCATTTGGCCAGTGGTATCGTAGCAGAATTGGCGACAAATTATGTCTGATAACATAATGTCTGTATCCCTGATCAAGGATTGAAGCCGGAAGAGGTAAAACACCTCTTCAGGGTGTGCAATAAGCTCCCTACACTACTGTAGTTACACAGTGGTTGTGCTCTATACCACATTCAAATAGAAACCAAAAATAGTTCTTAAAATATTGTTTTAAAAAATCAAAACAGAGTGGTTTTAAACACCAAAGGCCATGTGGAACAACCCCATTTTAGCTGCCTGCCCGAAATACAAAACAAACAGCCATCCAAACTTCCATAGTCAAGGTGCTGCTATAAAGGCCTTGTTACATGTACATAGCAACCGAACATCACAAGGTATTGGAACACACAACATGACCTCCATTAGAGATCTCAATTTTGGGGAAGGCTTATAGTGGAGGAAGTGGTCTTTCATATACCCTGTCCTCAAGCTGCTTAGGGCTTTGTCAATTAAAACCAACATCTTAAACACAAATTAGAAAACTAGTGCATTTCTAGTAAGACTGGTGTGACACAATCTCCAGAATGCACATCTGACACCAGTCTGGTTGCTGCATTTTGCACTAGCTGCAGCATCTGAATGAATGTCCAAGGGAAGCACCACATAGACCACATTGCAGTAGCATACATTTCAAAGATGAAAACTGGGATATGTATGATCAGAATATGGTCAAGATTGTAAAAGTGACGAGGAGGAAGATACAAACTAGAGTAGGTATATCCGTTTGTTTTTGCCTAAGGACTTTATCACATGGCTAATAAAGCGTTTTACCTGAATCGAATTTAATTTTAAATTGGGCTGCATCTGGATCCTATCACAAAGATTTTGCCACTGAAATCACCACCTGAATGCAGCCTGGGTCCATCCCCACTTCCAGGAGCAATCCAGCATCCATTTTTCAAGCTGGAAAACTCCCAGTTTTGAAAAGAGGCACATGGGAGGGGGGTGGACCCATGCTGCATTCGGGCAGTGATTTTGGTGGCAAAATCTTTGTGATAGGATCTGGATGCAGCCCAATTTAAAATTCAATTCAATTCAGGTTAAATGCTTTATTTTAGCTATGTGATAAGCCTCTAACTTACAATTCTATCCCCTCCTCTCCTCTTCCCCTGTAGAGCTGAGTGCAAACTACTTTTGCAATTTGAAAGGATATGCAATATTATTATTATTATTATTATTATTATTATTATTTGAATCCCTGTGGTCAGTGCTGCCCTGTCCTGGAAAGGATTCAGTTGGCATACCAGCCAAAGGTGGGCAAAGTTACTCTTTGTCATTGCATCCATCTGGCCTTTCAGGAGTAACCCTTGGTCCCAGAGCATGTTTTCGTGTGAGCATGTTGACTCGGTCAAGCAAACAAGAGTCAAATACACAGAACTTTTCAGCTGCAGGCTGCAGCTAGCCAGTTAATTGAAAAAGATGAAAGGCCCCAGGCTTTTCTTATGAGGGAGTCGTGGTTATTATGAGGAAGGAAGGCTATAAGGCAAAAGGAAAGCTAGACAGAAAAGGAGAATGCTTGCAATATCTGATTTTATTGTCAGTGAGCCCAAGGGAGGGTAGCAGTGGGTGATCTAACTTCTTGATAGTCCCATTTAACCAGCTCCATACAGAATTAGTTTATGTTAATGAACTCTGAAAACCTTTTATTCAAATCTTTAAAAGCCAGGAAAATCAGAAATCAAGGGTACGGGTGGAGGAGCAGCTACTCTTTCCTTGAGTTCCGAAAACTTTGTTCTGAAGTTGTCCGGTATTTGTTTGACTACCAATGACTAGTTGCCATCTGGATATTTTATTTTATTTTAATATTTATAACTCATCCTTTATCTAAAGATCTCAGGCATAATGAAATCAATTCAATCAGTTCAAAACAATGTAAAAAGTGGGAAGAAAGATTGTAAAAGGCTAAAATGTATATTAAGCAACATATAGTCTGCATCTGTGCTGCAGAAATAATCCAGTTTCACATCACTTTAACTACCATGGTTCAATGCTGTGGATTTCTGGGAACTGTAGTTTTGTGAGACATTTAGCCTTAATAATAAATAGCCCTGGTGGCGCAGTGGTTAAATGCCTGTACTGCAGCCACTCACTCATAGACCACAAGGTTGCGAGTTCAATACCAGCCAGGGCTGAGGCTCGACTCAGGCCTGCATCCTTCCGAGGTCGCTAAAATGAGTACCCAGATTGTTGGGGGGCAATCAGCTCACAGTTGTAAACCGCTTAGACATCCCATAGCGTGATATGAAGCGGTATATAAATAAGCTGCTTTTAAATAATAATAATAAATTATTTATTTATAGCCCACCCAATCACAAAGAATCCGGGTGGTTACAACAATAAAAATACATAAAATACAATAGAATTAAAAAAATTAATCCCTTCCCAACCTAATGCTAAAATTACAATTAAACAAGCATTATTTAAAAACAAAAATACAAAAGTTTTAAAAGGGAGATAATTGGTAGACAGAGCAACATAGATCACCTTGTGCAGGGAGAGGAGCTAAGCTGGAAAGGCCTGCCAGAAGAGATCCATCTTAAGAGCCTTTTTGAAGGCTGTAAGAGTGGAGATGTGACGGATCTTCTCTGGCAGGTCATTCCACAGCTTTGGAGCAGCAGTGGAAAAGGCCCTCTGGGTGACCAATGTAAACCTAGATTTTTTTGGCTGTAGAAGATTCTTCCTTGAGGACCTTAGTGTGCGGGACGGACAATACAGAAGAAGGCGCTCCTTTAAGTATTCTGGTCCCAAGCTATGTAGGTCTTTAAAGGTAATAAACAACACCTTTTACCCTGCCCGGAAACTAATTGACAGCCAGTGAAGGGACTTCACAACCAATGTTATATGGTCATTACGGGAAGTACCCATAATCAACCTTGCTGCCATATTTTGTACAAGCTGAAGTTTCAAAACTTGGCCCAAGTGTAGCCCCATGTAGAGCACATTTCAGAAGTCTAATTGAGAGGTTACCAGTGCATGTACTACTGTTTCAAGGTCTCCCTGTTCCAGGAAGGGGTGCAGCTGGCATATTAACTGAAGCTGATAAAAGGAGCTCCTGACTGTTGCATCCACCTGAGCTGTCAAGTGGAGCAACGAATCAAGGAGCACCCCCAAGCTGCAGACAGTCCTTCAGGGGAAGTGTGACCCCGTCCAGAACTGGCTGACATAACTCAATTCCCGGGTTTGGATTTCCAGTGACAAGTACCCTTGTCTTACCTGGATTCAGCTTGAGTCGGTTTTCCCTCATCCAGTCCATTACTGCCCCAAGACAGGCATTCAGCAGAAAGATGCCATCCGTAGTCACTGCATCAGTCCGAGACATAGAGAAATATATTTGGGTGTCATCAGCGTACTGATAACACCCCACCCCATGCCTCCGGATGATCTTACCCAGTGGCTTCATGTAAATATTGAATAGCATTGGGGACAGAATCGCACCTTGAGGGACACCCAATTTGAGCTCCCTCTTGGCTGAACAACTGTCCCCAAGCAACACCATCTGGAACCTACCCGAGAGGTAGGACCGGAACCACTGCAAAGCAGTGCTGTCGATACCCAACTCGCTCAGGTGATCCAGAAGGATACCATGGTCTATGGTATCGAAGGCCGCTGAGAGGTCCAAGAGCACCAACAGGGTCATACTTCCCCTTCTTTGTCAGAGAGTTCTGGTGCCATAACAAACTAGACTGCATTAAGCTATGGTAGTTAAAGTGATGTCAGACTGGATTATTTCTGCAGTGCAGATGCAGCCTAGGAGGTTTAAGTACTGGCACTGACAGTGGCACTTTAGATTGGGCAAACAGTTCAGTTTATACACCAGAGGATAGATGGATACAAATCAGGTATTTTGAATGGGAATACACAAAAGCTTGCTGCAGAATACTTCAGTCTTCCCGAGCATTCCATCTCTGACCTCAGGACAATAGTCCTTGAACAGCAACAACAACAAAACTACAAAGGTAGATTGGAAAGAGAAACAGCTGAATTACAATATATTCACAAACTCCATTCCATCAAAAATGGGTTGATCAAAGACAATGGCTTTCTGGCACACTAAGGGCCTCTGCAGGCCAGCCCGCATGCTGGCGGCCCTGACCCCAGCCCGACGACATCCTGATGCCACATGCCGTTACACATGGCGCACGCCATGAGGAAATCCTCCCGGCACAGTGTCCTGGCGCTGTGCCGGAAGGGGTGTTAAAGAGCCACACACCAGCTCTTAGGGCGCCCTTTTGCCATCCCTGAAAGGAGAGGCAAAAGGAAGGATCGGGGCCGTGGCATGGGATAGCTGTGGCCCTGATCCGCAGCTAGCAGGAGCGGCCCAAAACTGCCCATCTGCAGCCCCCCTAAACCTATTGTAACACTGGAAACACTTAGCCAGTTTAACATATATTCCATCTGGTTCCCAGCCTGCCCACACCACTTTCCAAAACTCTCATCCACCATTCTATATGGTCATCCACCTAGCCTAGCTTTAGGCAACATCTTTCCTCCTGACTTTGTCCCTCAACTACCATTATTAAAACTGAACTTGTTACTTCATCGCCATTCCCACAAATTTTGCATGCAGTTCATACAGCCTAATCTTAAAGGCTTCCTGGGCACAGTTCACTCCATACATCTGAGGAAGTAGAGGCTACAAAAACTCATGCTACAACTTCTTTTGTACAACTAATCTCAAAGATGTTGGAAGATCCTTTGTATAATGCTAAGAGAAGACAGATTTAAACCAGTCAAAATGTTTTGGAACAATTTAATACCATGCACATGATCTGTGTAAAGTCAGTGAGGCCCTAAAGGCTCTTGTAAATAGCTGTTTTCACTTGGTGCCAGAATGACAGCAATATAGGTGCCACACAGGACTCTAAGGAAAGGATATTCCAAACCCTCCAACATTTCACACTTCACAACTAGGGCACATGCAGCCAAGCAAAATCAGTGTGTGATCAAGATGGCATAAGTTATGAATAAGACTAGTGAGGAGAGGCTGCAGCAGTTTGCTTTTGCCTACTGTTCCCTCCTCTCCTCTCCTCTCCCCCGTCTTCCTGAGTTAATGGCAGGGTGACCAGATGTCATAACTGCTACAGAGGACAAGACACCGTGAAATGCAGGGCATTCAAGAAAAATGTAAGTTCATTTCATATTGTTTACTTACAGCTATATTACATATACTGTATTTTATTATGTACTGAACCATATTTTTCTAATGAATATATCTTCATTAAAATGAACTTATCTTGTTGTCTTGCAATATACTTATAGAACTCTGAGTAATACAGAGGCTTAAAATTGTACTTTACTAACAACAAACCTTTGACTGAATCTCCATTTAAATTATTCCTTTCATTTATGCTGAAATTAAACAGAAATAAAAACCTTTCAATATTTGCACTGTGTCCTCAAATAGCCCATTGCCTAACACGTTTGCTGTCCTTTTCCCCTCCAAGAAACAAACATGCCCTGAATTCTGAGGACACGTCTTGTCTTCTGCTGCTCCTGGGATAAAGAAGTTTAGAAGGATCCATTCTGTTTCCCTCTTTGCAGCAAGGACAGGCTGCTAAGTAGACAAATTTCTCAGAGGGGAATAGCAAATATGGCAAATATTGGGATTCTTAATCATGCACAAAATAGAGGATGTTTTGGGATTCTTCCTGGACAGAAGGTTGAAATATAGGACATGTTCTGGTTAATAGAGCACAAACAACTTGTGCATTTTGAACTCAGTTTGCAGCAACAGAAGTAAGCTGAGAAGAAAGGGGAGAAGTGGGAGAAAGAAAGAAAAACTGGAACATTTTAAAAGCAGGGAACAAAGTAGGATGACAGAGAATTAACTGGGAACACACCTGCCAAATCAGGACATTCGAAGGGAATGGTGTTCCATAACTGAGGTGCCAAAACAGAGAAGGTCCTCTTCTGTGCCCTGCGAGAGCATGTTGCTCTAACAATTGGGATAAAGAAGAAAGCACATCCAGCAAATCTAAAATGTCAAGTAGGCTTATGTATGGATAGGCACACTGTTATATCCCAATTTTTTTTTTTAAAAAAAAATATTTCTCAAGATTGATTCATATTCTGTCTCCTCCTGACATTTTAACAGAGTGTATAGTTGGTCCTCCATATCCACAGATTATTTACCCATGGATTCAACCATATACATCTTGAAAATAATTTTAAAAAATATGAATCACAAAAAGCCAACCTTGCCATTTTATACAAAAGACACCATTTTACTACCCCATTGTATGTAATGGGACTTGAGCATCCACTGATTTTGGTATCGATGAGGAGTCCTGGAATCAAACCCTAGCAGATACCGAGCTCCCACTGTATTTCTGTTTCAGGCTTCCATGTTCTCAGTTAATAGCCGGGTGAGGAGGACACTAAAAAGTGGAAGTTTGTAATGGAAATGCTGGGGGACCTTAAACGTTTGTGATGAAAGATCAGGCGCCACCCTAATAGCCACTTAAGCACCTTGTCCCTCCAAAACTGCAGCTTGAACCAATATGAGCTGAATAAATACGGCTGGTATCTTAATGACCTTTGAGCATTAGCAGATGGCCTTTTCATGAGCACAGATTAGGGATACAGGGCCTCTTTTTAATGGTCACTAACAGGTGGCAGGGACACTTTTCATTTTCATGCCATCTAGAATCTGGGCAGAGGGGAGGAACAAGTTCATCCATTGCTTTTAAATTGCCAACCCTCCCTTGCAAAGAAGAGTGTTTTTAAATCAAAGCTCAGGGAGTCATTTTGTTATAAGTAATTAGTTAGGGTGGGATCCTGTTTTTGTCTTCTGCATACACAAGTTCCCCTATGGAAGTAGTTGGGCATTTTTCTCTAATGTGGAAGGTTTGCATTCAGTTCCATTTGGTGGAAGCAGAGTTGTACATGAGGTACCATGTGCATGTAAATGCATATGCACATTCAGTTGTGACTTCAGTTGCACATTTTGCTGTATGTTCAGTTACCTGGCATTTACCATTCAACAAAAGGGTTGCATAGTAGAATCATAACTCCACATACATGGCTTGAGTTCAGGCTATCTGGCAGATCATATTTCCCATTTTCCCCTATGAAACCATCCAGACACTGAGATCAACAGTAAAAGCTTAGTAGTAGTAGTAGTAGTAGTAGTTGTTGTTGCTTTCTTATCCACCTCTCCTCATGGATCGAGGAAGGGAACAACAACAGATTACAGTTGCCCCTCCATATCCACAGATTCTTTATCTACAGATTCAGCTATCAACAGCTTGAAAATATTCCAAAAAGATATACATTCTAAAAAACAAACCTTGATTTTCCTATTTTATATAAGGAACACCATGTCTCTATGCCACTGTATTAAATGGGACTTGAGCATCCAGTGATTTTGTTATCCACGGGAAATCCTGGAACCAAACTGCAATGACTACAAGGGCACACTGTAATGTACCACATATAACATCCGTCAAAAACATAACATCAGTTAAAAACATATAAACCAGTTATATCACATAACATCAATTTAAAAGAACAAATAAGACCAGTACATATTAAAACTATTTTATCTTTTAAATTGCATATTATTCTTTTTTTTTTAATACTGTAAATAGTGTAATTCTATTTGAATGCTCTCTTTTTGTGTTTTTATGTTTTTTATTGTATCATTCTTTTTAAGTGTGATCTATGTGGAACTCCAATTTGGGGGTGGGGAGAGGGAAATAAATAAATAATAAAACAATCAATCCATAGTTTAAAATTCATAATTTAAAAATCATCTGGAAAGATATGCCAAAAGAGTCTGGTCTTTAATACTGTTTTAAATCCAGACAGCATGTTCAGTTGTTGAATCTCTTCTGGCAGGTCATTCCATAGTCTAGGGGCAGCAGATGAAAAAGTCATCTGTGTGACAGTTGCCAGTCTAGTTCTGGCCATTGGAGTAAATATCCTCAAGTGGATCTGAGCATATGGGGTGGATTTTACAGGAGGAATGTGATCCCATAAGTAACCTGGCACAAATCACACAGTGTTTTAAAGGAAACAGCTAACACTTTGCACCTTGCCTGGAAACTAATTAGCAACCAGTGGAGTGATTTTAACATTGGTGTGTGTTTTTCCATTCTGTCTGTGTGTGTATAGTTCTGACATGACCTTAAAATGGAACTGCAGTTTCAGCTATGCATCTAAGAGCGATTTGGTTATGTAGACCCTCAGAGGTAGATGGTCATGTAGACTATGGAGGTCTGCAGATGGCGCAAAGCACCATCTTGGACACAGGGAAGGGGAGGGGCAGCTGGACGCCGGATGTCCCAACCCCTTCCCGAGGACATCATCAGAGCGCCTGCCATTACACACGACGAGTGCTCCAATGACATTCTCCCAGCCCAGCCTCTGCACGGGCTGAGCCGGAAGAGACATGGAAAAGCCACACGATGGTGCCCTTTCTGGGGCTTGAGGAAGGAGTGCTATTTTAACACTCCTTTCCCAGGCTCCAAAAAGGTGGATTGGGGCCAAGGTGTGGGGCAGCAAAGCCCCTTCATCTGCAAAGCCCCTTCATCATCCATTTATAGAACAAATACTTAGTTTTAGGAGTTGCAAACAGAAAGATTCACACCTCAGGAGAAAGGGAAGCCAGGAAATTTACAGCCCGCATGAGCTCTGGGCTATCATGGGTTGGTTGAACCTGTTTCATTCTTTAGTTGGATGTTTTGTTGGCTGGCAAGGCATGAGTCTCTCAGTGGCGAGTATCCAATCACCCTTGGGTGTGATGTCATAGCAGATTCCTGACACCCTATTTTTATTTTCACTATCATGGGTTGGGCAACAGTGACAGATCCCTTCCCACTCGCTTCCACAATCCCAAAATCAGACTGTATTTAGGAGTAGAGCAATATGCATAGTTTTGGTTGGGTGAGGCAATAAAGCCATGGTAGGAGAGAGACGTCTCCCCTCCATTGGTGTAAAACCTTGCATGGAACACCCTTGGGAAAAAAAACTTCCTTGGTTATTGAAAGCCAGTAAAGTCAAGAGAAATAGGCCTTTTCTCATCTGGTGTAAACCCTTTCGCAAGGAAGAGTAGGCAGGGACATCTAGTCTGACCTCCCTAAGCAGGACCAATCCTTTGGGATTATTCTGGTGAAGCTCTGGTGAAGTGGTAGGAAGACAGAATAATAACTCAAGGCAGAAGTCTAGTTAGGGCCCCAAGCCCTGGTGTTGTTTAACTCGGCTACTATCTGAGCTCCAGCAGGATGCAGCATCAGAGCTTCCTAGTGAAAAGGATCGCAAGGACCAGACTCCTGGCCCTGGTCTAACCAAAGATCAGCCCATTGTGGTCACATTCTGCAGGGTGACTGGGCCTCTTGTAGCAAACAGGTGGCAGAGAGGTTCACCCCCAACCCCTAATTCCCTAAAGAAAAGAGGAAGGGAAAGTTGAGAGTGATGGAAGGTGTGTCACCAACAGCATCACGATTGTTCAATGAGGATCCATTTGCAAACTTGCTTGAGGTATACAATGCAAAAACAGCTAAGACAGAGTTAAAAGGAGTACCTGAAGCCAAAAAGGATAGATGGGCATCATGGGGAATCTGGGTGTTAGCCCATGAAGCAACCCAAAAATTAAGATCAGAAACAGAAGCCCTGAAAATGCAAATAGGGGATTTAGGGCCTGAACAGACTGCCAGGAATAACCCAGCTTGAGACCGCTTTAACTGACCTGGCTCAATGCTAGGGAATCATGGGAATTGTAGTTTTTTTCTGAGACATTTGGCCATCTCTATCAGAGAGCTCTGGTGCCACAATAAACTACAGTTCCCATGTAGTTCCCATGTAGAAAAAACTACAATTTCCAAGATTCCCTAGCATTGAGCTAGGGTAGTTAAAGTGGTCTCAAGCTGGATTATTTCTGGCAGTCTGTTCAGGCCCTTAGGGCCTCTACAGATGGGCCCTTTGGGCCGTCCTGGAGGCAGGGATGGGGAGGGGCAGCTGCATGCCAGCCACCTCAACCCCTCCCCGAAGACATCCTGACACCACACGCCATTACACACAGTGTGTTGTGTCAGGATGTCCTTCCGGCACAGCCTTTTGACACGCTGCGCCAGAAGGGGTGCCAAAGAGCCATGCGATGTCTCTTATTAATTTATATTTTATCAACATATACTATTCAAACATATCTATAAAGTTGACACACCAATTTATTTTTCAATAATTATATACAAATATTTACAATTGACTTCCAAAGTATCTCCAGTTTGTACTCAACCTTAGTTCAATGTTCACTCATTGTCTTCATATATATGCAATTTTAAATATTGAATCCACTGTGTGTTATAACAATAGCTTTAATTATCTTGATCTTTAATAGTCACTTTTCACCTATTATTTAGTCAGTTTACTAATTTAGGGTAACCCATCAGTCTATATCTCTATTCAATTAAATTTTCTCTTTTACAGTATTGCAGTATCGGAGTCCAGTCTTGTTCAGTACTCTCTACATTTTGTTTATTCAGTCTAGCTGTGAGTATATCCATACTCATCATTTCGATAAGCCTTTTAAACCACTCGCTGGCTGAGGGCACTTCTGCTAGTTTCCATTTTTTTGCTAGTGTAATCCGAGCTGAAGTTATCATATACAATAATATCTTCCCATATTTCCTTTCCATTTTTGCTGGGATCTTATTTGTCATGTTCAACAGATATATTTCTGGTATCATATCATAACTTATTTTAAATATTTCACAGATTACCTTATGAACAGTTATCCAATACTTCCTAACTTTGTCACAGTTCCACCATACATGTAACCAACACCCTGTAGTTTGCTTACACTTCCAACATCTGTTATTACCATTCCTGTAAATTTTTGCTAATTTCGCTGGGGTGAGGTACCAACGTTGCTCCATTTTTAGATAGTTTTCTTTCAAGTCTTGACATTGAGTAAATTTTTGTGTCTTCATTCTTGCCCACTCCCAACTTTCCAAATCAATGTCCCTGCCAATATCCTTGGCCCATCTAATCATCGTATCTTTTACTAAGTCTTGTTCCAAATCTATTGCTTGTAAAATCTCATAGTATTTGGAAGTTAGGTTTTTTCCATTTTGCTTAATCACTTTATCCAATTCGGTGCCTGCCTCTTCAAATCCCAGTTTTTTATCATCTGCTTTGAATCTGTCCATTAGCTCTTAGAGCAGATGTCTCTTAGAGCAGCCTTTTGCCGCTCCTTTCCAGGCCGGTAAAAGGGAGGATTGAGGCCGTGCTTTCCAGCAGCCTCGGCCTCGATCCTCCACTTCCCAGGGTGGCCCAGGGCTGCCCATCTGCATCACCCCTTAGTTGCACAAGTCAGGGAGAAAGTCATACTAGCCCACAATGTTAGCAATGCCATCCAGTGGGCAGAGAGAGCAGAAAAGGAGAAGGACTCCAAGTGTAATTGCATAGAGGAGCTAGAAGAAAAATTAAATCAGACAAAACAAGCTGCAGAATTTCTACTGGCTAGGAACATGGAGGAAGTGGTGCAAGCTAATCATACAACATGCAGGCATCACATTAAGGAGTTGGAAGCAAGACTTAGAGCCATATAAATGCACCACTGGAAATTAAGTTGGCAATCCAGAGCATGCGCCCTACAATGCAGGGTTTAATTTAAAGTGCCCTATGCTTCCTGGTGTGGATGCAGTGCTGCAGGTGCACTTGAATATTAGAACCCTAACCCTAATTATAACTGTATGCATGCACCCTAGAAACTGTTCTCTATCATGGCAATAAATGCATTCTGTCACATGTACATTTGCTGTCAGCATGCACAGTAGTTTACATGAAAGAGGCTTTTGTGACCTCTTCTGTGCAGGTGTACAGGTGTGCATAAGACCTGAACATCATTTCCTGGCATACTGGGGGGGGGGGGGCTGGAGTAACGTTTGTCTGTGTGTCCTGTTGACCATGTTCCTTGCATGACCACCAGCTACATGAATCAAGTCGGTCTACACAAACCTCCCTTGCATGTACCTCTCCCCCTGATCTGTGGAGGACATCTTTTGTGGAGGACAATGGAGTAGGTGTCTTTTCAGTTGACAAATTCATTCCTTCTCCCCAAGGGTGGTACAATCAGACAGTGGCACCTGTCTACTGCACCCACTCCTTGGGGGAAGCCGAGGTCAGTGAATCCTTTCATGATTTGTAGGTATATGACAGGTCCTGCATAATCACCTTTGTACAGACAAATAGACAGACTGTATACCACCCTATGACAGGTCCAGCACAGGTACGCAGGGATGCTGAACTTCAGTCACCTTTGTACAGACAAATAGACAGACTGTATACTACCCTATGACAGGTCCAGCACAGGTGCGCAAGCATGCCAAACTTCAGTCACCTTTGTACAGACAAATAGACAGACTGTATACCACCCTATGACAGGTCCAGCACAGGTGTGCAGGGATGCTGAACTTCAGTTAGTTTTGTACACAGAGAGTGACAGACTGTATACCAGCCTATAATGTGTTCTGCGCAGGTGCACAGGTGTGCAGAGATGTGTTCCTGTGCACATGCGCATGCATCTGTGTGAACAAAAAAAAATTAAAGCAGCCACTGCCAGTCCATGTGATTGCTCCATCTCCCTTTGCAGCCTCCTCGGGGCCGGTGGTGCAGTTGGCAAGGCTTCAATACAGCCTCAGAAAAGCTGCATTGACTCCCCCAATGTGGTTGCTCCATCCCATTTAGGGCATCTATGGGGCAGACGGTGCGGTTGCTGCAGGTTAGGGAAAAGGCAGCTTCAGATCACCTTTTCCTGCCCATCTGCATTGGCCCTAAGTCTTAATACTGTGACTGTAGCAACACTACATCCTAAAATTTAGAATCAGCAACTCAGGCCAAGGTTCTACAAGAATCTTGGCCTGAGGATACCAAAGTACTCCACTCATACAACCCCCAATGGGAAAGTCCGGAAGGAGCGGCCCCACCACCATACAGTGCTATGGAAGAAAAACCTTCTACAGCCACCTCAATCCCAGTGGACACCGTAAGAATTAGGAGGACTGTAGAAACCAAAAAGATGGATGAGGATGGAACAGTTACAAAAACTCTCATAGAGACCACCCCATGGACCCTAACTGAGACAATGAATGTCCACTGTCATCTTTTCATAACCTGGGACACAGGGACAAGATTTAACACAGGTAGCTAGGCTGTGTATAGAACCCAGCCACTCAGGACCATTTGAGCTGCAATGTCAAATTATGATTTGTCAATTCTTGACTTGCATGACTGGATAAAGAGGGTGGTACAGATCCTGTGGCCAGTCGCAATACTGAGAGGGAAAAATCAAAATGAATGGCAGTGTCTAGATGAGTCCCTAGACACTTATGTGGCCAGGAAAAAGATGTTAGGGATATTATCAGGGACTATTGGCCTTAAGGACAAAGGACACCATCTCTTAAATGACTCAGCTATTATTTCAGAAGTGTATCAAGGGCTCAATCAATCTGATAAGCTGTTTTTGGGCTCAGTACCATTAACAACCCTTGATTGGCAAGGCTTTATGGATCATGTTCAGGGAACCTCCCAGGCATTTTAGACATGAGAAGCCCAAGAAATGGGTAAGGAGATGCTAGTTGCCATAGGCAAGGCGTCTAAAGGCAGCAATAAGAAGAATGAGAAAGAGGGAGATCCAATCTATGCAGTCATGTATAGGAACAATGGTCCTCACTCAAAGCCCTTTGTCAAGGAGTATGGGAGGACTGAAGATAGGTTAGGGGGATTTTTCAATACTGTGAAGAGAGAATTCAAATCCAACTCCAACTCACAGCAGAATGGTCTTCCAAAACAACCAGGCATATTCAAAAGTTAGGGGGGAAATTTGGAAGCAACTAAAAGATTTGGGGATGGATCTGGCACCCTTAGACAAAAAGCCAACCTTAGAATTGTTGCAAGCTCTGAGCCAAGCAATAAAATACCAGGCATCCATAGCCCTTCCTAACTCTGGAGGACATGAGCAGGGTCACAGATTGGCTGTGTCCCCAGCCAAAAAACCACAAAGCTGTTGGTAGATTTAGGAGCCACAGTCAATATCCTTCACCCAACCTGGCCAGTGTAAGTCTCAAGAAACCAGTGAGCATAGCATTGGATCAGCAGCAAGCCTCCATTTGAAAGGACATTCCACTATAGGTTGGCTCTGTTTCAGATCTCATCCAGGCATGTGAAAATCAGGGAGAGGTTGATGGCATTATGGGTGTAACATTTCTGTGGTGCCATGAACTGACAATTGATCTAGCAAATGGCTTTCTCTGGCAGCTGGAGGAGGATCCTTTGCAGATCTCAGCCATCCACAGGTGTGCCACTTTAAAAGCCCCAGTGACTTTCTTCCCTCTGACCACTGATCCATGGGTAGTTGACTTTCCTGAGGTGTGGATTAAGGACAAGATTGAATATGGCATAGTAAAGGGTGCATGTGTATTGATGGAAGGAAAGGATCCCCTCCCAAGAGAAGCAGAAGAAGGGATCGCCAAAACCATAGAGGGGCTGTTGAAATGGGATGTCATTATGCCAATGCAGTCCATTTGCAATGCACCTCTATGGCCTGTTTTGAAAGCACATGGAGTCACTTGGAGGATGACCATAGTCTTTTGAACCCTCAATGCAGTCACACACCACGTAGCCCCAGTGGTAACAAAGTATAATGAGATTTTGGCCGCTATAGCAGCTGGAGCAAAGTTCTACAGCATTGTAGACTTGGCCAATACCTTCCATTCTATTCCACTACACAAGAGCTGTTTATATAAATTCTCCTTTGAATTTCAGGGTATCCAACACAGGTTTACATGCTACCCCCAAAGGTTTCACTCCAGTCCCAGTATTTGCCATTTACACGTGATAAAAATGTGGACAAAATTGTGTCCCTCATTGTGCCCCCACTTTTTATCCTATGTGGATGACATACTGGTGCACTCAGACTCGAAGGACAAGATGGCAGAAATCACCAGAGAAGTCCTTGAACTAATTAGAGACACAGGATTCAAGGCAAATAGGGGGGAAACACCATTGGTCCAGACTCATGTGAAGTATCTAGGGTTAAACCTCCAAATGGATTGTAGGACACCAGACTGTCAGTGAGTAGAAACTATTCGCAAAATCCTGGCACCAACAGATGTAGCCCCACTGAGAGCCTTGCTAGGAACTTTCAAGTTTTCCAGAGAGTTCATTGAGGCTTTTGTCATCAAAGCCAAGCCACTGTACTCATTGCTAAAAAAAAGGAGCAATTTGGAATTGGGGACCAAGCAAGAGCATGCCTTTGCCACCCTAAAGAGAGACATAGCACAAGGTCATGTCCTCGTTCACCCAGATAGTAGCCAGCTCTTTTATGTCCAGCTTTTCATCTCAGATAATCACATAGAGGCGATCCTCTCTCAGCTCTGGAATGGAGTACAGAGGATGGTAGCCTACACTTCCAAGAATCTCTCACCCACTGAAATAAAATTCATTCCTAGGGAGAAAAACTGTCTTGGCCTAGTGTGGGCTCTCATCCAATGGGAATATATCATAGGTGGTGCGAAAGTCATTGTCCAAACTCCTCATACTCCCTTAAAATTCATACTGTCTGGAAAAGTCCAAGATGGACAAGTTCATAACTCCAGAATAGCGAAATGGAACATGGAACTAATGAAGAGAGATGTAGATTACCACAGGCAGCCCAGTGAGCTTTCCTATCCCTACAGCTTGGTAGTTACAGAATCAGCTCATGAATGTCCACTGCTCCCATTTTTGGAGGACACATGGTATATAAAAGCCAAAAGGCCCCTCCAAGAAGCTCTTTCACAGGGATGTCAGTGTTGGTTCTATGATAGGTCATTATCGTGCCTGGAGGGAATTTGTCTAACAGGGTACAACGCCATCTCTGTAAATGGTTCATACACTCTCCAAAGGGCAGTCTGTCCCCTCTCCAGTCAAGCCACTGAGGTAGAAGCCCTCCATGCAGTATTGAAATTTGAATGCCCCAATGTTACTTTGGCTGTATATACAGACTCCCAGTTGATGGTAAATGCAGCTATAGATTGGCTTCC
This sequence comes from Phrynosoma blainvillii, assembly GCA_026167975.1. NCBI lineage: Eukaryota > Metazoa > Chordata > Lepidosauria > Squamata > Phrynosomatidae > Phrynosoma > Phrynosoma blainvillii. Next base: position 16,074,340 of record JANUYF010000001.1, on the reverse strand, counting down.
CATTTGGATCACTCGGGGATGGAAGACCAATGACAACAAGCCAGTAGTCCACACAGAGAAATAGCAAGTAGTAGCGCAAGTGCTCCAGGAGAGAACAGCTCCTACAAGGGTCACTTTTGTAAAGGGACACCAAAAAGGAAATAAAGAGGAGGCAACATGGAATGACCACGCAGAAGTACTGGCTAAACAAACTGCATTGGCACCTGAACTTCTAAGTCCTCTGGCTCCTATTAATGTAAACCAGGAAGAACCCCTGATGCCCCCCCCCCACTCTAGACTTGGCACAGCTCCAAAAGGGAGACAGAGAGATCTGAGAATTGATAGAAATAGGAAGAGACCCCACAGGAAGATACAAGATAGAACAAAAAGGAGGAGTTTGGTGGACTGTAGATGGGGAAGAAAACTATAGTTGTATTGTGCCTAAAGAACTCTGTGGAGACCTCATTCAGTTTGCCCATGAAATTTGACACAAAGGCAAGCAAGCTACTTTTCAGAGAGTCAGGGAGACCAGTTGGTGGCCCCAGATGTGGTCAGAAATCAAACAGTGGGTGGACAACTGTTTGTCCTGTACCATAGTCAGTGCGAATCAAAGTGGCCCCAAGGTTCCAATCTACCATCAGAGAATTGAAGGCCCATGGGCATTACTGATCACACCAAGACAAAACAAGTATTACCTCACAATCATAAATCCACTCAGCAAATGGACTGAGGCCTCTCTTACTAAAGACAATACTGCAATCACAACCACCTGAATTTTGTTTAATCATGTGTTTTCAAGGTGGGGTATAGCACGTGTGTTTGATCATGATTCGAGAACCCACTTCTCAGGAGAAGTCATGAAGAAACTCTGCAAAGCATTAGGGATCCGTCAGAGGTTCCACATTGCACATCACCCTCAGAGCTCCAGCCATATTGAAAGGACTAACTGGACCCTTAAGGAGGTGCTGCAGAAGGTAGTGAGAGCCTCTGGAAAAGATTGAGATGCAAAACTGCCAATCATCCTGATGGCCCTTAGAGGAACTGTAGCTTCCCATAGCTTCACACTGTACCAGGTCATGACAGGATGCAAAATGCTCATGCCAGAGGCTTTCTGGCTAAATACCACTCTCCTTTCTGATTTGGAACTGTTAATACTAAACCAAGAATGGGTAAGGTCATTAGTGCAGAGCATCAGTCAAATCCACTGGCAAGTTGCAGAAAAGCTTGGGAAGAACATGCAAGTCATGGACTGCAGACATTATGTGTCCTATCAGGTCTACTCCCTGTACCAAATTAGTAAGCCTGGAACAGTGTGAAGTAGGCCACCTTGTGTTATATAGAAATTTTCCCTAAAATCGTCATGCCTTGTCTGCCAAATGGGTGGGCCCTGTTAGAATCACTGAGAGAGTGTCTCCCGCAGTCTATCATGTTTGTATACCCAACAAACATGGGGACAAGCTTAAATAATTTTATCCCTCCCAGTTGAAAGAGTGGAAGGGAGACCCTGTCCCTGTCGAGCCTGTCTTCTGTAATTGATCTGATTTGCCCCCAGTAGATTTGTCAGAAACTTTCATGTTGGCAGAGGGAGGGTGAGCATGGCTACTGTACACTAAAAACTGCCTCTCTGTTTCCCTACAGGGACAAAAGATGGCACAGTTTGTGCTTCTCTGGATGTGGTGGATTATAACGCATGAAAGGGTAAGCACCATTCTGCCTACCTATCCCACTGAGTTTAATACTAGCTGGGAATATAACATCAAGGCTGATTGTCATTGGGCACCCCCATATCCAGGCATTTTTGAAGTCTTAGGGGGGATGCAGACAGGCAGCTATGGGCCGTCCTGGGAAGCCGAGGATTGGGGCCGAGGCTGCCCCATGCCTCGGCCCCAATCCATCCTTTTGGCACCTGGGAAAGGAGCGCCAAAATAGCGCTCCTTCCTCAAGTGGCAGAAAGGGCACCAGAAGAGCCGATGTGCGGCTGCTCCGCATCTCTTCGGATGCAGCACATGAAGATGCTGCGCCGGGAGGAAGTATTCAGGATGCGCATCGTGCATAACGGCGCGCACCCTGATGATATCCTCAGGGAGGGGTAAAGGCGACCAGCCTGCAGCTGCCCCTCCCCTTCCCTGCCTCCAAGACAGTGCTTTGTGCCATCTGCAGAGGCCCTTAGATGCAATGGAAGAAGCCAGTGAATAGTATAATAAAAGACATCCTTTAAGAGTAATCAAAAGGCTTTATATAAATACTGGTAATCAAAAGGCTTTATATAAATACTGGCAAAAGCATCACCTCTAAGGTCATTATGTTTGGCCCACAAGGACATAAGTGGACATAAGGACAGATGCTGGAAATCTCCCTTTAATCCCAGGAGTGTCGAAACGTAGTCATTTTGATTACCCTTTGAGCACGGTGCCCCCAGCTTTTTACATGTCCTCACTATTGATCAATGTCACCAAAATGGACTTGGAAAACTAAGCTGTTCACATGTGCTAATACCATCAGAATGCCTACAAATTGCAATGTCACCTGTCACTGCCTGGGGTGCTTTTACATTCCTATATATCCTCCTGGGATTCTCAAAGAGCCTTCTATATATCTGGGAAACATAGGGACTATGCAGACCAGCCCAAAGGGCCAGCCTGAAGGCAGAGATGGGGAGGGGCAGCTGCACGTCAGCCACCCCAACCCCAGCCCAACAACGTCCTGATGCCATGTGCCTTTATGCATGGCGTGCAGCATCAGGACCTCCTCCTGGTGCAGAGTCCTAACGCACTGTGCCGGAAGGGGCGAGAAAGCACTGCGCGCCAGCTCTTAGGATCAGTATTTTGCCGCTCTTTTCAGGGTGGCAAAAGGGAGGATTGGGGCTGCAGCGTGCGGTAGCCACGGCCCCAATCATCCACTCCCCAAGGCAGCCTAGAGCTGCCCGTCTGCAGCCCCCATAGTTATCCATCAAAATGTTTCTGCGTTTGCCTATTCAGAGGCACAGCTAATTCTAACTACCATAATTCTTAATCTGACTAGATGTCGCCAGAAGGATTCCTGCATGTAGCCCTTACCCAAAAGCCGCTTGGACACAATGGGAGCAATTAGAAAAAATGATGGCAGGCAATAGAACACCCACTCTTTAGACTTAAATGGGATGTGATGAATACAGTATTAGGTGGTCTGGGAATGGGAGGAACAGATCTAAACACCATTAAAAAGGACGTTGTAGCTAATAAATTTAGACTTGTGGGTTCTAGGACATGGGATTTGGCAATTTCAATTGCTTCAGGACTTACTAATTTGGCACAGGGAGTAGACCTAATAGGACACATAATGTTGCAATGGGTTGGCACAGAAAAAGAGATCATATTAGACTTGGGTCATTCTTTGCAAAATTATATTTTTAATTTATCAATTGCTATTGAATGAACACAGGTGCAAAGTAGTTTAATTGAATTTGCCTCTCAGCTTATACAAGTCACTTTAATGAAATTAATACATCCCAAGGTTCTGGGCTTGCTCATAGATCACTATCCAGACTCTTTGGAATATCCTATAGACTTAATGAGAATAACAAGCTCAGTGATGCAGTATGACTTTACAAATTGGAATTTATCATGAACGAGTATGGAATAGTGCCACTGTTTTCTGCTTTGGTTAAGCCCCACCTGGAATACTGTGTCCCGTTCTGGGCACCACAATTCAAAAAGGATGTTGAAAAACTGGAGCGTGTCCAGAAGAGGGCGACTAAGGGGGGAAGCAGATGGCTAAAAGGGCCATTTTGGGGGCAAGGAAGGGGAGGGGCAGCCGCACGGTGGGCGCCCCAACCCCTTCCCGAAGGCATCGTTGGAGCGCCGGCCCCTCCACACAGGCGGCGCTCCGACGATGCCTTCCCGCTGCAGCGTTCGCACACGCTGCGGCGGAAGAGTCGCTGAAGGTGTGCCGCCAGTCTTTTGCGGCGCACCTTTGGCGACTTGTGGAAGGAGCGCTATTTTAGGGCAGCTTCCCGGGGCAGCCCATGGCCACCCGTCTGCTTCCCCCCTCAAATGGTGAAGGGTCTGGAAACCATGCCCTACGAGGAACGACTTAGGGAACTGGGTATGTTTAGCCTGGAGAAGAGACGGCTAAGAGGAGATATGATATCTCCTGTTTAAATATTTGAAGGGATGTCATATTGAGGACTAGCTTGTTTTCTGCTGCTCCAGAGAATAGGACTTGGAACAACGGATGCAAGCTACAGGAAAAGATATTCCACCTCAATATTAGGAGGAACTTCCTGACAGTGAGAGCTGTTTGACAGTGGAACACACTCCCTCGGCGTGTGGTGGAGTCTCCTTCTTTGGAGGTTTTAAACAGAGGCTGGATGGCCATCTGTCAGGGATGGTATGATTTTTAGTTCCTTCATGGCAGGGGGTTGGACTGGATGGCCTTTGTGGTCTCTTCCAACTCTATGATTCTATGATTCTATGACTACTTCTACTTCAAAAAACCCTGTAGTTTTGTTAAAATTATGCCTTTGGAATATGAGCCCCAAATAGATCGGAATCTGGGTAATCCCTGCTTTTGCCGGACACATTTAATGGATTGCTTTGAAAAGGAGTTTTATTTGTATGAGATTATACAACAGATGAAATCCAAGAATTTCACCTGGAACAGGAGCTTCCTGTAACTAAATGGTTACATCAACTTTCTAATTTGAGTGAGATCATAAAGAAAATACATGATGCAGAAGAGAAAATCAAATTGATGGTAGATTTATAGGGCTAAATGAATTATTAAAATAATACAAGACAAAACACATATCTGAGAACTCGTAGTGGTCTAACCTTGACTGGTCCATGATGGGTCAGACTATTTTGCAAATGATTATTAACCCTATAGCCATAATTTTATGTTCGCAGATTGGTACCATAGCTGTCACTATTGCTGTTGTGATCTGGATGAAGAAAAAGGCCGAATTTACTTCAATCTGGAGGGAAGCCCATCTTCCCTCCCAAAACTCTGCTCACTTGCCAAGCCACCTTTCTTTGTCAGGCAAGGAGAGAGAGGTTGCTTCTATTATTTAAACCATTTAGGGAAGATGGAGAGTTTTGTTCTGCTGGAGATATGGCCTTGCACCAAAAGTATTTCCAGATGTTACAAGAGGAGATTTTCCTACTTGCACTGTCTGCAAACATATAATAATAATAATAATAATAATAATAATAATAATATGATTTATTTGTATACCGCCCCTCTGGCAAGCCAATCTAGGCAGTGAACAACAACAGTAAATTACAACAAATTAAACAATATCATTCCCTCCTCCCCGAACATCAAACAAATAACAACATTAAAATCCCATCCCTCATTCCTACCCACCCCCCACCCCCAAAACAAATCAACAAACAAATTAAAAAACAATTATTAAAATATACAATATACACTATAAAAATACAATGTGCAATATAAAATGCATAATTGCATTATTGCGGGGAAGGTGTTGCTGGGGAGGGATTATAAACTCTTCCCAGTCTCTCCAACCACGCTCCAGCCACCGCTGTGTTGCTGGGGAAGGTGTTGTCCCCGGCGGTCCTAGCGCCTCTGCCTCGGCCTCCGGCTCACGTCGCAGCCGTAGCTGTTCCGTTTACGGGAGGGATGACAGCCGGCGGGCTTTTAAGGTCTTCCTGGCCGCGCTCCGGCCACAGCTGTGTTGTCATAGCTCCCCCCTGGGCGCACAGCTGTTCTTCCTGGGGCTGCACGGGCTGGCAGAGTCCTCCTCCCACGGCTCAAAGCGCAGCTGCTGCTGTGTGTTGCCAGGGAAGGGATGGTGAAGGGCGGTGTTTTATGCCCTCAGCTCCTCCCTGGGCGCACAGCTGTTCTTCCTGGGGCTGCACGGACCGGCAGAGTCCTCCTCCCGCGGCTCAAAGTGCTGCTGCTGTTGTGTGTTGCCAGGGAAGGGATGGTGAAGGGCGGTGTTTTATGCCCTCAGCTCCTCCCTGGGTGCACAGCTGTTCTTCCTGGGGCTGCACGGGCCAGCAGAGTCCTCCTCCCGCGGCTCAAAGTGCCGCTGCTGCTGTGTGTTGCCAGGGAAGGGATGGTGAAGGGCGGTGTTTTATGCCCTCAGCTCCTCCCTGGGCGCACAGCTGTTCTTCCTGGGGCTGCACGGACAGGCAGAGTCCTCCTCCCACGGCTCAAAGCACCGCTGCTGCTGTGTGTTGCCAGGGAAGGGATGGTAAAGGGCGGTGTTTTATGCCCTCAGCTAACATAGGAAGATTGCAGCAGATTAGCAAATCAATAGATTCCTTTCATGAGTGCTTATTAACATGCCACACCAACCTCCATTTAGCCTAAAGGCTGTGGATTGGTGCAGTGTGATGCCTCCAAGGCTAGGACCCAGGTCAGACCTCCTCATGGAGGTGACTATGGATATTTTTCAGCAATTTTCCAAGGGAGACCCCAGTGCTCTTAACAACATTTTCACTTAGGGTGGATTTTTCCATCCCAATGAAATAATCCCATACATAGATGAAGTCCTCTAGCCATGGGCTACACAAATATTAGGATCATTTGTTCCAAAATAGTTTGACTGTTTTTTAGTGATTTTTGTCAATTTTGGGGCTAATTTGCATAATCTCCCATCATCCTCTGTTTGACCAGGAAGCCAGAGCCAGTCAAAAATGGACACTGTGGAGTTTCTTAAAGGCACTTCCTCTTAATATTAATCTTAACTTACAGATCCATGTGCATTCTTGCTCATACTACACCGCCAGTTCCAACCCCAGTGGCTATAGCTGCCACAAAGTTGATGTGCAGTGAGCATGTTAATTCATAGCCCCCTTTCTTGCTCTGATACTGAATTACTGTCTGCCCCCTGCCATATCTCTTTCCCATAGCAAATTAGTTCCAGGGGAGCCAAGGGTGTGGAAGTGTTAGATTTGTTTTCCTTTCTATTATCCAGTGCATGTAAATACAGATTAGAGCTTCTATCCTTTATTTCTCCACATATATGTGTGTCCTTAACTAAGGGCCGGTGCAGATGGCTCGTTTGGGGTGGCACAGAGCCACCCCAGGGAGCGGCAGACCGGGGCCTCAGCAACCCCATGCCATGGCCCCGATCCTTTCCTTTTGTCACCCCTAAAAGAGAGGCAAAATACTGCTCCTTTTAGGGGCGGCAAAAGGCCACCCCAAGAGCCAGCACTGCAGCTCTTACGCACCCAAAATCTGCACGCTGCACCGGAAGGATGTCCTGATGCCACACACCATACAAACGGCCCCACGGCATCAGGATGGTGTTGGGCTGGGGTTGGAGCAGCCAGCGTGCAGCTGCTCCACCCCAACTCCACCCCCAGGCTGCCCTTTGGGCCGGTCTGCAACACCCCAACTGTGATTCAACCGAGGTGCCTTGTGATGTGAAGGGAGGGTGATCCAGGATCCCCCACCATGTATCCACCATCCTCCAAATCACACCACAGATGTCCTTCAGACCATGAGACCCATAGAGGTCCTCTACAATGTTCCTGTTTGCCAGCCCAAAATCAGTTCCTGGTTCCTGTAATCCAGACCCAATCCACCACCATACCTGCACAGGAGTGCAGCTTCACAGATATACTGGACAGTTCTTCATTGCACATCCTATGATGCGCAGCTACACTGGTTCACAGCCCTTTATACTGGTTCTCCACAATTTCGAACACCTTCTGATCTACAACAATATCCTATTTCCTGCTTTATAAACCTTATAGACAATGCTCATGCATCCCGGAATATGTATGAGCACAGATTGCTCAGTCCTTATTGGTCCTCCAAAGGCCTTAGTGGCCTCATCAGTGCTTAGGAGACCTCCCATGATGCCTTTAATCAGCTGTTGGTGCTACAAGTCACAATTCATAAACTTTCAGTTTGTCTACTCTGGATGGGAGTCCAAACTTTTTCTAAGAATTTCACCAATCTGGGTCAAACTTAATGGACAGTTTATTGATAACTTTGTCAACCACTGCACAAGCTGCCAAAGATTTTGGAACTTTGGTTCACCTTCATAATGGCTATTGATGCCACCCTGCTCCCAAATTCTGACAACCCAAACAGACTTGAATACACATGTATTTATTGATTTATCTTTCTGATTATTCTTAGTTCTTGAACATTGGTCCATGGCCTCTCAAAGACTGGACTCAATTTATGCAAACATTCGTACCTCATGTTCTATAATTTTTGCATACTTTGATAATGGCTCATACATTTTAATGTTTGCCTTTATTTTAATTGTTCAATTAAATTTTGGTGTGTATGTGCAAGAATGGGTTCCAGACAAAAGCCCCATCCCAGACAAAAGGCTTTTCTAATTGAGATTGTTCCCTAGAGCCATGAGTTAAGCTCCCCAAATTCACATCTCTAAATTTTTTTTGGCGAACATAATTTGGAAAGCCCCAATGTCCAATGAATTCCTTGAACAAAAGTTATTTCCAAATGGAGGGGGGGGTATGTTACCAGAAATTGAGCGTTTTTCCATTGTGTGTGTGTGTGTATATAGTTCTGGCATGACCCTAAAATGGAAGTGCATTTTCAGCCATGCACCCAAGAGCAATTTGGTCTGGTAGGCCCTTGGAGGTTGATGGTCACATAGACTCCAGCATCCATTTACAGGTCAGAAAGATTCACACCTCAGGAGAAAGGGAAGCCAGGAAATTTATAGCCCACATGAGCTTAAGCTACAAGACAGATAAGCCCATTAACCCCCTCTGGGAGCTATCTACTTCAAGGAAACCTCTATAATGTTAATTTGATCCTCTGATACACAGCAATCGCCCACTGCCCTGGGCTATTTGCAGCCTAAAAATAAACTACCAAAATTCTGGTTAGGTGTGCCTGGTTAGAATTCCTGGTGACACTGCATCGCTCTGAATTCTAATCTAGCTCATTTCGTGTCGCCATCCATTTTCCCATTCGAGTCCAATTACACATCCATCCATCTGGAGCACTCTGGACAGGTAATGTCACCCTTAGAAAGACTCATGTCTATTCACACTAACTAGCTTTATTCCTGAAGTCTTGTGTAAATGTGTGTGTGAACGTATGTCTTGTATGCTTGAATAAATGTACAAATTGATTTGGAAAAATCTTGTCTCTATACATCTATTCCCTTAGCCACCTCCATATAAGTTAGATTTGCCTCCTGCTAACTATTTGAGCTATATTGAAAATCCCCTAAGTCAAGTTCATATTGCAGTGTGATTTGCTCACTCCTAGATGTACAAGTAACCAATCTGGGTGACATATCTCAGTCTCACAACCTTCACAGGCATAGTCAGTGGGATCAAAAGTAAGGCCTTCTCAGTGGCTGCCCTTAGACTTTAGACCCCGGGGGGGGGGGTAGAATTTCCTTCCTTTGGCAGGTGAGGAGTTATTTTATTCAAAATTATCACAAAATGTGTGCAAAAAATTAAAAAGTCTTGAGATGTGGGAAAAAAAGAGGTTGACATTTTATTTTATTTTTTCCATTTGGGTGTCCATTCCATTTCCATTCGAATACTATTTGCATCACTTGTTGTTGTTGTTAGCTACCCTTGAGTCAGTTCCAACTCATGGTGACCCTGTGGATGAGACACCTCCAAGAATCCCTATCTTCCACTGCCTTGCCCAGATCCTGCAAGCCCTTGCCCATGACCCTCCTGATTGAGTCTATTCATCTGGTTTGTGGTCTTCCTCTCTTTTTCCTACCCTCTACTTTTCCTAGCATTATTGTTTTTTCTAGTGATCTATGCCTTCTCATGAAATGGCCCAATGCTGATTTTTTTTTTAATTCTTTGGTGTGCTTCATTAGCCATTGTATGTTTGCAATATGGTCCCTAGTGCCCCTTCCTTTTCTGAATCCTGCTTGCACGTCTGGAATTTCTCTCCATGTATGGCTGGAGTCTATGCTGCAGAATTTTGAGCATTATTTTGCTTATATGTGAGATTGGTGCTATTGTCCTATAGTTGCTGCAGTCTTTTGCATCTCCTTTCTTGTGGATTGGTATGTATATCGAGTGTTTCCATCACTTTGTTTTCCATATTTGTTAGCATAGTTCAGTTAGCACTAAAGTTGCATCTGTCTGTAGACATTGTAGCAGTTCAATTGGGATATCATCTGTTCCGGGTGATTTATTTTTCCCCATTTCTTTTATTTCAGATTCCACTTCACTTCTTAGAATTTGGGGGTTCGTCTTCATATGGCTCCTCATTCCAAATATCATTCTTTCCCTCATTTCTTTTGTATAACTCTTCTGTGTATTGCCTCCAGTGTCTTTTTATTTCTTCTTGTTTCTGTATCATGTTCTTTTGGACAGTTGTGTTCATACTTCTGGCTTTGTTCCTATCTCCCTTTCTTTTTGATTTTCTTTTTTCTTTTACTGCATGAAGTGTGTCATCTGTCATGCATTGTTTCTTATCTTTCTTTTTGGCCACTGTTAGTGTTTTCTTGCATTCGTCCTTAGTTATATCTTTGAATTCTGTCCACAGTTATTCAGTTTCCCAGTCAATGATAATCAATAGTTCAGATTTGTTTCTTACATTGTCCTTTAATTCATCAGAAATGTTATTCAGGTCATATTTTGGTATAATTATGGGTTTTGCTTTCTTCTTCAGCTTAACTCTGATTTTTGTTACGAGCAGTTCATGGTCTGTGCCACAATAAGCTCCTGGTCTGGTTTTGGCCACAAAGATAGAGTTTCTCTATCTTCTACTTCCAATTATGTAGTCTATATGGTTTTTGTGTTTACCATCTGGTGATGTCCAGTTGTATAGTCTCCTGTCTGGTTGTATGAAGCAGATATTTGCAATGAATTGATTATTGACCTCACAGAATTCTATCAGATGCTCTCCCACTTTATTTCTTATTCCTAATCCAAATCTTCCTGTTTTTGATTCTTCTTTGTTGCCAACTTTAGCATTCAACTCTGCAATGATTAGTTTGAAATATTGTAATGGTATGTTATCAGTTTCTTCCTGGACTGCATCATAGAATTTCAATTTCCTCTTCATCTGCAACTGTGGTTGGTGCATATACCTGGATTTTTGTGATGTTTATAGGTTTACCCTGAAGACTTATTGATAATATACGGTCTGACTTGAGTTCTATCCTTTAAGTGCTTTTCTTATTATGAAAGCCACACCATTTCTTCTTGGGTTTTTTGTTTTTTTTACATTTCCTGAATAAATTACTATATAGTTGGCTGAGTCAAAGTGACCCATTCCTGTCCATTTTAACTCACTCACTCCTAGTATTGCTATATTCATGCCTTCAATTTCCTTCTTTACTATGTCTAGTTTTCTCTGGCTCATGCTTCTCATGTTCCATGTTCCAGTTACATGTGTAGTGTTGCTTCTAACTATGCTTGTTTTATTGGATATGTTTTCTGTCTGGCCTCCCCCTCTCTAGTTTCTGAGCTGTTTCACCTAAAGGGTTTTCTTGATGAAATAGTCTCGCAAGAAGGGACACTTTTTGCCTCCTTTTGTGCAGTGCTGACAAGTGTCAGCTATGGTGGCACTACCCTTTTCTCTGTAAGAGTTGACTTCAGTGTCACCCACCACTACTGCTGTAGCCCAGTAGCTATTCCTATATTTTCATCACTACTGAGACATAACCATAGAGCAGGGGTTGTCAAGGTTTACTTACCTGGGGCTGGTCGCTGGTCCCCAGGTCTTCCGCCAGGCCAGGGGGGGAATGGTGGTGTGCACGCTCATGCGTGCGCATGCAGCCTCCCGAATTCGCTGCGCCGCAGCCGTGTGTGTTGCAGCCACCATTTTGTTTGCCAAAATGGCAGCCGTGACTCGTTTTCACATATGCAGTACTCCTGTACATGTGCAAACGAGCCACGGCTGCCATTTTGAAAAGCAAAATGGTGGTTGAGACGCGCGCGGTGGCAGAGGGAGGTGGCAGCGGCAGCAGGGGCTGGTCGGCGGGGGTCAGCAGGCTGGGTGTGGCCCATGGGCTGCTGTAGAGCCAACCCTTTTTTCTCTTTGGAAACTCTGCCCTTCCATCTTTATTCCTTTTCTTGTTTTGATTGTGAACACTCAAAAGGCTCCTATGAGAAGACCATCATCAGTAATCAGGGCTGTTAAATTAAACTGCTCTAAATTTATTTTATGCAATGCTTAGAGTTCACAACCAGGCAGAAGCACCCATGGCTGTGCATCACTGACCTTTCTCTTGGAGCCTTGCTCCATCTTGATTGTATCTTTTTTAACCAATTGGCTGGGTACCGTGGCTTCTCTGACAGCTATTCCGTCTCTGCTGCTCCCAGACCTGAAGGATTTATTTTGATGAGTCCCTCACCCACATAATGACTTTAAAAATTCCTGAGGTCCATGCCTCCAAATGTAGCTGGGAATTCAAGGTAATGCCAATTAACAAGCCGGGCTCAAAAGCACAGAAGGAATTTGCTGTCTTTCCTCCATGGAATACTGTCAAAAGTGGATATCAGAATCTTGACATCTCTGGAGCTCAGTTTCTCCATTTCACAATGTATGCATACAAGCCAAAAGCAGTGGCATTTGTTTATTTATTATGGCCATTCTATATCATTGGTTTACCCTGTGTAACTTTATATATACTGAATTGTGAAGAAGCACAACAAGCACCAACAAGTGTCCCAAAGCACACTGGTGTCACTTTGCCTAATGATAGGGATGACCCTGGTTGAACCAAAGGTCTGTCTAGTTTAGCACCCTGGTTCCTACAGTGGTTAGTTAAGTTGATGCCACTAGCTTTATTTATTTATTTTATTCTTTTATATCCCATTGTTCTCCCAATAATGGGACTTGGTGGCTTGTTGTTGTTGTGTGTCTTCAAGTCATTTTTGAATATAGCAACCCTAAGGCAAACCTATCACAGGGTTTTCTTGGCAAGTTTCTTCAGAGGAGGTTTGCCATTGCCATCCTTTGAGGCTGAAAGAGTGTGATTTGCCCAGGGCCACTCAGTAGGTTTCATAGCTGGCAGAGATTTAAACCTTGTTCTCCAGAGTCATAGTCCAACACTCAAACCACTACACCATACTGGGTCTCCCAAGTTGGCTTATCATTTGTTAAAAATAGATTGACTATTGTTTTTGTTGTGTGCCTTCAAGTCATTTCCAACTTGTGGAGACCCTATCATAGGGTTTTCTTGGGAATGTTTGTTCGGGGGGGGGGGTTGCCTTTGTTGTCCTCTGAGGCATGACTTGCCCAGGGTCACCCAGTGGGATTTCCATGGCTGAGTGAGGATTAAAATCCTTGTCTCCAAAGTTGTAGTCAAATGCTCAAACAGCTACACCATACTAGCTCTTGTAAGAGCCCCCCTACCAGACCTTAATCCTTGGGCAGGTATATATGGGGAGAGGTGCTCCCTTAAATATTGAGGTCCCAAGCTGTTTAGGACTTTAAATGTCATAACAAGCAGTCTGAATTCAGACAATCATTTAAAGACTGGCATTATATATCCCTGTCCCTATCTGAAGAATTGTGACTATTTCAAAACATTTGACATGTAGCCAGTGAAGTGAAGCCAGCCAATACAGTTTAGTGCTTAAAGTTGAATTGGGGCTTGAGAGATCTGTGTTCAAATCCCCCTTGCCCCCACCCTGCCTGACCTAAGAGCGCAGGCTTATGACAGTGGTTCCCAAACTTTGGTCCTCTAGATGTTTTGGACTTCAGCTCCCAGAACTCTAAAATGTTGACCAAGCTGGGTGGGGCTTCTGGGAGTTGAAGTCTAAAACACGGGGAGGATCAAAGTTTGTGAACCACTGTTGTGTAAGATAATATGGGGAGCTATGTACATAGCCTTGAACTCAGTGGATGAAGGGCAGGGTATAAATAAATGTTCATTTTAAAAAAATCTAATAAATATATGTGAAACCTAATAAATATAATCATATCTACCGTATGTATTATTCTACGATCCAAACATGTTGAATAGTTTGTGTGTACATATGCATCTATACATTTAGAAAAGTTGAGTTTCCCTTATCAGAATTCCAAAATCCAAAATATTTCAAAAACCAAAACTTTTCTTCATGGGGGGCTGAGATAGTGACATTTTTGTTTTCAGATGGTTCAATGTACACAAACTTTATTTCATAAGATACAATTATTTAAAACATTGCATAAAACTATCCTAAAGCTATGTGTATATAGTGTCTATGAAAGATAAATGAATTTCGACTTGGGTCCCATTTCCAAGATATCTGACATATATGCAAATCTTCCAAAATCAAAAAATAATCCAAAATCCAAAACATTTCCAGTCCCAATCAATTTGGATAAAGGAGACTCAACCTGTAACTATAGATCTATATCTATACATGTGTCAATATCAACAGGCACTAAATAGCTCCACTAGTCGTTTTTATTGTTTCTGTTTTTTAAAAACAATAGGTTGGCATTTTTCTCAGCACTACATCTGGCATAATTGGATGGCATTTCCCAGGAAGTAATCCAATGCCAGTGTGCCAGCGCACTAACAGAAAAAGTACTTGTGCTTTGTGTCAATCATTTACCACCTGACAGTTCAATCAACCTCCTCTCTGTGATGGTTTTCAACCTCACCAGTGCCAGCGATGGATATCGGCAAGGCAAGGCTTCCACACAACCTCAAAAAGAGAGCTCTGTGGCCCCCAGTGCGAATGCTGCCAAGTGTTGCTTAGCAATGGGCTGTTTGTAGGCTGCTGCCAAGCCACAAAGGGAGTGACATTCACACCTTTGCTGAAAAGGCTTCATTCAGTCAATTAGGAACTACAGCAAGAACAAGAACTGGGGTTGCCAGAAACTCAATATGCAGCTTCCAGCTTCCAAATAATCAATCCACAGTCATCCTTTAAAAAATAATAATCCAGAAACACACAATGAAAGAAGGATGGTGCAGGCAGCATGGTCCAGTGTTTACCTTTTTGAATATATTTGGACATTTATTTAAACATGTTTGAACCTTTGGTTCAAATCTACACATAGTAGTCATCAACTGATTAGGTTGTACATAGAGATTGGGAAGGTTTGCATGTGACTCTCAGCTGGACAGCTGACAAAAACAGAATGCAAGTTTTCCATTCAGAAGCAGGACTTACAGCATTATCCACTTCAGCTAGAACTAATGGTTTATGCTTTTATACTCCTTTGCACCAGGACAAAAGGGAGGCTGATCTCCGTGTTGGGTGTATAAACTAGGTCACAACTTTATTGCAAAGTACAGTTGTCATAAATCATTTTGCCATTGGCCATAAATCAACCATAATGTCAACCATAAATCAATCATAACGCAGGCATAAATCCAGGCTCCAAGTGGCTGTCCTCCATATCCTTGGGCCTTATAAAGGCCCATCAAATCTCATTTCATATCTCACAAGACTTCTACTCCCATGAGATTTGGACAAGATCTGCCAAGACTTGTGGTGGCCAGAGCCATTGAGGCTTGGCACAACAAAGGACCTCTTTGCAAAGTGTCAGAGTGGGTCCTTCTACATTGAGCAAAGAAGTATCTTGCACTTCTTTGCACAATGCTTTTAATAATAATAATAATAATAATAATAATAATAATTTGTATGTCCCACCTCTCCCAATGGATCGAAGCTGGAGTACAGTAATAGAGATAAAACAACAAGGTTTAAAACATGGCAATAAAAACATGACAAAATTACAATAAAAATTCTTAGAACAAACATTACAATTACAAATACAATAAGACAATAAAATTAACATTAACATTAACATTAACATTAACATTAACATTAACAATAAAATTAACAATTACATTTACTAAAGCAAATCCAGGTGATAATGGAGGTCTTCCTTCCCAGGGGATCATTGCCTAGTGTTATTTTAGGTCGAGTGGGTAAGCCCGCCAGAAGAGTTCTGTTTTAAGTGCCTTTTTTAAAGGCCTCCAACGAAGAGATGGTGTGAACCTCTTCCGGCAGGCTATTCCATAGTTTAGGAACCCCAGCCGTAAATGATTTCTGGGAGGTGGAAACCAACCTAACATTATGATATTTCAATAGGTTTTTCCCAGAAGTTCTGAGAGTGCGGGGCGGATTGTGTGGGGAGAGGCATTCCTTTAAGTAACACGGACCCAAGCCATATAGGGCTTTATAGGTAATAGCCAACAGTTTGTATTGCACCCGGAAGCTAATTAGCAGCCAATGAAGGGCTTTCAACACAGGTGTAATGTGGTCTGCCCTAGATGTTCCAGCGACCAGCCTGGCTGCTGCATTCTGAACTAACTGAAGCTTCCAAGCTTGGTACAAAGGTAGCCCCATGTAGAGCGCATTACAGTAGTCCAAACGAGAAATTACCAGGGCAAGTACTACTGCTTCAAATTCTTCCCGGTCCAGGTAGGGACGCAGTTGGTGAATCAGCCAAAGCTGATTCCAAGCACTCCTGGCCATCGCATTTACTTGAGATGTCAACAGTAGCGATGAATCCAGGAGTACTCCCAAACTACGTACTTTGTCCTTTAGGGGAAGTGTGACCCCATCCAGGACTGGATGACACAATTCCCTTCCCAGGCCAGGAGTTCCTATCGCAAGTACCTCTGTTTTCTCTGGATTCAGCTTGAGTTTGTTTTCCCTTATCCAGCCCATCAAGGCAGGCATCCAGAGGAGCAACGCCATCCATAGTCACTGCAGCAGTTGGAGACATAGAAAAATAGAGTTGGGTATCATCAGCATATTGATAAATTCGCGCCCCATATCTCCTGATGATCTCTCCCAGTGGCTTCATGTAAATGTTAAACAGCATGGGGGACAGTATGGCACCCTGCGGGATGCCAGATGTCAGCTCCCTTTCAGAGGAGCAACTGTCCCCCAGCCTCACCATCTGGGATCTGCCCGAGAGGTAAAACCGGAACCACTGAAGCACAGTGCCCCCAATACCTAACTCCCTCAGGTGTCCCAGAAGGATACCATGGTCTATGGTATCGAACGCCGCTGAGATGTCCAAGAGCACCAACAGGGTCACACTTCCCCTGTCTGTGCCCAGATGGAGGTCATCGACTAAGGCGATCATGGCAGTCTCAACTCCGTATCCCGCCCTGAAGCCGGTTTGAAATGAGTCCAGATAATCGGCTTCATCCAAAACTGCCTGGAGTTGGAAGGCAACTGCCCTCTCGATCACCCTGCCCAAAAAGGGCAGTAATGAAATTGGTCTATAATTGGTTTTTACCAGGGGATCCAGGGAGGGCTTTTTCAAGAGGGGCTTTACCACTGCTCGTTTCAAACTTGATGGAAATTTGCCCTCCCTGAAAGATGTAATTATCTGCTGTAGCAATGATTTTACTACATTGCCTCCCTGGATGGTTAGCCATGAAGGGCACGGATCGAGAGGGCAAGTTGTCCTCCTAACACATCCAAGAAGTTTGTCCACTTCATCAGTATTTACAAACTCAAATTGATCCAGTTTAATGCAGTCCACAGAGTCCCTAGACGTCTCTCTTATTGGCTCTGTTACAATGCCTGCATCCAGATCGACCCTTATCTGAGAGATTTTATCTATGAAAAAGTCATTAAAAGCGTCACAGCAGGCTTTAGTTGGTTCCAATAGTGGGTTCAGGGTGGGAGGCAGTTGAGTTAATTCCTTTACCATCCTGAACAGCTCTGCTGGATGAGACTTTCCAGATGCAATACGTGCAGCATAGAAAGATTTCTTTGCTATATCTATTGCCACCCCATAAGAGTCTAAATGACTTCTTAGGAGTGTCTTGTCAGATAAACGTCGATGTTTCCACCAGCGGCGCTCTAGTCGTTGTGCAACCCGCTTCATTTGGCGAAGATTTTCTGTATACCAAGGTTTTTTATTTGAAGCGGGTTGGTAAGGACGCTCAGGAGCGATAATGTCTACAGCTCTGGTAAGGTCGTTGTTCCATGTATCTACCAGGGCTTTGACAGAATCACCATCATTCCCAAACATAGAACCTCCTAGGGCTTCTTGGAACCTTTTGGGTTCCATCAACCTTCAAGGGCGGACCATTCTAATAGGTCCTCCATCCCTGAGGGGGGTATGGGTAGTGACCTTAAGTCCTACTTTGACCAGGAAATGGTCTGTCCATGACAGAGCAGAAATTTGAGACACTTCTGCCCATGGTTGTTCCTGATCTGTACTAAAGATCACATCAAGTGTATTACCAGCACAATGTGTAGGACCCAAGACTAGTTGGGACAGGCCCATGGCTGTCATGGAAGTCATGAACTCCCAAGCTGCACCTTTCAGATCTAATAAGCTGGACTCGAAGGGGATGTTGAGGTCCCCCAGGATAAGGAGCCTGGGGGACTCCAACACCAGCTCTGAGACCAGCTGTGTCAGTTCGGCAGGGAGTCTGTTAAGCAACGGGGTGGATGGTATACCAACAGAATCCCCAGACTGTCCCTAGCTTTCATGGTCAGGTAAATACACTCGATGTAGTCCATTTTCCGGATAGGTCTCCTGGTCAAACTGATGGTACTCTTATGGACCAAGGCCACTCCCCCCCTCGCCCACTTTCCCTAACCTGGTCCTTAACGGCATACCCGGCTGTGAGGGTCATAGCCCAGATGACACTCCTATCCTCCCCCAGCCAGGTTTCAGTAAAGCATGCCAGGTCAGCGTTCTCTTCCTCCAACAAATCATAGATGACATGTGATTTGTTCCTCACCAACCTGGCATTGCAAAGGAGCAAGGTAAGGGTCTGTGGTATGGTTGGGTCAACTCTCGGTTCTTTAAGGCTAACAGGGTGGGCGGAAGGTGGGATAGATTTCAAGTATCGATCCCGTCTTCCCTTTTGTTTCACCCCCACTCTGTTAACACTGTATCTCTCCTTGCCCCACACTACTCCTATTGTTCTTTCCTGGTCAGTACCCATTAACAGTGACCTTCCCAGCATGTATTTGTACAAGATGTTACTTCACCGACCTATCTCCCCCCTTGGCATAGATGATAAGGCGGAGCTGTGCATGTGTTTCCCTCCTTAGAGTCAGTCTAGTTTTAAAGGGGTGCTGCTCTCACCGGCTCCTTGCAGCCCACCCTCTGACTATATTACCAGTAGTCATCTCCTAGGGATACCGCTCTCACCGGCCTCAATTTATTGCCCTTGATTTTGGCCAATGAAGAGAGTCCTAGAGGTGCCACTCTCACTGGTACCTCCCTCTTTCTTCTGATGTTATTGGGCCAACAGTGATCTCTACCCAGGACAGATTAACAGAGGTAGCCGCTCCCACCGATCCCTCTTATTCCTCTTCCTAGGATTAATGGGCATAATATAGGCTACTGTATGTTAGGAGCCAATAAAAAAAATGCAAGAGCTGTCAGACAACTCAAGGTTAAGCTTGGCCCTAAATTCCAAGGGCCACTGATTTGCTACAGGGAAGCATGATGATGCTCCAGGAAAATTAGTTACTGCCTAGCTGGCCACCTATCACAGAAAACCTTGTCACCATAAGTAGAAAATGACTTGAAGTTACACAACCATGACAAACAACAAGGCTGGCCCTCCAATGTGACCCATCAGTGAGGTCAATACACTGTGTTGAGACATGGGAGAGGGCCTTCTCACCTTTGGCACCCCAACTGTGGAATGACCTCCCCCTAGAGGAACAACTAGACTAACACTCATCTCATTTAGACACCAAGTTAAAACTTTGCTCTTCATCAAGGTCTTTGAACCTCATTAGTTCATCCCAAATGCTGCTTTAAAAACTTCTAAATATTTTAATAGTGTTTTTAACTCATTATGGTGTTTTTATTTAAATTATTGTATTATCCTGAATTCTTTTGGCAATCCTATCTAAAATAAACCCATTGAATCAATGGGATTTACCTATGTGTTGATTTACCATTCAATAATTCATTGAGTGGGTCCACTCCAACTGAGACTCACCAACAGGATTCCAGTCATTGTTTTAAACAGTTTTAACTTGATTTAATGTTATTCATAAGGTGCCCTGACATCTTTTGATATAGGGTAGGGAATAAATATTTTAACAACAACAACAACAACAACAACAACAAGAGCCATCTTTCTTTTACATACAGTAGAGTGTCAGAAATATCTGTACAAATAGCTTTTTACAAGAATGTTTGTATGTCTTTTGATTTTCTAGCACTTCTGGATACTCTTGCATTAAAAATTGTTTATACAAAAACACTGGTGTTATGAAGTTAATTGTTTTTATGCCAAATCATTTTTGCAATCAAAACACTATATTTTGTGCAAAAGACAGCTTTTTCCATAGATAAAATGCTGAGTTTTGTACAAACCCCCAATTTTTTGTGCAAAAGTCCCTATTATTATGATTATTCTTCCATCTTTTAATTAATAATAACTATTATTATTATTATTATTATTATTTCTTATACCCCACCTTTTGCCTTGGCAATCAAGGCGGCTTACAAGTACAAATACAGATTAAAAACATACATGCCATAAAACCGTAATACAATACCCCCCTTAAAGCTAAATACAATAATAAAAGCATACAGATTAAAACAACATACGTTCTGGGACACCAATAGGAGTGTATAACAGAAATGTATATTGGGGAGAAGCACAGTTCACATGGAGTAGTCTATTCTGGGAAGGCCTGCCGAAAGAGATCTGTCTTGATAGCCTTTTAAAGCTATCCAAGTTGGTTATTTGATGGATAGGCAGCCAGTGGAGAGATTTCAGAACAGGTGTAATATGTTCACTCTTAGATTTCCCGGTGATAAATCTGGCCGCCATGTTTTGTACTAATTGTAGTTTCCGGACTAGGGATAAGGGTAGCCCCATGTAGAGTGCATTGCAGAAGTCAAGTCATGAGGTTACCAGCACATGCACCACAGTTTCTAGGTCCCTTACTTCCATGAAAGGGCACAGCTGGCATATTAGCCAAAGCTGATAACAGGCGCTTCTGACTGTCACATTCACCTGATCTGTCATGTGAAACGATGAATCTAGGAGCACTCCAAAACTGTGAACACAGTCATTAGTGGAGAGCATGACCCCATTCAGGACTGGAGGATGTGACCCAATACCTGGTTTGGGGGCCTCTACTGTGAGTACCTCTGTTTTATCTGGATTCAGCTTCAGTCAGTTTTTCCTCATCCAGTCCATTACCGCCTTGAGACATTGATTGAGGGAAGAACTGTGATCTGCTGTCATGGCTGCTGACTGAGATGTGGAGAAATATATTTAGGTGTCATCAGCATATTGATAACACCCCACCCCATGTCTATGGATGATCTCCCCCAGCTGCTTCATATAGGTATTAAACAGCATCGGGGATAGGATGGCACCCTGGGGGATGCCACATTTAAGCTCTGTTTTTGAAGAGCAACTGTCCCCAAGTGACACCCTCTGGAATCTGCCCGAAAGGAGGGAACGGAACCACTGAAATACAGTGCCTCCCATTCCTAACTCTCTCAGGTGTTCCAAGAGGATGTCATGGTCTATTCTATCAAAAGGCGCTGAGAGGTCAAAAAGCACCAACTGGGTCACGCTTCCCCTGTCAATGCTTAGGCGCAGGTCATCTGCCAGAGTGACCATGACAGTCTTCACCCCATATCCCGGTCCGATGCCGGTTTGAAATGGATCTAGAAAATCAGTTTCATCCAAGATCACTTGAAGTTGAAAGGTGACAGCTTGCTCGATCACCTTGTTCAAAAATGGTAGATGAGAAACCGGTCTATAATTTTTCAGGTCCAGGGGGTCCAGGGAAGGTTTCTTCAGGAGCGGTCTAACAACCACTTCCTTTAAACATGTTGGAACAGTTCCTTCCCTAAGGGATGCACTGATGACCTTTTTAAGAAAAGCCATCAGGGCATCGCCCCCCTGAACGACCAGCCAAGATGGGCAGGGATCGAGGGAGCACATCGTCTTCTTCACTTTTCCAAGGATCTTGTCCATGTCATCAGTACTCACCAGCTTGAACTGATCCAGTTTAGTCTCAAAAACAGGTTTACTGGACACCTCATCAGTCAATTCTGCTGTAATCCCGGCATCCAAGTCGGCTCTTATCTGAGAGATTTTATCTGCGAAATAGTTGTTAATAATAATAATAATAATAATAATAATAATATAAAATTTATTTATACCCCGCTTAAATGAAGACAATCTAAGAGGCTTACATCAGTTAAAAACCCCATACAACAAAATTCATACCCCAACCCACCCCCTTAAAACAGTATTAAATGACAACATAATTAAAAGAGGAATATAAACATTCCTATACAAATAAAACAAACATGAAAATATAAAAATGTAAAAATATAAAAATGCCCTGATTAGACTCAACTGCGCTCCCCATCCATCAGCAATTGATGGGGCCACGGGGGGAGCACAGGGATCAAAGAGCCCAAGGCCAGGAGAATTAAACATCACAACAGGCTGTTGTCTGATTAAGTAAAGGGTTCTGCACAGGGGGAACCTGTGTAAGCTTCTCACCACCCTAAACAGTTCTGTTGGATGGGATTCCGCAAGGCAATACGTGCAGAGGAGAAAGATTTTCTTGCTGCATGTATTGTCTCTCAATAGGAACGAATAAAGCTGGGCCGAAGCTAACAAAATGAAATTCAATGCGGAGAAATGTAAGGTACTGCACTTAGGGCGGAAAAATGAAGGGTACAGATATACGATGGGGAACACCTGGCTGAATGAGACTACGTGTGAAAGGGATCTAGGAGTCCAGGTAGACCACAAGTTGAACATGAGTCAACAGTGCGATGCAGCAGCTAAGAGGGCCAATGCAATTTTAGGCTGCATCAGTAGAAGTATAGTGTCTAGATCAAGAGAAGTAATAGTGCCACTCTATTCTGCTTTGGTCAGGCCTCACCTGGAATACTGTGTCCAGTTCTGGGCACCACAATTCAAAAAGGATGTGGAGAAACTGGAGCGTGTCCAAAGGAGGGCAACTAAAATGGTGAAAGGTCTGGAAACCAAGCCCTACGAGGAACGACTTAGGGAGCTGGGGATGTTTAGCCTGGAGAAGAGAAGACTGAGAGGTGATATGATAGCTGTGTTTAAATATTTGAAGGGATGTCATATTGAGGAGGGAACAAGCTTGTTTTCTGCTGCTCCAGAGACTAGGACCCGAAACAATGGATGCAAGCTGCAAGAAAAGAGATTCCACCTCAACATTAGGAGGAACTTCCTGACAGTAAGGGCTGTTCGACAGTGGAACACACTCCCTCGGAGAGTAGTGGAGTCTTCTTCCTTGGAGGTCTTTCAGCAGCGGCTGGATGGTCATCTGTCGGGGATGCTTTGATTGGGAGTTCCTGCATGGCAGGGGGTTGGACTGGATGGCCCTTGTGGTCTCTTCCAACTCTATGATTCTATGAATTTCCTATGAGTCTTGTCAGATAAGAGTAGAGTTTTCCGCCAGGTACGCTCTAGTCGTTGTCCAATCTGCTTCATCTTTCTAAGTTCATCTGTAAAACAGGGTTGACGATTTGGAGTGGGTTGGAAAGGACATTTGGGAGCGACTGTATCGATAGCCCTGGTAAGATCAATGTTCCAAGTATTAACCAGGGCTTCAACAGAATCGTTGACATTGCCAGCCAAGGAACCCTCCAAGGCTTTCTGGAGTCCAATTGGCTCCATTAGCCTCTGAGGCCGAACCATTCTAATAGGTCCTCCAGCCCCGGTGGGGTGGACTGTGGCTCTTAGTCCAACCTTGACCAGGAAATGATCCGTCCATGACAGTGCAGTGGTATTTATTACCTCCGTCCATGGATATCCCTGTTCTGTACTAAAGATCGCATCAAAGGTATGACCTGCAGAATGTGTTGGCCCAGAAACCAATTGGGATAGGCCCGTGTCTGTTTTGCGTTGTTGGTGTTGTTGTTACCTTATTCTATTCCTTCTTTCCCCCCATTCAACACTCAAAGTGGCTTACAACAAATTTAAAAAAAACAAACGTATAATTAAAAATTTACAAATGTTAATAAAATATTAAATGATAAAAAAATATTAACTCTAGACTAAAACATACACCATTAAACATTAAACCAGGATGCTAGTCTAACATTTCTGGCAAGGGAGTTTCCCAGATAGGACAGAGAGAAGAGCCTCCCTAACAGGTCTCAGAGCATTGGCAGGTACACAGAGGGGAAAATGCAATCCTTCAGATAACCTGGCCCTGAGCCATATAGGGTTTTATAGGACAAAACTAGGAATTTGAATTGTGCCCAGAAACAGACCAGTAGCCAGTGGACCTGTTGCAGGTAAGAGACTGAATTGTTCAAATCAACAGGTGGAAAGCCTTATTTTTCCAAGCTGTGCTCAACTCTCATAGGAACAAAGAGAGCTGCTTCATACTGAGTCAAACAGTAGTACATCTACTTCAGTGATTCCATGCTATGAGATTTCTGATTCCATATCCTAGTATTTCCAGTTTCTATGTACAGGTATGAAAGCTGGACAGTGAAGAAAGGTGACAAGGAGATAAACAATCCAATAGAAATGTGCTGAAGGCAAGTCCATAGATACTATGGACCACTAAAAAGACATGTCAGTGGGTCCTACATCAGGCCTGAACTCTCAATAGACACTAAGGACCTTATCACATTTTTTAAAAAAATCCACTTACCCTTTCCATTGTACAGTCGCTTACAGGATGCAGCCAGGAATTATCACATGAAAAATCTCGCCACTGCCACTACCCAACTACATCCTGCCTAAATCCCAGCTCATAGCTGTGCTCAGCTGGCTGATTTGCAAAGTTGGGATAATCGTGCAATAATTCCCAGCTGCATCCTGTAAGCGCGTGTACAACGGAAGGGGTAAGTTGCCTTTTTTAAAATGCAATTGACTGAACTGAAGCTGTCATTATTAAGACATCATGAGATGGTGTGACTCAATGAAAAAGACAGTGATGCTGAGCAAAGTGGGAGGGAATGTGGGGGGGAGACTACATTACAGGTAGATTGACTCAATCAAGAAAGCCATGACCCTGATTTTGTAGGACCACAACAGGGCTGTTAATAACAGGGTCTTTTGGAGGCCTCTCATCCATAGCGTCATCATAAGTTAAAGTTGACTTGACAGCAAATAAGTTCAGTGATGTCAATGCTGACAAGCAGCAGATCTCTTGGGTTTCAGGCAGGATTTTGTTTTGTTTTTTCTTTTGTTTGTTTTTTTGGGTTTGTTGTTGTTTTTGGTAATCCTGGCTATAGATTGTTAGTAGTCTATAGGCAGTCATTGGTAGCCACTCACCCAAGTACTAACCAGGCCAGAGAAAGTCAAATGTGGACAAGTGGATAAAGATCTAAAGGCTGTTGTGTAGGACATGGAGAAAACATAGGAACAATGTTGACAAAGTCTGGAAATAAAGGGATTAGGAAACAGGGTTTGGGGTAATTGGAGGCACTGTTATTAACTATGCAGTTTGAAACATGCACTGCAATGGGGGAGAGCCAGTAGCATAAGTAGTGGGGTGTGGGGATGCATCAGAGGAGGGGTGACACCCAGTCAGTGGTCCTCCTGCCCCGCCACCTTCTCCAGTGCCATGGTTCTTTCTGGCCAGGGAGTAAAAGCACCAGAGAAGGAAGAATGAAGAAGGGTGTCAAACTTCATTATTTCTGCAGTGCAGATGCAATCTGCACAGGTCATATGTCATATCTTGAGTGAAACCGATTGTCCATCTAGGTCAATGTTGTCAATACTGACTAACAGTAGCTTTTTGAGATTCCAGGGATCAGGCATGTCCAGGGTGTTGAGCTTGTGGGAGAAACTGACACTATGACATTGTTCTAAACTGCACTGCAGAAATAATACAGTTTGATGCTGCTTTATCTACCTTGGCTCAATGCTGTGCTATTCTGGGATTTGTAGATTGTTGTGGCACCAGAGCTCTTTGATAGAGATGGCTGAATATCTCACAAAACTACAAATCCCTGAATTCCATAGTACTGAGTCATGGAAGTTAAAGCAGTGTCAAGCTGAGCACTCTCTCTTTTCTTCCTCCTCTCTCTATCTCTCCCCCTTCTGCAGTATGTTATTACTTGTACTGGCCTACCTTATGGGGTTGTTAGAAGGATTGCAAGAAGACAATGGGGGGTTGCAGACTGCCAGAAATAGTGTGAATTCAGTCCACTTTTAGGGTTAGGGTTAGAGTTAGGGAACCATGGGAACTGTATTTTATTGTGGCATCAGAGTTGTCTGACAGAGAAGGCTCAATGTCTCAGAAAAATAACAGTTCCCATGATTCCCTAGCACTAAGCCTAACCCTAAAAGTGGACTGAATTCACACTATTTCTGGCAGTCTGCAACCCCCCAATGACTCTGAACTGCTAAGCACTCTGCACTTGCTAGTTTTTCTCTTTTATTCATATCCCTGTTCAACAAATGTCTCAATCTTGAATCATATTGGTGACATACACAGTGTTAACACCTGGTTACAGCTGCATATGAATTTTTTGGATATTGCAGAAGAAGTGCTATGGCGTAGACACCATCCAAGAAGTGGTATCTTAGTGCAGGCATGAAAGTTTCTATCACCAAATACCAGTTTCTAGCAAAAGCACCACTCTCTCTTTTTCCATGCCCTCGTCCCCAGTTTCATCAACGAGAGCCAGAGTCCCATTTTAATTGACCTAGCAGTGATAGGGAAAAGAGATCTATTGCTTTATCTTGTATGCAAAAAGGAAAAAAAATAAAACTCTTCTACTCAATCTCATCAGCATGAGTGAATAATGCTTCATAATCAGTCACCTTTACCCACTATCTCCGACATCTGAGTCCAGCAAGCCATAAGAACTGTCTGAAACTAGAGCTTCATTTCCATACTGTGCGCAGAACAAATGTGGTTCTTTGTTCTACTTGGAAGACAAAAAAATTGTCATCATTGTCCTACCTGCCTGCCTTCCACCCCTCCGCCCTCAAACTGCCCCATGCAGTCTCTCTGTGGGATTCATTTGTGCTCTTGTTAGCTAAAGCAAAGATAGTTTCAATAAAGATGTTCAGGATCAGCTGGGAGAGAAGAAATGTAACAGCCAGAATCAAAGCATTACAGGTTTCTGATGCAACCTGCTGAATAAGGTTGCCAGTTTGGGATTGTTCGGACCCTGAGGTTTGTGGCCCAAAACCTGAGACATACAGATGGACTCTGTGGATGTCCTTAAGGATTATGCATTAAGTAAACTGTTTGGAACTTCTCATTCAAACATGCACAGAAAGAGAAAACATAATTTCCTATTTGAAAATTAAAACAGAAATCTGAGCTCAAGGGGCTGTTCCCAGGTCAATGTGAAATGAAGAGATTATTCTTTCTCACATATTTTGGAAGCCTCCTTGGTTCTTGACAAAAACTGGATGCAAAGCAGCATGGAGGGTGAACCCTGGCACCACAACAACTGTGAGAAAAGAAGGAAGCTAATTAAGTAAATAAATCAACCTTTTGGAGAGCTTTTGCAAATTACAGCAACAAATTGATTTAAGCCTTGCAAATTATAATAATAATAATAATAACAACAACAACAAGGTGATATTCTACTAGGTGAGTGGGAGATTTGCCGAGAGCCATTTCCTCTTGCCTAGAGCTGTGCCTCCCCCCAGCAAACCCCCCCCCAGAGAATTAATACCCCCCCCCCCACACACACACACACTGCTCTTGTCTCCCACATGGAGATGATACATGAAAACTGTAGACTTAGGGCCAGGCCCTGAGATCTTGCAACCATACTCCCAAATAAAGTCTGGGCTGAAGTCAAAGAGATTTCCTGCCATTCCAGTCTCTGGAAACAGCTGTTTTGGTACTTTTCCAGGGACGTTATCACATATGGGCCAGTTTCATTGTTAAAGAGATAATAAAGTGGAAATGAAGCATCCCGAAAAGAAAGCGAAAATAGAGCTTAATTACGCAAAAGCTTTTCACACGTAATTACAGTAATAAAGGAATTAAGATAAAAGCGAAAAAAGACGTTTTTAACTTTCATACACAAGCGAAAAGAACCCGTACATGTACTGGAAATGGGTGTGTTTCATGACCAGACTCCTCCTTTTTCCAGGGCGGGTCCTGCATTTCCCAGGAGGAAATGTCAGACTGTCCTACATTTGGGGTCATGTCCTCCTGCACAGGTCCTAACCCCTTCCGTTGGAGTTAGGACCTCTCAAGAGAGCAGAGGAGGAGGAGGAGGCTGGAAAGGCAAGGCAAGGCAAGCTGAGGCAAGGGAGGGATTGGGATGACTCAGCCTCCCTTTTCTCTCTCTCCTTTCCTGGCATTGGAGGAGGAGGGAAGGGAAGGAAGGAAGTTCTCTGGGTATTCCCTGGGGAGAGCCAGAGCCTTGGATGATGCCCAGGAGAGGGGGAAACTGGAGGTAGCTCCCATGCTCCCCCCCCCCCACATAAGCCTTTCCCCTTTGTAGGACCTGCAGGGCAGAACTTCATGGTGAGATGGAGCTCCAAGTTGCTCCACAAGCACACCCCACACTTGCACCCACACCCCCCCACAGCTGCTGCAAGGGAAGCCTTCTTTCACCTCCTTTTCCCTCTATCCCAAATGTCAAACTTCTCCTCCATCCCAAACTTTTTTCTCCTGGGCTGCCTTCCCTTCCCTTCCCTGGCACTGAGAAGGAGCCCGGGACTCTCCCTCCCTGGAGCCCCTCCTCCTCCTCCTCCTCTTGGCCCTCCTCCAGGCTTTAAAACAGAATTGTCTGTGCGTATTTGCTTTTCACATTACAGTAAATGCGAAATTACTGTAATTTCGCAAATGCATTTCCTCTAAACTCCCAAAATTAAAAAGATCTCGGATAATACCAGTTTCCGTCCAGTTTCTGTGTGACGTCGTGTGAAATCGTGAGGCACAAATTCAGTTTTTGTTTGGGATTTGTGTGGATTAACCAACAGATTTTCCCCGTGTGATAATGTCCTAAGAGATTCAGTCCTGATGTTATTCATCCTCATGAAGTAAATAAGACAACCGGGGGGGGGGGGGGTCAGTGCAACCTGTCATGCAATGGCAGATTTTCATTTGTTGTTGTTGGTCTCAGAGAAGAGGTGTGTGTTTTCATCAGGGTTTTGTTTGCTTGTTTGTTTTTTGTAAAATGAGCAGTACTGAAATGCAATAACTGTTGCTGCATCATAGTACAAGTAGCAGCATTGGGGAGTTCTTTGCAACTTTGATTAATCAACCTGATCTGTTGTATTTGTGTGTATGCGCGCATACTAAGCTTTACATTTTGCAGAAGCAGGAGTTTTATGCAAAGTATATTTTGAGCCAATAGAGGAAAGCTCAATGGGGGGGGTACCCGAGATGAGCTCATGGGGTTGGAGAATCTTTCAGGTGTCTCACCATGCTGAGATTGTCACTCTGAACTAGAACCTTGGTATGTATGAGATTTCTTCATCAGTGGTGTCACTTGTGGGTTGCGAGGGGCACACACCACATGGGATGACATTGTGGAGAGGGGTCTGCCTGGTGGCATCCCCAGCAACCCCAGGGAGACTTCATCGTGGTCAGCAAGCAGGTGGAGGTAGTGGTGCCCCCAGCAATGCCCATGGCATCCTAGCGAGACTTTGTTGTCCTGGTTGGCGGTAACAGCAGTGGTGGGGTCAACAGCACATGCAATCTGTCCTCCACATTCACAGGGGGTAGAGATTCAAGACCTCCATGAAAGTGGGAAAATACAGGGAAAAGCCCAGGACAGAGAAGAAGGAGGAGTGCATGTGCACCCTTCCCACCTGTGTGTGTGTGGGGGGGGGGAGACACAATTGCCCTTCAGAGAGACTGAGAAATGATCAAATCTGCTAATGTTAAACCTGTGAATGTGGAGGGCTGCTTGTACTGAGGAACCTATGTACTGACCTCTGCCAAGATTGTACCACCATCTCTTGCCAGCTGCTCAGAGTCAGGAGAAAAAGGAAGACAAGGAGGATCTGCAGCAACTGCCTTTCTTGACCTGGCCAGGCTAGCCCCAAAGGTGACACCTGCTGTGTAGTGGTCCTGGCAAGCCAAGAATTTGAGGGGAGGAGAATTTGTTATGGGGGTTTCTCTGAGGCCCAGCACATGTGTGTGTGTGTGGGGGGGATTGTGTGGCATTGGTGCATGCCTGTGGCCTCTCCAAATCCCATGACTGCTGCACCCCATTCTGGCTGGTAAGGGTTATGGGCAATGTGGATGACACCATGGGCCACAGTGGAATGACACCAAGCCTAATGATGCCACTATTCTTCCTATATACCTAAGTATTGAAATGTATTAAAATACTATCATACCTCCCTTGGAGGAAGAAGAGTGATACCGACCTTGTTTAACCTTGTGTGTTATGTACATGTTGTTCGCCTTCAAGTCATTTCCGACTTATGGTGACCCTGAGGCCAACCTATCGCAGGGTTTTCTTGGCAAGTTTCTTTGGAGGGGGGTTCCATGCAATAATGTCCATAGTCCAACACTCAAACCATTGCACCAGACTAAAATTCACTTAGCCCTCTTATATTTTTAACTAGGAAGAAAAGGCAGGGTGCTCACAGTTTGCCACTAGTTTCACATGTAGGAATGTGTGCTCTAAAGGCATTTCAAGAAGTGTGAGCTGGCTGGAAAGAGTCTCATGCCGTTTCTTGTCAGGTACACATTCTGGGTGCTTTGGGCCAATGGCAATACAACATGACTAGAGACTGAGCAATTATTCCATACACAGTCCATGTTAGTTCCACAGTATTCAGTCATGCATCTTCTCTGTCTGATAATTATGTCAAGCTGTGATTGTTTTTTAAAAATTGCACAACATTTTGTCATTTTGCTTTATATGCAGTTTCCCCTAATATACAAATTTTGCCATACCCTCCCAATTGTCCTGCTTTGGCAGGGACAATCCCGATTAATCTCTGCCATCCCACTTTTTCATCTGTTTTTAAAATGTCCCATTTTCTGGCTGATGAAGATAATTGAACTTGCTGAAATGGACAAATTGGCAAAGTTGATCAAAGAGAAATTATGAACAATTTTAAGGAAGATTTGGACTTGTTTATTTCATGTTTGCAGTCTCATTGGGAATATGAATCAGCTTTAGATTTTGTAAATTAAAGTTTGTATGTTGTAGAGGCATAAATATATTATCATATATAAAGGAGTATAATAATAGTTGCATATATCTATGGGGGGTGGGAGTCAGTAGTGTATGTTTGCTTTTGTTTGGTTGTTTAGATAACTTTGGTTTCTTATTGTTGTTTGTATGTGTTTGCTTTAGAAATGTTTCTATTAAATCTGTGGTTGTGTTTGGAATTAATAAAAATGATTTTTTTTAAAAAAAAAGTCCCAGTTTCTCTTTCCTCTGCCCATTTCCTCCTTTGTCCTGAACTTACTTCCATTGCTGCAAACTAAGTTCGAAGTGAAATAGTAGTTTCCACTGAATGAAATCAGTACAGAGGAGAGAAAAGGAAATGAATGGCCAGAATCTTACTTTTCCTGATAGGCTCAAGCAAAAGCAAACTTTAGCAGCCTTTTCTATTTGTCTATTCTTCCTCTCTTCCTCAGTAACAATGTTTGCCAACTTTCCCACACTCTGATGTTGCCTGACCATATAGAATCATAGAGTTGGAAGAGACCCCAAAACCATCCAGTCCAACCCCATTCTGCCATGCAGGAACTCACAATCAAAGCATTCCCAACAGATGGCCATCCAGCCCAGTAGCGTCACTGAGGGGGTACAAGCTGCACTGGATGACACTCCAGAAAGGGGGTGATACCAAGTCAGCTCCCCCCTGCAGTCAATGTTTTGGCCCACATGGTTGATCCTTGGCCCAGCGTGGGGGCTTTGGGGGCTTCCTGAGCCCTATGTGGGTACTCTTTGGCTCCCCCACCCAGAGACCCCGCCGGACGTCCCACCACCCAGAGGCCCCACCCCTCACACTGGGTGCCACCAGGCGTGGGAACACCACTAATCTAACCTCTATTTAAAAACCTCCAAAGAAGGAAACTCCACCGCACTCCAAGGAAGTGTGTTCCACTGTCAAATAGCTCTTACTGTCAGGAAGCTCCTCCTAATGTTTAGGTGTCAAGAGTTTTCATTTGTGAAATATCAAAGAGTATGTGACTGTTTTCAAATCCTGCCTATAATCTTTTGAGAAAGAGCTCTGTTTCACCCTCCACACAACCAACAAATAGATGAAGAGGTTGGGGCCAGAGAGGCCTCAAAAATGGCTCCAAGGATGACATGCAGCTTGTGGGCCACACTTTCCCTGACCCTGGAGAAACATCCAAGGCCAGTCTACATTGTTGTTAACTATGCTTGAGTCAATCCCTGTGGATGAGACATCTCCAAGATCTTCAATCCTCCACTGCTCTGCCTAGGTTCTGCAAATTCATGCCCATGATCTCCCTGATTGAGTCCATCCATCTGGTGTGCACTCCTACTCTCTAACTTTCCTAGCATCATTGTCTTTTCTAATGAGTCTTGCCTTCTCATGATGTTGCTAAAGTATGACAGCTACAATTTGATCATCTTGGCTTCCAGGGAGAGTTCATGCTTGATCTGTTCAAGGATTCATTTCTTTGTCTTTTTGGCTGTCCATGGTATCCCTGGCACTCCTCTCTAGCACTACATCTCAAAAGAGTTGATTATTTTTCTGTCTGCATTCTTCAATGTCCAGCTGTCACATCTGAACATGGTTATGAGGAATACAATGGCATGGACGATTCTAATTTTAGGGTTTGATTGTATATCTTTTCTCTTTAGGATCTTGTCTAGTTCTTTGATAGCTCCCCTTCCCATTCCTTATCTTCTTATTTCTTGACTGAAGTCTCCTTCCTGATTAATGTTTGATCTGAGATACAGGAATTATTTCACTATTTCATTTTCCTCGTTGTCTAGGTTAGTCTTCATAGTCAGTGAATGGGATGCAGTGGTTTAGTAGTCAAGACACCAATTCTGATGAGGCCCAAGTGCTGCAAGATGGGATGAGCTCCTGTCCCTTGTCCCAGCTTCTGCTAACCTAGCAGTTCGAAAGCATGTCAGTGCAAGTAGATAAATAGGTACAACTTTGGTGGGAAGGTAACAGCATTTGGTGCAGTCATACTGCCCACCTGAGTAGTCTTCGGACAACACTGGCTCTTCAGCTTAGTAATGGAGGTGAGCACCACCCCCTACAGTCGGTTGCAACTAGACACTTGTGTCAAGGGACTATCTTTACCTTTACATAGTCAGCAGTAAAACAGACAATTGGAAATACTCAATAGGTTTCAAGAGACACATAGTGGGTAATTGCAGAAAATAATACTGTGTAAATAGGAGATGGAAAGAATATTTTTAAAACTCATTTTCTGATGTTTGGGAAACCTTTGGCTGGCATCCTTTCAGTGACTTAAACGTGTGTAAGTTCTCAAACACATGTGGTTGCACTACTGGGGCCATGCAAAATGTCTGCATTTAACAGAAGTTTGTAGAAGCAGAGTTGAACATACACTGTCATTGTAGATGAGGTGTCACTGTGCCATGCACATTCACTGGTGCATTGAGCATTGCAATTATGCATTTCACATTCCTTTGCATAGTCTGATGCACACCATTGCAATTCCCCAATGCAAAATAGTCAAATAACTCTATGAGCTATTTGGCCCTGTGTTACATGCATACCTATAGTTGAGTTTCTGCATATATTAGGCATGGATGAGCATTTCATTTCAATTCAGTTTTTACACCCCATGAGTGTAAAGTTACTTCACATGTCCTTGACATAGGAGTTCAACCTCCATTGGTTAAAAAAAAAAAAGCATTGGCAAAATTAGCCCTCCATATCCACAGACTTTTTATCCATGGATTCAACCATCCACAGCTTGAAAATATTTTAAAAATATGTAAATTTGCAAAAGCAAATCTTAATTTTTTCTTTATATAAGGGGCACCATTTTACTATGCTGGGGCATTTAATGGGACTTGAGAATCCACAGATTTTGGTATTCATGAGGGTTCCTGGAACCAAACCCCAATGGATACCTAGGGCCCATTGTCTAATTTTTTCCTGGTATTCAAACTTCACAAAGTGTTCAGAGAAATTATTCTGAGCAGAAAGACATATCGGCTGAATCTATTTGGGGGTATTACATATACATAGGTTGTCATGGAGAGGTGCTTGCACATTTTTGTCTAGTGCACCTCTACACTGAGTTCAAAGCTGTGAAATTGAAATTGCTGGTGGGGTATCCTTGTCAGGGGCTGAGGGAGTAGGGGATCCCCAGTCCTCAGCAGGTGGTGGCAAAGACTGAATAGACTGAAGATGCTGATAACACAACCCTATCCTTTTCTGAGCAATGAAGAGATAAAGGCTGATTCCAGCAGCTGTTAAGTAGGCGATGCTGATTAATTGTCCATTTGGTGTTCTGAGAACGCTGCCTATAAAGCTCCCAGCAACCCCAGTGCCTTTGTTGTTTCTGACCATCTTATCTGGGTGATTGACTGGACTCTGCCATGTGTATTTCCTTGGCTTTGGGCTGGTTTTGATTTGATGGCTTTGTTTGCTCCTTGTTTGCTTCTGGCAGCTGGAGTGCTGAGTTGGCTGAAGACCACCTTTTTGTTTAGTCTTTTCTCTCTTGGATAATCTGTGACTGACGTGCACCGAATTGATTGACTGACTGTTCTTGCATTATAACCCTGCCCCCACTTTTCCAGGACACTTGATGTCTATTGCATAAGCAGATATGTGCGATTGTGCACATTTGTATTTGTTGTTGTGTGCCTTCAAGATATTTCCAACTTATGGTGACTGTAATATACAGTTACCCCTCCCAATTCCTGGGGGATCTGTTCTGCCCTCCCTCTCCTCTGCAAAAATGGTGGCTCGCTAATATTTGAGCCCCATTTAAACTAATGGTGCACGTGCCCATATAAAGCATAGCTGTTGTCCCTCTCCGCAAAGAGCAAGACCGTGGACCTTAAGTCCACAAACAGGGAGGGACAACTGTATTTGCTTATTTTGTCTAATCTGTTCTGCTTTTGCTCTCCATTGCATGGAACAAGTAGTTTGACTGAGCACCACACTCCTATTCCTTCAGGCTTCCTCTCATTTGGTGTCTGTACATTCACAAGCCCCTGTCTACTTACTGCTCAGCTTGCCTATAACAAGATCTAGAATCCTAAGTTTTCTAGAATGATTTAAAGCAAACTGCTGAATTCTCCCTCCAATCACAAATCATTCTGGTGTAGGTTGTGATTGTAGAAGCCCACAGAAAAGACTCCATCTTTTTTTTATGCAGAGACAAAATCTGCCAATAGCATTCTGACAGTCTTGAAAACTTTAGGATTTTCTTTAAGGCCTAACTTTAATGTGGTCCTTTTCTGGCATCATTTTTTTTTCATCCCATTATGTCAAGAAATGTATAATCCCTCCATTTGTCTGTCAGAACTATTCCCGCCGGGCCCATAGACTACGGGCTCCTGTACTTGAAACTTCCCGAGAACATCTCACTATCAAGAGTTGCAGTTTCCAGCGAACGTCTCTGGTGACTTTTGACAATGTTTTACAGAGAACCAGAGCAGGAAGCTGCGGAGTTAAAGGAAGTCTTCTGTCCTAGCAATGAATATGTAATAGGCTTTTTTCACTGTTCAGCATTCCAAAATATGTAAGGTTCATTAAGTCTTTCAGAGACGGACGCCTGGATGTTGCTTCTGAGTGAACCTGTCTTCAGGACGGCATTAGCAAATGACACATTGATGCAGGAAATATTAATATCCTACATTAAGGAATGCATTTTTTAAATGCCCCTTACAGAAACAGATGATGTGGGGTGTGGGGATGGGGGAGCCCTGTGAATTCTCTCCAAACTTTATATGTAAATTGTCTTTTGCTTATATGCATAAGAATGCTCTTCTGCTATTCAATTCCTTCATATTAGCAAGCAAGAGTGAAACTAATATATAAAATAAAGTCATTCTCTTTAATGAGAATGCTAAATATTTTAAAGAAATGCACGGCTGTGAAATATTGTCAAGGGCATTTTTATACTTAAGTTTAAGAACACTTATGACTTAAGCGCTGAATTATTTAACACACTCAGCCTTGAAGTTCTATTTATGTATGGGGGTTTAATGTTCGCACACTTTTTGTTGGCTTTTCCTGTGCTAAGGATTTAGGACCTTTGATTTTCTGTTTATAAAATTTACATTTTTTAATCTCTTATTTCTGTGTATCCCCCTTGTTTGGCTCCTATGGGCAAAATATTGCAGAAGGAGGAGAGTGAGGGGAATATAGATTTGTTTTAAAAAATTAACAAAGAAACAAAAAGGAAAAAGGAATGAAGGGAAAGGGATTAATATCTAGTAATGGAAAGGACATTTTAATAAGCATTGGAAAGAACTGGAAGGAACTGAATTTGATGCACAGACAAGACGTTCTACATTTTCACCATATATAGCCATACCTCTGTTAACAAAGCTTCTGAAAAATAAACTTCTTTTTACAAAGTCTTTTTATGCATGCTCAGGCTCCCTTTTCTCCTTCTCTCTGTCTAGCTAGAATGTTCTTTAGTAGCATCAGCATAGGGAAAGAGGGCTGGAGAAACAGAAGAACGTCTATACTAAAACATGCAGAATTTTTTGTTTTGCACAGAATGAATCCAGATCTGCTAAGATTCTCATCTATCTAGGACTGGACATTCTTTCCATCACTACTCAAAGCATATAAAAAAATCATCAGCACTCTTGTCATTGAAATTATGTCCTTAGTTCTTGTATTTAGTTAGAGCTGTGCTCTTTAGTTAGAGAGAAAGAGAGAGAGAGAGACCCTATGTCTCTGATAATAACAGAATATCTCTAGAATCATAGACCTGGAAGTTCAACCCCCGACCATGAAGAAAGACACAACTAAAGCACTCCTAAAATATGTCATTTAAAGACTTCCAAAGAAGGAGAACTTTCCATTTTGTGAGGTGTTTCTCTGAGATTGCCATTCTTCTATACCTGCTCCATATCAACCAGTTACAGATGGGCAAAGCAATCCTAAGGCAAAAATGTACCAGTTAGAATGGATTAGGCACAACCCTCTGCTGCCATAGGAACTTCTTTTGCTGGTGGTCTCAGAGACCTGCCAACAGAACAATAGAAAAGCTAAACAGAGGGACAGTAAAGGCATGGGCTAGGGGAGAGTCATGTTATCCCAGATCCAAATCTCTTCCAAATCAGGAAGACAGTGAAAACACCAGCATAAATTCAGGTCAGTGTAAAATATTTTCTGGGCCCTAAACTGGGAAGGATATGGATTCAATATGATTTCACCTGGTCAAGTACCAGGTCACATGGACCTCTGACCATCCTGGCCACTAAGAATTGCAGCCTGAGTTAAGGATGTTTATGGACCTCAAAAAGTACTACAGAAGAAAAACTTATCTCATTTCAGAGGCCTGCAAATGTCAAGTGTCATGTGTCTGTTCTGTCTGTTCTTCAGTATGTATACACACACACACACACATATAGTACATTGAAATGGGGTGCAGAGATGCTGTGATACCATCTTGACTTCACTGAACAGAAGACAATTCAGGGTCTCTACCCAGGTCAACAAGTTACATGCCATTTAAAGGCCCTCACTGTGTGAAGCAAATCACAAGGAGTTTTCCATAGAATCAACACCCCACAGCATATTGCTATTATTTTGTTTTACCCAGCTCAAATAATTTCTGCTATGTATTCCAAACCACAGATGATTCACATAACTTTAGCGTGGGTGAGGAAAACATTGAAATATTTGAAGATATCCTATATCTCATCTCAGACATGCTTAAAAATGGAGACTGTAGTCAAGAAACTATGGCCATCATTCTTTGGACATATCATGAGAAACATGACTCATTGGGAAAGACAATAATACTGAGAAAACAGTGGGAAAACAAACAGTAGGAAGAAAGGAAAACCACATTACAGATGCATGGATTCAATTGAGGAAGCCACAATCCTTAGTTAACAAGACTTGAGCAGGACTGCTGATGACTAGGACTCTTGGTGATCTGTTATTCATAGGGTTGCCAGAAATCAAAGTTAACCTGATATCAAATAACAGCAATATCAAAATAAATGGAATGACTCTTCAGGGATTGTTTTGATAATCCCAGGCAAGCACCATCATAGGTGTCTGGAGAAAGTGATTTCTAATTCAAAACACCCTTTGGGATAAGCAGCCAAAGGACTAGGAGAATTCAACAGCATACAGCTAACCTTGTCATCTTCTATTTTGTTGTTCTGCATTGCAGTGATGCTTCATGACATAAAGCAGTGGTAACTTGACATGTCATATACCGAGCAATGATGTGACTTTTACAAACCCTAATCTACATGCCTTTCAAAAGCTCCAGTGCGTACTCTACAGCTGTGCAGGTCAAATAATGAAAAAGAGATGGCTTCAGTTCAAGAACTTTATTCATATCTAATTGCAGCTGCTGTTAATATAATAAATCCAGGCTGGAATGGGGATAGGGAGGAAGTGGGCACTCCATCAATAACCAAATGGAAAATAATACTTTCTATCCCTATTAAACAGAAGATAGAGAAACCAGTCTAACCAGCTGTTTGCCTTGCCTTTGGAACCTAGAAAGGCCCACCAAAGAGAGAAATGTTTGCATGTCTTAATGATCCCAATTGTAGTGATATATTTTACATCTTGCATTAGTGACACTGGGTGGCACAGTGGGACACTGTGTAAACAGTTGCCTGGCATCATTCTGGAATGTTGTGGAGTTTACTGGAAGATATGGAGTAGAAGGTAAGTTATTTTAAACCAGTTTAAGGAAGGGATGGCCTAGATTTGATGAAGAATTGGCCTTTCCTCATAAAGACAGCCTGAAGTTGAATTGGAATTTTGGCCCTGCCCTGTGAAGACAGGTTGAAATGGCCCATGAGACAAAACTATACATCTATCGATCATTCCAGGATATTTTAGAGAACAGAGGGGAAATGGAGAGTTGGAGCAGTTTTGACTGAACCCTTGAAAGAAATGCAAAGAGCACAATGAATCCAAGCTGAACCCAAATATAAACATTCCCAAGTCTTCATCACAGAATCATAGAGTCAGAAAGAACTCAAGGGTCATCTAATCCAGCTTTATGCTAGTGCAGGAATCAACTGCTTAAAGCAAGTGGTAGATGCTGGGATGTGGCCACCTACCCTCTTGAATCAACCATTCTCCAGCACTGTCCATTCTACTATTGAATTTATTTATTTATTTATTTGATTTATATCCTTCCTTTCTCCTAAATGGGACTCAAAATGGCTTACAATGGGGGGTTGCAGACTGCCAGAAATAGTGTGAATTCAGTCCACTTTTAGGGTTAGGGTTAGTGCTAGGGAATCATGGGAACTGTTATTTTTCTGAGACATTGAGCCTTCTCTGTCAGACAACTCTGATGCCACAATAAAATACAGTTCCCATGGTTCCCTAACTCTAACCCTAACCCTAAAAGTGGACTGCATTCACACTATTTCTGGCAGTCTGCAACCCCCCAATGTAACTTT
The DNA here is from genome assembly GCA_026167975.1 of Phrynosoma blainvillii. Lineage (NCBI taxonomy): Eukaryota > Metazoa > Chordata > Lepidosauria > Squamata > Phrynosomatidae > Phrynosoma > Phrynosoma blainvillii. Next base: position 16,035,016 of record JANUYF010000001.1, on the reverse strand, counting down.
AAAATGGAATGGCCAAAACAATATGAAGTACAAAAGTTTTTTTGTTTGTTTTTTTAAAAAATAATCATTAAACCATCAATCAAATTAAAACACTGCTTTTAGTACATTAACTTAAAGATAATTAAAAAGACATGTTCCTCATCCCTGTTTGGTTAAGGCTGAAGCCCCCCTGATTAAACATGGAAGTCTTCACCTTCTAGCAAAAAGAGAGCAGAGAAGGTGCAAACTGAACTTCTCTCAAGAGATAATTCCAAGGCCTAAGAGCAACCACCAAGAATGTTCTCCTATATCCTCACCAGACAAGCCTGGAAGGGTGGTGGGATGGAAAGAAGGCCTTCCCCTGAAGATCCTAATAACCAGGGAGTCTCATATCTAGAAATATGGTTTTTCAGATAGTTTGGACCTAGGCCTTATTGAACATCTCTTAATTGGCAGGAAGTTCGTCCTAATATTTATTCAAAATCTTCTTTGTGTTAATTTGAATTCATTGACCCCTAAATCAGCAGAAAATAAACCCACTCTTTTTATGGATCTTACCAAATGATAATAGGAAACAAGATTCTAGTCCATCTACCTATTTTAAAGTGTGTAATAACACGTACATCTCAAATACCAGAAAGGTGGATGAATAAGATTTCTAGAGTTTTGATACCCTGCCCAGTTCTATGTTCCTTACCATGCCCGACAAAATAAAAATAAATGATGCAAAAGAGACAAATGCATAAGCATTTATACAAAATAAAGTCAGCATGAAAATCTCCCTAATGTATGCAAGTCACAGAATCCAGCTTTTTTCAACCACAGAATTTGCCCTTCCAAGATTTTCCATTCATATTTAGCAAAATACAGTGCCTTGTGGCCAGAAGCAGCATTGTAAACGTCCAGATTCTCAGTCTAGTTAATAGAAAATATTTTTGGACAAATGCTGTTATAGACTCGTTGACTTCAGTAGGGACCAAATTGGCTTAATGTCAATTTCCTTGACTGGGACTGGGTTAAAGATGTTGGCCTGTTAGATGGGAAAAGTTATACAAGATGCTTAGTTCTCCAGAGAATTAGGGTTAAGCACACCAACTACTAGCTTGCACAGGGTTTCTTCCTGGAGTTTGCCAAGCTGAGGATTCTGCAGTTGGGGTCACCAAAAGTTTAAGCAAAGGCGTAATTTAGTAGAATATTTTTATGCTCAGGAGAAAAGGGATTCCCAAGAAGTAATCATGGGGGACCACTCCGGTAGAGTCTTTCTCGCCACCAACCCTGATGGAAACAGAAGGTGCATAAAATCAACCATGTCAAATGAGAGCGAGAACTTCCCCCAAGGGAGACGCCAAGCTCTAATCTTGCAAAAGCACATCTCAAAGGATCAAACCCTTGTTGACTACATATTGCTCAACTGGGATTAGCTCAATGCTATGTACCTAGGAAGGAGGTTTGTCTTCTTGTCAACAAGGGCATCGCTGTGTGTGTTGCAGGAAGTCACAGAATAATAGATATAGTGAACAGTGGGGGGCTGATTCAGAGAAGAATACTTCATGAGTAAATGTTCTTCAAAGAGGTGCTTTAAACAATTTTTTAAAAAAGAAAACCATGAGCTAGACACAAGGTTGGATAAACCATGAAGCTACATATGCTACTCTTGACATGATTCCCCTTTAAATGCCATTTTTCAGTGCTGCTCAGCACCAGCTGGCTGTGTCTTGAAACCACCAATTTAACCTCTTATGATGTCTCTGATAGAATGTAATGCTGGTAGAGGGGTGTGTTGTGGGCACTGTGGGAAATCAGCATAGCTCACCCTGAGAGGAACAATATTGCTCCTTGCCCTTGTAGCCAATAAATCTCACCTACATGGGAGCTTGGAAATGTTGCTTTGGGACTATAATGGACTACAGTTCCCAAAGCTTACAGACTATAATGGACCACAATGCCTAGAATTCCACAAATTAAGATATGTTGGGTGTTGTCTTCCAAAAAGATTTTTTTATAATCAACTGATATAGGAAGGGCTCACAGGAAATGGGTAAATCCAGTCTCAAATCCAGAGCTGTGAGGAAATTGTCCAAAATGCTGGTTCTCCCCAAATACCTTGCAGGCTGGAACTAGGAAAAGAAAGGATGTAAAAACTTCTTGGCCACAATTTCATTGAGTTTCACTGAATGCCACCTACATTTCTGCCCATCTTTCTTTTGTACTGGATTGTTGTACTCTATGGCTGAGATCCTATTACACTTACGTAGTTGCACAACGGTTTCTCAATGCTGTTGTCTCCTTAGAGAATTGTAATGTTGCCCAAATGTACAACCAATTCTGCCTTCTTGCGTCCTGTGCAAGGAGAAGGATACAGTATAAATAAAATAAGTATCCAATCCAATTTATTTTGTAATATGTATTCATCCCCTCCCACAGTGATTAAAGTGTTTGTATATTCTCCCCACCACCACCATTGTATACAATTTTTAGCCATTTACATTATAATGCATTCCTTGATTAGAGTGTGCTTTGTTTATGTTAAGTTTTGCAAATATGTGAATTCTCAAGGTCCAAGGCTTCTTGGTACAAGTTTCAGGAGGTGTCGAATCCAAGAAAATTATTTTCCATTCCTACTCGCCTCTTCATTAGTGTCATGATAAGGAAATTATAGAACTCAGAATTCCCAGTTTCCTCCACAATGTGCAGTTTCTCCCTCTAATTCTTGCTACCATCCTCTTGTCTAAACCTGCCATTAGGCACAATGAGATAGATAGCACTGTTGATGGGGACAAGTGGTCAGGAGTTAGAAGCCCAAATGGTGTGTGCCATGCACACACAGCCTATGCTTCCCCTGTGCCCCCTAAGCTCATTTGCAGCTGCCTTCAGGTGCCATGGAAGACATTGTCCCTTCATTGGGATTAAAATATCATCTAGTTGCCACTCTTGGCCAAGATACTGAATCAAGCAGGAAGGACTTAACTCTCCACCCATGCAATTCTGTACCTGCTTGCCATCCAGGCAGCTAACAAACCCTGTGGGTCACTGCTATGGCTATTTACTGGCTGGCCAAGGAAGAAACAGGGCAGTGACTCAGAGGGAAAAGATGCAATTGGTCTGGCCTCCATGGGGGGTTGAAATGAGGATGCAATCTCATATCACTAATAGGATTCTGGCCCTTGTCAGCTGACATGGAATGGCGAGAGGCCACCATCTTGTCTTCCATACATAGAATGTTGGGAGGCTGCCATCTTGTCTTTTGCCCCAGGCAGGAGAATGTTTCAGGGAGCCCCTTTGCTATCATTATTCCTACATTGCACAAACAGAGCCTGAGGCGGAAAGAACAAATGACCTTGCCAAAGCCTATCTTGTTATGAGTTTGTGGCCGAAGTGAAATTTGAATAAATAATTTCTTGGTTAATCGTATGCACTAACTACTTCAACTTTGACAGTGTACAGTCTGTCATGTCCCTAGTAAAACAGTTGTAATGCACAACCCAAAGCACAGATGTACTTAGATGTTATTTCTTCAGTCCTCCCCCCCCCCTCCTCCTCCTGGAAAGCATCATTTCTTCTTGGTTGCCTGCCTTGCTTTATTTCCCCCTCCAAAAAAAGAAAAAAGAAAAAAGGGAATGTTTTCAGATACAAAGTGGCCTTTTTATGTCCAGAAAACAGCCCAGGCAATCTGTCAGTCTTCCCCCTAAAACTGCTCACTAGAAAAAGGGTTACCGTAGCAAGCGCCACAATAATGTCGACACAGAATATTACAAAGTAAAGGCTTATAAAATAATAAAAATTCTACTTAGTTCAGATACCTCCCAGTGCCTTTGGCAAAACACCTTAAGCATTCCACATAAGGCGGGCATTGTCTTCATAAGATGGCACCTCATAAAATGGTATTAAATATCACCGATGGGGCTTCATATTTCATCCAGCAGGGTTTAGGCTAGACATGTTCTATATCACACATTATTAGAATGACATCTGCTTTGCAAGTTCTGTACCCAGGAGCATACCTTGATAACTCATTTCAGCGCTCTTTCTCAGAGGGCTTCTGTGCCTTCATAATACCTAATATGTTTAACTCATTTTGAACAGAAGTCTCAGGCTTGTCCTGGCCCTCTGGCCACAACTGTAGCTGTCAGGCAAAGGAGTCAGCTATCAAACATTACTCATTTATCATTAGCAGGGATGCAGCTGTACAAAAGAATCCAGCCACTGCTATGAAAAGCTGTCAACTCTTCCCTGTTATAATACTCTCCATTCTCAGTGGGGCATTTTACAGTGTACAGACATAGGCCATTTTCCCTCATGTGAGGATATCCAGAGTACATGGACAAATTCTCTCTCCCTCCCCCCCCCCCCCCTTATTTTGCTTGCTTTCTCTGTTTGTGTGTTGCGTGCCTTCAAGTTGTATCTTACTTATAGCAACCCCAAGGTGAACCGATCATGGGGTTTTCTTGTCAAGATTTGTTTAGAGGAGATTTGTCATTGCTTTCCCCTGAGGCTGAGAGCATGTGACCTGCCCAAGGCCACCAAGTGGGTGTCATGGCCAAAGAAGGTATCAAACCCTGGCCTCCACAGTCATAGCCCAACACTCAAACTACTATGCCACTCTGGCTCTACTTTGCTTGCTTTGCCATGTAACAAATTGATTTCATAAAATCAAATATTTGGGAGACCACAATGGCAGTCTAGTCTTCCTGCCATGCAGGAAGACACAACCAAACACTCCCAAAGGTGGCCATCCAGTCTCTGTTTAAAAACCTCCAAAGAAGGAGACTCCATCACATGCTGGGGCAGTGTGTTCCACTGTTGAACAGGAAGTTCCTCCTAATGTTTAGGTGGAATCTTTTTTTCCTGTAGCTTGAATCCACTGTTCCATGTCCTAGTCCAGGGGTAGGCAACATTTCCCCTTTAAGGGCTGAGGGACTTCAACTCCCAGAAGCCTTAGCCATGTTGGCCAATAGTCCCATGTTGGCCAATAGCTCCTGGGATTCTGGGAGCTGAAGTCCCTCGGCCCTTAAAGGGGAAAGGTTGCCTACCCCTGTCCTAGTCTTTGGAGCAGTAGAAAACAAGCTTGTTCCATCCTCAATATGATATCCCATCAAATATTTAAACATGGCTGTCATGTCACCTCTTTACATTATCTTTCCAAAGCTAAATATACTGAGCTCCCTGAGTTGCTCCTCATACATCTTGATTTCCAGACCTTTCAACAGTTTGGTCACCACCATCACCACCCCCCTGGACACACTCCTGCTTCTCAACATCTTTTTTGAATTGTGGTGCCTGAAACTGGATGCAGTATTCCAGGTGAGGCCTGACCAAGCAGAATAGAGTGGTACTATTACTCCCTCAGTGTAGACACTACACTACTGTTGATGCAGCCTAGGGTCATATTGGCTTTTTTAGATGCTATGTCACATGGTTGATTCATGTTCAGCTTGTGACCTATTGTTTCTCCTACATCTCTTTATTTGATCTAACTCGCCACCCACAAGCCGAGTGACAATGGCTGAACCCACTTCTGTGCTCATCACTGTGCTCATCACTAATCCCTCAGGGCTATTTAGAAATGTATAACACCTTTCTCCCCTCAAAAATCTGCCACGTTATACTCCATGGCCAGGATCCAATGCCTACATCTCATAAGTCAGCCATAACTATACGTTTGCACCGATGGAGGGATTGATATCACATCTCTTGCCACTTGGAGGGCTTTAATTTTATGGGGTAGGAGGGCTGCTGCTGAAATTGGAGACTACCCAAAACTGGAAAATGTATTGTACAAAATCTCCTCAGCATCCCAATCTGGTTGGGGGATTCTGAGATTCATAATACAAAAATGTATGGTGGAGGGATTGGATTGGATGACCCCTGTGGTTAGTTACAAATACATAATCTGGGTCTAGGCCAATGATTAACCTGTTCCAGTTGTACTTAAAAACAATAAAGCCTTGAAATATAGAAACAATCACACTGCTGCAGAGAGCAAAAGCAAGTGAATAACTGCATCTACAGTGTCCCACAGTTCTTGAAGTAAAGGTGGGTTTTATAAACATGATTGATAACCAACCAAGCAAAGAACAAGCAAATATAGAATGAGAAACCTCATGTCTGGTCAAGACTACTTATGTATGAAGCTGACATTCAAGGTAACACATTTCAAAACAATGTACCAACCAGCCTTGATGTCCCTATTTCGACCACTTTCTCTGTTGATTCTGTTTCCTCCTTCCAACCACAGCTGTACCTCTTCCTGCTCGACCTTGAAGCTTCTGCTAGGCCCATCTGTTTCCTTAGGCAGATGTTTCCCTTCCTTACCAAAACCTCCTTCAGTATCGTTGAGCCACAAAGCTTCCACTTTTCTTCAGCATGTCCCCTCAAAAGCTCTTATGCCACCATGAGAAAATGCCCTCTCTCCCAAAAATGCCTCTTGCCTCACAGTGGTCAAAATATAGTCCCACATATTCACACTATAGCTGTTTCTTTCTCTCATCCTTACCAGAAAGCTTTCCTACCCCTGTGCTGCTACATTCTCATTCCCTTGACCTGATTAGCTTACACTTTGTAAACTGCTTAGTACACCGGTAAGTGGTATAGAAATGTACTTGCTATTGCTTTTCTGTGAAGAGATATGAAGAGACCCAGTAAGAAGCACAAAGTTGTTGTTGTTGTTGTTGTTGTTGTTGTTGTTGTGTGCCTTCAAGTTGTTTCCAACTTATGGTGAACCTAAGGTGATTGTATCATGGGGCTTTCTTGGCCATATTTGTTTGGAGGAGGTTTGCCATTGCCTTCCCCTGAGACTGAGAGCATGTGACTTGTCCAAAGTCACCCAGTGTGGTTCATAACTGAATGGGGAATTGAACTCTGGTTTCCAGAGTCGACATTCAAACCACTATACCACACTGGGTCTCATACACAATGGCCTGCCATCTTATCCAGTTGCCATCATGGTAAAAGGAACACAGCAAGATATCTACAATGTCTATATCAGAGGTGTCTATCCAATGTCTCTACCATCAGTCCCTAGGGCCAAATCACCCCTCTTGGAATTGTAATCTCGAATTCCCAGATGACTATACCTCTCCTTCCCCATGACACAATTTCCCAAGTTTTGTAGTTTTTTTCCCATGCTAAAAGGTTGAAATGCATTTCCTAAGATTTAGTTACAGGAGGTAAGATCTTTCAGTTAAAATGTACTGGACTTTTTGTTCCATTCATTTGCGTTTGGTGCATTTAACCCTGCTAGAACATCTCTAAAATTGAGTTTGACCATTGCACCGATATTCCCAATCTTTAGTCAATAAAGTCTTTGTGGGCACACCGTTTCTGTATAACTGTTACAGTTATTTATTTTATTTTATATTATTTATTTAGATCTCATGTTTCCTCCCCATATTGGGACTCAAAGCAACTTACAAATGATCAAAATCACTGTATGTATGGATCGGAGAGCTGGACAGTTAAGAAAGATGATAGGAAGAAAATCAATGCATTTGAGATGTGGTGCTGGAGAAGAGTGTTGAGCATCCCATGGACAGCCAAAAGGACAAACAAATGGGTCCTAGAGCAGATCAAACTGGAAACCTCCTTGGATGCCAAGGTGACCAAACTGAGGCTCTCGTACTTCGGACACATCATGAGAAGGGAGGACTCATTGGAAAAGACAATAATGCTAGGGCAGATGGAGGGAAGTAGGAAGAGAGGAAGGCCACATGCCAGATGGATGGACTCTATTAAAGAAGTCATGGGTATGTGGCTGCAGGAATTAAGCAGAGGAGTGGAGGACAGGGGGTCTTGGAGATGTCTCATCTATAGGGTCTCCATGGGTCGAGATCAACTTGAGGGTAGTTAACAAAACAACAAAGAGGGTCTAGAAAGAACCACACCAATAAAGATAAACTAGTGTATTAAATAAGACAATAAACAAGTCAGGATAGACAATGCAATGGTACCAATTGGGGTGGGACCATCCTTTTTTTTTTTTTTTAAGCTTGTGTGACCTTAGAAGCCAAGATGATTAAACTGAGACTGTTGTACTTTGGACTTATCATGAGAAGACATGATTCAATAGAAGAGATGATAATGCTTGATAAGGTACGAAAGGCAAGTAGGAAAAGAGAAAGACTGGATTGGCTGCATCTGCATTGCAGAATTAATGCAATTTGAACTGCTTTAACTTCCATGATGCAATGCTATGGCATTCTGGGATTTGTAGTTTTGTGAAATGTTTTAGCCTCTGTCAGAGAGCTTGGGTGCCACAACAAACTACAAATCCCATGGCTCCATAGGATGGAGCCATGGCAGCTAAAGTGGTGTGAAACTGCATTAATTCTACAGTGTGGCAGCAACCTTTGTCTTCAAGTGACTTCAACTACTGCAACTGAGTTCAAAGTGTAGGAATAGTTTTCACTCAGTTAATTCAGCAGGAAGGAGGGAAGAATATTTCCCTTCCCAATTGGCTCAAGCAAAAGCAAACTGCTACAGCCTCTCCTAGCTTGTGAGTTCTTTTTCACTGATTCTTTTGCTATCTTGACTACACTCTGATATTCTTCAGTCACACATGTCTCAGTTTGCATCTGAGACATGTTGGAGAGTATGCTTTAACTCATACAATTCCCTCCCCATTCATGCGATGGATGAAGGAATCTGCAAATTCTAGGGGTGCATCCACACTATAAAATTATGGTACTTTGATACCACTGTAACAGTCAGAACCCCTTCCTATGGAGTCCTGAGATCTGTAGTCTGATGAGGTCCCTTCTCTGAACAACTTGAGCTCTTGGCCAAAAATCTGACTAATTTGTGAAACTAGAAATCCCAGGATTTCATAGGCAAGAAACATAGTAGTAAATAGTGCAAATACATCCTAGACATACTGCCATCTCTGTGTGGCCAAATTTATTATAATAGAACAACAGTATCTCATGAGAAGAATGGATGATGATGATGATGATGATGTTTATTTATATCCCACCTTCCTCCCAGTACAGGGACACAAGACAGCTAGCAAATCTAAAACAGTCCAAGTTAAAACAATATAAATTATTAAAAATACAAAACATTTAAAAAAAAACCATTAAAACAATTAAAAGCATTACATTATTAAAATTTAAAGTTCAAAAATCTTATAAACTAAAACAAAAACAAAACAGCATCCATGCCATGCAAAAGCCTGGCAGCATAAAAACGTCTTTACCTGCCGCCAGAAGGACAGCAAGGATGGAGCCATCCTGGCCTCTCTAGGGAGGGAGTTCCAAAGTTTGGGAGCAGCCACTGAGAAGGCCATTTCTCTTGTTCCCACCAAATGCGCCTGAGACGGTCGTGGGACAGAGAGAAGGGCCTCTCCCGACAACCTCAATACTCTGGGGGACTCATACAGGGAGATAAGGTCCTTCAAATAGCCTGGACCTAAGCTATATAGGGCTTTATAGGTCAAAACCAGTACTTTGAATTGTGCCCAGAAACAGACTGGCAGCCAGTGGAATTGTGCCCAGAAACAGCCGGCATGTGGCTGCCCTGCCCCAACTCAACCCCCAGGCCAGCCCTTTAGGGTAGTCTACAACGCCCCTAAGAGCGAATCCGAATAATTTTATCAGCAAAATGGTGAGGAAATTCTTCACAACAAGCTGTTGATTGGCTTATATTCTCCTCAGGAACAGATCGTATCAGATCCTTAACAACTTGAAACAGCTCAGCTGAGTGGTTTTGTGCAACTCCAATAGTTTTAGTTTAAAAAAGCCTTTTTTTTTCTTTTCTTTTTTTTTGCTTCCTTTATTGCATCACCATATGTTTTCAAGTAGTTTTTAGCCTGTTTTTGGTCGGATTCACTCTGAGTTTTCTGGCACTGTTGCTCTAGTCTCTGTCGCATTCGTTTCATTGCTGCCAGCTTCTTAGGAAACCAAGGGACTGGTTTAGCTCCACTCCATGAGATGAGACACTTAAGAGCGATCATTTCAACTGCCCTGATAGTTTCTCCATTCCAGAGATCAACCAGGGTTTCAACAGGACCACCTGCCAAGGCAGCAGGAAACTCCCCAAGAGTCATCAGGAATCCATCTGGATCCATAAGCCTCCTGGGGCAGACGATCTTAATGGGTCCCCCACCCCTGCAGAGGCTCTGAGTTCCAGCAAGTCTAAACCTGACCAGAAAATGATCTGTCTGTGACAATGGAACAGTAGAAAGCTCTTCCATTCTCAGATAACCAGCATCCTCCTCTGTACAGAACACCAGGCCTAGAGTATGCCCAGTGGCATGAGTGGGGCCAGATACCACTTGGGAGAGCCCCATGGTTGTCATGGAGGCCATAAAGTCCTGAGCCATTCCCAATAGAGTAGCCTCGGCATGGATGTTGAAATCCCCCAGCAATATAAGCCAGGGGTCGGCAAACTACGGCCCCCGGACCGGTTCCGGCCCAGGTCGCAGGACTTACCAGCCCAGGCAGACCCCTGCTGCCGCCGCTGCACGCCGCACGCCGCCACCACGGTGCGTTTTCCCCTTCGTCCATCCGCGCGTGCCGCAACCACCATTTTGAAAGTCAAAATGGCGACCGTGACATGCGCGGTGGCGGCGGTGGCGGCAGCGCACATGGGGGGTCATGTGCGGCTGTGAGCGGTATGCATGTGCATGCGCGCACGCACGCCAACATCCCCCCTGGCCCACTGGAAAGGAGAACTTCGGGGGACCGGCCCAGATGGTAAAAAGGTTGCCTACCCCTGATACAAGCCAATGAGACTCCAACACCATCCCCGAGACCAACCTGGCTAGCTCAGGCAGGGAGACTGTTGAGCAACAGGGTGGTCAATACACCAGCAGAATCTCTAATCTGTCCTTGTAACACAGATTCTTGTATCAGGGATTCTTGCTGTGCTTCTGCTTTTAAATTTATAATACAAAATCTGATCCCTTGGATCAGAGGCTTAAGTTAGGATGTATGGAAGCATCCATCTCTTCACCTTGAAAAGAAATCCACCTTCTGTGTGTAAAGAACTTGCGTCATCCTGTTTAAGGACATGCTTAGTGGTTGTGTTGTTCATCCTCTTTTGCCATGAGTCTAATGTGACTGAGATTTTTTTTTCATTAGGTATGAACTGTTAAATGAAATATTAATGCAAGGATAATTGCTGATTGACACCCTTAAACTGACCTATTGGTATGTAGTAGTGTCATTTAAAAATATTAGAGATGTTTTCAATTAATTGTAATCAGGCTAACCATGCAGTATAAATTGTAATTACGGTTATTGTGTGTGGATTTGGTTTTTGTGAGCTTCTTTTAATATGCTGCATGATGGGACACACAGTACATAAATAAGCCAATTATGACTGACATCCATTTCCATGAGGAGAAAGTTTGGAGTTTCTCGGTGGCAGAAATTGACGTAAACAGCATCATTTCCCTTTCAAGGATGTTGGCCTGGGACACGATTCCCATGTCTCTGTCTTGTGTGCCTTCAAGTCACTTTTGACTTATAGTGACCTTAAGGCAGGGGTAGGCAACCTTTCCTCTTTAAGGGCCGAGGGACTTCAGCTCCCAGAATCCCAGGAGCTATTGGCAACATGGGACTATTGGCCAACATGGCTGAGGCTTCTGGGAGCTGAAGTCCCTCGGCCCTTAAAGGGGAAAGGTTGTCTACCCCTGCCTTAAGGCCATGGGTTTTGTTTGTTTTTTGAAAGATTTGTACAGAGAAGGTTTTGCCATTGCCTTCTTCTGAGGCTGAGAGCATGTGACATGCCCCAGGTCACCCAGTGGGTTTCATGGCCAAGCTGGGAATTGAACCCTGGTCTCCAGAGTTGTAGTTCAACACTTAAACCACTATGCCATGGTTCTAGTCCCATGACAGGTTATAAATAATAGAATATTAGGATCTTAGAGTTGGGAAGGACCACAAGGGTAATCTAGTCTAGCCCTTGCCATATATGAATATACAACTGAAGTCTCCTGAACAACCTCTGTTTAAAGACCTCAAAGAATGAGAGCCCACTACCCTAATCTATTCCACTGTTGAACAATTCTTACTGTCAAGAAGTCCTTCCTAAAGTTCAAATGGAATATCTTTTCTGATAATTTGAATCCATTGGTTTGTATTCAAATGAATGGCGCCACAGAAAATAAGCTTGGGCCATCTTCTATACAGCATCCAAATATTTAAACAAAGCTATCATAATGCCTCTGAATCTTCTCTTCTTCAAGCTAAACATATCCAGCTCCCTAAGTCATTCCTCACAATAAATAAAATGGAGCAGGGGTGTTTATTCCTCATTCAGGAAAGAAGCACTTTGATCCATAGGATCTCAGAGTTGGAAGGATCATTTAGAATTTTGCATTTGTTCTGGGTGAGTTTCATTCTGTTAGTTTAGTTTCTAGTTTCTCAAGGTTCTTTTGTGTTAGAATTGCCCATTTCCTTCCATCAAACTGCAGTAGACACAATGAGTCAATGGAACTTCTGTGGGTGTTTACTCCTCAGGTTCCCATTGATTCAACAGATTTACTCCATTTGGGAGAAGATTTGTTTTAGGCTAGAGTGGGCACTTCAGTCCCCTGGCCCTAGTTTTCCTTGGGTCAGATGCCTTTCTTTTAAATTAGCATTGTTATTCCTAAATTTACACCTGCCAATGAGTATGTGCAATGGTTCTTCAAATCAGGGTCATTCCTACGTCCTCTCTCTCTCTCTCTTTTTCTCTCTTTTTTTGGTTATTTTTGGTGACACAGAAACAGTGTCCTAACTGCAAAGGAAAACAAGGCAATGCCAAATGAAGGACATTCAAGAAAAGTGTATGACATTACCAATAAAAGATAAAAACATTTTGAATTTCCTCCTGGTCAAAAGGTTGAAATGTAGGTCATGTCCTGCAAAAGGGGGTGTCTGTTCACCTTGCACAGGGATGGCCACCATGCCACCATCTCATCCAACGACTGCCTGGCCCTTTCTGTTTCTACAAAGGCTAACTCCTTGAGGAAAATTTCCATTGTTTGTGGCAAGGCAGTCCTGCAAAGACAATGAATCCACCTGCCTCCTCTGCTCAAAATGAGTTAAACATCTGAGGTATTATGATGCCTTTTCTTCTGCTCCCCAGTCTTCTTTTGAAAGGGTGAAGGTACACTGGCACAATTAAATATAAATGAGCTGACTCTCTTGATTGACTCTGAGCCGATAGGAAGGGTCTGGAAATGTAAACCCCCTCCGAGGGCCACACCCCTTGATAAGCCCAAGGCTATGCTTTTCAAAGCAGGACAATTATAATTAATTGAGCGATCTGACAGAAAGCATAACTCCAGAGGTAGCAGCCGCAAGTGACACATGGCATATATCAAGAGCATGACGGGCCAGATGAAGGGTTAATCCAGGTTGGCTGGAACAAGGACACAAAATCACGCCTGTGGCGCTGACCAGCTTGTTATACCAGAAAGCTCCAGAAACAACCTTTTTATTATTATTATTATTCCACTCCGTCCTCCTCCTTCTCCTTTGATTGTTATTATTTTATACTTCTTTTCTGTCTTTATGAAAGCAGATCGGCAGGGGAGGAGAATATTTTTCTTTGCGTCATCACCTTCGAATATGCGCCTTCTAATTAGGGAAATGTTTTCTGAGGGAGAACAGTAAACCAGTATGAGAAAGTGTCACTTGCAACTCTGATACTTTATAAGTACCTTTCACAAGGGTACCGAGCAGTTTTCACAAGCAGGACTGTGGTATTGTTATGCCTCAAGATGGTGGCTTGAGCACACATTTCAAAGAGAACAACCACAAGAAATGCAGAACAAGGCTCTTATCCCTTGAATAGTGGGGTAGAAGAGGAAACATTAGTAGGTGCTGTGTTTCACGAAAGCAACACATGCTGAATGTTGGATGCAAAGAGACATCAACACTTGTATTCTATAAAAGTGGTTAGTGAAAGAGGAATGTCTTGATCAGGGGTAGGCAACCTTTCCCCTTTAAGGGCCGAGGGACTTCAGCTCCCAGAAGCCTCAGCCATGTTGGCCAATAGTCCCATGTTGGCCAATAGCTCCTGGGATTCTGGGAGTTGAAGTCCCTCGGCCCTTAAAGGGGAAAGGTTGCCTACCCCTGGTCTTGATGATGCCTGCCCCTTGCTTCACCTTTCCTTGTATGGTCTATCTTTGGTCTATCTCTGTATGGACTAGCTTTGGCCTTTTGCTTTCTTCTTACCTGTTGAGGTTCCAACCCCTCTTCAAGATGTTAGTTATTTTCTTTGTTCCTTTGGTCTGGGAAGGAACCATCCATAGGGCTCTATAGGTCAACTTATTTTGTCAGTCAGCTTTCCTATGCTAAAATGTATTTCCTGAGCCAATAAACATGTATTCTTTTTCTTTTCTTTTTACTGTACAAGATCATCTAGAGCAATTACTTCTGTTTCTATCACTAGCTCATATTGCACTAGCCCTGCTGAAACTCTCCTTAATATAGATACCAAATATTCCTAAACTGAAATTCCCTTTTCTGAACAATCATTAAACATATATGTCCAGAGGAACATGTCCAGAGGAGGGTGGCCAAAATAGTCAAAGGTCTGGAAACCATGCTGTATGAGGAGTAGCATTGGGAGTTGCCTATGTTTAGCCTGAAGAAGAGAAGGATAAGAGGGGACATGGTAGCCATGTTTAAATATTTGAAAGGACATCATTTTCAAGATGGAGCAAGCTTGTTTTCTGCTGTTCCAAGGATTCAATGGATTCAAACTAAAGGAAAAGGAGATTTCACCTAAACATTAGGAAAAACTTCCTGATAGTAAGAACTGTTTGATAGTGCCTCAGAGAATAATGGAATCTCTTTCTTGGGAGGTTTTTAAACAAAGGCTGGATAGCTATCTGTTGGCTTTGCTTTTGTATTTCTGCATGGCATGGAGTTGGACTGAATGGCTCAGGTGATCTGTTCCAACTCAATAATAATAATAATAATAATAATAATAATAATAATAATAAATTTTATTTATAGCCCGCCCCTCTGCGGAGCAATCGGGGCGGGTTACAACATATTAAAACAAACAAGTTAAGACAGGGGTAGGCAACCTTTCCCCTTTAAGGGCCAAGGGACTTCAGCTTCCAGAATCCCAGGAACTATTGGCCAACATGGGTCTATTGGCCAACATGGCTGAGGCTTCTGGGAGCTGAAGTCCCTCGGCCCTTAAAGGGGAAAGGTTGCCTACCCCTGAGTTAAGACATTCCCTCATCCCATAATCCCACCCTCCCATCCCTTAAAACAGAATTAAACATGAAAGTTTAATTGATTCTATCATATTCTACGATTCCACAGAAACCCTGTCCCTTATTTTATTTAGCAAGCCTAGGTTTGAAGCAAATTAGGGAGCACCTACTAATGTGAAGTATCCTCAGAGTTATAAGGGAAATGAAAAGAGCTTTGCTCAAAATAGCAAATTTCTTAGGCAAAGAGTTCACCCTTTCCTGATGCCTATTTTCTGGGCACTGTGGTGAGGTTCAGCTTAGAGAAAAAGGGTGATCTGAGGGGTGTGTATAGAGGTGTGTAACCTTTTGTGATAAGCACTGAAAAACTTGATCATGGTTTTTGCATTGAATCATAAAACTGAGTGATTGACTGACTGATTGACTGACTGATTTGTATACCACCTTTGTCCCAATATGGGTCCCAAAGTGGCTAATACTAGATCATCAAATGAAACTAAATGGCAGAAGATTCAAAAGAAGGAAGCGCTCCTTCATTGGGGAAATTATGCACTGGAATTCACTGCTACAAGTTATAGAAGTTTATTGCATTCACAATTAAAACGTCTTACCTGAGCCTGCTTAAAATTTAAGATGGGTGGTATCCTGACCTTATTAAAAGGATTTAGTCAATGAATTTGCTGCCCAGGGGCACTAGCGTGCCTCTTTTCAAAGCCAGGAGTTTTCCAGCTTAAGGAAAGGGCCACCGGAGTGCCCCTGTGAGCGGGGATGGACCCAGGCTGGACCAGGATGGCAAATTTGGCAGCTAAATCCTTGTGATAAGATCGGAATGCCGCCCATTTTAAATTTTAAGCTGGCTCAGGTAAGACGTTTTAATTGTGAATGTTATAAGCTCCATAGTTACCTTCACCAACTTGGATAGCATTAATAATGGACTGGAGAAATTGATGGAAGATAAAGGTATTAACTACTTCTGCTGTCTATGTATTATTTCTAGTATCAGAATCAGTACATCCCTGTATATCAATTGCTGAGGAACACAACTGGGAAGATGCTATTGCATTTATGCCCTACTTGTGGATTCAATAGGAGTATATATCCAACAAAAGTAGTAGTGCCACTGTATTCTGCTTTGATCAAACCTCACCTGGAGTATTGTGTCCAGTTCTGGGTGCCACAATTCAAAAAGGATATTGAGAAGCTGAAACATGTCCAGAGGTCATGTTCCAGCTTCTGGAACCAAGATGGTCAAAGATTTGAAAATTAAGTTGTGATGAATTACTTAGGAATATGAATATGTTTACCTTGAGGAAGAGAAGACCGAGAGAAGACATGATAACTATAAATATCTGAAGGGATATCATACAGTGTATGGAGCAAGCCAGAGACTAGAACATGAATCAATAGATTCAAATTACAGGAAAAGAGATTCCACATAAACATTAGGAAGAACTTCTTCACTGTACAAGTTGTCTGACAGTCAAACAGACTGCCTCAAATGGTGAAGGACTCTCTGGAGGTCTTTAAACAGAGGTTGGATGAGCATCTTTCAGGAATACCTTAATTGTGTATACTTGCATGGCAAACATTTGGACTAAATGACCCTTGTGGTCTCTTCTAATTCTAAGAGTCTATGATTCTTTGATTCTATAACTTCCAGACAAGACTGACCTTTGGTCTAATTAGAGTAATTTCTCTTATGATCTGATCTTTAGATGAAAATGTTTTGCTTTATCCAATATTCTCTTGCAATCAAAAATAAATGATTTCCTCCTTTAAAAAAAATAGGCAGCTTTCTCACTTATTTGAGTTGGTCAGAGCTACATAAAAATGAAAGACATCCACCCCATGGATCAGGCCAATAGTTGATTTAGTCTAGTCTAGGCTATGTCTCTGTAGTTTAGCTCTGGTTATTCTGACACCAGGGATAATTTCACATTCTATGGGATCTTGGGATTTGCAGTTTGGGAAGGGATACTTAGAATTCTCAGCCAGATAGCTCTATTATCTCATCAAAGTAAAAATCCCAGGATGCCACAGGATGTTCCCAGTGCAGTTAAAATGGGATATAATGCTATACTTGTGTAACATGAAAGGACCCCTGGATTCAAATTTTACTTCCTAGCCCAGAAGCTCACTAAGCAATCTTGGTCTAGTTATTCTGCCAGATTGTTGTGAGGAGCAACGAACCAGGGATACCACAGTAAGTTTATTTGATGAGGAATTGGATAGGAACTAGGTATGTTTAGCCTGGAGAAGAGACAGTTGAGAGGTGATATGATAGCCCTGTTTAAATATTTCAAGTTATATCATATTGAGGATGGAGCAAGCTTGTTTGCTGCATATCCAGAGAATAAGAACCAGAGCAATGGATTCAAAGAGATTCCACCTCAACATTAGGAATATTAAGAGCTTCCTGACAGTAAGATATGTTCAACAGTGGAATATGGTGCCACAGAGACTGGTGGTGTCTTCTTCTTTTGAGGTTTTTAAACAGAGGCTAGATGGCAGTTTTAGCAATAGCAATAGCACTTTACATTTCTATATCACTCCATAGTGAACGAATCACTCTCTAAGTGGTTTACAACATGTTAGCCAATTGCCACCAACAAGTTGGGTACTTGTTTTACCGGCCTACAAAAGGATGACAGGATGAGTCAATCTGGAGCTCTGCGGGTTCGAACTCCCAATTTATGGCTGTAGTACCGGCATTTATCCATTGCACCATCAGGGCTTCCTGGATGGCCATCTATTGGGAGTGCTTTGATTGTGTCTTTGTACATGGCAGGGGTTTGGACTGGATGGCCCTTGGGGTCTTTCCCATCTCTGTGCTTCTATGATTCTAGGTTGGGGGGGGGGGAATCTTGCTGTTTTAAGAAATGTTGCAAAGTTATTGTTAAAATCTTGGATTGGTAGGTGAGCAATGGCAAACAAACGTATTCCAGAGTTTTTATAACTTTTTAACAAAGGCAAATTATGAGCAAATCCGGAGTTCCTCCTGTGATATTAAAACAAATTTTTTAAAAATGTCATTAAGAATGGCTGAAATTCCCTCTGCCCCTACGTGATTCTACATATCCCTTAATAGGGATGTGAAAAAGTCTATTATATACCGTATTTGTTTTTCAGAAAATAAGGAAGAATGTTTTGATGTTCCCTGAAAATCTATCATTTTATTCAACACTTATAAACTTTTCCCCTTCACAAAAAAAGCTCATATATCTTAGGTCCAAACTGTCTGAAAGACTGCAATGATCCTGCCTGGGTTTTAAGGTCTCCAGGGGAGGGCTTTCTCTCAGTCCCACCATCATCACAGGTCTGTCTGATGAGGACATGGGAGAAAGCCTTCTCAGGGGCGATCCGCATGAGCCAAAAAGGCCATGTTTTCTCCAGCCTTGCATCAACTTGTTTAGACAATGCAGGTCAAAATCCTGGGGCCAGGATCATGCCAGATCCTAGCAGACCAGGCATGGATCTGGTAGATCTGTCCTGATCCTGGAGCGAACAGACCTTAACATGGGTCTATTTGACCCCCAGGTTGCCATGGAGTTTCCAGGAATGTCTTTTCCAAGAAGACAGAGAACTACACAAAACTACAGTTTCCAGAATTCCATAGCAATTGAGTCAGGGCAGTTAAAGTCATCTCAAACTAGATTATTTCCATAGTGTGTTTTGGAACAAAGATCATCTTGCTTAAACAGGATTTCAGACTGTAAAAGGATGTGTTACTAGGGGGCAGTTTCCTAATATATAATATTTTTAAATGTTTTTAACAGTCTTTTAAATTAATTTTAATTGGATTGCTATTTAATGCTTCTTTTAATTTTTGTACTGCAGATTGTTTTAACTACATTATTTTATCTACAGCATAAGGTGTTTTGGGTCCCATATCAGGGGGAAAGTTAGATAGTATGTAAATAAGTAAAATAAAATTGCACAGGACATTCAACAGCTTTATCCCACTAAAATATATGGTAGTGAATGTGTGGTGAAGAAAATAAAGAGAGCTATTTAGTGGAAGACGTGCCCCCCCCCCCCCCCCGCTTCAAAATACCATAAATGAGGAAGCCATGAAATGTCGTACTGATGTTGCACCAGAAATTAATAGAGTAGAAAACAGGAACTACTGCTTTTGTGGTGAACAGCTGTGATATCAACTGAGTTATCCTAGACAGACCTTCCAAGAAAAACAAGGAGTGATGGGACACCACAGGAAAAAATAGCCTACAAATAGTAAACCATGAAAGCTGTCAATCTGTCCACACTCACTTGGAAACATGACTCACTGAACTTTATGGGACAATGTACTGTGCAAACCTGCATAGGACTGGGTTAGAGCTGGTGAAACTTGCTTTTTGAACTACAAACCCCAGAATTCACATACTAGCTGGAAAACTGGTAGCAAAGAAAGTAACTTTCCAAGCTCTGGGCTGCTCTGGACAATGTTATTGCTGTTTTTCTCAAGTTTTTTCCATTTTGAGGGGGGGAAAATCAGTGAGTATTATATCCAGAGTTTTCTTTCCTTTCTCTGAATTCTGGAGAACTCAAATGTTTTTGGCCCTCCATATCCACAGATTCTGCATCCACTAACTCAACCATCCATGGCTTGAAAATCTTTTTTTTTTAATAAAAAAGATTTTTTTTTAATAAAACCCCCTCATTTTGCTGTTATATATATATATATATATATATATATATATATATATATATATATATATATGGGACACAATTTTACTATGCCATTGTATATTATGCGACCTGATCATCCATGTATTTTGGTATGCACAGAAGGTCTTGGGACCAAACCCCAGCAGATACCAAGGGCCCACTGTACCATGTATGTGTTGATTTTGTAACATTATAGCATGTTAATTCATGTTCCTATTCTCCAATGTGAAAATTAGACTAGGTACTTTGGAAACAAGGGATCAATATAGGAGGTATGAATGTTGAACTCAAATCAAATACTGAAACTGCTCAACCTCTGTTAGGCATGGTGAAATCAATCTGTTTCATTCCAATTTGAAACCAAACAAACAAAAAACTTCAATCTGAATTCTCTATTGTGGTCTACATTACCTAACTTTACATATACTTAGCTACATAGCTGAAATGCTAAGGAACCCTATTGGTGAATTGAGCAGATGTGTATCAGTGCATCAGTATGTGTGTCCTATCAGGATCTACTTTGCACATCAACACTCCCTAGCCAATATCTCAATGCACATTGCTCCTAATACACAATGCTTACTTTGCTAGCTCCTCTGCACTGTAAGCAAAGCAAAGCAGCTTCATTTATATACTGCTTCATACCGTGCTATAGAGTGTCTAAGTGGTTTACAACTGTAAGCGCATTGCCCCCCAACAACTCATTTTAGCAACCTTGGAAGGATGCAGGCCTGAGTCAAGCCTGAGCCCTTACTAGTATTGAACTTGCAACCTTGTTGTTTATGAGTGAGTGGCTGCAGTACAGGCATTTAACCACTGCGCCACTAGGGCTCCTGTAATGCTCTGGCAGTTCCTTGTTGAATACAGACATTGTGAACTTGCTCAATTCTATTTCCTGTAAACATAAGTCCACTTGTGAAGATGCAAGTCCCTTACCGAATTCCAACCATCACATCCTTTCTGTTCTAAATACGCAATTCATGATTCTTCCCCACACACACTTTTCAAAAATAAAAGAGAATGACATTCTCTCTCATTTGCACCTACCAAATTCAACAGGAACAGCTACCCACATCATGGAAAGGTCCATGTTCTACCTGCCTGCCCCATAGATGTTGAACATTTAGAAGTCTCTCTCTCAAAAAAGTGGTGTCAAGTCTAGTTCAGCACAAACATGGTGGGACATGCAAGGATTCAAACTCAGGCTTTGAACAACCAAGTACTCAAACCTCTTAGCCAGGATAAAAGAATCTCTCAAATGGTTCCTCCCCTGGAAACTAAATGTTCATCCATCCCTGTTTCTAATCCATCATGATGAACACCACACATCATCCATATACTGTGGCTTATCGGGGTCTTTTCCTTCACCAGATAGGTAGGAAAACCTGGGGCCAAATCACTCTACATAATTATAGTGGTATGATTCCACTTTATCTGCCGTGGCTGCATCCTGTGGAATCTTTCTGAGAATTAAAATACCCCTCCTTAAACTGCAATAGGATGGAACCATGATACATAAAGTGGAATCATAGTGCTACAACTGTGTTCTGTGAAAGAGCCTAGGTTATTCCTTGAAC
This sequence comes from Phrynosoma blainvillii, assembly GCA_026167975.1. Classification (NCBI taxonomy): domain Eukaryota; kingdom Metazoa; phylum Chordata; class Lepidosauria; order Squamata; family Phrynosomatidae; genus Phrynosoma; species Phrynosoma blainvillii. The sequence goes on along the minus strand of JANUYF010000001.1, from coordinate 16,013,638 downwards.
CTCTACTCAGATTCAGTCTATAAGTGATGGGCTATATTAAGCATGACAGGTCAGAAATCGTGCACTCCTTGTCAGAGCCTGGAAAAGCAACCTTTTGAACTATAGGTCCCAGAATCCCCCAACCAGTGTGGCAATGAGTTTCTGGAAGTGGCCTTTCAAAAAAGTAACTTTTCTAAGCCCTGTTCCTAATTTACACTTGTTGAAACTGACTTAGCTTTCACATAGACCAAAACTGAATTATTTATTTTCCAAGCATCTATATTTTAATGCTGTGCAAGGATTACCTTAACTAGCTTTGTGTCTATCCATCCCCCAAGAAATGTATCCAAGCATTTTAAGTGAGTTGTTTGACTGTAGAATTAGTTTATTTTACTGGCAGGGAAGAAATGAGAAACCCTGGTAATAAATAAGGGAGTCAAATGGTCAATAACCAAAGAGACCAAGGACTTAGCATTTCCAGTTTGTCTTAGTGACAGATAAGATTTTATTGCCAACCTGCAAGTTCAGAAGATGTCAAAACACTCAGCGGAAGGCCAGGTCCACCTTGTTGTTGTTCTTTCTATGTTATCGACCAGACTGTATTGTGCTCCACTTTCTTTGTTCTTCACCAGACCTATGTCTTATTTTGTCCTTTTGCAACATCTCATCCCATTCCCTTTGTGTTAGGGTTGTAAATCCTCAAATATCTCCTGCTTGCCTGTGAGGACAGATAATTATGATAGTTTTCTCCCCACTGCGAGAGATAAAGCATATTCATCCTCAGTATTCTCCTTGTATTGAAATATTCTGAACTGTTGCAGAATTATTCTGCAAAGAAAAACAAATATGTCATTTTTGCAACAACAAAACAAAGCCTTGTTTTCTGTATAGAAAACAGATGTCCTGTGTAGAAATAGATTCTTGCACCCCTCCCCCAAGAAACATGGCTGACATCCTGTTGGGAAGTTGCATCATTGTAAACTGTCTTACGATTGGTTGAATTGCAACATTGAGCATTGTTCATATTCTCTGAAGGGAAGAGATATAGCCATGCATTAGGAATTATTGGGTAGCAGCAAAGCCATTGCACACCATCTAGCATATCCTTTTATACAACGAGAACCGCTTTTTGCAATGCGATGTCTTGCACAGTGCCCCGTTGTGCACTGTTACAGTTCACTAGCATGGTTGTGTATCATGTCAGTGACATAGCTCCATCATCTTAAATTTTTGCACCATAGACTTTCATGCAAGATCACAGCCCATGTGTTTCCCTCCACAGAATATTTTCTTTACAACACTTCACACTATTTGACTGCAATTGACTCTCCCTTATCTGGAATTCTGAAATCCAAAATATTTCAAAATTATCGAAGTGGACTGATGAAATAGTGACACCTTTGCTTTCTGATAGTTCGGTGTACACAAACTTTATTTCATGCACAAAATCATTTTTAAATATTGTATATAAAATTACTTTTTGGCTATGTGTATAAGGTAAATATGAAACATAAATCAATTTCATGTTCAGACTTGGGTCACATCTCCAAGCTACCTCATTATGCATATGCATATATATATATTTTTAAAAGTGAAAAGCCAAAACACTTCTGATCCCAAGCATTTTGTATAAGGTTTGTACTAGGAGGAAAATCTACAAAAATTTCACCTCTCTATTAGTACTGGTCCACCATTCTTCCCAAAATTTCCCATCTGTTGGGAAGACAAAAACTTGAGAATCACATATTCTTCTCAGGCCAATGCTGTGGTACCATTAGTTCTGTGTTTATGGGAGAACTGAGGACTGCCTCTCATATTATCATTTCATTATAAAAGATGACCTTTTGACAAATCGTGAGGGGATTTTGGGTCTAGGCTTCTGAGATATTTGACCTGCAGCTTCTGCAGAGACAATCCAGTGGTTTATAGTAGTGGTTCCCAACCTTTGGTCTTCCAGATGATTTGGACTTTAACTTCCATAATTTCCAACTGTTGGCTACATTGGCTGGGGCTTCCAGAACTGAAGTCCAAAACAAATGGAGGACCAAAGTTTGGGATGCAAAGTTGGCAGGCAGAAGAGATATGAACATCTGGCCTTGGTAACTGGTGGCATCATGTTTGTGCTCCATGTTTTAGCAGAGAGGATCTCTGCAAGGTGCTGAACTCTTATATGCAGTATGGATGCCACACTTTGGATGGCTCATTGAAAGCTCAGATTCGAGATCAAATTCCCCCATCCCACCAACAGAGAAGCCACCAGTGATCAGTGTGATCTGACCAGTCTTCCCCATGATGGTGAGATGTGTTGCATTCAAATGATAAATTGTACTACAGGTTGAGTCTACCTTATGTAAAATTTCAAAATAATAATAATAATCCAAAATATTTTTTCCATGACTGGCCAATACCTTTGCTTTCTGGTGGTTCAGTGTATGCAGACTTTGTTTCATGAGCAAAATTGTTTAAAATATTGTATAAAATTACCTTCAGAATATGTGTTTAAAGTGTATATGAAACATAAATAATTTTGTGTTTAGACTTGTGTCCCATCTCCAAGATATCTTATTATGTACATATATGAAAATACAGATATTTCAAAATGACAAAAAATATCTAAAATCCAAAACACCTCTAGTCCCAAGCAATTTAGATAAGGAAGATACAACCTGTACATAAATTATAGGTGTTTATTTCTTAATCAGCATTCTTACATATGGCTTCAGATGGCGTCTCTCCGCTTAACGCCTGTCTCAGAGCGGTAATGGATTGGATGAGGAAAAATAGACTGAAACTGAATCCAGACAAAACAGAGGTACTGACAGTGACGGGCCCGAAACCTGATTTGGGAATACAGTCTCCAGTCCTGGATGGAGTCACACTCTCCTCCAAGGACTGTGTTCGCAGTCTGGGGGTGCTCCTAGATTCATCGCTTCACATGACTAGTCAGGTGAATGCGGTGGTCAGGAGCGCCTGCTATCAGCTTCGGCTGATACGCCAACTGCGCCCTTATCTGGATAGAAGGGACCTGGAAACCGTGGTACATGCTCTGGTAACCTCACGTCTAGATTTCTGTAACGCACTCTACATGGGGCTACCCTTGTGCTTAACTCGGAAACTGCAATTAGTCCAAAATATGGCAGCCAGGTTGATTACTGGAACATCGAGGAGGGAGCATATAACACCTGTGCTAAAATCCCTCCACTGGCTGCCAATTAGTTTCCGGGCGCAGTACAAGGTGTTGGTTTTAACCTTTAAAGCCCTACATGGCTTGGGTCCATCTTATCTTAGGGACCGCCTGTGCCCGTACAATCCCCCCCGCGCCCTGCGGTCCTCTGGGAGGAACCTGTTGCAGCCGATAAAGACCAGGCTTTCACAGACCTCCCAGAGGGCCTTCTCTGCGACCGCTCCCAGGCTTTGGAATGGCCTGCCGGACGAGATCCGTCTTATTACTACTCTTACTGCCTTTAAAAAGGCAGTAAAGACGGATCTCTTTCGGCAGGCCTTCCTGGAATAACTGCCCGGCTCGGTGAAGACTTAATGCTGAAACTGTTGTCAGTTGGAATCTTTTTAGCAGGTGATCCTCAAACATCACTATCCAACTAGCTACCTGGCTGGATAGATTTAATTGTTTGTATTTTATCTCGGCTTTATTTTTAACTTGTTAATGGTTTAATTTTGTTTTAAGGGGTGGGTGGGTGGGTGGGAGGTGGGGGGGCAGGAATTGTTTTACCTATTGTATTTTTAAATTGATGTACGCCGCCCCGATTGCCGAGCAGAGGGGCGGGTTATAAATAAAACTTATTATTATTATTATTATTATTATTATTATTATTATTATACATATAGATGAATACATACCAATTGTATGCAAATCTCAGTCCTTATCTTTCACTCTTTTTGGTGAGATAGGTCCTGCTCTGAAGTCATCACCTAATGGTCACTCTGAAAAGTAACAGAAAATAACTCTGTTGGTCAATCTGCAAAATGGCCACTCTGGAAAGTTTCAGAAAACTGTAACATAACATCTTAGATGCATCTGGCAGAAGTACATATAGGGTAAGCAAAACCAAAAAGATGGAGGACGTCCTTCCCTCAAGGTGGCTTACAACTTAAAAAGAGGACAGTATAGATAAAAAAAACATGCAAAAGATTGATATTAAAACAGGATTAAACTGTTAACAATATTAAAACAACTTAAAACATGCACTTAGGAATGATTAAAAGGCTTTGAAAAAATACAATTAATATAGCATAACACCGTCTTAAAGCTCTTTCATAAGAATCCTCCATTCTAAAAATCCTGTTGGAATAAAAAATAAAGAAAATCTGCCTGCTGAGAGAAGACCAGCAAGGAAGGAACCATTCTAGCCTTCCTAAGGAGGAAGTTCCAGAGCCTTGGGACAGCCACTGAGAAGGACCTGTCTTGTGTTCCCAAAAACCATGCCTATGAAGGTGTTCAGACTGAAAAAAGGCCTCTCCTGGGGAGTTCAAAGCCCAGGCAGACTCATATGAGGAGATAGAGTTTGCCAGATAACCTGGACCTAAGCCACACAGGGATTTATAGACTGTATTCAGCAGTTTGAATTCTGCCTGGAAAAAAGACTTTGCAATGCGCTGCTATGGTTTAAGAACCCTGCAGAAATCTTTATTTGATATCATGCCAGAAAAAAATACTATGGAAATGATTTGTTTTGCAAGTGAGAATAAAGAATGTCTAGGCTTACACTTCTACTCTCACCCATTCTGCTCTCCCTTTTCCTCCATAGGTATCTCAGTGAGAGTTGTGTTGTTTTTGTTGCTGCTGCTGCTGCTGTGTGCTTTCAAGTAATTTCTGAGTTATAGTGACCCCAAGGTGAAGTGCTCATGGGTTTTTCTTGGCAAGATTTGTTCAGATGGGGATTATCATTGCCTTTCTCTGAAGCTGAGAGAGCATGACTTGCCAAAGGACACCAATTGGGTTTCCATAGATGAGTGGGGATTCAAACCCTGGTTTCCAGAGTTGTAGTCCAGTGCTCAAACCACTACACTGTGCTGGTTCCCTCTGTGGTTGAGAAAGTGAAACTTGCACAAGGTCACCCATTGGGTTTCTACGGCTGACCCTGGATTCGAAACCTGGTCCCCCAGTGTCCTAGTCCAACACACACACCACTACACTACACAGGCTCTTAGATATGTGTGAGGCATCCTGAAACTGGAATCTAGATGGATTTGTAAAAAACTGATGATGATTTTGGTAAGCATTGAAATCCTTGACACTGACCTAGTATCCAGTGTTGGCATCTTCTCGTATGTCTTATCCTTTGGTAGATAGATATACCAAGAATTCAAATAATTCTTATGTACCCTACAGAATCAACACAACAAACAGCCATAAATACATAAACAGATCCAGGAATATAGGGCTCATCGCACGGCTCTCCTCCATTCTTCACCTTTTCTACAAAGGAAATGCTATTAAAATACGGCGGGATAACGAAGATAGAAAAAGAGAACCTACCCCTTCCCATCGTGCACCAGGAGGCTGCTCGTACAGCCAGATAGCAGGCCTTTGGAACTGCCTGAAATTGCACAAACCCCAATGGCATGAAAGAAAGTGTAACGGGTTCATAATTGCAACCCTTTCATTACCGTCTCCTCAGTTCTCGGCCCACTAATGTCAAGAGCATCGTCTTTGTAGCGTTATTGGCATTTTTCATCATATTCATGAAGTGTGGGTCAATTTTCTTCAAAAGCCTCCCTTCGCCAAGTTGCCACAAAGACAGACAGTAATAAATTCTACTAGTGCACTTGTGAAGGCTCCATAGCTGGGAGCGACAATAAAAAGCAATGAGGCGGGTGTCACTAAGTAACTCCAGTTTACACTGCATTTTCTCTCTTTTATTGAAAACTCGGGATATGAATTTATTAATGAATACACAGGCATATACTTTGAAAGGTGGGTTGGGGAGGGAGGGGGCAGAGTAAGACAGGAAGGAGGGCAAAGAAAGGTGTGCATGTGTGTGTGTACGGGAGAATAGAAGGAGAGACCAAGTCAATTTATTTGATATTCACACAGTGAATGCCTACATTGTATTGTTTCATCATTTATGGCCCAGCTTTGCTTGTTAGGCTGTGGCCCTCCAGGAAAAAAAAAAAGAAAGAGGGAAGGAGGGAGGGAGGGAAGGAAGGAGAGAGAGGCAACAAGGCTTATATAGTAACACCTTGACGTAGATGTACAGCTGCTCTCCCTGTGCTTGTCTCACCTTTAGCCCTGTCTGTCTACGGCAGGCTTTCATTTTCCGCATTCATACATCAATAAGCTTTGCATGCTGACACCTAATTTTGCAGGCTACTTTGGTTATGGAGGCTTGCTTTTTGCATATCACTACCCACCCCCTTCTGACATCTCCTGGCTTTAAAGAGGGAGAGAATAGAAGGAGAATAAGGAGCAGGGGAGAACTGGAAGGGGGGGGGGGATAAGGAGAAGAAGAAGAAGAAGAGGGCTTTTTTCTTCTTCTTTTCTTCTTGGGCCTAATCAGAAATGTCTTTCTATTTGTCAGAAGCCGATCTGCCAAATCAAGTTTAATTGATTCAGCTGTTGTTTTCCGGCACAGTTCTCCTCCCACCCACCCCCTGTTCCCCTTATTGTTATTTTTAAGGACTCGGCTGGTTGTGATGTGCTTCAAACAAATGAGAGATCTGTCCTGAAAGATAGATATGGGTGCCAATTAGTGAGCATTTCCATTCCTCTTAAAGCTTCTGATTTGGGAAGAATACATAGGTATGTTCCTGAGCCAGGCAGGTGGATACTGGATGGGAACATTTAGGTGTCTGTGACTGACCACCAACTAAGAAACGGAGGTCTTCATATGGGCACCTGGGTTGGCAAAACTGCTCACAGGGTACATATTACTGTCTATTTGACACTCAGAAAATCTTTTCATTTGTTCCGATATATATATATATATATATATATATATATATATATATATATAATTGCCTCCCTGTCTGCATGTATATAGATATGTGCACAGAGACAAACACCCACACAATTAAAGAAACCTTAACTGATTCTTTCCATGAGTTTTAATTGATTTGACAATTAAATTGGCATGGATTTACATATGAAAAGCAACAGTTCCTGTGAAGGGTGGCAGGGAAACATTATTTCTTCCATTTTTACTTGATGTATGCCCAACTCCACGCCAAGTACAATTTTGAAAAAATTCTAGCATTGTGAAGATTGTGAAGAAAGACTGAAATGCCTTGCCAATAGTAATAGCAATAGCAAGTACATTTCTATACCACTTATCAGTGCACTTAAGCACTCCCTAAGCGGTTCACAATGTGTAAACTAATTGCCCCCAACAAGCTGGCTACTCCTTTTAGTGACCTGTGGAAGGATGCAAGGCTGAGTCAAGCCTGAGCCCTTAGCTGTTATTGAACTCACAACCTTGTTGGGGGGGGGTTGTGAGTGAGTGGCTGCAGTACAGGCATTTAACCACTGTACCACCAGGGGTCCTGGGGTTATGAGTTTTGCAATATCTTGTATTAAAATCTACATTTAAAAAAATCTATTTGATTAAATAAATATGCACAGTTTTAATCAGACTATTTTAAACATAGCTTGGAGAAGTTACTTTGTGGGGTGATTGGTATGTGCTTCAGGAGCCATAAAAGTAGGGTGCATGGGATTCATGCACCCTATGGGCCACATTATACCCATCCTTGCTTTAATTCCATGGTTCTAAAATAATAACATAGAAAGAGACCCAGCACACTGTAGAGAGGACTAGGAATGTTGGACTAGGACTCTAGGAGACCATGGTCTGAATCCTTGTTCAGTTCACTCTAAGTCCTTGATAAAAACAATGGCAAACTTCAAAAACTTCAAACTCTTGCCAATTACACACTATGACAGAGTCATCATAAGTCAGAGTCAACTTGTAGGCAAACAAAAACAGGTACATATATAACTGATGGCAGGAACAAAATACTGAGTGGTTGTATGGAGGGAAGCAGATCAGCAAAACACCACCTAGGACTTTTATCACATGAGGCTTGAAAAGTGCAATTAGAGCAGGATAGCAGCTTCTGTGGACATACCTTATCACATGATGCTGTGTCTGTCCAGTAGCTGGTCTACAATCCATCAGTTGTTGGAGTACTTCTTCTCACTGATGAGCAAAACTTGTTAATGCCTCCCAATTGTGCTATTTTTGCACTGTTGATTCAAGTTCCTCTTGAAGCAGTTCCAATATGCAGGTATTTACATGGTGCAAGTGGCTGTGATTCTGCTCCTCTCCCCCTTACTATTCCCAAGCACGCAGTATTACTTTTTTTCTTTTTCCAATTTCTTTCTTTACAGCATGGATTCCCATGATTGCATAGATGTGCTAATAATAAAAATAATTAAAAATAAATAAATACAGACCAAAAGGTGTGCTGGAAACAGGAGGACAGAGCTACGAAGGTCAGTGTGTGGAAGACAGAGGCCAGAACAGAAGCAGTGCAGGGAGTGCGAATTGGACCAGGTGACACCCTAAATGGGGGATGACACCACTGCTCCACAAACAACTGCCTATGGGCAGAAACAGGCTATGTCATTTGCCTGCATCCCTTTAAAATGCTGAAGAGATGAGGTGGGTAGGGTGAGGCTCAGTGGAAGGAGAAAGGAGAGCCCACAGGTTTAAAGAAAATTTTAAATTTTCAAATATATATATATATATATATATATATATTCATTCTTTTTATACTTTGTATATGTAAATACATTTAGGCTGTGTAGTTTAAAGGAATAATTTTAATTTTGCTAATTGTGTATGTCACAACTGTTACCATTACTTTCAGTGATAGACAGGAATTACGATTTATGAGTAACATTGGTTCAAAAAACATTACTAAGGTTTCTGTATGGGGGAGTGACATCATGAGTTAATGTACCAGGTGATGCCAACCTTAGTGACCCCACTGATTTCTCCCATGTAAGCAGTTGGAAGCGGTTTGTTCAGTGTGGAACATCTGAATTCAACTCAGGGTTGTGGAAGCAATTTGCATGTGCAATATCATTGCACATGCAGATAAACACTGAACAAACAGAAGTACGTTGTGCACTGAGTATGTAGATGTGCCTGCCATTTGGTTACATATTCAGTGGCTCAGTACTGCAATTCACTAATGAGGCAGCATTGTGCAATTGATGCATTACTCCATAAGCATCAAGTTATGATCCCTCTCCTTGATGTAGGATTTCAGCAACAGAATTGAATCCAGACATGATCATATTTATAGGAATTGAAATTAATGATACTTAAGGTAGTCATGAAGAGTCAACATGGTATAATGGTTTGAGTGTTAGACTAGGACACTGGGAGACCAGTGTTTGAATCCCCATATGGCCATGGAAACCCACTGGATGACCTTGGACAAGTAACACTCCCTCAGCCTCAGAGGAAGGCAAGGCCAAACCCCTCTGGACAAATTCTGCCATGAAAACCCTGTAACAGGGTTGTCTTAGGGTCACCATAAGCAACTTTCCTCTTGATTTTAGAGGGATGAATTTATGGTGGTGTATGTTTATAGTTTAGTTTAGTTTAGTTTAGTTTAGAGGGATGCAGTGGCTTAGTGGTTAAGATGCCAGTTCTGATGATCAGAAGACTGGAAGGGTGGCAGTTTGAGGCTTGGGTGCTGCATGATCGGGTAAGCTCCTGTCACTAGTCCCAGCTTCTGCCAACCTAGCAGTTTGAAAGCATGCAAATGCAAGTAGATAAATAGGCACCGCTTCAGTGGGAAGGTAAACAGCATTCGGTTCAATCATGCCGGCCACATGATCACAGAGCGATCTCTGAAAACGCTGGATCTTTGGCTTAGTAACAGGGATGAGCACCGCCCCCTATGGTCAGACATGCCTTGACAACCTTGTCAATGGGGAATACCTTTGCCTTTTTATCTTTAGTTATACTGAGAGTAGAACCAATAAAATCAGTGAGACTTAAGTTATTTATGACTGCCTTCACATAACAACACAACAAATGGAGTCATGACTAACTTAAGTCATACTGATTTTATGAAGAATGTTGCTACTGTGGTATGTCAGACTTTTTCAGAACATCAGAAGTACACTCCACTGGAGACAGGTCAATGATTTAGAAAATCCCATTTTGAAATCTTTAGTCAATAGCAACTACACTTTGCAAAAGCACAGTCTGTATTTATTGAGACTGAACCAAAAGAGTGGGACTTTTCATGATATAGTCAGCTGTCACCATGTGCATGTGTGTTTTGTTTTTTCCAGCTCAAAAATAGATGAAAATGTCTCCCTCTTCCAGGACATTGTTTTTGCAATTGGTGTTCTTTGTCCTCAGCTAAATCAGGTAGTCAAATAGCTACACAGCATTGTAAAGTCATGTCATTCACTACCATATTCCCTGATTGGTTAGGATCACTCTGGTAACTGATCCAAGAAACATTGCCCTCACTCATGGTCGGTTTCTTATGACCTTTTGCAATGTTGCTGCAATGTTGCTGCAACCTCTCTGAGGAAACAAATGAGGAGTAATAAGAAAAAACATAATACCCAAGTAGGAGTGAGATCAAAAAAGTTGACAGTCTCACAATGCATGACAGGGGGTTGGGTAGGTTGCTGCCTTCCAAAAGCACTCTTTCATCTTATAAATCAAAAATGGGCAAACATGGGACATAACTGAAATCTTAACCCTATAACCAGAAAATGAAATGCTATGGTGAGAGAGCCTATGTGGGGAAAGAATCATTCCAAACAGTCAGAACTTAATTACGGGTAACCTAATATGTTTAAGATTACTTAACTGCATTACTTCTGAGTGAACAATTGGGTTGACTCCAATCCTGCATGGACATTTTACTGTGAATTCTCTTCACAAGGAAAGAGTACGGAGAGTTCTGGCTGCTGTTTTAAATCAAGACTGAACATGTAGGAAAGGTCCTGTGATATCCCAACCAGGGTATGGTGTATCAGCTCCCTCAATGTTTCTTTTAACCTTCCCTGTTTATGTGTTACTAGAGTTATTGAGTAAGAATGCATGGCTGCTGCAAATGAACATTTTTCCATTATTTGTCCTTTGCATCGCTGTCTGCACGAGGATTAAGGATTTGTGGAGGAACCCTAATTCATGTCACATCAATGAAGTTGATACACTGTTCTCGGACATGGGAAAGGGCCTTCTCAGCCATGGTATCCAAAATATGGAATGCTATCCCCTTGGAGGCTCGATTGATGCCAACATGCATCTATTATTTTATTGCTTTGAACTGTTTGATTTGTTGTAATGCTGTTTGTAAGCTGCCCAAAGATCTTTTGATATAGGGTGGGGAATAAATTGTTATTATTATTATTATTATTATTATTTACAATTTATTCATTATTTATAAATAAATAAATCATAGAATAGCTCACCCATAGGCTCAAAGGGGACCAAGCATGTTAATCTTGCATTGCCTCTGTTAACAGATATGTCCCAACTACATTTCCTGCTTATCTGAAATGTTAGCTAAAATGCATTTTAATGCACTTAACAGTTGTAGAGATACAGTTAGGGAGATGCTGAGAATATTTAAAAAATTCTCCAATTCAAACTACAAACTTCCAATTTATTTGGAAGAAAAGTTTGTGGTATCCACTAGGAATCAATCAATCCCTCATGCAAAGAAAGTACATTTAGGATGATTTAGAAATCATTCTTAAGGGTACCGGCAATGTGCTTTGATCTCAGAGTGTCTGAAAGTCTTGCCAGAGATTTGCCAATAGGGAAGAAATAATGAGGACATAGTTTGGTTAGGGGGTGTCCTTCTCCAAGTTTTTTTTTTTCATGTCAGATAAAAAGTTTTTAGATTTGGAAAGTGTAACCAGTTTGAGGTGTGGTTCCCTAAAGGAGGACTACCATATCACCAGTTAGGCCAGGTTTGACCCAGTTTCTTGGCCCAGTGCCCATTTGAACCACCATCTGGCCCAGATTCCAAGTGTTCACATTTTTTCCCCTTTTAAAAAAGCAAGTTTCTTGCTCCTCTAGGAATAGAGCTATGAGGCAAAATGTGCAGTCACTTCTTTGTTCGATATCATGAGCAGACATGATTCATTAGAAAACATAATCTGCTTGGCAAAGGAGAAAGCAATAGGGGAAAGAGGGAGACCATATTACAAGTGGTTAGACTCAATCGAGGAAGCCACAGGGCTGAGTTTGCAAGACCTGAGCAGGGCTATTGATAACAGGATGACTTGGAGTTCTCTCATTCATAGAGTTGCCATAAGCCAAAGTCAACTTGACAGCAATTAACAACAACAACAACTGAAAACATAGATAAGACTAATGGACCCAATGGCCTTGTTGTTAACTGCCCTTGAATTGGTCATGACTCATGGTGACCCTGTGGATGAGGCATCTAAAAAAAAACAAAAAACCTGTCCCCAACAGCTCTGCTCAAGTCTTGTAAATTTAGGGCTGAATCTATCCATCTGGTGTGCAGTCTATCTCTCTTTCTACTGCCTTCCATCTTTTCTAGAATTGTTGTCTTTTCTAATGAGTCATGCCTTCTCATGATGTGACCAAAATATGATAGCCTCAGTTTCATTATCTTGGCTTCTGTGGAGAGGTCGGGTTTGATCTCTTCCAGGACTTATAATGGGATTTAGGCTTGTGTGAAATGGCTGCATTTGTGGAATTCAGTTAGGCAAATGTGAATTGAATAGTATGTCCATAGTACAGTACCCAAAAAAAGTACAGCCACATTTGTAAAGGAACCTACTCAGGTGTATGACACCAACAGTATTCCAGCTATAGTCTTCCATAGGTGAATAGAGATTTAGGCTCATCCTAAGGCAAAATGTGTTTCTTTTTGCACATTTAGGCTGCAATCCTATAGGCACCCTGCACTGGAATAACTTTGGCAAAATAGGTGGTGGCACCAAGGCGAAAATAACATGGCTGCTACAGTTATGGAATAAGGCACGGCAGATACAGACTGCTCAGAGCCAACAGATTTTGTCTTACCACTCTTGGAAGACATACAACCATATATATAGCATGATATACTAACAGGACTCTCCCAATCTGCCCTTGACTTGCTGTGGCCACAATGATGGACATTTTTCTATTAAATCAATAGGTAATAACACCCAACAAATTCTGATTTTGTAAAAAAAAAAAAAGAGTGAGCGAGAGAGAGCTGTTACAAAAGCAGAACCTTCTCATGCTACCCTAGCCCATTCACAATTTGCATTTTTCCCTCTTTTGACCAACAAAGGATAAAGTTTGTCAAGCAAGATGGATCAGAATGAAGCAATCTGATGACAGGATATGTTGATTTCTTTCTCTGTCACACCAGCTTCTAAAACCCCCGGCTGCTCAGAATTGTTTATGGAAAGGCATTATGGGAGATGTTGTCTACTCCCGACAAGTGGCGTTCCTCTGAAGACAGACATTTATTAGGATACATAATGCGGATAAAGATGAAAAGTGCCTTGGCATGCTGATTTGCCGTAACTGTCACATAGAATGATAGTTTCAAGTTTTTCACCTCAGGGATTCTCCCTCCCTGTGGAAAAGCACCCTATGACGGACTCTATATGGGTAACACTGAGTTTTGCAATGAAAGTCTGAGAGCGCATAACAAAAGCTGTTGGGCGAGGCATTGGAGAGTGTGCCATTTTAAAACACAAAAATCTGTTATTGTGAAGTTAGCGCAAAAAGAACAAGGGAAGGAAGACACTTTCAAGTGTAGTTCGATGCTCTCTTAATGAGGGACAGGGTCTTCTTAAGAACCAGCCAACAACTGTGGAGGAACACATCTTCTTAGTAGTTGATGTCCTCAAAACAGCTGACATTCTCAGATAAATCAGCTTGCATCCTGCCTCTCCTCTTCGCATCACCTGGAGTGACAGAATAGTGCTAATTTCATGAGTGGGAAGGAAAGGAGCGGAAAAACAAGAGGGAGAACGATGCTATTATTATTATTATTATTATTATTATTATTATTATTATTATTATTACTATTTGTATCCTGCTTTTTCCCCAGAACTGAGACTTAGAGCGGCTTCACAATATTAAAAAACAAAACAATTAAAAACACAGAAAAGAGGTACATTAAAAATGAATTAAATTATTACAATGTTAAAATAGATACCTATTCAAAATAAAATACATTTTTAAAAGATAAAACTGTATAAAACACTTTAAAATGAAACAACATCCCAAGACAATCCTTTACAGTCATTCCATATATATCCTCAGTCTCTTGACTCTTTGGGGTAAAATTAAGCAAACCAGAAGCTGTTGAGATATGAAGAGCAGGAAGATATTTTTTAAACAAAATCTTTTTGGTTTGTTTGTTTTTTAACAAGGAAGACCAATATTTCTTTTTGCCAATCATAATTTTTATTAAATCATAAACTTTACTATTCCAAGCCAACGGGAGACATGAAGACCTACCTATGAAACACAGGAATGGTTACTGTATGCAAAAGCACTGTACTAGATCATCTTCTCATTCAACAATTTTCAAATTCTGCTCTGTGACATTGATTCTCAAACTTTGGCATTCCAGATGTTCTAGGCTGGGATCTTCTTGGTGTCACATAGTCATGTTCATTCTGTTACACATAGAGTTCTACTTTTCTCTCAGTTGTGCAACAAAGGCATTCAGTGGAATAAGCGGCATCCCATAAGGGCAACTGTGTTGAGTCTCTATTCAAAATGGAATGGGTTTACTCTAGTCAGGACTAGCCAAAAAGATTTCAACCATGTACTTGCCCATTCTTTGTCAATGCCTTCAATGTACCATTTGATTCACTGGTTTTTCAGAAATTGCCATTATGCATTCCCCACAGCAGAATGGGAAAATAAGCTGGCACAAAAAAGTCAAAAACAAGAGAGCACTCAATGGAATCCAAGCAAAAACTGGGGACTCATCTCAAAGAGATCAATAGATAAGCTTTCTCTGCAATAAAGCAGCCATCTGATGTGCACTTTGAGATGTGTGGATTACATAGGCAAATACACAATTGGTTGCATGATGTCAGTATCCAACAAAAGAGGTGAAATAGCACAACCATGGTATAACTACATGATTTACACTAAGTAATCATGATGTGGGGTCTTATTTATAGTCTTCAGCTTCCAACGGTCTCAAATAACTGTTTACCACATTGGCTGGGGCCTGGGTGTTGAAGGCTGAAACCCTTGGAAGACCAAGGACTAAAGGTATATCCACACTGAAGAATTAAAGCAGTTTGACACCACTTTAAATGCCATGACCCTCTCCTACAGAGTCCTGAGATTTGTAGTTTGGTGAAGTATTCAGCCTGGTCTGTCACAGAGCTGTGGTGCAGGCAATTAGGAGATGATGATGGATGAGGATGAGGATCATGATCATGATCATCATCCTCATCCACATCATTTATTTATATAGCACCATACATATACATGGCACTTTACAAATAGTTACAAAATAAAACATTTATAACTATTCAATATAATACAATATTAAAATACAATGAACCCTTCCCCACTATGCAAAATAAAACAAAATAGGCAGTACAAATAATCAAATATGGTAAAGATATAAAAATACTGCAAAAGTCTTTCATATTGTGCTATTTACTGATTTGTATATTTTATCTTTTTAATTGTTTTTTTAAAAAGTGGTTTTAATTCTATAGCTAGGTGAATTATATTTTCATCATGCCCTTTTGTATGTTTTTAACTGTCTTTCTGTTTTTATATCTGTATCTGAAGATTTATAAGCTGCCCTGAGTCCCCAAAAAGGTGAAATATAACTGAAAGCAGATGATCCCAAATATCTCAGAAATTCAGCAATTTTCAGAAAAAGCAAAAATTCCCCTAAACACATTATTGCTCTCAGAATTTAAAAACTCCAAAAAAGCAATCTCAGCAAAAATGCACACATTGCCAGCAAAGATTTACCAAATGCAAAGGATTACCAATCTTTCTGTAAATGCAAAGGTATAACTATGGGGAGAGGGTAAAATGGAGATATTACCTCTTTAGTGTCTCTGGAAAAAGAAAACAGTTTGTTGCTCCAGTAGGGATAGGTGCTTTGGGAACAATTTCAAGTGGATTGACAAAACATGCAAATTAAATTGCCATAGATAGGATCAGAAGAGCACAATTACCAAAAGGGACACTCATTGGAATACCCCACATTATCCAATGATACCTAGTGATTTCTTGATACTTGGATAGAATCCAAATAATTGATCATTTAAAATATCACTCAGTAATACCAGGAACCCTTTCACACTGCACAACTGTAATCACTATGATTCCACCTTAACCTCCAGTGTTCAAACTTATGAAATCCTAAGATTTACAGTTTAGAGAGAGAGATTTAGAATTTTCAACCAGAGAAATCTAGCATTTCACCAAAATATAAATGCCAAGATTCTAGAGGAAGCAGCCATGGTAGTTAGTGGAATCATACCTCTGTAATTTGTATGTAGTGTGAAAGGGTCCCAGGTAGACCCTGAAAAGATGAAGGGTGGGAGAAGGAGGGAGGAAGAAAAATAGGAATTCTGATAAAAAGAAAGTGTGAATCAAACTCACGCTGCCCAGGTTGTCACTACTACTGATAAAGACAGGGGTCAAGATCTTAGATCAACTTCTTGTTGTGTGCCTTCAAGTCATTTCTGACCCATGGGGACCCTAAAGCAAACCTATCATGGGGTTTTCTTGGCAAAATTTCTTCAGGGGAGGTTTGCCATTGCTTTCCCATGAGGCTGAGAGGGTGTGACTTGCCTAAGGTCATCCAGAGGGTTTTATGGCCAAGCTGGGAATCAAACCCTGGTCTCCAGTCATAGACCAATGTTCAAACAACTAGGCCGCACTGGCTTTACTTAGATAAATAGTTAACTCAGGGGGGGATACAGATGGTCGGCCCTGCCCCCTCCCCCGGGGAAACAGAGGATCGGGATCGAAGTGCCAGATATGTCGGCCCCAATCCTCCCTTTTGCCAGCCTGGAAAAGAGTGGCAAAATGCCGCTCCTTTGAAAGCCGGCAAAAGGGTGCCCTAAGAGCTGCCGCGTGGCTCTCTCTCTTTCTCTCTCTCTCTCTCTCTCTCTCTCTCTCTATATATATATATATATATATTATTGATTTAAAATACATATAAATGACAAAAACATAAACATCACTAACCACATCTTTAATAAAAAAAAATAACAGGAAAAAAACTAACACTACAAAAAAACCACGGTTGATTTCTTTAACATTCTAATCGTTATCTAAATGTTATCTTCTACATATTCCTTCCTATAGTTCTTTGACAGTAAGTACCTATTCTATAAAACCGTAAGTTTAGTGCCTTTCTATAACAATTATAGCTTTGATTTTCAGCTCTTGCTGTCAAATTATTAATCGAAGATTAATTTTATATTTCCTTCTCTGTCTTCCATCATTCTGTTTCAAATCATATATTATCTTAAGTTGTTTCTTAGTTACTTTGCCATTTTAATTCCATCTTGCTTTTATAAATTCTTCAACTGGAGCCCACTCATTGTCCAGTCTTTTTATATCCTTATGATTTAGTAGTGCCGTTAATCTATTCATTTCTTTCATTTCTATTAGTTTCGATCGACTGTTGGCATTTCTTCTTTTTTCCATTTCTGAGCTATTACTAACCTCGCAGCAGTAATCATGTAAAGAAGAATCCTCCAATGCTTGTTCTCTGTAACTGGTCCTACTTTATTTGTCATGTTCAACAAGTATAGTTCTGGACTCATCTCAAATTTGATTTCCAACATGTTTTGTATAGATATATGAATTCTTTTCCAGTAATTTTTCATTGTGGAGCATCTCCACCAGGTATAGAACCACGACCCTATATTTTTTTTACATTTCCAACATTGATTTGACTTTACATTATAAATCTTTGCTACTTTTGCAGATGTTAGATACCATCTCTGTTCTATTTTCCAAAAGTTCTCTTTCAAGTCTTGTGAGTGAGTAAATTTTTCTGTTTTTTCCCTTGCATTTTCCCAGCTTTCTAGTTCAATTGTTTTTCCAACACCAGTTGCCCATTTGATCATATTTTCTGATATCTTTTCAGTTTCTTGCTCCCTGTCCATTATTATTTTATATAATTTGCTTGTTCTTTTTTTCTGTAATTCTGTCAATACTTTGTCCAAATCCAATGGTTCCTCTTCAAATCCCTGGAGTTTAGAATCCATTTTGAATCTTTCTTTCAATTACGTATGTAATAAACAGTGCATTTTAGGTTCCAGTTGTTCTAGCTCCTCCACTGATTTCAATTCATACCTTTGTTCTTCTGTTCTTTTGAGTATGTCTTTATACTTCAGCCATATTTTGACCGCAGTTTATTTACCAAAGAATGCTTCATGTGGAGATACCCATAAGGGTATTTTCCTATATGTTTTCTTTTTGACCTCATTCCATGCATTCAAAAGTGATCTTCTAATCACCTGGTGTTTGGATTCTTTATGGACCGTTTCTTTTCCATACCATAAGTAAGCATGCCATCCAAACTTGTTATTAAAGCTTTCAATATTCAATATTTCTGTCTTCTTAAGTGAGACCCAGTCTTATAACCAATGCAATGCATTAACTTTATGATATACTTCCAAATCAGGTGCACTTCTACCTCCATCACATTTATTCCTTGTCATTGTTTTCCATTTTACCCTTGCTCTTTTCTTCTTCCAAATAAACTCTCTTAGGTCTCTATGCCATTTTTTAAAAAGGTTTTTTATTGTGAATAATTGGAATGCACTGGAACAAAAAGTTCATTTTAGGGAGGACCATCATTTTTATAGCTTCCACTCTTCCTGTCTGTGAAAGATTAAGCTTGCTCCATTTTAGTAAATCAGTTTTGATTTCTTTCCATTTTAATTTATAATTGTTATCAAATAAATCTATATTCTTTTTTGTGAGCCAAACTCCAAGATATTTGATTTTGTTTTTCTCTGAACATTGTTATTTTTTTCCAAATCTTTTCTTCTTTCTTAGCTAGAATCTTTGTTAGTATCATTGTTTTTTCATAGTTAATTTTAATTCCGTCTATTTTCCCAAATTCTTCTAGTAGTTGAAAAACATCTGTAATTTGTTGTTGAGGGTCATCTAAAATAAAAGCCACAACATCTGCGAAAGCCCGTAATCTGTATTCCTTTTTTATCTTCATCCTTTTTATTTTCTCTTCTTGTCTTATTTTATTCAGTAATATCTCCAGAACTATTATGAATAGGAGAAGTGATGGGGACAACATCTTGTTCCCTTTGTTATCTTAAATGTTTCCATTCTATTCCCATTAATTATCAAATTTGCCAATTGTTCTGTATATATTTCTTTGATCCAACCACAAAATTTAGATCCCACCCCCATTTTCTCCAAAACTTCAATCATGAAATTCCAATTCACACTGTTGAAGGCTTTTTCTGCATCTAAAAAAAATCAATGCCAATTTTTTTCATTATTTTTTCATAATATTCAATAGTATTTATAATCATCCTGATGTTGTCTTTCAGTTGTCATGTTGGAAGGAATCCTGATTGGTCTTCATGAATTACATTTATTAGTATTTGTTTTAATCTGTCCACCAAAATTAATGCCAAGATTTTATAATCTGTGTTCAGTTATAATTCTTCATTTCCTCCTCATCTTTGCCCTCCTTTGGTAATAATACAATATTGGCATTTTTCCATGTATCAACTATTTTTGAGAGTTTTCAGTAAAGGTATTTTCAAATCTTCAACAAATGTTTTATAGTACAGTGCAGTGAATCCATCTGGTGCATGATGTCAGTATCCAACAAAAGAGGTGAAATAGCACAACCACTGTATAACTACATGATTTACACTAAGTAATCATGATATGGGATCTAGACTTCAGCTTCCGAAGGTCTCAAATAACCATTTACCACATTGGCTGGGGCCTGGGTGTTGAAGGCTGAAACACTTGGAAGACCAAGGACTAAAAGTATATCCACACTGCAGAATTTAAAGCAATTTGACACCACTTTAAATGCCATGACCCTCTCCTACAGAATCCGGCACCTCGGCCCCAGGAAACAGAGGATCCGGGCCGAGGTGCCGGATGCGTTGGCCCCAATCCTCCCTTTTGCCAGCCTGGAAAAGAGCGGCAAAATGTTGCTCCTTTCAGAGCCAGCAAAAGGGCACCCTAAGGGTGCCCTTTGGTGGCCCTTCCGGTGCAGGGCATCAAAAGGCTGCACTGGAAGGATGTCCTGATGCTGCATGCAGTGTGTAACAGCACATGGCATCAGGACATCTTCAAGGAGGGGTTGAGGTGGCTGGCGTGCAGCTGCCCCTCCCCATCCCTGCCTCCAGGATGGCCCAAAGAGCCCATCTGTACAGGCCCTCAGTTGTGCCTCTGGGTCTGTTTCCCTGCTTGCCAGATGTCAGCCACTGTGAGCAACAGAAATCTGTTCTCCTGTCAACTGGAGTGCATCAGTGATCTCTGGTCCAATAGCAACTTTATGCATGGAAACATTAATGTGTTCCATCCCAATCTAGAGGAGAACAGACCTTCTTAAACTGCAGAGGCTGATGCCCAGTAAGGCTGGGGGGGGGGGGGGCTTTTATGATTCCTACATATTCCCTACACACTCTGACCACTATTGTGAATGCAAAGTGATCATGAATATCAATCAGTTATGGATGTGCAACTCTAAATGATGCATTCATAACTGTGATTAGGAATTCCAGCCAATGTCATAACACATCAACATACGTCTTACAGAGACTCTTATGCAAAGAGGACCCTAGGTCAGTATCACACTACACTCTTACAGCACTGTATTTCCACTTTAACTGCTAGGGCTGCCTCCTGTGGATGTCTGAGGTTTGTAGTTTAGTGAGGCCTAAGAGCTCACTGCCTTAGAATTCTAAATGCCTTCC
This sequence comes from Phrynosoma blainvillii, assembly GCA_026167975.1. NCBI lineage: Eukaryota > Metazoa > Chordata > Lepidosauria > Squamata > Phrynosomatidae > Phrynosoma > Phrynosoma blainvillii. The sequence continues at coordinate 15,992,763 of JANUYF010000001.1, read as the reverse complement.
CTAAACTGCAAATCCCAGGATTCCGCAGGTAGAAGCCATATTCATTAAGGTAGAATAATGGCACTATAACAGAGTAGTGTGATATTCAGCTGAGTGATTGCAGATGTAGCTTCACTGAGTACTTGCACAGCTAGTTTGCAATGCAAAATCTGGCAGTGTGTCACCATACCTTATGCATCTTTTCTTTCTCATTCACTGAACACCGTCCTTGGATTTAATTGAGGCCTCTGGTCCCTCCGAGACAGCGACAGCCCTCACTCTAGGCCAAGTTTAGCATTTCATTATTTAGTAATCTGAGCCAGAGTAGTGCTATTATTGACTCTCCAGCAATCCTCTTTGCTTTCTCTAACAATAAGAGGGTGCCCATAGAAATAATTGATACCACATTCAGCTTTGGAGCAAGCGTTCCCTTGGTGGATTGTGCACGGAAAGCTTTTTGATTTAGGCTTAAGAATAACAAAAGTTGGGGATATTTTTCACCGATGACCCCCATATGACATGTCTGTAACCCCTTTCACAGCAGGAATGTTGGCCTCCAGGCATCTCTTAGCAGCTCAAATGAGTGACTAGAGGCTTTCCTTCTTTTATTATAGATCTGCTGGTTAAAAGTGGAAGCCTCTTAAAGGGAAGTCATTTTTCCCCCTTCTCTTTCTTCTAAAGAGATATATATGGGCAAGATCCTATATCAAGGAGAAAGAGCATAACTTGACACCCATGGAGTGACTTGCAGTTGTGCAATACTGCCTGGTTAGGGAATTGTGATGCTAAACCACTGCATAAGCAACCAAAGGAACATGACCAACAACCAATATTCATCTGCATGCACGGTGTGAAATATATAAGGAGCAAGTATTCTTTCCTCAGTGAAATTTTCCTTCAGTTCCAAATTTCTAGCTTTCCAGTAACTTAAAACTTCAGTTGAGCATTTAGAAATACAGTTGTCCCTCTATATCCACAGCTTCTGTATCCATGGCTTGAAAATATTGAAAATACATATAAATTACAAAAAACAAATCTTGATTTTGCCATTTTATATAAAGGACACCATTTTACTATGCCATTGTATATAATGGGACTTAAGCATCCACAGATTTTAGTATCCACAAGGGGTCCTGGAACCAAACCCATGGGATACAAAGAGCCCACTATACAGTTTATGCATTCAAAGAAAACAAGCACACAAAATTACCAAGGGAAGGCAAATGAAGCAAATATAAGTGTTAACACATTTTCTAGAATAGGGGCCTAGATCCTATTGTTTAGCCTCACTGTTTAGTGCAACCATTGAATCAACATGATTTTTCTTGGAGTTGATTTATTATTCAAGAACTGATTCTTTTAAGTCTATTCTAGTAGAGACTAACAACCAACTGCTATGCATTTTATCTGTCCAGTTGATCCATCCACTCTTGAGTTGGACAGCTTGTCCAGTCTATCAGACAAAGCTTCTCACCAAGAATCAGGCTGTTAATTTTTCCTACCTATTTTGTCCTTAAGTTTCCCATACACCAGGTTGACTTTATATGGTCCTGCTTATAGTTTCTGTACAACAAAAGAAATCCACTGACCATTGAGGTAAAAAATAGCAATAGCAATAGCAACTACATTTCTATACTGCTTATCAGTGTACTTAAGCACTCCCTTAGTGGTTTACAATGTGTAAGCTAAAATCCTCAAAATACTTCTAGTTCATGTGGGTTTGGTTGTTTCTTTGCTATGGGGACAAGTTCTTTGTATATTCATTTTAAAATTCAGATGGCATTTTCATTAGTATCTTTTTGGAGCCACCTTGGGTCCAGTTTAGGAGAAAAGGGGCATATAAATAAAATAAATATAAATATATATATAAATAGTCTTCTTAAAATGATATAGTGGCATCACTCCAGTTGGAGTCACCTGGGGTAGATGCCCAGAAAATGTTGCGAGGGGGTAGTGCTGGCATACTGTCCCACCCTCTCCTGCTGCCTCTTTTGCTTGCCCCCTGATTCCCAGTCAGATTATTGGTGATGGGTGCTGGCACACCCCATTTAGGGTCTGGCATGGCTACTGGGTGAGCAGCTGCACCAGACCAATAATGGAAGTCCATTCAGGGTCTGATGTGGCTTCTGGATGAGCGAGAAAGGGAGACAGCACTCTTTCTCATTCTCCCAGTGGCTACCAGTCCCAATGGATGTACCTGGGATGGATGCATGGCAGAGGGTTGGTCTGGATGGCCCTTGTCATCTCTTCCAACTCTATGATTCTATGATTCTACCACCAATTAGTTTCCAGGCATGGTGCAAAGTGTTGGTTATTATTTTTAAAGCCCTACCTGGTTTGGGTCCAGGTTGCCTACAGGATTACCTCCTCTCATATAATCCCCCCCATACACTCAGGTCTTCTGGCAGACATTTACCAGCCAGGACTAGGTTGGCAACAGTCAGTCAGAGGACTTCTTCTTCAGCCACCTCTAGACTGTGAAATGACCTGGTGGAAGAGATTCATCAGCTGAATGTGCTGTCCAAATTTAAAAGAGCATTAAAGACCAGTCTCCTCCAGTCAGCTTATCCAGATGATTTTAGATAATGAATTTTAAATGTGGATTGTTTTAATATGTGTATATCTTATTTGTCCTTTTAAATTGATGTGTATTTTAACTGAAAAGTTTTAACTGATGTTGTTAATTGTTGTTGTTCCCTGCCTTGATCCATGGGGAAAGGCAGGTAAGAAATTATTATTATCATTATTATTATTATTATTATTATTACCTCCCCACCAGGTATACACCTCCTCTAATATGTCACCTGGTTCAGTCCTCTGAAATGATATATCAGCAACACTGAACTCCAGTATATCTATCTATCTATCTATCTATCTATCTATCTATCTATCTATCTATCTGCTAATAACAAATGCTGGCAATGCAAGAAAGAAGCAGCCTTATTTTTCCATATAAGGCAGAAGTTAAATAAATAAATAAATTGACCCTTATTAAATGCATAAAATACTAAAGTTAAATTGTCAGAGAATTCAGAACTTTTTTTGTTGGGAATTTTTGATGAAAGCTTAAAATTAGAAAAAGAACATGGAAAGATTATTTGGCACTTGGTATTGGCAGTTAGATTAGGTTATGCAAAGTATTGGAAACATCCCAAAATACCAAATACCAATGAATGGCTGGGGGGAAAAATATGGAAATTACAGAGATGGGAAAAACTGACTCATCTGATTATATATATATATATATATTTGAAAGAATGGAAATAATTTGTAGAATGCATACATCAGAGGGAGGGGGATACCAAGGTAATAGGTTTTAGTAACTTAACAGTAGATGAAGTAAGAATAGTGTGTTAATTTAAAGCTAAGATCATAGTTTGTGAACAAGAAAAACTTAGGAGGATTTTTTTTTCTTTTTAAAATGCTTAGCTATATATGATAAGAGGAAATGTAGAGGGTTATGTTAACTACTGTTGCAGAAGAACGTTAGAAGTCTTTTATTGCATTAATTTTTAGTGTGTTTTCTAATACACATATGTATAAATAATAATTGGATTTTTTTCTGTGTTGTGTATTTATGTTTGTTTTCATAATAAAGATTGACTTTAAAAAATAAGAAAAATCAAATGGCATTTTCATAAGTAATTCTATAATACTTCTGAGCTGGTGTTGTACACCTGTAAGTTCAAAGAGTATGCAAAACACTGGCTGTGCATGAAAATGTCTCAGCTGTTCCAGAAAGATTTACCAATTCATGCAGTCATGGAATAGAACAAACTTGTGCTGGAAACGGATGTAATTTTTTGCTAATATTCTCCTCAAAGGAAGCAGCAAGTAGTTTTAGCAATTATCCTCCTACTGCAAGCAAGGGTGCATCTGCACTGTAGAAATAATACAGTTTGACACCACTTTAATTGTCATGGTTCCATCCTACAGAATCCAGGGATTTGAAAGTGGGGCACCAGCACTCTTTGGCAGAAAAATCTAGAAACCTTCCAAAACTACAAATCTGAGGAGTCCATAGGAGGGAGCTACAAAAATAGCATCAAACTGTGTTATTTCTACAGTGCAGATGCACTGAAAATCTTCAAAAACTACAAAGATTTTGAAGCCTATTCCAAATTCAGGACTTTTTCTGTGCAAAATTTGTACATGGTTGCAAAACAATACTTTTGAGCAGAAATACTGTTTTCTGTGCAGAAAATGCTGTTTCCAGAGGCAGGCTTCCTTAAATTTCCCAGCAGATGCAGGGGATCTTTGTTGTTCCCCACCATTCAGCCTATTTGACCAGCCATGCTTTTGGTATTCCTGTGTTTCCTGAAATTCTTAACCCCTAGATAGACTACATTTAACGACTTCAGAGATTATCAAACAGGGGGAAATAGAGGAGAAGGCATACTCCCAGCAAAGTAGAATTCAAAGATATAGTCATGTTAGGGCCCATGCAGATGGCCACTTAGGGGCAGCTCTATGCTGCCTCTGGGAGCACCAGATCGGGGCCGGGGCAACCACACGCCATGGCCCTGACCTTCCTTTTTGCTGCTCCAAAAAGAGCTGACAAATGCTGTTCCTTTTGGGGGTGGCAAAAAGCTGCCCTTAGAGCCACCACTGTGGCTCTTTTGCACCCCTTTGGCTTTGGAGTTGAGTGTGCAGCGTAATGGCGGCACTGGGGCAGAGTTGGGGTGGCTAGTGTGCAGTTGCTCTGCCCCAGCTCCACCCCCAGGCCAGTCCTTTGGGCCGGTCGGCATCGGCCCTTAGTCTGTAGAATCAGTATGTAGAGAGATCTTGTAGCACCTTTGAGACTAACTGAAATAAAAAAGTTGGCAGGATGAGCTTTCATATGAGCTTATCGCATGCCCAAATAAGCCGGCTTACCTTTGCTGGCTTCAATCTTCTTCCAGGATACCCCTGGATGTTAGCATACTTAAATCGCTGCTGATTTAACCACCATGCCGCCGGATCAGGCTCGGGCCAAAGCACGCTCATCTGGCACTTTTTTGAAGTCAGAAGTTTTTGACTTCTAAAATTTGTTGGCTAAACACCACTTCGACCCAAGTCTGATCCGGACTGTATTTGGCTTGTGGCATCATGGCTAAATCAATGGCGATTTACATATGATAACATCCGGGGGTATCCTGGAAGAACATTGAAGCCAGCAAAGATAAACCGGCTTATTTAGTGGAGCAATAAGCTCCATTGACTTCAGTCTACTTCCTCAGATGTCACACTTATCTAGGACTTAACCCATGAAGAACCAGAAATGCTCCATCAACAAACTATTCACAGGACTACACAGTGAGTGGTTTATTGCTGGAGCATTGCTGGTTCTTCATGGGTTAAGTCCTGGATAAGCACAATGTGTCTGAAAATCTTCAGCACGATCACACTACTTTGCCAGGAGTATGCCTTTTTTCCCATCTGATAATCTCCTTCTTCTCTCATCCCTTTTAGTCTTTGAATATCCGGACTACTGGTTTTGTTTAATAATCTCTGGACAAGCTGAGTCCTTGCTCCTCTGCCTCCATCTTTTTGGATTAAATGTACATGACCTGGACTGGATGGACTTCCCCGTAGCAGCATCCCTAAGGCGAAACTGTCCCTTGGGACATTTGCTGCCCATGACTGCAAGACACACACCCTGCCCTCCTATAGCCACAATGGTCTGGGAGGATGACATCTTTGTGTGTCTGGCTGCAAAGTACAGCCAGATATTGCTTGGATATCCTTGCTCTTCCTAGTTACTAAATGTCATGGGGATGTCCTCAAGCAGATGAGATGTACTGCATGCGCACAAGGTGTCTACATGGTCTACATGGTTTGGGTTGAAGTTACCTGCAGGATTACCTTTTACCATATAATCCACCCCCTACACTCAGGTCCAAGACATCTACCTCGGTCAGCCAAAACTAGGTTGACTATTACACAGAGGACATTTTCTACAGCTGCCCCCTGACTGTGGGATGACCTCCTTGAAGAGATTCATCAACTCAGGACACTGAGTTTAAATCAGCAGTAAAGACAAGTCTCTTTTGGCAAGCCTATCCAGATTATTATTAAATTATGGTTGTTAACACATCTATTGGTGGATATTAATGTATTGATTTTATATGCTCTTTTAACTAAAGTTATCTGTTATGTAATGTTATTTGCTGCTGGTCCCTACCTCGATCCACAAGGAGAGGTGGGTAAGAAATTAAATGCAATTAATATAATATAATATAATATAAGTCATTGCACAAAGGAGGTTCTGGATAATTCCTTCTGCACTGACTTTGAAAGGACATGCAGAGATGATGTGGTGGTTGTGGTGTGCCTTCAAGCCATTTCCGACTTATGTTGACCCTAAGGTGGGTTGCCATGGGTCGAGATTGACCAGAGGGTAGATAACAATAACAAAAGGTGAACCTGTCATGAGGTTTTCTTGAGAAGATTTGTTCAGAGTAAGGAGCCTATCCCATTCATTTTAAAACCAGTTTACCTGATCCAGATTAAATTTTAAAGTGGGTGGCATTCTGAAATTATCAGAAAGATTTAGTCACCGAAATTGCCACCCGTTCCATCCCAGCTCCATCCCCACTCCCAGGGCCACTCCGGCAGCCATTTTCTTAAGCCAGAAAACTCCCAGCTTCAAAAAGAGACGTGCTGAGCATCCCTGGAGTGGGGATGGACCCGGAATGGACCCAGGTGGTGATTTTGGTGGCTAAATCCTTCTGATAATATCAGGATACTGGCCAATTTAAAACTTAATCTGGATCAGGTAAACTGGTTTTAAAATGAATGCAATATGCTTCCAAGTTTGCCATTGCCTTTACCTGGAGCTGAGAGAATGTGACTTGCCCAAGGTCACTCACCCAGTTTCATGGCCAAGCTGGAATTCAAATCCTGGTCTCCAGAGTTGTAGTCCAACACTCAAATCACTATACCACACTGGGTTTCATACACAGATGTAACAGGGGTTTGAATCAATGTGTGTCACCAATAGGATTCTAGTTCTCATCTGTTTATAATGCATTTCATGTCCAAGGAATTTAGTTTGTGTTAGATATTGTTACATAATAATATACACACTTTATATTTGATATCCTTACTTCCCTTCAGTGGGTTTATGGAATTATTTACAATTCTTTTCCCTTTCTGTTTTATTCTTTAGAACCCTGTGAGATAGATGAAGTCAATTGCGACTGGCTAAAGTCACACAAAATGTCTCATGACTTAATGGAGACTAGAATATTGATCTTCCCAAGTCCCAGTCCAACATTAACCAGGTACACCACAATCTACCCTTCACAGCTACTTTAAAAAATAGGTCAGGCCAACAGAGGATCGCTAGCCCAGGTTAGCTATGATTAATGACTGAATAGAGAGCTGAACCTGGATCTCCTAAGTCCTAATCCATTCCTCTTGTCACTACACCAAACTATCTCTCCTATCCTGAGAAATGTTCTGGGTGTACATAGTACAGAACTGCTAGTTGTGGCTCGCAATATATGCATTATGTAAAACATCAACAAGATATTTTCATAAAGAGGTGCATCTCCCTGTAACTGGAAAAGCTTACTAGGTGGATAAATGAAACTTGCTGTTCTGTAGTTGAATCCTGGAAAGGGGACCTCTTCTTTTAGGCATTTTCTCCTAGATGTCTGAAAGAGTTCTCTGACAAGCTCAACCCCTGTTTAGATGTTATGTATTGACCACGGTTCCCCCTGCTCAGATCATGACTCACTAGAAACATGCTCAATCAGAGTAAGTTGATGCATATGTCCTAGCTTCATACCTGTTACTGAAGATCTAAGTGGACTCTATGACTCAGAGTACTTGGTGCCAGATTTAACCAGTGCACCAGCTATGGTCTTTCCTGGACAGAGACAACCTACCCCCAGTAATTCATACACTGATAACCTCCTCATTAGACTACTGTAATATGGTCTACCTGGGACTATCCTTGAAGAAGACTCAGAAGCTACAGCTAGTACAAAATGCTTTCTGCTATCTGGAATATAATATGTTGTTGTTGATGATGATGATGATGATGTGCTGCTGCTGCTGTTGTTGTTGTTGTGTGCCTTCAACTCATTTCCAACTTATGGTGACCCTAAGGCAAACCTATCATAGGGTTTTCTTTGCAGGACTTGTTCAAGCGAAATTCTCCATTGCCTTCCCCTGAGGCTGAGAGCATGTGACTTGCCCAAGGTCACCCAGTGGGTTTCACAGATGAGGCTGGAATCTAACTCTGGTCTCCAGAATTGTAGTCCAATACTCAAACTACTGTGCATACTGGGATGCCTGTCAATATATTTCCTGTCTGAATGCTTGGGACCCTGAATGGCTTGGGACCTTGATATTTGAGGGAGCACCTCTTCCCATATGTGCCTTCCCAAGGATTCAGGTCTTCTGGGGAAGGTCTCCTCCATGTCCCAACAGTGAGGTCAATACACTGTCAGGACATGGGAGAGGGCCATCTCAGCTGTGGCACCCCAACTGTGGAATGTTCTCCCACTGGAGACCCGACTGGTACCAACACACATATCATTTAGGTGCCAAGTTAAAACCTGGCTGTTTACCAAAGCTTTGGGCTCAATTAATTGAGCCCAAATACTATTATATACACATTTTAAAATGTCTACATTTTAAAATCAGTTTTAATTCATTATATTGTTTAATATGTTTTTTATTTACATTATCACCTGCTTAACCTGTTTTGATACTATTTGTAAGCTGCCCCAAGATGCACATCCTTGGAAGAATCTACACTGTACAAATAATGCAGTTTAACACCACTTTGTGTTGCAAGTCCATCCCATGTAATTGTAAGATTTGTGGTTTTACAAAGTCGTTAGCCTTCTCTGCCAATGAGGGCTGATGCCTCGTAAAACTACAAGGATTCTATAGGATGAAGCCATGGCAGTTAAAGTTCAAGGTGTCAAACAGCATTGTTTCTACAGTGTAGCTGCACCTTGTGTCTACTAAATGTCATCAGTTTTGCTTTATACATCGTGATTAATACTAACTGAGAGTTAACTACGAACAGAACCCTTACACCCTCCATGAAACTTCCCCCCACCTTTCTCTCTCTCTCTCTCTCTCCTTCCTTCCTTCCTTCCTTTCTTATTTATTTGCACCCCCCTTCTGACCTCACCCAAATTCTCTCCCTACCCACCCCTATCACATCAACATCTTTCCCAGGTAATGTCTGAAATGGAATTAAAACACACAGGGACACACACATACCAGAATGGACCTTTTTGTCCCCCTCCTAAGACAGATGGCCCACAATGAGGTTAAAAAAAGGTATCTTGAGATCCAACCTGCAAGAACAAAAAACAAAAAAAAATGCTTGCATTGTTGTTTTCATTATCTTGCTTCTGTCATTTCATGAGCTTTGTATCTCACAAGGAAAGAAAGAAGGGGGAAAGGGGGTGGAGGGGGGGAAAACTGAGAAATTAATCTTTTGTGCATTGCCAGATAAAGACGAGACATGCTCAGACAAAAGATAGACTGGGAGAAGCTACTGTGATTGATGACTAAAGTAAAGGTGTCAGAAGAGTATTATGTAAATTACTGGAGGCACAGACCATTTCAGAGAGAATGAGAGGGAAAGGGGAAGATGGGAAGAAAAGGCTGCCGAGGCAATGTCACCAAGACAGTGGTCCCCAAGCACCAATTTCTTGCCATCTTTCATCTGCTGAGACAAGCTCACCTCACATTCTATTTGGCTCGCACAATGCAACAAAGGCTGGACAGAGTGTGCCTGTCTGCCTGTGTGTGTGTGTGTGTATGTGTTGTGGGAGAGCCTGTCAACATTAGCATGAATATTGTTTTTTAAAATGGGGGAGGGAGGGTGTCACGGGTGAGAAAAAATGCTTGAAAGGAACCGATGGGGAGGTCGAGGGAAGGTGGCAGAAGTGTCCGTCTTAAGGAGTGTGATGCCAACCCTGAAGTGGAAGGGAAATCACCATATGCAATGTTCCACTATGTTGGGCATAGGGTTCCTATCTCTCACAGCTTCATCCCTCTTCCTTGGTTCTTAGGACAAGGGAGAGGAATCTCAGGGTGAGATGGCTGCCTTGGAAAAAGTGTGTCGTGTGTGCGAGTATTTCTCATCATTTAGATTTGGTGTGTTTTCCAAAATCTTGAATGACGTACTCCGTGCAACTGCAATTGATGCTTAATGTATCATGTTTAATGACATTACTAGGGAATGTCCCTTATCGCATCACCTTGGTAACATCATGATGGATCACCTCCTGCAACAATACAAAGGTTTGTCTCTAGATCTTAAGTTTTGACCCTAAAATATCAGGGCCTGGGGTACTCCTGGCCTGGCATCTCTATTGAGTAGCTGAACTGAAGGGTGCATCTATACTGTAAAAATAAATGCAGTTTGACATCACTTTGACTGCTTTGGTACCATCCTACAGGTTAATGCTTTGCAAAATTCACAATTTTTTTTTGTACAGAAAACAGCATTTTATGCACACAAAAAATGCCACTTTATGCACAGAAAAAGCATTCTTTTCCTAAATACCCTAAAGGCATAAGATCCAGTCTGATCTTGGGACTAAGTAGGGTCAGCACTAGTTAATATTTGAGTGATAGACCACCAATGAATACCAGGTGCTGTAGGCTATATTTCAGACTGAGGAAGAAACTGGAAAAACTCTGAAGGATACCTTGCCTAAGAAAACCATGGAGTCTCCATACGTCAACAAGCAACTTGAAGGCACCAATACCCCATACAACTTCTAAATTTGTGTCTTTCAAAAATGTACTTTTTGAAGATTTTTCTCACAGTGGGAAGAACATTGCTAAAACCACTCTTTGCTTCCTTTTTGAACAAAAAAATAACAAAGAATTAGATTCCTAATGCCAGCCTACCCTGACAGAGAAAGTGTGGATACAAATCAAATAAGTAAGTAAACAAATAATGATCTGAAGGCATGTAAGGACACAAGAGAAACTGTAGCACATGAAACTAAAGACTCATCTGGTGCCACAATCTGTTCCCATGGTGGCCAACAGAGCCCACATGCAGGATATGAGGCCAACATCACACTCCCACTCATGTTCCCTAGCAGTTGATATTCAGAGGTGGGAGCCGGAATCCTGTTGGTGACAGAAATGTGCTTGGGATACATGTGTGTCCTCTTCTGAACAGGTGCAAGAGGCCATTCTCTAGCCTCATGCACCTAATTCAAAACTTCTCCTTCGATACATGTTCTGTAGGCCTTGTGGGGTCACATAGTGGACCTAGAGAATGGGTGTGGAAGGAGAAGTTTTGAACTAGATGTAAGGGATAGAGGTGTAGGGGAGGAAGGAGGGAGCCCACCATACTAATGGAAAGGTCTGCCTCCCATCTTCTTGAGTTCACTAGAGGGAGAAGGCCATAGGAATGTGGTCATTGTCCCTCTCCTTCTCTATATAATGAACTACAGTAGGGATGGGAGGCATTCCCCATCACCTAGCCATTTCTCTCCCTCATCCCCTCCCCTTCCACAGATGGATAACAACATGGAACTTGGCAGCTACCTGGAGAGGCACAGAACTGTGTGTGTTGAGCAGTCCACATTATTACACATGCCATGAAGGATCATGGCCATATTGTTTCTGACAGTGAATACAGTAGATTGCTCTCATGGTTAAGAGCCATCAGCAATGTTGTCTTCCATGACTTTGAAGTCCAGGTCCCTTTGGTGGTCATCCAATGTGGCAGTCATCACTACCTCTTGTGAAAAAGAATTCCATAGTTTCATTACACACTATGGGATGGACAACCTTGCTAAAGCATGCCAGGCCAGGTTCTAGATGACCTTCCAAAAACACCACGTATACCATCTTGAGTTCCATTATTTTAAAAAAGGCAGGTTGTAACTAATGCAGGTAAATAAAGCAAGCACACAGTTGACAGGCTGAGTGGGACTGGTCACTGGATTAAAAGCACCATTGTTGTTGTTGTTGGTGGTGGTGGTGGTGGTGATGTTGTCATTGTCGTTGTATTTATGGTTACGCTAAAGGGAATGTATTATGGGGCTTTCTTCACAGTGTTTATTTAGAAGGGGGTTGCCTTTGCCTTCCTCTGTGGTTCTGAGACTGTGACTTGCCCACAGTCACCCAGTAGGTTTCCATGGCTGAGTGGGGATTTGAACCCTAGTCTCCCAGTGTTCTACTCCAACACTCAAACTACTCACCACACTGGATCAGGAATCAACATATGATAGTGCTTAAACAGCTTAAACCATGAAAGTGCTTAAACATGCCCGGTCCATTCTTAGGAATGCAGAGAGCAGGAAAAGAGAAAGGAAGGAAGGAAGGAAGGAAATCCGTGTATCCTGGGGAGTATTTGCCACAGCCTGGAAAATTTGTCTTTTTACTACAGTGCATAGAATCCCCAAGCCAGCAGCTGGTTAGGGGATTCTGGGAACTGCAATCCAAAAAATTTGGTGCCCCCCCCCCCAAGAATGGGTTGCTGCCAATCACAGTAGAAAATACTGGACATAAATAGGCAAAACCTCTCACTTAGTATTAGGCAGCCTCTTAAGTTCCATATATATCCATTTCCCACCCTTCTGACTATATGATTAATAAGTCTTCGACTTTCAAACCAATTATTACGTATCGTCTTTTGAATTTTACCTGTGACCCACCTTTGCTCTTCTTTAATTCTATGTCTGGCTTTTATTCAAAAATGTTATTTGGCTGAAGGCTAAACCCCTGCTGGCAGCCACCTCTCACCTTAGCACTTTACGAGTGAAAAGAGTGCACTGCTATTAATATTTCCTCAATCAGGTGGTATTTCATATACTGGCCTGACTTCAGAATGAGGACCAAATTGGCTGGAGAGATGAATACATTTCCATTAGCAGAAGAAAGGTAGAATCACTCTGACCCTGCAGCAAGGCCTTCAACCTGCATTCAAGAAAACATTATCCAACAACCAGCAGCAGTCTCATGTATGCTTTCATTTCAAGAAAATTTTTACAGCCAACACATTGCAACATGAATAAGCTGCAACCCTTGTTTCACTGTTGTTGGAGGATGCCTTCAAGATAGCAGCTCAATTACGGGGAAATTACATTTTCTCAGGATCTCAAGTACAATATTATGCTTCTGGAGGAAAAGCAATTCTCACCTTGCTAGAGGGATGTCTTTGTTACAGTCATATGTGCTTTGAGAAGAGCTCAGCATTATGCCCAGTGGTGCACCCTCTTCACTAGTGGGCAGTACTTGGCATAGTTGTGGTAACAACAGCTGGCAGCAGCAGTAAAAGTTCACCAAAAGAACTCACAACAGTTCTAAAAGTCTTGGACTATTATTTTTGTTTCACAGAATCATAGAATTAGAAAGGATCCCAAGTACAGCTTCCTATCAGTGCAGGAATCCATTGCTAAAGCATCCTGAGTGACAGCCATCCAACTTTTTTTTTTAAACCAATGACAAAAGAGAGTCTACTATCTTCTGAGGTAATCTGTTCCACTGTGGAATAGCTGTTACCACCAGGAAGTTCCTTCTAATATTTAGTCAGAATCTTCTTTCCTATAATTTGAATCCATTGGTTCAGGCTCAGTCTGCTGGAGCAGCAAAGAACAAGCTTATTCCATCTTCCACACGTCAGCCATTCAGATATTCAAGATGTCTCTCATATCATTTCTTACTGCATGTCTACACCAACTGCTTAATCCCATGCCAATCATAGAATTATAGAGCTAGAAGAGACCTCAAAGACTACCCAGTCCAAACCCCGACATGCAGGAAGACACATTCAAAGCACTCCTGACAGACAACCATCCAGCCTCTGCTTAAAAACCTCCAAAGAATGAGACACCACCACACCCTGAGGCAGCATATTCCACTGTCAAACACCTCTTACTGTCGGGAAGGTCTTCCTAATATTTAGGTGGAATCTCTTTTCTGTAGTTTGCATTCATTGCTCCATGCCCTAGTCTGGAGTATTATGCCCTGGACTGGGCCCTAATCAACCATGATGGTGAGCACATGCACCAAGCAGAATCCATTACGATGGCACATCATCAAAGGGACCTGGTTGCACAATGGTTAAATGCCAGTACTGCAGCCACAATGTTGTGAGTTCAATCCCAGAAGGCTCCAGGTTGACTCAGCCTTCTATCCTTTTGTAAGGTGGTAAAATGAGTGCCCAACTTATTTGGGGCAATTGGTTTACAGATTGTAAACAGCTTAGAGAGTGTTGAGTTCATTATGAAGCAGTATAGAAATGTAAATCCTATTGCTATTGCTACTGCATGTGAGCCAGCTAGGCCAACAGCACATCAGCCTTGCTGGCTCATTCCTCTTGGTGCCACCATTGCTGCTTTAGCCATGCTGGCCGAGCAGCATCCTGCAAGAACTTGGCCATTGGCATCATTTCTGCTGAGGTCAGGATGGGGCACATCACCATATTATCATCAAGGAAGGGATAGCACTACACCTTCCTCATTTATTGCCCAGGCACCCTGTTCTAATCTCAGCAGAAGAAACAGCAACAGCCAGGATCTCTCAGGGAGCTACTCCCTGTGAGGAAGTGTATGTGGCAACTCCAAAAACAAGGCATCCTCTTTCACTCCACTGTATCCTAGGATGGTGCACCTCTTGGAATGTAGTCAACTGGATCAGACTGAATTGGACTCAAGGTCACTCCAGGGTTTCCTGGAAACACCGGGCTTTCCTCTGACTTTACTTAATTCAGAGCAAAGTCAGGCAAAGGGGAAAAAAAGGTGGCTCCTCTCCAGAGATTGCCATGCATCATCATGCTTGCCAGCACTAGCTTTGGGTTGAATGCAGTGTTTTTCACTGATGCAAACAAACTCTAAGGGGGGAAGCAGACGGCTAAAATGGCCGTTTTGGGGGCAAGGAAGGGGAGGGGCAGCCGCACGGTGGGCGCCCCAACCCCTTCCCGAAGGCATCGTTGGAGCGCCAGCCCCTCCATATGGCCGGAGCTCCGACAATGCCTTCCCGCCGTAGCGGCCGCACACGCTGCGGCGGAAGAGTCGCCGAAGGTGCTCCGGCAGCCTTTTGTGGCGCACCTTCGGCGACTTGTGGAAGGAGCACTATTTTAGTGCTCCTTCCAGGGGCGGCGAAGCTGCGCCGCGGGGCCGAGGTGTGCGGATACCTCGGCCCTGCGGTGCAGCTTCCCAGGGCGGCCCATGGCCGCCCGTCTGCTTTCCCCCTTCGTCTTCTCCAAGTTAAACATACCCAGCTCCCTCAACTATTCCTCACAGGCTTCCAGTCCTTTCACTATCCTGATCGCCTTCCTCTGTACACTTTCCAGGAAGAGTTTGTCAATGTTCTTCCTAAATGGTGGCACCCCAAATTTGATCCAATATTCCAACATTTCACACAGTGCTTCCAAGAGAGCATTATTATAAGGCACCAGTAGGAATCATGGAGCCAGTGCTCTACATGTGGCCCACCTCTGTGGTCCTCATGCCACTCCAAGACTGCTCCAGTCCTCCCAACCTCCCATTGCAACCCCCTAGTATGCCCCCAGAAGCCTCCAGGGGGCACAAATCTTTCCAAAAACAAGGTGCAGAGGCTCCACACCTTTGTCTAAGGCCAAAATCCCATTTTGAGAAAACCAGAGGTGAACTTCCATTATTTTCCAATATTTCCAAAAAGGACAAGTGTTGGCTTTGAAGACTGCGGGGGGTTGGGTGGTGGGTGGTTGGGAAGTGGTGCATGTATTCTCCTTCCATGGCTACTCCTGATGTAAGGTGTTGTTTAAAGGGTACCGCCCAAACCTAGCTCCTGAGATCTAATCAGAGAACAAGAAAATTAATTTAATATGGAGCTGGGATGCAAGCAGGAGCCAACAGCAGGGCCTGCCACAGTACCAAAGCTTTGCCAAACTGCTTGAGAGTTAGTTGTAATAGTAGTTGTTCATGTTCATGTTAACTCTGACTTATGGTGACCCTATCCTAAGCAAGATTTATTCACAGGTGGTTTGCTATTGCCTTCCTTTAAGGTTGAATGTAACCTTATATGGTTGTCATGAATAAGGTTGAATGGGTGTGACTTGCCCAGTCATCCAGTGAGTTTCCATGACTGATCAGAGACTCAAACTCTGCTTTCCTAAGGCTTATCTTCACTGTGGCCAGAATACTCCAGGCTGCCCATGGAGTATTCTGGCCACAAATTACCTGTGTTGTGCCTCCCTTACCTTTGCTGTCCCCCACAAGTGATGACTCTCAGCAATGGTTGCCTTCTCATGCCATCCCCATTCATTGCCCAATGTCAGCACTGAGGTCACATTGAGGAACTCAGCCATCAACACTGGGCATCATGTTCTGATGCCAATAATGGTAGTGCTGGGCAGCTCACAGAGACCACGTGGTAGTCAGTCACCCACCATCACTACGAAGAGACCCAAAAACCTGTAGCAAAAGGTAATTTTTAAATTTGGGTTAAGGAGAAAAAACACAGAATCAAGTGCAGATATTGTGAAGATAGCCTGTGCCTGGTTTGGTCCTGCATTGTGTAAATAAATGCCAGATGTGGTTTAGAGGCTGGTGGTCCAATAATATCAGCACAAGCCAAAGTCTCAGATCACATTTTCAAAGCAGAAAAGTACAATTCTGAGTGCATGTATTTACTTTACTCAATAAATTATATAAGTTTGGGCCAGTAATTAATATGGCATTCATTCATAGATGAGATGGAAAAACAGTAAATCTTTAAGGGTAAAAAACATACTTCCTTTATTTTTAGATTAGATGAATGTGGCACAGCAGATGCTGTCTTAGCAAAGATGTTTTCCTGATCACTTAGGAGGGAACATCTCTTTTAAGTTAGTGCTTGTTACCTGTGCTTTTTACCAGCACTTTTTAAAACCGGAATTTATTGTAACATATGCTAACCAAATAAAGGGGAAAAGCATGTTTAGTCAATTGAAATGGTCTTAAACAATACATTTCACCAATGAAACAGCTAAAGGGTGCGGCCCTCATATTCACATATTTCCTTCACAGTTGAGCTGCATTATGGATTTGATAGTGTTATGTCTTCATAAAAATATTTTCCCTGCACTCATTGTGACACTGTGCCACAGGATGTGTAGCCTTAAAATGACATGTACATGAAAGAGATTATTGAATCCCACAAGATTATAAAAGCCAGAGATAGATCTAGAGACGATGGTGAAATCTAGATGGAACCCACTGGGTCTTGAATGGAGCTTTTGGCTTCTAGAGGCTATTTTATAAGCAAAAAAGGGGTGTGTGTGTTTTGATTTGGCTTTAAATTGCTTATTTACCTTGGTTATTGATCAGCATGCACAGAACCAGTAAAATAATGGATTGTGGATACCTGGAAAATTTGATCTTAAAAAATGTATGGTATCTAAGGGACCCAGCATGGCATAGTGGTTTGATAGTGGATGACAACTCTGGAGACCAGGGTTTAATTCCCAGATCATCCATGAAACCCACTGGGTGACCTTGGGCACATCACACTCTCTCAGCCTCAGGGGAAGGCAATGGGAAACCTCTTCTGAACACATCTTGCCAAGAAAACCTTAGGGTTTTCATAAGTGAAAAATGATTTGAAGGCACACAACAACAGCAGCAGCAACAACAACAACAACAACAACAAATGATATCTTAAGGCCAATCACATGGTTTTTTGAAAGAAAAGAAAGCAAAACATAGAATCAGCTGGCATTACTTTCCTGATAAATACTATTGACCACTTCATAAAGCAGTCATCTGGAGTGGCCTAGAATGATAGCGCAGGATTCAGACTGAGGTCCTGTCTGCACTGGCCAGGATACTTTAGGGACAGCCAAGAGTACCAAGACTCCAAATCTGCCCTGATCTCCCCCTATTACCTCTCCCTCTGTTCCGATGCTATTTGCACACCCTTCAGAGGACAGGAGAGAAACATATTACATTTTTCCTCTCCTAAACAATATATAGGATATGCTGGATGTCCTGGATCAACATCAATAGAGATTTTACACTGTTTAAACAGTGATTTCATTGGTGAGACTAATGTCTTCTTATATGATGATGTTTTCCAAAGAAGAAATCATTGTCAGTGATGCCTACCAAAAGTTGGGGTCTATGGCAGAGGGGAAGAGAAGAAAAAGGAGAGGAAACCCTTACAAAATTAAGGTGGTAAAGAGGGAAAAAGTTAAAGTCCTTGAATCATTTAAATTGGTCTGCTTTTTTTTTCTTTTTTCTTTTTTTTTTGCACATGCTCAGAACTCCCAAACTCTTTTCCAACTGAAGTGCTTATATAAAAATTTGACAGCTCTTATAATTTTAAATTGCTTAGCACTGAGTATGCCTGGAACTTTGATCACTTCCAAATTCAAGGGCTTATAAAAATTTGAAGCACTCCAATAATTCTAAATTGCAATGCACCGTGTAGAGTCATTTAAAATTATTGAACAGCTCCATTTCCCCCACCCAGTGCCCCCTTTTTTAAAGAGAAAAAAAAGGTTTAAGTTTGGAAGTGAGTCAAGCTGCATTCTAATACAGTTGTTTAACGTATATAGTCAGGGTCTCAAATTGAGCATGTAAAAATAAAAACGAAATAGTACGTCTGGGGAAGAACAAAAGTATGGCCTTAGTCATTTAACACATAGATGGGAAAACATATACAAGAACATATACAAGAAATGCCTCAGAGGATGAGACATAAAGGCCATCTAACCCAGTGTTCTGTTTCCTGCAGAGGCTAGTCAGAGATGTCTGCTATTTCTAAGCATGGTGTTAACATGCTAGTCTTTCACCTAAAAAAAGATCCACAAAGCAGGTTAGCATAAAACCAAACAGAGCAATGGAAAAACATTTGGATGGACAAAAACAACAAGAACTAATAAACCATAAACATTAAACACTGCAAAGGGTAACAGAAATCACAAGGTATTATTAAGTCATTCATGTGTTTATGGATGCAGTTTGACATGGCTCCATCCTATGGAAACTTAGGATTTGTAGTTTGCTGTGGCACCTGAGCACTTTGACAGAGAAGGCTAAATGTCTCACAAAACTACCTATCTCAGAATTTCCTAGCATTGAGCCTTTAAAGTGGTCTCAAACTGGATTATTTCTTCAGTGTGTTTTGGACCTCAGTCTACTTTTTCATCTGATGAAAGGAAGGTCCTCTGCACTAGCTAGAATACTCTGGGGTCAGCCGGAAGTACCCCAGAGTTGCACTGACCTCCCCCCATTACTAAGCCCACCATTGTGACACCATGCAGCTGTCTGCATGCACATTCTGCTGAACCATCCAATGTTATCACCACCACCATAGGTCATTTTGCTGTAAGGTGAGAACCAAGCACCCGTCCTCAGTCACTTGGCTGCATGGCTCAGAGTGAGAGATTCTCATCAGTGGCAATGGCACCAGGTGACACAATGGGACACATTCTAAACAGCCACCCAGCATTGCAATGAAGAGCGCCAGATCTTCCTGGAAGATCCAGAGCAAAAGAAGAGTTTTTAAAAAGCATGTTAAGGCCTCGTTCCCACTATGATCTAAAACGAATTGCTGATCAGGTTATATGTCTGTCATTCCCACTTGAAATTGGTTCCGAATTGACTGCACTGAGTTTCAATCATGATGAAGCAAGGCAAACGCAAAAGAACCACTCTTTCCTGACACTAGTTTTTCAGTGGTTCTTTTGAAAAGAAGCGATTAGCAAGCGTGTTCAGCAAGTGGGAAGGAAGGACCTGAATCGCATCAAGCTGAAAGGAAGGGATAACTGTGGCAGAGGGTTGGCACATTCCTCACCAGTTTTTGGGGAAATCTGCCATGTTCTCCCCTCCCCTTTCCCAGGACTTGTCCTATATTCCAACCTTCTGTCCAGGACGAATTCCAAAATGCCTTCCATTCTGAGCTTAACTAGGAAGCATGTCCTCCAGGTTTGCAAGGCTGGGAGGGCACCACCTCAATTCCCCATGTCCTCAAAGTCCTGCAAGGCTGGAACAGCAGCACCTTGCCCAGGGGAGAGTCCTCCATATGACACCCAAGTCTGCCCGCATCCCAACAGAGAGTCCTCCAAATGACACCCATGGCTGCATGCATCCCAGGGGAGAGTCCTCCATATGACACCCAAGGCTGCATGAATCCCAGGGGAGAGTCCTCCATATGACACCCAAGGCTGCATGCATCCCAGGGGAGAGTCCTCCATATGACATCCATGGCTGCACACATCCCAAGGGACTTGGAGGACATGGGGTGTTGAGATGGTGACCTCCCAGCCTTGCAAGACTTGGAGGACATGGGGAGTTTTGGGCCCCTCCCAGCCTTGCAGGACTTGGAGGACATGGGGAGTTGTGGGGCCCTCCCAGCCTTGCAGGACTTGGAGGATGTGCTTCCTAGTCAAGCTCAGAATGGAGGGCATTTTGGAATTCCTCCTGGACAGAGGGTTGGAATGTAGGATGGGTCCTGGGAAAGGAGAGGGGGGGATGGTGAATTTCCCCAAAAACTAATGAGGGATGGGATTCTGGCCATGGCACCCTTGACTCCCTCATGTGTTTTCTTGAATGTGTTGCTGGTTGCATCACCAATGATGCATAGATGACTGACAGGCATTTTGAAGGGGCAGAAACTAGTGGGAATGACAATGATGCCAAAAAGAAGTGACTAAAGAAAAGACTCGCTTCCATAGTGGGAATGACACATCGCCTGGAATCGATTCACCAAACCAGAGCAAAAGCGAATCACAAACCGGGTTAAATGTAAATTGGAATGAACCCTAAGGGTGCTATATGCTGGTTTTGGTGCTGAATTGGCCAGATATCATCTGGACAGTTCCCACCAGAAACATGGATTGGGCTTTGCATTGTCTTGACTTGTTGCAATGGGAATAGTGGCAAGACATTTAATTTGGCCCATGAAGACAAGACCCAATTAAATGAAGGTTTGAATGATGCCACTTCCATCTGACTGTCAAGAACTGCTATTTTCTTCAGGGGTCCAGTGAACAAGTCTTCTGTGTTGCAAACTGTGAGGAAAAAATATTCCAGAAAAACCATAGTTATTAACAGAAAAACATCCGCAGACAGACGTGACATCATTTCCTAATTCTGGCATAAAATCAACAATGTCCAGCCCCACCTTTTTGTGCACTTCATCTTAATTCGCTTACTAATTAAAATATACCAACTCTTTTTTCCATGCTCCCCTTACTCATCCAGTCCCCAATCCCAGCCAGTTCTCATCCCTATTTTCTGTTCCATCAATGTCTTCTGAGAACTTTCCTCCTCCACACATCTGTATATTCCTGCATCAGGCCACAAACATTATTTTTTACCTATCTCCAAGTATTGTGCTTCCCATCACTCTCATCATTTCCCAGTAAACCTATAGCATCTATATAACTCTTGTATATACCTCAAACATTAAACATGCTACATACTACAACAAGTACAACAACAGTAACATGACAGAATATACCACGTTTGGACAAGCGGTCAGGAAATTTCACAAAACTCTTTCCACGTTTGATGATGATGATGATGATGATGATGATGATGATGATAGTAATTGAACACTAAAACTTTCCATTCAGTGGGCCCCATTCTCTTTCAGGTTCATTCTGTATGGATTCAAATTTTATTTGTGTACCAGAGCAGCAGGGCTTGAAGAAATTGGTGTGTCCAGTTGAAAAGGAGCTCCTTATCATCATGCAAATCTTGGAAGGTTTGAGAGTTCTAGACTTTTCACCACTTTTCCCAGACTTTTCTTTCCCTGTTGCCATAAATCCTCCAGTTTCAAGAATGAAGGATACCATTTAAAAAGAAAAAAAAAAGCTAACAGGCTACCACCATTTGTGCATCTTTGAGCATAGCTTCAGAGATGGATTCCACTCTATATTACAAAATATAGCATCTCTTTAAAAAAGAAAAAAAGCACTGATGGCATGGGATATGAAGCAGACAAACAAATGGATGTAATAGCATTTCCCATGCAATTTTGAGAATATCTCTAATGCAAAAATAGCTTGATAATATGGACTAGAGAGCTTTTTGCTCATTTTATTCCCGCAGTGGGACATAATCTTGTGTCTTATCTCAAAATTCACTGCATTTCTAGTTTGCTGATGCCTTTCAACACAATATTGCAGCTGCTGCTAAAAATAACTATCCATATCATTAATACGATCGGCATCATCTTTATTGTTACAACTTCTACTCCTCTTACTGCTCTGACTTCTATTACTATTGATAGTGCTATTACTAATTTTGCAGCTGCAACCAGTATTACAATTACTTTTACAGCAACCATTGGCTAGTATTCCTAGTTCATTTAGTAGAATTGCTACTGGGACTGCTATTCTCACTACTACTCTGGTTGAAACTACCCCCTCCCAAAATACCCCTGCCTGGTCAGACCACAATTAGTTGAGCATTTATCCCCACAATAGCTTATTGAGAGCCAGCACAGGTAGTGGTTTAAGGGTTGGACTAGGACTTTGGAAGGTCAGGATTCAAATCCCTGTTCAGTCCTGCAGACCCACTGGGTGACACTGGACAAGTCACACCTTCTCAGCCTCAGAGGAAGACAATGGCATACCTTCTCTGAATAAATCTTGCCAAAAAAACCCTAGGATAGGGTGACCACCATAGATCCAAGGCAACTTGAAGAAACATAACCAGGAGTGGCTGGTATAAACCAGATTAGTTTCAACCAACTTGGTTTAAGCCATGGTTTCAACCAATGTGGTTTAAACCAAATAACTTTTAAAAACACTTTTTTTAAATTCATATATTTTTTAAAAAATCTGGCTATCATTACTATTTCCCAACCCTCTTACTGGAACAGCAAAGACTGTTTGAATTTAAACATGTAGAGAAATCTTGTAGCACCTTTGAGACTAAAGAAATTGCATCTACGAAAGCTCATGCTGCTAATTTCTTACGTTCAGTTAGTCTTAAAGGTGTTACAAGATCTTTCTACATACTGATTCTACAGACTAACATGGCTATACCTTTGAATTTAAACATTTTAACTTTAACCAGCTATTGGCAGTTATTCATTGTCATCACCAGTTGCTTCTTTGTAATTGCCTTATTTTAAAGAGCAAGAAATGCCATTCAGAAACAAGTCCTTCAATTAACATAAAGTAAGCCAAAACAAGCTACCTTAAAAGAGTACTTTTTAAAGAACAATTATTATTTAAGCTAGTGGTCATAACATCTGAACTATGTTTTGCTACTTAATTTTTTGATTTAATCCTATATTGACATAGTTCTATACTCCTATATGTAGGGTACCAACTTGTCAACATGATTCCCAGTGTTACTGAAAGATGTAAATCATATCAAAGCCTAACAGTTAATGTTAGAAAGCATTAAACCATGGTTGATCAAACTTTCTAATACATAAAATAATGTTTCACAGTATTAATATAATAAGCAGGATTCAGATTTTTTCATGAAAACATAAATGTAAAAAACCAGTTTAAGCCAAATAACAACAACTACAACACAGAGTTTGAAGTGGTTGTTTATTTAAAACTTATTGGTTTGCTTTTTTCAATGCTGAACATAACAATAGTAAGCCAAGTTGGCATGAATTTTTTACCACAATGACAAACCATACTGCCTTGTGAATAGTTTGGATCCCAGTTAATAAAATCTTCCCTGCTCTAACATTCCCCCCTCCCTTGCCATTACGTCTTCCTTCTTTTAAATATCTCAAGCCTTCATTGCTGGGCTTATTTTTCATCATTTGGGCTCCTTTAAAACTTTATTGCCAGCACTTGGGGACTTTAGATCTGCTTTTACTCACTATTTTCAACAGCAGTAACCTCTCTTATTGGCCAAATTAAGGAATAATTGCAAATAATAGGACATCTTTTCTTCAGCTGTACAATAGAGTGTTATACATGTGAAGCTGGCACAATAAGGAAGGTGGAGAGGTAGGAAAGAGAGGAGAAATATCAGAGAAGGTCTCCCCGAGGTGAGATGCTCTTCTCAATGCCCTCGTCTTCCCATAGTAGAAAGAGGTGGGTGTTGAGGGGTGTGTCGTGTTACACAAGAACTGGGTGATTGTTCAGCATTGAAGGTCACTGTTGGAAACACAGAATACACCACACAACTCAGGCGATTATTTTATAACCATCTGTTTCCTAGCTTGTACAACTGGTGGTCTGCCAGACTCAATGAAACGCAGTGAACATCTATTGAGGTTTACCAGATGTTTCCCATCCGTACACAGAGATATCCTGACTATTTTGGATTCCCAGATGTCAGAGTCCAACCTTGAGTCTCAAGACCTGGTCCCTCTTCTCCATCCTCCAGAGAATGTGGGATGAAACTCAGGGCAAGAGCACTGTCTTGAAAAGTGTGTGGTGACATCTGTTGTCCTCATTTGGTGGTTCTGATTTGGACAGCACACTGTGTGTGATCGTGGTCTAACCTGCTCTGAAGAACTAATGCATTTTGACAGAGCTTTAACTGCCATGGCTCAGTGCTTTGGAATTCTGGGATGTGTAGCTTGGTGAGATATTTAGCCTTCTCCGTCAGAGTTCCAGTGCTACAACAGATCCCAGAATTCCATAGCATTGAGCCATACCTGTTAAAGATGTGTCAAAATGCATTAATTCTGCAGTGCAGATTTGGCTTGTGGTTGATGTTTAAGATATCATGGTTAATGACCAGTGTCTAAACCCCGTTGATATCACAAAGGGTCATCCCAAGGTCTCAAGGCAACCCTACTGCCATTAGGTAGAGATAGGCCACCTTAGGCAGCAGATCCTAGGAAGCTTAGTGCTCTAGGTAGGTCTTTTTTTAGTGGAAGAGATAGGGTCAATATTTCTCTTACATAGGGGAAGGGGTCTCATACATCAGATGTGGAACGTTTTCCTCTTAGAGGTCTGATGAGTGACTATGTTTTCTTCTCAGTGCAAAGTCAAAACATGGTTTCTTATTCAGATCTCAGGGACCTAATTCACTTTTCAAGGCTATGTGCAAATACCTTCTAACCTTTCATAAATAAAAATCAGGACATATGAGGACAAACAAAACCAGAGTTTGGTCAAGACAGCAAAAGTTATTAAGGAAGAAGAACACACAAGCTATGAGATACTGCAGCAGTTTCCTATTGCCTAAGAAGGGCAAGGTTCTGACCCCTTCAGTCCTTTTCCTCCCTGCAGAGCTAAATGAATGCACACTATTACTACATTTTTAACTCAGTTTCCAGGAATGTAAGCTGAGGATGAAGGAGGAAGCGGGAAGAAAGAAACTAGGACATTTTAAAGGTAGCTGAGCAAGTGGGAGGACAGAGGATTGCTGCAAAATTAGAACTGTTGAAAGGTGTACATTAACTGTTTTAACCTTCTCAGCTGTTTTATTTTTTAAAATTTTCAGCTGTTTCACATGTTTAATAGAACAATTTTGACAGGCAAATAATGTAATTGAAAATTATATTTGCATTGGTGCAAATGTGGAATGGTTTCTGTTTATACAGTTTTATTTGAACAGTAAACCAAAGACCCGATGATTTAGGATGGGATAGAAATATTTTAATATAGAAATACAACAACTGGGTGAGACCATGCAACTGGTGCATCCCTGCCAACTCATTTCTTTCAGAATCTCACTAGCATCAACTCTATAAACAGAATTGAAAAGTATGCAGCAGGAAAGGGTCTGTAACATTTTTTTCTCCAAGTATTTCAGGGTCATTAAAACATTCTGGTCAATGGCTGCAGGCTCCAAGTAATGCCTCTTGGATGAAAGAAAAACTGCACATCTTAGACAACATGTTAAGGCAATCCTTAAGCTTCTCTGTTACCATCACATATAGCAAAGGTTGTTGGCCACAGAATATTCAACTACAGTGGGCCTTGGTATCTGCTGGGGTTTGATTCCAGGACCCCTCAAGGATACCAAAATCCATGGAAGTTCATGTCCCATTATATTCAGTGGTATAAAAAATGGTGTCCTTTATATCCAATGGCATCCTTTTGGAATTTATATCCGTTTGGAATTTTGGGGTTTAAAAAAATATTTTTAAGCTGTAGATGGTTGAATTCCTGGATGCAGAATCCCTGGATATGGAGGGTCAACTGTACCAGTCCATTATGGCATAGTAGGGCCCCGCAGCTTCATTGGGGAACAACACAATCTCATCCCTCTCCTCAGAAAGCAACATGTTTTTGACTGACCCTTATCCAAACCCCTATATTTCCCCACAGCTTGGCATGCTTTCATAGAGGAAAGGAGGATCTCATTCGGCTTGGTTTCATTGCCATCAAAACATTCATTCACTTCCAAACTCCATAGCAGTGGATGTTGGTTCAGTAAAGTTGCCAACTCAAGCGGATTTGGGATGCAGGTATAAATTGCATTTTTCCCCCAAAAAAATCCTTTGCAAAAAGCAGGAAGGGAACCGCATTTGGGGTTCGCAGTGGGTGTGACCATTTGAGCAACTGTTTCTTCAGAGCAAACTCTGAATTCATTTGCTCAGGACTTCATTTTCACTTACTGCTGAACTACCCAAGTTGACACAGACAGTTTGTACTTTGTGATAGGCATGATTGATGGATTTATTATTGCACCAATCTTCTTGGCATTGGTTAAGAGACAGCTTTCAGGTTTTACAGAGTATTTTTGGAAGACAGAATATTGCCTTATACTCCCAGACTATTGGTCCATTTAGTGCCATATTGTCTACGCTGACTGGCAGCATCTCTCCTAAGTCTCAAAAAGTGGTGTTTCCCCCCTACCCCTTCCTGGAAATGATAGGGATTATGCATGCGAGTATCCACTCTACCACAGAGGTATGGTGTCAGATCCTGCCAACTCCCTTCAGTAAACCAGGCTTCTGTGAGGTAACAGCAAAACTTTATTTCAGCAACCAAAGGAAGCTTACAGCTTGACTTCTGCAGACAGAGATCCACACTGTCTCCATTCCACTAATCCACTGCAAGCATCTAAAGACCAATACACCCTTCCAGGTTTTTGTGGGCTCTCTTCTCATTTGCTCATTCCTCAAAACATTCATAAATCCACTCCTGCTGGAAAATAGTTTTAGGGACTCCTTTGGATAGCTAAAAAGTCAAATAGTTCTAGGTACCCCTTTGGATAGCTAGTGAAAATCAGGCCTGAACTCTCCCTGCAAGCCAAGATGATTAAACTGACACTGTCATAATTTGGATATAATGAGACAACCGGACTCCTGGGGGCAGGGGAAGTTGCTCAGTAAAGTGGAAGGCAGTAGGAAAAGAGGAAGAATACACAACAACTGAATTGATTCAACAATGGAAACTGCAGCCCTGGGTTTGCAAGACCTGAGCAGGGCAGTCAATGACTGAGGTTCACAGGGTTGCCATAAGCTGAAGTTGACTTGATAGTAAATACAGCCGGCCATGCATATCCATGGAGTCTGCATCCATGCATTCAACCATCCATGGCTTGAAAATATCCTCCCAAAAATATTCCAGAAAGCAAAGCTTGATTTTGCAATTTCACATAAGGGATGTCATTTTACTATGGGTCTTTGCAGACTGCTAGAAATAGTGCAAATTGAGTCCACTTTAACTGTCCTGGCCCAGTGCTAGGGAATCATGGGAATTGTATTTTTTTCTGAGACATTGAGCCTTCTCTGTCAGAGAGCTCTGGTGCCACAATAAAATACTGTTCCCATGATTCCCTAGCACTGAGTCAGGGCAGTTAAAGTGGATTCAATTTGCACTATTTCTGGCAGTCTGCACAGGCCCTATGTCATTGTATATAATGGGACTTAGATTTTGGTATTCACAGGGGATAGGTGGGATCCTGGAACCAAATCCCATTGGATACCAAGGGTCCACTGTAACAACAAAACAACCCAATAAGATTAAGGGTGTATTCTTTAATTCAATAATACTTGGAAGACACTTTTTGGAACTTTGTTGTTTTGTGCATTCAAATTGTCTCCAACTTATGGCAATCCTAAGGGAACCTTATCACAGGGGTTTCTTGGCAAGGTTTGTTCAGAGGAGGTTTGCTATTGCCTTCCCCTGAGGCCAAGAGCATGTGACTTGCTCAAGGTCACCCAATGGATTTTATATCTGAGCTGGGAATCGGACCCTGGTCTCCAGAGTTATAGTCCAACACTCAAACCACTACTACAGTTCTCAAAAATTCCCCAAATAATATAGTTACACTGGTTGGGGGATTTGGGGAGTTATATTCCAAAAATGTAACTTTTCCAAGCTTTGCAAAATAATTGCTGATTCTATACGTCTGGTGTGACAACAGCATTTTTCTCTTTGGCTCAACAAAAACCAAAGGTCAGGTATGTGCTTTTCCTGAACGTACGGATCCACCCTTAAACACTGTCACATTTATTCTAGAACTATGGCACTCAGTGCCACACTTTGGCACTGGAAGTCTACTACTCCCCTTGCGCATTTTCAGGAAATGGAAGATGTCAGTTAATAAAGCAAAAAAGAGATGATTAAAATATACTTTGCTTCAAAAGGGTGGGGAACCCTCCACACATTGGAGTCACGTGACAAGGGAGATGTCACCATTTAATAAACTGACAAAATCTATCTATCACCTGAGCATTAAGACCGAACGGTTATAGAGAGGTTAACAGGAATTGATGGCATCCGGGCATTCGTTTTACACTGCATCGGAGTCGTTGGTGATTGGAATAGACAAAGACGTATCGGGTTATCTTGTTGAAGAGGCTTTGTTAATTACTGGCACTTGTCATTTCTCTGTAGCTTTATCTAAGTCAAGGAAGGCTAACTAGATCTTTTCCCCCAGTGAGTATTGTTTGTTCAGGAAACACAGGGCTGAGGTAGCTTCCACTTTCTTTCTCTCCCCTCCTCATAAGTGTGCTTCCTTATCAATGTATCTTCATACATTAATGAGTCCTAATTATTTCTTCCCATTTTTGTAACATTTATCTAAAGCATTTTTATCTTATTATCTGGCCAAATAAGAACCCCAGGTTGCAGGCGTACAACCAAAAAGACAGAAAACAAGAGGAAACAGACATGAGGAGGGAAGAGGACAACAAGCCAGCACAAGCAGAGTGGTACAGCCAGAAAGGGGGGGGGCACTTTTAGAAGCATTGGCTGCATCCACACTGCAAGAAAAAAAATCCAGCTTGACACTGCTTTAACTGCTGTGGCTCAGTACTAGGGAATCCTGAGGTTTGTAGTTTTTGCTGGCACCAGAGCTCTCTGGTAGAGATGGCTAAATGTCTCACAAAATTACAGTTCCTAGAATTCCATAGCAGGATGCTGCTACACTGTAGAATTAATGCAGTTTGATACCAATTTACGTAATTGTGATGGTTCCATCCTGTGGAATCCTGACACTTGTTGTTTAGTGGAGCACCAGAGCTCTCTGATAGAGAAGGCTATAATGTCATGCAAAACTACAAGTCCCCAAATTCCATAGTGTTGAGCCACAGCAGTTAAAGTGGTGTCAAGCTGTATAGTTCTGTAGTGTAGATGCAGCCTCAGTTTTCTTTTCTCCAAATTAAATACACCCAGCTCAATGCATCTGAGGAAGTAGGGTAAGTCTGCGAAAGCTTTTGCTATCACTTCTTTTGCTCAATTAGGGGGGTTGCAGACTGCCAGAAATAGTGCAAATTGAGTCCACTTTTAGGGTTAGGGTTAGTGCTAGGGAATCATGGGAATTGGGTTTTTTTTTCTGAGACATTGAGCCTTCTCTATCAGAGAACTCTGGTGCCACAATAAAATACAGTTCCCATGATTCCCTAACCCTAACGCTAAAAGTGGACTCAATTTGCACTATTTCTGGCAGTCTGCAACCCCCCTGTGGACGTATTCACACAGGCGGCTCTAAAGCCGCCTGGAAGCCCCCTGGAAGCCATCAGGAGTCATTCCGGCGGCGAAAACAGCAGCCGCCGGAATGACTCCTGATTGCCTCCGGCAGAAGCGCCTGTAATTCCTTTTTAAAAAAGGAATTAAAAAGATGGGGCTAAAGCCGGCTAGCGGCAGGGATGGCGCAGGGATTGCGCAACATGGGGCGGGGCTTGCTGTGACGTAGTTTGAACATGTCGAGCAAGACCCCGGAGTGAGGTAGGGATGGCGCAGGGATGGCGAAGGATGAGGAGGGGCTTGCTGCGACGTCGTGTGAACTTTTCCTGCACAGAGCCGGAGTGGGGCCAGATGGAGGTAGGAATGACTCCCTTTTTTGCCCCGTGTGAAAACGTCCTTAGTGTCAAAGGTGCTACAAGATCCCTTTGCATAATGATACCCAGTTCATTCATTCTTTTTCATAATGTTTGGTTTCCAGACCAATGATCATCTTGTCGGGCCTTCTCTGAACACATTTCCAGCTCGTCAATATCTTTCTAGCCTCATGGTGCTCAGAACTGGATGCTGTATTCCAGGTGACATCTAGCCAATGCAGAACAGAGTGACATTGCTACTTCCCTCGATCTGGACTCCTGTTCAGGCAGCTTAAAATTTATTGGTTGTGGTTTGGGGGGGCAATATTTGTGGGGTTTGCCACTGCATCACACTGTTGTCTCAGTAGAGACAAAGCAGACTGCTATTATGACTATTGGACCAGAAAATGCTATGACCACAACCTTGGACACACTAATCTGGGAATAAGTCCCATGAAACACAAGGAAGCTTACTTCTGAGTAGACTTGAGTAAGGTTACACAGTGCATCAGCATTATTAGTAATGTGTTATATTTTAGAATTTTATTTTATTTTATTTATATTTTAGAATTGTATTATATTTTAGAAAATATCTAGGTCTGACACCTACAACCAAGTATTTGTGGTTTAATCTGTAAGTACTGATGACTTGAATATGAAGATATGCAGAATACATATTATCTTATCCCCAAAGAGAAAAAGTGTCTTGATGAATTAATACACACACTCAAGGAAGCAGACATTTTCCCCCATTTCTGGACATCTGGAATAAAAATTGTGCAAAATACCCTTGCTTTTTTGCACGCACACACACACACACACACACACACACACAAACAATATTTTTGCAAAGAAAAACTTTTGTTTTGTTCAGAAATGGTGCACACAATCCATTGTTTTCTGCATTGTGTTGGGGAGCACACAATTTTTCCTCCAAAAGCCCCAAAATGCCAAAAAAGAACACCCCAAAACAGAACTTTTTAACAATGTGTAAAAATTCCCATAATCTCACCCACCAAAGAGAAGTCTTTTGAAATTATTCATTCTTGCATGCCAGAACAACAGAAATGGAGATTTATATTGAAAAGAGTTGTCAGGGTCTGCAACCTAGTGCATGTGAAGGAAGCAAACAAGCCAATGAACATGGGGTCAAAGTATCATCAAGGGAACAAGACCCAGAAAGATAAGATGGCTAAGGGTCAGGAGTCAATAATCAAGATTAGAGAAAGCGCCAGCATCTCCGATGGCTTGGGGCAAGTTTCGGATGGGCTGCCAGCTACAGACCTATCTGGACAAGGATAACTTAGCCACAGGTAATTTCTCATAGATTACTGCCATGCACTCTATGTGGGACTGCCCTTGGATACAATTGAGAAGCTGCAACCAGTGCAAAATGCCACAGCTAGACTACTCACTGGCACACCCTATAACATTGATTTTATAGGATTTGCACTGGCTGCTAACATGCTTGCATTCTAAATTCAAAGGGCTTGATAAAATTTAAAGCTTGGAGCCTCAGTAATTGAGGGAGTACCTCTCCTTATATATGCTTCTTGAGAATTGAAGTATGCAGGCTAATACACTGTGGGAGGACATGGAAGAGGGCCTTCTCTGCTGTGGCACCCAAATTATGGAAAACACCTTCCTTTGAGGCCCAATTGGCACCAATGCTGGTGTCATCCTGTTGCCAAGTCAAACCTGGGTTGTTTATTACAGCCTTTGGGATCTCACTGATTGTTATTCAATTTGCATATGTATTATGTGTTAAATTGCTTATCTTAAATTGCTTTAATTGGTTTTATATTGTCTCATTTTGGGCATTAATATGGTTTAATATGCTTTGAATCTTTCAAAATTCTTATTTTTAACTGTTCTAAACTGATATTTTTATATGCTGTCATGAGATCCTCAGGTACAGGAGTGGGATATAACCAGTTTACACAAATAAATGAATAAATCAAGCTCTCCTCTATAAATTTCAGATAAAGAAATATGAGCAGGGCTTCATGGCTTTAAGAACTGGTGCATGAGTTTGCTTTTTCTCCTCTTCCCTCCTCCTCCCACTTTGCTTTTGTATTGCATTTTTTAAAAAAAGAAATAAAAGAAAAAATAATTGTAAACTCATGGGCAGGGGTTGTCTTTTTTTGTCAGTTGTTTTTGTCACGCATACACAAACCATTCTGGAAGCTGTTGTGGCTAAGGAAAGGGCTAAAAACACTTAGCATAGACTTAATAAACTGACAAAGTATTCTGAGAAAGAGGAATCAGAGACAACAATACCTAAAAGAAACAGAAACTCATAGCGGAAAACAAGGGAGGCAGGAAATGTGTCAAGAAGGGAATAATGAGAGATAGGATATCTTCTGCTTTGAAGAAATCTTGTAAGTCAGGAGTACTAGGGATCAGAGCATAGAAAATCTAGTTTATTGAACTATAGCTCCCAGAATATCCCAGCTACCCTTGTTTAGGGTAGAAAAATGACTGGGACCAGCCCTGCACATGATGGTTATTATATAAGGGAAAGCAGGAAAGCCTAGGACAGATATATTAATATATTGTGCTCTATAACCCAGTCATTTAATTGCACTTGCAAAAATCTTTCTTGCAATGTACCAGAAATTCCAAATAGGGGGATGGGGGGAAATCACCACAGATATTTCTGAAGATATCCAAAATGAGAGATGCAACATCTTATGCAGACAGAATACATTAGCACTATGTGAGAAGATGATCTTTAATGTACTTATCTTGGCAATATGGGTAATGGGAACTTTCAGGAGCACTTTACTTTAAGTGTCCTTTGAGAAATGCTAATTTGCATTGAAACACCTATGGAGCTACATGTGACACCTACATGAATACCTGATGAATTCATTTTGATCAATTCTATTATGGGGCACATGACAGGAATTTGCAATGATAGGCCTCTTTAAATATTATTAAGTTTTCTATTAATATTACATATGTTAGGAGGAAGATTAGCACATGTTAAGGACCGCGCTAAGTGATCCCCCTTATTAGCCATGCTCATTACAATGTTAACAGGTTTAGTGCTTGCACCGATAGCTTAATGTTTGTGCTGCTTAGACAAAATGCATAGCCATATAGAGGAAAGTGGGGTGTTCTTCCCTGAGAAATGTGATACAGTTTGAATCTTTCTTACTCAAAATGCTTGGGACTTGAAGTGATTTGGATTTTGGATTTTTTTCTCAGATTTTGAAATATTTACATATTTTTGTTGTTCTTGTATGCCGTCAAGTCATTTGTGACATATGGTGACTCTGAGGCCATAGCATGGGGTTTACTTGGCAAGATTTATTAACAAGAGGTTTGTCAGTGCCTTCCCCTGAAGCTGAAAGAGTATGACTTGTCCAAGTTCACCAAGTGGGCTTCATGGTAAAGCAGGGATTCAAACCCTGGTCTCCAGAGTCTGAGGGCGTTTTCACACGGGGCTTTAGGCGGACGCAATCCTACCTCCGTCCGGCCCCACTCCGGCTCCATTTCCAGTGTGTTCACACTCACGCCGCAGCAAACCCCGCCCCTTCCGGTGCCATCCCTGCATCAGTCCGGCTTCTTGCTCCGTGTGTTCACACGCACGGAGCAGCAAGTCCGGCCTCACTCCGGCCGAACCAGCGCTAACTCCAGCATCAGCGCCGGAAAGGTAATTCCTTTTTTAAAAAGGAATTAAGTTTTTGCCGCCGGAGCCATTCCGGAATGAGCGGCTCCAGCCGGCTTTAGGGACTAGTGTGAAAACGCCCATAGTCTAGCACCCAAACCACTATGCCACACTGGCATATAGCAACAGCAATAGCAGCTTCATTTATATACTGCTTCATATCACACTATGCAGTCTCTAAGCAGTTTACAACTGTAAGATCATTGCCCCCCAACAAGCTGGGTACTCATTTTAGCGACCTCAGAAGGATGCAAGCCAGAGTCGAGTCGAGCCTGAGCCCTGGCTGGTACTGAACTTGCAACCTTGTGGTTTGTGAGTGAGTGGCTGCAGTTCAGGCATTTAAACACTGCACCACCAGGGCTCTTACGTAATGAGATATATTGGAATGGCACCAAAGTCTAAATGCGAAATTCATTTATGTTTTGTATACACTGTTAGCATACCTGATATACCTGGCATTATATCTGGAGAATCCATATTTCTATATTTTCATATTTGGAGCCAGGCATATTCCTAAGAGGTCACAATCACCTTCAGATCACTGGGAGACTTTAGACCTCAAGATATGTGAAGGACACAAGTAATACCAAGATAAAGGCTAAATGAATTTGCTGATCTTTCTGTTCACGACTCTCCGCATATCTTCTTGCATTAGAATTCCATAGCACTGAGCCATGGCAGTTAAAGTGGTGCCAGACTGGATTATTTCTGCAGTGAGGATGCAGCCTGAGATTACAAGCAGCGAGACAAATATCAAGGTAAACAGCAACAGAGGAAGAGGGGAAAATATTATATTATGAAAGGTGGGTTTAAAGGCCCAGTGATGATCTCCTCTATGTTACACAAATAAAGAAATGCTATGTCACTTAAGAGAACCAGCATGGCATAGTGGTTTAAGTGTTGGATTACAACTCTGGAAACAAGGGTTCAATTCCCAGCTCAGCAATGAAACCCACTGGGTGACCTTGGGCAAGTCACATGCTCTCAACCTTAGAGAAGGCAAGGGCAAACCTCCTCTAAACAAATCTTGCCAAGAATACCCCATGTTAGGTTTGTCTCATTGTCACCAGAAGTTGGAACTTGGGGGCACATAACAAAACAACGTCACTTAAACTAGCAAGGTTCTAAGACATGCTTAACTATTTTCATGTGACAGTATGACAGAAATGACTATATCTCTCATGCATAGCTCTGTGTACACATTATGAAGACACTGGTATCCTAGCCATCTGTAATACCTAATATTTGTTTAGTAGTTAGTGCAGGAAGTCCAAACTATCTCTCTCTAATGCACACACAGACACATGTGCACATTGACCAGAATCTGGTTGGTATGTTATGCAAGCATAAATTCTCTGATAGATGTGGTTGGAGATGTTAATGTAATGAAGAATATATGCACTCTCTTCCAAGTTGTGAAAGCAGTTGCTTATGAAGTGCCTTCATGAATGCAGATGTGCATGGAGCAAGCTTTGGATGTGCATGGGGGCAGATCCACAAGGATAAATATGCCAATTTCATTATGTATTTGATTGCACATTTGGATGTGCTTTCAATTGTGTAATGTAGCCTTTGAACATAAAGTCTGTTTGATACAATCAATAACTCTGAAAGTGGAAGTTCATGCAACACACCCTTAGTGTTGGATCTCAGAGTTTATTTAACCAATTTCCAGAATAGCTCACACTCTGGTTTTAGGGTTAGGCTTTCAAATCTCAGCAGATAGGATATCTGATATCTGTCTGATATCTCCAGGCATGATCTGATATTCATAAATGGTGAGAAAAATAGCATGACTCAATAACAGGGTGGGCAATGGTGTGGAGACTGGGGACCAATTCTTCTGGAAAGCCCCCTGTAGACGAAACTCACACCTGCATTTCTCTCTACAGTGCCTCTCAAAATGGCCAA
Organism: Phrynosoma blainvillii; assembly: GCA_026167975.1. Taxonomy (NCBI): domain Eukaryota; kingdom Metazoa; phylum Chordata; class Lepidosauria; order Squamata; family Phrynosomatidae; genus Phrynosoma; species Phrynosoma blainvillii. Next base: position 15,957,092 of record JANUYF010000001.1, on the reverse strand, counting down.
AGGAAGTAGCATCCCATCATTTCCAATCACCATTTTGAGAAGGACTATAGAGGGAAAGAGAGATATTGGTGGTACTTCAGTTCCAGAAGCGGTGGAGGTATTTTCATGTGTTTTTTGTTTGTTTTGTTTTTTACATTCAGGGAGATTTCTGCTCAGTTTCGGAGCAAAAATTATTTTAAAATTGCGCTAATTTCTTTTTTGAAATGGGGAGGCTTAGGGGAACAGTTAGAAGGGCTTCAGAGGCCAAAAAAGTAGGGTCCAGGGGCTACATGCAGCCCACTGGCCACACTTTACCTGTACCTGCCCTATATGTATACAAAATCCCACTGTTTTCTTCACAGTTCACTCCATGTATCTGAGGAAGTTGACCAGGTCTACAATAAATCATGCTACAACTTGTTTTGCACAATTACTCTCAAAGGTGCTGCAGATCCCTTTGAATATTTTCTTCACAGTGAGCCTGTGAAAATTGGGAGGATGTGCAAGACACATCCTTAAAGGCAATGGCATGCCCATCTTAAGATGGCCTTCTTCCCATGGGAAGCGTTGCCATCCAGAATTTCCCCATAAACTTGGGGGTGGGGGAAGGGAAGAGCTTCCATTTCACATCTTGTGGCTTTGTAATATGCTGACTTCACATCTGGTTCATAACCGGGGTTGAATTAAAAGAAGGCGACTCCTTGTTGTCAATAACTCATGACTAATGCAAAATTGCTCTTTTACACAGCCAGCTGTGACTGTTCCAAGCTGAGACTTCTATTATTTGGTTGCATTTTAGCACTGGTGCAGAGGGTGTGTATTTCAGCTTTTCTTTAGGGGGGGGGGACCCTAACATACAAATCTTGCAAATTTTATTCTCCCTTCTCCCATTAAATATAGGGTGAGGGAAATGCATTCGGAATGTGGAAGCAGACGGGCGTAAATTTTGTGGCACGGGGAGTGTGTAAAGAGGAGATTCGCTTAGTTACTGAGATGAGATGAATAATCCTCTGCTAATTTAGACACCAATGGAAGTGGCCTTTTTGGCAAGCCCACAATTAATGTGAATGCCAAGTGGGATTGCAGCTTTGTTTCATCTAGGGAGACACTTAGCCATACGCAGCTTTCTTCCCTCCCACCCCCAAGCTGAAAATGTGTGTGCCTCTTTCGCAACTTCCAAGGAATAGCTGGCAGTTCTTTGCCACCATTCACTCTATCATTATGATGCATTATACAGTGTAATGATGTAATATGCTGGAAGGCTGGGAGCATGAGCTTCTTTGCCAAAAATAATAATACCAAAAGCACACAATTATTTTCATCTGTGAAAAGCCTTTCCCGCTATCATCTCATAACGGCACAGCCCAAAGAGAAAGATGCTCTAATGGTGGAGGCTCTTTATGTTTGTGAAGGTCATGGGGCTATCTAGAAGGAGATGGAACTTCCCAAGGAAGTAAACAGATTATTCCCCTGAGCACAATAACTGACTGGACTGTAGCTCTATGGATGCAAGGCATTTTTTAAAAAATTGTATTTTTAACACCAGCATCATCAATGGCTGGATTCCTCATGGCAACCTTACTTGCATAATCATGAGTTACCCAAGTCTTTTTACTGTGTTGCACAAACAGGTATCCATTGACTCCTTGTGCAATAGTTTCGTCTATCAGTGCGTTTGAACTAGGCAATAACACAGGGGTCCTCAAATGGTGGTAGGGTGCAGATCCATCTTCCTCAATACTGCATGTTCCAACTGCCATTGTTCTGGCCTTTGGGGGAGAGAAGAGCAGCCAGGCACAGCTCCATCATGCCTTTGCCCTGCAGCTAGTGAGAGGTCTTCTCTTCAAGTCCCAACTGCCATTATTCTGGCCTCAGAGAAAGAAGAGCAGCCGGCATCCGCTGGACTTAATCCCTGTCCTAATGCCATTCCTTTTCTTATGTGACATGTTTTACTTAGATTGTAAGCCCAAGGGCAGGGAACTGTTAAGTTAATTATTTATACATTGTCTTGGAAGACTTTTTGGATGAAGGGAAGGGTATAAATAGTTCACATAAATAAATAAGCCCAAATAACCACTGACGGATTTCATGCTGGGACAGTGCCCATGTGTCATCACCTGTCCTGGCTAGCTGCCATTGTTTTGCCAGAGTAAGCATCCCATCGCTGGACTCCAAACATAACTCTACATCAGAGAGAATCTTGAGCCAAAGGTTGCACTGTGGAATGCTCCAATTCATCCATGCCTTTTCCAGGAAATATTGGCCAAAAATCGATCTTGTACAAGCACCATACAGTTTTTTCTCCAGTCTTTAAAAATCATTATTGTTGTAAATTCTGCATTGTTTTAAACTGTTTACATTGGCTTATTTAATATACTACACTGAGATGCTATGATAAAAGGTGGGATCTTGAATGATTGGTTGTTTGATTGATTAATTGCAAGAGTATGATGGAATTTCTTTCCATTACTGATGCTTAGAGATGCTGGAAAACAAACTATGTAGAGTTTCCCATAGATCTGCAGCAGGTTTTGGGGGTGCATTTTGGGTTTGTGGTTAAAGATGATTGTTCCTTCTTGCCTGCTTCTGCTAGATCCTGTTGCTCAATCTATAGTCACCCAATATTGTCTTCTCTTTTATTCCACCCCCTTCCCCGTTATTTACTACTGGGCTACCGAGAGGAAAGAATGTTGTTCGATTTGCCCGTCTGGATTTGGCCCTTCAACTCAGACATTTATTAAGTTATTTCAATGATCCAACACCACCTCAGCATAGCACAAATTCCACATGCAGAGATGAATGTCATGCAAGCCCCATGCTAAACTATAACATTGTGCAACACATGTTAATGATTAGGTGCCATGGCACAAATGCACAGCACATAATACACACTTGCAATGCGCAATGTACCATACAACACCCAATGCACAATTTGTAACTGCAGCACACAATGTGCAATCACACTGTGCAGTCACAAGGCACAGAGTATCCTATGGTCCAGTTATCAAGTGTTGCAGGAATCAGGTCATTTCAATGCAAGAGCTCTTGAGTAGTTAATTCAGTCAAAGTCAATCACAGGGTATCCATAAGGATGAAAGGAGAAGCAAGAGAGTGGTTGTCTGCTAGTCCAGCAAAAAAAAAAAAAAATAGAGTAGTTAAAAGTGTAGCCAGCCCAAAGTCAGAAAAACACCAATACCAAGAGTATTGCCAGTCACCCAGATAAGATGGTTGTGAGTAACAGAGACACTGGGGAGCTGTTAGGAGGTTTATGGGCAGCTGTCTCCAAAATACCAGGTGCATAATTAGATCATTGTCTTCTACTTAATAATAATAATAATAATAATAATATTTATTTATATCCTGCCCATCTGCAGAGCAATAGGGACGGCTTACAACATTGAAAATTTCCATAGAATACAATCACAATCACACCCCAGAGAACCCCAGAACCCACCCACCCTTAAAAAGGTATTAAACAATATCATGATTTAAAACATACTTAAAATAAAATTCACTAAAAGAAACAATAACCATGGCTGTAGCAGAGAGCAGGGGAAGAGAAGGATGGACTAACTCTTAAGGCTGGGAAATCTAGTCAGGAAAGGCCTGCCAGAAGAGATCTGTCTTAATAGCTTTCTTAAAGCTGCTCAAGGTAGTAATATGATGGATCTCATCCAGCAGGCCATTCCATAATCTGGGAGCAGTTGCTGAAAAGACCCTCTGGAAGGTTGCAGACAGCCTCGTTTTCATAGGCTGTAGCAAATTCCTCCCAGATGACCAGAGTGTGCGGGGTGGGTTATATGGGAGGAGGCGGTCCCGAAAATAGGATGGACCCAAGCCATTTAGGGTGTTAAAGGTGATAACCAACACCTTCTACTGAGCCCGGAAACTGATAGGCAGCCAGTGGAGTGACTTTAAGACAGGTGTTATATGGTCTCTCCTTGATGTTCCTGAGACTAACCTGGCTGCCATGTTCTGTACTAGTTGAAGTTTCCAGACTAAGCATGAGAGTAGCCCCATGTAGAGTGCATTACAGAAATCAAGACAAGAGGTTACCAGCACATACACCACAGTTTCAAGGTCCCTTACTTCCAGGAAAGGGTGCAGCTAGCGTATCAGCCGAAGCTGATAACAGGCGCTCCTGACTGTCGCATTTACCTGAGTAGTCATCTGGAGCGATGGGTCCAGGAGCACCCCCAGACTGTGAACACAGTTTTTAGCGGAGAGTGTGACCCCGCCCAGGACTGGAGGTTGTATCACAATGCCTAGTTTCTGCAAATACCGCCATTTTATCTGGATTCAGTCTCAATCTGTTTTTCCTCATCCATTCCATTACTGCCTTAAGACAGTCATTGAGAGGAGAGATGCCATCCGAAGTCAAAGCTGACAACAGAGACATGGAGAAATATATCTGGCTGTTATCAGTACGCTGCCCCATGACTCTGAATAATATCTCCCAGTAGCTTCATATATATGTTGAACAGCATTGGGGACAGGATGGTGCCTTGAGGGATGCCACAATTAATCTCTTTCCTAATGGAGCAACTATCCCCGAGCAACACCCTCTGGAATCTTCCCAAGAGGAAGGAACGGAACCACTGCAATGCACTGCCTCCAATTCCCAACCTTCTCAGGCGATCCAAGAGGATGTTGTGATCTATTGTATTAAAAGCCGCTGAGAGGCCTAAGAGCACCAGAGGGTCACACTACCCCTGTCGATGCTCAGACGAATTTCATCAGCCAAACCATGGCAGTCTCAACTCCAAATCCTGTCCTAAAGCCAGTTTGAAATGGATCTAGATAATCAGTTTCCTCCAAGACAGCTTGGAGTTGAAGAGCAACCGCCCTTTCATCACTTTGCTTAGAAAAGGTAGTAAGGAGACTGGCCTATAGCTGTTCATATCCAGGGGGTCCAGGGACGTTTTTTTTCAGAAACGGCCTAACCGCCGCTTCCTTCAAACAAGATGGAATGTAACCTTCCCTGAGGGATGCATGGATGATGTCCCTAAGGAACGTCCTCCAGGGAATGAAACAATCTCTCTTTCTAGATTACCACACTACACTCTTATAGCACCGCTATTCCACTTTAACTGCTCTAGCTGCCTCCTGTTCCATTCTGGGATTTGCAGTTTAGGGAGGGATGTCTAGAATTCTCAGCCAGAGAGCTCTTAGGCCTCACTGAACTACAAGCCTCAGAATGCAAAAGGAAGCAGCTAGAGTAGTAAAAGTGGAATAGCAGCACTACAAGAGTGTAGTGAAGTAATGTGGTTTGTCTCTTCATTGCTCCATGAAAGATGGTAATGGGTCTTCAGCATCTGCAACCTCCTACTATACAGTAGGAGCCCCCTCTACCTCAACCTCCAGCTCTACAGACACAGAAAGAGCCTCAGATTTCTGGCTCCATTCTCTTCCTCTAAATCGGCTCCATTCTCTTCCTCTAAATTGTCAGACTGTAGAGGGTGAGATAAACATACTGCTTGCCCACCATTACTGCTGCTATCAGCAGAATATCTTCATTGCAGAATGGCAACTTTTTGGCCCCACATGTGCAACACATAGATGCCACCCAACAGGTGCACAAATCAATGTACACATTTTAATATGTGATTGGCTGTAATGTGCTCCAATGGAAAAAAATAACACCTATGGGGGCCTATGTTTGAGATTCTACATCAAACTTTGCATGGAAATGGATATGCAGAATTATGTACTCATTCTGCTGCATGACTGTTGTGCTGTGAAGCTTACCCCATGTGCAATTGAATGCACAACCAGATTTGCATGCATATTCATGCATAATGTCTATTGGGCAACCATGACATTGTACATGCACATCCATGTTCATAGAATCATAGAGCTGGAAGACACCACAAGGGCCATCCAGTCCAACCCCCTGCCATGCAGGAAATCATAATCAAAGCATCCCCGACAGACGGCCATCCAGCCTCTGTTTAAAGAGTTCCAAGGAAGGAGACTCAACCACACTCCAAGGGAGAGTGTTCCACTGTGGAACACTCTTACTGTCAAGAGGTTCCTCCTAATGTTAAGGTGGAATCTCTTTTCCTTTATCTTGCATCCACTGTTCTGTACTCTAGTCTCTGGAGCAGCCGAAAACAAGCTTGCTCCATCCTCAACGTGACACCCCTTCAAATACTTAAACAGGGCTATCCTATCCCCTCTTAACTGTCTCTTCTCCAGGCTAAACATACCCAGTTCCCTAAGGGGGGTTGCAGACTGCCAGAAATAGTGCAAATTGAGTCCACTTTTAGGGTTAGGGTTAGTGCTAGGGAATCATGGGAATTGTATTTTTTTCTGAGACATTGAGCCTTCTCTGTCAGAGAGCTCTGGTGCCACAATAAAATACAGTTCCCATGATTCCTTAACCCTAACCCTAATCCTAAAAGTGGACTCAATTTGCACTATTTCTGGCAGTCTGCAACCCCCCCCCCAAGTCTTTCCTCATAAAGCATGCTTTCTAGACCCTTCACCATTTTGATTGCCCTCCTCTGGATACACTGTCAACATCCTTTTTGAATTGTGGTTCCCAGAACTGGACACAATATTCCAGGTGAGGCTTGGCCAAAGCAAAATAGAGTGGCACTATTACTTCCCTTGATCTAGACACTATACCTCTATTGATGTAGCCTAAAATCACATTGGCCTTTTTAGCTGCCGCATCACACTGTTGAGTCATGATCAACTTGTGGTCTACAAGGACTCCTAGATCCCTTTCACACATAGTCTCATTAAGCTAGATGTCCCCCGTCTTATATCTATGCATTTCATTTTTACACCCTAAGTTCAGTACCTTACATTTCTCCATGTTGAAATTCATTTTGTTAGCTTTGGGCCAGCTTTCTAATCTATTAAGGTCTTCTTGAATTTTCATCCTGTCCTCTGGGGTATTAGCTAATCCTCCTAATTTGGTGTCATCTACAAATTTGATAAGTATGCCCCCTATTCTTTCATCCAAGTCATTGATAAAGATGTTGAATAGCACTGGGCCCAAGACAGAGCCCTGTGACACCCCACTGGTCACTTCTCTCCAGGATGAAGAGGAGCCATTACTGAGCACTCTTTGGGTTTGGCCAGTCAACCAATTACAAATCCATGTAACAGTTACCTTGTCTAGCCCACATTTTACTAGCTTGTTTGCCACGATGTCATGGAGAACCTTGTCAAAGCCTTATTGAAATCGAAATATGCTATATCCACAGCATTCCCTTTGTCTACCAAGCTGGTAATGTTATCAAAAAAAGGGATCAGATTAGTCTCAGAAACCCATGTCGATTTTTTATGATAATGGCATTGCTTTCTAAATGTTTACAGACTCTCTGTTTAATGATCTGCTCCAGAATCTTTCCTGGTATTGTTAATTGGTATTACATATCCAGGTCTGCTTTTGCATCCTTGAACTGAGTTCAAACATTTTACATCACACAAAAACATCCAACCATATTGATTAGGAGACTTGGATATCTGGATCACTATCAGCAACACATAGATGCCCTGCTTCAAGTAGGAGTCTATATTTAATTGGCAAAGAAAGGAAAATAACCAGACCACTATGAGAGCATCACCACAGCCTACAGCAAACTAAACCAACCTGCCTTTTCTACTGAACCCACCATACTTGTAGACGTCCTGTTTCCTTTTTGTTATTTTACTTTCTTCTTGTTCTAATCTATGTCAGAATAAATATGTATAAACATCAGCCTTGTATCTAAATGCCTCCTCGGTATAGATAGAGATTTAAAAACAAAAACTTAGGTATGTGTAAGACATATAGCAGGATTTTTAGAATCCTATGTAATTTGTAGATAACTGGATCTATTTCATTAGAGATGGTCTGTGAGTTGGTTTGGGATGCAGTTTTTCACCAAGTTTCTTCTCGAAGGAAGCAAGAAGTGATTTTAGCAATCTTCTTCCCACAGTAAGAACATCTTCAGAGACCACACATTTTTTGAAAGTTATTCACAATTTGGGACTCATTCTGTGCAAAATGTGCATCTCCCAGTTTTGCACAGAAAAAGGCATTTTCTCCACATGAAACATCATTTTCTCTGCCAACAGTAATACTGCTGCATAGAAATATCATTTTATGTGCAGAAAATGCTCTTTTCCTGCCCAGAAAAATGCATTTTCCCCCTTATGGAAATCACCCATCTATGAATTTTGCACAGAATAGGTCCCAAACTGTTGAGATAGGAGCAAACTTGTTTTCTACCTCTCCAGGAAAAGAGATTCAATCTAAACATTAGGAAGAACTTTCTGCCAGTAAGAGCTGTTTGACAGTGGAATACACCTTGGAGTGTGGTGGAGTCTCCTCCTTTGGAGGTTTTTAAACAGAGGCTGTATGGCCATCAATTGGGAGTGCTTTGATTGTGTATTCCTGCATGGCAGGAGGTTGGACTGGATGGCCCTTGTGGTCTCTTTCAACTCTATGGTTCTATGATTCTATGAACTGCAAAGATCCTCATCAGCCTCAGATTCTTTTCATCAAGTTTTCTTGACACTTGAAAAATACATTTTTCAATCATTTTTCAGATTTTTTTAAAATATACTTTTCATTGTTGCACTTTGTGCTGTTGCCAACTGAAATGACACTATTAGGACACAGGATGTGGACATTGTGAACTAAACCTGGCTAGCTGGTGGGCCATCCAGGTAGGCGTCTTTATGCCACTAGGAGGTCTTTCTCCATACAATAACCTTAAAGAAAATAGGGAAGTGTGCGATTTGTTGTTGTTGTTGTTGTTGCTGTATACCTTCAAGTTATCTCCGACTTATGGTGACTTTCTTCTAGAGTTTACTTGGCAATATTAATTCAGAGGAAGTTTGCCATCACCTTCCTATGAGAATAATATAACATAATTTTATACTTAATTTCAAAGAAGCAGCTGTGTTAGTTTCTTGCAGCATAGAAACAATGACTGGATGGGAAGAGACTTAAAGACTAATTATTATTATTATTATTTTAGCATGAATGTTCATGAGTATGTACTTCACTCTGTACCACATCTAAAGAAATGGATTAATATCCATGTCTGCTGCCACACTGCAGAATTAATGCAGCTTGACACTGCTTTAACTGTAATGGCTCCATCCTATGCAATCTGATTTGTAGGGGGGTTGCAGACTGCCAGAAATAGTGCAAATTGAGTCCACTTTTAGGGTTAGGTTAGGGTTAAGGAATCATGGGAACTGTATTTAATTATGGCACCAGAGCTCTCTGACAGAGAAGGCTCAATGTCTCAGAAAAAAACAATTCCCATGATTCCCTAGCACTAACCCTAACCCTAAAAGTGGACTCAATTTGCACTATTTCTGGCAGTCTGCAACCTCCCGTAGTTTGCTCTGGCACCAGAACTCTCTAACAAAGAAAAATAAATATCTCACAAAACTACAAATCCCCAAATTGCATAATATTGAGCCATGACAGTCAAAGTGGTGTTAAACTACATTAATTCTGCAGTGTAGATGTGGCCCATGCAAATTCATGCTAATTTTTTTTTTTTTTTAAAAAAAAAGCAGTCTTGAAGATGCACCTACATTCCTTTTTTTCTTTTCCATCTCTGCCTCCCTTCGTCTTTTTTATACTTTTGCAGCTATGTTGTCTTCACACCGAGTGAACCTATGTGTGCTTATAACAGAGGATTTAAGATTGGCAACTTGCTTTGCAGAGGCAAATTGCCCCATCCTTTTTTTTTTCCTGGTTGCCTCCCTGTTGCAATTATTATAGAATCATAGGATTCTATGGTGTTGGAAAGGACCACAAGGGCTGTCTAAACCACTCCAGAAAGATGCCCATCCAAACTCTGTTTAAAATCCTCCAAAAAAATCATCCTCCAAGGCAGTCTATTCCATTGTCGAATGGCGCTGATAATGAAAAACTTCTTCCTAATATTCAGGTAAATAATTTTTTAAGGGGAGGGTGGGAAATTGATTTTAATGTATGACTGTGTTGTATTTTTACTGTGAACCGCCCCGATTGTCCTCAAAGGGGCGGTATAGAAATAAACTTTATTATTATTATTATTATTATTATTATTATTAGGTAGAATCTCTTTCCTTGTAATTTGAGTCCATTGATTCCTGTTCACGTCTCTGGAGTAGCAGAAAACAAGCTGGCTCCATCTTCTGCATGACATCCCTTCATAAACTCATCCGCCTCGCTTTTGTTAAGTCATTTAAAATTTCAGTGACAGACACCAATAGGATTACCGTCACAGTGTAGAGGCACTTTTGCACTGACTTTTTTCGTTTCACATTTGAAGGCATCAGGTTTATTTGTTCAGAGGAATTTCAGAATATCTCACTTTAAGAAGAAAAGACTGAAGAGGGTAAAAACAAAAGCCCCACCGGACTCATTCCTGGAAAGAATGTGTACTGTGCACTCTATAGGCAGTCAATTGCAACAACATTGAAACTCACAAGACACAGAATAGACACTGTCTCCTCCTCTGCTTCCAAGAAGTGCATCACACAATGAAACGTTATCTCTGATTAGAAGCGAAAAGATGAATCCTCCTGCTAAAGCACGGTAACCCTAAAAGCATGTTAACATGAAATACTAAATAAAACGCTACTCATCTATAATAAATCTTATTATGCATTTTGGCAATTTTAACCCGGCGTTGAATGTGAGGGTTTTCTTTTCTTTTCTTTTCTTTTTTGTCATCGTCGTCTTCTTTTCCCAGGCAATGTTTGAAAATAGAAATCTTAAATTGAATCATTGTTGCATGAATATATGCAAAATATTCATTTCTAGCAGTGTGAGGGTTGAGTGCTTTTAAATTGGAGAAATCAGTCATGACTTCACCTTTTCATGCAAGATAAAGCTGTATGTGGTAACATCATTACAGTGTCATGAAAGGAGTGGAAATCATGCCACAGTCTCGCCTTAAGCTAATATTAAAAAAAAAAAAATAGGGGGGGGCTTCCATATTTTTCAATATTGTTCAATATTTAAAGGCACAGCACATGGCTTTCAGGATGGAAATGGAAATAGAAAGAGCATTAGGTGTGTCCTTTTTAAAAAAATGTCAAGGAAGTATTCCGGAACCCAAAGCTTAATTTAAAAACAAACAGAGAGGAGATCTGTTGACTATTCCATGCCCTGTGTTGAAGTGAATAAAATCCCCCCTTGTAACTTAAATATTCCATAGCTTGGCATAATCATTAATCAGAATGGAGACTGCAGTAAAAAATCAGAAGAAGACTAGGACTTGGAAAGGCAGCTATGAAGACAGAGACTAGGATACAGACAATAGATTCAAGCTACAGAAAAAGAGATTCCATCTAAACATTAGGAAGAACTTCCTGATGGTAAGAATTGTTTGATAGTGGAAGATACTGCCTTGGAGAGTGGTGGAGTCTCTTTCTTTGGAGCTTTATAAGCAGAGGCTGGATGGCCATCTGTCTGCGATGCTTTGATTGCCCTTGAAGTCTCTTCCAACTCTAAGATCATCAAATGGAACAAATATCACTGAGTACAGTGAACCCTTCCCACCCATGGATTCCGGCACATGTACATCTCCCCATGGATGTGAAAAATGCAAGGGGTCAAGCCCATATTAACCAGATGGCTGCAATATGTGCACACCCACATCAGCATGCCCATGGGTGTGTACTGCTATTGTCTAATATGGGGTGGGGTGATCCACAGGACCTCTAATCTGAGACTGGCTAGTCCACTATTATGGCTGCCCCACTGTACTAAAATCAGGATTATCCATGCCATTCCATATAAGGTAAGGTTATGGAAGCTGGTAAGTGAAGAAAGCTGATAAGAAGAAAATCAACACATTTGAAATGTGCTTAAGAAGAGTTCTACAGAAACTGTTAACTGCTAAAAAGACAAATAGATGAGTCCTAGAAGAAATAAAAACTGAACTTTCCATGGAAACCACAATGACGCAGGGGCTAAGCAGACAGCTTAAAAGGCCATCTTGGGGGCAGGGAAGGAGAGGGGCAGCCACACGCTCGGCGCCCCAACCCCCTCCCGAGGTCGTCCTCAGAGCAGCCGGCCCTCCGCACGGCCAGCGCTCCGAGGAGGACCTCCTGCCACAGCGTTCACAAACGCTGTGGCGGAAAAGTTGCAGAAAGTGCACCGCAGCCTTTTGCGGCGCACTTTCGCTGACTTGTGAAAGGAGCGCTGCTTTAGCACTCCTTTCAGGGGCAGTGAAGCTGCGCCACAGGATCGAGGCATGGGGATGCCCCTAAGCAGAATTAGATGAGGCAGAACTAACAAAATGAATTTGAACAGGCAGAAATGCAAGGTACTAAACTTAGGCAGAAAAAAATGAAATGCAAAGATATAGGATGGGTGACAAATGGCTTGACAATAGTACATGCAAAAGGAATCTAGAAGTAGTAGTGGACAACAGACTGAACATGAATCAATAGTGTGTTGCATCAACTAAAAAAGCTAATATGATCCTAGGCAGCATCAATGGAAGTTTTAACTGCTAGAAATAGTGAAAATCATGGGAATTGTATTTTTTCTGAGACATTGAGCCTTCTCTGTCAGAGAGCTCTGGTGCCACAATAAACTACAGTTCCCGTGATTCCCTAGCACTGAGTCAGGGCAGTTAAAGTGGACTCAAATTGCACTATTTCTGGCAGTCTGCAAAGGCCCTTAGTGTCTAGATTGAGGGAAGTACAGTTATACCTCCATTTTCGCAGGGGATCCGTTCTGGAAAATCTCTCCCTGTGAAAATGGAAACTCACCAATATTCAAGCCCCATTGGCTTGAATGGCCGTGCACTCTGGCATGCATGCCATTTTAACCAATGGGGCTTATCCCTCTGCAAAGACCCAAGACCGTGGACTTCCAAGTCCACAAAAACAGAGGGGTGAGTGTAATAGTTTAACTCTGTTCTGCTTTGGTCTGATTTCATCTGACGTACTGTGTCCAGTTCTTGGCACCACAATTCAAGAAGGCTATTGACAAGCTGGAGCATGTCCAGAGGAGATGAAAGATCTGGAAACCATGTCCTATGAGGAGTAGCTTAGGGAGACTCGGTATGTTTAGCCTGGAGAAGGGAAGTTTAAGATAGCTTAAATATTTGAAGGGATGTCATACTGAAGATGGAGCAAGCTTGTTTTTGTTTATTTGCTGTGTATTGTTTTTTGCTGCTCCAGATATTGGTACATGGGGCAATGGAATCAAATTACAGGAAAAGAGTTTCCATTTAAACATTGGGAGTGTGGTGGAGTCTGGAGGTTTTCAAACAGGCTGGATGGCCATCTGTCAGGATTGTTTTGATTGTATATTCATGCACAGCAGGAGAATGGACTGGATTGACCTTGTAGTTTCTTCCAACTGTATGATTCCATTATTCTATGAGTCTGTCATACTCTGGACATATCATGAGAAAGCATGACTCCCTAGAAAAGACAATGAAGCTTGGTAAGGTAGAAGGCAGTAGAGAAAGAGGAAGACCGGACTGGACCGTGTGGCCCCAATCCTCCCTTTTGCCACCCGGAAAAGAGGCTGTGCCGGAAGGACGTCCGGATGCCACGCGCCGTACATAATGGCACGCGGTGTCAGGACGTCCTCAACATGAGGTTGGGGCGGCCAGCGTGCAGCTGCCCCTCCCCATCTCTGCCTCCAGGCTGGCCCTTTGGGCCAGTCTGTAGAGGCCCTACATCAGGGAAGCCACGGCCCTGAGTCTGCAAGATCTAGCAGGGCTGTTGATGACAGGGTAACTTGGAGGTCTCTCATTCACAGTTGCCATAATTCAAAGTCCATGTAATACCAATTAGCCACAGCAACAACCTATAAGGAAGTACTACTCATAGTCTGTTTGGATAGTGGTTCTATAAAAATAGCCAAGATCCTACATCATGATTGCATAGCAAAAAAAATCTGTATGTAAATTTATGTGTTGATTGTGTTATACAAACCTTGTGTTGAATGACAATATTGCTCAACTCAGTACACACCAGAATGTGCAAATAATAATAATAATAATAATAATAATAATAATAATAATAATTTATATCCCGCCCCTCTGCAGAAGCAACAGGGGCGGCTTACAACATTAAAATAGCATAAAATATACAATACTGATCTCAATCAAAATCCCAAACCCACCCTCCCCTTAAAATAGGATTAAACAATAAAATAGATAAAATATACTTTAAAAAAATCACAATAACAGAATAGACAATGACAATAGCTGTGGCAGAGAATAGAAGAATAAAAGAAGGGCAAACTCTTAATCTAATCAGGAACTAAATGCCCATCTCTTAATTTCCATGCACATCGCAAGCTCAAGAGCACTTGTATGCACAATGGTGCTACCTGCACATCTCTGCTCCCACACTGAATCTGACCTGACCCTCAAAAAAATCAGTCACCTATGCTTTGATTGCTAGCTGAATGGACCTTCTTCTCTCCATAACAGCTGATGCCTGTAAAGTAAGTGGGAATGGCGTTACGAATGTGCCAATACTGTCAAAATTGTGACTAAGCAGTGATCATGAATATGAAACAACTACAGATGAGTAAATCTAGGTAACTGTTTTGTATTTATAATTGTTTCCAAGTCATTTCCAATTTATGGTAATTAGCTCAATTTGTTTTTTTCCTTCAAGATGTTTCCAAGTTCCAAGTTGTTGTGATCTTAAGGAGAATCTACCATGCGGGTTTCTTGATGGGATTTATTCAGAGTGGGTTTGCCATTGCCTTCCTCTGGGACTGAAAGAGTGTGACCAGCATCATCTACTGGGTTTCCATGGTGAAGCAGAGATTCAAATCCTGGTCTCCCAAAATCCAAGTGCAACACATGAACTACTAAGTCACATTGGCTACAAATGCCTTCAAGTCATTTCCAACTTATGGCAACCCTATAGCATACCAATCACAGGGTTTTCTTGGCAACATATTTTTAGATGGGGTTTGCCTTTGCCTGAGACTGAAAGAATCCAATTTGCCTAAGGTTCTAGTCCAACACTCAAATTACTACGACATGCTGTAATTTGCACATCTACCCTCATGTAGTTACACTGTGATTTAACTCTACCACCCTCTGTTCTATTCCAACATCCAAACCACAACACCATGCTGACTTTCTAACAGCAACATGCAATATGCAAAGACATTGTATGGATGCACTGTGTACTCACACCTTACTATGTGCCTTAATGTGTTACCTATGTGCAATGGTCCCACATGCACAACCCTGTTTATGCCATCAGTTAGATATAAACATTGTGCATTGTCCCAAACAAAATCACTCTGTGTGCATAGCCAGCCACAATGGTACAGAGGAAGGGATGGGGATGTGCACTCATTCACACAATCCAACTCAAGAGCCAGCATTGCATAGCAGTTTTTGTGTTGGACTACAATTCTGGAGACCAGGGTTCAATTCCCTGCTTGGCTATGAAACCCACTGGGTGATTTGGGCAAGTTGCGCTCTCTCAGCCTCAGGGGAGGACAATGACAAGCCTCCTCTGAACAAATCTTGCCAAGAAAACCCCATGATAGGGTCACCTTAGGGTTGCCATAAGTCAGAAATGACTTGAAGGCACCCAATAGCAACAATAATTCTAATTGAACATCTGATTGAGTTGCCAGGTGAAATATTTTTTTAATAGTTGTGTAGAGGATGGACTTTCAGCAGGTGTTGCTTGAGTGATGAGCAATACTTGCAAAAATCCTCTCATCTATTTGTTGTTGCTCTTAAAAGCCATGTGTGATAATATCCTAGTTTGACCTGATACAGTAAAACAGGATTTTAAAACCCATCTGTTGTCCATCCAAAATCTGGAGTTTCTGATGGATTCTGGGGACTGTAATCCAAAAGAGTAAAATTTCTAAATTCTGCCAAGGATGTCCCTTACCTTACCCAAACAGTCATTGGCAAGTTGTGATGTTCTGGAATAATGGAGTCTTATAGAAAAGACCATCTAGAGCAGTGGTTCCCAAACTTTGGTTTTCCACGTTTTGGACTTTACCTCCCAGAATTCCTGACTGTTGGCTGAGATGGTTGGGGCTTCTAGGAGTTGAAGTCGAAAACAGCTGGAGGACCAAATTCTTGGAATCACTGACCTAGAGCAACCTCCTGCCATTCAGTGATACATGACTACAGTGGTCCTGAAAGATGCTCATCCAAACTCTGTTTTGTTGTTGTGTGGCTTCAAGTTGCTTCTGAGTTATGATGACCCTAAGGCAAGCCTTTCATAGGGTTTTCTTGGCAAGATTTGTTTAGAGGGAGTTTGCCTTTGCCTTGCTCTGAAGCTGAGAGAGTGCAACTTGCCTTAGGTCATCTAGTGGATTTCCATAGCCAAGTGGGAATTCAAACCCTGGTCTTCAGAGTCGTAGTCCAATATTCAAACCACTACACTGCCTTGGCTGTCTTCTATATAGGCCTTACATACTTCCCCTGATAACCTAATATCTGACTAGTCACTTAATGCTTTCAAACTTCAGGCACACAGTATGGAATAGTGCTGCTTTTGACTTCTAGCTCTACAAGCCAAATGTTTTCATTATTTTTTAATTATTATATTATATCATCATATTCTACTTTTTAATATGAGAGGATATTCCCCCCCAAAAAGATATCCCACAATCACATGGGGAAATACCTTCACTTTAATTAGTGGCTGCTAGACTACTAAGAAGTGAAGTAGACGATTGCCATTGATAAATTAACTGATGAGCTTGGGTGACAGTAATCTTTGTCATTCAATGTGGTAGCTGTCAGGGGCCTGTCATTTTGAGTGCTCCATGTTAAACAGATGTTCCAGGACTATAAAACAATTCAAAGGAGAAGCAGATTCATGAAGGAGAAACTTTGACAACTGGTATGTCTCTATCTTCTAAGGTAACTTCATAAAAAAAAAAACCTTTCTGAACTAAAGATGTCTCCAGTTTTAGAGACAAATGAGATGATACATTATTAAATCTGTGTATGCAGCAAAGACTATTTCAGTGAGAGCATTGTTTCTGACATGGAAAATTGTTGTTGTTGTCGTTGTTAACTGCCCTCAAGTTGGCCCGACTTATGGTGACCCTATGGATGAGACATCTCTAGTGCTCCCTATCCTCCACTACTTTGCTTAGTTCCTGCAAATCCATGCCCATGACCTCTCTGATTAAGAATTCTTTAGACCAGTGATTCTCAAACCTTTGCCCTCCAAGTGTTTTGTACTTCAGCTCCCAGAAGTGCCAGGCAGCCTGGCCAACAGTTAGGAATTTGGGGAGCTGAAGTCCGAAATATCTGGAGGACCAAAGTTTGGGGACCACTGCTTTAGACCAATGCTTCACAGGCTTTGTCATCTAGGAAACCAGCACTCCCCCCCCCCCCCGGTACCTGCTGCCATATTTATGCCCTTTGGCTACAACTATTTATTTATTTCCTGGGAACTCGTCATGGACTGGCAGCCAATGGCCCACAGAACAGCACCAGTTAATAGACCACCACTTTGAATAGCACTGATTTAGACTACTACTTTGAACTTTTCTGGACTACAGTGACAACTCTGCTGTTTGAGGGGTACTGGGAGTTGCAGTCCGAAATAAAAAAAGCAACATTTCCAAGTTCCATATTATCCAGCCCTGGCTTCCAACAGGCCTAGGTACCATTTGGGAAATTAAACATGGCTTGTTGGGTTTTTTTTCCCCTATTGTTTGTTTTCTCACTGCAACCTTTCCTGTCACACAACTTCAACATGTATCTTTTGTGAATTAATTTCTTGCTTAATAAAATGCCATGAGACTGAGGCAGACAAAAGGAAACCTGGGCTGCAGATTATTGACAAGATGAACCAGAGTCTTTGGACCTTAATGCTTCTTGTTCTTCAAGGGCTAGTGGAGCCTTTGCCTCTAAAATATGGGTTTTGAAATGATAGATCATAATAACAGGCCCTGTGTGTGTGGAGGTGGAAGGCAAACTTCGGCCAAAATGCATGTAATGCTAACCCAATCCCTCTGAAAAATGGACAGCATCTAAACATAGCAAGAAAGCAACGGGTTTAAACAAAAAAAAAATAGTAGAAAGCAAGACTGAGAAATAACTGCCAGCATTAGACAAATATATAACAGGTTACATTTGAATAATCTTACCCAGGGGTAGGCAACCTTTCCCCTTTAAGGGCCGAGGGACTTCAGCTCCCAGAATCCCAGGAGCTATTGGCCAACATGGGACTATTGGCCAACATGGCTGAGGCTTCTGGGAGCTGAAGTCCCTCGGCCCTTAAAGGGGAAAGGTTGCCTACCCCTGACCTTACCTATGCAGCAATAAGGTATGGATATGTGCATGCGAGGAAATATTTTAAATACTTTTAAAATACTCTGTCCCCAAAAGGATGATTTTTTTAATGATCTTAAACTGGATGCAGAAGTTCTGCTTTGGACAAAAATCTTCAACTGCTGCCACATGGAAACTATCACATATATACGTTACCAACAGGATCCCAGCCAATATAATAGGGATGGAAAGAATATTTGAAGGCTCGGGGGACGAATGAATAAAATGAGCTTTCTGAAACCCCAACAAGGAGAGTTTCTCACTCTGAGGTCAGAATGAGATGCCCAGCTATGTATGTGATTGACACTGGGCACCTCAGAGCAAGCGACTCACTGTGGTGGCAGCCAAACCCGGCAGCATAGCAAGACATGTGCACAGCTGCCTGGCATTGCAATGGGAGTGCCAGGGAACAGGGGGATAGGGCAGCTCTGGAGACAGAATACTCTGAGCCTACGATTCTTGTTGCTGTTGTGTGCCTTCAAGTTGTTTCTGACATATGGCAACCCTAGGGCAAACCTATCCTGGGCGGTTCTGGGCAAGATTTGTTCAGAGGAGATTTGCCATTGCCTTCCCTTGAAGCTGAAAGCATGTGATTTGCCCAAAGGTTTCATGGCCAAGCTGGGAATCAAACCCTGGTCTCCAGAGTCCAATGCTCAAACCACTACATCATGCTGGCTCTATATAATTCTATAATTCTATCATTCCAAATCCATGAGGCTTATGAAGAATCTGTGATCTTACAAGGACTGCATAACCCAATCAATGCATTCAGCACATGTGCAATCCCAGTGTATGAGCACAGCCTAAGAAATAGATAAAGCTTAGCTCAGGCATTTTAAAATGAAGCCACATAAATGTGGAAGAAAGGGACTCTAATCCCTTTTCTCAGCCTTTCCAACAACCTGTACACATGGAAGGTAATGGATTTCCTTGCAGATTTAAATTCTGGACACACAGTGCTCAAAATTGTTATACTGCAATTGTGCATTGGGCAAAGGGGACACCTGCCCTGATAAAATGGGGAAAGAACACAACCATCATATCCTCAAAGTTCATATGACACAGGGGTGGACAAAATGCAGCTAGTGGGCCACATATGTTCCTCGAACCATTTTGAGGCTTCCAGTAGTCCCCAAGAATTTTACATGTTTTTTTTTAAACAAACTATCATTGGCATTAGAAATCAAATTTTAGAAGCAAACCACTTGATACACTATACTCACAAGACCATCAATATCATAGTCAGTTTAGTTCCTTTTTGTTCAATCTCAGTAGTAAATATCATGTTAATTAAAGTCAACTGAAGCTTCATTCATAAATATAAATTTAATAATAACTGCCTGAAGGAGATTTTATTTGTTAATAATGGCTAGGGTTTTTTTTTTTTTTTAAGGAACTTAATAACTTGTGGTGAACCAGTGTAGTGAAGTGGATTGACGTGTTCAACTTAGGACTCCAGAAGTTCAGGGTCTGGATCTCCACTCAGCCTTGGAAACCTAATGAGTGACTCTGGACAAGTCACAGACTCTCAGCCTCAGAGGAAGCCAATAGTAAAACTCCTCTGAATAATTCTCTTTTTTCCTGAGAAAACCCTATGCTAGGGTTGCCACAGGTCAGAGTAGCACCGGAAAGAAAGTCCCACCAATGATGTGGTGGGTCTTTTAGAGCAGTAGGGAAGAGAGAGACTCAGCACTGGTCCAGTCTGGATCTTTGTCCTAGGAAATGGCTTCCCATCGAGTCTTTGATTCATTGGAAGCAAACTATTACAATGGCAGTTCTAAAGGAGGTCATGCCAATTACAGTTATCCCATCTATGTATATACACACTGTAAAGGAGGAGTAGATATCAAGGCGATCTTAGCTGGTTAATTATGTGCATCTTAGTACTACACAGTACTAGGAGTTTGATACTGGTTTAAATTTCAGATCATAATCTTATGATCCATTTTTGGGGGGAATCTATTTAGAATCTTCTGCTAGGTGGTTCTAGTGCTGTAGTTCAGAGGAGTAGATTAGGGCTTTATTTTCAAGTACCTCGCCAAACTATAAATCCCAGGATTCCATAAGATTAGCTATGAAGTTCAAAGTGATATCAAACTACATTAACTATGCATTCAGAATCAATGGTTCAGTTCATTCACTGGAGAGAAAAAGTGGAATGCCTCTTTTAAAATAATATTTCCCTCTGAACCCTCATCTGCAGTTTTATTAGAACTTATATTTAAATAAAGATTGATTGACTGACTGACTGATTAGTTTCCTTAAAGCATTATTAATCACTTATCTGCCCACCAGGGCTCCCAAAGTGATGTTCTGTAAAATATATACTTCCCAATGCAAAGGGCACTTAAAGATAATGAAAGATAAATATATTTCCCCCTTTTAACAAACTGAATGTTGAGTAGGTGGGTTGAAAATCAGTGGTCCAGTATTTCAATCCTGGTTAGTTTGCTGCTTATTACATACACAGAAGTTCAAACCTGTTCATGCATTTGATGAATCACTTCACAAGTGGTTCCAGTTTTGAACTGCCACCTTCTTCCTTCTAGGGATGTAATTCTTCCCTATTTTTGTTCTGGAAGGAAACCTGTAATTTTAACAACTGTCTTCCCACTGCTAGAAAATCTTTAAAAACTGTTCAGTTTTCAAAAGGTATTCACAATTCAGGGCTTATTTTGTGCAGAATTCATTATGTTGGGGGACTGAACAGGAAACAGTATTTTTAATGCAGGGAAAAATATATACAGAAAATGCTGTATATATATATTGCACATATATATATATGTGTGTGTGTATAGTGTCAATTCTTCACTGGATGAACTTCAAATATTCTTGTCTCTATTGGATTTCCCAGCACTCAAGAAACATGTTTTTCACCATTTGCCCCCAAATATTTTGGTATATTCTTCCCACCTCTAGTTCCTTTGCAGTCTTCCAATGGAACATGTACTAAACCTGTGGCTCAAATCTGTGGCTGCAACAAAGTAACAACTCCTTGTACTGAAGCTACCATCACACTTACTGTAAGTTTATTGTCAGGGATGACTTCAAATATACGCAAATGTCTATATTGAAGTGGTGGAGGGATAAAGATATAATAAGGGTCCTCCTTATATAATTTCCTGGTATGAAGTCTGTTGGGGCGGGGATGAAGTGAAATTATATGATGTCAGAAAATCGTGTCTCAAAATGATTGACAACATTGGAGTGTTTTGCATGGTGAAACGAAGTGGAAAATTTTAATTGCATGATGGGAGGACATAATATTTATTACACTCTTGTAACCTCCGATCAGATGCAAGAGGGCCCCAGTTGTATATTTTGCATTAATAAGGAGGGTAAAAAAGTTAAATGAGCACAAAATGTAAAATTCTCTATCCCAAACTGCTTCCCTTTATGACACATGATTAAGTTTTCACTCGCTGATAAGTCAAACAGTGTCAGAGTGACTGACACATCATCATAATGATGAAGAGATTCACCGATACATGTTGCTACTCTGATTTGAGCAATCTGCAAAGACAGCTTTCCTAGGTCAAAAGAAGATTAAAACAGACTGTTGCAGAAAAGTCTGGCTGTAACAGAGCACACAGGGGCTAACACTGAAAGCTGGGATCTCAGTGGCATCATCTTCCAGGGCTGAGCAAAAATGGACCATTTGTTCAATCGGCAACCTCATCCACAGATGGAGAACCTAGGGCAGGATTGTCAGGGATTTCAATGAGCTTAACATTTGTGTCAGAATGCTCCCCCATTCTGTCTTCTCCTCTAGTAGGCTGTCATGTAAAAGGTGAAGTGAGCTTGTTTTCTACTAGTCAAAAGCAGAGGTAGGCAAGTAAGCATGTACCAGGGGCCAATTTTCACCCTTCCAATCCTACTGCAGACTGCTAAACATTGTTTATTTGTTATCTGCATGGACTATTTCTTTGATTAGCTTTTTAAAATTTAGTAACATCCATGGATTGTACTGTACTGACGTTGATTTGAGGGTGCATCTACATTGTAGAAATAATGCAGTTTGACTCTACTTTAAGTACTCCATCCTATGGAATCCTAGGATTTGTAGTTGTTCTGCAGCCCAGACTCTTTAGCCTTCTTTGACCAAGAGTACAGAGTACACAAAACTACAAATCCCAAGATTCTGTAGGATGGAGCCATGGCAGTGAAAATGGTGCCAGACTGTATTATTGAGATGCACCCTCAGTTACTGTTATGTTCTACTTGGATGAGGCCTCTTCAGATGAAGAAAAGGAGCAGGTGAGACCACATAAGAGGTTCCAGTCAGGGGAGCAGGAGGATGCCTGCCATTGCTGGTGCAAGTTGCTTCCTTTGAGGCTAGAAATGAATTGCCCAGGATTGATCCTCTAGCTGGGTGCCTCATTGTTACTTAAGAGGAGGCAATGGCTGGCACCCCAGGATGCTGTCTAGAAAGCTGCCCAGTGTTGCTTCAGAGTATTCCAAATTTTCTGGGACGATCCAAAGCAAATGAGTCTTTTACATTTGCTTTAAAACAGGGCTGGCCCAGATTCTCTATGGGGTTACCCTTCCCATGTGTAGACAGTCTACTGTCTAAGCACGCCTTTTACCCTGTGTTGTCCAGGCAAGGTGATGCAAGGATGCAAGGATGTGGCAATGCCTCTACAAATGGCCCATGAAGACATGCCCACAGCCTAAGGGGGGTTGCAGACTGCTAGAAATAGTGCAAATTGAGTCCACTTTTAGGGTTAGGGCAGTGCTACAGAATCATGGGAATTGTTTTTTTTTTTTTCTGAGACATTGAGCCTTCTCTGTCAGAGAGCTCTGGTGCCACAATAAACTACAGTTCCCATGATTCCCTAGCACTGAGCCAGGACAGTTAACGTGGACTCAATTTGCACTATTTCTGACAGTCTGCAAACCCCCCCCCCCCTTAGTTAAGCTGATTGAGAATATTGGCCATTGGGTTTTGGTGTTTTTTTTGTTTTGTTTTGTTTTTTTTAGATTTAGGTTCAAAACACACTGCAGAAACCATCCAGTTTGAGATCGCTTTAACTGCTCTGGCTCAGTGTTAGGGAAACCTGGGAATTGGAGTTTATTGAGGCACCAGAGCTCTCTGACAAAGAAGGCTAAATGTCTCACAAAACTACAAGTCACAGAATTCCCTATCATTGAGCCAGGGCAGCTAAAGCAGTCCCAAACTGAATGATTTCTGCAGTGTGTTTTGGACCTTAGTCTAAGAGCCAGCATGGTGTAGTGTGAGTGTTGGACTGCGACTCTGGAGACCAGGATTCGATTCCCTGCTCAGCCATGAAACCCACTGGGTGACCTTTGATAAGACACATGTTCTCAGCCTTTAGAGAAGGCAATGGCAAACCTGCTCTGAACAAATTTTGCCAACAAAACCCCATGGTAGGCTCGCCTTAGGGTCACCATAAGTGAAAAATGACTTGAAGACACATAACACAAACACACACACACTTAAGTTGATACTAATCTCACAGTCAGTAGGACCACTAGAGCAGACCCTGTATCACCTGTCAATACAAAGCAAAAGAGAGGGCATAAAATCAACAGAAGCAGAGACCAATTTAATTTGAATGATTAATATTAAAACAAAAGAGAGACACAGAGAGCAGATATTTGTGACTCTTGAAGAGATGCTTGTGTTTAATATGCCTGCAATGGATTCCATAGTCTGTCCCATATCATGGACAGACAGAATTCCTGCAAATTCATATTCTAGAAGTCTGTCCACATTTTTCATGGAGGATTATTGAAAAGTTTTAAGATTTTCCCACCCACAGTCTAGATGCTGGACATGCATCTTTGTCTGGATACTGGTGAGTTGGAATAGAACTCTGTGTCTGGATGAGAAATTTGTAGCATGACCGATCTTATGGAAGGCGTCATGTAAATTTACAGTGCCATAGAAATGTTTTATGGTAATAATAACCCTGTCTCGATTGAAAGTAGCATGGGGTTTGTTTGAGAATGGATTTTTATTTTGTAATGCTCACGCCTATTAAAGAAGAGGCTTGAAGGACAGCTGAGCAAATATTGTAATTACGAATGAAGAATTGATCTAATGAATTTCCTCTCTTTTGTTTCCCCTTGTGGATTAGAAATGAGCAGGCTGTGATTTGTTTGGCATTTGACACCTTTCCTGCAAGTTTTCAAGGGGTAGGAGGAACACAGGAAAGGTTGATATTCACAGATGTGGAAAGGGATTGCCACAGCCAGCCTTCTCTTGGGACAGCAATAGTTGATGGACCAAATGACTGTCAGACAGGGTTGCCACATCAGCAGCTTCCCCTTTCTTGAGATTTCTGAGCCAAAACCTGAAGCCAAGGGAATGAGCCCTTGTGTAATAATTGCAAAATAGTGGCCCAGATCCTAAAATGGGATTCTGTGGCATAAATCTTTGTCTGCAGAGTTAGACACTGAGGCTGCATCTGGATTGCCGAGATAATGTACTTTGACATCACTTTAACAGCCATGGCTTAATGCTGTGGAATCTTGGGATTTGTAGTTTGTTGTGGCATGAGATCTCTGATAAAGAAGGGTATATATCTCACAAAACTACAAATCCTAAAACTCTATAGCATTGAGCCACGGCAGTTAAAGCAGTGTTAAACTACATTATTTCAGCAATCCAGATGCCACTCAAGTGCAACACATGGCAGTTAAAGAAGCATTCTGTTAAGTGGCATACACAAACATACATTGAATGCATGTGGAATGATTTTTTTGACAATGTGCAGATGTATCCAGTTGATGGAATTGAATAAGTGTACCACTGTGTATGCAATAACCAATTCAAGTACACAGAGTCAGTTGTGAACGTGCATAGCTTTTATGCATTGATTTTACATAATGAACATTGCATCTGCACAGTGGGTTGCCATCCATGTACATTGACCATTGATCCCCAGACATTGCACTGCAATAGTACTCATTATAAAGGTTGCATAATGTAACTCCACTGGCAAACATTTATGCTACAATGAAGCAAATTAGGATTGTGGCCTTACAATGTTCCATGTTATGCTGAATGGCCTCATGGTGCAACTGAATGTACAGCCCAATGTACATGTGCAAGCACATCTGCATAGGCATCTATATCTGCATGTACATGAGCATGTTCACCCCATGTCCGATGGTACCATGTGTGCAACTCCGCTTCACAAACTTGAACTCAAATATGCATGTGTTGCATCAGGAAAAATGGCCAAACACTTCCATGTGAGAATTTAACATATATGTACAACACAAACAAGAGGACTCCAGCCACCACGGGGGCGAGGTACAGCTGGCGGCTTTAAAACCTTCCCCACCACTTCTCCACAAGCACCACAAGGGCGAGTCACAGCTGGAGGCTTTAAGACCTTGCCCCACCGCTTCTCCACCAGCACCACAAGGGCGAGTCACAGCTGGAAGCTTTAAAGCCTTCCCCACCACTTCTCCACCAGCACCATGGGGGCAAGCCATGTCCATCGGCAGCGGTGGCAGCATGTGGCTCTAGGAGCCGGGAAGTATGTGTCTTGACCTGCCCTCATCCCTTGGAACATCCGGGACAGTAGCATGCTGCAGTGGCTGTGGTAGCATGACTTGAGTGGTCCTGACAGAGGCTATTCAGCCCTCCTCCACTAGTTTTGACATCAGTGGGCTTGACTTTCCTCTGAAGGGATGTTGGCTGCCCCCAACTCCATTACTATTGTGGTGGTATTGTTGGAGGAGCAGAGTTAGTGAGGGGGCCAGTTAGCCTGCCTATTAATAGCAATACTGTCAGGAGAACATCTGGCAGAAGGCTATCCAGCTGCCTCAATATCTTCTTTTCTTATAGGGACCGGGAATGATCTGGGAGCGGGAATTGAGATTGTGCAGGGGAAAGTAAGGTATGGCGGGAACAGAGTGAAGGGATGTTACAAAGGAAGGTGGGATCGATGTTTGAAAGCTATCCTGCCTTCAGTTCACTGTTTCCCGGAATGGATTGGAAAGCGCACCAATCATTCCACAGACCCTTTCGCTGCTCCTCTGTAATGCCAGGTCAGTCAAAAATAAGACTCATATTATTCATTTTAGATGAGGCCACGTAGGGCCTCGGCAGACGGCTAATAGAGCCATCCTCGGCGCAAGGAAGGGGAGGGGCAGCTGCACACTCGGTGCCCCTTCCTCCTCCCAAGGTCGTCCTCGGAGCCGCCAGCCCTCTGCATGGCCGGCGCTCTGAAGACAACCTCCCCGGACACGCTGCGGCGGAAGGGTCGCCGAAAGCGCGCTGCAAGCTTTTGCAGCACACTTTCGGTGACATATGAAAGGAGCACTAAAATAGCGCTCCTTTCATATGTCACCGAAAGTGCGCTGCACTTAGAGCTCCTTTCTGGGGGCGCCAACGGTGCGCCTCGGGACCAAGGCATGAGGATGCCTGGGTCCCATGGCACACCTTCCCAGGGCGGCCCACGGCCTCCCATCTGCCGAGGCCCTGACCTGGCTTGCTTTACTGAGACCTGGTTGGGAGAAGCCAGCGCTGTGACCTGGGCGTAGGCCCTCCCAGCTGGGTACTTGGTTAGTGAGCAGGTAAGGGGAATTGGGCGGGGGGGGGGGCAGAGTGTCTTTAGTTCATAAGAATAACCTGATCTTGACCAGGATGCCTGTCCGGAACACAGTCCACTTCGAGTGCATGTACCTGAGCCTGAGGACCATGAATAGTTGGGGGATTCTGCTAGTATACCGGCCACCCCATTACCTAACAGACTCCCTAACCAAGCTAACACAGCTGGTCTCAGAGTTGTTGTTGGAGTTGCCCAGACTTTTAGTTTTGGGCGACTTCAACATTCCACTTGAGACCAGTCTGCTAAATCTAACAGGAGCAGCTCGGGAGTTCATGGAATCCATGACAAACATGGGCCTATCCCAATTGGTTGTCGGGCCCACTCATTGTGCGGGTCATACTCTCGATGCGGTCTTTAGGATGGAACAGGAATATCCGTGGGCGGAGGTTACTAAAACCACTGTGTTGTCATGGACGAATCATTTCCTGGTCAAGACTGAACTAAGAACCACTGTCTGCCCCATGGGGGGGGGGACCTATTAGAATGGTCCGCCCTCGAAGGTTAATGGAACCGATTGGATTCCCGAAAACCTTAGAGGGTTTAATGGTTGGTAATGCCGGTGATTCTGTCGAAGCTTTGGTTAATACCCGGAATAACAATCTTACCAAGGTTATCGACGCAATCACTCCCAAGCATCCTTTCCATCCCGCTTCTAACCATAAGCCATGGTATACGGAGGAGCTTAGGAAGATGAAGTGAGTTGGACAACAACTAGAGTGCACCTGGTGGAAAACTTGACTCTTATCTGACAAGACTTGTCATAGGGACTTTCTTTGTTCCTATCAAGAGGCAATACGTGCAGCACAGAAATCTTTCTCCTCTGCACATATTGCGTCCGCAAAGTCCTGTCCAGCAGAGCTGTTAAGAGTGGTAGGAGAACTGACGCAGGTTTTACCTGTGCAGAACCCTTTACTTAACCCAACAACGGCCTGCTGTGATGCATTTAACAACTTCTTTACAGATAAAATCTCTTGGATAAGAAACAACTTAGACGCCAGTGTTGTGACAGAATCAATTGATGAGGTGTCCAGCAACTCTGTTGGTGAAATTATACTGGATCAGCTTCAACCTGTGAGTACCGATGATGTGGACAAGCTCTTTGGTAGAGTGAGAAAAACAACCTGCCCTCTTGATCCTTGCCCATCATGGCTGGCCATCCAGGGGGGAGATGCATTGAGAATGTTCCTTAGGGACATTGTCAATGCATCCCTTAGGGAAGGTTCTGTTCCATCCTGTTTAAAGGAAGCAGTGGTTAGGCTGCTTCTGAAAAAAACTTCCCTGGACCCCCTGGATATGAATAACTATAGGCCAGTCCCCTTACTACCTTTTTTAAGCAAAGTGATTGAGAGGGCGGTTGCTCTTCAACTCCAAGCTGTCTTGGAAGAAACCGATTATCTAGATTCATTTCAAACTCGCTTTAGGACAGGATATGGAGTTGAGACTGACATGGTTGCTCTGGCTGATGACCTTCACCTGGGTATCGATGGGGTAGTGTGACCTAGTGTGCTTTTGGATGTCTCAGCAGCTTTCAACACAATAGACCATACCATCCTTTTGTATTGCCTGAGAAGGTTAGGAATTGGAGGCACTGCATTGCAGTGGTTCCGTTCCTTCCTCTCGGGCAGATCTCAGAGGGTGAGGCTTAGGGACAGTTGCTTTACGAGAAAAGAGCTTAATTGTGGCATCCCTCAAGTCACCATCCTGTCCCCAATGCTATTTAATATCTATGTGAAGCCGCTGGGTGAGATCATCCTGAGACATGGGGTCAGTATGCTGATGACACCCAGATATACTTCTCCATGTCTCAGTCCTCAGCTTTGACTTCAGATGGTGTCTCTCCTCTCAATGACTGTCTTAAGGCAGTAATGGACTGGATGAGGAAAAACAGATTGAGACTGAATCCAGATAAAATGGAGGTACTAACAGTAGTGGGCCCGAAACCAGTATTGGGAATACAACTCCCAGTCCTAGATAGAGTCACACTGTCCTCCAAGGACTGTGTTTGAATTCTGGGGGTGCTCCTAGATCCATCACTGCAGATGTCAGATCAGGTAAATGCAACGGTTAGGAGCACCTGCTATCAGCTCCAGCTGATACTCCAGCTGCGCCCTTTCCTAGAAACTAAGGACCATGAAACTGTGGTACATACGCTGGTAACCTTGCGTTTTAACTTCTGTAATGCGCTCTACATGAGGCTATCCTTGTGCTTGACCCGGAAACTTCAACTAGTAAAGAATATGGCAGCCAGGTTGGTCTCAGGAACAACTAGGCGAAACCACATTACACTGTGTTAAAATCACTCCACTGGCTGCCTATTAGTTTCCAGGCACAGTACAAGGTGTTGGTTTAAAGCCCTACATGGCTTGGGCCCAACCTATCTCCAGGACCGCCTCCTTCCATATGATCCACCCCATGCAGTCCTCTGGGAGGAATTTGCTACAGCCTATGAAAATGAGGCTGTCTGCAACCACCCAGAGGGCCTTCTCTGCTACCTTTCCCAGATTATGGAATGGCCTGCTGAACGAGATCCATCTTATTACCACCTTAAACAGCTTCAAAAAGGCTGTTAAGATGGATCTCTTCTGTCAGGCCTTTCCTGAATCATTATCCTGGCTCCAGAGTTAGCCATTGTCTCTCCCCTTCTGTGCTGCTGCTATTGCTATGTTTTTGCTCTATGTGGTGATTTATTTTAAAATGCTTTTAAATTGTTTAAGTTTAATATCTTTTTAAGGGGTGGGTGGTTTTTGGGTGTGGTATGTCCTTTATTGTAGTTTTAAATGTTGTAAGCCGCCCCGATTGCATTGCAGAGGGGTGGGATTTATTATTATTATTATTATTATTATTATTATTATTATTATTATTATTATTATTATTATTATTATTGCATGGTGTGTAGTCATGTATGTTTTGAAGTGTAAGAGAGTTATTATATCACCTGAAATATTGTGTACCATTCTGGGCACCACAATTCAGGAGGGATGTTGGTAAGCTGGAGCATGTCTAGAGGAGGGCAACCAAAATGATGAAAGGTCTGGGGATCATGCACTAAGAGGAGTGCCTTAGGGAGCTGGATATGTTTAGGCTGGTTAAGGAGTGATATGACATCCTTGTTTAAATAAATAGAATATCATGTTGACGATGAAGCAAGCTTGTTTTCTGCTGTTCCAGAGACTAGGACATGGAGCAATGGATTCAAAGCACAGGAATTAGCTAAACCATAACTAAAATACACAACAACAACAACAACAATAAATTTTATTTATATCCCACCCCTCTGCAGTGCAATCAGGGTGGCTTACAATAGTAAAAACATCCCAAATATACAATTCCAAAACGCTGTCATGATTGTATATTAAAAGCCTGCCTGAATAAAACATTTTTGCTATGTGTGCCCCCCATGACTAGAGCTCTATAGCAGACAATTCCAAGTACCTCCTCCAAACTACAAATTCCAGGATTTCATAGGATATCAAACTGCTGTACTTATAAGTGTGAGCATACCCCTGAATCTCAGCTGATGGGGTTTATCCACCACTCAAAATACATCCAAATCCAATGAATCAAATGGACAAAACAAGGTATTCTTAGCAAATAAATAAATAAATGAAAATCTGGAAGTTTTTTCCTACTGTATCTGTTTGATGCAAAATATTTCAACTTCAAACCACTAATGAAAAGATTGGGTGGTAGTTAATGCTTAATAAGGAAAGCACGAAGCTATAAAACATCTGTGAGTATGTACGGAGAGGGGCCTGTCATCATAAAGCAAAGGAAAAACATTGGGGTTCCTCAAATTGTGAGCCACCAAAGACCGATCGGCTGCTCTCCACCTACACAAGCCGTTCATTACAGTTTGGTCAGAATGGAAATGAAGATCTTCAAACAAGGCAGCAGAAGAGTGTCTGAGAACCCAAGCAAAGTAATTATAAGTTTATGATATCATCTTAATATTACCAAGGAGAGAGAGAGAAGCTCGAGAGAAACACTCAGTTTCCCTTCTGGGAAAGCATTAATGGAGCTTTCCAATCTGTTTTCTTTTGTTTGGATGTTACAACCAATAATGTAGTTTTATGTTGATAAATAAAGACAAAAGTTAAATAAATCCAACAGGCTCCTGAGCCTGTACTTTCCTCCGCTTTGATTCACATCCATGGCTCAAGATTTATGAGCCGTTTGCAGTGAATAAGTTGAAGCTGCAAGTTTCCAGGGCTGAAATTATTCAAAATAGTGATTAGTTTGGGGAAGTGATTATCCATGCACACCTGATCAGGGTGTCACCGGGGCCATCAAAGAGGAACATGATGAAATAGAGTTATTTCCTGCAATACTTTGCTTGCAAACAGGAAAAAGAAGGAGTTTGTGTGTGTATGTTTTAAAAATGGGAAAAAAAATATTCTTTTTAAAAAAAAAAAAATGTTGAAAAACATGTTCCTTAAGCTTTAGGAAACCCTAGCAGGGAAATTTTTGTAATGATGAGAATCTTCACAGTTCAGGCTTTACTAAGTGCAAAATTTGCACGTGGATTTTTTTTTAAAAAAATATTTATTTATTATTATTATTATTATTATTATTATTGGTGGAGAAAACAGCTGGGGGTTTTTCCTTGCACAGGAAATAGTATTTTTTGTACAAGGATACTATTTCTGTGCAGCAGTTTTCTTCCTGCTGTGAAAAAGTCTTTAAACTCTGCAGGTTTTGAAGAAAGTTCACAGTCTGGCACTTACTCTGTGCAAAATTTACACACAGATTTTGGGACAGAAAATAACATTTGTGTCATTGAATTTCTTCACAGAAAAGGATGTTGTCTGCACAAAATGCCAGGGATTAATTTTGTGCAGAAGAAGCCCTGAACTGTGAAGATTCCTGTCAGTCTAATGTCCACTTTGTCCAGTTTTTCCAGTAATTAAGAAATCAGCTTTGACCATTTTCCAAGTATTATAAAAAAAATCAATCCCTAAATAATAGTTATGAAAGACTAGAGTGAAATTTAAGATTTCCTTTGACACTTTGACAAACACAAGCTCTTTGAGGTCATATTGGGAGTCTTATTTATAATTGGACAAGTCATAAACAGAAGATGCTTCCATATGAGCTTTCCTGGGATTTGGGATCTTTAGGAAAGAACCTTCTTTTGGTCCTGAAACTTTCACAGGTACATCAAAAAGGTCCTTCTTGTTGGCTGCTCCCAAGCTTTGGAATTCCATTCAGAGGGATTTTAGAAGGATTATTTCCATGTTGTCCTTTTATCAGCAAGTGTTTTTTTATTATTATTATTACTCTGTCAATAATGTCTGGCTTTTTAATATGGAAAGGGATTTTTCTTATGTAATCTACTGCTTTTATTTCTTTCCTCTAAGAGGTGATATGATAGCCCTGGTAAATTATTTGAAAGGATGTCATATTGAGGTTGAAGCAAGCTTGTTTTCTGCTACTCCAGAGAATAGGACAATGGATCCAAGCTTCAGGAAAAGAGATTCCACCTCAACATTAGGAGGAACGTCATGACAGTAAGAGCTGTTTGACAGTGGAGCACACTCTCTCAAAGTGTGATGGAGTTTCCTTTGAAGGTTTTTAAACAGAGCTTGATGGCCATCTTTTTGGGGTGCTTTGATTGTGAGTTTCTGCATGGCAGGGGATTGGACAGGATGGCCCTTGTGGTCTCTTCCAACTCTGTGATTCTATGGTTCTATGATAAGCTTTAAACTGTTTTCAATTGCATAGATAGTTTAATTACATTCCAAAAATGACTTAAGGCCTGAATTCTAATCCCGGTGTAAAGAAACTTTCTGAATCAATGAGATTTACCAAGGTGTCAACACATCATTTGATATTTGTTTCTATGGTTCTACTGTAGCTGGGACAAATCAATAAATTCCAGCTTTTGTAAGTTTTAATTTCTATGTATTGCTACATGTGTGTAGTATAGTGGTTTGAGTGTTGGACTATGACTCTGGAGATCACAGTTCAATTCCCCACTCAGATATGAAAACTCACTGGGTGGATCACACACTCTCAGCCCCATAACATCCCATTATAGGTTTACCTTAGGGTTGCCTTAAGTCAGAAAAAAATTGAAGGGATACAACAGCAATTGCTACATCAAGAGCCAGTGTGATGTAATGGTTTGAGTGTTGGACTCTGGGAGACCAGGATTCAATCCCTGCTCAGCCATGGAAAAACACTGTGTGACCTTGGGCAAGTCACACTCTTATAGCAAATTTTCCCAGAATAAATCTTTCCAATATATCTTACCTATCTGTCTATCCATCTATCTATCTATCTAAAATAAAAGAGGGGATAAGATTTCTCTACAATGCTGCCCCATATTGTAATGTCTCTCCAAATCGGTACATCTGCCACAAACTTTTCAGAATTTTAGCTATCAAGTGAAAACAGTTCTAGTTACCCAGTGCTTTTGAAATGGGATGGAATGCTGCACTTCTATCTGTTTGTAGATTGCAGCAATGTTCTAACCCACCCACTGACTGTAATGCTGCTGAAAAGTGTGGAACTCCAGTGAGATAATTCTGCACCCTTTGTCATCATTTTGGGCTGCAGTTCCCATGAATCCTAGCCAACATAGTCAATGGGGGCGGGGGAGGGAGAATTCATTATCCGACAACATCTGGAGGATCACAAATTGTCTGACCTTGTGGTAACTGTTTTTACCTTATTATAATATCAAGGTTTTTGCTTCTTGGACCTTCAAGAACCCTGGTGGCGTAGTGGTTAAAGGCCGGTACTCCAGCCACAACGTTGTAAGTTCGATCCTAGAGGAGGGCTCCAAGGTTGACTCAGCCTTCCATCCTTTCATAGGTCACCAGCTTGTTGAGGGCAATTGGATTACACATTGCAAACCACTTAGGGAGTGCTAGTTCACTGATAAGTGGTATAGAAATGTACTTGCTGCTATTTCTAAAGAGATTTTTGGAGATGCTCCTCTAGGTACTCATAGAATCATAGAATCAGAGTTGGAAAAGACCACAAGGGCCATCCAACCCTTTGCTGTGCAGGATGACACTATTAAAGCACTCTCAACAGATGGCCATCCAGGCTCTGTTTTAAAGTCTGCAAAAATATTTCTCTCATTTCACTCAATGCTCTTGCTGTCTTATTCTATGTTCCTCATTTTGCCAGGCTGCATGGCTCTGTCCTCCTCCTCCTCCCAATTCACATTCTGAAGAGTTTAGGGCCCTTCAGAAGAAAGCAAAAATCACATCTAGTCTGTTGTTTTTCCCCTCCCATGCCTATGACCCATATAAAGCTGTGTCGAGCCTTTCTGGTGAAACAAATAGCAGCAGCATCTCTGCAGCAGCATCTCTGAGGAAAATTAAGGAAGTCTGTCACCTAGAGATTGAAGGTGGAATTGTAGGTTCCTGTCATAATTAATCTAGTTAGCTAATTGATCTTTTTAAAGAACAAAATTGTTTGAAGGTCTACATCCCTAGGTCCTCCCAGAATCCATGCCATGCTTCAAGTGTCTGTGTTCTTGATGTTTAGTTGGAAATGCATATTTCCAACTAGTATTAGTATTATTAGTATTAGTATTATTATTAGTATTGATTTTTATACTCTGTCTTTTCCCTGAGAAGATCAGAATGCCATATGTGAAGCTTGTAGAACAAAACTTCCTTATCTTCAGTTGTTCAGTCTTTTATTTATCCCAAGCATGTAGAAATAAACTTCTGTCTTGATTAAACTATGTCAGTCTGTACATAGATAACATGTACATGGATAACAAGGACAAAATATATAGGATGGAAAATATGTGGCTCTTCTGATGTTGGATTGTAGCTCATTAACCAGCCTTACCCATCATAACCAATGGCGAGGAATGATGGGAATTACATTTCATAAACAACATATGATGAAAGCCATAATTCCCATATCTTTGTTTTATTTGTTGCATTGAGTATGAACCTTTCCCCTGACATACAAGCTTTCAATGTCTAGGAATAGGCTGATTGTAAGGAAGACCATTGATTTAAATGAGCTCCAGTTCACAATCTGAGGTAAAACTATGACTGCAATATGATTTCAGGCTGTTCTCTAAGAGAAAGAAGGCCACATACAGAGAAAGCTAGAACTGAGCAAATTGTTGTAGAGAAGACAAGAGCACTTTCCACAGATGCAGCCTACTAGACAACACAATAGGCCAGCAAATTGTGGAGATGTTCAGCCATGTGCAGTGGCTAGAGGACCATCAGAAGATGTACATGCTAAAAATAGCAATAGGGCAGTCAAGTTCTGGAGATGATCAGCCATATGTGGTAGCTGTTGGTCAAAAACAAGTGTGTGTGTATGGCAAAATCATGGAAACACATGATATATAGGGGTTTGCTTGTACTCTGTATTTTTAACATTTGTTAGCCACCCCAACTGCGCTCAGAGTATTATTATTATTATTATTATTATTATTATTATTATTATTATTATATGGGCTTATATTGCCCCATTGCTACACATAGTCTAGATCTTACAGCTAAAATTATGTGGGAGTGAGTGAGCCTTTGGCTCATAATCCTCTCCTATTGCTTGTAAAACAAACATTCTGATGGTACAGTGTCTACTTTAAATTCATCATAAAAGATGAAACTTCATTCATAAAAGATGAAACAAAGGCAAAATAGCATCCACCCACTTAAAATCCCCTTCTAAGGTAAGTGAGGTCTACCTAGATTGAAAAGGTATTTGTGTGCTGGTGGAAAGAAAACAGGGAGGAGCAGGCCTAGCCTCCCTTGGTAGGAAGTTACAGAGTCTGGAAGCAGTCACTTAGAACCCATACAGATGGGCAGAATACCATGGGCCAATTCTATGGTATCCTGCCCACAGTTCTGACCCAGTTTCACCCCAGGCCAGCACAAAAGAGGGTTGGGGTTCACATGCCCTCTGACCACTGTGCTGTGGGGCTGCTGCCACACCGCTCCCCTTTCCTTAAACCACCACTATGTCTTGGGAGGCTCCTGTCATGGCCTGTAAATGTGGGAATGGGTTAAATGGCTTCACCCATATAGCCAGGCACATCCTTCCACCATCACAGGCCACAACTGGGACCTGCACAGAGAACATGACAGTGGCGACAGGTAAGGGGGTGTTGTCATGGCGGAATTTCCAGGAAACTCTGCTAGAAACAAATTGTGATTTTAAACTGGGACAATGGGCAGACCATAACTTTTGGGCAGTCCAGAACTACCAGATCGGTGTCCAGGCTTCTGATCCTGGCCCAGGACTACTGGCTTCATGGTCTGCATAGGACAATGCAAAGCCAGGTGAACCTCTGAGAAAGCTGGGTAAGATACACAAGTGAGAGATGGAGAAACTCAAATTGAATGAGATTTCCACCCTACGGTCTGTGTTATCAGCAAACTCCAAACATCCATCTTTCTTCCACATTTGCTCTAACCACTCCCAAAGCCTCTTCACACATGGCTATCTCCCATTTCCAAAAGAAAGTGAAGTGTGGACTGTGTATGAATCTGACTTGGTGAGGAGGTTCCAAAATGGCCAGTGGGGTGTCTTTTTGATCATATTTTCTTAATAGGGACGGTATACTAGCATTTGAATGGTTGACTGTCAAGGAATACCAGGGGATGTAAGCTATATTGCAGAAGAAGGCAATAGCAAATCCCCTGTCAATATTTATTGCCTAAGAAAACCCCCTGAAATTCATGGGGTGGCATTACTCGCCAGATGTCTTAAAAGCAGAAAGGAGTGGGGGTCATGCTCCAGGTTTCA
This sequence comes from Phrynosoma blainvillii, assembly GCA_026167975.1. NCBI lineage: Eukaryota > Metazoa > Chordata > Lepidosauria > Squamata > Phrynosomatidae > Phrynosoma > Phrynosoma blainvillii. The sequence goes on along the minus strand of JANUYF010000001.1, from coordinate 15,920,524 downwards.
GAGGAATGGAGTCTTGTAGCTGGCTTGTAGTTTCTATGGCCAGGGGCAGACAAATGGGAAAAGCCAGCTTACTCCCTTGGTTTCCTGGGTTTGGGGAAGAACACACTGAACACACCGCTGGCTCCCACAATGGTCCAACAACTGACACACAATCCTCGCCAAGTCTTCTCACCATGAAGGACCCAACATAAAGGAGCCATTCTTTTTATTATTATTATTATTATTATTATTATTATTATTATTTCGTTTTTCCATTTTTCTGTATTATCACATTTTAATTTACATGTTACAGTATATTCCAATACACATATCATCTATTTTACAAGACCAAAACCTAAATTATTGTTCATTTTCCTTATTAATAGCATTAAAAAAATAAAAAAATAATCTTAACTATTTTACCACAAAAATTTTTCCTGTAATAATTCCCATTTTTTTTCATAATGTTGAACTGATTTATCCGCTATATACATAGATAACTTGTCCATTAACATAAATTCATGTACTTTAGTTCGCCATTCACACTCTTTGGGAGTTTCTTTCGACTTCCAATGTTTTGCTAAAACAATACGCGCGGCAGTAATCATGTATAATATAACACTTATTTCATCGTTGTTCAATTTACAATTAATCACGTCAGTCATATTTAGTAAGAATAGTTCGGGCTTAAACGGTATGTTTTTTTTTTAATATTTCTGACATTGTGCTTCTAATCTTTTCCCAAAATGTTTTACTTTGAACACAGGTCCACCACATGTGGTACATAGTCCCTATTTCTTTTTTACAATGCCAACATTTATTCTCATTGTTTCCTTTAATTTTTGCTAATTTGACAGGTGTTATGTACCATTGGTGAAGGATTTTATGGTAATTTTCTTTTAATGTATTGCATTTTGTAAATTTAATACATTGTTTCCATGTATTTTCCCAGTTTTGTAAAGGAATTGTGTGCCCTATTTCCTGCATCCATTTAACCATATTTTGCTTTATTACCTCTCCTTCTGTTTTCATATCCAGTAGACATTTATATGTCTTTTTTATCCATTGTTTCTCACCTTCTTTTAAGATTTTATCAAAGATTGTTGGTTTTTCTTCAATTCCGTATTTTTTAACATCTCTTTTGAAATCCTCTTTTAATTGATTATATTTTAACCAATTTATTGTAATATTTTCCTGTTGTAATTGTAGTTGTAATTCTTCTTTATATTTTAGCCTATATCCTTGTTCAGATCTTATTAATATTTTTTCATAGGTGATCCATTTGTCTTGTCTCCTTATTTCTTTGTTGTGAAGGGCTTCTTGCAGAGAAGCCCATTGTGGAATTTTTCTGTACCAATATTTTTTATATTCTTTCCATACTTTGAACAGACTTTTCCGTATACAATTTAAGTTGAAATTTTTATCCACAGGTGTTTCTTCATAGCAAAGATATGCATGCCACCCCAATGTCATGTTTGTGCCTTCTAGTTCTAATAATTTGGGGTTGTTGAGCAGAATCCAATCTTTGATCCAAAGTAGTGTGCATGCTTTATAATATAATTCCAAGTCAGGGAGGCCTAGTCCCCCTCTTTCTTTCCTATCTTTTAGTATTTTTGATTGAATTCTGGGTTTGCCTCCTTTCCATATAAATTTGATTAGGTCTCTATTCCAATTATGAAAATTTTGTTTGGTTAGTCTAATAGGTATTGATTGAAATAAGAATAACAGCTTTGGGAGTACATTCATTTGAATTGAAGCTATCCTTCCTAGCAAAGTGAGTTGTTTTTTATCCCAAGTTTCTAGATCTTCTTTAATTTTTTTCCACAGCGTTACATAATTATTCTTATATAAGTCTTTATTTTTTTTGTAATCATTATTCCTAAATATTTTATCTTATTAAGTATTTGATATCCAAATTGACTTTGTAGCGTAGCGTCTTCTCGTGCTGTTAAATTTTTTGTAATCATTCCACTTTTTAATTTGTTAACTTTTAGCCCTGACATTTCTTTGAAGTCTTCTAGTAACTCCTCTAATCGTTTTAGGCTTTTGGAAGGGTCATTTAGAAAAATTACAATGTCATCGGCAAATGATCTAAGTTTATACTGATAGTTGTTAATTTCAGGTGCATGTATCTTTTTGTCATTTCTTATTTGGGTATTAAGAACCTCCATGACAATAATAAAAAGGAGCGGGGACAGTGGACATCCTTGCCGTGTGCCTTTCCTTATATAACAAACATCTGTTTTTTCCCCATTTACTAATATTTGAGTTTTTTGTACATTGTATATTTGCCGGATTCCATTAAGAAACCTTCCTTTTATTCCTATTTCTTGTAATACCAAATCTAGAAACTGCCAATTCACATTATCGAAGGCTTTCTCTAAGTCAAGGAATAGCATTCCTAGCTTCTTCGATTTGTTAATTTCATACAATTCCAAAATGTTTAATAGTATTCTGATATTATCTTTTAAGTATCTTTTGGGTAAGAAGCCCGCTTGATCTTCGTGGATTAGATTTGATAGTATCTTTTTCAGTCTTGTCGCTAGAATTGTGGTGTAAATTTTATAGTCAGTATTGAGTAAAGCGATAGGTCTATAATTGTTTACATTTTCTGGATCTTTGTTCTCTTTGTGGATTAATGTCGTTAAGGAATATCTCCATGAATCAGGATATTGACCCTGGTCGATTTTTTGTATTGTTTTATGTAAAGTACTTGCTAATTCTTCTTTAAACATTTTGTAGTACTTTGATGTTAACCCATCTGGTCCTGGTGCTGTATTGTCTTTTAATTTCATAATGGCTTGGTCTACTTCTGCCATTGAAATTGGAGTGTTTAAATCACAAATATCTTGTTCGGTTAACTTACATAAGTTTGTTTTTTTCAAGTATTCAATAATTTTTCCTTTATTTTTTTGTAAAGATTCCTTTGATGCGAATAATTCTTCATAGTATTGTTGTATAATTTTCTTCAAGTCCTTTTGTTGAGTAAATTCCTGATCTTTATTTTTTAACTTTAGAATTATATTTTTTTTTCCTTTTCTCTTTTAAGTCTTCTTGCGAGCCATTTTCCTACTTTGTTAGCGTTCTCAAAGTGGTAAAATTTCAGATATTTGATTTTATTATTTATTTCACTTGTTATCTCGGCTAGTTTATTTCTTATACTTTGTCTTTCATTTTTTAATGCTTCATTTTTAGGATTATTTTTATGTTTTTTTTTTCTATTTCCACTAGTTTATTCAATAACTCTTTTTCTTTTTCTTCTTTTATTCTTTTTTTCCGCTTTTCTTGTTGGATTAGAAGACCTCGAGCTACCGCTTTGCTTGCATCCCATATAATGTGGGTGGGTGTTTCGTTGTTTGTATTTTCTCAAAAATACAATTCCAGATCTTTTTAAAGTTTTTTTACAACTTCTTCATCTGCCAAGATTGTTTCATTTATTCGCCAATTATATTCCTTTTTCTTTTTAACTATTCTTAAAGTTACCGGGGCATGGTCTGATAAACTCATGGGTAGTATAGTACTGTTTATAAGATCTTTGCTAATTGAGGAGGATATAAAGAACATATCTATTCTGGACCTCGAATTAAATCTATTTGAGAAAAAGGTATAATCTCTACTCTTTTTATTATATAATCTCCATATGTCAATTAAGTTATGTTCTTTTAACAAATTGATTGCCGATCTTGATAGTTTCCCCTGGTTCTTTTCTCTATTTTTTTGATCCGATCTATCTTCTCTTGGTTTCACTACAGCATTCCAATCACCAGCTATTATAATTTTGTCGTAACTGTATTGTCTAATGTTATTATTTAATTCTGTAAAGAAATTCTCTCTTTCTTCTGAAGGTGCGTAAATGTTAATTAACAGAATTTTTCCTTGTTCTGTAATAATTTCAATAGCAATGTAATTTCCATTCTTATTTTTAAAGACTTCTTTAGATTTTATATCCTTTCTTATATATATAGCCACTCCTTTTTTTTTTTTTTTTTGCTTGGATGTTCGACGCGGCATATAATTTACCTAACTTTACGTTTTCTAATACGTGCAAGTCTTTTTCTTTAATATGTGTCTCTTGAATGCATATTATGTCCTTCTTTTGTTTAGTTAAATAATGCATAATTCTACTTCGTTTGCTTTTTGAGTTTAGTCCGTTTACATTCCATGTGATTATCTCATAAGACATTTTTTCCTGTTAGTTTTTATTTTATTTTCAATTCCTATGTGTATATATATATATATATATTTAATATTTGTAGCTAAGTTTCTTGCCCTTTCTAAGTCTAAGATTGGTTTGGATATATCGTTTTTTTTCTTTTGATTTTCCTTTTTTCTCTTTTTCTTCAATTATTATTTCTTCTAAAGTTTTTTTACTTGTGTCTTCTTTTTCCTGATAGATTTCTCGCGTGCTCGCATTTGAATTCTTTTGATAAATTGTTTCTTCTTCTTCTTCTTCTTCTTCTTCAGTTCCTTCTGGTTCTCCTAAGTCTATTAGAGAATTGCTTTTCTTTTTTTGTTCTTCTTTTTTATATTTCTTAAGTTTTCTCTTTTTGCTCAAATCTATTTCTTTTCCTGTTCCTTTTAGATCTTCTTCTTGCTTCCGAGTCTCCGTTTTCTTATCTTCTTTTTCTTTATCTTTTTGTTTTATACCTTCTAAGAATTGTTCCGCTTTCCAGCTAGTATCAATTATCCATCTCTTACTACCTATTGTGAATCTGACTCCTTCTATTCTTCCTCACCTGTATTTTATGTTATTCTGTTTCAAGTAATCTGTCAATTTCTGATATTCTTTTCTTTTTCTAAGTATCTGAGATGGAATATCTTTAAATATTTGAATTTCATGGTCTTCTATATAGCATTTTTTCTCGTAATTTTTTTCAAGTATCAAATCTCTTACCCGTTCTCTAACGAAATAAATATTTATGTCTCTAGGTAGACGCCTATTTGTTGCGACCCATGAGTTCACTCTGTATAACTTATCAATCTCCCGGCTCTCTCTCTCTCACTCTCTCTCTCTCTTGCGCTGCCTCCGCCCTTCCTGGCCCGGCGTTGATGTCTCTCTGGGGCAGGCGTGGGTTTTAAGGCCTCCGCCTCCCGGCGCAGCTCTCCCGGCTCTCTCTCTCTCTCACTCTCTCTCTCTTGCGCTGCCTCCGCCCTTCCTGGCCCGGCGTTGATGTCTCTCTGGGGCATGCGTGGGTTTTAAGGCCTCCGCCTCCCAGCGCAGCTCACCCGGCTCTCTCTCTCTCACTCTCTCCCTCTCTTGCGCTGCCTCCGCCCTTCCTGGCCCGGTGTTAATGTCTCTCTGGGGCAGGCGTGCGTTTTAAGGCCTCCGCCTCCCGGCGCAGCTCTCCCGGCTCTCTCTCTCTCACTCTCTCTCTCTCTTGCGCTGCCTCCGCCCTTCCTGGCCCAGCGTTGATCATAAAGGAGCCATTCTGTGCCACACCATGCCATCATTTTTCCCCATTCCACCTCACATACATGTGCACAAGCACATAGATGCTCTGCCAGCAGTTGCCAACCACCCCACTACCCATTTCACTCAACTACCAGCCTGTTGGATGCCCTGCACAACCAGCTGTGTAACTGGCCACTCAATTTCATGAGAGATCAGCTGTCCATATGGTGCATCAGTGTGCCCAGTGACACATTGGCACAGCACAATCAATAATACCCTCTTTCTCCCCTGTTCCCTCATGGACCCCTGATGGACTGGCCAGTTTGTTAATGTTATTAAATACATTATATAGTCAGGTTATTATATAGTTGATAACCTGACATATTTGTCTTTATTTTGCTCCATGGGGTGTGCAATGTGTCAATGGTGCAGGTGACCACTCATGCACTTGTGTGATTGATCCGTGGGAAGGCAGAAAAAAATTATGAACAGCAATGATGCCAGCAGCTCACCTGGCCTAGTGTACCTCACCTGACTGCTTCTGTCAGCCACTTGCCCCCCCCCCCCTCTTCTCCGCACCAGCACCCAGTCCACATGCCAATGCAATAGTTCACTCTTTATTTATTTATTTATTTATTATTTCAAGGATTTACATCCTGCCTTTCTCCTACAATGGGATTCAAGGCAGGTTAAAATAATTCAAGGCAGAATACAGTCTTTACAGCTTGAACTAGAGCAAACTGGGATTTATTTTGCTCCAGTATCAAGCCCTGGAGCATGGCTTGGGTCAGTTTTCCTTCCGTTCCAGCCACACACAAGTCTAAACGGGTAGATTTCTAAATGAGTCAGGGTCATTTCTTTCAGCCCATGCCAATAGGAAGAAGTCCCTGTGTCAGTTTTAAAATGTTTTATACTTTTATTAGGTCCTTGATAAAGATTTTTATTTGTAGTATGATAGCATGATTTGAAAATCATTATATTAACCTTTGAATAAACTAAAGGGAGTTGGATAAGTAATGTAAAAAAGCCATGTACGCTGGTAACCATTGTTTCCCTGTTTAGGGTTTACAGTGGGCTCTCCACATTCACTGGAGTTATGGGGAAATGCAATTTAAAAAACAACAACATTTTTTCTCTGAGATAAGACCTCTGTAGGAATCTCTTGGTCCTCCAGCACAACTTTATGGGTAATAACCACCAGAAGTTGACCATAGAATTGCATTGGAGGGCCTACAAATGCCTAGAGCAGGGGTCCCCAGACTTTTTGATCTGGGGGCCAGTTCACTGCCCAGATCTTCCGGGGGGGCGGAGGAGTGTGCGCATGTGTGCGTGCATGTGCATGACTCCGGACACCATTTTGGAAGCCAAAATGGCACCTGGTGTCTCGCACACATGCTCACTACTCGGACGCCATTTTCCATCCAGCGAACCGGCCCAGATTTCTGGATCTAAAAAACATACAAGGAAAAAACACAATCAACTAACAAACAAGTTAGTTGTGTGTTTTCCATGTATGTTTTTTAGATACAGGAAATTAGTATGTGTTTGGTTTGTTCATTGATTGTCTTAATAAATAATATTTTTCCAAAAAAAGAAAAAGAAAAAGTAAAGCCTTAATGGGTACAGGCCACATTTTGAAGTGGCATTATTTTGAAAATTACTGTGATCCTCTCATTAGCTTCATCTGTCCTCTTTTGCTCTCATATGAGGGTTAGTTTATTGCATCATTCCAGCTTAATCCCAGGACTTTGGTTCTCCGTGTGCATGCCCTCTCCAAGGATAAAGATCTATGAAGCCATATGCCACAGGAAGAAGCCGAGCAATGTTTTTAACGAAAAAAGGGGGAAAGGGGGGAGAGAGGGGGGGAAATAATTTCTAGTAAGTTCTGACTCTGATTAAAAAACAATCTTTATGAAATAGAAGCTAATAAAATTGCTTTCCTAATTACCCTGAGCTAGTTCATTTCCCAGCAAATATAATAAAACAGAGTTACTTGGCTCTGATTCACAAAATCTGAAACCGAGCTCATTATTAAGGCATTTAGTGATGGAGGGGGGAGAAGGGCGGGCGAGAGAGAAAGAAAGAAAAAAGAAATTGTATGTGTGTGCGTAAGTTGCCATCCCACGAAGCAGAATGCAAGAAAATCTTTTGAAGTTAGACCTTTGAAGTTTGGAGTTATTGCAGTGGTCTTATTTTATATATACAGCCCATCATCATCATAATAAAACCAGGTAGTTTAGCATTTGGGATTTTAAAAAAGAAAAAGACGCTTTCCCATTTCTTCAGACAAATAGAACAGGACACCTATTATGCTGCAATATTCAGAGGAGATTTGGGGTTTAACAGGAGCGAGGCTTAATTTGAAAGAAATGTTTAGACCTAATGCATTGTGGTTCTTAATCTTTGGGACCATTACAAAGCTGTGATACATGTACATAATACAGCAGACCATCCCGTCTCCCAAGGCTATCATTCCAATGCCTTGTACCACTCTCAAGTCTCTTTCATGTGAGGAACCTGGGATTCTGAGTGATTATAAATGTATGAAGTTGCTTGGCTTTGGGGGGGTTTCTGTGAATGTTTTATTTATTTTTGTTAATGCTGGCTTAGCTTCTCTCGCTCTGCCTCTCCCTCACATAGACACACACAGACACACCCCAACATAGACACAGGCACACACTTTATTTGTTCTTTTGCAGGATTTAAGGATGACAGTATAGGATTTTAGATGATTCTAAAAGAATTTCTTGGAACCATGATCAGTTCAGATGCTGGTTAGTTGTGACCAGGAAATCAGTGAGTGAATGAGTCGATCAATGAATAAATGCATTGCTGGCTTTTGGCCCTAATAAGCCACTCCAAAGTGGTTTACAATAAATTAGAGGAGGAGGAGGAGGAGGAGGAAGAAGAAGAAGAAGAAGACAACTCAAGGAGAACCTTGTGAGTTTTTTCCTTTCTTTCTTGTGCCTCTGAATTTATCATAAAACAAGGTAACTGGAGACCAGGGTTTGATTCCAAGCTTGGCCATGAAACCCACTGAGTGACTTTGGGCAGGTCACATGCTCTCAGCCTCAGGGGAAGGCAATAGCAAACCTCCTCTGAACAAATCTTTCCAAGAAAACCCCGTAATAGGTCACCCTTAGGGTCTCCATAAGTTGGAAACAACTTGAAGGTATACACAACAGCTGGAGAATAGTATTGATTGGTAGTTTCCAAAGCAGTGGGACAGAGAATCCACTCTTGATTATAGTCTAAACTTAAAAGACTGAAGAGGAGTTATTCAAGGGCTGAACATGTTTCAGAGACAAAGATTAAAGCTTCCTTTCCAGTGGTCAAGCCTATCGCAGCTATAAGCTACTGATCCTTATCTCCCAAAGTTCAGTACTTTTTAGTATTCTGGTTAACCACAGAGAATATTTTCTGTCCCATTGAAACAAGAACAAATAGCTGTCCCTGCAGTTGCCCTAAATTTGAAAACAAAAGTTTGGTTATTATTTATTATTTGATTAATTTAATTTTTAAAATTCATATCTAACCTTTCTCTCAACATGAAAGCCAAAGGGACTGACAACATAGGGTGTATCTACGCTGTAGAAAAAAATGCAGTTTGACACCACTTTAAGTGCTGAAGCTCCAGCCTATGGAATCCTGGGATTTGTAGTTTTACTTTAGCCTTCTCTGCCAAGGAATGCTGGCGCCTCACAAAATTACAAATCCAAGTAGTGTAAAATTGCATTATTTCTACAGTGTAGATGCACCCATAAACTAAATTAAAGTACAACTAAAAATCAGTGTTAGAAAAACAATTAAATAAGCTATCCTATTAAATACCATTAATTTAAAAGAATATGAAAGCATTTTAGGGAGGAACACTATAGGAACAAGAGTACAGCACACAACCCATTGAAAGACTCTTTGTGTAAAATATCATCACATGCTTGTTTAAGTAAAAAGGCCTTTCTCTGACAGCAGACCAGCCTGGCCTCCATACCTTGAGAGCAGCCAATACAGCATTCTGTAGAATTCTGAAAACCATAATTCAAAAGGATCATATTTCCAACCTCTCAATTAGCCCTGACCCAGCCTCTCTGGAAGAGAAAGCTCCAGACCTCCATCCATTCAGCATAAAGATGTGAAGCAATAGCCAAAGTGGATTCAGTTGAGCATGTGCTGAAACTTGGGTTGGCAGTCCAGGATCATTCGAGGCCCAGAAATTTCTGGCCCAAAACCTGGGATCTAGGGATAGCACCTGATATGTCATTAACTGTATGCAAAAAGGATCAACCACAGTTGCTCACAGCTTGTCACTCAAATTCAGAACCATGGATGCATACATCATACTTTCCAGTTTGGAAATTGAGACTTAGGGGTGGACTACACTGGCCAAAATACTCCAGGCTTCTCCCAGAGTATTCTGGCTTTGGTTACCTCTATATTCCGGGATGATGCTGGGCAGTGGCACACGTCCCACTGTGCCACCACTACTGGTGCAAGTTGCTTCCTTTGAGGGGTCATTCCGACATCTTTTTTAAAAAACTGGAATGATGTGAATAACATTCCTAGTTTGTTATTCACACTATGGAACTGCATCTCTCTACATCTTTGCTAGTTTGGATGCTCAGACATGCACCCTTCCCTTGTCCTCGCACCAAACAGCACCTTTCAGCTGGACAGAGGCTCCTCCTGCCACTACCTGATGCGGGTGGCATGCCTTTTTCTGCCCCCCCCCTTTTCCTCTCTCTTTCCCTCTTTTCTCCCCAGGGGCAGCTGTTCCACTGGGGAAGGGGCAGCGCTTTCTCGACCACGGGGCTGTCGACAATGCAAATGAATTCAAAATGTGTTCAAGGTATGCAGAGTTTTAGCCCAAGTCTCTTTGGGTCTATTTGCCAATGCAAATTCACACTGCCACTCAGCAAAAAACCTCAGAAAATATTCCAATATTGATTATCCCAAGGTAAAGGGGCGGGGGTGTGCAAAAAAAAAAAAAAAAAAACCCAAACTTAATCAAGTGCATTTGGGATTCATGTGAACAACAGAGATTCAACATGGATTTATCCTGGATTATTTTCACCATCTGAATAACTCCTGAGATTGAAAATGAAGTACCCAGGTTGTGACCTCAAAGGAAGCTACATGCCAGCAGTGGTGGTGCCAAGTGTCACAGTGGGACATATGTCCAGACAGCCACCTGATGTTGCTCAAAATGTAAGTCTTTTTAACATACTTTAAAGCAGGGATGACCCAGATTTGATGTGGAACTGGCTTCAAGTCGTGAAGGCTGTCCATGGTCGAATTGGAGGTTTGGCCCTCCATCATGAAGACAATTGAGATGAGTGCTGAGGGAAAGCAGTTAATTTGGCCTGTGTCAACATGCCCTTAGCTAAAGAGGTTGCCCCCACATCAAGATGAAATGAGGAGTTTATTACTTCTCATTTACCTCTCATTTACTTAAAGAGACAGGATAAGGAACATTTTATTTGTGCTACTTTGCTCAAGATCGTAGATGCAGAACACAGCAGAGGGTGAATCTCTATGAAGAAAGCAGGAAGCTAAGTAAATACATAGACCTCCTGGAGAATCTTTGCAAGTTGCAGCAACAAATCAATGATCCAAAATCCACAAAACAGTGATACTTTTATTGGGTCAACTAAAATACATAAACTTCCCGGGATGTAATTCTTCACTGAGTTTCTTCTCAAAAGAAGCAATGAGGAATTTTAACAGTTTTCTTCCCCCCTCCCCAAGAGAAAGTCTTCTAAAACCGCATGTATCTGATGAAGTAGACTTAAATCTATGAGAGTTTATGTTACCAACTTCTTTCTCTTGGGGGCTGAGCAAACAGGCCAGGAAATCATGGACCGAATCCATGCTTTCCTGGCCCAGGACCCAACCTGGATCATTCCCTGGGCTGGAGCAGCAATAGGTGGGTGTTTAAACCTTATCTTACTCCTCCATTGCAGTTACTGAGAAACCCCTCATCAACAAATCTGATGTCAAAATGGGGTGCCTGGCCACATGGGTTCAGCCAAGTGCCCTGCTTCAGTGTCAGAGGTGGCGATGGGGGCTGTTCACTAGCCACAATGGAAAAGTAAGATAGTGGGTATGCAGACTGTCTGGTCTGTATCAGGTTTGCTGTGGAGTTTCAAAGAAACTCTGCAGTAAACAGTGGATCATTAGACTCATGGTAGGCTTCAATTCCCAGCTTGGCCATGAAAACCACTGGGTGACCTTGGGCAAGTCACATGGGGAAGGCAATGGTAACCCCCTCTGAACAAATCTTGCCAAGAAATCCCCATGATAGGATTGCCTTAGGGTTGCCATAAGTCAGAAACAACTTGAAATCACATAACAACAACAACAACAACAGCTAAGGCCCTTTTACATCAGAATTGGTCCAGATTCACTGGATCAGAATTCAGTCTGCAAGTATCCAGTCTGATCTTGGTCCCAAGGTTTTGGTCTGTGTCATCCAAACAGGATGATGTGAGGCCATGGGGAACACGGGCTTTTGGCCCATGCAGACAACCCCTTGGTTAATCTCAAAGATGTAAAAGATTATTTTGTATTACAGTTTTCAAAGGCTATTCACAATTCAGAACTTATTCTGAGCAAAATTCATATGTGACTGTTTTTCTCAGAAAACAACATTTTCTGTGCAGGAAACAGCATTTTCTCTAACAAAAACAATATTTCTACACAGAAATATTACTTTCTGCCCCAAAAATGTTGCTTCCTGCTCAGAAAAATGTTGCTTTGTATGCAACTCTTCCATATGCAATTTTTTTTACAGAATAAATCCCCAACTACAGCACTTTTTATGCAGGAAACAGCATTGTCTGTGCAAGTAATAGTATTCCTGAGTAGAAGTGTTATTTTCTGTGCAGAAAATGCTGTTTTCTGCCCAAAACATTGAAACAAAACCACTGTATTTTTGCAAGACAGTTATCCTTCTCCAGCAGAGACCTCTAGTGCCACTACAAACTATACTTCCTAGAATTCCATAGCATTGAGCCATGGCATTTAAAGTGGTGTCAAACTGGATTATTTCTGCAATGAGGATGTTGTCTTGGAGTCCAGCCCTTTCCGGCCCTAAGGAGCTGTCATTAGAATTTGGGTATGTGTGAGAGAGGTGGTTCTGAGGGAAATAAAGGCCTGAAAAGGGCAAAGGAGGAGAGCAGAGGAAGGAATAGTGTGAGCTAGAAGACAGAATGGCAGCTAATATCATTGCAACACAATCTTCATCCTGCTGAAACCTATCAAGAATGTTGAATGAGTTGGAGCTCTTCAAGTCTGAAATCCTACATCATGGTTATATAGTATACACCTCAACATGCAGAATAACTAATTGTGCTGTACAGCTCTTCTGTTGCATGACAATGTTGTGCAACTGAAAGAAGACGCCAACAGTTCATTCACACCACACAATTGTAGCACTATGGTTCCACTTTGACTTGTATTGTTGACTCCTAGGGAGTCCTGGGATTTGGAGTTGAGAGAGGAGTACCATTGTGGTGGTTTCAGTGTTGGACTATGACTCTAGAGACAAGGGTTTGATTCTCTGCTTGGCCATGCAAACCCAGGGGTGATCCTGGACAAGTCATATGCTCTCAACCTCAGGGGAAGGCAATAGCAAGCCTCTTCTGATAAAATCTTGCCAAGAAAATTCCATGATAGGGTTGCCATTAGTTGGAAGTGACTTAAAAGGACACAACAACAACAATTTACAATTCTCAGACAGGAATTGCTAGTGCTTTATCATCATACTACAAGCCCTAGGATTCCATAGGATGTTGCATGGCAGATAAAGTGAAATATAGCACTATACCTGTACATCTTCTTTGTCCTTTTTAATTGATGTGTGTTTTAACTAACGTCTTTTCAACTGATGTTTGTTCTTAATTGTTGTTGTTCCCCATCTTGATACATGGGAAGAGGTGGGTTAGAAATGTACTAGTAGTAGTATTGTGTAGTGGCTACTCCCAGGTTGTGGAACTCCCTTCCACAAGATGTCCAGTTGCCTTTTTCTCTCCTTTCTTTCTGCCATCAAGCAAAGACCTGTTATTTAGGCAAGTCTTTGATTTAAAGTTAAGGGGCAGAACAGTGTTTGAAAGTGGTGTGCTATGTTTTTTATCTTCCATTTTTAAATTATGTTTTAAATGTGTTTTAAACAGTTCTTAACCATGTGCTTTTCAAAATTAATTCCTGGTTTGTTGGTTTGTTGGTCTTAATTTGAGGATGGATAATGGAATGTTGTTCTAAATTATTGTAAGCTGCAATGGGTCCCATACTAGGGGAAAATTGTGATATTATTAACTAATTAGTTTATTAATTTATGTGAAAAAGGCCCCAACTATGCAATCAACTAGTAAAATAAAGGATCCCTGCTACCAGTTTCAGTGGGAATGGATGGATGTGTATCAGACAACAATGGACATTTTGCATGCAGAACAGCATGCCTTGCATACACAACAGCATGCTGTGCATGCACCTCTCTCCTTCCATTATGTTGAACTGAATAAAGGCATTGGGTACAAAAATGTCAACCTGCTTCTGCAGGGAGGCTTTGACATCCATAAGACACCAGTAGGAATCTGACCCATATGACTCCTTCGTAGGGAACATTGTCCCTAAAAGTACTTATCATTGGTAACCTAACTTTTGTTGGTTTTTAAATGTTTATTTTTGAACACACATAAGCTGCATTCTCTTTTGGTTTCTTATGTTATTCCTTCAAAAAACACTTTAGTTGGCATCCTGTTGGGTCTTTTCAACCTAGACCTATTCAATCAATTGTTGAATGGTGAGGCAATACACAAGTCAATTCTATCAACTGACTAAGGCTGCATCTACACTGCAGAATTAATGCTATTTTACACTGCTTTCACTGCCATGGTTCCATGCTAGGGAATTCTGGAATTTGTAGTTTTGTGAGATATTTAGCTTTCTCTGTCAGAGAGCTCTGGTGCCCCAACAAACTACAAATACCAGGATTCCATAGGATTATGCGTCAATTCTGCAATTGGCAGCAGCCTGGACCTACTCTAATCAGGATTAACAACAGGATTTGCTGGTCCTAATTTGTATTGGAGATTTGTAGTATGGAATTCTGACCCAATTCAGGAGTGTTTCAGGGGTGGGGAGGGGAGGTTCAGTTCCCATTACTAAGTTCACTACCAGGATTTTCTTGTAGTTTATTTGGTGGCTTTTAATAATAGTTGTGAGGTCTAAGGTGGATTTTGTTTGAATCTGTGCTGAGGGTGACATTGCATCCCATATTGGAAGAAAGGCAGGATAGTAAAATAAATAAATAAATAAATAAATAAAACAGAATTGCAATCTAAAACATACAACAAAAAAGGAAAGAGGGGAACAGGAAGGGAAGAAAAAAACAAAGATTCACAGCCACCTAGTCTGCAGCCAATGCTTCTTCTGTTTTACCCCACGGTCTATGGGGCTGGGGGCGACACTACAGTTCTTTGAGATGTTTCATTGCATTGTGTAATATCTGAAGAGTAAAATCCCATTGTGGGAGAAAGGTGGGATATAAATCCTTAAAATAAATAAGTGTCCCTTCAGCAATTTGCTCAAAATTAATGGCAATATTCCATGAATTCTACATTAGCCAAAGAGTTTTAAATTCAATTGATACATCTCATGAAGCATTCTATCTGTGCAGGTCAGTTCCTAGGAAAGAAATGATCTGATCTAAAGAAATCACACTTTAGGTGGCTTTGTGGGTGCTTGGGGTTAAAAAAAATCCAAGTTCTGACTTCAAATACAGCAATGTTTTCATAATCTCAGTATAACATTTCAGCGTATTGTTAATTAGTCTGCTGGCCCACTAAAAATATAAAGGACGAGGGGGAGAAAGTGAAAAATCAAGAAAGGTAATCACTCAAAGTCACAGTTTGACTTATTTGCCATTGATGGATAACTTGCCAAGCTCGGGTATTCAGCTCTTTGGCACAATGGAAAATACATTGTCGTTCGGGTTAACAAAAGGCGTGCAACAATGGTCCTGCAAATGAACATTGGCTGACTAAAATCCTAACCACATTTTCACTCTCATTAACCACAGTAGGGTATCACACAATTTCGCCTGGCTCCTGCCTCGACCACTGTGCACCATTTTACTACCAGCGGTTTGATGGGTTTTATGGCAGCTGATATATGGAGTGGGAGTTTTGGGAGTCGTAAACAGAAGCCACAGTGTATCACAATGTGGTTTAGGGATATAATGACTGTGTTGTAAAGCAAAAGATGACAACGTGGCACTCAAGTCGAGGTAGAAGCGAACCGATAGACCAAACAGCCTGGCATAATTCAAGCAATGAAAGGAGAGGATTCAGCACCTCACATTTTTGTGTCTGCCTATGTTTTTCTCTATATCATCCATTAATTACATCAGATGGATTTGAATAAGAACGAGGACAACAAAAAATAAATTCTGGCTTTGAGATGGGGTTGTGGGTAGAGGAATTTTAAAAATTAGTCTCTCATTGTATTTCCTTGTATATCTCCTTGTTTGCCATTGATGGATAACTTGCCTAGCTTTATTTTGGCTAGCTTTAATCAGGCTGCCATGGTTTGGGTATGGAAGTAGTGTGGGCTGTTTGTATTGTTATTTTGTCACCTTAATGGTGACGGGTCTTGAACACCTTTTTGGTCAAAAAATGGAGTGGAAATGCTTGAAATAAATAGGTAAAAGCAATGTATCTATCTATCTATCTATCTATCATCTAGCTAGCTAGCTAGCCTCACATAATCACTGCCACTGTTGTGACTACTCAACTATCTTAAACACTTTTGGCCAGAAGCCTATACAGGTTGAGTCTCCCTAATCCAGAATGCCAAAATGTGAAATGCTCCACAATCCAAAATTGTCCACACATTTGGCTGATATAGTGACTCCTTTGCTTTCTGATGCACACAAACTTTGTTTCATTCACAAAATTATTCAAAATATTGTGTATAAGATTACCTTCAGGCTATGTGTATAAGGTGTATACAAAATACAAATGAATTTCATATTTTAGACTTGGGTCCCATCTCCAAGATATTTCATTATGTACATGCAATTATTCAAAATCCTCCCCCTCCAAATTCCAAAATCCAAAACATCTGGTCCCAAGCATTTCAGATGAGGGAGACTCAACCTGTGAGAGCTACTTCTCCTCTTTCCTGTCCCAACCTCTCCAAACCTGATGGAAACATCATTCACCCACACTCCAGTCAGCAGAATGGACATCCTTATCCCAATGCAGCTGATGCACAGTAAAGTAAATTTGGGGTGCAGTTATGATCATACCAAAAAGTACCAAAATCATGACAAAGTAACAACTGTGAATATGAATCAGTTACTTAGATTTACTTACCCATAACTGTTAACTATGATCTAGCCTAAATACCCCCAAAGGCATCAGATCTCATATGATTGAATGCTAAACAGGGTCAGTCATGGTTAGTACTTGGATGGGAGGCCATCAAGGAATATCAGGAGGTTATATTTCAGAGGAAGGAACTGGCAAAGCCACCTCTGAGTATTCCTTGCCTAAGAAAACTCTATGAAATTCATGAGGTCACCATAAGTCTACAGGCAACTTGAAGGCACACACACACACACACAAACATAATTGCTAACTAAGGGCTGATGCAGACTGGCACTTCAGGAGTTGGGGCAGAGCAACTACCCATGGGCCAGGCCGACTCTGTTCCAACTCCACCTCAATGCCACATACCCGTCCGCATGGTGTGCAGTGTCAGGGTATCTTCTTGGTTCAGCGTCTGCACACACTGTGCCAAAGGGGACGGGGGGGGAAGCTGCCACCGCAGCTCTAAGGGTGGCCTTCTGCCGCCCCCAAAAAGAGCAGCATTTCCCCACTCTTTTGAGGGCAGCAAAAAGGAGGATCAAGGATGCAGTGTGTTGTTGCCGCAGCCCTGATCCGGCGCTCCCAAGGGCGGCCCAGAACTGCCCCTTTCAGGCCGTCTGCATCGGCCCTGTGAAAATGATACAGAATTCCACCTTTTTATTGTTGTTATGTGCCCTCAGACCAACTCCAACCTGTGGCAACCCTCTCCTATGGTTTTCTTGGCAGGATTCCTTCAGAGGAGGTTTGCCATTGCCTTTCTCTGAGGTTGAAATGGCTTGTCTAAGGCTACTCAGGGGGAGTTCCATGGTTGAAGAGAAATTCAAACCCTGATCTCTCAGTCTGCATCTACACTGCAGAAATAATCCAGTTTGACACCACTTTAACTGCCATGGCTCAAGGCTATGGAATTTAGATGCTCTGGTGCCACAACATACTACAATTCCCAAAATTCCATAGTTTTGAGCCATGGCAGTTAAAGTAGTGTCAAACTGTATTACTTCTGCAGTGCACATGTAGCCCAGAGTCCTAATCGAACATTAAGACCACTATACCACACTGGGTCCTTTTTAAACATGTTATGTAGAACTCGTGTGTGTGTGTGTATGTGCAAGATGCCATGTGAAGAAACGCCATCTTCATATTTACTTATTTATTAATTTATAACCTTCTTGATGGCTCCTCCCACTTTTTGGAATACTCATCCCAGAGAATCTAGTTTGGTCGCTTCTAAGCTATCATTTTGGCACCAAATATTTTCTAAAACAAAGAAATAAATAAATCCAACAGTCTTTTAAGACCGGGATCTTTAGGAGGAAAATCTTTTAATGATATATGGTTTTGTGCTTTTGAATTGATTTTTTAAAGACTAGTTTTAATTGTAGCCATAGATTAATTATGGTCCAAAACAGACTGCAGAAATAATCCAGTTTGAGATTGCTTTAATTGTCCTGGTTCAATGCTAGGGAATACTGGGAACTATAGTTTTGTGAGACATTTAGCCTTCTCTGTCAGAGAGCTCTGGTGCCCCAATAAATTACAGTGCAGCACAGCAGCAGCAACCTCAGCACCAGCGGGGCTGGGAAGAGGCTCGGGCAGAGCCTGTAGGACCCACCTGCTTCCGACTCTCCCAGCAGTGCAGCAGCAGCAACCTCAGCACCAGTGGGGCTGGGAAGAGGCTCAGGCAGAGCCTATAAGACCTGCCTGCTTCCCACTCTCCCGGCAGCGCAACAGCAGCAACAGCAGCGCACAGGGCTGGGAAGAGGCTCGGGCAGAGCCTGTAGGACCCACCTGCTTCCAACTCTCCTGGCAGCACAGCAGCAGCAATATCAGTGCCAGTGGGGCCAGGAAGAGGCTCGGGCAGAGCCTGTAAGACCTGTCTGCTTCCAACTCTCCCAGCAGCACAGCAGCAGCAACATCAGTGCCAGCAGGGCCGGGAAGAGGCTCAGGCGGAGCCTGTAGGACCCACCTGCTTCCAACTCAGTTGCAGCGACAGTGTGGTTAGGAGGGATACCTGGCTTTATCCGCTCCTTTGCCAGTAGAGGCTGGGAATGGTCTGTGGGCGGAAATTGGAGTTGTGTGAGGGAGAGGGAGGTATGGTGGGAACAGAGCAAATAAATGTTACAAAAGAAGGCAGGATCGCTGCTTGAAAGCTATCCCACCTTCAGTTCACTCTGTTTCCTGGAATGGATTGGAGAGTGTACCAACCATTCCACTGAACCTTACTTTGCACCTTTTCAATGCCAGGTCAGTAAAAAATAAGACTCATATTATTTACGATCTTCTTTTGGATGAGGATACTGACTTGCTTTACAGAAATCTGGCTGGGAGAGGATAATGCCATAACATGGAAGCAAGCCCTCCTAGCTGGGTATTCTGTCAGTGAGCAGGTAAGAGGAAGTGGGTGGGGGGGGGTGGTTTATAAAAATACCCTGACCTTGACCAGGATACCTGTCTGGAACACAGTCCACTTCAAGTACATGTACCTGAGCCTGAGGACCAAGGATAGTTTCGGGATTCTGCTACTATACCGACCACCCCGTTGTCTAGCAGACTCCCTTAATGAGCTGACACAGCTGGTCTCAGAGTTGTGCTGGAGTTAACCAGAAGTTCTGGGCGACTTCAACATTCCACTCGAGACCAGCTTGTCAAACTTAACAGGTGCAGCTCAGGAGTTCATGGAATCCATGACATACATGGGCCTATCCCAATTGGTCATCAGGCCCACTCATTGTGCGGGTCATACCCTCGATGTGGTCTTTAGTATGGAACAGGAATATCCGTGGGCAGAGGTTATTAAAACAAAGGCATTGTCATGGACAGATCATTTCCTGGTCAAGACTGAACTCAGAGCCACTGTCCACCCCACCGGGGGTGGTGGACCTATTAGAATGGTCTGCCGTCGAAGGCTAATGGAACCAACTGGATTCCAGAAAGCCTTAGAGGGTCTAATGGTTGGTAATGCCAGTAATTCTGTTGAAGCTTTGGTTAATAACTGGAATACCAATCTTACCAAGGCTATCGACACAATCACTCCCAAGAATCCTTTCCAACCTGCTTCTAACCATAAGCCATGGTATACGGAGGAGCTTAGGAAGATGAAGTGGGTTGGACAACGACTAGAGCACACCTGGCGGAAAACTCAACTCTTATCCGACAAGACTCGTCATACAGACTTTCTTTGTTCCTATCAAGTGGCAATACGTGCAGTGCAGAAATCTCTCTCCTCTGCATGTATTGTATCTGCAGAGTCCCATCCAGCAGAACTGTTTAGGGTGGTAAGGGAACTGACGCAGGTTCCACCTGCACAGAACCCATTACTTAACCCAACAATGGCCTGCTGTGACACGTTTAACAACTTCTTTTCAGATAAAATCTCTCATATAAGAGTCGACTTGGATGCCAGCTTGACAACAGAATCAATAGATGAGGTATCCAGCAGCCCCACTGATGTAATTTTACTGAATCATTTTCAATCTGTGAGTACCGAGGACGTGGACAAGCTCCTTGGTAGTGTGAGGAAGTCAACTTGCCCTCTTGATCCTTGCCCTTTGTGGCTGGCCATCTGGGGAGGGGGTGCCTTGAGATTGCTCCTTGGGGACATCATCAGTGCATCCCTCAGGGAAGGTCTTGTTCCATCCTGTTTAAAGGAAGCGGCGATTAGGCCGCTTCTAAAAAACCCTTCCCTGGACCCCCTGGATATGAACAACTATAGGCCAGTGACCATGTTACCTTTTTTGAGCAAGGTGATTAAGAGAGCAGTTGCTTTTCAACTCCAAGCTGTCTTGGATGAAACTGATTATCTAGATCCATTTCAAACAGGCTTTAGGATGGGATTTGGAGTTGAGATTGCCATGGTTGCCTTGACCGATGACCTTTGTCTGAGCATCGACAAGGGTAGTGTGACCCTGCTGGTGCTTTTGGACCTCTCAATGGCTTTTGATATGATAGATCACAGCATCCTCCTGGATTGCCTGAGGGGGCTGGGAGTTGGAGGCACTACTGGTTCCGCTCCTTCCTCTCGGGCAGATCCCAGAAGGTGCTGCTCAGGGACAGTTGTTCTGCAAAAAAAAAAAAAAAAAAAAAAGACCTCACTTGTGGTGTCCCTTAAGGCACCATTTTGTCCCCGATGCTGTTTAACATATATATGAAGCTGCTGGGTGAGATTATTCAGAGACATGGGGCTGGGTGCTATCAGTACGCTGGTGACAACCAGATCTATTTCTCTTTGTCTCGATCATCGGCCTTGGCTCCCAATGATGTCTCTCCTCTCAATGACTGTCTTAAGGCAGTAATGGACTGGATGAGGAAAAACAGATTGAAGTTGAATCCGGACAAAATGGAGGTGCTCACAGTAGTGGCCCCGAAACCAGGAATTGGATTACAACCTCCAGTCCTGGATGGGGTCACACTCTCTGTAAAGGACTATGTCCGCAGTCTGGGGGTGCTCCTGGACTTGTCACTCCTGATGACTAATCAGGTAAATGCAACAGTCAGGAGCACCTGTTATCAGCTTTGGCTGATACACCAGCTGTGCCCTTTCCTGGAAGTAAGGGACCTTGAGACTGTGGTGCACACACTGGTAACCTCATGTCTGGATTTCTGTAATGTGCTCTACATGGGGCTACCCTTGTGCTTGGTCCAGAAACTTCAATTAGTACAAAATATGGCAGCCAGAGTGGTCTCCAGAACATCTAGGAGAGACCACATAACTCCGGTATTAAAATCTCTCCACTAGGTACCTATAAGTTTCCAAGCCTGGTATATAAGGCTTGGGTCCATCCTATCTTCGGGACCGCCTCCTCCCATACAATTCTCCCCATGCACTCCAGTCCTCTGGGAGGAGTTTGCTACAGCCAATGAAATCTAGGCTGTCTGCAACCTCCCAAAGGGCCTTTTTGGTAACTGCTCCCAGACTATGGAACAGCCTGCCAGACAAGATCTGTCAGATTACGAGCTTAAGCAGCTTCAAAAAGGCTGTGAAGACGGATCTCTTTCAGCAGGCCTTTCATGACTAGAATTCCCAGCCTTAGGAGTCTATTCATTCTACCTTCCTATTGTTGCTGCCCTTGCTCGTGTTGCTGTTTGTTCTAATCAATTTATTTTATTTCTGATGTTTTATTTTAAGTTGTTTTAATGGATATCTGTTTAATACTTTTTTAAGGGGTAGGTGGGTTTTGGGATTTTAGAGTGTGCTTTGAGACAGAGCCAGGGCAGTTAAAGTAGTCTCAAACTGGATTATTTCTGCAGTGTGTTTTGGACCTTTGTGTTAATGTTTACTTTAAGGTTTTCAGGTATCAGGGCATGGCTAAGAGTACCAATGCCTGACACCTTTGCTCCAGTCCTCAGATGTGGTGGGAAAATCTCCACGAGATAAAGAAAGTATACACACACACACACACACACACAAAACCACCCACAGAATTGAAGTGTTTTATTGGCCTGTTGTAAGTTAATTTAGAAAGGTTGATTCATATTCTAGAGAAGGTCAACCTGAGTCACTCCTCCCAAGGGGCATCACTAGGAGGGTCAGGGGGTGCAGACCACACTAGGTGACATCCTAAAGGGAGTGACCCCACTGTTCCCCTAACATGTGCCTTTGGGTTGTGGCATTCACCTGTGTCCCTTTAAGACACGGAAGAGATGGTGTGACTGGGGCAAGGTTCAGTGGGAGGAGAAAGTAAAAGCCCCAGCCTTCTTAATTTTTATTTATTTTTTTAAAAATAATTTTTTAATATTCTTTTAATTTTTCTTTAAAACATCACATCATTCCAAGTTTTCACTTTAACTGCCCAAAACTATGTACAGGTAAACCCATTTCGGCTGTGCATATGATATTGTAATTTAAAGGTATCATTTTAATTCTGCTAGTTATGTTACAACTATTGTCATTGCATTCTTAGGGACCGCCTCTGCCCGTACAATCCCCCCCGCGCCCTGCGGTCCTCTGGGAGGAACCTGTTGCAGCCGATAAAGACCAGGCTTTCACAGACCTCCCAGAGGGCCTTCTCCGCAACCGCTCCCAGGCTTTGGAATGGCCTGCCGGACGAGATCCGTCTTATTACTACTCTTTAAAAAGGCAGTAAAGACGGATCTCTTTCGGCAGGCCTTCCTGGAATAACTGCCCGGCTCGGTGAAGACTTAATGCTGAAACTGTTGTCAGTTGGAATCTTTTTAGCAGGTGATCCTCAAACATCACTATCCAACTAGCTACCTGGCTGGATAGATTTAATTGTTTGTATTTTATCTCGGCTTTATTTTTAACTTGTTAATGGTTTAATTTTGTTTTAAGGGGTGGGTGGGTGGGGGGGAGGTGGGGGGGCAGGAATTGTTTTACCTATTGTATTTTTAAATTGATGTACGCCGCCCCGATTGCCGAGCAGAGGGGCGGGTTATAAATAAAACTTATTATTATTATTATTATTATTATTCAATGATATACTGGAATTACAATTTATGGATAACAGTAGCACACACACACACAAAAAAAACAACCCCACATTGCTAAGGATTCTGTATGGAATGGTATAGGGGGAGGTTAGTGAGGGGGGGGGGGTGACATCATGGATTATTAGACTGGGTAATGCCAATCCTAGTGATGCCACTGCCTTCCCTCCCTCTTCCTTGTCTTAGACATCACTAAGGACCATCTCACACACTGTTCCAGAGAGCAGAATTCAGAGACATAGCCATGTTCATCTGGAATATCAGTATGCAAAGGGATCTTGTAGCACCTTTGAGACTAATTGAATGAAAGAAAATGTAGCATAAGTTTTCATAGACTAGGCCTACTTCCTCTGACAGTGGTCCTTGAACAAAAAAACTACAAAGGAAAGAGACACAGGTGAATTACAATATATCCACAAACTCCAATTCATGAACAATGCAGTGAACAGAGACAATGGTTTCCTCGCATACTACACATATTATAACACTGGTTTACAGAAAGGGTCATCCCTATGTCTCAAGATTTTGGCTCTGAAGTCTCAGGGGCTGGGATAGTTCTGATTTGGCAACTCCTAGTGAGTCCTGGTGATGCCACTGAGCATGATGCATGAATTGTCAGGAGAGTCAGGGTGTTGTAGTGGTTTGAATGTTGGACTAGGACTTTAGGAGACCAGAGTTTGAATCTCTGCCAGACTATGGACCTTGGGCAAGTTCCACACTCTCAGGAAGGCAATGACAAAATCCTTCTGAGCAACTCTTGCCACTTAAAGGTACACAAAAAGTATGCTATTGACAGTTTTTCCCCAGTTTCCTTCCTCATTAATAAGCTTATCACATGGCACTTACAAGAACGGGAATGGAAAGGAACGGAATGGAATGGAACAGGGCAAAAATGCATGTTACTGGACAGGAGAGTGCCACCGATAGTCCCCAAGCCGTTCCCCAGCCATTTCTGGCAGCCAATTTTTAAAGGAGGGCCCTTCAAAAATCGGCTGCCAGGAATGGCTGGAGAATGGCTTGGGGACTCCCGAGCATCAGTAGCGTTCTGTCCAGTAACATGCATTTTTGCCCTGTTCTGCTCCTTTCTGTTCCTTAAGTGCTGTGTGATAAGCTTGTTAGATTCCACATGGGAGCCACCTTATCTTCAGCAACTGACAGACACTTTGACCCTCTTGTGGACTGTCCACCATATCCACAATCAGAACTGTACTACTTTTAAAGCAGCTTGGAAAGTTACTTTGAGAGCTATCTCCTCCACAATAGTGCAGCCAGAATGGTCACTTTGGCGTTGTCATCCAAAAAAGCAACTTTTCCAAACTCTGCCTTAAGCATGGAGTTCATCATTCCAAAACTCACACCTATAACCCACATGCAATTTCAGCACCTAAGTAAGGCTGTCTATTAAGTAGGGTTTGGAGAGAATGAGAGAGAAAGGAAGCCGTCTTTTTGTGTGTGTGTGTGTGTCTTGGCATAAAACCTTAGCTTTTCCTGACATTAGATTCACATATATTTCTGCTGTTCTTAAGCACAAAGCCAGCTCTGTCCACTTTTTTAAAAAGCCTCATTTTCAACTTTTGAATCTTGAAGCGTACGTCACATTGTGTGGGGGTGATGATTAAATCTTCTCAGCATCCTTGGCCACTGGACGCTGCCTGCTCTCTCTTTGCCCTGCTGCTTTGAATATTCCCTCCTCACCTCTTCAGAGAGATGAAAAGGAGTCTTCTGAAACCTGCAAGGCGTCTAACATCTCTCAAATCTCTTGAAGCCACCGAGTTTTAGAAATGACCTCAAGAGGACCAATATTACACAGGAACCTCTCCTCGTGCATTCCAAAGCAAGCTGGGTATAACATACCTCTAGAAAGATCTTTGTACTTCAAAGCCTATTGCTCGAAATATAGCTTTTCTAAAAATACAGGGGCTGATTCTGTCCATTATTTTTTTCTCCCAATGGGTATTTTTAAAAAATGCAATTCAAGATAAAATACATTTCATCCAAAAGGAAACTAATTCCAAGTCTATTCTAGTGAATCCATTTGAGTGTATCGGTCTTAATGTACTGTTTTCTGTAAATGAAATCATTGTATGTGACTGGTAGTCTTGTTTATCTCTGTTTCAGATACATCTTTAATATCTGGGGGAATTAAAATGCGAAAGTTGTGATTTTTAAAAATAATAATACCAGACTACTTTTTGCAAAGTCTGGTTCAGTGATGTAAAGATGCTAACCAAAATCCTACATCACACTTGTACAGCAGAAATCTGCACTCACAAAGGTCCGAAACACAGTGCAGAAATAATCCAGTTGGAGACCACTTTAACTGGCCTGGCTCAATGCTAGGAAATTCGAGAAATTGTAGTTTATTCTGGCACCAGAGCTCTCTGAGAGAGAAGGTGAAACATCTCACAAAACTAAAGTTCCCAGAATTCCCTTGCATTAAGCCATGGCAGTTAAAGTGGTCTCAAACTGGATTATTTCTGCACTGTGTTTCAGACCAAAGTTAGCTGGAGCTGTGCTATTGCACTCTTCTGCTGAATATCAAGATATCAAGTCATTTTCCTGTTCTCTTTCTCTCAGAAAGTTGTATAATTTTGATATTCTCTTCTTTGAATCTAATAATATTTTATCGATTTCTAATTCATTTTCTCCTAATTTTTCATTTTTTCGGTCTATTTTGAATCTTTCACTAAGTTGTAAGTAGGTGAACCAGTGCATTTTGGGGTCCATTTCTTTTAACTCATCAATCTCTTTCAGTTCATATTTATTACACGATGTTCTCTTTATTATGTCTTTATATGTTAGCCATTTATTCAGTTCTCTCCACCTCCCAAACAAAGCTTCTTGAAAGGATATCCAAATCAGTATCTTTCTGTAAAGTTTCTTCTTAAATTTCTCCCACACATTTAGCAATGCTTTTTTAATTATGTGATGGCCGAATTCCTTATATATTGTTGCTTTATTATACCAGAGATAAACGTGCCATCCAAATCAATTATTAAAGCCTTCCAAATTTAATAGTTTAGTATTATCTAGTGTTATCCACTCAGCAATCCAGTTTAGTACATTAGCTTAATAATACAATTTTAGATCGAGTATCCCACCTCCCCCATCTTCTCTCTTTCTAGTCATTGTTTTCCAATTGATTCTTGATTTTTTTGCTGCTCCATACAAATTTTCTCAAATCTTTCTCCCATTCTGCTATTACTTTTAAGTCTTTAAGAATGAGTATTCTTAGAAATAGAAAATTAATTTTAGGTAGGATCACCATCTTGATTGGTTCAGTCCTTCCATATAAGGACAATTGTAGTTTATCCCATTTTTCCAAGTCCTTTATAATTCCTTTCCATTTTTGAATATTTTTAAATATTCCTTCCACTCCAACAACAAAAAAAACCTGCCAACATCCAATTCATACCTCTGTTATTGTTTGTAGCTTGTTGTTGTTGTTGTTAACTGCCCTTGAGTCAATTTTGACTCATGGTGACCGTATGGATGAGACATCTCCAAGACCCTCTGTCCTCCACTGCTGTGCTTAATTCCTGCAAACCCATACCCACAATCTCCTTAATAGACTCCATCCATCTGGCATGTGGCCTTCCACTCTTCCTACTTCCCTCCACTTTTCCCAGCATTATTGTCTTTTCCAATGAGTCCTCCCTTCTTATGATATCTTTGAAGTATGACAGCCTCAGTTTGGTCATCTTGGCTTCCAGAGAGATTTCTGGCTTCATCTGCTTTAGGAATCATTTGTTTGTCCTTTTGCTTGTCCATGGGATCCTCAGCACTCTTTTCTAGCACCACATCTCAAATGAATTGATTTTCTTTCTGGTTAAGTACAATACCTGACTATATACTCATTTATTGCAGCTGAAATAGACATTTGGAAGAAATCAAAACCAAATCTCCACATTTTTTCCTACTCAGCATTTGACCATAACAGTACAATGTGTAGTTCAGACTAGGATTTTGACTAAGCATGTTAACTTGATGTTTCCAAGCCATTAGCATCACTTGATTGCTTTGACTTTGATGGACATGGACTATGAAATCTCAGAAGTTGTCAAGTGTTATCAGTGGTGAAATACCCATTGCACATTAAGTGTCAAAACAGCAGCACATGCAAAGTATTAGAGGCAATCAAATGTTGACATGGAATACAATAAGAAGACAAAAGGGATGACAAAGTCTGCCAATTTCACTTTCTCCTGAATTCATATTTTTAAAATCTCAAGTCCTTTCCATGTCAAACAGGAAGAAATTTGCAAATCTGGACAATATTTTTTTGTCAAATTCAAACTGAAATGAAATCCCAGCCCCCCCCCCCCTGCATTTTTGGCCAATTCAAGAGATGACCAATATTTCCAAAAGTGAGATGACCATGTTGTTCCTGCATGCCATGGTGCTGTTAACAATGAAGAACCTTTCAGAAATAAGAGATGGCAAGACAAATTCAAGAATAACATGGCTGAATACAGAGGGATTCAAAGCCAAGCTTTTTACAGTACTCAAAAATTATTTCCCTCCTGACTATGTAGATTTAGAAGATGAGTACAAGCCTCATCACATATGAACTGAAGCAAAATTCTCTCCCGTCTCCAATTAAATGGACCACATATGTCATGGACTGGGCAAATATTCCAGAATTTGGAAAATGTCTAATGTAGCATTTCTCAGGCTCTCTGAAGTGGGGTGGGGTGGAGTGGGAGTGGAGCATTTTTTTTGTTTACCCCAGTGTGCCAGAACTGCTACCATATATCTGCCTACTGCTTGAAACCATTTCTTTATTCAATTCATTCCTGAAAAGGGGCCTTTGACCAGTAGCCAATGGCTCATGAAGGCTTCAGGTTCCACAAAAGTGGGATCAAGGAACCACGTGCAGCCATAAGGTCACACCATGCCCCTCCTGCTTTATCCATTGCTATCCAGAGTTGCTGAATGACAACTCTCATGCTTGTGAGCCATATTGACTGACGATGATAGGAGTAGTAATCAAAGGCTTCTTAAAGGCTTTGGGTTGGGGGAATATGTTCTTGAGAATTGTTGTTGTGTGCCTTCAAGGTATTTCTGAATTATGACAACCCTATCACAGGGTTATCTTGCCAAGATTTGTTCAGAGGGGGGTATACCATGGACTTCTTCTGAGGCTGAGAAATGTGACTTGCCCTGTGGGTTTGTATGTCCAAGTGAAAATTCAGACTCTGGTCTCCAGAATCCTAGTCCAGTGCTCAAACCACTGCATCATGCTGGCTCTCTGATCTTGATAACATTCAGCATTTAAAAAAAAATTCTGTCAAAAAGTCAAGAAGAGCACAAGTCCTATCAGGTACCTTTTTCATTCTGTCTTATTGCATTATTGCTTGCTGTACTGTATAACAAATAGGTGTTTTCTAGGTCAAGAACTATCGGTCCCAGTTTTTCAAATGCCTTGAACAAAAATGATGCTGCCTTTCCCAGCATTGCCCTGGAACTCGGAATGGCAAACAGTAACCCATGCAGAATTGAATTACTGCCCTTCTTCCTCTCACCATCCGTCTTTCCGTTTCTGCGTGGTTGGGAAAGTATCAAACCTGGGGGGAGACAAGGGAGTTTTCCCAAAGCTGCGCAGCAATTGGTTATGGATGGCCTTGTGTCCAGGTAAAGGTTAAGGAGGTCCTTTGTTGTTCTAGTTTCCACTTGTCCCTGACACTGCAGCCCCATCATTCCACATAATAACAGCCTTGATAGGCCGGCCTGAGTCAAAGTCACAAGTCAATAAATCCATTCCCTCCTCTCTTTCAGGCAGAGTGTTGAATAGCACTGAGTGTGCAGTGTCAGAGAGACCTCCAGTCTATCACCTCAAGGTCATCTGCAAAAAAGTTTCTTTCCTTCAGTGCCTCCCATATCCAAGGAGGAGGGGAAATTGAATGCCTGTGGCTGAGGTATAGCTAGGAACAGCATTCTGCTTTCCACAACAGTTTTTTTTTCTTTCCTCCTGTTCCAGGCTTCTGTGTACTGGCTGTGAAGTCCCCTGTCAAACTTAGTCATTTTCAGAGGTAGGAGATGTGGGTTGTTTTGGACTACAAAGCCCAGAATCCCCCAGCCAGGATGCTGAGAGTCGTAGTCTAAAAAAAACCACAGCCCCATGGATGACTGCCATTTTGCTGTCTTTGGAGACCTTTCTCAGTCAGGACTAAGGTCTAATGGGTGCAAATTAGCAGGGGAATAGATTGTGGCCAGTGGCTTCTGTGTCATTCTGGATCTTTAGGATGATGGTGATGATGGTGATGATGATGACGACAACATTTTTTTCAAATGATGAATTTTAAATGTGGATCATTTCAATATGTGTATGTTATTTGTCAGTTTAAATTAATGTGTATTTTAAATGATGTGTTTTAACTGATGTTGTTTATCTGTTCATTCTAGTTGTTCCCTGACTCAATCCATGGGGAGAGGTGGATAATAAATAAATAAATAAATAAATAATACAGTCAGACCTTCATCCACAGATGAAGGAATTTCTTCATCCACAGTTTCAGCCATCCATGGCTTGAAAATATTTTTAAAAATATAAATTCTAATAAGCAAATCTTGATTTTGCCATTTTATGTAAGGGATATCATTTTACCATGGCTTGAGCATGGGACTTGAGCATCCATGAATTTTGTTATCCATGGGGGGTCCTGGAACCAAACCCCAAAGGATATCAAGGGCCCACCTTCATAATAATCAACATTTATTTATAATGCCCTTTTTGCCAAAGGGTGGAATACCAGATCCCAATTATATGAATTATCCAACATGCTTAACCCTATCCCCAAACCCAGTTCAGCACCTTGTCTAGATCCTTTAAAGTTCTGACAGATTGGATTTGCCATCCCACTGATTTGGGCTAAATAGCAGGAAAGTTGCATGAGTCCTTGGCATCTCAAGGCAGGAATGGGAAAGAGCCTTGACTAGAATTCTGGAAAGTGAAGGTCAGTGTTGACAACATGGTGGTGGACACACCAAGTATCTTTGACTGCTTAAGTCAGATTTGTTGACCTCTGCTTTGAAAGAAAGTAATCTTGATTTTCTGTTCTATTATTATTTGGGTTCAAGCAAAACTAAGGCAGATCATGTTAAGAGTCTCTTCTTTCGCATTGGCCTCAGTCGAACATTCCCTCAGCTTAGTGTGAATATGCACACTAGGTTGAAACACATATTGTCCCCTCAACTTACTGTAAAGCCCTTGAAGCCACACACCATGTGGCTGTTCCATGCATTACATCAAGCGAGCAGGATCAGAAAAGCCTCTGATTATGGGTGCATCTTCACTGTAGAAATAATAAATAAATAATAAAAAACTTTTATTTGTATCCCGCTTTTCTACTATAATAGCAATCAATGCAGCTTACCAATACAATATATAATAACATAATAACAATACATGATAATATATCTTACCCAAATAATAAAACTTTTAATAAATAACACAGTTTGACACCACTTTAAGTGCTGCAGTTCCATCCTATGGGATCCTGGGAGTTGTAGTTTTACAAGGCCTTTAGCCTTCTCTGCCAAAGAGTGCTGGTGACTTGCAAAACTATAAATCCAAGGATTCTGTAGGATGGAACCATGACAGTTAAAGTGGTGTCAAACTGTGTTATTTCTATAGTGTAGATCAGGGGTTGGCATAGCTTTGGGGGGGGCAGTTCCACTGTCCCCCGATCATCGGGGGGGCCTAAGGCGGGGAAATGGTGCCAGAGGTGTGCACGCACTACTCCCGGCATTGTGCACAAAATGGTGCCCCATGTTGCGTGTGCGCTAGAAAGGTGGCGGTGGCATGCATGCGGCGGCGCCAATGGCGGCAGGACCAGCCACGGGCCAGTTCAAAGGCCTAGAGGGGCCAGGTTCGGCCCGCGGGCCGTAGTTTGCCAACCCCTGATGTAGATGCACCCTACTTCATTGTAGAGAGGTACAGAATGATGATAGAACTGCTGAGGGGAACCCCCCCCCCAGGAGAACAACCACAGACCTTTGCACTGATGTCACCATTGTGCATCTGGTTTTAGAAAGGTAGCCAGCAGCCCCTCTGCCCCTACATGCTCTTCACAAAGCATGGAATGGCTGTACAGAGCAGCTTCATGGGATTTACATTAAGACAGGACAGAGCTTTGGATGCTGTAAAAAGAGGAAGGGAATACCAACCCCCTCAGTGTGCAGCACACGCACAAGAGTGTACAAATGCCCCTAATGAAAGTCCAGCCTTAATCTATAATCCTATACTTTCTTCTGTGAGGGTACAACCTATAGAGCTCAATGGTTCTTATTTCTGACTACACAGGTCTCTATGACATGATCATTTAAACTGCTATTTAAACAATTAATTTGTCATTTATTTTGATCCACCAAATAATCATATTGTTTTGTTGCCTTAGATTCCCCTCCTTCATCATAGCTATCCTCTTTTTCCATTTCAAGTTGTCAGAGTTATATTCTTTATAGACTTAAGATGTGCTCATAAACAGTAACATGGTATAATCTGTTTGCTGTAAGATACTGTCCTATTGATCATTAATCTTGAGTGCTATTGTTATGGATATGTTGAAACATCAGTAAACTTAATTGAATTATAAATGCATAATTTACAT
This sequence comes from Phrynosoma blainvillii, assembly GCA_026167975.1. Lineage (NCBI taxonomy): Eukaryota > Metazoa > Chordata > Lepidosauria > Squamata > Phrynosomatidae > Phrynosoma > Phrynosoma blainvillii. The sequence goes on along the minus strand of JANUYF010000001.1, from coordinate 15,888,728 downwards.
CATTGGATGTGACCATGGGTTCTTTGGTTTTAAGTGTATTATTTATTTAAGACATTTGTTTATCACGTCTCAACCTACCAGGTCTCCCAAGGTAATGCACTATGAAAAAAACATGAGATAAATGACTAAAACGATTAAAAACCAAATTATATCTCCCCTTAACAATAGTTCTAAAACCTGTTGGCATAGCTTTGGGGGGGGCATAGCTAGTTGGAAGGGCAGCTATGAAGGAAATAGGTAAGATTCTCAAGTGATAAGCTAACTGAATACCAAAGTCAGGGACATCCATGCTGTCTTATTTCCAATTTCTCTGCATAGCTATGAAAGCTAGACACTGAAGAAGACTAACAGAATCAACTAGAGGAGAGTTCTCCAAATACCCTGGCTTGCTAAAATGACCACTAAATGGGTCCGAGAGCAAATCAAGCCTGAGCTCTCACTACAACCTGAGGTTATTGTACTTTGGCCACATCATGGGATGGCATGACTTATTAGAAAAGATGATCGATTTGGGAGGCAGTAGGGAAAGAGAAAGTCTATATTCCATGTGGATACATTCAAGCATGGAAGCCACAGCCCAGAATTTGCTGGACCTGAGCAGGACTGCTGATGACAGGGAGTCTTGCAATTCTCTTAGGGTCACCATTAGTTAAATCTAACATGACAACAGTCCCTAACAATAAGCCTCTCCTATTTTTAAGTACAAAAGTAAAGCCATGAGAAATAACACAGCTTTTGCTGCCTGCTAGAAACTCAGAAAGGATGAAACTATCTTAAACTCTCTTGGGAGGGAGTGTCAGTTGGGGTGGTTGGGCACACGACAGGGCCTCCACAGAGGATCTTAGATTTGATACAGGTTCATATGGGAAGAGGAGGTCATTCAGATATCCTGGCCTAAGCCATTTATGGCTTTACAGATCAGGACCAACCCTTTGAATTCAGCTCAGAAGCACACAGTGCATTTCTTTTTAAGACTGGTGTTATGTGGTCTCTAAAATGCTTGCCTGATATCAGAAATGAGGCATAATACACTTAAAATGTTATTTAAACATACATGTTATTCTGGATCTTCCAGGAAGGTTTGGAGCCCTCCATTCCTCTGTGGCAACAGCTTTCTGCTCAGGTATCCTGCTGAGCCACCTGGCACAGCCAGCAGTGTCAGCAGGGCTGAGCCATGTGCCTGCAACTGGACACCATGTTCTGACCTCAGAAGTGAGTGACCCATGGCAGCAGTGGATGCACTGGGCAGCACAGTGGGGTGTCCATGCTGATAGCTTCCATGGCATAGGAATGGAGGGCCAGGAAACTGGGGCAGGTGAGGGCAGCTGGAGGGCCAGGATACTTCAGGCTGTCCCCCAGAGTATCCTGGCCCATGCAGATTAAGTCTAAAGAGTGTCCAGAAAAGCCCAGGGGTATAGCTGTGGAAAGAGACAGAAACACTGCCTCTCAATATGAATTCTTTTTCCTAACTGAAATTTTTCTTCATTCGTCAATTTTCTAGCATTGCAGCAACCTTAAATTTCAGTTGAGCATTTAGAAATACACTTTAGGCATCAAAAGAAAAGGGAGAGGCAAAGTTACCAAGGGGGCTGGAAAACAGTAAATAGAAGAGTTCTCAGTGTAAATCATCTTCATTGTCTCACTCTCAAGAAATGTGGAGCCTGCATGAACATTTCATTAGGGGCAGGATTCTCATATGAGGGCAGTGCCATCATTTTGTCCTCCCCTCCCCCCCCCCCCCCCATAGCTATTGCCTGGATACCAAGGCATTGAGCTTCCCAAGACAAAGGTCTAGATAAGGGGTAGGCAACCTTTCCTTTTTAAGGGCCGAGGGACTTCAGCTCCCAGAAGCCTCAGCCATGTTGGCCAATAGTCCCATGTTGGCAAATACTTCCTGGGATTCTGGGAGCTGAAGTCCCTTCGCCCTTAAAGGGGAAAGGTTGCCTACCCCTGGTCTAGATAGTCCCCTTCTATATGGCTATGATATGGCTTCTATATGGCTGGCTATGATATCTACTTTATCTATAGTTTATATGGTAAGAAATAAGTCCTTCTTTCATGATTGAATTTTCCATGATTATGGGACTTTGCAGATGACTTTCTTAAGGACAGGGGTGTTGTATATTTTCATTTCAGAGTTTATTTTAAAAAACACCACTGGGTTTAGGGACTTGGAGAGGTCTTTAGGGGCTGCTTTAGGGCATGACTCAGTAAAATTTGCATAGGGCCCAGATAACCTTTGGTATGATAGGACACTGAAGTTTCAGTACATGATGGGTAATCTGTAAATCACCAGAAGTTGTTAGACTCCAAGTTCCAATAACCTAACCAGCATAGTTGAGGATGATTGAAGTTCTTATCCAATAATATTTGGAAGGCTATATATTCCTCGTTTCTGTTCTACCTAACTTAAGTGAAGGATTCAGTTCTAGCTCTGTAGCTCTAGCTCTAGATTTACAGCATCTTGGAAGTGACCATGTCATCCTCAGGAAGGGTGGTGCCAAATCAATGCAGTCAGATCAGATGTTTGCAGAGTGGCTAGATTCTAGCCCAGCTGGCTGACACAGCCCTGTTGCCATTCCCTGCCTCAGATACTCTATGGTTTCTAATTTAGCTGAGCGAGCACTGACTCTTACACTCTTGGGACAACTCAGCAATGCCACTCCTGAGACAATCTTCTAAAATACATGGCCAGCCAGCAAAGCTTCCTCCTATGAGAATGTGATCCAATCCCTCAATGGTTCTCTCCAGGAGCTATTTCTGCAACAACAGATCTTGGATCCAGTTCAAGCTGTCAGCCAAGGAGATGCAGAAAGCTGAACCTGATCCATTTTTTCTTCATGCTTTGCAAATCCATCCTTCTTTCCTTTCTTGCTCTGGCAGAGTGCAGTGACCCTGCAGCAATTCTTTCATGTTTATAGCCCTTACTCCCTTTCTTTGCTTTTGCAAACAAAGTCAGCCATAAAAATATAGGGTCCCACCTGTATTTGGTTCACTGCATGGATGTAAATCACTGACTGCCGTTTCTTGACATCGTAGTGTCTGGAAGACCTGAAACATGCATAAAATACAAGAGTCTCAGAAATAAACACCTTGAGGCTTTATGTACATATTCCAGTTCACTTGTTGGTGTCTGGACCAAAAGAGGACAACTGCATTTGTCTCTGAAATAATAAATTGCAAAAAGCCCTGCTAAATCTTCCCAGCATTGGCTGGAATCTGTTTCAGACTGCAAGTGGTAGTCAAATATTTCAATGTCCTCCCATTCAAAACAAAGTATCCCCTTTCATATTGAAAGGAGTCTCCCTTATCCTGAATTCAAAAACCTGAAATACTCCAAAATGCAACAGTGCTCACATGGGTGGCTGAATTAGTGACACCTTTGATTTCTGATTATTCAGTATTCACAAACTTTGTTTCATGAACAAAATTATTACATTATCCGGGCACAGTACAAGGTGTTGGTTTTGACCTATAAAGCCCTACATGGCTTGGGTCCATCTTATCTTAGGGACCGCCTCTTCCCGTATGATTCCCCCCGTGCCCTCCGTTCAGCGGGGAAGAATCTCCTCCATCAGCCAGAGGTAAAACTCAGGCAGACATCTCAAAGGGCATTTTCTGCCATTGCCCCTAAACTGTGGAATGGCCTGCCGGAGCAGATCCATCTTAGTACATCTTTGACGGCTTTCAAGAAAGCAGTCAAGACGGATCTCTTCCGGCAGGCCTTCCCAGAATAAACCACCTTGCAGGGATAATATATGAGATCTGCCCTGCCTCTCCTCCTTCTCCTGAGTGGCCAAATTGTTCCATACAGTGGCCATTGTTGCTATCTTATTTTAGCCATATGTTTGATTTTAAATTTAATTAGTTTAATTCTATTTTAAGGGGGTGGGTTGTGGGTGGGGGGGTTGTAGGAATTTGGTATGTTTTAATTGTAGCATTTTAACCTGTTGTACGCCACCCCGATTGCTTTGCAGAGGGGCGGGTTATAAATAAATTTTTATTATTATTATATTATATATAAAATTACCTTCAGGCTATTGTATAAGGTGTATATGAAACATAAATGAATTTCATGCTTAGACTTGAGACCCATCTCTAAGATATCTCATTATGTATATCCAAATATTCCAAAATCTGAAAAAATCCCAAACACTTCTGGTGCCAAACATTTTGGATAAGGGAGCTCAACATGTAAAAAATAAAAAAAATTAAAAAAGGAAGGGGAACCAAAAATTGACATGTCAGGGAAAAAGGTCTAGCCCAGCAATGTCCCTCTAACATAGGACTTTTGTGTAACACCAGGGGATCTTGGGAAAGTTACTGTTTGGGACTAACATTCCAGAATCCCCAAAATTCCAATTGCACATGCAGGTTGGAGATTTCAGGGAAATGTAATTTTAAAAAAAGGATAACCATTCCAGGTTCTTTGCAAAGATGGCCAGCCATTCAGCATCCAAGCAGAAATGGACCATAACATCACTTCCCATAGAGTCAGAAAACATTATAATTGGAAGGGAACTTTTATTGGAAATTAAAGCACCAATGTTGTAGCGAGTAATGCGAAAAGGGATGGAGGGAAGGAGAAGCAGTAATAAGTACCCCTGTCTCTTCTAGATCTATGTCCATATTGCTACACTGAGGATTTAAAGAGCTAAAAGATTATTGTATTCCAGTTTGATTACAGTGAATCAAATAAATTGCATGCTCTTCCTTCCTTGTATATCCAGCCACCAATATTTATTTTTGTTCTAGTGGAAAGTAGATCAGATTAGAGATGGAAAGTATATCTGAAAAAAAAATCATTGAAATAACATGGAGAGGTAGTGTTGAGAAACCCTGATATTTGATGGAAATCTTCATACTGCAGGGCTTATTCTATACAAAATGTGCATGTGGTTGTTTTGCATTAAAAAAACAGCCTGTTATGAACAGAAAACTCAATTTTCTGTGCATAAAATGATATTTCTACACAGAAATTTTAATTTTCATGTAGAATTTTTTTTCATGCAAAACAACCATGTGCAAATTTTGCATAGACTAAATCCTGGATTGCAAATAGGAATCCAAAACTGTATGGTTTTCAAAAAAAAATTACAGCTGGAAGAAAATTGCTAAAATTGTTCATTGTTTCCTTTGAGAAGAAGATTAGTGATGATGCACATCCCTAGATCAGATACATTCCAACAGAAGAGGAGTTAGGGATAATTGCCCCCAGGAGAAGAACTACATTTTAGAATAGTGAACCTGTCAAGCAACTGTGACATCCCTACTCTGGCATCGTCACAGACCCACAATTTCACTTTCTAATAATGTGAGTCTTTTATGACTCCCCTCATTAGAGAGAATAAATTATCACAGCAGTTGGGTGGGAGGAAATGAATCCCTTCTTAAAAGAAAGAAAGAAAGGAGAACATATACCCAAGGAGTAATATACATCAGACCAGCAATGTAGAATTTCCAGCTGAGGTACAATTATAATGAAGTGGTGATTTCTGATTCCATGCTGAACATGCCCAAAGTTGGAAGGTTCTTATTTCCAGAGCCTTAGGTAATGTAGAAGGATGTGAGTTATACTGTTAACAAACTCCTGGAGACCATAAATCAAGAAAAGAGATGATACAAGTATTTTCATCAGGAGTACAAATGTACACCAGGCAGGGAAATCAAGCTGACTCTGTTTTATTTTTCCTCCTCCTCCTTCTTATATAAAAGTGAAATGTTTGGCTGAAAATATAACAGGGGTGTGCTAAAGAATACCTAAAATGTCATCAAAATATTCATATTTGAAGCATGTGATTAAAGGTGTCCATTATCAACACATTTACTAGCAAAGAGACAAGAAAAAAACAACATTTAGGATGGAACACAGGTGATGCAGACAGTCACCATCTTCTCTTCTCACAATCCTTCAGAGTGTAGCTTCTCAGGCTCATCACAGACCTTCTAAATCTTCTTCAAACAAGCCTTCGCGACATGTATAGACATGCTGCCTAATATTGGAGGAAGAGGCCTTTTAAGTCACCTTCCTGTAATATGGTGGAGAAAGGGTATGCGAGTCAAGGAAAGCAGCTTAGTAGAATTATAGGGTTTTCTATGACACTTGAAGGTTGATGGATAGATTAGGGAGTGCAGACCAAGTTGCATGCTCCTCTGATCTTCAAGAGAGAGGAATGGACAGGGTCCAAGAAAAAGGACTCTGGGGTTGTCAATGCTGTCACCCGTTATCTGTTGCATGATGACTGCCCTCCAGCCTTACTAGAACTCCTAAAAGTGCTACTCTTCATAGCCAATGTAGGGAACTGTAGTACACAAACATCTAGAAGACTGCATAATTCCTATCCCTAACCCAAAAGAAGAGCTGGTCTCATGTCATATATGATAAGCTCTAAGAATCATTGAAACATAAAATCATAGAATTGGAAGAGGCTCCAAAGACCATCTTGTCGAAAAAATTGATGGGTTGTGATGAGCTCCATGCAGGATGCAGTCCATATAGCAAGGCTGTTTGCCCTGCAAAATCACCAACACGCAGGCAGTTTCAACAAGCCTCTAGTTTTATTGAAAAGTAGCATAGGCAAAGTAAATACTACAAAGTCCAGAAAAACATCACTTTAGCCAGGTTGGCTAACTGGAACAAAACTATAAATCCTTAATGCTACATTGTGAAAATTTGTCAAGCTACAGCATCTGCAAAAATATTAGAAAACTAATCCATGCTGTTGAAAGGTTAAAACAGACTGACTTCTTTGTCTAAGGCACAACTCCCAGCTGAACTTTTTCCCCACCTCTTTGGGTATTACCTTGCAGGTTAATTGGTTGATTAGTACATGACGTATGTTAACCAAACCCCTTGTTGTTCATCTTCTACCATGTGACTTACTTTCTCAAAACAACTTTTGTTATTAAATCCTCTCTGTAAACATGAAACTCTTTCTCACGTATTCCAGCTTGTTAACTTATTTTGTTATAACTCTCAAACACCTGGTCTGGGATTGTTGTGCTTTAGGCCTAGAAGCAGTTTTCTCATCATAGAAAAAATACAGACACACATCTTTACATTTCAACATTGACTATATATCCCATCAAAACCTAACAAGCCCCTCCTGAAATGTATGATGTGTGTATGTTGCACACTAAACTAAAACTGTTACAAAACTAACTTAGCTCGATGGCTAGGCCTAAACTTATGACATGCCAAGTAGATGTGACATCTGGTCATGTCTATCAATGGTCAATGCCTTTGTCAAGAGGCCCAGTTCCCCTGACCTATCTGCTAAGCATCAATCATCTGCTCTTGATGTTAAGGGTGCTTTCATTATGGGCATTATATGCTATAAACTGTGTCATAGTACCAGTGCACAAACTTTGTTGCTGTGCCCAGGAAATTTTGGTTAAAGAAAAGGAAGATAGGAAATGGTTGCACGCCAAAGCAGATCATTATTTCACCTAGCTCAGTGGTCCCCAAACTATGCTCTTTAAGAAATTTTGGACTTCATCTCCCAGAATCCCAGATGACTGGCCAACAAGGCTGAGGCTTCTGGGAGCTGAAGTCCAAAAATCTCCTAAAGGGCACAATTTAATGGCAGAAATTGAATCCCAGAGTTTTAAGGTGCAAAGCATGTACTCTATCACTATGCAATGTTAGTCCATGGACTCAAATCATAGAGCTTGGATTTGTGGTTTACAAGACTTGTACATGATGGCAAAGATTCTACTTGGTGATCAGGGAACATAAATCTCCTCTAGTGTATTGCACTGAGGGTCCAGAAGGATGGGGCCTGTTTGTTTTTCAGTGGCAGCTGGATGGTGCCCAGTTTCTATGGCCAATTGAGAGAAAAGTGTTGTGCAAAAAAGTATTGGACACCCCCTTGCACAAAACCCAAAAAAGTACTTATACTAGAGTAAGCCCTGGTTATGCCAGTGCAAATTTACCAAGATAATTGCAGGCATTAGCCTCTATTACCTGACACCATGCCAGGGAAAGTTAGTCTTTTGTGCTACAACAGTCAGAATACTGTAGCCAGCATGACTAATTGAGGAATTTTGAAGATGTAGACTAAAAAGTAACTTTTTCAAACTCTTATCCAGCAAAAGCATGTACTGGCTGTCTGAATTCCATAAATGGAGCCCATCAAAAGGGCATCTTCAAAATCAAAGCTGGGTGTCTTTGCATTCCCTGCCTCCCATCATAAGCAATTTCATTTTCTGTCTCCTTGGAGCAAACTGCATACAATAAAGGAGAAAATCTTGCTTGCTTTTGCTATGTTATTAATGAATTTGAATACTGCATCTGCACCATGCAGGGGTAACATCTTGAAAATCTAATTCTGTGCAAGGTGGCAACAATCAACCTGAATTAGCGACACTGTAAGGAAATGAAAAGTCAAACTGCTGACCAGGAGTATTTTACGGTATTTAATTAAAAGTAGATAAGGAGGTGAGAATGAATCACAAATCAGATAAAGGGAATGGAAGTAGATTCTCATATTTAACACAGATTTGACTTGTGGCTGCTTGACAGTATACCAGAACAGGACTATGATGATTTCCAAATATAAAATTACAAAATAATTAAAAATATTGAAGAGAAAAAGAAGCAACGTTAACTTCAAATATGAACTATGCAAGCCTCAGTCACAGTTCGTTTACTTTTACTCCTTTTAGCAATTTGAATAATCCTATCAACACGACTTTTGCTTTCCTCAACATTCTGCAGATATTTCTCAGTTCAAATTCATAGAATCTCAAGAATTGGAAGGAACCATAAGGGTCACCTAGTCCAACCACCTGACAGCTAAAGTGACCCCTGTTGAAGGATGGTATTTAAAAAACTTCAAATGAAGGACAGTGCAGCAACCTCCAAGGCAATATTATGGAACAGTGTTTACACTCAGGAGGTTCATCTTAATGTTTAGATTTTAAAAACTTTTCTTGCATTTTTAATTTATTCATTCATGTTCTATCCTCTGACACAGCAGAAAACAAGCCCATTCCATCTTCTACACAACATCCCTTCAGATATTTAAAGATGGCTACCAGGTCATCTCTCAATCTTCTCCAAGCTAAACTTCCCCAGTTCCCTAAGCTGTTCCTCAAAAGGCTTGGCTTCCAGGCCTTTGATCATCTTGGCCACCCTTTTCTGGATACATTCTCCTAGACCAGGGGTAGGCAACCTTTTTGAGCCAGGGGCCGGGTTGCTGTCCCTCAGACAATTGGGGGGGCCGAAGCACCAAAAATAAATAAATACATAAATACATAAATAAAAATATATATTTTTTAAAATTAAAAATTTTAAAAAATATATACATACACACTCTCTCAGCCCCAGAAAAGCCATAGCAAAACCCCTGTGGAGATTTTGCCAAGAAAACCCCAAGAACAAGTAAAAACAACATTAATATCATTATGGCAGGTGGCGGGGGGCAGCGGCGGCGGCAGGACCGGCCTGGGGCCGGTCCAAAGGCCTCAGAGGGCCGCATCTGGCCCCCGGGCCTTAGGTTGCCTATCCCTGTCCTAGACACAGTCTGCTCTTATCCATGCTACCCACATTCATCTCTCTAAGCACTCATAGAGATGGGTTTCCAAACCTTTTACCATTTTGGTTTAGTTGAAGATTTTGCAATCCTAGATCTTTATCCTTTTCAATTTTGCTCATCCTATGGACACTTTGGTCTGAATCCTATAGGTAGTACCAAGTAGAATAGACTCACTGAATGAATTGCTGAATGGTGAGTCAATGCCTATCTAAATCCCATTGATTCAATGGGTCTAGTCTAGATGGGATGACCAAAAGCATTCAGGTTTTTGTTCCTCAGCTTCTCAAAGCTGTCAGAGTGGTAGCTAGTGTTTTTGTGTGGGGTTTTTAAAAAAAACAAAAAAAAACCACACACACATCTCAAACAGAAAGGATGAATCATATTTTTATATCTGGGGTAAAAAAATCACAAACATGTTCAGTGGGTTGCATAGAGTGAGAGCCTACATCACTGAGATGGAGTGTAACATTATGCTCATGGAGTTAAATACCAGTTGTGCAAAGCCACCTCATTAGAATTGCACAAGAAATGTGCATTGCATAAAAGTGTGCAATTCACTGTGCGTTGATGTTCATTGGTGCTCAATACACTTTCATGCACCATGTGCCACATGTGCAGTGGTATCATGTATGCAACTCCAGTTACATGGGACAAAATTTCCCATCCACTTCCATAGGGGAAGATATGCCTGCTTATGTCACCAATAGGAAGCCAGTCAACAATAGCAGTAGCTGGTGGGTTCTCCGTTTCTTAAGTTGTTACAGAAGCCCATCTCTTTGGTGAAAATTCCACTGAGACAAGACCACTGGTGATAAACAAACAATCATTTCAGTTCACCCATACAAATCCAGATGTACTGTTTTTCCAAGATACTTAGGAGGAATATGTTAAAGTTTCCCCTCAACATAGGGTCACAACAGTAGTGATAGCAGTGCATGACCTACATAGCAAAGAAAAGACAGTTGTTGCTGGTATTAAAGATATTTTCTGTACCTTTTTATGTGTGTGTGTGTAAGTGTTGCGTGCCTTCCAGTTGTTTCTGACTTACAGTGACCCTAAAGTGACCCTATCATGGGGTTTTCTTGGCAAGATTTGTTCAGAGGAGGTTTGCCATTGCATTCTCCTGAGGCTAAGAGCATGTGACTTGCCCAAGGTCACCCCAGTGGGTTTCATGGACAAGATGGGAATCTAACCATGATCTCCAGAGTCCATAGTACAATTTGTTAGTTTTTCCACATAAATTCGCAAAAAGAAGAAGGAAAAACTCTGGGAAATGTTCATTCTTTTTTGATACTCCTGTTTTGCTTTTTGTTTTAGTGGGAATAAAATATTTCAGACCTGAAAGTTCTCTCTTCAAAGAATTTTATCTCCATGATAGATAATACCCACTGCATGACTCATTGGTATCTCCTCAAGTGTCAAAGTTCTCTGTGCATTAGGGAGGTAAATCTTCTCTTCATTCTTGACCACAGGGGGAAAATTCAAAGTTTTTTTTCCCCTCAGTATACATGTGGAAAATGTTCCCAAAATGTTTTCAAAAAATGGGGTGGGGATCTCATCTTGTGTTGAGACATATTAATCTCACAATATCATAGAATCATAGAGTTGGAAGAGACTAGTTATTCACACCTTCTATTTTCCTCTCTCTTTCTGGACCATGCCCTTCAACTGGGAGAAGAGATATCAACTTTTGCATCCAGCTCTTTCAGTTTCCTACCCAAAGCCTCATAACCCCTTCTGATATTCTGAAAGCTATGCCTTGCAGTATCATTGGTTCCCACATGGACCAAGAGGGAGGGGTAATGGTCAGTAGGCTTAACAAGTCTTGTCAGCCTGACTGTCACATCATAGATTTTTGCCCCAGGGAGAAAACACACCTCCCAGGACATCTTGTCAGGCCCACAAATCACTGCTTGTGTACCCCTCAATAAGAAGTCCCTCACCACCACCACACGCCTCCTCCAAGGCTTAGCAGAGGCTGTTTCCTGTTGTGGTACTCTCAGGGTCCCCTGCACCATCCCTGAGGACTGTCCCTGCTGGTCTTCCCCTTCATCCTTTATAAGGGAGAGAGCTTCAAATTGATTCTGTAGCTTCAAGCTCCCAGAACAATCCCTGATTTCCCTACTTCAGTGTGTGACGTTTCTCCAGTTGTCTACCTCCTGTCTGTGTGAAGTAACCTCCTCCCCAACAATATCTTCTGTGTGGTCCCTGTCCAAGACCATTTATTCTGTTTGGTTCAGGAACAGCTCTTGCTCCCTAATATGCTGAAGTATAGCTACCCAGGCCTCCAGTTGCTATGCTTTCTCTTCCAGGAGGACTACCAACTTGCACTTGGTGCAGATGAACTTCCCCACATCTCTAGGCAAGAAGACAAACATCCCACAAGTGTTGCAGATGACAGCAGCAGCTCCCTCAGTGTCAATACTGAAACTTCTTAGGTAAGCAGTGAAACAGGACAGTGGGCTTCTCACTCAAAAAGTCCCCCAGTAAAGACACACGAAAAGGGCCCCTGTTGGCTTGGTCTTTTCATCAGGCTCTGACAGCAATCTCAATCAACTGGATTTATAACTCTATAGAGAGTTCCTGGGTGCTACTTTATTCTGGAGGCAAGTCTCTGATTCTTTTCCTCTGAGCAACCCCCCCAGCCCTTTAATTCTTTTTTAATATTTTTAAGGAGAACCTCTAAAACAAAGTTCCCAGGCTCCCTTCTACCTGTGCTGTGCTATCCCTTGTCTTGCAAAAAGAAATTGTGCACCTCTGGGAGGAGTTATATAGACCTAGGTGGCTAGCTCCACCCCCTAGTGACTCACAGATGTGACTCACTGAATGCCCACCCCCTGAGCTACAAGCACACTCTTCCAAGTGTTTTTTTTTAATTAAACACTCACCCACTCAAAATGGCTGCCCAGAAACTGCTTTCCTTCTTCTCCCTGGCAGAGACTGGCCTGGATAGCCTCTGGGAGGAGTTATATAGACCTAGGTGGCTAGCTCCACCCTCTAGTGACTCACAGATCATAGAATCATAGAATCATAGAGTTGGAAGAGACCACAAGGGCCATCCAGTCCAACCCCCTGCCATGCAGGAACTCCCAATCAAAGCATCCCCGACAGATGGCCATCCAGCCTCTGCTTAAAGACCTCCAAGGAAGGAGACTCCACTACTCTCCGAGGGAGTGTGTTCCACTGTCGAACCGCCCTTACTGTCAGGAAGTTCCTCCTAATGTTGAGGTGGAATCTCTTTTCTTGCAGCTTGCATCCATTGTTCCGGGTCCTAGTCTCTGGAGCAGCAGAAAACAAGCTTGTTCCCTCCTCGATATGACATCCCTTCAAATATTTAAACACGGCTATCATATCACCTCTCAGCCTTCTCTTCTCCAGGCTAAACATCCCCAGCTCCCTAAGTCGTTCCTCATAGGGCTTGCTTTCCAGACCCTTCACCATTTTAGTTGCCCTCCTTTGGACACGCTCCAGTTTCTCCACATCCTTTTTGAATTGTGGTGCCCAGAACTGGACACAGTATTCCAGGTGAGGCCGGACCAAAGCAGAATAGAGTGGCACTATTACTTCTCTTGATCTAGACACTATACTTCTACTGATGCAGCCTAAAATTGCATTGGCCTTTTTAGCTGCTGCATCGCACTGTTGACTCATGTTCAACTTGTGGTCCACCTGGATTCCTAGATCCCTTTCACACGTAGTCTCATTCAGCCAGGTGTCCCCCATCGTATATCTGTACTTTTCGTTTTTCCGCCCTAAGTGCAGTACCTTACATTTCTCTGTGTTGAATTTCATTTTGTTAGCTTTGGCCCAACTTTCTAGTCTGTTCAAGTCATTTTGAATTTTGATCCTGTCCTCTGGGGTATTAGCTACTCCTCCTAATTTGGTGTCGTCTGCAAATTTGATAACTATGCCCCCAATACCATCATCCAAGTCATTAATAAAGATATTGAATAGCACTGGGCCCAGGACAGAGCCCTGTGGCACCCCACTGGTCACTTCTTTCCAAGTTGAAAAGGAGCCATTGTTGAGCACCCTTTGCGTTCGACCAGTTAACCAATTACAAATCCATGTAACAGTTACTTTGTCTAGCCCACATTTTACCAACTTGCTTGCAAGAATGTCATGGGGAACCTTGTCAAAGGCCTTACTGAAATCAAGATATACTATATCCACAGCATTTCCTTCATCTACCAAGCTGGTAATTTTATCAAAAAAAAGATATCAGATTTGTCTGGCATGACCTGTTTCTCTGAAACCCATGTTGACTTTTTGTGATTCTGAAATTATCTTCCAGATGTTCACAGACTCTCTGTTTAATGATCTGCTCCAGAATCTTTCCGGGTATTGATGTCAGACTAACTGGACGATAATTGTTGGGATCCTCTTTTTTCCCCTTTTTGAAGATGGGGACAACATTTGCCCTCCTCCAGTCCACTGGGACCTCTCCTGTTTTCCAGGAATTCTCAAAGATTATTGCCAATGGTTCTGATATTACATTTGCCAGTTCTTTTAATACCCTTGGATGTAATTCATCTGGTCCTGGAGACTTATATTCATCTAGATTAACCAGATGTTTCTGTACTATCTCTTTACTTATTCTGTGCTGAAATTCTCCTATTCTGTCCTCTGCTCCATTATCCTCAAGTTGAGCACCCTTTGCCTTTTCTGAGAAGACTGAAGCAAAGAAGGTGTTGAGTAATTCTGCCTTTTCTCTGTCCCCTGTTATCTTTTTGCCATCTTCTCCACACAGTGGCCCTACCATTTCCTTCTTTTTCCTTTTGCTACTGACATACCCCCAAAAGCCCTTTTTATTGTTCTTAACCTCTCCAGCAAGCCTGATTTCATTCTGCGCTTTAGCTTTTCTGACTTTACCCCTACACGTGCTAGCTATTTGTTTGAATTCCTCTTTGGTGATTTCCCCATTTTTCCATTTCTTTGGTAAGATGTGACTTACCAAAGCCCCGCCCCCTGAGCAACAAACACACTCTCCCAAGTGTTTTTGAAAAAATTTAAACACTCACCCACTCAAAATGGCTGCCCAGAAACTGCTTTCCTTTTTTCCCTGGCAGGGACATTCTTTCTTATAGTGATTTTTTTTAAGTGAATGTTCTTTTCATCCAGTGATGTCTAATGGCTTCCTTGTCAGTAGGATGGTGCATTTCTTCTCAGTTCTGGTCTGAACTTTAAAGGAGTCATACAAAGTGCTGCTTTTGAGGATAGGTTTCAGCACACTGAATAGCTTCTTTTAGGTTCAGCCTTAAAACCCATGGTGGATTCACCACTCCACATGTGAGCCACCAGCCACCTATCATACATAGAAGGGAAGCAGTGTACAGTTCCATTGGTGGTTGGAATTACCCAGGCCAACCTACAAAACTCTTCTTATGTTTACTGAATGCATGGAAATGTTTGTGTGATATTCCCACCTATTGTCAGCTGTGAAAGCAATTCAGTGAATCATTTTGAACAACTCCCTGAATTAAGACAAGGTTGAACAATGTGTTAGGTACCAACCCAAATGTGGCCTATGGGCCATGGATTATTCTGTCTCACCATGCAGATTGAGTTTCCTGCATCCAAAATACCTGAAACAGGGCTGTTTGGGATTTCAGGGATTTCAGGTTTTGGGGGGATTTTGGAATGATTGCATTTGCATATATGTACATGAGATAACTTGGAGATAGGATCCAAGTTTAAAGACAAAGTTCATTTATGTAGAGAGATCTTGTAGCACCTTTGAGACTAACTGAAAGGAAGAGGTTGGCAGCAAGAACTTTCATAGGCTAAAGTCTACTTCAGGCGTCCCCAGACTTTTTGATCTGGGGGCCAGTTCGCTGGCCCCCAGATCTTCCAGGGGGGGCGGAGGCATGCGTGCACATGCGCATGACTCCAGGCGCCATTTTGGAAGCCCAAATGGTGTCTGAGTAGTGCGCATGCACGCGCGGCGCCACACGCATGCGTCCAGCGACGGGTGCGAGTGGCGGCGGCAGGCCAGTAGAAAGGCCTCAGCAGGATGGGTCCGGTCCATGGGCTGTAGTTTAGGGACCCCTGGTCTACTTGATGCATTAGGAAGTAGACTTTAGTCTACAAAAGCTCATGCTGCCAAGTTCTTTCTTTCAGTTAGTCTCAAAGGTTCTACAAGATCTCTCTACATGCTGATCTTCTGCACCTTGTATGCCCTTGTTGTGAGCAAACACATTGTTAATGACTCTAGATTTTTGTGGTGGGACATTCAGCCCACATTATGCTGTCACAACAGTTTTGTTGGCCAAACAGCAATGTGCCTTCGATTTCACCCAATACAATAAGCAGACCTCTCAGCTTTCAGGTGTAGATAGAATCATTAGCATGATAGAATCTAGACTGGCACTGAATATTCAAAAGTTTCAGATTTGAATCTGAAAGCAGCTGTTTTGGTTGGATGTATTATGCAAATATTAATGTTTTTACCACAGTTCAGGGCCATTGTTGCAATTCTTTGACAGTGGCTTTTCCCCTCAACTGCTTCTTCTTTCCCTTTTGTGAATTGGTCCCAACCAATCAGTTATCACATAGTGAGCAAACTGATGTCACTGCACTATTCAGTTTGGTGACATTACTTGGCATCAGTCTATTTTTAACAGTAAGTTAAGAACCATCCATCAAATCTGATGCATTTGGATTAATCTGGGGGTAAGTAAAGGCAGTTGAGAGACAGTCAGCAAACAATTTAAATGAACATATAATGATTGTTCCCTCCTTCCCAAAATTGGGCGGGGGGGGAGAGATTGGTTTACACTACCACAAATGTTTGTGGAAGGACTAGTGAACTCAGTTTGATCCTATGTGGATATAATTGAAGCATCTACTACTCTGTCCAGTTCTTGGTCAAGATCTTGACACCTCTTCTGAAGTCCAAGATCATCCTCTATGCCCCATTGTCTTCTTCATGCCAAGATCTCTCTATATACCATAACAAGCAAAGCTCATTAATGTCCATGGTCCAAGCCTCCCACAACTATTTTGGAGGAGATATTAAATGTGCATGAACTGAAGAATCAGAAGACACCATAACAAAGGGGACCAATTACTGTTTTGTCTATCAAGGCACCATTTATTAACGCAAAATAGCTGCCACCATTCTGCTTCCCCCCGGAGCTGTGTAATTCCAGCGGACTTTTCGCCCTGTGTAGCATATGGCATAATGCAATATTTCATGCCTCTTGTCTTGTGAAGCCGGCGATAGCTCTTATTAAATTGGAAGCAGAGCTATTGCTTATCGCTTGCTGGGATCTGACTCTTTTTCTTCTTCTTCTTTTGCTTATGCCTGACTTTGCCGTTTCTCTGCTGGAGAAAGTGCATTGAAACACAATGGACTCGGAGGTAATCGATAAAAAGCTTTGGAGGTCAGAGCCATTCTTTCACAAACTTTAAGTTCATGATTAAATATTCTCCAGCTGGAACTGCTGCTGGTATTTAAAAGTCAGGCTGCCCCTGTGGCCCTGGAGTTAGTTATCCTCAATAGGCGTGTCAGAGTACTGTGTGCTTGGGATAGTTTGGCAGAAGTTTGTACTGCAGAGCGAGACAATGTGGGAGAAGATCCCAGGTTCAACTGTGGTTATCTTCCAACAAAGCAGGGGTGAGCAACTTCCAAAAGGGTGTGGAGAGCATTAACAGGGCCAGATTATCAATGGTTCAAATAGTGTCATTGCTTCAGGCCTCTCATTGCCCCGGGCACAAAGGCTGAAAAAGAAAAGGCATAACCACCTTCATCTTCTTTTCCAGTTACTTCCTAATCTCCTGGTGCTTTTGACATCATCAATAGATGAAAAATTGTATCTCTTTATGGAAAGCCATCAAAGTCTTGAGTTCCTTGGGGAGGAATCACAGATCTGTTTGGTGCTAACAAGAGAGAGGGCCTTCTCAGTGGCTGCTTCCATCTTCTGGTATTTCCTTCCATGGGAGGGTAGGCTGGCCCCCTCCCTGCTCCTCTTTCACTGAAAGACAAAGACCTTCTTGTTGAAACAGGTTTTTAATGAGTAATTGCTTGTAAGGGGCTTTCTTATCAGGTGGGTAGGCACTCTAGTTTTAACTTTGTTTATTTATGTTATTGCGTGCCTTCAAATCATTTCTGACTCATGGCAACCCTTAGGGGTAACCTATCATGGGGTTTTTCTTGGCAAGATTTTTTCAGAGAAGTTTTGCCTTTGCCTTCCCCTGAGGCTGAGAGCATGTGACTTGCCCAAGGTCAACCAGGGTTTCACAGCCAAGCAGGAATTGGACCCTGGTCTACAGAGTCATAGTCCAACACAGCTGGATTTCATATATTTTAAATTTACGATATATAAAGCAAAGCAGCTTCATTTATATACCGCTTCATATCGCGCTATGGGATATCTAAGCGGTTTACAACTGTAAGCTCATTGCCCCCCAACAGTTGGGTACTCATATATTTTAAATGGCCATATTTTAATTTTATTGAAATGTTTTTGGCTCATTTTGTTTTATTGTTTGTGAGCTGTCTTGGGTCCCACACCAGGAGAAAGGCAGCATCTAAATGCAGTAATAAATAAATATTATGTTTGTTGCTTTTGTGATTGAGTAAAAATACAGCAGATCAGGAATTCTCACGGAAGTTACCAGGCTGAAAGTGGGTTTACATATGAAGGCTTTGGTGTTACAGCCTATTGTGCCTTTTAATTTCTGTACCATGACTCCCAGAATAGTTCACACATGTGGAGAACTGGTGTAGAGCCCCAACCAAATTAATCTGGCCTTAGGTTTTGGACCGATCCCACCACCATGGGCCACACTTCTGCCTCTGTTGCTGAAATTTTGCAGAAAGTGTGGTGGTACTCTATAGTGCTAGAGACAATGCTATCTGGCAACAAAGAAATCTGAAGATGGGCTAACCAGAGTGTCTCATTTCTTTCAGAAGACAATGACCTGAATTACCAAAGTGTGTGTGTGTGTGAGAGAGAGAGAGAGAGAGAGAGAGAGATTATCGCAGCCGGCTTAAAACGGGCAGCATCCTGATGTTATCACAAGGATTTTGCCACTGAAATCACTGCCTAGGTGCAGCCCAGGTCGATCCCCACTCCCAGGGCTGCTCTGGCAGCCATTTCCTTAAGCCAGAAAACTCCCAGCTTCGAAAAAAGCCACGCTGAGTGGCCCTGGGAATGGGGATGGAACCGAGCTGCACCCAGGTGGCGATTTCGGTGGCAAAATCCTTGTGGTAACATCAGATTGCTGCCCGTTTTAAATTTTAAGCCAGCTCAGATAAGCTGCTTTAATCAGCACTGTGATAATCTCCAGAGACTGCATCTATGCTGCAGAATTAATGCAGTTTGAGACCACTTGAACTACTGTGTGTCAATGCTATGGATTTATGGGGTTTGTAGTTTCGTGAGATATTTAGTCTTCTTTGTCAGAGAGTGCTGGTGCCACAGCAAATTACAAATCCTAGAATTCCATAGGATGGGGTCATGGGAGTTAAAGCAGAGGAAGGGAAGGGAAGGAGAAAGAAAGTAAAGGGAGGAAGAAAGAGAAAGAAAAGGGAGGGAGGGAAGGAAGGAAGGAAGGAAGGAAGGAAGGAAGGAAGGAAGGAAGGAGAGAACTATCTTGCCTAAGGCCATCTAGTGGGTTCATGGAAGAGGCAAGATTCAAACCCACAACTTTCCTATTTGCAACTCAGTCTCTTTGCCATTACGCTACACTTGTCAGCTTCATTGTATTGCTCAGATGAGTCCATAATACCTTCAGGGCAATAAAGCCTTCAGGGCAATTACAGGCCAGTCAATGTAACCCAGCCAGCTTTGAAGTGAACAAAGTGGAGGGGCATGGAAAGAGAGAGAGAGAGATGGAGACAGCCACACACCTGCTGGATCCATGCAGTTGTCTTCTGTGGCAGAAAAAGACACAAAACATTCCTCCCAGACCTGCTCAGTGCAATGCCCTCATCAAAATGCACAAGGATGCATCTGTGCACACAAACACATCATGCATATGCAAACACACATAGACACAGACACACAACTGCTCTCTGTGAACCAGCTCCTGTAGGCCCCGCCTGAAGATGCTCTGAGAGCAGCTCTGCCCCGTTTGGACCTGGCCGACTTCAAGGGTCACTTAGAAATTATGTCAGCTAGGATGACTTTTCCTGTTCGTCTCTAATGAAACTTTCATGCCCGCTTTGATTCTCTTTGTCTCAGATTTGGTATGCCTGACTGCTTGTGACTGGGTTGTCCACTCAAGATGGAGAAGCTGCACAACCAGGTCTGAGTGCATTTTTTGTTTAACCTCCTCCCTCTTCTTCTCCTGACCACCTAAATAATTTACTTCGCTAACAATTATATAACCCTAGAAACTGCACTTTAAATGGACCCTCTCTCAAGGCAGTGCAAAGTGCCACTGGTGGAATCTCATTTGAAAACAGAGTGTGCTTTCATCCTTTGCAATTATTATTCTTCATTAATAACAGGCTACAATCAGGGTTGAGAAGTGTGTGTGTGTGTTTAAAGAAGGAAAAAACATTCACTATTTGGATCAGTGCATCACAGGTAGAGCCAAATGGACTGGATTGTTTCAAGGGCTATTTAAAGGAGATGTGGAAGGACAGAACCCAAAGCTGCCCTAACTCAAGCAAATGGTTTTACAGGGGGAGAAAGTAAAGTGTTATTAAATGCCAAATATTGATTATTTCATACCCTCCAATATTTTACAGATTAAAAACCAAAATGTATGTTGCCAAGTAATGTCAGAGTGTGGTCAAGATGGACAAAATTATGAATGAGAAAGAGCACACAAACTAATAGAGGCTGCAGTAGTTTGCTTTTCTGAACCTCCTCCCTCCAACTGAATTAACAACATATAAACCATTTTTACACTTTGACGTTTGTAGCAATTGAAGTCAGCTGAGGAAAAAGGGGAAAAGTGGGAGGAGGTGAAAGAAACTGGGACATTTTAAAAACAGCTGAAAATGTGAGGTGGCAGAGGATAAGCTGGGACTTTCCGTGCCAAATTAGGACAGTTGTAGTATGTTATATAATCATATCAGGGAGGCTATTATATGGGGGATGTTCTAGTTATGTTTTTAAACTTGTGTATGTTTTATGTAATTTTATACTGTTTTTAGCTAGATAATGTTGATTGTTTTTAATTTTTATTGTTTTTAAATGATTTTATCTGTGAGCCTCCTAGAGTCCCTTTCTGGAAGAAAGGCAGCATAGAAATTAAGTAAATAAATAATGTTAATAACGAGTTTGCTCAAGGCTCTTGAATTGCTCCTTCTGGAAGCCTCCAGAAGTGCTGATTGACCTTCAAAACAGATTTCAGGTACCCTTGCATTGTTTAACAGTCCAAAATGACCAGTTTTCAAAGACAGAAATGGACCTTTGAGCATGTTCCACTTTCAGGGTTTTGCTTTTATCACTTTTGGCACCTCTTTTGGCCTCTGGAGGATATTCACTAATGTATAGTCCTGATGTAAAGGGTGTTTATCCCTTACAACACCATATGCATCTGAGGAAGTAGACTTTTGTCTACAAAAGTTCATGCTGCCAACGTCTTTCTTTCAGTTAGGGGGGTTGCAGACTGCCAGAAATAGTGCAAATTGAGTCCATTTTTAGGGTTAGGGTTAGGGAATCATGAGAAATGTATTTTATTGCGGCACCAGAGTTCTCTGACAGAGAAGGCTCAATGTCTCAGAAAAAAAAAACCAATTCCCATGATTCCCTAGCACTAGCACTAACCCTTAAAATGGACTCAATTTGCACTATTTCTGGCAGTCTGCAACCCCCCTTAGTCTCAAAGGTGCTACAAGATCTTTCTACATTTCTGGTTCTACAGACTAACAAGGCTATATCTTTGAATTCAGCCCCATCCTGTGTAATTATGAAAAAGTAAACCTTGATGGGAAGGGAAGAAAACAAGACACAGGATTGCAACATAGTGGACTGAAGAGGTTATATCAGGCCAACTGTGCTTCATTTCCAACATGCTCTGGAGACATTGGCTAATCAAAGCCCCACAGGGTGGACTGCTATGATGAAGAGGTTGGCTGCTTTTGGGGCAAATGAAACAAAAGCAGTGAAGTTAAGTGTCTAGCCCAAGGCCACTGGCAGAATCTGTGTCAGAAATGCAAAAAAAAATTTCACAGTGGGGATGTAAATTGTTGCTCATTTTGTTCTTCCACCAGAATCTGTCCTATTTTTGTCAGACCTTACCTGGAATATTGTGTCCAGTTGTGAGCACCACAGGTCAAGAAGAATGTTGACAAGCTGGAGCGTGTGTAGAGGAGGGTGACCAAAATGCTCAAAGATCTGCAATTCATGTCCTGTAAGGACCAGCATGGGGAACTGGATATGTATAGCCTGGAGAAGAGATGATTAAGAGGTGACATGACAGCCATGCTTAAAAAGTGGGAAGGATGTCATATGCAGGATGGAGCAAGTTTGTTTTCTGCTGCTTCAAAGACTAGGATCTGGAGCAGTGGATTCAAGCTACAAGAAAAGAGATTCCACCTAAATACTAGAAAGGATATGGTCCACCCATGCCTAATCTTAGGATTTCCTCTCTCAGGGTGGTCCCGAAAAAGGCCCCAGGAGAATACTGTCTCATCCATCATCTGTCCTACCCCCTGGAGGTTTCAGTCAATGATGCCCTCCCCCCAAGAGCTTTGCTCTGTGCGCTATGCTACCTTTGAACATGCTAGTCCGGCCATGTGGTCGGGGAACCCTTTTGGCCAAGTGTAACATCCAGTTGGCATTCTGATTGTTGCCTGTCCACCCTGATGATTTTTGTCTGTTGGGAATCAAATTTGAGGAACAGTGGTATTTTGACAAGGCCATGACAATGGGTTGCTCTGTTAGTTATGCAGTGCTTGAGACCTTCAGTTCCTTCCTTGAGTGAGAGGTCAAAGGCTGTGCCTCATCCTCGCTAGTCACCCACTACCTTGATGATTTCCTGTTCATTGGTGAGGCTGGTGGTGAAGGTTGTGCCAAGCTTTTATACATGTTCCAGACTCTGGCTGCTGAGTTGGGTGTCCCACTAGTGGCTGAAAAGACTGAAGGCCCTTCCACATCCCTCACGTATCTGGGGATCTAGCTGGATTCAGTAGCCAGAGTCTCTCGCCTGCCAGAGGACAAGCTCCTCACCCTCTGCTCCATGGTACAGGCCACCCTGTCAACTAATAAGGCAATCCTCAAAGAAATCCAGGCCATCTTGGGACATCTCAGTTTTGCTTACAGGGTATTTTCCCTTTTGCGCTCAGCTGGGCAGGATCACAGCAGGGGTCAAAGCACCCACCACCACAATCGTCTCACAAAGGGGATCAAACAAGACATCAGCCTGTGGGAGGGGTTCCTCAAGGATTACAATGGGATCTCCCTGTGGCAGTGCCCTTGTAACTTGGGACAGGGCCTGCAAGGACATTCTGATGACACTGAGAGCCTGGGTTTTGGTGTATTTTTCCAGGGACACTGGTGTGCTCAATGTTGACCAGCCCACTGGGCTCAGGGAGGGATCCTCTGGGACCTCATCTTTTTGGAGCTTTTTCCTATCATTGTAGCGGTCCATTTTTGGTGCAGTGCCTTTGTCAACAAAGCAGTTTGATTCTGGTGTGACAACCAGGCAGTAGTTAAGATCCTCAATTGCCAAACTTCCAAGTCTGACAGAGTCATGCTCCTGGTTCACCATTTTGTTTTGCTATACCTCCACAATAACATCACATTCAAGGCTCACTTTGTGCCTGGCCTCGATAATATTATCAATGACTCTCTCTCTCATTTTCAAGTGGCCAGGTTCTGACAATTGGCTCTCAAAGCAGACCCCTTGCCTACACCCTTCCCAGAGGAGCTGTGGAACATTGGAAGTTTGCCATGATATAGGGTGTCCTGGCTTCATTTTAGAGCCTACAAGAGAGCAGTTGCCAAGCTGCATGCCTTTTGGCATGTCAGGCCCACTGACCAATACAGTCTCACAGATCCTATAATTCATGGTTTGGTTGAGGGAGTCTGAGATTGCCCCCCAGACCTTGGCGGTCCATGTGGCTGGCATTTCCTTCTTCTCCAAAGCCGGGGGGGTTTCCGGACCCGTCTTCACCTTTCCTTGTCAGAAGGGCAGAAGGGATATCCAGAAGAATGATATCCAGATCAGCATCCCCCGGTAACAAGGGGATGAAATGTGAACCAGTTGCCTGAGTTGCAGACATACGATCAACCGGTTACCCCTTGTCATCCTGAAGCTTGGCCATGACCAGGCAATCTGGTTTATCAATCAACAGGTTGGTTGGTTGATGCCTTGGAATCATTCTTCTGGATATCCATATGCTGATTTCATGAAGAGATTGATTGATGAGTTAATCACATAATCATAGTGTTGGAAGGGTTCCCAAGGACCACCTAGTTAATTGGTAACACCCCACCCCACCCCTTTGTCAAAATCTATTTAAAAAACTCCAACAAAGGTAAGCTACCATTTTTTGCAATAGGCTATTCCTCTATACCAGGGGTAGGCAACCTTTCCCTTTTAAGGGCCGAGGGACTTCAGCTCCCAGAATCCCAGGAGCTATTGGCCAACATGGGACTATTGGCCAACATGGCTGAGGCTTCTGGGAGCTGAAGTCCCTCAGCCCTTAAAGGGGAAAGGTTGCCTACCCCTGCTCTATACTGTAGCTCATACCACCCAGGACATTCTAATATTTAGTTGGAACCTCCTTTCTTGAAATTTCAATTGATTGGTTCATTTCCCGTCTTCCTGAGCAGCAGAAAATGCATTTGCTCCACCTTCCACATGATAGCCTTCCATTTAAAGATGGCTACTGTATCACCCCTCAGTCTTCTCTTCTCCAGGCTAATCATGTCCGTCTCCCTCGACCATTTTTCCTAGGCCTTGGGGCCCAGACTTTTTCTAATGCTTGGTCGTCTGGACACACTCCATCTTGTCAATATCCTTTTTAAACAGATTCCCAGTACTAGATCCAGTTTTCCAAAGGACCACTGACTAAAGCAGAATAGAGAAGTATCAATTGCCTTGATATGGATATTAGCATTCTTTTGAGGCAGCCTACAACTACACTGGTTCTTTTTACTGCTGTATCACAATAATGAGTTTCTTGGAAGAGAGAGAGAAAACATCAAAACCTATTCCTAGCCCAATCAGAATCTGTCCAATTCATGTCCATGAGCTGTATTAAAATAGGCTTACCTCATGCAAGGTATGCAAAGTGTAATGCAACCTAGATTCTTTGTCTGCTGCATCCCACTATTGACTAATGTTTAGCTTGTGGTCTGCTAAGACTTATAGATTGTTTTCAAATGTATTGCTTTCAAGCTATGTATCAACTATCCTATATTTGTGCATTTCGGGGGGGGGGGGGTTCTGCCCAAATGGTTGTTGTTGTTGTGTGCCTTCATCAATAAAATGGAATTCTGGGAATTGTAGTTTTGTGACAAATTTAACATTCTTTGTCAGAGTTCTGATGATACAACAAACTACAAATCCAGGATTCCAAAGCACTGAGCCATGGCAATTAAAGTGGTGTCAATGTGGATTATTTCTGCAGTCCAGATGCTGTCCTAGTATAACACTAAAACCACTATACCATACTGGTTCTCAAATAGGTATCCTTCCAAATATCATTTCAGCCATGAATTCTGTAGTGACTTTAGACAAGCAGGTTTTCCTCATCTTTCCATCCATAATGAGGGTGCTGAGTTAATTGTAATTAGGACTGCTGGCAAAATCAACTGGGATCTATTGGAACCAGATTTCCTCTGTTTCAAAAGAGTAGCTCATTATTCTGGACTACCTTGTCTCAATAGAACCTGTGGCCAGACAAGAAGAATCAGATCCCCTCAAAATTCATTTATGCAACTTTGGTACTTGTTGTGTTACTTTTGAAAGTTTAGCATGAAGATGGAAGATAATGCAACTAAAAGAGAAGAGGAAGAAGTATCAATGCATATACAAGCTGAATCTCTCATATCCAAAATGCTTTGGACCAGAGGTATTTTGGACTTTGGATGTTTTTGGATTTAGGAATACCTGTATTTGTATATTCATACATAATGAGATATCTTAGAGACGGGACCCAAATCTAAACACAAAATTCATTTATGTTTCATATATACTGTATACACATAGCCTGAAGGTAATCTTATACAATATTTTAAATAATTTTGTGCATAAAATCAAGTTTGTGTACATTGAACCATCAGGAAACAAAGGTGTCACTATCTCAGCAGTGAAAAAAGTTTTGGTTTTTGGTATATTTTGGATTTTGGAATTCTAGATAAGAGAGCTTCAACTTGTAATACAAATGTATAGAAAAGGTTTCATATTAACACACCTTGTTGAAAAATGCATATTGTTTTGAGTATTATTTTTGGCCTCAAATCCACTAGAGCAGGAGAAAATGAGAAAGATAACTTAGCAGATGACAGAATGGATGAGAATACTGGCCTTGCTGAAACAAATGAGGAATGAATTATATTTGATTTATACATCACTAATATGGCTACCTTATAAGGTGGTTGTAAGGACTACTGAGAAAAGATAAGAGACATGCTTCAGCTGCTCTAAAAATGCTCTGTGTGTGTACACTCAGAATTATTAAGTACATAAAAACATTTTCCCAGTTACGTACTCCTTCAGGAGCTAAAATTTCAGCATAAGTAAAAGCGGCAACCAGGGGGAGGGGAGAATGGTGGATAATTCATGAGCTGGGTAGCCATGAAATGGGCATCATTTTAAAATATTTACTATTCATGCAACACCACATGCCTTAATGACAACGCGTTTCAAGTCTCCACTTGACTCTTTCGGCAAGCACATTCTCTGTATCCATGGCATTTTTCAAATATTAAAAACCATCTAATCCGGGACATCAAAGCTGTTCTTAATATGATTCAAGAGGTCAGAAACAAACTACAAATAAACATTGCCAAGGTTTTTATTTACTTCCCTAAGAATTCCGCTTTCAATCACAGAGCCTGCGTTTGCTCAACGTTTAACAACTCCCTACCGAAATTATCTCCTAGACCCGTGAAATCATTATACCTGTCGTTCGGCTGAAAAAGAAACATATTTAGCACTCAGCAGCCATACCTAATTTTCCTTGAAGGCAAGGAACAAACAGCTAGAATTAAGCAAATATCTCAGCAGCTCAGTCCTTCCAACTAATTCTCAGGATGGTTTAATCGTGTATATCCCACAATTTAGATTCAGCTTTCTAAATACATTTCCCTCCTCACCCTCCTCCTCTTGATGCTTTACTTTAATCTGGATCTTTCTTCTTTTCCTTTTTTTTCCTAAAGAGGAGAGCTCAGTGGATCGCATTTATTATCCAAGGCATTAGATTTTGTGACTTCTGCTCTAATTAAAGTGTTAGCTTTCAACAGTGAATGCACTATTTGCTCAGAAGTGACTGTAAAGCCATCATCTAGGCAAAGATCATTTTTTCTTTGTTTGTATTGCTTCTGGAGAGTACTTTGTATGGATACTTGAATCCTTTCCTTTATTGTTGCTGTGTACCTTTAAGTCATTTCTGACTGGTGGTGACCCTAAGGCAAACCTATCATGGTTTTGGTTTTGTTTTGTTTTCGCAAGATTTGTTCAGAGGGGGTCTGCGTTTGCCTTCCTCTGAGATTGAGGGAATGTGACTTGCCCAAGGTCACCCAGTGGGTTTCCATGGCCAAGCGAGGATTTGAATCCTGGTCTCCAAAGTCATCATCTAACACACTGGTTCTTAAATTCTCTTCTGACTTGTGTTTAAAAAAAAAAAAAAAAGATTAGCCCCATGAAAAGCATGCTTCAAATGAGAATTAACAGTGGCTGAGGTTCTATATCTTGTGAGGTATAAACTGTTAGATGGTGCTTCCTAAATGCTGACATTGTACAACTGATTGCCTGCTTAATCTCCCATGATGCAAAGGACAATGAATAGTAGTCGTGTCCTAAATATCAGAGAATTGAGCGGTATATCAATGAATACTTACAGACCATCCCAAAAAGTGTAATTGCATAGCTGGAATCCTATTGGTTAGTCCTGACCTAACAATAGTAGCTCCATTGAATCAATTGTTGAATGGTGAGTCAACAGGTAGGCAGATCCCACCAATGCAATGACTCTACTTTGTTGTTGCTGCTGCTGCGTGCCTCCCAGTAATTTCTGATTTATGGTGACCCTAAGTCAGCCCTATCATTGGGTCTTCTAGGCAGGTTTGTTCAGAGGGGGTTGCCATTGCCATCACCTGAGGCTCAGTGAGTGTGATTTGCCCAAGGTCACCCACTGGCTTTCCATATTTGAACCCTGATCTCCAGAGTCATAGCACAACATTCACACCACTACATCATGTTGGCTCACAATTAGCTGGGAGTTAACAATAGAATTTGGACTTAGATGTAATGTCTTCTATCTCTATTAGCCTAAAATGGAAGCCCAAATGCAAAATTGTGACTTTTTGCTATTTCATATTAAGATCCTGAGTACAAAAGTGGACATGAATTATAAGTGTGACAGAACTGGAAATGAGATGGATTCGTGGAGGAAAAACTGGAAATTCTGATTGGTACTTAATAGATAATGCTTAATGACATCACTTGGGCTGTTCCTAGATCTTAAGTTTTGGCCCAGAAACCTCATTCCAGAGGCTGGACTGATTCTGAACTGGCAACCCTAATTCCATCCCATGAAATCATGGGGAAGGGCACTGTAAGGTAGAATTCTCAGCCAGTGCTTCAATGCCCCACCAAACTACACACCCTAGGGTTCCATAGGATGTTGCCACGGCAGATGAAGTAGAATATAGCACTGTATTTGTGTAGTGTGGATGGGCTCCAGTTCATTCTGAATTTTTTAGATGGCCATCTGGTTGACTAACAGATTCGCTAATCACCTTTCTGTGAAATAAGGTGTCTGGATCTGCAATTAAAAAAAAGACACTTACTACCAGGGTTCCAAAAAAGGGGATGACATACAGACATTTAGTCTAAGCACTCTACTGACATTGACATTTATTGAAAAATATCAAATTTGTCAACATTTCACTTTGGACCTCTTGTGTATTATAGTGGGCCCATGGTATATCCACTGGGGTTTGGTTCCAGGACTTTCTATGGATGCCAAAATCCGTGAAAGCTCAAGTCTCATTAAATACAATGGTGTCCCTTACATAAAAGGACAAAATCAAGGTTTGCTTTTTGGAATTTATATCTTTTTTTTTTAATATTTTCAAGTAGTGGATAGCTGAATCCATAGATAAAAAACTGTACCAATAAATGTTGCCAGTTTCTTGACTGATGCCATTGTGTGTGTGTTTTCTTTATGTATAAAGAAACTGGTGTGATAGGAGGAAATTAAAATATTTTTAAAAAATTTAGCTTTGGATAATTGAACTAGAGGGAGGAAGGAGGAGGTTAGAAAGAGAAGGA
Source organism: Phrynosoma blainvillii (assembly GCA_026167975.1). Classification (NCBI taxonomy): domain Eukaryota; kingdom Metazoa; phylum Chordata; class Lepidosauria; order Squamata; family Phrynosomatidae; genus Phrynosoma; species Phrynosoma blainvillii. The sequence continues at coordinate 15,859,779 of JANUYF010000001.1, read as the reverse complement.
AAGAGAAACAAATCGACTATATGCTGAAGGTTGTCATTCTTCTTCCTTCTTGCCTGTTACTCCTCTTTGCAGGTGTGCATCTGGCTTATAACTTAGCCCTTGAAATGCTGACTTGGAACTGAAACTGAGGACATCAATTATAAATTGTCAAAAGTGGATGAATATATTGTTTTGTAGCATTCTTAATATTGTAGCATTCTTAATACAGCAGGACAATTCAATGTCTGCTGTAAACTGTGAAGCTTATTGCATTCTTAAATAATACGGCTTACCTGATCTGGTTTAAAATTTAAATCGGATGGCATCCTGATATTATCAGAAGGATTTAGCCACCGAAACTGCCGCCCGGGTCCATCCCAAGTCCATCCCCACTCCCAGGGCCACTCAGCATGCCTCGGGAGTTTTCCGGTTTAAGAAAAAGGCCGCCGGATCAGCCCTGGGAGCAGGGATGAACTGGGCTAGAGCTGGGTGGCGATTTTGGTAGCTAAATCCTTCTGATAATATCAGGATGCTGCCCAATTTAAATTTTAAACTGGATCAGGTAAGCCATATTATTTAGGAAAGCAATAAGTTTCTGTGAATACCCTATTTTTCTTTCTCATTTCTGAGAAAGGCTCTCCTTTTTCTTCTTTCTTTTTTAAACTATATATATATATATATATATATATATATATATAGTATCCCCCTGGCTCTGCATTCTCTGGCTGTGCTCAGTGGTATTTGCCTTTCGAGCTGTCAAGCCAAGTGTTTTTCAGGCCCCTCATTAACAAAACAGACAACCAATCTCAATATGCATTATCAAAATTAGATCTTTTCGGAACAGTTGACAATTATGTATTATACAGTTACATGCATATAAATCTGGGACTTGGCTTTGTTAGGTTTTGCTGCTGACTTTTAACAAAGTGCTACCTAATTATGTTTCACATTGTACCAGCTCTCCATGGGGTGTTTTTTATTATTATTATTTTGGGAGGGGCACTTATGCTGCAATTTGTTTCACAGTGAATGTAAAATAATACAAAAATACCCCCAAATCATGGCGCATAAAGGGTTTTTTTTTTTTAAAAAAAAAAAATCTTATTGCTGTCACATAGCTATGCTGTGAGTAAGCAAGGCCCCAGTAGATGCAGGACTTAAAGTTACTTGGGTTTGTGTTAACTTTTCATTTGTAAGTAGAAAAAAATATAGATGACAAAATGGTGAAAGGTCTGGAAACCATGCCCTATGAGGAAAGGCTTAGGGAGCTGGGTATGTTTAGCCTGGAGAAGAGAATGTTAAAAAGTGACATGGAGCCATATTTAAATATTTGAAGGATTATCACACTGAGGATGGAACAAGCTTGTTTTCTAGTGCTCCAGAGACAAGGGAGATTATTGCATTAGCTTTTCAGCCCAATCCATGCACGGGACAGGATTGGGCTGGAATGGGGCAAAATGGGTTTTATAGCACACAAAATTGCTGCTGAATTGTTGGCCGACCATCCCCTGTCCCTGAGTGGGTACTACCAAAATCGGCCAGCAAAGCATGGCTCAGGGATGGGTGATGATCGGCTGGAAGCGCAGCAGCAATTTTGTGTGCAATAAAACCTGTTATGCTCCATTCCAGCCCAATCCCATCCAGTGCACGGATCGGGTTGAAAAGTCAATGAGATAATGTCCTAGGACATGGAACAAATTAGTCAAGCTATTGGGTAGTGATTCCCAATCTCCTTTCCTCCAGTTATTTTGGACTTCAACTCCCAAAGTCTCAATCATCTTGGCCAATGGTTTGGGATTCTAGGAACCAAAGTCCAGGTCATCTGGAAGGTTGCAGTTTGGGAATCACTGGTATAGGAAAAGAGATTCCACCTAAACATTGGGAAGAACTTCCTGGTGGTTAAAGCTGTTCAACAGAGTGTGGTGAAGTCTACTTCCTTGGAGGTTTTCCAACAGAGACTGGTGGCCATCTGTCAGAAGAGCCTTGATTGTACATTCCTGCATGGCAGTTTAGACTAGATGGCCCTTGTGGTTTCTTCCAATTCTAGGATTCTGTGAAAATACATTCAAACTGAGCCTGGTGGTTAGCTGATATTTTTCCCTCTTCAAATCAACTACTCTTATCTTTAGGGTTCCTTGCCCAACTTTACTCATTCTAGTGAGCATATGAGTCTGAACAAGTTTAGGATCTGCAGGGGAGGGCCTTCCCTTGGTCCCATCTCCATCACAGACACATTTGGTGAGGCTTTCTCAGTGGCTGCTCCCAAGTTGTGGAATTCCTTTCTATGGGAGAGTTGATTTTGACTCCTGCCTGTTGTCTTTCTGCTGCCAGGCAAAGATCTTTTATTTAGGCAAGTCTTTGGTTTTGAACCTCTTGCAAGAGACAGAGCTTTAAATCTGTGCTGTGTCAATGTCTTTTCATTATGTTTTAAATATGTTTTTTAAACTGTAGTAGCTTATGTTTTTATATAGAATTGTCTGCTTCCACACTGCAGAATTAATACAGTTTGACACTGCTTTAACTGCCATGGCTCCATGCTATGGAGTCTTGGGATTTGTGGTTTGTTGTGTTACCAAAGCTCTCTGACAGAGAAGGCAAAGTATCTCACTGAGCCATGACATTTACAGCAGTGTCAAACTGCATTAATTCTGCAGTGTGAATGCAGCCATTCTTGTTTATTTTTGTAAAAAAAAAATCATTGCATTATAGGTTGTATGTTTTTTAAGCTGTTCTTTACTTTCATTTGTTGTAAGCTGCCTTAAATCTAAGTGCTGGGAAAGAGGTGGAATATAAAATAAATAGTAATGGAATGAATATTTCTCTTAATTTCGGTTCTGGCAGAGAAAAGAGCTTCCAAAATCTCTGATCAGGTCACAAAGAAGAAATATTTCTGCAAAATGTTATCCTGGTAATCATATTTGGTGCTGATGAAGAGTGTACATCAGGGGTCGGCAACCTAAGGCCCGTGGGCCAAGTGCGGCCCAAGGAGGCCTTGGGACCGGCCCATGGCTGGTCCCCCTGCCGCCTTTGCCACCACCCCGCACACGAGCGTGGGTGCCATTTTGGCTTCCAAAATGGCGCCCGTGCACACATGCGCACAGCAGCAGGTGCCATTTTGGAAGGCCCCTGGCAGCTGCGCAGCCGCCGTTGGGCCTTGGGAAGGCTGCACCATGGCTGCACCGGACAAATTCACCCGCCGCAGGTGCAGGGGGGCCTTTCCAAGGCCCAGGGAAGCCCCCCATGCCTGCACCGGGCGAATTCACCCGCCGCGGGTGCAGGGCAGCCTTTCCAAGGCCCAGGGAAGCCCCCCCCCCCATGCGGGAGGTCTTCCAAAATGGCACCCACGTCGTGCGCGCATGCACACGATCACAGTGCTGTGCGCATGCACACGGGGGGGCAAGCATGCGCCCACCTGCCCGGCCCCCCACGGCAATTCCCCCTGCCAGCAACAAAGGTTGCCGACCCCTGCTGTACATTAAGGAAATGAGGAGAGTAGATGTGTGCAACTGGGGGGTGCATCTACACTGTAGAAATAATGCAGTTTGACACCACCTTTAAGTGCTGTAGCTCTACCCTTTGAAATCCTGGGATTTGTAGTTTTACAAGATCTTTTGCCTTCTCTGCCAAAGAGTACTGGTGCCTCACAAAACTACAAATCCTTGGAATCTGTAGAATTATTAATATTATTATTATATTTTCTTATATCCCACCTTTCTCCCAATATAGGGACTCAAGGAAGAGGATGTAGAATGTAGTCATGGCAGTTAAAGTCGTGTCAAACTGCACTATTTCTACAGTGTAAATGCACCCTAGGACAAGAAACATGACCAGAACTGGATGAACGTAAGAGAGACAAGAATTATGGACTGATGAAAGCTATGATGTGCTTCCAATTTTATGAAATTTATGAAAGCTCAAAGCTTCCTGCTCTCTGTTCAAAGTTTCATGCATTCCAGCTATTCTTCAAAACCATGAGAGCTAGCAACTTGTGCTTTCTAAAAGCAAAAAAGTTGTGTAGATAAGAGTCAACTGGAATCCCAATAGTCCTCATTATCTTGCCTCCCTTAGCCATTCTTAGAGTGATGTAACTTCTAAATCTGCCACCTATAGCTTCATCATGTGGCAAGTGTACCTAGGAGTGAAAATGCATTCAAAACACATCCCAGATAAATAAATTTTTCATATTTGATTGTGAAATACTCTAGCTCTTTGACAACATGCCATGAAATATGCTATGTATGTTACTGTGAGAAAAACGTATTTTCCCATAAACCTTTCAGCCCCAGCTATAACCTTTTAATTTAAGGTTCCTCATTGTCTATAAGGCCATAGGTTTAACAAGATTGTTAGGGAAACGCTTTATGATGAATTCAGTGAAAAGGAAAATGTGTGCCAGCACAACAGCTGAGAAGAATACTGTGCCCTTGCCTAAATGCAACATATTCTCCATCTTTTGCGACAATTTCTCTCGCAACAACAAAAAAGGTGAGATTTTTATGCCTGAAGTGGAGAAAAGAAATGGTACCCATCCATACTGGTGAGGCTATAAACAGAATTGTTGATAACTGATTGTTCTTTCACAGTCACCCCCAAATCTGTTTCCTGAGATAACCCTCAGCCTTGTTCCTCAGAAGTCAGCATGCTACTTTTAAACATTATATCCATGTAAAAAGATCTAGAGCTTGCCTGTTCTGTTTGTCATAATTTTTATAGGCTTTTCCAAAATGCTGTTGCATTTGACAGAGTAACTGACTGCTGCTCAAAATGAAGTGTAAGTCAATTCCATGCTTCCATAATTCACTGCCCAGCATTGTTGGTGGAAAAAAAAAAAGATTTAGTGATGTTGGTGATAGACAGCAAGCCTCTTGAAGTTTTCACTTTCACTTAGTGGCTGTAATACCTCAAACTTGCTGACCCCCAGAGATTAGAACAGGGAAAAGACTCCAGAACTTCCTTGAAGGTGTTACTCACCAGAACATTCGCTTTTAGTTGCAGTATTCTCAGCAACTAACTGCAAAGTAGCTTGGAGAAAGGGGCAGACTGGGGGAAGGATGTATTTATTTTGATTTTTCACCATCAATGTGAATCATAGGAATTGTAGTTTATTATGGCACCAGAGCTCTCTGACAAGGTTAAATGTTTCACAAAACTACAATTCCCAGAATTCCCTAGCACTGAGCCAGGGCAGTTAAAGCAGTCTCAAACAGGATTATTTCTGCAGTGTGTTTTGGAACTGTATCTCTCATTCTATTTTCACCAGGTTATACACTATCAAATCTGACAGAACACCAAGTTCAGAAATTCAGGCTTCAGTAGTTAAAATTCAGTAAACCTTTACTCAGTAACTATAGATCCAGTCCAGAGTGTTAACATTGCCTAATTAAACTATGCAGAGTTTCAAATTCATGCTGGGTTCAATTTTCGTTCATTATAATTAATAAACCATCCTGTCCCCGATGCTATTTAATATCTATATGAAGCCGCTGGGAGAGATCATTCGGAGGCATGGAGCACGGTGTCTTGAGTATGCTGACGACACCCAGATATACCTCTCCATGACCCGATCATCGGCTCAGACTTCAGATGGCGTCTCTCCTCTCAATGATTGTCTTAAAGCGGTAATGGACTGGATGAGGAAAAACAGATTAAGACTGAATCCAGACAAAACAGAGGTACTAACAGTTACGGGCTCGAAACCAGGTCTGGGAATACAATTTCCAGTCCTGGATGGAGTCACACTCTCCTCCAAGGACTGTGTTTGCAGTCTGGGAGTACTCCTAGATTAGTCGCTTCACATGACAAATCAGGTGAATGAGACGGTCAGGAATACTTGTTATTAGCTTCGGCTGATATGCCAGCTGTGCCCTTTCCTGGAAAGTAGGGATCTTGAAACTGTGGTACATGCTCTGGTAACCTCCCGTCTGGATTTCTGCAATGTGCTCTACCCTTGTGCCTAACTCGGAAGCTTCAGTTAGTTCAAAACATGGCAGCCAGATTGGTCACTGGTACATCAAGGAGACAGCACATAACACCAGTGCTAAAATCTCTCCACTGGCTGCCTATTAGCTTCTGGGCACAGTACAAGGTGCTGGTTTTGACCTTTAAAGCCCTACATGGCTTGGGTCCAGCTTATCTCTGGAACCATCTCTTTCCATATGACTCTCCCCGTGCTCTTAGGTCCTCTGGGAGGAAACTGCTACAGCCTATGAAAACTATGCTGTCAGCAACCTCCCAGAGGACCTTCTCTGCCTCCACTCCCAGATTATGGAATGGCCTGCCGGATGAGATCCATCTTATTACTACCCTTGACAGCTTCAAAAAGGCAGTCAAGACGGATCTTTTCCAGTAGGCCTTCCCTGAATAACATCCCAGCCCAAAAAGAAAAAGGAAAGGAGAAGATATTGATTCTGGCTTTTAATTGCCTCTGTCATGCTGCTACCTGTACATCCCTTTATATTGTTTTTATCTTGTATCCTGTATTTTAACTTACTAAAGTTACTAATATTTGTAAGGGGTGGGTGGGTTAGGGAAGGGGATTCTTGGATTATTTTAACTTGTGATGTTTTAATTTGTTGTACGCCACCCCAATTACGTTGCAGAGGGGCGGGATAAAAATAAAAAATATTATTATTATTATGATTATTAAACATAATAATAATAATAATAATAATAATAATAATAATAATAATAATAATAATAATAATAGCCCTTCTCATTCCCATACTGCCCCTTCTCTGTTGTTATGGCCAGATCCTTTTCACAGGAATGACCTTGAACAGGCTTGACTTATGCCTTCCAGTATTATCTCACCACCTGTGTCTGAGATAACCATGTCCCTGCAATAGCTGTTTCTACTGTATAATCCATCACACAATCTTCCCAATATTTGCATTTGCAACTCTTCAGAGACACTCTTTTGTTTTGGGGATAAGACAGAAGCAAAGTAGGTTTTGAGCAGTTCCATTTTCTCTCAGGTGTCACTAACATTTTTCCATCTTGTTCATGCAACACACCTACCATTTCTTTGTTCTTCCTCTTTACTTGAATATAATTGAACCTCCATTCATCATCACTACCACCTTCATCACTACTGGATGAGATCTTGCATTGACAGATCTATCTACAGCTTTATCACCATAGGTACTTCTGTCAATGCTAACCCCCCCCCCCAAAAAAATCCTACCTCTTAAGCCAGGCACCATCCCAGTCAAAAGGTTTCCAAGATCTTGCATGTAGGGGGGTTAGGAAATGATGACTGCAATCCTCTCCCAGTCTCAGGGTACACTGAGACAGGCAAGTGGAGAGATCCTTTGGGCTCCAACCCCAACTGCTTCTCTCAATCCAGCCCACAACCAGGGCAGCACTGCAAAAAATTCTCCAAAATCTGCAACATTTCAAAAAAACATTCCATTCAGGTGAAGCATGGCTTAAGAGGTAGATTTTTGGGGTTATGTTTGGTCATTAACAATCATAAAAGTAAACCCCAAAAGGTACAAGTTCTTAAGTCTGGCTTGTGACCTCAAAAATACTGAATGGGAAGCCAGTCATTATCTGTTTTAGAGATGGAAATTTGTAGATGAAACAATATGCACAATTATGTCCCATCTCTTATTCTGAGACTTTTTTGGTCCATTTTCAATTTCCTGCATCACTAAGAACTCCTTCTATTCATCATGGTCATCAGCATGTTCATTATTGGTATTATTATTTGATTCCATTATTATTAAGGTATAGATTGGGAGGAAACTATTTTCTCCAATTGTCTGTTACATTCCTAAGTCTACTAATGGTTTTATTATTTTTGATGATCTCAAGCAAGGCTCATTTAATCTTTGAAGAATGGAATACTCAGCAACAGAATATTGTCAGTTATTATCTTTTATTTTCAAATTGAGTGTTTTCAGGAGAGAAAAAAATAGGTTGATGTAATGGGTTTGTTTAGTAAAATCTTGGCTTCGGAGAAGACTGCAGAGGAGTGGGACTGAATCAAATGGCAATGCAAGGTATCTCAAATATACTTAAGGGTTCAGGAAAAGTTCCTCAGTCCAAATATTTGTACAAACCTATCAAACTGGGACCAGTTAAACTGAAAAGCAAACTGGGGCACACCTCTGCAGCAAACCCCATGCTTTTCAGAATGTTGTGATCTGATGTTCAAGTCAAAAACTGTGCACAAAAATTAATATATAAAATCATAGAATCATAGAGTTGGAAGGGGCCCCATGAGCCACTGAGTTTAATCCCCTGCTCAATGCAGAAACTCCAGTTAGAGCATCCTGAGTAGGTAGCTATCCAGGATCTTTCTGGAGATTTCCAGAAAAAGAGACGCCATCACTTCTGTAGATAATTGGTTCCATTGTTGAACTACTCTTCCTGCCTAGAAGTTCCTTCTAAAGTTCAATTGAAATCTACCATCCCAATGCACAATGGTCACTTTTCTGGCTCCCCCATCTCGTAATGTTCTGGCAGTCCCATGCTGAATATAGATGTTGCCAAACTGCTCAATTCTATTTTCTGCAGATATGAGTCCCAAAGTTCTCTCTGAAATATTTGTAAGTTCATTTGGAAAAAGAAAGAACAGGCCTGTGGATAAACAAATCTAAAAATAATGTAGACCAGAAATAGACTAGTTTGCCAGTAACGACAAGCTAGTATTAACAGGCTATATGGCCCCCCATGTACATACACATTTATTTTCATGGGGAACACAAGGGTACTGTGAAAGTGTAGAGAATGTGCCCCAGCCCTAAGAACTGACTGACTGACTGGTTATTTAATTTATATCGCAGCATGAGACCCAAGTCAGCTCATAACAAACTGAAACCAAGTTGGCCCTCCATGTCTACAGATTCTGCATCCATGAATTCCACCATCCATGGTTTGAAAATACCCTCTCCCCCATAGCAAGCCTTGATTTTGTCATTTTTTATAATGGAAACAATTTTCCTAACCCATTGTATATAAAGGGACTTGAGTATCCATGGATTTTGGTATCTACAGGGGATCCTGGAACCAAACCTCAGCAGATATCATGGGCCCACTATACAGCTAAAATCTGTAGGCTGCACCTGCATGGCAAAATTAATGTAGTTTAATTGCTATGGCTCAATGCTATGGCATTCTGGGATCTGTAGTTTTGTGGAATATTTGGCCTTCTCTGTCAGAGAGCTCTGGGGCCCCGAAAAATTACAAATCCAGGATCCCAAAACACTGAGCCATGGCAGTTAAAATGGTGACAACTTGCATTATTTCTGCAGTGCTGATGCAGCCCTAGTCCAACACTCAAACCACTATACCACATTGGGACACTTTCATAGACTTGGTCTGCTTTCTCAATGCATGGAGCTGGACATATTTAGCTTGGAGAAAAGAAGTTGAAGCTACATCTACACTACAGAATTAATGCAGTTTGACACCATTTTAACTGCCAATGGCTCAATTCTGGAATTTGCCATTTTGTGGGATATATAGCTTTCTTTATCAGCTCTGGTTCCACAACAAACTACAGAACACAGAATTCCATAGGATGGGGCCATGATAGTTAAAGCTGCATCAAACTGTGTTAATTCTACAGTGTACCAGCAGTCTGTCTCCCCCCACCCCAAAAAAATGGAACAAACAATTCAGCTAAAATGTTAAAACAGTTTAAACCCCAGTAAAATTAATAAAAGCCTAACATATCCCATTTAAAGATCCTTCTGCCAGAATAAGTTAAGAGCTGAAGATTTGCCTAAATAACGAAAGTCTTTACTTGCCACTGGAAAGAGGTTACAGAGGGAGCCAATTGAGCCTCCTTTGGGAGGGAATTCCACACCCTGGAAGATGCCACTAAGAAGGCTATCTGTCATGTTCTCTACAAATACACCTGTGATGGTAGTGGGATGGGGGAAAGCCCTCCCCTGAAGAGCCCAACATTTGGCTAGATTGATAGAATGAGAAATCAGCAATAGGAACATGTCTTCAGAACATGTCCTGAAGTACTCTTTCTCCCAGATTCACCACCTGTGATTGCAGCATTAAATTGTTGTTGCTATGTGCCTTCAAGTCATTTCCAACTGATGGTGACTCATAGAATCATAGAATCATAGAGTTGGAAGAGACCACAAGGGCCATCAAGTCCAACCCCCTGCCATGCAGCAACTCCCAATCAAAGCATCCCTGACAGATGGCCATCCAGCCTCTGCTTAAAGACCTCCAAGGAAGGAGACTCCACTACTCTCTGAGGGAGTGTGTTCCACTATCGAACTGCCCTCACTGTCAGGAAGGAACCTATCATGGGATTTTCTGGGGCTGAAAGTGTGTGCCTCACCTAAAGTCACACAGTGGGTTTTCACGGCCAGGTGATCTCCAGAGTTGTAGTCCAACATTCAAACCACTACACCATGCTGGCCAGGGGAATTTTGGATCAGCCCTAAATATTTATACAAAAAAATAATTTTATCAAGCTGTGATTCCATATCCTACAACATTTTACTGATGAAAATAAGAACACAGGTGGCTGAGCAAGATCAGGATGTGGTCCAAAAGGGCAAAAGTTATACATGAGGAAGAATGCACAAAATAGGGGAAGGTGCAGTACCGCCTCTGCAAATGGGTGGCCATGGGCCGCCCCAAGAAGCCACGGATTGAGGCCGAGGCTGCCACACTCCTCAGCCCCGATCCACTCTTTTTCCAGCCCTGGAAGGAGCACTAAAATAGTGCTCCTTCCACAAGGTGCAAAAAGGGTGCCGCAAGAGGTGGCACGTGCCTCTTTGGCATCTCTTCTGGCTCACCGTGTCTGGACGCTGAGCCGGAAGGACATCATCGGAGCACCCATCATGTGCAATGATGGGCGCTCTGATGATGTCCTCAGGAAGGGGTTGGGGAGCCCAGCGTGAGGCTGCCCCTCCCCTTCCTTGCCTCCAAGATGGTGCAAAATGCCGTCTGCAAAGGAGGTCAGTTTGCTTTAGCCTGAGCATTATTGGGAAGCGCAAGATTCTGCCTCCTTATCTCCTCTCCCTCCACTGGGTTAATTGAATGTAAACTACTTTTCCACTTTGAACTCATTCTGTATCAAGTAAAGTAAGCTGAGGATAAGAGAGGAAAGTGGCCAGAAGAGTGAGAAAGTAGGACGTTTTGAAAGCAGTTAAAAAAGTGAAATCATAGAGGCTGGATTGGGACTGTCCCTGCCAAACTAGGACAGTTGGAGGCTATGAGTACAAAATAAAAGCTTTTGCAGATGCTATAGTAAAAAATTGGAAGACCCAATAAATGATATAAATTTATTGATGGAAATAATTAATGAATTTGGCCAGTTGTCAGGGTGCAAAATTAGTAAAAAGAAATTGGTTATTATTACTAAAAAGCTACAAAATGTAGAAGAAAGAGAGTTGCAAAGGAAAGCGGGAATGGTGATAAGGAAAAAAATTAAATATCTAGGTATAGAAATAATAAAAAGTATAAATGCATTATTTGAAAATAACTATAAAAAGTATGGAATGAAGTTAAAAGTGATCTGGTAAAATGGAAAAAATTAGACCTATCTTTCTTGGGAAAAATCTTGGTAATTAAAATGTCTGTTCTGCCAAAGATCTTATTCTTATTTCAAATGATCCCTATTGTAAATAATAAAGATATATTTAAGATCTGGAATAGAGATATATTGGGGTTTATATGGCAAGGAAAGGGACCAAGAATCAGATTAAAAATTTTACAAGATGCTAAAGAAAGAGGTGGATTGGCAATACCAAATCTACAATTATATTTTGAATCCAGTTGTCTTCAATGGCTAAGGGAATGGATACTACTAAAAGATATGAGACTATTAGAATTGGAAGGGGAAAGGTTGAAATTCTGGTTACATGCTTTCTTAATGTAAGAAAGGCTAATAGTATGTTAAAAAGAAAGAAAAGGCTAATAGTATGTTAAAAAATCATTATATTAAAAAAACCACTAATGACTGTATGGAAAAAAAATATAAGAAAAGAATAGTAAATAATTTTCTGATGTGGTTATCTCCTGAAGAGACATTATAAAGAAAGGAAATATTTAGGGAAAAGAAATGGTTTACCTATAAAGAAGTAACTAAAAATATATGGGAAAGTATAAATTTAAATCACAGAAAGAATTATGGCAGATAGGTTTCGACACAGGATGGTTTGCCTATAGGCAACTTCATGAATGCTGGTTGTTAGATCAAAAGATATTTGGTTTAGAATCAACAAACACAGCATTAGAAAAAATTCTATGTGGAGAGAATTCTAAACTAATTGGAAAGATATATAAAACATTATTAGAAATAGAGACTGAAGACAAGGTCATTAAAGACACAATGATAAAATAGGCACAATATGTGGGTCATCTAATTCAATTAGAAGAATGGGAATTAACATAGAATAATAGATATACGGCCTCCCAAAACTTGAAAGAAAATTGGTTTAAGATGTTTTATAGGTGGCATCTCACTCTGCTAAAAATTGCAAAAATTTACAAAATCAAAGTAACAAATGTTGGAAATGCAGAGAAAAGACAGACAAATATATCCATTGCTGGTGGGACTGTAGTTTAGCTAAAAATATTGGGAAAAGATAAACTTACAAATTTGTGATATTTTAAAGATTGAATTGGAAATGAAACCTGAATACTTTTTTTATTTTTATTTTTTTATTTTTTTATTTTTTTTGTTAGGGATGATAGAAGATGAATTAGAAAAGAAACATGGAAAAATCTTAGTATGTTCAGTATAGCAAAAATACCATACGCACAGAAATGGAAAACAATAGATACACCGGATATAGAGGAATGGAAGATGAAATTACTAGATTATAGAGATGGATATGTTAACACAAAATTTTTAAAAAATGAGGTCTCAGACAAGTTGAAGACAAAATGGGCTTCAGTGTTTATTCATATAAAGGAACAATGGGGTGATATAATAATTTGAATAAACTGCTGAATGTAGATTCAGCTAAGCAGAAGGACTTATACAAAATATTAGAATGCTGGAATAGTGATTTATAAATTGTGAATATTAAAAAAGTAAGACAATAGTGATAGATGATAGGGCAGCAAGTAGCAGAGGCAATAACTAATGGATAGAAGCAAAATAGAAATAAGAATGTAGAATATCGAATACTATATAAGAAAGTATTAAAAAGTCAACAGTCTTATAGTTTATAGTGGAGGGTGGAGGTCATTGATTGTAAATATATCTGAAATAAGGATAAGAGAGAAGGAAAGAGAGAGAATAAGAAAGGTTGTACATGAGGATAGGTGATGGGAAGTGTAGGAGGAATATAGTAGATAAGATTTAGAGAGAAGTAGAAAATAGTAAAGTTAGAATAAGCCTGAATGAATGAATGTGTAACACAGGGGTAGGCAACCTTTCCCCTTTAAGGGCCGAGGGACTTCAGCTCCCAGAAGCCTCAGCCATGTTGGCCAATAGTCCCATGTTGGCCGATAGCTCCTGGGATTCTGGGAGCTGAAGTCCCTCAGCCCTTAAAGGGGAAAGGTTGCCTACCCCTGGTGTAACAGGTTAGCTTATCTGCATGTAGCTGTGTGTATGGACGTTATCACATGGGGAGTTGCGGGGAGAAAGTGGAAATAAACGGGATGAGCGGAAAACTTTAATTTATGGGATTTGTCCCATTCCGCCTCGTGTGATAACTAAATTCGAATTTAAAAGGGGGTTAATTCGAACAAAAACCTGATCTTTTCAAATCCTCAAAAATCCCGAAAATGAAAAGATCAGGTTTTCGTTCGAATTAACCCCCTTTTAAATTCGAATTTAGTTATCACACGAGGCGGAACTGGACAAATCCCGTAAATTAAAGACTTCTGCTTGTGCCCGTTTATTTCCACTTTCTCCCTGCAACTCCCCGTGTGATAACGTCCTATGTTGTACGAATTAAATCTTTTAAATAAAGAAGTCGCAGTTACAAATATGTAACCTAAAAAAAAAATCAGAGCTGGCAATTATTCCCAACATCAAGTGTCCTTCCCCCCCCCACTTCATTTCCTCCTCCCACCCTTTCCAAATGGTATTATTATTGAATTTTTTCTCCTAATTCATGCCAAGGTCTTAATTGGTCTTGCACCAACAGTGGGAGCATTTGAAAGATTCATTTCCCTGGACACATTTAAGACATTTCCAGTAAATTGTACCTAAACCTGTTCAGCTGGCTGGGTCATTTAGCAAGTGACACACCCACTCAGTGTTTGTTAGATGCCACTGGAGAGTTCTCTCAATGCTTTCAAAACAAAACAAAACCCAAAAGCTATATATGATGATGGGATAAAGCATTGCTAATGTGCAAATGTGATGGGGGAATACAATGATAACTGCCCACTGGGGAGCGGCAGGATCTTTTAAAGTTTTGTTATGGGAAGGTTTAGAGCACAGGATTAGACAACAGGTTTTGGAAGAGCAGGGCTGAAATTACATTGGCTTTAAAGGAAAGCAGCGGCAAAAAGCCACTTGATTATTTAAAACCATTTTCCCTCTTGCCTTCTTCTTCTTTTCTGTTTTCTCCTTTTTAAAAGGAAACCCAACAATAAAGTTTATTGAATGCTTTTAGCCTGGGCCTTCGAATGCCACCCTTGCAGATGTAAACAACCTTCTAGGGGATATGAGCTGTAATTTCCTTGCACAAGAAAAAGAGAAATGTAACTTTTGCAAACAGCTTGTTAAAATGTGGCAAAGTATTTAGTGATTTCTTTTTGCCTATAACACCATCAAGATACTGCAGCTTGAAAAATTACCTTGTGAAGGTAGATTATTTCAATTACTTATATTTGGTAAGTATCTCATTGCCATTACTCAATACCATGTTGAAAAGATAACTCATTCCTTTCTGCTACTCTTATGAGAGGGAGGGCATGTGAAAATGTTAGATATTTTTTTCTATAAAGTTTGTAAATACTTCCCAAAAACTGTGTCAGCCCATTGGTACCCACTAGGATTTGGCTCCCAGATCCTCCATAGATATCCAAGTTGGTGGATGTTCCAGTCACAATATATACAATGGTGTAGTAAAATAGTGCCCCTTATATAAAATAACATATTTAAGGTTTGCTTTTGGTGAGGTCGGGGGACTGGAATATTGTCAAGCTGTGAATGGTTAAATCCATT
This sequence comes from Phrynosoma blainvillii, assembly GCA_026167975.1. Lineage (NCBI taxonomy): Eukaryota > Metazoa > Chordata > Lepidosauria > Squamata > Phrynosomatidae > Phrynosoma > Phrynosoma blainvillii. Next base: position 15,844,691 of record JANUYF010000001.1, on the reverse strand, counting down.
GATACAGAGTCCATGGATACTCAGGGCCAACTGTACTTCTAAAATGCCTTTTCAAATATGTTTTCAAAGCAACTAGAAACTGGGACTACTTGAATCATTAAACCCAGTTCAACAGGGACTCTAGAAATGTTTATAAGATGGTAGCAGCTCATCAATGGAAACCATGTTGCTATTAATTTTGCCTACTTACAGGTGCTTCCCCGTGCATTTTCACTTAAACATCTATAAAAATGAAGACTCTTACAATTGCAATGTATGATTAGAAGTTCTCTCCATGTGTTCACTGGAGCTTACTCCAAGGTAAACGTGCCTAGGATAGATTGCAGGCAGCCTTTCTGATTCCTAGGAGGGATCAATGACAATTGCTGTCTTAATATTTCTTAGTGCTTGACAATTTAGTATGCTTCCGATTGATAATTCCAAATGAGGATCAACTATAGGAGGCTTAGCTGTCCAATTTTGCCTAAAAATTTTAGAGGGCTCAGCACCCCTTTGCCTAGTCTTAGAAGAGCTCTACACCCCATTCCACCCCAATTCTAGGGTGCATGCAGTTTAATCTTGTTTTCAGATCTAGTAATAATGGATGGGGAAAGTATTTTGCTCTCTCTGCATGCAAACTTAAATAGGAGTAGTAGTAGCAGAACCCTACGTTTCCCCAAAATTTGGAACTCAAAGCAGCTCACAATTTAAAAGAACAATAATACATTTAACACAGTATCAAATTTGCAGATGACACCAAATTAGGAGGAGTAGCTAATACCCGAGAGGAGAGGATTAAAATTCAAAAAGACCTGAACAGATTAGAAAGCTGGGACAAAACTAACAAAATGAATTTCAACAGAGAGAAATGTAAGATACTGCACTTAGGCAGAAAAAATGAAATGCATAGATATAGGATGGGGGACACCTGTCTTAACAAGACTACATGCGAAAAGAATCTAGGAGTCGTAGTAGACCATACATTGAACATCAGTCAACAGTGTTATGCAGCAGCTATAGAGGCCAATGTGATTCTAGGCTGCATCAAAAGAAGTACAGTATCTAGATCAAGAGGAGTAATGGTACCACTCTATTCTAATTTGGTCAGGCCTCACCTGGAATACCGTGTCCAGTTCTGGGCACCACAATTCAAAAAGGATGTTGACAAGCTGGAACCTGTCCAGAGGAGGGTGACCAAAATGGTGAAGGGTCTGGAAACCATGCCTTATGTGGAGAGACTGAGGGAGCTGGGTATGTTTAGCCTGGAGAAGGGAAAGTTAAGAGATGATACGATAGCCCTGTTTAACTGTTTGAAGGGATATCATACTGAGGTTGGAGCAAGCTTGTTTTTTGCTGCTCCAGAGAATAGGACCCTGAGCAATGGATGCAAAATACAGGAAAAGAGATTCCAGCTCAACATTAGGAAGAATTTCCTGAGCTGTTCAACAGTGGAACACACTTCCTCAGAGTGTGGTGAAGTCTCCTTCTTTGGAAGTTTTCAAACAGAGGCTGGATGGAAATCTGCCAGGGGTTCTTCAAGTGTGTATTCCTGCATGGCAGGGTATTGGACTGGATGTCCCTTGAGATCTTTTGCAACTGTATGATTCTATGATTAAACTGTCATGTTTTTTAAAGAGAAAAGTCAAGCAATGGCTGGTCCTCAGGACACTAAGAACAGCCAAGAAAATCAGAAGTTTAGGAAAAAGAAAATCTAAGAAGCAGTAGACTAGAGAAAAGTAGAGAAATGGAAAAGGCTGTAACTAGGAGTTTAAGAGAAGAAAAACAGGCCTATACCTGTAAAGGTGATGTATCTTAGGATGCTTCAAAGTAACCAAACAAGACTCTGGGTACAGGCATCTGCTCACTGTGAGCTGAAGCATCTTTGCTTCTGTTCATCGCCACCGCTTAAGTTAGTTTAATAAAATTATTTTCACCAAAAATGTTTTAGATGCCATATCTTCAAGCCATAAAATTTATTGTACCTTTATGTGGAATTATACTGGAGTTGAACATATAAATCAATTTATAAGGTCTAATGACACACAAACGCTTAAAAACGAAAGGTGATGTAGTAAATTCAAATTACCATTACAAATGTAAGCTTTGTAGTCAGTGTGTGACCTGCTAAGGATTATATTTAACTCCCCTGAGAGTGGTTTATCATAAAACTTTATACTTTTATTACAGTGAATTATTAACTCCTCCATGATGTGAGTCATTCCAAGCTCCAACTATAGCTTTTTTAATGACACTATAATAGACATCTTGCTAATAGCAGTGGGATTGCTACCTCTGAGGTAAAAGGGGGGGAAAGAAGAATAAGACTAAAAGAAGAAGAAGAAAAGAAATGGAGGGGACAAATAGCATACTTCCCAAGAGAACAAAAACAACTGCTCAAATGAAGAACTGTTTGAGGCCATGGAAGGCTGAACCTGCGCCCTTTTATTCTTGTTGGAAAACAATAGCTTAACAGGGTGACACCTGAAAAGAACTAAATTTAAATGTCATACCTTTGGAGGGGGGAAATGCAGGGTCATTATGAGTGCTTTTGCTTAAGGAAAAAGGAACAAAAGTTGCTCACGGGGCAGTGAAACCTATCTGAATGACTGTATAAATCCCTCCTTCAAGGAATTATTCTCTGCAACTGATATGTCTACCAAATGGAGGGAATGTCTCTAAAACACCCAGTCATTAAGATGGGCCTCCGTTAAGAATTGCATCCATAGGCTGCATCTGCACTTCAGAAATAATCCAGTTTTACACTTCTTTAATAGTCGTGGCTCAGTGCTATGGAATTCTGGGAATTGTAGTTTGTTGAGGCTACAGTTCCCAGAATTCCACAGCATTGAGCCATGGCAGTTAAGGGGGTGTCAACATGGATTATTTCAGCAGTGTGGATGCAGTCTTAGCTTCCTTCTCAGTTTCTCAGTGGTATAGCTTGGAAGTAACTAGTTAGCATAACTAGCTAGAATAACTAGCTACTTGTATCATTTTCCTTTTCCAATGCACTATGTATTGTTATGCTACAATTGGAATTTAAAAAGAGATATGTTTCACTGCATCCATGGTGTAATTAACTGTTCACCTACTTTGATATTTCTGGAGTAGTCTTGTTAAATGGGGGAGAAGAAAAATCACATGATTCAAGTGGTGGCTTGTTTTGCTACTTCATACTCTTGTTGTGGGTGTTGAGGTAACAAAGAGCTGCTTGGGAGTGTATTATTTTATACCACAGGCCAATGACCTGCAGAATACAAATATTTTTTTAAAACTAAAAAAAAAAAACTATCGGTAAATGGAAAAGTAAAAAAAGCCTATATCTTATTGGTCGTCCATAGTATCATAGAATTGGAAGGGACCCTAAGAGCCATCCAGTCCAACCCCAATCTGCCATGCACGAAGACACAATCAAAGCACCTCTCATAAATGGCCATCCAGCCTCTGTTCAAAAACCTCCAAAGGAGGAGACTCCACCACCCTCCACTGTGGAGCAGCTCTTATGGTAAAGAAGTTCTTCTGAATATTTAAGTGGAATCTCTTTTCCTGTAGCTTGCATCCACTGCTCCGGGTCCTATTCTCTATAGCAGCAGAAAACAAGCTTGCTCCAGCCTCAATATGACATCCCTTCAAATATTTAAACAGGGTTATCATTACCATCTCTTAACCTTCTCTTCTCCAGGCTAAACATACCTAGCTCCCTAAGTTGCTCCTCATATGACATGGTTTTCAGACCTTTCACCATTTTGGTCACCCTCCTCTGGACATACTGCTGCTTGTCAATATCCTTTTTGAATTGAGGTGCCCAAAAACTGGGCACAGGATTCCAGGTGAGGCCTAACTAAGCAGAATAGAGTTGTACTCTTGCTTCTATGTCTGAAGTGGAGTAGACACATAGAATCAATTTGAGTTACCATCTTGGGCAGCTGTCAGGGGTTAGAGAGCAACATGTTGAAGCCTGGAGGGCCTTGGGGCCAAAAAAAAATTTCATGGAGAGTTGCATGGAGCCCATAGACCACACTTTGCCTGCCCATGACCTACATGATGGCTCACTATTCCACAATTGATTAAGAGCCGATACACACGGCCTGTTTGGAGTAGCAGAGAGTCACCCCAGGAAGTGGAAGATTGGGGCCATGGCAACCCTACACCACAGCCCCAGTCCTTCCCTTTGCTGCCCCTAAAAGAGTTTAAACACTGTGCCAAAAGGACATCCTGACACCGCACACCATACGGACAGCTGCATGGCATCAGGACAGCATCAGGTTGGGGTTGGGGCAGCCAGCGTGCGGCTACCCTGCCCCAACTCTACCCCCAGGCCGGCCCTTTGGGCCAGTCTGCAACAGCCCTAAGTGGGTCTCCTCTAGATAACACTATCCATTCTGGCTAAAGAGTTATTTTTCAAAACTATAGCAGTAACTGAATACGTTTTGGGAGCCTTGTAATTACAGTGGGCCCTTGGTATGTTGGCTCTCTTCTATGTCCTGCAGGCATGCAGTGACAAAAACAAAAACTAGGCCCACTAGAGAAGCCAACTATCAGCACTGTCTGAGGTGCTTGACCCCAACATCAGCTATTAACACAGCAGAGTGTGGAAGCACAAACTCAGTAGTATCTGGCAATATTACACTGACCAACCATGAATGATGCACAGACACAGTTGGATTCTTCCAAAGTCCTTGGAGGCTTTTATCACTTGTTGCAATATGTACAAGTTATATACAAACTCTCCTTTAACTCTCTCCAACATTCACTGTCTGATATACAGCAATCCATTCTCTACAAACTATTGGTTGGGAATGCCGGCGACCCTGTCGAGGCTCTGGTCAACACTTGGAATACCGACCTTACCAGGGCTATCGACACGATCGCTCCCAAGCGTCCTTGCCAACCCGCTCCGAACTGAAGGCCTTGGTTCACACCAGAGCTTAGGAGAATGAAGCGGGCTGGACAACGACTAGAGCGTGAGTGGCAGAAGACTCGACTCTTATCTGACAGAACTCGCCATAGAAAATTTCTTAGTTCCTATCGGGAGGCAATACGTGCAGCAAGAAGAGCGTTTTCTGCTGCCCGTATTGCGTCTGCAGAGTCTCGTCCGGCAGAGCTGTTTAGGGTGGTGAGGGAGATGACGCAGGCACCCCCTGTGCCAAATCCCTTGCTCAACCTGACAACGGCCTGCTGTGACGCATTTAATAACTTCTTCACAGATAAAATCTCTCAGATAAGAGCCGACTTAGACGCCACTGTTGTAGCAGGAACTACAGATGAGATGTCCAGTGACTCCGTCAATGTAGTTATACTGGATCAGTGGCAATCTGTGAGTACCGAGGACATGGACAAGGTGAGGAAGACGACTTGCCCTCTCGACCCTTGCCCGTCATGGCTGGCCGTCCAGGGGGGGGCACATTGGTGAGACTCCTTACGGACATCATCAATGCGTCCTTCAGGGAAGGACACATTCCATCATGCTTAAAGGAAGCGGCGGTTAGGCCGCTCCTGAAAAAGCCTTCCCTGGACCCCCTGGATATGAAGAACTATAGGCCAGTGTCATTGCTGCCATTTCTGAGCATCGAGAGGGCGGTTGCTCTTCAGCTCCAGGCAGTCTTGGATGAAACTGATTATCTAGACCCATTTCAAACTGGCTTCAGGACAGGCTTTGGGGTTGAGACTGCCATGGTTGCCTTGACCGACGATCTGCGTCTGAGCATCGACAGGGGTAGTGTGACCCTGTTGGTGCTCCTAGACCTCTCAGCGGCTTTTGATACGATAGACCACGGCATCCTCTTGGACCGCCTGAGGGAGCTGGGTATCGGAGGCACTGCTTTGCAGTGGTTCCGGTCCTTCCTCTCGGGTAGGTCCCAGAGGGTGCTACTCGGGGACTGTAGCTCCAGTAAGAGGGAACTCACTTGTGGGGTCCCTCAGGGAGCTATTTTGTCCCCAATGTTATTTAACATCTATATGAAGCCGCTGGGTGAGATCATACGGAGTTATGGTGCTGGGTGTTATCAGTACGCTGATGATACCCAAATCTATTTCTCCGTTTCTCATTCGTCGGCCTCGAATTCCACTGGCATCTCTTCTCTCAATGCATGTCTTCGGGCGGTAATGGGCTGGATGAGGAAAAACAGATTGAAGCTGAATCCAGATAAGACGGAGGTGCTCACGGTCTCGGCCCCGAAACCAAGAATTGGGTTGCAACCTCCAGTCCTGGATGGAGTCACACTATCCTCCAGTGACTGTGTTCGCAGTCTGGGGGTGCTCCTTGATCCGTCGCTCCTGATGATAAATCAGGTTAATGCGACGGTCAGGAGCGCCTGTTATCAGCTTCGGCTGATACGCCAGCTGCGCCCTTTTCTGGAAGTAAGGGATCTCGAGAATGTTGTACACGCACTGGTAACCTCACGTTTAGATTTCTGCAATGCACTCTACATGGGGCTACCCTTGTGCTTGGTTCGGAAACTTCAGTTAGTTCAAAATATGGTGGCCAGACTTTTGTCGGGAACATCTAGGAGGGACCACATCACTCCGGTCTTGCGGTCCCTCCACTGGCTGCCTATTGGTTTCCGGGCCCAGTACAAGGTGTTGGTTATCACCTTTAAAGCCCTAAATGGCTTGGGTCCAAGCTATCTTAGAGATCGCCTCCTCCCCTATAATCCTCCCCGCGCCCTCCGTTCCTCTGGGAGGAATCTCCTGCAGCTACCAAAATCTAGGCTTGCAGTGACCTCCCAGAGGGCCTTCTCAGTTATCACCCCCAGGCTCTGGAACAGCCTGCCGGATGAGATCCTTCAGTTGACATCTTTAGACAGTTTTAAGAGAGCTGTCAAGACGGATCTCTTCCGGCAGGCCTTTCCGGATTAAAAATACCCGGCCTCGGTTACTGGGGTATAGGGACTCTGGATTTTCTCCTCTGATTGCTTTTTAGCTTTGTCAGAATTGAAGTCATATGGGAGTCAGTTTGTTCTATTTCTAATTTGTTTTATTGTTTATTGTTATTTTAACATATACTGTTTTAACTGTTATGTGGTTTAATTGTTTTTTAAGGGGGAGGGAGTTATTGTATTTGCATATATTGTATTTTAAATTCTATGCTATTTTTATTGTAAACCGCCTAGATTGGTCCGCCACCAGGCGGTATATAAATAAATTTTATTTTTATTATTATTATTGCAAATAACACACCACAACTCCTCACTCTTCAACACACACCTACCCTGGGTTTTAGAGCACTTATACACAGTGGTGATGACTAAAGGTTGACACCTGGTGCTACTTATCATTTACAGCCATAGAAACTACTTTACAATGTCTTAAAGGAACATTGTTCCCAACAATCCCCTCCAAAATAATTTGTTATGGTGAAAATATACAAAAACAAAACATAAACATTAACAGTATGTTAGGTTTACACAATATATAGTCTGACATCATTGTTCCTTACAGGTTATTGTTCACAGCATTTATTGAAATCCAGCAAGGCAACTATTTCCCCATGCCTCTGAGCTGGCAATGTCCCTGTAAATTTGTCAGCACCTTTTTCTTTGTGTCTCAAACCCTTTTCTGTACCATTTGCTTAGCCTTGTATGTTAAACTCACATCTGGCATTTTCTGTTCATTGTGTACTCCCTTGAACCTTACATTACTCTGGTCCCTTGGCAAGTTACTATTTTTAGATACATTTCCAGCACCCAATGGCTCATACACAGGTACCACAGCATTCCCACTCTTGTGCCCCTCTACTGGATAGTTATCCATATCTGGTTCACATCTTACAGTGTTACATGCAACATTACCATTTGGAACAACAAAAAATTCAGATTCACCATTTACTCCCTTACACAACTTGGGAATTAGATAGAAAGGTTGAGTGTCTTCTATACTAATAACCTCACTCTTTACTTCCTCTTTGATCTTTATTTCTGTTGTGGTATCAGATGAGTGTTGTGAGGTGTTTGCCTGCTATTGCTGCACACTATCAGGGATTCCCACCCCTCCATTTGTGGATATTGGCTCTTCTGAGGCTTATGTTCAAACAAACACTTTCTCTCATACACTTTTTTCCTTAAGGGGCTCATGGGGAGTTTTTCTCAGAGAAGTGAGTCAGACTTGCCTCCAGAACAAGATAGCAGTTCTCTATAGAACAGGGGTCCCCACACTTTTTGATCCAGGGGCCGGTTCGCTGACCCCCAGATCTTGTGTGGGCTGGAGGCGCGCGTGTTCATGCACGCGCGCGTGTTCATGCACAGTACTCGGGCACCATTTTGTGTTCCAAAATGGTGCCCAGAGTCGGGCGCATGCACGCGCAACACCAGGCACATGCACACGACTCCAGGCACCATTTTGGAACACAAAATGGCACCCGGCGTTGCACGTGCATGTGCACTACTCCGGCACCGTTTTATGTTCCAGAGTCGTGCGCATGCTTTTAAGGGTGGCAAAAGGCCACGCTAAGAACCGTCGCCATGGCTCTTCAGTGCCCTTTTCGTGCATTGTGTTTAAACGCTGCACCGGAAGGGCATCCTGATGCCATGCACCATGCGTATGGCCACGCAGTGTCAGGATGGTGTCAGCATAGGGTTGGAGAAGCTGACGTGTGTCTGCCTCTCCCCAACTTTACCCCCAGGCCAGCCCTTTGGGCTGATCTGCAACGACCCTAAGGAAGTTGCAACTGAGCTAAGTTTTAAATGGAACATGTATAAGAAATGGAAAAAGGGGAAATCACCAAAGGGGAATTCAAACAAATAGAATGCACATGTAGGGGTAAAGTCAGAAAAGCTAAAGTGCAGAATGAACTCAGGCTTGCTAGAGAGGTTAAGAACAACAAAAATGGCTTTGGGGGGGTATGCCCATAGCAAAAGAAAGAAGGAGGAAACGGTAGGGCCACTGCGCAGAGAAGATGGCAAAATGCTAACAGGGGACAGAGAAAAAGCAGAACTATTCAACACCTTTTTTGCCTCAGTTTTCTCAGAAAAAGAAAAGGGTGCTCAGCCTGAAGAAAATGGAACAGAGGACACAACAGGAGAAATGCAGCACAGAATAAGTAAAGAGGTGGTACAGGAATACTTGGTTAATCTAAATGAATATAAGTCTCTAGGACCAGATGAACTGCATCCAAGGGTATTAAAAGAAGAAATGTAATATATATTGGAGCCAATGGCAATAATCTTTGAGAACTCCTGGAGAACAGAAGAAGTCCCAGCAAACTGGAGGAGGGCAAACATTGTCCCTATCTTCAAAAAGGAGAAAAAGAGGATCCCAGCAATTATAATCCAGTTAGTCTGATATCAATACCAGGAAAGGTTCTAGTGGAGATCATTAAACAGAGAGTCTGTGAACATTTAGAAGGCAATGCCATAATCACTAAAAGTCAACATGGATTTCTCAAAAATAAGACATGCCAGACTAATCTGATCTCTCTCTCTCTCTTTTTATAGAATTACCAGCTTGGTAGGTTAAAGGAATGCTGTGGATATAGCATATCTTGGCTACAGGAAAAGCCTTGACTTTCACCTTCTTGCAGACAGTGCAGTCCAGAAATGTCTGGCATGGACATACTTTTGCCAATGTTAAGCTCTAGACATAATTTTGCCAATTGTGCCAATGTAGCAAAGATGGCATGTCCAAGCACCCTATACAGATAATGCATGCATTGATCATGCAAGGGAACATTGAACATTGTCACATTGGCCACATTTGGCTTGTCTGCCTGAGGATGTAAGTAATTGTCTCTATAATCACCTTTAGCACAGACCTTACCATCTTTGAAAACAACACAATTATTTTTCTCAAATATCACTTATAACCACCATCAGTTAAGGTAGATACACTCAAAAACAGCTCTTTAAACTGCAAGCAAACAAAAATTGTGAGAATTATTTCCCTAAGCAGAGAATGGAAGCAGTTCCCACCTTCTCCCCTTCTTCAGAGCTCCATCAGCCAAGTCCATTTTGGAAATTGTTAAAGGTTTCACATCATGCAAATGCTCCAAACAGTTGACCATATGATATGTAGCTCCAGAGTCCAGCAACCACACCTGCTTGGCTCCAGCTACATTAAGGAAGCCATTCCCAATTGCATGAGAAGACTTGCTTGCAGTCTTCTGTTGCTTCTATCTCTGCTCCCTTTTCTGGCCAAACCTGGAAGAACAATTCCTTTTCAAATGTCCCTCCTTTCCACAAGAGTAGCACCATCTCACTAGGCTGCACATAGCCTCTCCTGAGATGCCAATGTCAGGTGTTGCTCCTTATTATTTACTCTCCTGGCATGCTATTGACCATGACTTCCAGCATCAAGGCTCCTCTACTCTTGCTCTTCCAAGATATGGGCAGATACCAGGTTTAAGGTCACCTCTGCTGCTGGGAAACTCTGTAGACTGTGGAACAAAAAGTCCCAGCTCTCATCACTCAGGCTGCCAAGTACAAAGTAAACTTTTTGGGCCTCAGGGAAATACATGCCTCTGTTTTGCAGTTCATTGAATAGATCCTTCCAAATGATCCAAATGATACTTTATGTCCTCACCATCTCTCTGCTTGGTGTTGTAAAGTCTCTGTGTTAATATCATCTTGGACACACAGGAGTCCTGCTGGTAGACATCTTTCAAACTCTGCCAGCACTGCAATGCTGTAGTTGTGTTGGTTATGTACACAATCTGGTCAGCTTATAAACACAAAATAATTTTTGCTCTTGCCATCGGGGCAGCTAGCATCTGCTCATTATTCCATCGTCTCGGGAGGGGGTTGGTTATATAGCTAACCAAGTTCTCCCAGACAAACAAACTTTGCACCATCACTGACCATGTGAGATAATTGATGCCATCTAGCTTAGCAAAGTGCATCATTCCTGTGACTCCAGCCATATCTGCAGGCTATTTACAAAACAATTCACACAAAACTGGAAAAAAAATCTCTTTGCTTTGTGAATTGTTTCTTCTGATCAGGTAGAAATCTCACAAATAAGCCAAATACTCACTGCTTGTTCCTTGCAAAACACACAGTGAAAACAATATACAAACTGCAAACACTGTTCTTCTGTGGCAGTTTACTCCTGCCTCCCAATAGCACAACGCACAGCCTAGGATATACTGGCTTTAATTCAGGAACAAAAGACTGTTTGCAAAACTGGACCAAAACCCCAAAACTGAAGCTCTGGTCTAAACAGGGTTCAAACTGGTTCAGACTGGAACACACTAGCATAGACTGGCGCAGACTGGGCCCATAACCCATTGATGGCTCTCTTCTATGTCCTGCAGGCATGTAGTGACAAAAACCAAAACTAAGCCCAACTATCAGCACTGTCTGAGGTGCTTGACCTCAACAGTAGGTGTTAACACAGCAGAGTGTAGAAGCACAAACTTAGTTTGTAGTATATACCTGAGCCTGAGAACCAAGGATTGTTTGGGGATTTTGCTAGTCTACCGACCACCCCATTGTCTAACAGATTTCCTAACCTAGCTGACACAGCTGGTCTCAGAGTTGTTGTTGGAGTTGCCCAGACTCTTAGTCTTGGGTGACTTCAACATTCCACTCAAGACCAGTTTGTCAAGTCTATCAGGTGCGGCTCAGGAGTTCATGGAATCCATGACAAACATTGCCTATCTCAATTCGTCATCAGGCCCACTCATTGTGCGGGTCATACCCTCGATGCGGTCTTCAGTATAGAACAGGAATATCCATGGGCGGAGATAATAAATACCTCCGCATTGTCATGGACAGATCATTTCCTGATCAAGGCTGAACTATGAACCACTGTCCACCACTCCAGGGATGGTGGACCCATTAAAATGGTCCGTCCTTGAAGGCTAATGGAACCTATTGGATTCCAAAAAGCCTTGGAGGGTTTAATGATTGGTAATGCTGGTGATTCTGTCAAAGCCCTGGTGAATACCTGGAACACTGATCTCACCAGGGCTATCGACACAATTGCTCCCAAGTGTCCTTTCCAACCCGCTTCAAACCAGAAGCCTTGGTATACGGAAGAGTTTAGGAAGATGAAGGAGGTTGGGCAACAACTGGAGTGCATCTGGCAGAAAACACGACTCTTATCTGACAAGACTCGTCACAGGAACTTTCTTTATTCCTATTGAGAGACAATACGTGTAGCACAGAGATTTTTCTTCTCTGTATGTATTGCATCTGCAGAGTCCCATCCAGCAGAACCGTTTAGGGTGGTTGTGGAGCTGACGCGGGTGCCACCTGCACAGAACCCACTACTTAACCTGACAACGGCCTGCTGTGGTGCATTTAACAACTTTTTTTAACAGATTAAGGGCCTCAGCAGACGGAGGCCCCGGAGCCGCCGCCAAACGGAGCGCCGCGGGGCTGCAGCCTCCGCATCCAGGCGCACCGCCAGCGACTCTAAAAGGAGCACCAAATTGGCGCTCCTTTTAGATGTCAGAGAAAGTGCGCCGCAAAAGCGGCGGGCGCACTTTCTCTGACTCAAACGGCGCAGCGCATGTGGGCGCTGCGCCGTGAGGTCATCCCCAATGCGCCGGTCGTGTGGACGGCCGGCGCATCTGGGGGCGACCTCGGAGAGAGGAAGGGGCGCCGTTCGTGCAGCTGCCCCTCCTCTTCTCTGCCCAGAAGACGACTTTATTAGTCGTCTGCTTAGGGCCAAAATCTCTCATATAAGAGTCGACTTGGATGCCAGCTTGACAACAGAATCAATAGATGAGGTATCCAGCAGCCCCACTGATGTAATTTTACTGAATCATTTTCAATCTGTGAGTACCGAGGACGTGGACAAGCTCCTTGGTAGTGTGAGGAAGTCAACTTGCCCTCTTGATCCTTGCCCTTCGTGGCTGGCCATCTGGGGAGGGGGTGCCTTGAGATTGCTCCTTGGGGACATCATCAGTGCATCCCTCAGGGAAGGTCTTGTTCCATCCTGTTTAAAGGAAGCGGCGATTTGGCCGCTTCTAAAAAAACCTTCCCTGGACCCCCTGGATATGAACAACTATAGGCCAGTGACCATGTTACCTTTTTTGAGCAAGGTGATTAAGAGAGCAGTTGCTTTTCAACTCCAAGCTGTCTTGGATGAAACTGATTATCTAGATCCATTTCAAACAGGCTTTAGGATGGGATTTGGAGTTGAGATTGCCATGGTTGCCTTTGCTGATGACCTCTGTCTGAGCATCGACAGGGGCAGTGTGACTCTGCTGGTGCTCTTAGACCTCTCAGCAGCTTTTGACACAATAGATCACAACATCCTCTTGGACCGCCTGAGAAGGTTAGGAATCGAGGCACTGCATTGCAGTGGTTCCGTTCCATCCTCTCAGGCAGATTCCAGAGGGTGTTGCTTGGGGATAGTTGCTCCACCAGGAAAGAGGTTAATTGGGGCATCCCTCAAGGTGTTATCCTGTCCCCAATGCTGTTCAACATATGTATGATACCGCTGGGAGAGATTATACAGAGTCACGGAGCGGGGTCTTATCAGTATACTGATATACTTCTCCCTGTCTCGGTCGTCAGCTATGACTTCAGGTGGCGGCTCTCCCCTCAATGACTGTCTTAAGGCAGTAATGGGCCAGATGAGGAAAAACAGACTGAGACTGAATGCAGATAAAACGGAGGTGCTTGCAGTACCAGCCCCCAAACTAGGTATTGGGATACAACCTCCAGTCCTGGATGGAGTCACACTCTCCACTAAGGACTGTGTTTGCAGTCTGGGGGTGCTCCTGGATCTGTCGCTCCTGATGATTTTAATAGTTTTTTAAAAATTTATTGTTTTAATTTTACATTTTCATAATGTTTTATCTTGTGAGACACCTTGGTTCCCTTTTTGGGAGAAAGGTGGCATAGAAGTGAAATAAATAGTAATCCACTCATCCCTCCACATCCACTGGGGTTAGGGGCACAGGACCCCCATGAATGTTGAAAAACTGCAAATAACAAAAACACTATGTTTTTACCTGAAAGAACACCTCTCTAGAAATATCTAGGTCCTCCAGTGCAACTCTGAGGTTAACATCTGCCAGACATTGACCACAGAATTACACTGGAGGGGCTACAAATGCCTAGTGGAGTGTTCTCTCTAGGGGCCTCGGCAGACGGCTTAAAAAGCCATCCTGGAGGCAGGGAAGAGGAGGGGCAGCCACACGCTTGGCGCCCCTTCCTCCTCCCAAGGTCATCCTTGGAGCCGCCAGCCCTCCGCACGGCCGGCGCTCCGAGGGCAACCTCCTGTCGCAGCGTCCGGACACGCTGCAGCAGAAAAGTCAGCAAAAGTGCGCCGCAAGCTTTTGAGGCGCACTTTCGCTGACTTGTGAAAGGAGCGCTATTTTAGCGCTCCTTTCAGGGGCGGCAAAGGTGCGCCGCTGGATCGAGGTGTGGGGATGCCTCGGTCCCGCGGCACACCTTCCCAGGGTGGCCCCGTGCCGCCAGTCTGCTTCCCCCCTAGGAATCTCTAGGTCCTTCAGTGAGATTTTTGGTTAATGTTGACCAGAGGGTTGCACTGGAGGACTTAGATATTCCTAAAGAGAACACATTAATAAAATTCTGGAATAATCATATCTGCAAAAGTCAAAGCCACAAATGTGGAGGGACAAGTGTAATAATAATAAGAAGAATAAGAAGTGGAGAGGAAGAGGATGAGGAAGAAGAAAAAGAAGAGTAACTTCTTTGTTTGATACCCTATACACTGGCTGGGGGATTCTTTGTCAAGCTTGGTTGAAAAGTTTAAGTACATTTACTCCAAAGAGCAACCTAGAACATTTCTATCTATGGTAAAGGAGTTACATGTATGTGATACAAACATCGGAGCTTACCATATTACCTTTTAAATTGAAATTAGCCTCCCGGGATGCAGCTGGGATGCAGTGTGGAGGCGGGAATCTCTGGACTACTGCAGCCCAGGTCCCAGCCGCACTCAGCCAGCTGCCACTTAAAACTCGGGAGTTTTCCCATTTCAAAAAGTGCCGGCTGAGTGTGGCTGAGACCCGGGCTGCAGTTGCCCAGCAATTTGGTAGTGAATTACAATGCAATAATTCCTGCCTTCACGCCGTATCCTGGCTACATCCTGGGAGGCTAATTTCAACTTAAAAGATAATGTGATAAGCTCCATCCTCTAAGGGATATGGAAGATTTTCATCATGTTTTGGGGGGAAACAACAGAGGCCATTTTTTATGACAGGAAGAGACCCAGAATTAACTTCCTGTTCTGACTTCTTTTTGGGCTCTTTTGAGCCCCTTTACATAGTGTTTCAGGGCATTTGAGGACCATTTTCCATCTTTTTTTACCCCTGGTAAATATTTTAAACCCTCCCTCCCCATCTATATAAAAAAATGCAACTCCTCCCACTTGGATTGAGTCCTGCACAGGGAGAAGGGGGATATAAATTGAATAAGTAAAATCAAATAATAAATTAGATAGACTGGGCTTGGATTAGAATCATTCCATGGGCTTGACAGCATCTGAATATGAGATGGAAATGACCCATGTTTGGTTGGAAGGTTTAAGTAAAGTTATTGCCAAGAGCAACGAAGCAGCATCTCCATGTATTGTACGAGCATTGCAGGTATGCGAGACAAACAACTCCCAATTTCCTGGGATCAATACTTAGCACAGCAGGTCTTCTTTGTTCTTCTTGGGGACCTTTTATTAACAAAACATTCAGTCCCTATAGCCTGCTGCATTTGCTGCACAACTGAACACATCAAGTCTGCTCAAAACAACCTTGCCATGAAGGTGTCTAGAGATTTAAGAAGAATCAAGGCTAGCTGTGAACAGAGCTGGAAATGGCTGGTTTTGCTAATCATATTTGTAGGCAGGCCTGCCAAGACTTAATTAGGATAGCCCCCCTGCCAAGGTGGAAGATCTCCCAGTCCTCAGTGTCTTTCCTATTTTATTGGCACAATCAATTACACAATGGCTATTGTCTCCCTAGCAGCTGATACTAACCACTGGCTGGGCTCCTGTGATGTCACTGAATATTTGCAAGGACCAAGGGATAAAAGGGACTTGGTGCTATAAATGGGGAGGCAGATATTGGACTTTCTGTTGTTATTATCTGACATCAAGTCATCATCAACTTATGACAACCCTATGAATGAGAGACCTCCAAGATCCCTGGCCATCAGCTGGACTTGGGAAGTAGATAAGAAGGATGTAGGAGGCAAGGAGGAAGGAGAGGGATTGTCACAGAGGAACTGGATTCTGTGATGAGTAAAGACTATTTCAAAAGAGGAAGAATCAAGAGGATGGGAGGTATGCGTGTGGAGAAACTTTCTTTGCTCTAAAGAAATAAACTATTGGGGGTTGCAGACTGCCAGAAATAGTGTAAATTGAGTCCACTTTTAGGGTTAGGGTTAGTGCTAGGGAATCATGGGAATTGTTTTTTTCTGAGACATTGAGCCTTCTCTGACAGAGAGCTCTGGTGCCACAATAAAATACAGTTCCCATGATTCCCTAACCCTAACCCTAAAAGTGGACTCAATTTGCACTATTTCTGGCAGTCTGCAACCCCCCTATATAGTGGAAGAGGAAATCAACAAGAATTACAGGTGCAGTCACACACACACACATGTCCATGGATTCTTTATCCATGGGTTCAACCATTCACAACTTGAAAATATTTTAAAAAAAGAAAAAAAGATAAGCATTCCCAAAAGCAAAACTTGATTTTGCTATTTTATATAAAGGGCACCATTTCACTATGCCATTATATTTAATGGGACTTGACCATCCATGGATTTTGGTATCCAAAGGGGTTATTGGAACTAAACCCCAAGAGATACCAAGGGCCCACTTTATAGTCCTTTATGGACCAAGAAAGATAAGAGTGGGAAAGAGGAAGAGTCAGAACCATACAATAAGAGACTTACAAGGGACTTTTGTTTTTGTTGAGAGGATGGACAAAAGTTCTTCTCCACACAGAGAAAGGCAGCCAGGTGGTACCAGGGTGCATCCTTGTGGCCAATCAGTGGCTGGGTTGGAACTCTGCTTGGGGCCCTCTGATATATTGGCCAAATACAGGAAGGAAGGAAGGAAGGAAGGAAGGAAGGAGATGAGATTCCTGGTTTTTTCATGGTTCTCCATGAAAGCTAAGCAGGGTCAGCCCTAATTAGTACCTGGATGGGAGACCACCAACTAATACCAGGGGCTGTAGGCTATATTTCAGAAGAAAGAACTGGCAAAACCATCCCTGAGTATTCTTTGCCTAAAAAATACCCTATCATAGTCATGAGATAAGCATGTCAACAGATTACTTGGAGTTACATGCATGCACAATTTTTCTAGGAGCCAGATTTGAGAGAACTCTGGTAGACCAGGGTTCAAATCCCTGCTCACCATGGAAAATGACTGGTTGACTTTGAGCGAGTCCCGTTCTCTCAGCCTCAGAGGAAAGCAACAACAAACTTTTTCTGACTAAATCTTGTCAACAAAACCCTATGAAAAGGTTGTTGTACATCGGGGTCAACTTGAAGGCACAAAACAACCAAGTCCTTTTATTGTTGTATGTTTTTGAAGTCATTTCCAATTTATGATGACCCTAAGGTGGAACCTATCATGGGATTTTCTTGGCAAGATTTGTTCAGAGAGGGTTTGCCTTTGCCTTCCTCTGAAGCTGAGAGAATGTGACTTTCCCAAGGTCATCCAGTGGGTTTCCACAGCAGAGCAGGGATTTGAACCTTGGTCTCCAGAGTTGTAGTCCAGTGCTCAAACCACTATACCACACTGGCTCTTAAAGTTCTTCTATCCCTACCTGGAAAACTACACCTGCAAAGATTTCTCTTTGGGGATTTCCAAAGGAAGGCACATGCTGCTGCCTCATTGCAGAAATTAGCCTTCCCTGTCAGAGAGCTCTAGTGCCCCACCAAATTACAAATCTCAGAATTCCATAGCATTGAGCCATGGAAGTTAAAGTGGTGTCAAACTGCTTTGTTTCTGCAGTGTGACAGCAGCCAGAGTTTCACTCCCCTTTGGTTCTAGTAATGCTGTATCCATTTTAATCTGCCATAACAGACACCATGGACTTGTCTATGCAATTAAAATACTACGCCATCTATGCTAATCGAATATGGTCCCACCAGATGCAATTCAAAGGGGTTCAAGATTTTTGTGGCGAAGGGGAAACTCTGAAAACTCTGCAGGAAAAGGCTTCATAGTTTCTCCTGGAGTATCCACAAGTATTCACAAAGATATACATTATCATACATGTGGCCAGTGTGTGGATTCAGTTGGCTGTGCATTTTAAGCAAAGGGAAGGCAAATAGAGGCATTTGTTTTTGTTTTTGTGCATTAAAGCAAAGACAATTCAACATTGATTCAAATGTGTGAAAATCTGCAGCAATTCACATAATACATTTACATGTAGACTAGGGCAATATCATAACACAAAGGAGCTCAGTGGTTAAATCCTGCACCTTTCATGCCAAAATGTTGACAGGTGCTTCTCCCTTTTCTCCAGGTCTTTGGGTCCCAGGTCCTTCTTCTCTTTCTTCCTTTCCCTTGTCTCCCCATCTTCTGGAGGGCTTTGTGTCCGCGAAGCAGTTAAACTTCCTTTCACCTCTCTCGCAGTTCCTTGAAGAGAAATAGAG
Source organism: Phrynosoma blainvillii (assembly GCA_026167975.1). NCBI lineage: Eukaryota > Metazoa > Chordata > Lepidosauria > Squamata > Phrynosomatidae > Phrynosoma > Phrynosoma blainvillii. The sequence continues at coordinate 15,826,191 of JANUYF010000001.1, read as the reverse complement.
ATCTTCAAAAAGGTTGGAAGGTTGGCAGGCCAGCAACGTAAAGTGTGTGCAATCACTCAGATACAAGTGGCACCACTAAAAATTGCCTTCATATATCTGCTTATGGTTTATATTCTGTGGCAGAAAGGACACAGAAAGGTCAGCAGGATATATATATATATATATATATATATATGCTGCAACTCCAAAGATTTTGGCAAGAGACATGATCCAAGAAGGTTCTAGAAGGGTTGGATAAACACTACATTTTTTCCCCTTTAAAACACATACACACAAAGATAGATAGACAGATATAATTTTTAAAGAAAAAATTGCTTGCAAACGTCAGCATCCAAGCCCAAGGTATATATATACCTGTAGTAACCCTTGTTACGACCTCTGGTGACAAGACAGATTGTTCTAGTCATCTATGGGTGAACAGTGGGAAGACCTCTCTGCCTTTTATATATATATTTGTACTGTTATTTTAAACTTGGCAACCCAGGATGAATTTCTTTACCGGGAACGAAGTCACCATTTGCAACATCCTGATCAGTCATGAGCCTATGGTGATGTCAGGGGTATAGGCAGAAGGGGAAATAGTTTATTTTTAAAAAAGAAAGAAAGAAAGGGAAGAAAGGAGGCAAATATGAGGCTTTGGGAATGCTAGCCAGCAAGCCATCTCCCGCTCGGTGCTAATGGAGAATGTGACTTCCAAACAGAAGGATCAGCAAATATGCTCTAAATTAATAATGCCCCCTTTTAGTAGCAATTGCCTCTTGCAAAATTGCCGGGCTTGTTTGTTTGTTTGTTTGTTTACCCTTCTGTTTTCTTCTCTTCTCCCTTTTTCCTTAATCTCCCTAGCAGGAGGAGTCCAGAAATAAGTGTGTCTCACTGGAGCTTTTTCCTTTTTTTTTTTCCTTTTTAAGACTGACCACCCTGTTTTATTAACCTTGTAACGTTTTAAGGTAGTTCCTTCCTCCGTGTCTCCTCTAGCAAAGTCTCTATTGATCACTGTTTACTGTTATAATCCCTTTCAAATTTATCATCCATGACTAACACCCTGTGTATTGATTAACACTGACAGATGTCCCTGTATAGTATATACTCAACGGTGATAGTGCGCTGGCCAGTAAAATATTGTGTGTGTGTGTGTGTGTGTGTGTGTGTGTGTGCTGTTTATAGCTCTTGGCCTCTCCATCTCCCTCTTTCTGTTCTCAAAGCAGCTAACCTATTTCACACAAAAAATACACACACAGTAGCATGAGGGTGATTAAATTTAGGGTGGCAGAGGTATAATTTTTTTGAGAGGGGGAAGAGGCTGAATGTACATTTGTTTGCTTTCCATCTAAATAGCAAGTTGCTGGGAAAAGACTGGAGGGTGTTCAGATTTATGAGAGACCTTGTTGGTCTTAACCTGAGACTGAAACTTAACAGAAAATATACCGGCTAGATTTGGAGTAGGTGTGTTCTTGTATATTTATTTATTTATTTATTTATTGGGGAAAGGACAAATAAAATGTCATTGGTGACTAAGGACAAGGTGTCCAAAATCCAGACTGCAAATGAACTCATTTGTCAACCCTGCATTTATTTATTTATTTATTTATTTATTTATTTATTTATTTATTTCTGCTTGCTGCTTGCAACAATTCCTTCACCTCTTTCAGACCAGAAATAGAGTTTAAAGTTAATCTCTAATGGGGCTTTTTAAAAACAAAAAACAAAAACACCCACAGCTGTACTTTTCTCTCTCTCTCTCTCTCTCTCTCTCTCTCTCTTTCTCCTTTCCTCAAATGATCTTAGAAAAGTTTTATATGCACAACCACCATAGCCCTGCATTGTGAAGCCATACCAAGAATGTGAGAAAGAATCATAGAATCATAGAATCATAGAGTTGGAAGAGACCACAAGGGCCATCCAGTCCAACCCCCTGCTATGCAGGAACTCCCAATCAAAGCATCCCTGACAGATGGCCATCCAGCCTCTGCTTAAAGACCTCCAAGGAAGGAGACTCCACTACTCTCCGAGGGAGTGTGTTCCACTCTCGAACTGCCCTTACTGTCAGGAAGTTCCTCCTAATGTTGAGGTGGAATCTCTTTTCTTGCAGCTTGCATCCATTGTTTCAGGTCCTAGCCTCTGGAGCAGCAGCAAACAAGCTTTTTCCCTCCTCGATATGACATCCCTTCAAATATTTAAACACAGCTATCATATCACCTCTCAGCCTTCTCTTCTCCAGGCTAAACATCCCCAGCTCCCTAAGTCATTCCTCATAGGGCTTGGTTTCCAGACCCTTCACCATTTTAGTTGCCCTCCTTTGGACACGCTCCAGTTTCTCCACATCCTTTTTGAATTGTGGTGCCCAGAACTGGACACAGTATTCCAGGTGAGGCCTGACCAAAGCAGAATAGAGTGGTACTATTACTTCTCTTGATGGGGACAACGTTTGCCCTCCTCCAGTCTGCTGGGACTTCTCCTGTTCTCTAGGAGTTCTCAAAGATTATTGCCAATGGTTCGGATATTACATTTGCTAGTTCTTTTAGTACCCTTGGATGTAATTCATCTGGTCCTAGAGACTTATATTCATTTAGATTAACCAGGTATTCCTGTACTATCTCTTTACTTATTCTATGCTGAAATTCTCCTATTCTGTCCTCTGCTCTATTATCCTCAGGTTGAGCACCCTTTGCCTTTTCTGAGAAGACTGAAGCAAATTCAACAATCCACATCTTGAAAATATGCACATATAAAAAAATCAAAAAGCAAACCATGATTTTACTATTTTATATACAGGATACCATTTTACTAAGCCATCGTATATAATCAGACTTGAGTATCCACTGATTTTGATGTCCATGTGGGTCCTAGAACCAAACCCCAGCAGATACTAAGAGCTCACTGTACTTCTTTCCCACTGAAATCAATTGGACAAACAACCCTAATGTTGCTTGGGTTGTGATTACAGTTATGTTCTATTCAAGTGCACTTCTCCTCAAGCAATTTGTTCGCAGATGTGTGGAGTGTGGGGGAAGCAGTCCTGTCTGGTGTAGATGATTTCCCCTGACACAGGACAGGGTGTCCTTGGTGGCAGCTCCCAGGCTTTGGAATTCCTTCCTTGAGAACTTAGGCTGGTATGTTCTCTCCCTGCTATCCTTCTATAGACAGAGGAAGACTTCATTTTGTTTCTGCAGGCCCTTGATTCCACAGTGGAGAAGAGCCTTTCATAAAGTGATGTATTGTTTGTTCTTTTCTTTTTAATGGGTATGCATTTAATACCATTGTTGGTTTAACTATTTTTTTGTTGTTGTTGTGTTGTGTGCCTTTAAGTCATTTCCTTATGGCAACCCTAAGGCGAACCTATCAAGGGGTTTTCTTGGCCAGATTTGTTCAGAGGGGATTTCCATTGCCTTTCCCTGAGGCTGAGAGCATGTGACTTGCCCAAGGTTACCCAGAGGGTTTCATGGGCAAGCTGTGAATCAAACCCTGGTCTCCAGAGTTGTAGTTTAACACTCAAATCACTACACCATGCTGGCTCTCCAACTATATTTTTAACTTTTCTATAATAAGTCGTGGTTTTGGAGTTTTTTTAGCTGTGTCTACTTTAACCTTTGTAAACCTCCTCAAGTCCCAGACTGAATATGATTATGATTATTAGCTAAAATCCTGTGCGGTCCTTATGTATGCAAAAAATACATAATTGCAGTGCTGAATCCTGGTTCAACCCCCTTCCTCAATCCTGACTTAACAGGAAGAAGAAAATACAATTGATGCAGGTCTGTTGCCTTGTTGCTTGGGATGCATCTAGCTATGGTTTCCTCTATCTCCCATGAATAATCCCCATTGTCACAGGCAGAAACAGGGTCCCTGTTACAATTCACCCGGTGCTTGAAATTGCTTGCATAAGGAGGTGGGTGGGAATAGCAGCCAGCTGCTTCCTGATCAAGAGAGAAACAGATCCCCATCAATTGCAGCAGTTACTTCCTGAGAAATGGTGATTGAGAGACTTGAAGTTTATCGCATTCATTTTAAAACCGGCTTACCTGATCTGGATTAAATTTTAAATTGGGCAGCATCCTGATATTATCAAAAGGATTTAGCCACCGAAATAGCCACCTGAGTCGATCCCTGGTCCATCGCCGCTCCCAGGGGCACTCAGTGTGCCTCTTTTTGAAGCCAGAAGTTTTCCGGCTTAAGAAAATGGCCACCAGCATGGCCCTGGGAGCGGGAATGGACCCAGGATGGACCCAAGCAGCCTTTTCAGCAGCTAAATCCTTTTGATAATATTAGAGTCATAGAATCATAGAATCATAGAGTTGGAAGAGACCACAAGAGCCATCCAGTCCAACCCTCTGCCATGCAGGAACTCCCAATTAAAGCATCCCCGGCAGATAATAATAATAAGAAGAAGAAGAAGAAGAAGAAGAAGTTTTATTTATAACCCGCCCCTCTGCTCGGCAATTGGGGCGGTGCACAACAGATTAAAAGTACAACAAATAAAAACATTCCATCCACCCATCCCTAACCCACCCACCCCTTAAAACAGGATTAAACTATCATAGAGTTAAAATAAAGTTCACAGATAAAATACAATCCAATCCAATTTGGCCTACATATCAAAAACGGCGGGAGCGATAAATAGCGGATCACTTCCAATTTTAGCCAGGCAGTTATTCCGGGAAGGCCTGCCGGAAGAGATCTGTCTTTACTGCCTTTTTAAAGTCTGCAAGAGTGGTAATAAGTCAGATCTCATCCGGCAGGCCATTCCACAGTCTGGGAGCGATTGCAGAGAATGCCCTCTGGGAGGTGTGCAAAAGCCTGGTCTTTATTGGTTGCAGCAGATTCCTCCCAGAGAACCGGAGTGCATGGGGGGGATCATACGGGGAGAAGCGGTCCCTAAGATAAGATGGACCCAAGCCATGTAGGGCTTTAAAGGTTAAAACCAACACCTTGTACTGTGCCCGGAAACTGATCAGCAGCCAGTGGAGGGATTTAAGCACCGGTGTTATGTGCTCCCTCCTAGATGTTCCAGTAATTAACCTGGCTGCCATGTTTTGTACTAGTTGCAATTTCTGGGTTAAGTACGAGGGTAGCCCCATGTAGAGTGCGTTGCAGAAATCTAGACATGAGGTTACCAGAGCATGTACCACAGTTTCCAGATCCCTCATGTCCAGATAAGGGCGCAGTTGGTGTATCAGCCGAAGCTGATAACAGGCACTCCTGACCACCGCATTTACCTGACTGGTCATGTGAAGCAATGAATCTAGGAGTACCCCCATGCTGCGAACACAGTCCTTAGAGGAGAGTGTGACTCCATCCAGGACTGGAGACTGTGTTCCCAAATCTGGTTTCAGGCCCGTAACTGTCAGTACCTCCGTTTTGTCCGGATTTAGTTTCAATCTGGTTTTCCTCATCCAATCCATTACCGGTCTGAGACAGTCATTAAGAGGAGAGATGCGACCTGAAGTCTGATCGGATGATCTAGTCATGGAGAAGTATATCTGGGTGTCATCAGCATACTGATGGCACCGCACGCCATGCCTCCGAATGATCTCACCCAGCGGCTTCATATAAATGTTAAATAGCATATGGGACAGGATGGAGCCCTGAGGAATGCTACAATTAAGCTCACTTTTGGAAGAGCAACTGTCTGCGAGCCTCACCCTCTAGGATCTGCCCAAGAGGAAGGAACGGAACCAGTGCAAAGGAGTGCCTCCGATTCCTCACTCTCTCAGGCGATCCAAGAGGATAGAGTGATCTATTGTATCAAAAGCCGCTGAGAGATCCAAGAGCACCAACAGGGTCACACTACCCCAATCGATACCCAGGCGGAGGTCATCGGTCAGAGCAACCATGGCTGTCTCCACTCCATAACCTGTCCTGAAGCCGGTTTGAAATGGATCGAGATAATCGGTTTCATCCAAGACTGCTTGGAGTTGGGAAGCAACTGTCCTCTCGATCACCTTGCTTAAAAAAGGAAGCAAGGAGACTGGTCTATAATTATTTCTATCCAGGGGGTCCAGGGAAGGTTTTTTCAGGAGTGGTCTAACAGCCGCCTCCTTCAAACATGATGGTACAGTGCCTTCCCTGAAGGATGCATTGATTGTATCCCGTAGGAATACTCTCAACGCGTTCCCCCCCACCCCGACGACCAGCCAGGATGGGCATGGATCAAGAGGGCAAATCATCTTCCTTATTTTTCCAAGAAGCTTGTCCACGTCATCGGTACTCACAGATTGAAACTGATCCAGTAAATTGCCATCAACAGAGTTGTTGGACACCTCGTCTATGGATTCTGTCAAAACAATGGCGGCCAAGTCGGCTCTTATCCGAGAGATTTTATCTACAAAGTAGGTATTAAACGCGTCACAGCAGGCTGTCGTTGGGTTAAGTAGGGGGCTTGGTGCCGGAGAAACCTTTGTCAATTCCCCCCCACCCACCCTAAACAGCTCTGCTGGACAGGACTCTGCAGACGCAATGCGTACAGTGCAGAAAGATCTCTGTGCTGCACGCAAAGCCTCCCGATAGGAATCAAGATGCCTCCTATGGCGAGTTCTATTGGATGGGAGCCGAGTCTTCCACCATTCGCGCTCTAGTCATTGTCCAGCTCGCTTCATCCTCCTAAGTTCCTCTGTGTACCAGGGCTTACAGGGCTTACGATTAGAAGCGGGCTGGAAAGGATGCTTGGGAGCGATTGTGTCGATGGCCCTGGTATGATCGGTGTTCCAAGTATTCACCAAGGCTTCAACAGAATCACCGGCATTATCACCATCCAGAATCTGCTTAAAGACCTCCAAGGATGCTGCCTGATTTAAAATTTAATCCGGATCAGGTAAGCCGGTTTTAAAATGAATGCGATAAGCTCCTTTCATTGTCCTCAGGTAGCCCCTGAACTAAAGGCTGAATTAGAGGCTATGTAAGGATCACGAATATGTTGCAGTCATTAGTGTTCAACTGCAGGTTATGCATTCATAACTCCCATATAGGATTCCAGCCATTTATTTTATTATTATTATTATTATTATTATTATTATTATTATTATTATTATTATTTCACCTGTTTCATTCTCAAATGAAAGTACCAAAAATTTCTTTTTCATTTTAAAATTTTTATTGATTTTAAAAAAAGAACAAACATACAAATTCAAAACACCCCCATAACCCCAAACACAATTAACATTAACACTCTACATGTTTTATAAACCAACCTGTAACCACCTACCTATCTTAACCTCTCATATCTTTATTTATATCTTTTATCTGTAACCTATCTTATTACTTGACTTCCTTCCTGATCTTTCTTATTTTCTTCCTTCTAGCCCAGGGGTAGGCAACCTTTTTGAGCCCGGGGCCGGGTTGCTGTCCCTCAGACAATTGGGGGGGCCGAAGCACGAAAAATAAATATTTATTTATAAAACCAGGTAAGCCGGTTTTAAAATGAATGCGATAAGCTCCTTTCATTGTCCTCAGGTAGCCCCTGAACTAAAGGCTGAATTAGAGGCTATGTAAGGATCTCTCAGCCCCAGAAAAGCGGCGGGCGGCGGCAGCAGCGGCAGGACCAGCCTGGGGCCAGTCCAAAAGCCTTGGGGGGTTGCATCCGGCCCCCAGGCCTTAGGTTGCCTACCCTAAGCCTCTTCACTTAACTCCATTCTTCCATTTCCTTCTCCTCTCCTCTCCCCTTCCCCTTTCTTCTTTCCCTGTTCTCTCCCATCCTACCATCCTATGCCCTTCTTCTTCACTTTCTGAAATAAAGTGAAGAATTTCAAATATTTCATTCCCAATGAGCAAAATTATTAGAGTTTTTGCCCACCTTGGGACAATTGTTCACACTTGGGAATGGATTGAACAAAAATGTATGCAAGTCTTTTGCAAAAAATGACATTTTTCACAGAAGCCATGTAATTTGTACAAACTATACATTTTCTGCTCAGAAATGTTGCTTTTCCCTCCTCAACCAACCATTTGAGCTGGAAAAGCCCATTACTTTATTTTCTGTCCAGCAGGTCTGGGGATGGTTGGAATAAGAAAACTTTTAGAATTAGGGTGCACCTACAATGTAGAAATAATGCAGTTTCTAATAATGATAACATTTTGTAAAGATTTATTATATATGCTGTATTATGGACCATAAAACCTATATATATATTTTATATATATATAAAACTTACAATGTAGAAATAATGCAGTTTCACACCACTTTAACTGCCATGGCACCATCCCACAGAATCCTGGGATCTATAGTTTTGTGAGGCACCAGCACTCTTTGAAAAAGAAGACTAAAGATCTTGTAAAACTGCAAAGCCAGGATTCCATAGGATGGAGTACAACCCTTAAAGTGGTGTCAAAGTGCATTATTTCCACAATATAGATGCACCCTCAGTCATCTTTGTATGCCTATACTAAGTTTTCATTATAGTAACTTTCTGTTTGGTTTACCACATCCACTCTTTTCCATGTATGATTCTAATTAAAGCCATTTTTTTATCCCCACTCTCTTTGGCAGTAGACCATATGCTTAATTATGGGCAAATATGGCTTATTTGTAAGTAAATCTATATGTTTTACAAAGACTAAGCTTATTCCTTTCCTGTTAGACCTTATGTATAAGGATCAGCATGGGACTGGTTGTTGTTCAGCTTCTGCCCTGCCAATCTGATTACTTTGCTTGAGAGATTCAGTACACTCTTTCCCATTTTCCAACAGAGATACTTCCTGGTTTTTGATTCTGCTATACTCAGATTTTCTTAATCTCAAATTCCTTCTATCCCATTAATGAAGGAATTTGGAATTTTGCTGAGTTCTTGTCAAATTATGAACTAAATTCTCAGCTAATTTTATTGGCCAAATACACCAGTGGTCCTAAAACTTTTTTGGTTCATCACCTCCTTTCCACTTGTATGACAACCCTAGTGTCGGGTGGAGCAACATATATTTATTGATATTCAGTTTACTATTCTATTGCACATTCAAAATAACCAATCCCAGTCACTGCTCCCTTTGCCATACAGTCACCCTGGGAGCAGCAACCAAGTAGCTGACTGAGCAGTGACTGAGAAGCCCCTCACCTATGCTGGCCTTGCAGCAAAGGTGTCACAAAGGGGCATGGTTGGCGCAGGCTACACCAGGGGACACAATAAGTGGAGTGACACCATGACCACCACCCTAACAACACCATTGTTGCTCCCTAAATGTCTGCCTTTTGAAAGAAATGGGGTGTAGCATTAATGTACCTTGTAAGATACAACGCGTTCAGTGGAAGAGAAGATATGGCCAAAAAAGGGACAAAGAAGGCCTCTCCTTTCTCTGATCACTGAGCTTCAAACACTTTCTGGGAGAAAAGGAGGAGACAGAGCAGGGCTTTATTTGTTCCTAGATCTTCCTGGTATGGCCTGGCCCAAACCGTAACAAAGGGAGAAGCAAGCAGGAGAAGCAGGGAGCCAGTGAGTGTGAGGAAGACTACTGTCAGCCATTGGCACAAGATCCTCCAGCTTTGGGAGTGGGCTGGAGGAGGAATCCAGGATTTCTTCCTCAACATCTGAAGCAGAAGACTGATGTTGGATTAGGAGACAGCAGCCTCCAGCTTCATGAGCAGGGTGCAGGAGGAATCCAGAGATTCTGCTTCAGGAGTCAGTCTGTCCCAAAATAACACCACTCCAAGCCACAGAAGCAATGCCCTGCATCCAAGCCATGTGAGAATTTCCCAACCAACACTACTGGCGAAAGACACAGCTAAGGGAGAGAGATGGTTAAGAGATGATAAAATAGCCCTGTTAAGTATTTGAAGGGTTGTCATATTGAGGATGAATTGAGCTTGTTTTCTGCTCCTCCAGAGAACAGGACCCAGAACAATGGATACAAGCTACAGGAAAAGAGATTTCACCTGAACATTCAGAGGAACTTCCTGACAGTAAGAGATGTTCGACAGTGGGACACATTCTCTCAGAGAGTGGTGGAGTCTCCTTCTTTGCAGGTCTTTCAACAGAGGCTGGATGGCCATCTGTCGGGGATACTTTGATTGTGTGTTCCTACATGGCAGGGGGTTGGACTGGAACCCCTTGGGGTCTCCTCCAACTCTATGATTCTATGATTCTATCCTTTGGGAAGGTGAAGAGCAGGAGACACTACTACATGAAACTATCAGCTTGGCTGTGCAGTGGTTTAAAGAGACCCTGAAAAGACGTTTCATGCAATACTCATCCCTACCATGGTCCTAAAGGCCACTAGTTCCCCTTGTCTTTCTTGCACACCAGTACTTTGAATGAAAGACCCCTTGCCACCACCTTTCCCCGCCACCGCCTTCCTAGATCTTTCTACCACCCCCAGAAGGGGCGTACCACCCACTTTGGGAGTCACTAAAATACATAATGCAGTGGCTTGAGTGGTTAAGATGCTGACTCTGTTGATTGCAAAATCGGCAGGTTGGCAGTTCGAGGCCCGAGTGCTGCATGATAGGGTGAGCTCCTGTCACTAGTCCCAGCTTCTGCCAACCTAGCAGTTTGAAAGCATGCAAATGCAAGTAGATAAATAGGTACCACTTCGGTGAGAATGTAAACAGCATTCTGTGCAATCATGCTGGCCACATGATCACAGAGTAGTCTGTGACAGCGCTGGCTCTTCAGCTTAGTAATGGAGATGTGCACCGCCCCCTATGGTCGGACACAACTTGACAACCTTGTCAATGGGCAATACCTTTACCTTTAAAATACATAAACTGCAGCTCATCACAGCACAGAGAAGACCATGTTGTACCTGCCTGACATGTTGTTGTTAAAGGCATAGAGCCTGCCAGGAGAAAGAATCCTAATTAATCCTAATTCAGAACCACAAACACGATGGGATTCATTGAGGTTCAAAGTCAGAAACCTGTGTTCCAACTAGTCAAAGCCCTCTTTCTGGAGTGGTTGGATAAATGCCCCAGTTTTGCTTTCTCCTAGAGATATGAAGACCCAGAAAAAAAAGCAAAAATGAACAAATAAATAAATCAGGGAAGAGAAGACAGGGGCTGGCATCCTACACTGCAGTTCCAGATTCATGACTTTGGCTGCATCTATACTGAAGAATTAAAACAGTTAAACACTGCTTTAACTGCCATGGCTCAATGCTGTGGAATTTATATATATATATATATATATATATATATATATATATATATATATAATATTTTATTAAACATTTTAAAACCAATTATCAGACAACAATTGTACACATTACAATAGGACAGACTAACACCAATAATGAACAATAAAAGAAAGGAAAAAAACATAACACACACAAATAAATAAATAAATAAATAAATAAAAATAGACTCAAACTTATAAACCAACAACCAAAAAAAGAAAAAAAATACAAACATATAATTACTACACAAATTTAAAAGACTTCCTCATACTATCATGACTCCAGCCTACAAAACTACAAATCTCAAAATTCCACAGCAATTCATATGAGGAAATGCTGTGGAATTTTGAGATTTGTAGTTTTGTGGGATATTTAGTCTTCTCTGTCAGGGAGTTCTCATGTCATAACCAACGGTAAATCTTAGAATTCTATAGGCTGGAGTCATGATAGTTAAAGTGCTGTCAAACTGCAGTAATTTTGCACTGTCGCAGCAGCCAGAGAGTTACAGACCTGTAACCACTCTGCATTCAGCTATATTTTGTATTCACAATTGTGACACTATTGCTGTGATTACAATCCCTCTAAACCTACTTTAACAACCAGCAGCCACATCGAGCCAGGAAGGTCCATTCTGCTGGCAATCTGGACATAACAGGATGATGTTACCCATCCCATGGTTCTATAGGATGAAACTCTCATAGTCAAAATTGAATCATAGTGTGATAAGTGTGCAGTATGAACAGGCCTTTAAAGAGTTAGCAAGGTGCAGAGATTTCAATTGCTATTGTTGTGCAACAGATTTGCTTCCCAGTGCAATCTGTTGAGACTCTGCTTTTAAAAAAAGATTCCTACTTCAGTTACACAATCTGCCAAATTGCTTTTGTTACTTCTTCTCTTTCTAATACAATATTTGAAAGGAAGGCTTTCAATGCTCCTGCAGCTTTTAACAGTCCATTTATAACATTCTCCTCACATTTGTTTTTGCTTTCTGTTGTCTGTGTTGTTGCTTGTGTTCGATCCTTCTTATCACACGTGCGGTTTGATTCAGGTGTAATAAGGTGGTGACAACTGCCTGAAATAGTTGTTAATCCTCAGTATAAAAAGATTCTTAATAATCACTTGGCATTTATTTGATATACAAGCCCTGTCTTATTAAATCAAACTCTTTAGATTTAATAGGATAGTTTATTGTATTATATAGCTTTGCAGCTGCAATGCTACAGTTCTGCTTGAGGAAGCATTTTCATTATCAACTGCTAGTTGCAAGTGTATAGAAGTTTTCCAAGTAATGCTTTTACTTAACCACATTTTCTGTGCTCCATGTACCCTCCCAGTTTGCTTTCATCTTCCAGTTATTAAAAGGATATTCAAATTCCCTGCAAATCTGCAGATCCATTAATGCAAGATGGAAAAAAGGGAAGAAAAGTATACAACATTAACACAGCTGAACCCCCCACTTAAATTCACACACTCATGTATACACAGTGGCCAGAATCCTGATGGTGTCTTACTTACACATAGGTTTTCATACAGGAAAATTTTGACATTTGCCCAATGAAGAACAGCCACATTCATTCAAAGCTGTGGAGCCAGAGTTGCACATATAGTGTCATTGCACGTGGATGTGTATTGGGTGTCCATTGCACATGGATGTGCATGTGTTGAGGGAAGAAATGTTCATAATTATTCATTCCCATTTATTCATGACAGCTAATGTGGTGTCAGACTGGATTATTTTTTGCAGCATGAATGCAGCTTGTCATGATTTTATCCTATGCAATTCTGGGATTTGTATTTTGGTGAAGCATCCAACCTGGTCTGGTTTGTCAGAGAGCTTTGGTGCCTTACCAAACTACACATTCCAGGAATCTACAGGATAGAGTCATGCAGTGGCATCACTAGGATTGCCTCATCCAGTATGGCAACTCATTGTGTCACCTATCCCTATTGCCCTCCTCCCAATACCACACCATACAGAATCCTTAGTAATGTTTTTTGTAGTAATGTTATCCTTAAGTTGTAATTCCTGTATATCACTGAATGTAATAGCAATAGTTGTGACATAAACAACTTGCAAAATTAAAATAATATCTTTAAATTACAGTATCATATGCAAAGCCTAAATGTATTTACATGTACATAGTTTCATGTGGTTAAAGTGAAAATTTGGTAAGATGCAATGTTTTTAAAGAAAATTTTAAAAGAATTTTAATTTTAAAAAAATTGGAGCCTCTTCTTTTTCTTCCCACTGAGCCTCATCCCACTCATACCATTTTAAAGTGACACAGGCAGATGCTACAAAGGCAGATGTTTGTGGAGCAATGGTGTCACCTCCCCTTTAGGGTGTCGCCTGGTGTGGCTCACAACCCCCATACCTGCCTAGTGATGACCAGAGTCATGACAGTTAAAATGGCATCAAACTGCTTTATTTCTGCAGTGTGGCTACATCCTTCATGAGGACTCATAAGAAGACCTGCTTGGTGGCTGCTCCCAGTCTCTGGAACTCTCTCCCAAATGAAACTAGGCTGGCTCCCTGTATGATCCCCTTTCAGTGACAGCGAAAAGACTTCTTATTCAAACAGACTTTTGTCTAATAACTGCTTGCTACAAATGATGTATGTTTTAAATAGATCTGTTTATTTGATGGTTTTGTACCTGCTCATTGCTACATATGATTGGATTTTAGCTGTCCTCTGCTTTAATCTATGTTGCAAGTTGCCTTGGGCCCAATATTGAGGGAAGAGCAAGACAGAAATTAGATAAATACATAAATAAATAATAAAATAAATGAGAGAATGCATTGCCAAAAAACTAGGACACAGATTTGCATAAAATATGCATGTGCTAATTGAGTATGTCAAGTGTAAAGATTTATAATTAAATACCAAAGTCAGGATCATCCATGCCAAAGTCTTTGCAATTTCAGTGCATGGACATGAAAGTTGAACAGTGAGGAAAAAGCTGACAGGAACAAGAATCTGCTCTTTTGAAATGGGATGCTGGAGGAGAGTTCTGTGGATACCGTGGATAGCCAAAAAGACAAATCATTGGCACTGAGAAGAAGTCAAACATGAACTTTCCCTTGAACCCAAATTGATTAAACTGAGGCTATTGTAATTTGGACATATTGTGAGATGACATGCAATAGAAAAGGCTATTTCTTGCAGGCTGGTTATTGGGAAAGATTGCTTTTCACTCCATTACAATAGAAAGCAGTAGGAAAAGAACCTCACTTTGCAGATGGATTAATTCAACCAAAGAAGCCATAGCCCTGAGTTTACCAGACTGAGCAAGGTTGTCAATAATAATAATTAGCTGTTAACAAAAAACATTTAAACATATAGGTTTAAACAAACAGATTAAAATCATCTAACATAAATTAAAAATATACCAATTTAAAATTCATAGTTTAGAATTGACTGGCTAGGCCTGCTGGAAGAGATAGGTTTTGAATAATGTTTAAATTCAGGTGGGCATGTTAAGCTGTCAAATCTCTCCCAGCAGGCCATTCCACAATCTAGGGGCAGCCATTGAAAAGGTCCTGTGGGTGACGGTTGCCAGTGTAGTCTTGCTCAGTTGAAGTAAATGTCCCCTGGAGGACTTGGGTGTACAGAGAGGATTATACAGGATGAGACAATCCCATAGGTAACCTGGACCCAAACCATTTAGGGCTTTAAAAGTAATAACCAACACTTTGTACTATGCCTGGAAACTAACTGGCAGCCAGTGGAGTGGTTTTAATATTGGTGTGATATGCTGACTCCTACCAGTGATCAATCTGGCTGCTGTCTTTTGACTAATTGAAGTTTCTGAACTTTGTACAAGGGTAGCCCAATGTAGAGCGCATTGCAAAAGTCCAGTCTTGAGGTTACCAGCATGTGCATCTTTTAATAACGAAGTCTCTGTGAAGTCCATTATTCATAAGATTGGGGGAATAGGACAAAGTCAACATGATCTTCAAGAAGTCCAATGAATCATGATTTAAGTAGAAATACAATATAAGAGAGCTCAATATGGTAAAAGGGCTAAACCCCATTCTTGGTGTTCTTTATTTTCAAACCAAGCTTGGACTGTACTATTTTTCAAATCGGAGACACCTCCAAGAAGAAGGCTTTGTTGTTAGCTGCCCTTGACTCATTGTTAGCTATTAGCTGCCCTCCCCAATCAAGTCTATCCATCTGTCATGTGATCTTCCTTTAGTTCTACTGCCCTCTACCTTTCCTAGCACTATTACCTTTTCCAATGATTCATGCCTTCTTATGATGAGGCCAAAGTATGACAGCCTCAATTTAGTCATCTTGGCTTCTAAGGAGACTTCAGGCTTGATCTGTTCAAGGACTCATTTATTTTTATTTTTGGCTGTCCAAAGTATTCTCGGGATTCTTTTCCAGCACCACATATCAAATGAGTTGATATTATCATCCTGTTTGCTCAAGCTGTATGCAGAAAATATCAAAAGAAAAGCAGGTTTAGACTCAAAAGAAGGAAGAGTAAAGATAGCAGGAAGAAGCATCAACAACCTAAGATATGTGGATGACACCATACAATTAATGGAAAACATCATGGACTTGGAAAACTTACTATAGAATGTCAAGGAAGAAAGTGCAAAGGCATGCTTGTTGCTGAACATAAAGAAAGCAAAAATAACCATGAGAGATCTACATAAATTCAACCCAGACAATGAGGAAATCAAAATAGATAAAGATTTCCCATACCTTGGATCAAACATTGATCAGAAAGGAGACTGTAGTCAAGAAAGACTCGGAATGGGAGAGGCAGAGATGAAGGAATTAGACAAGATCCTAAAGCAGGGGTAGGCAACCTTTCCCCTTTAAGGGCCGAGGGACTTCAGCTCCCAGAAGCCTCAGCCATGTTGGCCAATAGTCCCATGTTGGCCAATAGCTCCTGGGATTTTGGGAGCTGAAGTCTCTCGGCCCTTAAAGGGGAAAGGTTGCCTACCCCTGTCCTAAAGAGTAAAGATATACAACTGACCACTAAAGTTAGAATTATCTAATCCATCGTATTCTCCATCACCGTGTACAGATGTGAACACCGGACAGTGAAGAAAGTGTATAAAAAAAGAAGAGGACTGCCATCTATCAAATAGGACACATGGCTACCCTGGAACAAGCTTAGTGACACTGCCTCTCAATGGATGTAAAGCTACCCTCTCCTTTCAGACCTACTTTTTAAAAAAGACTTTGAAGAACCATCTTCCAAGTGACTTTTAACTGATGTGACTTGAATGGATCTGGTGATGATTTTCTGGTTTATTAATGTGGCTCATGATTATTACTTCATGCTAGCTGTTTTATATGTGAAGGCATTGCAAAGGTTGATCCCCTCCTTCCCCTCCCCCCCCCCACCAAAAAAAAAAAAACCTTCAATATGGCTGAATCCCAGTTGCTGGGTATAAGCAATGAGTGATAAACATTGCCTTCATGTCCTGTTTTCAGATTTCCTATAGGACAGTGTTCCCCAAACTTTGGCCCTCTGGGTGTTTTGGACTTCAGCTCCCATAAACCCTTGCCAGCTTGGCCAACAGTCAGAAATTATGGAAGCTGAATTCCAAAACACCAAAAGGACCAAAGTTTGGGAATCACTGCTTAGGGTCAAATTAAATTTTAGTCATGGTAGAGTGCAAGATGCTAGACTGGCATTTGGTGCAAACCAAGAGAGTTCCTTTCATGTCCTTAAAAAGGACACCAGCTGATTTCATCCTTCAAAATGTAAGCTGACAAGGATTGAGGATCCAGCAGGGCTACCTTTGAGGGTGGTGGTATATTTCTAATTTATTCAAGCTGCTGGGAAAGGTGAGATCCAAAGAACTGGCCAGGCTGATGATTTCCACTGTCTCAAGAAGGAGATGGTCTCTGTGAAGATCAGCAGGGGGAAAGGTTCAGACAGCTTTACTTTTCCCATGCTTTAAAAGCCATGCTTTGCTTTCTGATAGAAAAAAATGAAAGGAGAACAGGCAGGACAGCCATGACCCTTTCACACTAGAGCAGGGGTAGGGAAAGTGATCAGTGCAGCTTCCCAGAGTAATATTTGTAGGCACCAAGCCCCCTCAAGGATTTCCAATTTATTTTGTTCCAAAATAACTTCCCCTAGAAAGTGTAGGGTCAATATTACCATGTTGTGGCCCTGCTTGCTCAGTCTCCTATCTACAATAATGTCTCAATGACCTAACAATCAAGGATTGAACTGTCATGTGCCTCTATCAACCTCTATCTCCCTCTCCTCAGTGTAGGATCTAAGGGCTCTTTTACACTATACAATTATAGCACTATACAGTGGGGCCTCGCTATCCACAGACTTGCCATCCACAGATTTAAGCATCCGTGGATGGCAAGCCCCCATTCTCCCCAGTGATGGTGCAGCCGTGTGCACACACCACCATTGGGAACAATGAGACAAGGTCCCATGGATTTTGGTATCCAAAGGAGGGTCCGGAATGAATCCCCCATGGATACCAAGGTCCTACTGTAATTCCACTTTGATCCTGACTGCACTAGCCATATGTTCAGGGCCAGCCCAGAATGTACAGCTACTGTTTTTCTGTCCTTAACCTGACTTTGCTCCAAAATAAACAAAGATGAGGAAATTCTCAGTGTTTCCCGGAAACCCTAGAATGACTTCATGTTCTTTTGATGTGTAGACAGGTGGATCAGATCTAATTCAGCCTGATCCAGTTGTCCACACACCAAGAGCTATGCCATCCCCTTCCCTGTGCTAAGCAGTGCAGGGAAAGGGCATGGCCTGCTTTTGGAGCCACTGCTGCCACTTCCTCAGCAGGAACTCCATGTAAAGTCTAGCCAATGCACTGCCACCTCTGTTGAAGGCAGAAATGGGTGCTTGCACTTCTTGCTAATCACCCATTTTTCTCCTCAGTGGAAGCAGTGGTGCTGTGCTTTTACACAGAGCATCTGCTCATGAGGAAGTGGTAGTAGTGGCTCCAAAAACAGGAGATGGGCCAATGTGGTATCAGTCCAGCCCATGTATACAACGATGTGGCATTACACTGGATTTGACCCAGTGAGTGTGGCTGCCATTGTGGTCAGTCCAAGACCAGTCTGGGGCATAATGCACTGGACTAGCCCAGGATTAAGTGGCCCATGTAGACGTGTTCCAACTCAACCTTGATTTATGGTCACCCCATCAATGAAAGACCTCCAAGTCATCCTGTTGTCAACTGCCTGCTCAGGTCTTGAAACCTCAGGGCTGTGGCTTCCCTGATTGAATCTATCCACCTGTAGTGTGGTTTCCCTCTTTTCCTATGTCTGTTTACCCACCAAGGATCATTAACTTTTCAAATGTAACATCAGGCTTGATTTACTCTAGGACCACTTTATTTGTGGTCCTAGAGCAAATCATTTGTGACTCCTCCAGCACCACATTTCAAATGAATTGATTCTCTCTTTCTCTCAGCTATCTCCACTATCCAGCTTTCCCAACCATATATAGAAATTGGAACTACAACATCTTGGGCAAACCTGACTTTGCTATTCAGTGACAGAAATTAGCAGCAAGGCCCTTTCTGTTCCAGACAGGGGACAGGTGGAAGCAGCAAAAGGAAAGGGGGATATGAGAAAAGGAGGGATTCAGAGGCAAGGGAAGATAGGCCCTTGGGTGAGTGGCCTCCGCCCTTCCAGCCAGACAACCCTCTCCCTCCCTCCAAAGCATCCTGGATGAGAGGGCAGATGAGCACAAGGGTAAACTCTCTTGGGGGCTCAGCAGGAGGGAGCTTCTGTGTCTGCTGAAGGTTGGAGGAACTGCACCAGTGGTCTACTGACCCTGCTGATATTGATGACAATTAGTTGGCAGAGATTAAAATGGAAATGAAGGGAGGCTTTCGTCTGCCACTTTATCCATCAGCTGTAGCTTGCCCCAGGCTATGGAAGCATGCTGGGCTTTCTGTTTTGTTGTTATTCCCTTGTCTCAGGCTCACTTGGTTTCACTCCTTGCCATCGCTAAACTCTTCCCTCAAAGCAGCTCTTTAAAAAAAGAAAGAAAAGAGAGAGAGAGAAGTAGAGAGAAGGGTTTGTCAAATCCCTCTGGCCTCCATTTCACAGTGCATCACAGCACCAAATCACAAACTTGACAGGACATTCAGCCTCCTGCAGATCGGCAAGTTGCATCCCCCATTCCCTAACCCCCACTTGCCTTGCTGATTGTCATTTGCATGTTTTGTTTTCCTTTGCTCATTTAGGAAGTTGTGTGAAACGTGGTATGTTGTGTCCCTCTGGAAATGAAGGATTCAAACCAGATGTTCCATCAAATGGTGGCTCTTAGTTTTCTTTACTTCTGCTCTGTTTTGTCTAGGTCAGCCTCCTCCAACCTGTAACCTTCTAGATGTTTTGGACTGCAACTTCCACCAATCCATTCTGGCAGATGATGGTGGTACTTGTAGTCCAGAAAGACTGTGGGGGGTGGAAGCTCATCTAAAACAACCTTGGCCTTGTCATGATATCTCAGTGTTTTGTGTCCTTTGCTTCCTGATAACTTTATTTCATGTAAGGATGTAATTCTTCTCTGATTTACTTCCAGAAAGAAGCAACAGCTAATTTTAGCAATTTTCTTTCCATTGTAAGAAAGTCTGAAAACAGTACAGTTTTCAAATATGATTTGCCATTCTGAATTTATTCAACAAAAAGTTCACAGATTGTATTTTTGCAGTGAAAATAACATTTTTCTGTACAGGAAACATTATTATTATTATTATTATTATATCCCACCCTTTTCCCAAAACTGGGACTCAGGGAGGCTCACAACATTTAAAAAAAGCACAGTAATACTTCTGCACAGAAACCTGTAAGGAAAAGAGGATCTGGTTTAGATAACTGCCATTTTTTTTTGGTAGGCTTGTAAATTCAGGGTAATGTCTAGATTGTGCTGGACTACCTCTGTTTTTGTACCATATGCTTGGCTGCTAGTTTAAAGATCTGTTCCAAAGACAAAACCAACCTTCAAGGTTTAGCTAGTTCTTGTCTGTATTTTCCTAGCCATTTAACATCTGCAAATCTTAAAATTTGGGGGCATACCCAACCCAGCCTTGGTAGACTGAACCACTATTTTCTACATGCCCAGTCCAGTGTTCAGATTTTGAAAAGAATTATACTATGATTTTCTCTTTCTATTCTCTGTTTAAGTTTGTGATTACAAAACAGAGAAGCAAAAGCACTCTGCATATACTCAGCTTCATAATATTTTGTGCTGCTGGAGGGACTGTTCCTGCAACTTTCACCCCAGTTGATGGCACTAATACCTGTGGGTCTGTGTACATCCATCACAACAAAGGAATATCTCTGGTCTTTGTAGCAGGATGTTCTTTGCCTAGATCAATAAACCAATAAAGTCTTCAGTTTTCAATAAACCAATGTCAGATAACATTACTGGAATGTCCAGACTTACATCACCAGTGGTTCCAAGCTAAACTCTCCATCAATGACAAAAAATGAATTCTAAAAACTCATAGAAAACATTATGTGAATAAGAATCACTGACTAGCATTCCTTACTTCACAACGGGTGAAAGTATGACCCCCATCCAAGATTGTTTTTGTGATCCTTAATCCTCCCAGATCCCCACATTGTCCTTTATCTGGCCAGAAAGGGTGGGGAGTGAATTGGCCCTCCTAAAAGCAATAGCTCTTTACAAAAAAAAAAATTACAGCACACACACACACACACACACAAATGCACACTTCCATCATTTAACATAAATTACTACCCATTTTTCAAAACCAAAGGGGAATCTCCAGACAGTTCCAGTTTGAGTTTGTTGGGGAGATAGAATTGATCTTTTGGGGGACTGCAGGTACAAAAAAATGACCCCTAGAAATATCATAGTTGCCCACCCCATCTGACATTCTGCTTCACACACACAAAAGGTTTTAGTCATGCACCTTTGCAAAATGAAATAATACAGTCTAGGGAAAGTATCATCATCTTGGGCAAGGGATGGAAAGAATATTTTTAAAATATTCTAAATGGCCAAAAATGTGTTTCTCAAGCATTGTGAAATCCTTACCTGGAGAATCCTGGAGTAATAGGAATTGTCACAATTTGGAACTTATTCTGCACAAAATCTGCACAAAGTGTGTAGGTATGTGCAGCTGACAGTATTTTCTACACAAAAATAATAATTCCCTGCACAGGTATTTTCTGTGCAAAGAGAGAGAGAGAGAGAGAGAGAGAGAATTTTCTGTTTTTAAAAAAACTGTGTGTGAATTTTGTGTAAAATAAATTGCAGACTGCAAATAGTCTGGCGACTTCTCATAGCAGGAAGAAAAACGATAAAATTATTCATTGTTTCCATTGTGGATGAAATTAGCAAAGAATTGCATCCCTATCTTGGACTGTTTGTATGAACTGGCCAGACTGCTAATTCTGTATACAGTGAAAATTAGTGTGTTCCTTTCAGCGCACACAAATTGGCTTGAAATATGATCAGAAAATGATTAGTGGTATATATAGTGTCCTTGGGCCTATTTTATTGTACTCAGATCCTCATATGCCCCCCCCCTTTTAAAAAGAAGTTGACTTCAGAATGCATCCTAACAACTGCTATGGAATATGGGTGGAAATTTGCCATTTTGAGGGGGCTCAGCCTGTGTGGCATAGTGGTTTGAGTGTTGAACTGTGAATCTGAAGACTTGGGTTTCTAATCCCAGCTCTGCCATGAAACCCACTCAATGACCTTAGACAAGTCACATGCTCTCAGCCTCAGGGGAAGACAATGGCAAACCTCCTCTGAACAAATTTTGCCAAGAAAACCCCATGATAAGGTTGCCTTAGGGTCTCCATAAGTTGGAAACAACTTGAAAGTACACAACACACACAGGTCCAAGAGAGGGTTTTTTCCCTCACAAGGAAGTGTCCTAGAATTGACCCTTAGGCCTCGTGTATTTACCTATACACATCCCTTTAAAGTAAAGATATGCCTAGCTCAAATTTTAATTCAAGTTTTTAATACAAGAGAAAAAATTCTGGGCTTCATTTCCCCTTTCCCTTCAAGGTGAGCATTACAGGACTCTGAGATTTATTTCCAGACCCTGTGTTCAGAAAACCTCACCAGGATCTATAGCATTGCATAGTTCTCATGAAACTATGTAACTCGAGTCTTCAGCCTCACAGACCAAATCCAAGGTCATGTGGGGGGGTACAAATGCTTTTCCTAGATCCCCTTATTTTTTTAAGGTCAACCATCTGGATCCAAATTTCATTAGAGGTTAAACCTGAATTTAAAACAAATGTGAAACTTTCCACATGATTAAGCTTAAAATGATCTGGGCTTTATGTATTTTTTTCTTTGTCGCTGCTAATGTACATCTGACTAATCAAGGGGTCAGGAGTGCAAATTTCCAAGCTTGGCGACCAGCCAGGGTTGCAAACAAAAGGTCTCCCAATAGCTCAATGGGATGCAGCGATACAGATCTTTTCTGCACAACCCATCTGCAGTCGTTCAGCAGCTGACTGTGCCCAGACAGAGCCCAGAATGCCAACATAACCAGACTGGAAACAACAACCCTTGTCCTAGTTGTGTAGCTCCCACCAGTGACTCTGACACTACCAAGGATCACGAGCAACACTGTTCTGTCAGACTGTCACAAAGTTATAACTAAAGATTGAAAAAGAAACAGCAGTCAGCAGGGGAAACAGAAATGAAGTGAAATATTCAAGGCAAACACTGGTTCAGAGGACAATTCCCCCCCAAAAAAACTTTCTTAGGGGCAATCTGCTTCATTCTGTCTAGGGAGGGAAGTAACATTCATTGTAGTGTTTCCAAATACTCAAGAAAAATCAGGAAGAATAAGACAATAGTGATTTTTCCCCCCAGTTTGTTCCTGATATTTGCACATGCCAATATATTCCAGAGAATTATTCTGCGCAGAAATACAGGTCAATTTTTTGTGCACACACACCACAACACACAAAGCTTATTTTCCCCAAAAGACATGTTTTCTGCGCAAGAAATAGTGGCCAGAATTCTAATGTGCTACTCTCTCAGCCTCAGAGGATGGGAATGGAAAAACCCCTCTGAACAAATCCTGCCAAGAAAGCTCTACAGTAGGACCACCATAAATCAGTCAAGTTGGAGATACAGAACAGCAACCACCTTTTGTTCAAGAATGACTGTAAAAGGAACCTCCATGCAAAAAGATGAGCCTGCATCTACTCTGAATCTGTATATGTTTTGAGACTGCATCTGCACTGCAGAAATAATGCCAGTTTGACACCGCTTTGACTGCCGTGGTTCAATGTTATGGAATTCTGGAATCTGTAGTTTTGTGAGATATTTAGCCAGCCTGTGTCAGAGAGCTTTGGTGCCAGCTCAGACTACAAATCCCAGGATTCCATAGGATAGGGCCATGGCAGTTTAAGCAATGTCAAATTTTATTATTTTTGCAGTCCAGATTAGACCTTAGTTGGATAGCTAAGTAGCATCCCCCAGTCAGACTCTCTCAAACCTACTTTACCAGGCATCTGCTACAGAGAGGGAAGGGGAGTTGCACTGCTGGTAATTGGGTATAAGCACATGACATTTACACCTTGACCTGTCAGCTAGCAAGGCTGCAAAAGGAACTACAACAGAGTCCTGATTCTGATTGTCACACCCTTGCTGGCTGGCAGGTGCAAGCTGGAAATATTATCTGCCTGTGTTCCAATCACCAGCAAAACAGACTGCCTTCTTTCTGTGCAACTGATGCCTGGTCAAACAGGTTGGGGGAATTAAAGTTCTGACAATACTACCACAGTTGTGACTGTGAATACAGATCCAGATGTCTGATTCTGATTATATATGTTGTGTCTCCCTTATCCAGAATTCTGAAATGTAAAATATTCCAAAATCCAAAATTGTCCACATGAGATAGTGGCACATTTTCTTTCTGATTGTTCAGTGTGCACAAACTTTCATGGACAAAATTATTAAAAACATTGAGTATAAAATTACCTTCAGGCTACGTGTAGCAGGTATAGATGCAACATAAATGAATTTTATGTTTACATTTGGACCCCATCGCTAAGATATCTCATTACGTATATGCAAATGTTCCAAAATCTGAAAAACATTGAGCAGCCTCAGCAGTAGCAGCGGTGGTGGCAGCAGCAACAACAGCAACAGGGCTAGGAACCCAGGAGTGGAGGCAGAGTGGCGGCGGTGGCTACTTAAACCACCCTCCCTCCCTCCTGAAGCCCCAACAGCCTCAGCAGTGGTGGCGGTGGCAGAAGCAGCAGCAGCAACAACAGCAACAAGGCCAGGAGCCCAGGATTGGATGCGGAGGCAGAGGCAGTGGCTACTTAAACCACCCACCCTCCCTCCCAAAGCCCCAGCAGCTTCAGCAGCAGCAACAGCAGCAACAACAGCAACAGAGTTCAAAACTCTACATTAACCCAAGAATTGGGTTACCAGGAGAAATGCCTAAAACTTAGAGGTCTACCTGAAAAATCAAATGAAGATCTTTATGCACGGGTGATACCAGTCTTAGCTGATTTTTTAGGAATTCCAGAGACTGAATTAGACATCGAAACAGACCGATTGTTTAGAATTAATTCAAATACAGCTAAGGAAAAAAATCTACCCCAGGATATTGTAATCAGCTTAATGAGATCAGGAATGAGAGATTTGATCCTCAACAGGAGCTACACGGACAAATGTCAATTAGAGGGAGAAAATATAAAAATATTCAAAGATATTCCAACAGCTATCTTAAAAAGGAGGCAAAATTACAAAACACTAATTCAAATGCTAATCAGATTTAGAATAAAGTATATATGGGACAGAATCAATGGAATAATATTCACTTACAAGCAAAAAAGATATAAAATAAATTCTAAAGAAAAAGCAGAAGAAACAGAGAAACAGAGAAATGCAAAAAGAAGACTTAAACCAGGAAGTGACCAATCAGAAAAAAGTGACAACGAAACAACACCACAAGACACACAAAAAACAAACAGTACAAATAAAGGGAATTTAAATTGAGCAAACAAAACTGAAAAACTCCAAAGAACCTACAGAGGAAGAAATATCAATTAAAGATCTAACAGAAGGAAAAGAAGAATTTGAGGACATCCAAAACTTAGAGGAAAAAGAAACAGAAGACCCCCTTGAGGAATCCTAGGAAAATTGTTGGAGACTTAAATAGAAAAGGTCAATACTATATCTCAATAATAATAATAATAATAATAATAATAGACAAATAACAAATAAGAATAAATTAATTAATCAATTTAAAAAAAATGACAATAAAAATTTGCTCCTGGAATATTAAAGGAATTAATGCTATCTCAAAAAGAAAAAGAATATTTCATTACCTGGGGGGGGGGGGGGGGATTTGGATATTACATGCTTACAAGAAACTAAAATAAAAAAGGAGATCAAAAATATTTGAAAAATCCCAAATTGGGCCAGATGTTTTCTTCGAATAATGATTTAAAAAAGGGAGGAGTGGTGCTTTACTTTCAAAATAAATATACAGTAAAAGAATGCTTTAAAGACAATGCAGGCCATTACATACATGTAACGGTTAAAATACAAGAGTTAAAAATACTAATTGTAGGAGTATATACACCATTAGAGAACAAAACTAATTTCTTTTAAAAAATTACTCTGAGAAATAGAAGAACAAGAGGCAGAAGATGTCCTAATAATGGGAGACTGGAATGTGGTGATAAATCCAACACAAGATAGAACCTCCTGTAAAAGAATTTAAAAAAAACCAAGGGAAGTTACCAACTGCCTTCTTTCAACTAAAAGAACAATTAAAATTAAAAGATGTATAGACAGAACTTTATGATAAAACACCTGGTTACACTTTCTTCTCCATGCAATACAACTCAGCATCCCAAATTGATATGTTTATGGCCTCAAGTAGAATAATAACAAGGGCTAAAACAATGGAAATAATACCAAGAATGGAATCAGATCATAACCCAATCTGGCTTGAATTAAACATGCCAGAGAAGCAATACTCTTGGAGGCTAAATGATTTATTACTTCTAGACGAGGCATATCTTCAACAGCTAAAAAAACATATAGAGTTATATTTCATTGAAAACACAACAAAGGACAGTAGTATTCAAACAATCTGGGATTCTGATAAGGCAGTGATAAGGGGATTGCTTATACAGAAATAAAGAAAAAAATCAAGAAAAAACAGACAAAATAGAATGAGAAATAAGGATCAAATAAAAGGAATTAGAGGCTAATAAAACATCAAAGGAAATCAAGACATACTTAAAACTTCTTCCAAAAAAAAAAAACCCACAAGAAGAAATAATGATTCAAGTGAATAAAAAACTACAGGAGACCTGCCAGAAACACTTTGAAATGGCAAACAAATGCAGGAAGTGGCTAGCGAATAAATTAAGGGAAAAAAGAGAGTCAAGAGCAATAGAAAAAATACAAGACAACAAAGAACAAGTAACATCACAAAAAGAAATAAAATGTAAATTCTCAGAGTTCTACTCCTGGTTATATAAGCAACCTCTAAGAACAGGCCATGAAGAAACACTACTACAAGATTTCCTTCAAACGCAAATTAGTTTTACAATCTTAGAAAGTTGTCATGAAAAACTGAATAAGGAGATTACAGAGGAGGAGATTGCTAAAACAATTCAAACTTTGAAACCTGATAAGGCCCCAGGCCTGGATAGCTTCACCTCCCTTTTTTACAAAAAAACTTGAAGATGTAATCAAAAAGCCATTAAAAAACATGCTCAATTTGATTATAAAAGACGAATTCCAGAATCTTGGAAGTTTGCCAACATTGTATTAATTCACAAAGAAGGAAAGGAAAAAATTGATAATTATCGCCCTATATCACTTCTCAACACAGACTATAAAATATTCACAGAAATACTAACAAACAGACTTAAGGAAGTATTAAAAGACATAATTCATGAAGATCAAGTAGGATTTCTTCCCTCAAGACAGCTAAAAGACAATACGAGAACTGTTATAGACCTAATTGAATACTACAAAAAAAATAATGAAAAGAAATCTGCACTGTTCTTGGCAGACCCTGAAAAAGCCTTTGATAACATAAAATGGGACTGTATGTTAGGAATATTATAAAAGATTAAAGTGGGAGATAATTTTCTGAAATGGGTAAAGAGCATAGATAAAAAACAATATGCTTACATAATGATAAATGGAGAAAGAACAGAACCAATTCCTATGTAAAAAGCAACAAGGAAAGGATGCCCTCTATCTCCTCTTCTTTTCATTTCTGTACTAGAAATGCTAAATAACAAAATAAGATCAGATCCAGAGATAACGGGAACAAAGATAAAAGGCAAGGAATACTCTCTCAGAGCTTATGCAGATTATTTAGCAATAATTCTGGAAGATCCTTTACATTGTATAGAAAAGCTGATGAACACACTAACAGATTTCGGAACAGTAGCAGGCTTTAAAATTAATAAAGATAAATCAGTATTCATAACAAGAAATATGAATACTTCAGAAAAAACTTACTACAAGATAAATCTAAATGTAAAATAGTTAAAAAAGCAAAATATCTTGGTATCTGGCTAACCAACAAGAATACTGATTTGTATGATAACAATTATAAAAACATGTGGAGTGTTCAACAGGACCTGCAGAAGTGGTCAAAATTAAAGCTATCTTTTTTAGGAAAAATAGCTGCAATTAAAATGTCCATATTACCTAAATTTAACTTTCTCTTTTCAAATTTGCTGATAATTACGAAGAGTAAACTGTTTGATATCTGGAATAAGGAACTTTAAAAAATTCTCTGGGAAGGGAAAAAAACCCAGAGTAAGGTGGAAAACATTAACTGACACAAGACTTAACAGAGGATGCAACTTACCAGATTTATATTTGTATTATCAAGCAAATGTATTAGTGTACCTGTCAGACTGGATCAAATTAAGCAACCAAAAATTACTAAATCTTGAGGGATTTAATTTGCACTTTGGGTGGCATGCCTACCTTTGCTACGGTAAAGACCAAATACATAAAAACTTCAAACACCACTTCATTCGAAAATCTATCTTTGGGGTATGGAAAAGAATCAAATTAGCTTTCTATAATAAGATACCAGGTTGGCTATCCCCCAAGATGCACTAATGGAAAGAACAAAACTGAGTGGAAGATGGTTAAGATACTGAGATATACTAGAAAAAGACAACCAACAACAATTTGTCATGAAAGCAGCAAATGAAATCCCAGAATTTGAATCTAAAAACCAATGGCTGATTTATTACCAATTAACAGAAAGGTATAAAACAGATAAAAAAGAATTTGGTTTCAAATTGCAAAATAATGAATTGGATACAATATTGGAAGAGTCACAAAACAAACAGCAAAAATATATAAAGTACTTCTAAATAGAAATCAAGAACAAGAAATCAACAAAGGAGACATGATACAATGGGCCAAAGATACTGGTAGAGAAATAGATCTGGAAAGTTGGCAAAACTCCAGAAAGAAAACATTCCAATTCACAAGAAGCCAAAGTGTCAGGGAGAACTATCTGAAAATGGCATATAGATGGCACCTTACCCCATCTAGGTTGGCCAAAATCTATAAAAATAAGGAAGATAAATGCTGGAAATGCAATAAGGCAATCAGTAATTGTTTCCACGTGTGGTGGCGATGTTCCAAGATCAAAAAGTTCTGGGAAGATGTTCATAAAGAAATTCAAAAAATTCTCAATATAAAATTTCCAATTATACCAGAAATTTCTTTTCTAAATATGACTAATAAAATATCAGACACGGAAGCAAAAAAAGTATTGGAAAACTTTGCTATATATGATTACATCAGCTAGAATCCTCCTAGCACAGAAATGGAAAACAAAAGAAGTGCCAACAATAGAAGACTGGCTACTAAAATCCTTGGAAAACATAGAATTAGACAAATTAACAAACATGATAGAAGGAAACTTTATAGAGGTGATAAACACAGACTGGGAAAAATTGAAAAATTACTGCAAAAATCGATGGTCAGGGAAAATATAAGTTAATAATAAAGTTTAAGAAACATCATAGATACGAAAAGACTAAAGTTACAAAAACATGAATTATAACTATATGGGATCTGTATTAAATTTCCTTTATTGGCTTGAAAACCATGTAATAACACAGGAAGTTTAATGATAATTCATAATGTTTGGGGGGGAGAACTGAAAAGAAAAAGAAACATTACTCTGTAACATATTTTTGTAAACTTATAATAAAAAATAATAAAAACAGATCTGAAAAATGTTAAAATCCAAAATACTTCTGGTCCTAAGCATTTCGGATAAGGGAGACGCAACCTGTATTCTCATTTTGGCCAGAATATTTTGCACATGGACTATTGTTTCCTATGTTGAAAAACAAAACAAAAACTCCACAGGTTTTCTGCACAAAATGGCATGGGGTGTGTGCAGAAAATCCACATATATTTCTGCACAGAATAATTCCCCAGTACAGCCTGCCATATATGAAATATCACAAAACACATCACTTCTGCTCAATGATATTTATTTCCCTCTCCAGTAGTGAAAAAACTACAAACTTTTATTTCTCCTTGCATGTATATATGAAATGAATGAAGAATGACATTCCTAATTCTGATTGCATTTTCATTTATGGCAAAAGGGAATTAGGCATTATGGAGAACAAAGAGCTGCCACTGTGAAGACACACAGCCCCATGTCATTTCTGCAGATACAATTCTTCACTAATTTCATTCTCAAAGGAAGCACTGAGTAATTTCAGCAATTTTCTTCCCACTGTGATATCTTCCAAAAAAAGCAGTTTTGGGGCCTTGATGGCTAAAGTCCTGTTCTAGTATATGCACATGTAAGTTTACCTTACACTTCTGTTATGTCCTTTTGGGGGGGCACCATGAAGGTTAGTAGTCTACATCACTCAAAGCACCTTCTGAATACTGTACAGTAGGGGTAGGCAACCTTTCCCCTTTAAGGGCCGAGGGACTTCAGCTCCCAGAAGCCTCAGCCATGTTGGCCAATAGTCCCATGTTGGCCAATAGTTCCTGGGATTCTGGGAGCTGAAGTCCCTCGGCCCTTAAAGGGGAAAGGTTGCCTACCCCTGCTGTACAGCATCTGAAGCCCTCACCCCATAGTCCTTTTGTGTCTCATGGGGAGCAGACAGGATCTGAAAAGTGTCTGGTCCTGTCCCTGTAGCCAGATGTGAAATTATTGCAGCAGTGCTGCAATCCTCCAGAGAAGCATAGTGAATCTCATCACTGATTTGACTTCAGTATGTCCAGTGGAATGGTAAATGTCTCAATTTAACATAAATCCACATGCACACCCACTACACCACACTAATACAGTGCAAAATTTGCACTTTTTTGCAGAGAAAATGGCATTTTCTGTGCAGAAAAAAATGTTTCTATTTTCAGACGATGCTGTTTTCCGTGCAAAAAAATGATAATTTTTACAGAAAAAGTCTCGCACTGTGAATATTCTCCTCATCCAGGTTTCCCTACACTGAAGAAACCTGTCTTTTGACCAGTTTTTGAATATTTTCAAACATTCTTTCCATCCCTCATCATGTCTAGATCTGTTGAGTGCTGACTTGGGCCCCAGAGCAGGATGTATGATTAGGATTCCCTCTTCAATATTCCCACAAACAATTGTTACTACAGTTGACCCTCTGTATCCATGGATTCTTTATCCATGAATTCAAGCATCTACAGCTTGAAAATATTTTTAAAATATATAAATTCCCAAAACCAAACCTTGATTTTGCCATTTTATATAAGCCATACCACTTTACTATGCTATTGTATTTAATCCAATTTAAGCATCCTCAGATGTTGGTATCCATGGGGCACGGGGGGGGGGGGTGTCCTGGAACCAAACTCCAGTGAATATCAAGTACCCAATGTACTTTCCTTAAAGAAGTTTTTAAGTGAATAGATGTTAGAGTGAGACAACTGAAAACGATTTTTAAAAGATCTATCTAAGTGGAATAGTTTATGGCTGGGATCCTGCTGGAGTCATGTATGTATGACACATTACATAACGCCTTCACCTGATTTTAAGGGATCTCTTTTACTTTGACCACAGTTCACCCTGTTCAGTGGGGTTTCCTGAAGTTCTATATAACATTCTCAACAGGGCATGAAAGTATTACATTTTTGGAGTACAGATTTAGGAACAGGCATCATAGGCCAAAAGCTGTGCTATCACCACACCATCCAGGAAGAACTGGGCCAAGAAGGAGTGGATAGGATCCACTTCTTCTGGTGGCTCAGTTCAGGACTGCAGTGGTGGATTGGGACTGGGCACTTATGGTTGTTGCAGCCCTGGCACAATCAGCACCAGTGCAGCCACATACCACTCCTTTGGGCTCATCTGTTTCAGGTCCAAGTCAGCCCCTGATGTGTTTAAATACAGACATTTATTTTGTAATGTGTTGGTTGTTTTTTCACTGTCCAGGCCCCCAGAGGCCCAGGTCTTCCAGAGGTCTAGGCCCTAAGGATTCACACCCACACCCACATAATCATGCATGTCTCCCATACACCTCAATGTCTACCATATATACCGAACTATAAGCCAACCTCATGTATAAATCAAGGGCAGGTTTGGGGACCAAAATTATGGATTTTGATACCACCTGTGGATAAGTCAAGGGTAATACTTAAGGACACGGAACAAAGGATGAAAAGGATGAAGCAAAGAAAAACAATGCCAGAGAACTTCACCAAATTACAGCAGGCACAGCTGTTTGTGTTCACCCTAGAGCCTAGAGACTGGATGGATGAGATAGTATGGTAGCGTCAGTACTTCCAGGAAAAGATTACACTCTTGCCTTTAACAAGGGTATCATAGAATCATAGAATCATAGAATCATAGGGTTGGAATAGACCACAAGGGCCACCCAGTCCAACCCCCTGCCATGCAGGAACTCAAAATCAAAGCATTCCTGGCAGATAGCCATCCAGCCTCTGTTTAAAGACTTTGAAAGAAGAAGACTCTGCCACACTCCAAGGGAATGTGTTCCACTGTCAAACAGCTCTCACTGTCAGGACATTCCTCCTAATGTTGAGCTAGAATCTTTCGGCAAGATTCCATGGGATGATTCTTTTTTTCTTGTTGTTATGTGCCTTCAAGTTGTTTCTGACTTATGATGAGGCTAAGGTGATCATAGGGTTTATTTGTTTGTTTCTTTCGGCAAGATTGGTTCAGAGAAGGTTTGCCATTGCCTTCCCCTCAGGCTGAGAGCATGTGACTTGCCCAAGGTCACCCAATGAGTTTCATGGTTGAGCAGGGAATCGAACCCTGATCTCCAGAGTCACAATCCAATACTCAAACCACTTTGCCACTCTGGCTCCAGGTTCCCTTTTTGAGTAAGAGTCAATGTGCAGTACTTACATTGACCCATGGATAAGCTGACTCAGGTTTTGGGGGCCATTTCTTGACTAAAATGTCTAGGCTTATATATGAATATATACAGTAATTTGACTTACCATATCTTCTGATATCTATGCTTGTCATAGCAATGGTGAAAGCCAATGATACTAAGCTTTGTTTCCAAAAACAGCATATATCAATCTAAAAATTAGAAGCAAATGGGGGGGGGGGATTCTAGGCTGCCATTTTGTGTTGGCTGCCTGGTTCTATGATTAGGCCCAGTGAGGCAATTATCTTAGGAAGCAGATACTGGAGGGTCAGCAATGGCTGCCTCCCAGCTATTCTTTCTCCATTCTCACCCCCTCACACACACAAAAAGCATATCCTATACCTTCTGAGTTGTTTTGCCCCTTCAGGTTGTGAGGAAGTTTGTATCCACTGATGGTGTCCAACTTAGATTCTGTTGCCAGTCATTTGATTTCTGTGCATCAGGGTTTGCCAATACCAGGCCTGTGGGACACAAGTAGCCCATGCCCCTCAAACCCCTAAGATCACTTCCCAATTGAGAAAATCAGGTGATTCTTCATCCAAAAAACTGCTAAAATAAATAGATGAGAGAGGGAGGGAGAGAGGGAGAGGGTTTTTCCCCCTCTTTCTGCTTGTACAGGACACACAAAATGGGTCAAATCCACTGCACAACACAGTGCCTTTGCCTCTGCATCCTCCAAGTGCTCCCAATATCCCAAACATGGAAATCAGCTAAAAACTAACCAAAAAATGAAGTCAGAAGTGATATGTCATCACATCCAGTCATGTCTGGTGTATCAGTATGGCCCACATTTTTTTCCATGTTAATTCTGCCTCTGGTACCAAAATTTTCTGGGAGCCAGTGAGGTGTGGTGGTTTGAGCATTGGGCTATGACACTGGACACCATGATTTGAATCCCAGCTCAGCCATGTAAATCCACTGGGTGACCTTGGGAAAATCACACTCTCTCAGCCTCAGAGGATGGCAATGGCAAACCTCCTCTGAAGAAACCTGCCAAGAAAACCCCAATATAGGATCACCTTAGGTTCACCATAAGTCAGAAATTATTTGAAGGCACACAATAACAAACAACAATCAAATTTTCTGTCAAAGAAGTAATAGCCAGGGAACCATCTAGCTTGTTAATTGAAGTGTACTTTATTCTGAGCAATCACTTTAAAATCTGAGCAAACATCTGCATGTGCTTTGTTCTTTTTAATATTATTCATAAAACATAGCGCCCAAGTTTTACTTCAACCTATCAGGTAAGAAAAGCACGTGACCATAGTTGGTGGATAGGGATGTTCCTTCTGCCTTGCCCCATAGTAGCCCTTCCAGCAGGCTAGATAAAGTTCAGAAATGTTACTTTTGAAGGAACTACAGTTTCTCAAAATCTCAGTTTCCCAGAAGATTGGGAAACTACACTGAAGAGAGTAAAGCATGGTACAGGTAGAGGGATGGAGCCTTGAAAATCAGATAAGGTCTTCTCCACATAAAGACCTTTCCTAGTGGAAGGCACAAATACTCTGGATCCAACTGCCTGTTTACAACACACAGACTTCTCCAAGACACATGGAGCAATGGACCTCATCTTCTCCCGTGCCTGCATGTCCGGACACAAACTGCTGAAACAGCAGAATCCCAAGTTCCCTTGAAGGAGTTTATAATTACTGTTATTAAAATACGAGCTCACTGCAGTTTGCAATAACCTGGTCTGGATTTTACGAGCCTGAGGAGGAGGATGGTAACATGGTTTCTCCCTACTGTACAAAGTTTAATATGGCCTTTTAAAAAGCTGCTCCTTCTCCTATGATGTCAGTTTTATAGAGCAGGCGTCAAATCTTTATATGTCTGTGGCTTGCCTAGCATGCCAGATCATTGCCCATGAACACACTTCAAAAGAATCTCTGAGAGGTTTCTGGTCAGGTCTGTTCCAAAGTAACTGGACTACAACTTCCAAAGTCTTCCAGCCAACATCAGCAGTGTGTTCATTGAGTTTGATAAAGACAGTGCATTATAAAATGGGTGGTTGGAGGTTTAGAGGATTGGTGGGGAGCTTAAGGGGCCACAAAAGTAGGGTCCACACTATACCCACTCCTTCAATATCATAAAATCTGAATTCAAAATCAATGAGTTAGTCCACCAGTGGAAAAGCTAGGGACATATTGTACCCAGTTCCAACCAGGAAGGCTTGAAATGATTTCATAGAAATGATTTCATAGAAATGATTTCATAGAAATATAAGCAACTGTCTTATACTGTCAGACCATTACCCCACCTAGTCCAGCATTAGCTCTCCAATGTTCCAGATAGGAATCTTTCCCAGATGCAACCAGATGCAGATGCAACCATTGTTTAACAGGGTAAAGGGCCTCTGTGTGAAAAAGCTTTAGCACAACAGTAAATTAGCAAAGTTTGCATGCACACTATTTTAGGCTGAGAAATTGGCAGTCCCAGATAGGGCTGGGAAAGATGCAGGGGTCTTAGTAGTTGTTGTTGTTAATTGCCTTCAAGTTAACATCAGCTTATGGCAACACTATCAGCTTTATCACTTGGCATTTTAAAATAACCCAAGCCTCCTGGGCTGCAGCCGGGAGGTGGGATGGAGGCAGGGATTATCGCAAGCTAAATTGCTGTTGAAATGCCAGCCACCATCAGCCTGGGTCCCAGCCAGGCTCAGCTGGTGCTTTTTAGAAACTTTTTAGAAACTGGAAGAACTTCCTGACAGTAAGGGCGGTTCGACAGTGGAACACACTCCCTCGGAGAGTAGTGGAGTCTCCTTCTTTGGAGGTCTTTAAGCAGAGGCTGGATGGCCATCTGTCGGGGATGCTTTGATTGGGAGTTCCTGCATGGCAGGGGGTTGGACTGGATGGCCCTTGTGGTCTCTTCCAACTCTATGATTCTATGATTCTATGATTATTATTATTATTATTATTATTATTATTATTATTATTTCCTGCTTCTGCCTGCTGATCGAAGCAGGATTACAACAATAAAATAAAACAATATACAAAATACAATCAATACAAAATTCTATAAAACAATATACAAAATACAGTCAGTAAAATAACAACATTATTAATAATTCAATAAAATAGCCACCATCATCAACACCCAAAAAGCCATATGATCGAATTAGAATAATACTTGTTTGACTTAAAGCTCCACTAAAGGAGATCAAATGGGTAGGCCCACCGGAAGAGTTCCATCTTAAGTGCCTTCTTAAAGACATCTAAAGTAGTAATAAGACGGATCTCTTCTGGTAGGCTGTTCTACAGCTTGGGGGCCACAGCCGAGAATGATTTATGGGAAGTTGTACTCAACCTAGCTTTATGAAGTTCTAATAAGGTCTTCCCAGATGTTCTGAGAGTTTGGGGGATCATTTAGTTTTCTCCCACTTATTGTTTCCTTTCATGCCAATCAGGATGAAACTTGTGAATCTCAGTAAATTCTTATCCAAGAGGAACTGCAATGGGGTTCTCACCCATTCCTACTTCCCATTAGCATCTCTCAAGGTGGTGATAGAATGCTGCCCATGAAAATGCCCTCCCCCTTTCCAGAAAACCATTGGCTACAGTCTTTGCATGCTTGGGATTTAGGGAAAATCTTCTTGCCTTTCTTACAGGTACAGAGTTGGAACATAGGGATCCTCCATGCTGAGGAGCAAAGAAGAGACCAGGGAGGATGGAAAATGCTCTTAGCACAGAATGTCACTTCAAGCTTGAACAAGTTTATACTACTGGCTGCAGAGCTTGTCAGAACACAGTGAGGGAGAAGCTGACAGCTATAAATCAGGTTCAAGACCTGCAAATATGCCACTGAACATGGCCCCAGTCACAGCTGCTTTATAGGGGTACACTGCCCCTGTGACAACAACCATCTAACACCCCACATCTCTCCAGAAGCAGCAAAGCATGTCCTTGCATTTCCCTTTATTCTTTCCTATTCCCTTTTTGAAGCTGGACTTAGGCCAGGATTTCTTCCCCCCTCTCGTTCATTCAGTGTTTGGGTGTCTGTGTGTTCTTCTTTTCACTCCCTCTTCTCCTTTGTTGAAGAAACCAGACAAGAAGTGCTTGCTATTGATTTTCCCATTAAGCAGTTCTAGTAAACATTTTGACTAGCTGCACTAACCTAATACAGAAGTTCTCTTTTGACAGAGCATCGCAAACACATGGTAACCATGTCTGAAAGCAAACAGTTGAGTGCTCTAACAGTAGAGAGAAAATAAAAATAGAAAAATTTAAAGCTTGGCTAAACTGGATTGAGAAGAATCTTTCCCAGAAATATGGTTAGGACAGAGAGTCCTAACTGTGTAGTGCTATGTAGTCGTTAGTATGTTGGACTTTCATAATAAGAGATCTGTTTCTAGCCGTGTTCAAAGCCCTATACAGCTTGTTCCAGATAATCACATAGCATTGAAAGAGACCCAAGGGCCATCCAGTCCAACCCTCTATCATCCAGGAAGACACCATTTAAGCCTTCCCAACAGATGGACATCCAGCCTTTGTTTTAAAACCTCCAAAGAAGGAGACTCCACAATACTCGGAAACAGCATATTCCACTGTCAAACAGCTCTTACTGTCAGAAAGTCTTCCTAATGTTGAGATGGAATCTCTTTTCCTGTAGTTTGTATCCATTGCTCCATGTCCTAGTCTCTGGAGCACCAGAAAACAAGCTTGCTCCATCTTCAGTATTTTATGTGTGTGTGTGTTGTGCACCTTCAAGTCATTTCTGACTTATGGCAGCACTAAGATGAACCTATCATGGGGTTTTCTTGGCAAGATTTGCTCAGAGGAGGTTTGCCACTGCCCTCCCTCCCCTAAGGCTGAGAGTGTGACTTGCCCAAAGCCATCAAGTGGGTTTCATAGCTGAGCTGGGAATTGAACTGTGGTCTCCAGAGTCATAGTCTAACACTCAAACCACTACGTCACACTGGCTCAGTATGTCATTCCTTCAAATATTGGCAATCATGTCACCTCTTAGCCTTCTCTTCCCCAGGCTAAACATACCCAGCTCCCTAAGCCACTCCTCATAGGGCATGGTTTCCAGAACCTTCACCATTTTGGTTGCCCTCCTTTTGACACACTCTAGCTTGTCAACATAATTTTTGAATTGTAGTGCCCAGAACTGGACACAGTATTCCAGGTGAGGACTAACCAAAGCAGAATAGAGTGGCACTATTACTTCTCTCGATCTAGACACTATGCTCCTATTCATATAATTACATTGACTTTTTTAGTTGCCACATCACACTGTTGACTCATGTTTAGCTTGTGGCCTGAAAGATTGTAGCTCCTTCTACAAGCCTGCCCAACTTTTAAGATCTTTTTAAAGTTCTTTTAAGGCTTTCCCTCTGTCCTGCCATCACAGATGTATTTGGAGAGGTTGAGAGAGAGGGCCTTCTCCTGTCTGTTCCCAAAGTGTGGAATTCCCTCCTGCTGACGGTTCAGTTGGCCTCCTGCATGCTCTTTTTGCAGGTTAGGGGGAAGAAACCCCAAATCAGGATCAAGTGTCTTGAAGACAATTAGCAACCGATTTGGGCTTTGGCCACTGCATCAGGTAAACAGGTTGCAATGAGCCTGGGGGGAATTTGAGGGAATTTGTCCATGAAGACAAGCCCTTTATTCTTCTCTTTCTGCCTGACCTACCTCATAGAATTATTGTGAGGATAAAGTAAAAAGGAGGAGAGCAAAGTACACTGCCTTGAGCCCCATGGAGGAAAGGTTGGATAGCTACAGAAGTAATATATAATTGTAGAATGTTGGAAGAGCCAATGTGGTTTAGTGGTTTGAATGCTGGACTAGAATTCTGGGAGAGAAGGTTTCGAATCAGCACTCAGCCATGAAAGCCCACTTGTTGACTACACTGTCTTAGCCTCAGAGGAAGGCAATGGAGAAGCTCTTTTGATTAAATCTTGTCAGGAAAACCCTCTGATAGGGTCACCATAATTTGGAGTCAACACAAAGTCACATAGCCACAACAGTACAAGAGTAGCAAGCTGGATGCTACCTGGGAAGCCAGCATGGAGGACAACAGTTCCTCCTCTCAACATGTATGTTCTATATTCCTCTTCAGTCAGAGATTTTAGCCATTTTACAGGCCATTTAACTGAATTGAGGTAAATTCTACAAGTCAGATGTGGGAATTATGTGGCCCACCATATGTTGTTGGACTGCAACTCTAGCACCCTTAATCAGTTTTAGTCAATAGTGAGGGATACTGGGAGTTGCAGTTGGACAGCATGCAGAGGGGATACATATTTCCTACAAAAATAATATTTTGTGTGGAAATATTATTTGTGCAGAAAATGCTTTGTTTTGTGCAAAAAAAAAAAAAACATGGGTTAATTTTGTGCAAAATAATAAGCCTCCAACTGCAAAAGTCTTTGAAACTGCAGGACAGGTTTCAAAGACTTTCCATAGAGAAAATTGCTAAAATGATTTGGTTTTGCATCCTTTAAGAAGAAAATCAAGCGGGGGGCGGGAGGATGACATCCCTAACTAACATTGTTAAATTAGATTCTGGGCACCACAATTCAAAAAGGATGTGGAGAAACTGGCGAGTGTCCAAATGAGGGCAACTAAAATGGTGAAGGGTCTGGAAACCATGCCCTATGAGGAACGACTTAGGGAGCTGGGTATGTTCAGCCTGGAGAAGAGAAGGTTAAGAGGTGATATGATAGCCATGTTTAAATATTTGAAGGGATGTCATATTGAGGAGGGAACAAGCTTGTTTTCTGCTACTCCAGAGACTAGGACCCGAAACAATGAATGTAAGATCCAGGAAAAGAGATTCCACCTCAACATTGGGGGAACTTCCTGAGAGTGAGAGCTGTTCAACAGTGGAGCACACTCCCTTGGAGTATGGTGGAGTCTCCTTCCTTGGAGGTCTTTAAGCAGAGGCTGGATGGCCATCTGTCGGGGATTCTTTGATTGGGAGTTCCTGCATGGCAGGGGGTTGGACTGGATGGCCCTTGTGGACTCTTCCAACTCTATGATTCTATTATTCTATTATTCTTTTTTTTAAAAAAAATGCTTTTAAAAATGCACAAATTTCCCTGTAGGGAAAAATATCACAAAGTCTTGCAACTTAATAAGAATGTACGAATGGGAAGGAAATCCGAGTGGGATTTGGAGAAATGCAATGAAATCAAGAGGGAGAAATTTTAAACACTCCTAAACATGAAAGAGGGAGAGAGAGAGAGAGAACAGTTCTGCCTACTCTGCGTATGCCATTCATAATTTTATATGCCTCTCCCACATCCTCCCTCAATCTTTTTTTAACTGTAAGAGTAGGAGTTGTTCAGGATTTTGCAGCATGTGACCAAGAAAAGCCTCAAGGCACTGATTTAAAATAAGAATATGTGAAGGCCAGGCAAACCACTGTTGAAAAGTCAATGAGGAAAGCAACCAGAACATGCTGGAGAGATTAAAATTAACATCCTACAATGAAACAAGGACCAACTGGCGATTCATGGATAGAACAGTTTTCATATGGATGTTAGCACACCCTGCATTCCCTGATTTATTTTGGGGTACAAATATTTTGTTATATTTTCTTATAATAGCAGTTACACAGAAGCCAATGGTATGATCCTGGAAAGATCATGATGATTTTTGCAAAGCCAAGTGAACTTGACCTTGACAGATTAGATGGCTGGTCTAAAGCTAACAAGATGAATTTCAACAGGGAGAAATGTAAGGTCCTAAACCTAGGTAGCAAAAATGAAATGCACAGATATAGGATGGGAGACGTCTGGTTAGACAACAGTTCATGTGAAAGGGATCTGGGACTCATAGTAGACCACAAGCTGAATATGATTTCAGCAGTGTGATGTGGCAGCCAAGAAAGCCAGTGCAATTCCTAGTAGCATCAATAGGAGTGTAGTGTATAGATCAAGGGAAGTAATAGTGCCACTGTATTCTGCTTTGTTCAAGCCTCACCTGGAATACTATGTTCAATTCTGGGCACCTCAATTCAAGTAGGATGTTGACAAGCTGGAACATGCCCAGAGGAGAGTGACCAAAATGGTGAAAGGTCTGGAAGCCATGTCTTATAAGGAGCAGCTTGTTTAGCCTGATGAAAAGAAGTCTAAGAGAGGATATGATAGTCATGTTTAAATATTTGAAAGAATGTCATATCGAAGAAGGAAGAGGCTTGTTTTCCATGGCTCCAAAGACTAGGACAAGGAGCAATGGATTCAAACTACAGGAAGAGATTCCACCTAAATCTCAGGAGAAATTTCCTGATAGTCAGAGCTGTTTGACAGTGGAATATGCTGCCTCAAGAGTGTGGTGGAATCTCCTTCTTTGGAGGTTTTACACAGAGGCCATTTTGGGGGGTGCTTTGATTGGTGATCCTGCATGGCAGAGGGTTGGACTTCAAGGCCCCTGTGGTCTCTTCCAACTCTATGCTTCTATGATTCTCTGGTTCTAACTTCTCATGAGTAGTCACATAAAACCTGAGGGCATGTGGAAAGGGCACATGTAACTTAATGGGTATAAATATTGCTTCTTCCCAACTCCCTGCCACGTCCATTTCTTCTTAAAGGTCAAAGACAAAAGAGGTCTGTCAGCCTAAAACAGTAAGCCTGTCTTGCTGCTAGCTTCCATTGTATTTTCCAACCCCTCATCATGTCCCAAACTCCTTGGGGTTATCTGGATATTATCATTGCTTTTTCAATCAATGGGCGTTATCACACACGGCGGCAAGAAAGCGGCATGGAATCAATCCAGAACCATACCAGAATAGACCCCGTAGCTTCAGACAAGAAAGCAGCATCATTCCGGTATGGTTCTGGTCGCAGCAGATGTAATTCCTCAAGTAAAGAGGAATTGCAAAGAACGGGGATGATGCCGCAATGCACCGGGGATGCCACTGGATGGGGCGGGGTTTGCTGTGACATCGTTTGAACACAGGGGCAAAGGATCCAGAATGGGAAGGGGATGGTACAGGCATGGGACTGCTTTAGACCCCGTGTGATAACGTCCAATGTCATCCCCATCATCCAATAATATTCCTTTTGTAACTTTGAAGTTAAAACTATCAACCAGCTGGGAATCTCATTTTTGGGGGGATTCCTGGAAAATCCACCCAAACTCCTCAGAACTGCCTTAAGACAAGTTCACCCCATAAATATGACCAGGTGGGCTGCCTCCAATTTGGTCTAGTTGGAATCAGGCAGAAACTCTGTCAGATTCAAGCTTGACCCTTCAGTACTACTATCTGTGCCCCAAAGCAGCAGACTGAGCCCATCCAGCTCCCAGCTTTCCTCCAGATTGGGGCTTGGCTTCTGGAAGTGGTAATGTATTGCCATCTTTTATATCTTAGTTTATGTGTGTGAGAGAGAGAGAAAAAGTGTGCTTTGCATGTGTGTAGATCCCCCTTTTTATAAATAAACTACCATATACACTCAACTATAAGTTTACCTCATGCATAAATCAAGGGAAGGTTTGGGGGGCAAAATTATGAATTTTTATATGCTCTGTGAATAAGTTGAGGGTAAAACCTTAGGGCATGTAAAAAGGATCTAAAGGATGAAACAGAACAATGCCAAAGGACTTACAAAAATT
This sequence comes from Phrynosoma blainvillii, assembly GCA_026167975.1. Classification (NCBI taxonomy): domain Eukaryota; kingdom Metazoa; phylum Chordata; class Lepidosauria; order Squamata; family Phrynosomatidae; genus Phrynosoma; species Phrynosoma blainvillii. Next base: position 15,784,160 of record JANUYF010000001.1, on the reverse strand, counting down.
CAGCATGCATAAGTGTTTGTGCTCACACTAAAGGCTGAATGGATGAGAAAGTAGAGGCAGCAAGTGCTTCCAGGACAGATGACATTCTTGCTTTTTTATCAGGGATCGTTCCTTTATAAATCAGAGTTAAAATACGGTACTTATTTGACCCCATGGATAAGTCAACTCAATTTTGGGAGGTCAATTTTTTGACTAAAATTTCTAGACTTATACATGAGTATGTACAGTAAACTAATTTGGAGCCTGCCTCTGGAGTTCTTTGAGTTCAGAGTGGAGGACTGGCATTGGGACTTTCCACAGTTAGCACTCACACTTTAGTCCTTCAGCCATGCAAACTCTTCTACATTGTCCTTTTTTGTTAAGCTGTTCCAAACAGATTTGGGGAAGACAAATATGAAGCTAATGCTTATAAAATCACTTATGAAAGTGGTGGAAATTATCATTATTACACATCTCTTTTTGCCTGATCTGGGCACGGGCTGGGCATAGACTTAAACTGCTTAAAACAGATCTTATTGCATGCTTCCATGCCCAACTCAGGCATATCGTGTACTCAATCTGGACTCCTGGCATACTTTGCAAAGAATGATATTTTTCCATTCTTTGGAAAGTATGCCAGGAGTCCACCAGGAGTCTGGATTGGGTATGCAATGTGTCCATGTTGGAGGCGTGCAATAAGAGCTGTTTTAACTAGTTTAAGCCCGTGCCCAGCCTATGCCCAAATAGGGTGAAAAGAGGCATGCAATAATCTCCCAAGTCTATGGTGGCTTTCACAAAGAGAATTATGAAGTCTCAGCCCTGTAATTTCTTTGCAGGTCTCAAAACCAGATTTGGGATTTCCTATTTTAAGGATCCCCCTCCCCACAAGCTTCCACAGTTGGACCTTAGCTCAAAACAACTAGAACTAGATCAGCAAGTCAAAACAAGACATCCAACACTTCATACTTCTCACAGGCCACCTGGCCTGAACTACACCTAGCAGATTGCCAAAGAACATAGCGACAAATCTCAGCCCATGACCAATGCGAGATGTATCTCATCCATATGAATGACATAAATATTCTTGGAGGGAAAAATATTCTTTTAGCAAATGCAAAATAGCAGCCAAGTTATTTCAAGTGAGGATGGAGATGTTAGGAGTTGCCAAATTCTACCTAAAAGTTAACAAATGAAGCAAGTCAAAAGGTTCCCACTTAGGCAAAAGATTCATTTGCAGATTTTTTTAAAAAAAGATTCAACAATATGGAGGGAATCCCCCAGAGGATCAAGTAGACGACACATAAAAGCTGTAATCCTATACCCTCCAACTGCCCTGATTTGGCAGGGATCATCCTGAGCAATTAAAGATGCTTTTAAAATCTAAAGTCCTGGTTTCTGACTCCTCTTCCCACTTTCCCACTTTGTACTCATCTTATTTCAATTGCTGCAAACCGAACTCAAAGCATAAAAGTAATGTGCACACAATTAAGTCACCAAGAGGAAAAGGAGAGGAGGAGGCAGAAAAGCACCCTTTTGCTCAGGCGAAAGTAAACTGCTGCTGTCTGTCCTCACTTGTTGTTCTTCCTAAGTAATAACATTTGCAATTTTTACCACACTCTGATGTTTCTTGGCAACATCTATCCCAGTTGTCTACTGTAAAATGTTGGAATGTATGCATGACTGCATGACTCAACATACTACAGTCGACCTTCCATATCCACGGATTCTTTATCCATGAATTCAACTATCCCCACAGCTCTAAAATATTCAAAACATTCAAAGAAACATCAATTCAAGCAAAGCTTGATTTTGTCATTTTATAGAAGGGACAGCATTTTACTACACCATTGTATTTAATGGGACTTGAGCATCTACAGATTTTATTATCCACAGGGGATCCTGGAACCAAACCCCAGCAGATATCAAGGGCCCACTGTACAGCCAAAACCTTTGGGCTGCATCTACACTGCAGAATTAATGCTTGTGGAAATAGTTCAATGCTATGGAATCCCAGCAAATACCAAGGATCTACTGTGTAGTAATTCTGCATGGAAAACAGCACTACACTGAGTCCCCTGGACCTACTGAAGAGCTGCTGAACCATTGATCTCTACCATGTCTGGTAGATAGTTGTGGGGGAGATCAAAGAAGCATCCAGCTATGTCTCTTTATCCAGATACAAAGCAGTTATATCATCTGCTGAGTTCTACTTGTGTCCTCAAAATGTACTAATGACTGGTTTTCTGATCTGGCTATGGGTACATGCCAGATACTTCCACAATCCCACACTCTCCAGCAGATACAGAATGGCCATAAGGGGCTCCAGCAGCTCTATGGGGTGTCTGAGGGTGGTCTTAGGTTGCTTCAGTGAGAGGAAATGAATATCACTTCAGCAGCAACCCCAAATAGAGCTGCACAGTTGTAGTGTTACATTTTGCCTGTATATGCCCCTAACAGGATGTTAATCATTCCCTATCAATATATTTTGGAGACAAGAACAAGCATAATACAGTGGTTTGAGTATTGGATTAGGACTCAAGGAAACCAGGGTTCAGATCCCCACTCAGCCATGGAAATGTACTAGGTGACCTTGTTTTCCTCTCAGCCTTAGAGGAATGCTATGGCAAACCCTTTCTGAACAAATCTTGCCAAGAAAAACCTGTGATAGGTTCACCTTAGGGTCATTATAAATTGGAAATGTCTTGAAGTCACACAACAACAGTATCTGTAGAAAGAGCTTGTATATCAGTTTAGATGGCTCTAAAATCGGAATTATTTTACAAGTTATTACCTGAAACCTTTTTGCTGAGCCCTTCCATGTCTGAGGTTTCCACCATGTGGCTTATAATAGTGCATGGCAAATAATTAAAATAAAAGTGAGGTAGAAAAAAATATAAACACAGAAAGCCACAATAAAGCAGCAAAGGAACAACAGAGGTTATCTAGGATTGGTGTTAATTCACAGTTCTGGAAAGGGCTATAGTTCAGGGATAGAGCACATGGCTTTGCATGCAGACGGTCACCCAAGTTCAACTCTTTGCATTGCCAGTGAGGGCTGGAGATGTTAGGAAGGAGTCCCAGGGGAAAATGTACAATGTGGGATAAGCAGAACATCACAAGTAGCCATTATGGACGTTATCACACGGGGTCTAAAGCAGTCCCATCCCTGCGCCATCCCTGTGCCACCGCAGGTTTTTTTCCGTGTTTCCACACAACGTCGCAGAGAAACCCCGCCCATCCCTGCGCCATCCCTGCACCATCGCGGATCCTTGTCCCGTGTTTCCACACGACATCGCAGAGAAACCCCGCCCATCCCTGCGCCATCCCTGCACCATCACAGATCCTTGTCCCATGTTTCCACACGACGTCGCAGAGAAACCCCATCTATCCCTGCACCATCCCTGCACCATTCCGGCATCACCCAGCATCATTCCCATTCTTTTGAATGCCAGGTTCTTTTGGGAATTACTTTGCTGATGCCGGAATGATGCAGCTTTCTATACCGCAAGGGAAAAGGAACGGTGGCGCAGGGATGGCGCAGGGATGGGACTGCTTTAGACCCCCGTGTGATAACGTCCGATGACACAGCATTTGACTGATGCTGAGTCATGCTGAGTCATGGGAAGTGACATCATGCAGATGGTCACCTGCTGCTGGAAAGCACAGATAAGTGCTGCAAAACTGCAGAGTCACTCAGGATGCCCACAGGAAGACACAGAGCCAGAAGGCCACGTGGAGCCCTGGCTATATAAGGCAGAAGACTCTGGACAAACGTGTGGTGTTGGATGGTGGGTGTAATGGATGTGAGTTGGATATGGTTGTGGAGTTGCCATATGTTGGTGGATTGTGTATATAGCCTTGTACATAGAGGAACTTAGATTAAAGCCTCATCTGAGAGATGTCTGCTTGTAGAGTCTCTTTTCTTGGTCTGGAAGGGGAGAGGTGCTTCTCCAGCTGACACGCTACTGCCTGCATCTGAGAAGGTGGAGAATCTGGTGCTGCACATTGTCGTGGATCATCACGCATTGCATAACCATGCTAACAGGAGAAACTGCTCTGTGAAAAAACTGTGAAACTTAGGAGCATGACTTGGAAGTAAATGGTTGGAATGTGTTGCCATGTGGCTTCAAGTTGGCTCCTCCTTATGGCAACATTACCATAAGTTGTCTAGTTCCAGAATAGTGTATCATTCCAGACCTCACCATGAGTTCTTTCAGTGCCAAATTCTGACTCACATTATTGCTATCAAAAATGCTTTATTGGTGGTCAATGATGCAGCAGATTTTATACAACAGAGAAGCATGCCAGCTCTTTCACCAATTGAGTTCTGAACCCCTCACAGTCAATGGTAGAATTGAGCCCCCATGTGAATTCATAGGCCACCAAGGTTGGGAAGTACTCCCTCTCAGGCTGAGACAATTGGAAAATGGATGCCCGAGGATTTATATGGTGCAGAAACCAACAAAGAAAATCAAAATCCAAGCAGGTTGTTGTTGGTATTTGCCTTCAAATCATTTCCAGCTTATGGCAACCCTATCATAGGGTTTTCTTGGCAAGTTTCTTCATAGGGGGTTTGCCATTGCCATCCTCTGGGTCTGAGAGAGTGACTTGCCCAAGGTCACACCATAGGTTTCCATGGGCGAGCCAGGAGTTGAGCTCTGGTCTCCTAGTGTCCTAGTCCAACATTACACTATGCTGGCCTGCAAGCAAGTTAGCAGCAAAGAAAAGCTAACTCCCCCATCCTACATCAGCCTTCATATGTGTTTGCATGCTCTAACAGCAAAGCAAATGCAGAAAGTATATCACAAGGAGTGCATCTACACTGTAGAAATAATGCAGATTTACATCACTTTAACTGCCAAGGTATCATCTTTGTATTTGGATTTGTAGCGTTATGGGGCATTAGCACTCTTTGTCAGAATAGGCTAAAAGCTTGTAAAACAACAAATCCCTGAATTCCATAGGATGGAGCTACAGCACTTAAAGTGGTGTCAGCTGCATTCTTTCTAAAGTGTAGGTGCACTCTAGGTTACTAATACAAATGAACAATTTCATGCCACTGGAGAGCTATTAATGTTTGTGCATGATGATAACAAGAAATTCAGATCCCAGCTGCCTGGTGGCAGACACCCAACTCACTACATAAGGTTTTCTGAGGAAAAGATATTCAGAGGAGGTTTGCCACCACGTTCTTCTAACTGGTTGGGAATAATCTCATGTACTTAATTTCTTTTTCCCAGTAACAAGGTGTAACAAAGTTTGGCTCCAATTACAAGTTAAGTGCCACTCCTTTTGCAGTCTAACCATAACTGTTTTGATAGACCCAATAGCATGCAACAGATATAGAATGGATGCAAAAGGCAATGGCAGAAGAGTGCGGGGACAGCTTGATAGGAGGATGGGAAGATGTCTAGCATGTGCTTTGGGGTATCCAAAAATTCCAAAGAACCTACCTGTTGTATCTGGTGATTTATTTTCAAAGGTACCACCTCCTCGATGAATTTGATCTCTGAATCATCTGATCTCACTTAGCTGGTAGTTTGAAGTCTGAAGTCTGCTGGTGGGTCCCTCCTCTTGTCACCTCAGAGTAATATGTATAGTAGAGGGCCTTCTCAGCTGTGGTACCCCAATTATGGAGCATCCTCTTCTTGGAGTCATGAGGGATGCCTATGTTGTTGTCATTCCAGCACCAAGTGAAAACACATTTGTCTACAAAAGCCTTTGGGGCCTACCTAGTTGTAAACAGATCCACACATGTGCATGGTTTTGAATTTTTGTAAAGTATTTTCAGTGGTATAAATCTGTCTTCTTTCAACATTTTAGGACATTTTTGTCTTTTGAAATCATTGTTACTGTTTGCATTTTTTGAAATCGATCGTGTTGATTTTTTTACACTGGCCTAAGAACTTTAGATAGATGGGATGTAAATATTTCAAGGAAGGAAGGAAGGAAAGAAGAAGCAAGCAAGCATGCAGGAGTAGGCAAAGTGTAGTCTTCAGGCCACATGCAATTCCCCAGGCCATTTTTGCACTTCCCAATGAAAAACATTAAACACCATTTTCCCTTCTGTCAGAAGCCTCCAGGTATGGCAGTTTTGCATGGAAATTGGCTTTACTTCCTGTTCCATGTCAACCTAAAACTGGCAAACAGAAAAATCCTTGTTTTCTGGGTTAACCTGCCCTCTGGATGGTCCCAAAGGCTAAAAAATCACCATGCTCTGACCCCCCCCCCCAACTTTCCCTCCTACTGGCTTCATGGAACAGCTGGCCTGAGAGAAGGACTCAGCTTTCCTATTTACCATGAATTTCACAGGTCATGCTTGTACCTGACAATTTGGAGTTTGTAAAGGACATGCCAGAAGGGCCATCTGGAGACATCCAAAAGCCAGCACTCCTTGCCTAGCTGGTAAAGATGACATGATCTATTTCAGGTGCTGTCTACCTGAGGCAATGCCTTTTTCTTTCTCTATAGCAGGCCTTTAGAAGATGGTAGACAGCCCCCCCCCCATTTTTCCCTTTGTAAATGAACATGACACCCCACAATGGGATGGAGAGATTCACCTCTGCATCATAGGTTAAATGAATATTCTGAGGGTATTGATTGTTAAATTCTTCTAGTAGCTGGAAGGATGTGATTGGCATCAATAATCAGTTCTGTATGTGTGTGATTTATTCTGAAATAAATGTACCAGCTTTTTTGCTCCCACTTGCTATGCAATTTCTGCATATGACTGTGAGACTGAAGCCTAATACAGCCAGTGAGTGTATTTTTATATCTACGTATGATGAGATGTATAGATATACACATTTTCATAGAAGCCCTGAAAATAACCCATTAAAAATTCACATATTTTTACAAACTAGAAGGGTTTTTCCTCATTTGTTTTCTTTTATAGATGCAGATACAGGATTTTGAGCAAGAGGTGGAGAAGCTCAGGCCTTCTGAATTCTTTGGCCCCTGACTGCCATAGTGAAGCATGTCTACACTGACAAGAAAATCTAGTTTACCTTTGGTTTAGCCAGATCCACAGCGACCACAGGCTTGTCTACACACACCAAGGCAAGTTTGGAAGAACTTCCACACAGTTCTCTCTTTCCAAACACACTTTGGGATGATAAATCACAGTATGTGCAGCCACATGGCCATGGCCACTTTTTCTCCACCCACCATGCTTGCAAATGTACGTATTTCTGAACTCCTCCCATCAGTTTTACACCAATGTTTCTGTGGGAAATGGTCCACACACACTTACAGATATCTGCATTTTCCACTCATAACTGGGATAAATCTCCATTTCCCCCACCCTTTGGATTAAACCCCAGAGGTAATGAAAAGAACCAGATTTGGCCACAGTTATCCCATGAAAACAAGGTGAGACTATTTATTTGGCCCCTGGAGATACATCCTATGTAGAGGCTGTTGGATATCGTAAGTCAAGCATCTAGAAGAAGAAGTGATCTTAAAAGTGAAAAGCCCAGTAATAGAACTCAGGACAGTTTCTGTTTTGGATTAAAATTGCTCAGGCAGCATGGCTACAGACTAAGCTATCTGGGGGTTCTGAGAGTTGTAGTCCAAAACACAATTTTCAGATTCTGCCCATTAGAGAGTGCATTCTGATCTAAAAATGGTTTGTTTGGTGTTGTTTTTTTAAAGGTGAAAAATGTGTTTCTCACATTTCAGGAAACCCTGATGAGAAGAATTGTGGACTGACATGAATCTTGATAGTTCAGGATGTATTCTATGCAAACTTCACACAAAGTATTTTTGTGCAGAAAACAGTATACTTTTTTGGTACAGGAAATAGCAATATTATTTTCTGAACAAACCATCTGTTTCTTATGTAGAAAATGCTGTTTTCTGCACAAAACAGCCATATCCATATTTCTGAACTCTTCACAACTCACAACGACATTGCTATGGATTGCAATACACACACACACACACACACACACACACATTTAGATTTTACACTCAAAACAAGGATAAATTCCCACAAATTAGGCCCAATTTGCCCTGGTGAATAGTCTTTTGTAAACTGTGCAGTTTTTGAAGTCTTTTTCACAGTAGGAAGAATATTGCTCAGATTATTTGTTGCTTCCTTTAAGAACAAAATTAGAGGGAAAAATGCACCCTTATTTTGATCTCAGAGGTTCCATTACATCTAAAATGTCAGGCTCTTGTCGAGAGGACTTATATGTAAGCAGAGCCAATTTTTGCCCCCCTCTTGTTGCTTCTTCAGCCCTTTCATGCCAAAACTTCTCTTATTGCAAGCAAAAGGAAAGAAATGGTTTGGACATATTCTGCTGTGCATCTCTATTTCTGTCCAATATGGAAGCAAAGTAAAGGGCCACTGCCACCCTCTTTTGCCTTGTATGGGGTTGGAAGTCCAGGAAATGCAACAATACTCAGGACTTAAAGATGCCACAGAGAGAGCAGTTGTTGTTGTTGTTGTTGTGTGCCTTCAAGTCATTTCTAACCTACGGCAACACTAAAGTGAACTTGTCTCATGATTTTCTTGGCAAGATTTGTTCAGAGGGGTTTGCCTATGCTTCCCTCTGAGAATAAGTCAGGCACTGCATCTTCACTGAAAAATTAATGGAGTTTGGTACTGCTTTAACTGCCATGGCTCAATCCTACAGAATCCTGGGATTTATAATTTTATGAGGCACCAGCACTCTTTGGCAGAGAAGACTAAGGACCTTGTAAAACTACAAATCCCAGGATTCCATAGGATGGGGCTACAGCACTTAAAATGGTGTCAAACTGCATTATTTCTACAGTGTAGATGCACCCACAGGCCAATGTTCAAACCACTACACCATACTGGCTCTTGCAAAAGTGATAGGGTTAAGTATTTTCCTTGAGCCTTTCACATTTCTTCTCCATCTATAGTAACCTCTCTGAGTTGTAAACTGAAACTCTTAAGGATCTGTCCACCTCTTCTCTTCTGGCCCTCTTCTTCTCTCACTTCTACCAAATTGAAATTAGCTGAGTCCAGTTTTAGTTTTACCAACTTTGATCAAATTCTATCAATAAAGCCATAGGCTGACATCATACTGATTAGTGCCAACTCAAATAGACCCATTCAATCAATTGTTGAATGGTGAGTCAACGCATTGAAAAATCTAATGGATTTAATGGGTCTATTCCACTCAGGACTAAAAGAGGATTCAGACTTTTGCTTCTTTCTTTAACCACTAGTGTCTTTGCTCTTTAATCAGAATTAATAGCTACTGCACACATACACTGCTCAACAGGACGTTCTGATCCCAAAGGATAACCATCATGGAAGGCATATAGGTTTGGAGAGGGGAAATATGAAATCAGGCTTCCTCCAATGTGCCTGGAACTCTGTGGAGGACTTTGGAAGGGGCTGTATCCTATAAACATATGATGTATATTCATAGAATACAAAGGATATATAATTCAAGACCAGGAAGGAATAAAAAGATGTTGGATGCAACACAGAGAAAAATTATACAAAAGCAATGACAAAATGAAGGACATATGGAACAAAGAACCATATGAAGATGAACTCCAAATTCTAAAAAGCGAGGTGGACACTGCAATAAGAGAGTCAACTCTAGTGCTAACCAACATACATCAACACATATGCAAAACAAAACGATGGCCAACAGATTGGAAGCGATCAATATACATCCCCATCCACAAAAAGGGAGACACAAGAAACTGCAGCAACTATAGGACCATAGCACTGATTTCCCAAGCAAGCAAAATCATGCTCAAAATTCTGCAACATAGACTCCAACCATACATGGAGAGAGAAATCCCAGAGGTCCAAGTGGGTTCAGGAAAGGAAGAGGCACCAGGGATCACATTGCAAACATATGATGGCTAATGTGGCGCACCAGGGAATTCCAAAAGAAAATCAGCATGTGCTTTATAGACTATAGCAAAGCCTTTGACTGCATAGATCAGGAACTGGCAACCTACAGCCCCTGGGCCGCTTCCAGCCCAAGTCACCGGACTTACCGGCCCAGGCAGACTCCTGCCACCGCCACCGCCGCACATTTTGCTGCGGCTGCCATTTTGTTCTACAAAATGGTGGCTGCAACTCGTTTGTGCATGCACAGTACTCCTGCACATGTGCAAACGCGGCACGTCCGCCATTTTGGAGAACAAAATGGGGGCGCAACATGCGCTGCCGCGCTGTGCCCGCATGCACTGTGGCGGCAGCGGCGGCGTGCACGCGGGGGGGTCACACGTGGCAGCGGAGGTGCACGCGCACACATGAGCGCACGCGCCGCCATTCCCTCCCCCTCGGCCCAGTGGAGACCTGGACTTCGGGGGACCGGCCCAGGTCTCCAAAAGGATGCCTACCCCTGGCATAGATCATAAAAGGCTATGGAATGCCCTTAAAGACATGGGAGTGCCAAGACATCTGATAGTCCTGATGAGGAATCTGCACTCAAGAAAAGAGGCTACTTTCAGAACAGAATATGGAGAAACAGAATGGTTCCCAATTGGATCAGATAATGCTGTATCCTTTCACCCTATCTGTTCAACATGTGTGCAGAAGATATAAGAAAAGCAGGCTTGGACACAAAAAAGGGGGGGAGTGAAAATAGGAGGAAGGAATATCAATAATCTAAGATATGCAGATGTCACCATAATACTAGCAGAAAACCTTGCAGACCTACTAAGGAAGATCAAAGAAGAAAGTGCAAAGGCAGGCTTAATGTTGAACATAAAGGAAACAAAAATAACAACCACCGAGGACCTTCACAAGTTCAACCTAGACAATGAAGAAATAGAAATAGTAAAAGAATTCCCATATCTGGGATCAAACATTGATAGAAATGGGGACTACAGTCAGGAAATCAGAAGAAGATTAAGAATGGGGAGGGTGGCTATGAAAGAACTAGAAAAGATGCTAAAATGCAAAGATATACAACTCAGCACAAAAGTTAGAATCATACAAGCCATTGTATTCCCTATTACCATGTATGGATGTGAGAGCTGGACAGTTAAGAAAGATGATAGGAAGAAAATCCATTCATTTGAATTGTGGTGCTGGAGAAGAGTGCTGAGGATCCCAGTGGACAGCCAAAAAGACAAACAAATGGGTTCCAGAGAACATCAAGCTAGAAACCTCTCTGGAAGCCAAGATGACCAAACTGACGCTGTCATACTTTGGATATCTATGAAGGGAGGACTCATTAGAAAAGACAATAATGCTGGGAAAAGTGGAGGGTAGTAGGAAGAGAGGAACGCCACATGCCTGATAGATGGACTCTATTAAGGAAGTCACGGGTATTAAGTGGTTGTAGGAATTAAGCAGAGCAGTGGAGGGCAGGGAGTCTTGAATATGTCTCATCCATAGGGTCACCATGGGTCGAAATCAACTTAACAACAACAATATCCTACCGCCACAGCAATACTTTCCTGAACATGTAATTGCAGCAAGTTCTTCAATTGTGAATTCAGTTGAGAATTCTATAGGATGCTTTAAGACAAGAGAGGGCAATTTTGGTAAAGGAAGTGGACACATATCAATCTCCCCAGCACTTGCCATGAGCTGCAGCAGCCAAGATATGCAAAGGAAGGAAGGAGAAAAAAGAACAGGAGGAAGAAGAGAAGGAGGCAACCACATGTATAAGGAATCTTACATGAAGGTATGACATCAACAGGATTCTGTCCATTGATCCAGACCAGGTGGGCTTTGCTATTGTATTATATTAATTATATATTATATTATTATATTCAGATTCTGGAAACAGTGATTTCTTTGTGGCCTAAACATTGATTTCATGTTCCAGATGGATGGAAGCTTCTCACATGTCTTCCAAAGAACACACTGAAATATAACATGAAATAGAAACCTCTGCTGATGATTCATGGGAAGATCCCTTGGGAGATTATCACAAATGCATTACCCTAATGCAAAGACACCTGCATCTTTTGACCAAATGTCCTTTCACATTCTTAGGAAGTATCCCATTCTCAAAATTCCCTTCATAATTTATGATCTGAGTACTGGAATACATTTTATGATTTAGAATATAAAATGAGCACAAAGGTGAGGACATCTCAACCCTCCATCACTACAAGCCAACACAAGCGTATACTAGAACATTTATGACATACTATTTCTTTTCCTTTCTTTCTTACTAACAGTGCTGCATAAGTTAGAAAAACCATAGTCCCAAAATTCAAGCCAGTGCTATTTTGTTTGCATCCGGCATGGTGTCTTTTCTCTTTCCTTACTCACTGAACCACTAAGGGCTTTTGCAGACTGCCAGAAATAGTGCAAATTGAGTCCACTTTAACTGCCCTGACTCAGTGCTAAGGAATCATGGGAACTGTAGTTTATTGTGGCACCAGAGCTCTCTGACAGAGAAGGCTCAATGTCTCAGAAAAAAATACAATTCCCATGATTCCCTAGCACTGAGCCAGGGCAGTTAAAGAGGACTCAATTTGCACTATTTCTAGCAGTTTGCAAAGGCCCAAAGTCAGGTGGTCTTTCTTACCTGTTATCCTCTCTTCAAATAAGGAGAGATCTTTTTTAAACGTAAGTCTGAACAACTGCTTGCATTCAACCTAGACAATGAGGAAATAGAAATAGTAAAAGAGTTCCTGTACCTCAGATCAAACATCAATCAGAATGGAAAATGCAGTCAAGAAATCAGGAGAAGACTAGGAATAGGAAGGGCAGCCATGAAAGATCCTAAAGATTATAAAGATATACAACTGAGCACAAAAGTTAGAATCATCCAAACTATTGAATTCCCCATCACCATGTACAGATGTGAGAGCTGGACACTAAAAAAAAAAAAAAAGTGGGTAAGAGGAGGATCAATTCACTTGAGATGTGGCACAAGAACAGAGTGCTGAGGATACCATGGACAGCCAAAAAGACAAACAAAGGGGTCCTTGAACAGATCAAGCCTGAACAATACCTGGAAGCCAAGATGATTAAACTGAGGCTATCATACTTTGGACACATCATGACTCGTTAGAAAAGAAAATAATACTAGGAAAAGTGGAGGAAAACAGAAAAAGAGAAGACTGCACACTAGATAGAACCATAGAATCATGGAGTTGGAAGAGACCACAAGATGGATAGACTGTATTAGGGAGGTCATGGGTCTGAATCTGCAGGACCTAAGCAGAGAAGGGGAGGACAAGGGGGCTTAGAGAAGTCTCATCTACAGAGTCACCATCAGTCAGGGTCAACTGAAAGGCAGTTAACAATAACTCTATATCAAGAACTGTCAGGTGCATCCAAAGGGCTGCATGTAGCCCACCAAAGTGTTTCTGTGGGTACCTAGCCCATCTGTGGGTACCAAACCATACTTTGAGCCCCAACTTTGGAAAATGAAGCAGAGTGTAAATCAGGGTGGGCAAAGAGCAGGCAATAGACTTAAAACCAGATGAATCAATAAATAGGAAAATCAAAAAGATCCAATGGCTATACCCTAGGTTGAACTGCAAATAAGATTTAGGCCCATGTGAAATGATTACCCTTGTGGAACTCCAGTTACGCAATCATAAGTTAAATATAAGCACAATAGCTGGAAAAGCTGGAAAAGCACAATAGCTGGAGTGTGGTTAAACAGAAAAAGGAGGAGTAAAGACAGAAGGAAGGAATATCAACAACCTAAGATATGCGGATGACACAATAATACTGGCAGAAAGCATCACAGACTTGGAATACTTACTAAGGAAGGTAAAGAAGAAAGTGTAAAGGCAGGCTTAATGCTAAACATAAAGAAAACAAAAATAATGACCATGGAGGACCTACATAAACTCAAATTAGACAGTAAGAAAATTGAAATAATTAAAGATTTCTCATACTGGGATCAAACATTGTTCAGAACACGGGCTGCAGTCAAAAGATAAGTAGAAGACAAGGAATGAGAAGGACAGCCATGAAAGAGCTACAGAAGATCATAAAGAGCAAAAATATATAACTGAGAATCAAAGTTATACTTGTCCAAGCCATGGTATTCCCAATTATTATGTATGGATGTGAGAACTGGACAGTGGAGGGAAAAGCGGATTAAAAGAAAATCAACTCATTTGTGAAGTAGTGCTAAAGAAGACTGCAGAGGACAGATAGAGACGACAGTCAAAAAGACAAACAGATGGGTCCTTGAACAGATCAAGCCAGAATTACCCCTAGAAGTCAAGATGACTAAATTGAGGTTGTTGTGCTTTGGCCAATCATGAGGAAGCATGACTCATTAGAAAAGACAATAATGCTGGGAAAGATTAAGGGCAGAAGAAAGAGAGGAAGACTACACACAAGATGGCTATACTCAAGGAGGTCACAGGCATAAATCTGCAGGACCTAAACAGAGCAGTGGAGGACAGGGAGTCTTGGAGATGTTTCATCCACAGGGTCACTATGAGTTGAGTCTGACTCAAGGGCAGCTAACAACAACAATGCTGGGAAAAAGTAAAACTGCATGAGTAAGGGAATTTACACAATTGTGTCATCTACAGGTTTCCAGAAATAATTTTTTCAGGCCAAAAAAGGAGGATTGGGGGACTGCAGATGGGCGGCTCTGGGCCACCCTGGGAAATGGCACATCGGGGCCATGGCAACCCCACACCACAGTCCCAATCCTCCCTTTTGCTGCCTCAAAAAAGCGGCAAAATGCCACTTTTTTTAGGGGCAGCAAAAGGCTGCCCTAAGAGCCAGCACATGGCTCTTCAGCACCCTTTTCAGTGCAGCATGTTTAAATGGTATGCTGGAAGGGCATCCTGAAGTCACACGGCATCCGTAACGGTGCGCGGTGTCAGGATGGCGTCAGCGTGGGATTGGGGTAGCTGGTGTGAGGCTGCCGCACCCCAACTCTTCCTCCAGGCCAGCCCTTTGGGCCGGTCTGCAGAGGCCCTTAATTTCCTTTCCTGAAAGCTTGATATGCAACAGTTCACATTTTAAATACATTAAATCTACACTCACTGTCTGTATTGTTTAGCATTAAAAACTTTTTTTTTTTCAAAACCAGAAGTGGATTTCTGGCCACTATTGGTTTCTTTTTTTCTTTTTCTTTCCTTCTTTCTCACTTTTTTTTGGCAATCCATAACTTAAAACAGCCAAAACTAGACTGACAATTGCTACCTAGAGGACATTTTCTTTGGCCAGCCCCAGATTGTGGAATAACAAAGACCAGTCTCTTCCAGCATCAAATTATAAGGTTGAAAATATGAAATGATTACTTTTAATATATATTGGTTTTATATGTTCTTTTAACTTATGTTATTGCGGGTATATGTGTCAGCTATACATAACTAAATAACCTATCCTGGCCTGCCCACCCCACAGCTGATGGAGACATGTTTCACCCATACTCCAATCACCATCAGAATTGACCTCCTTCGTCCCATGCCGATGATGCTGTATTTACAAAGTAGTGGTGATGGGGAGTTAGAATTGTGTCTCTCATTCACAGAGTCCCCATGAGTCATGGTTGATTTGAAAGCAGCTAACAACAATGATCCCATATTCATGATAGTCATGATTGGCACCATTGCCAACTCCTTCCCACCCATCCCCAACCTACTTTACTGAGCATCAGATGCATGGGGGAAAGGAGGCCCATTTTGCTGGTGATCGTAGCATGTGTGACTGATATCTCCATCAGTTGGGTGTGGGGTTAGGCCAGGAGAAATTACTTAATTAAATATACTTAACTAAGGGCCTCTGCAGACAGGCCCAAAGGGCTGGCCTGGAGGCAGAGTTGGAGAGGGGCAGACACACGCCAGCCACCCCAGCCCCACGACGATGCCATCCTGACGCCACATGTCATTACTCATGGCACGCAGTATCAGGACGTCCTTCCGGTACAGCATTCAAACACCCGCCACCAAAAAGGGCACTGAAGAGCCGCACACTCTTTTTGGGGTGGCAAAAGGGAGGATCGGGGGCATGGTGTGGGGTTGCTGTGGCCCCAATCCGTCGCTTCCCGGGGCAGCCCAGAGCCGCCCATCTGCAGTCCCCCTAAGTTTAACACGTGTGCAGAATATTCCATATGTAAAGCAGGACTAAAAGGAAGGAGGCATGACATTTGGAGAAAGGAACAACAATTGAAGTTATATACAGGTGATGCCATACTACTAGCTAAAAATAGCAAAGAATTGGAATGATTACTGAAGAAAACCAAAGAAGAAAATGAAAAGGCAGGTTTACAGCTGAACATGAAGAAAATAAGATAACGATGAAACAGATGGTGCACTAACTTTAACATTAGCAATGCAGATGGTGAAATGGTTCAAGATTTTCCATACTTTGGTTCAGTCATTAATCAGAATGGAGACTGCAATCAAGAAATCAGAAACCTTAGACTTGAGTAACCTCTCCTGGCCCAGCCTACCAAACCCTAACTGTGTAGCTGATATTGAATACTATCCATTGTTGTTGTTGTTGTTGTTGTTGTTGTTGTTGTTGTTGTGTGCCTCCTGGTGTGGAAAACTGGGTAACAGAACCACCCTACTTACCCATTCCAGCCGTGTATTTGATTTGTTTTCCCTGTTTCATTGCATCATGTAATTTCAAATCTCAGAAAAGGGAAGTATTAGAAACATTCCCAAATTAATTAAATAAATGAATAGAATGATATTCAAAGGAAAGTGAGAGCATGTTAATATGCCTTATTGCATGAGTCTTTTCTCCCATTTTGCATTAGGAGGACTTGGTGAACAATAAACAGACATTTCCATGAGAGCTTCCCTAAGCTGATATGCATGTAAGGTATTATCTTTGGCTCAGTATTCGCTTCTGGGTGGAAGGGGAGGAAATATAATTGCACTCCCATTCAAAAATCAACCGTGGGAATAAGGAATCCTACTCATTTTATGCACACTTGCCTGAAGACTTTCTCCTTAAAACAAATTACAGCAACTTCTATGCAGCTCACACTCAAAAGCTAATTCTAACCCCTACAGCCAAACTCTAAAATTAAACTTTAATCTAGGATATAAACAATTTTGTGTGCTTGTGATCTGTTTTAGTGACTTTCGTCTGCTTGGTTTTTTTCTTTTGTTCTTGGTTTTGCCCTCCTTCGGAATGCAAGATTGGAAAAAGATGGGTTTAATTTGTGCTTCAGTACTTTTAATGGGGAAAGGAATGGGGAAATGAATGTGCCCCTGAGCAAGTACAGAGTGTATTTCTCTTACTAGCAGCTCTCTCAGGCATAGGAATAACAGCAAGTCTTTTTCCAAGCAAGGTGGCAGAGAAATATTGCAAAAGTCCAGGTTGGGAAGGGGGGGTTACCTCAATACCAAATGATGAATGGACAGATATGAAAAAAGCAGAGCTTAGAAATGATATTTTTTGGATGTTGACTCCCAGCCCCCCAGTTGGCTAGAGGATTCAGGGAATTGTAGTTCTAAAAGTAACATTTAAACTATTTCATAGTTATTTTAAACTGTTTTAACTTGTTTTTTATTAACTTCACTTGTACCTCACTCTGAGTTCTTCTCGTATAGGACAGGGTATAAATACATTATTAACAGTATTACTATTATCATTGTTACTAAGCAAAAAAGTAAATATGCATATTGCTAAACTGTTACAGCCTTTTAACCTGCTTTAACTTGTTAAACTGATTGATACATTTTTAGTCTGTTCAAATTACCCTTTATTGTTTTAAATGGTAAATTGTTTCAAACAAGTCTAATTGGTTTTATTTGTATGCTACCCTGAGATGTAAATTTTGTATAAATAAATAAATAACTTTCCCAAGCTCTAGAGAAAGGTTACCTGAACCAAATTGGCAACACTTTTGGTCTAGACCAAATAAAGGGGATTATTCGCCCATTTTATTCCCCTCCTATGAGTTTGGCCTTTATCTCATTAATAGAAAAAGAAGAATATAGGTATCTGCCTCATGGGCCATGTCTACATGGGCCAAATAAAAGGGTCTCACCTAGTTTTCACAGCGAGCTGTCCAAATTATGTATGGAACAATGAGCCAAATCTGGACCTTTTTATCATCTCAGGGCTTTGATCTGGGGTAAAAAAATGGGGATTTATTCCAGTTTTGAGTGGAACATTCAGATATTCATGCATATGTGTGGATCACACTCCATAGCAATTTTAGTGTGTGGACAGAGGGAGGAGTTCAGAACTACATACATTCATATGCATCAAGGTGGAGAAGAAAACCCATAGCAGCCATGGCCATGTGGTCGCAAATGCTGTGATTTATTGGACCAGGGTGTGTTTGAAAGAGAAAAGTGGGTGAACAGTTCTCACCTCAGTGTGTGTATATATAAGCCCATGGTTGCTGTGGATTGGGGTAATCCAAAGGTAAACTTGATTTCTGTTTGTATGCACCTATATTGAGTCAAATCATTGCTCCATTTAGTGGAGGGGTGGAAATTATGCAGCCTGCAGGCCATCTACAGCCCATGGGTGACTTGGGGTTCCCACTGACACCCCCCAACATATTGCTATTGTTGCTGTTGTGTGTATTCAAGTGCTTTCCAACTTGTGGTACCCCTAACATGAACCTATTATGGGGTTTTCTTGGCATGATTTGTTCAGAAGAGGTTTGCCATTGCCTTCCTCTGAGGGTGAGAGAGTGTGACTTGCCCTAGGTCACATGCCACCATGAAAAAGTGTCTTTAAAAAAATTGCAAGCTAAACAAAAACCCTTATTCTGTCCCCCAGAAATGTGTGAAATGTGTTTTAAGGAATCTTTTGGAGGGATTCCCAACCCCAAAAGAGACAGAAATCCCCCATGAAAGTCCCTAATGGTGGCACACTCATTTTCAACTGCCCAGAAGGAGGGTTCAGCATTGTGATACAGGCCTCCAGAGCTCCTGAAGTCTCCTTTTTAGAAAAATATATTTTCATACAAAATCCTTTGAGATTGTGAGACTCCTGCAAGTTAAGTAACTTAATTATTAAACATGCTCCCTGTATGTAATAAATTAGCTCATCAAGGCCACAGCTAAATTTTTGTTAAGCCAGCTTTCTTCAAACAGGAAGGTTTTGATATCCAAAATGGGACCACCTCTCTCAAGCACCTGATTTTGAGTAATATTTGTATACAGTCCTCCGTATCCATGGGGTTTTTTTTATCCACAGATTCAAGCATCCACAAATAATTTAAAAATGTATAAATTCCAAAAAGCAAACCTTCATTTTACCAATTTATATAAGTGAATCCTTTTTACTATGCCATTGTATTTAATTAGACTTGAGCATCCACAGATTTTGTTATTCATGGGGGTTCCTGGAACCAAATCCCAGCAGATATCAAGGGCCCACTGTATATGTCAGATCTAAGAGAAGAAATGGAGAGGGGACAGAAGGGGGGCAAAGTGTGGCCCTATAGATGTTGTTGAACTACAACTCCCTTCATTCCTAGCCAGCACAGCAATGGTGAGAGATTGTCCAACTCAACAGCTTCTGGAATCAAATTGCCTGCCTTTGACATATTGTAACAGTGTTTCCTTGGAAATTTCTATCCTACATTCAATGAGTTGACTCCATCTTATGACAACCTTAACCAACTTACAGTTTGCTTGGTAAGACTTATTCCAAGAAGGTGTCCAATTGCCTTCCCCTAAGGCTGAGAGGGTGTATATTGGCCAGGGTCACCCAGTGGATTTCTGTGGCTGTGTGGCAGGGGATTGGACTGGATGGTCCTTGTGGTCTCTTCCTTCTTTATGATTCTGTGATTTGCATAGAGGCTCACACAATTTTTGCGAAGCGTTAAAATCCCCTGCAGAAATAATCATATTAAATAAGAACAACAACAAACCACAGTTAGAAAGTTACCCTTTCAGTCTCTATTCAAGAGTCCATTTGCAAATTTAAAATGTGAAGAACCAGGGGAGCATATCTACATATGCATCTCACTGTCCCCGCAGCTTCCCCACATGTAAAATCCCCATAGCCTCAGCCGTAGTCATATCCCACTGGGAGCCACAGACCTACTGCATGGATCACATTTGCTGTGTGCCATCAGTGAAACGGGCAAGCTGCCATACCATTAAAGCAATTATTCCTACTCTCTCCGATACGAAAGCATTAGATGCTGTACCTTGGAATGGCATACCTCAAGGGACTGAAATATAACAGCTTTATCCAGACAGATCGTGTGTGCGTGTATGCATGTGCGTGCACGCATGTGTTTATATATTTGTGTTTACATGTAATTGCAGGGTCAGAAAAGAGGGGGGGGGAGAAGTAACACAGAGGCACCAGGCTGTGAAGAGTTAAAAAGAGTTCAAAGTGTGCAGAACTGTCTCTTCCAAAGTTGATGCAGCAATTCGCCATCCAGCAAGAACCTGTTCAAGATCCTCTGATAAGTCAGACAGAATTCACAGGAGATTACCATACAGCTCCTGCCAAGCTGCGCTGCAGCACGGGTAATAGATACACTCCAGTACTAAATCCTAAAAGGCCCCGGCTACATCTGTCAAGCATGCCCTGGAAAAGCACCTTCAGTTCAGATGTTATCACTGTTCTGCCTGCATCAGAAGATTTAGTGTCCACCCTGGAGGTTGCTATCGCTGCACAGTTTTTCGGGGGCAAAACAACAAGGAAGAAAGATGAGAGGATGGAGGGAGGAAAAGAGAGAGAGAGAGAGAGAGAATGGAAGAGAGATGGAGGCAAGAGGGAGGGAGGGAGGGAGGGAAGAGGTTGAAAAGAAAAGAAAATTATTCTTGCTTAAAGCAAATGGAAGAAAGTGAAGCACTAGGAGACAAATTGGATCCCCCCACTCCTGGCCCTGCCATCAAGAAAATTCCCAAATCCCACATTACGATGGTGCTGATGTTCTATGATGATTAGCTAGGACATCTCTCAATTCCCTGGACAGTGACACTCGGAAGATGATCTTCTAGTAAGTGACTCTTTCTCCCAAAGTGAAGCGAGTGGAGGGGGGAGGACTCTCCAACAATAAACCCAGCTAGTGGGAGCTAAGATGAAGGATGGAAAGTGCCATGCCTTGATCATCAATTGCGAAAGTGGTCCAGAAAGGACGGTTTTTGTCACAAAGCAAACTGGGAAGGTAAGCAAAGAGGAAAAGAGACAGAGCCAAAAGGGCAACTTTTTATCAGGCTTTTAAACACAGGTGTGGACAGGAAGCAGATGAAGAATAAAACTTGGGTCCCTTTGACACTACACAGTTCTAAAATCTGGGATTTGTAAAAGCAGGAGGCATCTCAGGATTTCACAAGACGCCACTGTGGCAGTTCAGGTTATATCAAGATTGTTGTTGTTGTGTGCCTTCGAGTAGCTTCCAACTTGTGGCCGCCCTAAGGAGAACATATCAAAGGGTTTTCTTGGCAAATTTCTTCAGAGGGGATTTGCCATTACCATCCTCTGAAGCTGAGAGAGTGTGACTTGCCCAAGGTCACCCAGTGGCCAAGCAGGGATTTGAATGCTGGTCTCCAGAGTCCTAGTCAAACTCAAACCAGTACATCATGCTTGCCCTATATTTTCCTCCATTAAAAATTGGTTGACCTGTTCCTCAACACTACCTGAAGGCATTTGTGCTGATGCACAGCTTGACTTATGTTTTTATAATTACTTGCAGAGTAAGGGGGCCAGGGGATCAGCAGGCATGGCAGACTCCTTTCAGTAGAAAAGTACAGACACAGAAACACACAAAAACTCAATTCAACTTCAGTATATCTGGCTCCATATCATTCCCTCTAAAAGCAAACTTGAGAAATGAGTGCTGACAGAATTACTTAAACCAAGGCGATAACAAGTCAGAATCCCGTGACTAAGGCTTAATGTGACTTTTGCACAAGAGTTGCATAAGAATCTGCAGCACTCTCAGAAAGATGTGTGAACAAGCAACCTACCTGATTATTCTGGACCCTCCAACTTACTTCACACTCCTATGGTGTGATGACGATGATGATGATGATGATGATGATGATGATGATGATGATGATGATGATGAATTTTATTTACACCCCACCCCTCTGTTAAAAACAATTGAGATGGCTTACAACAGTGAAAATTACATCAGATACAGATTAAAAACCACAAAATCCCACCCACCCCCATTAAAAAGTATTAAACTAAACATCCATTAAAAATCATACCTAAATCTTAAAATAAAATAGAATAATTATGACAGTGAAGGATTCATTTCCATTGACTCTAAACTGGATCTCAGCCCTGCACACACACACGCACACGCACACACTGAGGAGCCATGACTTCATCTCTGTGACTAGTTTTTAAAAGCAAAGCAGCTTCATTTATATACCGCTTCATACCACGCTATGGGATGTCTAAGCGGTTTACAACTGTGAGCTGATTGCCCCCCAACAGCTGGGTACTCATTTTAGCGACCTCGGAAGGATGCAGGCCTGAGTCGAGCCTCAGCCCTGGCTGGTATTGAACTCACTACCTTGTGGTTTATGTTTTTCCACTGATGCCAATTGTAACTGTTTCACACTGTCATTGTGCTCATAGTAGCTGTGACAAATTCTTTTTATTAGTAAGCAGATATCATCCCTCCTCCTCCTCCGCCGCCACCTCCTCCTCTTCTTCTTCTTCTTCTGTTATATCTATATCTTGCCTTTCCTGTTCACTTTATTCTCACAACAACCCCCTGAGGTAAGAGGCTAGGAGTGCATCTTTTGTTGTTAACTGTCCTTGAGTCGATCTTGACTCATGGCAACCCTATGGGTGAGACATCTCCAAGACCCCCTTTCCTCCACTGTTCTGCTTAATTCCTGCAAATCCATACCCGTGACCCCCTTAATAGAGTCCATACATCTGGCATGTGGCCTTCCTCTCTTCCTATTTCCCTCCACCTTTCCCAGCATTATTGTCTTTTCTAATGAGTCTTCTCTTCTCATGATGTGTCTGAAGTACAAGAGCCTCAGTTTGGTCATCTTGGCTTCCAGGAGGTTTCCGGCTTGATCTGCTCTAGGACCTATTTGCTTGTGCTTTTGGCCGTCCACAGAATACTCTTCTCCAGCACCGCATCTCAAATGCATTAATTTTCTTCCTATCATCTTTCTTAACTCTCCAGCTCTCACATCCATACATGGTAATAAGGAATACAATGGCTTGTATGATTCTAACCTTTGTGCTGAGTTGTATATCTTTGCATTTTAGGATCTTTTCTAGTTTTTGTTTTGTTTTGTTTTGTTTTGTTTTGTTTAATGGCTGCCCTTCCCATTCTTAGTCTTCTTCTAATTTCCTAGATGCAGTCTCCATTTCTATCAATGTTTGATCCCAGGTATGGGAAATCTTTTACTATTTCTGTTTCTTCATTGTCTAGGTTGAACTTGTGAAGGTCCTAGAATCATAGAATCATAGAGTTGCAAGAGACCACAAGGGCCATCCAATCCAACCCCCTACCATGCAGGAACTCAAAATCAAAGCATCCCCAACAGATGGCCATCCAGCCTCTGTTTAAAGACCTCCTCAGTGGTCATTATTTTTGTTTTCTTTATGTTCAACATTAAGCCTGCCTTACTTAATGCTATGCTATGGTCCTGTAGTTGCTGCAATCTCTTGTGTCTCCCATTTTGTGGATGGGGATGTATATTGATTGCTTCCAATCTGATGGCCACCGTTTTGTTTTCAATATCTGTTGACATATGTTCGTTCGTACTAGAGTTGGCTCTGTCAAT
The DNA here is from genome assembly GCA_026167975.1 of Phrynosoma blainvillii. Lineage (NCBI taxonomy): Eukaryota > Metazoa > Chordata > Lepidosauria > Squamata > Phrynosomatidae > Phrynosoma > Phrynosoma blainvillii. Next base: position 15,760,589 of record JANUYF010000001.1, on the reverse strand, counting down.
GTGGCTTGCAACAGTTCAATTGGAATATCATCTGTTCCTGATTAGTTGTTGTTGTTGTTGTTGTTGTTGTTGTTGTTGTTGTTTGCTATTTCTCTCATTGCAGTGTGGATTTACTTTTTAGAATTTGGAGTTCATCTTCATATGGATCTTTGTTTCATGTGTCCTTCATTCTGTCATCTCTTTTGTATAATTCTTCTGTGTATAATTGTATAAATCTACACTGTAAGAAAGGCCCTGTCCCAAATCATCACACAATATATTGCCCTCAAATTTGGAACACAGAGGAGTTCCCCACACTCATGGGCCCAATCCTCAGGCCGGTGTATATTGTATCAATAGGACTTGAGTAGATCCATTGAGTCAATTGAATTTGCCTACATAGTGACTTACCATTTAAGAGTTAATGGATCTACTCTAGTTAGGAGTAACCAACAGGATTCTAGCCATACAGATATGCATTCTTGGATGGTGAGTAGCCAGTTGTCTGGGCCTTCAAACCATTTTGATTCACTGGGACTGGAGAAACAGCCATTGTATATTTGGCACTGAACAATGAGATAATATACAGACACAGTGGCAGAGCTACTCTTGGTTGCACAATGTGGATATTTAAGAAAAATGAAGTGTAATAAAAGGGTAGAGCCAGTGTGATGTAACAGTTTGAGCATTGGGCTATGATTCTGGAGACCATGGTTCAAATCCTGGCTTGGCCATGTAGACCCACTGGGTGACCCTGATCAAGTCACACTCTTTCGGCCTCAGAGAATGGCAATGGCAAACTCCCTCTGAAGAAACGTGTCATAAAACTTGGCCTTAGGGATGCCATAAGTCAGAAATGATTTGAAAGCACACAACAACAAATTATATGAAACAACCCTCATGTAACAACACAATCGGCATCTTCTTAGGGACATATGTGAGCATAAGTCCACCTTGCAGTTATGTTTCCCTTTTCTTTTATTATTATTTTGGAGGTTGGTATTATCTTTCCCCTTCTGCAATGTCCAAAGCACTCCTTAATTCTTACTCACAGTGGAGCTATGACAGACACACATCCACAACCATTCTGTTGCTGGTGGAGAGCAGAGGGGATTGGATAAGCATCTGGCTATGTCCATGTGCCCATATGCAGACTAATGACATCATCTAGACAGACTTCTGTAGGATTCCAAATAGACCTCAAAGGAAGATGTTCCCTGTGTCTGGTTATGTGTACATTGTCAGACACTTCGTCAATCCCCTCCATCCATTCCCCAACCACAATAGAATGGCCAAGGAGGCTATTACACTATGATCAACCATGTAAGAACTTGGCCTATGAATGTGGATTTACTCACAAGCAAGATGTAGTATCTTGACCACTCTATTTTACTATTGAGCCACTGAGAAGTTCCTTTCAAAAACAATTAAAACTAGAATTTAAAAAAAATTCAAAATGTGCACAGAAAGTCAACCTCAACAGAGTGCTTTCCAAAAAAAATATTTAAAAAATCAGTCTATGCAAAAGGAAGGCATTCCCCTACACAGCCCTCTGGCCCTTGCATTCATAAGTGATTTCTGCATGTTTGCTCGGCTTGATGCTGACATAAATCTTCGACTAGTTCAAAAAAGAAAGGACTTTGATTCTGACCTTCTGCTGTCAAAAACAGCTACTGTCAAGAATAATCTAAAACAGCTTCATAAGGGCTGTTTTAACTGATTAATCTCTGAAGGTCACACAATCTGTTTAGACTATCACACATCGGTGCCACTTGCAGAATATCTAAAGTTGTCAAGTCTTCCTCGTCTGCTCGCTGGGAAGCCAGAGCTCTGGAGGGCAGCTATAAATAATTAGCACAGTTAAAAGTTCACTTACTTTAGGTAGCATTGCCTTTCTGCATCTTCCATTGATGAGACATGAAGGCAAGGGATATGTAACAATCATATCTCCTGAATTATCTAAAAGCAGTGGCCATGGTAACTAGGACTTAAAAATGGAAAAGATGAACAGCACTCACGTCCCTCACCATCTCTCCTCAAATGCCACTTCAGGCCATATGGGATTACCAAACTGGATGGCCTTCAATCTTTTCTTCTGGAAAGTCCATGTGTAAAAAGAGACTAGAGATGCTGGCACATTTCATTCAGTCCAGCTTCCTAAGCAAATTGACCTAATTGGCATTTCCCAGCTAAGAATGCAGTTATTTTTTGGATTTGTGTATTGCTCCAAAGTTTCAAACGCAATTCTAAGATCTGAATTTTATTTTTATTTTTTAGAAAATTCACATAATAATGTGTATTTTATGAGAGGAGGGAAGAAATACTAAAAAAAAAAATTTCTGGGGGAAATGTATAAATAACTTGTGTACTTGTAGAAAAATGTACATAGTAGGGGAAACGTGTGTAAAGCAGGGGTGGGGAAAATAAGGTCCAAGAATGCAATTTTATGTCTATTATAGTCCCCAGTAGTCCTCAAAGTCCCCTCAAAGCCCCAGTTTTCATCCCAAAACCACACCAATAGCCCCCAATTCACAAAAGCATGTGAAAACACACACCACTCCATACACATGTCTTTTTTGGAGGCTGTAGCCCAACTCAAATGACAATAGGAATTGGCACAATGTCACTTCCAGTCACCATTTTGGCCATTTCATAATGAGGGAGAAAGGGATTGCACTGCATTATTTTTGCAGTGCAGATCAGACCTAAAACCCAGAGCAGATTCACTGCCCCAACTGACATAGTTGTTTTTGTATGGGCCATCTAGAGTTGAACACTCATTTCAAAGAGACAAATGTACAATTCAAAATTGCCATCTACTTTTACAAACAAAAACGCAGAAAACAATCCTGGTGGCTACCATGTCAGCTGGGGCAGTGAATCTGCTCTGGGTTTTAGGTCTGATCTGCACTGCAAAAATAATGCAGTCTAAAGTCACTTTAACTGCCATGACTCAATGCTTTGGAATTCTGAAATTTATAGTTTTGTAAGATATTTACCTTCCTCTGTCAGAGACTCTGGTGCCACAAGAAACTATGAATCCCAGGGTGCCATAACATTGAGCAATGGCAATTAAAGTGGTGTCAAACTGCATTATTTCTGCAGTGCAGATTAGACCTGCATCTCACCCTGAAAGAAGCTACCCAAGGTGCTGAACTATATCCCCAAAATAGATCTAGCACCTTGGATAGATCCTTTACGGTTCAAACTAATATCCAAAAAGTATTCACTGATAAGCTGCCCCAGAAAAACAGGATGGAAAGGCTGAATCACTGAATCACTTGCAAAACTCATATGGCTCATAAAAAGATAAATTTGTCATTCCTGATGAAGGGCAGGGCCAGATTTGGGTTAGATAAGAGCCCTAGGCATCCCCCAAAGATGTCATACCGTGAGTCTTCAACGTCTACCTAGTACATCTCCCTAGCTGCTTCTCTCTGTCCTTCCAGGATAGAACAGCTAATGTAGGACTACTCTGATTTCAGGCCCTTGTGTGAACATCCCCAGTGGGTGGGGAAAAGGAAGACTTGTAACTTTGTGGAAGACCTTGACTGCCTGCTGTATTGGTTATCCTCTAAATGAATTCAGTACCGTTAACGGCACTTTTAAAGTTTGGACTAAAACCCAGAATGGAGTTACTATCTCACTGACATGATCTGATTCACCAGCCAGGGCTAACTAAAGTGGTTTCTGCACTGGCCAGAATACTCCGGGAGAAGCCCGGAGTATTCTGGCCCTGGAGCTGCCCTGATATCCCCTCATTACCTGGGACCCTCTGCTCCAGTGCTGGGTGGCTGTTTCTATGTGTGTCCTGCTGTGTTGCCCAGTGGCAGTGCCTCTGGTAAAAGTTGCTCACTTCTGAGGACAGCGTGAGGTGCCCAGCCTCAGTCGCATGCCATAAAGCAAGTGACTTTCACCAGCAGGGGTGCCACTGGATGGCACAGAGGGATGCATGTACCAACAGCTGCCTGGCATTGGAACAGCGGCCTTAAAACCTGCGTTTTTGCTTCAGATCTTCCCAGAAGATCTGGGGGAAAACTAGAGCAGAGGGGGAGGTTTTTAAATCCATTAAAAGGGGTTTACACCCTGGATTTGGTGCTGAACTGGCCAGACATCATTTGGGCCATGTGCTGCCCAGACCGCCCACTGAGAGGAATGGGGGGGGGGATGTTTTATTTGGCCTGTGAAAACAGGGCCTATGGCAGGACTACTGCAAGGATCTATGCTTGTCTGCAGAATAACAGTAACAACAAAACCAAATAAATACCTATCAATTACTGCCTCTTCGTAACACCCCACATCTGCTCTTGTGTCTAATGGTAGCACCAATGCCAACCTTGCAAACCCAGAGTCAGTCCATAGCCAGAGATGATGAAAGTTGTATTGAAAGTCAAGGGCATTTTGGAGAAAGTGGCAGACAGAAGTCCTTAGAGCACAACCCAAGAAGCCATAGTGTGAATATGGCTATTATCCAGTTCTGACCGGGTTTTTATAGTGAAGGATAGAAGGAGAGGAGCCAATGGGGTATCAAGGCGTGAAGCCATACTGGGTCATTGACCAATGATATTCTTCCTCTCCTTTGCAGTATTTCAATATCTTGCCAGAAGAGGCCATCACAATCCAAATGTGGTTGTCCACATGGAACTCAGTTGTCTGGTTGTTGTGTGGGACACATGTCAGCACATAAGAGCCAGTGTCACATGAAAGGAACAAGCCAAGTTCTCCTCAAAGTCCTCTTCTTCAGAAAGGACTTAGCAGTTCCTCCTGCATTCCCATTGCTATATGTACTGTACTCCCCAGCCCTGTTTAAGTTGCAACCAGCCTTCAGTGCAATTCTAAGTCTCCTTTTCGACTTTCCTTCAAGGCTTTTTGCCTATTTAGAATTCCAAGAAGAAGAAACAGAAAATGGACTATCTAAAAATGGCATAAAAGCTGAAACAGCATTTAGGGAAAGGAGTGCAGAGGGGAACCACTACTGCCATCTTGGCATATTAACAACATTAAAAGCTTTTGTCTGCATGACAGCCAAATGAACATATAGTACTGTGGACTGGAACGATTATATTGTAAATGGCTTACAATACCCCCCATGAGGAGAGAATGTGCCTTTTTTTCCTTCTCTTTTTTTTTAAAAAAAAAGAAGAACTATTTTATTCACTTAATATATACAGGCTGATGCAAACTGTATATTTTAAAAACATGTAAAATAGCTTCAATAAATTTCAAAGCAGACTCCTGGTTTTGCCCCCATCCTTCCTGGTTTTTTTGTATATATTTTTTCTTAAACTTGTCTTCTATGAAAGACTGGTTTTAAAAAATGAGCTATGTTAATGACACATGTAAGCTTGGTGCATACAAAATATTTTTTTTCCTTTTTCCCTTCCTTTTTTTTTTTTTTTTTTTAATGGCCTGCAGAATACATTTTAGCATCCGCACAATGCTTCACAGGCTTAACGCTACCCGGTTGCTATGAATCATCATTGCTAATATATTCACAACAGACGCGGACCAACTGCTGCTATCAAAGGACTTGCTTGAATAACTGTAATAACTGGAAAATTATTTTGATAGCCTGAAACAATCTTATATATCACAGAACTTTATTAAAATAATATCAAATCAAATTAGCCTGTATCCCCATAATGAATTAAGTAACAGGTTATGCTGATATTAATCTCAGCTAGCTTGCAGGCATTGTAGCTGGAACACTTAATAAGTTGGTCCCCGTTGCTCAGAACGGGAAGAAATCCTCGAATACCCTGTGCTTATTCAGAGAAAAATACATCAAAAGACTCTCTCTAAATAATGTGCCTATTTTGTGCCTTTGGTAAAATTATTCATAAGGCAGAAAAGAAAAAAAAATCTTTGGCAAATCTCCTGAGAATTCTGATTAGCTGTTGACCTGTAGAGGAAGCTGTTTTTCATAATCCCCTAAACACTGTCTAATTCTTGCCTCAATCAGCTCTGGAAAGGCAGGATTTACCTTAAAATAATGTGATAATATTTCCTTATCATCTTTAAGTGAAACAGGCAATTACAAGATGGTTCTGTCTCTTATTTTGCTATATCCCGTAGCCTAGCACAGATTTAAGGCCCCCTTCCCTCTCGATCTTTGATCCAGAGACAATTTATGGATGTGTTGGTATGCGGTATGTGCAGAACATGTTCTTCCATGTGCTCAGATATGTGTGTTTTTTTAAAAAGAACTCTATTTCTGTAGGGTACTACTAAGCAATGGCATTGAATTATGACTGGAATCCTGCTGATGTCAAATACATGCTTTACACATGTGGTTCTACTTTTTGGGGCCATGTTGATATACATTTCATAGTTGCATAAGCAGAGATCACAGGTGTAACCATTTCACATGAGCCAATATCCTATTGTTAGTTCAGACTAGGGCCAAGTCATTGAAGCACATGGATTTACTTCCATGTTGACTCACCATTTGACAGTAGACAGTGAATCTACTCTAGTTGAGATTAACCAAAGACCTTGACGTTGCCTATTCTTGGAAGGTGCGCAATTATTTTCTAGTGCTTTCAGCATACCATTTGATTCACAGGATTGCAGAAATGGATACTGGGCATTCCCTATCTCACAAAGGGACAATAAGCAGCTACATTGGCAGATATAAGATCTATTCCTCAGTGACAATACTGAGCAGGAAGAAGGTGTAGTACAACCACTGAGTAACTATGTCAGCATGGATTTACACCCCATAGACATGAAGTAGGATCTCAGCCACTGTATTGTTTCCCCCATGTTTAGGGCTTGGTTTTTTTTTTAAATCATTTATATATTAGAAGTAGTATATGCTAGGTGTTGCATGATATCTGTATCCATACAGTGATAATGGCCTCAATCCAACATCCTCTCAGTGTAGCACAAGTATCCACATGAGGAGTTAAGTTATGCTAAGCCATAAAACACTACTACCCCAGACTTACTGTAAAGCCCAGAACCACCTTGCATGGCCATTTCATGCTTCATGTGAAGCAGGTAGTATCAGAGAAGCATCTGGCTACCTCTCGGTAACCAAACACAAAATGATTAGAGGTGCTCTGAGACCAGTGGCATCACTTGGGGGGGCACGGGAGGTGGAGGGGGTGTTGAGGACAAGGGCCACACCAGGTGATACACCAGAAGAGGGGTGACACTTGGTTGAGCCTTCCTCCTACATCACTCAATGTCCCGGTGCCATCTACTCATGAGCAGTGAAGTGGTGGTGTGGGGGGGGGGGGTGCTCGGCCCTCTCCAAAAGGAAGGACTCAACCTGAAGGGATGAAAGAACAACTCCCAGGGAAACCAAGGAAAGCACATATGGAAAGCAGAGAGGGAGAAGAAGACTGGGAGCAGTAGGAGAAAGACAGAGCCTGGGCACCCAAGGCACCATCCTCAAGAGTGGCATTCCTCCTGAGACTATGGCACAAGGGTGCCAGGAAGAGGCCCTTGGCACCCACCACTGCCACCACCACCACATGCCTGAATGGCCTCCCAGCCTCCTATCCTTCCAGTCTGTGCACCCCCAGGTAGCTGTAGTGAGCCTCCCAAATGCAGCAGCAAGGGTCAACGATACCCCCTCACCTGGCTGTCATGGCAATGTTCTATTCATGAGTAGAATAGGCCCACAGCAACAAGGGAGAGGGCTGAGCAGTGGTGTCACTAGGGGTTGTGGTGATGCAGAGGGGGGTGTCACACGATGGGGTAGTACACCCCAGGGGAGTGGGTGACTGCCTTCCAGATCCTATACAGCCATGGCCCCACAAGACTCAAAAAGCCAGGAGGCTGCTGAGAAGGGCAAGTGTGCCCCCATCTCACTATCCTTGCCCCTGGTGCCACCATTCTATGTACCATGACATCAAGGTGGGGGAGTGCCCTTTTGGCCCCATACTCCAGAAACCCTGCCTCCTTGCACCGGGTGACAACCCAAGTGGGGATGCCACTGGAGCCAAACATGCCCCCTGGAAATCCCACCCCCAGAACCCCCACACACACACACCCACACACACACACCAGGATGCACCAGGGGCACAGGCACCATTGACTGAGCCCCTGGAGGCCCTCATGGATCTCAGTGCTGATGCTATCATTCTGCATCTCTGGGGATGTAGCAAAATACTTCTGCCTGTTCAATCATAAAGCACAAAATGGATGTGCAGGGTGACTTTTAGGCTTGATAGTAATTTAGGGAGTGGCTTTGGTTGCTGCCCAGGGAGGAAGGGAATACCAATCCCAGCAGCACCCAAATAAGAACATCCACACATGTAAGGCACACAGCAGATGTCCCTAACAGAATTCTGGCCAATGTTGGGCAGTTTTCAATCTTTTGCTTGGTGGTCTTCCAGAGATATACTCTCTATAGATAGTCCTGTATCATTTCTTTAGCCAATCTTGCTTTATTGCAGGGGGGGCCTCTGCACATTCCCCTTCAAAGGGATCTGGACTTTTATCCCCAAGTCCTACCCCAACTTCACCATTGTGTGCATAAAAAAGATGGCATGCAACATTTAACAGATATCAAACCTAGACAGTGAAGAAATCTGAAAGATAGAGAATCAACTCATATCAAATGTGGTGCTGGAGGAGACTTCTGTGCATACCCTGCACTGCCAAAAGGACAAATAAATGGGGAAAACAGCAAATCAAGCCTCAACTCTCACTAGAAGCCAAAATGACTAAACTGAGATTAACATAATGTTCACATATCACAAGAAGAGACTGGAAAAGACAATAATGCTAGGTAAAGTGGAAGGCAATAAGAAGAAAGGAGAGCCATGGTACAGGAACCCATGGCTCTGAGTCTGAAAAACCTGAGTAGGGCTGTTAACAACAGGAATTCTAGGAGGTCTCTCATTCATAGGGTCACTATAAGTCAATGATATATAATAATAAATGGAATGGACAATAGTAGCAATGAAGTCTGAATCCTAGTCGTCCCAGCAAAAATAGACCCATTAAACCACTTGCTGAATTGTGAATCAATACCTAGGTGAATCCCATTGGTTTGATGGGTCTATTGAAGTTGGGTCTAACAGCAGGATTTAGGTCTATTTCAACATAAAAACAAAGGAACAGATAGACTAATAGAGAAAGAACAAATCAACAGCTGCAGTGGAGACACAGTAGTCAGGCTACCAACTTGTTTTAGCCTATATAAGCACCATGCTTGCTCAGAAGTTTCTGAAGGTATAGATAACATGTTGAGACTCTAAGACTGTTGCCACGCTGCAGAATTAATGCAATTCAATGCCACTTTAACTGTCATGACTCCGTTCTATGGAATACTGAGATTTGTAGTTTTTTTATGGCTCTGACAGAGAAGGACAAATAGCTCACAAAACTACAAATCCTAGAATTCCATAGCATTGAGCCATGGCAGTTAAAATGGTATCAAAGTGCATTAATTCTGCAGTGTAGATGCAGCCTAAAACAAGTTCACTTCACTGGCTTCTGTACAGACATTCACCCTGAAGGATGGCAGTGAGGAGAGGGTGATATATAGTTGTCCTGGTGAGTAATAACTGATGGTGGTAAACTGCATGAATTCATCTAGTCTCCCTTTAAAGTCATCTAAGTGCCACTGCTGCATCTTTTGGCAATGAATTCAGCCATTTAATTATGCACCATATGAAAAACTCCAGATCCTGTCTGATGTTGGAAGCTAAGGAGGATCAACCCCGGTTAGTACTTGGATGGGAGACCACCAATGGAAACCAGGTACTGCAGGCTATATTCCAGAGGAAGGAACTGGCAAAACCATCTCTGAGTATTCCTTGCCTAAGAAAACTTGAGGAAAAATGACTTCTATCTTTTCTGAGCTTCACTGCTAGGTGGACATTGAACCTCCATTGTCTCAAATTTAGACCCAGTCCTAACATCAGAACTGCACCCTTTGTGTTAATTTTCCATCCTGTCTTCAAGGAGAGTGCAATGATTTCAAGATGGGAGTGATAAGATCACCTTTTGATGTTCCGGTGATCAATCTGGCTGCCATGTTTTGTACTAAATGCAGTTTCCGAGTTAGGTATAAGGGTAGTCCCATGTAGAGTGTGTTACAGAAGTCAAGTCGTGAGGTTACCAGTGCATGTACTACAGTTTCTAGGTCCCTTACTTCCAGGAAAGGGCTCAGCTGGCGTATCAGCCGAAGCTGACAGCAGGTGCTCCTGACTGCCACATTCATCTGATCTATCATGTGAAGTGATGAGTCCAGGAGCACCCCCAGACTTCAGACACAGTCCTTGGTGGAGAGCGTGACCCCATCCAAGACTGGCGGTCGCAGCAGTTGCTGCACCTTAGGGAAAAGACAGCTTCAGGTCACTTTTCCTGCCCATCTGTACAGCCCCAACTCAGTCTTGCTTTCTCCCAATTCCAAACAAGTACCACCAGAGCTACTTCTTCTAATCCTTCCAATCACTAGGTCAGCTCAAGACTGACCATGACATGGGAGGCAGGCCTATATAAGTATTGTTGCCTGGTCTCAAAGCCTCGCTCTGAGTCTCCAGGTTTGGTAGATCATCTCCAGTGTGATATCAGTGTACAAATTATCCAGTTTTGGTGAGTTCACCTCCAGGAAAGAAGTAAGAGTTCTGTACTAATCTTGAGTTCATCTACTAAAGCAACAACTTGCTACAATTTGTTAGATTTAATTGATTTGTTGCTGCAATTTGTAAAGACTCTCCAGGCAGTCTATGGTATTTACTTGGTTACTTAATTTCCTCCTTCGGATGTTGTGCCAAGGCACACCCTCCATTCTACTCTGCATCCACCTTCTGGCTAGAAGCAAGTAGGCAAAGGGTGTGTCTACACTGGTCATTTATTCTGGAGCCAGTCCAAAGCACAGTGCCCTAGACTGGCCTAAGACCAACCATGATGGCAGGCATATGCACTGGACCAAATCCAGTGCAACACCACATCATTGTGCACATGGCACAGCAAGGCTGACACTGCATCAGCCTTGGTGGCCTGTTCCCTTGTCCCCAGTGCTGCCACTGTCGCTGCCTCACTGGCCAAGCAGCCCCCTATGAGAGCCTGGCTGTTGCCATTGCTTCTGCTCAGGTCAGAACGGTGCACCCAGATATGTGATCAACAAGGATGACCTTACACTATCCGTTCCTTGTTGACTGCATGGGTATCTTATTCTGACCTCATGCAGAATCAACAGCAATGGCCAGGCTCTCACAGGCAGCGGTAGCAGTGATAATTTGAAAAAGATCCATCCTCTTCTCTGTGCTGATCAGCCCAGGGTAAGGGAGATAGTGCCATGTTTGCTGTTTGAACAACTGGTTCAGGGCAAATCAGACCCAATCCTGGTGTCCAGCCAGGCAAGAGAATTTCCTGGTCACTCCAGAGTAAACTGTGGGTTCTCTTAAATAGTTTAAAACAGCGGGGTTGCTGCAGATGTGGCTGTACATCATCTAGATAGATCGCACCAGGGCCAGGGTGAATCTGATGTACAATTTTAGTGTTGTTGTGGTTGTTAACTGCCCTGGAGTCATCCCTAACTTATGGCAACCCTATGGATGAGACATCTTCAAGACCCTCTGACCTCTACCGCTCTGCTTAGGGCCTGCAGTTTCAGGCCTGTGACCTCCCTGATTGAGTCTAACCATCTGGCGTGCGATCTTCCTTTCTTTCTACTGCCCTCCACCTTTCCTAGCATTATTGTCTTTTATAGTGAATCATGCCTTTGTGGCCAAAGTACAACAGCCTCAATTTGATCATATTGGCTTCCAGGGAGATTTCTGGCCTTATCTGCTAAAAGACCCACCTCTTTGCCTTTTTGGTTGTCCACTATCCTTAGTGTAGACAAGTGCTAAGTAAAATGTCCCTTATCCTTGGGAGGGGTGACAGATCACACCAGAATTGGTGTGAATAAGTACATTTTCCTATGGAAGTGTCTGATGCCTAACATCTGAATCCACATAGTTTGTATAATCTTCGTTGCACATGCAGTGCCATTGTGCCTGCAGGTGCACATGTACATTTAGGGGCTATGCAGACAGGTGGCTCTGGGCCACCCCTGCTAGTGAAGGATCGGGGCCATGGCAACCCCATGCCGCAGCCCCAATCCTTCCTTTTGCCACCCCTAAAAGAGTGGCAAAATGCTGCTCCTTTTAGGGGCGGCAAAAGGCTGCCCTAAGAGCCAGTGCCATGGTTCTTCCATGCCCTTTTGGCGCATGTCTACACACTGAGCCGGGAGGGCATCCTGATGCTGTGCACCATGCAAATGGGCACACGGTGTCAGGACAGCGTCAGGGGGAGGTTGGGGCAGCCAGTGTGTAGCTGCCCCGCCCCAATTCCACCCCCAGGCCGACCCTTTAGGCCAGTCTGCAACACCCCTTAGTTGTGCATTTGCCATTCATCATAAGGGTAATGTAGCATTGCATGTCCTCTGATATTTCACAGCTATGTGAAGAATAAGTGGAGACTTTAGTGGAGACAAAGGGGCTGTACAGACAGGCAAAAAGAAGTGCTTTTAGGCTGACTTGGAAGCATGGCATTTAGACGACACATGCCTAAAAGCGGCAGGAAAGTGCCCTCTAGCCTCTGTATGCTAGGAAAATCTGCTCCAAAAAGGAGCAGCTTTTCCCCACTTCTTCGGGAAAGATGTGCACCTTCACATGTGCGTATGTATGCAGCGACAGTGGTGCATCAGAAAAATGGGTGGCGGAGATTTAAAATGGCCGTATAAATGCACCATCGCACATGTGGTGGAAATTGAGTCGATGATCCAGAGTATGCCCCCTATGCCCTATGCTTCCAGGTGTAGATGCACTGCTGCAGGTGCACTTTAATATTAGAACCCTAGCCCTAATCCTAATTGCAACCCTAATCCTAACCCTAATTGGAACCCTACATATGCGCCCTAGCAACTGTTCTCAATTATGACACTAAATGCATTCTGTTGCATGTATGCTTGCTGTCAGCATGCATGGTAGTTTTCATGAAAGAGGCTTTTGTAACCTCTTCTGTGCAGGTGTGTAGGTGTACATAAGATCTGCACACCACTTCCTGGCATGCTAGGGGTGGGTGGGTTCCTGGACATTTGTCTGTGTGTCCTGTTGACCATGTCACTTGCATGACCACCAGCTACATGTATCCAGTCTGCCAACACAAACCTCCCTTGCATGTACCTCTCCCCTCCACCCTGATCTGTATGGGACATGTTTTGTGGGGGATGACAGAATAGATGTCTTTTCAGTTGACAAACTCATTCCTTTGCCCCAACGGTGGCACAATCAGATAGTGGCACCTGTCTATGGCACCCACTATTTGGAGGAAGTCAAGGTCAGTGAATCCTTGCATGATATGTGGGTGTATGACAGGTCTTGAGCAGGTACACAGGGACGCTGAACATCAGTCACCTTTGTACAGACATAATGACAGACTGTATGCCACCCTATGACATGTTCTGTGCAGGTGCGCAGGGATGCTGAACTTCAGTCACCTTTGTACACAGAGAGTGACAGACTGTATACCAGCCTATGATGTGTTCTGTGCAGGTGTGCAGGTTTGCCGAGATGTGTCCCTGCACACATGCGCATGCGTCTGAGAGAATGGGGAAAAAAATTAAAGCAGCTGCTGCTAGCCCATGCTGTTGCTCCGTCTTCCTTCATGGCATCCTCAAGGCCAGTGGTGCGGTTGGCGGGGCTTCAATACAGCCTCGGAAAAGCTGCATTGACTGCCCCCCAGTGCAGTTGCTCCGTCCCCATTTAGGGCAACCTCAGGGCAGGCAGTGCGGTTGCTGCAGCTTAGGGAAAAGGCAGCTTCAGGTCACCTTTTCCTGCCCGTCTGTACAGCCCCAACTCAGTCTTGCTTACTCCCAATTCCAAACAAGTACCAACCGGGGCTACTTCTTCTAATGTGGTGAGCAACTACTGCATACTCTCCAACATTTCACAAATGAAAACTGGAACAACTGTGGCCAAACAATATCAGAATGTGGTCAATATGGCAAAAGTTATTAATGAGGAAAAAGACACAAGCTAGGAGATGCTGCAGCAGTTTGCTTTTGCCCAAGCCTACTGGGAAGGGGAAGATTCTGCCCCTCCTCTCCTCATCTCCCTCCCCACTAAATTGATTGAGTGCAAACTCCTTTTGCCCTTTGAACTCCATTTCAAGCAATTGAAGTAAGCTTGAGGGCAAAGGAGGAACATGGCAGGAGGAGAGAGAAACTGGGACACTTTAAAAGTAACTGTGAAAGTGGGATGATAGATGAATAATCAGGACTGTACTTGCCAAATTAGGATAACTGGTATGAGACAGTCAGTGTATATCTGTACCTGTGAAAATGTATGCTACACAACCCCATTGCACAAATTTGGCCGTAGATGTTTTAAACACACACAACTCAAATAAATAAATGAACAACAAAAATGTGAACGAAGGTACTAATCTAAGCCTAAGGTTGTTTCTGAAATATAGCATTGCTTGGTTTAATTTTGCCTCTTCAGTTCTTTTGTTATGTATTATGGCCAACACTCATTAATTCACTCTGTTTGTGTGTGTGTGTTTGTTTGTGTTGGAACATTATGAATTACTGAGGAAAATATTAAAGGACTGCTTCTCAGAGTTGCTGCTGTGCTTGTCTCTCTCGTGTAGCTCATGCAATCTCAATGACAACAATATTTCCTCCTCTACATTATAACCACCGTACCGTGTACATAATGTACATCATTTTCGTGATAAGTGCCATGTAGCAAAAGGGGGAGAAAAAATATTCATCCAGAGTCTAATTATAGTGTAACAACAGCGCAGCATTTCCCTCTATGAGGACAGCGAACCCCAGGGTGAATCGGAATTTCAGCCTATTTGAGTGGGTTCAAAATTAAGTAAAATGAGTTTAGCCATCACTGTTTCTCTAATAATACTTAGCACTTAGCAGTTTTCATCTTCAAAGCACTTTACAAACATTAACTAATTAACTATTAATTGGCAAATTCGAAAAGGTCCATAGGTGAAGGGAGAGTCTGAGAAGCCCCAGAAGTAAGGATGTTTCATTTATCTGCAAATTGCCTAATCATCAGAGAATAGCTGAAATGAGATATGGAAGAGACCCAAAGGTCATGTTGTCCACCCTCTTTCCATGACAGGAGTCCCCTCCTCATGAAAGAGAGGGAGACAGAAAAGGAAGAATCTTGCAATGGAAAGTGGGTGGACAATATTCTTACACACACACACAGAGAGAGAGAGAGCAAGTGCTTGGCCTATTTTAATTAGGCAACATCTACATGTTGTTGTTGTTGTTGTCTTCTGCATACCTTCCCAAGAGAGATTTGGTTAGACCTCACCTGGAATCCTGTGTCTAGTTATGGGTACCACAATTCAAGAGGGATGTGGACAAGCTGGAGCATGTCCAGATGAGGGGGACCAAAATGGAGAAAGATCTGGAAACCATGCCCTATGAGGAGAAACTATGGGCCTTTACAGACGGCCCTTTGTGCCATCTTGAAGGCAGGGA
The DNA here is from genome assembly GCA_026167975.1 of Phrynosoma blainvillii. Classification (NCBI taxonomy): domain Eukaryota; kingdom Metazoa; phylum Chordata; class Lepidosauria; order Squamata; family Phrynosomatidae; genus Phrynosoma; species Phrynosoma blainvillii. Next base: position 15,745,147 of record JANUYF010000001.1, on the reverse strand, counting down.
AGAGGAGGGGCAGCCACACGCCAGGTGCCCCAACCCCATGCTGAAGACGTCATCACGGCGCAGCATCTTAATGCACTGCACTGGAAGAGGTGCAGAAGAGCTGCGTGGCGGCTCTTCAGGCACCCTTTTTGCCGACTCTGAAAGGACCGGTGTTTTGGTGCTCCTTTCAGGGCCAGCAAAAGGGTGGATTGGGACCGAGGTGTGAGGCAGCCTCAGCCCCAATCCTCCACTTCCCAGGGCAGCCTGTCTGCATCCCCCCCTTAGGGAGCTGGGTATGTTTAGCCTGGAGAAGAGAAGGTTAATAGATGACATGATAGCCATGTTTAAATATTTGAAGGGATGTCATATTCAGGATGGAGCAAGCTTGTTTTCTGCTTCTCCAGAGAACAGGGCATGGAGCAATAGAGTCAGGCTACATGAAAAGAGATTCTACCTCAACATTAAGAAGAACTTCTTTACCATAAGAGCTGTTCAACAGTGCAATACACTGCCTCCGAGTGTGGTAGTCTCCTTTTTTGGAGGTAGTTTAAACAGAGGTTGGGTGGCCACCTGCAAGGAGTGCTTTGATGGTGTCTTCCTGCATGGCAGGGGGTTGAACTAGATTGCCCTTGGGGTCTCTTCCAACTCTAGAAGAAGGGACAGAATCTTGCCCTTCCCAGTGGACTCAAGGTAAAGCAAACTCCTCCAGCCTCTCCCAGCTTGTGTGTTCTTCTTCATTAGTAACTTTCCCCATCCTGACCACATTCTGATGTTGTTTCGCCACTTGTGTCCCAGTTTTCATCTGTGAAATGTTGGGTGGTGTCTGAGAAATGCTGGAGGGCATGAAAGCCAACATGGTTTAGAGGATTGGGTGCTGAACTAGAACTTATGAATATGAGGGTTCGAATCCCCAGGCAGCCATGGAAACCCACTGGATGACCCACTTTGCATCCTTGGCATTGTTCAGTTCTACAGATGGTTTGGGGTTTCCTAATCTTGGGAAAGGAACCCCAGGCAGCCATGGAAACCCACTGGATGATCTTAGGCAAGTCATACCCCCTCCCTCAGACGTAGAGGGATGCAATGGCAAACCTCTTCTAGTGAGAAATTACTTGAAAGCAACTAAGAGTCAGATTATTGTTCGATTTAATTTATACTTATTTCACCAGCAGGTAAAAGCCCTTTTTATTTAAATCTGCATTTGCTGATTAAATTGTTGTGGAGAGTCTTTTTTTATGGGAGGGGTGCTGGAATTTTTTCCTTTGCTGTTACATAATTAAATGATTGTATACCTTTTAAAATTAATGGTATTTTAATACGATTGCTTGCTTAATTGTATATGCAAAAGGATCTTGCAGAACCTTTGGGACTAACTGAAAGATGGAAGCTGGTAGCATGAGCTTTCATAGACTTGAGCCTACTTTCTCTGATGCATAAGGAAGTAGGCTCCCCTCTACAAAAGCTCATGCTACCAACTTCTGTCTTTCAGTTAGTCTCAAAGGTGCTGCAAGATCCTTTTGCATACTGATTTTCCAGATTAACATGACTACCACCTTGTTAAATTGTATTTTAGCAATTTTGTCATCTGGTTTTTAAGTCATCTTTTAATTTTGTTGTAAGTAACCATCAGGAGAAAGGCAGGAGAAAGAATAAAACAAATAAATAATAAAATAAAATTAATCCCCTGCCTTTCTCTTACTGGGGGACCCAAGGCAGTTTATGATCTAATTTGAAAGAAAATGTGGCTAAAGTAATATATAATACAAAGTTTTTTGGGGGTATGTATTATGAACTTTGTCCTGAAGCATATTATTGGTCCAAGCTAAGGTAGAGTTGCTGATTCAATGGGATTTGCCTAGTTATTATTAAAAAGGTGATTCAGTGGGTCTACTCCAATTGAAACTAATCTGACCTCCAGCAAATCTCCAGAGTTTCAGGGAGAATTTTTTCTGAGTCCTATCAAGAGGTTCTTCTAATCCTCTGGTGGCCTCTCATCCAAATATTAACCAGACCAGCCTTTCTTCACTTCCAAAATCAGGTAAAATCAGAGCAGTGAGGTGTATCTTTCTCAATCTGGTGTCTTTTCACATGCAGCCATCTCTCACTATCACCCCTCGCAACCCTTTTCCACGGAAAAGGTATTTTTTGAATTACAACTCCTGATACATACCTTCCAATATTTCACAGATGAAAACAGGGATGCATCTGGCCAAGCAACATCAGAGGGTGGTGAAAATGACAAAAGTTATGAATAAAAAAGAACAGACAAGCTAAGAGAAACTGGAGCAGTTTGCTTTTTCCTGAACCTACCGGGAAGCCCAACATTTCCCCACTCCTCTCTGCTCCCTCCCACAAATAAGAATCCATTTCTTTTGTACTCTGAACACAGTTTGCAGCGGTTCAAGTATGCTAAAGGCAAGGGAAAAGTGGGATGAAGAGGGAGAAACCAGGACATTTTAAAAACAGCTGGGAAAGTGGGAAAACAGAGGATTAATGGGGACTGTCCCTGCCAAATTGGGGCAGTTGGAGGGTATACCAATGGGAAGTTTTGGTTTAGAGTCCAAAAAAAGATAACTTTTCCAAGCTTCTCCACTCTCCCACTTTGCATCCTTGGTATTGTTCAGTTCTACAGATGGTTTGGGGTTTCCTAATCTTGGGAAAGGAACCAAGCAGGAAGGCCATAGTAATGGAAAGCATCACTGATGGAATTATCTGCTTTCAGGAGAACTTTTAGCCTCTTCCTTCTCTGGATATAGCCAAACTGTCAGTCTGTTTATGTTCCAGTGGTGATTTAACAGCCCTTCTAAGGGAGCAAGAGTACATGATAGGTTGTCCAAAGTCAACCAAACATGGAGAGGTTGGGTTGAGGTTTTGGACATTTTTTTTCCACTCTTAATCCAAGAGCTTTATAGCTTCAGCTATTAAATAAGCTCCAACAGTTTAATGCATAAAGGAAACCAGCTGGTACAGACACAACCCAACGTGAGTCTAAGATAACAGTTCACTTCTGGCCAGTTTTTATTGGGATGAGTAGACAGCGGGGTATTTAAAGTCTTAAATTCACATAGACAGAAGTAAATACACTTGACCCAAAGCACTCCTCCAAGAGGTCAGGTCAGGTCACCTTAATTACATTATGACCCAATAAACGCTAATGAAAGGTTTTACAAGATTCCATTAAAAGGTCTTCTTGTCTAGATCGTGTCTGGGACAGACCGTTGAGTCCAAAGAGCTGTTCAAATAATTCAAGGTCAAGGAAAGCAGGGATCTGAAAATCTGAAGATTGTTTTTAAAGGTGCAGGATTCTTGGTCAACCCAAACTCTTAGTGGAAAGAGTACTCTCCCCCCTCCCCATGCATTCAGGTTTTTTGGATATATGTTGTCCTGGACAAATCTCAGATGTCATTTACATTCTTTTTATGCCTTCAGCTATGGAGCTTTGTGTAAAAGTGGCTTCACTGGGTTGTTTATTCAGCTTTCGAGTGGTTTGGAGTGTATGTGTGTGTGTTTCTATTTTAAAAATCACCATTAGAACTTTTATCTGCAATATCCTTAAGAGCTAAAAGAAATAGCTGTTAGAAGAGTACTGAGCTTTAAAACTTTCATCTGAGAAGTTGGGGCTGGAAATCAAAGATGTTTCCAGGGAGGAGCTGATCACTATCAAAAGATACCAACTGGGAGAGGCAGTGTGGTATAGTGGTTAGTGTACTCAATTGGGCCTCTGCTTTAACACCTTCAGCGAAGAAGAGCTGACTACCTCCTGAAATTGATCCATTTAACATCAAGCAGCTCATATCTTTTTTTTATTTATATGCCACTTTCCCCCATTATGCAGCCCAAGACAGTACATAACAGATTAAAAATACAGCTAAATACAAAATACAGCTAAAATCTAATCATAATGGTTAAAAAAAGTTCCCTCATGCATTATGTAAAAGCATTTAAAACATAATAATAAGGATTAGAGTGCAGGACCCTCACTAAAAGATGCTTCTACAACAATCATTTAACAACCAATGAGCATGTAAATGAAGTGGTCTTTACTCATGGAAGGAGAACAAAGAAGGGATCAATATAACCTCCTGTGTGAGAAAGCTCCACAGCCTAAGAGCAACCACCAAGAAGGCCCTGTCATTTTTCTTCACTAAACGTTCCTGTGGCAGTGGTGAGTTTGAGAGAAAGTCCTTCCCTTGAGGATCTAAAAACTCAGGCAGAATCATACAAGAAAGAGGATCTAATGTCTAACTCGAGGGAAATAATAGTGCCATTTTATTCCACTTTGGTCAGTCCTTGTCTGGAAGATACAGTCCTTGTCTGTATCCAGTTCTGGGCATCACAATTCAAGAGGGATGTCCAGAAGAGAGTGACCAAAATGGTGAAAGATCTGGAAACCATAACCTATTAATTTTCTTTTAAAACACAACATTTTACCCAATTTTCACTTCAATCACATGAAACGATGCATATGTATATTTAATGCATTTATTCTGTGCATATGATACTGTAATTTAAAGATATAATTTCAGTTTTGCTGGTTGTTCATGTCACAACAATTACCATTACATTCAGTAATATACAGGAATACTGATTAATGAGTAACATAAGTACAAAAAAATTACTAAGGTTTTTGTACGGTGTGGTATGGGAGGAGGTCAATGGGGGGGGGGTGACACCATGAATTACCAAACTGGGATGACCTGAACTCTGATGACTCCAATGATCTTAGAGCCACAAGAAGCTCATATTAGGAGATACAGGGGGATGCAGACCAGGGCGTCGGGGACGCCCTGGGATGGTGCGCCACTGGACGCATCGGGTGCACTTTCCCTGACTTTTCCGCCGCAGCGTGTGAGGACGCTGCGGTGGGAGGTTGCCCCCGGAGCGCCGGCCGTGCGGAGGGCCGGCAGCTCCGAGGGCAACCTCGGGAGGAGGAAGGGGCACTGCTCGTGCAGCTGCCCCTCTTCCCTGCCTCCAAGACGACCTTATTAGTCGTCTGCCGAGGCCCACAGTCTACCAGATAGGCATTATAGGGCTTTAGAGTTCATAATCAGCACTCTGAATTTTGCTTTCTCCTAAAGTTTAACCAGGATCTGCTTCTCTGCACTTTCTACCTAGTGTAGCCCAGCCTGATATATAGAGATAGTCTTAGAAGGTAGGAAAATGGCACCACCTGTGGAACTACATTGTGGAATCACAGTTAGTACAGGACTAGCATTTTGAAGATCCAGGTCCTAATATATTTTTCAGCTGTATTGTCAGGGACAGTCCCAATTGATCCTCTGCTGTCTCTCTTTTTCAGCTGCTTTTAAAATGTCCCAGTTTTTATCTTTTCCTCCTACTTTCCATCTTTGTCCTCAGCTTGCTTCAGTTGCTGCAAACTGTTGGCCAAGGTGTTTGGGGCTTCTGGAGTTGAAGTCCAAAACACCTAATGGACCAAAGCTTGGGAACTGTTGCCCTTGGTTATGATGTGCCATTGTGATCTTGGGCATCTGGGAGCAAAACTGCAGCTGGTTACAGGTAGCCACCTAAGATTGCTCTGAAACAGAAGCAAGGGCAAACAGGGGTTCTTCCACACTATGCCACTGTAGAAATATGATTCCACTTTAACTGCCCTGGAACCATCCTATGGAATCCTAGGATTTTTAGTTTAGGAAAGGTTATTTAGAATTCTCAACCAAGGAGCTCCAGTTTGAGTTTCAGCTGTTTTCCATATTTTTGCTGTAATATTTCACAATTTTTACTGACTATATGACCTATTATTTTTATATTTGTAAACTTGCCCGAAGCCATTGCCAATTGGGTGGCATATAATATTGTAAGTAAAAAGAGGTAAGCAACTTGAAACCTGGAGCCAGCATGGTGTAGAATGGTTTGGGCATTGGGCTATGATTCTGGAGACCAGGATTCAAATCCTAGCTCAGCCATGGAAACCCACTGGGCAATTCACACTCTCTCAGCTTCAGAGAACAGCAAAGGCAAACCCCTTCTGAACAAATCTTGCCAAGAAAACACCACAATAGGTTCACCTTAGGCTCACAATAAATTGGAAATGACTTGAAGGTGCACAACAATTCCTGATGAATAGAATCAGTTCACTTTTGTATATTTCTAATTGTATTTTTTTAAAAAAAAAAAAAAAAAGTAAGCCGCTTTGAGTTCCAAAGGGGGGGGGGGATAATATCATCTGGGGAGTTCTGGGAGTTGTAGTGCAAAAAGGAGCTTTTCCAAGCTGTCATGCTTAGCATACAAAGGGATGATTGAACTGCATGAGGATTAAAGCCTCTATGCACTGCTTTAACATTTATGAAATATTTTCACAGCTTAAGTTTATTCTGAGTTTTCAAGGGATTGGGGCTGACTTCCCATGGTGTTCCTTCTTGCTACCCACCCTGAAAATCAAAATAGTAGGCCACAAGTAAGTTGGAGCCAGTAAGGAGGGGGGGAAATGAATAGTCATGAGCCAATTTCAATAGCAATCGGTTCATTACCACGCCAGCGGCTGATCAAACCAAATGCTCACAGTTCTTCTCTCCAGCAAACCGAGGTGCCGTAGGCTGCGTCCATCCGTCTGCCTGCAGGAAATAACTCACAGTTTCAGAATGAAAAGAATCAAAATAATCATGATTTTTAAAAGTTTGGGGTTGGCTCTCACTCCCACTCGGTGCCATTTTCTACCTGATGCAGAAAGCTCTCAGAGTAATTAAAATTTAAGCATGGGGGGGGGGAGGAAAAAACTGCCTCCGGAGTGTGAAATTGGGCCTAAATAAATATCCAACAAAGAGCCAGGATCTGCATGTATTGCTAGAAATGACAGGTGTTGCTCCAAATGTCTCTCTCTCTCTCTTCCCCCCCTTCCCCCCCCTTTTTTTTTTTACCAAAGATGCAAAATAGGTTAGAGGTATCCTTTGCCTCATCAGCCTCTGACAATATGTGAGCTCCAAAGCTTAGGAAGGTTATTTTTTTCAGATGACAACTCCCAGAATCCCTCAGCCAGCAGGACCAACAGCCATGATGGATGGGGGAATTCTGGGAGCTCTTTTCTAAAACAGTAACTTTCCCATGCTCTGGACAAGCTCTCTGACTTATGTAGAACTAGCTAAGACAATTCAGAGACATAGCCATGTTAGTCTGGAATATCAGGATGCAAAGGGATCTTGTAGCACTTTTGAGACTGTGTAGATGTTGTTGTAGTATAAGCTTTCATAGACTTGGCCTCACCTGACTAATCAGGTGAATGCGACGGTCAGGAGTGCCTGTTATCAGCTTCGGCTGATACACCAGCTGTGCTCTTTCCTGGAGATTAGGGACTTTGATACTGTGGTACACACTTTGGTAACCTCACATTTGGATTTCTGTAACACACTCTACATGGGGCTACCCTTGTGCCTAACCCGAAAACTCCAACTGGTCCAAAATATGGCAGCCAGGTTGCTTACTGGTACATCTAGGAAAGAGCACATAACTGAAGCTGAAATCTCTCCACTGGCTGCCAATTAGTTTCCAGGCACAGTATAAGGTGTTGGTTTTAACCTTTAAAGCCCTACATGGCTTGGGTCCAACTTATCTCCGGGACTGCCTCTTCCTGTACGATCCTCCCCCCGTGCACTTCGGTCCTCTGGGAGGAATCTGCTACAGCCTATGAAATCTAGACTGTCGCAGACCTCCCAGAGGGCCTTCTCTGTCACCGCACCAAGATTATGGAATGGCCTGCTGGATGAGATCCATCTTATTACCACCCTTGACTGCTTTAAAAAAGCAGTAAAGGTGGATCTCTTCTGGCAGGCATTTCCGGAATTATCTCCCGGTTCCCCAAGTTGGTCTGGTTCTGTCCACTTGCTCCCCTAGCCACCACTGCCTGTTTTTATGCCTGTTTAACGGCCTTTGTATGATGTGTTGGTTTTACTTTGATTGTTTTAATATTGTCTTAGTTTAATCTATTTTTAAGGGTTGGGGGGGTTGGGGAGAGTAATTTAATTGAGTGTTTTACTTTGTATCATTTTAACTTGTTGTACACCGCCCCATTTGCTTAGCAAAGGGGCGGGTTAAAAATAAAAATTATTATTATTATTATTATTATTATTATTATTGGTGCTACAAGATCCCCCTGCATAGCTAGGACAAGTGGTCCTCTTCTGCCACCAAATTTTTGGAGATACGTTCAAACAAATATGCAGTGTTCAGGAACCCTGCCTAGCTGGGTTCCTGAACCTGAGTCTTCCAGTCATCAAGTTTCCAAGATATATATATATATATATATATAGATAGATAGATAGATAGATATAGATATAGATATATTCCACATTGTTCTTGGCCTTTCCTTTAACCAACCCATTTCATTTGCTCTGGCTTACTACAGACACAACTCCTGAGACCAAAGTGTGCACCTTTATAAGTTCCAGGGACCAATTTTTTTGCCCTTGGAATGCTCACTGGAATACCAAAAATGTTAGAAAAAGAAGGCAGAGAGAAAAACATAAAGGAAGAACAACAGACAGGAGGACAGGGGCTGTGTCTGTATGAGCCAGAATACTCTGGGAGCAGCCTGGAATATTCTGGCCTTGAATTGGCCCCAAAATTCCCCCTTTATCTGGGCACTCCAGGTGGCTGTTCACATACATATGGTGTCCGGGGCTGCCACCGCCAGGACAGGTTGCTCCTTCTGAAGCCAAAAACAAGACACCCAGTAGCAATGGCATGGCTGGGCATCTCATCCTGACTTCAGAGGGAATGATTCATGCCAGCAGTGGCAACACTGAGTGGCACAGTGGGATGTGTTGTAAACACCTGCCTGGGGTTGCTCCGGAGGCCTCGAGATTTCCTGGAGAACAAAATGTGAAGTTTTAAGATGCATTTTAAGGTTGGTATAAAGCGGAATTGACTGTATGTTGTCAGTATGTTTTGCAGTAGAATTGGGGATTGGGCCCTGCATCATCTGGACTGATGGTCATGAAGATGGAGGAAAGATGCATTATTTGGCCCATGCAGACATTTCTACGCTATAAAAGTAATGCTGTTTGACACTACTTTAAGTGTTGTAGCTCCGTCCTATGGAATCCTGGGATGTGTAGTTTTACAAGGTCTTTAGCTTTCACTGCCAAAAAATGCTGGTGCCTCACAAAACTACAAATCCCAGGATTCTGTATGATGGAGCCACAGCAGTGATGTTTAAGTGCATTATTTCTACAATGTAGACTTACCCACAGATAAGCAAGCAAGCAAACCAGAATGGCTAGAGATCTACCTCTGGTGTAGAAAAAGCAAGATTTTAATCTTTAACAGTGCAGACAGCCCTGCAACCTATTTAACCACTGCTCTTGGAAGCTTCCAGGAGCCCTTTTGGAGCTCATAATTATAATCTGAATACTGTGAACTTCAAGGCAAAGTGACAGGATCCCAACCCATCTGTGGATTAGAACCTGGTTATCCACTGGCTTTCTTTCTTTTTCTTTTTTCTCAGTGTTCTGGTGAAGATATCAGTTTTTAAAAGTAAATTATCAGAATTCAAATTAAAATGTGTATGGCAGGGGACAGTAATACTTTTTAAAAATAGGCTGCAGCCCTGTTGATGTGATACCTGTGTATAAGTTCCTTTACACATGTAGTGGTGCTTTTCTTGTCATTATGCAATAGATATATTCAATTCACATTTGTGTAAGTGGAGTTCTGCAAGTGTAACTATTTCTTATGCAGCTGAGCATTCTCGGATGGTGTGTAGCCATTTGACAGTGCCTTCAACTTACCACTTGATTCACTATGAGACTGCAGAAACAGCTTCTGTGCATTCCCCATTTCACAATGAGGCTCAATGGGAGATAAACAGCTACTCAATCTTGGTATTCAGTGGAAGAATGGTGTATAAATTATGCTATAGATAGATAGATAGATAGATAGATAGATAGATAGATAGATATTAATAGATTAGTGCAGAAGCAGGACAAAGCAGACACATTTGAGAACATGTACATAACTCACATCACTGTAGGTTGACCTTTAGCCACTTCTCTGTCTTCAGCCAGATTGTACTTGGGGCTCTTTCTCCAAACTTTTAGTCCTCCTGTTGCCAGAATCCTTCATGCTTTCTTTTTCTTTTCTTTTCCCAACAGCAACTGATACGAAAGCTGCACTTTCTTTTCTGAGCATGCCCCAAAGGCCAACATCCATAGTTAATGGAATACCTTTAGTAAGGCAACCAGAGGGGTAGAGAAAGATGTGTGTAAGTTTTTGAAGTCTCCAGATTACTTCATCAGGCAAGTTAGGTGGAGAGTCTTTTGATTATTCATTTGCGACATTTAAATGCCCGTTTTAGTCCAAGGAGTTCAAGGCAATGAGTACATCTTTCCTCTTCCCTGCTGTGTCCTCACAACAACCTGTGAGGACTGGCCCTGAGTCATCCAGTGAATTTCATGGCTCAACAGGAACCTTGATCTTCCAAGTACCTGTCCAACCATCTCACCCTTTCAACACCATACTTCCAACTGTCCTGGTTTGCCATTGACAGTCCCAATGAATCTTCTGTTGCCCAACCTTTTCAGCTGCTTTTCAAATGTTCCGTTTTCTCTCTTTTCCTCCCCCTTTCCTCCTTTGCCTTCATCGTATTTCAACTGCTACCAACTGAATTCAAAGGGCAAAGGGATTCCCACTTAGCAGGGAGAGGAAAAGCTGGATCTTGCTTTTCCCAGTAAGCTCAGACAAATGCAAACTGCTGCAGCCTCTCCCAGCTTGTGTGTTCTTCCTTATTAATACTTTTTGCCATCTTGACCACACTTTGATATTGCTTGGCCACATGTATCCCAGTTTCCATCTGTGAAATGTTGGAGGGCACACACATCATTCATTCTTACTAGCTACCCAACAATCATAGAATCATAGAATCATAGAATCATAGAATCATAGAGTTGGAAGAGACCACAAGGGCTATCGAGTCCAACCCCCTGCCATGCAGGAACTCCCAATCAAAGCATCCCTGACAGATGGCCATCCAGCCTCTGCTTAAAGACCTCCAAGGAAGGAGACTCCACTACTCTCCGAGGGAGTGTGTTCCACTCTTGAACCGCCCTTACTGTCAGAAAGTTCCTCCTAATGTTGAGGTGGAATCTTTTTTCTTGCAGCTTGCATCCATTGTTTCGGGTCCTAGTCTCTGGAGCAACAGAAAACAAGCTTGTTCCCTCCTCGATATGACATCCCTTCAAATATTTAAATACGGCTATCATATCACCTCTCAGCCTTCTCTTCTCCAAGCTAAACATCCCCAGCTCCCTAAGTCGTTCCTCATAGGGCTTGGTTTCCAGACCCTTCACCATTTTAGTTGCCCTCCTTTGGACACACTCCAGTTTCTCCACATCCTTTTTGAATTGTGGTGCCCAGAACTGGACACAGTATTCCAGGTGAGGCCTGACCAAAGCAGAATAGAGTGGCACTATTACTTCTCCTGATCTAGACACTACACTTTTACTGATGCAGCCTAAAATTGCATTGGCCTTTTTAGCTGCTGCATCGCACTGTTGACTCATGTTCAACTTGTGGTCCACCTGGATTCCTAGATCCCTTTCACACGTAGTCTCATTCAGCCAGGTGTCCCCCATCATATATCTGTGCTTTTCGTTTTTCCGCCCTAAGTGCAGTACCTTACATTTCTCCGTGTTGAATTTCATTTTGTTAGCTTTGGCCCAACTTTCTAGTCTGTTCAAGTCATTTTGCATTTTGATCCTGTCCTCTGGGGTATTAGCTACTCCTCCTAATTTGGTGTCGTCTGCAAATTTGATAACTATGCCCCCAATACCGTCATCCAAGTCATTAATAAAGATATTGAATAGCACTGGGCCCAGGACAGAGCCCTGTGGCACCCCACTGGTCACTTCTTTCCAAGTTGAAAAGGAGCCATTGTTGAGCACCCTTTGGGTTCGATCAGTCAACCAATTACAAATCCATGTAACAGTTACTTTGTCTAGCCCACATTTTACCAACTTGCTTGCAAGAATGTCATGGGGAACCTTGTCAAAGGCCTTACTGAAATCAAGATATACTATATCCACAGCATTCCCTTCATCTACCAAGCTGGTAATTTTATCAAAAAAAGAGATCAGATTTGTTTGGCATGACCTGTTTCTCTGAAACCCATGTTGACTTTTTGTGATTATGAAATTATCTTCCAGATGTTCACAGACTCTCTGTTTAATGATCTGCTCCAGAATCTTTCCGGGTATTGATGTCAGACTAACTGGACGATAATTGTTGGGATCCTCTTTTTTCCCCTTTTTGAAGATGGGGACAACATTTGCCCTCCTCCAGTCTGCTGGGATCTCTCCTGTTTTCCAGGAATTCTCAAAGATTATTGCCAATGGTTCCGATATTACATTTGCCAGTTCTTTTAATACCCTTGGATGTAATTCATCTGGTCCTGGAGACTTATATTCATTTAGATTAACCAGATGTTTCTGTACTATCTCTTTACTTATTCTGTGCTGAAATTCTCCTATTCTGTCCTCTGCTCCATTATCCTCAAGTTGAGCACCCTTTGCCTTTTCTGAGAAGACTGAAGCAAAGAAGGTGTTGAGTAATTCTGCCTTTTCTCTGTCCCCTGTTAACTTTTTGCCATCTTCTCCACACAGTGGCCCTACCATTTCCTTCTTTTTCCTTTTGATGCTGACATACCCCCAAAAGCCCTTTTTATTGTTCTTAACCTCTCTAGCAAGCCTGATTTCATTCTGCGCTTTAGCTTTTCTGACTTTACCCCTACACGTGCTAGCTATTTGTTTGAATTCCTCTTTGGTGATTTCCCCATTTTTCCATTTCTTATACATGTTCCGTTTAAAACCTAGTTCATTTGCAAGTTCCTTAGTCATCCATCCTGGTTTCTTGAGACACCTCCCATTTTTCCTCCTCGTTGGCACAGTTTGAAATTGTGCCTTCAGTATCTCCCTTTTGAGAAACTCCCATCCGTCTTGAACTCCCTTCTCTTTTAGTATTCCTGTCCATGGGATCACCCCCAGTATTTCTCTAAGTTTAGTAAAATCAGCTTTCCTAAAGTCTAGAATGCGTGTCTGACTATGCCTGGCTTCTCCTTTCCACTGTATAATAAACTCCAGGAGGACATGATCACTCCCGCCTAAGGATCCAACCACTTGCACCCCATTAACTAGGTCTTCCCTGTTAGTTAGGATCAGATCCAAAATAGCTGACTCCCTCGTTGCCTCTTCCACCTTTTGAACAATGAAATTGTCTTCGAGGCAAGTGAGGAATTTGCTAGACCTTGAGGATTTTGCCGAGTTTGACTTCCCGCAAATATCCGGATAGTTGAAGTCCCCCATCACTACTATATTTCTCCTTTCTGAGTGTGTGGTCATCTGTTCTAGAAAAGCGTCATCCAATTCTTCTGCTTGAGTTGGGGGTCTGTAGTAAACTCCCACACTAACATCCCTGTTGTTTCCTTCCCCTTTAATTTTTATCCAGATGCTCTCCACTTGGCTTCCAGGATTGATGTCCTGGATTTCTTCACTGGTGTAAATATCCCTGACATATAATGCTATTCCTCCTCCTTTCCTGTTTGTCCTGTTTCTCTTGAAAAGGTTATACCCCTTTATTTCTACATTCCAGTCATGAGACTCATCCCACCAGGTTTCAGTGATGCCTATTATATCATATTTGCTTTGTTGTGCTAGGAGTTCAAGTTCATCTTGCTTATTTCCCATGCTCTGTGCATTGGTGTAGAGACATCTAAGACCATGTGTCCCCTTTACTTGCTGCCTGTGCACGTTTTTTTGCCTCCCACTGTTGGGTCCCTGTACTGTTTGCCTTGTTTCCTCTATGACAGTTTGACTATTTTCTCCAGTCCTTTTCTCTTCCAGGACGTTGTCTCCCTTCCCCACACAGTTCAGTTTAAAGCCCTCCTGATCAAATTCTTGAGACTGTTTGCAAAAACATTTCTTCCAACTGGTGTGAGATGCAGCCCATCCCTTGCCAGGAGTCCACCCTCATGGAACCGCAGCCCATGATCCAAGAATCCAAATCGTTCTCGACGACACCATCTGTGGAGCCAATTGTTGACATCTGCTATCTTCCTCTCTCTTCCTGGACCATGCCCTTGAACTGGCAGAAGAGACGAGATGACAATCTGTGCCTCCATTTCTTTCAGCTTCTTTCCTAGAGCCTCGTAATCCCTTTTGATGTTCCGAAGGCTGTGTCTTGCTGTGTCGTTTGTTCCCACGTGGACCAAAAGGAAGGGGTATTGGTCAGTAGGCCTCACCAGTCTTGTCAGCCTCTCTGTCACATCTCTGATCTTTGCCCCAGGAAGACAACACACCTCCCGAGACATCTTGTCAGGCCCACAAATCACTGCTTCTGTCCCCCTCAGCAAGGAGTCCCCCACCACGACCACACGCCTCCTCCGAGGCTTAGCAGCGACTGTTCCCTGTGGTGGAACTGCCAGGGTCCCCTGCTCTGTCTCTGAAATCTGTCCATGCTGCTCTTCTGCGTCCTCCTTGCTAAGAGTAAGTGCTTGAAATTGATTCTGTAGCTGCAAGCTCCCAGTACGATCCCTGGTCTCCTTACTTCTGTGTGTGACCTTCCTCCAGCTTTCTACCTCCTGTTTGTCTGATGTGACCTCTTCTCCAGCGACTTCCTCTGTGTGTTCCCCGTCCAAGACCGTTTGTTCTGTTCTGTCAAGGAAAGCCTCTTGCTCCCTAATATGTTGAAGTGTAGCTACCCATGCCTCCAGCTGCTGTACTTTGTCCTCCAAGAGGGCTACCAACTTGCACTTGGAGCATATGTAGTTTCCCACATCTGTAGGTAAGAATACAAACATCCCACAGGTATTGCAGGTGACGGCAGCAGTTCCTTCAGTGTCCATACTAAGTCTTAATTAGTACCTGAAAGAGGACTACGGCTTTCCTCCTCAAAGAAAATCCCTTGCTAACAGTATTTAAGTCTGCTGGTTATAAGATTCTTTCTCCTTTCTGTTAGAAACTGGCCTGGAGAGCCTCCTCCTCCTCCTTCCCCTGTCCTGGCCAAAACTGACCTGAAACTGGCCTCTGGCAGCAGTTGTATAGAGCTAACTGCCTAGCCCACCCCCTATTGACTTGCAAATGCCACTCAACAAAGCCCCACCCGCTGAGTCACAGTCACACTCCCCCCAAGTGTTTTTAAAAAGAATTTAAAAACTTACCCATTCAAGATGGCTGTCTGGAAACTGCTTTCTCCTCTTTCCTAGCAGGAACTGGCCTTCTTCTCTGTCTCCTTTCCTGGCAGAACTGCCTAGAAAGTCTCTTTCTCTTTCTCCTTTCTGTTAGAAACTGGCCTGGAGAGCCTCCTCCTCCTTCTTCCCCTGTCCTGGCCGAAACTGACCTGAAACTGGCCTCTGGCAGCAGTTGTATAGAGCTAACTGCCTAGCCCACCCCCTATTGACTTGCAAATGCCACTCAACAAAGCCCCACCCGCTGAGTCACAGTCACACTCCCCCCAAGTGTTTTTAAAAAGAATTTTAAAACTTACCCACTCAAGATGGCTGTCTGGAAACTGCTTTCTCCTCTTTCCTAGCAGGAACTGGCCTTCTTCTCTGTCTCCTTTCCTGGCAGAACTGCCTAGATAGTCTCTTTCTCTTTCTCCTTTCTGTTAGAAACTGGCCTGGAGAGCCTCCTCCTCCTCCTTCTTCCCCTGTCCTGGCCGAAACTGAACAATGATCAACTGGGTGTCAGCCAGTGAACAACTGGGTGTCAGCCAGTTGAACAATGATCAACTGGGTGTCAGCCAGTGAGTTCCATGGCTCATTGGGAGCTTGATCTGGACTTCCCAAGGCCAAGTTCAACTCTCTAACCACTATGCCACTATGGGCTCTCATGCTGAAGTTATGGTGTCTGTAGGATGCCCCAAGATGAAATGAATGATAGGTGTCTTGCTAGGTTACTCAGATGAGACTCTAGCAGGTAGGTGATGGTTTTAGATGACTCCACAACAATGATGGAAGCAAGCAAGCAAGAAAATGTTGGTCCTCTTTTCCCTATTTAAAGCAGGCTTAAGCACAGTTATATCTCCCTTGAGCATACCTTCAGATTATGACCGCTCCATTTAGAATTTAACTAATCTGACCCTCAGTGTTTGGGAAGTCTGTTTTCCACAACAGAACTCAGAAGCCCTTTGCACATAATCACCACCTCCTCATACAAAATATTAAAAATAGAAAGGCTCACAGATTTTTCCCTCCCTCAGAGAGAAAAATGGTCAACTACCATGACATTTTGAGATTTCAGACGTTCTTTCCTTTGTGCAAAATTTCCTTTGTGCAAAGAAATTTGCCAATGTACACAGGGGTGGGGAAGTTGCCTTTACTTTTTTGCAAAATATTGGTTTTGACACAAAACCCAAGTTTCTTTTTAAAATGAATTTTTCACAAAGAGGCCTCAAAATGTGAACCAACATTGAAAAACACACCAAAACTCTTGTAATCTCTCCCAGTGGGGAGAAAACCTTTAAAATTATTCTCTTTTTTCATGTGAGCATGGAAGAAGCAAAGGACAGCAAATTCCTGTCACAGAATCAGAGAGCTGGAAGGGGTCCTATAGGTCATTGTGTCGAATCCAGCTAGAGCATCCTCAGCAGGTAACTATCTAG
Source organism: Phrynosoma blainvillii (assembly GCA_026167975.1). Taxonomy (NCBI): domain Eukaryota; kingdom Metazoa; phylum Chordata; class Lepidosauria; order Squamata; family Phrynosomatidae; genus Phrynosoma; species Phrynosoma blainvillii. The sequence continues at coordinate 15,728,566 of JANUYF010000001.1, read as the reverse complement.
CCCTCTTTTGAAGCGGTATAGCATAGTGGTTTGAGTGTTGGTCAACAACTCTGGAGACCAGGGTTTGATTCCCAACTCAGCCATGAAAACCACTGGGTGACATTGGGCAAGTCACATGCTCTCAGCCTCAGGGGAAGGCAATGACAAACTTCCTCTGAACAAATCTTGCCAAGAAAACCCCATGATAGGGACACCGTAAGTCAGAAACAACTTGAAGGCATACAACAACAGAAAGAGATCCCACCACCTCTCTAGGTAATTGGTTCCATTGCCAAACCATCTTACCATCAAGAGGCTCCCCCTAATGTTCAGTTGAAATCTCCTCTCTTGTAACCTAAAACCATCAGAATTAGTCCTATCCTAGGAGACAGAGAGAGGATGAAGGGAAGAAAGTAGGGATAGTAAGAGAAGGAGGATTGGGGAAGGTAATAAGTGAAGTAGGGGAAATCAGGATTAAGAAAATGAAAAAAGATGGAGATAGGGAAAGATAAGAATGAGTAAGAATGGAAGTAAAAGAATGGAAATGGAAGTATAAGTGGACGAAGAGATATAATGGTTGATATTTATAGAGGGGGAAGTGGATAGAATGGAAAATATATTGAGGGTAAGAAAGCAGTACAATATAAGAGAGTAATATAATAATGTAATGAAATAATATTATGTAAGATTGAATTAATGAATGTATGTATGTTTTTAAAGAATAAAGTTTTATAATAAAAAAAGAAAAAGAATTAGTCCTACCCTCTGGAACAGCAGAGAACAAACCTGCATTGTCCTCTCTGTGGCAGCCCTTGAGATATGTACTGAGTGCAATCCTCACTCCTGTCCATGTCCAACTCCTTCAACCTTTCCTTCTATGTTCTCCATACCTGTTATCATCCTTGTTGCCCTGCTCTGAGCCTGCTTCAACTTAATGATATCCTTCTTAAAAGGAGGCATCCTGGACTGAATGCCCTGCTCCAGGTAAGTACTGCCTGATGTCTTCATCTTAGCCAGTCCCTGCAACTACTGCTAACCTATTTCCCCTTTAGGGTCTACCAAAGGAAACAGGTTCCCTTTTTATGCTGACCTTCAGCAAGTCAGTTTCACTGACTGAGCATCAGCTCACTCAGCTGTAAAATGGGTATAATAATACCTGTCTACATCACAGGAATGCTTAGCCGATTAAGGGCAATTAGAGCGACCCATCAGGGGGTCTGCATATTGTTCAGTCACACATGCATCTGTGCAGGTCTACCTTTCCGCTTGTGCACATATATGTATGGAAAACAGGCCCTCGCATCTCTGACGGGATTAAGAGCTTATTAACACTAATAGAAAACAGACAGTGCACTCAAATTTCCCAAGCAGTGTTGCTTAAGAAAGCTCAGCGGTCTCCCCAGCACGCCTTTCGACTCCTCCAAATTGTTTCATATTAGGCTAATATATTCAGAAATGGAACTCGGATTCTTTACGCTGGAGCAACCTGGTTTTGAAAACCTGCCTCCCTGGGAAATTATTGCAAACACAAAGCCTCTTGCTTCCAAGAGAGAAGAAAAGAGGTGGTGCAAGAGCAGTGGAAGGGGGAGAGAATAACTATTCTTTTTGGAAAGTAAATAAACAGCGGAAACAAGGAAGAACATCAGCTTCCATGGATGGCCAAAACCCTCAATAGACCATGTTGGACCTTGACCTGGGTTCCCATCACACACCATGTGATTATCTCCCTTACATGTTATTTATTACAACCTGTGTGCACTTCTAGCCACAAAAAAAGAAAAATTAAATATTTGGTGAAGTTTGATTAACGTTTCCAATCAGGTGTTGCCATTGTAAGCTGCTGTTGCTGTTATCATCATCACCATTTGTCCTTTTTCTCAGTTTAGGACTCAAAGTGGCTTATGCAGACATTAAAACAGACATAATTTAAAATGTACAATATACAAAAGTTACGATCCTAAAAAAAAAACCTTTCTAAGATGATGGCTGCATTTGCACTGGAGAAATAATGCAGTTTTACACTACTTTAATTGCCAAAGCCCAATGTTATGGGATTCTGGTGGTTGTGATTTTTGTATTTAAGCCTCTCTATCAGAGAGCACTCATGCCAAAATAAACTAAAAATCCCAAGATTCCATACCACTGAACCATGGTAGTTAAAACAGTGTCAAACTGCATTATTTCTGCAGTGCAGATGCAGCTGATGTATCTGTGGTATTTAACTTCTGAAAAATTATCAAAAATGCACAAAGGGGTGTTGAGTTGATTTTGGAAATGTTAACAACAAATGGAGACTTTTTAATCATATGTGGTGTACTTGCGATAAAGCAAAGAAATATTGGCAACAGATACATGAAAGGATCCAGAAGATTTTGGTCCTCAACCTACAGTTGAAATCAGAATTGTTTCTCTTGTGATTATTAGATGATCAAATAGAGAAGAAGTGAGGAAGATTGCTACCATATATCATTAGACCAGGGGTTGGCAACCTACGGCCCACGGGCCAGATGTGGCCCACAGAGGCCTTCGGACTGGCTCCTGCCTGGTCCTGCCGCCGCTGCCGCAGCCTTTCGCGGCTGTGGGGCTCCTCCAGGGAAATCAGAATTGTTTCTCCCATTGCGGGAAAGGTCGTGCGAGACTCCAGGGTGCCATTTTGGATTCCAAAATGGCACCCTGGAGGAGCCCTGCGGTAGCGCTGGGCCTCTTGGAGGCCCGGCACTGCCGAGGGTAGCCTCCTGGGGGGGCCGCAGCGGCACTGGACCTCTCAGAGGCCCGGTGCTGCCAAGGGAAGCCTCTTGGGGCGCCCCCATGGTGGCGCTGGGCCTCTCGGAGGCCCGGTGCTGCCGAGGTAGGCCTCCTGGGGGGCACCCACGGCGGTGCTGGGCCTCTTGGAGGCCCGCCGAGGCCGAGGGAGCCCTCCTGGGGGGACCCCACCATCGTGTGCATGCACGCACGACACGAGGGGGCAGTGGCCGCCATTTTGTTTTTTAAAATTATGGTGTGCCCACGTGCGAGCGTGCATGCGTGCACGTGCACTGGCCTCCAGCGCCATTTCCCCCCCTCCCAGCCCATCAGCAAAAAAAGTTGCCAACCCCTGCATTAGACCATTGAAATTATTATATGCATAGAAGTGGAAAAATACAGAGATTTGCAAGAAAATTGGTTAACAACATTGATGGACTTAGTGGAAACAGATAAATAATCTACATTGTTATGGTAGAAATCTTTGGTAACATTTAGGCAAAATTGGGAATCATTGATTGTCTTCAAACAAGATTGATAAAATATTAACTATGGGTTTTGATAATTATTAGAAATATCTAATATCTAATATCCAACATCTAAGAAACATTATTATTATTATTATTATTATTATTATTATTATTATTATTATTATTATTCACATACACCCTTCAATACAAATTATACAATATCAAATATTGTATAATTGAAAATTGAAAATTTCATAAACACTATACAATTGACATACTCAATAAAACCTTTTTAGATAGACTGGCCAGTTTTAGGAGTTTCCTTCTCTATAATCCTAATTACCAAAATTCAGGAACTTAACAACCAACGAGTTATGAAAAAGTGTAAAAAGTAAAAATATAGAGGAATTTTTTATAATCATGGTAGGAAAGTTGTAAGTAACTGTTTTTCTTCTTTTCTTCTATATTTTCTGTACTATTTTTTCTTTCTTTTAAAATTTATTTTAATGTTTTAATATTTTTGGAAAATCTTTAATTTAATTTTTAAAATATTTTTTAAAAAACAATTGTGTCCACACCTTATTTAATTCAGGTCATTATTGTCCATCAAGGAGAAACCCAAATGCAAACCACTCTGGTAGGGAAGGAATCACTTGCTATGCTCACTGGTGAAGCAACTTTATCTTCCTTAACCTTTCCTTTTTCAGTGGTTCCCATGTCAGCGGTGCAGTAGATCCACTCCAAACTTTTATTTTATGCTGCAAAGGAGCTGTTCAGAGTGCTCAACCATATCTTCAGAACAGGTTCAGCACCACTGGGTAACTCCTTCAGAGTCTTGAATAAAACTGAGAGGAGCTCCAGCAGACCACCGGTACGAAAATCACTGCTCACCCCTGGTAGCAGTAGTATAGTGTGCCTCTTTATTTTTCAAAAAAACAAAATGCATTTCAGCCTACTGGTGACAAGTGGTAGCCATGTCAGCAGACGGATGCACAGGACATATTTCTGTCCTTCAGGAACCCATTCATTCTACAAAACTATAGCACTATTGATCTACTTTTAACTGTAATGGTTTGCTTTGGTCAGACCTCACCTTGAATATTGTGTCCAGTTCTGGGTACCACCATTCAAGAAGGATATTGATAAATTGGAGCATGTCCAGAGGAGGGCAACCAAAATGGTGAAAAGTCTGGAAACCATGTCCTATGAAGAGCAACTTAGGGAACTGGGTATGTTCAGCCTGGAGAAGAGAAGGTTATTTGATGAGATTATGGGCCTGTTTAAATATTTGAAGGGATGTCACATTGAAGATGAAGCAAGCTTGTTTTCTACTGTTCTAGAGACTAGGACAAGGAGCAGTGGATTCAAACTACAGGAAAAAGGATTCCACTCAACCTTAGAAAAAATATCCTGATAGTAAGAGCTGTTTGACAGGAGAATACACTGCCTTGGAGTGTGGTGCGAGTCTCCTTCTTTGGAAGTTTTAAGCAGGGGCTGGATTGCCATATGACAGGAGTGCTTTGATTGTATCTTCCTGCATGGCATGTGGTTGGACTCGATGGCTCTAGTGGTCTCTTTCAACTTTATGGAGTTTATCACACTGGGGGAAATTGGAAATATAAACAGTGATTAACCCGTGATTAACCTGCAATTGCGTGAATGGTTTTCACACGATGTCGCGTACAAAGCGCTATTATCCTGTGAAGAATCTGTGATTAACCCACAATTGGGTGCAATTGCACAAATGGTTTTCACATGACATTGATACAAAACATGATTAAAGTGACATTATCCTGTGAAGAACCAGGCAAGAAACAACAGTAACTCATTCATGGAATGTGAATGACTTTTTGCTGTTTCTTGCCTGGTTATTCCCTGGTTTTTCACGGGATAAAGGCAGTTGTGTTAAAGTCATTTTAAGCATGTTTTAATGTCAATTGCGCAATTTTCACAGGTTAATCATTGTTTAAATTCCCAATTTCCTCTGTGTGATAAACCCCTATGATTCTACGATTATATGAAATGTATCAATTAGAGATCTGACTGGATCAGATATTCAGTAGCTTCCCACTCATCCCCATTCCAACTTTTGTGTGGATCAATCTTTTCTATAAGCGGATCTGATTTGCTTAGTGCATGCCCTCACTGGGCTCAGGTGAGGGCAATTCCAGCCAGACAAGCAAACAATTTGTTTGCTTGAGTCTCTATATGGGGAGAAAGGTGGGATCATAGAATCATCGAGTTGGAAGAGACCTCAAGAGCCATCAATCCCAAGCCCGATATAAGTTAAATAAATAAAATTTTGCAAGGGATGCTGGAAAAGGAGGTTTTATGAAGAATATTATTTTTATAAAAAATGTTTTGTAGGACATCTCCTCAGCACTGTAGAGAAGACAGACATCTGTCAGTGCAAAGAGCTAGCCTGAATAAAAAGCCCTAAAGAATGTTGATCTTTACATATTGTGGATAATTATCTCGGGACTCTTTCACAAACCAGGATCCAACCCTTTCTGGGGGAAGATGTGTCACAACAGAGGGGGGAAAGCAGCAAGGTCAAGAGCCCATCCTCAAGGTCAGGAGCCTCCAACCACCTGCTTCTTCATTCATATAACACCTGCTCAGAGAGACAACAAAACAGGTAGGCCTCTCTCTCCCCCCGCACTTTTTATTTTTGACCCAGCCGTAGTCACAAGTTCATTCACTCTTTCGACGAGAGGCAATGAAAGGAAAGGGCTGGGCTTTGTCCCTCAACCCGTCCTCTGGCCGGCCCCAAAAGGTCACGTTCCTTTCCGCCTTCTCCCTAAGATTGTCCTTCTGAAAGGACTAATTGGGATCTTCAAGAAACCCAGGTGTCCCTTCACTGTTTGCATTCAGGCACTAATTGAAAAGCCGACAAAACAGTGCCAGGAGGAAAACCTAACAGAAGCAACCAATCCTTTTTCTTCCTTTTTTTACATCTTCCCATTCTGCCTCTTTCAACCAAACAAATAAAACAGTGCAGAGATCAACAGACTTTCCTTTTCTTTCGCTCTGCCTCTGCCACCCCCAAATATTCATCATAGCATAACAGCCTTTCCTAACCTGATGGATGGAATTACAACTCCCATCCTCCCCATCTGGCTGGGGATGAGTAGACATGTAGACCCATCCAACTGGAGGACACTTCTTCACACCATACAATTATAGCGGTATGGTCCCAGATTATATATACAGTCAGCCCTCTGTATTCACAGATTCCTTATCCACAGATTTCAGCATCTACGGCTTGAAAATCATTTAAAGATATATAAATTCCAACAAGCAAACATTGATTTTACAATTTTATAAATGAGACATCGTTTTACTCGGCCATTGTATTTAATGGGACTTGAGCATCTACTGATTTTGGTATCCATGGGGGGGCCTGGAACCAAACCCCAGCAGATACTAAGGACCCACTATAAATATGGTCCCACTTGAGTTATCAGGGCAACATCCTATGGAATCCTGGGTTTGGAGATCAGGGAAAGTTATTTAGAATTCGCTACCAGAGAGTTCTAGCACCTCAGCAAACTACAAATCCTAGGATTCCATAGGATATGACCACCACAGTTTAAGTAGAATATAGCATTATGTATATATAATGTAGGTAGTGCTCTAGAGTGCCACTCTGTCTTCCCAATAACCCTGCGAGGTACGTCAGGATGATACAGTATATGACTGCCCAAGGTCACTCTGGCTACAATCCAGCATCCTCTAGCATAGCGTAAATATCTGCATCTGGAGATACACAGCCCCCATACAGAGTAGAAACATTGCACAACACATATCAATCACTTGGTGCCATTTCACAATGTGAAACTGCAGTGTAAGATTGCAATGCACAACTGCAATGTGTACCACCAAAGTGCAACCAAAATGTGTACGTGCAGTGCACCAAGGAAGCCCTATAGTAGAGCCAGTGTGGCATGGTCTTTTAAATGTTGGACTACGACTCTCTATGTCTCTGGAGACAAGGGTTCGATTCTCCACTTGCCCATGAAACTCACTAGGTGAGAAGGCTGTAACTGACTTGGACTATAACTGACTTGGACTGAAATATGGAAAAGTTTTGAGATTTAATATAGTTAATATTTTTGGATAATGATAAAATAGTGGTATAGGAATAGCAGGAAGACAAAAATGAAGGACAGACAGGAGTTGCAGACTGCCAGAAATAGTCCAAATTGAGTCCACTTTAAGGGTTAGGGTTAATGCTAGGGAATCATGGGATTTTTTTTTTTTTGAGACATTGAGCCTTCTCTGTCAGAGAGCTTTGGTGCCACAATAAAATACAGTTCCCATGATTCTCTAACCCTAACCCTAAAAGTGGACTCTATTTGCACTATTTCTGGCAGTCTGCAACCTCCCAGAAATACTAACATATCAGATGAAAAAAGGTCCAGGAAATCCAAAATTTCTTTTAGAGTTTGCTGTCATTATTGTCATGAGTTTTATCATTTAGCATCTATTGTGAGTTTATTGTCTTAATATATCTGTCAGTGAGGGGGCAGCATGGTATAGTGGTTTGAGCATTGGACAAGACCAGGATCTGAATCCAGCTCAGCCATGGAAATCCACTGGGTGACCTTCGGCAAGTCACATTCTCTCATCCTTAGAGGAAGGCAACGGCAAACCCTCTCTGAAGAAACATGCCAAGAAAACCCTGTGATAGGTCACCATAAGTCAGAAACAACTTGAAGGCACAGGACAACAACACTTGACAACGTGTTTGTTATGTTTTATTTTTTTCCATGAATTTTTTTAAATTAAGATAAATTAAAGAAAAGAAAAGAAGAAAAAGGAAAGGAAATGTAGGGACACATGGGGAGTTGCTCTGTGATAAGTCAGTTAATATATAAAATGTTAATACAGGGGTAGGCAACCTTTTTGAGCCAGGGGCCAGGTTGCTGTCCCCCAGACAATTGGGGGGGCCGAAGCACCAAAAATAAATAAATAAATAAATAAATAAAAATTAAAAAAAATGCATGCTTACTCTCTCAGCCCCCAAAAAGCCATGGCAAAACCCCTGTGGAGATTTTGCCAAGAAAACCCCAAGAACAAGTAATAACAACAATAATCAATATCATCATGGTGGGTGGTGACAGGACCGGCCTGGGGCCGGTCCAAAGGCCTTGGGGGGCCACATCCGGCCCCCCAGCCTTAGGTTGCCTACCCCTGTGTTAATATATGTGTCAATGTAGGGATCAGTGTGGTGTAGTGGTTTTAGCATTGGACTAGGACAGTGGGAGACCAGGGTTCAAATCCCAGCTCTTGGGCAAGTCATACCTTCTCAGCCTCAGAGGAGGCAAACTCGCTCTGAAGAAATTTGCCGTGAAATTCACAGCAAGGGAAAATGGGCAAAATAATTTCAGCTTTGATTGACTGGATTTGAAGATAGTCAAATCCTGGACATCCTGTGACTGTGGAGAGCTAATCCGACACCACTTCCCATCTTGTGGGCCACTTGGATGTTAAATGGATTGAACCAAGAGAGGGCAAACCTCCTCTTATTGTAAAACAAACCTCAGGCAAACAGCTGGTTTGTATTAACAGTGGTGGATTCAAGAGCGGCAAGGCAAGGCAGGGGAGGGGAGGCTCTCTGGTCTGCTCCCAGTCACATTCTGCTCCCTGCCTTGCCCTCTCACATTGGAAAGTTTGAATCAGCTGCTTCCATACAGACAACACTCTGCCTCTCCCACGTGTCTCCATTTTACACACAGGCTGGCAGATCAAGTCTCCTCTGACATGTCTCAGCTGGCCCACCTCACCAGGCATGCCAATCAATTAACAAAGGGATTTTCCATGAAAAAAAAATGCAACCCTTCCCTTCCCAGCCCTGCCCAAAATCTTTCCGCCTGCTGTGCCTTTTCTTTGTCCAAGAGATACTTCCAGGCTGATTGTGCTGCATATTCTGCCCTAATTTATAGGGCAAAAAATATCTCTAATGCAATGAATGATGTGGCAAAGCAGATCCCTCCTAGGAACAGAAGATGCTGCCTTGTACTTCTCCATTGATGCATCTAACTTAGGGCTCATTCCCACTATGATTTAAACCAATTTGTTGATCGGTTTATATATGCCTCGTTCACCCTGGAAACGATTTCAGACCCGACTGCATTCGATCTGAATCGTGGAGAATCAAGGTGAAGCAAGGCAAATGTAAAAAAAAAATTGCATTTTTTGAAGAGGGATCTTTTGGTGGTTCTTTTGAAAATAATCATTTTGCAATCGTGTTCAACAAATGTGAACGACATTCAGAGCACAATCGCATTGCACTGGAGGGGAGGAACTGCCACAGGGTTGGCAGAGCAGTGTAACCCATCCCACCCCAGGTTTTTGGAAATCTGTCATTTTCCCCCCTCTCAGCGCTGCCTTGGTGCTGTCTTTTGACTATCATGGGCGCTTTCTATTTTAAACACTGCTGGGATGGATCAATTGTATTTGATACTGAGGATGCATTTTGTACTGGCACAAATCTAGTGTGAATGGCAATCATGTTAAAAAAGACACGAATGCATGGAATAATGAAATAATTTGCTTCCAATAGTGGGAACTACGCAGTATGAATTGATTCAGCAACTGTGTGTCAATGCAGCTCGCAAACCAGTTTAAATGCAAGTGGGAATGAGCCCTTAGTTTTGTCTAAACTGGTTGGCAGCTGCTTTCCAAATTTTTGGAATGAAGTGTTTTCCCAGCCCTCACTGGAAATCAAAGACTCATAGAGCTGGAAATGACTATACATGGGATCACCCCTTGCCATGCAAGGAATACACATCTGTGTGTGTGCGTGTTGTGTGTTGTGTGTACCTTCAAGTTGTTTCCAACCTATGATGATTCTAAGGCAAACCTATCATGGGATTTTCTTGGCAAGATTTATTTAGACAAGATGTACCATTTTGCCTTCCCCGAAGCTGAGAGAGTGTGACTTACCCAAGGTCACCTAGTGAGCTTCATGGCCAAGCAGAAATAAAACCATGGCCTCCAGAGTTGTAGTCCAACACTCAAACCACTATGCAAACCATACTGTAGGATGGAGGATGGCAGTTAAAGTGGTATCAAACTGCACTATTTCTACAGTGTCTATCATTTCACAGATGACAACCATGACACATATGGCCAGGCAACATCAAGATGGCCAAAGTTGTTGATGAGAAAGAGGACACAAGCTAATAGAGGGTTCAGCAGTTTGCTTTTGCCCAAGCCTACTGGGAGAAAGGGCAATATTCCACCCCTCTTCTCCTGTCTCCCTGTTGAGTTAACTGAGGGAAAACTACTTTTACACTCTGAGCTTAGTGTGCAGCAACTGAAGTAAGCTGAAGGCAAGGGGGGAAAGTAGTAGGAGGAGATTCAAACTCAAGGTACACCTACACTGTAGAAATAGTGCAGTTTGATACCACTTTAACTGCCATCCTCCATCCTACAGAATCCTGGGATTTGTAGTTTTATGAGACACCAGCACTCTTTGGCAGAGAAGGCTAAAGACCTTGTAAAACTACAGATCCCAGGATTCCATGGGATGGAACTACAGCACTTAAAGTGGAGTCAAAGTGAATTATTTCTACAGTGTACATGCACCCTACGACATTTTAAAAGCAGCTGAAAAAAGTGGAATGACAGATGATTAATCAGGACCAACCCTGCCAAATCGGGACAGTTGGAGGATATTCATAAATAAAGCATTCCAGAGAGATGGCCATCTAACCTTTGTTTTCAGACCTCTAAAAAAGGAGTACCTATCACTCCCCAAGGCAGTTTATTCCATGGTTGAACTGCTCTGACCATCCAGAAATTTTTCCTAATGTTTAAGGAAATCTCTTTTCCTGAAATTTGAATCAATTTATTCATGTCCTACGACCTGCCCTGGAGAGAAGTGAATAGTGGGGTGCCACAGGGTTCTATCAATATCTTTATCAATGACTTTGATGATGGAACAGAGAGCATGCTTATCACATTTTGAGATGACACCAAATTAGGAGGAATAGCTAATACCTCAGAGGAGAGAATCAGAATTCAAAATGACATAACAAATTATAAACATGGTCCAAAGCTTTTTTAAAAAAATGAATTTCAACAGAGAAAAATATAATATACTACACTTAGGCAGAAAAAAAATGAAAGGCTCAGATATAGGATGGGAGACACCTGGCTTTAAAACAGTACACGCTAAAGCAGGGGTAGGCAACCTTTCTCCTTTAAGGGCCGAGGGATTTCAGCTCCCAGAATCCCAGGAGCTATTGGCCAACATGGGACTATTGGCCAACATGGCTGAGGCTTCTGGGAGCTGAAGTCCCTCGGCCCTTAAAGGGGCAAGGTTGCCTACCCCTGCGCTAAAGGGATCTGAAAGTCTTAGTAGCCCACAAGTGGAACATGAGTCACCCATGTGATGCAACAACTAAAAAAGCCAATATGAGCCTAGGCTCCATCAATAGGAGTGTAGAACCTAGATCAGGGGTAGGCAACCTTTCCCCTTTAAGGGCCGAGGGACTTCAGCTCCCAGAAGCCTCAGCCATATTGGCCAATAGTCCCATGTTGGCCAATAGCTCCTGGGATTCTGGGAGCTGAAGTCCCTCGGCCCTTAAAGGGGAAAGGTTGCCTACCCCTGACCTAGATCAAGGGGAGTAAGAAAACCAATATCTGAAGTCGTAGGCTTTCATGGCCGGCATCCATAGTTTTTTGTGGGTTTTTCAGCTTCGATGTGGTCTCCCTGTTCACCAAAGTCCCCATAATGGACACCATGACATTCATCTGACAAATTTTTCCAGAGGACATCACAGCCCTGTTTGAACATTGCCTCACCTTAAGCTATTTCCAGTGGGACAATGGATTCCATGAGCAAAGAGATGGGGTAGCAATGGGAAGCCCTCTAAGCCTGATGATAGCAAACTTTTACATGGAACACTTTGAAAAACAAGCCCTGGAAACAGCACCAAAAAAGCCCACAACTTGGTTCCGATATGTGGATTTGGAGCCATGGAGAACAAGATCTGGCTGTGTTCCTGAACCACCTGAACAACATCCACCCTAACATCCAATTCACTATGGAAAAAGAAAAGGAAGGAACACTGCCATTCCTGGATGTCCTAGTCATCCGCAAACCAAACCAACGTCTGGGTCACACAGTACACAGAAAACCTACACATACAGACAGTACCTGCACAAGAACTCCAACCATCACCCAGGACAAAAAAGAAGCACAATAAAAACACTGGTAGACTGGGCAAAACGCATCTGTGAACCCCACTTCTTGGAAGAGGAATTGAAGCACCTAGACCAGGTGAATGGTTACTCCAGCTCAGACACCAGAAGGGCTGCCAGACCCAGGAAAACCCAGAGGAGTGAAGATGAGCAACCACCCAAAGGGAAGGTATTTTTACCATATATCAAAAGAGTCATGGACAGAATAGGGAAAGTGGTCAGGAAACACAACCTCCATATGGTTTACAAACCAACCAAGAAAATCCAACAAATGCTACACTCAGCGAAGGACAGGAGAGACCCTCTCACAGCCATAGGAGTTTACCACATACCATGCAGCTGCAGACAGGTCTACAAAGGAACCACCAAATGCAGTATCCAAACACGAGTCAAGGAACATGAGAGACACTGCAGACTGGGCCAGCCAGAAAAATAAGCAGTAGCAGAACACATCATAAACCATCCTGGGCATAAAATGCTGTTTGAAAACACTGAAATTCTGGATCATGACAACAACTATCAGGTCAGAATGCACAGGGAAGCCATCAAAATCCACAAACACTTGGACAGCTTCAACAGGACAGAAGAAACCCTTAAAGTAAACAAGGTTTGGCTACCAGTCCTACAAAACAGAAAAATCAACACTCAGGAAATGCAAATGGGAAACCAACCAGGGTCAGGGGCTTTCCCAGCAGACAACAGCAGACAATATCCTTGTTTGCATATCCTCCCACCCTGAAGCCATGCTATCAACAACAGAACAATACATAGTTTACATGGGAATCACTCCTCCCTACCCAGGGTCTCACAGTATATATAGACCCACTCTCTTCCATGCCAGCCACAGATGCTGGCGAAATGTCAAAAAGAAACTCCTCTAGAACATGGCCACACAGCCCGAAAAACCCACAAAAAACAATACCAATATCTTCTTTAGTCAGACATCATCTGGAATATTGTGTCCTGTTCTGGGCACAACAATTAAAGGGGGATATTGGCAAGCTGGCGTGTGTCCAGAGGAAGGCAACCAAAATGTTCAAAGGTCTGGAAACCATCAAGCTGGATGAGGACTGGGTTAGGGAGCTGAGTATGTCTAGTCTGGAGAAGAGAAGGTTAAGAGTTGACATGATAACCATGTGTAAATATCTGAAGTGATGTCATATTGAGGATGGATCAAGCTTATTTTCTTCTACTCCAGAGACTAGGATATGGAACAATGGATGCAAGCTACAGGAAAAGAGATTCCACCTCAACATTAGGAGGCACTTTCTAACAGTGAGAGCTGTTCAACAGGGGAACACACTCCCTCGGAGAGTGGTGGAGTCTCCTTCTTTGGAGGTTTTTAAACAGGGGCTGGATGGCCATCTCTCAGGGGTGCTTTGATTGTGTATTCCTGCATGGCAGGGTGTTGGACTGGATGACCATTGAGGTCTCTTCCAGCTCTTTGATTCTATTATTTTATCACCAAAGCAACATCTGACAATCTTAGGATTTGCAGCTTAGGGGAGGGTAAATAGGCAGGTATTTAGAATTTTCAGCCAGAAAGCTTTGTCAGCCTAAAACCCCCAGGTTTCTATAAGATGTGGCCATAGCAGTTAAAGTGAAACTATAGTGCTATAACTGCACAGAGTTAAAAGGCCCTTGGTAACCCTATACAAGCAGAAAGAAGGGTAAACATACAATAAAATGAAGTATTTATTATTACATGTTCCAAGTAGCTAGTCCTCAGGAATAGCCAAGGAGCAGTGTTATGTGCAACAAGGGACTCTTCTTCTTTTCAGTATCTAGAATCCCAAATGGGATTGGCGTTTCCTCAAAGGAAATATAGGTTTTTATGTTTTATTTGTTTTTATGGCATTGTCATTTCCATAAGGCTGGTTTCAGGAAAAAAAATCTATGAAACTAAGGGAAGGGGGAATCATATATATGCCTTGGCTAAACCAGTAGGCATTTCCCATATTTAATAATTTGATTCTGAAGGCAAGTCATATCAAAGAGCAAAATATTCAATATTGTTAATTCAGTTTTGCAAAATATATTCTTAATTTAAAAATGATTTTGCTCCGCGTGGTAGTGGAGTAATAAAGCCGTTATTGACCAGCTCTTATTGATTGTGCAGCCCCCGGGCAAAGTACACTGACCTTGCTCATTCCCTTATTGCTTACACTTTCTGTGGCCTTCTCCATCCATGCCCGCTCAATAATATTATTATGAATGTATATTTTTAGCAAAAACTCTCCGTTATGAGGTTAGGGCTTTGTAGTGATTTTTGCTCTTTTTGTGTGTGTGCATCTGTGTCATTTTCTGAAGTCTATAACTGAGCAATTGGAAAGGTTACTGGACCATGGCATCCGGTCTACATACAGAGAATACTGCAGCTTCAGCAGACTCCAAAGGACCATATCTCACAAGTTCGAATACTCCACAAGGGATCCAGAGGACTGAGTAAGGGGAATTGATTTCAACTCATTTTTTCCATGCTGGTGAGTTTCATTCCTTCAGCACATTCACTCCTGAACATAGCTTAACAAAGCTACTTTTGGGGACTACAGCACCCAGAATCCACTCACCAGCATGTGATTTTTCTAAGTCCCACTCCCAAGCTATCTTCTCTCTCTCTCTCTCGAGCTTATCACACAGATAACTGGGGGATGCCAGCTCCGCGACTTGGGCGCAGGCTCTCCCAGCTGGGTACTCAGTTAGTGAGCAGGTGAGGGAGAGTGGGCGGGGGGGTGGTATAGCCTTGGTTTATAGGAACACCTTAACCGTGATCAGAAAGCCTATCCGGAAAACGACGCACATCGAGTGTATGTACCTTAGCCTGAAGACCAGGGATAGTTTGGGGATTCTGTTGGTATACCAGCCACCCCGTTGCTTAACAGACTCCCTATCCGAGCTGACTGCCCTGGTTTCTGAGTTACTGCTGGAATCGCCCAGACTCTTGGTTCTGGGCGATTTCAACATTCCACTCGAAACCAGTTTACAAGATCTAACTGGCACGGCTCGGGAGTTCATGGATACCATGACTAACATGGGCCTATCCCAGTTGGTCAACGGGCCCACGCATTGTGCTGGTCATACCCTCGATGCGGTCTTTAGTACGGAGCAGGAATATCCGTGGGCGGAGGTCAAAAACACCTCCGCACTGTCATGGAAGGATCATTTTCTGATCAGGGCAGAACTAAAGGCTACTATCCACCCTCCCGGGGGTGGCGGACCTATTAGAATGGTCCGCCCTCGAAGGCTAATGGAGCCAACTGGTTTCCAGAAAGCCTTAGAGGGTTTAATGGTTGGTAACGCCGGTGATTCTGTCGAAGCCTTGGTGGACACTTGGAACACCGATCTCACCAAGGCTATTGACACAATCGCTCCCAAGCGTCCTTTCCAGCCCGCTTCGAATCGTAAGCCCTGGTATACCGAGGAGCTTAGGAGGATGAAGCGAGCTGGACAACGACTGGAGTGCGAATGGCGAAAGACTCATCTCTTATCCGACAGAACTCGCCTTAGGAAGCATCTTGATTCCTATAGGGAGGCTTTGCGTGCAGCGCGGAAATCTTTCTGTTCTGCACGCATTGCGTCTGCAGAGTCCCGCCCAGCAGAGCTGTTTAGGGTGGTGGGGGAGTTGACAAAGGTTCCTCCTGCGCCAAACCCCCTACTTAACCCAACTACAGCCTGCTGTGAGGCTTTTAATATTCACTTTGCAGATAAAATCTCTCGGATAAGAGCCGACTTAGACGCCATTGTTTTAGCAGAATCTGTAGATGAGGCACCCAGGAACTCCGTTGATGGCAATTTACTGGATCAATTACAATCTGTGAGTACCGATGACATGGACAAGCTGCTTGGAAGTGTGAGAAAGATGACTTGCCCCCTCGATCCTTGTCCATCCTGGCTGGTCGTCCGGGGGGGGACGCGTTGAAGGTGTTCCTTCGGGACACAATCAACGCGTCATTCAGGGAAGGCAAGGTACCATCTTGTTTAAAGGAGGCGGCGGTTAGGCCACTCCTGAAAAAGCCTTCCCTGGATCCCCTGGATAGAAACAACTATAGACCAGTCTCCTTGCTCCCTTTTTTGAGCAAGGTGATCGAGAGGGCGGTTGCTTCCCAACTCCAAGCACTCTTGGATGAAACCGATTATCTCGACCCATTTCAAACTGGTTTCAGGACAGGATATGGAGTGGAGACTGCCATGGTTGCTCTGACCGATGACCTCCGCCTGAGTATCGACAGGGGTAGTGTGACCCTGTTGGTGCTCTTGGA
Organism: Phrynosoma blainvillii; assembly: GCA_026167975.1. Taxonomy (NCBI): domain Eukaryota; kingdom Metazoa; phylum Chordata; class Lepidosauria; order Squamata; family Phrynosomatidae; genus Phrynosoma; species Phrynosoma blainvillii. Next base: position 15,711,900 of record JANUYF010000001.1, on the reverse strand, counting down.
TCTCTCAGCGGCCTTTGATACTATAGATCATGCCATCCTCTTAGATCGCCTGAGAGAGTTGGGAATCGGAGGCACTGCTCTGCAGTGGTTCCGCTCCTTCCTCTCGGGCAGATCCCAGAGGGTGAGGCTCGGGGATAGTTGTTCATCCAAAATCGAGCTTAATTGTGGCGTCCCTCAGGGCGCCATCCTGTCCCCGATGTTGTTTAATATTTATATGAAGCCGCTGGGGGAGATTATTCGGAGGCATGGAGCTCGGTGTCTTCAGTACGCTGATGACACCCAGATATATCTCTCCATGACCAGATCATCGTCTCAGACTTCAGATGGCGCCTCTCCTCTTAATGACTGTCTCAGAGCGGTAATGGGTTGGATGAGGAAAAACAGATTGAAGTTGAATCCAGACAAAACGGAGGTACTTGCAGTCACAGGCCCGAAACCAGATCTGGGAATACAGTCTCCAGTCCTGGATGGAGTCACACTCTCCTCTAAGGACTGTGTTCGCAGCTTGGGGGTGCTCCTTGACTCATCGCTTCACATGACCAGTCAGGTGAATGCGGTGGTCAGGAGTGCCTGTTATCAGCTTCGGCTGATACGCCAACTGCGCCCTTATCTGGACATGAGGGATCTGGAAACTGTGGTACATGCCCTGGTAACCTCGCGACTAGATTACTGCAATGCACTCTACATGGGGCTACCCTTGTGCCTAACCCGGAAACTTCAACTGGTAAAGAATATGGCAGCCAGGTTAATTACAGGAACATCAAGGAGGGAGCACATAACACCTGTGCTGAAATCCCTCCACTGGCTGCCGATTAGTTTCCAGGCGCAGTACAAGGTGTTGGTTTTGACCTTTAAAGCCCTACATGGCTTGGGTCCATCCTATCTTAGGGACTGCCTTTCCCCATATGAACCCCCCCGCGCCCTTCGGTCCTCTGGGAGGAATCTGCTACAGCCACTAAAAACTAGGCTGTCTCAGACCTCCCAGAGGGCCTTTTCTGCGACCGCTCCCAGATTATGGAATGGCCTGCCGGATGAGATCCGTCTAATTACCACTCTTGCTGCTTTTAAGAAAGCAGTAAAGACGGATCTCTTCCGGCAGGCCTTCCCGGAATAACTCTCAGCTTAGGGATGGGTCCCTGACTTGTAAATCCTTATATTATTGTCATTATGTTTTTAATATTGTATTTTAATTGGTCATTTGTTTAATTCTGTTTTAAGGGGATGGGAGGGTGGGACTATGGGATGATGGAATGTTTTTAACTTTGTTCTATTTTAATATTGCTGTACCCCGCCCCGATTGCCGCGCAGAGGGGCGGGTTATAAATAAAAAATTATTATTATTATTATTATTATTATTATTATTATTATTATTATAAGACCAGCTTACCTGAGCCAGCTTAACATTTAAAACAGGTAACATCCTGATGTTATCAGGAGGATTTAGCTGCCAAAATCACCATCTGAGTCCATCCCCACTCACAGGGGCACTCCAAATGCCTCTTTTTAAAGCAGGGAGTTTTCTGTAGGGTTGGAAGAGACCCCAAGGGTCATCCAGTCCAACTCCCTGCCATGCAGGAAGACACAATCAAAGCACTTTAAAAACCTCCAAAAAAAGGAAACTCCACCACTCTCCAAAAGAGCATGTTCCACTGTTGAAAAGCTCTTATTGTCAGGAAGTTCCTTAGATGGAATCTCTTTTCTTGTACCTTAATCCATTGTTACATCTCCGATTCTCTGGAGCAGCAGAAACAAACTTGTTCCATCCTCAATATGACACCCCTCAAATACTTAAACAGAGCTATCATATTATCTCTTAACTATCTCTTCTCCAGGCTAAACATACCCAGCTCCCTAAGTTTCTCCTCATAAGGCATGGTTTCCAGACCCTTCACCATCTTTGTCTCCCTCCTCTGGACACGTTCCAGCTTGTCAACATCCTTTTTGAATTGTGGTGCCCAGAACTGGACACAGTATTCCAGGTTAGCCCTGACCAAAACAGAATAGAGTGGCACTATTACTTCCCTTGATCTAGTGATATTGATGCAGCCTAGAAGCGCATTGGCCTTTTTAGCTGCTGAATCACATTGTTGACTCATGTTTAACTTGTGGTCTACTAGGACTCCTAGATCCCTTTCACATGTAGTCTTGTCAAGCCAGGTGTCCCCTATCCCTTATATGTGCATTTCATTAGGGTTTTTTTCCCCTAAGTATAGTACCTTACATTTCTCCCTGTTGAAATTCATTTTGTTGGTTTTGGGCCAGCTTTCTAATCTATTAAGGTCATTTTGAATTTTGATCCTGTCCTCTGCAAAAGGAGAGCACTTCGTCAGCACTTTAACTACCATGTCTCTCCCCTGTGGAATTCTAGGATCTGTAGTTTGTTGAGGTACTCACAATTTTCATCTGGAATTCTGCATTAACTGCAATATTAGATACAGTATGTCCCGCATATCCATGTGACCTGTGTATGTGGTTTGTATCCCATTAAATTCTAGAACCCTCTTCATTAATCACATGGATGGGCACCCCTTTCTGACCTAACCAAAAGTGATATTGCCAGCAAAGTGTTGCCAAGGAGTTGCTTATCCAGAGAAGCAGCATGGTGGTAATCCCAGGGAGGCTTCCCTGCACCCATCACTGATGACGACCAGAAATGGTGACACCTTTCAGTACGAATCTTTCCTTATGAGTGTTTGTGAGTGTGGACAACTGGCTTGCCACATTTCCAACCCAATCCAGCTGTCCACTTCAAAAACACCAAGGTCACATGAGTTTCTTAGAAGCTCTGGAGCAGGGGTTGGAAAGGGGGCTGGGAGTGGGGGAAATGGCGCTAGGGCCAGGCGGGCATGCACGCACTTGGCCCCATGTGCGTGCGTGGGAGGGCGCCATTTTGGAACACCCAATGGCACAGTGTGCATGCGCATGACGGCGGCGCCATTGGGTGTTCCAAAATGGCGCTCCCCACATGCACGCGCATACCCGCGCAGTGCAAACCACCATTTGGGAAGGCCCAACAGTGCCTGCGCCGTGTGATGCGCAACACAGAACACTATTTGGGAAGGACCAACGGCACCTAAGCCATGGGAATTCGCACAGCGCACGCACCGTTGGGCCTTCCCAAACGGCACTCCCACACGCACTGTGGAACGCCATTTGGGAAGGCCCAACGGCGCCTCTCCCATGCGAATTCGCACGACACCAGCACCATTGGGCCTTCCAAAATGGCACCCGCTGCCATGCGCGCGTGGCAGCAACACCAGGACCAGCCATGGACCGGTCCCAAGGCCTCCATGGGCCACACCCAGCCCACGGGCCGGGGGTTACCAACCCCTGCTCTTAAATCAGAATAAAGGCTAACTGAGGAACTGGTTGTATGACGTCTGGACCAACTGCACCAGGTTAGAGGTAAATATGGCCTTTTCCCTTATGTAGATTCACCCTGAGGAGACTCCTTTTGTCACATGCACATTAGCAAGGACTCTTGTATTAATATATGAAGCCATTGTCTTTGTTGATGCCTCTGCTAATGGATTGGAATTTGTGGATATAATTCAATTCAAACATTTCTTTTTCAGTGGTGCATCTAAACTGTAGAAATAAAGTAGTTTGACACTATTTTAACTGCCATGGCTCCATGCTACAGAATCCTGGGATTTGTATTTTTGTGAGTCACCAGCAGTTTAGCAGAGAAGGCTAAAGACATTCTAAAACTACTGATCCCTGGATTCAATAGGATGGAGCTACAAGATTTAAAGTGGTGGCAACTGCATTATTTCTACAGTGTAGATGCACCCTTTGCAATTCACTGTTCAAGGACCACAGCCTATAAATTCCTTACTGTGTGTCCAAGAAAGCTGAAATATTCTGCAACTGGTTTTTTGTTATTGCCATTTCTAATTTCAGATTTGCCTCCATTAATACTCTCATATAATAACTGTGGGATGCAGTGGCTGGTGGGGTGCAGTGGCTGGTGTGATGCAGTGGCTTAGTGGTCAAGTTGCCAATTCTGATTATCATAACATCGTAAGCAGTTTGAGGCCAGGGTTGCATGATGGAGTGAGCTCCCATCACTAGTCCCAGCTTCTGCCAACCTAGCAGTTTGAAAGCATGCAAATGCAAGTAGATAAATAGGTACCACTTTGGTGGGAAGGTAACAGCGTTTGGTGCAGTCATGCAGTCCTTCGATAACGCTGGCTCTTCGGTTTAGTAATGGAGATGAGCATCACCCCCTACAGTCAGTTATGACTAGACATTCATGTCAAGGAACTACCTTTACCTTTACCTATAGTAACTGTCCTGTTCATCCAATGTAGAGGGTGGATGGACATTGCTGGCACAGGATTGCCTATATCATATTGAAGGAAGAGATAGTAAATACACCTCTGATATTGTGGATGATGTTATTGGCCCCTATAATATTGCTCCCAGAGTTTATATGGGGACAGGCTTGATATCTGGGTTTGTGGTGGAGTCTTGTCCCTCTATCACTATCCCATGTTATGTATCCTATTGTAAGTGAATGGTTGTTTAAGATCTGGAGGCTGTCTGTAGGCCAATAAAGTTCTTCCTCCCAGAAGTGAGAAGGAAACTCTTAGCTCTGCATTTTATAAGGTCTACTCTCTCCAAGGAATGGATCCTTGTTATCAGCTGATGAAGTGTTTATACAAAGCTGTAGAACTCCTAGCCCTATAGTCCAAACAAAATCTCTTAGGGTTGCAGATTATTTTATTTTATTTTATTGATATCCTACCTTTTTCCCATCATGGGACTCAACAGGGTTTACAACACAGATTACCACAAAGAACAGCTAAACACCTGATGATAAAAATCAATTAAATAAACTATCTTATTAAAACACTATTAATTTAAAACAGCATAAGAGCATTTGAAAACACAACAATAAAAGTACAAAAGTACACATAATCAGCCATGAAAAGGAATTCCTGCACAACCAGTTAGCTGCCAAATTCCTGTTGAAATAAAAAGGTCTTTATCTGCTAGCAGAAGGAGAGCAAAGAGAGAGGCCAGCCTAGCCTCCTGGAGAAGATAATTACATAATATGGGAACAACCACTCAGAAGGCCCTGTCATGGATCCTCACCAATAGTGACAATAGTGGGACCAATAAAAAATGCTCTCCTGATGTTCTTAATACTCAAACAAGACTCAAATAAGCTCATATTCTGTTAATGGCATGCACAAGTATTAATAGATTTTACACTTTTGTACGTATGTTTGTATTTACTGTCATCGTGGAGGTTGGTCTTCTCTCCCTCCCTTTGCAACATCCAGATCTCACCAACAGGCTTCAACATGTGAATCATCCCTTCCTTAGCAATTCCATTGCCAGTGGAGAGCAGTGGGGGTAAGAAATGAAAGCATAAGCTAAGACCTCTGGAGGACCAGAATGGATTTCAAAGGAAGATAGCATCAGTCTACAGTCTCTAGTCACTCTTTCCACTCTCCACCAGCCATGGAATAGCCATGAATCACAGCACACCAGTGAGTCCTGGGGTGGCGATCAGGGAATTCTAGTGAAGTTCCACATATGGATCTTTTATGGTCCACTCAGCCATGTAAGACATAGAATAGCAAAGTGCACCCCATGGGCAGCATGTAGCCCCCATCACCATTTGTGACTCTAAGGCCATCCACAAGTATGAAATGCCCCCATGTTGCCCTCTAGGGGATATTTTGACATATTTAGGGAGCCCTCCAGTGCATTTTTGGCCCACAATAGGAAAAAGAAGAAGAAGAAAAGAAAAGAAAAGAAACAGGAAATAGCGCAAAGGGAAAATTGAGTCCATACGCTGAAGGCTATCAGCTAGGAAACAGAGTCCACTTCCAAGTCTGGAAAGTCACTCATGACTGGGTTCTTCTGAAGAGGCATTTTAATTTAAGGGCCTTGCAGACCGGTCTAAAAGGCTGGCCTAGGGGTGGAGTTGAGGTGGGGTAGCCACACGCCAGCTGCCCCAACCCCACCCGGACGCCACCCTGACACCATGCACCCGTTTGCATGACATGTGGCATCAGGACACCCTTCTGGAACAGCGTGTAGACACGCTGCACCAAAAGGGCACGGAAGAGCCACAGCACCAGCTCTTAGGGCGGCCTTTTGATACCCCTAAAAGGAGCAGCATTTTGCCGCTCTTTTAGGGGCCGCAAAAGGAAGGATCAGGGCCACAGCGTGGGGTTGCCACGGCCCTGATCCACCGCTAGCAGGGGCAGCCCAAAGCCACCCATCTGCATAGCCCCACAGTTGCAGCAAAATATTTACAAGCACAATACAGCAATATTTACACAAACTTACATAATGCTCCGCCATCAACCAACATGTTACACTGGAGCATTTTTTCTTATATACACAAAGTCTAGCTAGGATTCTGATCCAACCTCCTGCTAGTGTTTCATCATCTTCCTGTAATGTGTCACACAGTGACAGTGCAGTTTGGACCTGCTATGACTCATCTCCATGCTCGTTGCATCAGCTTCCTCTGAGTCAGCATTTCCTCTTTAATACATTACATGCGCGTGACACATTTTACACAGCCTGGGGCAAAAATCTCACTGACAGAAATTACTTCCACTCATTTGCTGCTGTTAAAAAATGTTTCACCTGAACTTAAAATAGCCTAGGGGATGAAAATGCTCCCCATACTCCCAACAGCATTTGGGGATATTTAGGGACAAAGAAGATTTTGATGTTGGGGTGGTGGTGATGGGAGGGGAGCACAACTAATCACTAAAGTTAGAATTGTCCAAACCACTGTATTCCCCACCACCATGTGGTGATGTGAGAGCTGGACAGTGAAGAAAGCAGATAAAAAGAAGATCAACCCATGTGTGATGTGGTGCTGGAGAAGAGGACTGAGGATACCATGGACAGCCTACAGGACAAACAAATGGCTCCTTGAGCATATCAAGCCTGAACTCTCCCTGGGAGCCAAGATTATTACATTGAGGCTGTTATACTTTGGCCGCATAATGAGAAGGCACAATTCATTAGAAAAGGCAATAATGCTAAAAAAGGTAGAAGGTAATAGAAAGAGAGGAAGACTGCACATCTGATGGCTAGACTCAGTCAGGGAGGTCACAAGCCTGAGTCTGCAGGACCTGAGCAGAACAGTGGAGGATAGGGATGGGGGCTTGGAGATGTCTCATACACAGGGTTGCCATGAGTCAGTTGCCTTGAGGACAGCTAAGAACAACAAATGATGGGAGTGGTGCAGCCCTCTAAAATATACTGGGAGGAGATTAATGTAGCCCCCAGGCTCCCACAATAATCTAGCTATCTGCAGCTCCCCAAGTGGGCAGAACTCTTCACAACTATAAACCACCAATAATTTAATTAACAGAATTAACTGATTGTCCATAACATTTTTCTGTTTTTTCCATGTGCATAATGTCTAAGTTGTACATTGTGTACCTGTCTGCTGTGATCAGTGCCATAACTTTGACCCCATGATGACAGCATAGGTGGTTCCCCCTTTCATGTGTTTCAAAAAATTGGCACACCTCTCCTTGAACTTAGTTACTCTAAAGAAGAGCTTTCAGCTAAAATATGGTGACATTTTGGTCCCCCATCCTTTCATCTTTGGCCCCACTCACTTCTGGAATGCAGCCCCTGAGAACTTCTCTGAAACCAAATCTAATCCTTGAGCTGAAAGTCATTCTCCATCTTGTAGTTACAGCCTAAATGGCACTCTTCATATCCAGAGCTCAACCTTCTAGGTTTGTGCAAACAGACCAGTAGTAGCACTAGGGGTAACATGTGTCCACCTGACTGATGGAGAACATGGTTCAAGTCCCACCCTGCAGAATGTTTCATTACTCAATAAATGGTTCATTCATGATGCACAACTGGTTCCCTTGCTCTCTGACTTTGGGAATTAGAGCCCTGGTCCCAACAAGGAATTTGTTGTTGTTATTTGTTGTCAAGCTAATTTCAATTTAAGGTAACCCTATGAACTGGAGACCTTCAAGAGCCCTAACCATCAACTGCGCTGCTCAGGTCTTTCAAACTCAGGTCTGTGGCTTCCTTGCTTGAGTGTAGCCACCTATTGTGTGGTCTTCCTTCTTTCCTCCTGTCTTCTAGATTACCAAGCATTATTGCCTTTTCCAGTAAGTTTCCAGAACAAGGTGCCCAGCCATATGACTGATGCTGGGTGCTTTGTTTTGACATCAGACCAAACCAACCTGTGATCACTCAGGGTGACACAGTAGGATGTGTCTGTACACAGGCATCCAGCATTGCAATGGAGGGCCATAGGTAATGTGGGGAGGTCAGGGCAGCTCTAGAGCCAGAATACTCCAGAGTATTCTAGCCCATGTAGACAGAGTGATAGTATTCTGATTTCTGGACTACTGTCTCCATTTTCATTCATGAATGAACCTAGGTATACAAAATCTGCAACTACTGCAGTGTTTTCATTGCTCACTTTAAAGTTATGTAAACCAGTGGCGATCATTGTTTTTGTTTTCTTTAAATGTTTCACTGAAATTCTGCTTGTGCACTTTCTTCCTTAAAGTTAATCAACAGTCAATGAGGAACAGTGATACAGGAATCATGTTGGCTCAGTTTTACACACACACACACACACACGGGGTTTCTAATCCAGCATGTGGAAATCCACAGCACCCGCATTTTGGAAAATTTGCAATTCCATTTTTGGCTCTAATTGGTGTACCACTTCATCCCTTCTGCATTACCGTGCCTTTCTCCGTCTGTATGCTCAAAGGGGCTTCTAAGGTGATGGAAAGCTCAGACGAGATTGCCAGAAACAAACATGCTCAGAGTTGTGTGTGTCTCCAGTTCTCTGTGTTGTTTTTGTTGATGCACTCTTTCTAAAAACCCTGCTCTGTTTTCTGTTTTCATCCATAGAGGGGAGAGGTAGCCTTTAGTGGCTGTGTCAGTTTAGTCCATGTTATTATGTCCAGATGTGCCAGCTGCAGCTAAACATTATCTCTTTGATAGTGCTAAGCACTTTACAGTGGGTCACAGAGGTGCAGCTCTCAACCAATAGATCTAATTGCAATCCTTTTATGTTCCCCATGATTGCAGGTTTCTCCAGCATTGCAAACAAATAGTAATCAACTAAACCTGCTACCTCCAGGCAGTGGCGTTGGGATATGAAATATTAACTATACCATAATGATGGTTTTTAATTTTTTATTATTATTTTTGTTGTCCTTCCTCTTCTCTGAGGGTGTGTGTGTGTGTGTGTGTGTGTGTGGCTCTGTGTGTATGCACACATGCTGTTTTAATAAATATAAAGTGAGGATGATAGGCTGCATGAAAGAAAATCCTCCAGCTAATGTTTAATGAAAAATTGCATTTGGGGGCAACATGGTTTATGTGGCCAAATACGGTGTAAATATTGCGCCCTTCGACAGCTTTAGCAATGCAGTATTAGCCATGTCACCAATAATTTTCACCTCCAAATCTACATTTTTATGACACCATTATGCTAATACAACCAAACTTATATCACACCCTGTGTCTAATCCACCCTACAAATTAACCTATTTGTATTCCAGGGGATTTAGTAGTCTCTCTATGTGTGTCCCCTCTCTCATTCTCTCTCTCTGCCTCTCTCTCTTTGTCTTTCTTTCTTTCTTTCTTTCTTTCTCTCTCTCTCTCACAACTATCTCATTCACCCAATGCTCCTGAAATCATAGGATCCTGCAGATGGAGGAAAAATATCAGAGACTGCAGTTCTTGAAGTCCTTGGGTGTTTTGTTTTGTTTTGAACTATCCAAGCTACAATTATGTTGCCTCAAGCAATTTTCTGGCAATTTCTGACACCAGCTGCAACATTTTATTCCCACTTCTGAGTGGGTTTCTTTTTTAATCCAAAAAATATAGGGGAGGTGATATCCTTTCCTCTGTTCACTCAGAGAGAAGGGGGAGGGGGGAGGGAGAGAGGGAGGGAGGCTGTATTCACACTGCAAAAATAATCCAGGTTGACCCCACTTTAACTGCCATGGCTTGATGCTATGGAATTCTGGGAACTGTAGCTTTTTATGGCACCACAGCTCTCTGACAGAGGAAAGCTAAGGGGGGAAGCAGACGACTGCTTCCGGGACGCTGCCGGACGGAGCGCCGGCGGAGCAGAGCCTCCGCACCACGGCGCTCCTGCGGCATCCCTAAAAGGAGCTCCAAATTGGCGCTCCTTTTAGATGTCAGGGGAAGTGCGCCCTAAAAGCGACGGGCGCACTTTCCCTGACTCTTCCGCCGCAGCGCATGCGGTCGCTGCGGCGTGAGGTCATCCCTGGAGCGCTGGCCGTGCGGAGGGCTGGCGACTCCCAGGGCGACCTCAGGAAGAGGAAGGGGCGCCGCTCGTGCGGCTGCCCCTCCTCTTCCAGGCCTCAAAGACAACTCTATTAGTCGTCTGCCGAGGCCCTAAATCTCTCATAAAACTACAACCCCCAGAATTCCATAGCATTGAACTGTGGCAATTAAACTAGGGTTAACCTGGATTATTTCTGCAGTGCGGATGCAGCCAGAGAGAATTACAGTGGTGAAGTGGGCACATTTCAGCATGCCAAAGTGACGTGACATCATTTCTAACAGCCATTTTGGTTCATTTAGGGGCATTTTTTTTTCTTTTTCTGTGTTTTCGGGAAGTTTGAGGGGGTTACAGGAAGCACACTGCTGTGGTTTTGGCACATTTTTGATAGCTCTGAGGCAATCCATAGCCAAAACATGCCCCTTAAAAAATTGTGGATGGTCCAAAGACTTTGGGGGCCTTCTAGATGGCTTCTGGGACCACACTTAGAGGTCCTTAGGGCCAGATCTGGGCTGTACTTTGTCCACACCTCTTATTGTACATCAGTGAATCTGTGCATGGTTTTTGCACTATTGCACTAAAACTCTAAAAAAAACTAATCAAAGAGAAAATGTGTTCTTCAAACAACATACCGCTTTAGGAAACTATACCCCAACAAAACATTCTGGAAAAGCCACAGTGCAGATCCAAAATTGCTGCAAGCAGTCAATACAGTCAATAGTGGTTTCAGTGTTTGACTAGGACTGTGAAGATCAGGGTTCAAATCCTCACTCAGTCACAGAAACCCACTAGGTGACCTTGGACAAGTCAAATAGGGGGGTTGCAGACTGCCAGAAATAGTGCAAATTGAGTCCACTTTTAGGGTTAGGGTTAGTGCTAGGGAATCATGGAAATTGTTGTTGTTTTTTCTGAGACATTGAGCCTTCTCTGTCAGAGAGCTCTGGTGCCACAATAAAATACAGTTCCCACGATTCCCTAACCCTAACCCTAAAAGTGGACTCAATTGGCACTATTTCTGGCAGTCTGCAACCCCCCATACTCTCAGCACTAAAACTCTAGAGGAAGGCAATGGCAAACCCCTCCTGAAAAAATCTTGCCAAGTAAAACCCCATGATAGATTCACCCTAGGGTTTCCATAAGTTGGAAATGATTTGAAGGCAAACAACAAAAACAACAGGCTCTAAAGAATGGTATGAGCAGACATGGAGGTGACAACAAGCAGCAAAATCACTGTTCTTTAGACTAATGTGGAAGAACCCCAAGAAGTATAAAAAGAGAAGGGTCCTAAGCATTTTTCTCAAATTATGTGACAGATCTGAAAGCTGATAATGGAGAGAGTTTAAGAATGGGAATGGCCCAGCCATTAGGCAAAGACAAACAGCCTGTTTCAAGACAGCAGCCTGAATCTTGTGCTTAGAGTAGATCCAGTGAATTGATTGTTTCATGGTGAGTTGAGAGTGAAGTAAAATATGTGCCTTCAAGTCACTTGTCAAATTATGGGGACCCACATTGATTCTCTGGATTTCTTAGGGAAGGAATACTCAGAGGTTTTCTGTCATTGCCTTCCTCTGAATATAGCCTACAACACCTGAATTTGTTGGCATTCATCCTTCCAAGTACTAACCAGGCCTGACCCTGATTAGTTGCTCAGATCAGACAGGATCGGTTGCCTTCAGGGAAATTAGGTCCTGGGATGAATTAATCTATAGGTAAATCCCATTGATTTCATGGCTCTACAATAGTTGGGACTGATAATAGGATTTAGCCCATCATTTTTTGAATATCAGTGAACAGTATCAACTTGTCCACTGTTTCATGAAATATCTTGGCATCGTTATGTATTAGACACAGTCCATAATGTCAGAGAGTGGAAACAGGGGCCTGAAGAAGGCATTAAATTAAGCCTTCTTAATTTAAAGTACTGGTAACAAAATAAATTTCACAGGGAGAATTGCAAAGCACTATACTGGGGCAGAAAAAATGAAATGCACAGATATAGGAAGAGTGACACTAGGCTTGACGATAGTACATGCAAAAGGGATCTAGGAGTCTTAGGGCCTTGGCAGACGGCTTATTGAGCCGTCTTGGAGGCCCGGAAGAGGAGGAGCAGCCACACGTGCGGCGCTCCTTCCTCTTCCTGAGGTCGCCCTGGGAGCTGCCGGCCCTCCGCACGGCCGGCGTTTCCGGGGCAACCTCCTGCCGCAGCGACCGGACGCGCTGCGGCGGAAAAGGCAGGGAAAGTGTGCCCTACGCTTTTAGGGCGCACTTTCCCTGTCTTGTGGAAGGAGCACTGATTTAGCGCTCCTTCCAGGGACGCCGCAGGAGCGCCGGGGTGCGGAGGCTGCGTTCCCGCAGCGCTCCGTCCGGCGGTGTCTCCGGCGCCTCCGTCTGCTTCCCCCCTTAGTAGACCACAAGCTGAACATGAGTCAACAGTTTGATGCAGCAGCTAAAAAAGCCAATATGATCCTAGCATGCATCAACAGGAGTGTAGTGTCTAGGCTGAGGGAAATAACAGTGCCACTCTATTCTGCTTTGGTCAGACCTCACCTGGAATACTGTGTCTGCTTCTGGGCACCACAGTCAAAAAGGATGTTGAGAAGCTGAAGCGTATCCATAGAAGGGTGACCAAAATGGTGAAAAGTCTGGAAACCATGCCTTATGAGGAGAGACGTAAGGAGCTGGGTATTTTAGCCTGGGGAAGAGACGGCTAAGATGTGATATGATAGCCAATATTTGAAGGAATGACATACTGAGCCAATGTTTAGCCTAGCGAAGACGTTAAGAGCTGACATGATGGCATGTTTAAATATTTGAAGGGATGTCATATTGAGGACAGAGCAAGTTTGTTTTCTACTGCTCCAGAAGCTAGGACGTGGAGTGATAGATTCAAATAATAGGAAAAGAGATTCCACCTAAACATTAGGAAGCCCTATCTGATGGTAACAACTGTTTGACAATAGAACATAATCTCAGAGTGTGGTCGAATCTCCTTCTTTGGAAGTTTTTAAGCAGAGGCTGGATGGCCATCTGTCAGGTGTGCTTTGATGGCGTCTTCCTGTATGTCAAGGAGTTGGACTGCATGGCCCTTGTGGTCTCTTCAATCTCTATGATTCTATTATTTTTCTCTACAGTTCCTCTAATAATGGCAACAAGTGATCATGTACCACCTTCTGTCAGCATTTTGAAAAGGATTGTGCAAGAAACCAGAGGTATTTGGGGGTAGTACAGAGTCCTATTTGCTTGTGGGGGGTATTTATGCATATTTTAGCAGGTATTGTTAGCACGATTAAGGTTCATCACACAACTTGGCATCTGGCTCATCTCACCAATTTAAACTGATTTCATGGAGATGACTGTGGAGGGGGAAAATTCTAGAGCCAGTTGCTGAAAGAAAACAAGAGGGAGCAATGAGGATCAGGTATATTTTAGAAGCAATGAATGAACACATGGGAAATCTCACCCATAATCTAAATCATACACTCTTTCTGGACCTCATGAAATTTGCTACCTGATGACTGCACTTCCTTCTGATTCCCATTCTGGTATTCCCATATCTGTGTAACTGTAAAATTTTGCCATGTTGGGAAAAGGCAGAATATACATTAAATAAATAGAGTTGGTTTGGGAAGAAGCTCTCCTTAAGACATCTAGGATCAAGGTCTCCAAAGGGCCTAAATATCCTAAAGGCACTAGAACCCATCTGATCTTGGGATCTAAACAGAGTCAGCTGTAGTTAATACTTGGATTGGAGACTGCCAACAAATAACAGGTGATGTAGGCTATATTTGAGAGGAAGGAATTGGCAAAACCACCTTTGAGTATTCCTTTCCTAAGAAAACACTACAAAAGTAATGAGGTCCCCATAAGTGAACAGATTAACCTGAAAACTCATGCACACATGGGTCTTATATGTATAAGTGTTTATATTTGATATTGATACAAGGATGTAGCTGAAGAAATCTCCTGAAGATGAAATGGAGACTAGAACTTCCCGGGGTCTCTCATTCTACTACTCCCACTCCTTGATTTATTATTCATCCAATCCACACTACTTATCTTCTACATAGACAGTCCAGCAATCTGGAATTTTGAGTTTTTCAATAAGGGGGAATTAATGACTTTTAAAGACTCAATGGATTCCCCAAGACAGCTTTACAATTTGGCATTTCTGCTGGGTACTTCCCTATAGACTCTATACAATATTAGCTCAATGTATATTGTTCACTGTTATTCTTAACATATGTATTGGATGCTTATGGTCATAATTGTTATATAAGAATGCATTCTCATTTTGTTCAAGTAATATTATACCTTTCTATATTGTTTAATATTGTATACCTGTTTTTGGCCACTCACTCACAGCCACAAGGTTGAGTTTGATTCCAGCCAGGGGCTCCAGGGTCAACTCAGCCTGACATCTTTCCGAGGTCACTAAAATGTGTACCCAGCTTATTGGGGGCAATTAGCTTACACGGTGTAAGCCACATAAAGACTGCTTAGTTCAGTATGAAGCAGTATAGGAATGTAGCTGCTATTGCTATTGCTAGAATACTCAGTGGCTGCTTACACCATGTCCAGCTGTGCCTCCTGGCTTCACCACTGCTGCTGCTGCAATTCATTTACTCTAAGCTCAGAACTAGGTACCCAGCCATGTGATCAACATTGGCACCTTGTTCTGATATCATGGAATCATAGAGTTGGAAGAGATCACAAGGGCCATCCAATCCAACCCCCTGCCATGCGAGAACTCTCAAACAAAGCATCCCCAACAGATGACCATCCAGCCTCTGTTTAAAAACCTCCAAAGGAGGAGACTCCACTACTCTCCAAGGAAGAGTGTTCTGCTATCAAACAGCCCTTACTGTCAGGACGTGCCTCCTAATGTTGAGGTAGAATATCTTTTCCTGTAATTTGCATCAATTGTTCCAGGTCTTGTTCTCTGGAGCAACAGAAAACAACTCTGCTCCCTCCTCAATATGACATCCCTTCAAATATTTAAAGAGGGCTATCATATCACCTCTTAACTGTCTCTTCTCCAGACTAAACATACCCAGTTCTGTAAGTCATTCCTCATAGGGCATTGTTTCCAGACCCTTCACCATTTTAATCGCCCTCCTCTGGACACGCTCTAGTTTTTCAGCATCCTTTTTGAATTGTGGTGTCCAGAACTGGACACAGTATTCCAGGTGGGGCCTGACCAGAGCAGAATACAGTGACACTATTACTTCCCTTGAAACTATACTTCAATTGATGCAGTCTAAAATCGCATTGGCCTTTTTAGCTGCCACATCACACTGTTGACTCATGTTCAACTTGTGGTCTACTAGAACTCTTAGATCCCTTTCACATGTCATGTTAAGCCAGGTGTCCCCCATCCTATATCTGTGCATTTCATTTTTCTGCCCTAGTGCAGTACCTTACATTTCTCCATGTTGAAAATCATTTTGTTAGCTTTGGCCCAGCTTTCTAATCTATTAAGATCATTTTGAATTTTCATCCTGTCCTCTGGGGTATTAGCTAATCCTCCTAATTTGGTATCATCTTTCACCCAAGTCATTGATAAAGATGTTGAATAGCACTGGGCCCAGGACAAAACCCTGTGGCACCCCACTGGTCATTCCTCTCCATGATGAAAAGGATCCATTGTTGAGCACCCTTTGGGTTCGGCTGGTCAACCAATTACAAATCCATGAAACAGTTACCTTGTATAGCCCACATTTACTAGCATGTTTGCCAGAATGTCATGGGGAACCTTGTCAAAGGCCTTACTGAATCAAGATATGCTATATCCACAGCATTCCCTTCATCTACCATGTGTCATAGACTGCCCTGGGTCTGACTTTGCTTTAGAGTCACAGAACCGCCCCTTAGGGGACATCTGCATTGGCCCTCAGACTCTGAGCCTGAGGAGGAGACAGATTTGGGTTTACCTGGAGACTCTGTAGTTTCAGAGACGCAGGAGGCTGCAGAGGGAGAGACAGACTCTATGCTGCTGGTACTAGGACATGTGGAGTGAAGACAAGCTAAGGAATCCTTGAGGTGTTCATCTAGGCTAGAAGCCAAAAAGAGAGCTAATTGTGATCAGCTGAGGCATGCTGAGGCTTTTAAAAAGGCTCCAGCTGATTTGATTCCATGTAGCCAGAAATCAATCTTGTAGCTTCCCTAGTCGTTGTGTATCCTCTTCTCTGCTATTGGACTCCTGTTTTCTTATCTCTGGAACTGCCTTGTGACTATGCTTTTGCTTCTCCCTTTGCTGTTAAGTACTGGATTCTTCTTGTGTGACTTTTGGAATGGACTCTTGACTACTTCACTTACTCCTCTGTGATGCTGTCCTCGGAAGAGGTAAACAGAACACCAAGCTGGTAATTCTGTCCTCTAGGGTGTTAGCTAATCCTCCTAATTTGGTGTCATCTGCAAATGTGAAAAGTATGCCCCCTATTCTTTCATCCAAGTCATTGATAAAGATGTTGAAAAGCACTGGGCCTAGGACAGAACCCTGTGGCACCCCACTGGTCACTTCTCTCCAGGTTGAAAAGGAGCCATTGTTGAGCACCCTTTGGGTTCAGCCGGTCAACCAATTACAAATCCATGTAACATTTACTTTGTCTAGCCCACATTTTACCAGCTTGTTTGCATGAATGTCATGGGGAACCTTGTCAAAGGCCTTACTGAAATCAAGATATACTATATCCACAGCATTCCCTTCATCTACCAAGCTGGTAATTCTATCAAAAAAAGAGATCAGATTTGCCTGGCATGATTTGTTTCTCTGAAACCCATGTTGACTTTTTGTGATTATGACATTCCCTTCTAAATGTTCACAGACTCTCTGTTTAACTCTGTGCTCTACAATCTTTCCTTGTATTGATGTCAAACTAACTGGAAGATAGTTGTTGGGATCCTCTTTTTTCCTCTTTTTGAAGATGTGGACAATGTTTGCCCTTCTCCAGTCTGCTGGGATTTCTCCTGTTCTCCAGGAGATCTCAAAATTATTGCCAATGGATCTGATATTACATTTGCCAATTCTTTTAATATTCTTGGATGTAGTTCATTTGCTCCTGGAGACTTATATTCATTTAGATTAACCAGGTATTCTTGTACTACCTCTTTACTTATTCTGTGCTGCATTCCCCCTGTTGTGTCAAAGCTCCAAAGGAATATCAAAGCAAGTGACATATGACAGAAGCAGTGGCACCAGGTGGCACAGAGGGACATACATGCAAATAGCTGCCCCACATTACAGGTAATGTGGGGACATCAGTGGAGATCCTGAGCCAGAATACTCTGAGTATTCTGGCTCATGCAGACACCACCCAGGACAGGGATGGAAACAATATTCATAAATATTTGGAAAATGGTTGAGAAATTAGAGTCATTAGTACTGGAAAACCTTGACAAGCAGAATTGTGGGCTGAGAGGAATCTTTTCAATTCCAGACTTAGGGAGGAAGCAGACGGGCAGCCATGGGCTGCCCCGGGAAGCTGCGCTGTGGGGCCGAGGTATCTGCACACCTCGGCCCCACAGCACAGCTTCACGATCCCTGGAAGGAGCGCTAAAATAGCACTCCTTCCACAAGTTGCCGAAGGTGCACCGCAAAAGGCTGGCGGCGCACCTTCTGTGACTCTTCTGCCGCAGCGTGTGCAAACGCTGTGGTGGGAAGGCATCGCCGGAGCACTGGCCGTGCGGAGGGGCCGGCGCTCCGACAATGCCTTCGGGAAGGGGTTGGGGCACCCACCATGTGGCTGCCCCTCCCCTTCCTTGCCCCCAAAACGGCCCTTTTAGCCGTCTGCTTCCCCCCTTACTCTGCAAAATTCGCACATAGGTACGGTATTTTGGGCAGAAAATGGCATTTTCTTCATAATGCTGTTTTCTGCACACCCAAAAATCACATGCAAATTTTACACAGAATGAGTCCTGAACTGCTAATAGTCTTTGACATTCTCACAGCAGGCAGATAAATGCTAAAAAGTCCTCATTTCTTCTTTTGAGAATGAAATCAGTGAAGAATTGCATCCCTAAAGTGGGAACATTTCACATATTCACTTTTGGGATTGTACTATTAGAGAAGTTGGTGGCTGACCATTTAGTTCTTCTGAATTGTCAGAAACAATTGGCAGACATGTGTTTGTCATAAGCATATAACACAATAACCATGATGGCCTAATATTTAGCCTTCAGATCATGATCACTTCCTCTTTATATGGAAGAGGTAGAAAATAGGTTGGGGAAAGTTTGAATTCATAGAAGAATTGTAAGTTATCTGGAGGCAAAATATATCTAATGCTGAATTAGTGGTTACATATTATGGTTTTGTCAGAGTCTAGAAAGTAATTCATTCCTCTTAGGCATTAGCATTTAAAAAAAATCTCAGTTGAGATGTTTTTGTTGTTAAATGTTGTTTGGAGATATTTTAAAAGTTGCAACAATAAATTTTCTTTAAAAAAAACTCATTGTTATTCCTCACAGCAGTGTCAAACAAGTAACTCATTACATTCTTTCTTGCCCTGCACATTACTTTTTTAAATTACTTTCTCTGTGTATTTTTTTTTTTGAAAGAGAGAAACCCTTGAGACTGATAAAAGTATGTCAGATATGAAAAATACCTGCCAAAAGGCATCTGGAAAGGTCCATGAGAAGTAACAGATGTTACTTTGAATGCCCTGGGGAAGTAACTTGTAAATTATTGAAAATGTCTTTGAGAAGTTTCCACCATCTTCTCCAAAAATGAGATGTAACTCATGTAAATATGTGAACAAATAGACAAATAAGTAAATGAATAGTGAGACAAACTTTTGAAAGCACAGTGGACCCTTCCCATCCATGAGGGTTCAGTTCTGGGGGGCCCACAGATGGCAAAATACATAGATGACCCTGCACTATGTTACTGAATGGCAACAATGTGTGCATGGACAAGTCAAATGCATCCATATGCATGGGCTATCACTGAATAATATGAGCCATAATGAGGTGGCCAAAATGGTGAAAGGTCTGGAAACCATGCCCTATGAGAAGTGGCTTAGGTAGCTGGGTATGTTTAGCTTGGAGAAGAGAAGGTTATGAGGTGACCTGATAGCCATGTTTAAATATTTAAAGGGATGTCAT
The DNA here is from genome assembly GCA_026167975.1 of Phrynosoma blainvillii. Classification (NCBI taxonomy): domain Eukaryota; kingdom Metazoa; phylum Chordata; class Lepidosauria; order Squamata; family Phrynosomatidae; genus Phrynosoma; species Phrynosoma blainvillii. The sequence goes on along the minus strand of JANUYF010000001.1, from coordinate 15,692,510 downwards.
ATTTTTTAGCATGGAGCAAACTTGTTTTCTCCTGCTCAAGAGACTAGGACCCAGAACAATGAAGTCTAACTGCAGGAAAAGAGATCCCACCTCAACATTAGGAAGAACTTTCTGACAGCAAGAGCTGTTTGACAGCAGAACACACTCCCTCGGAGTATGGTGGAGTCTCCTTATTTGGAGGTCTTTAAACAGAGGTTGGATGGATGGCCATCTGTCTGGGATGCTTTGATTTTGAGTTCCTACATGGCATGGGGTTGGAGTGGATGGCCCTTGAGGACTTTTCTAGCTCTATGATCCTATGATTCTCTGATCCACAGATGGTCAAATCTGAAATGAAATGAAGATCCATTAGTCATTGCACCAATAAAGTAACTGAGCTCTTATTCATTACATTACTGTGAGAATGTAACTGTGTTGCACCCTTGTTACCCCCTAAATCATTTAATTAAAGGTAACTACATGACTGGTGATTTCTATGCTCTGCGTTATAACAGAGAGGAGTTGATTCACCCCCACTATGCTCCACGGATAAGTTTATTAAAAATCAAGTGAATATTCCAGGCACTGTACTTCTCCCATGTTCTTTTACTCCAAAGAAATGAAACCTGGCAATGTTGCCCTTGGAACTGTTCATCTCTCAGAAGGGGGAAACATGTGACAATATGAAATATAGATTTCTTAATATATTGAGTATCAATCCTGTTATTTAGTTGACAGTCGGGTGGACTTTGCCATTCAGGAATTTATTTCAGTGATAACCACGAAGCTAAGAACTTAGTTTTGTCTTCTGTATCTTTTCCGGCTAACTTATTAATTTTTTTATGTATATAAAAATGATGGAAGATAATCATTTGAGTCCAAGAGAAACCTTGACTTTTTTTTATTATTAATGCCATTGGCAAGCTGGACCATGTGTTCTTTGCAACCGAGCATTTTTAGAAGGGTCTGACTGTCTGGGTTAATTGTTTAATGCTTTTAGTTAGAATTAAACTTTGCACCTGCTCTGACAGTGATAAATTAAATGTGCTCTTTTTCCAATACCGCTGCCCTCTTTAAGTAGAGACCAAAGAGTGTATCTTTCGTTTCTTTCCCAGCGTTTAAATCTGTGCTATACTGGAGCGTAAACCGGCATAATCTGTCACTGGAGCTAGCGCCAATTAAATTGATTGCGTTGGACTGAACTTCAAGACCTCTAATGTAAGCGCTAAGGGAAAAAATGGGCTGTTTTCAGTCCATTTCCCCATGTGGCACTTAGACATAGCTCGACAGTGGAAGGCTTTCAAGGTTCAAAAGGGTTTTATTTTCAAAAGAAAATGGGCATTGATCAGTCGCATTTAAAGGCAAAGATAATTCCCAAGCTTGAAGGGTTGGTTTTGTGTTTAAGGTCTAAATCTCTTTCTTTAACCTTGGGGGGCCGCTGTAACATAAAAGCAACAAAGAGATTAAGATTACAAAGGCATTGTGAGCATCAAAGATGCAGTGGCATCCTTCAAACAAGACGTAGCTCAAGACCACAACCCACCAGGGCCCTGGTCTGCCTTTGACATGTTGGTTTTACCACCTGTGACAACAAAAAAACTGTGTTTATTTGTCATTTTGGTGTGATCTCAACAAACATTTAAGGTGAAAGTTACCAGGGATGGCTCTGTCAACTCGCTTACACTAGGAGAGAGTAGAGTCTGCTGTGCCGATGGGAAAGTCAACACTCAAAAAGGTCAAAGCAAACAGCAACAGCATAGACTATACCTTTGTTCAAGGCAGTACAACACAATCCACACAAATAAACCCATCTTTTACAATGACAGTTTTAAGCAAAGATGGGATTCCTGTGACCTGAGGGCAACATGTGGACTTTTGAGAAGTTCAGTGCAGGCTTTGGGATTTCTAGTGACCCTCAAAGTCCTCAGTTCCCTCAAAGAAAAATCATTGAATTTCAGCCATAAAAAACATTCTTCCCAGAATCTTGTTGGTGTCATACACATGTGTTAGTTCCCTTACTCATATGGTTGTTCTCTATGGCCATTGTGCGACAGATATATTCAATTCATGGTTGTGTAAGTAGAGTGAAACAAGTGCAACCATTTTACTGTGGCCTAAATCCTATGGATAGTTCCAACTAGAACAGAGCCATTGAATTTATCTGCATCAGCGAGTCACAAATTCTTGTTATCCAGGTGTTTTGGACTCCCAGAGTCCTCAGCCATCTTGGCCATTGGTCCAGGATTTTTGGGCAATGGTCTAGGATTCTGGGACCCAAAGTCCAAATCACCTGGAAGGCCAGAGTTGGGGAATCATGACATTTTGGATCACCATTCAGCAACTCAATCAATGGGTCTAATCTACTGTTGGAATTGTTGTTGTTAGCTGCCCCCAAGCCTTTCTCAACTCATGTGTATAAGATTTCCAAACCCTGCTATCCTCCACTGCTCTGCTTAGGTCTTGTAGATACAGGCCTGTGGCCTCCCTGATTGAGTCTAGCCATCTAGCATGTCATCTTCCTCTCTTTCTACTACCTTCAACCTTTCCTAGCATTATTGTCTTTTCTAATAAGTCATGCCTTCTCATGATGTGGCCAGAGTATGACAGCCTCAGTTTGATCATCTTGGTCTCCAGGGAGAATTCAGGTTTAATCTGTTCGAGGACCCATTTGTTTGCCTTTTTGGCTGTCCATGGTACTCTCAGCACTGTTCTTCAGCACCACATCTGAGATGAGTTGATTTTCTTTCTATCCACTAGTTGGAACTAACCAACTAAATATGCCATGCTGTTGCACATTCACGGATGGTGCATAAAGATTAGTCAGTGCCTTTGATATACCACGATTCACTGGGATTGCAGAAACAGCCACTGTTCATTCCCAATTGCACCATGAGAAAATAAGCAAGCACATTGACAAATACATAGTCAGTTCCCCAATTCAGAAGAAGAGCGGTGTAGCACAACCACTGTGAACCTAATGAGTGTAAATTTGCAGATCACAACCACATTGTAGGATCTTGGCTATGGAGAAGTCAGGTTGTAGTAAATACGAGGGGGTATCGTAAAGTTTTAATTATAGCCTTTTAAAAAATTGTCAGAAAGTTTGTTTTGATTCGTAGTTGTTAACTTATCTCTATGTAGTCACCATCCAGATTTACACATTTTCCCCAGCATTTTTTGACACCCCCCCCCCCGAATAACATTATTCTAGAAGTCTGAAGATTGTGCCTTAAACCACTCTTCCACTTCATGAATTATATCATCTGTGTTGTCAAATCAGCAACCCTGCAATGGATTTTTCATTTTTGGGAAAAGAAGAAGTCACTTGGTGATGATGACACTAACAAAATTTCATCAATATACCATAATAACCTCCAGGTGATAATTGTTACTATACAACACCCCCTCATAGTGCTGTTTAGGGAGGCCTGCAAACCCTATCCCAAACCCCTGCAAAGTGAACAGTGGTGGTGTGACACCACTTCTGTTTACTCAAAATGGCAGCACAGTGTGGTCCCCTAGAGTTCTGGAAGATAAATGATAGTGTGCAGTCTTTAGGGCTCTAAAGCATGCCTCAAACTGATCTTGGGTCACAACATGGAGGCAAACTATTACTGTTTAGACAGTAAATATGTGTTAAGTTGTTACTCTTTTGATTCCTCCATATTTTGAGAGATACCTTTTAAAAAAGAAAAGGAAATCAACTGAAAGTGGACCAAGACACTCAAATATTTGAAATATTTATTTGTTGTTGTGTGCCCTCAAGCCGAATCACAGTGACCATAAGGTGAACTTACAGTGGACTAGTGCTGTAAGCCTATGGCTATAAAAAAGGAATAACTATTCTGAATGCTTGCAGGAAGGAAGCCAAAGCTCAGTGGTAGAGCATATGTATTCATGGAGAGCATTTCAAGTTCAGTCATCTCCACATAGGGTTGCCAGAGTGAAAACCAGAGAGGGATCCTGTACTTTTAATGGTTGTGTAGAAAAAGGAATTTCAGCAGGTGCTGCTTGTTACCCAGCTGTATGACAAACAACATATGCTGAAATTTCTTCTGTTATTGTTGTGTGCCTTCAAGTCATATCTGACTTACTGTGATCCTAACCTATTACTAGGTTCTCACGGCAGAAGAGGGTTTGCCCTTGCCTAAGGTCACCTAGTGGGTTTCCATGTCTGAGTGAAGATTTGAACCCTGGTCTCCAAAGTCGTCGTTCAATGCTGAAATTACTACACCACACTAGCTCTCATCCTTTTCTACACAATTATTAAAGGTATAGGAAACCTCCCCAGTATTAAACAACTATAATTAGGTGTGCTGCCATTTGGGATACTTAAATAATGACTCTCACCTTGGAAACACAGGGAGCAATTGTAGGCTCCCTGGCAGAACAGCTGGGGAATGTGGGTGAACAAAAACAGAGCCTACTGTGGTCAACCTGTTCCCCAGACCACATGAGAATCAGTGTGGTGTAATGGTTACAGTACTGAACGCAGAATGGGGTAGCCTAGAGCCTATTCACACTATGGAATTAAAGTGCTTTTATTCCACTTTAACTACCATGGTTCCATCCAATGGAATCCTGAAATTTCTAGTTTGATGAGTTACTAGAGCTCTTTGGCTAAGAATTCTACATACCCCTCCCTAAACTACAAATCCCAGGATTCCATAGGTAGTTTGTGGTTGTATGCCTTCATGTAATTTCTGACTTCTGGCGACTCTAAGGTGAACCTGTCATGGGGTTTTCTTGGCAAGATTTGTTTGGAGGAGGTTTGCCACTGAGTTCCCCTGAGGCTGAGAGCATGCAACTTGCCCAAGGTCACCCAGTGGGTTTCATGGCCAAGTGGGGAATCGAATCTTGGTCTGCAGAGTTATATTCCAACACTCAAACCACTATGCCATACTGGATCTCCCATAGGAAGTTAGTGGTATGATAATACTATATTTCTGTAGTGTGAATGACCCCATGGATTTCAGTCCCCTCTCAGCCAGGAAGCTCACCAGCTGACCATAGACCAAATAATTTCTCTCAGCCTGACCTACCTCACAGGACTGTTGTGAGGAGCAGGAGGAGCCATGTATGGCACCTTGAGATCATTGGAAGAAAAGTTAGGCTATAAATGCAATGAAAATAAGCTTACAAATAAATCTCACCATTTTAGTTTCATGCACAAGGCACTCATGTATATGGGGGTAATATCCCTCCAAATGTCCTGATTTAGCAGGGATAGTTCTGGTGAAACTTTCTTCATCCTAGTTTTTCAGCAGCTGCTTTCACAATGTCCCAGTTTCTCTACTTTCCTCCCATTTCCCCACTTCATCCTCAGCTCACTTCAATTGCTGCAAACTGAGTTCAAATTGCCGAAGGAGTTTGCATTCAATGAACACAGCAAAGAATGCAGAATCTCATCCTTCCATGTAGATCAGCAAAAGCAAAGTGATGCAGCTTCTTCTTGCTTATTTGCTCTTCCTCATTAATAATTTTTGCCATCTTGACTGCAGTCCCATGTTGCTTGGCCAAACATGTCCCAGCTTTCATCTGTGATATGTTGGATAAAGTACGGAAAATTCATTGTCTCTTACAGTCTCCCCTCACACCCACACCCTCCAAAAATTGACCAGAAAGCTTGCACCATTATGGAATTGCCATAATATACTAACCAGCTTCTGAAAGGATTTTGGCAAAGCCCAGTTTTTACATCTACCAGAATCTTCACACAGCAAGCCAAGAAATGTTTTGAAAGCTCCATCGAGTCCATTTGGCTATGCAAAATTCTTTTCTTACCCCTTCTCCCCCTCCAAGCATTTTTTTCTATATAAGTTTTTGAAACAAATAAATAATGAATGAGTGGTAGGTACTATTTTTAAGTTTCTGTTCCAATAAATCAATAATTCTTTCCTTTAAAAAAAACCACAAAGAAGGAGAAAGGAAAACCAACTCTCCTCTTTAAACTATACATACACATGCACAATTGTGCACCTTCTCCGTTTCTGAATATATATATATATATATACACACACACACACGTTTCTCTCTGTGTGTGTTTAAAACAAAAATCTTTGCCATACATCCTGGAAAAGATGTTGTTGTTTTTTGCTCCACATGGCTGTTGATTTTCAGCACCAGCCAACTTCATTTGCAAGGTATAGTGCAGATCGCACGTGGCAGCTGGGTGGACAGAGGACAGATTTATGCAGGATAATATTAATAGGCGCAGGGAAGATGTCCAGTTTTTAATTAGAAAAGGGCACCGAGCAGACATTGGCTGGGGATGAAATATACCAGGAGAAAGGGATGCCAAAGCAGGCCTTATTGATTCATGTTGCAAAAGGGGTGGGGGGGTGGGGGGGGTGAGACCAACCTGCTAATGCCTTGTGTAGATAAAGCCAAGGGCCAAGATGGATTTGAAAAAGCTGTCATTTTTAAAAAGGCTTCAGCCTGTTTCTTTCATGAGAGTGTATATGTGGGGCAAGATGTCATTTTAAAAAGGCTTCAGCCTGTTTCTTTCATAGAAGTGTAGGGGAGAGCAAAATGAAAGGATTCAGCAGTATTTTAGCACCGGCGTAGTAAAGAAACAAAAGACTTCATTGCTATCACCTAGTTTTATGTGCTTATCGGTAGCTATGAGGACTGGCCACTTAACCTTAACAAATAATGGAAAAGCTTGAAATTTCGGGAATGCGAGATGCTTAATCAAAGCACAACAATAGGAGCTGTAGATTGCATACTCAATGCACAGACACTTCAATTCTGCATAGTTATTTCCCTCATAAAACTTAACCTTGCTCTCTGCAAAATATAGAAAACATACCCCAAAGAGGCATCACAAGTGTTACTTGTCCAGGAAAGAGTATTTTAGAAGGGCATATATGACAGACATTCCCATCTTAGTGGGGGAAAGTGATTTCCTCTCTTTTATCTGAAAGCCAAGCTTGGTTGATGATTAGTCTTAAGCCTCAGGGCTATGCTGAGATCTTGACTGCCTGGAGGACAGTAACTAAAGTTCATAGTGATTTGCTGACAGAGAAACATTGCTTCAATAAACTTAAAACTGAATATTTCCTAAATATTGGAGACAAAATGTTCTACCCTATATACACATACCCTCCAACATGTCACACATGAAAACCAGGACATGTGTGGCCAAGCAACATCAGAGTGTGGTCAACATGACACAAGTTATTCACAAGGAGGAACAAACCAACCAGGATGGACTGCAGCAGTTTGCTTTTCCCTGAGTCTACAGGAAAAGGCAAAATTCTGCCCCTATTCTCTGCTTCCGCTGAGTTCATAGAATCATAGAGTTGGAAGAGACCACATGGACCATCCAGTCCAATCCCCTGCCATGCAGGGACTCAAAATCAAAGCATCCCCAACAGATGGCCATCCAGCCTCTGTTTAAATACCACCAAAGAAGGAGACTCCACCACTCTCGGAGGGAAAGTGTTCCGCTGTCAAACAGCTCTCATTGTCAGGAAGTTCCTCCTAATGCTGAGGTGGAATCTCTTTTCCTGTAGTTTGCATCCATTGTTCTAGGTCCTAGTCTCTGGAGCAGCAGAAAACAAGCTTGTTCCCTCCTCAATAAGACATCCCTTCAAATATTTAAACAGGGCTATCATATCCCCTCTTAACTGTCTCTTCTCCAAGCTAAACATACCTAGTTTCCCAAGTCGTTCCTCGTGGAGCATGGTTTCCAGACCCTTCACCATTTTAGTCACCCTCCTTTGCACACACTCCAGTTTTTCAACATCTTTTTTGAATTGTGGTGCCCAGAACTGGACACAGTATTCCAAGTGGGGCCTGACCAAAGCAGAATACAGTGACACTATTACTTCCCTTGATCTAGATACTATACTTCTATTAATGCAACCTAAAATTGCATTGGCCTTTTTAGCTGCAACATCATACTGTTGACTCATGTTCAATTTGTGGTCTACCAGGTCTCCTAGATCCCTTTCACACATAGTCTCATTAAGCCAGGTGTCCCCCCTTCCTATATCTATGCATTTCATTTCCCCCCTCCCCCTAAGTGCAGTACCTTACATTTCTCTGTGTTGACATTCATTTTGTTAGCTTTCTCCCCCTAAGTGCAGTACCTTACATTTCTCTGTGTTGACATTCATTTTGTTAGCTTTGGCCCAGCTTTCTAATCTATTAAGGTCATTTTGAATTTTCATCCTGTCTTCTGCAGTATTAGCTATTCCTCCTAATTTGTTGTCATCTGCAAATTTGAGAAGTATGCCCCCTATTCTTTCATCCAAGTCATTGATAAAGAAGATAAAGATAAAGAGTTGAGTGTGAAGTGTACTTTGAACTCATTTTTGCAGCAACTGAAGAAAGCTGAAGATAAAGGGTGAAAGTGGGAGGAGGAGAGGAAAAACTGGGACATTTTTAAAGCAGCTGAAAAAGTGGGATACCAGATCAGGACATACTGGAAGTTGCCGCTTATCTGATGGGTGAAGGACAAGAGAACTGTCAGAAAGTGGAATTTCTTGAAAAGTGGAACCCAGAGGAGTTTGAGTTTGCGAATGCATTTTGGCCACTGAAAAAAGGCAGTATCACTTTTAAATCCTTGCAAAAGCTAAATTAACACACTGTATATATTTATAAGTGAGCCAGCCCAATGTAGAGGTCTGAGCATTAGACTATATAGGGCCTTTGCAGACTGCCAGAAATAGTGCAAATTGAGTCCACTTTAAGAGTTAGGGTTAATGCTAGAGAATCATGGGAATTGGCTTTTTTTTTTCTGAGACATTGAGCCTTCTCTGTCAGAGAGCTCTGGTGCCACAATAAAATACAGTTCCCATGATTCCCTAACCCTAACCCTAAAAGTGGACTCAATTTGCACTATTTCTGGCAGTCTGCAAAGGCCCTATGACTCTGAGACAAGGGTTTGAATTCTGGCTTGGCCATGTAACCCTACTGAGTGAGCTTGAGCACATCACAGCTTCAGGAGATGGCAAGGGCAAACCCCCTATGAAGAAACTTTCCAAGAAGATCCCATGATAGTTTCGCCTTAAGAACACCATGTCAAAAATGACTTGGAGACACACAACACACAAATACACACACACAAGTGTGTGTGAACAGTCCCAAGTGAGCCTCAAAGGCAATGAGAACTCACGAAAGAGCAGAATCCCTCTCAAATTAATGAAACTTGTCTGCAATTTGTAAGAACTAAAACAGTGAATTGTTGGAAAGTGAGCATCAAAAAGCGGGGAAGCTTCTATATAAATGTCTGCCTGAAAAGTGAGGTTTGTTGGAAGGATCCTCTTTTTCGTCCCACCACTAAGGGCAACACAAATTTGGGGGTCATTGGAGAAAATTATGGAACACCCTCCCCTTCAAAACCCAAGGGGTGCCATTGCTGGTGACATTCCAGTCCTAAGTCAAAGCATGGCTTTCTCTTCATGCCTTTGGATTTTATCCAGTCTTCCCATCTGTTATGGCTTGCGTTATTTCAGATTGTTTTTTATTGGTTTTATATTGTGTTGTTTTGAGTGTTGCTTTGAGTCTTCTAAAATTATTGTTATTGTTTTAAATTGTTTTAAACAAGTTCTATTGGTTTCCTCCATTACCACCCCACCCAGCCTGTGTTTTCATCCAGTCATTGTGAGATGCTGTCTGTGCTTCTGTTTTATACATTTAGGCTTTTCATAAACCACATTTACCCCTTCTCCCTGCATGGAGAAAGAAAAATGGATTGTATGTATATGTGTACATAGAGAGTTGATGTGGTGTAGTAATTTGAGTGTTGGACTGGAACTCCAGGAGACCAAGAATCAAATCCCTACTGAGTCACAGAAACCCACTGGATGACCTTGAGCAAGTCACACTCTCCCAGCCTCAAGAGAATGGCAAACTTCCTCTCAACAAATCTTGCCAAGAAAACTCTATGGACCTTATCACACGTGGCCCACAAAGCGATAATAATCCTGAAATGACAGATTCCAAAAAGAAACCGAAAAGAAACCTTCATTCCACAAATGGTTTTCACACGCAATTACCTTCATCGCGCATTTAAGGAAAGCGCTCCCAGGAACCGTATTTGCCGTTCACACACAAGTGAGAAAATCCCGTACATGAACAAGCAATGATGTTCTTGCACATGCGCACTATGCTTGCCGTGGCTGTCACTCACCGTGGCTGTCACCCTTTCCCAGGTCGTCCTCGGTGCAGCCGGCCCTGCGTCGGATCGGCGCTCTGAGGAGGTCCTCCTTGGAGCGCCGGCCCTGCGTCAGATCAGCACTCCGAGGAGGTCCTCCTCGGAGCGCCGGCCCTGCGTCGGATCGGCGCTCCGAGGAGGTCCTCCTTGGAGTGCCGGCCCCGCGTCGGATCAGCGCTCCGAGGAGGTCCTCCTTGGAGCGCCGGCACTCCAAGGAGGTAATGACGGGGAAATGCTCCCCAATACGTATTTGGCGATACATATTTGGTGATCGCACGTACGGTAAAAGCGATATTAATCCCGTCGCCCAATTGTAATTCCTGAAGAAACCGGAATTCAAAAGATCTCGGATCATTCCGCATTCTGTCGGGGTTCTGTGCGATGTCGTGTGGAAACACGGGAAAATAATACGTATTAGGTCGGGATTTCGATTGGATTCTGTCTGGATTGGGCCCCATGTGATAAGGTCCTATGATAGATTTGCTGTTGCTGCTGTTGATGATGCTGATGTTTGCTTTCAGATTGTTTCCATGACTTATGATGACTCTAAGCCGAACCTATCATGGGGTTTTCTTGGCAAGATTTGTTCAGAGGAGGTTTGCCTTTGCTCCCTCTGAAGCTGAGAGCATGTGACTTGCCCAAGGTCACCCAGAGGGTTTCATGGCTGAGCTGGGAATAGAACCCTAGTCTCCCAGAGTTGTAGACCAATGCTGAAATATAGATTAAAATGTACAGATTTTATGGAGATTTGTGTCCTGTGGACCTGGGCATCACAACTTTTTAATTACCTAGTAAGTAATCCATCTGCTTCTCTAAAGATTCAATGGAGACTGATGTGGAACGGAAAAGTACAGCTCTCACCATTTACAGGCCAAAGTATGGTGCAGCACTATCTTTTCCCAGTAAATGTGAATAGCAATCACACATTTATATGAAAGTAAGGACTAGGATTCCATGAGACCAGGGTTCAAATCCACATTCACACCATGGAAATCCACTGAGTGGCTTGGGCAATTCACATGCTCTCAGCCTCAGAGGAAGGGAATGGCAAACCTCTGAAAAAAAATCTTCCCTAATGTCTAATCTGCACTGAAGAAATAATGTCTAATCTGCACTGATTAGACCCAAGATAGGATTGCCTTAGGGTCATGCTAAATGAGAAACAACTTGAAGACACACAACAACAACAACAACAACAACAACAATGTATGTATGTATGTATTAAACTATTTATAGCTTGTTGTATATCCTATGATCTCAGGACAAAGTAAAAGTGAAATCAAACAATTTAAAACAATTTGAAATTTGAAACCATAAAAAATAATTTAATCAGACTAAAAGCATATCAAACAATTTAAGAGATGAAAACAGGTTGGAATTTTGCCCAGGTGGATTTTAGAATAAATCGGTTAGGCCCCAAAGGTTTCAATAAGAAGCCATGTTTTTACTTGATCTTGCAAGGAGGCCAAAGTTGGCACCAACTGGACCTTTAAAAAGAAGACATTCGACAATAAGTATACCAGAACTGTACCAATTCACAAACCCCTAGCAGTCACACACATTGCTGTGATATCGCACACACATTGCATGTTCACGCAAACACTGGAATCCTGTTTGTGATGTGTGCATTAGTGTGGCCAGGTTTTCAAAATAAGGTAGAAGGGACAGCCAAAATTCGTGACATGCAAGGTTACCAATTTGTTGTTTTTGTTGCTATGTTCCTCCAAGTCATTTTTGACTTGCTGGTGACCCTAAGGTGAACCTATCATAGGGTTTTCTTGGCAAGTTTCTTCAGAGGGGGTTTGCCATTGCCATCCTCTGAGGCTGAGAGACTGTGACTTGCCCAAGATCACACAGTGGGTTTTTATGAACAAGGGGGGAATCGAACCCTGATCTCCAGAGCCATAGTGCAGTATTCAAACTACTACACCACGCTGGCTAACAAGTTTGTGTTCTATCCAAATACCAAACGAAAGTATTGATTTCAGTTACTAACCTATTCATCCACATTCATAAATTATATAATGCACACATTTCTGTCTTTATGAAGGTCCCCACACCCCAAAATGTAGGATTTTTTGGCATCTTATTCATCAAATAGGGTTACACTAAGGGACACCTGCCAGACTTATAAGGAACAATCATTAGTCCTCAAAAAAAGAGCCATCCTTTATAATAAGAGACACCTGGCAATCCTAGTGCACACGTAAGTATGGCTTATGCACACATATGTCTTTTTTTGGACAGAGCACAAGGTGCCATGCTACAGGTTTTGTGCAATGTCCAAATGCCCCCTTAGCTGTCAAACCTCCCAAGGGAAGGATGCTGATGCTGGTTACTAATGTGAATGAGAGGAAGGGGGAGGCAAATCTGACAATGTGGCTGGGAGGAGAAAGATAGGAAGGTGTGTAGAGAATCTTTTCTTTCCCTGCAACTGCATCTGTGAGTTCCATGTAGACACTGCAGTGATATCAAGGGAAGGTTGAACCAGCAACATGTGTGACATCAGAGCCAGGGTCATCAGCAGAGCTCAGATCTTCCCTCCTTTCCTCACATGTGGAGAACAGGGCTATGAAATTGCCAGAATTGTTGCATTTTAAGGTCCTTTAGTTCCATGTGTATTTTTTTTAATCCATATATATATATATATATACAAATGCAAAAAGTGTGGAGAGATACAGAGAGACAAAGATCTGCCAAGCGAGAACATTTCATACCATCTGAAGTAATGGGCACCAGCCCACAAAAGGAATCATGCAATGGAGCAGATATTTTTCCAACACTGTGTTGTTCATGCAGCAAAAGATATGAAAGCAAAATGAAAGCTGTTTGCCTATACAGAAACTAGTTAATTCCCGCTGAATATTGGTAGCAAAAGGGGTCAATTGCACCTAAATGGGCAGCAGAGATGTCCTTGTTTGCTTATCCCCTTAGCCTTACCTGGCCCGGTGTCTTCTTCCATCCCATTGCTGAGCCAGAGTCACAATATTGTTGTTAAAGGGCTCCCTTTCTTCTTTCCCCCTTTCAGCCTGTGGCCTGCTAGCTCTCTGGATAACCTTGAGCCTTTGTGTTTCAAGAGGTTGCAATGCTTTCCTTCCTTTTCACCTGATCTGCAGTGTGTGTGTGTGTGTGTGTGTGTGTGGTGATGTTTAGTCTTTCCTGTGAAGGTCCTTCCTTGCTCCTATCATTCATCACCAATAGGGAGGCAGAACACAGACAATCGGGTGCTTCAAAGGCACTGGCACAACCTTGGCACTGCCTGTTGTCTTGGTGATAGAGGGGAACCTGGAATTTAGATCTACTTAGATGTGCCAAGTCTTGAAATATCAGGTTTCATCAGTCGTTCCCAAGAGAGGAGTCCTTGAGACAGACCACTCCTCCTAGCATCATTAGCATCATCTGAGCTTTGGGAAAGTTCTTGTTGTTGTTCCTTCTACCATCACTATCAGTTTCATACTCTACCAGGTGTTACCAAGCAGAGTTTTGGACCATCAATAATCCATATTCTATGCAATAATCTAAGAACTGATGGGGTATTATTCAAAGACACAGCTGTGTGCACCTGATTCATTATGCAAATAGATCTTGTAGCACTTTTGAGCCTGAGAGAAAAAAGATGATTGCATAAGCTTTTGTAGACTAAGGGCCAGTACAGACCAGCCAAAAGGTCCAGCCTGGGGGTAGAGTTGGGACATGGCACCCGCCCAAACAGACATGCTGCAACAAAGGAGCAGAAAAGCCACCACAGCAGCAAGGGCAGCTTTTTGCCACTCCAAAAAGGAGCGGCATTTGCCAGTTCTTTTTGAGCGGCAAAGTGCCAGATCGGGGCCACGGCATATGATTGCCACGGCCCAGATCTGGCACTCCGAGGGGCGGCAGGAAGCCACCCCTTAGGGGCTGTCTGTAGAGCCCCTAAGTCTTACTTTCTATCTGATGAACTAGATTTGTCTACACTGGCCAAATAAAGCAGTCTCACCCCATTACCTTAGCAGGCTGTCCAGATGATATACAGCACAATCTGAGCTGAATCCAGACTTTTCAGCGACTCAGGGCTTTAATCTGGAGGGAGAACAGTGGGGATTTACTCTAGATTTAAGTGGGAAATTCTGGATATTCACATGTGTGTGTGGACTGTGCTCCATGGCAATGTTGGTGTGGGGCCAGGGGAGGAGTCTCAGCAGGTGGATAGAAGATGCTGGCAGGAGGCTTCCTGGGTCAAGCAACCAGCTGACCTTTCTTGCCAGGCAATGCCTCTGCCTCTGTTTCAATTTCCAATAGTCCTCCATTGCCATTACTTTTGCATAAGTGACAGTTGATCAGAGAAGTGCATATCAATATTGTTATTAGTGACATGTACCTCTGCTCAATAAGATGTCCAAAACATGTTTGTTCTGTGGGTTTCCATGGCTATACACCACCTGCATAGTCCCTCCCTCATCAGATCATTCCTACCCTTTCCACACCCCAAATGCAACCTCCCTTCTCAGTGCCTGAGAAAAGTGTTTGGTGGTCTTGCAATGCCCAATGGTGTGTATTTCAGATACTAGGATGGCCAACCACAAAGCCATGAATCCTCCACCAGTCAGGCTAGCCAAGCATTGAAGGAGGAAGGAGTAATGGATGGCAACAATGCTGACAAGTGTAGTACCCCTGCCAGAGATAGTGGTATTGATGGACCAACTTCTCTGAGGATAAAAAGGTAAAGGTAAAGGTATTCCCCATTGACAAGGTTGTCAAGTTGTTTCTGACCATAGGGAGTGGTGTTCGTCTCTGTTACAAAGCCGAAGAGCCAGAATTGTCAGAGACTACTCTGTGATCATGTGGCCAGCATGATTGCACAGAATGCTGTTTACCTTCCCACCTAAGCTATACATATTTATCTATTTGCATTTGCATGCTTTCGAACTGCTAGGTTGGCAGAAGCTGGGACTAGTGACAGGATCTCACCCCATCACACAGCCCTTGGGCCTCAAACTGCCAACCTGCCGATCTTGCAATCAACAGAGTCTGCGTCTTAACCACTTGAGCCACTGCATCTCTCAATGTATCTATGAGGATGCACAGCACCAAAATGGCAACAATATTCCAATGAACAATGAGGGGTCCAGCAATATATGATGTGCAACATCAACTTTGCTTATCAGAATATTATGTTTTTCGTACAATTTATCCATTTTAATTTTTCAACTTAAAAGTGATGGAATTTTCCTTTCCTCTCCCCGTTAGGGATTAAAAGAATATTCAAAATAGTCAAAACATTTTTTAATAATAATTTTTATCAAGTTTCTAAGCATAGTAAAAAATACATATAAGTAAACTAACAGACACATGTATGAATATAAATATACAGACCAACATAAAACATATACAACAAAATTCTGGCATGCTACATTCCTTCATGTTCCTTATGTGTATGCTTCAATAACTTATATTTCCAAAATTTTAAACTTATCAGAGTAATCATATTATGTGGCAATCATATTGACTATTTCTTATCAAAAATTCCAGAGTTTCTCCACCTTCCCCATTTACCGGTACTTTCATATTGTTGGGTTGTATCAATACTTTCATATTGTTGTATTTGCGATATACATAGATAATCTGCCATGATCGCGAAGTCATTAACCTTTAATAACCACTCTTCTAAGGAAGGTATAACCTTCTATTTCCAGTGTTTAGCATAAACTATGCGTTCAGCTGTTATCATAAATAAAATCACACTGGTCTGACTTTGACTCAATTTAACTTGTTCTATATCTATAATATTTAGAAGGAATGGTTTCAAATATTCAGATATTCAAAACACTGTTGAAAAACATGTTTTTCAAATGTTGAGAAACCTTGATAAGAAGAATCCTGGACTGAATAACTGTGTGTGGTTTATTTTGAACACAAAACAGCATTTTCTGTGCAGGAACTCTCATTTCTATGCAGAAATGTTATTTCCATCACAGAAAAGGCTGCTCCTTGTATAGAAAATGCTGTAATTGTGGCTGTATTCTACGCAAAATTTGCAGGTAAGTGACTTCCATGGCAAACAGAATCTTCTGCACAGAAATTCATGTTTCTACATGCAAATATTATTTTTTGTGTCAAAAATGTTTCCTGTGCAAAACAATGTATCAGTTTTGCAGAGAATAAGTCCCAAATTGCAACCAGACTTCAAAATGTGTGGTTTTTGAAGACTTTCTGACAGCAGGAAGGAAATTGCTAAAATCACTCATTGCTTCTTTGAAGAAGAAAAAGTGAAAAAAATTACATCCCTACTCCCCATCCCAACTGTTGGAAATTTGAGATTAGAAGCGACTGAGTTACAAGATCAATCACCAATCAGTATATATGAGGCCTTGCTAAGCTGGTGTTGAACAATAGCATGTATTTCAAATTTTCCTAAGTCGCACAACATTTCACCCTAAAGAGAAGCATTTCATTCAGAAATCATTTTTCGCAAATCACCAGTTTAAACAAAATCAAAAAGACAGTTTCCTACTCTGAATATAAAAGAGCAAAGGTGCATCTATTTGAAAACAGATGTTGAAGTGTTGATATAAGGGACTGTGGAAAAACAGTCACTGACTCCCATTAGGACTTCTGTGCCTTTTCAGCTCTGCTAAAAATAGGAATATAATATGTGAGAGCAGGAGAAAATCAACCAGTTCAGAATTTCACCATCTGGAGGACATGTGCGGGTGGAGCAGCTTTACCTGTTCAATGGTTCCCTGTCATGTTGCTGTTGAAAACCTGCCAGGAATATGATATGATACAATAGCCATCTTCAAATATTTGAGGGGCTGTCACATAGATGATGGAGGACATTTATATTCCGCTGTGCCAACGGTTCTAAATTATAAGAAAAAAGATTTTGCCTAACCATGGAGAAGAGTTTCTTGACAGTACAAGCTGTCCAGCACTGGAGGATGATGTGTTGTTTTTCATTAGATTATTTTAACAAGAATCTAGATGGCCAACAATCAAGAATGTTGTGGCTCTGGATTTCCTACATCAGCAGAGAGATGGACTGGATTACCTTTAAGGTCCTTCTACAATACTATGATTTTAAGGGACAGCTTTATGTCCTGGCGTTAATGTATTTATTTTAGTTAATTGCTTGGTTTCTATCCCAACGCTGTCCCACCATGGGCCAAACTCAGCTCACATCATCCATTAAACCAAGGTGGTACATCTAAAGATATCTTGAACTGGCAATGAAATAATAAGATCCTTATTGGCAAAAAGTCCTTTTAATGTTCAATCAAAATCTATCCTCCTGTACTTAAAACCATCAGGCCTGGTCCTACCCTTTGAAGCAGCAAACCCGCACTTTCCTGTCTATGGGCCTTTGCAGACTGCCAGAAATAGTGCAAATTGAGTCCACTTTAAGGGTTAGGGTTAGTGCTAGGGAGTCATGGGAATTGTGTTGTTGTTGTTTTTCTCAGACATTGAAACTTCTCTGTCAGAGAGCTCTGGTGCCACAATAAAATACAGTTCCCATGATTCCCTAACCCTAACCCTAACTCTTAAAGTGGACTCAATTTGCACTATTTCTGGCAGTCTGCAAAGGCCCTATGTCATCCCTTTAGTGCAAACCTATCACCCCCAATTCTTCTTTTCACCAGGATGAACACATCCAACTCCCTCAAGCTTTCCTCACAGGTTTTGTTCTCCATACTTCTCATCATCCTGGTTACCCTTCTCTGAATCTGCTCTAACTTGTCTGTATTAATATCCCTATATTGTCTATATCATAGAAAGAGACCACAAGGGCCATCCAGTCCAACCTCCAGCCATGCAGGAACTCTCAATCAAAACATACCCAACAGATGGCCATCCAGCCTCTGTTTAAAAACCTCCAAAGAAGAAGACTCGACCACTTTTTGAGAGAGTGTTCCACTGTCAAACAGCCCTTACTGTCAGGAAATGCCTCCTAATGTTGAGCTGGAATCTCTTTTCCTGGAGCTTACATCCATTTTCCTGGGTCCTGTTCTCTGGAGCAGCAGAATACAAGCTAGCACCCTCCTCAATATCACATCCTTTCAAATACCTAAACAGGGCTATCATATCACATCTTAACTTTCTCTTCTCCAGGCTAAACATACCCAGCTCCCTAAGTCGTTCCTCATAGGGCTTGGTTTCCAGACCCTTCACCATTTTAGTCCCCCTCCTCTGGACACACTCCAGTTTTTCAACATCCTTTTTGAATGTTGTGGTGCCCACAACTGGACACAGTATTCCAGGTGGGGTCTGACCAAAGCAGAATACAGTGGCACTATTGCTTCCCTTGATCTAGAAGACACTATACTTCTACTGATGCAGCCTAAAATCATATTGGCCTTTTTAGCCACCACATTGCAGTATTGACTCACGTTCAACTTGTGGTCTACTAGGACTCCTAAATCCCTTTCATAAGTAGGACGTTATCACACGGGGCCAAATCCACACAAAATCCCGACCGATTCCGGATTATTGGCCCATATTTTCACACGACGTCGCACAGAAACCAGAATGAAAGTGGACAGAAAGTGGAAAGATCCGAGATCTTTTGAATTTCGGTTTCTTGAGGAATTGCAATTGCGCGATGAGGGTGATTCCGCATTTACCGTAAATGTGATAACCAAATACGTATTGGGGTGCATTTCCCCGTCATTACCCATGGTTCCCGCAAGCATTCCTCTATCTGCGCATGTGCAAGAGGCTCATTTCTACTACATTTACGGGATATTTTCGCTTGTGTGTGGACGTTCATTGCACTTGCTGTAAATTCGCAATTAAGGTAATGACGTTTGCGGAAACAAGGTTTATTTTCGGTTTATTTTTGGAATGCCTCATTTCCACTTTTATTTTCGCTTTCTGGCCCACGTGTGATAACGTCCGTAGTCTCGTTAAGCCAGATGTATATCTATATCTATGCATTTCATTTTTCCTCCCTAAGTGCTGTACCTCACATTTCTCCATGTTCAAATTCATTTTGTTAGCTTTGGACCAGCTTTCTAACAAAATGAATTACCTATGTTGTCTACTGTATCAATATATCTGTGCATTACAAAATATTTGCAATGATAAAAATTTAAATGTAAAAAAATTTAAAAAACAGCAGTTTGAACTGTTTTGCTGCTGTTGTGTGCCTTCAAATCATTCTAACTTATGGTGATCCTAAGGAAAACCTATCACAGGATTTTCTGGGGCTGAGAGTATGTGACTTGCCCAGGGTCACCCAGTGGGTTTCCATGGCTGAGCAGGGAATCAAACCGTGGTCCAATGCTCAAACTACTATACCATGCTGGCTCTACTTTCAACTATACCTGGAAGAAAAATGTTATGAAAAAGTAACACACAATTTACTTAAGATTAATTAATGATAATGAATTATTTTGGTGACTTTGTAATTAATACCGTAATGAGCAACACTTACAAAGTTACTTTCCAAGCCCTGATTATTATTACTATTAGTGTTACTCTGTTACTGTTATTATCAGCAGCACTATTTAGGGTTTGCTTTGTGTTTGGCCTAGCTAGATTTCCCCTCATTCATTTTTTTCTCCTCACAACGTTTAGTTTGCATACAATGTACATATAAGCAAATGAATATATGCAAATCAGTAGTGGTGTGTTCTTTCCTCCCATTGCCCCCTTCTTGTAGGAGCGACAACCTTATCTAGTACATCTGTGTTAGACCATGTGGTGCAGATTACATCTGGGTTTAGGTTACCATCTTGCTGCCAAATTCAACTTTGCTAATAACTCCCAGAACTGACAGCCACTTATTTTCACAAAACATTATGTTTGAACCATCTCTCATTTCCTTCTCAAGTTTTTGGGGAGCAAAAAGGATATTCCAGAATGAAGCAATTGCCAGAGAGAGAAGGAGAGAGAGAAAGGGAGGTGCAAATGCACAAGAGAGATGTGTAGACAGCAATAAGGACATTTTAAAGGAAAGTTTATATGTGATCCAAAATGTTCCAAAATCCAAAACTTTTTCATGGGTGGCTGAGATAGTGACACCTTTGCTTTCTGACGGTTCAAGGTGCACTAATTTTGTTTCATACACAAAATTAATAAAAAATATTATGCACAAAATTATCTTCAACTTATATATATAAACTGTTGACTGGGGGATGCTGAGAGTTGTACTCCAAATGAAATCCTTTTTCCAGGTTCTGCTTCAAATTCCTTTCCTTCAGGAGGAACTGAAATGCCAACAGAAAAATGAAGTCTGAACAGCATAGCCTAACCAAATCTCAAACAGCAAGAAACCTGGAGTCCAGAAAACCCCAAAATATTTCCACCCCCCTCTACCATTGCTGCCAGTTTGGAGCAAATTTTATCTGTTTCAATCCCATTGTTTGCAAGCCTCAGCCAACTTGTTGAAAGAAAGGATAGAGGGTTATAGATGACTTAAAGCTGTAATAGCTTTCACCTGCTTTTGGTTTCCATTCCCCTACTTTTACCACAGCTCCAATCAGAGCCTGAATGGCAACACTGAGATCTCTTTTCCTCTTTTGTTTGGAAACTGACCGCCAGATGGGAATTTCAGGAGAAAGATGGACAGGTGCTCTGATGGCTTCTGAGCATGGACAGAATGCCAAAGTTGGCTAGACCCATACTCAGTCCTCACCCAACCTGCTCTGCCAAGTAGTTCTTTGCGCAAACTGTATGAGGGAGGGTGTGCCCTCCAAAACTATTTATGTAAGGTGGAGATCCCTTTCATTTCTTTCTTCATTTGGAGGAGTCCAGTTCCCACAAAATCTGTGAGAGTTTTGCTGCTAGCTTGAGAGGGGGGGACTTGAAGTCCAGGTTTCCATACTGATGTATATAGATGGAGGGATGGAAAATCTCTTTTCCTGTAGCTTGCATCTGTTGTTCCGGGTCCTGTTCTCTGGAGCAGCAGAAAACAAGCTTGCTCCCTCCTCAATATGATATCCTTTCAAATATTTAAACAGGGCTATCATACCAGATAGCCTGGATCTATGCTGTATAGAGTTTTATAGAACATGACTAGCATTTTGAATTGTGCCCAGAAATGGACCACCAGGCAATGGAGATGTTGCAATATGGGAGATAACCCATATTGCAGGGGTAGGCAACCTAAGGCCCGGGAGCCGGATGAGGCCCCCCGAGGCCTTTGGACCAGCCTGAGGCCAGTTTTGCCGCCGCTGCTGCCGCTGCCCCCCACTGCTGCCGCTGCCCGCCATGATGATATTGATTATTGTTATTACTTGTTCTTGGGGTTTTCTTGGCAAAATCTCCACAGGGGTTTTGCCATGGCTTTTCTGGGGCTGAGAAAGTGTGCATGCATATATTTTTTTAATTTTTAATTTTTTTATTTTTTTTTTTATTTATTTATGGTGCTTCAGCACCCCCAATTGTCTGAGGGACAGCAACCCAGCCTCCGGCTCAAAAAGGTTGCCTACCCCTGCCATATTGCAACACTGTAACCAGCCCAAATTAACAAACCAGTTTTTACTAATCTTGTAACTACTTAGTGTAAAGAATGAAAACAGCAATACACTACTCCAGGAAAGATAGGCCTGAATTTGCTAGGAGTCTTTTAGCATGAGCTGCATTCTGCTGCTTTCGAGGCAGCCATCACTGCACCTCCTCTCAAGTGTGCAACCAAGGCATCTGCTCCTGTTGCATTCTCTTTCTAACTCTTCCTTTACTTGTCATACCCTGCCTGGAGGAGGATGAGGAGGACAAGCCAGAACTTCTTCTGGGTTCTAAGCCTGCAGTGGTGGAGCCCCACTCCGGCCCCAGCTTTGCTTTGTCATCTCCAGCAGAGCCTCCAGCAGAGCCTCCAGCAGAGCCTGTGGCCTCCCAAGAGTCTCCACAGCCAAGTGTCCCCTCAGTAGAACCTTCGGGCAAGGAGGAGGATCAAGGGACTTTGCCTACCTTCAGCCAGCGTCAAGCAGAAAGGGCAGGCCTTCAGATTTTGAGGAGGCTTTAGGAAAAACACTGAGGTAATCAGGCCTAGCTGAGCTCCTGCAGCTCAAGGATTTAAGCAGATGCGGAAGAGGTGCCTCGGTGCCAGAGATTATCTGAGCTTCCTAGTGAAAGCCTCGGTCTCTGGCTTTCCTTGTTCCTTGGCCTGAAACCTTGACCCTAGGACTGCTTTCTTATCTTGGACTCCTGGAACCCTTGACCTTCAGACTGCCTTGACACTCTGCTTCAACAGAATCCTAGACCTTCAGACTGACTTCCATTTGCCTCTGCTAACAGCCCTCTTGGTGGCTTTCCAGGACATAACCCTCCCTCCCTGCCCTAGCTAGCATAGATTTAGAGTTTTTGTTTTGTTTTGTTTCCCTTTTTTTCATAATTCTAGAGCTCTGCCACCACAATTGGAGTCAAAACAAAAGAAAAATAAAGAAAAATAATGAAAAGGGAAAAAAGGTAATCAGAAATAGTGAGGAGTAGGAGAAGGATTGGGGGGAAGGGACATGACACCACGTAACTTCCCTGGGAGCACCATTTCACACCTGGGTACTTGAGCAGCTATGGGATGTAGGTGGTGTAATGCAAGGCATATGGCCAATGCTGCTTCTTCCCTGGTGTAATTGTAGTTTAAAATTTAGGGCCTTTACAGACTGCCAGAAATAGTGCAACTTGAGGCCACTTTAACTGTCCTGGCTCAGTGCTAGAGAATCATGGGAACTGTATTTTTTTCTGGGACACTGAGCCTTCTCTGTCAGAGAGCTCTGGTGCCACAATAAACTACACTTCCCATGATTCCTTAGCACTGAGCCAGGACGGTTAAAGTGGCCTCAAATTGCACTATTTCTGGCAGTCTGTAAAGGCCCTTAGTCTCAGAAGAAGGAGGAGTAAAGATAGGAGAAGAGGATATCAACAATCTAAGATATGTGGATGACACCATACTACGAGCGGAAAACATTCCAGACTTGAAACAATTGTTAAGGAAGGTCAACGAAGAAAGCACAAAGGCAGGCTTACAACTGAACATAAAGAAAAGAAAAATAATGACCCCAGATACATAAATTCAACCTTGACAATAAGAGAACTAAAAGAGTTCCCATACCTTGGATCAAACACTGATCAGGAAGTAGATCAGGAAGAAGAAGGAATGGGAAGGGCAGCTATGACAGAACTAGACAAAATCCTAAAGAGTAAAGATATACAGCTGGGCACTAAAGTTAGAATCATCCAAGCCATGGTATTCCCCATCACCATGTACAGATGTGAGAGCTGGACAGTGAAGAAAGTGGATAAAAAGAAAATCAGTTCATTTGAGATGTAATGCTAGAGAAGAGTACTGAGGATACTGTGGATAACCAAAAAGATAAACAAGTGGGTCCTTGAACAGATCAAACCTAAAATCCCCTTGGAAGCCAAGATGATAAAATGTAGGTTGTCATACTATGGCCACATCTTGAGAAGACATGACTCACTAGAAAAGACAATAATGCTGGGAAAGGAGAAGGGCAGTAGACAGAGAGGGAGACCGCAGGCTAGATGAATAGACTCAATCAGGGAGGTCATGTGCCTGAATTTACAGGATCTAAACACAGCCTTGAAGGACTGGGGATCTGTGAGATGTCTCATATACAGGGTCACCATGAGTTGGGGGCGACTTGAGAGCAGTTAACAACAATAAACAACAAGTAATGTCCTAGTACTTCTTGGTACTTCTTGGCCTCATCCCTGTGACTGTCAGAATTCTGTCTCTTAATGCCTGTCCAGGTTTATCTTACATTAAAGTTTGATCTGACAGTTGTCTGAGCCTAGTGATAACTAATTAACTTGGGGGCACTTGCTGCCTCTAGCTGGCTAGCTTTAAAAAGGAGGGATGAGACAGCGTCCTAAGAATAGGTCACTATCAATGGCTAATAAACATAATAGATAAATGGAGCCTACATGTTCAGAGGCAATGAAGTTCTAAATAGCAAAAGCAGAAGGCAATTAAAAGGGAGACTGGCTGCTTTCATGCCCTGCTTTCATTACTTCTGGTTCACCCTGTTGCATGCTAGCTGGTGTCACCTCCTCATTCAGCATCCTCTCAACAGCACTCAAACCATCATATAAATAAAGCCAAATATAGGCCCTGTGTCCATAGCAACTGCACAACTTGTCCACCACACCTGCCATCACCCCTAGGCATCTCTCCTGGAAACTCTGCAAGGAAAGTACCAATTGCTACACAGCTAGGATAGGGCTGCATTCCCAGTTATGCAGACTTCAAGGAACCCATCTCTTTGCAGGTACCTTAGGTCATCTGAAAGTAGACATTTGTGATGAGAGGATTAGCACCCAGTTAAATCTTGTACCTGACAAAGATTGTAACTTGGAAGTAACTAGTTCCAAATAACAGCAAAAAAGCCAGTTATATTACATTATGACCACAAGTTAACAAGGGCTGACTTCATTCTTTTCTAGTGTAACTACCAGGATAACTTGTGAATTGTGTTTATACTTAAAGGAGTACAGCGTCACTAAATGTTGGAGGTGGAATAGCAGACATGTGTAAGCAGAGGTCCATTATGTGCCACCATGGCTGCTGTTTCATGAGAGTACCAAGGAAATAATGATGTAAATGGGATAATGGTGTGATTTGTAGCATAGGCTGGCCACTTGCAGCACTCCAATTTTTGAAAAACTAATAGTGACACTAAAGTGAGGATAATCCAAGCCATTGTATTCCCCATCACCATGTACAGATGTGAGAGCTGGAGAACGAAGAAATCAGATAAAAAAAGAAATCAACTCATTTGAGATGTGGTGCTGGAGAAGAGGACCGAGGGCATCTTGGACAGCCAAAAAGACAAACAAATGGGTTCTAGAATAGATAAAGCCCAAATTCTCCCTGAAAGCCAAGATGATCAAATTGAAGCTATTGTAGTTTGTCCACATCATGAAAAGGCATAACTGACACAGGGGGGAAGCAGACTGGTGGCACGGGGCTGCTCTGGGAAGGTGCTCCACGGGACCGAGGCATCCCCACGGCTCGATCCTGCGGCGCACCTTCCCCATCCCTGAAAGGAGCGCTAAAATAGTGCTCCTTTCACAAGCCAGTGAAAGTGTGCCGCAAAAGCTTGTGGCGCAGTTTCACTGACTTTTCCGCCGCAGCGTGTCCGGACGCTGCGGCGGGAGGTTGCCCTCGGAGCACCGGCCGTGCAGAGGGCCAGCGGCTCTGAGGGCAACCTCGGGAGGAGGAAGGGGCGCAGATCGTGCAGCTGCCCCTCCTCTTCCCTGCCTCCAGGATGGCTTTTTAAGCCGTCTGCTGAGGCCCTAAAATAGACAATAATGCTAGGAAACATAGAAGGCACTAGAAAGAGAGGAAGACCACATGCCAGATGGATGAACTCAATCAGGGAGGCCACGGGCATGAATCTGCAGGACCTGAGTAGAGTGACTAAGAATGGGAGGGGGGGCTTGGAGGCATCTCAATCACAGGGTCATCTTGAGTTGAGGTTGTCTTGAGAGCAGTTAACAACAACAAGTTACTTAGGCCTTGTCTGCACTGGCCAGGATACTCCCAGGCAGTCCAGAGTATTCTGGCCTTGGAGCTGCCCTGATTCCCCCCTATTACCTGAACATCTATTTCCATGCTGGGGCAGTGGGACACTCAGTGGATGTCCTGCTGAGCCGTCTAGTGCATTCACCACCACTGTGGGTGCTTGCTTCTGAGGTAAGAACAAGGTGCCCACTGATGGTCATATGGCTGGGCACTTCATTCTCACCTCATAATGAACTACGGGTGACAGCAGCAGACATCAGTGGGATGCCTATGCAGATAACTGCCCTGGTTCAGAAACAGAGGGATCCAGATTTTTCCTGAAGATCCAGGGCAATAGGCATGTTTTAAAATCCATTTCAAGGTTGTTATACCCAGTTCTGGTGCTGAATGTGCTGGACCTCATCCAGACTGCTTGCACCAGAACAACCAGGTTTTGGGCCATGTGTTACCCGAACAGGATAGTGCAGAACAGGGGGGAAACAGGCCTTTCCGACCATGCAAACAAGACCTTTGTAAGATAACTGATCATGGCTAAAAGGGGACAATGGCAGGTGGTGTCTTCCATGTCATCAGGGCGGTGGATCCATGTCAGGCTCTAGCCCTAACTTTAAAAGATCTTTCCAAGGTGCTGGGCCCTATCCTCTAAATCAGGGGTAGGCAACCTTTCCCCTTTAAGGGCCGAGGGACTTCAGCTCCCAGAAGCCTCAGCCATGTTGGCCAATAGTCCCATGTTGGCCAATAGCTCCTGGGATTCTGGGAGCTGAAGTCCCTCGGCCCTTAAAGGGGAAAGGTTGCTTACCCCTGCTCTAAATAGTTCAACAGCATGAACAGCTTCTTCAAAGTTTGGACAGAAATCTGGATTGGAATCACTTGCAAGGGCAACTGCCACTTGGGGGGATTGCAACCCTTTCTCCCTACTCAGAGACTGCCATGCTCACTACCATAACACATGATATCCCACCGAATCTGGATAACTCTTTTATATTTAATATTTGATGTCTTTTCCTTTGGAAATGAAAGCTTCATTTTCACATCAACTTGAAATTTGTGCTTCTTCATCTTGCAGATTGTTGCAAGGAGCAGCTACGTGAACTGTATTCTCATTCCCT
Organism: Phrynosoma blainvillii; assembly: GCA_026167975.1. Classification (NCBI taxonomy): domain Eukaryota; kingdom Metazoa; phylum Chordata; class Lepidosauria; order Squamata; family Phrynosomatidae; genus Phrynosoma; species Phrynosoma blainvillii. The sequence continues at coordinate 15,665,794 of JANUYF010000001.1, read as the reverse complement.
ATTTCCATTCTCCTCATCCCAGATTTTTTTCCTTGTCTTGTCTTTCCTTCCTCCCCACTTCAATACAAACCCTCCATTTCTTTGGGGGCTTTTCCCCCCCTCTGTCTCAGTACCATCCTCCCCCCACCTCACCTCATCCATTTGAATCAGTATGGCTTGCCCCATTTTACCACGGGCAGGAAATCATATAAATGTAACATCCTCCCGGGAGGTGAAATAAACATAAACATCTGCTCGGTGAATTCCCATGCCGTGTGGGGAGTGTGCGTGGCATTCGAATGGACCTCGGGCTGCAAGGCGCAAAATCTGTCTCATGAACAAAACAAAACTAAGCCAGAAAGAAAAATAGGAAAAAGCAAGAGGATAAATCCACTACCTTGCATTTCGTCATGCATGGTCAAACATCCCCAGAAATTTTGATCAGCTCTTTGGGCCAGGCTGGTCTCAGACATTTGGCTTCCAGAGGCAAAGGGGAAATTTGCACTGTTTTGTCCCATTCCATGTGAAAAAAATGAACTAGAAAGAGAGCTGAATCTTACTTTACTTGTTAACAAGACAGTGTCCTCTGCCACCCTTGAGGACGGCAGGCTAGTTTACAGGGTGCAGGTCAGGCTGTGTGTGGCACAACTGTGTGGCACCATTCTAATTTCATTCATGAAGAAAGCAACGTGTAATTTGAGCCATTTTCTTCCCACTACAGGAAAGTCTTCCAAAACTGCCCATTTTTCAAAGACAATTCGCACTTCAGGAATTACCCTGTAGAAAATTTGCACATGTGTTGTTTTTGTGCAGAAAACAGCATTTGCTGCACAGGAGCAGAAAAATAATAATTCTGCACAGAAGATGTTGTTTGCTGTACAGAATATTGCTGCAGTTGGGGACTTATTCTGTGCAAAGTTTTTTCTCAGAAAAACAGCTATTTTTGTGCAGGAAAAAGCAGTTGGTGTGCTTTCTGAGAGATTAGACCGCAAATCTCACAGGATCATTAAACTCTCACATATAACCTTCTTCTCATGAGACTTCAGCCTGGTCTTATATAGGCTTGTCTTACATGTACTGGCCAGTGCTGAGATGGTGTGGCAACAAGGAAGGGAGTCCTGTGTTGATTGTTCAGAAAACTTGGCAATCCTATTTTACAGTCCCCATAATTCCACAGCCAGCATGTCAGCTGTGTGGATTCTGGGGGTTCTGGTCGAAAAAGGATTTTTCCCCACACTTTGCTTCTCTGTCATGGGGAGAATAATGATACTAGCAGAACATCACCATCAACTCCACTGTTTTTATTTTGTACAGAGATCCAAACAAGGTCAGAGCAAAGTAGATAGACAGACTACTGCATCAGACAAAAAGGTCTGCATCTAGGCCTCTTTCCAGCAATATTCAACCAGAAGTTGCTTTATTTAACAGGAACAAGCTGGAACCCTGTATGGCACACCATAGTGTAGTAGTCCTGCGTGTGGAACTATGCTACAGTTGACCACTGAATACCTCTGGACTTACACTGAGCCACTTCATTTCCCCCAGCCATTCTAGAGGATGATGAAATCACTTCATGTCTAGCTATAGGGACAGAGCCAGTTGGTTTTCCAATCCACTCTCCATCATCATGAAACAGCCATGGGATAGAAGGTGTTTGCAGCTGCTCAGCAATAATCCTGGGATGGTTAGTCATTATAGAGGGAGTGAGGGAATACCGAGCTTCACCACAATCAAAAAATAAATATTCAAGCATGGACTTTTATCTCTGTATGCTACTAACAGGACACCAGATGAAGTAATAACAGACTTCCCCCTTCTGCTCCCAACACTCAACTACTATTTTTGTTGTTGTCAACTGCCCTCAAGTTGATCTTGACTCATGGCAACCCTATGGATGAGACATCTCCAAGACCCTCTGTCCTCCACTGCTTTGCTTAATTCCTGCAGCCCCATACCCATGACTTCCTTAATAGAGTCCATCCAATGAGCATGTGGCCTTCCTCTCTTCCTACTTCCTTCCACTTTCCCCAGCATTATTGGTTTTTCCAATGAGTCCTCTCTTCTCATGATGTGTCCGAAGTACGACAGCCTCAGTTTGGTCATCTTGACTTCTGCAGAAATTTCTGGTTTGATCTGCTCTAGGACACATTTGTCTTTTTGGCTGTCAACGGGATCCTCAGCACTCTTCTTCAGCACCACATTATCTCAACTGCATTGATTTTCTTCCTATCATCTTTCTTAACTGTCCAGCTCTCACATCCATACATGGTAATAGGGAATACAATGGCTTGTATGGTTCTAACTTTTGTGCTGAGTTGTATATCTTTACATTTTAGAATCTTTTCTAGTTCTTTCATAGCCACCCTCCCCATTCTTAGGGCCTCTACAGATGGGCCCTTTGGGTCGTCCTAGAGGCAGGGATGGGGAGGGGCAGACACGGCAGCTGCCTCAACCCCTCCCCGAAGACGTCCTGACGCCACACGCCATTACGCACGGCACACGGCATTAGGATGTCCTTCCAGCGCAGCTTTTTGACGGGCTGCACCAGAAGGGGTGCCAAAGAGCCGCATGGTGGCTCTTGGGGCGCCCTTTTGCCGGCTCTGAAAGGAGCGGCATTTTGCCACTCTTCTGCAGGCCGGCAAAAGGGAGGATTGGGGCCGACGCGTCCGGCAACCTTGGCCCCAATCCTCCATTTCCCAGGGCAGCCCAGGGCCACCCGTCTGCATCCTCCCTTAGTCTTCTTCTGATTTCCTGACTGTAGTCCCTGTTTCTATCAATGTTTGATCCTAGGTATGGGAATTCTTCTACTATTTCTATTTCTTCACTGTCTAGGTTGAACTTGTGAAGATCCTTGGTGGTCATTATTTTTCTTTTCTTTACATTCAACATTAAGCCTTCCTTTGCACTTTCTTCTTTGGTCTTCCTTAGTAGGTATTCCAGGTCTGTGAGGTTTTCTGCTAGTACTATGGTGTCATCTACATATCTTAGATTGTTGATATTCCTTCCTCCTATTTTCACTCCTCCTTCTTCTGTGTCCAAGCCTGCTTTTCTTATGATATGTTCTGCATATAAAGTGAACAGATAAGGTGATAGGATGCAGCCTTGTCTGACCCCTTTGCCAATTGGGAACCATTCCGTTTCTCCGTGTTCTGTTCTGACAGCAGCTTCTTGTCCTGAATACAGATTATATAATAATTATTTAATATAATTACTAATAACAACTAATAATCTAATTTAATAATAATCTACTTTAATAATAATAAATTATTTAATTTGAATAATGACTAATAATAACTAATAACTAATAATAGAATAATAACTACTATTATTGAAGGATAAACTTGAATACTGGGCCTGGATGATCTTTGGCTCACAGCGAATAAGAGAACTCTCCTCCATAGATTTGTTCCAAGGTGACTAGATGTCCCCTTTTTCCAGGACATGTCCTACATTTCAGCCTTTTGTCTAAGAAGAATTCCAAAATGGCCTTCATTTTGAGCATGACTAAGAACCATGAATTTTTATTTATATGAGTTTGTAGTTTTTATTTTGTAATGTCTTACATTTTTCTTCAGTGTTTTACATTTTGCGGTACCTTGTCCTCCTTTGCAGGTAGGATATCTGGTCACCTTGATTTGCCCAAACCGTTCATTTTTAAGACCTTTAAGCTATGCCACAAGTTCATTGCACTTTTTAAAATTAGGCATTTTTCTTTTGTCTGTCTTCAAGCGGATGCAACTAGGAATGTAAAGAATACACACCCATTTTCTCCACCTTGATGAAAGAGGGTATCGACACATCAAGCTATCAAGGAAATAGCCAGCTGCCATACGATTTTTCATTTCAGGTCTTAAGGTCTTACACCTTTTTGTGGGGAAAATTTGCACACAAAAGAAGGCTTGGGCCTTTTTGTAGTGTTCTTATCATGAAAGCCACCATACAGATTCACAGGGATCACTTTTATTTTTAAGTGCCTCAAGTTTTACCCTCAGTTTCTTGCCTTGTCTCCCTCTCTCTCTTTCTCTCTCTCTCTAGCTCTTACATCTTTGTTCTTTTTTAAAACTGGAGCACTGAGGAGGCCACCATGTCAGCCGTGATATATCTGGAAGTGTGTACATAACACCTGCTTTCCCTACCTGGAATTACAGCATTTGCTGCAACTATGGACTGTAATCAGAGGCCAACATCAGCTCTAGAGAGAACATCACCTCAGTAGCTCCTTTCTTTTAAACAGCTGTGGCTTGCCTTTATTTATTATTTCAAGTGACTCTCTCATCACCTTCCTCTGTTTCTAAGAAGCTGTGTGAGATAGTGGTTAGAGTGCCGGCATGGAGAGACCAGGTTCAAATCTCCAACCATTGCATTGTGTGATGTTGTGCCAACCATTCTCTCTCAGCCTAACTTGACAAACAGTAAATAAAATATTATCCAGCTGGCAGTAATTGATGGTATTCTGTTAGTGAATGTTAGAATCATAGAGTTGGAAGAGACCCAAGGGCCATCCAGTCCAAGCCCCTGCCATGCAGGAACTCACAATCAAAGCAGCCCCAACAGATGGCCACCCAGCTTCTGTTGAAAAACCTCCAATACTCCACCACCCTCCCAGGGAGTATGTTCCACTATCAAACAGCTCTTGCTGTCAGGAAGTTCTTCCTAAGGTTGAGGTGGAATCTCTTTTCCTGTAGTTTGCATCCATTGCTCTAGGTCCTGTTCTCTGGAGCAGCAGAAAACAAGCTTGCTCCATCCTCAATATGACACCCCTTCAAATATTTAAATAGGGCTTTCATATCATCTCTTAACCTTCTCTTCTCCAAGCTAAACATACCTAGCTCCCTAAGTCACTCCTCATAGGGCATGGTTTCCATATCCTTCACCATTTTGGTTGACTTATAAGTCCAACTGAGGGGGGATGCAGATGGGTGGCCATAGGCTGCCTTGGGAAGCGGAGGATTGGGGCCGAGGCTGCCGCACCCAGAAAGGAACGCTAAAATGCCGGTCCTTTCGGAGCCGGCAGAAGGGACGTATCAAGAGCCGGCACATGGCTCTTCTCTGCCTCTTCTGGCGCAGCTCGTGAAGACGCTGCGCCAGGAGGATGTCCTGACACCACATGCCATGCGTAATGGCACATGGCATCAGGACATCTTTGGCGTGCGGCTACCCCTCCCCTTCTCTGCCTCCAACACGCCGCAAAGGGCCCGTCTGCAGAGGCCCTAACACTATTGTAAACTTTTTGTAGGTCATTGTGGAGGACCCTATTAAGGATGTCACAGGTATGGCTTTGCAGACTATCATACTTCAGGCATATCATGAGAAGAGGAGACTCTGAAAAAAACAATAATGTTGGGGAAGGCGGAAAGTAGGAAGAGAAGGCCACATCTAGATGGATGGACTCTATTAAGGAGGTTACAGGTATGGGGTTGCAGGAATTAAGCAGAGCAGTGGAGGACAGAGGGTCTTGGAGATGTCTCATCCATAGGGTTGCCATGAGTTGAGTTTGAGGAGTTGAGATTGACTCAAGAACAGTTAGCAACAAACATGGAGGTCCATGTTCTCTCTTAATAGCTACAGCAATGACACTAATGTTTCTATACTGCTGTATAGTGCTAACCAATCTTTAATTAGTTTACATTGTGTTAGCCAATTGCCTCTGACAAGCTGGGTACTCATTTTACCGACCTACAAAAGGATGGAAGGCTGAGTCAGCCTGCAGGATTGAACTCCTGGAGCCCTGCAAGGTTGAACTCACAACATTTTGGCTGCAGTACCAGCAGCTTGTCAGGGGCAATTGGCTTACAGATTGTAAACCGCTTAGAGAGTGCTGAGTTCACTATGAAGTGGTATAGAAAGATAAATGCTATTGCTATTGCTGCAGTTATGAACATACACAGAATTGCGGTTGTATAGTGCCAAAGAATATGCTGGTTATCCTGGGTTTTTTATTAGTATTTTTACTATTAGCCCCTTGATTTGTATCTTAATTGAATAATATGAGCAATGGGAATAAAACTTATTTTACCTGTAAGCCTCTGTAAATAAAATGGGCCTCCAAGAAGCTCACACTATTATTATGGGAGGCTAATTGTATGGTAAAACATGTACACATATGTCAAGAACATTCTCTCTTTAAAAAAAAAATACAGTCCATAGGTGTTTGTTGTAATAAGGGTATTCATTTCATTTCAAACCCAGACAAAATTCCAGCTGGAGACTACAATAATAAACACATTTGTCTGAAAGTAAGTGCCGATGCAGATGGCCTGTAAGGGGTGTCTCTATGCCGACCCTGGGAGCAGTGGATCGGGGCTGCAGCAACCACATGCCATGGCCCCAATCCTCCTTTTTGCCGCCCCCAAAAGAGCGGGCAAATGCCACTCCTTTAGAGCCACCGCAGCAGCTCTTTTGTGCCCCTTTGGCACAGTTTGTATGCATGCTGCGCCAATGGGGCGCCCTGATGCCGTGCACCATGTGGTCGGGCATGCAATGTTGGGGCAGAGTCGGGGCAAAGTCGGAGCGGCCGGTGTGCGGTCGCCCCACTCCAACTCCACCCCTAGGCTGGCCTAAAGTGTCAGTCTGCATCCCCTCTACGTTTCATTTCTGATCTACTGAAGGATACTTAATTCAACATAAGTAATATAGAACAAGCAAAGCCTAAAGCTCTTCACCTAAACCCAAATTTTAGTGCCAGCTAAGCAGACAGATTAAATCAATGGAACTTACATAATTGTTGACTTACCAAGTGCTCATTAATTCAATAGACTTATTGTAGTTCAGACTAGGAAGGATCTACACTGTAGAAATAGTGCAGTTTGAGACCACTTTAACTGCCATGGCTTCATCCTACATAATCCTGGGATCTGCAGTTTTGTGAGGCATCGGAACCCTTTGACAGAGAAGGCTAAAGACCTTGTCAAACAACAAATACCAGGATTCCATAGGATGGAGCTACAGCACTTACAGTGGTGTCAAACTGCATTATTTCTACAGTGTAGATGCACCTTAACAGTTGTATTCAAGCCCAGATCTTTCAATATTTTCTTTTATCATTTTATATTATAATAAAATTGTTGTTGTAATGCAATGCAAAGTAATGTGTTCACAGGTAACATTATATACCCTGTGGGGAGTGGCTTAAGGAGCTGGGTATGTGTAGCCCAGAGAAGACAAGGTTAGGAGGTGACATGATAGCCATGTTTAAATATTTGAAAGGACATCATATTGAAGGGGGCATAATGCAGATGGTGTAAATGATCCCAGTAGAATGTGAGTTGAAACTGTGTTGTTCACATGAATTTCAAATGCATTCAATTAAGTTTGGTGGTGGGATTGCAAAAAAAACAAAAAAAAAAAAAACACAAAACCCAGAATAGTCAATCTCGGGAGGAGGGGGGGGGTCAACTTTTCCTTGTTAGCTGTGTGAATAACCAATGCGAATATACCTGGGATAAATAAGGATAAAACTGAATGTCTTGAAAATGTTTCAAATACATCTGCATCATCAATTCCATCTTTTTTTGCAGTGCTGACATGCAGATGCAACAGAACTTGCAGAGATGCACATAGATGCATTTCCAATAAAAAAATAGTGTGGACACCAAATTGGGAATGCATGAGGGAGATTATTTGCATGGCTATTTGCAAAACAAAATCTATAGATAACCCTAGGACACAGAGCAATGGGTTCCAGCTACATGAAAGGAGATTACACTGTAACATTGGGAAGACATTCTTGATGGTAACAGCTGTTCCACTGGAAGACACTGCCTCAGGGTGGTGGAATCTCCTCCTTTGGAGGTTTGGAAGCCCTTGTGGTATGATTCTATTATTCTATTATTTAATGTGTTATTTCTTAGCTCTCTCCAACGTGGTGGCTGTCACCTTCCTTCAGAACACCCTCTTATTGTTGAGAAAGAACATTGTTAAAATATCAGCACCTGCTTTAAACTTCTACCTAAACATTTTGGCTGTCTTTGCTGAGGCCTCAAATGGATATGTATGAACAACACCTATTCAGAATGACAATTGCGATAAATTGCAAAACATTAATTTACTGTTGGCATAATTGCAGGTTTTCAGCCCTACTCCTTGAACTGTTCAGTGCTTGGGGCCAAATCCCCTTCTCGCCTTTAAAATAGTAATAATAACAAATAATAATTCACACAAAGCCGCCTTTGTTTTAAAAGGCATTACTCAAGTTTCTTTTGCAAAACAGGCAGAAAAAACATAAACAGATTCTTGAAATAGTTGTCTTTGCCCTCACCCTATTATGGAAATAAATAAATTATAGCAAGATGATCTTTGAATTTATTATTTTTCTTTCCTTTTTAAACGGAAAAATCCAGCAACAGTGGAATCTTTTAATCCAGTTTTCTGTGTTTGTCACACTAGCTTCCGAAATCTCTCACCCGAGAGGCCATAGCTAAGCAGATCACAAACAACTTCATCTGTGCAAGGTTCCCTCCCTTAACTGTATCATGATAGGAACAAAAAAATAAAATAAAATGGAGTAGAATGTTCTGTTCCTACCCTCCCAAGCCAATCCTCATCACTGCAAAGTCCTGTGACCAAAAAAGCCACAAACTTTACTTTGGGGAGTGGAGAGGCAGCAAAAAAAAAAAAAAAAAAATAGCCCGACTCATCCTTGCTTCGCCATGTCAAAAATTAAAGAGTAAACAAAGGTCCCCCAATTCCCTTGATTGCATTAATCATTCAAATGACGTATTAGCATTCTTCCGACTTGGCTGTTGCGCTTCCAAATTAACACCTCCAGGTTCAAGGGAATAGAAATTAACTGAATTATCTGGCAGCCCCAGATGTCCTGGCGTGCTCTTCCCTCTCGCTGATTTAATATGCCTGAAGAACAGATATGATGCAGAAAAACTGCTAATGGTCAAGAAATAATTTATGACATGTGTAACGGATAGGCCCGGCTGTCTTCCGCATACAAAAAGCCATACAAAGTTGGGTCAAAACAGCAGGCAAAGACGGAGTTTCTTGGAAAACTTTGTGGCTGATATCCAATGACCTATATTTGTTGGCTTTCATCAGTGTGATGGGGGGCTCCCTCACTTCCCCAGTCCTTTGGGTCTAGGTGTGGTGGCCGCAACCAACAAAGAAGGCCAGGGATGCAGCAAAACTGTCCTACCATTTCCATTCTTTTGAGATTTCTGAAATCCTGATTAGATCACAGTATTGATAAATGGGGTATACGAATTGCAATAGCCAACTACAAAATACCTGTGTCTCAGTTCAAATCAGTTATGGGTACACGTGTATGGGTACACGGGGGTTCATACCACCATGGTTGCTGTAGTGAATGATCTTCATCATTCGCAGCAGCGGCGGGGCCTGAGCCGCTAAGGGGACTCCGCAGCTCCAACTAGCCCAATTACCATCGGGCTCCTGGGCTCACCTGCGTGAGGAGAGGCGGACATAAAAACTCTGCCCGGACCATCTTCCTTCAAAACGCAGCAGCGGCGGGGCCTGAGCCGCTAAGGGGACTCTGCAGTTCTAACAAGTCCTCATTACCATCAGGCTTCTTGGGCACACCTGTGACTGAGAGGGGAGAGGCAGATATAAAAACTCCGCCCGGACCATCCTCCCTCCAAAACGCGGCAGTGGTGGTACCTGAACTGCTAAGAGAACTCTATAGCCCAGCCACCGGGGTGGGGACTTTTTAAGATGAAATTGTGTTGGATTCATTGGGGATGAGGACGTTATATAGAAATTATTCTTTTTTCCATCTTGGAGGCTGTGGAGGACTGCCTCCCAACTTGCAGTCCTACGAGGACCACCTGAGCGGCCTGAGCCGCCCCACCCCTGAGAGTTTGGGAAGGGTTTATAATCCTTCCCCAGTAATACCTTTTAGTAACAATGCAATCAAGCATTTTTGTTGTTTTTGCATATTTATATTGTGTGTTGTATATTTTTAATAACTGTTTTGTAATTTGTTTTGCTGAGTTGTTTTTGGGGGTGAGTGGGGGTGGGAATGAGGGAGGGGATCTGATTTTATGTGAACTGTTGATGTTTTGAATTCTGTACGCCGCCCCGATTGCCTGGCAGAGGGGCGGGATATAAATAAAATTTATTATTATTATTATTATTATTATTATTATTATTCATCTGAACATTGATTGAAGGAGTATATCCGTACTGCTGCTTTTGAATCTCTCAGCAGCATTTGATACCATCAGCCACAGTATCCTTCTGAAACACATGAGGAGTTTGGGAATTGGAAGCAATGCTTCAATGGTTCTAGTCCTATCTTTCTGGCAGGTCCCAGATGGTGGTGTTTGGAGATAGGTGCTCTTCAAACTGGCATTTCACATAGTGCCATTCTATCCTCAATGCTGTTTAACATCTACACAAAACTACATAGATAAATCATTCAAGGGCATGGGACAGGGTGAAATCAGCATACTGATGACACCCAAATATGTTTTTCTATGGCTTCAGTAATAGCATCATCTAAAGATGGTGTGTCTCCTCTGAATGAATGCCTTAATGGAGGTAATGAGTTGAATGAGAAAAAACAAACTGAAGTGGAGTCCAGACAAGATGGAGTTGTTTACGGTCAAGTGTCATGATCTGGTCTGGGGGTGTGCCAACCTGGACAGGGTTACACTTCCCCAGAAGGATTGTGTTCACGGATTAGAGGTGCTCCTGGGTCCCTCGCTCCAAATGACAGCCCAGAAAGATGCAGCAGTCAAAAATGCTCACTATCAGCTTCAGCTATTACACCAACTGCATCCCTTCTTAGAAATTGGAGGATTTAAAAATGGTAGTGCATATGCTGGTAACCTCAAGGGTGGACATCTGCAATGTGTTGTACATTAGGCTACTTCTGTACCAAGTTCAGAAATATCAGTTCAATGAGACTAGATATGTACAAAACTCAATTCCATCAGGTTTCTCTGAATCATTTTTGTTTTCATTTTCTCCCTGTCTTTGTTTCCTTGCCAGTTGTGAGACTTCTGGTAGTTAGGGTTTTGTTGATTTTTTTTACAATTTTTCCTAATGTGTGCATTCATTTGTGAAAACTACCTAATTTAGGCAACCTTTCTCTCTTGTCTAAAGGATATTTCTCTCTATCTATCTATCTATCTATCTATCTATACACACCTAGTTATGTGCATTTTACCTATTCATGTTTCAAAGATGCACTTTATTTTGTGCACTATATGCATCTGAGGAAGTAGACTGAAGTCTACAAAAGCTCATACTGCCAACTTCTTTATTTCAGTTAGTCTCAAAGGTGCTACAAGATCTCTCTACATATTTATTTTGTGCAGTTTATCCCTTTGTACTCCATAAGCTTTGTAAATGTGTGTGTCTTAAGTCATCCGTTGACTTATGGCAACCCCACAAATTTCGTAGGGTTTTCTTAGGCAAAGAATACTCCAAAGGTAGTTTGGCAAAATTCCTTTCTTTGAAATAGAGCCTACAGCAGCTGGTATTTGTTTGTAGTCTCTTATCCAAGTATTAACCCAAGTGTACAAAACCTCAAAACAAGGTGCATAACTTTAAAGGCGCTATCTAAAGGGACTATTTCCATGTCAGTAAGGTGATAAATTCTCATCAAGCTTTAGTCTTAACATTACAGGAACTGACCATGGACTAGGTCGCATATATCATATGGGAAGTGTTGTTCAATTTCCAACATTCCATTCCAGCTCCTCAGGTTCCTGAATGAAATAGCTTATCTTGATCCACTTTAATCTGGTTTCAGACCTGGCATGGGACAGAAACAGTTTTGATCACCTTGGTGGATGACGGGCCCACCCCTCACAGTCGCCATGGGACCATTCCAAGCCCCCCCCCCCGCCCTGATCCTTTGGCGATTTCGCCTCAGGATCGAGCGTCGCCACCGAGGGTCCCCCCCAGTGAATTCCATGGCTGAGTGGGAATCACACCCTGGTCTCCAGTAATCCAATGCTCAAACTGCTGCACCATGCTGACTCTCACCCATCTCTATTTCTACTTTCCATTTAACTCCAAGGCAGCTGTGTGGCATCAGTAATGTATTGAATAAGGCTGAACAATTGAAATCTTAATCCAGACAAAACAAAAGGACTCCTGGTCAATTAAAAGGAAAATAAGGGAATAGGGATTTATCCTGTGCTAGATGGATTTACTTTCCTGCTGAAGACATGGCTCAAAGCGTACTCCTGGACTCAGTCTTGAGCCTAGAGGCCCAGATTTCTGTGGTGGCTAGGAGTACATTTGTGCAGTTAAAGCTAGTGTGCCAAGTGAGCCCGTTCCTGAAGAGTCCTGATCTGGCTTCCTTGGTTGCATCCCATATAGATTACTCTAACACTTTAAATAGATCTGACTTTGAATAGTATTTGGAAACTTCAGCTGAGAGAAAGAGATTAAACCAAGGCAAGGAACATGGACAATACAAATCCCTTCTTACAACATCTCTGCTGGTTGCCACTCTGTTTCTGGGCATAATTCAAAGTGTTTGATATGACCCATGAAACCCTATATGGTTCAGGTCACAGGCACAGGTGTTGGGGACATGAGTTGCGGACCTTCTTGGTAGCTGCCCCTGGACTCTGGGATTCCTTTCCAAGAGAGCCCAGAATGGCCTCCACCTTAAAGTACTTCTGTCGGCAGGCAGATATTTTATTCCAGTAAGCTTTTAGAATTAAATGTTTTTAAAGAAAGGGCTTTACAGGGTGGCACATTGTTATTACTGATCAGTTTCTGATCTGTGTTTTATTCCTTTAAGGTCTTTATTTCAAACTGCTTTAATACTGTCAATAGTTTAATTCTATTTTAATGTTGACTTTTGTATGTTTTGGCTATATTGTTTGTTATTGTGTGCCTTCAAGTTGTTTTTCAAATTATGGTGACCCTCAGGAGAACCTATCACAGTGTTGTTGTTGTTGCCGTTGTTGTTTTGCAAGATTTGTTCACAGAAGGTGAAGCAGGGATTGAAACCCTAGTCACTCAACATCCCAGTCCAACACTTAGATCACTATACCATGCTATATTGTAAGATGCTTTGAGTCCCAATTTTGGGTGGAAAGGTGGAATAGTACAGGCATACCTCAGTTAACAAAACCTTTGACAAAGAAGCTCCTTTTTAACAAGCCTTTTTAAGCCCTGTGATGGTTCTCTATGGTCCCACTCCACTCCCCTGAGCTGGATGGGACTCCTTGAGAACACAACAACAACAACAACAACAACAATTATTATTATTATTATCATCATCATTATCATCATCATCTTGCTGGGATCTTCTACTGATAACCTACACTCAGAACAAACACTAGCCGAACTGAGGCTGTTAAAAGGAATGAAGCAAGAGGCAGAGTACTGAAGAATAAGGTTTATTATGAAGTAAACATATAATAATATAATAATAATAATTTATTTATATTACGCCTTTAGCCTTGGCTATCAAGGTGACTTACATAAAATCAATTACATCAAAACCCTTACAACAATATAAATAACACAATTTACCCCCCATTAAAAATACATTAAATTCAATCTCAGAAATTAAAATTTTAACAATAAACAGAGTTTAAAAACAATAAGTATTCTGAGGCAAAGTCAGAATAAAAATGTCTGACAAGGGGAGATCAAAATAGGTGAGTCATTTCTTCCGAATAAGCCTGCTGGAAGAGATCCGTCTTGATCTCTTCCAGCAGGCTTTTTTAAGTTGGTTATCTGATGGATCTCCTCCGGCAAGGTGTTCCAGAGTTTTGGACCAGTGGCAGAGAATGTCCTCTGGGAGGTTGCTGCCAACTTAGTTCTTATTGGTTGAAGCAGCTTCCTCCCAGAGGACCTAAGAGCACGGGGAGGGTCATATGGAAAGAGATGGTCCCAGAGATAAGTTGGACCCAAGCCATGTAAGGCTTTAAAGGTCATTACCAACACCTTATATTGTGCTCGGAAACCAATAGGCAGCCAATGAAGAGATTTTAGAATAGATGTGATGTGATCATTCCTCGATGTTCCGGTGATCAACCTGGTTGCCATATTTTGCACTAGTTGTAGTTTCCAAGTTAGGTATAAGGGTAACCCCATGTAGAGTGCATTGCAGAAGTCGAGTCGTGAGGTTACCAGCGCATGTACTACAGTTTCTAGGTCCCTTACTTCCAGGAAAGGGCGCAGCTGGCGTATCAGCCGAAGCTGATAACAGGCACTCCTGTCACATTCACCTGATCTATCATGTGAAGCGATGAGTCCAGGAGTACCCCCAGACTGCAAACACAGTCCTTAGCAGAGAGTGTGACTCCACCCAGGACTGGAGGTTGCAACTGGTCCTCCAGGCACAAACTTAAACAATAAGTTACAAAATAATAATCATTTCAGCCAAACATAACCATATCTGAATCCCTGACTAAGGAGCTTATCACATTGCCAAAAAAGCCAGCTTACCTCTTCCGGCTTCAAGCTTCTTCTGGGATACACCCATATGTTATCACATGTAAGTCGTCGCCAATTCTGCCACCGTGCCACCGGCCAAATACAGCCCAGGTCAGACGCAGGTTGAAACCTCATTCAGTTGACACTTTTTCAAAAACAGGAGCTTCCAACTTCAAAAATTTGCTGGCTGAACACGGCTTGAACCCGCATCTGACCTGAGCTGTATTTGTCTGGCAGCATCACAGCAGAATAATTGGCACCGACTTACATGTGATAACACCCGGGTATATCCCGGAAGAAGATTGAAGCCGGAAAAGGTAAGCTGGCTTTTTTGGCAATGCAATAAGCTCCTTAAAAAAAGGGGGATAAAAGCCGAGGCTTTGCTTTCCCTCAGCCCTTCTTACACTCAATTGCCTTAATGGTCTCTCTCCATCAGCCATCCATAAGGTTCTTTTTTTTAACAGCCATCTGATTGTATGGTTGCCCTTATACCACCAGTGATGTCATCACTCCTAATATATTACAGTACCCCCTCCCATAGTCAACCCTTTGTTAGCTGAGGAGAAGGCCCTTCCTCATTCCTCTGTCTAGCTGGCTGTTTGGGGATTTTGTTTAGCAGTATCGGCTTTGAGAAAACGTTGACAAAACACACACTTTTGGTGCTGGGCTCCAGTAGCATGTCTGTAATAAAAAGTGAACTAAACAATGCAGGAAAACTTAAGCTAGGAAGGAATTGCATATATTCCAACTAATCCTACTGTAGCTGTGTGTGACTTCCTACAACAGACAAGATAAACAGCACTCACTCACAAGCCACAAGGTTGTGAGTTCAGTACCAGCCAGGGGATCAGGGCCAACTCAGCCTAGTATCTTTCTGAGGTTGCTAAAATGAGTACCCAGCTTGTTGGAGGCAATTAGCTTGCACATTTTAAACCACTTAGGGAATGCTTAAATGCACTGATAAGCAGTATAGAAATGTACTTGCTATTGCTATTGCTATAAAAGCAAAGACAGATGACACTGCCTCACCAGCTACCCTGGCCACCAAAATGGGCATCATAAGAAATGTGGGGGCTGGAGAAAGAAAAGATTATCCCAGGATGCATTTTGGAAGAAGCCTTAAGTGATGCCTCAAAGAAATGCTCAAATGTTTTTGGTTAACTTATGCAAGGCTTATCTGGTCTGGTTGTTCCATTTCACATGTGTATTTTATTAGTTTTGAATTTAAAAAGTTTGCTGATACATGTTGGACTGCCCTTTTTTTGTGGTGCAGAAACCTGTCTCTATTCTTCCCATGTTATTTCTGCCTCTGGTACCATTTTTTTCTGTTAAAGTTGTGCCTAGGAACACATCTGCTATATTGCACAGGGAAATTCTGTACAATAAAGAAAGGCTCCATATCATGTGAGATTCTGTATCATATGGAGAGATCCATATCATATGGAAAGATTTTGTATCATATAAAAACATTCCATATCACATGGAAAGGCATTGTATGATATGGAAAGATTCCATGTCATATGGACAGATTCTGTATCGTATAAAAATATTCCATATCTCATGGAAAGACTGTATCATCTGGAAAGATTTTACATCATCTGGAAACATTTCATAGCATATGAAAAGATTCCATATCATATCATATGGAAAGACTATGTAGCATATGTAAAGATTTTAGATGATATTGAAAGTTTCCATATCATGTGGAAAGATTCTGTACCATATAAAAACATTCCATATCTCATGGAAAGACTCTGTATTATGTGAAAAGATTCTAGATCATATGGGGAGGGGAGTCTACATCATATGGTGGACAGAAACTCCTCACCAAAGGTCATGACATCTACCCTGTTCCATCAAACATGCAAAAAATACTTCTGGTGCCAGCTTTGACTCTTGTGAACTTGCCCATCACCAATTGTCCATTTCCTCTGAATGCAGCAGACACAGTACAGTGGAAAGGGAAGCCAATGGAAATGGGTGCTAAGAAGAAAGAGAAGACTAGTTCTGTTGCCAGGAGCTCCACCTGGGTCCAACGGTGGCAAAATAACAAGCAGAAACTGCCGCTAATTTTTCATGCCTCGATGACAAAGCTCAACCTTCGCTGTTTATGAAATGACAGCCACTACGGTGACTCTTCCTCACACGTCGAGCCCAGAAGTGTATGCTGTCACTTTAAAAAATAGAAAGGAAGAAAGTCCAAGCCAGTGCCAAGCTAGTCACCGTAATGCTCCCTTGGCATAATTAGATGCATACCCGGGGTTGTATTTGCATATGATATTCAGGGCATGATTTTTTTATTGTTCTTAATCAGAGCCGAATGTCAACAAAATAAATGAAGTTGCGAGTGGAAGTGAAATTTTTATCACATTGGGGATGTGCCTTTTCTCCCATTTATCACAGTCCATATTGAGGGAGCGAATCTCTCTCTCTCTCTCTTTTTTGAAAATGTGGTAATCAATGGAAGAGCTCCATATGGCAGGGATCAAAGGTGTTACATAGTGTGTGGTTCTGCTTTATTGCCAGCCAGTACTGTTAATTGGACAACAAGATCAGAGGCAATATTAAAATCCAATTAAATTGATATGAACAGATTGCCAAGTGATGTACACTAATGTATAATTGAGTATCAAGCAAATGCGAGTCCCCGTCTTCTGCATCTACCTCCTGAATAAATGATAGAGCCATAGAGGACAGAAACAAGTTTGCACATTAGCGCCACAGCTCTGGGCTTTCATTTGTTTCTTTCAGAGTTGATGACTTTAGTTTCCTACTCGCTAGCCTTAAAGGCATAGCCACACCTCTGATTCCCCCCTCCATCTCTTTTCCCCACTTCTATTCTTTTGCTTCTAGAATACATTGATTATTTGGCTCTCTTTGCTGCGATTTCTGTTTCCTATTTCTTAGCAGGTCATGGGGAACACTGGGAACTGGTGGCTTCCATGTCAGTTAGGTGGCAAATCTGCTCAAGGTGCTGAACCAGATATTGGCAACAGATTCCACAGCTTAGAAAATGCCGTTAAAGTTCACACAGAGTTAATCCATGGAATGGGTTGACCATGGGGTTTAGACCATGGAGATAATAAATAATAATAATAATAATAATAATAATAATAATAAAGTTTTATTTTTAACCCGCCCCTCTGCTCAGCAATCGGGGTGGCGTACAACCTTATAAAAACAGTAAGCAATTAAAACATTCCCAAATCCCACACCATAACCCTCCCACCCTTTAAAACTAGATTAAACCAAGAAAGAATTAAAATGAATTTAAACATAAATACAAATAAATGATATTTTTGGGCAGTATGCAAACAGTGGCAGATTGGGGAGCAGGTAGCAAACCTCCACCATTGCTGGGAAGTTATTCCGGGAAGTCCTGTCGGAAGAGATCCATCTTTACTACTTTCTTAAAAGCAGCAAGAGTGGTGATAAGACGGATCTCGTCCAGCAGGCCGTTCCAAAGTCTGGGAGCGGTCGCAGAGAAGGCCCTCTGGGAGGTCTGCGAGAGCCTGGTCTTCATGGGCTGCAGCAGGTTCCTCCCAGAGGACCTAAGGGCACATGGGGAGTCATATGGGAAGAGGCTGTCCCTGAGATAAGATGGACCCAAGCCATGTAGGGCCTTAAAGGTTAAAACCAACACCTTGTACTGTGCCCGGAAACTAATTGGCAGCCAGTGGAGGGATTTAAGCAGAGGTGTTATATGCTCCCTCCTAGATGTTCCAGTAATTAACCTGGCTGCCATGTTTTGTACCAGTTGCAGTTTCCGGGTTAGGCACAAGGGTAGCCCCATGTAGAGTGTGTTGCAGTAATCCAGACGTGAGGTTACCAAAGCATGTCCCACAGTTTCCAGATCCCTCATATCCAGATAAGCGTGCAGTTGGAGTATCAGCCAAAGCTGATAACAGGCACTCCTGACCGCTGCATTCACCTGACTAGTCATGTGAAGTGAAGAATCTAGAAGTACCCCCAAGCTGCGGACACAGTCCTTAGAGGAGAGTGTGACTCCATCCAGGACTGGAGACTGTATTCCCAAATCTGGTTTCGGTCCCATGACTGTCAGTACCTCTGTTTTGTCTAGATTCAGCTTCAATCTGTTTTTCCTCATCCAATCCATTACTGCTCTGAGACAGTCATTGAGAGGAGAGACGCCATCTATAACCACTAACCATGTAGTGGATAATCCATGGAGTGGAATAACCACCAGTCACCACTGGTCAATGGAGCAGAGGATGTTCCATCTAGTGCTCTGGACCTCAGTTTTTATTTGAGCAATGAGTTATTATAACAGAGCAGAGCTGAGGAAAGTTTCTTTTTTGGACTACAGCTTCCAGAACCCCTTAGTCAGCCTGAAGCTCTGTTCAAAAGCTATGTGGGCTGGGTTCTAGGCTCAGTTGACTTCACAAATAGCGTGGAACCTCCATACTTGAAGGAACACCTCTTTCATATGACTGCCCAGGGCTTTCTATTGTTTTGCCGCTACTTGTTTTATGATTTTAGTACTCTATGTTTTATCATTCTTGTTGTTTTTAATACTATCTCAGTTTAATTTATTTTTAAGGGGTGGGAGGGTTGGGGGAATACTTGGCAATGTGTTTTACTCTTGTATTGTTTTAATTTGTTGTACGCCGCCCCGGTTGCCTAGCAGAGGGGCGGGTTAGAAATTTATTATTATTATTATTATTATTATTATTATTATTATCTGCTGGAGGTTCCCCCCCCTTTGTGTCCCACCAATGGGGCAATGTACTCTGTGAGAATGTAAGAAAGGGCCTTCTTTTCCATGGAAGTCTAGTTGTGGAATACTCTCTTGTTAGAAGCCCTATTAGCACTGTGACTTGCTTCATTCTGGCACCAAAGATGCATCTATATTATAGAAATAATATAGTTTGACACCACTTTAGGTCCTGTAGCCCCATCCTATGGAAATCTGGAATTACAGTTTTTCAGAGTGTCTAGTCTTCTCTGCCAAAGAGTGCTGGTGCTTCAAAAAACTACAAATCCCAGGATTATGTAGGATGGAGCCACAGCTCCCCAAAAACCTCACTTTAAAATGATAAAATGTGCTGTTTCTGAGAGTTCCTCCACCCTAGAATAGCAAGAAGCCTCATGTAAATTCTCCGAAAGGTGATCATGAGTGTTGTGACACCAGTTCCAGTGGCCAAAATGGTGGCCATCATTGCATGACTCTGGTCCTCCAAATTATCATGTGTGTAGCATGTCCATACCTGGTGTACAAACTTCCCAATGTCATATAATATTTGTGAGTACACAATCTCTTTCATTTGAAAGGTGTCTTTTGGGTCTTGGGTGTGTGTGAGTGAGTGTGTATGTGCCTTCAAGTTACCTGTCAAGGTCTATATCATTATGGTATAAATCAATTCATTTGAGATGTGGTGCTGGAGAAGAGTGCTGAGGATCCCATGGACAGCCAAAAGGACAAACAAGCGGCTCCTAGAGCAGATCAAACCAGAAACCTCCCTAGAAGCCAAGATGACCAAATTGAGACTGTCATATTTCGGACATATCATGAGAAGAGGGGACTCTTTGGAAAAAAACAATAATGCTGGGGAAGGTGGAGGAAAGTAGGAAAAGAGGAAGGCCACATGCTAGATGGATGGACTCTATTAAGGAGGTCATGAGTATGGGGCTGCAGGATTTCGGCAGAGCAGTGGGAGACAGAGGGTCTTGGAAATATCTCATCCATAGGGTCGTCATGAGTCGAGATCACTTCAAGGGTAGTTAACAACAACAACAAAACTGATGTCAATATTAATTTTTCTTCCCTACCACTATTAAGTTCAAAAGATGAAAAGAAAACAAGTTTTGGAAGAATGAAGGGTTTCCCACCACACAGAGGCATGATTCTGTTTCATAGAATAATAGAGTTGGAAGAGACCACAAGGACTATCCAGTTCAACCCCCTGCCATGCAGGAACTCAAAATCAAAGCATACCTGATAGATGGCCATCCAGCCTCTGTTTAAAGATCTCCAAAGAAGGAGACTCCACTACACTCCAAGGGAGTGTGTTCCCCTGTCGAACAGCTCTCACTGTCAGGAAGTTCCTCCTAATGTTCAGGTGGAATCTCTTTTCCTGTAGCTTGCATCCGTTGTTCTAGGTCCTGCTCTTTGGAGCCCCAGAAAACAAGCTAGCTCCCTCCTCAATATGACATCCCTTCATATATTTAAACAAGGTTATCATATCCCCTCTTAACTGTCTCTTCTCCAGGCTAAACCTACCCAGCTCTCAAGTCATTCCTCATATGGCATGGTTTCCAGACTTGTCACCATTTTAGTCGCCCTCCTCTGGACACGCTCCAGTTTTTCAACATCCTTTTTGAATTGTGGTGCCCAGAAATGGACACAGTATTCCAGATGAGGCCTGACCAAAGCAGAATATAGTGGCATTATTATTTCCCTTGATCTAATGCAGCCTGAAATTGCATTGGCCTTTTTAGCTGCGGCACCACACTGTTGACTCATGTTCAATTTGTGGTCCACTAGGACTCCTAGATCCCTTCCACACGTAGTCTCATTAAGCCAGGTGTCCCCCATCTTATATCTATGTATTTCTTTTTTTTTTTTTTTTTTTTTTTTTTTTTTTTTTTTTGCCCTAAGTGCAGTAGCTTACATTTCTCTGTGTTGAAATTTATTTTGTTAGCTTTGGCCCAGCTTTCTAATCTATTAAGGTAATTTTGAATTTTCATCCTGTCTTCTGGGGTATTAGCTACTCCTCCTAATTTGGTGTCATCGGCAAATTTGAGAAGTATGCCCCCTATTCTTTCATCCAAGTTATTGATAAAGATGTTGAATAGCACTGGGCCCAGAACAGAACCCTGTGGCACCCCACTGGTCACTTCTCTCCAGGATGAAGAGGAGCCATTGCTGATCACCCTTTGGGTTCAGTCAGTCAACAAGTTACTAATCCACCTAACAGTTGTATTGTCTAGCCCATATTTTACTATCTTTGCAAGAATATCATGGGGGACCTTGTCAAAAGCCTTACTAAAATCAAGATCTGCTACGTCTACTGCATTCCCTTCATCTACCAAGTTGGTAATTTTTTTTTTTAAGAGAGATGAGATTAATCTAGCATGACTTGTTTTTAAGAAACCCATGTCGACTTTTTGTAATGATGGCATTCCCTTTTATTATTATTAAATGTTCACAGACTCTCTGTTTAATGAACTGTTCTAGAATCTTTCCCAGTATTGATGTCAGACTAACTGGACAATAGTTGTTGGGATCCTCTTTTTTACCCTTTTTTGAAGATGGGGACAATGTTTGCCCTCCTCCAGTCTTCTGGGACTGTTCCTGTTCTCCAGGAGTTCTCAAAGATTATTGCCAATGGCTCAGAGATTAGATTTGCCAGTTCTTTTAATATCCTTGGATGTAGTTCATCTGGTCCTGGAGACTTAGGGCCTCTGCAGACCAGCGTCCCATGCCTCAGCCCCAATCCTCCCTTCTGCTGGCCCAGAAAAGAGCACCAAATTGCCACTTCTTTCAGGGCAAGCAAAAAGGATGCCCTATGAGCCGCTACACGGCTCTTCTGTGCCCCTTCTGGCACAGTGCTTCAAGACACTGTGCCGGGAGGACTTTCTGATGCCCTGTGCCATGCGTAATGGTGCGTGGCATCAGGACGTCCTCGGGGAGGGGTTGAGGCAGCCAGCGTGTGACTGCCCCTCCCCATCCCTGCCTTGAGAATGCCACAAAGGGTTCGTCTGCAGAGGCCCTTAGTTCAGTTGAAAGTTCTTTTGTCATCCAACCTGGTTTCCTGAGACACCTCCCATTTTTCCTTCTCATTGAAACAGTTTGAGATTGTGCCTTCAGTATCTCCTTATTTCAAGTAGGTGAGTATAAAGTACCATCAGCATACTTACCTGGAGGTACATGAGCCAGAGGGGGAGGATGAAGGTTACAAGCCAAGCTATGGCAAGAAGGAACTTTGCCAGTATAGCCCATTGGCCAATCAGTGACCATTTTGCTGTCTGAGGTGAAGAACAAGATATGCACCTATTCCCCACTGCATTCCATATGCAGTAGCTAATGGTGAGAGATGATGTCCAGATCAATGGGCCAGTAAATCTAATCCAGGTTTTAGTCTAAATTTTAAAGTAGTTGTCCTAAGTACTGAACTTAGGGCTGATGCAGACGTGCAGGAAAAGGTGAACTGAAGCTGCTTTTTCTCTAAGCTGCATCAACTGCACCGCCTGCCCCAAGGATGCCCTAAATGGGGTGGGAGAAACCACACAGGGGAAAGTCAATGCGGCTTTTCTGAAGCTGTATTGAAGCCACATCCAACCGCACCACTGGCCCCAAGAATGCCACAAAGGGAGAAAGAGCAACTTCATGGAGCAGCAGTGGCTGCCTTAATTTTTTATCATTATTATTATTATTATTTTGTTCTCTCAGATACATGTGTACGTGCACAGGGACACATCCCAGCAAACCTGCACACCTGTGCAGAACACATCATAGGGTGGCATACAATCTGTCATTTTGTCTATACAAAGGTGACTGAGGTTCAGCATGCCTTCGCACCTGTGCAGGACCTGTCATAGACCCACAGACCATGCAAGGATTCACTTACCTCAGCTTCCCCCAAGGAGTGGGTGCCATAGACAAGCGCCACTGTCTGGTTGTGCCACCCTTGGGGCAAAGGAAAGAGTTTGTCAAGTGAAAAGACACCTACTCCATCATCCTCCACAAAACATGTCCCACACAGATGGGGGGGGGGGGGAAGAGGTACATGCAAGGGAGGTTTCTGTGGACATACTTGATACATGTAGCTGGTGGTCATGCAAGGGACATGGTCAACAGGACACACAGACAAACGTTACCCCAGGAGCCCCTCTCCAAGCATGCCAGGAAGTGGTGTGCAGGTCTTATGCACACCTGCACACCTGCACAGAAGAGGTCACAAAAGCCTCTTTCATGCAAACTAATGTGTGTACATGAAACAGAATGCATTTATTGTCATAATAGAGAGCAATTGCTAGGACACATGTGTAGAGTCACAATTAGGGTTAGGGTTAGTTTTCTAATATTCAAGCACACCTGCGCCGGTGCATCCACACCTTGAAGCATAGGGTGTTTTAAATTAAAACCTGCATCATAGGGTGCATGCTCTGGATCGCCAAGTCAATTTCCACCACACGTGCAGCAGTGTATTTATATGGCCGTTTTCTGGTGCACCGGTGTCACTGAATACATACATACGCACATGCGAAGGTGCGCATCTTTGCCGAAGAAGCAGGAAAAAAACTGCTCCTTTTTGGAGCGGCTTTTCCTGGCATACGATGCCTAGAGGGTACTTTCCTGCCAGCTTTTAGGCATGAATCGTCTAAACGCCATGCCTCCAAGTCAGCCTGAAAGCACCTATTTTTGCCCATCTGTATAGCCCCTATATAGTTGGGGTGCAGACGGGTGGCTCTGGGCCACCCTGGGAAGCAGCGGATTGAGGCCGCAGCTACCCCACGCTGTGGCCCCGATCCTCCCTTTTGCAGCCCTGAAAAGAGCGGCAAAATCCCTCTCCTTTTAGGGGCAGCAAAAGGCTGCTATAAGAACTGGTGCGCAGCTCTTCTTTGCCCTTTCCGTCACAGTGCATCAGAACGTTGCACCAGGAGGGTGTCCTAATGCTGCGCACTGTGAGTAATGGCACACGGCATCAGGACAGCATCAGTGTGGGGTTGGGGTGGCCAGTATGTGGCTGCCCCACCTTATCTCTGCCTCCAATCGTCCCTTTGGCCCGGTCTGCAGAGGCCCATAGTTAATTATTTTAAAGTTCAGACTAAAACATAGAGCAGATGCACTGACATGGAAGCCCCTGGCTGCAACTTTGTGCAGCACTGCACTAGTACAATGTGCAGCATGGTGATTGAATGAAGTGTTCCAATGCATCTGAGGACAGAAGGTTAGTTTAAGGGGTTCAAGTATTGATCACAGGACACATACTGCCAATTTGTACACCAACTTTCTCCAGTTTCAACATTTGTTGTCTGTGGCAACTTCCATCTTCTGTCTTAATTAATTGAGTAGTCCATTTGGAGGACTTTGGGCTATTTTGGCCATTTTTAAGTGTTGCTTTCTTTTTAAAAAATTAAAAGTAAAGGAAAAATAACATATAGTAAATTGCTTCTTGGAGCATCCTGGCAGTGACATCTGCAAGTGTAATTCCGCCTTACAGTTGCTTTCTGTTCATTGTTCATTGCAGAGGTTGGTATTCCCTCCTCCTTTCACAAAGAGCAAAGCCCCTCTGGACTGACCTGAGTCACTGTGATATTCCCCCACATTGTTATTCCATTGCTGCTGGAGAGTACAGGTGATTGAAAAAGTGTCTGGTTATGTCCCTGTAGCCCAGTACTTCTCAAATAGTGGGGCGCGCCCCAACGGGGGGCGCGAGGCTCCATAAAGGGGGGCTCGTTAGGTGTACTTATAACAATTTTATAGACAAATGATACTATTTACAGTCGCACAGGGGGTGCGAAATGTTTTCTTCTTCCTAGGGGGGGCATGACAGAAAATAATTGAGAAGCACTGCTGTAGCCAGACACAGTCTAATGACATCATCTGCTGAGATTTCTGGAGGACTTCAGGAGATCTTGGTTGAAAATGTCCTTGCTCTGTATCTGGCTATGGATGCATAACCAGATGCTTCTCAAATTCCTTTCACTTTCCAGCAGCCACAGAAGAACTGCCCTGTTGTCATACTATATCAGCACAGTTGTGGTAAGTCTGCTTCATCTTCAGGAGTCAGACTCTTAAGGTAGATGGCCTGATGGTTAGGTTTATTTCATCCTCAGAAGCCATACTCTCAAGAAGGGCATGA
Source organism: Phrynosoma blainvillii (assembly GCA_026167975.1). NCBI lineage: Eukaryota > Metazoa > Chordata > Lepidosauria > Squamata > Phrynosomatidae > Phrynosoma > Phrynosoma blainvillii. The sequence goes on along the minus strand of JANUYF010000001.1, from coordinate 15,640,607 downwards.
CAATGATCATAGGGGCAGGAGACTATTGAGGCACCATGATGAATCCTGTGACTGGTGACAGTCAAGCTGTACTGGAGTTCCCCATGCATAACTCTTGCATATTTTCACTCCTCCTTCTTCTGTGTTCAAGCCTGCTTTTTTATATAATATGTTCTGCATACAAGTTGAACAGATAGGGTGAAAGGATGCAGTCTTTCCTGACCCTTTTGTCAATTGGGAACCATTCTGTTTCTCCTTGTTCTGTTCTAACAGTTGCCTCTTGTCCTGAGTACAGATTCCTCATCAGGACTATCAGATGTGTTGGCAGTCCACATGTCTTTAAGGGCATTCCATAGCCTTTCATGATCTATGCCAGGGGTAGGCAACCTTTCCCCTTTAAGGGCCGAGGGACTTCAGCTCCCAGAAGCCTCAGCCATGTTGGCCAATAGTCCCATGTTGGCCAATAGCTCCTGGGATTCTGGGAGCTGAAGTCCCTCGGCCCTTAAAGGGGAAAGGTTGCCTACCCCTGATCTATGCAGTCAAAGGCTTTGCCTAGTCTATAAAGCAGGGGTAGGCAACCTTTCCCCTTTAAGGGCCGAGGGACTTCAGCTCCCAGAAGCCTCAGCCATGTTGGCCAATAGTCCCATGTTGGCCAATAGCTCCTGGGATTCTGGGAGCTGAAGTCCCTCGGCCCTTAAAGGAGAAAGGTTGCCTACCCCTGCTATAAAGCACATGCTGATTTTCTTTTGGAATTCCCTGATGCGCTCCATTAGCCATCATATGTTTGCAGTATGGTCCCTCATGCCTCTTCCTTTCCTCAACCAAGTTTGGATCTCTGGGATTTCTCTCTCCATGTATGGTTGGAGTCTATGGGCCGTTTTAGACCAGCCTGAAGGGCCAGCCTGGGGGTGGAGTTGGGGTGGGGCAGCCACATGACGGCCACCCCAACCCCACACTGCACGGCTGCAATAATAATAATAATAATAATAATAATAATAATTTATATCCTGCCTCTAGCCAAGGCTATCAAGGCAGGTTACAATTTATGCTGTACGCATGATGCGCGGCATCAGGACAACCTCCCGGTGCAGCGTTTAAACATGCTTTGCTGAAAGGGCACTGAAGAGCTGCAGTGCAGGTTCTTAGGGCGGCTTTTTGCAGCCCCTAAAAGGAGCGGCATTTTGCTGCTCTTTTCAGGGCGGCAAAAGGGAGGATCGAGGCCATAGCGTGGGGTTGCCCCAGCCACAATCTTCTGCTCCCTGGGACGTGTGCATCAGCCCTATGTTGCAAAAGTTTGAGCATAATTGTGCTTATCTGGGAGATCAGTGCTACGGTCCTATAGTTGTTGCAGTTTTTTTGTGCCTCCTTTATTGTGGTTGGGGATGTATATTGACTGCTTTCAATCTGTTGGCCATTGTTTTGTTTCCCATATCTGTTGACATATGTTGATTAGCACTAGAGTTGACTCTGTCAATGTAGATTGCAGCAGTTCAATTGGAATATCATCTGTTCCCGGTGTTTCGTTTTTCACTATGGGCATCTACAGACCAGCCCAAAGGTCCAGCCCAGAGGCAGGGATGGGGAGGTGCAGCCGCACACTAGGCACCCCAACCACACGCTAAGGACGTCATGATGCCACGCGCCATTATGCACGGCACGCGACATCAAGACGTCCTTCCGGTACAACGTCCTGACACGCTGCTCTGGAAAGGGCAATAAAGAGCTGCACAGCAGCTCTTAGGGCACCCTTTTGCCGGGTCTGAAAGGAGAAGCATTTTGCCGCTCTTTTCTGGGCCGGCAAACGGGAGAATCGGGGGCACTGCATATGGTAGCAGCAGCCCTGCTCCTCTGCTTCCCAGGGCAGCCTAGGGCCGCCCATCTGCATCCCCCCTATTTCTCTTATTACAGTTTCCACCTCACTTTTTAGAAATTGGGGTTCATCTTCCTATGGCTCTTCATTCCATGTGTCCTTCATTTTGTCATCTCTTGTATAATTCATCTGTGTATTGCATTCAACGTCTTTTTATTCCTTCCTGGTCTTGGATTATGTCATTTTTATTGTCATAGAGCATCCCAGTCCTTGGTTTGAATTTTCCTTTGATTTCCTGGATCTTGTGAAATAGATCTCTTGTTCTTCCCTATTTCTCTGTATTGGTTGTTGTAATAATTTTATCTTTCCACACAAGCCGTTGTACTGTTGCATTCATAATTCTTAGTTTGTTCCTATCGCCTTTTTGTTTTTCTTTTCTTTATTGTTTGTAGTGCTTTTTTTGTGTCATCCATGGTTTTTTCTCTTTCTTTTTGCTTATTGAAAGTGTCTGTCTGCATCCTTACTCTCATGCTTTCCTCTGAAGATTTCACCATCTTCCTACCATGCCCTTGCCTTGAAGCAGTTAAGTGGGATGCCATAAATAAATGAACAAACAATCATAGAAAAACTCCAAGAGGTTACTTGCACAACTCTTGCAGAAGGTAGCAGTGAAATGATTTACAGATGCAGGAAACACAGTTTGGCAGCTAGGAAAATTCCTTTGACCGTTAATGGAATTAATTCAGCACATCACATCCCAGTTTAAAAAAAAAAAAAACTCTAGTGTGAACAGGGAGAGGAGGCAGGGGGTAAAAGAGAGAAAAACTCCCTTCACTTAAAGGAAAGAAAAAAAGAAAGAAAGGAACCAAGGGTGACCCCAGCTGCTTGATGAGTGAATGTTTAACAGCTCACCAAAAAACACTTTTGCTTCGGGGATGGAATCTTAATCCAAAACCTCACTCCAGCTGCCGCCAAATCTATTAGGTAGCCAAAGAAATTTATTTTCGAATTAAACAGGATACACACACTGTCCACAGAGTACCCCTTGCTGGCTGAGTGTTGAAACTGTACTAATAATAACATTATTCTTAGTAGCTTTAGCAAGCAGGAAGGAATTCTACGTCCCTTCTTGGCTGGACAGCAGAAACACGGTCTGTTGCTTTATGTAGGAATATCCACAGAGGAACAGAGGTGGGCCTGAAGTCAGCACTTCACATTCTGCAGCTTGGAAAAATTAGCCACTGTTTGGACTATAGCACCCAGCATCCTCCAGTCAACATGGCCATTCTGCCTGGGGGATCCCAGGGGCTGTAGTCACAAAAAGTACTTCCCCCCCCCCACCAGTCCTGTCTTGCATCAGCTACTGAGCCCCACAATACAACCTTGCAGTGCTTACCTGTGCCTCCTGTATCTATGGCTCCATGTGCATTGCAGAAATAATGCAGTTTTACACCAGTTTAACTGTCATGGTTCCATGCTATGGAATCCAGGATTTTGTAGTTTGTTGTGGCACCAGAGAAGGCTAAATATCTCACAAAACTACAAATCGCAGGATTCCATAGCATTGAGCCATAGCAGTTAAAGCATGGTGAATTATTTCTACATTATTTCATTATTCAGTGCAGATGTCCCAAAATCCTCCTGCTGGGTCACCAAGCCTGTTTGAATTACCACACTACCACAGAGTGGCATAACATTGGGCACCATGGACAGGTAAACTGGAACTATCAGAATAAGGGGGCATAATCACCATTTCAGAGCACCTACATTAAATAGATGAGATCAGCTTTATAGAGTTGTAAGAGTTTTAGGGTGATGCCAGGGCAGTTAAAATGCTATCAAACTGTTGTACATGTATGAAGAATAAAGAAGACCCAAAGGACTAGAAATTTTTCTGACTGCTCCCCTGACAAATCTTCAGCAGCTACCTGAACTTTTCCTATGAATCCATGACCACCATCTTGTATTTTCACATCTTTTCTCAGCCATAGATCAGCCTTAGCAACCACTATGTTTTGGCCAATTTCCTGGCTTTAAAAGACCATCACCATGGATGTATCTTCACAGATCTGGTGAGCACACGCAGTATTACAAAGCACTGTCCCAGGTCAAAATAATCCTCACAAGAGAACAAGATGGACCAAGATCAAGGAGACTAAGCATAATTTGAACTCTCATGGAATTCAATTGTACATTGCACCACTGAGCAACTGAATGCACAAACAAATGTGAAATGCACAATTGTAATGCACAATGCACATCCGAATGTGCAGTGAGCAATAGCACCACATGCACAACTCTCTTTCTGCAAATCTCTCCTAAATACGGACTTCTGCATCAAACAAAAATCTCCTACCATTTCTGTAGGAGAACTTATACATGCATAAGTCACTAACAGGAGGCCAGCCATAGTTTCATATTCCCCCCCCCCCTTGATTTATCCCATAAGATCTTCTTCTCTGGTTACTTTTTACAGAAACAGAATTATTCCCATCAGGCATTTTTATGAGTGCATATTTTCCAAGTGTTGAGTGATGGAATAAAGATAGTGATCAGCAAGGGAAAAGATGTATGAAAAGCAAGACTTACGAATCTAGCTTGCTGTCAGGTTATAGGGCAATTGAAGTATCATGCAAGTGTATTTCCCAGAGCCTGGATATGTTGGTTTTTTCTGGACTACAGCTCCCAGAATTCCCATGAAGCTATGGAATTCTGGAAGCTGTAGTCAAAAAATTAAATTACACATTGGGAATCATATCCTATTTGTGCGAGGGAGCTTGGGAAACGTTTATAGTCAGTTACTGCTTCTCATGTGTATGAGGGGACATACACAGGATGTGCAAAGATTAACCATTTATGAGCAACAGAAGTGATGTCCATATGGCCATGACAGTTGCAATAAAGGTACACTTTGTTTTTCTATAGAAAGCAGCTCAGCCTTCCATAAATGCTTCCTATTTTATTTTATTTTTCTCAAAAGTGAGTCAGCCATTGCTCCATCATGTGTGAGCATGACCTATGCAGAAACCTCAGGCCCAGCTAATGGCATCTTTGAGTAACTGCTGTTGTCCTAGCAGGGCTTAGTATCACCTGGTGATATCCTAACCTAGGCTGCCTGTTTCCAGCATTATAGTAGGATACATGGAGTAGTGGTTTGAGCATTGGACTAAGACTCTGGAGACCAAGGTTTGAATCCCAGCTCAGCCATAGAGACCCACTAGGTGACCATGGGCAAATCACACTCTCTCAGCCTCAGAGGATGGCAATGGCAAACCCCCTCTGAAGAAACTTGCCAAAACTCCATGATAGGTTCACCTTAGGGTCGTCATAAGTCAGAAATGATTTGTAAGCTAACTTGGCCTTGAGTCTCCAGTTTTTTGGGTTCATCTCCAGGAGGTAAAGGAGGGTACAAAGTCTCCACTCTTGGGGGACTCAGGTCCAAAGAAAAGGGAAAGCCTATGTGCAAATCTCCAGCTCACCTGAGACATCAACATCTTGTTATAATGTGCAAGACCTAATTGATTTGATGCTGCAATTTGCAAAGCTCTCCAGGGGGATGAGGTGTCTATGCATTTACTCCTAGTTAGCTTCCGCTTTCCCTCCCAGTCATGGTGGTGTCAGGATTCACTCTCTACTCTACTCTGCATCTATCTTCTCAAGTACACAAATGTTTCTTATCCTATCTCCATAAGAAGTTGAGAAAAAATAATCTCCTCATTTCACCATGATCTGAGAACATAGGGCCTTTGTAGACTGCCAGAAATAGTGCACATTAAATTGAGGCACAGCCCTGGCTCAGTGCTAGGGAATCATGGGAACTGTAATTTATTGTAGCACCAGAGCTCTCTGACAGAGAAGGCTCAATGTCCCAGAAAAAAATACAATTCCCATGACTCCCTATCACTGAGCCAGGGCAGTGCCTCAATTTAATGTGCACTATTTCTGGCAGTCTGCAAAGGCCCATAGTTAAGATTTGTGGCCCAATTTCAAAACAGGAAAATATGTTCTCTGTATGACTGTGTGTGTGTGTTTGGATAACAAAATGTGAATGGGTATCTAATGCATAAGGCTTAATGACATCACTAGGGACCATCACCAGGTCTCAGGTTTTGGTCCCAAAACCTCAGGGCCTGGAATGATCCTGAACTGGCAACTGTACATGAAAACTGTCCAAGAAGCTAGTACTACAATCATACATGCCTTGAATAGTATTGGGGGGGGAATACCCCTTCCTATACTGGTGCTAGACTAGATACCCCTTGCAGTCCCTTCCAACTCAAATATTCTATGATTCTATACATCCTTGGCATGTACTGTTGATGGTGGGTTCTATCTAGCACCATAAAAAGTTATGGAAATCCCTATGAGGAAAACTTTTTATTATCTCTCGGGCAGGGTGAGCAAAGAAAATAATAATATTAATCTTGGCTACACAATATCATCAGAATTAATTTATGAGTTTTATATTAATTTCACTGTATAATCAGTTAAACATGTACATGTACTTTTTCAAACATTATTATGCATGCTCTTGCATTACTTGTGCATATTTGTCCATGCTGAGGGACATGAACATGGCTGTCACACAAAAGCTACTTCACCACACGCAAAGCAAAATGGATTACAAGACAAATATTGGAATGAAAAGATTGGAACAAAAGACTAAGTGCCACTTAGAGTAACCACATTTCCCGTCTCTGTCATTAAGTAGACCTCAATTATCACATCACCCTCTGTATAGCACCTCACATCAAATTGACCAGCAACTGTTTGGTAGCTGTCACAGAACATGTTTTCTAAATTCTTGGTGTCTAGATTTCTGCTTGCACCATGGCACTGTTTTTTCATGTTGGTGGGATTGCCTGCTTCCATGAGGCAAGAGGCTATGCTGAAGGTTGCACTGCTGCTAGTAGGATCTCCCACATCACACAGGTGATGGGAAGTACAGTGGCTTGGACAATTCTAACTATAGTGTTCAGTTGTATATCTTTACTCTTTAGGATCTTGTCTAGTTTTTTCATCGCTGCCCTTCCTATTCCTAGTTGTCTTCTGATTTGTTGGCTGCAATCACCATTCCAACCAGTTTGATCCTACGTACGAGAACTCTTTAACTATTTCTAAATAAATATATAAATCTGGAGCTAGTACTGAGCAGAAAAAGGCAATGATAAACCACTCCTGGAACCTTTTACTTTGAAAACCCTATGATGATGTATAGTTGTGAAAGATCAACAGTGAAGAAAGCCGACTGGAAGAAAATCAACTTATTTGAAATGTGGTGCTGGAGAAGAGTTCTGCAGAAACCATGGACTGCTAATAAGACAAATGAATGTTCCTTACAGCAAATCAAGCCTGAACTAGAAGCAAAGATGACAAAATTTAGGCTATTGTATTTTGGACATATCATGAAATGGCATGCGCCAATGGGAAATGCTTGGTAAAGTGGAAGGCAGTAAGAAAAGAGGAAGGCTGCATTATAGGTAGATAGACTTGACCACCAAGGGATGCAGTGGCTCAAGTAGTTAAGATGCTGACTCTGTTGATTGCAAGATCGGCAGGTTGGCAGTTCAAGGCCCAGGTGCTGCATGATGGGGTGAGCTCCCATCACTAGTCCCAGCTCCTGCCAACCTAGCAGTTCGAAAGCATGGAAATGTAAGTCGATAAATAGGTACCACTTCAGTGGGAAGGTAACAGCATTCTGTGCAATCCTGCTGGCCACAGGATCATAGAGTAGTCACTGACAACACTGGCTCTACGACTTAGTAACGGAGATGAGCACCACCCCCAGTCGGACACACCTTGAAAACCTTGTTAACAGGGAATACCTTTACCTTTACCTTTAGACTCAACCAAGAAATCCATGGTCCTGAGTCTGCAAGATCTGAGCAGGCAGTTGATGATAGGATGGCTTGGAGAGCTCTCATTGATAGGGTAGTCATAAGACAAAATTCACCTGATAGCACATAGCCACAAAAATTTGCCCTCTGGTAGTAAAGTGCTGTTGCCAGAGTGGAACTAATGCACTAGGAATCCTACACTGTTTCATTTTCAAAAGATTTATTTGTATTTGTACCAGACCTTGGTATATTACTTTTTAAAATCAATTTACCGTTGGTCCTCCATAGCCACGGATTCTTTATCCATGGATTCAACAATCCACAGCTTGAAATATATATAAATTCAAACTTTGATTTTGCGATTTTATGTAAGGGACACCATTTTACTATGCCACTGTATATTTATATTATTATTATTATTATTATTATTATTATTATTTCTTACCTGCCTCTCCCCATGCACCAAGGATGGGAACAACAACAGACCAACAAATATGCCCCAGTTAAAAACATACCTTCTGTTAAAACATACATCAATTTAAAAGAATAAATACAACACAGAGATATTAAAACAATCCACATTTAAAATTCATCATTTAAAATTTACAGTTTTAAAAATCACCTGGCTAGGCCTGCCAGAAGGGATTAGTCTTCAATGCTATTTTAAATTCAGACAACATATTCAGCTGTTGAATCTCTTCCGCCAGGTCATTCCACAGTCTTTAATGGGACTTAAACACCCACGAAGTTTGGTATCCACGGGGGGGGGGGGGTGTCCTGGAACCAGAGCCAGATGATACCAAGGGCCCATGTTATACCAATTATTCTTTATAGTATTTAAAAAGAAATTAATTTGCTGTTTCTCATTGCAATGTTATAAAAAGTAATTTATTGCCTTCTGGTGTACTTTTTTCACTATTTTTGTTACCTTTGCAGGGAAACCTTGCCAGGAGTACTGTGGGGGGAGGGGGGACTTGTAAAATGCCTCTAATTTATTTAATTTATTATTTGTTTGTTTATTTCATTTGTATGCTGCCTTTCTCCCAAAGTAAAAGGCAGCTCCCACAAAGCATCACTAAAAGACTAGAACAATAAAAAAATGTAAAGCATCACATAAGACAATACAAAATAATTTAAAAGACATAGAAAGTTTAAAAAGAAAGATAAAACATTCCAATAAAAATGCTTTTTAAACACCTTAAAATGCATTTAGGGTAATTTTAAATGTAATTAAAACCATTAGTCATTTCACCAAGTAATCTCATTCTCACTTGTTATGCTCCTTTTGGAATGTAATTTCACTACTAAGGAAAGTAACTCAACGCAGGTAAGTGTTTTATTTGTCCACTTCATTTGTGTATTCAAGTGTATTCCCTTGTGCACATGACTTCACTTTGGTTTTTACAGACTATATGTGTGCATAACCAGGAGAACCACAAAAGGGTCACAACGGATCAGACCAATCTATTCCAGCATACTGTTCCTGTATTTTCTAACAAGATGGTTCATACAAAGCTACTTCCTTTCTGCTGTAGGTGCTGGAAGGATGCATTTTGTTGTTGCTAATTGTCATCAAGTTGCCCCGACTCATGGCCAACCTGTCGATGAGACATCTCCCAGATCCCCTGTCCTAATAGGGCCAGAATACCTTTGAAGAATTATGATAAAAGTGTAGTGGTTTGAGCATTGGACTAGGACTCTGGAGACCACAGTTCAAATCCCTGTTGAGCCATGAAACCCATTGGGTGACCTTGGGCAAGGTCACCTCAGCCTCAGGGGAAGGCAAAGGCAACCCCTGAATAAATCTTGCCAAGAAAACCCTGTGTTTGGGGTTGCCTTAGGGTTAATTTGCAAACAATCTGAAGGCATACAACATTAACAACAACAACAATGTCTAATTTACAAATGTAATAGTCATTTTGATTCTCAGGAATTCTCAGCCAATAGTGGAATAACCAAGAGCTCCCACTCAAAAGACCACATTTTCAATTCTGTAGTCCCTCATAACACCAGCATTTCTATGTCAATGGAGGGGGGAGGGGGGATATATGAACAGCTACCTCCTTTCTGCCGGAGGTGCTAAAAATATGCATTTTGTTGTTGTTGTTAACAGTCATCAACTCAACCCCAACTCATAGCGATCCTGTGGATGAAACAGCTCTGTGACCCATTGTCCTCCACTGCTCTGCTTAAATCCTGTAGGTTTAGGGCCATGGCCTCCCTGATTAGGTCTATCCATCTGGTAAGCAGTCTTCCTCTCCTTCTACTGCCTTCTATCTTTCCTAGCATTATTGTCATTTCCAGTGAGTCATGCCTTCAAATGAGTCATGTCATCTTGAAACTTCCATCTCACTCTCTAGAATTTGGGGTTCACCTTCGTATGTTTCCTCACTCCATGTGTCATTCATTTTTACATCTCTTTATTATAATTCTAGAGCAGGGGTAGGCAACCTAAGGCCAGGGGACCAGATGTGGCTCCCTGAGGCTTTTGGGCAGGCCCCAGGCCGGTCCTGCCGCCGCCGCCGCCGCCGCCACCGCCGCCCCCCACCGCCCGCCATGATGATATTGATTATTGTTGTTATTACTTGTTCTTGGGGTTTCCTTGGCAAAATCTCCACAGGGGTTTTGCCATGGCTTTTCTGGGGCTGAGAGAGTGTGCATGCATATTTTTTTAATTTTTTAATTTTTTAAAATATATATATATATATATATATATATATATATATATATATTTATTTATGGTGCTTCGGTCCCCCCAATTGTCTGAGGGACAGCAACCTGGCCCCCGGCTCAAAAAGGTTGCCTACCCCTGTTCTAGAGCATGCAACAATTTTTTATTTCTTCTTGATCTTGTAGTATGTTCCTCTTCTTCTCATAAAGCATCTTTTGTACAGCGCCGTGTACATCTACGGCGCTTAATAAAGAAAGCTAATAATAATAATAATAATAATAATAATAATAATAATAATAATAATAATCTTGGTCCTTGGTTTGAACACCCACAGTGGGTTTCCATGGCTGAGCAGGGATTCAAAATCTTGGTCTCCTGGAATCCCAGTCCAGCGCTCAAATCACTACAACCCTCTGGCTCTTGGTCCAAAATGTGCATGTGAACAAACAGTTTTAAGGACTCTTTCTCTGTTTGCCTCCCTGACACAGGGAGACATGCATGAAAATCTGAAAATCTGGTATTACATTTTCACCTTTTCCTGGTTGGTTCTACTTTTGTTGTAATCTCATAATTTTCCTTTATTTATTTATTTATTTATTTGCAATAAAGAACTAGACTTGTGAGCTCAAAATCTGGAAACTCTACCTTAGCAGTTTTGCAAAGCATGATGCCACTCAACTTGGAAAAGCCAGCCTGTGTTGTAAAGCTCAGATGTGTTCCAAGTTGTATTTCTTTTCTGTGACATGATCTGCTCTTATTTATCACATCTGAATGATAAGTTTGCAAAGGAGCTCAGCACAGAATATACAAACTCTTATCCCATAGAAAGCTTAGAAATTAGATTAGACACAGGGAGAATCACTTGTTTAAGGTCACCCAGTGAACTTCATGGTTGAGTTGTATCATTCCTGAGCTGGTGCTTTAACGCATTCTGTCTCATCAAAATATTACTGATCATTACCTGGATAGGAGAACATTTGGAAACCCTGCATAAGTCATGGACTTTCCAAAATACCATAACTGTGATAGAAGTGAAAAAATATAGCTATGGTACATTCTTAAAATCTTTGCAAAATGTGAGCTGTTAACCCAAAGCATTTGTTGTTGATGACTGTCACCAACTCATTTATGATCAATTTATGAATGAGAGACTTTCCAGAGACCCTATAATCCTCTTGAAATCTTGCACTCAAGCTTCCTTTATTAAGTGAACCCACTTGTAATGTGATGTTTTCATACTGCCTTCCACTTGATTGAACATTATCATATTTTGTAATGAGTCATATTTTTTCATAATGTGTCCAAAGTATGATAGTCTCAGTTTAGTCATTTTGTCTTCTAGGAAGAGTTCAGGCTTGATGTGCTCTTATACCAATTTATTTGTGTTTTAGGCACTCCACAGTAACACTGCCAGTACCAACTCTGCCAGGTTGGACAATGACTAAAGCGCACCTGGCGGAGAACTTGACTCTTATCTGACAAGACTTGTCATAGGAACTTTCTTTGTTCCTATCGAGAGACAATACATGCAGCACAGAGATCCTTCTCCTCTGCACGTATTGCGTCTGCAGAGTCCCGTCCAGCAGAGCTGTTTAGGGTGGTAAGGGAGCTGACACAGGTACCTCCTGCGCAAAACCCTTTACTTAACTCAACAACGGCCTGATGTGATGCGTTTAACAACTTTTTTGCAGATAAAATCTCTCAGATAAGAGCCGACTTAGACACCAGTGTTTTGACAGAAACAACTGACGAAGTGTCCAGCAACTCCGTTAATGATATTATTCTGGATCAGTTTCAATCTGTGAGTATCAATGACGTGCACAAGCTCCTTGGCAGAGTGAGGAAAATGACCTGCCCTCTCGACCCTTGCCCATCATGTCTGGCCGTCCAGGGAAGGGATGCACTGAGGATGTTACTTACGGACATCATCAATGCATCCCTCAGGGAAGGCTCTGTTCCACCTTGTTTAAAGGAAGAGGTGGTTAGGCCGCTTCTGAAAAAAAACTTCCCTGGCCCCCCTGGATATGAATAATTATAGACCAGTCTCATTGTTACCATTCTTGAGCAAGGTAATCGAGAGGGAGGTTGCTCTTCAGCTCCAAGCTGTCTTGGATGAAACTGATTATCTAGACCAGGGGTCAGCAACCTGGCCCGCCAACCCTCCCCAACTGGACCCCGCCGACCCCTGCCACCACCAATGATGACGACCTCCACCACTGCTGCCATGCGCTCCCGCCACCCCGCCGCTGTGCGCATCGCAGCCGCCATTTTGTTTGTCAAAATGGCAGCCGCGACTCATTTGCGCATGCGCAGGAGTACTGTGTATGTGCAAACGAGTCGCGGCAGCCATTTTGGCAAACAAAATGGTGGCTGCGACGTGCGCGGCAGTGGCGGGGATGGCAGGGGCTGTGCGCGTGGGGGGTCTGTACGTATGCGCACATGAGCGTGCGCGCCGCCATTTCCCCCCACACCTGGCCCAGGAGAAGCCCAGGTATGTGAAGGTTGCCAACCCCTGATTAGACCCATTTCAAACTGGCTTTAGGACGGGATTTGGAGTTGAGACTGCCATGGTTGCCTTGACCGATGATCTATGTCTGAGCATCGACAGGTGTAGTGTGACCCTGTTGGTGCTCTTAGACCTCTCAGCGGCTTTTGATACGATAGATCATAGCATCCTCTTGGATCGCCTGAGTGGGTTAGGAATTGGAGGCACTGCATTGCAGTGGCTCCGTTCCTTCCTCTTGGGCAGATCCCAGAGGCCGCTGCTCAGGGACAGTTGCTGCGCTAAAAGGGAGCTTGCGTGTGGTGTCCCTCAAGAGGGCATCCTGTCCCTGATGCTATTTAACATCTGTATGAAGCCACTGGGTGAGATTATCCGGGGTCATGGGGCTGGGTGTTATCAGTACGCTGAAGACACCCAGGTCTATTTCTCCATGTCTCGATTGTCGGCCTTGACTCCCGATGGCATCTCTCCTCTCAATGAATGTCTTAAGGCAGTAATGGGCTGGATGAGGAAAAACAGATTGAGAGTGAATCCAGACAAAATGGAGGTGCTAACAGTAGCAGCCCCAAAACAAGGAATTGGGTTGAAACCTCCAGTCCTGGACAGGGTCACTCTCTCCATAAAGGACTGTGTTCGCAGTCTGCGGGTACTCCTTGACTTGTCACTCCTGATGACTAATCAGGTAAATGCGACAGTCAGGAGTGCCTGTTATCAGCTTCGGCTGATACACCAGCTGTGCCCTTTCCTGGAAGTAAGTGACCTTGAGACTGTGGTGCACATGCTGGTAACCTCCCGTCTGGATTTCTGTAATGCGCTCTACATGGGGCTACCCTCGTGCTTGGTCCAGAAACTTCAATTAGTACAAAATATGACAGCCAGAGTGGTCTCCGGAACATCTAGGAGAGACCACATAACTCCGGTATTAAAATCTCTCCACTGGCTGCCTATTAGTTTCTGGGCCCAGTATAAGGTGTTGGTTATCACCTTTAAAGCCCTAAATGGCTTGGGTCCGTCCTATCTTCAGGACCGCATCCTCCCATATAATCCTCCCCACGCACTCTGGTCCTCTGGGAGGAATTTGCTCCAGCCATTAAAATCTAGGCTGTCGGCAACCTCCCAGAGGGCATTTTCAGTAACCACCCCCAGATTATGGAACGGCCTGCCAGACGAGATCCGTCAGATTACAAATTTAAGCACCCTTAAAAAAGCTGTGAAGACAGATCTCTTCCGGCAGGCCTTTCCTGATTAGCTTCTTAATTAGATCCTGGCCTCAGGAGCAGTGTCTCCTTACATCTTTCTGCTTTTGCTTGCTTGCGGCTTGTATTTGTCTGTTTAATTGTTTTAATTATTTTAATTTTTTTCTTGAGATTTTATGTTAATTTTTAATATGTGTAGTTTAATACCTTTTTAAGGGTTGATGGTAGAGTCCTGGGGTTTGGTTTATATTTGCTGTAATTTTAATTGTTGTAAGCCGCCCCGATTGTTTTAACAGAGGGGTGGGTTATAAATTATTATTATTATTATTATTATTATTACCACATTGCAAATAAGTGGATTTTCTTCCTGTCAGCTCTCTTCACCAGGGAAGGAGAGGATTGGGGCCCCCATGCTTCAGCCCCAATCCACCCTTTTGGCAACTGGGAAAAGAGCACCAAAATAGCGCTCCTTTCTCAAGTCACGGAAAGGGTGGCGGAAGAGCCGACGCACGGCTCTTCCATGTCTCTTCCCACGCAGCGTGTGACGATGCTACATCAGGAGGATGTCATCAGGGTGCTCGTCATGTGTAACGGCGCACACCCTGATGACATCCTTGGGGAGGGGTTAAGGCAGCCAGCGTGCGACTGCCCCTCCCCTTCCCTGCCTCCAAGATGGTGCTTTGCACCGTCTTCAGAGGCCCTGAGTTCAACATACAAAAGGAGTCCACACTCAACTCAATGGGGGGAGAGGAGAGGAGATGGCAGAATTTTGTCCTTCCCTGTAGACTCAGGCAAAACCAAACTGTTGCACCCTCTCCTGACTTGTGTGTTCTTCCTCATTCACATCTTGTACTGTCTTGACTGCACTCTGATGCTTCTTGGATGCACATGTGCTGGTTTCCATCTGTCAAGTGTTGGGATGCATGATTTTCCAGTCTTCTTTTTACATTCCCAAATGCTGGCAATAGGAAGAACAGAAATCAGGAAAAGCGTATCATTCATGTTTGCTTTGTCTAACTTCAGAATAGGCCTGAAATTGCATTGAAGGCCTGCATATTATTCCTGTTGACACCCATCCGCCATCTTTCCCCCACACTCTTTCAGTCTTGAATGGCAATTAGGAAAAGGTTAACAGAGTGTCTTTCTCCCAGGAATCCTCTTCCTCTTTTCAAAATAACAGCGTTAGCAAAAGAAAATCCCAGATTAGGCTAACAGGTAGAAGCGTGGTGAAGCCCTGGGAGATGCTGTTGGAAGTAGGGAGATTGGGAGAATCATCCCAGCGGGAGGCTAATACTCATCATTTGGAACTGCAGCTGAGACCCGTTTGAGTGACAGGCAGCCGGGAGCTGAAAGAACAGCTCATATCCCACAACTGCTGGCATGCAGACTTGAAAGAGATTTATTTCAGGATAATTAGCCGGGAGTATTAAAGTGGCAGGAAGGATCTGCAATTACTGTTTAGCAAACAGAATAGAAAGGACTGCAAAGAGTTCCAAGGGATGGAGAAGGAAGGACCATGAAACAAAGCAGTTCCAGGGCCCAGGTATCTCATCACTTGTTAAATTAGTTATCATGGAGGTTTTGTGAGGTGGACTACAGGCAACAGTTAAAGAAATGAAACCAGTAGCCAGGACCAAAGAACAAGTCTAGCCTAGCCTATCTTCTTAAGCCCAGTGTCTAACGGTAGGTCCCTGAATAGTGGAACAGTGAATTCATTCTGGGTTTGGGTCTGGACTTTAAGAATCTATCCAAGGTTTGTGAAGTCGAAGGTTTTCATGGCCGGCATCCATAGGTTTCTGTGGGTTTTTGGGGCTGTGAGGCCATGTTCTAGAAGAATGTATTCCTGATGTTTTGCTTGCATCTGTGGCTGGCATCTTCAGAGAATGGTGGCATGGAGGTATGTTGGGTATATATACTGTGTTTTCATGGCCGGCATCCATAGGTTTCTGTGGGTTTTTGGGGCTGTGAGGCCATGTTCTAGAAGAATGTATTCCTGATGTTTTGCTTGCATCTGTGGCTGGCATCTTCAGAGAATGGTGGCATGGAGGTATGTTGGGTATATATACTGTGTGACCCTTGGTTGAGAGGATTAGCATGTAAAACAGAATAGATTTACATGCTAATCCTCTCAACCAAGGGTCACACAATATATATACCCCACACACCTCCATGCCACCATACTCTGAAGATGCCAGCCACAGATGCAGGCAAAACGTCAGGAATACATTCTACTAGAACATGGCCTCACAGCCCAAAAAACCCACAGAAACCTATCCAAGATTTGTTGTTGTTGTTAATTGCCTTCCGGTCAACTTTGAACCATGGTGACCCTATCAATGAGAAACCTCCAAGTCACCCTATCCTCAACTGCCCTGCTCAGTTCCTGCAGATTCCTGGCCATGGTTTCTTTGATTGAGTCTATCCATCTTGGATGTGCTTTTCCTCTTTTCCTATTGCCCTCAGTTTACCAAGCATTATAGTATTTTCTAAAGAGTCCTTTCTTCTCATGATATGGCCAAAATATGACAACCTCAGTTTAGTCATCTTTGTTTCCAGGGAGAGTTCAGGGCTGATCTGCCCTAGGGCCCATCCATTGGCCTATCCAAGGTGCTGACCTTAATTTGGGTAATGAGGTTCTGTCCCTTGGATAGCTCCTTTAAAATTCAGATGAAACTCAGAGTAGATTTATTGCCACCCCCTTCCACTGCTTAAGACTATTCATGACAGCTAATGGCACAAAGACTTCAACATGACTGGGATCCACCAAGTTGTGCAAATGTCTCAATAAATGAGTCAGACAGCAAATCAGACCTGAACTCTCCCTAGAAGCTCACATGATGAAACTGAAGCTATCATACTTTGGCGATATCTTGAGACAAGATGACTCATTAGCAAAAAAGAGGATGATGCTAGGTAGAGTGGAAGACAGTAGGGAAAAAGAAGATTGCATTACTGGTGGATTGACTCAATCAAGGAAGTCATGGGCCTGAGTCTGAAGAACCTCAGCAGGGCTGTTAATAGCAAAGTCTCTTGGAGGTCTCTCATTCATAGGATTGCTATAAGTCAAATCCTTCTTGATGACATATTAACAACAAAAATGTAATAGCATGGAAGCCAATGCAGAAGCACCTTTTCACAACTATACCTCTGTGACGCAGAAGACATAAAAATGTGATCATCCAGTACATGGTGACAGTGGTGGTCTGATGCCAGGGATGGGATCAATAATGGGGCTCTACTTCCTAATAATTGTGAAGGTCACCACACATCTTCTGCAGAGAGCTGCCCTTGGAAACAACTGAGAAGCTTCAGCTAGTGCAGAATTTGGCTGATGGATGCCAAGCCAACATGGAAAGAATCCCATGAGCTGTAAGATGTACAATTGAAACTCAAGGTACTTTGAAAATTTAATATCTGAACTGCTTTTTTTCTGAAAACAATCCATCCCTTCTTAGGCATCCTCTACTGATGTTCTTCTTCTGCCCACTTCTACAGGGAGAATGGTATTCAGCACCAAAGAGGATGCCATTCTGACTATGATGGAACCCAGGCTGTGGAACAGCCTCCCTGCAAATGTTTGCTGGCCCCTTGGGCACATTTTGGTAATACCATGGCATTTTTCACTATTCACAATTAATTTCTATGGATTTTATTCAGGTTTGTGTTTGTTTTTTACTGGAACATTGTTTTATTTTGTTCGTCTGTTTAAGAACACTGCCCTGCTATTTTTCCTTCTGAAAAATCTCACAGCATTCTGCAACAAGAACAGAGATCAGAAGATAAAAATTAATTTTAAAAATAGTAAAACAATATAATATATATTATATTATATTTTAAAAACACCAATTCTCTAAGATCCAATGATAACTTATTCAATCCTTATTTGCATTTGTTTGTTTGTTTTACTATACACTTCCCTTAAATAATATTTTTAAAAGGATGAAGAGCAGTATAAAAAATGCTTTTAAAAAATAAACTAGATCTTTGGGGGATTCTACCACTACCACCCCAGGTTATTTGAACAACTTTGCTTTTCATGTGCCAAATTGATTCTGGAGATACAAGCAACCAGGTGCAGATTTGTGATGCAAAGGTAATGGGATACATATATACTGCCTACACATAGTCTGGCTAATTTGGATTATTATAGGATATCCTATTTAGGCCCATCATCATTATTCCTCATTATTTAGAAAACCACAGAAAGGGCTGATTACAAATGTATGGAGGGCCACAAAATTAGAACTGGCCAAATGGAGGACATCTTCATATTCCATGCCATTTGTTGCTGTTCTTGTTATATCCCTTCAAGTCAACTCCAATTTCCACCGACACCATCTTAGGGTTTTCTTTGTCAGATATATTCAGGGAAAATTTGTCTCGATCCATTGGGAGAGGCGGGATATATAAATTATTATTATTATTATTATTATTATTATTATTATTATTATTATTTTGCATTTTTCTAAGGCTGAGAGACTGACTTGCCGAAGTGGGTTTCCATGACAAAGTGGGGATTCAAACCCTGGTTTCCAGCACCCTATTCTCAATGCTCAGACAACTATACCACACTCTCCATCCACACCATAGCATTTCCTATTTCTATGTACAGATGTGAATGCTGGATAGTAAAGAAAGCTGACAGGTAGATCAATTCATGTGAAAAGTGGTGCTGGAGAAGAATTATATGCATACCATGGACTGCCAGAGAGACACATCAATGGATCCGGGAGCAAATCAAGTCTGAACTTTACCTAAAGTCAAAAATGACTTGACAGAGGCTGTCATACTTTGGAGATGACATGACTCATTAGAAAAGATGGCAATGCTAGGGAAAGTGGAAGGCATTATGAAAAGAGGAAAACCACATTACAGACAGATTGGTTCAATCAAGGAAGCCATAGCCCTAAGTTTGCAAGACCTGAGCAGGGAAGTTGATGACTAGAGCTCTTGGGCATTTCTAAGTCAAAGCAGACATGAGGGTAAATAACAATAGCAACAATAAGATACTGGGTAATAACAAAAGACATTCAACAATGATCTATATCCAAGGACTTGCAGGTAGATGTCAACACCCACAGTGGCACCTCTGCCTGCTCTGCTCTTTATCTTCCCTTGCAGCCCCCATCTGGTCTTCCAATCCTCCAGAGCCCAGTTGTACAGAGGATTACAGGTGAAGTTAAAATCTTTTCTACCGATGGTTTCCATTCCATTGGAGAACAGCATTGAGTATAACAAGGACTGCAATCCAGTGCACATTGACCAAGAGGTAAATACTACAGGACACTTCAGGATATGTTGTTGTTGTTGTTGTAGTTAGTTGACCTCAAATCAAGTTCGACTCATGGCAACCCTGTGGAGGAGACATTTCCAAGCTCTCCTGTCCTCCACTGTTCTGCTTAGGTCTTGTAGATTCAGGCCAGTGACTTCCCTGATTGACTGGCGGCCATGGGCCGCCCTGAGAAGCCGCGGATTGGGGCCGAGGTAGCCGCACTCCTCAGCCCCAATCCACTTCTTTTAGGGCCCTGGAAGGAGTGCTAAAATAGCGCTCCTTCCGCAAGGCGCGGAAGGTGCACTGCAAGAGGCGTTGGGCACCTCTTCAGCATCTCTTCCATCGCAGCATGTCTGGACGATGCGGCGGAAGGACGTCATCGGAGTGCCTGTCGTGTGGAGCGACGGGGGCTCCGATGATGTGTTCAGGAAGGGGTTGGGGCGCCCAGCGTGAGGCTGTCCCTCCCCTTCCTTACCTCCAAGACTGCGCAACGCGCCATCTGCAAAGGGGGCTAGTCTATCCATCAGGCATGTGGTCTTCCTCCCTTTCTGCTGCCTTCTACCTTTCCTAGCATTTTTGTCTTTTCCAGTGATTCATGCCTTCTCATGATGCAGCCAAAGTACAACCTCAATTTGATCATCTTGACTTCCAGGGAGAGTTTAGGCTTGATCTGTTCAAGGACCCATTGTTTGTCTTTTTGGCTGTCCACAGGATCCTTAGCATTCTTCTCCAGCACTACATCTCAAATGAGCTGATTTTCTTCTTAATCCTTTTTATTTATTTATTTTTTTACTGTACAGCTGTTACATTTATACATACATGGTGATGGGAAATATAATGGTTTGGACAATTCTAACTTTTGTGCTCAGTTGTATACCTTTACTCTTGTTTCATTCTTTCATGGCTGTCCTTACTATTCCTAGTCTTCTTATTACTTGACTGCAGTCTCCATTCTGATCAATGTTTGAGCGAAGGTACAGGAACTCTTTCACTATTTCAATTTCCTCATTATCTAGGTTGAATTTATGAAATCCTCTATGGTCATTACTTTTGGGCCTCTTCAGACCGGCCCAAAGGGCCAGCCTGGAGACAGGGAGGG
Source organism: Phrynosoma blainvillii (assembly GCA_026167975.1). NCBI lineage: Eukaryota > Metazoa > Chordata > Lepidosauria > Squamata > Phrynosomatidae > Phrynosoma > Phrynosoma blainvillii. The sequence goes on along the minus strand of JANUYF010000001.1, from coordinate 15,620,240 downwards.
GCAGCCGCACCCCTGACGGCGTTGTGACAGTGCACGCCATTACGCACGGCGCGTGGCTTCAGGACATCCTCCCAGCGCAGCGTGCTGATGCATTGCACCAGAACAGGCGCTAAAGAGCTGTGTGCCGACTCTTAGGGAGCCCTTTTGCTGCCCCTGAAAGGAGTGGCATTTTGCCGCTCTTTCAGGGGTGGCAAAAGGGAGGATCAGGGCCCTGGCATGGGGTAGCTGCAGCCCCGATCCATGGCTAGCAGGGGTGGCCCAGAGCCACCCGTCTGTAGCCCTCCCCCATTGTTTTCTTTATGTTCAGCAACAAACCTGCTTTTGCACTTTCTTCTTCCTTAGTAATTGTTCAGGTCCATGATGTTTTCCGCTAGTAGTATGGTGTCATACACCTATCTTAGATTGTTGATCTTCCTTCTTCCTATCTTTACTCCTCCTCCTTCTGAATCTAAACCTTGTCATATGATATTTTCTGCATACAAGTTGAACAAGTAGCATTCAGCAAGGATAGTTGAGAAATAATAAACATCTAGGAGCACATGAGTCTGAGCTAGGCAGCTGTCATGCCTTCCCTCCAAGACCTTGGTACAGACTGACACTGGAAATGAGTACTCAGAAAAAGAGACAGTGTTATGGGGAGACCTGCCAGTGGCAGAGACAAATGGTGAGACACCCCCCACCCATCCCCCAGTAGCCATAGCCTGACATATGTAGATACAGAGGGAAATGAGTGTTGTCGATAGAAGGAGGGTCAGAGACATTTCTGAGCATTTATATCTAAAATGCTCAACAATCAAATAGCAACTGCGAGAGGCTTCTAGACCATAAAAGCCCTGCACCTCCCTCAGGAAGCTGTTGATGACAACTGAACCCCTTGGTAAAAGCAACATTTTCATCTTATGTTCCCATTCATGCTTTGGACCTTGCTCTGTTTTTTGACTATGCTCTTGGAACCTCCTCTTGGTCTGTTGCCTGGATTTATCACTGGACTGTGTATGACTCAGGACGTTTTCACACTGGGCTTTACACGGAGGCAAACCTACCTCCGTCCGGCCCCACTCCGGCTCCAGAACCTAAAAGTTCAGACTACGTCGCAGCAAGCCCCTCCTCATCCTGTGCCATCCCTGCCTCACTCCGGGGTCTTGCTCGTCGTGTTCAAACTACGTCGCAGCAAGCCCCGCCCCATCTTGCGCAATCCCTGCGCCATCCCTGCCGCTAGCTGGCTTTAGCCCCATATTTCTAATTCCTTTTCTAAAAAGGAATTAGAGGGGCTGCTGCCGGAGGCAATCAGGAGCCCTTCCGGCGGCTGCTGTTTTCGCCGCCGGAGCGGCTCTTGATTGCTTCCAGGGGGCTTCCAGGCGGCTTTAGAGCCGCCTGTGTGAAAACGCCCCGAGACTGAACTGACTTTGCTGCTTCAACCTCCTTGCTGGTGAGCCATGCTTCTCTCTATGTTTGTCTTGGCTCTATATTTTCCTGTGTTCTCTTCAGATGTTCTGGTCATTTGCTGAGGCCAGAATAGGACAGCAGCTCTGCAATTTGAAAAGATGGTGCAATCCATGTAAACTGCCTTGAACTCCATGCAGTTGTGTTTCCATACCTGCTATTACTTGCTGGGGGGGGGGGGTATGCTTGCCCCTTTTCCTTTGCCGCAGCAGCAGGAAGGCCCTTCTCCTTTGCCATGGTGGTGGTCTCCTCCTTAAGAAGGAGACACCACTGCACCAAAGCCTGGAGGGGTGACCCTGCCCCTTCTTACCCTGCAGCAGGAGGAGGCCAGGTGCCACCCTTCTTCTGATGTGTCATCTGATGTGGACTGCACCCCCCACACCCACTCAGTGACACCACTGGCTCCATGGCAGATGAAAAGTGGGGTATAAATATATTGGCTGGAATCCTGCTGGTTTTTTAAACATGTGTAAGTTCCTCTATGGAAGCACTTTGAAAATGTTGTCCAGGGCAGAATATTTTCACTCACTTCAAGGTTGCAGAAATGGAGTTGCACATGTGGTGCTACTGGTGATGCAGATCACATTGTACATGAGTAGAGATCATATTGATGCACATTGTGCATGGATTGCATTGTGCATGAATGTCCATACACTTTTGTTGCACATTTGGTGTCTTGGTTTTAGTTGTGCAGTCCTACCATTCACCACAAGGGTTGTGTAGCACAATTAATGCATAACTCCACATTCAGAGATGCACAGTCTGCACCTCTCTTGTGGGATCTCAACCATAAAATAATATTTTGCCATCACGGTGAGCCAAATACATTCATTGTGTGACCTGAATCTATTATGATACCATACTGATGTAAAAATGCTTCGTGAATGATTGCTGTTTCTCAGAGCTTATGTAAATGCAATTCTTAGTGCATCCTGTTGGTCCACATATAAACACAGCCTCATTTCTTCTTTAACAGTGGTTCAGAAACTGTTGGACAGGTGTACAACAAATAAACTCAAAGCCTTGGCACCATTCATGCAATTTGCACAAATTATGACAATGAAATGAAAACCACTAATGTTTCTACCAACTTTTTCTTCAAGGCAAAACTCTCACTCTAAGCTTCCTTGTCCAGAGAAGAGGTTCTAAGCCCAGACACTGGGCCCTGAGTTCTGGAAATGCTATCCAGGAACTCTAGACAAGTTAAAGGCCAGAAAAACAGCCTTAGGAGCTGCATATAGAACCAAGGACACATTTGGGTCACATACCATCAGACATTTCATTTTGCCAGTAATTTCTGGGTTGTTGTGTTGTTGTTTCTGTTGGAGAGACATTTATGGCAATCTATGTGGCCTCCAGGAGGATGCAGGGGCAAGAAATGGGTGTCCAGACACCCTGTGAATTGTGCCTCAGTAGCCCTATCATTCTGTCTTGTGGGTCCCATCTAATATTTAAGGGCCTGTGGCTGCTTCTTCATCTGACTACCATTCTCATTTCTTCATTGTGGTGAGCCAGGGAAGAGGTGGGTCTCTTCTCTGAAGAGGACAACAGCCAGGATGAAGATGACAATAGTGGAGAACAGAGTAATCTAGAAATAATTCCCACAAGTACAAAATCTTTTTCTACCATTTTGGCATAGGTCAGCTTTTCCTTTCTCAGTGGTGTTAAAAAAATTAAGGAAGTCATCAACACGGAAGGAAGGAATAGAAGCAAAGTGGCTGTGATTTCTGATGGCTGGAATGAATATTGTCTCTGTTGTAAACAAAAATAGGTGTTTTAAAAAACAAAAGCTCCTTTCTCTTATGGCACTTTGGTACACTTGTGAGCCTCATGTGTTGTGTCTCTCCCAACATACACACACTTCACTGCCCCCCTCCACTCCCATCTCCATTAGAAGTGCCAGAAGAATACTAAAATGTCCGTTCGTGCTCATTGCTGGTTTTGTTCCATAAGCTTAGGCCATTGAAAGAAAGAAAGAAAAACCGAACGTGCAGTCCAGGTGTTCCCGCTCTGTGCTATAATGGATGCAAATTGATATGATCGGAAGGTAAAGGATATTAACATCCTCAGACCTTCCTTAGGCACACAGCCAGAGAAGCATCAGAAGATTGTGGGCAGAGCTGTCCCGGATTATTCTCTATCCGGGACACCTCACAACAAGAGCTCTTATTACAGGACTGGGCTGCTAGGCAGGTGTTCTCACATCTTACAAGAGAATAAATAAGGAGTTGAATAGATGGACAAGATGGACTGCTTGTGTTATTGATTTAGTACAGGCAGCTGACAGAGAACCGTGTGCCCTTCTTTATTTATTTCCACAAGGTACATCTTTCTCCAAACTGAATCATCTTTGATTTTGACCAAAAAGAAAAAAGAAAGAAAGAAAATGAAAAAGAAAGAAAAGAAAAAGAAAAGAAAAGCAGAATGGTTACTGAATCACATCTATGCCCAGCTGTCAGGCTGGCTCATCCTTGCTTACCCACAGAGGAGAGCTTTTGTGCCATCGAAATGAAGAGAAGGACGATGCTGTGAACGCAATTTTTGATCATCCCTGTTTAAATAAACCGTGTGTCAATCAGATGGAGTTTGAAGCACATTAGAATTACAAAATATATCCCTGGTATATCATCAGGATTGTTTGTTATAGAGGATTGAACAGTGTGGACCAGTTCAAGACGTAATCCTGAAAACTAGCAACATGGTGATTTTAATACATGCGCTAAGAAAAATACACTGGAAAGGTAAACAAGAGAGGGGATGGATATCAGAAGTCGATTTTATATGCAGGACAGCCTCATATGGGGAAAGACCTTGGGCGCTCAGATATATGAATGTTCAGATTAAAGATAGCTTGATTTATATAGGGGCTATGCAGACGGACAAAAAGAGGTGCTTTGAGGGTGACTTGTAGATGTGGCGTTTAGATGCCACATGCCTAAAAGTCACCAGGAAAGCACCCTCTAGCTGTCATATACCGAGAAAAGCCACTCCAAAAAGGAGCCACTTTTTTTCCACTCCTTCAGCAAAGATTTGCACCTTCCCATGTGCATCTGTATGCAGCAATACAGGTGCAGCAGAAAACGGCTGTATAAATGCACCATCGCACATGCGGTGAAAATTGAGTCGGTGATCCAGAGCATGAGCCCTATGATGCAGGCTTTAATTTAAAGTGCCCTATGCTCCCAGGTGTGGATGCACTGGCGAAGATGCACTTGAATGTTAGAACTCTAACCCTAAATGTAACCCTACACATGCATCATAGCAACTGTTCTCTGTTATGACAATAAATGAATTCTGTTGCATGTACGCTTGCTGTCAGCATGCACAGCAGTTTGGATGAAAAAGGCTTTTGTGACCTCTTCTGTGCAGGTGTGCAGGTGTGCATAAAACTTGCACATCACTTCCTGGCATGATTGGGGGGGGGGGTTGGAATAATGTTTGTCCATGTGTCCTATTGACCATGTCCCTTGCATGATCACCAGCTACATGTATCCAGTCTGTCCACACAAATCTCTCTTGCATGTACCTCTCCCCTCCTCCCTGATCTGTGTGAGACATGTTTTGTGGAGGACGACAGAGTAGTTGTCTTTTCAGTTGACAAACTCGTTCCTCTGCCCCAAGGGTGGCACAATCAGACAGTGGCACCTGTCTATGGCACCCACTACAGGAGGGAAGCTGAGGTCAGTGAATCCTTGCATGATCTGTGGGTGTAGGACAGGTCCTGTGCAGGTGCGCAAGAATGCTGAACTTCGGGGGGGGAAGCAGACGGCTTAAAGAGCCGTTTTGGGGGCAGGGAAGGGGAGGGGCAGCTGCACGGTGGGCGCCCCAACCCCTTCCCCAGGTCGTCCTCAGAGCAGCTGGCCCTCTGCACGGCCGGCGCTCCGAGGAGGACCTCCTGCTGCAGCAGAAGAGTCGCCAAAGGTGCGCCGGCAGCCTTTTGCGGTGCACCTTCAGTGATTTGTGGAAGGAGCGCCAATTTAACACTCCTTCCAGGGGCGGCGAAGCTACGCTGTGGGGCCGAGGTGTGGAGATACCTCGGCCCCGCGGCGCAGCTTCCAAGGGGGGCCCACGGCCGCCCGTCTGCTTCCCCCCTTCAGTCACTTTTGTACAGACAAAATGACAGACTGTACACCACCCTATAACAGGTCCTCTGCAGGTTCTCAGGGATGCTGAACTTCAGTCACCTTTGTACATAGAGAGTAACAGAATGTATACTAGCCTATGGCAGGTCCTGCACAGGTACGCAGGTGTGCAGGGATGAGTACCTGCGCACGTGCGCATGCATCTGAGAGAATGAGAAATAAATGTGGTTGCTCCGTCTCCCTTTGCAGCATCCTTGGGGCTGGCAGTGCGGTTGCTGGGGCTTCAATACAGCCTCGGAAAAGCATTGACTCCCCCCAGTGTGGTTCCTCTGTTCTCATTTAGGGCATTCTCGAGGCAGGTGGTGCAGTTGCTGCAGCTTACAGAAAAGGCAGCTTCAGGTCACCTTTTCCTGCCCATCTGCATAGCCCCATAGACAGAAATGCACTTGGAGGAAGATGGAGCTTTTTTAAAAAAATCTATTTAATTATTTCATTTAAATCCCATCTTTCTCTGAACATGGGACTCAAGGTGGATTCAGGAGAGATTGGTCTAATCTGCATTGTAGGAATAATGCAGTTTGACACGGCTTTAACTACTATGACTCCATCCTGTGGAATTCTGGGATTTGTAATTTGTTGTGGCCCCAGAGCTTTCTGACAGAGAAAACTAAATATCTCACAAATCTACAAATCCCAGAATTCTATAGCATTGTGCCATGGCATTGTTGTCAAACTGCATTATTTTGGCAATGTAGATTATATAATTAAAACATAGTGCAACTAAAACACAGTGATTACGATGTAAAAGTTTTAAAAAGGTAATTGTGTAAATTATCCTATTTAGAACAGCCCTAATTTTAAAAACATTTAAAGGCATTTAAACATAACAGTGACAATAACAATACACCACACACACACACACACACACACCATTAGACAACCCATCCACAGCAATTGGTTAATGATCAAAAGCCAGTCTCAATAAAAAGGTCTTTGCCTGCCAGCAGGAGAACAGAGAAACACAACAGAGGATTAATCGGGACAGTTGGAATGTTTGCATTTAGGAACACATGGAAGCTGTAGTCCAACTGAAGAAAGTCTTTCATTCTCTGATTGGAATAGAAAAAAAGAAGTCTGCTGAAGATCAATGGGTAGATGGGAGGGCGAGGAGACAGTTGAATGTATATGTAATTTTTAAGGATAACCAGTGTGGCATAGCGGTTTGAGCACTGGACTAGGACACTGGAGAGCAGGATTCAAATCTCCACTTGGCCATGGAAACCCACTGGGTAACCTTACAAATCACACTTTCTCAGCCTCAGAGTATGGCAATGGCAAACCCTCTCTGAAGAAACCTGCCATGAAAACCATGTGTTAGGCTTGCCTTAGGGTCACTGTAAGTCGGAAATGACTTGAAGGCACACAACAACAACAATTTTCAAGGCAATGTTCTCGCCTTGAAATTCTTCCCCTCTCACCCTGAGCACCAGGCCGTGAGATCTGCAAGCCTGAGTGGTTTACATCTGTAACGGGTTTCACAGACTCAGCCCCCAGTTGTCCCTGGGAAGCACTGGTGATAAAGTCCCATTTCATTAATATAGAAATATGCAGTTGCTTGAGGCACTGCCAAAGTGAGCCACTCTCTCCTGTATGTTGTCACTCCAGTCTAATAAAACGTGAAAGTCTAATTGTATTAGCAATTTCCCCTTCCGATTATATTAATATGCATCATGCTACTATCCATTTGTTCTAATGCGACATGAAAGGCCGTAATGTGATTACTTTGCTTTATGATTATGGTGAAAAGGTGTGGCCCTGTTTATGTCAGCCATTTATTTATTTTCAGTGGTTGGGGCACCACCCACAAATTATAATTCAATGATTTACTGGCTTTGGTGAGGACTGAGTAACAGAACATATCCCATCAACCACATCTTGTGACCCACTGGGGTGGGCTGGGGTCTCAAAAGGTTCTGCTTGGAGGGAGAGGACTTGTCTGCAAAAGGTGGGACAAGGGATGAACATAGTGCATAAGGTTGCCATATTTCACTTCTTCAAATCTGGGCATATAATTAGCATCTTCTAATTAGAGAACATCAGCCCATTAATTGTGCCATTTTTCTGCAGCTAAGCTTCAACAGCCATACCCTGTTACAACTGATCTGAGGTCCTGTCTGCATGGGTCAAATAAAACAGCCTCCCTCTGCCCTCTTGACAAGGAATTAGGATGATGCAGGACCCAGTTCCAAAGTCTGCTGCAAATAATCCGGATGACATCTGGCTCCTTCTGCGCCAAACCCAGGGTATACCCCTCCACCTCATAATAGATTTTTAAAACTCACCTTTTGCTCAGGATCTTCTTGGAAGATTCTGAGCCCTCCGTTCCAATACCAGGCAGCTATTAACATGCGTGTCTCACTGTGCTGCCTATAAATGTTGTTGTTGTGTGCCTTCATGTCAGTTCCAGCTTATGGCGACCCTAAAGGCAAAACTATCATGGGGTTTTCTTGGCAAGACTTATTCAGAGGGGGTTTGCCATTGCCATCCTCTGAGGCTGAGAGAGTGTGACTTACCCAGGGTCAGACATACATTTACTTTGAGAAAATTATCCTCACCCTGACTTCCTTCACACTGCACAATTAAAGCACTGTGAGACCATAGCTACCATGTCTCCATCCTACGGAATATAGGAATTTGTTGCATTGTAAGGTATTTAGCCTTTTCTTACCAGAGGTCTTTAGTGCCTCAGCAAACTACAAATTCCAAAATTCTGTAAGATGCAGCCACAGCAGTTAAAGTGGTACCCAACTGTTATAATACTGCAGAAAAATCGGCAGGGCCCACGTAGAAAATACAAAGATGATGAAAAGAAATGGGAGAAAATAACTTTGGATGTGAAGCCTTTCAGCTAGCTCAGAGACTCCATAGGATGCACAATCTACCAACAAGGGCCTATTAATGCCATGCTATATCTTTATCCAACAATTTCATGCCAGACTGTGAAATGGATGCTTGGAAAGACAGAGCCAGGTGTATCGCTTGGCATGAAACTATCTGGAGGTTTGGCTTTTGGGTTTCAGGTTTGGACTGGTGTCGGAGATATATCTTATCACACAGGCTGCTTTGCTAGCTGCCCTTGTTGTTGTTCAGGACAGAGGCAATTCAGTCTGAAGTTCACCCCCAAGGAGGCATCATGCAGCCCTTGGCAACCCCAAAGGGCAACTGAAAGTCTTCCTTTTCCCTGTGATTGATCATTGTCACTCGGGGCAGGAGGGCTGCCCTCCCAAGTCATACAATAGGAATGAAATTGCAACAGAAAAGGTTAATTCCAACAATTAAAGAGGATTGAAATTGGCGCATCCGGATCAACTCTGGTGTGACAGAGGAGTGTAGTGGGATGGAGGCAAATGGTTGTTTGATGTGAACGTCGACGTCTGAATTATTCAAAGAGAGAGGGAGAGAGATTCTCCAAATGGTAATTTCATATTTTGCCTAACTGATTGTGATTTATTGCAGAGCCAGAACCTGAATCGCACTTGCGGCTCTTAGATGCTCTTATCGACGCTGCTTCTCTCTTCGGTGAGGCTTTTCTATCTGGATATTAATATCTCCATTACGGTTAGGAATTAAAAGGACTTCTTTCAACCCCTAGGGTTTTCCTTCTCCCATCCCCAAGAGGTTTTTGTTTGGTTAGACATGGCACTTGGCATTTCTGGAGGGTCAGAGAGAGGAGAGATGAAGCCAGGGCCATTTGGCTCTAGCAAGAGATTGAAGCACCCCTTTATCATTGTTTCTGTTTGTCCTTCCAGACTAAGGTGCGCAAGCAATGGCAGACCTATTTAGTTTCAAGACAGGGCAGCTGACCTGGGTGACCAGATATCCTAACTGTGAAGGAGGCCAAGGCAGCACAAAATGTAGGACATCCCAGAAAAATGTAGGGCATTGCAACATAAAAGCTAAAAACACTCATATAAATATAAATTCATGCTTCTCAGTCATGCTCAGAATAGAAGACATTTTGGAATTCCTCCTGGACAGAAGGCTGAAATGTAGGACATGTCCCGGGAAAGGAGGGCATCTAGTCACCTTGCAGGTGACCAACCTGACACATCAGGAGACTGCCATGGGTTAGGAAATAGATTGCAGGCTTTAGAGCAGGGGTGGAGGGGAATACTTTTGGGGATGAAGATGGTGGAGGGCAGGGTCAGACCAGAAAGAAAAGTGAGCATTCCACCATTTTTCGCTCATTCACTTTCTCTCACACTTCTTTTCTCACTCTCTGACAATGCTCTATCTGTCTGGCTTCATCTAGCTACGTTTTTGTTTGTTGTGTGCCTCCAAGTTGTTCCTGACCTATGGCGACCCTATCATGGGGGTTTCTTGGCAACCTTCTTCAGAGGTGGGGATTTGCCTTTGCTATCCTCTGAAGCTGAGAGAGTGTGACTTGCCCAAGTTCATCCAAAGGGTTTTCATGGACAAGCTAGAATGGAATTTGAACCCTGGTCTCTCAGTGTCCTAGTCCAACACTAAAACCACTATGCCACACATCTGTCCACATTGAAGAAATAATTCAGTTTGACACCGCTTTAATTTCTATGACTCAATGCTATGAAATTCTGGGGCTTGTAGTTTTGTGCAATATTTAGCCTTCTCTGTCACAGAGCTTTGGTGCCACAACAAACTAGAAGTCCCAGGATTGCACAGCATTGAGCCATGGCAGTTAAGCTGACATCAAACTGTATTAATTCTGCAATGTGGCAGCAGCCCCTGTTTCTTTCTTCCCCCTCTTCCCACTTCCCACTTTCATCTCTTCCCTATCTCTTAAACTTTTCAGTTATAGTGCTATGAAACACTTTAATTGCCACGACTCTTACGGCATCCTTGGATCTGTAGTTTGCTGGTTTTCTCTGGCACTTTTTGGCAGTGATTTCTAGGGCTGCACCAACACTGCAGGATTACTGCAGTTTGACACCATGTTAAATGCCATGGCTCAATGTTATGGAATTCTGGGATTTGTAGGTTTGTGAGATATTTAGCCTTCTCTGTCAGAGAGTTCTGAGGTCACAACAAACTACATATCCCAGGATTCCATAAGATGGAGCTGTGACAGTTAAAGTGGCGCCAAACTGCATTCACTTTGCAGTGCGACGGCAGCTATTCCTCTTGTAAAACTACAAATCCAAGGAGTCCAGAGCATTCAAGTGGCATCAAGTACTTGAATGTGTAGTGTGAAACACACCTCTCACTCAGTTTACGTCCTGCTACATACCTTACTCCCCCAGTGGAGTTATTAAAAATAATAAAAAATAATTAACCCGTTTCCATCCCAGTTCTCCCTGGTGACTCAAGAAAATCCAGTCCTTCCTTCCCTCTGACCCTCTCACCTCTCCATACTCCTGGTCAGCTCTATCCTCTGTCTCCTTCTCACTTTCATCTTTTAACCTCCATTGCCTCCATGTTATTTAATAATTTTAACAACTGGTTCTGGGGAACCGTGGGAACCAGCTAAACGTTACCACCGCCTTTACCTCTCTCTCCCTCTAAAACTGACTTACCCTTGAAAAACCAGTGGTTAACTGGTGGCTCCCATGTCAATAAGGTGGTAAATCTGCTCCAGGTTTTGGTCTGAATATCACCAGAGCTATTTATGGTATTGTGTTTTATTCCCCAAAGTAGATACAGTAGGGTGCGTTGCTGTTGTTGTGTGCCTCCAAGTTGTTTCCGACTTATGGCGACCCTATCATAGGTTTTTCTTGGCAAGATTTGTTCAGAGGAGGTTTGCCATTGCCTTCCCCTGAGGCTGAGAGCATGTGACTTGCCTAAGGTCACCCAGTGAGTTTCATGGTCAAGCAGGGAAACTGAACCCTGGTCTCCATTGTCTTAGTCCAATGCTCAAATCGCTGAAAATAATATTTAAAAAGTATTTGAAAAATTCATGAAAAACATGTTTCCCAAGTGTCAGCAAATCTTGATGTGGACAATCCTGCGGTCCAGGATTTATTCTGCCCAAAATTAACACTTTTTTTGTGAGTGCAGAAAACAAAATTTTGTGCAGAGAAACATCATTTTCTGTGCAACATTATTACTGCACAGAAATATTATTTTGTGTGAAGAAAATACTTTTTTCCTTGCACAAAAAGACATGTAGGCTAAATTCCCAACTACAACATTTTCTGCAAAGGACACAGACTTTTCTGCAGGAATATATATATATATATATATATATATCTTTGGAGTGGAATGCTAGCAGGCCATGCTTGTTTTCAGTTTTGGGCCAGTGTGAGGAGGAGCACTTGGTTTCTGCATCACCTCCACCAAGGCCAGAACAGTCCTGTTAAGCTTCATGTTTTATATTGTCAATGCCCTTCTATATTCTAGCAAAGTTGCCAGTGTGAAAGCTGTAGAGGGCTCCTGTACTTTTCATGGTTGAGTGGTAGAGGACAAATCAATTCAACAGTGTTTCTTGGATGCATAACATACAATTCTTGCATATACACAACCACTAAAGGTACAAGAGCCCTGTACAATTTTCACTCTGGCAACCCTAGCTCTAAGAGATCTTAACTTGTGATAAGTTAATCAGCAAACTGTTAGTCAAGACAGGGTCTGTAGATGCTGTTTCCCATTTCCAAAATGAAGGACATTATCACACAAGCCTGCTGCCCTGCCGCAATCCTGCTAATTTTAAGAATGGAAGCATACTGGTTTGGCATCATTTCTTATCACACTTTGCCCCAGGATAGCACTTTGGTGATCCATGGCCTCGTGATCTGTTTTCTGTACTACCGAATGCTGCCTTCCAGAAGGAATGGGGGAACAAGCCATCACAACAGCCAACCACCTCCCAAAGCCAGCTGTTGTGTTAATGTGCACACAGCAGCACCACACTTCAAGAGGAGGGAGGACGGGGGACCAAATGTCCTCTTTTTCCAGGATACATCCTATAGTTCAACCTTCTGTCCAGAAGGAATTCCAAAATGTCCTCCTTTCTGAGCATCCCTAGGAAGCTTGAATTTATATTTATGGGCCGATGCAGACTGGCCATTTGGGGTGGCCATTTGGGGTGGGAAGCGGCAGAGCAGGGCCATGGTAACCCCAAGCTGTGGCCCTGATCCTCCATTTTGCCGCCCCCCAAAGAGCAGCAAAATGCCGTTCCTTTTAGGGGTGGCAAATGGCTGCCCTAAGAGCCAGCGGTGCAGCTCTTCAGCACCCTTTCAGCACACATGTTTAAACGCTGTGCCAGAAGGGCGTCCTGATGCTGTGTATTGTGCATATGGCCGTGCAGTGTCAGGACAGTGTCAGAATGGGGATGGAGTCTGCAACGGCCCTATATTAGTGTTTCTAGCTTTTATTTTGTCATGTCCTACATTTTTCTGGAATGTTTTACATTTTACAATGCCTTGCCTCCTTTGTGGTTAAGACATCTGGGGGGCGGGGGGGAGGATGAACAAACAATCCTGACTGCCAACCACCTCCCAATGCTAGCTGCTGGGTGAATATGCACACTGCAGTCAGCTTCACAAAGATGGTGGTGGCTAGGGCTGCTCTTCCTACCCTCCTATCCCTCCAAAAGCTCGATGCTGCTGTGTGTACATTCACACAGCAGCCCCACACTTCAGGAGGAAGTGGAGGGACAAGTGATCCCAGCCGCTAGTGCCTTCCCAAAGCCAGCTGCTGTGTGAATGTGCACACAGCACACAGCTTTGGGAAGGTACTGACAGTTGCAATTGCTGCAAGGAGAAGCAGGGAGAGGAGGGGAAGAGCAGAATCATGTCCAATTACACCATGTGACTGCCCCAGAAGCAGAACTGCAGTGAAACGGACCTATCACATGAAGGCAGAAATAGTATAGAACGAGACTGAAGTAGCAGCAATAGCATTTACATTTCTATACCACTTATCAGTACTCTCTAAGCAGATTGTAAACCAATTGCCCCCAACTAGCTGGATACTCATTTTACTGACCTACGAAAGCAGGGGTAGGCAACCTTTTCCTTTAAGGGCCGAGGGACTTCAGCTCCCAGAAGCCTCAGCCATGTTGGCCAATAGTTCCATGTTGGCCAATAGCTCCTGGGATTCTGGGAGCTGAAGTCCCTCGGCCCTTAAAGGGGAAAGGTTGCCCACCCCTGTAGTATGAAAGGATGGAAGGCTGAGTCAACCTTGGAGCCCTGGGATCGAACTCATAACCTTGTGGCTGCAGTACTGGCTTTTAACCATTACACCATCAGGACTCTCTGAAAGCCTATTGACAGGTTTTGCCCATCAATGAAAAAGTGCACAACAGTAATGAATGGAATGCAAGCAGCAGCCAGGTGAACTTGAGTACTACTCAAAGACACTTTTATTCTGTTATAATTCTGCTTCTTAGCCTTGTGTGATAAAGTCTGAAATCAGAGATGGGGAAGCATGTCAGGCATTGAGTCTTGTGTCGTCTACTTTGGGTTTTGGTCTGAACTTGAAAGGAATATGTGAATGGCAGGTTCTTTTCAAGGAATAGGGCTCAGAATCTTGGATAGCTGTGCTAGAGTGAATGCACCATCTCACTGACATGGACTCACTGACAGGGAGAGCAATTTGTTTTAAATAGAACTGGAGGAATAGCTTGAATATTTCTCCAAACACCACAACCCAAACATCTGGCAGCATGAAACAATCAGGCCTTCTCCTTTTTTCATTATTATTTTTTTTAATATGCTCCTCTCCGTTTTCCCACTTCTCCTCTTTCACACTGGACTTTGACAACATGCTTAAGTTAGTTTCACATCCGATTTGTCGTCTGAGCTTCCCAAAGTTCGGGAAATTAGTATTGTGTGTGCAGTTTGATTTAATTAGCAATTGGGGAAATAGGTCTGGCATGTTGCAGGGAGGCTTGGGGAAATTGTCAATTAGCATTCTGTTAATTGGTGTCTGCTGTCCTTGCTTTTAGTTTTTAACCCCTTTTACCTTGTTCCCACTTCCAGGGTGGAAAAAAAATCTGGCTGCTTATTATTCTTTAAGTAAAGGATTAATTGCTTCAACTCCTGCCTGTGCATAATGTCCCTCTTCCCCTCTCCCAGCGTGGAGAGATTTGCAACCATCACTAGAAGAGACATTCATTTCTTCCAAGAGCACCCCTCCTGCCGTTTATTGGAGATTTGTCAGGAGAGTTCTTCCATTGAGCCTGCAATGACCTCTGCTTTTAAGGCACATTCATTTGGGGGTTTGCCCATTCAACTTTCCAGTACTCTTGGAGAACTTTTGATAAGAGGGGGTTTTTTTATGGGGAAAGGCAAGTGGAGTTGGTTCCCTTCTGAAAAGTTTTTTTTTTCTTTTGTTGGTTTCAGAAGCCCGTTTAGAGATGGGCAAATCTCACAAAGAATATTCTTTTGCTTCCTTTCAGATTCCTTCTGTGTTTCTCCAGAAGTCAGAGAATTTGGAGAGGCGGATCAAACTTTTACAGTGGGCCCTTGGTATCAGCTGGGGTTTGGATGCAGGTACGCCAGTGGATACCAAAATCTATGGATGCTCAAGTCCCATTAAATACAGTGGCATAGTAAAACGGTGTGCCTTATATAAAATGGCAAAACCAAGGTTTGCTTTCTGGAATTTATTTTTTAAAAATATTTTTAAGTTGTGGATGGTTGAATCCGTAGATAAAGATTCCATGGATATAGAGGGCTGAATGTTTTTACCAGGTAAAATCCAACAATGGCAACAGCATAAGCAGAACTTTCTAGAGGAAACCCACTGGTCTCCCTTAGCAAGGTTCTTCTTACTACTTTGTAAATTCCCCAAATCCTTTTTTTCCCCAAATTGCTCTGAATTTGGCTTCAGGTCTCCCCAAAAATGAATCAAACATTTGTGGCAATTGTACTACTTGTGATAGATAGGGTTGTGAGATGCTAGATCCAAGGAGGCCCAGTCCAGCCTTGGTGGGTTCAATTAAGTCAAAGATCCAATGCTTATATTCAGTCAAGGTTGGCACTGAACTACAATTTTCCATCTCCCAGTTACAGTGTAATGGAAACTAGCTTCTCCAAGTGGAAGGTTCTCAGGCATTTGTGTGGAGAATCCATTTATCAATGGGTGTGGGGCAACACCATCGGAAATGGGAAAAGCCAGATGAACTGGGACATGATGGCCAAGACTAGGCACAGAAGCCTAATGGAACAGATTGTGCAAGGACAGGGTTGGCATCTGTAGAAGAGAAAGAGCTATTTTCACTCACTGACACCTCTTCCAGGTGCCCATGAGGGACCTGGGTGCTTCTGTGGGCCTTTGGGGCATCAAAATAAAATTCCAAGGGTCTCCTTGCCTTCACCCATGTACTAGGGTGAACTGGTCAGATTCAAAGTGGCATACAAGCTTGATACACTCCACATTAACTGCACAAAAGGGAGTTCCTGCATGGCAGGGGGTTGGACTGGATGGCCCTTGTGGTCTCTTCCAACTCTATGATTCTATGATTCTATGAAAAGCCTGTGGCCAATCCCTCCCCCCGCCACCAAAATCCAGCCCACCCCACAGGCCTTCTGAAGCATGCCAACTATTTTATTTTCCTTCCATTCCTCATTCAAAATGGCAGCCAGAAACAACATTGCATCACTTCCTTTCTCCATTTTGAAGGAGGAACAGAGAGGAAAGAAGGTATTTGATAGAGAAGCTGTCATGGAATTTGAAGGCTGGGGAGGAGTTTTGTGTGTTTACAAAACTCTTCCCCAGGAGGAATGTGATTTTCCAAGCAATTTTCATCTTGAAATTGCACTTTAAAAATATGGAGAGCTCAAGCAGATGTAGGGGAAATATGGGAGACATCAGGGGCTGTAAAACTAGAGTCCTGGGGCCATACTTTCCCCAATAACACAACTGCCCCAGCAGCAACTTTTCACACTTGGGTCCAAAATACGCTGCAGAAATAATCCAGTTTGAGACCACTTTAACTGCCCTGGCTCAATGCTGGGGAATTCTGGGAATGTTAAGTTTTGTAAGACCTTTAGCGTTTTCTGTGAGAGAGCTCTGGTGACACAATAAACTACAATTCCCAGGATTCCCTAGCACTGAGCCAGGGCAGTTAAAGTGATCTCAGACTGGATTATTTCTGCAGCGTGTTTTGGACCCAAGTGTGAAAAGTTGCTGCTGGGGCAGTTGTGTTATTAGGGAAAGTTTGTGCAGTGTGTTTTTGACGTTGGTGACTAGTACAATTGGGAGGTTATGGATGGGTTTCCCCTGTCAATGAAAAGTGACACCCAAACTATGCTTGGGGGATGCAACAACTATGAATCAGAGGTGACATTGTGCGATAAATATCTCCAAAGCCACTTTTTTCCAGCTCTAATCATGGTTTAAAAGTTGCATGTAGTATTCTCCTCAATATGAGGTGCTTATCTGCTTTCCCTTACCACTCAGGCTGCTTGTTTGTAAATAAACTTATTCAAAAAATGGCCCAAGTCCCCAGTGCACTCTCTCCTTCTCTCATATTATTCACACAATAAAACAGTTACGCCACCTTGGATTCAGTGGTTGTAGCAAAGGATGGTGGGCTTGAGCTGTGCCTTTTTAAACACATATGCATTCAAAGAGACCTCCAGGCTCAACATTCCCAATCCACAAACGGACTGAGATGGCACAGAAAACCAGCAACCCAAGAACACCTCCCTCTTCGCTTTTAATCATCGGCAACTCCATTTTGTCTGTAATAAATTAACAGGGACTGAAAATAGAAGCAGAATGATCTCTTTCTCGTCCCCGATGGACGTTTGCCCAGATCGTGAAACCTGCCCCGCTCTTCAGCACAATTAGCTGCCTTTGCTCCAGAGAGGTTCCAGACTGGGAGTCCTGGATACTCGAGGTCAAAACGGAAGGGTATTGGCAAGGTGCACTATGGGAAAATACCAAGTGGTCTCAGTAGGCTTCCTCCTTGCCAGTGCTATTAACCTTTCCTTCAAAAATGGAGTGCAATTTTGCAAACAAAACCTGGAAAAGGAAAAACTGCTTCCAAGAAGGAGGAAGGTGGAAAATAAAATAAAAGCCTAGTATGGACTTGGTATGCCAAGTGAGGAAGAAATCAGCAATATCCCATTTCAAAGCTAGCCTTTCCTTGCTTGTTTTTTTTTTTTTTTTCCTGTCAGGTGTCCAGCTATGAAATATAGGGTGAGATTTCATTAGTGTAGGATGGGAATATTAATTAATTGTTAATTATTATTAATTTAGAGCCTGAGTCTGCAAAGCGTCTGATTGGGATGAACACTTTGCATGTCAATAGCCGTGCCAGAGTCAACAGAACATTTTTACATGCAAAAATTTCAATGCAAGTCTGAATTGTGGTAAGGACCAGGGATTTCAGATGAGCTCATGATTTTTAGAGCCCTGAGACACATAGTGCTGTCTGTCTATCTATCTATCTATCTATCTATCTATCTATCTATCTATCTATCTTATTTGCATCCTGCTTTTCTCCCAAGATGGGACCCAAAGCTGTTTACAATATAAGTTAAAATAAAGCACAAAAAACATTACAGTGGGCCCTTGGTATATGCTAGGGTTCAGTTCCAGGACCCCCATGGCTATCAAAAGCTGTGGATGCTCAAGTTTCATTACATACAATGGCATAGTAAAATGGTGTCCTTTATATAAAATGACAAAATCAAAGTTTGTTTTTGGAATTTGAGGAGGAAGGGAATATTTTCAAGCCGTGGATTGTGGTATCTGTGGATGCAGAATCCGGATATGGCAGGCCGACCATATGTGGCACAAAAGTTTAGAAAGCATGAAGCAATCATTTCAATTAAAACACTGATTTATAATAAATTCATGGAATTTTTAAAAAACCAGCACACTCATTGCACATTTGGAAAGTTGGTTATATTGATATAGTGTTATTCAGCCCGAGTCTTAGGATAGGTGGGGTTTGTCTGCACATCTTCAGAAAGAAAGGAGCAGAGATATAACCCATTACTGGGGCCAAACCAAAATAATTCACCCATTTAACAGTTTCTTTTGCATTTCTGAAAAACAGGTCCCAATTTGGGACTATCAAAAAATGTCTTAAAATGTTCATTTATTTGGGTCATGAAACTGGAGTTTGAACATGGCCCAACATAAACAAAGACTCAGAACTGTGTTACTTTTAGGGGGATAAAGCTGCTGCTAAGCTAAAGCCTTTCTCTTATTTTTGTGAAAGTATTGAATCCACATGAAAATGGAAACCAATGTTCTCTGGACAATGGTAGCAGAAACCTCTCAGAAATATTGCACAGAGACCAGGGCTACTGCTTACTTTAGACATGTGAAGGCCAGTATCCTGTCAGTGACACACACCAAAGTCCATCTGATGCTTGAGTATATATTTTGTTGCTTATTACACAGGTTGATATTCTCCTCTAGCTTTTGCAACTATGAAAATTCCCCCAGCCCAGGACTCATGGTTTTGCTGTGATAGCACCTCAAATGGCCATTCTATGGCTGGTGAAAGCATGGGTAAAAACATAGTGAATTTCATCTGAAGATGTCATTGGTCTGTGTCTAGCTATGAAGTATAGCCAAATGCTTCTCCAATTCTCTCCCAGCTCTCCAGCAGCCAGCCACGCAATAGCCATTCAGAGGGGAAGGGGCATCACAGCAACTGTGAGTCTGTCTCCATACTATGTCATAATTCAGTATTTCTTCCCCTGACCTGTTTTCCACAGCCCTGACCACAACTTGGAGAAGTTCCCTTTTTTGTACTACAATTCCCCAAACCTCTTAGCCAGCAAGGGAACACAGGTTCAGGGATGGTAGTCCCCAAAAATAGAACCCAAGCTTTGATCAGGATTATGGAAAACAAGGGAAGAAATATTGAAGTAATGGACATGCCAGTGCCCAATCTGGCTGGCTGGGAGATTTGTAGCTCCCCCAAGAAAGGATTTTCTCCATGCTTTGGCTCTCACCAGATTTGTCATCCTCCTCTGAATCCGCCCTCCCCCCCCCCCACAAGTCTCCATCTTTCCTTAAAAGACAGGCACCCAGAATATTGCTTGCTCCTTTCTGAGCTCTTCCCAACCCAAAATCTGACTTTTTCCCACAATTTCCCAGGCAAGGTTAACTCGCTCTACAATGTGAGGCCTGATTCTCCTTAATGCTCTTCTTACTATGATGTACCAACCCAGCCTCATTTACCATTATGCCATCACATTTGCCTTTCCAGAGAGCCTTTGGGAAAAGATGCAGGTAAGTTCACAAGAAAGAGCAGGCCTGCCAGGTGAATGGAAAGGGGGGGGGGAAACCCTTGGTAGGAAAGCTCATGGGCTCAAGGCTATTGCTATCGCTGCTGCACAAACTTGGCAGCAGGCCAAGCAAGCTGAATGAGGTGAGGCTAGGAAAAATTATGGCAGAATGCAATTAAAATGCATCCTTCCAAGCTACTACAGTTCTCTCTGGACACAAAAATATTTCTCCATACCCTGCGACAAAGAACAGAACACATATTGCTGCACTACATCAGAGTGTGGTCAAAAGGGTGTGGCCAGCCAACAAGAGAATAAAAGTTATTAATGAAGAAGAGCATGCAAAAGTACTCTTTTGAGCACAGGAACCCTGGCATCTATGTGCTTGATTTAGGAAAGGCAAGTTTCTTCCCCTTCCTCTCCTTCCCGCTGTGTCAATTGACTGCAAAGAAGTTTTGCACTTTGAAATCAGTTTGCAGCAATGGAAGTAAGCTGAGTAAGCAAAGTGGAAAAGTGGGAGAACAGTTAAACTTGGACATTTTAAAAGCTACCAAGAAAGTAAGATGGCAGAGGGTTAAGTGGAACCTGTTGGATTGATGAGATATACAAAGTACCAAATCTATCTGATGGATAGAACTCCTAAGAATCCTCTCTCCAACTTCTGTGTAAAGGCCTCCAAAGAAAGAGAGTCCACCACCCAGGGAGACAGTCTAGTCCACTGTCGAACAGCTCTTACAGCCACGTTCTTAATGTTTATGTGGAATCTCCTTTTGAATCCACGGGTTCATGTTCTAACCTCTGGGGCAGCAGAAACAAGCTTGCTCTATCTTCCACATGACATCCCTTCAGACATTTAAGAATGGCTATCATGCCATTTCTCAATCATCTCTTTTCCAAGCTAAACATACCCAGATGTCTAAGCCATTCCTCATACAGCTTGGCTGCCAGACCTTTTAGCATGTTGGTCATCTCCTTTGGACAGCTTGTCAATGTTCTTCCTGGGTTCTGAGGCCCAGAACTCCACACATTATTCCAGGTTCTAGATCTAACCAAAGCAGAACAGATTGGTGGTCTTGATAAATGGGACGTGAAAGATTTTTATATGTGCCTAAAAATCTTTGAAGTGGGTGCTAAAATGATTCTCTCTCTCTCTCTCTTTCATAAAGGGATATTTATAAAGAATTAGAAACCACCAATTAAAATGGCGAATTGTCAGAATGGCCTTCCACTAATACCATCTTTGCAATAATTATCTCGCCAGAACCTCAGACGTTGTATTATTTTCCATTGGATTTACAATTAATCTTGTAGAAACAATAAATCCTCTCAGAGTGAGGGGATGGTAGTATTATTAAACGCTCCGCTCTTGAAAGTTCGGGGCAACTGTTAACTAATTAGCTCACATGGCTTTCTTGCAAAAAAAAAAAAAAAACAGGGAAAAAACAGAAGTATGGAAGCTCTTTCTAGGTCTGGAAGAGGAATTAGCCACTGAAGAAGTTCTGCGCTCCAATTTCTTTCTGCTAGATTGCCATACCCATTGAGACTTACCCCATGTAGGGATAAGAGGAAGGCAAGTGTGGCAATAAGACCTCCTGGCACTTTAGGAAAACAAAATAGATGTCAATCTCTACCCTTCTTTGAAGGACAGATAGCCCATAGCAATTGGTGGCTCCCTTATCAGCAGCCTGATGAATCTACTTTGGCTTTTAGAAGAACTATCCAAGGTGCTGACCCATGCCCTCAAACAGGCTCAAAGGTTATATCCATGTATTTAGGAAGCACCATCTGCTGTCTGGGTCAACATAAGCTCAAATGACACTCCAGCTTAATTTTGCAGCATCATTTTGGGCAGCAAAATTGAGGTCAATTTTTCTGGAAGGAACTCACAGCTGGCAAAAAAATTTCCTCTAGATTTATGGGGAAACTTATGGTAGAACTCCCCCTAGAATTGGTTGGAGCAACTTCTTGGATATTTTTCTTATTTTGCTAGGTCACCACTGCAGAAACAGTCCCACTCCTTCAGTGGTCCAACCACCATTGCCTTTCCTCTGGAACGCCCCACAGCAGTGTGAGAGAGAAAATCGGGTTCACAAATGCAAATTTTGGTTTGAGCATTGACTATAGCACAGGAGACCAGGGTTCAAATCTCTGCTCAGCCAAGGAAATCCACTGGGTGAGCTTGGGCAGGTCACACTCTCTCAGCCTCAAAGGAAGGGAAGGGCAAAGCTCCTCTGAGCAAATCTTACCAAGAAAACTCCATGATAGGGTCTCCATAGGGTCACCATACATTGGGAAAAACTTGATGCCACACAACATTTTGCTTCCAATAATGCCCTGGGATTGGGATTATAAGGATTTGAGGATAGTCTTGGGAAAATAAACTGCCCATCTTGCTGCTCAGAGGTAATTTTGCTATTTCCGCCACTAGGAGATGGAAATCCCAATTAGATTCATCCTCATGTGGTTTCTGAGAAAAACAGGAAAATGTTCACTGAAACCAACCTTCCTTCCTTCCTTCCTTCCTTTCTGGAAAGAGAGCAGAGTGTCGGCCACCCTAGCCTCCTGGGAAAGAGTTCACTGCCAGGGAGCAGCCACCAAGAACGCCCTTTCATGAGAAGGACCTAACAGAAGGTTTACACATCTTATGGGTTGTTTTTGTGCATTTAGTCCAATACACAGTATTGGAAAATAGGATAGAAATGTGTTGTTGCCTTGCTGACTACATGGACTAGATAGAATTGGATAGATTTTGTATTTTGTGTATACTGTGTCTAGGGGCTGTCCCATGAAAAAAATCCCAACATTCATTTCCAATGAAGGCCCTGTTCTTACTGCTAATGATCAAGAATTTTGCTTTTGAAGAGTGTTCTGAAACTTCAGTTAGTACAAAGTGTTAACTGGGGCTGGTTACAGGGATGATACAGCGCCACCGGACCAACAACTTCACTGGTTGCCAGTTTGTTTCCAGGTACATTTCAAAATGTGGGTTACGACCTACAAAGGGAACCAGCATGTAGTGGTTTGAGTGTTGGACCTCTGGAGACCAGGGTTCAATTCCCCACTTTGCCTTGGAAACCCACTGGATTACCTTGACTGAATGCATCTGAGAAAGTAGACTTGAGTCTATGAAAGCTCATGCTGCCAACTTCTTTCTTTAGTTAGTCTCAAAGTGCTACAAGATCTCTCCACATACTGATTCTACAGACTAAAATGGCTATATCTTTGGGTTACCTTAAGTGAATCTCCACCACAGAAAACCCTGTGATAGGATCGCCTTAGGGTCATCATAAGTCAGAAACAACTTGAAGGCACACAACAACTACAGCAATCACCTATAAACCTCTTTATGATTTAGGCCCAGTTTAGCTGACAGACTGTCTCTCCTGATATTAGTTTGCTTGGACCCTGAAATCCTCATGAAAGGCCCTTCTTCCAGTCCCACCATATTTGCAGGTATGGCTGGTGGCTACATAAAACAGGGCCTTCTCAGTGGCTGCCCCCAAGCTCTGGAATTCCCTCCATAGGAAGGCTAGAATGGATGCTACCGTGCCATCATCAGTCCAAGACTTCTTTATTCTGTCAGAATGTAGTATTGAAATATTTAGTGCAGACATTTATCATTTGAGGAGTCATCTTTTAAGAGGGTGCCATGTTGTTTCAAACTGAATTGTTTCTAATGCTTTAATCATTTTAAGTCTGTGTTTTTATGTTTTAATATTGTTAACAGCTTAATTCTATTTTAATGCTGTCTTTTTGTGTATGCTAACTATATATTTAATCATTTTAATTTGTAAGCTGACTTGAGTCCCAGTCTAGGAAAAAGGCCAGATATAAATACAGTAAAGAAATTATTAATATCATCATCATCATCATCATCATCATCATCATTATCTGTGTGACATATAGAAGGCATGAAGAACCTCCTTTCACCGCCCTCAAAGGCAGTCCATTCCACTGTTGAACAGCTCTTCCAGTCAAGTAGTTCTTCCTAATGTTTAGGTAGAATATCTTTCTTCTAATATGAAACCATTGATTTCTATATGACATACATATTCTAGTCTCTGAACCAGCAAAACCAAGCTGGATCCATCTTCTACATGGCGTCCCTTCCAATTGTTAAAGATCACAAGGAGTTGTCCCTAAATCTCAGGTTTTGGCCCTGAAATTCCAGGGCCTGGGATAATCCTGGTTGTACTCAGATCACCAAGTTGTGGACTGGAAGAAGGAGTATTTATTAAGCCATCCTAAACTTATAGGATGCCATGGAATGGGGTCAGTATCCATTGAAATTACGAAGCCTTTTTAAAGTAGTTTATGGATCTCAGCTTCATGGGTGCAATCAGCACCCTATACAAGCCAGTGCATTTTCAAATAAAAGATTCTACACTGCTGAACACAAAGTTTAATCAACATCCAAAATGAAACCAAACCGTCAATAGGTGCAATTTTTTACCCACTTAAAAACCATTATTCCAGGGTTATTTTTTTCACTCTCCATTTGTCTTTCCCCCCAGTTTTAGCTTTAAGTGGGGCTATTGGAGGCGACTATGGCCATGTTCTGATATGAGTTAATTAGGATTCTTGTATGGTTTTCTTCCGTTAATTATAGCCTAATTTGATTGCTTAATAGCGCTGCTTTTTGTAATGTTTAGCACCTGTTGTAAATTGCACATGGCAAATCGTCTTCCACCTTCCAACCTGTTTACCACCAACTTCTACCTTCTCCTTTTCATACCACTGAGAGGCCTTCACAATTCTCCTTTCTGCTCACTCAACAAAGAACACTCACTCTCTTGTGCTGTGGATCATGGTTAAAAAAAAATACAAAAAGAGAGAAGGTGATTTTCACTTTCATTCCTTTCTACATATCTAAAAAAAGCAAGATTTCTTTAAAATAATGAGAATAATGAGAACATACACTTTAAAACCATGCCAGTGTTGACCTGATACAGAATGCTGACTTTTACGTACGGGTCATCTATTTTATGTTCCCTCCTGCTGGTTTGTTGTTGTTGTCGTTGTTTTGCCCTTCTGTGAGCAAAGGAGAGATCACACACATGTTGATGTTGTTGTGTTTTATTTTGGCTCCTCTTTTACAGGATTATTAGAAGTGGAAGCCGAACACCATTAATGGATTTCTCCCATACATCGTGCGATAGCACAATTTTTCAAGGCTGTGCATAATTGTATTCTTTCTGCCAGCTTTCCATGCGCTGTCCTTGTCATGTTGTCATTGAAGGCTGATCTCAACCTTCTGTAATTGGAGATGTTCTACTTTTGGACAAAGGTGTGGGGGGCAACTCAAGGGACTGGAGCTGACATTTACTTCATCAATTTATTTTTATTGTTCCTCCATTTATTGCCGCTGTAACAGCCCTTTAATAGTTATATCTCCTCCCTGTAGGGTATTCTGGTATTTGAAATTTTTCCTTAACTCATTTGTTCTCCTAAATAACAGTAAAGTGCATTTCAGGCTAACCTTTTTAGACTTCCCATCTCCTCTCTTCTCTTTCAGCTTTTGCAAAGCAGTCATAGCTTTAAACTTTTTACAGGGCTGTCAGCCCGAAAGGCCAATGCCGTTGTCGGTTCATTCTCACTGCCGAAATTGCTGCCAAATCGGTTGAGGGCTTTAGGAATTTCCGGCAGGGTGGCCCCCAAAAAACATGCATAATGCTCTCCTCATAATTCAAAAATAGCCATCCTTTCCCAAGAAGAGGTGGGATACAACAAGGTGAAGCAGGTACGCAATTAATACTAGCACCAAGACTCTCATTTTACAATCTCTGGTCACCGAAAGAGTCATAATTAAATCTTTACAACTGGCAGTCTAAGTGATTTGTATAATTCTTGAGTTTGCTTCCTTCTGTTTTTCTCTGACAAAAAGGAGCAATGCAATGAAATCCAGAACTTTCTCAATATGCTAGGGCATAACTGGGCAAGTGTCGGAGGCTGGAGGGTACATAAACCACGCAAGAGAACTTGGATGGTTGCAACACACACCCCCATAAACAAAATACAAAACATGCCCCCAAATGTTCTCAAATCCCCTATGCTTTTTTCACTGCATTTGTAGGTACATCTAAGCTGCTTTAGTCCCAGGATAGGCCTTTTTATACAAGAAGACATTTCCTTTCACTTCCTGCTTTTAAAACAGGACTCTCCTGGGCCTAAAATAGCTCACAGGGCCTGGAAACATGGCAAAAACGCCCTCCACATGGCCTGGGGGCATTTGGGGACATTTGGGGGAAAATAAAATTTAAAACATTTTTTCAAGAAAACCTTTGACCTCTGGGAGCCCTTTTGAACAGAAAAACATGGCCTCAGAGCCTGTCCTAGGATAAGTAAAGACCAAGCTTGAAAAATAACTTTGGGGAATAGAGTTCCCAAAATTTTTCAGTCATCATGGCCAGTGGCCATGGGAAGTTCAGTTCCTCTCAGACATGCAGATGGCCAAATAGCTATCTGTTTAACTCACACCTACAGTCCTTGGTATAACTGTCCCAAAGTGGAATAATGGCCAGAATCCTGCTGGTGTTTTATGTACGTCTAAGTTCTCTACAGAAGCAGTTCAACATCTTTGTCCAAAGTGCATTCTTCCCATTCAGTTCACATTCATGGCAGTGGAGTTGTACATGTGGTGGCATACATTCAGATGTGTTTTCTCAGCTGATGAGTATCTGTTTCTTCCTATTGAAACTAGCAGCCGTACTGCTTTGATTGAGCTTTTGGTTTTGCACTCAGTTGCACAATTGCACAAGAACGTCGTTCAACACAAGCAAAATGTAGAACTCCCAATGCAAAATTCTGCCTGCAGAGGTTTGTGCCCCAGATCTACAGCGTTAGATTTCAGCTGAGGTATGTAAGTTGATGAGTGAGTCATACTTGCACTAGAGGAATATCTGTCCTTTCAAATAACCCACTGAGGATACAATGGCTGGCATCTATTAGTGATCAATGCATTTGTAAGTCATGGTCTTCATATGGGGTGAATTATTTCCTAAGGTGTGACAGACATATTCTGCTGACAACAGACAACAACTTCTATCACTGGCAGTGGCACAAGTTGCTACATTTGAGGTCACAATGGGATGCCCAGCCATGAAATTGATGCTGGGCACCTCATTTTCATATCTCAGAGGGAGTGACTCATGTCAGTGGTGGCAGCAAGTGACATAGTGAGACATGCATGTGAACAGCCACTCAATGTCTCTCCAGAATGCCAAGCTAATGGCAGGAATTCAGGGCAGCTTCAGGCCCAGAATACTCTAGGCTGTTCCCGGAGAGGCTGCCCCCAAAGTATTCTGGCCAGTGTAGACTCACTCTTGGTCTCACTGCCCTTCACACACACACATACACAAGCACACATGCACAATGATGTCAAAATTGCCAGGCACCTCCAGATCCAGTGTGTTCACTGGATTAAAAGACTGAAAGACTCTGGCATAAATGTGTTCCTTGAATGACAGGCAGCAGTAGATCAGGTGACATGGTGGAACTAATCCAACCAAAATAGCATAAAGCAACACACTTTTGAGAGTGTGCAGTGTTTAAAGTATCGTAAATGCACAATTGCCCTTCTCCACCCATCTTCCACTTTCCTTATTCTTTTTTCTTCACTGTATCCCCCTCCCCTGCTCTACTTTTGCAGTTCCTAATACAGTAAATATGACACAGGAGAGGCCTTTTCCTATGCTCTCTCTCAGTAAACCACCTTCTAACTTGCCATTGATTACTAGGTGATTAGTTTGTTCAAGTGATTGCCCTTTTTTCCCCTTCTTCGGGTCCCCAGAGATGTTCTTGGTGTCTTCTCCCTCCCTCCTCAGCTCTTCAAATGAGCCATTCTATTTCTTCCTACAAGCCTAGAAATCCTCCCACATGCATGCATAGACACACATAAAACAGCCCCACTCCTCTGTTTTCCCATTTAATAGTTCCCATCAAAAAAAAAATGTGTGGGATTTCTCTTTTTCCCTACCCACGGACACATCAGAGCCTGTCTCTGCCCTCCCACTCTCCTTTCTGTGGGTCACAACTACTGAAGGGTTTTATGTTAGGCCTGACATTGTTTGTTGTGCCTCCCACAAGACTTTAAATGCTTCCGAAGATTGAAAGACACTGGCATAAATGTCAAAGAAATGCTTTCCCAGTGTTGGTTCTAATTAGGCACTTGGTCTCATGGGACAAACATGGTCACCATAAAACACCAAGTGTGCATTCTCTCTTTCCTTCTCCCTCTCTCTTCCTGCACATCTGCTTAAAAGACTGATCAAGAAGAGACTTCCTTCATATTACATGCTACCTTACTAGCATTGGTTCAAATGCCAGACAGGGATTAACCATAAGTCTAAGTACTTCTTGGACCAGGGGGTTATCTGCAAGGACCAAATAAAATGTCCTCCTGCCCTCTCAGCAGGGAGTCTGGACAATACACAGCCCAGTCCCTGGTGCTAATGTGAAATGTCCAGATGACTTCCAGCCAGTTCACCATGGAACCTGCCCTGATGTTGTTAAAGGCCCTCAAGTCAACCCCAACTCATGGCGACCCTGTGGATGAGACATCTCCAAGACCCCTTGTCTTCTACTGCTCTAGTTAGCTCTTGCAAATTCAGGCCTATGGCTTCCCTGACTGAATCTATCTATCTCACATGCAGTCTTTCTCTTTTTCTACTATCCCATCCACCTTTCTTAGCATTATTGCTTTTCTAATTATTGCTGTCTTCTCATGATGTGTCCAAAGCATGAGAGCCTCAGTTTGATCATCTTGGCTTCCAGGGAGATTTCAAGTTTCATCTGTTCAAGGACCCATTGTTAGCCTTTTTGGCTGTCCACAGGATCCTTAGCACTCTTTTCCAGTATTACATCTCAAATGAGTTAATTTTCCGCTTAGCCATTTTTTTTAAGGTCCAGCTGTCACATCCATACACTGTGATGGATATACAATGGCTTGGACGATTCTAATTTTAGTGCTCAGTTGTATATATTTATTCTTTAGGATACTATTGAGTTCTTTCATAACTGCCCTTCCCGTTCCTAGCCTTCTTATTATTACTTGACTGCAGTATCCATTCTGATCCTGGAGAGAAGTGACCAGTGGGATGCCACAGGATCCTGTCCTGGGCCCAGTGCTATTCAACATCTTTATCAATGACTTGGATGAAAGATTAGGGAGCATGTTTCTCAAATTTGCAGATGACACCAAATTAGGAGGAATAACTAATACCCCAGAGGACAGGATGAAAATTCAAAATGACCTTAATAGATTAGAAAGCTGGGCCAAAGCTAACAAAATGAATTTCAACACAGAGAAATGTAAGGTACTGCACTTAGGGCAAAAAACAAAAAAAAAATGAAATGCATAGATATAAGATGGGGGACCCCTGGCTTAACGCAACTATGTGTGAAAGGGATCTAGGAGTCCTGGTAGACCACAAATCGAACATGAGTCAACAGTGTGATGTCGCAGCTAAAAAGGCCAATGCAATTTTAGGCTGCATTAATAGAAGTATAGTATCTAAATCAAGGGAAGTAATATGCCATTGTATTCTGCTTTGGTCAGGCCTCACCTGGAATACTGTGTCCAGTTCTGGGCACCACTATTCAAAAAGGATGTTGAGAAACTGGAGCGTGCCCAAAGGAAGGCGATTAAAATAGTAAAGGGTCTGGAAACCATGCCCTATGAGGAACAACTTAGAGAACTGGGTATGTTTAGCTTGGAGAAGAGAAGGTTAAGAGGTGATATGATAGCCGTGTTTAAATATTTGAAAGAATGTCATATTGAGGAGGGAACAAGCTTGTTTTCTGCTGCTACAGAGAACAGGATCCATACAAATGGATGCAAGCTACAGGAAAAGAGATTCCACCTCAGCATTAGGAGGAACCTTCTGACAGTAAGAGTTGTTTGACAGTGGAACACACTCCCTCGGAGTGTGATGGAGTCTCCTTCTTTAGAGGTCTTTAAACAGAGGCTGGATGGCCATCTGTTGGGGATGCTTTGATTTTGAGTTCCTGCATGGCAGGGGGTTGGACTCTTCCAACTCTATGATTTTATGATTCTATGATCAATGTTTGATCCAAGGTATGGGAACTCTTTAACTATTTCAATTTCCTCATGATCTAAGTTGAATTTATGAGATCCTCTGTGGTCATTACTTTTGTCTTCTTTATATTCAGCAACAAACCTGACTTTGCACTTTCTTCCTTGACCTTCCTTAGTAATTGTTCCAATTCCATAATGTTTTCCACTAGTTGTATGGTATGATCTGCATATCTTTGATGTTGATGTTCCTTCTTCTTCACTCCTGCTTCTTCTAAGTCTAAAGCTGCTCTTTGTATGATATTTTCTGCATGCAAGTTGAACAAATAGGATGATAAAATATTGAGGATAGAGCAAGACTGAAGGGTGACATGGTTGTACTCTTTAGATACTTAAAGGGCTGTCATAGAGAGGATAGTGCAGGTTTCTTCTCTGCTGTCCCAGTGGGTAGAACTAGATCTAATTATTTTAAGTTACTGGAGGGAAGATTTTTTTGAATGTTAAAAGGAACCTCTTGACAGTAAGAGTGTTTCGGCAGTTGAACCATTTGCCTAGAGAGGTGGTGGAGTCTCCTTATCTGAATGTCTTCAAAAAGAGGCTAGACTGCTACATGCTGGGGATGCTCTAGCTGGATTTCCTGCACTGAGTGGGGGATTGGACTATATAGGGCCCCTTCCAAGTCTGTGATTCTAAGTCCTTACTACCTCTAATCTTGCTGCAGAGAGCAATAGAGACTTTTCAAATGCACATATAATTGTGTGTGTTTATTTAGAATAGTATAGCACCTCTCCTTATATGCTTGTCCAAGAGCTGAGATGTGTTGGAAGGGCCTTCCTTTGTCTCCCACCAGTTGGAGCAATCCATTTGCAGAAACTTGGGAGAGGGCCTTCTCAACAGTGTCATCCTGGCTGTGGAATGCCCTCCCTTTGGAGACCCGCTTGGCCCCAACATTGGTTGCCAAGATGAAGCCTACATTTTTAAAATAAATGATTCTAGAGCCTAGTGAGTTCACCCAAAATGTACAGTTGTCCCTCCCCATTCACAGACTTGAAGTCCGCAGTCCCGCTCTTTGCGGGAGGGACAAGCAGGGAGGGATAAAATGGCAGCGCACACCACAAGCACATGCACCATTATTTTCAATGGGACTCGAATATTTGCGAGTCATCATTTTCGCATGGGGGAGAGATCCGGAATGGATCCTCCGCAAATTGGAAGGGGCAACTGTATATGCAGTCAGCCCTATGTATCCACAGATTTTTTTATCCATGGATTCAACCATCCATAGTTTGAAAATATTTTTTAAAATATATAAATTTCCAAAAGCAAACTTTGATTTTGCCATTTTATATACTGGACACCATTTTACTATCTCATTGGATTTAATGGGACTTGAGCATCCATGGATTTTGATATCATGGGGGGGGGGCCTGGAACCAAATCCCAGTGGATACAAAGGGCCCACTTTATACATGGTTTTATAGAGTCTTAACTTCAACAGCTTAAAATATGCAATTGCTTAATATATTTTTAGAATGGTTAAATTATTTCAATTGTTTTAAATTGTATTGTGTGTTCTACATTTGTAATTGTTCAACTGATTTGATCATAAGCTGCCCAGAGATTTAATGACATGGGATGGGAAGGAAATATTGTACATAAACAATCAAGCAATCTATGGATCTTTGGTATCCTAACTTCATGCACAGGAAAGGAAACACATTTGAATAAATCCTTTTACTCACATAGTATCACTTTTTAGTCACATAGTATCACAAAGTGAATAAGTGAGCGACTGAAGTTACTGAATTTATATCTTAACTTTCCTCTACCTGCTTCTTCCTTTACCCATTTTCCTCTTCACAGCAACCCTGCAAGGTAGGACAAGCTGAGACTTAATGACTATTCCAAAGTCATCCAGCGAATGTCATACGTGACATACCTGAGTGCTGACTTGAACCTGGGTCTGCTAGTCCAGCACTCTAACCACTACCCCACAAAGTGGAATATATATATGTCAAGTGATTCTTGTAGCCCACTGCTGGTGCATTACACTGTAGAAAAAATGCAAGTTGACACCACTTAATCAGCTTCATACTATGGAGTCCTGGGATTTGTAGTTTTACTGAGTCTTTAGCCTTCTCTGCCAGAGTGCTGGTGCTTCACAAAACTACAAATCCCAGGATTCTGTAGGATGGAGCAGTTAAAGTGGTGTCAAACTGCATTATTTCTGCAGTGTAGATGCACTCTTGGTCTCTTACTCCAGCAAACCAAAATTCCTCCTGGGCAGTTTCATTCAACAAGCCTCTGCCCTGTGAAGTTGAGCTTTCCTCCCTGTCTTTTATTTTTTAAAAGATTAATTGCTTACATCAGAATTAATCTACTTTAAAAAAAACACTGGATATATCTGCATCTTTTAGGAGCCCTTGTCGCGGGGAAAAAAAATCTGAAACTTGTGGAGGCAAAATACGGTAATTGCATTTCTTTGGCTTTTGGCTGGTGGTTTTGGAAGAAAAGATGCTGATTAATGCTGAGCCCAACCTACAAGAAATCAGTACCATTAACCCTTCAGAAAGGGGGATGTTTGTAGATGGTAATGTTTTTCGACCACAACTTTTCTTTCCAATGCAGGAAAAAAGCTGGACTTTTCCTTCCCCCAGCCCTGGTCATAAATACACAGCCAGCGGGAAGGTCTCCTACTGTGCTGTTTTTCAATGACCCCCCAGTGCTGTAATTCAAGCTTTGGCTACTGTAGCAAAGACCCAGAAAGCACTATTTTGCTCATGTAAATGAGTCAGTTCAGTGTTTAAAAGGCGGCCTTAAATAAGAGAGTAAATTCACTGAAAATCTTGCTTCTGCTTTATCTTCCTCTCTCCATTTTATTTATCTTGATTTTTCTACCCCGTCCTTCCCCCAAAGGATTAGGCAATTCATGGCAGTTTAAAAATAAAATTAATTTATGTAAAATAAAAATGTATGAAAGCAAGCACTGTACAATGAACCTCTCTCCATCCCCAAAACACAACATTAAAATGTGCGTGTTTTATTTTCATCCCAGTTGCATATTCCAAGGCACAGATACAAAGGGCCATAGACTGGAAAAGTTACTCTTTGAACTACAGCTCCAAAGTATCCAGCAAGCATGCTTGGGGATTCTAGGAGCTACAATCCAAAAGAGTAACTCTTTCAGTATCTGCTACGAGCTGAACTTGGGCTGCATCTACACTGGAGATTAATGCAGTTGGACACTGCTTTCGCTGCCATGACTCAATTCTATGGAATTCTGAGATTTGTAGTTTTGCAAGAACAGAGACTGCAGCCAAGAAATTAGCAGAAGACTGGGAATGGGAAGGACAGCTATTAAAGAATTAGATGAGATCCTAAAGTGTAAAGATATACAGTTGAACACCAAAGTTAGAATTGTCCAATCCATTGTATTCCCCATTACCAGGTACAGAAGTGAGAGTTGGACAATAAAGAAAGCAGACAGGAAGAAAATCAACTCATTTGAGATGTGGTGCTGAGAAAAGTGCTTAGGATACCATGGACAATCAAAAAGACAAATTTGTCCTATAAAAGACCAAGCTTGAACTCTTCCTGGAAGCCACAATGACAAAGCTGAGGCTCTCACACTTTGGTCACATCATGAGAAGGCATGAAGAAGAAGAGACAAGCGTGCTAAGAAAGGTAGAGGATAGTAGAAAGAGATGAAGACTATACACCAGATGCATGGACATAATCAAGGAGGTCACAGGCCTGAATCTGCAGGACCAGAGCAGGGCAGTGGAGGAAAGGGAGGTCTTGGAGATGTCTCATCCATAGAGTTACCATGAGTTGGGCTCAACTTGAAGGCAGTTAACAACAAGAGATATTTAACTTCACTTGCAGAGAGCTCTGGTGCCAGAACAAAGTACAAATCCCGGGATTCCATATGATGGAGCCATGACACTTAAAGTGGTGTTACAGCATCAGAGAGTTGGAAGAGACCACAAGGGCAATCCAGTCCAATTCTGTTCTGCCACAATCAAAGCGTCCCCGACAGATGGCCATCCAGCCTCTGTTTGAAAACCTCCAAAGAAAGAGATACCATCACACTCCAAGGCAGTATGTTCCACTGTCAAACAGCTCTTACTGTCAGGAAGTTCTTCCTAATATTTAGGTGGAATCTCTTTTCCTGTAGAAAACAAGCTTGTGCCGTCCTTAATATGATATCCTTTCACATATTTAAACATGGCTATAATGTCACCTCTTAACCGTCTCTTCTCCAGGCTAAACATACCCAGATCCCTAAGCTGCTCCTCACAAGACATGGCTTTCAGACATGTCCCCATTTGGGTTGCCCTCCTCTTGACACAATCCAGCTTGTCAACATCCTTCTTGAATTTTGTGCCCAGGACACAATATTCCAGGTGAAGTCTGACCAAAGCAGAATAGAGTGGCACTATTACTTCCCTCAGTCTAGACACTGCGCTCCTGTTGATGCAATCTAAAATTGCATTGGCTTCCTTAGCTGATGCATCACATTATTGACTCATATTCATCCTGTGGCCACTATAAGACTCCTAGATCTCCTTCATATATATATATATATATATATATATATATATATATATATATAATAATTTTGCTAAACCAATCAAAAAGATCTGGTGTTGGTGTTGTGAGATTTCAAGTCATTTAAGTCTTAGGGTAACCATATGGGGTTTTCTTGGCAATATTTGATTTGGGGCTGGTGGTATCATTGCCTTCCTCTGAGAAGGAAAGAATGTGACTCATCCAAGATCAAGCAAAGACTTCTCAGAAACTATGGAGCGTATTGCATTCACAATTAAGACGTCTTCCCTGAGCCGGCTTAAAATTTAAAACGGGTGGCATCCTGATCTTATCACAAGGATTTAGCTGCCAAATTTGCCACCTGGGTCCAGCCCCGCTCGCAGGGGTGCTCAGCATGCCTCTTTTTGAAGCTGGGAGTTTTCCTGCTTAAGGAAATGGCTGCCGGAGCAGCTTTGGGAGCAGGGATGGACCCGGGATGGACCCAGGATGGACCCAGCCAGCAAATTTGGTGGCTAAATCCTTGTGATAAGATCAGGATGCCGCCTGTTTTAAATTTTAAGCCAGCTCAGGTAAGATGTTTTAATTGTGAATGTGATAAGCTCTTATAGTATAATGTCTTGGAATATAGCACTTTGAGAAAATTTTAACTCTAATGGCTCCAGCCCACAGAATCTCAGGATTTATAGTTTGCTGAGGAACATGGGAGGGATTCAGACGGGCGGCCCTGGGTCACCTCAGGAAATGGAGGATCGGGGTCGAGGCTGCCGATGCGTCAGCTCCAATTCTCCCTTTTGCCGGCCCGGAAAAGAGCGGCAAAATGCTGCTCCTTTCAGAGCCAGCAAAAGGGTGGCACCCCTTCCGGCACAGCACATCAAATGGCTGTGCCAGAAGGATGTTCTGATGCCATGGGCCATGCGTAATGGTACATGGCATCAGGATGCATTCGAGGAGGGGCTGAGGTGGCCGGTGTGCGACATGCGGCTGCCCCTCCCCATCCCCAAACCTGCCTCCAGGATGGCCCAAAGGGCCCATCTGTAGAGGCCCATAGAATTCTTAGACTCAGAGTTCTAGGGCAGTCCCCAAATTATAGTTCCCAAGATACCATGAATACGTAAATTATGTTTTTTGTGTATCTTGAAGTCATTTCCAACTTATAGCAACCCTAAGACAAACCTATCATTGGATTTTCTGAGGGTGAGAGTGTGTGGCTTGTCCATCAGCCAGTGGGGTTCTATGGCTGAGTGGGGATGCAAACCCTGGTCTCCCAGTGTTCTAGTCCATACTCAGACCACCACAACATGCTGTGTCTCAAAAAGATTTGACCAAAAGGGAATTATCTTTGGGCAAGAGCTCCACATGTGCTCCAGAGCACCAACAGAGTTACAATCTCTCCTACTTTTTCCTGACAGGTCATTTGCAATTCTGGAGATGCAGATGTGAGTATCCAGTGAGTTATATAACTCATTCTGTGATCTTGGGCCTCTCACCATCTCTCAGCCTAACCTACCTCACAAGGTTGTTGTTATGAGGATCAAAATAGGAAAGAGGTGAACCAGGTAAGTCACTTTGGGTTTGCTGGAGAAAAATCAGAATATAGATCTATCAAACAAATGGAAAAATTGTAGTGGGGAGGGTCATGGAAACCCACTGGGTGACCATACTCTCTCAGTCTCAGAGAAAGGCAATGCCAACTCCCTCTGAACTAATCTTGCCAAGAAAACCCTGTTATACAGTCACCATAAGTTGGAAATGGCTTGAAGACATACAACAACAGCGGAGAGGGTTAAGAGTTAAAGGATCATGCAAGTGAAGGTTATCTCATGAGCGAGTCCCAGATCCAACAAATATCTTCTGGAGGGTCACAGATGTACCATATAAACGCTGAACATTATTGCAAAAACTGTGGCTTGTGTTAACCTTTAACATTGCTGCTTTATCTGAGTGAGAGAGGGGGAAATATAGACAAACTCTTTCTGTTTCCCCCAAATCTCTGTAGTCTGTGCTTTAACGGAATGGCTCACCCCTCTTCCTGCAACTGATCCAAAGATTTACATTTTAACCCAAAGCTGGGTTTGACTCTGCAAATGCAGAGTAATTCACCGCAAAGGACCCCCCTTTTCTGGTGTGAGCCACAGGAGTGTTTTTATTCCATGGCATCACAAAAAGAAAAGGGGACGGGGGTCGCCTCAAAGTCCTTGGCCCATCTTTTACTCCAGTGGACTGGCTTGCTTTCTTCTTCACAGACGAATTGATTTGCAAAGGTTCAGAGCTGGCTGCCCGACCTGCTTTGCATACAGAACGTTCCCTTGCAACACAATAATCATATAAAAAGAAAAGAAAAGGAGCGAAAGAAGAGAAGAAGCAAACTAGGCTGGGCAAACAGACTGGCCCAGCAGGAACTAGCCAGTTGAAAGTCCAAACTCCACACACAAACTGCTTGCCCCAGTCTGGTTTGAAAGGTCACCCTGTGTCTGGGAAAACTGGTCTCAGGGTATGATCACCATCTTGCCCCTTCCCAGAAGTACTTTAATACAGTCGGTCCTCCATATCCACAGATTCTTTATCTGTGGATTCAAACATCCATGACTCACAAATATTGTGTGTGTGTGTGTGTGTGTGTGTGTGTGTGTATTGCAAAAACAAACCTTAATTCTGCCATTTTATACAACAGACACATTCCATTATATTTAATGGGACT
This sequence comes from Phrynosoma blainvillii, assembly GCA_026167975.1. NCBI lineage: Eukaryota > Metazoa > Chordata > Lepidosauria > Squamata > Phrynosomatidae > Phrynosoma > Phrynosoma blainvillii. Next base: position 15,583,253 of record JANUYF010000001.1, on the reverse strand, counting down.
TGAGCATCCAAATTTTTGCTATTCACAGAGGGTCCTGGAACCAAACTCCAGTGGATTCAAGGGCTCACACACAAAATTAGACTAGGCATGAAATATAGGAGGCACCCAGGATATGCCTCCCACTGTATGTTGGGTTTACCAAATCTGTTTTCCTGTGGTCCCTTGCTTCAGTCTCCAGTCTCTCTGTAGTCCTCATGGATGATGGTGGTTGTGGTGTGTGCCTTCAAGTCATTTCCAACTTATGGTGACCCAAGGTGAACCTATCATAGGGTTTTCTTAGCAAGATTTGTTCAGAGGAGGTTTGCCATTGCCTTCCTCTGAGGCTGAGAGCATGTGACTTACCCAAGGTCACCCAGTAGATTTCATGGCCGAGCAGGGAATCAAACCCTGGTCTCCAGAGTTGTAGTCCAACATTCAAATCACTATGCCATGCTGGCATAGTCCTCATGGGACGTGTCTTATTTTCCTAAATCAGGAGCTGCCCACTGGAAGGTGACAGAATTTTCAGCATCACTCTTGTAACTCAGTAACAGAAAGAGTACTAGAGATGTGGCTCTGCTCTCAAAGGAAGCAACAAGTAATTTAGCCATTTTCTTCTTTCGGTGAAGAAAGTCGCTTTTTTCAAAACTATTGGCAGTTTGGAACTTATCCTGTGCAGAATTTGCATGCAGTATTTTTATGACAAAACAGCATTTTCTGTTCAGGAAACAGCAGATTGCCTTTTCGGAACATAAAATAATATTGGTAATAATAGTTGGAATTCACTATCACAGTTATAGAAGCGTAACCTTTTTTTTTTTTTTTTTTTTTTTTTAGTCATAAAAGCCCCCCAAACCTGATTTATTGGGCAGACACTGCAAGTGATGGAAGTCTGTTCTTCTATCAATTGGGCACAGCATATTGATGTTTCCAAAACCTTTCCCTCCAGCAATCTCTGGTGTGGCAATCAGAAGCAGGATCCTTATTACAATTTCTCCTCACGCCAGAGATTGCTGGAGGCAGTTGGGTTGAAAACATCAGTCATCTGCATCCCGATCAATAGGAAGATAGACCTCCATTGTGCACAGTGTCTGGTAAAGCAAGATGGTGGGTGAGGTCTGGCCAGGAGATGCTACTTGGTTAGTGTTAGGGCTGCTACCTCACTGCAGAAATAATGCAATTTGATGCCGCTCTAACTGTCATGGCTCCATCCCATGGAATCCTGGGATTTGTAGTTTGTTGAGACACCAGGGCTTACTGACAGAGACGGACGATTCTCTCACAAAACTACAAATGCCAGCATTCCCTAGCATTGAGCCCCAGAAGTTAAAGCGGTGTCACGCTGCATTAATTCTGCAATGTAGATGCAGTCCAAGTAGCTGATCTAGGATTGTAGCTATTTTTTTAAGATTAATAATATCATTTTCTAGCTAGAAAATGCCATTTTCGACACATGAAAGGAACACATGAAAATTTTGAACAGAATAAGTCCAGAGCCACAAAGATTCTTGTCAGCCCCCAATTCTCCTAATGAGGATTTTCTGAGACAGAGGAAACATCCTTTTCACCCACATTTGAATATTTTATAATATTCTTTCCAACCCTATCTAGTATAGGACCGTAGAACCTCTGGCCTCCAGTTTGTTTTGGCCTACAAATCTCATCAGGCCCTTTCACAAAAGAAAGGAATTTGGGGAGCCGCAAGACAAAACATCTGGTGATCCAGTTTCTGTGGCCCAGTTCCAGCAAAATAAAATTGGATGGTGAGGCCAATGATTAGTTTGGATGGAATCCTGTTGGTGGCAAGCCTGGGCATAAACCACACCTGCATATGTGCTTTTGGGATTGTTGTGGAAGGAGGTATCCAATAGCACACTCAGAGAACTCACCTGTTCCATGCTAGCACATGACTACATTGCCAAGTAGGGGCCAGGGAGGGAAAGCACACCTAGGCAGTTCCACAACCTGGAGCTAGGAGAAGAATTCATCTTCCTGGATTTTCAGTGAGAACAAACAAGAGATTTGGAAGGATGCCTGTAAGCCGAAACACTGAGTCACTGGTGGCAAACACCAGGGTCCTCAAGACTAAGAAGGCTCTCTAAAAGTAAAAAAAATAAGTTCTTCAGGAAAGAGATCTGCTCAGAAGCGGGGACGCCTTGAGCTTGAGTCCAGATGCTTACAGATGGTTTCAGTTCAGAGATTTAGGGGCATTGCAGACCAGCCTAAACTGCCCCAAACCCACCCTGACGCCATCCTGATGCCGTGTGCCCATTTGCATGGCGTGCGGTGTCAGGATGCCCTCCCGGCACAGCGTGTAGACACGCTGCGCCAAAAGTGTGTGGAAGAGCTGCGGCACTGGCTCTTGGGGTGGCCATTTGCTGCCCTAAAAGAAACAGCATTATGCCGCTCTTTTAGGGGTGGCAAAAGGAAGAATTGGGCCTCAGTGTGGGATTGCTGCATCTCCGACCTGCCGCTAGCAGAGGTGGCCTAGAGCCACCTGTCTGCATAGCCCCTTAGGCTGCATCCACACTGCAGAAATAATATTGTTTGACACCACTTTAACTGCCATGGCTCAATACTATGGAATTCTGAAAACTGTGCTTTGTTGTGGCACCAGAGCTCTCTGACAAAGAAAGCTAATTGTCTCACAAAATTACAGTTCCCAGAATTCCATGGCATTGAGCCAGGATAGTTAAAGTGGTGTCAAACCACATTATTTCTGCAGTGTGGGTGCAGCCACAGCGATGTTAGTCTGGAATATCAGTATGCAAAACAGGGGCATCATTGGGGGTGCAGGGCACACCAGGTGACACCCTAAGTGGAGGTGACACCACTCTTTCCCAAACATCTGCTTTTGGGCACAAACAGGCTGTGATGTCCACCTGCATCCCTTTAAAATGCTGAATAGATGGTGTGAGTGGGACGAGGACCAGTTGGAGAAAGGAGAGGCCCCAGAAATTATCCTTTTAAAATTTTCTTTAAAAACATCACATCTTATCAAGTTTTCACTTTAGCCACATGAAACTATGGACGTGTAAATACATTTAGGCTGTGTACATGATACTGTAATTTAATTGTATAATTTTAATTTTACTAGTTGTTTATGTCACATCTATCACCATTACACTCAGTAATATATAGGAATTACAATTTGTTAGTAACGATAGTACAACAAACATTACTCAGGATTCTGTATCATGTGGCATAGAAGGAGATCAATGGGGGATGACACCATGAGTTACTGCACCAGGTGTTGCCAGCCCTAGTGATGCCACTGCTGCAAAGGGATTTCGTAGCACCTTTGAGATTGAGTGAAAGATGTTGTAGCATAAGTTTTTGTAGACTTGGGCTGAATCTTCACTGTGGAAATAATGCAGTTTGACACAGCTTTAACTGCCATAGCTTCATGGGATGGAATCATGGGATTTGCAGTTTGCTGTGGCACCAGAGCTCTCTGACAGAGAAGGCAAAATATTTCACAAAACTACAAATTTCAGAATTCCATAGCACTGAGCCATGGTAGTTAAAGTGATGTCAAACTTCATGTTTTCTGCAGTGCAGTTTCACCCGAGTTCTACTACCTCAGATGCATTTTAGGGTCACCATAAGGTGGAAATGACTAATAACTAATTTTGCCTGAACTGAGAGCAAGGAAGGGGAAATTAAAATGTGTGAAAAAGACAGACTAAGGAAGAATGGGTTGGGGATAAAGGTCACTTTTCAGAGTCATTTTATTTCGAAATGCTGTTCATCCAATATCCACTTAGCCAGGATAACTCCCATTGAACTCAATTGTTCCTATTGCTGAGGATAGATAGATAGATAGATAGATAGATATTGTTATTGTGTGCCTTCAAGTCATTTCCAGCTTATGGCAACCCTAAGGTAGACCTATCATGGGGTTTTCTGGGACTGAGAGAATGTGACTCATCTAAGGTCACCCAGAGGGTTTCCATGACCAAGTAGAGAATGAAACTCTGATCTCCAAAATCCTAGTCCTATGCTCAAACAACTACACCACTACAGTATGGCCCTCATATAGGACTGACTTTCTAAGACACTTAAAGGTGTCAAAGATTTGTGGTTTGCTGTGACACCAGAGCTTTGTGACAGAGAAGGTAAAGATTACAAAATACAGAGAATACACAGAACAAAAGTACAAATTCCAGAATTCCATAGCATTGAGACATGGCAGTTAAAGCAGTGTCAAACTGTATTATTTCTGCAGTGCATATGCAGCCATCACCAGGGATTAAATCTCTGGGCCTGGAATATTCCTGAATTGCCAACCCTTCTCTCAACCTGTCACGATGACTGCAACTCTCATTTTAAAAAAAAGTTAAGACCATAAAGAAAAAGAAACAGAGCAGGGCCAGAGATTGTCAAAGGAGAAGTGTTCTTCTATACAAAGGTAATCTGAAAATAAAAATGTAAGTGGTGTTGGGGGACAGCGTTAAAAGGGAAGTGAAAATATAAGCCAGAAGCAAAAGTTCCTCTTTGTGGCATTGTTCTGCTTTGTTTTCAACAAAACCTCTGGTTGTAAAATTTAATAAAGCACAGGCTTATATACTTAGAAGGAAGTCCCATTGTGTTCAGTGAGACTTACCCCCAGGTAAGCATGCATCGCATTGCAGCCTTACGCTGGTTCCAAATACCTCAGATATGCTTGCCTGACTTGTGGCTGACAAAACTTGGTTCAGTGGCCATGCATGACAGATGCGGTTGCAAGGGCTAGAATAAACCTTCTTTTCTAGTGCAGAAGCCATCAAATATCTGCCATTCTTCAGTTGTCTTCATTAGCCTTGTTATACTACATGATGCACAGATACAACATGAGTTTCCGTTATATAATAATAATAATAATAATAATAATAATAATAATAATAATAATAATTTTTATTTATAACCCACCCCTCCGCGTGGCAATCGGGGCGGGGAACAACATCTTTAAAACAAACAAAGTTAAAAATCAATCCCTCATCCCATAATCCCTCACCCTCACCCTCACCCTATGAAAACTATGGTCCATCAAACTGGTTCCTATCTATAGTACAGGGGTGGGGATCATGTGGTCCTCTCTTGTACTCTCCAAAATTTCACAGATGCAAACCAGGATACATGTAGCCAAGTAATATCAGAGTGTGGTCAAGATGGAAGAAGTTGTTAATAAGGAAGAAACACAGAAGCTAAGAGAGGCTTCAGCAGTTTGATTTTGCCTAATTCTACTGGGAAGGGCAAGATCGAGCCTGCTCCTGTCATCTTCCCCGGGCTGAGTTATTGGAACGCAAACTACTTTTGCATGTTGAACTCAGTTTCCAGCAACGGAAATAAGCAGAAGACAAAGCAGGAAAGCAGAGGGAGGACAGAGAAACTGGGTCATTTTAAAAGCAGCTGAAAAAGTGGGAAAATTGAGGATTATTGGATCTCTCCATGCCAAATCAGGACAGTTGGAGAGTATGCTCTTTAAATGTTGTTGGAATTCATGTCCTAGCTTGCCCATATTGCTAATGGTGAGAAATGCTGGGAGTTGCGGTGCAAAACTTGAGGCCCAGGAACAAAGTGGTTTTCTGCCTCTTACTATCTTAATATCTTACAATAGTAAGATAGACAGAAGATAGAGAAAAGGGTAGTAGAGGAGTGAAGGTTGGAAAGTATATATTGAATGATAACTTACCCACTGTCAAATAAGGCAGTGGCAATGGTGCAGAAATTCAGAAAAAGTCTGAAAATTGAAGCTCATTTACCATCCTGGCAAGTCCCTTATGCCCTGACCTAAGCCCAACCTCTTGGACTAGAAACCTATGTTAGGTGGTGGCTTCCATGTCCAAGGGCAGATAAATCCATTCCATGTTTTATTCTGAACTTTAAAGGTGCTATCCAAGTAGCTGAACCTATTTGGAATTAGAATATACCATCTTGGATAGTGCCATCTTGGATAGTCTGAATCTTAATTCAGACTAATACCCGGAGTGGATGCACTGCCCTGCTGACATGGAAGCCAGCCCTGTCCCTCTGTCCTACAACAGGTCTTACCATTAGGCAGAGTGAGGCAGCAAATCTGAGTGTCCTGAAAAGACAGCAAATTTATTTATTTTCTTATCACTGTATTATGACTGTGAAGACTGATGAGAGGAGTTGTGTGGGCCTTCCTCCCTTGGATACCAAAACAGTCACTGGCTTTGGATCCTACATATCTTGACTTGGTGGGGAAGGGACTCAGCCAGCAAAATATCTTGGACCATCTCTGTCTCGATCACCTCCCAATTTCATCCCCGTGATGCTGCAATTGATCAGGTGACAGTACAGCTGGGGGCCATGATGCTTATGTAGATGACCTGATTTAAAACTACTCTTGGTGGGCTACTTATATATAGTGATGACTGGCACTTTTCATGATGGTAGGAATGTGAATCCATAAATCATAGAATCAAAGAGTTGGAAGGAACCCAAAGGGCAATCCATTCCAGCCCCCTGCTATGGAGGTATACAGAATCAAAGCACCCCCAACAGATGGCCATCCAACTTATGTTTAAAAGCCTCAAAAGAAGGAGAATCCACCACACTTTGAGGCAGCACATTCCACTGTCAAACAACTCTTACCATCATGAAGTTCTTCCTAATTTTGAGGTGGAATCTCTTTTCCCGTAGTTTGAATCCATCGCTCCATGTCCTAGAAGACTATCACATAAATAATTAAAGCCGCTTACTTGAACTGGCATAAAATTTAAAATGGATGGCATCCTGATCTTATCACAAGGATTTAGCTGCCAAAATCACCACCTGGGTCCATCCCAGGTCCATTCCTGCTCCCAGGGTCACTCAGGCAGCCATTTCCTTAAGCTGGAAAATTCCTGGCTTTGAAAAGAGGTGCTCTGGGTGCCCCTGCGAGTGGGGATGGACCTGAGCAGTGATTTCAGCAGCTAAATCCTTGTGATAAAATGCCGCCTGTTTTAAATTTTAAGCCGGCTCAGGTAAGCCGGTTTAATTGCTTATGCAGTAAGCTCCCTAGTGCCTAGAACTGTAGAAAATAAGCTTGCTCCTTCTTCAATATGGCATCCTTTCAAATATCTAAACTTTGGCTATCGTATCACCTCTTAAGCTTTTCTTCTCAAGGCTAAACACACCCAGTTCCCTAAGTCGCTCTTCATAGGACATGGTTTCCAGACCTTTTACCATTTGGGTCGCACTCCTCTGGACATGTTCCAGCTTAACAATATCCCTCTTAAACTGTTGTGACCAGAACTGGACACCAGGTGAGGTCTGAGCAAAGCAGAATAGAATGGCACTATTACTTCCCTTGATCCAGACACTACACTTCTATTGATGCAATCTAGGATTACACTGGCTTTTTTAACTGCTGCATCATACTGTTAATTCATGTTCAGCTTGTGATCTACAAAGACTCTCAGATCCCTTTTGCAGATTTAACAAGACTATGTGTGAAAAGGATCTAGGAGTCCCAGTAGACCACAAGTTGAATATGAGTCAACAGTGTGATGTGGCAGCAAAAAAGGCCAATACCATTCTAGGCTGCATCAATAACAGTATAGTGCTTAGATCAAGGGAATTAATAGTGCCACTGTATTCTGCTTTGGTCAGGCCCCACCTGGAATACTTTGTCCAGTTCAAAAAGGATGTTGAAAAGCTGGAACGTGTCCAAAGGAGGGCAACTAAAATGGTGAAATGTCTGGAAACCATGCCCTATGAGGAACGATTTAGGGAAGTGGGTATGTTTAGCCTGGAGAAGAGAAGGTTAAGAGGTGATATGATAGCCCTGTTTAAGTATTTGAAAGAGTGTCATATTGAGGATGGAGCAAGCTTTTTTTTCTGCTGCTCCAGAGAATAGGGCACAGAACAATGGATGCAAGCTACAGGAAAACATTAGGAGGAACTTTCTGATAGTAAGAGCTGTTCGACAGTGGGACACACTCCCTCAGAGAGTGGTGGAGTCTCCTTCTTTGGAGGTCTTTAAACAGAGGCTGGATGGCCATCTGTTGGCAGTGCTTTGTTTGTGAGTTCCTGCATGGCTGAGGGGTTGGACTGGATGGCCCTTGTGGTTTCTTCCAACTCTATGATTCTATGATTCTGCTGTTGTCAAGTCAGGTGTCCCCCTTCTTGCAGCTGAACCTTTCATTTTTTCTGCCTAAGTGTACTACCTTACACTTCTCCCTGTTGAAATATGTTTTGTTAGTTCTGGCCCAGCTTTCTAATCTGTTAAGGTCATTTTGAATTTTGATCCTCTCCTCTTCTCTGGAATATTAGCTACTTCTAGTTTGGTGTCCTCTGCAAATATGATAAGCATGCCCTCTATTCCATCATCCAAGTCATTGATAAAAATGTTGAATAGCTTTTTGGGTTTTAATCCAAAGCTGAACAAAGCTATCAAAGGCATCCTACTCTATTCCCAAATAATTACAATCCTAAATAATTACAATCACAGACATATTTATACTATGCTGTTGCTGGAGGCTATCAATATATGAGATGAAATCTGGTTTTCCAAGCGGGCCTCCTTGTTCATTGGCGCTCTGCAGCATTATCTGCAAAGCAAGGTTTCATTTGCATTTCACAATATTTGTATTTCATAACCTACATTGGCTGCCCTATCAAGCCTGATGAGGATCTCTGTGAAAGTCCACAGCTTGCATATATTTCTTAATTAAGATGAACTGATCAAAAGAGTTCTCATACAAACACACATACACACATGCATTGGATTAGGACTCCAGGAGACCAGGATTCAAATCTCTGCTCAACCATGGAAAAAACACTAGTTAACCTTGGACAGTGTAGCGTAGTAGTTTGAGTGTTGGACTTTGACGCAGGAGACCAGGGTTTGATTCCCAGTTTGGCCATCAAACCCACTCGGTGACCTTGGGGAAGTCACACACTCTCAGCCTCAGAACAAGGCAGTGGCAAACATCCTCTAAAGAAACGTGCCAAGAAAATCCTGTTATAGGGTCAGCACAAGCTGGAAATGACTTGAAGGCATATGACGACAACAACAACAACAACAAAGCTTGGAGAAGCTACACTGTTGAAGTGGTGTTATAGGATGGCAATGGCAAACATCCTCTGAATAAATCTTGCCAAAAGAACGCAATGCAAAGTCACCAGGCTTGCAGCAAGGGGCAGGGGGGTAATGAGGAGATTGCCTCCCTCCAAATAAGAATTTTGTCTCTCTTAAGATAATTTTTCTTCAGTTTCCAAATTTTTAGCATTGCAGTGTCCTAAAATTTCAGTTGAGCTTTTAGAAACACAACAGTCTAGGCATCTAAAGTTAAGAGGCAATCTAAACTTACCAAGGGAATGTGAACACATCAAATACGAGACTTCTAGGTGTGAACGGTTTTCAACATCTCACTGTCCGCAATACTAGAAATTTGGGGTTTGAGGGGAAAATTCATTGGGGGGGGCATACTTTTTATTTGTTGGGGCAATGCCTTCATTTTGGGCCCCTCCTTTTTTGATACACCCTTAATGGGCTCATTTTAAATTGGATTAGACTTGAAGGCACTTAGCAACAACAAAAACAAAAGGCCATTTCACACTACACATTTATAGCATTTTAGGGCTGCATCCACACTGCCGAAATAATCTGGCTTTACGCCACAAACTGCCATGGCTCAGTGCTAAGGAAGTCCAGGAATTGTAGTTCTACAACTGCCAGAATTCCATAGCATTAAGCCATGGCAATTGAACTGATGTCAAACCAGATTATTTCTGCAGTGTGGCTGCAGCCTGAGTCTATTTTAGCTGCCGTGACAGGGATTCATAGAATCCTGGGATTCATAGTCTGATGAAGCACCAGAGCTCTCTAACAGGGAATTCAAAATGCTCCTTCCCTAAACGACAAATCCCAGAATTCCATGGGTCAAAGCCATGTCAGCCAAAGGGCCTTTGCAGACTGCCAGAAATAGTGCAAATTGAATCCACTTTAACTACCCTGACTCAGTGCTAGGGAATCATTGGAACTGTAGTTTATTGTGGCACCAGAACTCTCTGACAGAGAAGGCTCAGTGTCTCAGAAAAAAAATACAGTTCCCATGATTCCCTAGCACTGAACCAGGGCAGTTAAACTGGACTCAATTTGCACTATTTCTAGCAGCCTGCAAAGGCCCAAAGTGTTGTTGTTGTTGTTGTTGTTGTTGTATGCCTTCAAGTCCTTCTCGACTTGTGGCGATCCTAAGGTGACCCTATCATAAGGTTTTCTGGGGCTGAGAGCATGTGACTTGTCCAGTGGGTTTCACAGCTGGGCAGGGAATCAAACCCTGATCTCCAGAGTCGTAGTCCAACGCTCCAACCACTACGCCACGCTGGCTCTTATCAAAGTGCTTTAATTGTGCAATGTGAAATGTTGCGACGTGAGAGGTGCTTCTGTACCTCTAGAAAATCATGTCAGTATTTGAGCAGGAAGCACCTGGAAATAGACTGGCAGAGAGACACAGTTTGCGTCCACAGGAGTCTTTCCCTTGCCATTACAAGCCAAGTCGTAAGCAGCATCACGATGACCCTCAGTCACTTTCCATCTCAAATAAGAATTCTGGGATTTGGAGGCCACAGGTCAGCCTGTAAAAAAAAGCCAACTGCTCTCCATTACAGCACGCTGCCCAACATCCAGGTTCCCAGCTCTCCTGAGGCAACCGCCATGCGCCTTCACGCCAGGCGCAACTGTCCCTCAAAGCCATTACAAGAAAAAGAGGCTGGAGCTGAAGCTGTAAACATAAATGCCTGTCAAAATTGAGACTTACAGCCCCCAAAAGCCGAGCCCAGGCAGGGGAGATGCTCACCAATGGAACAGAGAAGACTCATCTGTCTCAAAAAATGAAGCTTTGAGGACAACTGAGAATGAAGAGCCCAGGTTGAGGAAGAGGTGTGGGGATTCCTGGGACCAAGAAACAGCTAGCTTCCTTTCCTCCCATCTGTCTTCATTTGGGCTCTTTTATTGTGTGTGTGTATGTGTGTGCAAGTGATGAATGTAGGTGTCAAATTTGTGGATTTGATTAATATGTTCTCTCTAGGAATCTCTAGGTCAGGGGTAGACAACCTAAGGCCCGGGTGCCGAATGTGGCCCCCTGAGGCCTTTGGACCGGCCCCAGGCCAGTCCTGCTGCTGCCGCCGCCACCCCCCGCTGCCGCCGCCGCCCGCCATGATTATATTGATTATTGTTGTTATTACTTGTTCTTGGGATTTTCTTGGCAAAATCTACACAGGGGTTTTGCCATGGCTTTTCTGAGGCTGAGATGCATATTTTTTTAATTTTTTTCATTTTTTTAATATTTTTATTTATATTTATTTATTTATTTATTTATTTATGGTGCTTCGGCTCCCCCAATTGTCTGAGGGACAGCAACCCGGCCCCCGGCTCAAAAAGGTTGCCTACCCCTGCTCTAGGTCCTCAGTGCAACTCTGTTGGAAGTTGACCATAGAGTTGGTCTGGAGGACCTAGAGATTACTAGAGAAAAACCACTTCTCCTACCATTTGTAGGTCCTCAGTGTGATTCTATGGTTAACCTCTGGCAGATATGGACCATAGAGTTGTGCTGGAGGACCTAGAGATTCCTAGAGAGGTATTCTCTCAGGTTTAAAAAATAGAACTTGCCTTAGGAAGCATCTTGATTCCTATAGGGAGGCTTTACGTGCAGCGCAGAAATCCTTCTGTTCTGCACATATTGCGTCTGCAGAGTCTCGCCTGGCAGAGCTGTTTAGGGTGGTGGGGGAGCTGACGAGAGTTTCACCTGCGCCAAATCCCCTGACTAACCCAACGACAGCCTGGGTTAATATCCACTTTGCAGATAAAATCTCTCAGATAAGAGCCGACTTGGACACCAGTGTTTTGGCAGAATCTGTAGACGAGGTATCCAGCAACTCCGTTGAAGGTAATTAACTGGATCAACTACAATCTGTGAGTACCGATGACGTGAACAAGCTACTTGGAAGGATAAGGAAGACAACTTGCCCCCTCGATCCATATCCATCATGGCTGGTCATCCGGGGGGGGACGCGTTGAGAGTGTTCCTTCGGGATACGATCAAGGCATCTTTTGTCTGTTACCATCTTGTTTGAAGGAGGCAGCAGTTAGTCCACTCCTGAAAAAACCTTCCCTAGACCCTCTGGACAGAAATAACTATAGACCAGTCTCCTTGCTACCTTTTTTAAGCAAGGTGATCGAGAGGGCAGTTGCTTCCCAACTCCACGCAGTCTTGGATGAAACCGATTATCTTGATCCATTTCAAACCGGCTTCAGGACAGGATATGGAGTGGAGACGGCCATGGTCGCTCTGACCGATGACCTCCGCTTGGGCATCGACAGGGGTAGTGTGACCCTGTTGGTGCTCTTGGATCTCTCAGCGGCCTTTGACACAATAGATCATGCCATCCTCTTGGATCGCCTGAGAGAGTTGGGAATTGGAGGCACTGCTTTGCAGTGGTTCCATTCCTTCCTCTCGGGCAGATCTCAGAGGGTGAGGCTCGGGGACAGTTGCTCATCCAAAATAGAGCTTAATTGCGGCGTCCCTCAGGGCGCCATCCTGTCCCCAATATTATTTAACATTTATATGAAGCCGCTGGGGGAGATCATTCGGAGGCATGGAGCATGGTGTCTTCACTACTTTGACGACACCCAGATATATCTCTCCATGACCAGATCATCGACTCAGACTTCAGATGGCGTCTCTCCTCTTAATGACTGTCTCAGAGCGGTAATGGATTGGATAAGGAAGAACAGATTGAAACTAAATCTGGACAAAATGGAGGTACTGTCAGTCACGGGCCCGAAACCAGATTTGGGAATACAGTCTCCAGTCCTGGATGGAGTCACACTCTCCTCCAAGGACTGTGTTCGCAGCTTGAGGGTTCTCCTAGATTCATCGCTTCACATGACTAGTCAGGAGAATGCGGTGGTCAGGAGTGCCTGTTATCAGCTTTGGCTGATACGCCAACTGCGTCCTTATCTGGACATGAGGGACCTGGAAACTGTGGTACATGCTCTGGTAACCTCAAGTCTGGATTACTGCAATGCACTCTACATGGAGCTACCCTTGTGCCTAACCCGGAAACTGCAACTGGTACAGAACATGGCAGCCAGATTAATTACGGGAACATCTAGGAGGGAGCACATAACACCGGTGCTTAAATCCCTCCACTGGCTGCCAATTAGTTTCTGGGCACAGTACAAGGTGTTGGTTATAACCTTTAAAGCCCTACATGGCTTGGGTCCATCTTATCTTAGGGACCGCCTCTCCCCGTATGATCCCCCCCACGCCCTCTGGTCCTCTGGGAGGAATATGTTATAGCCAATAAAAACTAGGCTGTCTCAGACCTCCCAGAGGGCCTTCTCTGCGACCACTCCCAGACTGTGGAATGGCCTGCCGGACGAGATCCGTCTTCTTACTACTCTTTCTGCTTTAAAAAAAGCAGTAAAGGCAGATCTCTTCCAGCAGGCCTTCCCAGAATAACCCTCTGGCTTGAAGGGATGGTTCTACTTGTCCCTTCCCTGTGGCTGTTATTGTTTTGTTGTGTTTTATTATACTGTATTATGTTTTAATTTTTCAATAGTTTAATCCAGTTTTAAGGGGTGGGAGGGTTGGATATGGGATAAGGAATGTTTTTAAATTTGTATGTTTTACAATGCTGTAACCCGCCTCGATTGCTGTGCAGAGGGGCGGGCTATAAATAAAAATGGAGAAAGTGGAGGGCTCACTGTAAGTGTAACATTACTTTTGCAAATCGCGTGTTACTCTGGTCTTCTTAGGGTTCCCACACCTCAGTCCTGGACCTAAATCTATCACCTTTTTCACCAGTCTTTAGAGCAAAGGGGAGGAATCTCAGGATGAAAACAACCTTGAAAATCACATAGCTATATATCCGTACTTTTGCAAATTCCATACTCTCCAATATTTTGTTGATGAAAACTGAGACATGTGTAGTCAAGCAACATCAGAGGTTGATCAATATATGGCAAAAGTTATTAATGAGGGAGAACAGACAAGCTAGGAGAGGCTGCGGGAGGTTGCTTTTGCCTCAGTCTACTGGGAAGGGCAAGGTTGCACCACAACCACTCCTGCTGAGTTAGATGAGTGCAAACTATGGGCAGATGCAGCTGTCCCGTAAGGGGTGGCTCTGTGCTGCCCCTGGGAGCGCCAGATCAGGGCTGCTCCAACCACATGCCACGGCCCCAATCCTCCTTTTTGCTGCACCAAAAAGAGTGGGCAAATGACGCTCCTTTTTGGGGCATCAAAAAGCTGCCCTGAGAGCCGCAGCAGTGACTCTTTTGCATCCCTCTGGAGCAACGTGTGTGCACGCTGCACCAAAAAGGCACCCTGATGCTGCATGCCGTGCGGTCAGGCTTGCGGCATCAGGGTGGCATCGGGGAAGTGCAGCCGCCCCACCCCAACTCCACCCCCAGGCCGGCCCTTTCAGCCAGTCTGCATCAGCCCTATGTTGAGGATTTAAGTCTTCATAAGTGGACTTGCATATGTTGACAGTAGAATTGGGCAGTTGTATAATGGCCATATCCAGTACAGGACTGCTGTTACATTGTTATGTAGCAAAACAAGCCAAATGCCCAATGCGCATTGGTCATAGTGCACATTGGGCACCAATGCATTTCGGGCATTCTTGCTGGTGTCCCATTATGCAGCTTTGCAATTTGCAATGGGGTTTCTTGGTGCCTCTGCTACATAGCTAGGTATATGTAAAGCTACGTAACATAATAGCTCATATAGGATTCTGGTGTACTTTTAGTCATTGAACTCAGTTTGCAGTAATTGAAGTAAGCTGAGGACAAAGGGAGGGAGGAGAGAGAAACTGGGACATTTTAAAAAGTAGCTAAAAAGTGGGACAACAGAAGATTAATCAGGACCGTCCCTAATGAAACAGGACAGTTGGAGGGTATGGCATAGTCCTATCCATGGTGACCAGATGTCCTCCTTTTCCAGGACATGTCCTACACTTCAGCCTTCTGTCCAGGAGGAATTCCAAAAGATCCTCCCTTTTGAGCATGACAAAGAAGCATGAATTTACATTTATATTAGTGTTTTTAGCTTTTCTTTTGTAATGTCCTCTGTTTTTCTTGAATGTCCTACATTTCATGGTGCCTTGTCCTCCTGTGCACTTAGGACTTCTGATCACCCTGAGTCCTATCCAGCTGGACAAACCAGTATAATCTTATGTGAGTTAGTAATTTCTGTGGATATTTACACAAGCTCTCTGCTTATAAGTGTGCAATGAATGCAAATTGTTGAAAAAAAAATGAAAGATTGAGAGGAGGGAGACTAGGTAAACTAATTCATGTCTCATCCGAAGTAAGTCCCATTGATTTCAGGCCCACCCTGAAGTATTAATGCTTCCCTCTATTTAAAAATCATAACAATAAACAAAAAAATAATAATTTTAAAAGCACAGACTTCTTCGAATTTAAGGGTCCGCATCATTTGGAGACATGTATGATTCCATAAGGAAGTTTCCACCTAATGCCAAGTTTCCAAGAATGTTGAGAGAAACGGGGACATTTTTAATGATGTGTGTGTAAGTCACTTTTATGTTAATTAAAAAAATTAAATGCAACTGCAAAAAAAGTTTCCAGGAGCTTCCGTTTTAAAGAAAAAGATTTTCAATAGCAAGCGCTTTTGTTTTTATTTCTCACATTTTTGGCAGAGATGTTTTTAATTCTATAGATTTGTTTTTTAACGCTACAGATGGTTTCATTATATTTTAATTCTATAACTAACTTTTATTCCAATAGACAATATAATTATATTTAAACAATAACGGAGGGGTGTTTTAATGTATGTGTGTTCTTATTTGTATCTGTTTATAATTTCTCTATGCTTCCGTGAGGTTCCAGTTCTAGAGAAAGGCAAGACATAAATAAACAAACAAAATAAATAGTAGCAATGTTAATAATTATTATCATATTCACTTTCCTAGCTTTGGGCTTGAATATGTTTTGTTTTGAAGATATGTACAATCTTAAACCACTGAATTTGGGACTTGCAATATGCTACAAGAGATGCTTCTGTATCTCTCTCACACAGACACACACAAACACACACACAAATATAACCTGTTGCTGGGATCATTTTTAAATTTCATTGTTCTATTAATTTGATGATCAGCTGTGAGTGTGTTCTAATTTCTGTTGTTATCCTAAGCTACTCAGAGACATATTTAACTACAGTTGCCCCTCCCAATTTGTGGGGGATCCGTTCTGGACCACCACCACCCCGCAAATTGGGAAAATCGCCAGTATTAGAGCCCCATTGATTCCAATGGGGATGCATCCCTGCGTGTGGCATGGCACATGCACCTTGGGCGCATATACCATTTTGTCCCTCACAGCTTGCCGTCCACGAAGGAGCGAGGGATACGAATGGTAAGACCGCAAATGGCAAGGAATGAGTGTATTATTAAATAAAAAATAAACGGAAATAATAGAATACCTCAATTAGAATCATGGAATCATATAATCGTAGCGATGGAAGGGACTACAAGGGCCACCAATTCAACCCCTCTCCCATGCAGAAATACACAATTAAAGCATCCTTGAAAGATGGCCATCCAACCCCTGTTTAAAGACCTTCAAAGATTGCGAGTCCAACGCCCTCCAAGTCAATCTGTTCCACCATCGAACAGTTCTTCCAGTAAAAAAGTTCTTCCTAATGCTTAGAGGGAATCTCTTTTCATATCATTTGAATCCATTGGTTCATATTCTAGTCTCTGGAGCAGCCGAAAACAAGCTTGCACCATCTTCTAATGACATCCCTTTGTATATTTTGATAGCTATCATGTCAGACCTCAGTCTCCATGCCTTCATGACTTCCCCAGCATGACTTCTTCCATGTCTGCTTTCAGCACTGAGAAGTGTCTAAATTTCAACACATTTTTTTTCTGTATCTTTTGCAAGCACATCTGCATGATTTCTATCATATTAATCTCAGCACATTTCCCTTCTTTTTCACTGCCCTCCTTGTTCTCAGGGGCACCAAACATCATCAAAAACATAAATGTTCAACAGGGTGAGTAATTTTTTGATCATTTCTTCGGCAGCATCAGATGTGTTACTTTTGAAGTGAATATTGGCATTAAAGAGCATTTGATGTCACACCACTTAAAACATCTTAGGGTGAAAAGACAGATATGACATTCTAAGAGCACTGGAAATGGTTTGATGGTTCCTCTGCTGCTCTGCAAGCAAAGGTAGAGTTTCCTTTCCCAGGATGAACACTGAAAAATAACAACTCTACAGTGCTATTGAGTGACAGAGATTCAGCGAAGTAAATTTAGCTGTGGAAGGTACCTATTGGCTACCTCTCATTACACCATGGACATGACCCTTGCCCATAGATTGTCCTTAGGAAATCTATGATTGGGATCTAAGGTGTACAGCCCTATTGGGTAAGTTCTTTAAACCTAGAACTGTGTGAAACTTGCATTGGAGAAGCTTGAGGGGAAGGGGAAACATAAGATGAGCATACCTAGAATAGACCAAGTACAAAATAATAAAGGCAGAAATGAGGCCAAAGCTTCAATTTGCTTTGATTTCTTTTGACCTGTGGATGGTGTATAATGTAATAGATTAAGGAAGAGGGAAGGAAGGACTTGCAGATTCCAACCTGCACCTAACTCAGCATGGTAGAACTGATCTTGCAGATGGTAGCATAAGAAGAGCAAGAGTTTGCAAAATGAAAGTGAAATGTACAAACTCTCTTTTAATGCTGATTTGTAAACATCTGTTGGCAGCATAGGAGACCTGGTTCACCATGCTGAGTCTTCTTGCTACAAAAAAAATGATAATTTACAATAAAATTAAAGCAAAGTTTAAATCGGGAGTGGGGTTAGAGGGCCAATTCCCTCTGAATATCCCATAGGCCACATACCCCTGATAGTGTTCCCAAATTGCTCTGTCTTCATCCAGCCCTTCTCAAGGTGGCAACCAGAAGTTATGTCCCATGACTTCTTGTCCCCATTTTGGAAAGGACGCTGATAAAAATGGTAAAATTTGAAGGTGCTGGAGCATTCTGGAGGCTTTCTGTCTGGGACTTGGGGCATTTTTATATGTTTTGGGGAATTCACTATGTGTTTTAAGGTGTTAAAAAGCCCTAAAAGTGTGCCATTTGTAAGATTAAAAAAAGGGGGGGGCTTTGGAGTATTGGCAGAGGGCTTCAGGATCTGCAAAAGTGGCATCTTTCAGTTACCCGTAGTCCATGGGCTGCAGTTTGCCCAACCCTGATATAAGTAGATAGGGAAAAACCATGTTCATCCCCCCTCCAAAAAAACTACACACAACTGTAATCCATTCCCTGTTTGCAGTTTGTCACTGCTAGCACTGTCATGGCTCCGTCCTATGGAATCCTGAGAGTTGTAGTTTGTTGTGGCACCAGAGCTCTCTGATAGAAAAGGCTAAATATCTCACAAAGCACAAATTCCAGCATTCCATAGCATTGAACCATGGCAGTTAAAGCAATATCAAACGACATTAATTCTTCACTGTAGATTCTGCCTCAGACAGAGCCATGCTGCATCTGTTTGTCATATTAGCTGATTATTACACTACCTTTAAAACGCATTAAAATGAGACTTACCTCACCCAAATTGAAGTAAATTTCAGGCTCATCTGGATGCTATCACATGGATTCCCGCCCCCAAAACACCATCTGGATGCAGCCTAAATTCAGCACGGCTGGCTTAACTCACTCCAGTGGCCATTTTTCTAAGTCAGAATGCTTCCAACTTAGAAAAATGGCCACCAGAGCGAGTTAAGTCAGCCAGGCTGAATTCGGGCTGCATCTGGATGGCGGTTTTAGGGGAAATATCTGTACAATAGCATCTGGATGCAGCACGAATTTTACTTCAGTTTGGGTGAGGTAAGTCTCTTTTTAATGAATTTTAAAGGTAGTGCAATAATCTTAGAGCCTCTACAGACGGCGCAAAGTGCCATCTTGGAGGCAGGGGAGGGGAGGGGCAGCCACACACCGGGCACCCCAACCCCTTTGCAAGGATGTCTTCACAGTCTGCGCCACTACGCACAGTGCACGCTGTCAGGACGTTCTCCCGGTGCAGCGTTTTTACACGCTGCGCCAGAAGAGGCGCAAAAGAGCTGCATGGCAGCTCTTCAGGCACCCTTTTCACTGCTTGGGAAAAGAGCGGTGTTTTGGCTCTTCCTTTCCTAGGCGACAAAAGGGAGGGTCGGGGGCGATGTGTCTGGCAGCCTCAGCCTTGATCCTCCATTTTCCGGGGTGGCCCAGGGACGCCCATCTGCATCCTTAGTGTCATTGAAAAAGAGCTTCTCAGTAGGATCAGAGACAGCAGCCCTAATTCAGCACTGAGTTGAATATACAGGGATGCAAGCTGGTTTGTTGGGAAATGTTGGTTTGTTGGGAAATGTGAATGATAGTACTGAATCTTCCTAGTAATCAAATTGGCAAGGCAGAGGCTGAACAACAACCAGTTTCACACCCGCACACAAAGGGCCGAGTTAAAAAAAAGAAACAAGTTTTGTAAGACATACATCCAAATTATTTGTCTCTAGTTGAAGACATGGAGGAAATAGGAAGAAAAAGAAAAATGGGTGCAGGTTAGAGTGATGCAGGAAGAGTTGCTTTAAAAAGCAAACAAGAAGTCTCCATAATGCAAACTAGCAATTAGACATGCAAAGGAGGCTAACTCTATTCTTTCAGCAATTGAGCACTCAAAGCCCTGGACGTGGATAGCTGTATCTCACAGATTCAGTTTCTGTCATATTAAATTCTCACCCATCCCTACTTGGATGCAGTCCCTTGGGAATCCAGAAAGCCGATTTGAGAAATGGTTCCTCTTTTGTTCAGGGCATTCTTTTGCTTTGGTGAAGCAGTGCCCTATCAAAGGTTCTCTGTGCACTCCCCATCGCCTTTCACCATCACAAAATGTCTGGGTCATGCAAATGGCCTTTGTTATAAGAGTAATTACAATGATTTTTGACAGCCTTACCAGGAGCACTGGTCACGCAAGCTGTCATGGATATGGTTCAGTTTTGCCCACTCAGAAATCCACTATTGATTCTGGGGAGGCAGGAGGTTGATACAGACTAGGATGGAGGCAGGGGAGAGTTAACAAAGGAGATGAGCAGGGTATTATGCAAAGCACCAGATCTCTAACCCTCTGCACAAATTCTTCTTGGCAGCAATCAATAGATCCTTAGGCCAGCAGTGACATGATTTTGTAATGTCTCAACCAGGGAGGCTAAAAAGGCAAGAGAGGAAGAAGAGAGGATGAGAGTGGTGAGAAGAAAATAGCACCCCAAGTGTAGATTCATTTAGTCGGTCAGTTAATCAGCTGGAGCATTAATTAATCATCTAGAGCACATTTTCATTGGTGGGCTTTGAGAGCAAAGGACCCCTATTTAATTCCAAATGTGGTTTTAGATATGCAAAGATTGTTTTTTTCTTCTTGTGACAAGTACTAAACAGTTTAGTACTAAATAATAAGTACTAAATCTTTTTTTTAAAAAAAATCACTCATGTTGACAGAGAGGAAGCCCCACTGAACAGAATGGGACTTTCTTGTAAATACAAGTAAGATTGTGCTGTGAATTCTCCCACACTACTCAAAAAGATTCTTATATTGAGGTACAGAAGATAGGCAATTTGGATTAACATTTAACTAAATGATTAATTTATTAACTCTTCATAAGACAACTGAAAATGATCAAGTAAATAAAAAAAATCAAGGTTAACAGCTTTTTGAAAAAACCTATGCAATACACAAAGTGCATGGAAAAGTTACTTTTTTGGATGACAGTTCCCACAATCCCCCAGCAAGGCCAGGTGAATTTAGGGATTCTGGAAGATTATCCTCCTGTCATCTCATTTTTTTTCAGCTAATTTTCCAGTGTTCCCATTTCTCTTTACATGTTCCACTTCCTTCTTTGCCTCCGGCTTACTTCAACTGCTGCAAACAAAGGCAAAACTACAAAAGTACTTTGCACGCATTTAAGTCAACACAGGAGAAAGGAGAGGAGGTGCAAACTGCATCCTTTCACCCTATCTGTTCAACTTGTATGCAGAACATATAATAAAAAAAGAAGGCTTGGACACAGAAGAAGGAGGGGTGAAAATAGGAGGAAGGAATATCAACAATCTAGGATATGCAGATGACACCATAGTACTAGCAGAAAACCTCACGGACCTGAAACACCTACTCAGGAAGATCAAAGAAGAAAGTTCAAAGGCAGGCTTAATGTTGAACATAAAGAAAACACAGAAAATCTACATAAAATCAACCTAGGTAATGAAGAAATAGAAATAGTTAAAGAATTCCCATACCTGGTATCAATCATTGTTACAAATGGGGACTGCAGTCAGGAAATCAGAAGAAGACTGAGGGGAGAACAAGAAAAAAATTCTAAAATGAAAAGATATACAACTCAGCACAAAAGTTAGAATCATACAAACTATTGTATCCCCTAGTAGCATGTATGGATGTGAGAGCTGGATAGTTGATAGGAAGAAAATCAATTCATTTGAGATGTGGTGCTGGAGAAGAGTGCTGAGGATAGCCAAAAGGACAAGCAAGTGAGTCCTAGAGCAGATCAAACCAGAAACCTCTCTGGAAGCCAAGATGACCAAACTGAGGCTGTCGTACTTTGGACACATCATAAGAAGGGAGGACTCTTTGGAAAAAACAATAGTGCTGGGGAAGGTGGAGGGAAGTAGGAAGACAGGAAAGTAACACCCAGATGCATGGACTCTATTATGGAGGTCATGAGTATGAGTTTGCAGGAATTAAGTAGAGCAGTGGAGGCAGAGGGTCTTGGAGATGTCTCATCCATAGGATCACCATGATTTGGGATTGACTCGAGGGCAGTTTAGAACAACAAAGGATTGCCAGATCTCAGGTCCTGGTCCCTTTTCTACAGTTTTCAGGAAAGGGAGGAATCAAGACTGTCCCCACAGAATCAGGAGAGTGGAAGGGTATGGCTTTTAGTTTGGGGTGTGTGTGAAAACTCAGGGTCTGTGATAGTCCTGGCTTGGCAACCCTAAAGGTGACTGACAAAAAGAGAGAGAGAAGGGGTGATCGTGTCCACCTTTGGCTTGGTCTTGCTCACTGTTGCATTTGTTTCCTCTGATTCTCCACAGAAAACCCCTAAGAGAGTACTTTTGAGATGGGTAGACAAGGTGTGTCCCTTGGGCTGCATGTGACCCCAAAATTGTGCTTATAGAATCATAGAATTATGGAACCTTAAAGTTGGAGGAGACAACAAGGGCCATCTAATCCAACCTTGTTCTGCCATGCACAATTAAAGCACTCCCAGCTTTGAAGAATGACAGACTTTTTAAATTGGAGGGATTCAACAATAAATTTGGATGGCATGCCTATATTTGGTACAGCAAAGTAAAGTCCAACAAAGAATTTGCAGATCATGTAATTCAGAAGCTGCTACTACAAACATGGACTAAATAAAAAGCTAAAATATATAAAAGAATATCATTATGGATCTCTCCAGAACAAGCCTTTTTGGGTCAATGGAAAGACCAAAAAGAGAACTGGATCACATATAAAAATTTATTAAAATTAAACAACTACTTAACCCTCCAAATAAGATGAGAGAGGAACTAGAGAAGAGAGGATTTGTCTGTTATTAGTTCTCATACAAATAATTACACAAGAGATTTAAAATGGACTCAAAGCTAGAAGGCTTCGACTTTGAAGGTAATAATCTTGACCAGATAATACTTGAAGAGACAAGACATTTGACCACAAAAATATACAGAACAATATTGAGAATTTTCCTAGAAAAAGAGACAGTGACCAATTCAATGATAAAATGGGCCCAAAATGTAGGATACACATTCATCTTGGAATAATATGGAAAAATTCATGGAAGAAAACACAAAAATTTACAAGGTCACAAGACCTCAAAGAAAACTATTTGAAACTCCTACACAGGTGGTACCTGACACCAGAAAAAATAAACAAAATATATAAGTCAATAGATCCCCTTTTAAATAGTTTTAAGCCCCTGCCATTGTTTAAGACGAAAAAAGTATGTTTTTGTTTTGTTTTTTCCTCCCAAGTCAGAAGTTGGCTTCGATCTACTTCTATGTTTTGGATTTTGTTATTTGGCATTTCTGGCAACCCTTCATGTGGCCTCCTCTCATAGGGTCACAGAACAAAAAAGTGGATCTGGACTTTGGATCTGACTTTGAATTATGGTGATCCTATCTGAGGTTTTTCATGGCAATATTTATTCATATCTTGTTTTGCCATTGCTTTCTTCTTAGGATTTTATCACAAGGCTTGAGAAGTGGATTTAGAGCAGGTAGTAGTGTCTATGGCCGTACCTTATCACATGATACTGTGTCAGTCCAGTAGCTTGTCATCCATTGCTAGAGCGTTCCTTCTCATTGATAGGCAAAACCTGTCAGTGCCCCTAGATTCACTGCTTTTGCACTTTTGGTGCATGTATGATTCTTCCCAAAGCAGTTTTGATATGCAGGCAGTCACATGGTGCAAGTGGGCATGGTTCTGCTCTTCTCCCCCTTTTCATCCTCTCCCTTGCTATTCTCAAGCAGGCTCTTTTTCTTTTTTCCAATTATTACTCCTCCTCAGCCTCCTCCTCTTCTTTTTTTTTTTACTTCATGGATTGCTATAATTTTGCATTTGCATTAAAAATAAAAAATAAATGCAAATACAAAGGTATCCTGGGAAGTGCACAGTGCAGAAAGGCAGGACTATGGAGGCTGCTGTCAGGAAGGCAGAGACTGGAACAGAAGCAGAACCATGCAATTTGGAAGAGCTGTGTAATAATGACTGTCCCCAACCCAGTATGCTAAGTCCTTAGATAAAGTCATTACATTGACAGAATGTGCTTTGTCCAAAATCATCCAGAAGGTTTCCATGGTTGAACAGGGATTTGAACTCTGGACTCCTGGAGAATTCAATATTCAAACCACTATGCTATAAAGCAAGGGTCCCCGGACTTTTTGATCTGGGGGCCGGTTTGCTGGCCCCCAGATTTCGGGGGGGGGGGCGGAGGCGCGCACGCATGCGCACAACTCCGGACACCACTCCGGGCGCCATTTTGGAACACAAAATGGCATCCAGCGGCGGGCAACGGCGGCAGCAGGACCAGCCACGGGCCAGTAGGAAGGCCTCAGCGGGCCAGGGCCGGCCCGTGGGCTGTAGTTTGGGGATCCCTGCTATAAAGACTCTCATAAATCTTGTTGTTGTTGTGTGCCTTCAAGTCATTTCTGACTTATGGCAACCCTAAAGTGAACCTATCATGGGATTTTCTTAGCATGATTTGTTCATAGGAGGTTTGCCATTGCCTTCCCCTGAAGCTGAGAGTATGTAACTTGCCCAAAGTCACCCATTGAGTTTCATGACAGAGTTGGGAATTGAACCTTGGTCTCCAGAGCCGTAGTCCAAGAGTCAAACCACCATTCACACTGTTACTGTTGTTAACCACCCTCAAATCAATCTCAATTCATGGTGACCCTATGGATGAGACATCTCCAAGACCCTCTGTCCTCTTCTGCTCTGCTTAATCCTGGCAGCCCCTTAATACCCATGACCTCCTTAATAGAGTCCATCCATTGGGCATGTGGCCTTCTTCAATTCTGACTTCCCTCCACCTTTCCCAGCATTATTGTCTTATCCAATGAGTCCTCTCTTCTCGTGGTGTGTCTGAAGTACGACAGCCTCAGGTTGGTCATCTTGGCTTCCAGGGAGGTTTCTGTCTTGATCTGCTCCAAGACCCATTTGTTTGTCTTTTGGGCTGTCCTCAACACTCTTCTCCAGCACCACATCTGAAATGCATTGATTTTCTTCCTATCATCTTAATTGTCCAGCTCTCACATCCATACATGATAATAGGGAATACAATGGTTTGTATGATTCCACCTTTTGTGCTGAATTGTATATCTTTGCATTTTAGAAACTTTTCCAGTTCTTTCATGGCTGCCCACCTCATTATTAGTCTTCTTCTGATTTCCTGGCCACAGTCCCCATTTCTATCGATGTTTGATCCCATTCTTTTACTATTTCTATTTCTTCATTGTTTAGGTTAAACTTGTGAAGGTCCTCAGTGGTCATTATTTTTGTTTTCTTTATGTTCAACATTAAGTCTGCCTTAGTACTTTCTTCTTTGATCTTCCTTAGTAGGTGTTCCAGGTCTGTGAGGTTTTCTGCTAGTACTATGGTGTCATCTGCATATCTTAGATTGTTGATATTCCTTCCTCCTATTTTCACTCCTCCTTCTTCTGTGTCCAAGCCTTCTTTTCTTATAATATGTTCTGCATACAAGTTGAACAGATAGGGTGAAAGGATGCAGCCTTGTCTGACCCCTTTGCCAATTGGGAACCATTCCGTTTCTCTGTGTTCTGTTCTGACAGTAGCCTCTTGTCCTGAGTACAGATTCCTCATCAGGACTATCAGATGTGTTGGCACTCCCATGCCTTTAAGGACGTTCCATAGCCTTTCATGATCTATGCAGTCAAAGGCTTTGCCCTAGTCTATAAAGCACATGCTGATTTTCTTTTGGAATTCCCTGATGCGCTCCATTAGCCATCATATGTTTGCAGTGTGATCCCTCGTGCCTCTTCTTTTCCTCAACCAAGCTTGGACCTCTGGAATTTCTCATTCCATGTATGGTTGGAGTCTATGTTGCAGAATTTTGAGCATAATTTTGCTTGCGTGGGAGATCAGTGCTATGGTCCTATAGTTGCTGCAGTCTCTTGTGTCTCCCTCTTTGTGGATGGGGATGTATATTGATTGCTTCCAAACTGTTGGCCATTGTTTTGTTTCCATGTCTGTTGACATATGTAGTTAACACTAAAGTTGACTCTATCAATGTGGATTGCAGCAGTTCAATTGGAATATCATGTGTTCCTGGTGATTTGTTTTTTGCTATTTCTCTTATTGCAGTTTCTACCTCATCCTACTTACCATAACATATAACATATATATAAAACATATATATATATATATACACACACACACACACGTGTGTGTGTGTGTGTGTGTATGTGTGTGTATAAAACATATATATAATCCTACTCACCATATAACACTCTATTCACACGTTCCTTTCTTGCCTCCATCTCTTCCTTCTCAGCCAGATTTCTTGGGGAGGAACAGATTGTTCTTGCCAGAAGTCTAAACTGATGGCTTTCAGAGGACTTTTGAAACTAGCCCAAGGGCCACACCTAGTGTGCCAGGGTGCTGGTCAGCATATGGCTCTGACAATCTGTTCCCTACTCCAGATTTCTGAGAAAGAGGTTATACATTGAGCAAAACTCAAGTCTCTTTCAAACTATACTATTATAGCAATTTGGTAGTACAATGAGCCCTCAATATTGATGGATTCTTTATCCATGGATTCAAGCTTCCATGGCTTGATAGTATTAAAAAATATTCAATTTCCAAAAAGCAAACTTTGATTTTGCCAGTTTATATAAGGGACATCATTTTACTACAATAATATATATACTAGGACTTGAGCATCCACAGATTTTGGCATTCATGGGGGGGGGGGGGTCCCAGAACCAAATCCCAGCAGCTACCAAGGGCCCACTGTACTTGGTTGCAATTTTCACATCTAAATCCTATAGACTATTGGGATTTGTAGTTTGGTCAGATATTTCTCTTGGAAAGAATTCTAAATACTTGACTACAAATCCTAGGATTCTATAGGGTGGAGCCATGGCAATTCTAGTGCCATAACTGGATAGTGTGAAAGAGACCTTAATAATAAAGAACACTGATAATAAATCTCATGTAGTTTTTGAGTTCAAGCATTGTCCCTTTTGCCCACAGCTCTACCAGCACAGAGTTAAAAGTGACATTCTGGAATTAGCACTATGTAGTACCAAATTATTAGCCTTGTTCTCAGAGAAAGCTTTCGGCTGAAGTCTGCTACTTCCAATACAGTAAGGAAATAAAGAGGTCGACTTTCTGTCTGTAGCCCATGCTCTGTTTGTGATCTTGCCTGGGGTCAGGAAAATATAAAAGATCATCCAGAAAGCCAAAAGAACAGTAGCAGCCATTGCTCTTTGTCTTGATCACCCGAAGGGGATAAACCAATGTTTGGAATACAATCTGGTGCGTGACTTCATGTAATATCTGAGCCTTGCCCAGAGTGCTGTGGACATGGAGAAAGAAAGAAAGAAAGAAAGAAAGAAAGAAAGAAAGAAAGCCAACAACAACAACAGTTTTATGAAATACAGTTGGTGCTTTTTGTTAGTGTGGTGACCAGGAGAGAAAAAACCTGCTGGTTTTAGCCGTTGTTATTTTCAAACTTTGACCAGAATACTAGTAAGCCCAAGGAGATCCTTTCAAAATCACCAGAAATGATGCTTGACATCAGAATAAAAAATTAAATAAAAGAAGGGATTGCATAGGAACTGTCACTCCTCTCTTCTCTAGCTTTGCTAGAAATCTCTAGCTTTACTTATCAGGATACTGGAAATCACATATCTCCAAATCGAGAACTACACGCAAACTACACATCAGAAAGAACTAGTGTGATATAGTCATGGAAATGTTGGGCTGGGACTTGCAAATTCCCACTTCAAATCCCCACTGAGAGTGTATCTACACTGTAGAAATAATGAAGTTTAATACCACTTTAAGTGGTGTAGCTCCATTTTAGGGAATCCTGGGATTAGCAGTTTTACAAGCTAATCTTTAGCCTCCTCTTCCAAGGAGTGCTTCTTCCTCACAAAACTACAACCTAGGATTCCGTAGGATGGAGCCATGGCAGTTAAAGTGGTGTCAAACTGCATTATTTCTACATTGTAGATGCACCCAAAGACAGGAAAATGACCTGTTTGGGCCAGTCCTTCTCTCATTTGATCTCTTGCAGGCTCGCCCCACCTCATAGGAATGTTATAAGGAGGGTGGCCAATTCAGGATCCTCCCAGGCCCTGTAGTTTTCATGCCAAAACCTGAGCCTAAGGAAAGCCCCTGGTGATGTCATTAAGCATAGTACATTCATTACAAACCACAATTGCTCACAGTTTGTCATTCAAACATAGACAGAGAGTGAACAACATGTTATTGTTAGGAAATTAAGACGAGAACCTTAACTAAAGGGACTATTCTCAGATCATGTTAAAATGAGGGGAATATATTTTCTCACATACTTATGGAAAGAGGTAAAGAACATTTAATATAACTTACCTGTTTTAGCCAGAAAGTGAGTGCCGATCAGAGCAGAGGGTGAGTCCTGGCACAATAACAACTGGAGGGAGGGGGAGGAAATTAACTTAGTAAATACATAGTCCCCCAGGAGAATCTTTGCAATTTGCAGCAACAAATCAATTAAGTCTTGCAAATTGTAGCAAGCTGGTGCTCTCATAGGTGAGCTGGATATTTGTACACAGTTCTTTCTTGCCCGGAGCTGAGCTGACCAAAACTGGAGAATTTGCTGCCTCTCCCATCTGAAGATAACCCATGAAAATAAGAGATTCATTCAACATTAATATGCAAACATACAATAACAGACCTCCAAACATCATCATCATCATAATAATAATAATAATAATAATAATAGTTTTTATTTATATTTTCCCACCTCTCCCTGCGGTTTGAGGTGGGATTACAGCAAAAATATAAAACAATGCACAAAAATACAATATATAAAATCATGACAATAATAAAAACCTACAATCCATATAATAAAATCCAATACCCTTTTATATCTTAGTAAAATAAAAACTTACAATCCATATAATAAAATCCAATAAAACCCTTTTATATCTTTGTAAACAAACAAACAAACAAAAAGTTACTGACTTTGCTGTTTTGCAAAAAAATATTTAAAAAAAATTAAAGGAAGGAAGGAAGGAAGGAAGGAAGGAAAGAAAGAAAGAAAGAAAGAAAGAAAGAAAGAGGAAACTCAGGGCACCCAAATTGAGAGTACCCACAAATTGAATTCAATGGGTAAATTAATTTAGCTCAATAGGGAGCAGTGAGAGGGCCAGGGTAACACTAGATGGAATATTTCAGACTATATTTACCAGTTCTGAAAAACTAGAACTCCAGAGTACTAAGTACAACTCAGTTTTATTATTTGAACAACAAGCTGGATGTCAACATTCACACAAAGCACTTACACACACACACACACACACACATACAAGAACTAAGATATAAAAGGTGGTAGAGGATATCAGATTAAAGGATTGCAATGGGCAATGCTTACCAGTTCCAGAAGCCAGGATCCAATCTGGGAGAAAGCTAGAAGCTGAATGTGCCCCAGTAAATAATAATAATAATAATAATAATAATGATAATAATAATAATAATAATAATAATAAATAATTTTATTTATATCCCGCCCCTCTATCAAACAATCGGGGTGGCTTACAATAGTTAAAATTCCACACAACATGTTAAAATACTATCCAAAAACCCAAAACCTTCCCTCCCCTTAAAAAAGTGTTAAACCAATAATTATCATTAAAACATATAATTAAAACATCAAAATTAACAAAATCATTGAACAGACAAACATAGTAAACAGAGCAGCAATTGCAGACAAGGGAAAGAAAAGAGATAAGGGGACTCCTGAGGCCAGGATCTAGTCAGGAAAGGCCTGCCAGAAGAGATCCATCTTAACAGCCTTTTAAAAGCTGCTTAAGGTTGTAATCTGATGGATCTCATCAGGCAGGCCGTTCCATAGTCTTACTGAGGGGTCTTAAATCTGACAGAGGGCCTTTACAGAGCCCCCCCCCCCCCCCCGGAGCAGCAGATCAGGGCCGTGGCAACCACACGCCGCAGCTCCAATCCTCCCTTTTGCCACCCCCAAAAGAGCAGCAAAATGCCACTCCTTTTAGGGGTGGCAAAAGGCCGCCCTCAGAGCCGGAACCGCAACTCTTCTGCGCCCTTTTGGCACAGTGTGTGTACACACGCTGTGCCAGGAGGGCATCTGGATGCTGCACGCCATGCGGATGGGCGCACAGTGTCAGGACAGCATTGGGGTTGAGTTGGGGCGGCTGGTGTGTGGCTGCCCTGCCCCAACTGTACCTCCAGGCCAGCCCTTTAGGCTGGTCTGCATAGCCCCAGAGTTTCTGCCCAATTGCAAAACTGGATCGAAATAGGAGTGCCCAAATAGGGGTATTTATGGGCCAAACTTAAGTTGAGGCAGTTTTCAGGAATCCCAGAAACAATGAGATTCCCACCTGGGTGATGGTTTTAACTTCAGAATTATAAAAGGAATATTTTTGGTTGATAGAAGCAACATTGATTTAAATCAAACAGGGATAAGATCAGGACAACTCCAGGGAATTTGGGATAGAAATCAGGTGTGGAAAAGTACAGTGGGGCTAGCAGAAAGATTGGCTTAATGCATTAGGCTTGATAAACTTTTGTCCACAACCTTCAAGAGGAAATGAACGCAGCAGGGGGTGGGAAGCAGCAATATTCTCAGCCATAAAGTTAGAGGGATTCTTTCCACATGCCCTCAGGTTTATGTGACTAGTCAGAAGTTCACTTAAAAGTCATCTGATGCTTATGATCTCTCTGTAACTGCTATTATATTAAAATATAATAAAATATTTGTACCTCAAAATAATGCAGGGTTTGCAGGGTATGGTAACAAGGCCCTGAGATCTAATATCCCTAGTTGTGAAGATGAAAGTAGAGAAGAGTAAGACACATAGGGTTGGCAGTTTAGAGATATCCAGGGCCCTGAGATTTCAGTTTGAAAACCTGAAACCTAGGAGCAATCCCTGGTGATGCAATAGGAAGCAGGCACTGGTGATACAACAATTGCACTTACATTTCTATACTGCTGTATAGTGCTAAGCACTCTTTAAGCGGTTTACAATGTGTTAGTCGATTGCCCCCAACAAGCTGGGTACTTGTTTTACTGACCTATAAAAGGATGGAAGGCTGAGTCAACCTGGAGCCCTGGAGGATTGAACTCAAAACATTTTGGCTGCAGTACCAGCATTTAACCATGCACCACCAGGGAGCCTAATATCATAAACGATAAGACATTAAGCATCAGCCACAGTTGCAGAGAGTATGCCATTAAAATATTTAAAATCCACCAAGAAAATATGAAGAAAATAGAGGGGGGAACTGCATACACACTGCAGATATAATCCAGTCTAACCACTCTAATTGCCATGGCCGTGTCGTATGGAATTACTGGGAACTGTAGTTTGTTGTGGCACCAAAGCTCTTGACAGGGAAGGCTAAATGCTTCACAAAACTACAATTCCTAGAATTCCATAGCATTGAGCCATGGCACCTTAAAATGGTTTCAAATGGGGTTATTTCAGCAGTGTGGATACAGCAAGAGAGAGAAAGACTTTTCAAGCCAGTGCTTTCACCCTGAGATTCCTCCCTTTCACTGGCAGAAAGGAGTCAGGCCCTGAATCCTAGAAGACACTCATACACCACCTTTTGCTGAAGTGTTGGAAATATAGGATACAAATATAACCAACTAAAGAAACAAATATTTACATTTATAAATGTTTTAAAAGTTAACAAAGGGGGAAAGCAGACTGCTAATTGAGCCGTTTTGGGGGCAGGGCAGAGGAGGGGCAGCCGCACAATCGGCGCCCCAACCCCTTCCCCAAGTCGTCCTCGGAGCAGCCAGCCCTCCGCACGGCCGGCGCTCCGAGGAGGACCTCCCGCCACAGCGTTCGCACACGCTGTGGCGGAAGAGTCGCCGAAGGTGCGCCGCAGCTTTTTGCAGCGCACCTTCGGCGACTTGTGAAAGGAGCGCCAATTTAGCGCTCCTTCCAGGGGCGGCAAAGCTGTGCCGCAGGGCCGAGGTGTGGGGATACCTTGGCCCTGCAGCGCAGCTTCCCGGGGCGGCCCACGGCCACTCGTCTGCTTCCCCCAAAAAATGCATGCATACATATCTACATAAACACACTTTAAGATTCTGGATTGTACCACTCAGGACACTGCAGGTGTATGGGAGGATTCTTGTTTTTCAATGCTGAAGAACACATACAACTTTCTGGGGGTTTAATGAATTTACTACCCATGTGCAGCCTTTTTACATGGGCAAATATAAAAAAGAGGGATGAGAGAAAGAAGGGAGAGAAAGATGTTTCTCCTGACATTCTGGCAAAGTACTGCAGAATTCTTCTGCTTCTGCCTACCATCCCATTTGACACAATATAAGATAAGGCTCAGGACTGTACAGAATTTAAGACATTCAAATTATGGAAGTCCAAGAATCCATTTCTTTTTTGAGAGAAATTGATAAATCACCCAACCTCTCTTTAAAAAAAAAAAAACTGAATCCAAGGCACATTTTGAAATGCCTGCTTAGTATAAAGGCACCAGATCTAGTCTTATCTTGAAAACTGAGCAGGATCAGCCCTGGTTAGTACTTGGAGATTGTGGGCAATATTTCAGATGAAGGAACTATCAAAGCCACCTCTGTGTATTCCTTACCTGAGAAAACCCTATGATTTGTGAGTTTAGTACTTATTTTTGTTGTTATTTGCCATTGTCACCTTCAACTTATGAATGAGAGACTTCCAAGAACCCTGGTTATCAACTACTCTGCTCAGGTCTTGCAAACTCAGAGTCTTGGCCTCCTGGATTGAGTCTGTCTACGGAGCTTATCGCATTAACATAAAACCCATCATCATCCTAACATGATGCAGCCAAGATGCTGGATGGAGGCAGGAATTATCGCACTGTAATTCGCTGCTGATTCCACAGGGTGATTGCATCCTGGGTCCCAGCTGTGCTCAGCCAGCCCGTTTTCAAATTTGGGAGCTTTCCATTTCCGAAAAAGGGCCGGCAGAGTGCAGCTGGCACCCAGGATATAGTGGCCCAGCAGAATCGGCGACGAATTACAGTGTGATAATTCCCGCCTCCATCCAGCATCCCATCTGCATCCCATTGGAGTGATGTCAGTTTTATGTTAATGCGATAAGCTCCTACCTGTAGTATGACCTCCCTCTTTTCCTGCTGTCTTCCACCTTACTAAGTATTACAGTCTTTTCTGGTGTGTCATGTTGTCTCATGATATATCCAAAGTATGACACCCTCAGTTTTGTCATCTTGGCTTCTAGGCTTGATTTACTCTTAGAACCATTCATTTCTCGTTTAACCAGTCCATGGTACCCATAGAATTCTTCTCCAGTACCACATTTCAAATGAGTTGATTTTCTTTCTGTAAATGAGTTTTCTTCTGGAAATAGGTTTCTAGAATGTGGGGAAACCCTGACAAAGAGACTCCTAAGCAGGCAAGAATCTTCATAGTTCAGGATTTAATTCTATGTGAAAAGATGTGGATGTTTTTTTGCACAGAAAGTGACATTTTTGTGTAGAAAACATTTCTGCACAGAAAATGCTCTTTTCCTGTGGGGAAATTTGTTTTCTGTGCAGCTATCTTATTTTCTGCATGGGAAATGCTGTTTTCAGCAAAAGAAATGTAATTTTTTCATGGAAAATTGATATTTGCTGTGCAAAAAAAAAAAAACACTCCATTTTTTTGGTTCTGCAAAAGACAAAACTTACAAATAGTCTTTGAAAACTGTCATTTTCAATTGTTTTCTCACAGGGAGGAGAAAAATGGTTCCAATTTTCATGCTTACCTGAAAGAATGAAATTTATTAATCTTCACATTCCTAGTGTGGATAAAAGAAACTGTTGCCACAATCATAACTCTCTCCCCCATTGCCACAATTATAGCTCCCCCTACTTTCAGCTGCATTGGTGAGAAGGAAGTCCATTCTGCCAGTGAGTAGAGCATGGGTGAGTGATATTTCCATTAGATTTGGAAGAAGAAGCCAGGAGAGATTACTTAGGGCCTTTGCAGACTGCCAGAAATAATGCAGCTTGAGGCCACTTTAACTGTCCTGGTTCAGTGCTAGGGAATCATGGGAAATGTAATTTTTTCTGAGACATTGAGCCTTCTCTGTCAGAGAGCTCTGGTGCCACAATAAACTACAGTTCCCATGATTCCCTAGCACTGAACCAGGGCAGTTAAAGTGGCCTCAAGCTGCATTATTTCTGGCAGTCTGCAAAGGCCTTTAGTTAAGTAAGGGGCAAAACAGATCGTCCCTTTGCGCCAGCTTCTGGCTGGCTTCAGAACACGGCGTTTTGATGCCACATGCTCTGAAGCTGCCAGGAAGCCAATGTTACATCACCCAACCACCCACATCTGGGTTGGCTTCATGACACTCTGGCGGCACAGTGTTTAGATGCCACACAACACCCAAGCACCACCAAGCCACAGCAGCACAGGAAAAGCCAGCTTTTGCCAGTGCAAAAAGGAGTGGCAATTTGCCGCTTCTTTTTGGGCTGGCAAAAGGCGGATTGGGGCCGTGGTGTACGCTTACTGTGGTGTCACAGTGCATGGCTCCACAACAGTCCCAATCTGCCATTTTTGTACAGTCTGTTTCGCCCCTAAGTCAAGTAACCTCCAGACCATCTTAACTGAAAACAGAAGTTACCATCTGAGACAAAATGTATGCCTCTGACTCTAACATCATCACTTTCCTTCTCATGTATGATTTTTAACATCTTTGCCTGATGAAGAAGCCAGTCAAGCTTCAAAAGCTTGCATAATTTACTTTGTGCTTTTTAGTTGGCCTAATAAAGGTAACATGATTTTGCGGATTTTGGATTTTGTTGTATTTAGCTACATGGCCAATATGGCTGCTCCTGAAGCATAGAAGCATAGAGTTGGAATATACCTCAAGGGCCACCCAGTCCAACCCCTTGCCATGCAGAAATACACAATCAAAGCACCCCTGACAGATGGCCATCCAGCCTCTATTTAAAAACTCCCAAAGAAGGAAACTCCACACTCTCCAGGGCAGTGTATTCCACTGTTAAGCAGCTTTTACCATCAGGAAGTTCTGCCTAATGTTGAGGTGGAATCTCTCTCCCTGTAGCTTGACTCCATTTCTCCATGTCCTTGGGCCTCTACAGACAGGCCCTTTGGGCCATCCTGGAGGCAGGGATGGGGAGGGGCAGCCGCACGCAGGTGCCTCAACCCCTCCCCGAAGACATCCTGATGCCACGCACCATTACGCACAGCGTGCAGCATCAGGACGTCCTTCTGGCACAGCCTTTTGATGCACTGCGCTGCAAGGGGCACCAAAGAGCGGCCTTTTGCCAGCTCTGAAGCTTATCCACCATAAGTTTCCAGGCCAACAAAAGGGCGGATTGAGGCCATGCTGTCTGGCAGCCTCGGCCGCAATCCTCCGCTACCCAGGGCGGCCCAGGGCTACCCATTTGCATCCCCCCTAGTCTCTGGAGCAGCAGAAAACAAGCTTACTCCATCCTCAATATGACATCCCTTCAAATGTTTAAACAAGACTATCGTATCACCTCTTAACCTTCTCTTCTCCATGCTAAACATACTCGGCTTCCTAAGTTGCTCCTCATAGGGCATGGTTTCCAGATCACCATTTTGGTGGCCCTCCTCTGGACACGTTCCAGCTTCTCAATATCCTTTTTGACTTGTGATGCCCAGGACTGGAGACAGGATTCCAGGAAAAGTAGAATAGACCAAAGCAGAATAAAATGGCCCTCAATCTAGACACTATACATCTATTGATATGCTTCCTGGATTTATTAGTTCAGTATACTTAACTAAATAGCTGATACAGAATATTGGCCACAATTTTTAAGTCTGTAACCCAACCAGAGACCTTGAGGTAAAGCAGGATGTAAAGCAGTATAGAATGCTTTTTAAAGGATTAACTGTGATAATTGCTTCTGATAATACCCAGTACGTCTACGTTACCACAGCATATATCATTGACTCCAAATGGTTTCTGTGGGCAAACTGACTGGCAGTATCGGCAAGCATCAGGTCTCCCAGGAATTTCCTCCAGACCTATTTCTTTTTTTAAAAAAAACTTAACATTTTATGAAAGCTATTCTTTTCACAGCCCATTCGTCCAGCCTGATTTTCAGTTCCCACTGACCTTAGCGGGATTTGATCCAGTGGCCTCCCTACAGCAAAGGTAAATATCCTTCTGAGATCTCTGTAGCAGATACAGATATAGATATATATAATTTTAACCAGTAACATGTTACACATCTAAGGCTTTCCTTTCCCTGTCGTTTTACATCCCAGAGCTGACATGTGGTTGAACTGATATCCTTTCCTTGTTTCCTTTCTTGTAACTAAATGTCCAGTAGCATTGCATAAAAGAACCCACCGGAAAAGGTCAAGCAAAGTTTCATGCCTGAGGTCTAGGATTACATCAAAGTCTTCAACGTTCATCTGTCCATAACATCAACCCAGCCCTTCCTCATTTCAGCCTTACTCAAAGAAAGAGCAACTGTTACTTATCTCTGCCCTATATTTTTACCTCTGGTTTTTCAACCTCCATTTTCTCATGTTATCTCTGCCTGCCCACAGGGATTCCCACGGTGATGCTGGAGCATTCAGGTTTCTGTTGAATATGAAACTCAGATGCTTATTTGTGAGAGCTCAAGAAACCATCATTCTCCATCCCTCCCCACCCAAAAAAAGAAAAGAAATGCAGTATAAATGACCTTCCCAAAAATATGCTCTCTCTGCCCAAAGTATTTATTGATTTATTTATATCCTGCATTTCTCCCAAAACTGGGACTCAGTGTGACTTACTGTTCAAGAAAGAATGATACAGCTAAAAGCATACAAAAAGTGAATATTATAATGTAATTAAACTATTCACAGTATTAAAACTATTTAAACATACACTTGCTGCTGCTGCTGTTGCTGTTGCTGTTGTTGTTGTGTGCCTTCAAGTCATTTCCAACGTACGGTGTCCCTAAAGCAAACCTATCATAGGGTTTTCTTGGCAAGTTTCATCAGAGGGGGGTTGCCATGGCCATCCTCTGAGGATGAGAGAGTGTGACTTGCCCAAGGCCACTCAATCGGCTTCAATGGCTAAGCCAGAATTCAAACCCTAGTCTCCCAGTTAAGTTTACAATAAAACTGTTAAGTTCACAATAATACAATACCCTTTGTCCAGTCTTTAAAAACTTTCCTGCCCATGGAAGGACAGTAAGGAGGATGCCACTCTGGCCTCCCCCAGAAGAAAGTTTCAGGGTAAAGGAGCAGCCACCAAGAAGACTCTTTCTGTCTTGCATCCCTACCAACCATGCTTGTGATGGTGGTAGCACTGAGAGAAGGGCCTCTCCTGATGATATAAAGGCCTAGTCAGGATCATACAAGGAGATAGAAAGTCTGCCAGATAGCCTGGACCTGGCTCAGAAAAGTTACTTCTTTTACTACAGCTTGCAGAATCCCCCAACCATCAATGCCAGCTATAGGTATGGCTATTGAGACCCCTTCAAGAGGGACTTCACTTGAGAAACAATTCTACCATCAGAATGCTGCCACCAAAAAGGTTATTTTGTTATTGTGTGCCTTCAAGTCGTTTCTGACTTATGGCAACCCTAAGGCGCTGCATGATGGGGTGAGCTCCTGTCACTAGTCCCAGCTTCTGCCAGCCTAGAAGTTTGAAAGCATGCAAATGCAAGTAGATAAATAGGTACCACTTTGGTGGAAAGGTAAACAGCATTCAGTGCAATCATGCTGGCCACAGGATCACAGAGTAGTCTCTGACAATGGTTTTGGTTTAGTAATGGAGATGAGCACCACCCCTTACGGTTGGACACAACTTGACAACCTTGTCAATGGGGAATACCTTTACCTTTACCTTTACCTTTAAGGTGAACCTATCATAGGGTTTTCTTGGCAAGATTTGTTCAGAGGAGGTTTGCCATTGCCTTCCCTTGAGGTTGAGAGCAGGTGACTTATCTAAGGTCATCCAGTGGGTTTCATGGCCGAATTTGGAGTCGAACCCTAGTCTCTAGAGTCATAGTCCAACATGCAAATCACTCAGAACTTAACCTGTCAAATAATCTACTACCTTATACTCCTCACAAGCAGGCTTAGGGATGGGAGGAGCATTTTTTTAAAAAAAAATTTAAAATATGCTTCTTGAATGTCAGAGGACCCTGATGAGAAGAATCTCAGACAGATGAGAAATTTTCACACTTTGGACTTATTCTATGCAAAACTCACACATGGTCATTTTATGCAAAAAAAACAGCATTTTATGCATAAAGAACAGCATTTTCTGTGCACAGACAATAATATTCCTTCCCAAAATAATACTTATGCACAGAAAATGCTGTTCCTTGCACAAAAAATGTTTTCTGTATAAAAATACCAAATGCAAATTTTGCTCAGAACAAGTTTGGAGTTCCAAATACTCATGAAAAACTGCAATTTTCACACATTTTCTAGCAGCAATAAGAAAATTGTTTTTAAAATTGCTTGTTGCTTCCTCAGTGAATTGGTGAAGAATTGCATTGCTACTAGAATGTGATTTTTGGCTGACTGAGCAAAGATCAAGATGGCTGATAGCTTCCATGCCAAGGGGGCAGTGAATCTATTCTCTATTTTAGTTCACGTTTTAAGGGGTTATTTTGGGAATAAGGTTTCAGCATCTTTGATAGGTCATTTAAATGGGGATAGAATTCAGAGGCATAGCCATGTTAGTCTGGAATATCAGTATGCAAAGGGATCCTGAAATTAAGGACATCATTGTACCGAGCCCCATTCTCGCTGCAACCACATTTGTCAAATATACTAGAAACATACTGATTACAGAACAGCCATTACAACATATCTTCAAAATAGTGCAACTGGGGCTGCTTCAGCATTCACACTCTTTTACAGACTCTGCCTTACACCACCTTCCTGCCTTACGCCCTACCCAGCAGGCCTTTGGGGATTTTTAAATTTTTATTCTTATTTTCAATTTTTCACACAATTCCAGAACTTTGCTACTGGGATTTTAGATTTGTTTAAAAAAAAAAAAGAATGGGGGGGGGAACTAAAGTCACCATGTGACTGCCAATTATTACTATTATTATTATTTCTTATCCACCTCTCCTCATGGATCAAGGCAGGAAACAACAACAGACCAACAAATAAACAGCAGAAATTAAAATATATATCAGTTAAAAACATACATCAATTTAAAAGGACAATTAAGACACATACATATTAAAACAATCCACATTTAAAGTTAATCATTTAAAATTCATGATTTAAAAATCATCTGGATTTCGCACATGGGGACTTGCATGATTGTGAGGTTATTGACAAGTTTCCTCATCAATGAAAAAGGATACCCTAACCATGCTTTGGTGACACATCAGCTACAGGTCGGAGACAACAGTGTATAATAAATACAATTGGCCCTCTGTATCCACAGATTCTTTATCCACAGATTCCATCCACAGCTTGAAAATATTCAAAAAATATATTAATTCCAAAAGGCAAGCTTTGATTTTGCCATTTTATATAATGGACACAATTTTACAATGCCACTGTATACAATGGGACCTGAGCACCCATGGCTTTTGGTATCAATGGGGAGTCGTGGAATCAAACCTCAGTAGATACCAAGGGCCCACATGTCACCAAACCTGCTTTTTTACTGGCTCAAATTGCAGTTTAAAAGCCAAGTGTGATAAAGTCCTAATTAAGAAAAAGAAGTCGTAGCACGAGTTTTCGTAGACTTGGGAGCTCTGCTCTGGTGCTGCAACAAACTACAAATCCCAGAATTTCATAGCATGGATCCATGGCAGTTAAAGTGATGTAAGCCCAGATTATTTCTGCAATGCAGATGCAGCCTCAGTCTTCTTTTACTCGATTAGTCTCAAAGATGCTACAAGAGCTCTTTTAAAGTTCAGGCCAAAAGCTGGAACTAATTCATGGAACCCAGCAGCCTTCATAGCTCTTCACACCCTACTCCATATACAGAAGCTGTCAGGAGTGGCAGATTGATTTTATCTTAGCACTGACAATGAAGCAATGAAGCACTTTAGGGCAGCAGACTAGTTTCTTGGACATAAGGCAGGCTTTTTTTGTTACACATACATCTTTGCTCTCCATAACCTCATTGCCACACCACCATCATGTCACTGCTTTCTACTAGGGCCCAGCTGGCTGTCAGGTAGACCACATCATGGTTGATAGGTAATGGAGCAAAGGTACTCTTCCTCAGGACCAAGAGTTTTTCAGATGACCTTCCATTGCCATACCTTCACATGACTGAGGGCCTGTATGCACAGGCCCAAAAGTCTGTGTTCCCCTCAGCCTCATGTAGTCCTGTATGGATGATACAGGCCAATTACCCCAGACTAGGATCAGCCAGTCCAGATGCCAATCCAGTGGTCCCAGACAAGTCCCAGCCCAAAAGGGTTTTGTCGTTTGTTGTTGTGTGCCTTCAAGTCATTTCCGACTTATGAAGACCCTAAGGCAAATTTATCATGGGGCTTTTTTGGAAAGGTTTCTACAGAGAGGTTTGCAATTGCTTTCCTCTGAAGCTGAGAGCATGTGACTTGCCCAAGGTCATCCAGTAGGTTTCATGGTCAAGCTGGGAATCAAAACCTGGTCTCCAGAGTCATAGTCCAACACTCAAGCCACTATACCATGCTGACTCTCAAGGGACATGCAGAGCAAAACTTTTGGCAGGTTTCCACAGTTTCTTGAAAACCCCACAGAGACAGCCAACACAGCACATAGTCCCGCATGCCCTTTATCTGCTGTCGACACCATATCTTCTCTGAAGACCTCTGTTGCTGCCTGTGCCATCAGATGGGGGTGCCTGACTATGTGGGAGTAGCTGGATGCCCTGTTTCCACCCTTATGGGGGCCTGGAAAGAAGACACAATGGTGAAGGCAGGTAAGGGATGCACAATGGCAGTGGATCTATGGCATAGTGGCAAGCAGGCTGAACCAGGTCGTAACCAGGGGCAGGTGCCACTGGCTTGGCCCATGGTATTCTTCCTTTCTGCACAGCCCTGAGAGTGTATCTATGCCACACATGTTATAGAAGTTTGACACCGCTTTAGCTGTCGTGGATCCACTCTATAGCATCCTAGGATCTGTTGCTGGCTGAGGTACTAAGACTTCTCTGTTAGAGAGTACTAGTGCCTGAACAACAATTTAACAAAGTAATATGGGGAAAAGAAGATAATGGGCCCTTTTCATGCTAGGCAATTAGAGCATGATAATGATGATGATTTACTTGTATCCTGCCTTTCTCCCAATATAGGGACTCAAGGAGGCACTAATTTTGTAGCTATAACTCCCATGGTTCCATCCTATTAAAGTCCTCAGATTTCCAATTTAGGAAGGGTTGTATGGATCAGGGGTAGGCAACCTTTTTTAGCCGGGGGCCGGGTTGCTGTCCCTCAGACAATTGGGGGGCTGAATCACCAAAAATAAATAAATAAATAAATAAATAAATAATTTAAAAATAAAAAATATGCATGCACACTCTCTCAGCCCCAGAAAAGCCATGGCAAAACCCCTGTGGAGATTTTGCCAAGAAAACCCCAAGAACAAGTATAACAACAATAATCAATATCATCATGGCGGGCAGCGGCAGCGGCGGGGTGGTGGTGGGGGGCGGCAGCAGCAGGACCGGCCTAGGGCCGGTCCAAAGGACTCAGGAGGCCGCATCCGGGCCCTGGGCCTTAGGTTGCCTACCCCTGGTATAGATATTAAGCCAACTTGGCACAGTGGCTGAGCGTTGGACAAGGATTCTGGAGACCAGGGTCCGGATCCCTGCTCAGTCATGGAAACCCACTTGGTGACATTGGACAAATCACACATTCTCAACCTCAGAAAACCCAATGATAGGTTTGCTTAGGGTTGCCATAAGTTGGAAATGACTTGTAGGCACACAACAACAACAACAATTTCAGTAGTCAAGGTATCATGTGAACTATAGTTTGGAGAATGCCCTAGAACTCTGAATCTAAGAATTCTATGTTTCTCACCAAACTACAAATCCTGAGATTGTGTGGGCTGGAGCCACAAGAGTTAAACATGTCTCAAAATACTATACATTGACACATTAGAGTATGGTTTCTGAGAAGGCTTTGCTTCCAGTCTCTTTACATTTCTGACTTTGCTGGCTTCCCTTTTCTGCCGTCCCCTCCCCCCTTTCTGACCACAAGGCTTCAAACCTTTGAAATTTAAGATCTCCCAGCTGCCCTGCTTTCCGCTTCTGGTGTCTGGATCACCACAGGGGAGAGAGGCCCTCTTTCCCATTGCTGGTGGGAACAACGGCCATGCTCTCAGCTTACCCACGGTCAGGCGCAGAGGGCCAAGGGTTTGCAAGCCAACCTTCTCACTCCCACATCACCCACCGGCCAAAAGAAATCAGGCACTTTTTACCATCTGAGGTGACAGCAAACAACCTCTGGCATAGCACAGTCAGTGCAAGAGAGACCTAAATAAAACAGAAAGAACGTTGAGTTATTCAACATTTCAGCTCCTGTCTTTGGTCTCCCATTCAGAACCATTCTTTGGCTCTCAAACACTTTCTGTACACAAGTTCAGCACTGTTATTTAACCCTGACAGCTGCCTCCTGGGAGCAATTAAACTCCTTAAGATCTTACCTACATTCCACCAGACGTCTTCTCATTAAACAGTTACTCAGATGTTCCCGAGGCCTAAAACATTAGGATTTAAAGGAAACAACTGACTGATGCATTTCTCTCCCCACCCAGTCCTTCCGAAACCAGTTGTTTGTTTAACATGGATACAGGGAACATTGGGGTCACAGAGGCAAGAGAAAATGGAATGGTCCTTTATAAGTAAATTGAGCAGGTATTTAATAACAATGTCAACATACCAAGAACCAGGGACAGTAATAAAGATAAATAATGAGTGAGTGTGCTGCAGTGAGTGTCGGACTAGTCACTAGGAGACAAGGGTTCAAATACCTGCTAAGCCATGGTAACCTATTGGGTGACCTTCGGCAGGTCCTACTCTCTCATTTTCAGAGGACAGTCATGCAAATCATAGCTAAACAAATCTAGCCAAGGAAAACCCATGATTATTGTTGTTGTTGACTGCTGTTGAGTCAACCTCAACTTATAGTGGCCCTATGGATGAGACATCTCCAAGATCCCTGTCCTCCACTGTTCTGCTCGGGTCCTGCAGGTTCAGGCCCATGGCCTC
Source organism: Phrynosoma blainvillii (assembly GCA_026167975.1). Lineage (NCBI taxonomy): Eukaryota > Metazoa > Chordata > Lepidosauria > Squamata > Phrynosomatidae > Phrynosoma > Phrynosoma blainvillii. The sequence continues at coordinate 15,540,306 of JANUYF010000001.1, read as the reverse complement.
TCTGACTGAGTCCATCCATCTGGCGTGTGGTCTTCCTCTCTTTCTATGCCTTCTATCTTTCCTAGATAGCATCTAGGATAGCATCATGGTCTTTTCTAATGATTCACACCTTCTTATGATGTGGCCAAAGTATGGCAGCTCAATTTGATCATCTTGGCTTCCAGGGAGAGTTCAGACTTGATCTGTTTAAGAACCCATTTGTTTGTCTTCTTCTCCATCCATGGTATCCTCAGCACTCTTCTCACTCATCATGGTGTATGATGGAAGGCAAAAGGATTATTTAAAATAGTGGCATAATTTTTGCTAAACTACATGCCCCTTCCTCAAAAAAATATTTTAAATTCTATAAAAATTCTCAGAGATATTTCACCTTCCAAATTTACATTGTTGGGACTGCCCCCAATTTTGGTGCATTCAGAAGAATATGATAATGTGACAGAACTGTAAGAATGCAAAAGTTCCCCTGAACTTGGAAAATATACTTTTTGACATAAATCCCTTCACCACCATAGCTACTGGAGAAGGACTCCAAAAAGGGCACTGAGCATTTACCATTGCTGTACACTTTTCCCATATTCTGTTGACTGCATGGAGGTGAGGAGAAGGGCAGCAAGTGTACAATGGTTAGAGCCATTGGGTGGGATTTTCCCCATGCTCTTTCCACAGGTTCAGTCTGGTTCTGGTGAGACCAGAAAAGCAAATTTATTCTCAAACTGGCACATAGTACAGGAGTAGAAATTTGGAATTATGGAAGGACTGGGGAGGGGACGAAGGTTCTCATAAATGTGAGCAAACACTGAAGATGGTTAAGTTAGCATCCTTTGTATAAATTGGAAAATCAAAATGACCTCTGCCAGAGGTCTGCCCGCCCCTTGTGTTAAGGGGGGGGAAAGAACGTTGCTAAGTAGACTCTCTTCTTTACCCTCAAGCACCTTCTTTAATTGTCTTTGAGTAAGAGCAAATCTCTGTGCCTCTTAATATCAAGTTTCATTAACTTAATCATGATGTGATATCATGAAATAATATTTACTGCTCTCCAATAATTTATGTAAATAACTTCCCCTTTCACCCCAGCTCTCCAGGATGACAGGTGATTCACGGTGGCTTTGCACCATCCAGCAGCCCATCTCCCAGAATGTACCCTGTCCTCTTGTGGCTATGTGGAATCAAAAAGCCATATTTATCAGGCTATAATGTGAGAAGGAAGGGAAAGTTAGAAGAGAAATGAAAGAAAGGCAACATAGACAGTTTTTCCCACATTACACCTGTGTTGTGTAATGGTAGAGCATTGGACCAGCAGTTGGAAGATCCAGATTCAAGTCTCCACAGTTATGGAATCCACAGGGTGATCTTGGGCCAGTCTCTCTTACTTTCTCTGCATGACCTACCTAACAGGGTTGCTGTGATGACCACATAAGGAAGGGCCATGTACACCATCAGCTCACTGTGAAAACAGCAGGATACAAATACAGCTATTAAATAATGAAGTAATAATGATCTCCTTACTATTCCTTGATGCAATATGTAGGATAGCAATCCAAAATTTTCTACATGCTTGAAGTGTCACCATGCTGTACACCACTCAACACATCCTTTCGATACAGAAGATCCAAGGTTATACCTCAGGGGGAAAGAATCTTAGGTAACAGATAAGGGATTGCAGCTTTCTCAGACACACCTTGGAAACAAACTCTTGGCCATGCTGGCTGCAGAGTTTCTGGGAGATGTACTCCAAAACAGTTACTTTTCCAGGACTTCCAGTTGATTGTGCTGGTGTTAAGGTCAGGTCCCCAGGAGATCTTTGGAGATGACAGCTTCATGCAGTTTAACCCCCCACCCCCCACCCCAAAAAAATACCTTTGGCAAGGGGGATCTCTCCTACCAAGTGGGGAGACAAGAGGGCTCATGGAGGTTCAAGGAGCCAGGAGCAGCCACAGCTGCATGGAACAGCTGACGGGTGAGTCAAGCTGATGACTGGCACAAACATCACCAACAACTTTTAAAGTAAGAATTTTGTTTTAAAAAATAGCTGCAGCAATTAAATATCTAGAGAAGACTGGTACAATTAAGATTCCTACTAACAAGACCTATGAGAACGCATGGAAAAGTGAATAACTATTGACTATTGATTACAATCTAAGGAGAAAGGAGAAGGAGTTGGAAAGTGAAAGCAGAAAGGGAAGATGGAAAGAAGAAAGTATGTATTAGAGATAAAAGGATAAGGAAACGAACTGAAAGGAGAACTTTAACTATATGGACAATATGCCAGAAGAGCAAGAACAACAATGTCAATAGTGTGAATCCTAAGAATTGATTAATTGATTAATTGATTAACACTATTAGTGTATACAAGAATTGATAAATTGATGAATGAATTTGAATGAACTGATGAACTTGAGACAAACTAAGGAACAATTGATTTTGAAGTAAGAAGCAATCAATTTTGGAATATTTGTTGATCTACTGGACTTGAAATAATTTAGTTGTTGACTAATCTTAAATGAATTGTGATCACTGAGAATTTTTCAGAGGAATTTGTGCAAATTTAAGGGCATCTCAGCAATAAGATTTAGGGCCATTGCAGATCGGCCCAAAGGGCCAGCCTGGGAGTAGAGTTGGGGCAGGGCAGCCACATGCTGGCCACCCCATCCCCACCTTGACACCGTCCTGATGCTACACGGCCGTACTCATGGCGTGCGGTGTCAAGATGCCCTTCTGGCACAGCATGCAGACACGCTGCACCGAAGAGCCACAGCGCCGGCTCTTAGGGTGGCCTTTTGCCACCCCTAAAAGGAGCTGCATTTTGCCGCTCTTTTAGGGGCAGCAAAAGGAAGGATTGAGGCCACGGCATGGGGTTGCTGTGGCCCTGATCCGCCAGTCCCCGGGGCAGCTCTCTGCTGCCCCAAAAGGGCCATCTTCATTGGTCCTTAATTCATAGAATCATAGAATCATAGAATCATAGAGTTGGAAGAGACCACAAGGGCCATCCAGTCCAACCCCCTGCCATGCAGGAACTCCCAATCAAAGCATCCCCGACAGATGGCCATCCAGCCTCTGCTTAAAGACCCCCAAGGAAGGAGACTCCACTACTCTCCGAGGGAGTGTGTTCCACTGTCGAACCGCCCTTACTGTCAGGAAGTTCCTCCTAATGTTGAGGTGGAATCTCTTTTCTTGCAGCTTGCATCCATTGTTTCGGGTCCTAGTCTCTGGAGCAGCAGAAAACAAGCTTGTTCCCTCCTCAATATGACATCCCTTCAAATATTTAAACACGGCTATCATATCATAATTGACTTAATAGGACTTAAATGAATTAATAGATTGGACTGAAAAATAATATAATTGTTAAATACAAAGTATCTACTGTGAAAATACAGTTAAGATAATATTGTGCAACATAATAAAGACAGTTTAATTGGAAAACATTGTAAGAAGGTGAGAGGAGAAGAAAAGGAAAAGAAAAAACAGTACATGCTGTACAAAGACAAAACAAAAGACACAGATAAAGATTGTCAAAGTCAGAGAGAGAGGTGAAAGGAAACAATTAAGCTGAGCAATGACAGAGAGAAATAAAATTAAAATAAAGGAGAACAATGACATCTGAGTGGACACAAGATAACACAACAGGAGAAAACATCAAATTAATCCAATATTGAATACATTGAGTACACAGTACTTTTAATATAAAATTAACAGAATAAAAACAGCCATGATGTTTTTGCAGCTCAAGCAGCAGCTCAAGCAGCAGCTAATAATACACAATGAAGACCATCATAAAATAAACAATCAAAATAAACAATCAGAGCAAAATATAGTTCTGGAGGAAATTAAAAGGCTAAGGTAGGAAATGATGAATCTGAATAAGGAAATAAAGTAACACTTTCAAACTGAACTAAAAGAAGTTCAACAATCATTAGAAAAAGTGATTGAGGACCAGAAAAATTAAATTTCTGAAATTAAAGTGGATGTTTTTGAGGTAAAAACAAAAGCATTGGAAGACGACTATAAAAATAGAGATGACTCAAGAACGAGAATTGGACAATAAAGCAATCCAGGATCTAAAATTAAGAGAATGTTATTTAAAGATAAGAGGCCTTCAAGAAATAGCCAATGAAGATTTATATGAATATCTGGTCCCGATTCTGGCTAACTTTGTAAGTGATACAAAAGAAAAAAAAAATGAAATTGATAAATTGTTCAGAATCAACTCGAAGACAGCAAAAGAAAGGGATTTGCCTTCAGACATGACAATTTATTTTGTTTGGACAAGAATGAGAGATCTTGTTCTAAAAAAGAGCTTCAAGAAAAGACTGATGGTCAATGGCAAGGAAATTCTAATATTTAGAGACATCCCATCAAGATTCAAAATAGGAAATAAAATTTCTTTGGAAACATAGCAACACTAAGCCTTTTTTAGAAGGAAAAGTGGAAAAATTAAAAAATGGTTAAGATATAAGGACTTAATAGTCTGACAAGGTGAGGGATACAGGTTTAAAACACAGGAAGAACTGTTAAAGGAAGAAATAGCAATAGCAATTCATTGGTATTTATTAAGACAACTAATGGAAAAATTTAAACAAGATTATAAAGAAAAAGGATTGGAATTTTAAAAAACTGAATTAGATTATATATCAGAATTAGAAAATAAAGGGATGATGTCTAAATTATATAAATTATTGTCACAAATTGAAATGGAAAAAGAAACAATAAAATAATATGATCAGTTGGGCACAAAATATAGGACATAAAATAAATTTAGAACAATGAGAAACTATATGGACTAAAAGGCTGAAATATACAAAATGTCAAAATATTAGAGAAAATTATTACAAAATGTTTTTAGGTAGTACCTTACACCTGATAGACTCTCTAAGATGTACAAAATTGACAATACTTGTTGGAAATGTGCAAAAGAAAAGGAAACTTTTTTCCATATTTAGTGGAGTTGTAAAAAAGCTTTAAAAATTGGCTAAAAATACATAAAAGATTAGAAGAGATTTTCCAAATCAATATAGAATTTAATCTAGAATTCTTTTTATTGAATATTTTGGATTCCAAAACAGATAAATTATGTGGAAGGATATTATTTCATTTAATTACAGTGGCAAGAATGATTTTCGCTCAACTATGGAAAACGGACAAGATTCCAACAATAGAAGACTGGATGTTAAAAATTTACAGCATCACTGAAATGGATAGATTGACAAGAATAATGACTGTTGGGAATTTAGAGAATTATAAAAAAGAATGGAATTGTGTGATTTCATACTTATCAGATTAATAGGACTCAATGGCAACAGAAGGATTTGGAGATTAATTGATGATGATGGTTTGCATTCAGGATATTGATACATAGTTAAACATTTTGGATTAATTTTACATATAACATAGAGAATATGAAAATGTGTAGAAATAATTACTTAGTATAAATTGATTTAGTTCATAGCGCATAAAAATGTCTATGTATAAAATGAGGGGAATAATGATATTTCAACAATGAGAACCAGAACTCTAGATAAAAGAAGTGTTGTATGCAAAATAAAGGCTTTCTCTTTTTCTAAAGGTTATTATCTATAGTAGTTTAAAAGTTAATGTTCAATTAAGAATTGAGGATATTTGCATGTATGCTGAGGATGATCAAAAGGTAAGAGAAGGAATAATATGAAATGAAGGCATAGTAAGTAGTTAGAAGGTAAGAGTAAGTGGTTAGAAGGTAAGAAATTTATGATAGAAAAAATGAAGAAGAAAAAATGAGAGAAAGAAGGAATTGGATTGGAAGGGAGAATAAAGAAATTGGATGGAAGAAATGAAGAAATGAAGAAAGGAGTATAAGAAGGAAGGAAGGAATGATACGATAAGGAAGGCTATGTTGTGATCTAGATCAATTAATTTATCCTCATAGCTTCAGGAAAACAGTTCTTGATATTTGACTGAGTACTTTAGATGTTTTAAACATGTCTATGTATGTAAGTTATAAGTTAGTTTGATAGACAAATGTATAGTTGTATGTTGTTTATATGTTCTTTATTCGTATTTATTAATAAAATTGCCAAAAAAAGAAAAAAGTTATGTTTCCAAGCTCCCCTTTTCTTCTTAAATACCAAAGGGCTGTCCAGTAGAGGTCCAAGAAACAAAGGACCCGAATCCTCTTTTTACCCCCAGTTAGAGAACACACACTTAATCAATGGGATTTATCAGTTTGTTGGTTTACAGACTATGGTAAATTGGGGCTAGTGATTGTTGTCGTTGTTGTTAACTGCCTTTGAGTTGACCCCGACTCATGGTGACCCAGTAGATAAGACATCTCCAAGATCCCCTGTTCTCCGCTGCTCTGATTAGCTCCTGTAGGTCTATACCAATGACCTGCTTAATAGAGCCCATCCATCTAGCATGTGGTCTTCCTCTCTTTCTCCTTCCTTCCATCTTTCCTATCACTATTGTCTTTTCTAAAGAGTCATGCCTTCTCATGATGTGGCCAAAATACAACAGCCTCAGTTTGATCATCTTGGCCCCCAGGGAGATATCAGGCTTAATTTGTTCAAGGACCCATCTGTTTGTCTTTTGGGCCATCCACGGTATCCTCAGCACCTTTCTCCAGCACCACATCTCAAATGAATTGATTTTCCTCTTGTCCGGTTTCTTCACTGTCCAACTCTTGCATCTGTACATGGTGATGTAGAATACAGTTGCTTGGACATTTCTAACTTTGGTGCTCAGTTGTATATCTTTACTCTTTAAGATCTTTCATAGCTGTCCTTCCCATTACTGGTCTTCCAATTGCACTCAGGGAATCTGAGATCATATCTGCATGGGGCCAAGATACTCCAAGAGCACAGAGTATTGTGGGCCCAGAGCTGCCCTGATCTCCCCCCATTACATGGGGCCCTCCATTCCAACACCAGATGGCTGTTCGCATGCATGTCCCTCTGTGCTACCCATTACTGCCATCATTATGATGTGCTGCTTTGCTCTGAGCTCAGAACAAGGCATCAAGCCTCAATCACACGACTGGGCACATCGTTCTAACCTCAGAGCAAACAATGTCCAATAGCAGTGACTGTGCCAAGTGGCACAACAGGACACATTTTAAACAGCCACCTGGCATTGAAACAGAGGGCACCAGATCTTCCAAGTGGTTCCAGAAGAACTCCTGGATCTGGTGACTTCTGGTGACTTTTTTTTAGCCTGTTTTAAGAGGGGCATACCCCACACTTGGTGCTGAATGGACCAGATATCATCTGGATTGTTCACATCAAGTTCAGAATTGAGCCTGTATTGTCTGGACTCCCCACTGAGAAAAGGGGTGTGTGTTTTATTTGGCCTGTGCAGACAGATAAATATTAGTACAAACTGTACCATTTCACACTGAATGAGAAGCTCAAGAACTGTTTCTACATGTGTCTCTCATAAGAGATGACCCTTATCTGAGGCCCAGAAAACTTCTCCCTTATCAGATTGGCAACTGTCCCTCATTATGCCAATTTTTTAAATCCCATATTTTGGAGTGTGGGCCCTTCATAAAGAAAGAACTGTGTATCAAGTAATTTATGAATATGGATTATATGTTAATTTTTTAGAAAAATACATGACTACACTAACTGAAATCAACTGCTATTTAGGTAGAACACAAACTTGTTAATAGCTACTTCCTGATTGTCAATCTTGCATGTCATGAATTTCAACTATCTCTGATAGCATTTTTTTAACCTGGTAATATTACCCACATGGAAGAGTGGGCTAGGCTAGACCTGGAGACCTGTCACATTGCAGAAATAAAGCAGTTTGATACCACTTTAACTGTCATAGCCCCATTCTGTGGAAATCTGGGACTTCTATTTTTTTGAAGTATTCAGCCTGGTCTGTCAGAGAACTCTGCGCCTCACCAAACCACAAATCCCAGGATTCTGTAGGATTTGTGGCAGATAAAGTGATGTCAAACTGTCTTATTTCTGCAATGTGGACACACCCATGGTCTTATTATCTCAAAGCCAGCTCTGTCAGGCTCCTGCTAGAGCAGGGGTAGGCAACCTTTTTGAGCCAGAGGCCGGGTTGCTGTCCCTCAGACAATTGGGGGGCTGAAGCGCCAAAAATAAATAAATAAATAAATAAATAAATAAATAAATAAATAAAAATATTTTTTTAAAAAATTAAAAATTTAAAAAAATATGCATGCACACTCTCTCTCAGCCCCAGAAAAGCCATGGCAAAACTCTTGTGGAGATTTTGCCAAGAAAACCCCAAGAACAAGTAATAAAAACAATAATCAATATCATCATGGCAGGCAGCGGCGCCGGGGGGGGGGGCGGCAGGGTGTGGCAGCGGCAGGACCGGCCTGGGGCCAGTCCAAAGGCCTTGGGGGGGCGCATCCAGCCCCCAGGCCTTAAGTTGCCTACCCCTGTGCTAGAGAGTGAATAAACTAGGGCTGTGTAGCAAAGAATTCTTAGTACCTCCTCAAAATGCAAATATTCCATAGAGGATTCCACATAATATTCCATAGGACATTGCTCTGACAATTGAAGTGGTATCTAACTGCTATAACTGTGTAATATAGATGCTCTGTCTGCTGTCCAGGTGCTACTGGTTTCTGAGCACTTTCAAGACCACTGCTATCCCTTCTTGAACTTTAAACTAGATTCAGACTGATGAATCAGGGAACTATCCTTTATGAAGTAGACCACATGGCCCTCCTATCCAAGATACCTACTATTTGATCCATAGTCTTCCATTTGCCACCTGTTTGTTAGTTATTCTCCTTCCTGTACAAAGTCTTCTGTTACGGGGTTGAAAGATGAAGACTGTCCCAGGCCCTCAGTATTTCAGAACCTGAGACCTAGGGGCTATCCCCTGTGATGTTACAGAATCAAGGGCTTAGTGATATCAGAACACTGAGCATACAAGTGCCTGGTGATGACATTAAGTATCACCCACAGCTGCATAGAGTATGCCATTCAAATAAAAAGCACTAAGGCTGCATCCACACTGCAGAAACAATCCAGGGTGACACCACTTTAATTGCAGTGACTCAGTGCTATAGAATCCTGTGGACTGTTGTTTTGTGAGACATTTAGCCTTCTCTGGCAGAGCACTCTAATGCCACAACAAACTACAGTGCCCAAATTCCATAGCATTGAGCTGTGGCAGTTAAAGTGGTGTCAAATTTTCAAGGCAGTGCTTCCTTCCTAAAAAAAATTCCCCTTCACCCTGAGGACTAGAGAAGAGAGTCCAAGCCTGAGACCTGGCAACTCTACCTGATATAATGGTGTTGCATCAGAGGTGTGGGAACACCATTTCTCATTAGGCCTTTCCCTTAGCCAGTCTGGCGGCATGGAGCGTCAGATTTGAACCTGTGGTCACTGCCAAATCACTCTGTGATGATACAGTTTAATCTGCACATGGGGCCCTTAGGTCAGGCCCTCCTGTTTTAATTTACAGCTTCTGTTCCACTTTGAATTCAAAGTACGTTAGCCTGTTTCCCAATGTGCTTCAGGGGGATTTTCCCTTCAAACTAAGATTGCTTGAGAGACAGTGAAAAAATTATGATTACATCATCTCCTGTCTTTACCTTCGGCAGCTTTGAGCTATCAAGTTTCTCCCAGATTGGCTAATCTGTTGGCTCTTATGCGAAATAGGCCCATCAGTGGCAGTGTACTTCTCAAAAAAATCCCAGGAGATGTAAGGTCCTACTTACCCAGGATGACCCTGTCCCCCATCTTGAAAGCAAAGCCAAGAAACCTATGGCATGTATTTAAATCCATATGGATTATAGCCCTACAATCTCATGATGTATGCTAAATGCGAAAGATTTACTGTGCTTCACATTGCTCTGGTTCTAAGGACGAACAGTGGATCCAAGTCATTATACTTTGCAAATTCTAGTCATCTCCTGTTAGCTTACTGATCAAAGGCAAGAGGGTTTTAGCTTTGGTTTGGCTTGGTTTGCAAAGTCTGTTCTCAAGCTATGACAGCATAATTACACTGGAGGTCCAGATGTATGACACTGCAAAGAATGTATGGCTCCCCTGTGGATCCCTGAAGCCAAGCAGTAGCTACTGGGGTAAGGGGTTGGAGCTACACCTGGGCATCCATTTTGCAGCCTGGGGGAGGCATTGCATAAAGTGATACTGGATACCTCCTTGTAAAATATTCCTAAAAGTACTTAATATGAATATAGATTCTGGTTACCTCAGCATAAGCCATCAAGAGGATTCCAGACAATCACCGGGATGAGTAAATTGTTCCAGTTACTTTCCAAAGTGTTTTTGTTGTAGTTGCTGCTGCTGCTGTTCCTACTACTATTACCATTGTTGCCGTTGTTGTTGTTGTTGTTGTTGTTGTTGTTGTTGTTGTTGTTGTTAACTGCCTTCAAGTTAACTCCAACTCATGGTGACCCTGTGGATGAGACATTTCCAAGATCCACTGTCCTCCACTGCTCAGCTCAGGTCCTGCAAGCTCAGGCTTGCAGCCTCTTTGATTAAGTCTAACCATCTGGCATGTGGTCTTCCTCTCTTTCTACTGCCCTCTAGCTTTCCCAGCATCATTGTCTTTTCTAATGAATCATGCCTTCTCATGATGTGACCAAAGTACAACAGCCTCAGTTTGATCATCTTGGCTTCCAGGGAGAGTTCAGACTTGATCTGTTCAAGGACCCATTTGTTTGTCTTTTTGGCTGACCACGATATCCTCAGCACTCTTCTCCAGCACCACATCTCAAATGAATTGATTTTCTTTTTATCTGCTTCCTTCACTGTCCAACTTTCACATCCATACATGATGATGGGGAATACAATGGTTTGGAGTTTGGGCTATCTTCACTTTAGTGTTCAGAACTATAACTTTGCACTTTAGGTTTTTGCCCAGTTCTTTCATAGCTGCCCTTCCCAGCCCTAGGCATCTTCTGATTTCTTAACTGTAGTCTCCGTTCTGGTCAATATTTGATCCAGGATATACAAACTCTTTGACTACAGTCACCCTCCATTTTCATGGACTTCAAATCCGCATCCCTTGCTTATACGTAAGGGACAAATGGAGGGGAAGTAAATGGGGTGCACACCCACATGTGCCCACAGGCATGCACTGCCATAGTCATTATTTTTGTTTTCTTAATATTCAGCATTAAGCTTACCTTGGCACTTTCCTCCTGAACCTTTTTCAGCAATTCCTCTAGGTCCTTGTTGGTTTCTGCTAGTACTATTGTGTCATCTGCATATCTTAGGTCAGTGATGGCAAACCTTTTAGAGACCGAGTGCTCAAACTTAAAGGTGCCAGGAACGGGACTTCCAGGGATGGTACTTCTGCCTTCCAGGTGTCAGGACCTCCTCTTCCCCCCAGCCAGGCCCTCAGCTGCCTCTCTGGAGACAGCGGAAGGCCCAGGATGGCAGGGAAGAGGAGGAACAGGCAAGCGCCTGTTTCTCCTCTTCCCACCCACCCCATTCTCCAGGACCTTCAGCTGCCTCCCCAGAGATAGCCGAAGGCTCAGGACTGCAGGGAAGAGGAGGAACAGGCATGTGCCTGTCCCACCTCTTCCCTGCCTTCCTGTCTCTGCACACGCCATCCAAAATGGCTTCATGTACCAGAGGTGGCACACATGCCATCGGTTCGCCAACACAGTCTTAGGTAATTAATGTTCCTTCCTCCAATCTTCCCTCCTTCTGTCTCTGAGTCTAAGGCTTCTGTGCATATGATATTTTTTGCATGTAGGTTGAATAAATAGGGTGATAGTATGTAGCATTGCCAGGCCCCTTTGCCAAATGGGAACCATTCTGTTTCTCTGTATTCTGTTCTAATGGCAGCCTTTTGTCCTGAGTACAGGTTACACATCAGGACAATCGGCTGTTGTACCACTCCCATTCCTTTAAGAGCAAGCCATATTTTTTTGTGATCTATGCAGTTGAAGCCTTTGCTGTAGTCAATAAAGCACACATACATTTTCTTCTGGAATTCCCTGGTGTGTTGCATAATCCATCATTGTTTGCAATGTGATCCCTAGTAACCCTTCTTTTCCTGAATTCAGCTTGCACCTCAGAGATTGCTCACTCCATATATGGTTGCAGTCTTTGTCTCAGAATTTTGAGCATGACTTTGCATGGGAAATTAGTACAATAGTTCTGTAATTACTGCAATCTTTTGTGTCTCCTGTTTGTGGATGGGAAAGTATATTGATCACTTCCAATCTGTGGGCCACTGCTGTTGTTTTTCCATATTTGTTGGCAGTTTTTGGGTACAGCTATACTTGAATCTATCTTTGTTAATTGTAGCACTTCTACTGGTATGTCATCTGTTCCTTGTGATTTATTCTTCCCAATTGCTTTGAGTGTGGCTTTCACTTCACTTTCCAAAATTTCAGCTTCATCTTCATAAATTCCTTCTTCTCATGTGCCATTCAACCTTTCAAAATTTTACATAACTCTTCTATATATTGCTGCCATCTTTTTTTAATTTCATTTAAATTTTATCTTCTGGTCATTGGGCATCCCGATCTTTGGTTTAAATTTCTCTTTGATTTCCCAGATCTTGTAAAAGAGGTTTCTTGTCCTTCCTTTTTTGTTGCCGGCTTCTGTGTCTCTGCATTGATCTTTACTTATATATTCCCATGTTTTGCCCAATGCCAGGACTCTAGGCAGCTTACAAATGAAAACAAACACAACAGATAGAATTCAGAGACATAACCATTTTAGTCTGGAATATCAGTATGCAAAGGGATCTTTTGGCACCTTTGAGATTAAGGGGTGTTGCAGACTGGCCTAAAGGGCTGTCCTGGGGGTGGAGTTGGGGTGGGCAGCCACACGCCAGCCTTCCCAAACCCACCTCAATGCCGTCCTGATGCCACGCACCCATTTGCATGCTGCACAGTGTCAGGACGCCCTCCCAGTGCTGTATGTAGACACGCTGCACCGAAAGAGCATGGAAGAGCAGCAGCGCTGGCTCTTAGAGCGGCCTTTTGCCACCCCTAAAAGGAGCGGCATAAGGAAGGATCGGGGCCATGGCATGGGGTTGCTGCAACCCCAATCCACTGCTAGCAGGAGAGGCCCAGAGCCGCCCAAAACGGGCCATCTGTAAGGGTCCTGAGGGAAAGAGGTTATAGCATAAGCTTTCATAGATTTGGTTTACTTCTTCAGATGCATGGAGTGAACTAGTGCTCAGGAAAGACCTTTATAATCAGACTGTATGTATAGCCATAGAAATGGGTATGTAGGAATGGTGATGATACCCCAGCCTCATGAGGATGCTCTTGGCCTGTTTATCATACCTCCTTTATGGTTCACAGCCTGCACACACCACAATCCAAATCTTCCTTCACCCTTCATATAGACATCCATCCATCCTGGCCTTAGGCAACATCTTCCCTCCTGCCTTTGTCCCTCAACGACCATAGTTAAAACTGAACTTGTCACCTCATTTCCATACCCACAAGTTTTGCATTGTGGGTATACATTGTCACCTTATCTCCATACCCACAAGTTTGACTATTCATGTAACCTAATTATTAATGTCCTTCCTGTGCACCAGTTCACTCCACACATCTGAGGAAGTAGACCAGGTCTACCAAAGCTTATGCTACAACTTCTTTTGCACACTCGGGTGAAATAGACTGCCCGAAGGAGTGGCTTAACCGTTGCCCCTTTGAGCACTGGATCAGGGCCGTGGCAATCACATGCCACATTCCCAATCTGACTGTTTCCTAGCTCAAAATGAAGCAGCAGAACGCCACTCATTTTTGAGTTGGGAAGAGGGTGCCTTTGCTGCCATGGTAGCATTTGTTTTAGCTCCAGTAGCATGTGGTGTGTAAATGCCATGCCACCAGAGCACGGCATCTCTGCCCACCATGTGGTCAAGCGGGTGGTGTGATGCCGGCTTGGAGGTGGCAATGGGGTGTGCATCGTCCAAACACCACACTCCCATGCTGCCTCCAAGCTGGCGCTTACTGCCAGTCTGTTTTGGCCCTCAGACTCAAAGGGGCTACAAAAGCCCTTTACAACAGATGGATTTTTTTCATTAGTCCTGCCTAGAGTAGACCCATTGAATCAATAGAATTGACCTATGTGTTGACTCACCACTCAATAATTGATTCAATACGTCTACTTTTAATTGGGGACTAATGAACAGAATTTGAGCCAACATATCTAAAACATGCAATTTGTTGTTGTTGTTTGCCTTCAAATCATTTCTGACTCATGACTACCCTAAGGTAGTCATGGGGTTTTCTGGGCAAGATTTGTTCAGAAGGGGTTTGCCATTATCCTCCTCTGAGGCTGAGAGAATGTGACTTGTCCAAGGTCACCCAGTGGGAGCATGTCTGAGCAGGGATTCGAGCCCTGTTCTCCAGAGTCATAGTCAAATGCTCAGACCACTACACCATGCTAGCTAAACATTAAAGTGTAATTAAACTACCAATAACATTAAAAACAATTTATAACCTATCCTTTTAAATAATAAAAAGCTGTTTTAAAAAAGTACAATTAAAAACAGTGCAGCACCCTATTTAAAAGCCCTTTCTGTCAAAACTTTCAGTTCTCAAAAACCAAATGGGTTTTCTTTTCTTAAGTCTTTGCCTGCTGACAGAAGGGCAGCGGGTATGGAGGGTGGCTTTTAGATTCTCTAGGATGGATGTTCCAGAACTGAGAGGTAGCCACCAAGCAGACCCAAGATGTTCATTTTTAAAGGCACTGGGAGAGAAATTTTGTCACGTTTTAAGAAAACTTATCTCCTGCCAATCCTAAGGTTGTTGTATGTTTACAATGGAAGAGCAACGAGAAACAAAACTACTAAAGCAATGGGTTGAACTTCAGACAAGTGGCAACAAGTGATAACTGTGCTGAAATGCTAACATGAATCATGGGAATTAATTAATTTTTTTTAATCATTTCCCATGCTCTGGAAGTGGACAAGGCTTGATCTCCTCGCCTGCCAGGCTGGCTAAATGTGAGACAGTCACAGTAGCATAGCTGTGCCTTTGTTCACCCCCTGGAGCAAGGAGTTGTGTGACTCACAACATTATTCTGAGTCAAAGTGCCTCCCGGCACTACTGCCATTTTCACACCACTCCTTTCCCAGGGCCTGGCCTTCAGTCACAACTAGAACAGGTGCCTAATTACAGCCAGAAACTTAATTGTAAAAAAGGAACAATTGCTCGGGGCAGAGAGATTCCCAAGCAGCAGACTCATCCCATCAACTATGAAGGACAAACACAACTATCGAGAATGCATGTTTTCCATGAATAAGGTCCCAGGTTTAGTTATTGGCCATCTCTGCTTGAAATCCTGGGCACTCCTCACTGTCTGGACCCTGGACAGAAAACTGACAGGTAGCATGATTAAATATCTAAAGGGCTGTCACAATGAGAGTGCAAGTTTGTTCTCTGCTACCCCAGAGGGTAGGACCTGGGGTGCATCTACACTGTAGAAATAGTGCAGTTTGACACCACTTTAAGTGCAGTAGCTTCATCCTATGGAATCCTGGGAATTGCAGTTTTACCTTAGGAATTGCAGTTTTACCTTAGGAATCCTAGGAATTGCAGTTTTAGCCTTCTCTGCCAAAGAGTGGTGGTGGCTCACCAAACTCCAAATCTCAGGATTCTGTAGAATGGTGCCTTGGCAGTTAAAGTGGTGTCAAACTGCATTATTTCTACAAAGTATATGCACTAAAATCAGAATCATAGAACTGTAGAATTAGAAGAGACCTCAAGGGCCATCCAGTCCAACTCCATTCTGCCATGCAGGAATATGCAATCAAAGCCCTCCCAAGAGATGGCCATCCAGCCTCTGTTTAAAAACCTCCAAAGAAGAAGACTTCACCACACTCTGAAGGAGTGTGTTCCACTATCGAACAGCTACTGTCAGGAAGTTCTTCCTAATGTTTAGGTGGAATCTCTTTTCCTGTAGACCTCTGGTCTAATGGTTTTAAGTTACAGGAGGGTAGATTTCAATTGTACATTAGAATGAACTTCTTGACAGTAAGATTTGATTGTAAAATTCAGCAATAGAACCAATTACCTGAAGTGGCAGAGGAGTTTCTCTCTCTGGATAGCTTCAAAAACAGGCTAGACCTGCTGAGGAGGCTCTAGATGGATTTCTCACACTAAGGAGTCTGAACTGGCCAGGATACTCCAGAGGCAGCCTGGAGTATCCTGGCCCCATGGCTGTGCCATTACCTGGTGCTCTGTTCCCACAGTGCAGCAGCTGTCTGCACAGGCATCTCACTGGGCCTTCCAGTGCATCTGCCATCTCTGCAGGTTTCTCACATCTGAGGTCAAGAACAAGATGCCCAGTGATGGTCACATGCTGGATGCCTCATTCTGACCTGAGAAAAAGGTCATTCTTTGCAGAAGATCCAGAGCAACAATTAGGGTTTTTTAATTCATTGTCATTTTACTTTGCCCCAGTTCTGGTGTGGGACATGCCAGACACCATGCAGACTGCCTGCACCAGAACTGGCACCGGAATGTGTCGCCCAAATAAGATGATGCCATAATGTGGGGGGGGGGGGCTAAATGGGCATTTTGGCCCATGGAGACAAGGCCTAAGTGGAGGCTTGGACTCAATGGCTTTCCAACTTTTATGATTCTATGCTTCTATATTTGTTTTCTCTTAATTTTAGTTCTCTTATCACTTTATTTTTTTTATGATTCTGCAGGGGGTGGAGCAAATATAGCCCTTAATTGTTGTGTCAGAAGAAAATCACAACAGTTGGAATCTTATTGATTGGTCCCAAATAAAGTAGACCCATTGAATCATTTATTGAATAGTGAGTTAACACATAGATGAATCCAATTGATTCAATAGCTCTACTCTATCTGGGACTAACAATAAGATTTAGCCCAATCATTCCCAGGTAAATAGGGATATAACTGCTGCCTCACAGTCCAAAGAAACTTGTTCCTGTCCTCCCTAGCCCTTAAATTCTCACCTATTTTCACTCCATCTCATCCTCAGACTTTTTGTTAATTGCCAAATTTCTGTTTTCCATGACTGTAGAGGCAGCCCATAGCACAAGCAGGGAGTAGAAGCACTGCACCCCAAAATTGTCACTCCCCTGCTTCAACCATGAACCACCAGCATGTAAATGTCAGAATCCAGCTTTTGAGTTTTGTGATGGGTGGATGAGTGGGTGGGTTGGGGTGATTAGTTGGTTGGTGTGTTGTTGTTGTTGTTGTTGTTGTTTTATTCAGGGTCAAATGGCTCAGATTCATCCCAAGATGGAAGTCCAGCCTCATTACACTCCCTAACCCTAGCCCAGCTATTCCATAGCAGGCATGGCTACTGCATTGCTCCAATAATAGTGAAATTACTGGCAATAAAAAAAAAAACCTCTCCTCTCATGGGATTTCAAAACTGCACATCAGCATTTCACTCCTGTTTCTCTCAGAGCTCTCAAAGTTTCTTTTGTTTTTCTTGGCAGTTCTTTATTTTATTTTGCACACACATACACATGCACACACAGTTTCAGTGCTACTATGCAAACAACAGGGATGTGAAAATGTAATACGTGCCGAGAATCCCAGGTGCCTCGGGGCTTTTCTACCACCTACACAGATAATTATCCCTAGATTGAGAATTTGGCTAGCAGAGACTTGAAGAAGACCAACTGGCAAAAGCTTTGACACATCAAACGGAACCAACAAGGCGTGGTTACCTTCACCCGTGCTCCATATCTGGAACTGTGGGAGCAACACAATGGAGTTTTATGGATCTGCTTCTCGTAAGCGATAACCATCTTGATTTAGCATGTCTCATCCAGGTGGATTTCAAACTAGTTGTATGAAAGTCAGCCCCACTCTGCTAATACAAAACCAGGTCATGTCAAGGATAAGAACTGGTGGAGCCAGAGTTGTACTGCCAATAAGCCTTCTCTCTTCAAGAAACAAAAGGCAATTTACTGAGGGCTCAGTGAACTGTCTGTGTTTCACAGCTTCTTTAGGATGTGGGCTAGAATCCTACTGTCTTATGCATATTGGGAAATGTGAGAGAGAGTAGTGGATCTCAAAAGCAGAATAATCAAACGGGCAAGGCAGAAGCTGAACAACAACCAGCCCCATACCCCCACACAGAGGCTCCAGCACAAAAAGTAAATCAACATATAAAACACATTAAGCAGTTTTACTTGCAAATGCTTGTCTATACAAGGTCTAGCAGAAGGCAGAAGCAAGAGAGCAAAGAAGAAAAATAACTACATCTTAGAATGAACCAGGAAAACAAAAGGATTGGAAAGGCAAACAGGCAAACAAACCAGAGGCTGGAAACATGCTGGCTAGCAGTTAGTGAGTACAAACATGCAAAAGTAACATTGTATGACACTCTGAGTCCTAGGACGTTATCACACGCGGGTCTCTAGCAACTAGCATCATTCCGGAATGAACAAAAGCAGCATCATTCCGGTATGCTTCTGGTCGTGCAAATGTAATTCCCAAAGAAACCGGCATGCAAAAGAACAGGGATGATGCCTCAATGTGACGGGGATGGGAGGGGGATGGGAGGGGGTTCTCTGTGACGTCGTGTGATCACAGGGGCAAAGGATCCGCAATGGGACGGGGATGCAACGGGGTTCTGTCTGCTTTTGACCCCGTGTGATAACGTCCCAAGTTTTGGGGAAAGGATAGGAAAGAAGAATAAGAAGTTGTTGTTGCTAACTTGAATTGGGTGACATCTCAGAGTAGGGATGTTAGATTCTCCCTAGCTATTTCCTCAGGAATATAAATCTCTGCCTGGCATAGTTACATGTTCTCTCTCTTGTCATTCAAATAAAAAACACCAAGTCTTCAACCTAGGCAATGAGGAAATAGAAGAAATAGAAACAGTAAAAGAATTCTCATACTTAGGATCAAACATTGATAGAAATGGGGATTACAGTCAGGAAATCGGAAGAAGATTAAGACTGGGGAAGGTAGCCATGAAAGAACTAGAAAAGATTCTAAAATTCAAAGATATAAAACTCAGCACAAAAGTTAGAATCATACAAGCCATTGTATTCCCTATTACCATGTATGGCTGTGAGAGCTGGACAGTTAAGAAAGATGGTAGAAAGAAAATCAATTAATTTGAGATGTGGTGCTGGAGAAGAGTGCTGAGGATCCCATGGACAGCCAAAAAGACAAACAAATCGGTCTTAGAGCAGATCAAGCCGGAAACCTCCCTGGAAGCCAAGATGACCAATATGAAGCTGTCGTACTTTGGACACATCATGAGAAGACTCATTAGAAAAGACAATAATGCTGGGAAAGGTGAAGGGAAGTAAGAAGAGAGGAAGGCCACATGCCAGATGGATAGACTCTATGAAGGAGGTCATGGGTATGGATTTGCAGGAATTAAGCAGAGCAGTGGAGGACAGAGGGTCTTGGAGATATCTCATCCATAGGGTCACCATGAGTCAAGATCGACTCAAGGGCAGTTAACAACCACAACAACTAACAGATGAAGAAAATGTACATCTACTCACTTTTCAAAGCAGTGGTTTCACCCTGAGATTCCTTCCCATCACCATGCGGCCCAGATGAAGAGGCAGAAGCCCTGGGATCTGGGAGCCCTATCTTGGTTGGGTCATAATCCATGTACGTCCAATGCACTCCAAAGAGCACTAGCCCAAATCACTTCTTCAAAGTTGATCTAAGACATTTTGGTGTCTGAACTAGGGAAATTAATGTGTACCCTTCTACTATCCCAGTTTGGCAGGGACAGTCCCTATTAATCGGCTGTTGCCCCACTTTTTCACCCGCTTTCAAAATGTCCCAGTTTCTCTCCCCTCTTCTCACTTTTCCACTTCGTCTTTGGCTTACTTCAGTCTGTGCAAACTGAACTCAAAATGCAAAAGTAGTTTGCACTCAGTTAACTCAGCAGAAGGGAGAAAAGTGGAAGGGGCAGAATCTTGCCCTTCCCAGTAGACTCAGCAAAAACATACTGCTGCAGCTTCTCCTATCTTGTGTGTTCTTTCTCATGAATAACGTTTGCCCTCTTGACCATCTTCTGATGATGCTTGCCCACCTATGTCCCAGCTTTCATTTGTGAAACATTGGAAGGCATAGACATGGCACCCTTTACTCACCCAAATATATGGTAAACATAACCAGAAAAGTGAATAAGGCACAAGTGACCAAAAAAAAAAAAATCCCATGTTCCATGCAGTAATCTCCCCTCTGGCTGTGAATTAATCAATTAAATAACCAACAATTTGCTGCCTGTTCACAACAACCCAAATCTGCTACTGTGACTCATGGTAGGGCCGGCCCCTTAGTCTTACTTCCTCTCTTTGTGCCAGGTTAGCCATCCAGCTCTTCTTACCATGCATTAAAATGCAGAAGGCCACTGTGTTTCCTCAGATCTTTTCAACAGTCTCGCTATCACTTTACAGGGCTCATAAATCAAACCAGCCTTCTCCCACCCATCACCCACCCCCACCTCACTACATTTTACAAAACTGCAGAGGAAAAGTTAGGATCTTGCCATCCAAACAGCTTTGCGGGCTGGATAACAAATGCGCTTCTCTAATGTTGCCTGTTTCGTCAACGCTGCTTGACTTCTTAATGAGATCTTTAAGCTCCCAGGCTAACGAAATATATTAACTGTCATCGTTGGTATTTATTTTTGCAATGAGAAACAATGATATTCTATTAGAGCCAGGACTGAGTAGCAGAGAGGTCAGAGCTGGTCTCTTAATTGAAAAAACACACTGGCTGGCTGGACACCCAATCCCTCTACTCCAACAAATTCCATTCCAGGCCTTTTCAATGCATCACTGCCAAGGGCAGACCCCACCATTGTTGCCTTAGAGTTTCAGCAGATCAGGAAAGGGGGAGATGGCTTTTCAGTTTGCTAATTTGTGGACTTTGCTTTGGATTGGGAGATAAAGCCATAAATTAATCCACTTGACGATGTAGTTGATTAACTCATGATAGCTGCCCAACTACCATTGGATCATCAGCTGCTGGACCTTGAGCAAAGGAGGAGATACTTGGTGCAGCAACTTTGGTATATCAGGGTAGTGTTTCTTGATGTGGGGACTGGCTTTTTCCCCAGTGCACCACTAAATGTGAACCTATTGGGTTGTTATACAACTGTGGTTTTTTGTTTGTTTGTTTTTCTTTCCTGAAAAATTTCCAGGAATCATGAATCAGAGAGTTGGAAAAGACCAGAAAGGCCATCCAGTCCAACCCTCTGCTATCTAGGAAGACATCATCAAAGCACTCCCAACAGATGGACATCCAGCCTCTGATTGAAAACCTCCGGAAAAGGAGACTCCACTACACTCTGAAGACTCCACTACACTCTGAAGTCCATGCTGGACTCCTATTGCTGTCGTAAGTGCAAACAAGTTTCTTTCCAGAGGAGGCTGTACCCTTTTGGCCATTATACAACAGTGCATCATTACATGAGTCTAAGCCCTATTGTTAGCCCCAACTAGTGCACAGTCCTTGAATCAGATGGATTTATCTGTGCTGACTTATCATTCAATAATTGACTCATTGAGTCTTCTCTATCAGATTCCAGCCATACAATTGCACATCCTTAGAAAGTGTGTTAGTATTTGTCAGTGCTTTCACTGTACTACTTGATTGACTGGGACAGCAGAAACACCTCTTTTTCATTCCCCACTGCACCATGGGACAATAAGCAGCTATACTGGCAGGCACAAAATATTGTACACAACATTGGTAGTCAGAAGAAGGATGGTAGATCACAACTACGGTGAAACTAGACAAGTGTAAATTTAAGCTACATAAGCACTATGTAGGATCATGGTCACAGAATTATGTCAACTCTGGAGAACAGGGTTCAATTCCCAGCTCAGCCATGAAACCCACTGGGTGGCCTTGGGCATGTTACATGCTCTCAGCCACAGTGGAAGGCAATGGCAAGCCCCCTCTGAACAAATCTTGCCAATGAACCCCCATGGTAGCTTTGCCTTGGAGTTGCCATAAGCCAGAAATGACTTGAAGACAACAACAACAACAACAAATCAAGGGAAATTGCAGATCATACTAGATGTTAATGGGAATGTATATTTTGTGCAATTAAATGTTTGACACATTGGGGTATCCTCAGAAATGCATGTCTTAGTAACAAGACAGAGGATTTGTCTGCACATGCCAAAAGGCCCCTTTACACACACACACACACACACACACACACACACCATTCTGGTATTGTTCTGTTCAGCTGATGCACAGCTCAAACCCTAGTTCTGGTGTGGGCAATCAAGACCACATCCCACATATCCTGCATCAGAACTGGGGCATTACAAGGTTACAACAGAGTGCAAACCTGTTGCTCCCTCCATCCCCACTCCATGGAGGCTGTCTGTGCAGGCATCCAACAGGGGTCAGAACAAAGTGCCTAGCATGTGGCCATCACTGGACACCTTTTTTTGACTTCTGAAGTGAAGCAGTGGTGGACACACTGGGTGACCCAGTGGCACACCCATGCAGACAGCCATTGCAGCACAGAAATGGAGGCCAAGGCAATGGGAGGCAGAACAGGTCAGCTGCAGGGCCAGGATACTCCAGGCTGCCCCTGAGGTATCCTGTCCAGTGCAGGAAAGGCCAGAGAAAGGAAAGCATTTCTCCATAAAGGGCATAGTTAAAAGATTGGAATCATAGCCATGAGACATTGTGACAACTACCAACTTAGATTTTTTTTAAGGGATTGGATACATTCATGAAAGATAGAACCATCAATGGCTACTGGTCAGGGCGGCTATATAGCATTCCCTGTATCAAAGGCCATATCTCTTTGTATCTCACTTGCTGGGGAATACATGATAGAAAATGCACTCATCTCCTGCTTAGGGATGTAATTTGTCATAAATTTCATTCTCACTGCCAAGAATGAATAATTTTACAATTTTTCTTCATTGCAAGAAAGTCTACAAAATCTGCAAGAAAAGGAACTGTGCATTTTTTGAAGACTATACACAGTTCAGGACTTATTACATGTAAAAAAAAGATATGCACGTTATATTCTGCACATGAAATACTGTTTTCTGTTCAGAAAACATGGTTTCTGTGAAGAAAATGCCATTTTCTGTGCAAAACAGCCATGTGCATTTTTTGTGTGTACAGAATAAGTCCCAAACTGCAGATTCCCACCCAATAGGAGTTTCCTCATTATGGTTTCCTGACACTCCCAATTTTTTCCTGGTTACTTCCCATAGATATCAGGTTGGCCGCTGCATAAACTGAATGCTGGTTTAGATAGGCCTCTAGTCTGATCCAACCTCACTCTTCTCTTCATATTTGTCAATCCATTATGGAAATGGAGAAGGCATGTAAAATGGAAATCACAGTTGGACTTGTGTCCTGATGGTGGCATCTCAGGGCCATCAAACTACCATTGTGTCAACAGGATGCCAAGTTAGATAAGCCTTTGGTCTGATCCAGGATGGCTCTTTTTCTTCTGTTCAAATTTATGGATCAATTATGGAAGAAGAGGAGAAGATGGAGGGAAAGGAGGACAGGAGGTGCAGGAAGAGGGAGAAGAGGAAGAGGAAGAGGGAGGAGGAGGAGGAGGAGGAGAAGAAGAAGAAGAAACAACAGGAAACTTGGGAGAGTGGCCGGCTGGCTCGCCTTCAGGAAATGTCTGGATGTATGCAGCAGCTGTGGCATGAGTAGTATAACACTCCACTTACTGAATGACAGCAGCTTTATTGGCAAGCCAATTCAATTAAAGCCAGTGCGACCCAACAAAGTAGCAGGCAGCGCACTCTGCATAAAGAATATGGAACCATGCCTATATTTCCTGGGTGCCCTCAGCCCTAGCTGTCCCTCTGCATGAGAAGAGAAAGGGATGAATGAATTAGGCTAGGATGATAGTAATTAATGGCTGGCTGTCAGAGTCATTCTGGAGGCCCAGCAATAGAGGGAGGGCAGTGGTGGAGTACAGGGAGGGAAAAAATCTGAATGTTGGGGAAATAAAGAGGAAACCTGGCCAAATCAAGCAGTAGACCCAACCTGACTCTCTCGTAGCACTGGCGAGTGGAGAGAATCACATTGCTGCTTTTTGCATCGATCAACACCTGACACTCTATCAACACATAAAATAATTCATTCATTTTTCATTTTTTACAGAAGGGATCCCTCAGGCTGTGGTGATCAGAATCAGACTTTGAATTTTGAAGTGAGGCCATAAGAAATGCACATCTGCATGCACCTTTTATTACATGGGCTGGAAACTAAAGAGATACTCTTTATTAAGGCCACTTAATGCCACTTGTGTTGGAACACTGGAAAAATAAATGTCCACCTCCTCTTATTCAGTGGATTGATGACTTTATAACCTTTTCATCGTTTGAACATGCTGGCACAGAGGCATACAAATTCACAGCTTTGGCAACTTATCCTTGATATATTTTTGTTTTTGGTTCTCCTTTTGTCATTTTGTTGTTGTTGCTGCTGTGTGCCTTCAAGTCATTTCTGACTTATGATGACCCTAAGATGAACCAAATATGGGGTTTTCCTCACTAGTTTTTTCGGAGGGAGTTTGTCATTGCCATCCTCTAGAGAGAGTGTGACTTGCCCAAGGTCACCTGGTGGGTTTACATGGCCAAGCCGGGTTTTCAACCCTGGTCAACAGAGTCATATAGTTGAACGCTCAAACCACTATACCACGGTTGCTTTTATTATTACTGTATTTTTATTTTATGGAAGGATTTATCCTCCCCCTCTCCACTAGTTTCCTTACAACTTTTTTGCACAATAAAAAACCCATAAGTTTGACATCCTGTTAAATATTTAACATAAGCCAGAATTAGGATCTTGTAATTTTGGGATTTCCATTTACAGTTGTTAATGACTAGATTAGACAACTGGGGACTACCTGGCCTAAGAAGTACATTTTGGAGACAATGGCATCAGCAGAAGTAGCTACATCAACAGACTTCAGTTGTAGTCGATATGTCTGATGACACAGGATCTCAGCCAAATAGATATACACTCTGACCTCCATATCAGCTAGATCAGTAACCATTTTATTTATTTATTTATTTATTTATTTAATTTGTATGCTGTCTTTCTCTCAGAAGGGACCCAAGGTGGCTCACAGACAAACAAACAAAATCACAATAAAATTCAAAACAATTAAAATAATCTAAAAACATTATAAAATTGCATTAAAATGTACAAAAGTTAAAAGACATAACTAAAATATTCATACACCATAAAAGCCACCCTGGTATAATTCTATGTGGAATGCCTGCTTAAATAAGAGCATTTTAGCTTGGCATCGAAGCCATATAACCATAGTTTCACTTATCTGCATCTAGGGGGAAAAGGTCTCTCTAAGCATCTGAAAGTTCTCCAACATGACTCTATGGTCAGCTTCCAGCAGAAATATCACATTTGCCATTATCTGCAGTTTTTGCCATCTGCAGTAAGTCTGGGAACCGTATCCTCCCCATGGATACAGGGGCCAGACTCTGTGCGTGTGTGTGTGTGTGCAATATTTTCATGAAATATAACTATAGGAAATGATTGCTGCCTTTTGCTAACAAAGGCAAGGATCTCAAACTGGGAAGGCCTGAAACCTAGCCAAACTCTCTTTCTTATTTTTTTTCCCCCTTTATAAGGATGACAGCAGAAAGGTGGCTTGGAAGAATGGAAGGTGTCTTCACAAAGAAGAAAGAATATTAGAGAGCAAAAGTCAGCCATTGTAGTTTTCCTCTACCCAGAGCAGTAGCTTCTTATGGGTCCAATGTCACTGGAGTGAATCTGCTCCATGATCTAGTCAGACTTTATAAAGTCTATTTATAATTTATAAATAGATCCAGCACCTTGAATAGCTCGTATAAACTTCAGACAAGAGGTGTTTCTACACTACAGAAATCATACAGTTTGACATCACTTTAAATGCTGTAGCTCCATCCTGTGGAATCCTACGATTTGTAGTTTAACAAGGTCTTTAGCCTTCCCTGCCAAAGAGTGTTGGTGCCTCACCAAACTCCAAATCCCAGGACTCTGTAGGATGGAGCCATGGCAGTTGAAGTGGTGTCAAACTGCATGATTTCTGCAGTGTAGATGTACCCTAGAAGCCAGATTAGCTTCACCACATCATTGACATTGCATCTATCATCAGAGGTTGTTCCATGAAAGGGCCTGTACACACCTGCCAAAAGTCTCAAGTTTCCATGTGGGAAACCAGAGCAATGAAATACAAATATGTTCATAGCAGCTGAGGTCCAATATCAGGACACAGAGTGGATGATGGAGAGAAAGGACACTGGAGAAGAATCCAGTTGTGTTCCTATAGCCAGACTCAGTCCAATATCCTCATTGCAATGTAAATATCCCCATGTGGAGATCAAATACATGAGTGCTATACAACCACCACACAGATTAGCAGCATTGCGCAACACATATAAATGACTGAGTGTCATTGCAAAGTGGACAATGGACAATGCACAATGTAATGCAAAGTATAGAATGCACAACCAAAATGCAGTGCATAGGACACATGACCACAATTTACAATGCACTATGTGCAACCACAATGCAAAGTATATGATGTACAAATAGAGCACATAATGCACAAAGCACAACTGACAAAGACAAGGCACAGATGAAGGTGCTGTGTACCCAACTCTGTTTCTGCCACTATTAGCAGAATAGATCCATTGAGCAATGGAGCCTATCGGGGCCAACATGCATGGCATGACCTACAAGTGTAACAGAATTCCAGCAATAAAATGACAGCATTCTCTGGGACATTCTGGAGGTCCTGTGGATGTCTTAGTGGTTGACATCACTATTGTGGACCAGACGTATAGTGTTAGATACTTCTCCAACCCTCCCTGCTCTCCACCAGCCACTAAATGGCCATAGAGGGGGCTATCCATGGAATGAAGATGAGTCTTGGTGGGGGGTTGGTTATTGGGTTATTAGTTACACCTCCGTATGTCACTAACAGGATGCCAGCCCACATTTTTGAAGATGTATATCTATGGTGGCCATATGTCTTGCTTTGCAGAAGGCAGAGCTTCATTCAAAGTCTATCAAAGGCCAATAAACTACTCCAAGGACTTCTCAATTTCAGGGAAGGGATTGTTCTCTTCTAGTGTCTTTTCCCTCTTCTTCTTCGTGATCTCTGTGAATCACACAAATGGGTTTTGTCCGTGCATGCGCAGCCAGCTTGGAACCTTCTGGAATCACTAGGCAGAAGTTGGATTGCAACTTTTTGGCAGTAGCTCCGCCCACCTCTATATAGGCTCCACGTTCCCTCTCACTCCTCAGTTCCTTTCGTCCGCCACCTTTGCAGCTTGCAAGGAACCTTGTCACTAGTGCAGTTACTCGTTAACGGCTTTTGACCACAAATTTCTCCGAATTTCTGGACTGCAACTACCAAATTCTGACCTTGGACTGTTCAACGACTACGATTTGGATTACCTACGAAAACTCAACACTTTGGCCAATTTCTGAACCGGACTTCTAGACCTCGTGTTTGCCTCATCCTCCAAACTACGACAACATGGCCTCCTTTAAACACTGCGTGTCTTGCAACTCCAAGTTGCCGACTTCTGATCAGCACAATGAGTGCATTTTCTGCCTCGGAGAATCCCATAACCCTACTACCTGCAAGATGTGCAGAAAAATGATGCCACAGGCCTTGAAGAACCGCATGGTGAAACTCAAGGCGGCTCTCTGGGAAAAGGCCTTACAAGCCGACTCACCAACTTCTGCTTTGGCTTCCGTGGCCATAAGAAAACCTTCCTCGGACCCCCCTCAGCAGGGCAGATCCAGGGAGAGATCTAAAAGGTCCTCTAAGACCTCGGAGAGCATGAGTCCTAAGGGCTTGGAGAGGGGTGGAAAAAAGTCCTCCAAGCGCAAGCACTTGGAGACTATCGTTGAGGCCCCCTCGTCCTCTAAGAAAGCCCGTTCGCTATCTCCCCGGCATTCTACCGATGGGGAGCAACGCGAGTCCTCTCGCAGCAAGTCACGGTCCGGAGAAACCCGTACGGGCCCGACTCTATCACGTTCCACGCCTCCGGCAGCAGCCCTATCCATCCCGGGCCCGACAGACCCATCGGGTTCGAAACCCTCATCTCCGATGGTTTGCCTCAACTCCGAGTCCGAGCCTGAAGCTCAGCCCCCATTTCCTACTCCATGTGCGGCTGTAGCTCCTACCGTCCCTCCATCATCGGCCCGCAGCATTGGGCTCGAACCATCCTCGGCCCGTCATCTTTACCAACCCCGGTCCAGGTTCAACAACAACCTCCAGCCTTCTCGACCTCGGATTCGTGGCTTTCTAGATTTCCTCAGCTACTATACAACGAGGCCTCCAACAGTTACATGCTCCCGGTTCAGCCTGAACAGTTGCTCCTCTTGGAAGAACAGAGACGTCATCTTCAACGTTTTCCTGCTACTCAGCAGCCCCTTTCCATCCCGCCCCAGAGACCTTATTCCAGTCCTACTATACAGCAGCCCCTTCCGTCCCCGGTACCGTCGTCTAATCGTCTTCCACCAGGCCAGCAGCTTCCTCCTTCTCCACCAAGTCGTTCATCTCCGTCTCCATCTCCCGGTCCGTCTGGGCATCACCTCTCCTGTGACTCCCGTCATCACTCATCGCCTCGACACCGGTCGTCGGTTTCACGTCGTCCGTCCTTGTCTCATCACTCCAAACGCCATTCTTCTTCGGCTGTTTCTTCTCCAGCTAGAAGCCAACGTCAAGCTAGAAGCCAACGTTGAAGTGGTGAGCCTAAAAATCCATGCCACCCTTCATCTCCGGATTCCACCCCATCATACCGTTCCCTCTCACCGGCTTCGTCTTCTCATTCTACCAGCGATCTCGACTGGTCCCCTTCTCACTCCAAGACTACTTTAAATACACAATCTTCGTCTCCATCTGATGATGTGCGAGCTTTCAGAAACCAGATCCTTCGGATGGCACGAGCCTTTGATTTCCCGGTCTCTGAACCCGACAACAACGAGCCCTCTGATCAACTTGAAAGAAGAGCTCAGAGCAGACTTATTGAAAGGCCAGCCATCCCCTACATGCCCTCCCTGGCCAAGATACTCAAGAGGTCTTGGGAGCTACCAACTTCTGCTTCACATGTCTCAAAGCGAATGGATAACCTCTATCGCATTGCAGACCCCAAACCGGCTTGGATGGTAGATCACCCTCCCCAGAACTCTGATATAGTTGAGGGAGCGCAATATATCTCTACTTCAAAGTCATCCACCTCTCCAGCCGATAAAGAGGGGAAGAAGATCGAATTTTTAGCAAAAAAGTCTTACTCTCACTCCGTTCTGGCCCTCAAAGTGGCAAACTATGTTGGCTGTCTTGGCGCGTATACTCATTACCTCATGGAAAAGCTTGCGCCAATCCTTGAGTACCTTCCAGATGAGCACAAGCCCTACGCCCTGGTTCTGGAACAGGAGACACATGCAGTGGGCACCCAACAAATTGTTACAGCCCGCAATCTTACTGAATGTTCCTCCAAAACACACCTTAATGCCATCCTACTCCGTAGACATGCATGGTTACGAGCAGCTGATCTAACAACGCAGGCTAAATCCACCATCGAGGATTTACCATTTGACCAATCTGGACTCTTTCACAAAGACACTGATGAAAAACTTAATAAAAAGTACAAAATGAAGACTGCTGCACGTAAGCATGCTGTCCACCCATCACAACCTTTTCGCAGACGGTTCGGATACTACCAACCAAGACCGTGGTATCCAATCTCGCAATGCCAACTTCAACAAGACGTTTCACAAGGGCAAGACCACTCAAGGCGCAGGCAGACTTCACGTCCCCCTTCTTCTGGCCAGTGCCAACAACCACCCAGGCAGGCCTTTCAGAGAAAGCCTTTCGAAACCAGAAAGAAGCTATGATGTGTTCCAGCGCACTCCGTCGACACCACTGACAACAAACTAAGGCCCTTCTTTAACATCTGGGCCACCATCACTTCCGATTCCTGGGTGCTTGACATCGTCAGCAGGGGTTATGCCCTCGAATTCGAAGAGCTCCCTCCAACTGGAGCTATTGTTGTCACACCACCCTCTGACACCTTACTCGATGAAGTGTGCACCTTGAAAAACAAGGGAGCTATCGAACCCGTCCCCATTTCTGGGACTCGACGATGCTTCTTCTCCTGTTACTTTATTGTGCCTAAGAAAGACTCTGGGCTTAGGCCCATTCTAGACTTGAGAGCACTAAATGCATTCATCGAATACAGACGATTTCGCATGACAACTCTCTCTTCTATCTTGCCTCTCTTGCAGAAAGACCACTGGTTCGCCACCATCGATCTCAAGGACGCTTATTTTCACATAAGCATTCGAGAGGAACATCGCAGATTCCTGGCCTTCACAGTAGGCACCGACTGCTATCAATACAAGGTCCTACCGTTTGGACTGTCTTCGGCACCGAGAGTCTTCACCAAGTGCATGGCCCCGGTTGCCGCCTTTCTCCATCGTGAAGGAATAACAGTCTTCCCCTATCTCAACGACTGGCTCCTAACAGCTCTGACCCGAGAAAAGCTCCTCATCGACATCTGCTTCACTCTCGGCCTTCTCGACTCACTGGGACTCAACGTCAACTTCAAGAAGTCCTCCCTCCTCCCCACTCAAAAGGTGAAGTTCATCAGAGCGATCCTGGACTCGAACCTACAGAAAGCCTTCCTTCCGGAAGACAGATTCGAAGCCCTAAAGGCCTCTATCACATTCTGCCTCAACCTCACCACAGTTCAGGCACATCACATCCAGACGCTGCTGGGCCACTTGGCTTCAACAACCTTTGTGACACCATGGGCAAGACTTCGCCTTCGACCCATTCAGTACTGGTTCCTGTCCTCGTTCGATGCCATGTGCGACTCCCCCTCAAAGTGGCTCACCATCCCGCCTCAAGTGCTGACATCACTCAGCTGGTGGCTCCAACCAGACAACATCTGTTCCGGGATGCCATTCCTTCCGCCTCAACCAGAGGTGACCCTCACCACGGATGCGTCACAGGAAGGTTGGGGAGCACATTCCAGAGGCCTAACAATAAAAGGCTCGTGGTCCACCCCCGAGCGACAACTTCACATCAACGCCTTGGAGATACTAGCTGTGGAGAAGGCTCTCAAGGCTTTTCAACTTCACTTGTCCAACAAGGTCGTCCTGCTCATGACGGACAACACCACCGTCATGTACTACCTAAACAAGCAAGGGGGGACCAAATCCAGGACTTTGCTCACCATCACACTCCGCATATGGAACTGGTGCATCGATCACAACATCTTCCTCCAGTCCATTCACCTCCCGGGTCAGGAGAACGAACTTGCCGACAGCCTCAGTCGATCCTCCAACCCGTGCCACAAATGGCGTCTCCATCCCGAGACGGTCTCGTACCTATTCTCCCTCTGGGGGACCAGGGACGTCGACTTGTTCGCCACGGAGGGCAACACTCACTGCAGAGAGTTTTGCTCCAGGACGGTGACCCCATCTTCTCTAGGCGATGCCTTCCAGTTCGCGTGGTACGGAAGGAAGTTCTACGCTTTTCCTCCGTTTCCACTCATAACCAGAGTACTCGCCAAGATGCGGACCGAGAAGTCAGATGCCATCTTGATCACTCCGTGGTGGCTGAGACAACCCTGGTTCACTCCACTTCTCCATCTCTCCCGGCACACCTATCTCCGCCTACATTACCGTCCGGACCTCCTCACAATGTACGGAGGAAAAGTCCGCCATCCAGATTTGGACACTCTACCCCTGGTGGCATGGAGGCTCCAACCCTAGACTCACACTCCCCTCGTCTCCAAACGGTGATTAGAGCAGCCCAAAAGCCTTCAACCAGGAGGTCCTATTCCTATAAATGGGAGAGGTTCACAGACTTCCTCTCATCCAGAGGGCTATCTCCATCCCGTGTCTCGGTACCGACGGTACTCGAGTTTCTTCTCTCCCTCTCTGAATCGGGACTTTGCCTTGCTTCTATCAAATGCTACCTCTCGGCCATCTGCTCTCACTACCAGCTGGAAGGCAAGCCATCCTTCTTCTCTGACCCCTTAGTCAAGAGATTTCTTAAGGGACTGAATAACCTACACCCTCCATCCTCGGTACCGACACCAGCTTGGAGTCTTGACATCGTTCTGTCCTGCCTCTCTACTAAACCTTCCGAGCCCATGGCTACTACTGACATTAGGCTCTTAACATGGAAAACTGCCTTCCTTGTAGCCCTGACTTCGGCTCGTCGGGCTGGTGAACTTTGTGCTCTCCGGATGGACCAGCTCTACCTTCGATTTCATAAAGACAAGGTAGTCCTCCGTACCAACATCATCTTCCTACCGAAAGTGGTGTCTGCCTTCCACATCAACCAGGACATCGTGCTACCCACCCTGGCCCCGAACCCGACCACTGAGGTCAAACAAAGACTGCACACCTTCGACGTTCGCAGAGCTTTGTCTTTCTACCTTGACCGCACCTCGGTTTCAAGGCGTTCAGAGAGACTTTTTGTATGTTACTCTGAACACAAAAAGGGACTCCCGGTCACTCCGCAAAGACTAAGTGGGTGACCTCTACAATTCATCTATGCTACGAACTAGCAGGCAAGACCCCTCCGGGCCGGGTGCATGCACACTCTACAAGGGCGGTAGCTTCATCATCTGCTTTCCTATTTGGCATCCCTTTGGAGGATGTATGCAAAGCAGCTGTCTGGTCCCAACCGCTGACTTTTATCAAACACTACAGGTTGGACACACGGGCCAGACAGGAGGCTGCGTTTGGGAAAGCAGTACTATTGTCTGGACTTCATTAATGTTTTACATGTTTGCATTACTCTGTTATGCTCTTATTGATTGATTGATCATCTATCCATGCTGATCTTTATTGCACACGTTTACATGGTGCTGTGCTACTATGCTTCTATTGGATTCACAAATAACCAATAAGGGTACTTCTTGACTACCTCCAGTTTATGCAACTATTGTTGTCATTGTATGATACTTCTGACCACTTATTGATTGGGTTATGATCAGTTCCTGACATACTTGAAATTTATGCTATTAAGGCTCAGGTCACTTGTTGACTATGTTGTGCCAATAAACTTTGGTTTGCACTTTGAACATTGTGTCAGGACACTCCCTCCTCCAGGGACTTTAGCTTGCTAGTCTGAATAACCCATTTGTGTGATTTGCAGAGACCACGAAGAAGAAGGACAGGTTGCACACCTGTAACAGTATTTCTTCGAGTGGTCATCTGTGAATTCACACAAATCCCGCCCAACCTCCCCTCTGTCGTGTCCTGCTCTAGTTGATAACCTTGCTGTCGCTTCTTAGCGGCGTACTTGGAACTGAGGAACGAGCGGGAACGCGGAGCCTATATAGAGGTGGGCGGAGCTACCGCCAAAAAGTTGCAATCCAACTTCTGCCTAGTGATTCCAGAAGGTTCCGAGCTGGCTGCGCATGCGCAGACAAAACCCATTTGTGTGAATTCGCAGATGACCACTCGAAGAAATACTGTTACAGGTGTGCAACCTGTCCTTCTCCAGTCTCCACCCAGTTCCCCAGTCATAGAAAGAGGTAGAGAAAGGCATTATCTCTAATATGCTGCAAACCCAGTGCTGAGAAAGAGAACCTCTCTCAGGACTGGGTAGGGAAGCTGCTTCTCCTTCTGTTGATATACAAGGAGTGTGAGGGTGTTAGTGGGGTTGGGAAAGTTATGGGGGGTATGCAACTGTGTGTGGATGGGGAAGGGCAACAGTAGCTGGTGGCTCCAATTGGGGCAGATAATTGGCACTGGGCTTTAGTCCAAACTGCAAAGTCTAAACTGCAATACGGAAGGTGCTTTAAGCTCCATTCCATCCGATGTCATCTGGGAGAGAGACACCAGGCCAAGCACCATCGGGCCTAGAATAAGAAGAAGAGCCCTCCCTCCATTCCATCCGATGTCATCTGGGAGAGAGACACCAGGCCCAGCACCATCGGGCCTAGACTAAGAAGAAGAGCCCTCCATTCCATCCGATGTCATCTGGGAGAGAGACACCAGGCCCAGCACCATCGGGCCTAGAATAAGAAGAAGAGCCCTCCCTCCATTCCATCCGATATCATCTGGGGGAGAGAGACACCAGGCCCAGCACCATCGGGCCTAGAATAAGAAGAAGAGCCCTCCCTCCATTCCATCTGATGTCATCTGGGAGAGAGACACCAGGCCCAGCACCATTGGGCCTAGAATAAGAAGAAGAGCCCTCCCTCCATTCCATCCGATATCATCTGGGGGAGAGAGACACCAGGCCCAGCACCATCGGGGCTAGAATAAGAAGAAGAGCCCTCCCTCCATTCCATCCGATGTCATCTGGGAGAGAGACACCAGGCCCATCACCATCAGGCCTAGAATAAGAAGAAGAGCCCTCCCTCCATTCCATCCGATGTCATCTGGGAGAGAGACACCAGGCCCAGCACCATCGGGCCTAGAATAATAAGAAGAGCCCTCCCACCATTCCATCCGATATCATCTGGGGGAGAGAGACACCAGGCCCAGCACCATCGGGCCTAGAATAAGAAGAAGAGCCCTCCCTCCATTCCATCCGATATCATCTGGGGGAGAGAGACACCAGGCCCAGCACCATCGGGGCTAGAATAAGAAGAAGAGCCCTCCCTCCATTCCATCCGATGTCATCTGGGAGAGAGACACCAGGCCCAGCACCATCGGGCCTAGAATAAGAAGAAGAGCCCTCCCACCATTCCATCCGATATCATCTGGGGGAGAGAGACACCAGGCCCAGCACCATCGGGCCTAGAATAAGAAGAAGAGCCCTCCCTCCATTCCATCCGATGTCATCTGGGGGAGAGGCAACAGGCCCAGCACCAATGGGCCTAGACTATCTTTTAAAATTTATCTTTTAAGGGGAGGGTGGGTTTCTGGATTTTTTGGTTCTGTTTACATTGTATTAACATATCTTTATGTACATTTAATGTTGTAAGCTGCCCCGATTGCCGCCCCGATTGCTCTGCAGAGGGGCGGGATATAAATATTATTATTATTATTATTATCATTATTATTAGGTTTGGTCTAAAAGCCAGACCCATGACATGAAAGCCATCAGCTACCACTGAGGAAGTACAGTACAACTCCCATATCCATAGGGGATAGATTCCCAGATTTACCATGGAAAGACAAAATTGTGGATAATTGTAAACCTTATTGAAATGCAGATGTTGACCATAGAGTTACAGTGGAGGACCTAGAGATTCTTGGAGAGAACGCGTCTCTCAGCATTTCTAGGTCCCCCAGCATGACTTTATGGTCAGCTTCCACGGGAAGCATACCATAGAACCATAGAAGCTACCTTGGGCCCCTTTTTGGGAGAAAGGTGAGATAGAAATAAAACAAATAGAATCACACTGGAGGACCTAGACAATGGCTAACTAGAACACATTGTTTTGGACATGAGGAAGTGAAAATGAGGATACCGGTTCCACAGATATGATAGATGTATTGTCTTAGTAATTAGAGAGTTGGACTAGGATTTGTAAGACCCAGGTTCAGCTCTATTCTGGACCATGAAACTCATGCAAGTTGGGCCAGTCATTCTCTCTCAGCCTGACTTACCTTGTTGGGTTGCTGTGAGGAAAATGTGGAGAGGAAAGCAGCTATATACACTACCTTGAGGTTGCTGGAGAAATACTGGAATACAAGTAAACCAGTGGAAGTCCATCATCTAGAGACACATGGAGAAGGCTTATCTGGAAATGGAGTAATGAAGCTGCCTGCCTTACTTCAAGCAAGGGTATGGGTCACCAGTACTTTTACCTAATAAATAAATAATGTTGAATGTCATAATAACTGAAAGTTGGAACACTTTAAATTACATTTTGATGATGATGATTGTAATTTTATATGAAATAAAAATATTGTATTTCATATTTTTGCTTCAAGCTGGTGTTTATGTTTTTAACACAGAGCCTGGCTAGCCAATGACTCTGGCCCCTCATCCTATAAAATGGGGAAAAACTCATCATACCCTACCTTGCCAGGTTGTTGGCTGCATCTGCACAGCAGAAACAAAACAGTCTGACGCCGCTTTAACTGCCATGGCTCAATGCTATGGAGTTCCAGGATTTGTAGTTAAATCCCAGGAGCCCATAGGATAGAGCCATGATAGTTAAAGTTGTGTCAAGCTGCATTATTTCTGCAGTGCAGATGCATCCATTGTTGGCATGAACACAGACTAGGGAGACAACTCACCCTGCCCACTAAAATGCTCTTTAAAGATATTTGCCATAACAACCCAGCCTATATACTACTGCTTCTCTTCCACCACCCATACTGGAAAAAGAAAAGGACAAGCTATCTCTGAGCACAGCGGTTGTAGATAAAGCTGCCCTATGAATGCCAGGGGCATTGTGACTGCCCACCCGGCTTGCTGGCTGGCTGGCTGGCTGGCTAGCTGAACTCCAGGCAGGTCACCCTTCACTGCTCATTCTTCCATCCTGCTGTCTCCCCCGGGGCCAGCTGTCCCCTTTACTAGCAGAGATGCTGCCGATGCCTCGGAAGGCTGCATTTGTCCAGCAAAATGCTCTAACCAAAGCCAATGATTCAGTTACACAAGGCATCTGAGGCTTTGATCACTGAGAGGTCAGGAAACTCTTGTGTCCCCAAGAGAAGGCAAGGGTCAATGAGCCGCTTTTAGAACACTGTGATTTCCTAAATGTAGTGAAATCTAATATTGAGCAGACTGGACAGCCCTTTCCATTCTACATTTCTGTCTTTTTTAAAATATTTACTAGTATTATTCTTGGCTGAGACTACATCATGCTTCCACAGTATAAATCTGCACTCATGTAGTTTTGTAGTGGTTGCACTAAACCACTTTTCTGATATATACTGACTTTGTGCAATGATTGCGTATCCGCCGATGTGTCTGCTAATTGTACCATGATGCAATGGGAATGCTCAGTGACTGTTTCTGCAATCCCAGTGAATCAAGTGGGACAAAGAAGGCACTGGAAAATAGTTATGCATCATCCAAAAACATGTAACGGCAAGTGAAATAGTTACACTTGCAAACTCCACATACACAAATGCGAACTGAGTACATCCACTGAGCAATGGCCAAAAAGGTAAAGCCATATATGTAAGGGAACTTATGGCTGAGATTCTGCATAGCACCAGCAGAGTTAGGTTATACAACCCTGATACTGAATACCATTGTAGTGCAATGGATGTGGATCAATGCCCAACGTGCATGGTTTGTGTAATTGCCATGCACAATATACAAAGGCAATGCATAGAAGCCATGAGCACTGACATCATACACTGTAATTTAATGTGCTACTGCATGTGCAATGGTCCCACATTTCGAATTCTGTATTTGCCATCTTCATCTGAATATGGCCATTACACATAGTCCTCAAAAGTCACAACTTATCCATACTGCAATTTACATAGTGCATATGTCACTAACAGGATGCCTCTCTATATGTGTGGGTTGTTGTTGTTGTTGTTGTTGTGTGCCTTCAAATCATTCCTGACTTATGGCAACTCTAAGGCCAACCTATTGGGTTTTCTTGGCAAGTTTTTTCAGAGGCAGGTTTGCCATTGCCTTCCTCTGAGGCTGAGAGAGTGTGGCTTGCCCGGGATCACCCAGTGAGTTTACATGGTCAAGCTGGGATTCAAACCTTGGTCTCCAGAGTCATAGTCCAATGCTCAAATCACAATTGTGCAATTGCGTAATTACAACAAAAATAAAAATTAAAAATTAAAGGAATAGCATAAAAACAATCTCGGCAGAGACACGCATGTGCTGAAAGGCATGGGAGGTAGGGTTATGGAGCCAGCTCAGAAGGGACCATGGATTTCCAAAGCAGCACACTCCTGTAATTGAAAAGAAATGTGATACTGAAAGTTTTTAAACTGGTATGTTCCCTTTTGTAATCATTGCAAGAAAAAAAAGCTGATGGGATCAAATCACAAACCCCCCAGAATCCATGGCCATTGCTCCTGCTATCTGGGGGTTTCCAGAAGACATATTAATTTATGTATTTATTTAGTTCATATATATGCTCTCATTCTCCAAGAAAGAGAACTCAAGATGACTTACATTTAGATAAAACAAGTAGAATTAAAACTTTAAATGAACAAAGATATGAAGAAGAAAATCATTTTAAAATGCACCAATGAATGGAAACACAGATATTTTACTTATATCTTGATGCGTGTTTATATTTTGCCTTGAGGTTTGGGGGGAAAGTGAGATATAAATGAGACAAGGAGGAAGAGGATCAAATAATGTACAAAATAATTTAGGAGATGGACTACACTGTAACTGTCTTGTTACTAAAGATTCCTAGGATTTGTAATTGGGTGAGGCACCAGCACTCTTTTGCAGAGCAGACTAAAGAACTTGTAAAACTACAAATCCCAGGATTCCATAGGATGGAGTTACAACACTTAAAGTGGTATCAAACTCCATTATTTCTATAATGCAGATGAATCCTCAGTTAATCCAGGCAAAGAAGAGGAGGAATGCAGTGGGGCACCGACAGAAAAGCCCACAAACCACAGCTAAGCATCACTGAGCCAGACAGACCAATGGTCACTTCAGCTTGCTTCACACAATCCATTCAATCTCTCCAGACAAACTGAGTGGTCATGGTTGTAGCTCTCATCATATTCCTTGAGTCCAGTCCATATCCAGAGCTTAGGAAAGGTTTGTTTTTGTTTTTACTTTTGTTGTTGTTAACTGCCCTTAAGTCAACCCTGACTCATGGCGACCCTGTGAATGAGACATCTCCAAGACCTCCTGTCCTCCACTACTCTGCTCAGGTCTGCAAGTCCAGGCCCATAACTTCTCTGATAGAGTCTTTACATCTGGCATACAGTCTTCTTCTCTTTCTACTTCCTTCCACCTTTCCCAGCATTATTGCCTTTTCCAATTATTCATGCCTTCTCATGATGTGACCAAAGCTCAACAGCCTCAGTTTGATCATCTTGGCTTCCAATGAGAGTTCAGGCTTGATCTGTTCCAGGACCCATTTGTTTGTCTTTTTGGCTGTCTACAGTATCCTAAGCACTCTTTTCCCAGTACTATATCTCAAATGAGTTGATTTTCTTCTTATCTACTTTCCCCACTGTCCAGCTTTTTCGTCCATCCATGGTGATGGGGAATACAATGGCTTGGATGAGTCTCACTTTAGTGCTCAGTTGTATATCTTTACTCCTTAGGATCTTATCTAGCTCCTTTATAGCTGCCTTTCCCATTCCTAGTCTTCCGATTTGTTGACTGCAGTCTCCATTCTTATCAATGTTTGACCCTACGTATGGTAACTCACTTGCTTCCTAAATCCCTCAGCCAGCATGGCTCCGGGCTCCTACTGGCGGGCATGAGAGCCACTAGCCATGCTGACTAGAGAATCCTGGGATCTGTAGTTCAAAGGAAGTAACTCCACACACACACCATCTGTAGTCATTTCATGGCTGTGGAAAGGATTAAGGGAGGTGCCCTAATACATTTCTTTGTGACTTTTTACATTTCAGTACAGTAGCTGTGTTTTTTGTTTAAAAAAAAGAAAGAAAGAAAAGTCACAGTGTTTTTGCAGCTGCATTTTTTTTTAAATGCCAGGGATAAGAAACCGTTGGAACTTGCTAGAAAAAGGGAGGGAGGGAGAGGAAAGCCACACACCACACAAGGAGCAGCTCCCCTCCACTCCTCTCCTCTCCTCCCACCCACTTACCCACTTACCTACCCGCCCAAGCAATCCTTTCAGATAAATAGAGAATTTTACCTGAGGCTGGAATTTGATTTAGCGGAGTCCAGAAGAACAGGTCAGACACCTGAGTGTCCTTTTTTTTTTCCAGGATTACAAGCACAGAAAGTGTTGAACGACTGCCAGAACTGTTTGGCCCTGAGCTCTCCAAACCAACGCTAATATATAATTTTGATGGGAAACCGTGAAACTTCAGAGGTTGTGCAGGCACACTTCTTTCTTTCTTTCTTTCTCTCTCTCTCTCTCCCTCCCTCTCTTTCTCTATCATGACTTGTGTTTGTTTTATATCCTTGATATAAGGCCTTTCATGTATAATTTTTCAAAGGCAAAAAAAAAAAAAAGTAGTGAGGGAAATAATAAAGTCAAGCAACCCAAGTTTAGACATGGAAGCTAATTCTACTAGTGACATTTGTTGCTGTTGTTGCTGCTGCTGCTGCTGTGTGCCTTCAAATCATTTCCAACTTATGGCAGCCCTACACAAACTTATCATAGGGTTTTCTGGCAATTTTCTTCAGAGGGGGTTTGCCATTGCCATCCTTTAAGGTGGAGATAATGTGAATGGCCCAAAGTCACCCAGTGGGTTTCATGGTCGAGCAGGGATTCAAGTCCTGATCTCCAGAGTGGTAGTCCAACACTCAAATCATTATGCCACACTGGGTACTAGTGACATACCCAAGTGTAAGTCCACCTCACACTTGCATATGACCCTTTGGGGAGTTGGGGATGTTGTATAGGTTGATATTCTCTTCCATCTTTTGCAAAAACCAGTGCCCCTCCAGGA
Organism: Phrynosoma blainvillii; assembly: GCA_026167975.1. Classification (NCBI taxonomy): domain Eukaryota; kingdom Metazoa; phylum Chordata; class Lepidosauria; order Squamata; family Phrynosomatidae; genus Phrynosoma; species Phrynosoma blainvillii. Next base: position 15,499,871 of record JANUYF010000001.1, on the reverse strand, counting down.
CTCATGCAGCTTTAACAGCCCCTCCATAGGCCAGTGTGTACCTGCTAGAGAGTAGAACAGATTGAAGAAATGTCTGGCTATGTTCCCATATGGCAAATGAATGATCCCATAGCCAGAGGCAAAATGATGACATCATCCACTGAGATTTCTGAGGTGTTAGCACATCATGCATACCCAGCCCTGTATTTTGGGGTCAATATATTTTCATATCTCATTTCTGGAGATAGTATGTTTTTGAGAGATTGATGACCTTTTAGGAATGCTAGGTCAGGTTTCCAGGAGAAAAGGAACATGTCCAAGGCATGTGTGCATCAAGATAAACAAGAACATCAAATCTAAATGTGTGAGTCAAGTGTTCCTTCGCTCCCCCAATTAACGTACATTTCCTCTTGCAACTTGAGGCAAAGGATCTCCTCGCACCCAAAGCAGTAAGCCAATTCCTCTCCTGCCACCTGTTGTGTCCTCAGCCAAACTTCCCCACCCATTCATCTCAGGGATATCCTAATCCAATCACTGTTTTTCCCACACACACTAAAATCCATCAACCAGTCCAGAATCCCATTGTCAATTCCTGAGAAAAGACATCCAGCATTTGCTATCTGATCAGATAGCCCATCACTTGGGGCTAGTTTTTAGACATAAATATGGTTCCAAAACCTAATCTCTGTGCACACAGCTGGCATATACACCCACACTCTGTGTACGTTCTGTGTCACCCTCAGACCTCTCAGTCTAAGCAACCCCAGCTTTCTACTTATTGGACACGTAATTATCATCCCACTGCAAATCCCTTAACATTTCACTATCCCATTCCATATTTCCATTTTGGTTAGCTATGTATGCTGTGTCTGAAGAGCTATCATGCGTGTCTGAGTGATATTTTTCTAAATGAAAACTCACCCCAAACCTGGAGTTCTCAGTTAGTACTGGTATAAACAGGTTCACATGGTCCAAAAGTTACACAAGCCTCTTGCAAAAGCTAATTTCCCCAACATTTGAAGTAATGCTGATAGTAGGTGGGGACTTTCCAGCCCCCACCTGTTCTTTGGGTAACAGAGGGACCCCTGCAGATAAGGCATAGCCAGACAGTTCTCCGATTCCAGACACACACACACACTACCAGCCACAGAATGGTCATTCAGGGGAGCTATTGTAGCAAAACCATGGGTCCTTCAGAGTGTTGAGAGGGGAGACATAGCAGAGTTTGCTTGCAGAACTCTTATACTACTCTGGGTGCCTTATATATGTGGTTAACCAATTTTGTCCAATATGGAACATCCATATTCGGTTGAAGTTTGCAGAAGCAAAGCTGTACATGCAGTACACCTGAACATGCAAGCATATAGGGCGCATGGATGGGCAGAAGATAATTGTGTATTCAGTTGCACATTTGGTGGCTTGGTTCCATGTCACAACACTGCTGTTCAACACCATGTAGGAGAATTAATGGATAACTCCAACTGCAACGTTTTACACTATGCACCTCTAGTGTAACATATCCGTCGTACCTTTAAAAAGTAATGCATCCCCTTTTGTTGTTATTTGTCATCGAGTTGAATTTGACTTATAGAGACTCTATGGAAAAGAAACCTCCAGGATCCCCGGACTTTAACTGCCCTGCACAAGTCTTGCAAACTCAGGGTAACCATCACATTTTTTGACAGAATCAATCCACTTGTAATGTGGTCTTCCTCTTTTCCCACTGCCTTGTACTTTACTGAATATTACTGTCCTTTCTAGTCAGTCCAGTTTCATGATGTGTCCAGAGTATGATAGCCCCAGTTTAGTCATCTTTGCTTCTACAGAGAGTTCAGGCTTCATTTGATTTAGGACCCATTTAATTGTCTTTTTGGCTGGCACCAGATTCTCCTTCCACCTCACATTTCTACTAAGTTTTTTTTTTTCTTTCCCTGTTGTCTTTTTTTCACAATGACCTTTTCATGACAATACATGGAAATTAGAAATACTACAGCATAGATGATCCTGATGTTGTATTCAGTGATATAACCTAACACTTCAGGGTCTTATCTTGTTGTATTTATTTGTATCCTGCTTTCCCCCCCAAATTGGGACTCAATGCAGCTTGCAACGTAAAAGAACAATGTGATTAAAAGCATACAAAAAGTAAACTGTATTTATTTATTTATTTATTTATTTAATATGCCACCTTTCTCCAGAAAGGGACCCAAGGCCTTACTTAACAATAAACATTTTAAAAGAATTAAAATCAACCCATTAAAACAGTATAAAATTACATTAAAATATAAAATTAAATAAAATATAAATAGAACACACAGACCATAACAATGACAATTATTATATATTAAAAACCTACTTGAACAAAGTATTAAATAAAGTATTAAAACACAATATCAAGCTAAAAGAATAAAATGCAATTTTAAAAGATAAAAGCTATTAAAAACAATTCAGTTTAAAACACCCCTCCAGCCCATTCTTTAAAAACTTTCTGTTGCCCAGTTTGACCCCACTTTGCCATGGGTCATTGCTATGGGATTATGGGATTTGTCATTTTGTGAGACATTTAGCCTTCTCCATCAGAGAGCTCTGGTACCACAACAAACTACACATCCTAGGATTCCATAGTATTTAGCCATGGAGTAAAAGCGATGTCAAACTGGATTATTTATGCAGTGTGGATACAGCCTAGTGACATGTACCTTGTCTTTCCCTCTTGTTATGAATGTGTACATAACACAAAGTTAAATTCATATCACTTTCCAGTCCAAAGTGGATTGTAGCCAAGACACAGAACTTTTTTTTTTTAACCAAAAGCTGTTAGAGTTCTGTGTGGCAAAAAGTGAAAATATAATAGTAAGAAAGAAAGTAAAAAAGGAGAGTTGGTTTTGCATCCAGGCCCTACAATTAGGCGAGAGTGCCTTGTCTTAACCCTCAGGGTGATGGCATGATATATTAGCTGTAAAGCAGACAGAAGATGAAGAAATGATAAACCAGTTGCCTCATTAGTTTATATATGCGGTGGGAACAGAGACAAGTGGAGAAACTGGTGTGGAAAAAAAATCTTTTTACACACATGCAACTCATTATTTATTTATTTTTAAGGAATCAAGCCTGCCAATGGAAAAAACAACAACAAACAAACATGTAATTCTTCAAGGTTAAAAAGCTGGCTGTGTTGGGCAGGCTTCCACTTCCAAAAGGCTTTTATGTTTGTTTATATGTTTAATAAATTGGATTTCGCCTTCCTTCTCACAGTGACTACTAGCCCTATACCTCCTTGACCATAACCAAGGCCAGAGTTTAGAAATGTTGCTTTTAGAATTACAACTCTGGCATCCACAGAAATCCCAGCCAATGTGGCAACTGGAAGTTGTAGTCACAAAAGTTTCTCAAGCAAAGAATAGGCAAGGAGGCAGCATATGTGTGTCCAGTGTATAGTATTTAGAGGTACGCTGCCTCTGAACAAAGACATTCTATCAAATTGTCATGACTTTAGATAAACTTCTCTTCCAGGATTCGTGTCCAATCTTGTTTATTAAAGTCTTCAAGTACCTCTTACAGCAGTGACTCCTGAAAATCCAGAAAGAATGACTTCGAGAGACGGTTAGTAATACTGGATCTCTGGTGACACTAAAATGTATTAACCCATACTCTCCAATTGATCTGATTTGGAAGGGACAGTCCAGTTAATCCTCTGTTGTCTCACTTTTGCATCTGCTTTTAAAATGTCCCAGCTTCTCTATCCTCCTCCCGCTCTCTTCCATTTTACTAAGCTCACTTCAATTGCTGGAAAAAAGTACAGTAGAAGTTTAGACCCAATTAACTCAGCAGAAGGGAGAGGGCAAAATATTACCCTTCCCATTAGACTCAGGCAAAAGCAAACTACTGCAGCCTCTCCTAGCATGTATGTTTTCCCACACTAATAACTTTTGCCTTCTTGACCACACTTTTATGTTTCTTGACCACATGCATCCTGGCTTTCATCTGTGAAATGTCAGAGCGTATATCAGCCACCTTTGCTGCAGTTGCTGCTGAAAGTTGGCATCAACTGCAGCAGGTCTCTGACACAAGGAAGCACCAGAGTGTCCTCCCACATCATAGAGACTGCAGGGCAGAGGAGGAAGGAAAGTGAGAAGGGGGAAATTGCAACAGGGCTGAATTTCAGCATTTCATTTCTAATTGTGACAACTGACAGTGCCATGACAGGGCCTGTGAAAACGGGTGAGGCAGGTGTCAACTGTAAGTGATTTATGGAATTAGATAAAGAATAAATGTGTCCTTTTCTGCATGCTCTCCAACTGACCCAATTTTGCAGGGACAATCATGATTAATCCTCTGCATTCTCAGCTGCTTTTAAAATGTCCCAGTTTTTCTCTCCTCCTCCCACTTTCCCTCTTTGCCCTTGGCTTACTTCAGTTGCTGCAAAGTTCAAAGTGCAGTTGGGGGGAGAGAAGAGAAGGCGACTGACTCTTGTCCTGCCCAGTAAGCTCAGGCAAAAGCAAAGTGCTGCATCATCTCAAAGATGTGTGTTCTTCCTCATTAGTTACTTTTGCCCTCTTGATCACCTCTTCTTGGTCACACGTGCCACAGATTTCTTCTGTTAAATGTTGGACTGTACAATGGGCCCCTGGTATCCACTGGGGTTTAGTTTGAGGACACCACCACCCCCATGGATACCAAAATCCATGGATGGTCAAGTCCCAATATCTATAATAGCATAGTAAAATAGTGTCCCTTATATAAAATGGCAAAGTCAAGGTTTGTTTTTTGGAATTTATATTTTTTTGAGTATTTTCAAGTTGAATTTGTGGATACAGAGGGCCGACTATATTTTCCTAAGTACAAAATTTGTTGATGGTCAACCAATGTCATTGCAACTATGGGTGAAGGAGAAGCAATATTTGGCCCTTTCTGGATTTCTCTTGTGTTTTCTTTCCCCCTCCATTCTCAATCCTTAGTAAGGGGCTTCTCTAAATTTTTCTTAAATTGTTAAAAAAAAAAAAAGTAGCCAAAGAGAACTGCTTGCAACTTCTGAGTGACAAGTTGCCAAGTGACTTACACAGCCCAGATATCATTCTTTGTCTGTTTTTCTTTGTCTCAGACCTTTCCTTTGTCCTTAGCTCAAACAAAGCATGGTCTATTCTTCCCTGGAGTAGCTTATCCCTTCCCTCTGGAAGGAAATCTGGAGAATCCCTCAATTCAATAGTTGACCCCCCCTAGCCATCACCTAGCCCTTATGGCCTTCCCCTTGGAGTTTCCCTAACAAAGGACACACTTCACTATTTTGTGTCATTTGGGCTCCAATAAACTACTCCTACCCAACCCCCACTGTCTCACATCATAGCTGTATGAACTAAGTGATCACTGATTTATAGGTGAATTATTCAGCACATTCATGTGCCCTGCTTCATACGTTGCTTCAAAACATGCTGGCCAGATATCCCCTATGGAAGTGGTTCCCAAACTTTAGTTTTCCAGATATTTTAGACTTCAACTCCCAGATGCCCCAACCACCTTGGCCAATGGTCAGGAATTCTGGGAGCTGAAGTCCAAAACATCTGGAGGAGCAAAGTTTGGGAACCACTTGGACATTTTTGACTAGTGTGGACCAGCTATATTCAGCTGATCCCTTGCCCTCCTATCAATATCTGAATGGATCTCCTTCATTCATTCCAACTACTGCCTCTCAAGGTGGGCTGGCAAGATCAGCCCAGGAGACATTCAGTGATATTTCACTGTGATTTCAAGGTTACAACTCTGATGAAGAGCAATTCCCCAGATTTCAAGCAAGATTCTTTCCTGGTCTTACCTGGAGATCTCTGATATTTCCTGGTGGTCTCCAAGTACTAACTGGACACAACCCTGCTTAGCAGCCAAAATCAGACAAGACTGAGTGTATTCAAAATGTACGGTCATACAGAATATACAGAAGACAAAGAGACTTCCACTACTTCCAAAGTCACCCTCATAGAAAGCTTAACATTAGACAGTTTAACACTCGACAAAGTGTTTTGTGTACAGAAGGTCTCTGCTTCAATCCCTGGCAAAGATCCCTGATCTAAAGGATGAGGCCTTTAAAGGACGACACTTGTCTCTGAAAACTATACCTGGCTGATGCCAGTCGGTAGGAAAAACTGCATTAGAAGTTTGTTGCACAGCTTTTTAAACCGGCTTACCTCTTCTGATTTAAATTTTAATTCAGGCAGCATCCTGATATTATCACAGCAATTTTACTGCCAAATCCACCGCCCGGGTCCATCCCAGGTCCATCCCTGTTCCCAGGCCATTTTCTTAAGCCAGAAATCTCCCAGTTTTGAAAAGAGGTGCACTGAGCACCTCTGGGAGCAAGGAGGGACTGGGATGGACCCAGGAGGCAGATTCAGTGGCAAAATCACTGCAATAATATCAGGATGCCACCCGAATTAAAATTTAAATACAAAAAGGTAAGCCAATGTAAAAAGCTCCTCAGTTGAACCAGCTGCCTGATTCAGTACTAGCTGAGGCCATGATCTTTGGGGTGAAAAGAGCAGGCATGCAAGTGTGCCAGTGCCACTTCCCAAGCAAGAAACAGCAGCAAAGTTATGCAAAAGCCCAATGCAGCCTGGATGTTGTGCACAGGAGATCATCAGGCTCAACAAAACTACAGGTTTCACTGCCTATCTCCTGAGACTACATGTGTGTGTGTGTGTGTGTGTGTGTGTGTGTGTGTAGGAGAAATAAAAAGATAGAATATCAACTGTCAGTTCTCGGGGTAGGCTTGGAAGGTCACAAAACTTGTCAGTTTCCAGTTTTTACTGCCTGTTGTGTAGAATGTGGAATTTGAGTCCAACCCTCCTGTAGTCCTGACGTAGACCTCTAGTCTTTCTCAAAGGACCACCCTGCCACCTTCATGATACCATGCCCTCCAACATTTCTCATGTGTGCTATTCCTCCTGAAAAAGTAAATTATGAGGAAGAACACACAAACTAGGAGAGGCTACCGCTACTGAGCCTACTGGGAAAGGCAAGACTCCAGGAGGGAATCCTCTCCTCTCCTCCCTGACTTCATTGAGCATGAATTATTTTTGAACTTTGAACTCAGTTTGAAGCAGTTGAAGTAAACTGAAGACAAATGGGTAGAAATATGAGGAAAGGAGAAAAATTGGGACTTTTAAAAAGTGGCTGAAAAGTGGGGTGACGGGATTATTTGGGACTGTCCCTACCAAATCAAGACAGTTGGAAGGAATGTGACACCACTGTTTGGGGTTTGCCCAGCTTTGCAAAGATATTTTTATTGAAGATATATATATATGGGAAGGGAAGAAATATATAGGATATGAATGTGAGCTAGGCATGCACATTAATATATGATTATCATGGCTGGAATCCTGTTGGTGACATATGCCTTTGGCTCTGTCCATAAACGGAATGAGGGCCCAATAACTTCTCTGAAAAAGGATTCAGCCCCTGGTCCAAAAAAAGGTCCCTCATTACATTTTAAGAACCGTTTGAAAGTCAGTGTGGTATAGTGGTTTGAACATTGGACTACAACTCTAGAGGTCAGAGTTTGATCCCCTGCTTGGCCATGTAAACCTATTGGCTAATTTTGGGGAAGTCACACACTCTCAGCCCTAGAAAACCCAATGACAGGCTTGCCTTAGGGTCACTATAATTTGGAAATGACTTAAAGGCACACAACAATAACAACAACAACATGACATAAGGAGAACCAAAACATAAGAAAATATAGTGAGAGCTCAAGGATAGCTATAAGGATAACCATGTTTGTTGTTGTTAACCACTTTGAGTCAATCCCAACTCATGCTGACCCTATGGATGAGATATCTGCAAGACTACCTGTCCTCCACTGCTCTGCTTAGGTCCTGCAAATTCATACTTGTGACCTCCCTAATAGAGTCTATCCATCTGGCATATGGTCTTCCTCTCTTTCTACTACCCTTTACCTTTTCTAGCATTATTTTTTCCAATGAGTCGTGCCTTCTAATGATGTGACCAAAGTAAAACAACTTCAATTTAATCATCTTGGCTTCTAGGGAGATTTCAGGCTTGATCTGTTCAAGAACCCTCTCTTTTTTTTTTTCTTTTTTTTTTTTTTTTTTTTTTTTTGGTCTTTTTAACCATCCATGGTATCCTCAGCACTCTTCTCCAGCACCACATATCAAATGAGTTGATCTTCTTTCTGTCCACTTCTTTCACTGTCCAGCTCTCATATCCATACATGGTGATGGGGAATACAATGGTTTGGACAATTCCAATTTTAGTGCTCAGTTGTATATCTTTACTATTTAGGAACTTTTCTTGTTCTTTTATAGCTGTCCTTCTCATTCCCTACTCTTCTTCTGGTTTCTTGACTGCTGTCTCCTTCCTGTTGACAAACCATGAGATCCATACAATTTAGGCTGTCTCCTTGTGCTTTATTTGATTCTTCTTCTTTTTTAAGTGGACACCACTCATTTCCCCTTTCCATCTGTGACACATCATGATCCTGAAGATAAACAGGGACAAAGAGGATTTGGGGTTACCTACAGCAAGACAACTTCTCCATCTATTCTCATGGGATGAGGCACAGTACTTATTCTGAACTGAGACTGGCATGGGTGCAATGCTAAGAATAAACAGTCGCATCGGGGGGGGGCAGGATAAACAAGGTATACAGAAGAACAAGATGCATTTGGTGGTATGTTATCAGAGAAATATCAGTTTGCAGGGATTTGTTCTCAATCCAGTTCCACAAAGATTCTGTATTTGGCCATCACTTGGCCTCTTTTGGCCTTATGAAAGACTCCATTGTGTAGACGCCTTCTCTCTGGAAACCTCAGGGCAGCAGACAAGAAGATTTTTTTAAAAAAAATATCTACAGAGATCTAATCCTTTTTGCCCTAGGGATGGGGTGTCAAGCTTGCTCTAGATTACCTACTTAATTATAGTCTGTGGGTACAGATAGACTATTTATTGCCCTTGATTGAGAGATAGCTATTGGAACTTTGCCACCATGGTGACATGAGAAAGGGGGAGTAACTGAACTGTGAAACCCTGGACTGTTTAGTTTAAACATGGGTTTGATTTTTAGGGAATTTAAGTGCTGTTTCCTACTAATCTCAATGAATTATGGTTGTAGAATGGGTAATTCAATGCAATCTAGGCCATCATTTATACACACTAGGAGTGTAAATTTTTGCTTCTTTCCTTCTTGCAAACAAGAATAAATAATTTCCAATGTTTTCGTCCCACTAGAAAAGATTGCATGAGTTTTTGCATATTTTTAATTGTTGCTTTGTTTTGCTTTGCTTATACAGTCATACCCCGCAAATCGGGAAAACCACAAATATTGAAGCTCCATTGTTTTTAATGGGCGTGCAGCCCTGCATGTGCCAGGGGCACGTGCAGCTTCGTGTGTGCGCTATTTTGTCCCTCCTGGCTTCCCATCCGCAGAAATTCAAAACCATGAATGGGAAGTCAGCAAATCCAGAAGATCAATTGTATTCTGGGACTCTTTTCTGGAAAAATATCACACATCAAAAGTGTTGGCTTTTGTAGAAAACCAAGTGTTTGGCCGAAATCTATTTTTCCACAATAAAAAGACCCAAAGTGTGAAAATATTTTAATGGTTAACCACTCTCAGTAGAATGCCTTGATATCAAGTGCAAGAAATTTTGAAATGAGGATGATGGTCCCATCCTTCATATAGTCTGAGATTGAATGTGGCTTTGTTGCTGTTGTTGTGTGCCTTCAAGTAGTTTCCAACTTATGGTAACCCTATCACAAGGTTTTCTTGCCAAGATTTATTCATAGAAGGTTTGCCCTTGCCTTCCTACGGACCAGCTGAGGCGGCGACGCGAGCGGGAGGCCGAGGCGGAGGCGCTGGGGCTGCCAGGGACCAACACCTCCCCCACCAACACACCTGGGGCTGGAGCGCAGCCGGGAAGAACTTAAAAGCCTGCCGGCTTTCACCCCTCCCGCCTATGGACCAGCTGAGGTGGCGACGTGAGCAGGAGGCCGAGGCGGAGGTGCTGGGGCCGCCGGGGACCAACACCTCCCCCACCAACACACCTGGGGCTGGAGCACGGCCGGGAAGAACTTAAAAGCCTGCCGGCTTTCACCCCTCCCGCCTACGGACCAGCTGAGGCGGCGGCGCAAGCGGGAGGCCGAGGCGGAGGCGCTGGGGCCACCGGGGACCAACACCTCCCCCACCAATACACTTGTGACCGCAACGTGGCTGGAGAGACTGGGAAGAGCTTAAAACCCTCCACTAGTAACAGACTCCACAAGTGGTGGAGTCTCCTTCCAGTGGTGGAGTCTTCTTCCTTGGAGGTCTTTAAGCAGAGGCTGGATGGCCATCTGTCGGGGATGCTTTGATTGGGAGTTCCTGCATGGCAGGGGGTTGGACTGGATGGCCCTTGTGGTCTCTTCCAACTCTATGATTCTATGATTCTATGATTCCCCAGCAACAGCGTGATTATGTATTTAAATTGTATTTGCATTTTATATTGTACATTGTATATTTTTAACAATTGTTTTAAATTGCTTTGTTTGTTTTGTTTTTGAGGGGTGGGTATGGGTGGGGTTGGGAAGAAGGGATGTTTTGGGGGTGGGGGTGGGTAGGAATGAGGGACGGGATCTTAATGTTGTTATTTGTTTGATGTTCGGGGAGAAGGGAATGATATTGTTTAATTTGTTGTAATTTATTATTGTTGTTCACCGCCTAGATTGGCTTGCCAGAGGGGCGGTATATAAATAAATCATATTATTATTATTATTATTCCTCTGAGACTGAGAGAGTATGATTTTCCCACAATCACCCAGTGGGTTTCCATAGCTAAGCAGGGATTTCAACCCTGGTTTCTAGAGTCATAGTCCACCACTCAAACCATTACACCACACTGGCTTATTCAAGGCAGCTTACAACAATTAATAGAAACATAGCTTAAAACTACACCAGTTACAAAAGTTTAAAATATAAATAAATAAATCTTCATTTAAAGCCAGTTAAAAACATAGGCCGATGTTCTATATCCCAAACTTGTCTCACTGTATTTAGACAAGCCCACGGTCGTTGCAGATCAGGGTAACCTGGAGGCAAGCTGGTTTTTATATCAGTGTAGACTCACCCACACATAGAGACACCCCTCAGTAATATATTTATGACCATGTCACTGTATGATCTGTAATGGTTATCATTACTAACTTATACCATATCATCAGGGAAAATAGCACAGTTCAAGGTAGCCTTCTGCAACCTGGTGTAGCCAAAAGTCTATGGGGAATTTTAATTAGCTCAAATCAAGGGGGGGTCGGCTACAAGGACCCTGTGAAACCGTCTCCCACGTGTATACCAAGAGTCCGGTGAATCTGAGAGTTGATGCAGAGGCAGGATTCTCCGATTAAGGTATTATTTATTGAACAGTAGAAAATCACACAGCAAAGCACGCAAGCATACATGCACTCTTACAGGGCTTAGGGAAATCAAGGGTTAGAGGCCGAGGCACTGCTGCAGTGATACTTACTACTGACAAAGCCTCTTCCGGAGTCTAATTCGGTGAAGGAGTATGAGACACAACCGTCCTGAGAGCGTGGGTTGGACGGAGGTGCCGGTAACCAGATCAGAGAACAGAGTGACGTGAGGTCCCCCTACACTCAGACTAGTGACACTGAGGAGAAGAATCCAGGGGTTTTTAAAGGAAAAATCTAGCCTCTGGCGAGGTACCTGATTGCTTGGCTAAAAGCTTAGACAAAAGAAGTTTGATTGCTTAACAATAGCTTGGATTGTTTGGATAAGGTTAACTTAGATTGTTTAGCTGAGGTTTAGACAAAGGTGTTAGATTGCCTAGCTGAGGTAATCTGGTTTGGCAAAATTCAAGGAGAAATGAGAGGGGATTGAGTTGTCAGGCCGGCCCATCAGGTAAGCCATCTCTGCCATTATTGCTCATCCTTCTGATTATGGAGGTGATGATAGCCCATTTGCGACTCCCACACTGTCTGCCTGGGTCTGTGATTTGGGGATTTTCCAGTTCTCCAATTGACCTGGGCATTACCTCTATGCCCTGCTATGGAAGCACATGGACTTTGATCCAGAGTCCATCTGGAGCCATGTGGAATTCATACACACCAAATTCAGAAAAATGCACTATCGGTAACACTGGTGCCCTCCAGAGATGTTGGATTATCATTCCCACCAGTCAGAGGTGTCAGAAGGAAGGTGCAGGGGGTGTGAACAGCATGGGGTGACACCCCAGAGGGGAGTGTAAATATAGTGGGGCAGTACACCTAGAGGGACTGGCATGGCTATTGGGTGAGCAAGAAAGAGAGTCGTCTCTTTCTTGATCACACAGCAGCCACTCCAGATCCCAAATGGGCCCTCTGGCTGCAGTGCTGCCTCTTCAGCATTAGCTGCTGCTGGGCAGGGGGTGTCTTCCATTCTGAGACCAGTGTGGCTACTAGGTGAGCAACCACATCACACCTGGAATGAGCCATCTGGAGGCCATAGCACTGCCCCTCTCAGCAGCGGTGGCTGATGCTACAGGAATGTTGCACCTTCAGAATCCAATACGGTTACCAGCGCAGCAGCCATGCCAGACTCTGAAGGCCTCTGCTGGTTACTCTGCTGTGAGAGTAGCCATGCTGGACACTGAAAACGAGCTCCAGAGGCCAGTTCTCTGTCCCCCTCAGCAGAGGTCTAGGTGGGCAAGCAGGGAGATGGCCTCGAGGGATGGGGGGTAGGACAGTCTGCATCTACCCCTGCAGCAGGTGACTCCAACCACAACAACTCAGAAAAATGAAAAAGCACAGATATACGATGGGGGACACCTGGCTGAATGAGACTATATGTGAAAGGGATCTAGGAATCCAGGTGGACCACAAGTTGAACATGAGTCAACAGTGCGATGCAGCAGCTAAAAAGGTCAATGCAATTTTAGGCTGCATCAGTAGAAGTATAGTGTCTAGATCAAGAGAAGTAAGAGTGCCACTCTATTCTGCTTTGGTCAGGCCTCACCTGGAATACTGTGTCCAGTTCTGGGCACCACAATTCAAAAAGGATGTGGAGAAACTGGAGCGTGTCCAAAGGAGGGCAACTAAAATGGTGAAGGGTCTGGAAACCAAGCCCTATGAGGAACGACTTAGGGAGCTGGGGATGTTTAGCCTGGAGAAGAGAAGGTTGAGAGGTGATATGATAGCCATATTTAAATATTTGAAGGGATGTCATATTGAGGAGGGAACAAGCTTGTTTTCTGCTACTCCAGAGACTAGGACCCGAAACAACGGATGTAAGCTCCAGGAAAAGAGATTCCACCTCAACAAAAACATCCGGTTTTGAGGTCCCTCCACTGGCTGCCTATTAGCTTCCGGGCCCAGTACAAGGTGTTGGTTGTTACCTTTAAAGCCCTAAATGGCTTGGGTCCAAGCTATCTCAGGGATCGCCTCCTTCCATACAATCCTCCCGGCGCTCTCCGGTCCTCTGGGAGGGATTTGCTGCAGCCTCAAAAATCTAGGCTTGCGGCGACCTCCCAGAGGGCTTTTTCTGTTGTCACCCCCAAGCTCTGGAACGGCCTGCCGGACGAGATCCGTCAGCTGACATCACTAGACAGCTTTAAAAAGGCTGTCAAGATGGATCTCTTTCAGCAGGCCTTTCCAGACTAATCACCCCGGCCTTGGGTTCCTGGATTCCTGCGTTCCTCTCGTGGCCCCATCAGTTGTTGATGGATGAGGAACGCAGTAGAAGTTGATTAGGGCACTGTAACCTGTTTAAATGTTAATGTAACATTGACAGGATCTCTCCTCCGCTCCCCCTTTACAGTCCCTCTATACCCCCAAGAAATGGAAGTGGTGGGGTGTGGTGTTGTTTTTTTAATTGATTTCTCTTTAAATTTTATATTTAATGAATCTGTTATTGTTTTAATTGATATCTGATTTAATAATGTTTTAAGGGGGGAGGGAATATACTGTTTTATCTTTGTTGTTCTTTTAATTGTTGTAAACCGCCTAGATTGGTTCGCCATAGGGCGGTATAGAAATAAAAATTATTATTATTATTATTATTATTATTATTATTATTATTAACATTAGGGGGAACTTCCTGACAGTAAGGGCAGTTCGACAGTGGAACACACTCCCTCGGAGAGTAGTGGAGTCTCCTTCCTTGGAGGTCTTTAAGCAGAGACTGGATGGCCATCTGTCGGGGATGCTCACTCTAAATGAATATAAGTCTCCAGGACCAGATGAATTACATCCAAGGGTATTAAAAGAACTGGCAAATGTAATATCGGAACCATTGGCAATAATCTTTGAGAACTTTGAGAACTTTGAGAACAGAAGGCCCAGCAGACTGGAGGAGGGCAAACGTTGGGGGGTTGCAGACTGCCAGAAATAGTGCAAATTGAGTCCACTTTTAGGGTTAGGGTTAGGCTAAGGGAATCATGGGAACTGTATTTTATTGTGGCACCAGAGCTCTCTGACAGAGAAGACTCAATGTCTCAGAGAAAAAACAATTCCCATGATTCCCGAGCACTAACCCTAACCCTAAAAGGGGACTCAATTTGCACTATTTCTGGCAGTCTGCACCCCCCGTTGTCCCCATCTTCAAAAAGGGAAAAAAAGAGGATCCCAACAATTATCGTCCAGTTAGTCTGACATCAATACTGGGGAAAATTCTGGAGCAGATCATTAAACAGAGAGTCTGTGAACACCTGGAAGGTAATTCCATAATCACAAAAAGTCAACATGGGTTTCAGAGAAACAAGTCATGCCAGACAAATCTGATCTCTTTTTTTGATAAAATTACCAGCTTGGTAGATGAAGGGAATGCTGTAGATATAGTATATCTTGATTTCAGTAAGGCCTTTGACAAGGTTCCCCATGACATTCTTGCAAACAAGCTGGTAAAATGTGGGCTAGACAAAATAACTCTTACATGGATTTGTAATTGGTTGACTGGGCGAACCCAAAGGGTGCTCAACAATGGCTCCTTTTCAACCTGGAAAGAAGTGACCAGTGGGGTACCACAGGGCTCTGTCCTGGGCCCAGTGCTATTCAACATCTTTATCAATGACTTGGATGACGGTATTGGGGGTATAGTTATCAAATTTGCAGATGACACCAATTTGGGAGGAGTGGCTAATACCCCAGAAGACAGGATCAAAATTCAAAATGACTTGAACAGACTAGAAAGCTGGGCCAAAGCTAACAAAATGAAATTCAACACGGAGAAATGTAAAGTACTGCACTTAGGGCGGAAAAATGAAAAGCACAGATATACAATGGGGGACACCTGGCTGAACGAGACTACATGTGAAAGGGATCTAGGAGTCCAGGTGGACCAGAAGTTGAACATGAGTCAACAGTGTGATGCAGCAGCTAAAAAGGCCAATGCAATTTTAGGCTGCATCAGTAGAAGTATAGTGTCTAGATCAGGGGTTGGCAACCTTTCCCCTTTAAGGGCCGAGGGACTTCAGCTCCCAGAATCCCAGGAGCTATTGGCCAACATGGGACTATTGGCCAACATGGCTGAGGCTTCTGGGAGCTGAAGTCCCTCGGCCCTTAAAGGGGAAAGGTTGCCTACCCCTGGTCTAGATCAAGAGAAGTAATAGTGCCACTCTATTCTGCTTTGGTCAGGCCTCACCTGGAATACTGTGTCCAGTTCTGGGCACCACAATTTAAAAAGGATGTGGAAAAACTGGAGCGTGTCCAAAGGAGGGCAACTAAAATGGTGAAGGGTCTAGAAACCAAGCCCTATGAGGAACGACTTAGGGAACTGGGGATGTTTAGCCTGGAGAAGAGAAGGTTGAGAGGTGATATGATAGCCATATTTAAATATTTGAAGGGATGTCATATCGAGGAGGGAACAAGCTTGTTTTCTGATGCTCCAGAGACTAGGACCCGGAACAATGGGTGCAAGCTCCAGGAAAAGAGATTCCACCTCAACATTAGGAGGAACTTCCTGACAGTAAGGGCTGTTCGACAGTGGAACACACTCCCTCGGAGTGTGGTGGAGTCTCCTTCTTTGGAGGTCTTTAAGCAGAGGCTGGATGGCCATCTGTCGGGGATGCTTTGATTGGGAGTTCCTGCATGGCAGGGGGTTGGACTGGATGGCCTTTGTGGTCTCTTGCAACTCTATGATTCTAACTCCACTGCCACCCATGGTTGTAGTCCAAGGCATGCAGAAGAATCAGGTGGAGAAAACTGTTCCAAAGTAATTGCAGCTTGGTTGTTGTTGTCAATTGCCCTAGAGTTGACTTCAACTTCAACTCCTCTGTGGATGAGACATCTCCAAGAGCCCTTTGTCTTCAGCTCAATATGTACAGAGATCTTGTATCACCTTGGAGACTAACTGAAAGAAAGAAGTTGGCAGCATGAGCTTTCACAGACTTAAGTTTACTTCCTCAGATATGAATCTGAGGAAGTAAACTTAAATCTATGAAAGCTCATGCTGCCAACTTCTTTCTTGCATATCTGAGGAAGTAGACATACGTCTAAGAAATTCTGCCAACTTTTTTCTTTCAGTTGTCTCCAAGGTGCTACAAGATCTCTTTATATACTGATTTTACAGACTAACATAACCATATATTTGAATTCCCTCTCTACTCAGGTTCTATAGGCCTAGGCCCATGTCCTCCCTGATTGACTCTATCCATTTGGCATGTGGTCTTTCTTTCTTTCTACTGTCTTCCCTCTTTCCTAGCATTATTGCCTTTTCTAATGATCCCTTTTTTTCCTCATGATGTAGCCAAAGTATGACAGCCTCAAGTTATCTTGGCTTCCAGCGAGAGTTCAGGGTTGATCTGTTCTAGAACCCATTGTGGCACACACGACTGCCACCTTCCTACTTTTACACTTTAATTCTAGCTAGCTGTACTTTGGGAACTTGTCATCCCTACTTCTACCAACTAATAAAGTGTCAGGGACTCACACTGCCTTTTTAGTGTAGTCCCACCTCCAGAATAACAAAATATTGGTAGCATGTTTTGTGACTAAAACAGAGGCCAAGTGATGTTGGAATAAAAAAAAGAAAAGTTTATTTTACATCAACATGCAATAAAGGTAACTTGTTCCAGGACTTGCTATTATAATCTTTCTTAGTTACAGACTCATAACATATGTTACAAATTCAATCACAATACCTCAGCCCCTCTGGCTAATAATATCTAACTGGAGAGAATACCACATTAACTTTCTCTCTCAGAGCTCTGTGTGTGTTCAGAGTTTACCCTTTCTAAACTCTATCTCCCTAAAATTCAGTTCCCTCAGGAACACTTTAAACACAACCCTCTCACTGACTTAACTTTCTCAACACACTCTCTAATCCAGGGGTAGGCAACCTTTCCCCTTTAAGGGCCGAGGGACTTCAGCTCCCAGAAGCCTCAGCCATGTTGGCCAATAGTCCCATGTTGGCCAATAGCTCCTGGGATTCTGGGAGCTGAAGTCCCTCAGCGCTTAAAAGGAAAAAATTGCCTACCCCTACTCTAACCCAAACCTTCTTCCTCCCTCTAACTGTCAGCCTGAGCTTTTATACTACTCCAAGCTAAACTCCCATTGGCTGGCTCTCAGCTGCCTCCTGATTGGCCAGCTGGACCTCTGTTCACCACACCCATTTCAGCTGCACATGGTCTATGTTAGATATGCATGGAAGGCTGGAGCTTGGAGTAAGCAATAAAACTCTCTCTCATTTTTAATTAAAGGAAAAGAAACATAATTACAGGAACTCCAGCTAGAGACAGCAAGATAAGTTTGAGGTGCTACTACTAGCTAAATGCCTGGGGGAGAGAGAAGACAAGAGAAAAGACTTAGAAGGAAGAAAGCAGAGTCACCCTAAAAGTATCAGTTCCTAGAAACAGATCTGAACTGATAAAGAGGAGACAGGTTGGGCAAAAACAACAGCCAAGATCCAATATTGCCAGGAGGAAATGTATGCCAGCATAGACAGGGATAGGCTTTTTCCACTGTATACCCAATTATAAGAATGGTAAGAATATTCTCTATTACTGTATATAAACTCATGTATAAGTCTAGAAATTTTAGTCAAAAAATTAACCCAAAAGACCTAAATCAGCTTATCCACAGATCAATATAAGTACTGTACTTTAGCTCTTATTAAAAAAAACCATCCCCTGGTGAAAGGCAAGAGTATAATCTGTCTTGGAACCAGTGACTCCCTTCTGCTTAATCATCCATCCAGCCTTTAGTATGAACACAAACACAATTATGCCAGCTGGAATTTTGTACATTCTTTGGCCTTGATTTCCTTTGCTTTATCCTTTAGATCCTTTGTTACATGCACCTTAAGTTTTAACCTTGACTTATCCATGGATCATATCAAAATCCATCATTTTGGCCCAAAACCCTGCCCTTGACTTATACATGTCAACTTATAGTTGAATATATACAGTATTTGTTTTCCAGTCTGAAAAATGATGCTTCCAAACCATTTGGAAGCCTTGCCTCGGAAAGAATAAAGTAGGAATTTTTTACTGCATTTTGCCTCCGGTATTTGAATGTCCCAAAGTGTTACAAAAACCTTTTTGGTGCAGAGAAACACATAGCTTTTCCCCACCAAAAAAAAAAAAAACCCAAAAAAACAATTATAGGGGGGTCTCCAACTTTTATGTCAGCGATGGGCAAAGTGTATGCATTCCGTGAGACCCCTGAAGCCCCCCTGAATTCCCCCAAAGCCCCCAGACTAAAAAAATGGAGGGATTTTAGGGGGAATCCCCCTAAAGGACTATCAGATGTGTTGGCACTCACATGACTTTAAGGGCATTCCATAGCCTTTCATGATCTATGCAGTCAAAGGCTTTGCTATAGTCTATCAAGCACATGCTGATTTTCTTTTGGAATTCCCTGGTGAGCTCCATTAGCCATCATATGTTTGCAATATGGTCCCTCGTGCCTCTTCCTTTCCTGAACCCCTCTTGAACCTCTGGGATTTCTCTTGCCATGTATGGTTTGAGTCTATGTTGCAGAATTTTGAGAATGATTCTGCGTGCGTGGGAGATCAGTGTTATGGTGCTATAGTTGCTGCAATCTCTTGTGTCTCTCTTTTTGTGGATGGGAATATATATTTATCGCTTCCAATCTGTTGACCATCTTTTTGTTTTCCATATCTGTTGACATACGTTGGTTACCACTACAGTTGACTCTGTCAGTAGTTCAATTGGAATATCATCTGTGCCTAGTAATTTGTTTTTCACTATTTCTCTTATTAGAGTTTCCATGTCGCTTTTTAGAATCTGGGGTTCATCTTCATATGGCTCTTCTTTCCATGTGTCCTTCATTTTGTCATTTCTTTTGTATAATTTTTTATGTGTATTGCATCCAACATCTTTTTATTCCTTCCTGGTCTTGGATTATGTTAATTTTATTGTCATAGAGCATCCCGGTGCTTGATTTGAATTTTCCTTTGATTTCCCGGATCTTGTGAAATAGATCTCTTAGCCCCACAAAATTCAAAATAGCCACCCATAACCCCCCAAAGTTCCTAAACACACACACACACACACACACACACACAAAGAAAAATGAGTCAAAATGGCATCCAGAAGTGACATCACATCATTTCAGCAATGCCAAAATGTATTGGTGCGGCCTGCTGGATGGGCATAGGGTGGGGAAATGGCCACTGCCTGCAGCACAGTTGCCCACTTCCTGCTTTGCCTGTTGAAGGAGAAGAGATGTGCATCCATTGGCAGGCCCACACATATGGATCTTTTTTGAGTGTGACAAACATGTCACAAATGGGGTGCTGGCTGTTGGAAGTGGATGGAGCCAACCAATGCAGCCTTATGATCCCTTCACATTCTTCTAGTGGAGGGATGGACAAAGTGAGCCAGCATGGTGTAGCGGTTTGAGTGTTGGACTTGGACTCTGACCAGAGTTCAAATCCCAGCTTGGCCATGTAAACCCATTGGGCAACTTTGGGCAAGTTACACTCTCTCAGCCTCAGAGGATGGCAATGGCAAACCTCCTCTGACAAAACCTGCCAAGAAAACCCAATAATAGGTCTGCCTTAGGGTCGCTTTAAATCGGAAACAACTTGAAGGCGCACAACACCACCAAATTGGCAAAGTACAGTCCAGCAGTCTATGGGGCCTTTGAAGTTTCCCAGAAGCAGGACATTGGTCCCAGGACGCTCCACAGTTGCCCATCTGTCTTTTAATGTAAGAGGAAGGTGTATGAACTCCTTTATAGTCATTTGGTTGGCCCCTGGGCAAGGCTGTGGATTTGTGTCCCGTGATCCAGCCCTAGTGGCACCACTGAGACTTTTATCTAAGAGAACAAATACTCTGCTGACTCCTGAAATGGGCAGGAATCCTGGGACTGCAGAATAAATGGGCTTTGCATGTAAGCCAAATGCTTCCAAGGAATGGTTAATGGCTCGAGAGAGGTGGCTGCTTGTTTCAGGCAATGATTTTTTCATGAGAAGAGAGATGTCACCTACATGGGCGCATTTTCACCTCTTGGGGGGGCATCATTCTTCCATACAC
This sequence comes from Phrynosoma blainvillii, assembly GCA_026167975.1. Classification (NCBI taxonomy): domain Eukaryota; kingdom Metazoa; phylum Chordata; class Lepidosauria; order Squamata; family Phrynosomatidae; genus Phrynosoma; species Phrynosoma blainvillii. The sequence goes on along the minus strand of JANUYF010000001.1, from coordinate 15,479,421 downwards.
TCCTCCTTCCCCTTCCAATGATTCTGGCTGCTGCCACACTGCAGAATTAATTCAGTTTGAGACTGCTTTAACTGCCACGGTTCCTTCTTATGCAAATCCTGGGACTTGTAGTTTGTTGGGGCACCAGAGCTCACTGACAGAGACGGCTCATTCTCTCACAAAACTACAAATGCCAGAATTCCATAGCATTGAGCCATGGCAGCTAAAGCGGTGTCAAACTGCATTCATTCTGCAGTGCAGATGCAGATGCAGCCCCTGAGATTCTTCAGTACTGCCTATAATTCACCAAGAAATTACACACTCTTCAAGACCATTTTGTTGACTGAGATTATTCCCCTTCTTTCCAAAGGGCAGCCAGAAATAAAGGGAAGCTGTACCCAACTACATTTCTCTTTTCTACCATCTTAAGTCTTTTTTAATTTTCAAAATAATAATAATAATAATAATAATAATAATAATAATACAGAAGTGTTAATGTCTGACAGTTTTTCCCCTGCATCTTTGGCTTGTGCGCTTCGACTTCTGTGTGATGTGGCGCCCAGTGGACTGGGCTCAGCCAAAGAGATCTTAATTATTATGATTATACACGAGTCCATTTCCAAACTTCCAGGAAATCTGGAGCAGTGCAGTATGTACATCTTTAATTTAATTACTATTTATTATTTATCATCTCTTCCCCTAAGCCTCTGAGCACACAGTCTTTAAAGAATTAGCTCACTCCTACTAAAATATGCAATACAGAAGCTGGCCATCTTAATCATTCTCCTTCTGATGGTTTCTTAATTATTACAGCTTCTACTTTTTGCCACCTCCCTTGGAGCACTGTCTTTCCTGGGTTAATGTAACATGAAGCAGTTTCATCCTCCAGGAGGAAAATAGGGATAGCCATTAAGAAACAGGTAGGTAGGGACAACAGTGAAAGAACATCGCCTACATCTTATTGATAGTCCCAACTAAAGTAGAGCCATTGAATTACATTAACTTACCTAGGTGTATATATTCTATTAAGCCATTCCATGTGCTGGGAAGTAAAGCCTTTTCCACCCAGCAGGCCTTGGTGACTGACTGTTATCCATGCTTTCTGCTTAGATGAGCTCTTTTGTGTTGTTGTTGTTGTTGTCAAGTAATTTCCAACTTATGGCAACCCTAAGGTGATCCTATCACAGGGTTTTCTGAGGTTGAGAATGTGTGACTTGCCCAAGGTCACCAAGTGGGTTTCCATGGCTGAGTGGGGAATCGAACCCTGATCGCCAGAGTCAGAGTCCAACACTCCAACCACTATACCACATGACTTCTATTAGTATACTTTTATTCTGTTTCTAAATTACTATTTTAAATGGCTTTAATTCCATAGATACTTCTTATTTAAATCTTTTTTATTGTATGTTTCTACCACCATGTAATTTTGTTTGTTTGTTTGTTTGCTTGCTTGTTTAATTTTGTAAACCACCTTGAATCCTTGGCCTATTCACCTTATATAGTTCTAGCACTATAATGCTAATTTAATTGCCATAGCTGTACCCTATGAGATCCTGGGATTTGTAGTTTATGAGGCAAGACAGCTCTCTGGCAGAGAATTCTAAATACTGCTCCCTGAACTTCAAATCCCAGGATTCAGTAGGATGGAACCATGGCAGATAAAGTGGAATCATAGAGTGCCAGGAGTTGCATAGGCAACTTACCTTCCATAAAATGTTGAGAAATTGGTGTGATGGGATATACAGTAAAAAAAATAGTGTTGATAAGCCATGGTGATAAGCCAGTATTATCTCAGGTGTTGAGATAATACTGGAAAAGAAGAAAGCAAAATCTGTTCAATGTCATTTCTGTGAGAAAGTCTAACTGTAACAACCAAGAAAGGGGGAGATATGTGAAAGAGAGGGAAATGTGTTTATTATTTGTAATGACTAAGAATTTAGCCCACCTGAAATATGAAAATGTGTGTAGTTTAATTAGGCAATTTTGACATTTGCTGGTCAGCTCTGTCAATGAACATCACTGGACTGGATCTATAATTTCTTTATAAAAGTTTTGAGTTATAACTACTGAAGCCTGGATTTCTGTATCCTGCTGGATTTGACTTGGGACGTTATCACACGGGGTCTATAGCAGACAGAACCCCGTCGCATCCCCGTCCCATTGCGGTTCCTTTGCCCCTGTGTTCACATGATGTTGCACAGAACCCTGCCCATCCCCGTCGCATCCCCGTCCCATTGCGGATCCTTAATAATAATAATAATAATAAAATTTTATTTATACCCCGCCCAATGGATACCCAATCAGGGCGGCTTACATCATTTAAAACACAATATACATAAAACATAATACAGAAACCCCCCCACCCCCCCTTAAAAAATTATTAAATCAGGCAATATATAAAATCAACATGATTAATTATATTAAAATCCACACAGAATCGGTAAGCAAGCTGGATGATCCCTTCCATCTGCCGATGGGGCCACGCAGGAACATCATTTAGCATGGCTACCTATATCCGGGGTGGGGGTATACTACTCTGGAAAGGCCTGCCGGAAGAGATCCGTCTTAATAGCTTTTTTTCACACGACGTCACAGAGAACCCCCTCCCATCCCCCTCCCATCCCCGTCGCATTGTGGCATCATCCCTGTTCTTTTGCATGCCGGTTTCTTTGGGAATTACATTTGCGCGACCAGAAGCATACCGGAATGATGCTGCTTTCGTTCATTCCGGAATGATGCTAGTTGCTAGAGACCCGCGTGTGATAACGTCCATAGAATGAAATTGTGCAGTGTGAAAGGATCACCAATCTAGAAAAAAGTGGGGTGTTATACATGAATATGTCGAACATATTATAAGAAAAGCAGGCTTGGACATAGAAGGAGGAATGAAAATAAGAGGAAGGAATATCAATAGTCTAAGATATGCAGATGCCACCATAGCACTAACAGAAAACCTCACAGATCTGGAGCATCTACTAAGGAAGATCAAAGAAGAAAGTGCAAAGGCAGGCTTAATGTTGAACATAAAGAAAACAAAAATAATGACCACTGAAAATCTACTTAAATTCAGCCTAGGCAATGAAGAAATAGAAATAGTAAAAGACTTCCCATACCTGAAATCAAACATAGATAGAAACAGGGACTGCAGTCAAGAAATCAGGAGAAGATTAAGAATAGGGAGAACAGCTATGAAAGAACTAGAAAAGATCCTAAAATGCAAAGATACACAACTCAGCACAAAAGTTCGAATCATACAAGCCATACAACAACAAAATTCAACAAAGCAGCTGATAAAGGCAGATAGATTTTTTTTTTAATTTGTCTGTGGGACAATGTCCATTACAAAACATTCTGACAAAACAATCTAGTACAAGTTATGTACGGGGGACAAAACTACAATTGCATTAGACACAGGATGAAAAAAGGGTTAAATTAAAAAAGGTTATTGGATAAAATATCGAGCCAACAATAATAACTGACGGTGGTGGTGGTGATGATGATAATGATGGATATATATGCACACACAGCTGCTTTTCCTCCATATACAGTAAAACCATGCAACTGCTGTGTGCTCTTTTTCTGTGCACAATCAATGTTGAGGATTGAAGCCACACAAATATGGAGTAGAGGGAATGAAGCATTCATTCTCAATCACTCCATCCCTCTTCAAAACCAAACAACTGAGATGGGGAGAAAAGTGCTCCCTTCCAGGGCTCCTAAGCACAAATAATAAGGATGGTGTGCCTATTGCCATGCACTTTGGTGATGCCATTGGCACTGAAGAGGATGACTATGTATGGCATTACACATCAAGACTTTGGAAGGCAGCTCATATGCACATGCCCAACACGACGCTGCTGGAGGTGGGATTTCTGCATTATTCATTCCACAGGCCGGCAGGTTTGAACATAGGAAGCCACCTTCTACTGAGCTGAACTTCCAGAAGGGAACCACATTTGTTTGTCACAGGTTGCATCTGTACTGCAGAAAGAATTGGGTTTGATCCCACTTGAACTGCCATGGATCAATGCCATGGAATCTGGAATTTGCAGTTTGTTGTGGCACCAGAGCAATTAAGGAATTTCCCTCGAAAATTCTCAAACACCTTTTGGGAACGTGAGGTTCGTTTTTGTTTGGGTGAGGCCCCAGCCATTTTAGACTCAGTAGAGACCTTTTATAGCAACAGGAAAGGAGCCAGCATAGCATAGTGGTTTGAATGTTAGACTACAACTCTGGAGATCAGGGTTCGATTCCCCGCTCAGCCATGAAACCTACTGCATTACTTTGGGCATGTCACATGCTCTCAACCTCAGGCGAAAGCAATGGCAAACCTCCTCTGAACAAATCTTGCCAAGAAAACCCCATGACAGGTTCACCTTAGGGTTGCCATAAGTCGGAAATGACTTGAAGGCTCACAACAACATCAATGGTCAGAAGTCACTTCCACTTTTAGGGACAAGTGAAGAGGATATAACAATGTGGCAATTTCCCCCCAAGCTCTCTAGAGGACATTTGGGACAAAAAAATGAGAAGAAATAACCCAGAGAGGATCTGAAGATGACAAAAATGGCTGGGGGTGGGGTGGAAGCATATACAGCCTGTGGATCATATTTTGCCCAGCCCTGTGGGAGATGGATGCACAACAACAGCATCATCCTACAGGACTTCCAGAGGACAGCCAGGCGAGCCCCAAAGATAGTTATTTGTGGGTTTTTCGGGCTCTGTGGCCATGTTCTAGAAGAGTTTCTTTCTGACGTTTTGCCAGCATCTGTGGCTGGCATCTTCATTGAAGACTCTTCTAGAACATGGCCACACAGCCTAAAAAAAACACAAAAAACTATGGATGCCGGCCATGAAAGCCTACGACTTCACATCCCCAAAGATGTCTGCATCATTGTGTGTCCAAGCTATCAGAACATAGCTGGAAAACCCTCAAGTACCCTCTGCCATCCCTTAACCACTGCATGGCACAGAAAAATGGAGAGTCCTGAAGGGTGGTGGGTTGAGTTTTTGCAATTTGCAAGCCAATTTTCTCCCTCTTGCAAAAACATCTTCGAAAACTGCACAGGGAGAAGATTGAATAACTTGTCCATTCCTTCCTGTTGGAACAAATTTAACTAAAAATTACATCACTAGGTGGGGGACATGGGTTAACAATTTGTGCCATGCCCTTAGAAAGGCTCCAATAGATACTCTTGTGCCACCTCAAACTCTCTCCTTTTGGCATTGTTGGGGGTTTTTTTTTAATCTAAACTGGGTTATTAAGAAGAGGAAAAACTAATATTTCATCTCCAGTGACAGCATGTTGCAGCAAACATCAGCTCAACCTGAAGAGAGAGAGAGAGAGAGATGAAGTCTCTTCACTCGTCTCTGTGACCCAGTTAATTCTCCTATCTTGATGATTTTTCAGCACTAATCTAATCAGTGGAGCAATAGCAGGATTAATTGTTTGACTTTAATAAAGAGGATGATCAGACTATCTGACAATCTCATGTCAAGTTCAAAAGTTTCCAGTTGGTTGTCTGAATCAGAATAACCTGCTGAATTGTTGGGATATTGACTCCAGGGTGGTTTTTTTAGAGGAAGAGGAGGAGGAGGAAAGAGAGAGAGAGAAAGAGAGAGAGGTGGGGCAAAATGTTAACATCTTTTTTTAAAAAAATCTGCTGTAATTTTGAAGGCAAAATGTTAATGAGATCCTGCATCGTAAGACATACACCTGGCACATAGCTATGTCTTTGTAGCTACATTTCTTGGTGCAAAGCCCCAAACCTCACCTTTTAAGAGATCCAGATCTCTCAACACAGCCACCTCTGTGTTTTTGGAGGACAGGGGGATTAGGGGAGATGTGTCCAGCTACTTTTCTATAGCTGGATGTGCTACAACAGGCATCTGCAGCACCTTCCAGAGGTCCTCCGAGGGTCCCCACAGATGATATCCTTGCAGCACATCCAGCTAAAGGAAAATAACTGGCCATATCACCATTGATTCCTTCACTTTGCAACAACACTTTGCATGATAATTGAGGGGCTGTGTTGTTTAAAATGTGAGTTTGGGGGAGGATTCGGGTCATTACACAGTGGGTAAAAATTCTAATCTCTGCAACTACCAAAAAAAAAAAAAAAGATAGCATAAATTGTATTTACACTATCCTAACCCACTACCAAACACCAGCCATTCATCTTTCAAAACTGACATTAGCTGGTATTCTGTATTGCAGTTATGGATTCTAACAGAGTGAGAGATCTGTATCTGCTCCGTATTCACTACTCTACATAAGGTGCATCTGCACTGTGGAAATAATGATCAGTTTGACACCACTTTAACTGCCATGACTCCTCTCTACAGAATCCCAGCAGTTTGGTGAGGCATCAGCAGTCTTGGGCAGAGAAGGCTAAGACCTTGTAAAACTACAAATCCCAGGATTCCATACAATGGAGCTATAGCACTTAAAGTGGTGTCAAACTACATTATTTCTACAGTGTAGATGCACTCATAATCAAAACTGTGGCACTATTGCCACAACAATAAATGTCCTTCCAAACCTGCTTTATGAGGCAGCAGTTGCACTGCGAGATGGAGGTATTTTTAGCTGTTGAGATGTTCCCGTGACTCTCCTGCCAATAAGCAAGGCTGTAACAATCAGAAAAAGAACCTCTGTCACAATTCCTTAACAATAGCCTTGTTCACGAGGAGGAGGAAATGTCATCCTCATGTGCCCTGATCGCCAGCTGAATAGACCTCCATCTCTCAGTGTGGCGGCTATCTGGTAAAGTAAGGTTGAGGAGGGGGCATTGGGCCAGGAGATGTTACCAAGAATCTTATTACATGAAGAAAGATATCTGAAATGGAGCGGGAAAGTAGTGGCTTTCTCCACACCTCTCCATATGATATCATAGCACTTCCATTCTCTTCCCAAGGGAGATGGTTGTAAAAGCGTGTCTTTTGTTGCTCTGGAAAAATCTGTTCAGCAAAAGGCACGCTTTTACATCTGTCTCCCTCTGAAAGGAGAATGGAAGTGGTATGACAGCATGCAGTTTCACAGGTCTTGATGTGTTTATTCACCTTGCATTGCACCCACCTGGCCAATATCAACAACACTCCAATGAGCTTCAATTAACCATAATGGGATGGAATTGAGAATACAATTTCCCATGTTCTCAGTCTACAAGAACTGATACTGAATCCATAGAACCACAACAAACACTGCATTGATCACACACACCCAATCCTACTTGTAATCTGGCATCAATAAATTATATATTTTTATATTTATAAATTATATCTGCACTAAAGTGTTACATCAATTTGATACTACTTTAGCTGTCAGTTCTACTTCTTGCAGCATTCTGGGTTTTGCATGCTGGTGAGAAAGCTGAAATTCTCTGTTAGAGAGCTCTAATGTTATAGCTCAGGGGAGTACTCTAGCAGAGAATTCTAAGTACTTCCCCAAACTACAATTTTAATGTGTAATTTGATTTTAATGTGCAATTATCATCTTATAAGGCAGTTTGACACTGCTTTAACTGGCATGGCTCCACCTATGGAATCATGGGATTTGTAGTTTGTTGAGCTCTCTGATATCTCACAAAACTAGAAATCCCAGAATTCCATAGCATTGAGTCATGGTAGTTAAAGCAGTGTCAATTCTCCAGTGTGGCAGCAGCCTTGAAGATGACTTACATGTTAAAATCACATTACACATTAAAATTCTATTTTAAAATTCTATGTTTATGCATTTTAAACTATGTGTTCAAATGGTTTCAAGTCTTTAGTTATATATTGTATTTTAATCTATGTTGTACCCCACCTCCTCAAGCCTTGGGGAGAGGCAGGTAAGAAATGATGATGATGATGATGATGATGATGATGATGATGATGATGATGATGATTCCCAGGAATGTATAGGATGGAGCCTTGTCAAATAAAGTGGCATCAAACTACTATAACTGTGTGATGTAGACAGAGTATTTTAGTGAGAGGAAATCTTGCTATTAAGAAATAATAAAGTTTACATTAGGCAGTTAGTTTAGAGAGGTAAACACACAAACAGCCAATCTCACACCACTGATTCTCATACCAATATGATACTAGCCTGAATCTTATTAGGAGTCACTAGCATAGTAGATCCATTAAATTACTAGGATTTACCTATGTGTTGACTCCCCATTCAACAATTACTTTGGTGAATCTAGTGGGAACACTCATTAGAATTTAAGCCAACATTTTCATTCTTATACTAGCTGCTATCACTTCCCGGTTTAACAGATGGCTCCAATTCACACCCCAATAAAGTTCAGACTACAGGTTAGCAAACCATAAGCCATGGGGCTGTTTGTATAAACACAGGCCTGTTCCCAATCCTATATAAAGCAAAAGACAAGGATTAATGTAGGGTTCACATCCAAGACCTGGAACATTGCTGGAAGAAAAATAATGTTCTAATGACAGCATGTTAAAGAGGTAGACCATGTGGGAGGGGATGCATGCACCTATAGCATAAACACACACTACTTTTGCTCTTAAACATATGAGTGGGATCCTACTGGAGTCTTTTGCATGTATAAATTCCTGTATAGAAGTTGTTGGACATTTTTGGCACAGTGCACAACACTATGCAAAGTTATGGAAGCAGAATTGGGCTGTATATGTGGGCTTGCATCCTGTCAGTGACATATGCAGGTGTAAGCTGCACTATGCATGTAGAGTTATTTCTTTATTTGGACAACACTTAATGGTTGTATCCAGCTGACAATTGATTAAACAAGGTGTGGGTGTACATTGTGCATTGCAATTACACAATGGGTTGTTAGGCATGCACACTGACCATTGATCCATATGCATTATACTACATTGGAATAATAATAATAATAATAATAATAATAATAATAATAATAATAATAATAAGTTTTATTTATAGCCCGCCTCTCTGCCCAACAATCGAGATGGGTTACACAAGTTAAAAATCAGCAGTGTAAAACAGTCCCAGTATATATACAGTATAGGAGCTGCATAACTTTTAATTTTGTTGTTGAGTTCCTTCAATTTGTTTCCAAATTATGGTGACCCTAAGGCAACCTTATCACAGAGTTTCTTGGCAAGATTTGTTCAGAGGTTTGTCCTTGCCTTCCTCTGAGGCTGAGAGAGTGTTGCTTCAATGGCTGAGTGGGGATCTGAACTCTAATTTCCTGAGTTCTTGTCCTGTTCTCAAACCAATACATCATTCTGGTTTGCCAGCAGATAATTTATGTTACGCTAAGTGATTCAAAAACCTTGGTCCTCAACTTCCAGAAGCCCCAGACAACCTGGCCAACAGTCAAGAATTCTGGGAGCTGAGTCCAAAACATTCAGAGGACCAAGTTTGGGAACCACTAAACAAAAGCAAGACAGAATCTTGGCTATGGTGGCATTGTGCAAACAGATGCACCTTCCTCATGGATGGATAATGAACAGGGCACATGGGCCTATATGCATATTCAGTTTATGTGTGGTTACCTTTGGTTCAGTTCCGCAACTCTGCCATTCAACACAAGGTTGATACAGCACAATTCATGTGTTACTCAATGTGTAGAGAGTTGTTGTTGTTGTTAGCGTTAGCTGCCCTGGAGTAGACCTCAGCTCATGGTGACCCTGTGCATGAGACATCTCCAAAAAAAAAAAAAAAACTGTCTTCCACTGCTCCGCTTAAGTCCTGCCAATCCAGGCTTGTGACCTTCCTAATTCAGTCTAGCCATCTGGCATGTGGTTTTCCCTTCTTTCTACTGCCTTCTACCTTTCCCAGCATAATTGTCTTTTCTAGTGAGTTGTGCCTTCTCATGATGTGGCCAAAGTACAACAGCCTCAGTTTAATCATCTTGGCTTCCCAGGAGATTTCAGACTTGATATGTTCATTTGTTTCAGGGGTTTTGGCTGTCCATGGTATCCCCAGCACTCTTCTCCAGCACCACATCTCAAATGAGTTGATTTCCTTTTTATTGTCTTTCTTCCTGTCCAGCTTTCATATCAGTACATAGTGATGGGGAATACAATGGCTTGGATGATTCTAACTTTAGTGCTCAGTTGTGTATCTTTCCTCTTTAGGATCTTGTCTAGTTCTTTCATCGCTGCTCTTCCCACTCCTGGTCTTCTGCTGATTTCTTGACTGCAGTCTCTGTTCTGATCAATGTCTGATCCAAAGCATGGGAAATCTTTAACTATTTCAGTTTAATCATTGTATAAGTTGAATTTATGTAGATTCTCCATAGTCATTATTTTTGTTTCCTTTATTTTTGGCAGCAAGCCTGCCTTTGCACTTTCTTCTTTGACCTTCCATAGTTCTTGTTCCAAGTCTGTGATGCTGTCTAATAGTAATATGGTGACATCTGCATATCGTAGATTGTTGATGTTCCTACCTCTTATCTTGACTCCTCCTCCTTCTGAGTCTAGGCTTGCTCTCCATATGTTTTCTGCGTACAAGTTGAACAAATAGAGTGATAGGATGCAGCCTTGCCTGACCCCCTTGCCAATTGAGAACCATTCTGTTTCTCCCTGTTCTGTTCTAACAGTTGCCTCTTGTCCTGAGTACAGATTCCTCATCAGGACTATCAGATGTGTTGGCACTCCCATGTCTTTAGGAGCATGCCATAGTTTTTTGTGATCTATGCAGTCAAAATGCAGAGTCTTGCACTACACAAACCCATGCCCCCCATGGGTTTCAAGCAACAGTTGACTTGCAGTCCTGTGTCATTTGAGACAGTGTGCTCCCTGGGGTTTTCATGCCTGAAGAGCCAAGAGGCAGCCATTCCAAGGGGTTAAACACCAACAGAGTGTGCAGAGGGGGAGAAGAGCATCAGGTTCCAGACAGCCTCTCTCCTTCCTTCCCTCTCCTTCTGCCTTTCTTTTTTAAACACAGCAGTGTTTGACAAAGGTGTCATGTGATATTAAACATGATCTCAAACCTGCAAACACTGACCTTTGCCCCCCCTCCTTTCCCTCCCCCAAGTCTCCTTTTCAAACCTGAAATGTAGATTTGGCTGGGATACAAACTCCAGTCGGCTAGCCGGCGCTCAAAGTTTGCATACCAGTTTTGAACTGGGGGAGAGTGAGGAATTGTACAATGCCGGGGTCAGCATAACACAAAACACGCCATTCCCCCCTAGACATAACACAGACTCTTTCTTTCTAAACACCATTATAAAGCTGTTCTGGCTCAAGCCCATCCCCCAGTAGACAACTCAAATGTACATGGACTGGATTTTCGACTCGATTCTTCAGGCCAGGGTTGAACGGCACCCCAGTTTCTGACTCCTCCATTTCCAGTTTGGTTTTCTCAGCCCATTGCAAGTGTTGGGTGTATTTGTGATGGTACAAAGCAAAAGAAAGAAAGATAACCCAGGAGGGGAGAGAAATTATTCTTTATGCAAGTTAAAAGATTTATATTAATTTTTCTTTGCTGTGATGCCAAAGGCTACCTTCCCTCCCTACATCCCACCACTCACACCTGGGAAGATGGTGTAAACCACAAAGGCCTTCCTGTTTCAGTAAGTGCTGTGCCACAGATTAATTTCTGTTAAAAAAAAAAAAAGACACAGAGAGAGAGGTTTCCTTGAGTCTTTTCACACATGGAACTCTTGGCTTGTTGTTAAGTTGCAGAAACCTTCAATGTATACCTCCAGACGGAGAACTGTGAATGTGTCAGTCATGGGTGCAAACATATGTATCAGATAAAGATGCGTGGCAAGGAGGAGGGATGGCTTGCTAGTCTTGGCTGAGCAAAGCCAGCAGCCAGGCTAGTTCTGCTACCTGTGAAGCCACTTTATGTTCAAGGGTACAAAGCAAGAGGAAGTCTGCAATGAGTCACATCCTAGGGCCTCCATCTTAGCACAATGGTCAAGAAAGTTGTGTCCAAGTATGCATGGAAGGGGGAAGCGTGATCATGCCCAATGGCTCTGCCTCACCACCTTCTACCCTTGGTCGGGCCTTGTCAATTTGTTTATGGGGACAATCCAAAGTGCTAGTTATGACCTCTAAAACCTTTATGGCTCAAGTCCAAGTTATCTGGCAGACCATATTTCCCTGTATGAGCTTGCCCAAGTCCTGAGATGATCAGGATATGTCCTTCTCTCATTTCTACCACCATCACAAACATGGTTGGTGAGGAAACAAGAGAGGGCCTTCTGGGTAGCTGCCCCTCGACTCCAGAGCAATCTTCCCAAGGATGCCAAATTGCCCCTTCCTCCCTGCTTAGGAAGAAAAGAGATCATCCTTTTCCAGGACATGTCCTACATTTCAACCTTCTGTCCAGGAGGAACTCCAAAATGTCCTCTATTTTGAGTATGATTAAGAAGCATGGATTTATATTTCTATTAGTATTTTTAGTTTTTATTTGGAAATGTCTTATATTTTTCTTGAATGTCCTATATTTTGAGGTGCCCTGTCCTCCTTTATGGTTAGGATCTCTGGTCACCCTGTCCCTGCTATCCTTCTAGGCAATGATCCTTTTATTCCAACAGGCTTTTAGGACTTTATCACATGGGGCTTGAAAGGTGGAATTAGAGCAGGATCGTAGCATATGGCAGTCTCCATGGCTTAGTGGTTTGAGTGTTACACTACTACTCTAGAGATCAAGGTTCTATTTGCTGCTCAGTAGACAGTAGGGATGGAAAGAATATTGGAAAATATTCAAAAAATCATCAAAAACATGCAGAACTGCCTAATTAAACATTCTTTTTGCCACAGTGTTCAAAGAGATGTCCATGGAAGCCTACAAGTACGAGATGAGGACAACAACATCCTCCCATTTATGTTCTCCAGCAATGGGTATACAGAGAGACATTGTTATTGTTGTGTGCCTTCAAGTTGTTTCTGACCTATGGCAACCCTAAGGCAAACCCATCACAAGTTTCCTTAATAGATTTTGCTAATAATAATAATAATAATAATAATAATAATAATAATAATAATTTTTATTTATAGCCCGCCCCTCTGCACAACAATCGAGGCGGGTTACAACATTTAAAACAAACAAATGAATTAAAACATTTCCTCATCCCTTAATCCTACCCTCTCAACCCCTTAAAACATGATTAAACTAGAAGAGATTAAAATACACTTATCCATTAAAACAATAACAGTAAAATCAGACTACAATAGGGACTTAGTAATAATAAAAACTGAAATCTCATCTCCCTAAAGCAGATGCTATTCCAGGAAGGCCTGCCAAAAGAGATCCGTCTTCACTGCCTTTTTAAAGGCAGTAAGTGTAGTAATGAGACGGATCTCGTCCAGCAGGCCATTCCATAGCCTGGGAGCGGCTGCAGAAAAGGTCCTCTGGGAGGTCTGAGACAGCCTAGTTTTTATTAGCTGTAACAGATTCCTCCCAGAAGACCGAAGGGTGCGGGGGAGATCATATGGGAAGAGGCGGTCCCTAAGATAAGATGGACCCAAGCCATGTAGGGCTTTAAAGGTCAAAACCAACACCTTGTACTGCGCCCAGAAACTAATTGGCAGCCAATGGAGAGATTTAAGCACTGGAGTTATGTGCTCCCTCCTAGATGTTCCGGTAATTAACCTGGCTGCCATATTTTGCACTAATTGGAGTTTCTGGGTTAGGCACAAGGGTAGCCCCATGTAGAGTGCTCAGAAGGGGTTTGCCATAGCCTTCCACTTTGGCCATGGTCATCCAGTGGGTCTCCATGGCCCAGTGGATGACCCAAACCCTCGTCTCCCAGAGTCCTAGCCCAACGTTTCAACCACTACACCACAGAGAGAGGGATGATTTTCTTCCTATAAGCTTTTTTTACTGTCCAGTTCTCACATCTGTACACGGTGATGGGGTGGATGGCTTGGATGATCCTCACTTTAGCATTCTAAGTTATGTCTTTACATTATACAATCTTGTCCAGTTCTTTCATAGCAGCCATCCACATGGGTTGGTATCATCACATCCCAGAGCAGCAAATATTTAGGTTCTCAAGAAAGGCAAAAAAAGATACCTGTCTGGTGCCTAAGTCAGAACAACTCTTCCCTTAGAAATAACTGTCAGAGAGCCTATAGACCTGCCATCATAAATACTCCTGGCCTAATTAGCCTTTGACCTCCTGGAGCAGCCTTGCTGGTCCATTAACCCTGTTACAGCTGATATTTATGGTTCTTCCTAAAAGGAGGGTGTATTGGATTGACTTACTTGGTTTCACTTATTCACTGTTATTTTATTTTATTTTTCAGGAAAGAATGTTCTTCATTTCCATCACAGTCAATGGACACTATCGGGCACCAGCTGAACAAATTTACAGTACAGCTCAACAGAAGCATCTATAAACCAAAATTTAAAAACAAAACAAAAACTGAACCTCAATATTTGTCCATTGGGATATTATTGTCTGCAGACCCAATGGGCAAAGAATAATTTGCATTAAAAACAACAACAACAACAAAAAAACGGATAAAGTAATTTCTCCTCTATGATTATCTTTGGCCGAGGTGAAAAACATAAAGTGAGGAATCCATTATGACAATTTTCTCAAAACCTGGGATCTAGGAACAACCCATGGTGAGATCATTAAACATTATGCATTAAGTAATAACCAGTTTGTTGTTGTTGTTGTTGTTGTTGTTGTTGTGTGCCTTCAAGTCATTTCAGACTTATGGCAACCCTTAAGGTGAACCTATCATGGGCAGGGTGACTAGAAATCCTCCTTTTCCATGACATGTCCTACATTTCAACCTTTTATCCAGGAGAAATTCCAAAATGCCCTCCATTTTGAGCATGACTGAGAAGCATGAATTTATATTTATACAGTGAGCCTTTGTTATCCACTTGTCTTTGGTTCTAGAACCCCCTGTGGACACCAAAATCTATGGATGCTCAATTCTCATTAAATAAAATGGGGTAATAAAATGATGTCCCTTATATAAAACAGCAAAATCAAGGTTTGCTTTTTGAAATTGATACATTTTAAAAATATTTTCAAGTCATGGATGCGCAAATCCATGGATAAAGAATCTGTGGATAAGGAGGGCCAACTGTATTAGTGTTTTTAGCTTTTAGTTTGTAATGTTCTAGATTTGTTCTTGAATGTTCTACATTTTGTGGTGCATCTATACTTAGAAATAATGCAGTTTAAGTGCTGTAGCTCCATCCTATAAAATCCTGGGGTTTGCAGTTGACAAGGGAGATTATCACAGCAATAATAAAACCAGCTTACCTGAGCAGGCTTAAAATTTTAAACAGGTG
Organism: Phrynosoma blainvillii; assembly: GCA_026167975.1. Lineage (NCBI taxonomy): Eukaryota > Metazoa > Chordata > Lepidosauria > Squamata > Phrynosomatidae > Phrynosoma > Phrynosoma blainvillii. The sequence continues at coordinate 15,464,231 of JANUYF010000001.1, read as the reverse complement.
GCATCCTGATGTTATTAGAAGGATTTAGCCACCAAAATCGCCACCCAGGTCCATCTCCACAGGGGCGCTCAGTGCGCCTCTTTTCAAAGTCAGGAGTTTTCTGGCTTAAAGAAATGGCCATTGGAGCAGCCCTGGGAGCAGGGATGGACCCAGGATGGACCCAGGCAGCAATTTTGGCAGCTCAATACTTCTGATAACATCAGGATGCCACCCATTTTAAATTTTAAGCTGATTCAGGTAAACCAGTTTTATTTTTGCTGTGATAAGCTCCAAGGTCTTTAGCCTTCTCTGCCAAAGAATGCTGGTGCTTCACCAAATTGCAAACCCCAGGATTTTGTAGGATAGAACCATAGCAGTTAAAGTGGTGTCAAACTGCATTATTTCTACAGTGTAGATGCAGCTAGAGTCTTGCAATTTGCAAAAACAAACCAATTAAGCTTTGCACATTGTAGCAAGCTGTTGTTCTACTAGATGGGCTGGAAATTTGCATGTAGATGGAGTTGAAACCACCAAAACTAGAGGATTTGCACCCTCATCACGAATCTGGAGATAATTCATGGAAACTGGAGATTCAGGAGAGGCCCTGAGATCTGGCAACATTACCCTCCCATGCACACTGTATAGGCATATGTCCCCTGGATTGGGGAATCATGACAATGACCATTTCTTGAAAGGTTCATAGTAATTCCCCTTGATAAAACAGGTGTCTAGTTCGGGAATACAGTCAGACCTCTACATTTGTAGTTTTGACTTTTGAGGTTTTGATTATATGTTTTCTTTACCAATCTCTAGGTCCTCCAGCACAATTCTGCCAGAAATCACACTGGCGCACCTAAAGATTTGTAGAGAAAACACTTCTCTAGGCATGTGTAGGTCCTCCAGTGCAATTCTATGGTCAGCTTCTGCCAGATGTTGGCCATAGAGTAAAGATGGAGGACCTAGATATTCCTAGAGAGATATTCTCTTAGGAAAAAAAGAGTAGTTTTTTATTTGTGTTTCTTTTACTTTCACAGGGGTCCTGTGACCCTAACCCTAGTGAATGCAGAGGGCCCACTGTACTCCTCCGTTCAAAGTTATCCGTGGAGGACAGGTGGCCTCGGTGGTAGGGCTATGGGGGTTTCCACCAATGGTGGTCATTCTGGACACAGTGGACCATCCATGGTCTGATAATGTCCTGGCTGGATTCAGAGGAAGATGGTAGTTCCTGTGTCACCAGGCATTGAATCCACTCTGGGTTTTAGTCCAAAATCCAAGGTTTATTCAATCCAAGGTGCTGAAACTATTTGGGGGACAGGATTTAAGACTTGCGTAGCTCCTTTAAAGTTTGGATTATAATTAGAGCGAATTCACCAGCCCTATTGGTTTGGGAGGTGCTAACCACCAGTGAATAGATTGCTGCAGTGCTCCCCACATGGGACTTCCCTTGAAGATGTTCTGGACACTGCAGTTGCATGCTCAGAAATAGCAAGAGGTGAGCATACATTACAACAATGTTTAAAGTTTAGGCCTGCCTGCCAGTGAACTGCGGGGTGCAGTTCAAGCCCTTAGCTATTTTTTCTTTCCTTCTATTGCTTTCTTTCTTTCTTTCTCTCCCTCCCTCCCTCTCTTTCTCCTCTCCCCTTTTCAGAGAAGAATTTGGAGAGGAAATTTGAGTTCCTAGCTCTCAGAGGCAGACAGCAATTTGAATGCCACCTTTTGTCCTGAAGTATGTGGACCAAGGAGTAATTTCCCCACCAGCAGCCTCCTCTCCCCTTTGCTTTTTTAGAACAATTCTTGACCTTTTAACTCTGAAGCTGGCTGAAGAGTAGACCAAACACTTAATCCCTCTCCCTCGTTTTATCTCCACTCTCTACACCTTGCATTCCTTCCCTTTCAGACTTTGGCCTTCAGTATTTGGCAAACAGCAAGGTCAAAGGCAAGGGACAGGATTACGTTGTCCTAGAATAGTTCCTGTTAAAGAAAAAAGACAGTGAAACAGCGCAGGGGTGGCCAGCTGCAATAGCCTCTGGTTTTGCTGGCCTTCTTTCCCAGTGTATTTTCATTCTCCACTACAGGATGGCACCGATAACTTCTTAGATAAACGGCAAAAAAGGCTCGGAGGAATTGTCCGATTTCCCTTCTGTCTTGTGATGTCCTGGGGCATATTCCAGAAACAGTTGCAGAACTTGTGCTGGCAGGGAATTCTGGGAACTGGAGTCCCTATTAATAACTTTTCCAAGATTTCCACAAAGCCAGCTGAGGCCAATAAATATTCTAGTTACTTGCTTTTTTAAAATAATATTTCCAAGGCTTAATGATACTCAGAACATCCCCTTCTCCATCTTATTTGATTCCAGAAACTAGGCAGGGCACCTGGCTTGACAACAGTACGTGCGAAAGGGATCTAGGCGTCTTAGTGGACCACAGTGTGATGCAGCAGCTTAAAAAACAACACGCATCAAACAACAAATATCACAACAGTGTGATGCAGCAGCTAGAAAAGCCAACATGATACTAGGCACCATCAATAGGAGAACAGTGTCCAGACTGAGGAGAACAATATTGCCACTCTATTTTGCTTTGGTCAGGTCTCCCCTGAAATATTGTGGACACCCCAATTCAAGAGGGATATTGACAAGCTGGAGTGTGTCCAGAGGAGAGTGAGCAAAATGTTGAAAAGTCTGGAAACCATCCTCTATGAAGAGCGGTTTAAGGAGCTAGCCTGGAAAAGGGAAGGTTAAGAGGTGACATGATAGCCATGTTTAAATATTTAAAAGGATGTCATATTGAAGACTGGTGAAACTTGTTTTCTGCAGCTCCAGAGATTATCACACGGAGCAATGGATTCAAACTACAAGTAAAGGGATTCCACCTCAACATTAAGAAGAACTTTTTGCTGGCAAGAGGTGTTTGACAGTGGAATATGCTGCCTCAGAGAATGGTGGACTCTCCTCCTTTAGAGATTTTTTAACAGAAACTGGATGGCCATCTGTTGGGCATGCTTAGATTGTGTATTCCTGCATGGCAGGGAGTTGGACTGGATGGCTCTTGTGGTCTCTTCCAACTCTGCGATTCTATGATTCTATGGTTCCAAGTAGGGCCAGGATCCTGCCAAAAACCCTGGATTCCCATGTAGGTAGGGGTTGTGAATTCACTCTGAGTTGTAGTCCAAAGTTTAAAGAACCCTTGCTGCCCATCAGAGTTGATAGTAAAGATGTAGATGGGCCAATGGTCCCCCTACAAGGCAGCAGCTTATATTCTTATATTGGTAAAAGCTCTTACTTAGAAGACTCCAGCATAGCCTCCACCACCACACACCACACATTCTGGACTACAATGCCCATCAGCCCCAGTCAGGCCAATGGACAAGATTCCAAATATCCAGAATGGTTGGGTTGAGGGAGATTATTCTAAATTGATCCCACTAAACCACCACCCTCCCTATTATTTTGTACCCTGGGAGCAACACAGTGGGGATGCAAGTGTCTCCCACCTTCTAGGTCTGCATCTGCACTGCAGAAATAGTGTAGTTTGACACAGTTTTAAATACCATGGCCCAATGCTATGGAATTCTAGGATTTATAGTTTGGTGAGACATTTAGCCTTCTCTGTCAGAGAGTTCTGGTAACACAACCAACTACAAATCCCAGGATTCCACCATATCGAGCTACGGCAGTCAAAGTATTGTCAAGCTGCACTATTTCTGTAGTGATGCTGGACATCAGATACACATGTCCAACTGGTCCTGTATTGGTGTTTACTCATGTGTAAGGCACCCACAGGTTTCCAGCTGATGCATTTGGCAGGTGAGTGGCAGCGGTTCTAGATTCACACACAATCCCTTGAACATAAATACCTTAGGCGGCATCCTCTATGTTGCCAGTCTGTTTTCAGACACAATTCAATGTCATGGTTATGATCTATAAAGACATCTTGTTGTCGTGTGCCTTCAAGTCATTTCCAACTTATGGTGACTCTAAGGAGAACCTATTGCAGGGTTTTCATGACAAGTTTCTTCCCAAGGTCACTCAGTGGGATTTGAACCCTGGTCTCCAGAGTCATAGTCCGATGCTGAAACCACTACACCATTCTGGCTAAGGTCCAGACTATTTGAAGGACCACGTCTCCCCTTCTGAGCCCATTAAAATGCTAAGATCTTCTCGAAAGGTCCTTCTCTCTGTCCTACAACCTTCCCAGGCTCTTTTGGTGGGAACAAAGGAGAGGGCCTTCTTGGTGGCTGCTCCCAAACTTTGGAATATCCTCCCTAGAAGGCTCTCTCCTTGTTCTCCTTCTGCCAGAAGACTGAAACATCCTTAGGCCATCAGGCTTTCAGAAATAGTCTGAGCAGGGCTTTTCATGCTGGGCTATGCTGTTTTTGAAATTTTGTATGTATGTATGTGTGTATATATATATATATATGTGTGTGTGTGTGTGTGTGTGTGTGTGTATATATATATATATATATATATATATATATATATATATTATTTTGAGCCAGTGTGATGTAGTTGTTTTAGCATTGGACTATGACTCTGGAAACCAGGGTTCGAACCCCTCCTTGGCCATGCAAACCCACTGGGTGACCTTGGACAAGCCACATTCTCTCAACCTCCGAGGAAGGCAAAGCCAGCCCCCCTCTAAACAAATCCTGCCAAGAAAAACCCTTGATAGTTTCACCTTAGCATTTCCACAAGTCGAAAATAACTTGAAGGCACTCAACAACAACAAAGACAGTCTTTTAATATTTTTAACTTCATACATCATTTAATTATCTGTGAAATAAAGCTTAGATTTACACTTTTATTGACGTTTTTGTGTCATTTTTAATCCATATTGTTTTTTGGTATGTTGTAAGCCACCTTAAGTCCCATTACAGGGAGAAAGATGGGATATAAATTAAAATAATAATCATTATCTTAATCATAGTCATAATCATAATATCACACCAAGACCACAAATGTCCATAAAAAGGAATGTGCGTGAGCATGCCTACTCTCGTTTGGCCACAGTGAAAGGGTTTTTAAAGAGAAAGAAACAGAATCCCATATGCAGACATGACTCAGAATATGAGACAAAACATTTGCAGATGAGAAAATCAAGGTAACTGTTCTGCATTCATGACAGTAGAAATTCAGACTTGAGCATCATCTGCATTGAAGAAATAATGCAATTTGACACCACTTTAATTGTCATGGCTCAGTGTTATAAAATTCTGGGATTTGTGGTTTGTTGTGGCATCAGAGGTTTCTGACAGAGTAAACTGAATGTCTCACAAAACTACATATCCCAAAATTCCACTGCATTGAGGCACAGCAATTAAAGCGGTGTAAAATGGCATTATTTCTGCAGTGCAGATGCAGCCTTAGCCATGCTATGGAATATCCATATGCAAAGAGATCTCGTAGTACCTTTGAAGCCAATTGGGCAAAAGAAGTTGTAGCATAAGGGAGCCCTGGTGTTGCAGTGGTTAAATGCCTGTACTGCAACCACAAGATTGTGAGTTCGATCCCAGAGGCTTCAAGGTCCACTCAGCCTTGCATCCTTCTGAGGTTGGTAAGATGAGCGCCCAGGTAGTTGGGGGCAATTGGCTTACACATTGTAAACCGCTTAGGGAGTGCTTACTTCACTGATAAGCGGCATAGAAATGTACTTGATATTGCTATTGTTATTGCTATTGTAGACTTGAGCTGCATCCACACTGCAGAAATAAGGCAGTTTGACACTGCTTTTAACTACTATGTCTCAATGCTGTGGAATTCTGGGATTTGTAGGGTTTTTTTAGATGTTTGGCCTTTTCTCTCAGAGAGCTCACCGCACGCCGCAGCCCCGATCCGGCACTTTACCACTCAAAAAGAGTCAGCAAATGCCACTCCTTTTGGGAGCAGCAAAAAGCGCCCTTGCCATCATGGCGGCAGCTTTTCTGCACTCCTTTGGCACAGCGTGTCTAAACGCTGCACCAAGGGAGTGCCTTGATGCAGCCCGCCGTCTATTTGGGCGGGCGGCGTGAGGACAATGTGGGGGCAGAGTCAAGTTGGCTGGCGTGCGGTCACCACGCCCCAACTCCACACCCAGGCTGTCCCTTTTGGGCAGTCTGTACTGGCCCAAAGTCTACAAAAGCTTATGCTACAACTTCTTCCACTCTGTCATGGAAATCCACTAGGTGACCTTGGGCATGTGACACACTCTCAGCCTCAGAGGAAGACCATGGCAAACCCCCTCTGAACAAATCCCACCAAGAAAACTCCAAGATAGGTTCACCTTAGGGCTGCCATAAGTAGGAAATGATTTGAAAGCACACAACAACAACACATTTGGTGGTACTAATTAATATACATTTGCCATTTATGAAGGTGTTGGAGTCCATGTTAGAGTTGATGTCAGACTGTAGAAAAATAGAGGTGTTGGAGTCGGAGCCAGAGGTTAGGTAGACTGACTCCACAGCCCTGAGGAGTGCTTCCATTTCCAGAAAAACCACAAATCCCAGGAATGTATGTGGCTGCCTGCAGACTGTACATGCCATGCTCACAAGCTCTCCAAAAAATCCTACCCAGACCCACTTGAGTGTTATTCCCCCAAGAAAAATTAAATACTCCTAATGCTTTTTTGAAGTGAATTGTGCCCACCCTTCGCCCCTTTCATTTGCATCTTATAATAAGGATGTTATCATTCTAGTTTATAGCTCGACTCTTTAGTTGCCATCTCTCGGGGCCTTCGATGGCCCCTCCTGAGTTCAATATATATGTCTGCAAACAAAATGTAATCTTTGGAAAGCACTTTCCTCCCATATTAACATTACAGCCATGACGAGTTAAAGGTTTTTCACTTTTCCAAAGTGGGAAGAGCTTCTCTTGGTCGTTGTCTTTGCCTTTTCTGAACCAACTTGGCAGATAATGGACTCCAAGGTGGTGCCGCATGTTCAGCCCTAAACCACACCACTAGCCCCATTCTACCTCTTTACCTTGCGCAATCATCTCCATCCTGTTCGGCCTTTTACATGTAGATTAAATGTAAAACTTTGTCACTGGAATATTAAAATGATGTTTAATACACAAAAGGGAATAAAAAAGCAAAGACAAGGGGAAGGGATACAGAGAAAGAAGGTATGATTTTGCCCCTTGACCTGTCTCACCCGTTGCATGCAATATGGACTCCTTCTTTTTCAGTTTTATTTCGCATTCCCAAATCCCTCTCCCCGTCCCCGATTGTCCGCTTCAGAGGGCTCATTCCCACTATGATGTGAAGCGATTTGCTGATCGCTGTGTATGTACCTTGTTCCCACTGGGAACAGTTTCAGATGCAACTGCGATCGATCGTTCTGACTCGCTTTGAAGCGAGACAAATCCAAAAAAAAAAAAAGCACACTTTTTGAAGAGCAACTTTTTGGCGCTTCTTTTGAAAAAAATCGATTAGCAAACACGTTCAGCAAGTGGGAACAATGGATCTGAATCGCATCAACCTGGAGGGCAGGGGCTAATGGCAGAGGGTTGGGAGAGAGTGTAACCCAGGGTTTTGGGAAATCCACCATTTCCCCCCTCTCCTTTCCCAGGACCCATCCTACATTCCAACCTTCTGTCCAGGAGGAATTCCAAAATGGCCTCCATTCTGAGCATGACTAGGAAGCATGAATTTATATGCGTGTTTTTAGCTTTTGGGTGTGTGTCTGTGTGGTGTGTGTGATGTCCCCCATTTTTGCTGGCAGGCCCTCCATTTGGCATCTGTCCACCCTGGCCCTGTGCTCCTGGGTCTCTTCAGGGGTCCCTTCCCCACCTAGGTCCATCAAACCCCAAGGAGGCTCGGCCAGCAAAGGACCCAGAGTTCAAATCTTCCCTTAGCTAGGGAAACCCCCTCTGTGAGCTCTGGGTTCCTATATATGGGGTTTCTATAGAATCCAATACTGCAGTCCTAATACCAACTTACCTGTGAGTAAGTGCCATTGCAATAGGGGGATTTCCATCTGAGTAGAGAGCCAGAGTGGTGTAGTGCCTTCAGCATTGGACTAGGACTTTGGAGATCAGGGTTTGAATCCCCACTGAGCCATGGAAACCCACTGGGTGACCTTGAGCAAGTCCCACTCTCTCAGACTCAGAGGACAGCAATGGCAAACCCTCCTCTGAAGAACTGGCCACAAAACACTACGGTAGGGTTCCTTTAGGGTCATCCTCCTTTCCCTCCATTTGGGAAGGTCCTCCATTTGGCTTTCAGCTATTATTTTGGTCACATCCTACTTACTCCCCTGAATGTCCTCCATTCTGAGCATCACTTAGAGAATGGAGGACATTCAGGGGAGCTTTGGTTTGAAAATGTCCACCATCTTCAGCAGCACTAAGAGGCATGCATTGACATTCCTAGCAGTGTTTGGAGCTTTGATTTGGGTATGTCCTCCATATATATATTTTTCCTGGACGGTCTTCCATTTTTTGGGGGGTGCGTGCCTGGTCCTCCCAGCCCTCCCTTCCCTCTCCCCCCTCCTTCCTTGCATCACCGATGACATGTAGATGTGCATCATATGATTGACATTTTTTTAAAAAAGACCGGGATGGAGCACCAAGTGGGAACAACAATTGTGTCAAAAATGGCACGATTGCATGGAATAAGGAAATAATTTGTTTCCATAGTGGGAACTACACATCAGCCTGAAACGATTTAGTGACCTGGTGTAAATGCGACACACAAACTGGATTAAATGCAAGTGGGAATGAGCCCAGGATAAATGTTTTTTGCTTTGCAACTCTTTTTTGGTCAGCATGATAAAAATAGCACAAATAGCACTTGGACACTATCAACCTGGTATCAGGGCTGCATCCACATTGGTGAAATAATCTGGTTTGCCATGGCTCAAAGCGATGGAATTCTGAGGATTATAGTTTGTTGCAGCACCAGAATTCCATCACCTTGAGCCATAGCACTTAAAGTGGTGTTAAACCGGATTCTTTCACCAGTGTGAATGGGAAGTATGGGTTCTTTCACACCTTACAATTATAGTGCTATGATTCCCACTTTAAATGCCACAGGTCCATCCTATGGAATCCTTGGATTGCAGTTTAGAGAGGGATATGTAGAATTTTCAGTCAGGGAGCTCTAGTGCCTCCCCAAACCACAAATCCCAGGATTCTATAGAAAGCAACCATGGGTGCCAAGGGCTGAATCTTCCATCTTATCTGACATGGTTTAGAGCAGGGGTAGGCAACCTAAGGCCCGGGGGGCCAGATGTGGCCCCCCAAGGCCTTTGGACCGGCCCCAGGCCGGACCTGCCGCCGCCGCCCGCCATGATGATATTGATTATTGTTGTTATTACTTGTTCTTGGGGTTTTCTTGGCAAAATCTCCACAGGGGTTTTGCCATGGCTTTTCTGGGGCTGAGAGAGTGTGCGTGCATTTTTTTAAATTTTTTTTATTTTTTTAAAAAAAATATTTATTTATTTATTTATTTATTGGTGCTCCCCCCCCCAATTGTCTGAGGGACAGCAACCCGGCCCCCGGCTCAAAAAGGTTGCCTACCCCTGGTTTAGAGTGATGGGTTAAACAGGTATTGTTATTCTTGCTTGTTATTTGCTTGTATATATTATATTGACCAGTGGCTCCCAAACTTTGCTTCTCTAGATGTTTTGGATGTTAGCTCCCAGAATTCCCAATAGCTGACCCAACTGACTATGACTTCTGGGAGTTGAAGTCCAAAATGCCTGGAGGACCGAAGTCTGGGAACCACTGTATTTCCCTTGGTTTCCACTGGGGTTTAATTCCAGGACCCCCGTGAATACCAAAATCCGTGTATGTGCCAGTCCCATTGAACACAGTGGCCTAGTAAAATGGTAGCGCCAATGTGGCATAATAGTTTGGGCATTGAATTATGACCCTGGGAGGCTAGGGTTTGAATCCCCGCTCAGCCATGAAACCCACTGGGTGACCCCGGGCAAGTCACACTCTCTCAGCCTCAGAGGATGACCATGGCAAGCCCCCTCTGAAGAAATTCTGCCAAGAAAACCGTGTAACAGGTTTGCCACCTTAGGGTCACCATAAGTCAGAAACAACTTGAAGGCAAGCAACAACAACAAAGTAAAATGATGTCCCTTATATACAATGGCAAAATCAATGTTTGCTTTTGGGGAGGGAGAATTTATATATTTTAAAAATATATTTTCAAGCAGTGGATGGTCGAATCCATGGATAAGGGATCCACAGATATGGAAGATTGACTGTACTGTTGTTAAGTGATGAGATATGTAGCGGTGTGTTAATTGCTAGAACTGTTGACCATATTCCTTTGTGGTTAACAAACAGATGAGAAAGAAGAGGAGGCGAATGAGAAAAAAGCCTGCCTAAAAGTCAGCTCAGCCATGGAAACCCAAGTCACATTCTCTCAGCCTCAAGAGAAGGCAATGGCAAACCTCCTCTGAGCAAATCTTACCCCATGGTTTAGGATTGCCATAAGTCAGAAATGACTTGAAGGCAAACAAAAAACACACAGAAACACACAACAAGATTTGAAATGGAGTGTGCTTCAATTATGCTTTGCTAATGCTTGCTGCTTAGTTCTGACAACAAACATCAATGGAGAACATCTGTCATTTCTGAATAAAGGGTTTGTGTGTTTGCACCGCTGAAGCCTGGATTTCTGGACTAAGGGGTTACAGTATGCGACACTTGGCAGCCAAAGTGGAATCATAGTGCTATAATTAGGCAGTGTGGAAGGAAGCTACATCTGAAAGTCTACATTGACTCTATATCAGCAGAGGTGGTAAACTGTGGAACAACTAACCCATGTAAGAAAAGTCTTACAGCAGAAGTGGGCAAAATGTAGACCATGGGCTGCCTACAGCCCCTGGATCCCACATTTATGCTCCCTGAAACCCCACCGTACTAGTCCCCCCAAAAAACCGAACTGTGCAAAAAAAATTTTTTTTAATCAATGCAGGTTTTGCATATCAAACTAGGAGAACATCCTAGGTGTAAATCCAACAGTGACCAAGAACGTCCAGAATTCATTGCTTTCTAGGAATGGTTCATGGGATTGGGAGAAAACAAGTGTTCTACCTCTGGTTGTTCTGGAGATGACTGAGAACAGGGGTTGCTCTAGAACAACAGAGAACAGACTTGTTCTGCAGAGATGAAAAGATGTTGTCCATCACTCTAGTCAGATAAATAATTTAAAGGTGCTCAAGGTTTTATTCAGAAGCCAGGACTTTCTTGGTGGCTTCTCCTAGATTGTGGAACTGCCTGCCCAAGGATGCTAGGTTTACTCAGGCAGGCCTTTGAGAACTGACTGCATTTGCAAGAGAAAGAGATTTTAACTTGGGCTGCATCTACACTGTGGAATTAATGCAATTCCCAGGATTCCATAGGTTGGAGCCATGACAGTTAAAGCAGTGTCAAACTGCATTAATACTGCAGCATGGCAGTAGCCTGAATGGGTACAATATCATCCTCTTCCTGGCATGTTTTTAAATTGCATTTTAAATTGATTGCGCTTTGCTATTTTATTTTATTTTCTATAATATTTTATTGAGCAATGTGATTCTAAGCCATTTCAAACCCCATTCATGGAAGAATGGCAGGATAAAAATTTAACAAATTATATTTAAAATAGGATATTGACTTCTTCTCTCACCTAACCCTATCCAGGCTGAAAAACCAAGAACTTTGGAAATAACTAGATAATCAATTTGTTGAGTTAATAGCTTCTGGCTTTCTCTAGCAATTTCCCCTCACTTGCTAGATTCCACAAATAATGATGGTTTTAAAAACTGCTTCAGTGAACTAGACCATTAGAACTGGTTACAGTCCATTAGAGTGGGTGCCCCTTCCTCAAAAGGAAGGCAGGAGAACAAATATTAGGAGTGAAGGGAAAACATCACATGGCTCCGTTATTAGACAGGCTCATCCGGAAGACAGGAGAGAAGGAAGAGAGAGCGAGGGAAAGAGCATCTACACTGTAGAAATAATGCCGTTTGACACCACTTTAAATGCTGTAGCTCCATCCTATGGAGTCCTGGAATTGGTAGTTTTACAAGGTCTTTAGCCTTCGTTGCGAAAGAGTGCCAGTGCCTCACAAAGCTACAAATCCCAGGATTCTGTAGGATGGAGCCATGGCAGTTCAATTGGTGTCAAACTGCATTATTTCTACAGTGTAGGTGCACTCAAGAGATGGAGAGACAAAGACAGAGTAAGGGAGAATACAGACCGGCCAAAAGAGCCGGCCTCGGGGTGGAGTTGGGATGTGGCAACCGCATGCCGGCCACTCCCACTTCGCCCCGATGCCGCCGTCATGCTGTGTGTCCCACCACACGGCAAGTGGCACCAGGGCACTCCCTTGGCACAGCGTTCATACACACTGCGCCAAAGGAGCACAGAAAAGCTGCCGCCGCAAGAACAACGGCAGCTTTCTGCTGCTCTAAAAAGGAGTGGCATTTGCCAGCTCTTTTTAGAGTGGCAAAGTGCCGGATCGGGGCCGCAGCATGCAGTTGCCATGGCCCCGATCCGGCAAGGAAAGGGAGGGTGAGACGCCGCCCCTTAGGGGCTGTCTGTACAGCCCCTAAGTTCCCAAGTTCTTCATAAGTAAGCAAGGGGCATTACTGGTCCAGATCACAGAATCATAGAGTTGGAAGAGACCACAAGGGCCATCCAGTCCAACCCCCCTGCCATGCAGGAACTCTCGATCAAAGCATACCCAACAGATGGTCATCCAGCCTCTGTTTGAAGACCTTCAAAGAAGGAGACTCCACTACACTCCGAGGGAGTGGGTTCCACTTTTGAACAGCTCAGGAAGTTCCTCCTAATGTTGAGGTGAAATCTCTTTTCCTGCAGCTTGGATCTGTTGTTCCAGGTCCTATTCTCTGGAGCAACAGAAAACAAGCTTGTTCCCTCCTCAATATGACATCCCTTCAAATATTTAAAGAGGACTATCATATCACCTCTTAACCGTCTCTTCGCCAGGCTAAACATACCCAGTTCCCTAAGTCGTTCCTCATAGGGCTTGGTTTCCAGACCCTTCACCATTTTAGTTGCCCTCCTCTGGACACACTCCAGTTTCTCAATATCCTTTTTGAAATGTGTTGCCCAAAACTGGACACAGTATTCCAGGCATAATACTTCCCTTGATCTAGATACTATACTTCTATTAATTCAGCCTAAAATTGCATTGGCCTTTTTAGCTGCGGCATAACACTATTGACTCATGTTCAACTTGTAGTCTACTAGGACTCCTAGATCCCTTTGACACATACTTGCGTTAAGCCAGGTGTCCCCATCTATGCATTTCACTTTTTTTGCCCTAAGTGCAGTACCTTACATTTCTCTGTGTTGAAATTTATTTTGTTAGCTTTGGCCCAGCTTTCTAATCGATTAAGGTCATTTTGAATTTTTATCCTGTCTTCTGGGGTATTAGCTATTCCTCCTAATGTGGTGTCATCTGCAAATTTGAGAAGCATGCCCACTATTCCTTCATCCAAGTCATTGATCAGGACCCTTACATAAGAATATCAGGGACTGCACCTTGTAATCTCCATCAGATTTGTATGTTTGTGTGTATCTTGTTATCATGGTAGGGAAAACTCTCCTATCCATCTTGCCTCACCATGCCATCTCTGGAGTCCTAAAGGATGCTTGTCAGAGAGAGACTCCTATTCTCTACAAATTATGACACAGAGAGATGGTCCTTGAATGGCATCTTGGCCATCATCTCCTAACGTAATTTTTCCAAAATCTGGTCAGGTCTCATGTACACCAACTTTCTCCTCTTTTAACAGGACTCAAGTGGAGAAGGTTGGTGTACATGAGACCTGACCAGAGCTTGGAAAAATTACATTAGGAGACTATAGTCAAGATGCTATTGAAGGACCATCTCTCCCTATATAAGCCTGTTTCAGCTCTGCAATTTTCAGAAGCATTTTTGAGGGAGCTCTCTTGGTGACTGCTCCCAGACTTTGGAACTCTCTCTCTAGGAAGGTTATGATGTTTCCCTCCTTGTTATCCTTCTGCCAGCAAGTAAAAACATTTGTATTCCATCAGGGTTTTAGACGTTGACTGTGATGGGGTTTTAATTGGATACTGTGCTATTTTCTTCATTTTTGTTTGGTCTTGTAATAAATTTCTGAATAGCTTTAATTCTATAGGTTGTTTTTATTTATTTATTTTAAATAATTTTTATTCACATTCACAAAAACATATGGAAAAGAACATAAAAAGAGAAAAAGACCCTACTTATTTACAACACACAGGCATATGGGATCAGCATTCTTACAGCAAGATAACATGTTTTGACTTCCTAGATTCTTCTTGACTGATATATTTAACTATACAATGCTTCTTCAAATTTGCCTTTGTTTGCTCTCTGCAACTAACATTATTTTATTACAGTCCAATTATAGAGGGTTTTGATTTTAAGTAACACACACACACACACTTACTGAAGTGTTTTTTATGTTTTTAATCCATGTGCTGGTTTTAATCATTTGCAAGCCACCTTGAATCACATTATTAGGAAAAAGACTGGTTATAAATTAATATGCTGGAATATGAAAATAGTGGTGATCATGATGATGGTGGTGGCCATAATCCTGTATCAGCTGTTCCTGCCCTAAGCCTGATGGAAGCATCACTCATCCAAGCTCCCTTAGCATGAGGTGGGAGGAAGACTGTGTCTTCCTGCGTGGCCAAATGGGGTCAGACTGAGTGGCCCTTGGGTCTTTTCCAACTCTTTGATTGAATCTGACAATGAAAGACAGTGATACACAGAGGCCTGGTCAGTGTGGTTGGTTGCTGCCATGTCAGTGGGGCAGTAAGGTGACTCCCAAGTTTTAATCCATGCTCCAAAGGAGTTATCCAAGGTGCTCAACTTCATCACCGCAATAGGTTCAGCACTGTGGATAGCTCACTGGAAGCTATCTAAACCCTGGAGCAGATTCACCTGCTCCCACTGAGGATACTCTTTGTATGTTCATAATACCAGATCCTAGAAGTCATCTACTTAAGTTGACTGATGGGAGAGTGAGGACAAGGAAAAGGGAATACACTCATCCCTCCATCTTCACTGGCATTAGGGGCACAGGATCCCAGTGAATGTGGAAAAACCGCAAACAACAAAAACACTATGTTTTTACCTGAGAGAACACCTCTTTAGGAATCTCTAGGTCCTCTAGTACAACTCTGTGGTCAACATCTGCCAGACATTGACCACAGAATTGCGCTGGAGGAGCTACAAATGCCTACTGGAGTGTTCTCTCTAGGAATCTCTAGGTCCTTCAGTATGACTTTTGGTTAGCGTTGACCACAGAGTTGCACTGGAGGACCTAGATATTCCTAGAAAGAACATATTAATAAAATTTGTGAATAATCAAATCCACAAAAGCCAAAGCCAATGTGGAGGGGCGAGTATACAGTGGAGGGCCCTCTACATTTGCTGGGGTTAGGACCACCATGTTAGCGGAAGAACTGCAGATTTAAAAAAAAGCTATTGTTTTTACCTGAGAACACCTCTCCAGGAGTTTGTAGATCCTCCAGCACAACTCTATGGTCAACATCTGCCAGAAGCTGACCATACAATTGTGCTTGACGACTTACCAATGTCTAGAGAAGTGTTTTCTCTAGGAATCTCTAGATCCTCTAGTGTGACTCTGTGTCAACTTCTGGCAGACTTGTGCTGGAGGACCTAGAGAGAACAAATCTGTGAAAAATCAAATGTGCAAAAGAAAAAGCCATACATGGGGAGGATCAACTGAACTTCTCTGTACAGTGCATAGTCAAATGGTGGACCTCATTATCACAAGGTATACTTCTGGCTGCCAACATAGATGGCTTTGAAAGGAGGTTCAGAGATTTGGGCAGTCAATGGCTACTTGTCAAATTGGTTATATTTCAGCTCATTTAAATAAGCAATGTGCCCCTGTATATCAGCTGCTGGGAAATGCTAGAAGGAAGATGTAGTGGTATTCGTGTACTGCTGGTGAGTTTCCCACCAGCATGAGCTTGCCCAACTTCTAAGATCTTAATGTGAGATGTGCTTGATCCTACAATTCTCATAGTGGAAATATAAGTCAGGGACCACTCTGTGACTTCCCCCAGATACTGGAACAAACCTTTTATGGCGACTAGGCCACCTCCATCTTTGATCTTCCTTTGTAGGTAGGCAAAGACCTTCCTACTCCAACAGGCTTTTGAAAAGTGTTTGTTTTACAATCAAAGGGTTTTTCTTAGTGTGCAGTTGGACTCGTAATCTTTGCTAATTTTTAAAACAGTTTTAATTCTACAGGCAGTTGAATACTATTTTAATTGTCACTTTTGTATGTTTTAGGTATGTGTGCTTTCACTTGTACTTCTTTTTTTATCTTGTAGTCTGTCCTCAGTACCTGCGTTGAGGAAAAAGAAGGGTATAAAGTGAGTCAGTCTTTCCTCCCTCCCTCCTTTCTATTCTTTCTTTCTTTCTTTCTTTCTTTCTTTCTTTCTTTTTCTTTCTTTCTTTTTTCTCTCTCTCTCCCTCTAAGAAAGAAGGAGAGAGATCTAGTTGGCTAGTGTGTGAACAGAATATTGAGTTAGACAGGCCTGATCATTGCTTAGGTTGCCAGGTCTCTGGGTCTGGCCCCAAATGTCAGGGCTTGACCTCTGCCCTCCAGTCCTGAGGGAGGAAGAATCTTGTGTTATTAAATATTTTTAGTAGACATTTTTAAACAGAGGCTGGATGGCCAACTGTCCGGGAGTTCTTTGATATGGCAGGGGGTTGGGTTGGATTATTCTTGGGATCTCTTCCAACTCTATGATTTTAAGAGCACTACCTTGAAACTAGTTAAATGCCTGTACTGCAGCCACTCACTCATAAACCACAAGGTTGCGAGTTCAATACTAGCCAGGGCTCAGGCTAGACTCAGGTCTGCATCCTTCTGAGGTTGCTAAAATGAATACCCAACTGTTGGGGGGCAATGAGCTTACAGTTGTAAACCGCTTAGACTTCCCATAGCGCGATATGAAGCAGTATATAAACGAAGCTGCTTGAAACACATACACACAGAGAGAGAAACTTTTTGGACTGAATCCTGTTGGTAATCCCAACTGTATTACACCCACTATGAAAGGAATTTATCTAGGTCTTGATTCACTATTCAAAATGCTTCACAATTGGAATTTATCTGTATGTTGATTCACCTTTCATCCCGTTCCTTCACTATATCTGTGTAACTGGGGCTAACCAAACAAATTCAGGTGTATATGTTTATGTATATGTATTGAGGAAGTGCATATACATATATTTGACAAGGTCCCCACAATATTCTTGCAAACAAGATAGTAAAATGTGGGTTAGACAATACAACTGTTAGGTGGATTAGTAACTGGTTGACTGACCGAACCCAAAGGGTGCTCAGCAATGGCTCCTCTTCAACATGGAGAGAAGTGACCAGTGGGGTGCCACAGGGCTCTGTCCTGGGCCCAGTGCTATTCAACATCTTTATCAACAATTTGGATGAAGGAATAGGGGGCATGCTTCTCAAATTTGCAGATGACACCAAATTAGGAGGAATAGCTAATACCCCAGAGGACAGGATGAAGATTCAAAATGACCTTAATAGATTAGAAAGCTGGGCCAAAGCTATGCCCTATGAAACCATGCCATACAAGGAACAACTTAGGGAGCTGGGTATGTTTAGCCTGGAGAAGAGAATAAGGGATGATATGATAGCCCTCTTTAAATATTTGAAGAGATGTCATATTGAGGAGGGCGCTAGCTTGTTTTCTGCTGCTCCAGAGAAAAGGATATGGACTGATGGATGCAAGCTACAGGAAAGGAGATTCCACCTCAACATTAGGGGGAACTTCCTGACAGTAAGGGCGGTTCGACAGTGGAACATACTCCCTCAGAGTTTTTTGTAGTGGAGTCTCCTTCCTTGGAGGTCTTTAAGCAGAGGCTGGATGGCCATCTATCGGGGATGGTTTGATTTTGAGTTCCTGCATGGCAGGGGTTGGACTGGATGGCCCTTGGGGTCTCTTCCAACTCTATGATTCTATGTTGTTGGTTTTTCCCCCAGTATAATAGAAAGTTTGGAAAACTGAACTTCCAGCTAGGGAAATATTTTCTGTTGCCTTACTTTGCATCTGCACTGCAGAAGTAATGCAGTTTGACACATCTTTAATGACCACTGGAGTCCTGCTGGTGCAGTGGTTAAATGCCTGTACTGCAGCCACTCACTCATAGACCACAAGATTGCGAGTTCAATACTAGCCAGGGCTCAGGCTTCACTCAGGCCTGCATCCTTCCGAGGTCGCTAAAATGAGTACCCAACTGTTGGGGGGCAATGAGCTTACAGTTGTAAACTGCTTAGACACCCCATAGCGCAGTATGAAGTGATATATAAATGAAAAATGAAGCTGCTACATAGCTCCAGCCTATGGAATCCTGGTTTTTTTAGTTTGTTGTGGCACCAGAATGCTCTGACAGATGAGTCTCAATATCTCACAAAAGTACACTGCATTATTTCTGCAGCGTAAATGCAGCCTGAGACTTGGTGTTTATTTTTTGAATGACAACTTTTGAGCAATTGTCCCTGTTGCTCCCTGCAACAGGTTTCATGACATCGCCAGGGGATAACCCTAAGGGCTTTTCACACTACAGAATTACAGCACTATGTTTCCACTTTAAATGCCATGGCAACACCCTGTGGAAATCATTTGGGGAGGCACTTAGAGCTCTCTGGCTCTGAATTCTAAATACCTTTCCCTAAACTGCAAATCCCAGGATTCCATAAAATGTCAATGCGGCAGTTAAAGTGGAATATAGCACAACAATTATGTAGTGGGTAAGGACTCCAGGTCTCAGGCTTTGGTCTTGTAATCTCAGCCCTTTGGGCCCTACATCTTTGTTGTTGTTGTGTGCCTTCAAGTCATTTCTGACTTACGGCAACCCTATCATGGGGTTGTGGTTTTTTAGCAAGCTTTGTTCAGAGGGGTTTGCCATGGCCAACTTCTGAGGCTGAGAGTGTAAGACTTGCCCAGGGTCACCCAATGAGTTTAGATGTTCAAACCGGGCATTCAAACCCTGGTCTCCAGAGTCCAAGGCTCAAACCACGACACCATGCTGGCTCTTACTCTACATTTAGCCTCTTGAAATTCTGGTCCATTGCTTGGCTGAGACAGTGGCTTTTAAGACACATGCGAACCGGGCAGCCTAGCATTCCTTTGTCAATCTCAGACCTCTCATCCAAAATATTAATGCAAATCAAGGGGTTTGCTGGCAGTGGGAGACACCACATTCACACCCCACCACCCCATTAGAGTAAGTGAATGCTGAAGATCTAATAAGGAGCTCGGAAGACATTTCAGTGCCTCAATAACAGGGTGAGACACGGCAAATCAAAAGAAGTAAGATGAACGGTGCATTTGCCTGGAAACATGAGTGCCGAATAAATGGCATATTAAGCAGAATAATCTCTAAAAACCAAAGGAAGGGACCCATTTCAATTCACCTTTCCCTGGAGTTAATAGTTACCCTGACACCTTGGAGAAGAGAAGTAAATATTCTTGTTGACAGGCTTCAAGTGTTGCTGTTGGCCATTTGGATTACCTGGCAGGAGATGCTCTGAAACCCAAAGGGGAAGGCATTGTGATTTTTCTCTCACTGTTTTGTCTTCTGAGATCCCGTTTGGCAATTTCCGATGAGGATGTCCATGCCTCCCGAGTATCTGAAATTAGTGTGGTTTAATGACTGGCCCTTTCTTTTTTATTAGCACCCAGTAAAAATTATATCACCAAGCCGATGGGTTGTGATGTCTTAATCAATGTAATTGTTAAGGCCAAGGGGGGGAAATGAGATGTCACAAATGTGTGAGCTGGTGCTGCCTTTTACTGCCAGAGACTCTGTTAAAGATTACTATGTGCCAAGAGACAGGTTGTAGACCAAGATCAACCTAGACAAACACATTTTTGCCATCTTGCCTAGTACTGGTGGTGCTGTTGTTAATTTTTAGAACTTTCCATTCAGGAAGATCGACTTGGGAACATAAAAAGGTACACACAGAGGGTCAAACAGCATGTGACAATGAAGGTGTGATTGTCACCAATGTGACAGTAGCGAGGGAGACATTTTTCTTCTTCCCAATTCTAGAAGCTGGGATCATCCGCTGAAGCTGAATGGTGGGAGTTCAGGTTATGTAAATGGAATCATACAGAACATGGTTAGACTGTGGAATTCACTGCCACAAGATGTGTCAATGGTGGCCAACTTAAGATAGTTTTAGAAGGGGATTGGATAAATGTTTGGAGGTTGGGCCCAACAATGAATTCTGGTCAAGATGGCTATGTTTTCCAGGATGGCTTTGAGAATAGTTACACTCATGTCCTCCCAGTTTGTCATTGTGTGAACAGAATGGTGGACCACACCGGCCTTTGGTCTGATCCAGTTCTTATATTCTTGCTTCTCTTTTACAACTTACAACTTACCTTGGGTTGTGGTATCACACCATACCATATTTCCATCATAATGTGTAGGCAAAGATGTGGTTGTGATTAACATGACAGTGTTGTGATCAGCTTGACATTTTCCCCCACTTGTCCCCAATCCAGCTTGAGCTACAAGCCGCCATATCCCCCCCTTTCATCCGGGGACAATGCATGCTTTAGATCAGGGGTAGGCAACCTTTCCCCTTTAAGGGCCAAGGGACTTCAGCTCCCATAGCTCCTGGGATTCTGGGAGCTTAAAGGGGAAAGGTTGCCTACCCCTGTTTTAGATGAATGTATCTGAATGGGGTTGGGCTGAGGATCTAGTGAAAGTGGTGATATGTGTGTGAAAACCAGACAATTGCTATTTTTGAAAACAAATATATTGATCTTCTTTGTTTGACCCTCAGTGAACCCAGTTGGGTTATTTTATTTTTGTTTTAATTAATGAAAGGAAATGCTCTCAGTGTTTTGCATTGTGAAAATCTAGCCATGGTCAGGTTGGGGTGAACCTAGAGTCTAGAAGAGCCAAAGTATGCAGTTTGATTTTTAAGCCACCTAGAGATATCTTATAATATGTTACAATATAGAAATATTGCAAATAAATAAAGTACTTAAATCTTAGGCCTGAATCTTATTCATTAATCCCAGCTAGAGCAGACTCTATGAATATGCTTAGTCAACACATAAGTAAATCCAATTGATGCAATAGGCCTACTCTCTTTGGGATTAACCACACAATTGAAGCGTTATCTTAAAAAGACCCCCCCCCCTTTCCTTCTACAAAATCATACAATAGACCTTCCAAGTTTCCACGGAACTGAACTTTTACCCCAACCTGTACCATAAATCCCAGTATTTTCACTTTTTTCTTAGATCTGTTCATATGTTGGGAAGGAATTTTTTCTCCAGGTAAGGTTTCTTTAGGATCCTTGTCGGTGCTTTGTTGACTGAAGCAGCATGTGGCTTAGCTTGCTTACTCAAAGTGCTCCAGGTGTACCCTTTGGAGTTCTCTCCTTCCTCAGAGATATCATGAGCTTAACATTGCTCAGGGACAGATCACTGTGTGTGTGTGTGTTTCTTGTTATATTTCCCATGGATTTTGCAGTTTAAGGTTGACTCTGATGACAGCGGTAACATTTGCTGCACTCTTATACAGCTACTTAATGCAGGGTGCATTTACACTATAGAAATAATGAAGGCTGACACCATTTTAAATGCTGGGATTTGTAGTTTTACAAGGTTTTTAGCCTTCTTTGCCAAAGAGTGCTGGTGCCTCGAAAAAGTACAAATCCCAGGATTCTGTGGCATGGAGCCATGGCAGAAAGTGGTGTCAAACTGCATTATTTCTACAGTGTAGATGCACCCACTAACCTCTTCTGGCCCACCTACCCTTTCCTCCTGCCAAGCCTGATGGAAATGTCAGTCACCCACACTGCACTTGCAAAACAGTTACTGAAATGTATTCATCTGTAACAGCTTTGTATTCATGATCACTACTTAATCACAACTGTGACACTATTGCTATAATCGTAACTCTCCCCTCAAC
This sequence comes from Phrynosoma blainvillii, assembly GCA_026167975.1. Classification (NCBI taxonomy): domain Eukaryota; kingdom Metazoa; phylum Chordata; class Lepidosauria; order Squamata; family Phrynosomatidae; genus Phrynosoma; species Phrynosoma blainvillii. The sequence continues at coordinate 15,442,292 of JANUYF010000001.1, read as the reverse complement.
CGACTTTGCTGGTCGTCAGCTGCATGGGGAAAAGAGGATCTGGTTTGTTGTGCCATTTTAGTGCTGCATAGGTGAATCATGTTTCCATCAGGTCAGGTATTCAGTATACTTCTGGCCATTGTTATTTAAATGTGTCTCCATTCCCCACCATTTTAACACAAGAGAATGTGGAATGAACCATGTGTATGTCAGGTCCTACATCGAAGGAACATGTCTTCCACGTGATTCCATCCCACTATCATGGTTTCTTCGGAGCCATTATAGGAGAAGTGCGGGACACAGGGAGTATCACCCATGCTAGAAGTGTTCAACTCTTCAGAGAATGGGTTGTGATCTTGTCTGAAGCTGGAGAATGATCCTAAAAACTATTGTTCAACGGGAGTTGCACTTTCAGCAGCGTGTGGTTTACCTCACTTGTATGAATTATCTTTATTGTATATATCCGAATATAAGTCGACCTCATGTATAAATTGAGGGCAGGTTTGGGGGCCAAAATTATGGATTTGGATATGATCCATGGATAGGTCGTGGGTAAAATTTAGGGGTATGTAACAAAGGATCTAAAGAACTATGCAAAGGAAAACAATGCTGAAGAGCTTACAAAATTCCAGCAGGCATCACTGTTTGTGCTCACACGAAAGGCTAGATGGATGGGAGAATAGAGGGGAGGTTGGTGCTTCCAGGACACATTATCCTCTTGCCTTTCACCAGGGAATGGATGGCTCTTTATAAGAATTAAACTACAGTATTTGCATTGACCCATGGATAAGTCAACTCATCTATTGGGGGTCAATTTTTTGACTAAAATTTCCAGACTTCTAGACTTATGTATAGGCTCATGTATCATATACAAGCAAAACTGGGCAATTCAATTTCTCCCTCCTTAGTTGGTCTGGAATGTGTAAGTCAGTGAGCCGTACTAACAGACCACTCTGCTCTGTGCTCTCTCACTTTCCATCCTCTCCCTCCCATACTGTCCATCCCTCCTGAAGTTGTCTGGTCATAGATGGGGCATAGATTAGTCTACGGGATCTAGGATAAAAAGTATCAATGAACTGATATGATAGCCTTGTTTAAATATTTAAAGGGATGCCATATTGAGGAGGGAACAAGTTTGTTTTCTGATGCCCCAGAAACTAGGACCCAGAACAATGGGTGCAAGCTCCAGGAAAAGAGATTCCACCTCAACATTAGGAGGAACTTCCTGACAGTAAGGGCTGTTAGACTGTGGAACACACTCCCTTGGATTGTGGTGGAGTCTCCTTCCTTGGAGGTCCTTAAGCAGAGGCTGGATGGCCATCTGTCGGGGATGCTTTGATTGGGAGTTCCTGCATGGCAGGGGGTTGGACTGGATGGCCCTTGTGGTCTCTTCCAACTCTATGATTCTATGATTCTATGATATTTGACTGCATCCACTGCTATCTTGTCTATGAGCATAGGATCTGGGGCAGGGTAAGCGGTGGGGGGGGGGGGGCTTCCATTGGTTGGAGGCCAGTCCAGTGGCAGATACTTCCCCAATCATGGAAACTGATGCCATCCCTCAAACCATACAGAAACCCAACACCTACCCACCTCTTAGAATAGGAGTGGGCAATTGGGTTGCAAGGGACCAATTTCTCCCCAAAATCCACCCCTCCACACACAAGCTGCACCCCCATACACAGACACAGAGCAAGCCCAAATACCCATTTTCCCCTGCAGTCCTTCTCAAAATGGCGACTTTCCTATCACCATTTTGAGAGTGCCTATGAAGGAAAACAGACATGTTTGGGGGTGATACAGGATTCTGGGATGATTGGATGGATAGGAATATTTTCATGTTTCTTCATGCGCTTGGGGGGCTTTGTAGCAAAAATTGCCTGAAAATTACACAAAGATATTTTTTTTTAATGGGGGGCCTTTGAGGAAAGGGTGCAACAGGTGCCACAAAAGTAGTCCAAGGAAAGCATGGACTCTGTAGACCACACTATGCCCACTCCCGCCTTAGAGTTTAAGACTTAGATGAAGATGATCAACATTATAGAGTTAGGATGTTTCTCCACCTTTCTAAAGAGGTTTGGACCATTGGGTTTAAAAAAAAAAAACTAGAGAGGGATTATAAGAAATTTATTAACCACTCCCCCTTCATTCTTTTCTCAAGAGAAAACAGTAGGCACAGTTGTGCAATCACAGTCTGACACAAACACCTCTCCAATTTTCTTTTTTTCTTCTCAGACAAAACACAAAGAAAAATATGTCATGGCTCAACCACCCCTTTGTCTCCCCCCTCCCCCCGATACATACTTAAGCAACAGAAATGCAGTACATTACAATCAGCATCACTCAGTTGCACACAAATAATAAATTAAACAAGTTGGAAAACCCACGTGGATTTCGGCAAGAATAAATACCCATGTTATGGTTAAGAGTATGAATCAGGAATAATGACCTCAGTCATCCTTTTGGAAAGGTATTCCGTCCACACAGCTGTAAAATGTCAGGTGTGGATATATATGGTTTGTTGACTGTCTAATTGGGAGAAGTTGTTTTTTGTTTTTTTTAAATGACAATATAATTTAAAGGCCTACTAGTTATGTCATCCATTGCGCAGTCCTTGGGATTTCCAGTAAAAAGATTGCAGGCCGCACAATTGGTCCCAGGCTCTGGAGAGATGCTGCCTTCTGCCTAAATCGTACCTGGCCACATGAGCCATTGGGACTGGTTCAGTATAAAGACAGTTCTCTGGATCCCAGCATGACTGGGCAAACTAAGCAGCCGAAGGATTCTCCTTCTTTGGAGGTTTTTAAACAAAACCTGGATGGCCATCTGCCAGGAGTGCTTTGATTGTGTCTTCCTGAATGGCAGGGGGTTGGATTGGATGGCCCTTGAGGTCTCTTCCAACTCTATGATTCTATGAATCTACAAACCCAACTTGTTGGTCCATTGGCATACTGACTTTTGGAAAGAGGACATGCATGAATCCAGTGTGTCCCCAGTTATGTAACAAGCACTCACCCAAAGAGGCAGAGTTCATCAGTTTTCCTATCAAGGTATGATGGAAGGAAGAACAAAGCTGAAGGAGAGGACCTCAAATGCACATATATTCCCTCCCTGCCAATTTTAATACTTGGGACCAATTTTGAGTCAGTTGGAGTGTTCTTAGTGTTCTGATTGTACTCGCTTTGGGCAGCATCTCCCTATTGGAAGATGGAAAAGAAACAAGCCACATGCCCAATTATATATTGGGGGGACATGGGCTCTTTCCTACAGGCCCTTCTCACCCCCAGAGTTTCCTCTGCTGGTGATTTCCCACCCCCCTCTCCATGAATTAGGAAGGTCTTTAAAGATGAGAGCAATGTAACATTATTCACACTCCAGGGTACCGGGGGGGGGGGGGAGATCCCCTAATAAGGATCCTTCTCCTCCCCTGTGGATTCTTCCTCCAGTCTCCAAATTTCTAGCATTCAAGTAACTTAAAACTGTAGTTGAGCATTGAAGAATAGAGCCAGTGTGGCATAGTGGTTTGAGTATTGGACTATGACTCTGGAGCCGAGAGTTTGATTCTTGACTTGGCCATGAAATCTGCTGGGTGACCATGGACAAGTTACATACTCTCAGCCTCAGGGAAAGGCACTGGCAAACCTCCTCTGAACAAATCGTGCCAAGAAAACCCCATGATAGGTTCCGCTTAGGGTTTCCATAAGTTGGAAACGACTTGAAGGCACACAACAACGACTATTTAGCAATCCAGTTTAGATATTTAAAGGGGCATGTAAAGTTAGCAGAAGAATGTCAACATGCCAAATTTAAGAGTTCTGGGCATGAATGATTTTCAATGCCTCATTTTCTGCAATGCTAGAAATTTGGGGACCAAAGGAAAATTTCATGGGGAGGGGAACGAATTCTTATTTGGAGACATACCCTCATTTTCTCTCCTTTGTACACCAATGGTCAGCAGATAGGAGATGATGGGGAAAGGAAGAAGAGCCTTAAAGATCTGTCCTGACATGATCCCCATTCCACAACATTCTCTGAAATGGTTAGCATTTGCATTTGCAGCATTGGCAGTTTGGTTTGGGACCATGGAATGGGCAAAGGGTATTAAAGTCTTCTCCTTGACCTTGTAGGGCTATTCACTCATGTGAAAGCAACCACAAATCTGTGGATTATGTGAAGTGTATCTTTTGCAATCATGACTTGTCAATCTGAGCAAGCAAGTTGTGAAGGGGACAGGTGGAGAAACCAGCAGGCTTTGTACATGTACTTTGCCAGTGCTGTCAGATCCTCCTGAGGTTTGGTGACAGAGCTTGCAGAAAACACTTGCAAATCCCTGATGGGTTCTGAGATGGATGGATATGCATTTGTCCATCCCATGGGCTTGGGAGCAGGAAATTGTCTGCCAGACAAGTTTGGCATTTAGTGGGTTCCTTCCCATGAATGACTTACCCAAATGCAATTCATAATGTGGAGTATTTGCAACAAAATTCATACTGTGGAGTATTTGCAAAATTTCATCCCTGGGATGAAAATGGGGAGAGGGCAATGTTGGAAATGGGAGATCCCTGGTGGGACTACAATTCTTAGAATCTCCTGGTCAGTATGAAATAAAGAGGAGAAACAGAGCTTGGAAAAGTTATATTTTGGACTACAATACTCAGAATCTTCCAGCCATCATATTTGGCGGGGAGGAAGATTAACTATGGAAAGTTACTGTTTTGGAAAAGAATTTCCAAAATCTGCCATTTAGCATGGCTGGGATTTTATATAGCCTCAAAAGTGTATTTTCCAGGCTTTGGACCAATGGCCTGGCTCATTACAACAATTCCATGTTCTCCAACTGTCCCAGTTTGGCAGGGACAGTACACATTAATCCTCTGTCATCCTGATTTTTCATCTGCTTTTACAATGGCCCAGTATCTTTCTCCTCCTCTCACTTTCTGACGGTAAGGGCTATTCAACAGTGGAACATGCTCCCTCGGAGTGTGATGGAGTCTCCTTCCTTGGAGGTCTTTAAACAGAGGCTGGATGGCCATCTGTTGGGTATGCTTTGATTTTGAGGTCCTGCATGGCTGGGGGTTGGACTGGATGGCCCTTGGGGTCTCTTCCAGCTCCATGATTCTATGATTCCCCCTTTGTTCTCAGCTTACTTTAGTTGTGGCAAATGGAATTCTTCCTCATTTCTACCTTTTGTCATCATGACCACACTCTGATATTGCTTGGACTAACATGCCCCAGCTTCCCTATGGGAAATGTTGGAGGGTATATAAATCAGATTCCTAACTACCTGTCCTTGAGACAATAAACCTGGGGGCAGTCACAAAAGAGGGCTGATCCCCCAAAGTTCCCTGATCCCCCAAAGTGTAGGACTCACTCTAGCAGGCTACATTACAGGAGGGCAGATTTCAGTAATGCATCAGAAAAAGCTTCTTGACTAACCTTGGGTCTAGTGAAGACATCTTGATCCCACAGATTGGAATGACAACTCCCAATGAGTGGGGCGGATGGAAGTTGGGAGTCTGAAACATCTAGGGGGCATCTACACTGTAGAAACAATGCAGTTTGACACCATTTTAAGTAGCTCCATCCTATGGAATTCTGGGATTTGTAGTTTGAGAAGGTATTTAGCCTTCTCTGTCAATCAGTGCTGGTGCCTCACCAAACTTAAAATACCAGGAATCACTAAAATGGAGCCATGGCAGTGCACTTCTAGAAGTCCTGATGTTCCCCTTCCCTGGTCTCAAAAGTGATTTTTTTTGACAATGGAGCCCATGACATGGAGGTGTGGTGGGCTCTCTCTTGTTAGAGGCCTTCAAGCAAAGAACGATGGACAATCAATCTGTGGTGGACAGTTCCTGCTCTGCATTCTCTACTTCAAACGGGTTGAAACTAAGGTGGGTTGCAGACTGCCAGAAATAGTGCCAATTGAGTCCACTTTTAGGGTTAGGGTTAGGGAATCATGGGAACTGTATTTTATTGTGGCACCAGAGCTCTCTGACAGAGAAGGCTCAATGTCTCAGAAAAAAAAACAACAATTTCCATGATTCCCCAGCACTAACCCTAACTCTAAAAGTGGACTCAATTTGCACTATTTCTGGCAGCCTGCAACCCCCCTAAGTGATCTGCAAAGGCCTCTGTAATGTAATACTTTGCATTTGCATTTTCCTGGCAATTTTAGGCATTAAGCAAACAAACACATCTTCTATAAGATTCCATTCTTCACAAGAGGTTTGCAGAAAGCACCCTGCCACTCAACACTGAGGACCTACTGCCCCATGGCAAAAACAAAGGACTCGGTGGTTGTCTAGACACCCTGGTACTTAACCCCTGTGCCACTGTGGTGTCTACTTGTGTCATCTTCCTGTTTAGAGAGGTCTGCTTCCTCTTCCTGTCCAACAATGCATGCGGTTACAGCACAGAGCCAAAACTAAGCCATACGATTTAGTGGGAAGGGGAGAAGCTCTCCGGAGAAAGTGGCAAGGCAGGAGGCACCATTACCCTCAAGTGGTAGAGAGGCTATGGAAAGTTACGCTGTTGTTTGTACCAAGGCATTCTGGACCTCATGGAATCTTTGACAGTACTTGAGCCTGGTCAAGTAATAGGCACTTGATTCACAATGTCTGACAGACCAAAATAACCAATATCCCAGCTGCAGTAGGCCATGTCTCAACTCTACTTTCAAGGTCCCAAGGCTAGTGCCATCTACTTTTCCTCCCTTGACTCGCATTGACTTCTAAGCATAAATATGTGCAAAACATGGAGGATGCCCCTCTCTACATGCACCACCCACTTTGCACACAGCCGGTTCCCCACATGGCACTGGTTCCCCACATCAGCCATCCGTTGGGGGGTGCTTTGATTGTGTATTCCTACATGGCATAGGGTTAGATTTGCTGCTATTCTCCTTTAGGGGAAAGGGTTAAATTGGGTGTGCATTGCCTCTGACTTTCACACTTCAGTGAAAAGAAGATCATACTAGGCATATTGTCAAGTAAAATTGAAGGAATTGCCTTTTAATGAGGAACTAGTTCATGGGTCCATCTAGTCAACTGGTGGTCAGCTCAGGGCCCTTATGAGGTTATTACAACTTCCATCAGCCTTAGCCAGAAGAAGCTGAGGTGAGGGGAAGTTACAGTCCAACAGCATGTGCAGGGCCATAAAAATAGTTAACGCTGAGCTAGCCCAACATTTTCTATGCTGAGTAATCCTTTTTCAAATTACAAGAAGTTGGCTGCTCTCTCCTAGGGCCAAGTCATGCTATGGATGAGCCCACCAAAAATGGCCAACCTAGCAATGGCACGTGAATCCAAGTCTAAGAAACTCCAGTGGGTTTAGGTTACTGGGTCTTTCTATTGATGTGTTTTCAGGTGACATTTTGCAGTGGCCTCCAGAAAACAAAATGGTGGACAAGATTGTCAAGGAAAAGGAGAAGAAAAACATATCTATAATGGGAAGCCCTTGATGGAGAATTGTTGTTGTTCCAATGAAATTGGGGGGGGGGGTATAGTTAAAATATATAAATAAAGAGTTTGTCAGGCAGACAGGGAAAGTGGGAGGTGGGTGGATTGGAGGGGGTTCAGTAGGAACCTGCCTTCTGCATGGTGACTCCTGAAGCTGCTCAGCCAGAGAATATCCAAAGCTAACCAGAGAGCAAACTCTGGTTGGATGTCACATACGTAGGGCACATCCCCAGTGCGTTTCACATTCTCTCAGAACTTAAGCGTCCTTGAGCTTCCATCCGGAATCTGCCATGCATCAGGAGTCCCCTGGGCACTACGCCAACCTACAAAAAGCAAAACAAAAAACAAAAACAAAAAATAGGATGGGGACAGAGGGGAAAGAAAAGAAAGGTGTAATATGGACCAAGAGTCAAAGCATTCCTGAATACACTTAAGAGGGTACAACACACTGGATGATGGGAGACACTACTGGAATATGTGTGCCATCCAAGACAATAAAACTCCCTCATGGGAGAAAAATACAATGGCCCCAATCCAGCACATGCAATGAATTACACACAACTATGGGGTGGTCACGGATGGAAATGAACACTGCCACATTCACAGAAGAAAATGAGCGACAGTTGAGTTAATGAGTCAGATGCAAATGTTCATGTGGTTGCACATGGGTTTCTGGATGTACTCCTGCATCTACTATTTCACACAGAAGCCTGCATCCACATCTGGCTCTCTCTTGCTGGATTAGGGCCTTTGATGCTAGCCCAACACACAGTGTATTCATGAAAACAAAGTCATCAAGTCAATGCAAGGTCTTTGTTGAGAAGTAACATTGACCTCTGATCCCACGAGGAAATCCTGTGTCACAGAATTTGGGCAGGCATCTTTGTGCCTTCAGACTTGCTGATGCTGTAAGATAGTGGAAGTCCAGAGTGAAGAATGGAGTCCATATGCCATGTCTTCTGTGAGTTGAAGTTCTTTTGTCTGCTGCACCACCTGCCTTGGTCTTCTCTTCTGTGACAAGGCATGGTGGTTTTGTCCCCAAAACCAGAGACCAAACTCATTGCACTGAGATGGGTGTATCTTTGTGCAGCACTTGGCTACATCATGGGACTTATGGATGTTCTCCACAGCTGGAAGAAATGATGAACTGTACAGGAGTCATGTGGGAAAACAGATACATGGCAAACCCGTTATGAAACCCAGCATGGGCCAGTCCTTAATTACAACGTCATACGTTTTTCACATTCGGAAGTAAGTGACAGGAGTCAGCTCTGCTTTGAATGGTGTGGAACATAGGAAGCCTGGTTCAAATTCATTGAAAACTCCACAATCAGTTATCAGACAACAAATGAGTTCTTTCTGAAACCAAGATGGTCCTAATATGCCATTTGTAATGTGTCACTTTGTCATCTAATTTCAAAACTGGGAAGAGCAGCTTTATTGGGCTATAACTCCCAGAATCCTCCAGCCAGCTATGGCTATGGAAGGTTCTGGGAACTGTAGTGCAAAAATTTAACTTTGCCAAGCTCTGCCTAGTTCTCAGCAGAAAGTTCATGATATAATACTCCTCCATACAAAAAAGAAGATTCTTTTTTATTCATGCCTCCTTTCCTAAAATGTAGAGTAAGCCTCCATACTCTTGAAGACCACATATATTTCTCCATATCCTTTCAACCATGGGATGTCTTCTACAGCAGCCAACTTTTTAGCTTACCTTACTACGTACATCCTGCCATCTCATCTCTTAAACTACATTGGGGACGCAAATGGATTATGTAGGAGGTATGGGTCAATGTGCACTGACTGAATCTTGACAATGATCCCACATGTAACTTCTGAGCTCTGGTTTGCAGCCCAAGAAGTTACTGCTCTAGGACTTACTCCTGAGTAAAAATGCACAGAACTAAAGTTGTACTTAAAATTTCTGAACTAGGCTGTGCTTTGCATTCTATTCTGGTTGGGATTAACAATTTTGTATTTTACTTTAATTGGGACAAACAAGTGGTACACCCACTGCTCCAATACAAGCCCCGAGATCCTTCCCAAATAGGAATTCATACCATGAGATCCAAAAGCATCCTTGCCTCTATAAGTTTTAACTTCCAGAATCTTTCTGCCAGTATTGCCACATTGGAAACTGGGGAGATTCTGGGAGGTTTATCTTATCAAAGTTCTGGATAACTTAAGAGATGTAATTCTTCACAAAGTTTCTTCTCGAAGGGAGCAACAAATATTTTCAGCAATTTTCTTCCCACTGCGAGAGTCTTCAAAGTTTTCAAAGGCTATTTGCGATTTGGGATTTAATCTATGAAAAATTCCACACAATTGTTTTGCATGTAAATTAGCATTGTCTGCACATGAAACAGATTTTTCTGCATGGAACATAATATTCCAATGCAGAAATATTAATTCCTCTTCAGAGAATGCTGTAATTCTGTGCAAAATTTACACATGGTTTTGGATAGAAAACGGCCTTTTCTGAAAAGAAAACAAACTTTTCTTTGCTGCTTAATTAATATTTTTGCATTGAAATATTATTTTCCATGGAGAAAAGGATGGGTGTTGTTGTTGTTTTTTTGCACTGAAAATGCTGCAATTGGGGATTTATTCTGTGAAAAAGTCGCCATGGTAGATCTGCATAGAAAACACAGCAGTTTCTGCACAGAAAACAGGCATTTCTGTGCAAGAATTAGTATTTATGCCTTGAAATATTATTTGCCACACAGACAAGACTGTTTCCTTTGCAGAATATGCTGATTTCCATGCAAAAACAACCATTTTTGGATTTTGCACCAATTAAATTCTTCTCATCATAGTTTCTACAACAATCAAAAAACATGTTTGCCAACCATTTTTCACATATTCTTTCCATTCTTAGGATAACCTTTCCCACTCAGCCCCAAGGAGCTAACAACCTAAGCAATGGGTATGAATGGCTTAAATAAAGCAAAGCAGAACAAAATGAAAAGGACAAGTAATGCCCTCCAACATTGGCAGGAAAGGTTACTGAAGCACTTTCGGGCTCCACCATTGTGTAATGAACGGAGGGAACTTTAACCCTATCAGGGCATCATTTATGATAAGAGGCTCTGCCTACATCTCCACTTAAGCCACATAGCTATTCCTGTATAAGAGAATAGCTATGGCAAGTGAGGGTTTGAGACTTGCTTATTTTTCTGGGTTTGAACACATATTTTCCCATGAGAAAAGTCTTGCCAAGATCTCTGCTGCTACTGAATGTTGGGCTGCGTCTACACTGAAGTTATAGCAATTTTAATACCACTTCAACTGCCATTTCTCCATCTTGCAGAATCCTAAGATTTGTAGTTTGATAAAGGCTTTGGAATCTCTGCTAGAGAGCTCTAATTTAGGACTAGAGCTTTTTTTCAGCAGATAATCCTAAAAATGTTATCGAATTACAAATCCCAGGACCTATGGAAGTTAAAGTGGGATTAAACGGCTAAGAACTGTATAGTACGGATTCACTCTGAGTGGTGGTAAAAGAAGAAGAGATGTCAGAGAGGTTCCAGTGTGGACTCAAGTAGGAGAAACTGGCAAAGGGGAATGTGGGACAGATAGCTGGGAGGTAAGTGGGAAACCCATGGAAACAAAATTGAGGCTCCATGAGGACCTGGGTTCTAATCCTAATACAATGAATTCACTGTGTCACCTTCTGCAAAATTTACCCTTTCAACCTCTGCTCTCCTTTACAGTAGAAACAAAAGCAACTGTCAGAGTCCCCTTGACCAAAGGTGTCATTGTCTGTGCAAATGCTGTCAAAATTCTTGGGTCATCATAATGACATTTTAATAGGGAATTTGGGACCTTTTAACTGAATTTCTAGTATTTTTGGGAACTGTCTTCATGCCCAGCAATTCTAGCTGGTTTCCAGAATGAAAAACAAGATGACCATTCCCTTGTCTTGAAGACATGGCATCTTAAAATTATATTTTGTACATTCAGTACACTAATCACCCATAGAGATGAAGACAGACATGTATGGATTGATATATTTGTATTATTGCATGTGATGTAGGTGCATTTAAGGAATGAATACTTACAAACAATTTTTTTTCATAAACTGGTTGGTCTTTTTTGTCTGAAATGAGAGAGGGATTGAGAGAGAAAGGCTGCATCTATATTGCAGAATGAATGCAGTTTGACACCACTTTAACTGCCATGGCTCCATGCTGTGGAATTCTGGGATCTGTAGTTCTGTGAACTTTTGTGAGCCTTCTCTCTGAGAGCTCTGGTGCCACAACAAACTACCAATCCCAGGATTCCATAGGATGGAGCCTTGACAGCTAAAGTGGTGTCAAACTGCATTCATTTTGCAGAGTGGCAGCAGCCAAAGAGAGAGAGAGAGAGAAAAGTAAACAAATGTGAAATCTCTACAGCAGCACAGGCAACCTCCATGAAACCTCTGCAACAGAGTGGCATGCAACCCTGTATGAATGTGGTGTGCTCACAGACCAAAATAATGGCTCAGCCAATCATCAGGGAAGGCATCCCTGCCACAAGGACCATACAATCTAGATGGAAGTTTGTCCAGCACAACCATTTGGTTTCAAAATTGAAATCTGTAAACCAGTTCCCCTACTTGGCTTGCTATGCTCTTCAAGAAACTGAATACATCCTCCGCATGAACATAAAATCCATGGTGACCGTTTCACCGGAAGGTCCAAATGGAGATGTGAATCCAATCCAAAGGTTCTTCTCCTTTCTAAAATGGGTAAATTTTGCAAGATGGGTCTTTATGAAAAAGGAGGAGGAGGAGGAGGAGGAGGAGGAGGAGGAGGAGGAGGAGGAGGAAAAGAAGAGAGGAGAGAAGTAGTAGTGGTGGCGGTGGTGGTGGAAGAGGAGGAGGAGGAGATGGCTAATGAATGGTGGGCTGATCCCATCTTGTTCTCTTTGGTGGGCTGAGGAGAACAGACATCCATTCCTGCACCATGTTCAAAAGAACATTGGTAGGTGCATGAATTGACTATACCTTGCAAACCAGAATATATATAGGTAAAGGTAGTCCCTTGACATGTCTAGTTGTAACTGACTGTAGGGGACGGTGCTCATCTCCGATACTAAGCCGAAGAGCCAGTATTGTTCAAGGACTGCTCTGGTGGTCATGTGGCCAGCATGACTGCATTGGATGCTGTTACCTCCCCACCAAAGTGGTGCCTATTTATCTACTTGCATTTGCATGCTTTCAAACTGCTAGGCTGGCAGGAGCTGGGACTAGTGAAGGGAGCTCACTCCATCATGCAGCACTTGGACCTCGAATTGCCAACTTTCCAATCTTACAATCATCAGAATTGGCATCTTAACCACTAAGCAACCACATAGCTTATATATAGGGTGTGAATACTTGAATCTGTGGATAAAGAATCCATGGATATGGAAGGCCGACTGTAAAATTTTGTTTACAGTTCTCAATCCCTGACATTTGTCAGTGGTCTTCAGCCTGTTCACTGTGCAAAGATGTGGAACATAGCCAACCACCAAAGAAAATCCAAAGCAATTACCACCAAGTCCCAAAACAAGGTGAGTAATTTTTAATAGTCAAGCTACAAAGAAAGAACCAGAATTTGGACACAGATCAGTCCAAAGTCCCACTCATTATCTAATGGGCCATGCTATTTATAGCTGTTGCTTTGGTATGTCCAAGAAGCAACTTTAGGATATTTTTTTCCCATTTTCTCTACAGCCATAAAAGTTTGACACAAGGACTTTAACACTGAGGTCTGTATAGAGGAAATCTTACAAATTAGAAAGCTCTTTCATAAGAGAGGACTAAGAGGACTAAAGTCTCCTGTGGCAAGAATAAGAATAGTGTTCAGGTGACCAAGCCAGTAAGCTTTGTAAATTAAAACATCATTTATTTTGGTTTTTTCCTTTCCCCTCCCCTTTTCTTTTCAGGCTCTCAGTAGACCACAAAATAAATAATATCCGCATAAATCTCTAAAAAAAGAAATCTAGAAAGAATGTCTGTGGTCTAGAAACTTTTGGAGGCTTATGTCAGAAGGCTAAAAAAGTAAATTGGTCAACAAGTCACAGGGTAGCTTTGTTTGTTGAATGTTGTTGAGTGATTTTCAAAGCATCAAAGAACATGAAGGTGGTGTCTAGTTATTGTCTACGCTTTCTACATAAATCTTTCCAGTCCTGAGGCCATACTCTTCCCTAGCAGAAGATCTGCCCAAAAAAAGAGTTTAATTTAATACCTTCTCATTTCTGGACTCTCCTTGTTTCTCCCTTTCATATCTCTACCACTTCATAGGGTGTTCTGCACCAACTGCCAAAATGCCATTTAGGCTGCATCTGCACTGCAGAAATAATGCAGTTTGACTCTACTTTAAATGCCATGGCTCAATGTTATGGAGTCCAAGTTGCTGGTTGCCGCACTAGAGCTCTCTGACAGAGAAGGCTAGATATCTCACAAAACTACAAATGGCTAAATATCTCACAAAACTACAAATCCCATAGCACTGAGCCATGGCAGCTAAAGCAGTGTCGAAATGCATGATTTCTGCAGTACAGATGCAGCCTAAGTCTGCAGGACAAAAGGCTTGATGTGCTGTAAACTTCTCTATCAACTTAAGTCAGAGGTGCATTAAAAAAAAGTCCCTAAAGTACACCCAAAAAGGATTTTTTTTGGGGGGGGGGATGATAGTGGTTGCAGTTGCACTAGAGGAATGATGTGTACAATAGACCATCTGGGCTATAATAGCTCAGTACAGAGAACAGAGGGTGTTGAGGGTTATGTGATGATTATTCAGCACATGGTGAAGCTTTAAAAAGACCCTTTCAGATATGATCTTAAGAACAGCCATAAAGGTGTCAGCTTGTAAAAATAAAAATAGACAGAATTGTGTATCTTAAAAATTGAACAGAGGCTTGACTCAGTCTGAGTTCAGGTTCCACCTACAGAAATCTAGACTTTTCGTATCAGGTACAGGTAGGATATTTCATGTATCAGAAGCTTTTATATGTTGCATCTATGCAAATAAACATCTACAGTGGGGAAACTTTTGCAGAGTTAAAGACTAAGGCCAAAGGCTAGTTGGTGCTCTCAACTAGAATAGATTCACTGGATATACAAGGTTTTTATAAGTGTTGACTGTTTCAGAAATGTATTCCACAAATATACTCTTAAGTCAAGGGCTGGCAACTGAATTTAGACTGATGGGTCTTCTACATCCTTGCTGCATTTAGATGAAGATGGAGATGTAACTTGGTTTAATTGCACAGTGGAGCTAATTCTATGTCAATGGCAGAAGAGAGATCTGATGGAAAGGGAATTGTTCTTCTTGTTCTTCTTGTTGTGTGCTTTCAAGTTGTTTCTGACCTATGGCTACCTTAAAAGGAACCTATCATGGCAAGATTTGTTCCGAGAAGGTTTGCAATTGCCTTCCCCTGGGGCTGAGAGCATGTGAATTGTCACCCAGTGGGTTTCATGACCAAACTGGGAATCGAACCCTGGTCTCCAAAGTCGTAGTCCAACATTCAAATCACCACACTTGCTCATGGAAGGGGATACAGATACAGTAGTTTAGGTAAAAGTGGGGGATTCAGCAAGAAATGAAGGAAAAGGCAAAATATGAAAGGGTTCAAGAAGGCAAGATGATGCTTGGATTACACAATGAGCATGGACGTTAAAGGAAAGGAAGTCAATAAAGATGGTTAGGACAAATTTCCTTATGGCAATGCCCTTTACAGGTCCTGGACTCAAGTTGAAGGTTGTCATGTCAGGGGTATGGTGAATCCACTTTGGGTCTTATTCCAGATTTTAAAGGAGAACTGTATTCTCCCAAGATTTCAACTCCTTTAAAGTCTGAAATAGCAGATCCATAAATGAATAACTGAATATTCACTTCATCCTGACCTGGAATCAACCAACTACCTACTATCATCACCTGCTATAGCCATGCTGGCTTTGGATGATGGGAGCTATAGTCTTACTCACTGGAGAGGAATTAAGGAATGCTGACCTAGGAGAAAAGCCAGATGGAAGAAGATTGGTTTTGTTTGGGATATGAGTCAGTGGCAAGACCCCTTGGGAAAATATATTAGCAAGACTGTCCTGCAAACTGGGATATAAACACAAACGTGTTGTCCTTATAAGGATGTTAAAGTAAAGACTGAAATGCAAAAAAGGAACATTTTATGTTCTGTTTAAATTGTATTAATATATATGTATGGAAATGTTAATGTTGTAAGCCGCCCCGATTGCTCTGCAGAGGGGCGGGATATAAATAAATAAATATTATTATTATTATTATTATTATTATTATTACCCTGCTGTGAAGGATCAAACGAATGCATCTGGAGTGGTTTACCTCTTGGGCACTTGGGTAGTTACCTTAGGCCAAGTAGGAAAGAGAAAGTTGTACTTTTTCTTTCTTTTATCAAAGGCTAAAGTAATGAAATGTTGGCGATCTAGGAGAGTCAGGGAAGGACACAGTCACACAAGCTTAATGAGGAAATAAAGCTGTGTCTATAAGAATTCAATGTCCCTGACAAATTTCAGGACAAACAATTAGAAGGACATCTTCTGGAAAGCATCCAGAAAAACTTTTCTGAAAACTTGGGAGTTCAAAAAGACTTGATGGATAACCTATTAGAATGGACTGGCAAGGAGCTGATGGAACTTGTTCCTGATGACATCTGAACTCGCTCTAGTCCATTTTCACAGCTTTTCGGGGAGATGTATATTTTGAGGATGAAAATCAGATAACCTATCCAACACACTTTCTAATAATTCCATTGCAAAGATGAGTTTTGGTTAATCATTCTCTGGACAATAGTGGCTAGACTCTAGCTCAAACCTTCAGCCACCAGAGTACCAAATCATAAATTGATATAGACATAAATAAAGGGCAGGGAGGAAAGTACATAAACTGGGATGTTGGTTCATCCTCCATGAAGATCAGACAAGGAATATACTAATCAGAATATGAAAATTAATTAAAACTGAAGCCTACAATGGAATAAAGAAGAGAAAGGTGGGTTGGGTTGTTTGTTTGGGTGTTGTTGTTTTTTTTGGGGGGGAAGCAGGAATTATACGGAAGATAACTGGGCAGTACAAAACCAAGAAGTAATAGATGGGAAGTTTGGGTCACACAGAGAATACAAGGAAGCAAGAGACTGAGTGAGAACAAACAGCAAAAAGGTGAGTCTCAGAAAGGATCAGGTCTGATCCAGTATGCAGTGAGGTAAACACTTTTGCATGGGAAAATATCCATTTTGCTAAGAGCCAAAAGCAGTGCATGGCTTGTTCTATATCGGTTGAACATTTCAATGTGTTATTTTCATGTGCATCTTTTCTTTTCTTTTCTTTTCCCATTTCCTTTCTTTTCTGGTGGAAAAAGAACTTACAGGGGAAGTCAATCCAACAATCGTTCAAAGATAGCACTGTAATGACAGAACGAGAGGTTGGTATTAAGTGGGAAATTAAAGGGATGACTTGGGAAGGAAAGGGATGGCAGTAGGAGGAGGGTAGCTATGGGAGGAGAGGACAAAATGAGGGCATTGCCCTCTTGATAAAAATTTTGCCCCACCTATAGTTTCCTTCATTTCCCCAAAATCTAGCATCACGACAAGGTAAAACTTCAGCTGAACATTTAGAAATAGTTTAGGCACCCAAAGAAAAGTGGCAAGAAATGTAACCAAGGGAATGCAAACAGCAAACACCAGCCTTTTAGGTCTAGGTGTGAACAATTTTCAATGTTTCATTTTCTGCAATTCTAGAAATTTGGGGACTGAATGAAAATTTCATTTTTGGGCAGAATTCTTACTTGGGGAGCAATGCTCTCATTTTGTCCCCCCACAGCAGAACCTGCAGAAAACAGAGGTCTTATATATGTGTCTTCCAAACTTAAATGGTTTCCCAGTCATTTTCTTTCTCTGATAAACTGGATTACCAGCGAATTCTCACCATCATCAACACACTGCATGAACATTAAAATTAGTGTAAACTCTAATAAAATTGGGGCATAGGGATGTCCCAAGACATTTTTGCTGTCAAGGGATGATTCCTGGGATCCTATATGGGTTCCTATATGGGGAAGGGTTTAAACAGAAAGAGCCATCCAATATCCTCGCATTTGTATGGGAATGGCACAGTGCTGCAGCATCCTTTCTACATGTACAAAATCTATGGTTTAATCGAGTTCAAAGGACTCAAACAGTAAGGCTGGGAAAGGTCTCAGTCTAAGACTTTAGAGGACAAGAGGAGAAGTACTGATAGTCCAACTCAATATAGTCACATACATTATGAAGATTTACCTATGTATTCATCTATCGTACTCATTCTGTGAGCCAATGCCAAAATTTGGAAAAGTTACTGTTTTTCCAACTTCAGTTCCTGGAATCCCTCAACCAGCATGGTCAGAGATTAGAGCCATGTCTGGATGGACCAAGATACCCCAGGGACAGCTTGGCCCCACAGGTGTCCTTATCTGGCCCTAGTAGCTGTCTACATGGGCATCCCGTTGAGTCACCTGGTATGTCCAGCAGTCACAACAATCACACGACTGGGCACATTGTTCTGATTTCAAAGAGAGTGATCCATGGTGCATGTGTCTCAATGAGATGCCCATGCAGACAGCAAGAGGGAAGTGGGAATGGAGGGTTCTTGATCTTCCCGGAAAATCCAGAATAGCAGGTAACTTTTTAAAATGTATGTTAAAGGGGATATAGCCTGGTTCTGGTGCAGAATGTGCTGGACATCATCCAGATAGCTTGCAAAAAACGCAGGGGTTTCAATGTGCGGTGTCCAAACAGGATGATGGCGGGGATAAGAGGCTTTTGGCCCATTGCCTGGGTGAATATCAGAGATAATAGCACAGAGGCCTAAACTACTATCTTATCTTTCTAGATGGCATGTACTCACATTATCAAAGGTGACTGTTTCTAGTTCCTGTGCAATTGAGAAATTGAGAAAAAATCCCGGACAGTATTTAGAAGACCATATTTTCTGCTGCATCAGATTTGCAAAAAGACAACAGTCCAGTGTTTATACCGGAACCATTGTATTGAAACAATCCTGGGCAGTATTTAGAAGACCACAGTTTCAGTACAGTGATTCCAGTATAAACACTAGGCTGTAGTCTTTTAGCAAATCTGATGCAGACACAAACCTTTATATGGACTCTCAACGCTTTGGTCTACAGTAAAAAAATACCAGGAGTGACTTGCATCTTAAGTTCTGACTTGCATTTAAATCCGCACAAGTGGATTTTTATTTCTTATCCTCTTGGCATTTGGTTGCCTTCCCATTAAGATCTGGGGCATTTTCCAATTAAAATCTGGGATACTGGAAGAATTGTCAATCTGTGGAGAAATCTTAAATAACAGCATGTTTAAGTCAAAAGTATTTCTCCGCAGGAAGAAGGAAAGATGTTGTTTCAAAAAATATAACTCAGAAGTGAGAACTAATGTCCAGGTTTTGATTGATTAGCTCTGTATACTTGTATGACAAATCTTCTCACTACTCTTACCATATTTGCTATACTCATCAAACTTAAAGTATACAAAATGCTGCAGGAAACAGAATTAAGTAACATTATTCTTGATGGGAAAACAGAACCCTGCATAAGCAAGAGCTCCATCATACTCTTCCATAATTAGAGATGATCCATGTTAACAATGGAAATACACACGAAGCTTCCCAAGAGTAAACAACTCATGTACAAGTCAAGCTCCGTGTCTGCATCAAAATTCCACAGGATTTTGGATCCAAACTCTTGTGTCACAACTTGCACACCCAGACATATGTAAGACACAGCACCTCTGGACAAAGAGCTATAGTGCAGTATGTCACTTCTACTACTCTCTTTCCAACCTACCTCTATTTTATGTTACCTATTGCAAACCACTGTCCTTTCGGTAATCAAAATTGCCATTTCTCTAGTTTTCAATGGGTCTCTCCTGTTGTCTCTAAAGCAACAAGATTCACCCCCACTTCATCTCCCCCCCCCCAAAAAAAAAAAAACCAGTAGCAAGTGACTATATCACAAAAGACTAGGGTAGTGAAGGACAGGAACAATTACACATTAAACTACTTTTTGGAATTCCTGCAGGGCTGTTTTTATAGCTTGATGGCACATTGATGTTCATCCAAGATAGAACTGAACTGTGATGTGGTCTCAATGCTAAGGGTTCTCTGAACATAGGGACATAACCAATGTTTCAATGCTAAGGGTTCTCTGAACATAGGGACATAACCAATGTTTCAATGCTAAGGGTTCTCTGAACATAGGGACATAACCAATGTTAAACCAATCCATGCAAAAGCCCCATTGGGGGTGTGAGGGAGAGACCAAATTTTCCCTTACTACTTAAAATAACATTTGTCTCTTTAAAACGGTGTTGGTCAAAACAAGACGACAAAAAATTGCTACTGCACTGGCAGGAATGTGGCAATATCTTACAAGTGAAAAAGCGAGAAATACGCAGTTCTGTTACACTAGGAAGAGCAGGAGACAGTTTATCACAGAGGTATGTGTTTTTAATAAAGCATAGATGCTGCAACATGCAGTATTTGTAAAACTTGACAACATGTACAGACCTCTTAGAAGGAAAATATATATATATGTATATGTGTTACATACATATATATAATTATATAAAATCAGAACCAGAGTCCAAATATTTAAAGACAATGTATACACAACGTTTTGATAAAACCTATCCATTGTACAGAATATATAAAAAGAATAGCGGTTCCTGACTCGGTTTTCTCTCCAACCAGATAAACCACAATAAAGAGGATCCCTCAAGCGGTTGGGCCAAGCTGGGCCTCATCTTGGGGGGTGAAAACATTCGTATGTGCCGCCCTATGCATGCGTGCTTTCCCATAAGCAGCTATTCCTCCCGCTACAACACCACATGCCATAGCAGAGACCTGGTATTTCCAATTCACCTATCATGTTAGGTTTTATTTTATATTAAGGGGAGCAAGGAATGGGGGTACACGGGGTGGGTGGGAATTGTGGAGGTTGGCACACATACACATGCGCACACGCACTCAGGGGAGGAGTTGCATATCATTCCGTATCAGAGCTTGTTTTGTGATTGTAAGCAATGGTGCAAAACAGGAAGGAGGGGTGAAGTGAGATTCCCGTTCACAGACAGATATGAATGACTTAAGATGTCGTAGGCAATCGGTTTACCATTTAGTCTTTTAACTAAATGCATTCTTGGGCGCTGGGGGGGGGGAGGAGAAAGGTGGGGAGGAAGGAGAAACATCCAGATGGAAAATATAAAGGTTCCCTCAGTTGAAAAAAAAAAATATATCGTTGCTCTCGATATATAAGCCCAAAGACACTTTCTCCCCCCAGGGACAAAGTGTTTTATTTGTGATATAAAAAGGGAGCTTTCTGGGTCTTTAGGCTACTAAATAGGTACATCAAAATGCCCCCAATGTAAGAAACCCATTGGCCTTTCCTTAAAAGCTGCTTCTCTCCCTGAAGGAAATTACAGAGTGTGTCAAATGAGGACACGCAAAGCTTATGGTGTGTACTTTAAGCAATATTTTTTTTATTTTTTATTTTTTTCAATTAAGGGGACAAAATGGGTGAATGAACAGGGTAATGCAGACAACTGCCCAATTAAAAAAAAAAAAAAAGACACCCCCTCCGGAAAACAAAAACAAAAACACAAAGACAGTGGTTTTCCCAATAGAACTTAACAAAGACTAGGAAAAAAATACAATAAAGAGCCAGGTTGCGAATGACCTTTGGTCATCTAAATAATAATACAAAAATAAAAAATTAAAAAAACCCAAACAAAGATCAAATCTGATGCCTCCGTTCTGAACAGAGCGCATAAGCAATAATAAATAGTGACTTCCATAGTAAAAGATAAAATTTCAAGTTACGACAACAGCTTTCATTACAGGAATAGAAAAGGCTGAGAATAACAAAATATTTTGCATTGCCATATACAAAAAAGGTTATTGACTCCAGCGGGGCTCTCTCTTTTTAATATGCTTTGCATATGAAATCCATTCCCGATCTAAATATATAAAGCACCATTTTAGTTTTTTTTTCTTTTTGGCAATGGAAAAAAAAACCTGCAAAACTTTTAATTTTTTTCCCTTTCATTCTATTTTTTTTTTCATTTTTTTTCCTTTTACTGCATATGAAGTTTTTTTTTTTTAAGATGCTGGAATGTAAAGGGGTAAAGAGAAGAAAAAAGACCAAAGATCACACTACAGAACAAACCAACATCATCACCTTGCATTATTACTGCATACAATATGGCAGCAGGAAAACAAAGAAACCCCAAAATAACTTTTGATATGTACAACCATCTGCGATGCTCGTTCAGTGCGACATTCAAACAGATTTCATTTTGATTTTTGTCCCAACCCCACCCTTCCCCAGAAAAGCAGCCATTATATGGCCTCTTATCCGTACAATGTCACACTCTTGTCCAAAAAAAATTTTTTTGTTGAAACATACAAATATTTTGTACTATATTATCCTGCCAAATTAAAAAAATATACTGTGGCAGCCTGTTTGTGTGTCTGTGTGTGTTTTTCCACTACCAAAAAAGGTACATTGAGACCTTTTTTTTCTTTTTTAAAGAGAAACAAGCAACAGTTAAAAATACAAGCTTCATTATAAATACTATAGTGCCTACTCTAGGTGAACATTAAATTCAAATACCATTCTAGAAATTACAGAAAAAAGAGACCATAAATGCATTTTTCTTCTTTTTTGTTTGCTTCTTCGTCCTCCTCGTCCTCTTCTTCTTCTTCGCATAGGAACCAACAGGCATGTGCATTTCCTATATTTAAGTACTATATATCTTAAACCTTTTCCCCAATGCATTTATTTTACAACCTAAAAAGTTGTGTGTCTATCCAAGGCATAAGAATTGCAACTACTGGATTTCAATGAAGAACAGGTCTTGTACACCATCAAGACAATGAAACCTAAAATACATATTTTCCCCCCTAAACATAATGAAGTGTTGTTGTTGTTGTTGTTGATTTAAAAAAGGAAAAAAATCATAACATTTATATTTTTAAAAAAGTTTTGTACAAAAAAAACCACATCCTTGCACTGTAAGAGCGAGAGCAATAATTCGTTATATTTTTAATATAATTGCAGAACCTGTTCCCATTCACAGCGCCGTAATGTTGCGTCCCAGTCATTTTAGTCAAGTACAAACGGCAAGCTGGCAAGAGTTTCTTTAAGATGCTCATCATCATGAGATCACGCTCAATTTTTTTAAACCAAAAAAAAATTTTTTTTTCTCATTAATCTTGCAATTTTTCCCTTAAACGTATAGAACCTGTAAACTGGGAAAATTGTAACAGTGCATTTAAATTGTCCTATCTGAGCAGTCTTAAAAAGTTTCTTTTCTTTTTTTATACTCAACCTGTGTACCTCTGATTAAAAGGAAAAGATACAGACACGACAGGCTGAGTCAAGTGCTATGTGAACATCCAGCGGGGCAGATGCTAGCTTAATCATAAAAACAATGAATCCTTTTTCCATGTCAACACAACTAGCATGTAGCATATGATCAAATGAAACAAAATGAGGAACAACTTTTAGGGAGCACAGACATACACTGCTACTCTTTTTTAAAATCATCTTTCTCTTCTTTTTTCTTCTTCCAGAATGTCACACTCCAAGGCAAATCTGAATAGCTCATAGTTAATCATCATACCAGTACTAGCTTATTATAACCTGTTCTTAGTTTTAAATGGCAAACAGTACCACATTGTGCTAATAAATCATTATATATATTTATATATATTAAAAAAAATTTTTTTTGCACTACTGTGTTAATACACCTCAGTACTTCCGTTATTGCCGGGCTTGTTTTATATGTCTTTCCCTATACGGAGAGATCAATAGATGATACACAAGGTTGTATGTTTCTAATCTGATTGTCAACTTGACAACCAAAGGGACCTGGAGTTAATTATCTTAATTCCTTCTCTCTCTCTCTTTTTAGCCTTCTATTTTCATTTTTTTGTGTGCCAGAATCACTAAAAGATATTTAAAAAATATTCAATTTTTCCCGTTAGTGAAGTCGAAGGCTTTCACAGCCGGCATCTATAGGTTTTTGTGGGTTTTTCGGGCTGTGAGGCCATGTTTTAGAAGAAAGTATTCTTGACGTTTCGCCTGCATCTGTGGCTGGCATCTTCAGAGAATCTTAAGATGAGGACCAGGGAATCTTAAAAATCTGAAGATGCTAGCCACAGAAGCAGGCGAAGTATAGGGAATACATTCTTCTAGAACACCCCCCTCACAGCCCCCAAACCCCACAAAAACCTATTTCCCTCTAGTGTATTTAATTATCTTCAAGGTCTTCTGCACATTTCACATTCTTTTTAATCATCAAAATAATAATAATAATAATAATTTTGAAACTGTGATGGGGGAAAGGGCAAGAAAGTTGTGATTGTTTTCAGTTTTTCCCAATTGAAACAGAATCGGTGTGAGTGATGTGACATTTTATATATTTACAGACTGAAGGAAAAGAGGGCAGGGGAAAAGTTTGAATGATGATTAACTAGGACTTCTTGGGTTTTCTTGGTCAATTTCCTTTTGTTTTTAGGTAGCCACTGTTATGAGAGATACAATACAGAATTATTGGCTAGGTCCTAAAGGACTCCTTTCCATTGCCCAGTGCGGGAGTTGAACTACAAGTTTAGAACAAGTAGAGTTGCCACCAACATGGCTTAAATAGATTCAAGGCACTCAAAATTCTGTTTTAAACCAAATGATAGTACAAATTTAAGTCTCATTTATGTCCTCATTTTTCAATTAAAGGCCTATTTTTTCCGTCCCTCCCCCCAAAGCCACAAAAAGAACTGATATGTCAAATCTTTTTAAAGACAGAGATCAAGGTAACACAATGGATCTTTTCCCTTTCTTTTTCAGTGTTATCTATCTGTCCATAGAGTCAAAGGACATCTTCCTCTATATGTTTCAAAACCAAATCTGGGAATGATATGTGTCCAGGGAATGTATGCAGCATGGTTGAAACTGTCTTAAAGATGTTTTTGTTATTTTCTTTTTTCTCTCTTTCTCTCTCTTTTTCCCCCACAGAAAATTATTGGAAACAGCCATGGTACACTCTATCTGTGTGTGCACACAGGTGTGCATGCAAGCATGAGTGTGAGTATGTTTTTGTGTGTTTGCTCAGCAACGAATTAGGGGACAATTTTTCTTTTTTAAAAAACAAAACAAAAACCCAGCCATAACCATACCACACATGCTGCCTAATTTTTCTTAAAAAAATTAATAAACATACACAACATGTAAATTATTGCACAAGAGAAAGGCTCAAAGTTTGCGTAGTATTGCCCCATTACAGATCATGCATTCAAATGGTGAAAACAGAAAAAGAAAGGGGAAAAATTAAAAAAAATAATAAAGATTTTTAAAAAGGGAAATGAAAACAGGTGTGCTGGTGACAAGCACTTTCTTAACATCCTTAGCTTCCAATATTTTACTCACAAGGGACTAGAAAACCTCTATATAGGGTGGAGGGGGGGAGTGGAGTAGATTGGGGAAACTTAGGAGAAGGAAGGGGACATGTTAATATACCGCTATTCAGTTTTTATGTCGTTATTCAAGACTCGATCACTGTGCCATTTTTTCATGTGTTTTTCCAGGGTACTGTACACGCTAAAAGGCATCTTACAAATTTCACATTTGTAAACGTCCTTCCCCACCTGACCATGCGTTTTCATGTGCCTGGTGAGTTTGCTACTCTGGGCGCAGGCGTAGTTACACAGCTCACATTTATAAGGCCTTTCCCCAGTGTGGCTCCTCCTGTGGACAGTGAGGTTACTACAGTTCTTGAAGACTTTCCCACAGTACTCACAAGTGTCGCTGCGTCTGCCCTCTTTTGAGCTAGGCCTTCCAGGGCCCGGACCACTAATATGCGGGGTGCTCCCTCCACTTCCTGTACCGCTACGGCCTGATATCCCTCCGTCCATCTCCCCGGGAGGCGTCGAGAAGCGTAAACTTCCGTTTTCGGAGGAGTGTTCTGAGGAGGAAGCAAAAGGCGATTGTCGGGAGTCTCCGAAGCTAAGGAATGGATCTTTCAGCTGCCGAGAGGCAGCGTACCCAGCAAGCCACTGGGAGTAAACATTTTCAGTGTTAGGCATAGCTGTCGCTGGGAGGTCAAACTCCTTCTCAAGTTTGATGCGTTTGGAGAAAGGGCTTAAGGAGCTGGGGCTACCCAAGAGCAGCTTTTTGGACAAACCTCCGGAGGCAGACTCACCAGGGGAACAGCCCCGGCCATTCATGGCACCGTCGTCAATGCGATCAGATTCACCGGCTACTGAGTCTTCATCACAAGTGTCTCTATGCACCTCAGGTTCGGACAAATGCCCACGTTTATGCTTCTCACCGAGTACCTGATGGAAGGCCTCGCTGAAGTGCTGCATGGAACTCAGGACCATTCCCTGCATGACATCTGGCATTGCGCGATTCTCCTCGATGGACCGGGAGTTGTTTTCATGGTGACGAGCTGCTTCTAGGTTAATGCCAAACCCATAGTCCGGCCTTTCATTTTCAGTCAAATCTTCTTCCTCTTCTTCTTCTTCCTCTTCCTCTTCCTCCTCCTCTTCTTCCTCTTCTTCATCCCCATTTTCCGGAATCATATTGGAGTCATTCTCACTTTTGAACTTGGCCACAACAGATTTGAGGGCGCTGCTAGCACTGCCGACAAGGTCACTGGTTCCTGGCTCTGGGGAGCTGGCTGTGGAGAGACCGTCATCTGACTTGACGGTCATCGGGGAGGATTTGTGCATATGGGTTTTCATGTGGCGCTTTAACTTGCTTGCTTGAGTACACGCGTGGTCACAAAGGCTGCACTTGTACGGTTTTTCTCCAGTGTGGCTCCGACGGTGAACAACTAAGTTGCTCTGAAACTTGAAAGTTTTCCCACAAAATTCACAGGACTTGGATTTGATGGGAGGCTGGGAAGGGGGAGGAGCGGACTGAAGAGGAGGAAGAGGCGGAGTTGCCAGAAATGGTGGCTTGCTGCCTGGCTGGAATGGTTGCAGTAACCTTTGCATAGGACTGGGGCGGTTTGGTGACAATGGCGGACTAGAGGTGTTTCCAGCTAACTCCCGAAGCCGCCTGGAAAAATCCATAGCTGGGGGCTCTATGGCCATGGGGTTGAGTCGCAGCACCCTGTCAAAGGCACTGGGGTGATGGGTTGCAAGGGCCATTTCTTCGGCACCCAGGCGCTCTATGCGATGGGGGTCCAAGTGATGCCTTGGAGGGGGACTAAACAAAGGTGGCGTGGGAGGGAAGCGCCCTTCTCCAAGACCTGAAGCTTCTCTCGCAACTGACCCGGGTATTCTGAGCAGATTAAAAGGGTTATTGTCTGCAATGTGAATCCCATGGAGTGGCGGCTGGGAAGGGCATTCTGCACCTAGTCCTGATGGGATACCAACCCGTGGTGTCAGGGGACTTCCGTGTTCACTTTCTAAGTAGATTCTTAATCCATGAGTGTTCTGTGCGTGTTGCAAAAGAAACCAGGCGCTGTTGAATGGCTGTTTACATGTCGTACACGTGTAGCTGCTGGGTTCATCTTTACCTGCAAAGACAACACAATGGTAGCATCATTGTTTCAACTATCAAATTAGCTTCATTACAAGTATTAGAAATTAAGATGAGTCCTACAAGTTGTGACAGTAAATTCATCTAGTACTACACGCTGCTTCCTACAGTGGGAAGCCAGATGCCTCCTGGAAGCCTCTAATGAAGAGCGCAACCTTCCCTACTGTTGCTCCCTGGAACCTGAGATTCAAGGCCATGATGGGTCAACTTGGCTGGCCTTAGTCAGCTTGGCAATAAACTATGGTAGTTGTACTCCAAAAAGTAATTCAGAGCCATAGTCAGGAATATCAGTATGCAAAGGGATCTTGTAGCTCCTTTGAGACTAAATGAGCAAGAGAAGTTGTAGCATAATATTTCATGGACTTGGTCTACTTCTTCAAATGCATGGAGTCAAGATGTGTGAAGGAAGTAGACATTAGTCTCAAAGGTGCTACAAGATCCCTTTGCGCCCAAAAGATAATGTTTCCAAGCTCTATGGAAGAGGATTCATATAGCCATCAGGATAGGTCACTCCTCCATGATTTTATCCTGTCTCCTTCTAATGTGTGAGCCGTGGGCTTCTTCTAAACCCATAGCTAACACAACCCCATGTGGCAATGAATGGTGCAAACTGATTGTGCATTTTATGAAGAAGGGCTTTCTTTTTCCCAATCTGGAAGCTCTGTGAGTCCCCTGGGTGATGTATACATATCTAGGGTTGCCAGGTCAGGGCTATTCCAGACCTTGAAATTTCAGAGCCAAAACCTGAGATCTGAGAAGGACCCCTTATGATGCAGGAACAAGATGCACGCCTACTCATTACCAGGATAATGTTACAAGGACCAGCAACTCTGTGGTGATGTCATTAGGCATAACACCATAAGCATTAATCACAGCTGCACAGAATATGCCATTCAATTTAAAAAAACAAACAAACATACACATACACAACACTTTCAAGGCAACTCTTTCACCTTGAGATTCCTCCCCCAGCTCACCTTGGAGAATGGAGAAGAGGAGCCATGCCCTGAGATCTGGGAACCCTATGTATATCTCTCACCCTCTGGTCTTACAAGAAGGATTAAATCTCTTTCTCCTATTATTCCATATCAAGTATAATTTTATAAACTTTTTTTTATAGGCACTGATAGGCACAAAAATGGGCCACTTTAGCTCCAGTTCTGCCTACTGGTAGACCAAACCTCACTCACTGCTCACACATACCCCTTAAAAAGCTTATCCCAATGTGGCCCTTGATACAGAAAAACCATTTCCTACACATATGCTACATGGACCATAGGTTACAGAGGAATCTGTAATCAGGGGAAGTACACCTTAGTGGCAATAAAGGCCCAAGAGTGATCAATGCCATCTCTACAAAAAGACTCTACTGTATAGACTCATGTATAAGTCTAGAAATTTAGTCAAAACATTGACCCCAAAAAACTGAGTCAACTTATCCATGGGTCAATGTAAGTACTGTACTTTAACTCTTATCCAAATGGAACCATCCCCTAGTGAAAGGCAAGAGTATAATCTGTCCTGGAAGCACTGACCTCCCCTCAACTCTCTCATCCATCCAGCTTTTAGGGTGAACACAAACTGTTATGCCTGCTGGAATTGTTTAAGTTCTTTGGCATTGTTTTCCTTTGCTTCATCCTTCAGATCCTTTGTTATATGCCCCTAAGTTTTACTTCCACTTATCACGAGTCATATCAAAATCCACCATTTTGGCCCTCAAACCTGCCCTCGACTTATACATGAGGATGACTAATAGTCATAACACCATTTTATAGGAGGCCATGGAGGGCTGATGTCTATCAGAGCAGTCAATTCTAACCTGGAGAGAACAATAATCTGCTTTGATACACAACAATATCAAACAACATAAATATATTTTTGTACTGTAACTGCTAACTTCCACATTTTTCAGTTTCTGATCCAACCCTCTCAAGAACAATCTGGAAATTAAAATGACAGCAGAGTTGAGTAGGAATAAATGTTTTAGTTTAAATCCGACTCTTAGCCCTCCACTAGAATAGACCTACATTACATCATTGGAGCATACATAAATGTTGACTTGTCAGGCTACCACTTATTAAATGCTAGGAATAACCACTGGACTTTGGTCCGTGAGAGTTGATTGTGAAGTTAACTATTTAATCATTTGAAAATGCAGAACATGCCTTGGATTTGCTTGAAAAATACATCATGTGCCATACACACACTCACATCTCTTTACATATACTGTAATAGTCTTCAAACAACAAGCAAGACTTACAATGGTATTTGACGGCATGTGGTACTTCTAGGCTGACCTGTAATTTACTTTACGGTGGTGTTTATAATCTCACTCAATATAACCCACTTGTGGGCAAATCTTTTCACAAGATTAGACAGTAGATGCCAAAATTAGGTTTCAAAACATATGCCTAATGTACGTGCAGGTGGAGAGGAGGGAGGGAAATATGAAGTGGATGGGTTTTGAAAGAAAATGCTGAAGTCCCTATCAACTTGATCTTCATTGTTCTTGTTTTTCCCCTCACTTCAAGGAAAAGAAGAAAAGCTTTATAAAGGGATTTTTTCATTATACAATGTGTTGAATAAATGACTTTGGAAAATGACAGGCAGGCAGTCTAACAGTTACATCTATTGCACTAAGGGTTTTTCCTCCCCTTTCTAGCTTCAAGTTTCTCTATTATTATATATTTAAGTCTGACAATCGGAATTGGATGAATTAAAGAAGAAGTAGAGATGAGGAGGAGGAAGAGGAGGAGGAAAGAGAAGGAAAGATTTAGCCATTTCTGGCAGATGTTTAGCGTTTTGGTTGATTTAAAAAGCCTTTGGAATATTTCACATTTCATCCTTATTCCAACACCAAGCATTTTTATAACTATGCTGAGAGGTTCAGCACTGGCAACATGAGACAAATAGCTAAATCTTCTACAATGAGGAAAAACTCAATTGGAGTTGCAAATGCAACAATATTTGCTTGTGGACTTAGGACATGTGTGTGTGTGTGTGGGGGGGGGAGCCAACATGTGTTGGGGAGAAACATATCAGGGGTGCGAAGACATTGCAAAATGGCATATTGTTTTATTTTTATTTTTTTCATTGCAAACTAGAAGCTTTAAAAAAAAAAAAGCTACATACAGTAAGTGATACTAACAGGCTCCCATCTGCTAACAATGCAGGGCTCCCTTGCTTTGCTAGTTTATGTATTAGGTCAGTAGAAATAGCACTGTTATCTTATAATGAGGATACAACGTACAGTTTTTGTAATTGCATTTTAGCATTCCCATCAACTAGATATTCTGGATCAGAAGGGCAGCTGGTATAATCATAATGTCAATGAGAAAGGCTGTTACGGCAGAGAGTAAGGATTACATGGGGAAAGGAGGGGGAGAGTAGCTTTGAAACTGGTAATTATTACCAGTCCACTAATAGCAAATGATGCATTACAGTTTCACCATATAATCTGTATTTCATTCAGCTCCTTGCCGAGGCAGTAGATTATATTACTGTGTTCGCAGTGCCAAAATTCCTAACCTACAGTCATCAGTAAAAGGGTTGTGGCCCATAATTTGGCAAATGGCATTCTTCGTAACATCTTTAGCTGTTGTAAAGGCTAGAATCAATTCCCTACATAGAATGCATGAATAAGAAATAAAAATGTTTTAAAAGGTACCGCTGATTTACATCATACGTAATATTTTCATCATTTAATGAGATGAAAACTAAGCTTTCTATTTCTGCCATTCCTGTTTTGGAAAATCAAGGATGAGTGGCATAGGAAGGTAGCAAGGGAGAACAAGAGCAAACAAAAGAAAGAAAGAAAGAAAGAAAGAAAGAAAGAAAGAAAGAAAGAAAGAAAGAAAGATAAACAGCCAGGCCAAATGAGACAGTTAAAATCCATAAGTGATTTACCTCCTGCTTCGAAGAAACACAACTTCTAATTTGTCTATTAGTACTCGATTAATTATAAAAGCTATTGACTGATAATTTAACCTCCTGCAGATGTCTTAACAGTAAAGGCAAGATTTCTTAAAACTCACAAGGAGGGAAAGTTTAGTAAAAACTTAGCACAAGGGATTTGTGGTTCTCCATTGTGTTGTTGGACTTTAATTCTGATCAGCCCTATAGCTAATGGTGAGGAATGATTGGAGTTGCAGATGACCAAAAGCTGTCCACACATTATGTATCCCTGCTTTATGGTATATCCTGGAACAAGGAGTGTGGATGTCTCCTAAATCTCCCAATGAAGTTCTCTGAGGTTTGGAGTGATTCAGACCTGGCAAACTGTGTCATAAATGGGCACCATCTTGATGTTCAACGAAACCATCTTGGCTGCGGTACCAGCCTGCCTCAGCACTATGTTATATGATGCCCCTGAAAAGCCAGTCCATATAAAGAAGCTGAATGCTGATATGATAGCCATGTTTAAATACCCAAAGGAACATCATAGGGAAGATGGAGGGAGCCTGCTCTCTGTTATTGTTGCTGTTGTTGTGTGCCTTCAAGTTGTTCCCAACTTATGGTGACCTTCATGGGGTTTTGTTCTGAGGAGGTTTTCCATTGCACTCCCCTAAGGCTGAGAGCATTTAACCTGCCCAACGTAACCCAGTGAGTTTCATGGCCAAGCAGGAATCAAACCCTAGTCTCCAGAGTCATAGTTCAACACTCAAACCACTACACCAAAGCTTGCTCTTTGCTGCTTCAGAGACCAGAACACAAACCAATGGATTCAAACTGAAGGATACTAAAAAGAAAAGAGCTGTTCGACAGTAGAGTAGACAAAGGATGGTAGACTCTCCTTTGGAGGTCTTTAAGCAGAGGTTAGATGGGCATCTCTCAGGAGTGCTTCAGTTGTGTATTCCTGCATGGCAGGGGTGGGACTATGTGGTCCTTGTAGTCACTTCCAGCTCTATGATTCCAGCTTACAAACTTTCCCAAACTCTGAATTAATAAGTACTACATGCACCCTCACTCCCTAACCATGATGGCTGCACCAGATGACCCACTGGGATTCTGGTCCCACTTGACTGACAGCCAGGTCCTTCTGGATCCCAACTGCTAGAAACCTAATCCCTGTCAAAGCTTGACAATATAATTAAAACCCAAAAAGAAGGACCTAGAGGAAACTGCTAAAGGCCACCATCACCACCTCCAAAATGACTGGATTGGAATCCGTGCATGTGTACTCCTATGCCAGGATTCTCTTATGTGAAGCCAACAACCACACACACTATTAACTGTCACATGATTAACAATTTGTAAGCTGTGAAGTCATAGGCTTTCATGGCCGGCATAGTTTTTTGTGGGTTTTTCGGGCTGTGTGGCCATGTTCTAGAAGAATTTCTTTCTGACGTTTTGTCAGCATCTGTGGCTGGCATCTTCCGAGAATGCTGGAATGGAAGAGAGTGGGTATATATCTGTGTCTCTGTAGAGTAGCAGGAAAGTTAGTGAGCAGAGTAGATGTGCTTTCCTGGTCCGGAGTTTTTCCAGTCTCCGGCTGTCTTGAACAGTTTCTCCCCAAAAAACTATGCCGGCCATGAAAGCCTACGACTTCACATTGGAAATCTCTATGGGGAGAAACTGTTCCAAGAGACCCGGAGGCTGAAATAACTCCGGACCAGGAAAGCACATCTACTCTGCTCACTAACTTTCCTGCTATGCTGCAGAAACACAGAGATATATCCACTCTCTTCCATTCCAGCATTCTCTGGCGAAACGTCAGAACGAAACTCTTCTACAACATGGCCACACAGCCCAAAAAATTCACACACACACACACACACACACACACACACACACAAAAATTGTAAGCTGCTCTGAGAGCATTTCTAAAGAGCAGGGTATAAATACAGTTGGCTCTCCACATTTGTGGTTTTGCGATTTGATTATTTGCAGTTTTGATTAATAAGTTCTGTCTAGGAATCTCTAGGTCCTCCAATGCAACTCTG
This sequence comes from Phrynosoma blainvillii, assembly GCA_026167975.1. NCBI lineage: Eukaryota > Metazoa > Chordata > Lepidosauria > Squamata > Phrynosomatidae > Phrynosoma > Phrynosoma blainvillii. The sequence continues at coordinate 15,409,313 of JANUYF010000001.1, read as the reverse complement.
CCAGAGGTTGACCATACAGTTGTGCTGGAAAACTTAGAAGTTTTTAGAGAAAACACTTCTCTAGGCATTTGTAGGTCCTCCAGCATGATTCTATGGTCAACTTCTGGCAAATGTTGACCATAGTGTTGCACTGGAGGACCTGAAGATCCCTAGAGCGGTAAAAAGAATGATGTTTGGCTTGGTTTTTTGCGGTTTTCCCACATTCATTGGGATCCTTTACCCCTAACCCCAGGGAATGTGGAGGGAGCACTGTACAATAAATAAATAAATAGGATGAACTGCTGCTGCAAGCCCAAGGGAAGCATGCACATTATGGGGCATCATATGTCACCCTCCCCACCTCCACATTCCTCCTCTCATTTTCCTCACTGCCTTTATCTATTCGCAACCATCTGGGCTTTGAAGTTGAAGGCCCACACAAAGGCTGTTCTGAGATAGGATTTTGGGGGAAGTGCATAGGTGGAAAGCAACCACCCATGTTCCCCCTCCTGCTGCTTCTGAGTCAGCCATAAACTCAAAAGCAATACCAGAGTTGAATAACTAAAAGAGTTCTTGCTGAGCCTGTGTTGGCAACAAGTAGGGCTCTATGTGTTGCATAAAGGTTCAGGAAAAGCTCCAACTGTTTGGTAGCATCACAGAACCCAGCAGCCTGAGAACACCAGCTTTCATTTAAAAATAAATAATAATAATAATAATAAAGTTTATTTGTATCCCGCCCCTTGGTAATCCAAATAAAAGCAAGTTTCTGGCCCTCAAGGCAGGGAACAATCTCAGGGTTTTCAATGTGCAAGCTTTTTTGTTTCTAAATACTGTAATAAAGTTTATTTCCAGTCTCTTTCACAGATATAACACACACATGGGCAACATCTCTCTGCCTCCAAGTTTATACATTTCACAAGTGTTCAAGCATAAGCTGTGGCTGGGTTTTCATGTACTTTATGCTGAATATAGGACAGTTCCAAGAATGAAAGACAATTATGATTCCACAGGATAGTTCCTATGGATCTGGCCATGCACTAATGCACTCAGATTTTGACTGCAAGCTGGTGGGCAACATTTCAAGCTCACCTGCATTATATCAATGTCAGAGCTTGGAGCATTTTTAAAAAAGGTAAATTGCTTCCATTACTCACTGTTTTTTAAACTGCTTAGTTTTAGACCTATTTTTAAGGAGGATTTTGAACTGTTTCTAATTGATACAGTTTAATTAATAGGGCCACAAAGGCCATCCCATCCAACCTCACAATTAGAGGACTCCCAAAACATGTCCATCCAAGTGTGTTGAAAGACCTCCAAAGATGGAAAGTCTATTATCCTCCAAGCCAGACTATTCCACTGCTGAACAGTTCTTACAGTTTAAAAAAGTTCTTCCAGATGTTTCGGTGGAATCTCTTGTCTTGCAATTTGAATTCACTACTCCATGTTCTAGTCTCTGGAGCAGCAGAATACAAGCTCTCTCTTTCTTCTACATGGCATCTCTTCAGATATTTAAAAATATTTAAATTGGTTTTAGTTATTTATTTAATGTTTTTAAAATATTTTTTATTGATTGTGCATTGTCTCAAGGGCCTGGTGGGTCAACAGATAGATGTTCCTGGAGCATTAGTTCTTTCAATAGAAAATTAGCTATCAACAAGATGGAATGAATAGAGATAGGTCCCTATACACACACTAAAAGAGCAGTTCAACATGTTTCAGCAAAGTTTTCATTCAAAACTAAAAACATGTACATGGGAAATGAAACCACCAGGTCAGGTAAGCCTTGTCTGAATAAACAGTAAAATTTTGAGCCTTCTGGAGATTTAAGGCTTCTTCCAAAATGCATCCAGGGATGATTTTTCTTTCTTTCACCAGCTTCTGCCTGTCTTATGATTTCCATTTTGGTTTATAGATCGATGCTTTTTTAACATTCTGGTGGCAGACTGTGAGGCAAATTTATCTGCTTTCCTCTTTTCTCTGTATTGCTGCTCATATATGCTCAATAAGGGATCCTGGAAGCAGCTACTGTTTACCTTGCCTGTTACAGGCAGGTAACCCCAGTTACAATAGGATTAATGGGAATAGCATCTCAGTCTTCCCAGTTTAGGCTTTATTGCAATGCTTAATACAGACACACTGTACCCAATGTTATTGCTTCTCTAGCCCTCCATCACCTTTCTCCCAATGTTGCTAAGGGCTTGTCTACATGGCGATTTATCTTGAATTCCCCCTGGGCTTGCTGTAAACACTGTAAACCCTGTAATCAGGGTTTAATTGATGCAGAACCAAAACCCCAGATCATGTATGGACTGTCTTCATGATGCCTGCATCCAATTCGTGGCTTCCTCCCCAACACACATTTAAATAGCTCACCTTCTGCTCAACATTCAACTCACCTTTTTTACCTCAACACCACCTAAAGTTGTCCTGATGCAAAAGCATGAAGACTTCTTGAGAAATTCAGTCTCCTCTAACTAACCAAGGAGTCTGTGGCCTCACAAAGGATGGGAGACATACTGGATTGCTAAGGAAGTGTCTTTTTGCATTGCAAATGGATGTTAAATTTTTTGGACTCTGAGAATCTCCCAGAAGCCACGTGGCCAGGAGGCGCCAGCCTGCAAGAGATACCCCTCCACACCATCTAAACAAGGAACAAAAACAGCAAAATACAGGCCTATAACTAACATCTTCAATTCCCCCCCCCTCCTGTATGGTTTTTAACACTTGCCTGATGAAGGCGGCAGTGGAGCTTTGATAGCTTGCCACATGTATATTGGGCATTTTGGTTGGCCCCATAAAGGTATCACTGTTTGGTGGATTTTGGATGTTACTGGATTTGTTGTATGGCCAACACGGCTACCCTTGAATGTTTTCACCTTTTGCTACAGATTTTTAACTCTGCAGTCATGATGGCATGACGGCTGACTTCACTTGTGGTCCCCTGCGAGCTCCTTGGTGCTATCTCTGGGGCCGTAAAAATCACTCTGAGGTTTGAACATGGTGCCCAGCATCGATAACCTCACCAGTGGCACCAGACAACGAACAGGAACTGCATGGGAAAGCAAGCCGACCATTATTCACTGCAAGAGCCAAAAACCCATCACAAAAGAGAGCTGGATGGAATTCATTCCCACTCATCAGAATCACAGAATCATAGAGGTAAAAAGGGACACAAGGACCACCTGCCATGCAGGAACACACAATTATAGCACTCCCAAAAGATACTCATCCAAGCTCTGTTTAAAGACCCTCAGAGAAAGAGTCCACCACCCTCTAAGGCAGTCTATTCCACGCCTGAACAGCTCTTACAGTAAAGAAGTTCTTCCTATTGTTGAGACAGAATCTCTTTTTCTGTCATTTGAAGTTGATGTTCTAGTCTTTGGAGCGCCAGAAAACAAGCTTGCTCCTTCCTCTATATGACATCTCTACAGACATTTAAAGCTATCATTTCACCTCTCAATCTCCTCCAAGCTAAACATCCCCAGCTCCCCAAGTTGTTCCTCATAATGCTTGGCTTTCAGACCTTTGGTCATCTTGGTCGCCCTTCTCTGGACACATTCAATTACAATACCTTAAGCACTATGACTCTGTTATGCCCTTGTTATCTTAGGAGGAGGAGAAGAAAAAAAAAGAGGAGAAAAAAATCTACTCATTTCAACAGTTTTTCACTCCCAAAAGTCCCTTCCAAACTCTAATTTGGAATTCTCCCTTCCAAACTCTAATTGTTGTCCAGTACTTACGGAAGTTGCCATTCTACTCAAGCACAAAATTTGCTATGGTTTCTAATGGTTTTGAGGAAAGGAGGTCTGGGGGAAATCTAAAGGGGAGCTGAACCACAACTACAGAAATCCTACTGCCTGGGTCTTTGATAATCATTGAATAATCCTGATATCTCATGCAAAGGATACAAGTGGGAAAGGGGGCAGAAGAGGAACATTCACACAAATGTGGAAATTGTTTGCTAGCGCAGTTTACATAAACAGAAACATTCTTGGTAGTTGCTGTTTCTTCTCTCCTTTGTACATTGTCTGAATTGCCTTGGCGCACACTTTACAAAATTTGGAAAATTGTTGTTGCTGCTGCTGCTGTTGTTGTTACTACTACTACTACTACTATTACTACTACTAATAATAATAATAATAATAATAATAATAATAATAAAATTTATTTATACCCCACCCAGTGGTAGTCCAATCAGGGCGGCTTACAAGTTTAAAAGCATACTACTATTGCTATTGCTACTATTTGAAGCCCTGGTGGTGGAGTGGTTAAAATGCTAGTACTGCAGCCACAAAGTTGTGAGTTCGATCCCAGGGATCCAATGTTGACTCAGTCTTCCATCCTTTTGAAGGTCGGTAATATGAGTACCCAGCCTGTTGAGGGCAATTGGCTTACACATTGTAAACCACTTAGATACTCACTATGAAGCGATATAGAAATGTACCATATATACTCAACTATAAGTTGGCCTCATGTATAGGTCGAGGGTAGGTTTGGGGGCCAAAATTATGGTTTTTGATATGACCCGTGGGTAAGTTGAGGGTAAAACTTAGGGGCATGTAACAAAGGATCTAAAGAAGGAAGGAAAGGAAAATAATGCCAAGGAACTTCCAAAATTCCAAAAGGCATAACTGTGCACACACACTAAAGGCTGGATGGATGAGAGTGTAGAGTCAGTGCTGCCCAGACAGATTATGCTCTTGTGTTTCACCAGGAGATGATTCCCTTTTTTGGTAAGAGTTAAAGTACAGTACTTATATTGTCCCATGGATAAGTCGACTCAGGTTTTGGAGTCAATTTTTGACTAAAATTTTAGACTTATGCATGAGTATATACAGTAAATCCTATTGCTATTGCTACTGCTATTGCAAGGTTATGTGCAGTCCTGGCAAAACCTCAGCCGACGTTCCCCATAGCCACTCAATGCCATGGAACAGATTCTTCCACCATATGAAAATAAAGCAATGGATTACAGCTAAGTGGAAGCTGGAGCAGACCCAGGCCAACCATGGCTGAGGAGACCCCTGTTTAGCACATTACATTAATCCTGCCAATCTGGAGCCCTGTGTTGCCAAGACTCAAAAGCTGGCCCTTCACACCATCCAAGGATGGGATTTTCTCCAATCTGCCTCAAAATGTCTCATCAAGATGGAAGGTTGTGGCTATTTTCAGGGCCTCTAAGACCCTGTTTCACATTTCAGCACTGAAGAGAAGGGGCAATCCCCAATTCTCATTGTTTTTCTCTGCCTCTAAGTCGACTCTGACACGCAGGGAGTCTTGGAGAGATTTTCTTCGGAGGAGGTTTGATGTTGCCTTCCTTTTGAGAGAGTGTGATTTGCCCAAGGTTACACAGTACCTAGCTCCACAGCTGAGATTGGATTCAAACCTTGGTCTCCCAGAGCTCTCTATACCATGCTAGCTCTCAGGAACCCTAATACAGAGCTTTAAATTTAAGGGGTGGGGATCCAAACACTTTGAGGGTGTCTGTAGGCGTTTTGTCCTGCTACCCAATGCTTCAGGCCACAGTCAAAGGACTTTATCACACCAGTCTACTGTCCCACTGCAATTGCACTAGTGTGTAAGAATGGAAGTGTAGGGTAAGAATGGAATTATACTGGTTTGGCGTAATTTCTTATCACACATTTCCCCACAAGAGCGCTTTGGTGATCCATGGTCACCTAATCTGTTTTCAACACTGCCAAATGGCACCTTCCAGGAGGAAGGGTAGGAGTAAGCGATTGCGGCTGCCGACTGTTTCCCAAAGCCGGCTGCTTTGGGAATGCGCACACAGCAGCCAGTGTTTGGAGGTGGATGGCAGCCACAATCGCTGCAAGGAAAAGGGGGACAGGAGCAGAATCACACCCATTCAAACTATGGGGCCACCTGATAAACAGAAGTGCAGTGGAAGGGATCTATTGCATGAAAGCAGAAATGGAACAGAAGTAAGACTGAGAGCCTATTGACAGGTTTTGCCCATCAATGAAAGAGTGCAGTATAGTAATGAATGAAATGCAAGGTGGCAGTAGCATGGACATGATGTTGTGTGATAAGTGCCAGCCAAACATGCTTTTATCCTGTTAAAATTCTGCTTTATCGCCTCCTTGTGTGATGAAAGTCATAGGCTTGAACATCAATGAGTGGAACCAACAAGCCAGCCACACTGCAGAAATAATGCATTTTGACATCACTTTAAATGCCATGGTTCAAAGCTATGGGATCCTGGGAACTGTAGTTTGTTGTGGCATCAGAGCTCTCTTACAGAGAAGGCTAAATGTCTTGCAAAACTAAAATTCCCAGAATTCAATAGCATTGAACCATGGCAGTTAAAGCGGTGTCAAACTGGATTACTTCTGCAGTGCAGGTGGCCTCCAAGAAAGCATCTTATTAAAAGTGGTCCTCCAGATATTTTAGACTTCAACTCTCAGAAGCCAGTCTGGACAATTGCCAGGGATTTGTGGAGCCAATGCCCAAAACATCTGGGGGGAAAGCTGCAAAGATTGAAAACTTCTGTTATTTGATGCCAGACTGTTTTGTCCCTCTAAGCCAGTACTGCTTTGCTCTGAGTAGCCATAGCTCTCTAGGGCTGCATCTGCACTGCAGAAATAATCCAGTTTGACACCACTTTAACTGCCATGGCTCAATGCTATGGAACTCTGAGAATTGTCATTTTGTGACACATTTAGCCTTCTCTGTTAGAGAGCTCTGGTGCCACAACAAACTACAATTCACATAATTGCACAGCACTGAGCCATGGCAGTTAAAGTGGTATCAAGCCGGATTATTTCTGCAGTGCGGGTGCAGCCTAGGTTCTCAGGCAGAAGGCTTAGGGAAAGTTACTTTTTTGGGCAACAACTCTTACAATCCCCGTGCCATGAGCTCTGCTGGAGGAAGGATTCTGGGAGCTGAATGAGCCTTTGCAGACTGCCAGAAATAGTGCAAATTGAGTCCACTTTAACTTTCCTGGCTCAGTGCTAGGGAATCATGGGAACTGTATTTTTTTTTCTGTGACATTGAGCCTTCTCTGTCAGAGAGCTCTGGTGCCACAATAAACTACAGTTCCCATGATTCTCTAGCACTGAGTCAGGACAGTTAAAGTGGCCTCAATTTGCACTATTTCTGGCAGTCTGCAAAGGCCCAATAACTTCTTGAAATGACGAGATTGCAACTCTTTCCAGGGCTTCATTATACATTTCCAATGCTTGCAGCACCAGTGTTTTGGCAAACTCCAATTTTAGTAGCTCCTGGACAGCCGAAGCGTGAAAGTCTGGACTGGAGCAGAGTGAATGGGAGCAGCCACCAGGCAAGGCTATCTATATCTGTAAGCGTGGCTCCCGTCACACTGTTCCGTCAAGGCTGGATCAACGGGTGAGAGCCACCTGGACTCTTTCTTTGCCCTGCCAAAGTGCCAGAAGGAGGAGGGGGAGAAAACACACTGTGTTTGCTCCTAGGAGCCAGGAAGGGAAACGGGAACATGGAGGAGAGAGTGGGCCAGACAGAAGGGCCCCTGCTGTGCCACCTCCTTCTCGGTCCTGATGGGGAGGCAGCTCTGCCAACTCGCCGACTTCCAACAGGAGGCAAGAGTTTTAGACTCGGCTCCCTCCCTTTCCCCCATTTCAAAAGTAACGGGGAGATTTCTGCCCTTGTTTCTTACCAGCATTGCCTTTGCTGAGCTGAACTCACACACACGGAAAAGCCACTTTTGGAGAGATTGTGGGTGCATCTACACTGTAGAAATAATGCACCGGGCCATAGGAATATTTAAACCAAGAGCCATGGATGTAAACGCCCAAATTGATATTGAGACACTAGGTCGCTGAAATGGTTGGCCCAAAATAAAAAGTAAAAAAACATCTGATAATGGGCTTGACCCAATCCCATAGAACAGCTTTAACCAGAGCAAGATTTGGGCAGGTAGATTCCATGGTTAAATATGGACGATTCCACCAAGTGCCATACATCGGGAGAACAGATGTCTGCGGAGCATCTGAAATAGAAGATATTGAGCATGTCCTATTGAACTGCCAATTATAGGCCACAGTAAGGGCCCAATACCTACAGACAATACGATAGAATTACATACTGGGAACGCAACAAACGGCGAGCCCATTTTCTTCAAGGTCCAAATACACACATAGTAATTAGAACTGCTAAATTTACAGGTAGGCTATTCAGCTGAGAAGATGTTTTATTGATCACATTGGGGTTGGATGTAAAGGTGATGAACATATTTTGGTTTTTGTATTTTATTATCCTTTAGTTTATTGTAAGACAATTTATTACTATTAATTTAAATGAATATATATGTTATCTCATTTTGTCTCATGTATCTTATCCCATTGTATTTTATGCATAACTAACTAGAAATAATGCAGTTTGATACCACTTTAACTTTCATGGCTCCATCCTATGGAATCCTATGATTTGCAGTTTGTTGTGGCACCAGAGCTCTCTGACAGACAAGGCTATATATCTTGCAAAACTACAAATCCTAGAATTCCAGAGCATTGCAGCGACGTCTAACTGCATTATTTCTGCAGTGCAGATGCAGCTCTTGTAAAATGGCAAATCCCAAGATTTCAAAGGCTGGCACTGCAGCTCTTGAAGTGGTGTCAAACTGCATTATATCCACAGTGCAGATGCAACCTGTGACTTCTAGATTCCCCCAGCCACTTTATTACCAAAAATAATGGTAATTTCTCCAAGCTCTGAGGCCAGCACCATTAGTAAGCAAGGCGAACCTGCCTGTGTTGAATTCAAAGCACTTCTGACTCAAAAACAAAACCAAATATTGCCAAAATTTGAGCTGCTGGAGGGAGGGAGGGAGGCATAGTACAAATAAATAAAATAATACATAACTATTCTGCATGTTAATGTAGATACAGCTTGATCAAACCTGTGAAGACATCTAGAGATATGGCGAAGTTCCAAGAAGATTCACACATCACTTTTTAACAATGAAGGCAGCTGTGCTGGCTAAGGGGTCTGGAAGTTGTAGTCCAGAAAAGTAACTTTTTCTAAGCCCTGTGAATGCAGGTAGTTGAAGACCGTTGTTGTCAATATGAAACCAGGTCTATACATACAATAGAAGAAGGCTGCAGCCACACAGCAGAATGAATGCAGTTTGACACCACTTTAATTGCCATGGCTACACCCTATGGAACCCTGAGATCTGTAGTGTAGAGATCTCTAACAGAGAAGGCTAAATAGCTCACAAAACTACACATCCCAGAATTCCATAGTACTGAACTTCTTTTTCCCAATGAGAAAATCAGTGGACAATTTTGCTTGCCATTATTGTCCCAAAAAACAAGCAATACCTAGCTGAGAAAAAGGCAATCTAGGGATTTCTTTCTCAATTCACGCAAAGCAATGTTGAGGCACCAGAGTTGTTCACTTGTGCAAAACGAGAGTATGATGCAAAACACTGTGTAATCCTGTGCAACACACAAGCTCATACCAGCTAAAAGAGTAATAATAATATTGTGTATACAACGTATGATGCTCCTTGTTCATAGACCAATGCCAGTCCCTATGCTACTAGCTCCTCATTCTTTGAAAGTTTCCAGGAAAGAACTTAACAGTGGTTGTCAATTGGCACAAATATAGATCCGATCCCTTTAATTTCCCACATCAAAAAGTTTAAGATGCATTGCACTACAACATGAGTAACAACCAAGAGCACAGCAGCATTACAGTCCAAACACTCACAAGAGCTACAACTTCATCAGGTATAAAAAATGCTTTCATTCAGCATAAAAAGCCAGCTCAATGCCAAAACCCACCCTTGGGAGAGTGCTTCTAAACTGAAATTGTTGTTGTGTGCCTTCAAGTCTTTTCTGACTTAAAGCAACCCTAAGGAGAATGTATCATGGGTTTTCTTGGCAAGGTTTGCCATTGCCTACCCCTGAGGCTGAGAGCGTGTGACTTGCCCAAGGTCACCCAATGGGTTTCATAGCCAAGCAGGGAATCGAACCATGGTCTCCAGAGTTCTTGTAGTCCAACACTAGGCTGACCATATTTCCCTGAGACAAAAACAGGACATTGGCAGGTTGGCAAAAATGTGACAGGGGTTATGTAATATTCTATATTCATGAAAAAGCAAGATGATAACGAAAGTTTTATTGCATAAACATATTGTGTTAACAATTATTCCTCAGTGGCAGAACTCATACAAAAATTTAGGTAGGCATATTTCATCACAATCATACCATGGATATTTCTCTGATGAAACAGAGGCTGGATGGCCGTCTATCGGGTAAGCTTTGATTGAGAGTTCCTGCATGGCAGGGGGTTGGACTGGATGGCCCTTGTGGTCTCTTCCAACTCTTTGATTCTATGATTCTATGAAGTAATTGTACATGGCAAATTTTGGTCTTTCAACACCTTATCATGAAACTTCTCACATGCCATGACACCTTTTTCTTTCTTTCTTTCTTTTTTGGACAACCAGAATTTCAAACCAGGATCTTCAAATCAATTTCACAACATAATAGGGCATTTTTCTTGAAAATGGGACAAAGTTGGCATTTATATTAAAACAATGGCACGGTCTGGAAATATGAAAGAAAACAGTACTGTCCTGTTTGAAACGGTATATGGTCAGCTTATCCAACCCTGAAACCACTACACCATTCTGAGATGCCACCCCTGAAATGGTCCTGCTTTGGCACTCACTGACTCATCTTTAAAGCAGGGTTACTTGGAGAAAGGCTTTAAAATATTGTTCTATTTTGCTGGACCCAAGGGAGGAAAGGCATTCTGTCACACATACCTCGGTCACAAGCTGTCCAGGGCACTAAAAGTTAACAATTAACATTTGACTTGTGTTCAGAAGTGGACCAGAGATCAGAGCATTTGTTTCAAGACTGATAAAAGTGTGACGTAACATTGAACATTTCAGAGATGAAAACTGGGACCTGTGGCCAAACAACACAACAGTTTGGTCAACATGACAAAAGTTATTAATAAGGAAAAACACACAAGCTAAAAGAGGCTATAGCAGTTTGCTTTTGCCGGAGCTACTGGGAAGGACAAGATTCTGCCCATCCTTTCCTCTCCGCTGAGTTAATCAAATGCAAACTACTTTTGCACCCTGAAATTTTGCATTTTGCAACAATGGAAGTACAATAGGCCCTCCACATTTGCTGGGGTTAGAGGCACAGGACCCCCATGAAAGTGGAAAAACCGTAAATTAAAAAATACTACTTTTTTTTTAACCTAAGAGAACACCTCTCTAGGGGCTTGTACAGACCGGACAAAGGGGCCAGCCCGGGAGTGGAGTTGGGGCAAGGTGACCGCACGCCGGCCACCCCAACTCCGGCTTGATGCTGCCGTCACGCTGCCGAAGCAACCGCACAGCGGGCAGCAAAAAGGCACATCTTCAGCACAGCGTTTACACATGCTGCACCAAAGAGGTGAAAAGCCGCTGTGGCCGCAAGTAGAACACCCTTTCTGCAGTGCAAAAAGGAGTCACTTTTTGCAGTTTCTTTTTGCGCCGCGGAAAGGCCAGATCAGGGCTGTGGTATGTGGTTGCCATAGCCCCAATCTGGCAAGGAAAGGGGCAGTGTCCTGCCACCTCTTAGGGGCCATCTATATGGCACCTAAGAATCTCTAGGTCCTCCAGCAGAACTCTGCCAGAATTTGACCATAGAATCATGCTGGAGGACCTACAAATGCTTAGAGAAGTGTTTTCACTAGTAATCTCTAGGTCCTCAAGCGCAACTCTAGGGCCAACCTCCAGCAGAGTTTCTCCGGAGGACCTAGCAATTCCGAGAGAGAACATATTAATCAAATCCACAAATAATCAAATCTGCAAAAGTCAAAGCCGCAAACGTGGAGGGCCGGCTGTAAGTTGAAGACAAAGGAGGAAAGAAGGAGAAGAGGGAAACCACATGATTTTAAGAGCAGCTGAAAAAGTGGGACAACAGAGGATTAATTGGAAATGTCCCTGCCAAATTGCGATGCTTGTTGGAGATGGTGTATCCAAATGTCACCATGGTGTAGTGGTTTGAGTGTTGGAGAAGGACTCCAGGAGACCAAGGTCTGAATCCCCACTCAGCCATGGAAGCCCACTGGGTGAGTTTCAGCAAGTCACACTCTCTCAGCCTTAGAGGAAGGAAATGGCAAAAAAAACCCTGAACAAATCTCGGCACAAAAACCCCATGATAGCTTACTTGAGTAAGTGGGGGATGATTTGAAGGCACACAACAACAACTACGTTAGATCTGCACCCAGTTGCAGTCAATTACATAACTGCTGTATTTTTTTCCGTCGAGATAAAAATGTTTGGAACTATTGATTTAGATAATTTTAGATTGGATGGATTTATGAAGGAGAGAAGGATGGAGATATGGCTAAATAATATGTGAGTAATAAACTATGAAAAAAATAATGACAGTGGGATGAATCACCATCTCCTTTGCAGATACCTAGTTTGACATTATAGAGGCTTGGAAGGCATATATATTGCTACCTGTATGCAATTATGAAGACAAATCACCTCATAACATGAGATCTTTTTCATGAGGATACGAAGCAAAGCAAATTTAATTATTATTATGTATCATCTTATTAAACATTCTATCAAAGGTAAGTACTTTACAATCCTTAACACATTCATTTTTTACAACATCGTCATTAGCCTCATTATCGTCTCTTATTTTACAAATAAAAAACTGACGGAAAAATCCTATACACGTCAACTGGGAAGAAAGTTCCACTCAGGTGAGTAAAGCGTGTTCTCCCATAAGTAGATATAGAGTTGCTGCAGTACAAATTCACACGGAAATAATTTATCAATGAACTCCGTAGGACTTCCTTTCCAGTATACACATGCACACAACTGCACTTTGAGGGACATAAACTAAACATCGTTCAGTTTAAAGCATAGTTTGAGGCAAACCTGAACCTTTTCCAGGTTAATCAGGTTGTATTTAGTAATACACTTCTCTCTGTGTTGCAACTATTTGTCAGATTTGTGATCACAGTTGTTGTTGAGTGCCTTGAAGACTTTTTCAACTTTTTGCAACCCTATCACTGGGTTTTCTTAGCAACATTTGTTCGGAGGAGGTTTGCCTTTGCCTTCCACTCAAGCTGAGACAATGTGATTTGCCAAAGGACACCCAGTTTCATAGACAAGTTGAGATTCGAACCCAGGTCTCCAGAACTGTAGTCCAACGCTCAAACCATTATACCACACTGACTCTCTGACCACAGTTACTGTGGCATAAAAGATGGGGTAACAATGACTTTTTAAATATAAAAAAGTACCTTGCTAATATAGATAGCATGCCAGATTGTAAAATTGAGCAGACTGTAAAAAATTTGCAATCCACGAAGCCAGCCACACATAGCAGCTCAGTGGCCTTGACAAAGCCAAGGTGATCTACATTGCGCAATTTTAGTACAGTATTCTAATACCACTCCGTATACCATAGTTCCATCCAAGGAAACCCTGGAATCTGTAGTTTAATTAAATACTTAGCATCTTTTCCCAGAGAGCTCTAGTGCTGTAGTTCGGGGCAGGGAACTTGACCAAACTACAAATCCCAAGACTTTGTAGAATGGAGCTACAGCAGTTTAAGTGGCATCAAACTGGTATATGTTTGTACTGTGGACACGGTTCCCTTCCTGGGTCAGCCCCAAAGCTAGAGTGAAATCAAGTACTGGTCAGGCCACGTTGTTGTTGTTGTTGTTGTTGTTGTTGTTGTTGTTGTTGTTGTGTGTCTTCAAGTAGTTTCTGACTTAAGGAGACTTTAAAGCAAACCTATCATGAGGTATCTGTATCACCTATTTGTTCGAAAGGGTTTGCTTTTACTCTCCTCTTAGGCTGAGAGAGTGTGACTCACCCAAGGTCACCTACTGGGTTTCCATAGCTGAGCAGTGATTTGAACCTTGGTCTCCAGAGTTCTAGTCCAATGCTCAAACCACTACACCATGTCAGCTGTTGAGTCTGAAGTGGATAGTTGCATTCAGTATGATGGATCACAAATTGTCAAAGCCTGTCCGACCATTAGGCAAAGTGAGGCTGTTGCCTTTGGAAGCAGATTTAAAGACAGAAAATTAAAAGGATAGAAAAAATAATTGCTATATTAGTTATCGGTGGTTGAGTCTCCCCCTTTGGAGATTTTTAAACAGAGGCAGGATGGCTATCTATATGGAGTGCTTTGATTGTGTATTTCTGCATGGCAGAATGGGGTTGGACTGGATGGCCCTTGGGGTCTCTTCCAACTCCAACTTCCAAACTGTAAATGTTAAATGATGAATTTTAAATGTACATTGTGTCTTATTTATTCTTTTAAACTGGTACATGTTATAACTGATGTTGTGTTCTTAACTGATGTATATTTCTTGGTCTGTTGTTGTTCCCCGGCTTGATCCATGGGGAAAGGTGGGTAAGAAATCTGTTGTTGTTGTTGTTGTTGTCATATTGTATTTTAATGGGTAGTAAACTTCTGGAATTTTCTGTCTGATGTGCCAAAATAATTTGACTATCTTTCGTGTTCTGGATCTCGACTTTGGTGAGTTAGAGTTAGGTAGCATTTACTGCTGCATCTCACTCATCTCAGATCAGCCCTAAAAGTTTATTATTTTTATTATTTATTTCAAGGATTTATATCCCATCCTTTTCCCACAATGGGATTCAAAGTTGTGCAAATATTTTTTTTTAATGGCCAAATTGGAAAAGCAGCACTCCCACGTCTTCATTCAAATGTGACCCCGGGGGGGTGGGAGGTGGGGGTCCACATTAATTTCTAGAAGTCAACATACAACTAATAGAATATTTTGAAAATGGATAGAATATTTTGAAAAAGAACCTGTTAAGGCGAATGAGGGTGGCCTCAAAAGGAGATCCCTAGGGGCATGACCACAGCAGTCACTGCGGAGCCAGGAAATAAAAGCCGAAGGAAGGCCAGCTGGGGAGAAACCACGAGAGATAGATGCCATTGCTGCAGGGAAGGCAAGGGAAGGGGAAATTGTTCTAGAGCTAGGCATTTAAGCACTTAGCTCTGCCAAGTCAGTAATGGAATAATATGCCGAGCAATGTGTGCCAACAGGCTTTGGGAAAGCTTTCCTTGTTTGTGAAAGTAAAAGCAGCATCCAACATATTTTAGTATCTGTACACAATTGACATTTACAGGAGAAGCAGCAACCTAGAGTTTGCACTGCTGCGACAATGGTCCATTCTTGTGTCATCTCAACAGCGGCGCAACTGCTGCCCTGTGCCTTCTTTCCACACTGCTCTGGTAACATCAATGCTTCCAGCTCATAAAATTCAAAGATATAGCTGTGTTGGTCTGTAGAATCAGTATGCAGAGAGATCTTGTCGCACCTTTGAGACTAATTGAAAGAAAGAAGTTGGCAGCATGAGCTTTCGTAGACTCAAGTCTACTTCCTCAGATGCTAACTCTGAGGAAGAAAGCTCACGCTGCCAACTTCTTTCTTTCAAATAGTCTCAAAGACGCTTCCAGCTCATGTGGAAGAAGTCAAGGGGGGCTATTAATCACTCCAGAATTGTGTCGTTCCCAGAAAGTGAGTCAAGATGGAAGTGCCCCAATACCCCATTTTGGGTGGTGGTGGTGGTGGTGGTGGTGAAGGAAAGAGCCGTGTCCTCAATGGCACACCAAACTTTGGTGCCCAGCATGGGGCAGGCGGGAATCCCCATAATGACCAGCATTGGAGAATGTAAGGATGGAGACCACACAAAGTGGGGGGTTTAGTGTCACACAAGGTTTGGACACTTAAACATTGCATGAGATGGTAATTCGGTTTGACCACCATGTAGTTTCAAGAGGCTGAAGAAGCAGTGAGATGGGAATGAGGTAAAATTATGGTAGGAAACAACCGTGTTTGGTTTCACACCAAGCCAGACTAAACTATACCTGTTGTAGGGTTGCCAACTCAGGACCAAACCAGACCCTGAGTTCTGAGCACTAGAACCTGAGACTTATGATATCATAGAGGACAGGACCTGGTGAAGTTACAAGGGAAATGTCATAGAAGGCAGCCCCGGTGATGTCATTAACATTACACTTTATGCCTCAACCACAAGTAGGCCATTCAAATAAAAATACCAAGTTTATATAAATAAACAGTTTTCAAGACAGTGCTCTCACCCTGAATTTTCTCCCCATAGACCTGAGGACTGTAGAAGAGGAACCAGGCCCTTTGATCTAGGAACTCCAGTCTTTTGAACTGCCAAGTGGGTCATCTTCCCACCCTACTTTAAAGCACTGGCCATGAATTATTTCACTGTTAGGCATGTGTTTTGTTGTGTGCACACAAAAAGAAGGTATAAAACTTCTCCACTAGAAAGATCCCAGATATCATTTCAAACAGAGAAAACAATTAGATATGGGTAGGAGATGCCCAGCAAGAGGTGGAGAGGAAGCAAAGAAGGAAGGAAGGAAGGAAGGTTGGTTCAAATATCATAATGTTCAACAACTTCTGTTCCCAGAGGTTGCAGAACCATCTTATAAATGCACAATACATCATTCAATTCTATGGCTTTCAATTGCTCAACAGACACAGAGAGACAACTAGCCCTCCACTTTTTATCAAATTTTACAATTGACGGCAGTTGTTCAATGGGAAATTCAAAAGCAAAGGCGTAAATCACTTTCTTGTGCCAAAGGGACCTCAATCCAATTGCTAGCCTCGACTCGTATAAAGAAATGGAATCAACAGAATCAATGTAAGTGCTGACTTACCCTTCGATAATTGTTTCAGTGTGTGCCTTTAGAGGGAAACAATATCCACCTTAAGTGATCAATAACAATATTTATTTCTCCCTATGGATCGAGGCAAAACTGAGGAATTATCCTTCAATTGGAATTATCATGGTTATCTCTCAAGAACCCCAGGAACTGCACTGTTATGAGGATGCTAAGGATTTTCTTGAAACCCCCAAACTGGAATTTTCCTTGGTTCAGTAAAATAGATCACAACAGGAAGGGCAAGCCAGTCTTTCTCCCTCTCATTCCAAAAGTCATGTTGAAAAGTATGTTTCAACCTGTGTTTATTAAGTTAGAATCATGGAATCACAAAGTTGGAAAAGACCCCATAGGCCACCAAGTCCAAATTCCTGTTCAATGCAGGAATTCCAGCTGGAGCGCAGCCAATATGTCGCAATCTAGCCTCTTTTTGAAGATGTCCAAAGAAGACCCCTCCACCTTTCCAGATATATATATATATATATATATATATATATATATATGATTTGTTCCATTGTTGAACTGCTCTTACCATCAAGAAGCTCCTTCTAATATTCAATCAAAATCTCCCCTCCTGTAACTTAAAACCATCAGAACTGGTCCAGCCCTCTGGAGCAGAAGAGAACCATCTTGTACCTTCCTCTCTGTGACAGCCCTTTCGATATTTAAAGAGTGCAATCATGTCATTCCTTTGTCTTCTTTTCACTAGGCTGAACATGTCCAACTCCCTTGCATAGTTTTTAAACCATGTTCCCACTTCTTTGTCTCCATCAAAAATTATAGACTGATAGCGATAGAAATGTAAGACAGAACCAGGTTTCTTTTTCAAACGGCAGACTGCTGCTTTTAAAGACTGAGTAAACAAGAAAGAGAAGGTAACCACAATCATATTAAACTGAAGAAAAATGTAATGAGCTGAAATGAGTCTTAACCATTCCAAGATTACTATTATAACTGTATTAGAAACTGGCAAGTAAGAGTTTTTAAAAAATGGGACTTGCTTAGTAAGACAGGAAGTTTCAAATAAAATCAACAGGTAACAAAATTAGTAAACGTTTTGCTTTATTTGCCAGAACTGAGAGAAAGCATTATTCTTGGTTTTTAATAGTCAGATCTGTTCTTTGTGTCATCTCATAGAAGGCACTACCAAACTATTTATACCCTCCAACCATCCTGATTTGGAAGGACCAGTCCCAATTAATCCTCTTTCATCCCAATGTCTGGAGTGCTTTTAAAAAGTCCCGGTTTTTCTCTCCTATCACTTTCCCTTTTTGTCCTCCTGTTATTTCCATTGCTGCAAAATGAATTCAAAATGCAAAAGTAGTCTGCATTCAGCTAGCTCAGCAGTGGGGAGAGGAGAGGGGCAAATATTGCCCTTCCCAGGAGGCTCAGGCAAAAGCAAATTGCTGCAGCATTTCCTAGCTTGTATGTTCATTCTCATTATCTTTTGGCATCTTGGCCACACTCTGATGTTGCTTTGCTATATATATCCTGGTTTTCACCAGTGAAACGTGGAGGGTCTGCCTCATGAAGAGCAAACCCATAAACTGAAAGTACTATACGTTAAAGCACAAAAGCTGTCTGGAAGAAGCTACTATTGATTCTCGGACCAATCTCACAGATAGATTTTGACTCTCTAGGACATAAACTAACACACATCTGAAAGCAAGAAAAGGTCTCAGCAGTATCTAGATGTAAATTCTTCATGGCCTCCTGGATTTGGCCATTCTATGGACTTAACATCTGGTACTTCCATGGGTGTAGGTCAAGCATCAGTTCCAACCACAGTTATTAAAAATGTTGTCAAAGCAGACATGCCGGCAAGGTGGCTGGAAACCACATTTCCCTTTGAGTGGGAGTTGTGGTTCCAGAAACTAAAGTGACTCAAAGTTTTCTTATAAGCATAAACATCTCATCACTGACTTGCATCTTACTTTCTGAGCAAGGTCAAGTGTGACTATTCAAAAGATGGAGAAAATGGCTGAAATAAATGCCAGGACCAACCACGTTGTCTATCGGACCTTCAGAGATGGTCCTCAACGTGGACTATCTCAATGGCATCTCTGCTTACCTGGTAAATTTAACAACTGACAGTTTGGTGTCCTTTAAAGGGACTTAAGCATTTGAATTGAACGTAAGAATTGTTTCAACCTAATGTTGAAAGTTAGAGCTTTGCTCCAATGGCTTTTTTGTCACTTTACAGAGATGCAAATGTAGATATGGAACTTTATGTTACCAGGTTGTTATTCTCTTTGGAATAATTATTTCTTTTGTAAACCCCCGCATGGCACGTGTGTGTCTTTTGTTACCAGAGACACCCGCACAAACTCCAGTGCCAGGAAGTAACCCCTCCTTTCCTTTCCTTTCCTTCCCTTCTTTTCTCTCTCTCTTTACCATGAGGGGGAAATTATTTGAACAGCAGTTTGAAGCAAAGGCAGGAATCTCTTTTTATTCATCTTAAATGTCAAATGAATGCTTGTCTTCAGACACGACAGCATTGCAGGCACGGAAAAAGGAGGGGGAGAACAGAATGGAAGAATAATTAATTGTTACCACTTGCACTCGGTTCTCTCTTTTCTCCATCTGGCCTGTAAAAAAATGCACACAAGGGCACAATCCAGCCAAAGTTAAGCACTTACAAGTGCCATGTATTTCAATGGGGAAGATTTAAACATGCGTTGAACTCTCCCAGTTGAACTTATAAGTGCTTAACTTGGGCTGGACGGTATCCAAAGCTATTTGTTCCCTTAAGAAACTCATTCTCCTGACCTAAGTATAAAATGAAACTCTATCCAAACTCTATTCCACCTCCAAAGCCCACCAAGTTCTAACGTTGCCAAACTTGTGCTTCTCTCTGCATCTATGAGTAGCCAATATGGTGAAATTATGGGGATTTGTACAGTCAGCAAAAGCAACACCATTCATGGTTTCTACTAAGAATGGGTCAAGAAAGCAATATCCTATTTATGTATTATATTTATATCTACTGTTCCTTGACAAAATACCTGGGTGATCACCACCACACTTTAAATCTCTCTCTGTGTGTATGTGACTTCAAATTGTTTGCTGACTTATAGCAACCCCATCAATTTTATAGTTTTCTTAGGTAAGGAATACTCAAAGGTGGTGTTGCCAGTTCCTTCCTCCAAAGTATAGTCTACAGCACCTGGTATTCATTGGTGGTCTCCCATCCAAGTACTAACCAAGGCTGACCCTGCATGGCTTCCAAGATCAGGCAGGATCTGGTGCTTTTAGGGTAGACTTTAAATCTGTAGGGGCTTCCTAAATTTAAATAGATAGGTAGGTAGGTAGGTAGGTAGGTAGATAGGTAGGTAGGTAGACAGACAGATAGCTGCATCACATGTCCCCATCTTCTGGGTCTCAAAAGAGTTAGTTTTCATTCATATTTTCCACCACTCTATCCTCTTCAAATCATCATACACGATTCTAGTATAAGTACCCCATTGTAGCACAGCCTTTTCATTGGTGACGCCAATTCTGTGCATGTCATTGCCTTGATTAGTCACCATATTTACTGACCTCTGCTTTTTTAAAAAGTGTAAAAACTATCCTGTTATGAAATGCTTTGAAAAGAGAAGTATTTAAAATTTGAATTTTCGAACTGCTACCTTTTGAATATTCATTTTTTAATTTTTAATTTAAAAAAACAAAACACCGAGATGGATGTTTCACATTCTTTAACACTGCTTTAAGGATGTTATTTTTCTTAAATGTAAAGCTGCACTGAGGATCATTAAAGGTCAGACTGGCAAAATGTAGAATCTGTGATAAAGCTGTTGGCACTTGTAAATTTATTTTAGCAAAGGTACGCATCTTCATCATCTTCATCATTATGATCATTATCATCACCACTGCAAGCAATGGGATAAAATTACAATGAACCAACTTTCTAGCTGACACTGATTTTCACGGAGGTAGGAAGTTTACAGCCTGAGTGTTCTGCTATGTTTATAAACACATAATAATTCTTGAGTTGTCAACCCATTAAGTAATTTTTAGCCCATTAATCATCTGCCTCTTAACTGATTAACCAATGGATTAAACCTAATATGCATATTATCAGAATCTCTGTTTAGCTACCTTTTCTGAGATATTGAAAGATGCATGATATAGTCTATAATTTAGTAAACAAACAATACCATTCTCTGGTAGAAGAAAGGTCATCTCCTCAGATTTCCTATCACAGCATTGGGCCCTCAGTAATTGCAAAAATATATATAATGTATCCTTAACTCATGTCCATGCAACTCAAGACTACGAATCAGCTAAAATACCTATTGTCTGATCTGCAGCAAACATGGAGAACCTGAAGCCTGCCAGATATTGTAGTACTACAATTCCTATCATTCCTCACCACTGGGCATACTGGCTTGGGAAATGGACTGGAGTGACCCCAGCTCTGAAGCCCCAATCTACAGCTTATAGACACCCTCAAGAACAATTAATAGCAGCAACACAACAGGGCTTTCGGAGACGGCTGCTGCTGCATTTTGTCTATTGTAAGTAGGCACTCATAGCTACACATTAAGGAGGCTAGAGCAAAATCATCCGTTCGCCTAGCTCAAGTGCTATTTATTTCATTGTTTACTGCAGGCACACTGCTACTACCTAACACCAGCCCTCTTTCGTCATCCTCTGCTGCTGAAAAGCTCCCAGCTATACAGAAAATGAGGATTTTTCACACTACAGTGGAGTAGTGGAGTCTCCTTCCTTGGAGGTCTTTAAGCAGAGGCTGGATGGCCATCTGTCAGGGATGCTTTGATTGGGAGTCCCTGCATAGCAGGGGGTTGGACTGGATGGCCCTTGTGGTCTCTTCCAACTCTATGAGTCTATGATTCTACACACCTGGGATTTGTAGTCTGGTAAGGCAACACAGCTCTCTGGCTGAGAATTTTAAAGACCTCTCTCTAAACTACAAATCCCAGGATGGCACAGGACATATCCATGGCAGTTAAAGTGGAATCATAGCACTATAACTGTGTAGTGTGAAAGGGCACCTGATGAAAGGGCAACTGTTCTGTGGAAATGTCCTTCCATCTCAGATGCTTTTCACAAGGAAATTCCAGAGCATAGTGGATGGGCCCCATGGCCCTTACATTTCTTGCCTGTGCTTTTAAATCCATTTTATAGCTATTTCCACAAATGCCTTCACCTTATTTGACATCCAGCCACTCATTCACTTGCAACCGAATATGTGAACTGCCTCCACAAAGGATCATTCCAGCTGAGGGGAAACCAAATGGCTTTTTTATTTTGCATTCTTCATTTCAGTATCTATTTTGCTTCATCCCAAAGGCTTGGGGAGCTTACAATTAGAAAGCATTCTCCCAAACGCGCACATGAATACAATTTCCGATGTTACACTTTTTTTTTTAACCAGGAATAGCTGTCTATGACAAAAATGAAAGGTCCATCTGTGGTGTTTGATCCAGGATGACTCATTCACACACACACACAAGGAATGGCTTAATATTGCAGTCATCAGGGATGAAAACCCAAGTGTGAATCTGGCAGCTTCACAGAACTGTAATTCCTTGAGTCAGATCCAGGCCAGGGCTACAGGGAGGTTTACTCCAATTCATGATGTGGATGATATTTCTATCAGCCCATGGTCTCTGACCTGAGTGAGCAGAGCTGAGGAAACCTAAGTCTGAAATGCGCTAACAAGCGGGCAGAAAATCCTTTGGCAAGACAAGGGAGAAGGTTTATTTATGCCCCAGGTTTCTCCAATCCAAAGACATCATTTGTTGTTGTTAACTGCCTTGAGGTTGGTCCAGACTCATGATGAACCTGTGGATGAGACATCTCCAAGAATCCCTATCCTCTACTGCTCTGCTTAGGTCCTGCAAATTCATACCCATGACCTCCTTAATAGTGTCCATCCATCTAGCAAATGCATACCCATTACCTCCTTAATAGTGTCCATCCATCTAGCAAATTCATACCCATGACCTCCTTAATAGTGTCCATCCATCTCTTTCTGCCGCTTCTACCTTTCCTAGCATTAATGTATTTTCTAATGAGCCATGCCTTCTCATGATGTGGCCAAAATACGATGGCCTCAGTTTCGTCATCTTGGATTCCAGGGAGAGTTTAGGCTCAATCTGTTCAAGGACCCATTTGTTCATCTTTTTGGCCATCCATGGTATCCTCAGCACTCTTCTCCAACACCACATTTCAAATGTTAGCCGCTCCGATTGCTCGTCAGAGGGGCGGAATATAAATAAATTTTATTATTATTTATTATTACTTATGCCTACTTTCTTCACTGTTCAGCTCTCACATCCGTACATGGTGATGGGGAATACAACAGCTTGGATGATTCTAACTTTAGTGCTCAGTTGTATATCTTTAGACTTTAGGATCTGATCTAGTTCTTACATGTCTGCCCTTCCCATTCCTAGTCCTGATTGGAGCGTGTACAGAGGAGGGCAACCAAAATGGTGAAGGGTCTGGAAACCATGGCCTCTGAGGAGCAACTTAGGGAGCTGGGTATGTTTAGCTTGGAGAAGAGGTGATATGATAGCCCTGTTTAAGTATTTGAAGGCAATATCATATTGAAGATGGAGCAAGCAAGGGAGTTTATCACATTGGAAAAAGAAACAGGATATTAGTGTGATACTTTCATCAATATATCATAAATATCGCACAGTAACACCATGGTTTTCACATGTCGTCATGCAAGGTTGTCATTGTTGTGCGATTATCCCATGAATAAAGCGGCAAAATCGTGCCACTTTTTATTTTCGAGAAAATCCCACAAATAAAAAGCAGTGCAATTTTGCTGCTTTATTCATGAATAATCACGCAATAATGACAATGTTGTATGAAAAACATGGTGTTATTGTGCAATATTCATGAGATATTGCAGGAGTATCACGCTAATATCCCATTTCTTTTTCCAGTGTGATAAACTCTTAGGTCACGGAACAAGGGATGCAAGGTACAGAAAAAGAGATTCTACCTAAACATTAGGAGGAACTTCCTGACAATAAGAGCTGTTTGGCAGTGAAACACACTCCCTTGAAGAATGGTGGAGTCCTTCTTTGGAGATCCTTAAACAGAGAGTGGATGGCCATCTGTCAGGGGTCCTTTGATTGTGAGTACCTGCATGGCAGAATGGGGTTGGACTAGATGGCCTTCGTGGTCTCTTCCAACTCTATGATTTTTGACTGAAGTCTCCATTCTGATCAATGTTTGATCAAAGGTATGGAAAATCTTTAACTATTTCTATTTCTTCATTATCTAGGTTGGATTTAGGTAGATCGTCCATGGTCACACTGTCTGCCCATTGCAGGAGCCAATGATGGACGTTGCAACTCCCCTCTGTGCCTGAGGAGGGCTCTGAGGCACTGACAGTCCATGGTGGCTCTATCAATTAGGCAAGAGCTTGAACAAGTTGCTTTTTTGGTCTGCAACTTCCAGAATCCCCCAATCCTACAGTACCACAGGCTAAAAGACTGGGAGTTGCAGTCCAAAATTTTCCAAGCTCTGAAGTAAGCTCAAGCCTCTGATTTCCGACTGAGGGTTTACAAATGCCTCTCACCCTGTAACAAGATGGGAAGGTTGTGAGAATTAAAACTTGCTCAGGTGTACAGAGCAGGCATGCGCTGGTGTGAGCGCAAACGGCCTGTTTATTCATTAATGCACCCATTCACATTGGTAGGAACATGGACACCACTCTAATATCTATAAAAGCTTGTGGTTAGGCTCCAATTGATTTATGTATATGCTGCTTCAGTCACTTATATGAGCTACAGAAAGTGATTGAGAAAGCAGGGGTGGGAGGGGAGTGGGGGAATATTCCTTTATATTATTTCTTGCTCCTTTAAAAAAAAAAAAGAAACTCTATTAACAAGAAACAGCTCTGAGCTTGGCAAAACAGAGATGGATTGCGCTGTCCCTCAGAAGCATAGCACAGCTGCCAATCAACTGTCATTCTGTTATTGGACTTCACATAGTTTGGCTATCAACCCACCTCCACCCCCCAACTTCTGTCTTCAAGTTGGCAAGTTAATTTGTCAGTCTGGAAGTAATTTTTAAAGGCTTAGAGCCAGGGCGTGGTGTTGGGAGGAAAGGAGGGTAAAATCTGTCCTCTTTGCATCCAAAACTGGGGCTCGGATAAGGAAAAGAACGGGGGGTGGGGGGGTGGAATTGGTGGCACCGAACGCGGCCCTCCGAAAAAAATAAATCCTTAGGCCAATACGGATCGATTCCACAGGTGTAAAAAGCAGCCTAAAAGCATTAATTAATCAAAAGCAAACCCTCTCCTGCTGCCTGCCTAGTTAATCAATGGATCGATCGATCACAGAAAATGTAAGATTAAAAAAAAAAAATAAGATTCATGAAACGATAAACAGGGAACAAGAGTTTGCCATAAAAAAAAGAAATGAGCAAGCCCAACACTAGCTTCCACAAAGCATGCTTAAGACATCTGGCATGCATTACATCCAGGTTAGTTATCGTAGGGTAACAATCCATGTCTACCCATCCAAAAAAAGGGCTGTTTAATGCATCTTTGTGATAAACTAGGGTCATACGGTGTGGTTGAAGTGAAGAAAAGGACAAGTTCTTGATCTCTTCGGAGAGGGGTCAGGATAAAATGCAAATATTCTCAAATATTAATTAACAGCTCAGTGGGAGTATATTCATGTTGTGGGCTGAAAGTCCTAAGTTTAGACTCTGGCATCTCCATGTTGTGCCTTGTTTTTCAAAGGACTAAGCTACAGGTGATGGGAAAAGTCCGACATGTTAAAAAAGGCCTTGGTGCAAATTTTATTTTGCTCCAGTGATGAAGGAACCCTTCCAGCCTGACCCGGACATAATCTATTAGCCTTCCCTGAGATTCAGGGTAAATATTGAAATGATATGCAAACTACATATATGTTTCTCCCTAATGCATTTCCATTATTTTAAATGAAGGACATCTTGAGGAAATTCCAGTCTTGAGCAGGGACGCAGTGTAGGGGTGTGTGTGATTTCATCTTTTGCCATTTTTCTGCTCAGTGACCCTCTCATCATCCATACACACAACCTTGGCTTCCTTTCTACCTGCAAAAACTATATATACTTAATACATATCATCCATGTATGGACAAGGACACACACACACACATATATACACATACATAAACACATATATATGGCCACACACACACTTATATGTATTGTCCAACATTTCACAGAGTAAAACTAGGACATGAGTGGCCAAGCAATATTGGAGTTTGGTCAAAATGGCAAAAATTATTACTGAAGTGGAACACAAAAGCTTGGAGAAGCTGGAGCAGTTTGCTTTTGCCTGAGTCTACTGGGAAGGGTAAGGCTTTGTTCCTCTTCTCTCTACACCAGGGGTAGGCAACCCTTTTGATCCAGGGGCTGATCCCCTGAAGTCGTCCCTTCTGGCGGGCTGGGGAGGGGAATGGCGGTGCGCGCGCTCACGCGCCCCCTCCTACGCACTGCTGCCACCGCACATGTCGCGGCCGCCATTTTGGAAAACAAAATGGCGGTCGCGGTGCGTGCAGCCGCGCGGCGACCAAAACGTGCGGCGGTAGTGGCAGGCGGCAGCAGGGGTCCACCTGGGCCGGTAAGCGCAGGGCCCTGGGCCGGAACCAGCCCGGGGGCCGTAGGTTGCCGGCCCCTGCTCTACACAGATGCTGCAACTGCACTGCAGAAATAATGCCATTTGACACAACTTTTAACTGCCATGGCTCAAGGCTGTGGATTTCTAGGATTAGTAGCTTGTTGTGGCACCAGAGCTCTCTGATAGAGAAGGCTAAATATATCTCACAAAACGACAAATCCCAGGATTCCATAGCATTGAGCCATGGCAGTTAAAGCAGCGTCAACCTGCATTATTTCTGTAGTGCAGATGCAGCCTGGGTTAACTGAGCGCAAACCAGTTTTGCATTTTGAACTCATTTTGCAGCCGCTGAAGTAAACCGAGGATGAAGAGGGGAAATGGAAGAAGGAAAAAGAAACTGGGACATTTTAAAAGCAACTGAAAGGTAGGACAACAGAGGAGTAATCGGGACTGCCTCTGCTAAATCAGAACAATTGGAGGTGATGATATTATTTCAGTAAAGAGAAAAACAACTAGGAGGAGCAATTCTGAGCAATTAAAAATGGCTACGGCAGAAAAAAATAAATAAAGCAGTCCATCCCCTTTGTCAGTTCCTCCATAGGTGCCAACCTTTAGTGTGCAAAAGAAAACATTTGAGGGTGGCAGGCAGGGTGACCAGGACATATTCTATAATTCAGCCTTCTATCCTGGAGGAATTCCAAAATGTCCTCCATTTTGAGCATGACAAAGAAGCACACCCATTTATATTTATGTGAGTGTTTATAGCTTTTATTTGGCCATGCCTTTTTCTTGAATGCCCTACTTTTTGCAGCGCCTTGTCCTTCTTTGTGGTTACGACATCTGGCCATGCTAATTGTGTCTTATGTGTAGCTTCAGCTTCACTGCAACCAGGTCTAAGAAGCGGTTTCAAACAAACAGGCCACTCTCCCTGCATGAGTCACGAAACCTCTGAGAAATGCACTTTTCTCTAAGAAACAGTGCATGCATTCCTCACCAACCGAGGCATGGCTTCTTTGAGAAGGTGCTTGTGCATTCCTCCCCCTTGAAAGGAAAACAAACCAAACCCATATAGTCTGCCCCTTGGTCAGTGCCCTCTGCCAGCAATGATCTCTCACCGGAGCCTCGACCTGCTAGATCAAAGGTCTTTCAAAACAGGTGCCCGACAATCAGGTAAACAATAACCTTGTTTCAACAGCCCATAATTATGTATTTACCTGCTTGCCGTTAGGGACAATTGAGTTAATCATTCACCTTATAAATGCAGTCAGTAATTACAGAGTGGTAAGGAGAAGTTCAGAACCACTGCTGCTGGTTCTCCAGCCTTCCCCCCCCCAAAAAAAATTACCAATTACTTCCTATTTTCCCCTGGCATTATTTTGCCCGCCCCACCCTGCTTTTTCCCTGCTCTCATCCTTGTTTGTGGCAAGACTGGACATGTGTACAAGAGAAAGAAAAAAAATCTACAAAGGAGGGGGGGAGGACAGCGATAGTTGTTGTTCTAAAAGAGGTAGCTTCAACAGGATCAAATCCAAAATTCATCTTGGACAGAAGTGACCAGTGGGGTACCCTAGGGTTCTGTCCCGGGCCCAGTTTGCTATTCAATATCTTTATCAATGACTTGGATGAAAGAATAGAAGGCATGCTTATCAAATTTGCAGATCACACCCAACTGGGAGGAGTAGCTAATACCCCAGAGGACAGGATCAACCTTCAAAATGATCTTAATAGATTAGAAAGCTGGGCCAAGACTAACAAAGTGAATTTCAAAGGAGAAATGTAAGGCACTGCATTTTGGCAGGGGAAAAAAAAATTAAATGAACAGATATAGGGAACACCTGGCTTATCAAGACTACATGTGAAAGGGATCTAGGGGTCCTATTAAACCACAAGTTGAACATGAGTCAACAGTGCAATGCGGCAGCTAAAAAGGCCAATGCAGTTTTAGGCTACATCAATAGAAGTATAGTGTCTAGATCAGGGGAAGGCAACCTTTTTGAGCCGGGGGCTGGGTTGCTGTCCCTCAGACAATTGGGGAGCCGAAGCACCAAAAATAAGTAAATAAGTAAATAAATAAGTAAATAAATATTTTTTTTAAAAAATGTAAAAAATAATAAAATATGCATGCACACTCTCTCAGCCCCAGAAAAGCCATGGCAAAACCCCTGTGGAGATTTTGCCAAGAAAACCCCAAGAACAAGTAATAACAACAATAATCAATATCATCATGGCGGGCGGCGGCAGGACCAGCCTGGGCCGGTCCAAAGGCCTTGGGGGGCCACATCCGGCCCCCGGGCCTTAGGTTGCCTACCCCTGGTCTAGATCAAGGGAAGTAATAGTGCGACTCTATTCTACTTTGTTCAGGCCTCACTTGGAATACTTTGTCCAATTATGGGCACCACAGTTCAAAAAGGATGTTGATAAGCTGGAGCGTGTCCAGAGGAGGGTGACTAAAATGGTGAAGGATCTAGAAACCATAAAGCCTTATGAGGAGTGACTTAGGGAGCTGGGTATGTTTAGTCTGGAGAAGAGAATAAAGGATGATATGATAGCCCTGTTTAAGTATTTGAAGGGGTGTCTTACTGAGGATGGAGGAAGCTTGTTTTCTGCTGCTCCAGAGACTAGGACATGGAACAATGGATTCAAGGTACAGGAAAAAAGATTCCACCTCAACATTAGGAAGAACTTCCTGACAGTGAGACCTGTTCAAGAGTGGAACACACTCCCTCAGAGTGTGGTGGAGTCCTCTTCTTTGGATGATTTTAAACAGAGGCTGAGTGGTCATCTGTTGGGAGTGCTTTGATTGTGAGTTCCTGCATGGCAGGGGGTTGGACTGGATGGCCTTTGAGGTCTCTTCCAACTCTATGATTCTATGAAAACCAATCATGTTTTCCCCAAACAACAGGGTTATGGGGAAAAGGCCAACCAGGGGTAGGCAACCTTTCCCCTTTAAGGGCCGAGGGACTTCAGCTCCCAGAAGCCTCAGCCATGTTGGCCAATAGTCCCATGTTGGCCAATAGCTCCTGGGATTCTGGGAGCTGAAGTCCCTCAGCCCTTAAAGGGGAAAGGTTGCCTACCCCTGACTGGCCAACCAATGTGCAGAGTAGTGTCCCCAGAATAGATCATCATGTGCCTCATGCTATGTGTGACCAATGGTGAAAGTGAGCAAGGAATAGGCCAATACAGAGGAGGTGTGCCATGCAAGAGGACATTAAAATAAAATATTTCATCCATCAGCCATTTTTGGGTGAGGAGAAGAGATGGAGCCCAAGATATGGAGCCCCCATGGGTGAGGGAAAGAAATCTTCCACTATTTGCTATCTTAGCATTTTATAGTGGTGTTTTATCATTCATTTTTGATTGTACAGCTGGCCCTCCATATTTGCAGCTTTGATTTTTGCAGATTTGATTATCTGCAGTTTTGGTTAATATGTTCTTTCTAGGAATATGTAGGTCCTTCAGTGCAACTCTGGCAGATGTTGATGAAAGAGTTGAGCTGGAGAACCTAGACGTTCCTAGAGAAAACACTTATTTGGGCATTTATAGGTCCTCCAGTATGATTCTATGATCCATCCTGGGATTTATAGTTTATTTTGGCACCAGAGCACTCTGGCAGGGAAGGCTAAGCATCCTACAAAACTACAGATCCCAGAATTCCACACCATTGAACCGTGGCAGAGCGGTGTCAAACTGCATTATTTCTGCAATGCAGATGCAGCCTTTGTCTCTGTAAGAAATCATGATGCACATTTTCTGTCCCTAGAGAAAAAGAGTCCCTCTCACACAGAGAGCTGGCTGCAAGATTATGGGAGCTGCAGTCCAACAGATCTGGAGGGCCCTAGGCTGCTGAAACACCAGAAGGACTACGAGAACAACATAATCTACAGAGCCTACATAACCTACATTTGTTGTTGCTGCTGAAAACCTCTTATTGAATTGCATCAGGCTCTGAAAACTTCACGGAATGTCAGAACTTGTTGGTCTAGACAACTGCACACTTATATAATATCAAACACCAATGTTAAATCTGTGTTGTTGTTGTTGTTGTTGTTGTTACTGGTAAGCAAAAACAGCTCTTAAAAAAACAAGATTGCTAATGAGCCATGCACCACGTGAGCATGTGTTGCAGTCAGAATGTGTAATGTTATGTTACTTGTAAAAAGCAATCAGTTACAGTTATAGTTCCAAAGCTCCCCAAAGAAAGTTGGAAATTTTAAAGGCAATTTTCTTACTTTCCCCATCGGATGATGATGGTGATGGTGATGATGTGTATTTATAACTCTCTTTTCACCAAAGGGTGGAACATCAGACATGTATAGTCAACAACCAACGATAAAACACAACAGTATAAAATGTTAAAATACTAAAATAATATACTAATATACTAAAAACAAAATCATCATCAGTCACTACTCATCTTGGCCACCTTAGGCACATTCAGCAACTTAATCGGGTAAATTGAAGAGGAAGATTTTCAATCCTTTACGAAAGCAGGTTAAGACCCTACTCCTACAGTTCAAGGTGCAAAAGACAACCATTCCACAAATGTGGAGCCAGATCCTGAAAGGCTTACATTTCTCTAATGTTTGTGTTAAAAACAACAACAACAATACAGGAATGTTGTAACCTATTAGTCTTTGCCACACAACCTGCACTCTTCCCATTCACTAGATTGTTGTATTCAGCATTCTTTCTCCATCATTTAGCAAGGCTACATCACCACGAATATAAAAATGACTAAACACTGAATCCTGCATCTGAGGAAATAGACTGCATTCCAGGTTTGTGCTAATACAGGTTAGTCATAAAGATGCTGCGAGATTCTGTTTTTTCCTTCCCTCTTCTTTTTAAACTACAAAAAAGGGATAACATCCCTGCTTAAGTTACAGACATAATGATCTGTAGTCAAGGTTATTGTGGGGAAGGAATTAACAAGAAGTAGATACCCTGCATGGCATAGTGGTTTGAGTGTTAAGTCTACGACTATGGAGACCAGGGTTCGATTCCCAGCTCGGCCATGAAACCCACTGGGTGACCTTAGGCAAGTCACATGCTCTCAGCCTCAGGGGAAGGCAATGGCAAACCACCTCTGAAGAAATCCTGCCAAGGAAAACCCCATGATAGTCCCCCCTTAGGGTCACCATAGGTTGGAAACTACTTGAAGACATACAACACACACACACACACACAGACAGATACCCTAAAGGCACAAGATAGATCCCATCTGATCTTAGAAGTTAAGCAGAGTCAGACCTGGTTCATACTTGGATGGGAGACCGCCAATGACTACTGGGTGCTGTAGGCTGCACTTTAGAGAAAAAAGCTAGTAAAACCACCATTGTGTATTTCTTGCCTGAGAAAACGGTATGAAATTATTGGCATTTGACTTAAGTCAACAGGCAACTTGTTGGCACATAAACACACAATAAATTATGTATGAGGACCAGTGAGATGTTGTGGTTTGAGTGTTGGACTAGGATTCCAGGAGATGAGGGTTTGGATCCTTGCTGAAACATGGACTCTCAGCTTCACAGGAAGGCAATGGCAAAAATTCTCAGAACAAATTTAGCCAAGAAAATCCTGATAGGGCTGCCAACAAAGAACAAAGGCAACTTGAAGATATACAACAAAGTGTGCTGTATTGTTTTAAAATAGATTGTTTTTAACTTTTAAATTGCATCTTATATTTTTTAAATGTATGTATGAATTGTTTTAAAAAAGTGATTATAATGCTGACTTTCTGTAAGTTTTTAGTTCCATTATTCTTTTTAAATTGTAAGCCACCTTGTTTTGGGAGAAAGGTGGGATACAAATAAATATAACAGCAACAACAACAACAAAAACAAGTTATTTGCAATAAATGACTTCCATGGTCTGGTTACTGTTTATTTACAACAACATTAACGTAACTGTAATGGTGTTAGAAATTAGACCAGTGGTTAAATTTAATTGTGGTTTGAATGCTTTTGTGGGCATAAATATATGCATACAGCTTTGGATGATGAAAATGTTAATGTGATTTGCACTGTTTATGGAAAGCTAATGTATATACTTTATATTTTTCTTTTTTCCCCCCCTTTACATGTGGCTTTTGACAAACCAGTAATAAAAATTATCTTTAAAAAAGAAAAGAAATTAGACCAGTGGTACTCAAGCCTTTTACCCTTGGGACCCCTTTACATCTACATGCGGATGTCGTGCCCTGTCCACTCAATGTAGTATATATGAATAAAAACATTTTGTTTATTTAGGGTGCATATTTTCACTCACACATTCATGCACATTCCTATTTTAACATTTTACAAGGAAATAACATTGCTCAAATTAGAAGAGTTTTATTTAAGTAAATTCTATATTTAACTCAAAGCATGTGTAAATTTTACAGATAAAAAAAGTTTAGGAAGAGGAGGGATTGGGGCTCCAAGTTTAAGTCACTGAATTAGACTGTTCTTGCAACGAAGAGCATTGCAACTTTGCACTGCAACTTTGAAATAACAAAAGGATCCTGAGATAAGCCTTGCTTTCTCACAACAGACTATGAGTGCCACCACCATTGGATTCCTTGCCAAAAGACAGGTCAGAGCCACACTGCACTTAAAACTGGATCCTCTTCATCTGATTACACCGTCTCGATGGAATATATAATCATCTCTTGCAGATGACATTTTAAATATCCAACGAGACAAATGATTGCAGCAATAATTGATAACTGAATTCAAACTGGAAGATTACAGATTGACATCCGAAACGCACAGAAACAAAACACGTGCCTTTCACACATTATCGGATGAAGGCTTGAATCCGAAATTCTCTTTTTGTGTACGCGTGCATTGCAAGGGGGAAGGCTATTTACAGAGAAAACCACTATAATGGGACCAATGCTTGGGTATTCCTTTTTTTAAAAACCAAAGTATAACCATCACCCTTTTAAAAGAGGAATAATTAAGTAGAGTGATTGATGTTTTGCTTTGTGCAAATAACATCAGGGTAAGAAATCACTCATAAATACACTCCAAGAAAGCTATAAAGAGTTTCTCATCCAAGCTGCCAACCTCAAATCTGTTCATCTCCATTAGGAAAACTGAGGGGGTTATCAGTTCTTGGAATTCTGTCACACTCAGGTATGACCAAGATTGAGTTAAAGAAAGGTTGTTGTTGTTGTTGTTGTCGTCGTCGTCATCATCATCATCATCATCTTCATCCTACCTTTTCCCCAGTTCAAGACTCAATGCAGCTTGCAAGAGTTTAAACAAAAAATAGATTAAAAATTCACAGCACACTAAGGTTAAAACCAATAAACTATGGGGGGGGGGCCCTTTAAAACAAGCACCATTTGACACCACTTTAACCGCCATGGCTCCACCATGTCTGAAACTACCTGAAGGCACACAACAATGACAAAGGACACCACACTCTACCTCTCCAAAAAATCTTTTTGCCACTAAAAGCCAATACCAAAAATCTTGGGGGTATTGGTAACCATTTTGCTGCATTTTCAGATACTTTTTGTTTCACTTTTTTTTTGTGGTCCCCAAAGGTGATTCCAGACTAGGAAGGACTTCAACAGGAAATACAATTAACTTTTGCTTTGAAAGAAGGTCTCTACAGGCTTGAAAAGGCTGAGAGGTTGCCTGAAGATTTCTGCAATAGCCGATAGCCAAAAGCACCAGTTGGAGGGGTGCAGCTGACCACGGGGATGGGGGACTTTCACCCCCAAAAGACAAGTGGGGGTGCATCTCCCCAGGATCCAGTGAGAAGGGCAATGGCACCCCAAACCCGAACAGTTGCCAACCTTTGGTTTGGGGTTATCCAATAAACAGTGGTATGACCCAACAGATGTATAAAGTAGACTTTGCCCATTTCATTTAAGGATCCTTTCTTAATCTGAAAACTGTCCCTGCATTTCATGCTGAACAGCTCACACTTGGGATGCTTCCCATGAAACTGTTCCTTTGGACACATCTCCAGCAAGTTGTCAGCTCCAGTCCAGCTTCTGTGATGCCAAGAAGTTGACTTGCCAAGCTTAAATTGATTGGGGGGGGGGGGCACAAAGGAAGTTTATGGAATTTGCATACTTTGTTTCTTCAGATTAAACAAATGTTGATGGAAGCTTCATTTGCCTACCAGACTAATAATAGCTTTCAATATAATACCTTTGAAGAGAGTGGTTTAGCAAGAAAGGGAAGTTCTTCAACGCACACAATCCATCTTCTTATTATTTCCTCTTTTCTTTCCCTTCTAAGCTGCAAGCCAACAATTGTGGAACAGAAACCCTTCTCTAGCTATTTTTTGATTTTAAGAAACAGGTTGTACGCATGCCACTCTGTGCCTTTTGCATAAGCAATTGCATTCAGGGATGAGTACCCTGCATGAAATCATCCAAATTTTGTGCCAGAAAAGGAAAAAAATCTGGATCTGGTCTCCTGAATAAATTATACTAATTGTGATACACACACACACACACACACACACACTTGATTGTTTTCACTTAATTTATTCGCTAATCCTTACAAGGGATGTAGAGCTAGGCAGTACACTGAATTGAATTTCTTATCACTAGATAAAAGTGTTCAGCCCCTCCTCCTCTGATACTACACCAGTTGTGACATATGCAAAGTTGAGCTTTTGTAACCTTAAGGACTACAAACTTTCCCAATTCTAATTCCTGTGTTGGTGCATTACAATAACAAAATATACAAAACCCTACCCATATTGCTAACATAAACTAAAGTTGGCCCTCCGTATCCACTGATTCCTTTTCCACAGATTCAACTATCCACGGCTTCAAAGTATTCAAAAAATATATACATTCCAAAAAGCAAATGTTGATTTTACCATTTTATATTACGTACACCATTTTACTATGCCACTGTATTTAATGGAACTTGAACATCCACAGATTTTGTAATCCACCGGGGGTCCTGGAACCAAACCTCAGGGGATACCAAGGGCCCACTG
Organism: Phrynosoma blainvillii; assembly: GCA_026167975.1. Classification (NCBI taxonomy): domain Eukaryota; kingdom Metazoa; phylum Chordata; class Lepidosauria; order Squamata; family Phrynosomatidae; genus Phrynosoma; species Phrynosoma blainvillii. The sequence goes on along the minus strand of JANUYF010000001.1, from coordinate 15,374,066 downwards.
TATTAGTGTGGGTTCAATTCTGAAATTTCTTTTTTTCTAGCTACCTGGAGAGGAAATGGCCAAAAACACAACTCTTTGCCGACTTCTATAGTCAGAAGCAAACCTAACTGGGCAGAGTTTCTCAACCAGGGTTCCCTGGACCCTAGAGTTCCACAAGAGAACATATATTTTTTTAGATGCATATAGAGTGGTCCTTCCACATTCGCTAGGGTTGGGGGCACAGGACACTGGTGAAATTTTAAAAATGATTGTAACAATTTAAACTAAATAAGATAATAAATTATATAAATTATATAAACGAGCCAAACAGGAATCGAAATCGAGATCATAACAACTTAAGTAGATGTGGTGTACAGCAACATACCAACATTAGAAAGTCAATAATAGAGGCAAAGATAAATTGGCAGATGATGGAAAGGAAGTAAGGAATGATAAGAGGAAGAAAGAAAGTGATAGAAGGTAAGAGTAGGTGAACTGATGGTGAGTGAAGGGAATTTGATGTTAGAAAAGAGTAACAAGAATGCAATAAGAAAGTTAGAAAAATAGGAAAGAAAAGGATAGGAAAGGAAGAGAAGAGAAGAGGAATAAGAAAGTTAAGGAAGGCCAAGTTAAAGAAGTTAATCTTATAAGAGATGTAGGAGGGAGAAAGGATGGTTCAAGTGGAAGGTTTAAGGAGGGGAGGAATAGTCGAGTGTTATCGCTGCCAAATATGTGGAAGGATAAACAAAGATTGTAAAACAATGTAGATAGAGATATGTTTGTCGGTATGTGTGATTATGTAGAGTGATGATTGTATGAATAAGATATTTTAAATGTGTTTGTTTTTAAATGTTTAATTTTTTTTTAAAAAAAAAAAAAGTGGCAAAAAAGAGAAAAAAAACACAAACAACAAAATACTGAGTTTTTACCTGAGAACACGTCTCTAGGAATCTCTAGGTCCTCCAGTGCAACTCTGTGGTCAGCATCTACCAGACATTGACCATAGAATTGCACTGGAGGAGCTACAAATCCTAGTGGAGTGGTCTCTCTAGGAACCTCTTGGTCCTTCAGTGCGACCTTTGGTTAAAGTTGACCATAGAGTTGCGCTGGAGGACCTAGATATTCCTAAAAAGAACATATTACTACAATCCATGAATAATCAAATCCACAAAATTCAAATCCGCAAATGTGGAGGGATAAAGTATTTCAAGGGTTCCTCCAGGATAAAAAGGCTGCCAAGGACCAATGGACAAATAGTGAAGAACCAGGCGTGTTGCATCTTCAAACCAGCCCTGACTCTTCTGGAGATATGGTTCCATTTGCCCTCTGTGGATCCCAAAGGCACAAACATGGCTAATATTCTACTGTTAAAATATATACATATATACATATTATACATACATTATATATTTGTTTATATTGATATGTAATGTTGAATGTCAGATTGCGTATGTATGTATATGTATTTTAAAGTATTCATAATAAAGTTTATTAAAATATATATACACACACACACACACACACACATAAGTGAACTGCTTTTGATGTTGTTGTTAACTAGTGTCAAATCCAACTTACTGTATACATTATATATTTGTTTATATTGATATGTAATGTTGAATGTCAGATTGCGTATGTATGTATATGTATTTTAAAGTATTCATAATAAAGTTTATTAAAATATATATATACACACACACACACACACACATAAGTGAACTGCTTTTGATGTTGTTGTTAACTAGTGTCAAATCCAACTTACTGTGACTCCATGAATGAGAGACCTCCAAGTCACCCTGCCATCAACCGCCCTTCTCAGGTCTTGCAGACTCAGGGCTGTAGCTTCCTTGATTGAGTCTATACAACTGGAAAATAGTCTTCTCTTTTCTTACTGCCTTCTACCTTACCAAGCATTATTATATTTTCTAGTGGATCATGTCTTCTCATGATATAACCAATGTACAACAACTTCAGTTTAGTAATCTGGGCTTCAAGGGAGTGTTTAGGCTTGATTTGCTCTAGGACCCATTTATTTGTCTTTTTAGCAAGTAGAACTCTTCTCCAACAACACATTTCAAATAAGTTGATTTTATTCCTATCAGCTTTCTTCACTGTTCAGACAACTATACAAAGAAATTGGAAACACCATGGCATGGGCAATCCTAACTTTAATATACAGTGATACACCTTTACACTTCAGAATCTTGTCTAGTTCCTTCATAGCTGCCCATCCAAGCCCTGATTGCTTGACTGTAGTCTCCATTCTGATTAATAATTGAGCGAAGAGTATGGGAAATCTTGAACTATTTCAATGCCTTCATTGTCTACTTCAAAATTATGTAAATCATCTGTGATCATTATTTTTGTTTTCTTAATGTTAATGTAAACATGCCTTTGCACTTTCTTCCTGGACTTTCTTCAGTAATCATTGCAAGTCTTTGCTATTTTCTGCTAGTAATATGATGTTATTCTGCAAATCTTAGAATGTTGATGTTCCTTCCTCCAATTTTCATGCCTCCTTCCTCCAAGTCTAATCCTGCCTTACATGCGATATATTCAGTGTACAAGTTAAACTGACAGGGTGATAAAATGCAGCCTTGCCTGACCTTCTTGCCAGTTGGAACCCATTGCGTTTCTCTGTATTCTGTCTTGATGGTATCCTCTTGTCTTGAGTACAGGAAAATGCAGCAAGACAATCAAATGTTGTGGCACACTCATTTCTTTTAAGAGCAATCCCAACTTTTTCATGATCTACTACACAATCAAAGGCTTTGCTATAATCTCTTTATGTACAACTAAAATCTACCCTCATGTAACTTAAGCCCATTAGATCTAGTCCTTGTCCGAGGCAGCAGAGAACAAATCTCTTGCCAACTTTTGTGTGGTGGGTCTTCACTTTCCTTAAGAGTATTAAAATCTCCCTCTCCATCTTTTTCCCATCTACAATCTACGAATTTTCTTCACCCTTTCCTCGCAGCTCTTGTTTTTCATATCTGACCACCATCCATACCTTCCTTTGAACCCATTCAAAAGAAATATCAGAGTGCAAAGGAATGTTATGCTTAAAAACAATGGTTAAAATCTTCCTTCCTCCAATGTAGAATTATTTTCAGGGGAAAGTCTCTTAAAAGAGCGGGTCTCAAGTAACCTGCCAAAAGCCATGGGAGGTTAAGCTGGGATGGAAACTTTTCAAAGCACAGTTGTCTCTCTATCTTTGTGGGGGATCTGTTCTGGATCCCTCCACAAAAATGGAAATCCTAGCACATTCAAGCCCCACGCACAGGCTTGAATGGAGGCATGAAGGTGAGCCACAAGGACATGCCCCATTGTACGCCCCTCCGTCTGTCCTTCGCACATAAGCAAGGGATGCGGATCCCAAGCCCGCAAAAATGGAGGGGCTACTGTAATGTCTAAGACTGCATGTAAATTCTCACAATCTATTCCCAAAACACAGAAATACACTAATTCCCAAGAAATCATATCTGCCCCTAATACACAGATCTAGGGTCAACAGAATTCAGTCATTATAAAATAAAAAAGTAGGCAGGAGGGGATGTGCTAGTCCCACCCCTTCTGCCTCTCCATTGCTCTACTTGCATGGGGAGGTCCTCTCTTCTGCTTAAAACCAATGCTATTGATAACAGAGAGAGCCTCCACATACAGAGGAGGCTCTCATCTTCAAAAAGTCACTTTTCACATGAAGAAAGGGATGGAAATTTGCAAGGAGGGGGAGAAGGCAAAGCTAGCACATTCTTCCTCCACAATTGATTAAACTGCACCAGAAAGAACATCTACACATGGTTCGTATACACAACCTTTCTATAATAAGCACTCCAAACAGCTACATCTTCAAACAGAACAAAGAGCACAAAGATGAAGGACACATTTACTCACAATATATATTTTATCACATCCAGCCTACAAGCACCATGCAGAAATATAAGCCATCCTGTGAACCTGAGAATGGTATCATGGCCATCTTAAATATCATTCAGAGAAAAGGCAGGATACAAGTTTAACAAATAACAGTGTCACAGATAACCCAATCAAATTGGCTTCTCTTGCCATATTACAGCAATAATAATAATAATAATAATAAATTTTATTTTTAACCCACTCCTCTGCAAAGCAATAACCTACTACAGTAGTACACTGTGACAAAAATAACACTGATCCTTCAGAAAAGGAATGCTTCTTTGATGCCTTCCATAAGAGACTGTGCATCTCTTTCAACCTCATCAAAATATGCACCAACAGTAGCTTCACCTTATCTAGATTAAGCTTCCACATCTTGATTGAGTCAACATGACTCAACTGAACCATGAGTCAACAGTGTGATGGAGCAGCTAAAAAAGCCAATATGATCCTTGGCTACATCAATAGGAGTGCAGTGTCTAGTTTGAGAGACGTCTATTCTGCTTTAGTCAGACGTCAGCTGCAATACAGTGTCATTTTGGGCACCATAATTCAAGAGGGATACTGTCAAGTTGGAGCATGTCCAGAGAAGAGCAACCAGAATGATGAAAGGTCTGGAAACCATGCCCTATGAGGAGCAGCTTAGAGAGCTGGGTATATTTAGCCTGGGTAAGAGATGGTTAAGAGGTAATGTAATAACCATGTTTAAATATTTGAAAGGATGTCATATTAAGAATGGAGCAAGCCTGTTTTCTGCTGCTCCAGAGGTTAGGATATGGAGCAATGGATTCAAGCAGGAAAAGAGATTCCACCTAAACATTAGGAAGAATGCTGCCTTGGAGTGTGGTGGGGGTCTCCTTCTTGGGAGGTTTTTAAACATAGGCTGGATGACCATCTGTCAGGAGTGCTCTGATTTAAACAAAGGCCAGATGACCATCTGTCAGGAGTGCTCTGATTGTATATTCCTGCATGGCAGCAGGTTGGACTGGATGGTCCTCGTGGTCTCTTCCAACTCTATGATTCTATTATTCATTGATACATATCCATTACAAAACTGTCCCCAAACAACAACCTTGGCATACAAAGATTTAAAAAGAAAAGCATTCTAGAACCTCACTATCTCTTTATTACCAGATGATGCATATAAGAAACAGAAAGACACAATCCGGGCGACAACCTTGTCTGAATCTCAAGATGACCTTCCACAAAAGGTTCATGTAGCTATTTAAGAGCATGGAAGATGAAACTCAGAAGTCCGAGGAATACCAAGGGCTACCTTGCCCATGTGCACAACCACACCCCCTTTCCCTTTCCAGCTGTGAGGCACCTTCTCTAGGTGGCACCCCTCTCTATACAATACAAAACACACACACACACACACACACACACACCACTGCAGTGCTAAAAATCTGGAGTATTAAGAAAATGAAAAAGAATCTGTATGACAAGAAAAATGCATTTTTTTAAAAAATCATCATTTGAATAGAAACAAAATACTTTGGAACAGCAGAGGAGCCTGATACATTCCATGATAAAGAAAACAAAAAAATAAAAAGGAATAAAAAGCACCAAATAGCCCATATTTGTTCATCCGGAAGAGCTCTCAAGACTATAGTTTCTGATTCCAGTTTACTACCTTAGTACAAACCCTGGTTTATCAACTCCCAACATCACACTAAAACATGGTTTGAGACAACTTCTGAATTTTGTGCTGCTGTTCTACTTCTGGTTATTTATTCTCGAGAGTATGGATTGGCTGCTTTTAATAGGTATTATTAAAATTTGTATGAGAGCTATTTTGGGGATCCTTATTGGATGAAAGGGGGCAAGAGAGTAAAACTAAGGGATACACAAATGCACCAAGGTCATATACAAAAACGTTCTTGATGGCTGTATGTCAGCTTTCTATCTCTAGACATTTGGGTCATTTTTTCGCAGGAGAGGCAATGAAAGTGTAAAAATGGGCTTAGGGGCTTACACAAAGCTATTTAAAAGATTTTTTCATCTGAACATTATCAGAAATAAGATTGTCTGATCAATTTATTTCAACCACTTTTTGAAAAGGTTTTTAATGTTACAATAAAAAAGTGAAACTTGTAAATACAGTGCAACTGGACACCCATATAAGCAATATTTTGGTTTGGGTAAAGAATATCAACTTCATTGTTGATTATGAACTCATTTGCCATCAATTAAACTTTGACTTATGCCAACTCTATAAATGAGAGCCCTCCAAAAGCCCCAGTAATCAATTGTCCTGCTTAGGTTTTGCAAACTCAGGCTTCATACCTACTAAGGTTTGATTATCAGGCTGAGATCCTATCTCAAGGAAAACGAGTGTAACCTTCCATGGATGGAGTCACATGGGAGCTGCATAATGCCATTTTGTCAGCGAATTGCTATAGTACACAATCAAATGTGGATAACACATAAATGTATAAACCACAATGCACACCCACTTCTAATGCACACGTACACCCATGTGCAATGAACCTCTGCGCAATGAGACCATATATAGAGCTATGTTTTTCTAATCTTGAACTGAATATAGTCATTCTACATCAGATAAAAATACCCAGGCGCTTCCATAGGAAACCTGGATATGCATTACACATGCATAAGACACCAAGAGAACTATGGCATACAAATATCAATCAGCAAACAGTCATCATCATGAAAATAAAATGCCAGGCTAATGAAGGGTCGTCCCTCCATCCCAACTGCCACTGCCCTGGCCTTGGAGGAAGAGAAGAGGCAGGCACAGCCCCATCATGCCAAAGCCCAGAAGCAGATGTGGGGCCCTCTCTCCATCCCACTGCCCTGGCCTTGGAGGCTGAGAAGAAGAGGCAGGCACAGCTCCACCATGCCAGAAGCAGATGAGAAGCTTTCCCTCCATCCCAACTGTCACTGCCCTAGCCTTGGAGGCTGAGAAGAAGAGGCAGGCAAAGCTCCATCATGCCAGAAGCAGATGAAAAGCTTTCCCTCCATCCCAACTGCCACTGCCCTGGCCTTGGAGGCTGAGAAGAAGAGGCAGGCAAAGCTCCATCATGCCAGAAGCAGATGAGAAGCTTTCCCTCCATCCCAACTGCCACTGCCCTGCCTTACAGGCTGAAAAGAAGAGGCAGGCACAGCTCCACCATGCCAGAAGCAGACGAGACGGTTTCCCTCCATCCCAACTACCACTGCCCTGGCCTTGGAGGAAGAGAAGAAGAGGCAGGCACAGCCCCATCATGCCAAAGCCCAGAAGCAGATGAGGGGCCCTCTCTCCCTCTCAACTGCCACTGCCTTGGTCTTGGAGGCTGAAAAGAAGAGGCAGGCACAGCTCCAACCTGCCTAGGACCAGAAGCAGATGAGAGGCCCTCCGTCCATCCCTATAGCTACTGCACTGACCTTGGAAGGAGACAAGAAGAGCCAGGCACAGCTCTATCATGCCTAGGCCCAGAAGGAGATGAAAGGCCCTCCATCCATCCCTACAGCCATTGCTGTGATCTTGGTGGGAGAGAAGAGGCAGTATCTGACAGATGATATCCCCTCTCACATTGCCATCCCCTTTTCCTTTTGTGTTATGTCTTAATTATATTGAAAGCCTGAGGGCAAGAAACTGTTGTTGTTGTTCTTTTCCTTGCCAAGCGCCATGTACAGTGCTGGTGTTAAATAAATAAATAAAGTACGAACAGCAAAGTCTAACACTTCAATATATGGATTGAAGGTTCACTTTTATTTCAATGGAGCCGTGTGTTTTCTTCTTTACTCAGAGTTTCAATACAGAAGAGAGAAAAAGGAAACATCTATCAGGAGCCTCACACTACAGGCCGCTTCAGACACTATGGATCTTAGATATGAAGTATTAATATAACAGGGGTGTAGTTGTAAATACATCTATTATCTAAGTAAATTAACCAGAAAGCGAGAAGCACCCGTTGAGTATATACTCAGGACAAATCTAGATTTGTCTTATGAGCGTTGTCTGAAATAGCCTATGGCATACTTAACATTAAGATTAATCCATCCCTTGCTCCCATTAAAGTGACCGTTGTCTCGCCCTGCACACCAGCTAATCTGGAAATTCTTCTGTTTAAATTGCACTTGTTCATCATGCATTGGTTCTCGTGTGCTTGCTGCTCACATATTAGCATAATGAAATGTGCAGTGATATTATTTATCTAGGGTTGGATCTAATTGCTACTGGAAACTAATTAAAACGGGAAAAGGTGTGGGAAGCCTGAGAAGACTCTATTGCTCAAGGATAGCAAGAGCTGCTCTAAAATACACCCATGCGCTACCTCTCCTTGAGACCACCTCCTCACCTCCTCATGCCTTGAGTTGTGCACAATGAATCCTGGGAGAAACAAACACAAAGCATACATTTAAGACTCATACTGCAGGCTAAGTAAGAGACAAGTTCATCATCTAACTAAGCTTGTTCATTTCTGTGATGAAGGCACCCCATGCAACCTTCTCTCCTATACCAATCTGCAGTGTCTATGCAGAAAGCAGGATGAAGGACCTCCCAAAGAGCACAGACAGTCTTAACATTAGGCAAAGTAACCCACTTGCTTCAGGCAGCAAATGTTAAGGGTTGGAGGGGTGCTATCCTCCCTCAACCATTCCTCTCTTTCAGAAGACAGAACTATGAAATCAGATACTGAAATCAGACATAACAACTACACTTGTTGGCTTCTGTACATCTAGTGGAAATGTATGACCATCCTTGGCCTTTTCCTCAGGCAGGAAAATATCTTGGGGTGTTTCTCTATCAGAAGCACCAAACACCAAATTGTTCTAGGTTTGAACAATTTTAAAGGTCTTGCTCTCTGCCATGCTAGAAATTTGTGGACTGAAGGAAATTTTTATTTGGGGCAGAACTTGCATTTGGGGGAGCAATGTCACCATTTTGCACAAACCCTCATACCTGACAAAGGCAAACAATGAGACCCACAATCCTGAGACCATTGGAAAAAAAACTGAATCAGATCAAATGTCTGTGTCATTAGCATTTCTGTTCTGTTATGACCAGTCCGGATGACATCCAGAACTTTCTGCACCAGAACAGGAGTATAACACCCTTAAAACAATTTTAAAAAACATACCTGTTACTCTGGAGCCCTTTATTACCATGCATCACCTGTCTGCACTGACACTCTCTGAGCCGACCAGCACATCCACCACCATAGGTTGTTCTTTCTGAGCTCATAATAATAATATAATAAATTTTTATTTATAATCCGCCCCTCTGCTCGGCAATCGGGGCAGTGTACAACAGATTAAAAATACAGCAAGTTAAAACAGTTCCATCCTCCCACCTCTAACCCACCTATCCCTTAAAACAGAATTAAACTATCATAGGATTAAAATCAAATTCAATTTAAAACACAATACCATCCTGACCGGATTTGCCTACATATCACAATGGCGGGGAAAAATGGCGGGTCACCTTCAATTCTTGCCGGGCGGCTATTCCGGGAAGACCTGCCGGAAAAGATCCGTCTTTACTGCCTTTTTAAAGGCAGCAAGAGTAGTAATAAGACGGATCTCGTCCGGCAGGCCATTCCACAGTCTGGGAGCGGTCGCAGAAAAGGCCCTCTGGGAGGTCTGCGAAAGCCTGGTCTTTATTGATTGCAGCAGAGGACCGAAGTGCGCGGGGGGATGGAAGTGCGCGGGGGGGGTCATATGGGAAGAGGCGGTACCTAAGATAAGATGGACCCAAGCCATGTAGGACTTTAAAGGTTAAAGCCAACACCTTGTACTGTGTCCAGAAACTAATCAGCAGCCAGTGGAGGGATTTTAGCACCGGTGTTATGTGCTCCCTCCTAGATGTTCCAATAATTAACCTGGCTGCCATATTTTGTACTAATTGCAGTTTCCGGGTTAAGCACGAGGGTAGCCCCATGTAGAGTGCATTGCAGAAATCCAGACGTGAGGTTACCAGAGCATGTACCACAGTTTCCAGGTCCCTCATGTCCAGATAAGGGCGCAGTTGGCATATCAGCCAAAGCTGATAACAGGCACTCCTGACCACCGCATTCTCCTGACTAGTCATGTGAAGCGATGAATCTAGGAGAACCCCCAAGCTGCGAACACAGTCCTTGGAGGAGAGTGTGACTCCATCCAGGACTGGAGACTGTATTCCCAAATCTGGTTTCGGGCCCGTGACTGACAGTACCTCCGTTTTGTCCGGATTTAGTTTCAATCTGTTCTTCCTCATCCAATCCATTACCGCTCTGAGACAGTCATTAAGAGGAGAGACGCCATCTGAAGTCTGAGTCAATGATCTAGTCATGGAGAGGTAAATCTGGATGTCATCAGCATACTGATGGCACCGAGCTCCATGCCTCTGAATGATTTCACCCAGCGGCTTCATATAAATGTTAAATAGCATCAGGGACAGGATGGCGCCCTGAGGAATGCCATATTTAAGCTCGCTTTTGGAAGAGCAACTGTCCCCGAGCCTCACCCTCTGGGATCTGCCCGAGAGGAAGGAACAGAACCACTGCAAAGCAGTGCCTCCGATTCCCAACTCTCTCAGGCGATCCAAGAGGATGGAGTGGTCTATTGTATCAAAAGCCGCTGAGAGATCCAAGAGCACCAACAGGGTCACACTACCCCAATCGAAACCCAGGCGGAGGTCATCGGTCATAGCAACCATAGCAGTCTCCACTCCATAACCTGTCCTGAAGCCAGTTTGAAATGGATCGGGATAATCGGTTTCATCCAAGACTACTTGGAGTTGGGAAGCAACTGCCCTCTCGATCACCTTGCTTAAAAAAGGAAGCAAGGAGACTGGTCTATAATTATTTCTATCCAGGGGGTCCAGGGAAGGTTTTTTCAGGAGTGGTGTAACGGCCGGCTCCTTCAAACATGATGGTCCTATACCTTCCCTGAAGGACGCATTGATTGTATCCCGTAGGAAAACTCTCAACGTGTCCCCCCCCCCCCCCCGGACGACCAGCCAAGATGGACATGGATCAAGAGGGCAGGTCGTCTTCCTTATTTTTCCAAGAAGCCTGTCCACGTCATCAGTACTCAAAGATTGAAACTGATCCAGTAAATTGCCATCAACGGAGTTGTTGGACACCTCATCTACGGATTCTGTCGAAACAATGGCTTCCAAGTCGGCTCTTATCCGAGAGATTTTATCTACAAAGTAGGTATTAAACGAGTCGCAGCAGGCCGTCGTTGGGTTAAGTAGAGGGCTTGGTGCCGGAGGAACCTTTGTCAATTCCCCCACCACCCTAAACAGCTCTGCTGGACGGGACTCTGCAGACGCAACGCGTGCAGTGCAGAAAGATCTCTACGCTGCACGCAAAGCCTCCCAATAGGAATCAAGATGCTTCCTATGGAGAGTTCTGTTGGATGGGAGCCGAGTCTTCCGCCATTCGCGCTCTAGTTGTTGTTCAGCTCGCTTCATCCTCCTAAGTTCGTGAACCAGGGCTTACGATTAGAAGCGGGCTGGAAAGAACGCTTGGGAGCGATTGTGTCGATAGCACTGGTAAGATCGGTGTTGCAAGTATTCACCAAGGCTTCGACAGAATCACCGGCATTACCGACCATTAAACCCTCTAAGGCCTTCTGGAAACCAATGGGTTCCATGAGCCTTCGAGGGCGGACCATTCTAATAGGTCCACCACCCCCGAGGGGGCTGACAGTGGCCTTTAGCTCTATCTTGACCAGGAAGTGATCCGTCCATGACAATGCGGAGGTTTTTATGACCTCCGCCCACGGATATTCCTGTTCCGTACTAAAAACCCCATCGAGGGTATGGCCAGCACAATGTGTGGGCCTGTCAACCAATTGGGATAGGCCCATGTTTGTCATGGTCTCCATGAACTCCCGAGCCGCACCAGTTAAATTGGACAAGCCGGTCTCAAGAGGAATGTTGAAGTCGTCCAGAACCAAAAGTCTGGGCGACTCCAGCAGCAGCTCTGAGACCAGCGAGGTCAGCTCGGTTAGGGAGTCTGTTAAGCAACGGGGTGGCCGGTATACCAACAGAATCCCTAAACTATCCCTGGTTTTCAGGCTAAGGTACATACACTCGATATAGGTTGTTTTCCGGATAGGCTTCCTGATCAAGGTTAAGTTGTTTCTATGAACCAAGGCCACTCTGCCACCCCACCCACTTTCCCTTATCTGCTCATTAACCGAGTACCCAGCTGGGAGGGCCTGCGCCCACGTAGCGGAGCTGGCGTCTCCCAGCCAGGTCTTGGTAAAGCATGCCAGGTCGGCCATCTCATCCACTACGAGGTTGTGGATAATATGGGTCTTATTTTTAACCGACCTGGCATTGCAAAGGAGCAGCATAAGGGTCTGTGGAATGGTTGATGTGCTCTGCAAGTTATCCTGGGAAACAGAGTGAACTGAAGGAGGGATAGGTATTACACATCAATCCCTTCTTCTTTTGTAACATTTGTTCACTATGTTACCACAATATCTGCCCTACCCCCACACAACCTTGATGTCCGCTCCCAGATTGTACCCAGCTCCAGTACATGATGACGATAGCCATTGATCCAGCTAATGAGAGAGGGCTGGGGGAGACTGGCCAAAATTACTCATTCCAGTCCTGACAATTTCCACTGCAGCGTAATAGGGAGGCAGAGATAAGTATCTTGTTGCTAAAACAAATTCTAGTCAAGACTATGTAAGCCCCACTCAGTCCTCTGTGGCCCCTAGAATGCTGCTGCCACCGTGCCACCGGGGGAGAGATGGAAAACTCCTCCTGGCTGGACGCAGCTGCGGGCGGTCCAAGGCCGCCTCGATCTTCTCCCCTGTCAGGGTTGGGCAGGGCTGGGACAGTCCTCCTCTGCGGCCCCCAAAACGCCGCCGTCACCGCGTGTGTGTGCGGGGGGAGAGATGGAAAACTCCTCCCGGCTGGACGCAGCTGCGGGCAGTCCAAGGCCACCTCGATCTTCTCCCCTGTCAGGGTTGGGCAAGAATGGTTGCATAGGTGGCTCAGGACACCGGTGCAGACAGCTGCCATGGTGCAAGAATGGAGAAATCCATAGCATTGAGCTATGGCCGTTAAAAGGGTGTAAACCTGGATTATTTCTGCAGTGCAGATGCACCCAAGTGGTGTCAACCTGGATTATTTCTGCAGTGCGGATGCAGCCCATATGACATTCTGCAGGAAGGAGAGGACTCAGCATAGGGCTGCCATCTGCAGTGCATGTAATACACATTTCCATCCTCCATAGAACAATACCATGCTCCATAAGAAAAACAACGTGCACCGGTACATCTCTTTTTTGTGTTACTAATGGGATTGAAAAAATCTTCATGAAGTATCCCCATGGCCAGAAGGAGGAGGGGCTAGCCTGCATTGATGTCCTTCCAGAAACACCTGAACTGAGAACAGAAACATCTTCAAAATGTAGGCCTGTGACTAAGGGGTCATTCAGACATTGAGTTTTTTTAGCACAAAAATGCAAATAATCTCACTCAAGTATTTCAGGTTTGTTATTCACACCATGGAACCGCATTTCTGCGCATCTTTGTGAGCTTGGTTGCTTATATGTGCCAGCACTCCAATAAAGATGGGAGTAAACAATGCGAATGTATTTGAAACCCATTCAAGGCATGCAGAACTTAATCCTGGGTATATCTGCATCCGTTATTCACACTGCCAATGATGCAAATCTTTTTTAAAAACTCAAAGAAAAACCACAATATCGATTATCCAGTTTTGTTTTGTTTTTAATTGGGTGCATTTGGGATGCATGTGAACAACAGCGATGCCTGGATTATTTTCATCGTCTGAATAACCCCTGATATCATAATGATTTTTTTCTCCAGTACGGGACGTTGCCGGGGGGTGGAGTTGGGGCAGGGCAGCCACATGTCAGCCGCCCCAACCCCACCCCGATGCCATCCTTTTGCCACCCCTAAAAGAAGTGGCATTTTGCCGCTCTTTTAGGGGCAGCAAAAGGAAGGATTGAGGGCTGCGGCATGGGATTGCTGCGGTCCCAATCTGCCGCTAGCAGGTGCGGCCTAGAGCCGCCTGTCTGCATAGTCCCTATAATTTTTATCATCTTTGTCTGATGAAGCCAGTGGATCCAGTGGAGCTTGGAACATGTTTATGTTTTGTTTGGTTTTGCATTTGGGTAGGCTAAGAAAAGTATCGCTGTTTTGTGCATTTGGGATGTTATTGTACTTTGCTACTTGGCCAAGAGGGCTACTGTCTGGATAATGTACACCTGTGCTCACTGTAACAACACACCCAAGCCTCTGGACTCTGAAGAGACAATTCTGTCAGTCTGAGCAAGGGGGTGATTTGTGAGCGAACGCTTCTCATCGTAATTGCGTGCTCCTTTTGCCCACTCACCCCCCATCTTTGTCAGCAGAAGGGGCTGGAAAGGGGAGCAGAAGTCGCACCTGTTAGCACTCAATCGTCTGTCACCTTGGGGCCCAGCAACATTCAGTTCCTTGTTCAAGTAGGAGCTTGTTCATTTGGAGATCTCTTTTTCAAGAAAAAAAAATTCAATGTGCATATTTTTATGACAGACAGGCCCTGATACTGTTGACCCAACTCGGCAGGGAGGGAGGGGAAATGCATAAAGCAACCTGGCCTGGGTTCTTTTTCCTTTCTTTTTTTAAAACACACAACCAAAAGAATACTTTACTTTGTTTTCTCAAGGCCATGGTCTTCTGAGGTTCCTCAGAAATTTATCAAGTGACTTCAGTGAGAAGACAAATAATGGCGGGCAGCCTTCCTTTAAAAGCAGTTTGTACTTTTCTGCAATGTGTGGCCACAGAGGCATGTTGTGTGTGTGTGTGTGTGTGTGTGTTGTGGCGAGCTTTGTGAGGCTCACCCAAGGTCTTGTATAAACTGCTCTGTGTTCTGTTGAATTCCTTTACAAAATCCTCTGCGGTTCCTTGGCAGAAAGGGTTCTCTGAAGGTTTCACAAAAACCAGAAAACAACTGCTGGAAAGCAAGAAAAGAGAAACATGGGTCAATCTGTCAGAAGCTGGTGCCTGAGGAAGACTAGGGCTGCATCTGCACTGCAGAAATCATGCAATTTGACACTGCTTTGACCATCATGGTGGCTCAGTGCAATCAAATTCTGGGATCTGTAGCTTGTGATATATTTAGCTTTCTCTGTCAGAGCTCTGGTGCCACAACAAACTACAAATCCCAGAATTTCATAGGATGGAGCCATGGCAGTTTAAAGTACTGTCAAACTGCATTAGGTCTGCAGTGTGGCAGCAGCCTAGGAAGCCAGATCAGAAGTCTCAGCCATCTGAGGAGGTCTCAGATTTGGAAGACTCTTTCATCATAAATTCCTGAAGCATTTTATTGGCCCTCTGCCTGGCCTCTTGAATGGACAGGAGTCCTTATATAAATTTTCTGTCTTAAATGTTCTGCTGGCCATCCGCAACAAGCTGCACTGGTTTTGCTCCAGGTATATCTACTCGAGTTACCTTTAAAGGAGTTCTTGTAATCAGTTTAGCTGTCATGGTTTCTCCCAAGAATCACTGGAAACTGTAGTTTTATGGATATTTTCCCATCACAGTATGTACATTCTCAATATTGGGGGAACAATAGCCATCTCATGTTAAGACAAGAGAGACATATCTTAAACTATGATGCAGAAAAATAAAGGCACACTCCAGCTCTCTAAAGCTATATCATGTTGTTGTTGTTGTTGTTGTTTGCCTTCAAGTCATTTCCAATTTATGGAGACCTTAAGGCGGGGGTAGGCAACCTTTCCCCTTTAAGGGCTGAGGGACTTCAGCTCCCAGAAGCCTCAGCCATGTTGGCTAATAGTCCCATGTTGGCCAATAGCTCCTGGGATTCTGGGAGCTGAAGTCCCTCGGCCCTTAAAGGAGAAAGGTTGCCTACCCCTGCCCTAAGGCATACCTTTCACAAGGGTTTCTGAGGCTGAGGGTGTGTGACTTGCCTCCAGACCGGGAGGGAATTCGAACTCTGATCTCCAGAGTCAGAATCCAATACTCAAACTACTATGCTGCTCTGGCTCCTTTTGAAGTTATCCTAAATTTATTATTATTGTACTTCCAAACTAGCATAATCTTTTGTATATGGTAGCTAGAAAGCTAAATGAAGCCCAAGACACTATGTTGGATAAACAGAGTAAGAAGGCTTGAACCCAGGCCAAAAACAACTGTTGGAATTTGAAGAGGTTAATGGTACCTTCTACCCCATGTGGTGACAGTGTACCAAGGCATATATATACAATCAATCTTAATACAATCAATATATACAATCAATCTTAAATGTATCTGTTATTTCAGAGTGAATATTCCTCCAGAATATATATATTCTGGAGGAATATTCACTCTGAAATAACAGATACATTTAAAATTGATTGTCCACTCACTCAAGAAGTCTGTTCGTTAAACATGCTGAAAGCACTAGACAGACAAATAGAAATGAAGATGGGGAGAAATATTATATATGGTTACAGCTGCCAGAATAGTATATGCTAGGCAATGAAAAACCAATGAGATACCAACTGTAGGAGAGGCTTCTAACACTACTAGACATGTCAGAAATGGACAAACTAGCAACCTATCTTAATGACAATACCACGAAACACTTTAAAGACAACTGGAAATGTATTGCAATTCTAAGGGAGAAGAAATGGGACAACCTAATTATGTAAAGTGATCTTTAACAAATCTGGTAATGGAGTACATTAAAGTTAGAACCTCTTCCAGAGAAACTGGGAAATAACAATAAAGCTGAAGTTGAACATAGGACAACATTTAGGAGTAAGAATTCAATTCCTAGGGTTAATACTTTGGAAACAGTTACAAGAACTAAGGACTAGGAATAATAAGACAACAACTCATCTTTGGTAGGAGTAGGAAGTCACTAGTGTATGTGATATGTGGTATGTGTATGTTTATGTGTCTAATTGCTTTATTCCTTGTTTGTTTCATTGTTTTATGATATTTTTCTATTATGTCTGGATAATAAAGAATATTTTAAAAAAATATGCAAAACCACTTTCTCCAGAGTAATCTAAGTGGGTCAGTTTGCGGGGTTTCTCTGGGATACTAGGTTTAGGACTAAAGCTTGCAAACATTCTTTGTAACATCAGATCATTTCCCTCTTGTCCCCACATAATAAATCAAATGGTAAATAATCAAAACAGGGCCATCATTGCTAGTATATGTGTGCTGGTGGCCAAAGCTTTCACGATGATAGATTTATCTGCATGTTTTTAAGGATTAGTCTCTCAACTCGATTCCTATCTTTGGTTATAGGGCCATATGGCAAGGGGTTTAAAAACAATTTACAAAATGCCCAAGAATATATTAACTTTGTCATAGCCAGATGATGCATTGAAGCATAAATTACATCTCCCAGGAAGGTCCTGTCTGACCCAGAAGAATTCATCCCAAGGGAGAGAAGGATAAAGTAGTTGTATGTGCCCAATGGCAAAATAAAGTTTTCAAATTCACAAGGAAAGAAAAGACTGAAATAGATAGTGGGCCTCATTCAGTCATAACACCAAGACAATTCTTAGGGTACTTCTGTGTCAGATAGAAAGTTGGGATGTTATCCACACCCAGGAGAAAAACCAACAACTGTTCAAAATATCATTCGATGGGGTATTCCCTCACAAATATAACATGGCATTCAGCTTGGCTAGCACTACTGGTCTTCCCCTGTAACACCAGTATCACTGCATACAGAACAACAGTATAAGGTTCAATGATGCAAAACTGCGTATCAATTCTATACGTGAGCCTTAGCCTTTTCCCCAGAATCATCTGCAATGTATGATGACTCCATCCCACATCAGTCAATTTGGAAAAGATTTCCTTCATGTTATAATGTCTGAAAACATAAATTTGCTTTCTTTGTTAATGTTGCATTCTAAACCACTGACATTAAAAGCCCTATCACCCATCTAAAAAAATTACTAAAATTATTATTACACTATGGCAGAGGACTGAACAGATTTTTCTTTCAAAATTGCACAGTCGTTTCGGTCTAAAGAGGAAGGATGATAGCCACTAAAGTACTTTGCTTGCCACTAAGACCTATCCTCCTCCAACAACCATTTCTAAGGAGTTCAATGTTCCTTCCTTTTTGTTGTGTGTCTTCACATTGTTCCCGACTTATGGCAAACCTAACATGGAGTTTTCTGGGGCCGAGAGACTGTGACTCGCCCAAGATCACCCAGTGGGTTTCCATGGCTGAGCAGGGAATCTCTGATCTCGAGTCGTAGTCCAATACTCAAACTACTACAGCACAATGGTTCTCCTTCCATTTTTTGTTGTTGTGCGCCTTCAAGTCGTTTCCAACTTATGGTAACACTTATGGTGACCCTAATGGGGTTTTCTTGGCAAGATTTGTTCAGAAGAGCTTTGCCATTGACTTCCCCTGAGCCTGAGAGTATGAGAGTTGCCCAAAGTCACCTAGTGGGTTTGCATGACTGAGTCCAAATTCAAACCTTGGTCTCCAGGCATAGTCCAATACTCAAACCACTAGGCCACGTGGGCTCTTAGGAAGAAGTTCCTTCCTTACCTTCACAATAAATCTGTGAGACCAATTAGGCTAAAGGGAGGAGGGGGAACAGGCCCAAGGACATCTAATGAATGGTCACCGCTGAGTTGATATTTGAAAACTGAGTCAAAATCCACAACCACATTTGCTCTCAACTCAACCCCTGCTTCCAGCATCCACAGCATAATACCAAACCAAGAAGAGAATGAGTGACTCAACTCAAGAGAGATATGCCTCAAGGATGAGGAGTGAAATGACACAGGTTGGGGGGGGGGGGGGGGGAACGGCAAATTATGCAAAAAAAAAAAGTTTTTACCTAAAGCAATAAAAATAAAAAAATGGCTTCCCTTCTCCGCGCTTTTAAATGATCACAATAAAAAGGATATATTTGATCATTTGCTGCCTGTTGGTCTACTACTATAGCTACCCCCTTCGCCTCTGCCGAGACTGACCCTCCGTGGTGATGCACACTGGATGGCCACGGGATTCGCAGCTCTTGTCCCCAACTGCCACATTTCTGTGCCTGGCCTTGTGCGGAGATGAAGGACACCCACTAGAACAGGAGGAAGGCCTTCACAGTGAAAAGAAGGGCCTTTTCAGCATCTGTTACCTTCCGCAGAATGCCCTTTACATTTACCAAGATAAGCATTTCATTGGAGGGAACACACACTTCAGCGTGTTAATTGGCAGCACTTAGCTACCGGTGAGAGCCTTTGTATGAAAGCCTAATGTACAAATTAATGGAGTAATCTTCCCTGCTATTCAATGGGCGAGCTTCAGAAACTCTTCTAAAGGGAGCGCTTAATGCAAAAGGCACGCCGCTGCGCTCAACACAGTTATCCCAGAGGATCAAGCCACTAAGTAACGTAAGGACAGAGCACCAGCACTTTCTTCATTCAATCAACAAATTTGGGGCAGGGAGTGGGTTCCTACAGGGAACACAACATCTCCCCTCTGGCTCATCTGTGGTCCATAATTTCAATTTGGAGATGTCATCATTTGATGCTTAGTTCTTCACAGGACAAGTCTGGGATCTATCACTCTCTCTTCACTGTCCTTTTCACAGGGATGGTGAATCTACTCTTAGTTTCATGGTCATCTTCCTGCAGCTGGTCCAGGTTCTCCAGTTCTCCAGATGACAAATCTCTGCTGAAAATATGACCCAGAACCTGGATGACTCATAGATCAGTGGCAGGATAATGGGTCATAAAGCCACAGGTAGCCCCTGTGGCAACAGATCTCACTGGCTGTCCCTGTCACTGCCTAAACAAGTAGCCCCAGGATGAAATAAAAAGGCTGTCAGCCTCCCCACATGAAGGTTGTTGTTGTTGTTGTGTGCCTTCAAGTAGTTTCCAAGATTTAAACTCTGCTCTCCAGAGTCCAAGTCCGACGCTCAAACAACTACACCACATTGGTTAATGTAGGGTATTTATTCACTGCAATTCAAAACTCAGCGAAAACCATTTTATTGACGTTGGGTGCCTTCAAGTTCTTTCCAACTTACGGTGACCCTAAGGCAGGCCTGCACAACAAACGGCCTGGAGGCCGCATGCAACCTGCCAAAGGATTTCAGGCGGCCCGCAAGGATGTGGAACAACTTCAAGACTCCTCCTCCACTTGGCCTCCTCCTGAGGAGAGGGCCATGAGGAGGAGGAGGAAGGGTAAACACATGCCCTTTCTTTTGAGGAGAAGGCTGAGTAGTGGAAGAGGAAAGGAAAATGCTTGTCCCAAGGCTCCTCCGCAGCCTAGCTTTCTCCCACGGAGAAAGCCATGTGGCACTGGAGGAGCACAGGCAAATGCTTGCCCTTCAAGGCTCCTCCACTGCCCTACTTTGTCTGAGGAGAAGGCCAGGTGGTGGCAGTAGAGGAGGACAGGTGGAGAAGGAAGATCCCACCCTGCAAGGCTCCTCCGCTGCTTGGCTTTTGCCCGAGGAGAAGGAAGGGTGGAGGAGGACAGGCAAATGCTCGCCCTGCAAGGCTCCTCTTTCACCCAGCTTTCTTCTGAGAAGGCTGGACATCAGAGGAAAAAGAGGGGCAAACACTTGCCCCTTAATGCTCCTCCGTCACTTGGCCTTCTCCTGAAGAGAGGTCTGGGTGGAGGAGGAGGAGGAGGACAGGAAAGGCTCATCTGCTGCTCAGCTTTTTCCTGAGGAGAAACCTGGGCAAAGGAGGAAGAGGATGGAATTAATATTAATTAATCCTAATTAATATTAATAATTAATGTTACTATTATTAATTAATTAATATTTAATTAAGACCTATATGCGGCCCAAAGAAGTTTAGCCTATTTCAATTTTTGCCTTTACCAATTACTAAGTTGTTCAGGTCTGCCCTAAGGTGAACCTATCATGAGGTTTTCTTGGCAAGAGTTGTTCAGAAGTGGTTTGCCATTCCCTTCCCCTGAGGCTGAGAGCATGTGATTTGACCTAGTGGGTTTCATGGCCAAACTGGGATTCAAACCCTGGTCTCCAGAGTCGTAGTCCAACACTCAAACCACTATGCCACATTGGCTCTCTACCATGAATAAAAAAGGCAATAAAATAAGAAAGGAGCTTAGAAGAAAGAGAAGGGGGAAAGGAAATATCAAGACTACTATCTTCTTGGCAAATCCATCCCTTGGCGAGGGATGAATCTTTATGTCAGAAAATATTTCCCAATACTGGCCTGCCTAAGTTTTAAGATCCTCAGAGGGAGGCCTTTCACTCACAGTCTCATCACAATCAGAGGTAAATCTGGTGAGGACACAGTGAAAACCTTCTTGGTGACTTCCACAGGAGGTTCAGTTGGCCTCTTTTCTTCTCTCTTTCCACCAGCAGGCAAAGACCTTTCTATTTACCCAGGCCTTTGAGTGTTAACTGTCTACTGAAGAAGGTATTTTAAATGGGGTGTATTGTATTGTATTTTTATCATTATTATTACATTTAAATTAATGTTTTAATATGATCTTTAGTGTTGTTACTTTTGCATTACCCATTGTTGTTTTACCTGTTGTTGTGTTATGAGACTTATGGCTCAATGCCAACTTACGGCAACTCTATCATAGGATTCTATGATGATGGTGATTATGATGATTACTACTATATTTTTATCTCTCCTTTTTGCCAGTTTAGACCTCATGGCGACTTACAACAGATTAAAAAAGAACAAGTTGCTTACCTGTAACTGCGGTTCTTTGAGTGGTCATCTCTGCCCTCGCACAATAGGGTTTGCGCCTGCACAGAGACTCCATTCGGAAAGCTGAAAGGCTGAGCAGATTGGTGGGAGCCCTGTCCCCTCCCATGTACTGAGCATGCTGAAGCCCGCCAATCTAGCTCCTCCTTCACTTCAAGTCCGCCGCAAGAAACCAGCAGGGACCTGACTCAGGGGAGGTAGGGTGAGTTTGGGTGAAGGCACAGATGACACTCGAAGAACCACAGTTACAGGTAAGCAACCTGTTCTTCTTCTTCGTGGCCTCTGTGCCTCACACAATAGGGTGACTAAAAAGCTTACCTGTGACAGGTGGAAAGGTCACTGCAGAACAGAAGAGAGAACAGCATGACCAAAGCTGGCATCCCGATGAGAACTGGAATCAAGCCGGTAGTGCTGGACAAACATGGAAGGCTGAGACCACGTAGCTGCCTTGCAGACATGAGGCAGGGGGATGCCTCTGAGGAAGGCATCAGATGAGGAGCCAGCTCTGGTTGAGTGTGGATGCACACCAACAGGAGGAGGGCAAGTTCATAAGCCAGCAGGATATTCTGAGCAACCCACTTTGCAAACTTTTGAGAGTAAACAAGGTGGCCTTTTTTTAGGTCCACCATAACAAACAAACAACTTGTTGGTCAACCTGAATGTTGAACATAAAACGCAAAAACACGGTGAACATCAAGTATGTGCATTGTCTTTTCCAGAGGCGTGGAAGGATCTGGATAAAGGGTGCACAACACAATGCCTTGGGAAAGGTGGAAAGAGATGTCTGGTCTGAGGACACCTTTTCTCTGTGAAAGATCAGAAAGGGCTCATCGAAGCGCAGTGCAGTAAGCTCAGAGGACCTCCTGGCTTAAGTGATGGCCACAAGGAACACCACCTTGAGCATGAATAGTCTCAGAGAGGCCGAGCCCAGAGGTTCAAAGAGTGGCCTAGTAAGGTGCGTTAGCACCAATGTGAGTAACCAAGAAGGAGCCAGCAGAGGCAATGGAAGGTACAGGTGATGTAGATGCTTGAACAATCTCTTCAGAGTAGGCAAGGTGAAGAGCTTAGCAGATGGCGAACCAGGAGGCTGGTTGGCCACGATAGCTGACAAGTAGAACTTGAGGGATGAGAAGGCCAGTCCTTGACCATGCAGATGGAGAAGGAACTGTAAAGCTGTGCAGAGTTTAACAGGTGAAGAGGACTCAGCCTTGGCCTCGGCAAAGGCACAGAAATGCTTTCATTTGTAGGAGTAAGATCGCTTGGTAGAGTCTTTCCTGGACGCAGAGAGTACCCACAGAAGTTCTGGAGCAGTCAAGGCTGGAGCCTCCAAGCTGTTATGTAGAGGCCGCATAGGTCCAGGTTAAGGATTGCACCGTTAGAGTGAGAGAGAAGGTCTGGCCAGTTTGGGAGCTTGAGGTACTGGCCCCTGGACAGGTGGAGGAGAGGGACAAACCATGGTTGTCTTAGCCAGTAAGGAGCCAAAAGAACTGTATTGGATTTGTCCTCGGTCGTTTTGGTCACAACCCTCACCAGCAGCGGAAGCAGAGGGAAGGCATAAAGGAAGCGATGGCTCCAACTCAAAAGGAAGACGTCTCCTAGGAGCCTGTCCCTAGACCTGCTCTGGTGCAGAATAGTGGGCGCTGCACATTCTCTGGAATGACAAAGAGATCCAGGCAAGGTGTCCTCCACTGAGATGTTATCAGTTGAAATGCCTCCTGTGACAGTGTCCATTCATGTTGAAGAGCCTTGTCTCGGCTGAGAAAGTCTACTAGAACCTTGTCCTTGCCAGCCAGATGAACGGCCACCAGATGAATGGAACGACAATGGCACTACGTCCAGAGCTGTGCAGTGAGATGGAGAAGCATAGAGGAATGGGTTCCTCCCTGTTTGTTGATATAACAGACTGTGGTGGTATTATCTGTTACAACGTGGATGGCCCTGTGATGGAAGTGATTCTCGAAGGCTCGAAGGGCCTTGATGACAGCCAAGAGTGCCAGGGCATTGATGTGCATCTTCACTTCTGGAGGGGACCAGTGACCTTATACGCAGAAATCTGCATATAGAGGCCGGCAAAAAAAGGGCCATAGTAGTCTCCAAGGCTGCAGCAGGAGTCGAGGCTGGAGTACAAGCTGGTAACGACATCGAGGTCCAAGATGGTTCTGCAGTTGTAGAGGGCGGGAGAGAGGCCTTAGACTTGTGCTTCCGCTTGGCCTTCTCAGCATCACGGTCACCAGAAGAATCAGATCTCCTCTTAGCCTTGTGAGGTTGCTTGTCCTGGGAAACAGAGGGAACCACTTGCAATGATGGAGACTGGACAGCAGATAGCCCAGCAATGACTTCAGACGTAGAAGCTAGCTTTAAAGTGCTCAATGTCGAGGGCCTTGATGTCGAGGACAGCACTGTCAATGCTGAGGCTTTCGGGGGACTTGACGTAGGCAAAGAAACCAGCACTGATTTTTATTTTTAGAGTTTCAGGATCTGAGGAAGCTTTGAAATTGGCATCAAAGCTAGAGGAGCCAATAGAAACGTTCCCAACAAAAAAGTTTCAAGCCTTGGGCCCTGCTGCAAAGAGTCACGTTGGTAAAGGAGCGGCAGATGAAACCATGCTTGGTAACATGGCCCTCACCCAAACAAAAAAGGTACTTAGAATGTCCATCAGAGAGGGGAACCTTACTGTTGCAAGAAACACAGAGTTTAAATAAAGAGTTGGAGGCCACAGGAGGCCTAAAGCAAAGCAAAGCAAAGCAGCTTCATTTATATACCGCTTCATACCACGGTATGGGGTGTCTAAGCGGTTTACAACTGTGGTCTATGAGTGTCTGTCCCTGGCTAGTATTGAACTCGCAACCTTGTGGTCTATAGTGAGTGGCTGCAGTACAGGCATTTACCACTGCGCCAACAGGGCTCCAGAAGCGAGGTACCCAGCTGGGCAGAAAAACAGACGAAAATCTCACTTCCAAGCACTGCTAAGGCAATGCTCACAAGAAGAAAATTAAGAAGAACAAAAAATTATAAGAACATCAGAAAAAGATTGAATTCTACCGTATGTGAGAGGAACTCAGCTGGAGAACAATCCGAAAGCAGTTTCTCTTGCAGCGGACGAAAGAGAACTGAAGGAGAAGCTAGACTGGTGGGATTGGGCATGCTCAGTACATGGGAGGGGGAGGGCCTCCCGTCGATCTACTCAGCTTTTCAGTTTTCCGAATGGAGTCTCTGCGCAGGCGCAAACCCTATTGTGTGAGGCACAGAGACCACAAAGAATAAACACAAAATTCACAAAAGTTAGAAAATGATTGAATTATATTAAAAAAATTAAAAACAGTTCAAAACATAAACCGTCAAAACACCATAGAATGAAAATAATAAATAGAAAATCCAGCTTGCTGTACAAGGCACATCTCACCTAAACGATCAACCCACAAAAACATGACGAAATAGAAAAGTCTTTTAGCTGAAAAGAAAGCAAGGAGGGTGCCAGTCTAATAATAATAATAATAATAATAATAATAATAATTTATTTATTTATATCACGCCCCTCTGCAAAGCAATCTCTCTGGGAAGAAAGTTGCAGAGCCAGGGGGGGAGGGGGGAAGTCACTGAAAAGGCCCTCTTCTGTGCTCCCACCAAATGTACCTGTGAGGATGGCAGGACCTTCAAGGGCCTTCAAGGCAGAGATTTATTCAGAGGAGGTTCAATATTGCCTTCCTATTTAGGCTGAGAGAATATAATTTCCCCAAGGTCAGCCAGTAGATTTCCATGGGAGTGGGAATTCAAACCCTAGTCTCCCAGAGACCTAATCCAACACCAAAACCACTGCACCACCACACCTGGCTCTCCAACTGTATTTTGTTTTAAAACTGTCCCACACTGGAAGAAAGTCAAGATACAAATTAAATATATTAAGTAATGAATGAATGAATCTGGAATAAAAGAATACATTCTTACATCCTCAACTGAACCATATTATATAAGCCTCAGCATCTGTGTTTTATTGCAGAGGCTTATTACATGCCAAATGTATCTGGAGCTAGGAAATGCTAGGCACCAAGAATACTTTCTTCATCCTTTCATGGGCCTCAACGGAAGGAGACCAACATCATATCCTCCAACCATCCCAACTTGGCAGGGACAGTATCAATTAATTCTCTGGTATTCCACTCTTTCAGCTGCTTTTACAATGTCCCAGTTTCTCTCTCTTCCTCCCACTTTTCCTCTTTGTCCCCAGCTTACTTCAATTGCTGCAAACCAGGTTCACTTAATTGAGCAGGAGAGAGAGGCGAAGAGGGAGCAGATTCTTACCCTTTCCAATAGAGCAATAGCAATAGCAAGTAGAGTCAAGCAAAAGCAAACTGCTGCAACCTCCTCTAAGCTTGGGTGTTCATCCTCATTCATAACTATGCTCTGATCTTGCCTGGTCACAATATGTCCTAGTTTTTGTCTGTAAAATATTAGCGGGTATGTAATGTTGCAACCCTCTTTATATCTATTGAACAGTACATCTCACTGACTTCAGTATTCATGGGTATAGGGTTTCAGCTGTAGTCAAGCAAAGAAACAACGTAAGGAAGGAAGTGGCCAGTGTATAAAGTCCACATGTGTCTGAATAGCCACACCTCAGTGACTCAGTTAGCCCTCAAGCCAGGTTGCACTTCCCATTTCTCGATCTTGCACACAAATACAGGTTTTCAGTTGCAAGCCTACATCTTTTATTAGCACTATACTCATAATCCACCGCCCACTTCTGAGATTAAATTTATTACCCTATAACCTGTGCCCATCCTCCTCCTGTCCAATCCAATCTTTTCAGTAGTTATTTATTTCTCATAATTTAAAATATTTCTATTCTGACTCATAAGCAAGTTTCTCCTGACAATGTATATAAAACAATAAAATCACAACTACAGGATAGAGCACACAAGAAAAATTAAGGAATAAAATTACATGCATACAGATCCTGAAACTTTAGAAAGCCAGAACTTCAAAACCCATTTAAAAGCTCATCAGAATTTTAAAAAGTTTTTCCTTGATACTGAC
Organism: Phrynosoma blainvillii; assembly: GCA_026167975.1. Lineage (NCBI taxonomy): Eukaryota > Metazoa > Chordata > Lepidosauria > Squamata > Phrynosomatidae > Phrynosoma > Phrynosoma blainvillii. The sequence continues at coordinate 15,347,495 of JANUYF010000001.1, read as the reverse complement.
TCACACACACACACACATTACAATGTTAAGTGTCAGGTGAGTTACTTTGAGGAGGGTATTAATTCCAAAGCAGATTACTACAGAGAAAGCTCTGCAAGTATTCGGTGAAAAATATACATTAAGGAAACCCACGTGAGTAGACACAACTTCCTTTGCTGCTACTTCTTGTTTCTCTGGGGACAGACCTGTTGTGCAAACATACTAATATCTTGGATTTGGTCTTTCATTACTATGAACAGAATGAATGACTCCTATTAAGTGTTTTTAGGATTACAACCTGAGCAGTGAGAGTCTTAAGACTGTGCCAGTTCCAGGCAGGAGCAATATGAATTCTGCACAATGAGTGGGAAATAGCAAGCAATTTACACAGTGTTGTCATTATAGTGCATGGTCAGGACCCTCAAAGGGAGGTTGGCTCTCCTTCATTGGAAGTTGTTTTCTTTTAACAGAGGTTGGATGGCCACCTCTCAGGGGTGCTTTAGTTGTGTATCCCTGTGTGGCGGGGGCTTGGAGGAGATGACCCTTGTGGTCCCTTTCCAATTTTAAGATTCTATGGTACTACGGTTATAGCAAAGTTTTCATCAAGAGCTTCTGCAGTAAAGAACCGGTCTCCTATATTAATAGCATATCACTACAATTCCCATTTCATATTTGTAAGTGTGTTTCCAAAGGAGCACTTATTGTATAATTGCCCTGGCTCATTCCCATAATTTTATAAGGCATTCAGACATTGTTTGCTTTTAACTCCCTCTGTTTACTTGCCACTTTTCCCATCATTTTTTTAAAAATTATCACCGAAAAATCACTTATGGAGAAGCACCACAAATCTTATTTAATTTAATGTGGGGAGAGCAGGAAGCAAAACACATTGGAAGAAGACACTAATGGTGCCAAAGGAGTCCAGAGAAATTCTGCTGTCCAATGTCCCAGAAACCTAGAATCAATCCTAATCAGGTCATTGTATTTGGTTTGTATTTTGCTTGGTGGCTAAGACTTCCTCTGCAGGCCTGTGGCGACACGCTTAGGGTTTCTTGTCCTCACAGCCACAAAAAAAGCATTGTCAAATATTTCCAAACATACCGGTACTTCAGATCTGCAGATCAGATCTGCAGAAACTAAGGGGGGTTGCAGACTGTCAAAAATAGTGTGAATTCAGTCCACTTTTAGGGTTAGGGTTAGTGCTAGGGAATCATGGGAATTGTTATTTTTCTGAGACATTGAACCTTCTTTGTCAGAGAACTCTAGTGCCACAATAAAAATACAGTCCCCATGATTCCCTAACCTTAACCCTAACCCTAAAAGTGGACTGAATTCACACTATTTCTGACAGTCTGCAACCCCCCTAAATCTCTTGTTTAACACAGAGGAAGAGATCATCTGTAAAATCACTTAGGGGGGTTGCAGACTGCCAGAAATAGTGTGAATTCAGTCCACTTTTAGGGTTAGGGTTAGTGCTAGGGAATCATGGGAACTGTTATTTTTCTGAGACATTGAGCCTTCTCTGTCAGACAACTCTGATGCCACAATAAAATACAGTTCCCATGGTTCCCTAACTCTAACCCTAACCCTAAAAGTGGACTGAATTCACTCTATTTCTGGCAGTCTGCAACCCCCCTTAGTTATTACAAAGTCATCTTGCTGTTCGTTCCTGTTATTCCATCTATAAGCTAAGCTTCCCCCAGCCTGGTACCCCTCTCATTTGGATTCAAACTCCCATCATCCCTGACTGTCAACCATGTTTGCTGGGGGTGGTGAGAGTCATATTCCAGAAACATCTCAAGCACGCCAGGATGAGGGAGGGTGTTCTCACCACACACTTATCAAACACACGAGAATATACCCCAATTCCTAGATGATTTATTTATTTATTTATTTATTTTGCTCACAGAAATGTGACTACAGGTGAACATTAACCATCACTAACCAAAGTACAGTTAGTTATATTCAATGTATATCCACTAGAGGGATTACTCTTAGGGGTGGTCAGATGGGTCCACAGAATTTCTTCCTTGACCAAGAATAGTCCCTGTACTGGACATCACTAGTCAATACTTTGGTTAGTGATGGTCAGTGCTCACCTCTAGTCACATTTCTTTGAGCAAAAAGTCTAAGAGTTGGGGTATATTCCCTTGCATGCACTCCATCCCTTCTCTGCCAGTCACTTCTATTTAGGGAAAACAGAAGAGGTCTGTCAAACCAAACCCAATACTGTCAAGCTAATGTAACTATAATACACAATGAGCACTAGGAACTTTTTTAAAAGTTTATTTCCCACGATTAAAAGGTTTGCAATCTGGCTTTCTGCCAGACTGTCTTGCAATTAAGTCACAGATTCAAAAAGGGGGAGATTTAAACAGCTTGTAATTTACTGTAATAATACGTAACTATCTGTTGCTTACTGGAAAGCTTATAGCCCTAATATATGTATAACCCTAACGTATGTACCTTCTCAAGCCCAGACTACTGAATTTGCTTTCCTTCGAAGTGCATTCTGACTGTTTCAACCATCATCTCGTTACTACTACTAAGAACAGTCCTTCAGCTACTACTAGACATATAATACTACCTTTTTAACCTCCAGGTTATGCTAGTAGGAGAATGCATGGCATAAACCCTGTGAAATACACTGTGACTCATTCCACGAAGCAACAACTCAGAGGGCCTCTTTATATAACCATTAACCTCCTTCCACACAGGTATAACTGTATGTTGTGGCTACAGATTCTTACCAGTTGTAGTGAAGCAAAATTTGCCGTTTTGCAAGAATGAATACCACAAGGCTATGACCTACAAAGCTGCCACCTTCAAATTTAGACTAAACAGGTACAAAACCACCTAAAATATGCCCCTGTGGATCAAAACAGAGGTTCATACAGTCCAGAATCCGGTTTCTCACTATGGCCAATCTGGAGTGGACAGAACATTTATTTTATATTTATTGGGTTTTGTGGGTTTTTCGGGTTGTGAGGCCCTGTTCTAGAAGAATGTATCTCTGACGTTTAACCTGCATCTGTGGCTGGCATCTTCAGAGAATGGTGGCACGGAGGTGTGTGGGGTATATAATGTGAGACCCTTGGATTATATTTATTGATTTAATTTCTATGCCGCCTTTCTCCCAGAAAAGGACCCAAGGCAGCTCACAGATAAAATTGTTTTTTTTAAATTTACAATCAAAAATTAAAAACAATTAAAATCATCTAATTAAAACAGTATCAAATGATATATAATATAACATACAAAAGTTTTTAAAAACATGAAATCAAAAGCTCTTGCTGCTGTGCAGCAAAAACCTTCTCCTTTGCTCTCAGCATGTAGTGTTCAGGTACACACAGCTCTCTTTTCACAATACATCCAACACTACTACTCTGCTACAAATTTAAAAATCAGACTTCTTCCCAAGAGCGTTTCCCACAAATTCACACCTATTCAGCTAATCTAGAGTAGGGATATAAATTGAAGAATACTTGTTGATATTTGCATCCTTGACCCCCCCCCCAAAAAAAACCCCAAAATGTGTCCTAACACTCAAAGCAACCCACCAAGGTAGAAGAGAAATGCTGCAAGAGTCTTCACAATTTAAAATATTTGTTAGGGCAGGGGTAGGCAACCTAAGGCCCAGGGGCCAGATGTGCCCCCCCCCTGAGATCTTTGGACCGGCCCCAGGCCGGTCCTGCCGCCGCCACCCGCCATGATGATATTGATTATTGTTGTTATTACTTGTTCTTGGGGTTTTCTTGGCAAAATCTCCACAGGGGTTTTGCCATGGCTTTTCTGGGGCTGAGAGAGTGTTCATGTATATTTTTTTATTTATTTTTTTTTATTTTTATTTTTTTATTTATTCATTTATTTTTGGTGCTTCGGCCCCCCAATTGTCTGAGGGACAGAAACCCGGCCCCCGGCTCAAAAAGGCTGCCTACTCCTGTGTTAAGGAATTATTTTCTGGGCAAAAATATGCATGGTTTATTCTGTGGAGTTGGTGTGTTTGGGGGAAGTAAATGTTTAATATGCAAAAAATATTTTTGAACAGTAAACAGTGTTTGTTGTTTTTGTTGTTCTGTGCCTTCAAGTCATTTCCAACTTAAAGTGACCATATCATGGGGTTTTCTTGGTAAGTTCTTCAGACCAGGTTTGCCCTTGCCAACCTCTGAAGCTGAGAGAATGTGACTTCCCCAAGGTCACTCAGTGGGTTTCCATGGCCGAGCTGGGATTCGAACCCTGATCTACAAAGTTGTAGTCCAATGCTCAAACCACTATGCTGTCTTTCTAGTAAACAGTGTACTTAGTACAAAATAAACTGGTTCCTGCCCCCAAATATTGCATTTTGTGTAAACAGATTTTTCTCCCCAAAGAAACATGCTTTCTATGCAGAAATCAGTCTATTTGTGCAAACTGCACCACAAATGTGAGCAAATTGCTTAAGTTTATGTAAATAGCAAATACTCTGTTTTCTGCACGGAAGAAATGATTTTGTGACAGAAAAAATGTGTTCTGCACTGAAACCCAAACTTTTAAACAGTAAAGAGGTCGCACAACCTATTTAAAAGATGAATAGCCATCCTTTTGGGGCTAGAAAAGGGGCAGCCCACACAATACTATGAAATCCTTAGAAAATTATCTCAGTGCCTATTTCATCCATCATCTCTGAGCACATATCAGGTTACTTACAATACAGTTCTCCCAAGCTTAAGAAGAAAATTCGCAGTAACGTTTTTGAATGGGGGGGAAAAAAACGAAATGGTTTTAAAAAATTTTTTAAAAGGATCAAAAGATTCTGCCATGAAACCTGACCTTTTGGGCTTGTTCTGACCAGACTGACTTTCACCAATACTCACTTTTACTAGGGTTGCCATAACAGGAGCAGCCCAGGTACCCTTAGTCACGATCAAAATGGAGGACATTTCGGGATGTGAAGTTGAAGGCTTTCACGGCTGGCATCCATAGTTTTTTGTAGGTTTTTTTGTGCTCTGTGGCCATGTTTGGGAAGAGTTTTATCCCGGACGTTTCGCTAGCAGCTGTGGCTGGCATCTGAATAAAACTCTTCCTAAACATGGGCACAGAGCCAAAAAACCCCACAAAAAACTACATTTTGGGATTTATTTATTTTTCACTCCCCATCCACGGATTCAACCACCCATGGCTTGAAAATGTTAAACATATATATATATATATATTCCAAAAAGCACACCTTGATTTTGCCTTTTTATATAAAGGAACCGAACAAACAAACAAAAAAATGGAAAGCACATAGTCACAGTAGAAAAATTAAAGGAGACAAAAGACAAGATCAGATAGGCAGAAAAAGTGGCTCAGTCCTGGGTTTTCTGAAAGTGAGTCGAAAGCTCGCTGTCTGCACAGACTGCTCCCAAGCCAGGCCAAACACCCAAGGGCTGTCCACAGCACAGGGTATCAAGCCATGCTGAATGTGGGGTGTTGTTTTTTTTGTTGTTGCTTCTCCTCCATGCATGCATCCTATTGCACAAACACACCATCTATGACCTCCAATTGCCTCCCTCTTTCTACACAGATGCCATTCCACTGGATACCTGCCTGTATGGTTGGTCACACAGTTGCACCTGCAATGCACCACCTGTACAGTGCCTGGGTGCATTGATGTGTCCAATGACGCACTGGCAAAGCACAATCATGGAGTCCCCGCTCACATGCCCCCTTCACCCCATGGACTATCTGTTTTGTGTATGTTGCAATTACAGTCGGCCCTCTGTTTTTGCGGGGGATCCGTTCCAGACCCGCACGCAAAAACAGAGACTCGCCAATATTCAAGCCCCATAGGTTTGAATGGGGTGCACCCCCGCGAGCATGCGCTGGGGCACACCCCATTGATCTTAACGGAGGTCGCCCCTCTGTGAATATTCAAAACTGCGGATCTCAAGTCCATGAAAACGGAGGGGCGACTGTACATCCATTGCATTATTGGTGACTGCATTTTTGCTTTGCCACAGTACCTTACTGGTGCCGGGCTGTTTATATACCAGTGCGATGACATGCATTTTCCACCTTAAGTCGGAGTATCCCAGCTTCTTTTTGCTCCAGTTTTTATCCCTGGAGCACGGCTTCCTTTCACTTTCCACCCACTTTCACCTCACGTGTTGTCTAAACACCCTGCCTTCAAAGTGGTTAGAAGCCAATTTATTTGCCTGGTGTAGACTACCCCAAAGTCCCATATGCCATATGATGGTCCAAAAACCTTTACTTATTTTAATTTATTTGGGCTTTTTAAGCAATAAAGGTTTTTGGACCATGACACAGCATGTGGGACTTTGTCTCCTTTCACTCTTCTACTTTCTATATAACGGACATCATTTTACCAAGCCATCATATTTAATGGAACTTGAGCATCCAGGGATTGTGGTATCTATGGAGACTCCTGGAACCAAAACCCCTGTGGGTACCAAAGACCCACTGTATATGTTTGTGGGGGAAGTGCTGAATTAGAAAACAACCATGGATGGACGAATAGATAGATAGATTCTGGCTGAAATTACCGTCAGGTTCACCTCCTAGATTCTTTCCTTATGTCCTTGGCAATCCAGTTAAGGTTTGACAGCATTTAAGGATGACAGTGCTCGAGGTAATGGGACAGTGCCATAACAGGATTACAGGAAAATGTGAAGGAAAGGGCATACGGATGTAATGTCATTTCAGTAACAGCATTTGTGATCAGTTTGGGCTTCCTTCCCCGCCCCCAACACACACTTTTTTTCTTTTTCATTTTTTGCTGACAAAGAAGTCAGTATCGCTTATATCATTCTTTCAAAACTGTATTACAGCCAGAAAGACTCTGTCACCCTAAGAGAAAGAAACCACTCCAATTACATGTTACATCTTTGTAAAGGAGGAGGCAGGGGAGGGGGAAATCCAACATTTCTAGCATTATTTAATACTATTGAGAATCGACAGGGAAATCCCAATTCAAATCTTACTTCTGCCACTTTTATCATTTAACTTAACAATATTTTCATAGTTCTGTTTGCTTGACTTTTGGGAGATCATTTTCCCATGGATTGGAGCACCTAAAGAAGCATTAAAAACTAAACATGTGCAGCTATGAAAAATAATTAAGCATGCAGAATTACCAAAGTAGCAGATTGAATGAAAATTAGTAGGAAGGGAAAGTAAAACAAAAGTTTTAAAAGATTTTTTTAAAAAATAACATCGGTGGGAACCAGAACACAAAATAAGACATTTTTAAAAGTTTTTGATTTTTTTTTTTAAGTTTCAAAATTGCTGCTTGATAAAAGAGACAACAGGAATTCACTAGACTAGTGTTTTTCAACCTTTGGTTCTTCAGACATTTGAGACTTCAACTCTCGAAATCCTTGACCACTGATGATGCTGGCTGGGACTTCTGGGAACTGAAGTCCCAAAAACCTGAAGGACCAAAGATTAATAACCACTGTTCTAGACAAAGAACTCCAAAGGCAGGGGCCCATGACTGAAAAGACTCTGACTGACTCTTTACAAATTTCACCACAGCAGCTCATAGGTCAAATGGCAGGGCTTAATTTCACAATTTTGTGTGCAAGGATATGCATATGGATATCCCCAAAGATATGAGTGGCCCATAGGTGTGGTATAAACTCATCACTTGATGGTGTTTGGCAAGCCACAGCACTGTAACCTCTTCAGTACAGGAATAATAATGCTGACATACTTTTAAAAGATGGCTATGACCTGATTATAACAGCAAAAAAGCACCAATGCAGGAAAAAAAAACCTTGGGGAAGCATGGAAAAACATAATCCAATGTGTATAATCCAACCTGTAGTCCGAAGCGATACAGCCCATTCAACTTCATTTGACAGGTATGTTCCAGCCCCCAAATCTGTCTTTTCCTGCTATATAACTGCAATACGAATGGCAATTAAAATCAAGGCTTCTTAACCTGTGCTCTAAACCTGTGGACCCTTGTGGTTCACGTATTGGCTTTCCAACCCATTTTTATTTCCATTTCCCTCCTGATACTTTAAACACTGTCCTTGTAAATAATATTTTTATGTCTCACTATGTTATGAAGCTATCATTTCACTCCAAACAACTGTAGGGTGGCATGGAACACCCCTCCATGTGGTATGTTAACATACATTTGTCATCATCACTAAGTTAGGAAATTTCCAATCCAATAAAACAGAAGTGAATGCAACATTTTGTGTGTGCAAAATGTATACGTATTTTTCTGGGGAAAGGGACCCACCACAGCTTTCATCAGATTTTCAAAAGAGATCGGTGACCTCCACACAAAAAGGTTCAGGACCACTGTCTGAAGACAACGTACACTTCAAACGCACTTCTCCTAGTGTACGAACATTCAGCAACATCCTTCTGCTGCCACACTCTCCCACATATCCCTTGCGCACTGATGTTCAACAAGCGTCCTTTCTTTCACATCAGTATGCTTTGCCAGTAATATCACAGCTGCCCTTGGCCGCCACGCCAACAGCTTCCTCATTGTCTGTCGCTCCGAAAAGTTTAGCTGCCAGCCAAGTGACCGACTACAAACAAAAGCTTGTTTGACCAGCACTCGTTCCAAAACAAAGCCCCGGCTAGAGAAGGAAGTGCTGGAAAAAAAAGTGGCAGACGAATTGATACTCTGACAATTTTGCAAATCCAAAACAGAGAAAGCATGTGTGGAAAAGGGATTCTTTTTCTTCTGGCTCTACACACCCACTAAACAATGTTGTCTAGCCTCTCTATATAGCTGGCTTTTGTCCTCAATCTCTCCTCCCTCCTGCAAGAGAAAACAAAAATATTTCTGCAAAACAGTGCAAGGAGGGGAGGCGATGTAAGGGTGATGCTCAAACACTTGTCACTGTGCTTGGTTCAAAGACTCGCCACTCATTCACGCGGATGATAGGATAGGGAACAGGTTGCTGACAAATTTTTTGGTACTCCTTTAACCCTTCTGAAAGGAATGGGAAGGCAAGAGGCATATATACACAGCCGATTTAAACTGTTTTTGCATGTACAGTCGCCCTCCATTTTCGCGGACTTCAGATCCGCATCCCTCGCTTATACACCCACACGCCTCAATTCGAGCCAATGGGACTTGAATATGCACAGGGTTCCATTTTCGCAGAGGGGTCCAGTACAGATCACCCGTGAAAAAAGAGGGGCAACTGTATCCAATTAAGTTTATTGTGAGTTAGCGAAGTGTAGTGGTTTGAGTGTTGGACTATGTATGACTCTGAAGACCAGAGTTTGGTTCCCAACTCAACCATGAAACCCACTGGGTGACCTTGGACACCTCAAGGGAAGGCAATGGCAACAATCCTCGATTGCTTTGCAGAGGGGCGGGCTATAAATAAAATTATTATTATTATTATTATTAAACAAATCTTGCCAAGAAAACCCTATGATAGGTTTGTCTTAGAATTGCCATAAGTGGGAAATGGCTTGAAGGCACACCACCACCACCACCACAACAACAACAACAACAACAACATATTTGCTTTTTGTTGTTGTTAACTGCCCTTGAGTTGATCTCAACTCATGGCGACCCTATGGATCCTTATGGATTCATATCCATATGGACTCTATGGATCTTAACTAAAGGGGGAAATTATGTATCCCATGGGCCAAATGGCCATCAGAAGCCTCTAGAGTCATGACTTAATGACTACACCTTCCTCCAGTGGCCCAATTTGAAACCCAAAACAGCCTTTAAGCAACACTGGAAATGATCTCCTTGTTGCTTCTAGTTTTCAAAAAGGGGTAATGGATGAGCCTACTGTGGTCCAGAGGAGACAGGTTTAGGTTCCCTGCTTCTTTCTAAAGTGTCAGCAGACTCTCTTCCATTTGTTTGGGCTTCTTTCAGGGCCAGATCCTGCATTAGCTGAAGAGGAGAGGTTGACCCATGCTGGACATGCTGAGAAATGTCAGCAAAGTTTATCTTGCACCTGCCCTACAGAAGGGCAGGTGCAACCACAGGGAGATTATTACATGTGGCTTTTAAACCATGATTAGACCCAGAAAAAAGCAGCTTTGACAATACGTATCACATGACGACACCACCGACCCATACCCTTTTTGATGCATCCGCCAAGTGGGGTTAGGATTTCCCTTTTCATTGTGCTATTGGCAATCACATGGTATCAGTGTCTAGTCTTGTCCCCCGTCCTACTCTGCTATTCCCAAGTTTTACCTTTTTTTTCTATTTCTTTTCTTTAAAAAAAAAGAAAAGAAAAACTTAAATCGCAGAAGCAGAGCTCTGGAATTACATGACAAAGTGAAAATTTAAAAAATAAAATAACCTTAAAAGCATGCTGAGTGGGGCATATGGGAGGTAGTCAGGGCTAAGGGGAACCTAGGAAGAGAGTGCAATGGTGGTGGCAGCGGCCCAAGTTACATGACTGCATAGACGTGCAACAATAGCTATTACACGAACAAGTACAATTTTGTTTTCATTGACAAGCGTGACTGCAGCAAAAACAGGGCCCGTTTGTTAAAGCCCTTAGTCTGTTGCAGTGCTGAAAATTCAGCTTGCACAAGTCAGTTTTTGTACCTGGAATGGATGAGGTACCCTCTTGCTCTTTGTATCCAGCAGCAAACTATCTCTTGTGACCCTGAGTTATTTTACAGTCAGCCCTCTGTATCCACAGATACCCTATCCACGGATTCAACTATACATTGCTTGAAAATATTCAACAAAATATAAATTCCAAAAAGCAAACCTTGATTTTACCATTTTATATAAAGGACACCATTTTACTCTGCCACTGTATATAATGGGGCTTAAGCATCCATGGATTTTGGTATCCACGGAGGGGGAGTGGGGGTGGTCCTGGAACCAAACCCCAGCGGATAGCAGGGGCCCACTGTTTTCACTTCCTACATTTCTATTCCACTTTTTCTCCAAGGAGCTCATGATGACATACATGCTTCTGTTGACTATACTGATCTATACAACAACCCTTTGAGGAGGGTTAGGTTGAGAGATAGTGACTCAGCCAAGGTCACCTATTCAACTTTTTGGCTGAGTATGGGTTAGAACCCAGGTCTTCCAAGTCCTAGTCCCATACTCTAACCACTAAACCAGTGCTACTTGAAAGTGGTGGGTCACAGAGCAGGGGTGGCCAGGCCACAAGCCATCGGCTGCTGGTCCACTTCAACTTTCCAAGAAGGACAGGTTGCATACTTGTAACTGTAGGTCTCCAAATGGTCATCTGTGAATATAATATTATGGCACAAATTTGGCCCCCAATCTCTGGCATATTTGGGGTGGGGGGAATGTCTATCAGAAATTTTCAAGGGCATTGCATTATATCTCACTGGCTTTCAATAAAGCTGGTTCCTTTGCTCTTGTGTAATAGCCATAAGGAATCCTGGTGCATTGTAACTATCAAAATGCCATTCATGGTCCTGCCAACAACCAATTTCTAAGATCTGAATTTTGTCGTTGTGTGGTTTCAAGTCATTTCTGACTTATGGTAACCCTAAGGTGAATCTATCATGGGATTTTTGTGGCAAGTTTCTTAAGAGCCTTCCTCTGAGGCTGAGAGTGTGTGACTTGCTCAAGGTGGGTTTCATCCCAATAACATCTATCAAGGAGCAAGTCCTCACGAAATGTTCCACACCTCAATCCATGGGGAGAGGCCGGTAAGAAATAAATAGTAGTAGTAGTAGTAGTAGTAGTAGGAAATTTACTCACAAATAAAAGTGTTTATATTTTAGATTTTGAATGTTCTTTCTGACAATGCTCTGCAACCGTGAACATTAAACCACTCTAACTTTCTTGCTCTTGTGTGATTCATCTTTGCTAAAGTTGCAAAAAGAGCCAAATTTGAAGAGAGAAACAGGCGATTTCTCCAGGAACACTGCGAAAGGGTGTGGGAGAGACATTCACATATTGCATTACTGATTAGACAAAAGACCAACCGTCACACCCTTGATAAGGAAAGTTGGAAAACCACCATGTCATCATGTCCAGGCAAACACAAGGCTGGACATTCAATGGCAAACCTCTCCCACGGCTCCCAAGCAGACGAAAGCGTCTCTTCCTTGTGTTTGGCAATGTGCCAACTGCAGCCGTTGAGGGCAGCTTCCAGCAACAGCTAGCCTTTCAAAACAACAACAAAAACAACAACAAAAACAACAGACAGACAGACAAAAACATCATCCAGGCTTAATTTGCAAAGGCTAACAGACTGGCTTAGCAGTATCAGGCCAGATTCAGGGCTCACCACCACGACTCTACTCAGCTTCCCTTTTGACACTTTTAATAAACAAAGAATCATGTAGCACCCGAGAGGCTAACCTTTTTATAGGCAGCAAGACCTTTTGTAGGCTGGATTTCGCTTCACTACACACCCCAAAGTAGGAGGCGTGTATAGAAATACAGGACTTCAAGAGTAGGAGAATTCTTATGGATTGTTCATTTTTTAAAATATATATAATCTCACCATGTCACTAGGAGTAGGGTGTATACTGGACTATGCATAACAAACTTGATATAACTCACCTCGAAAGCTGTTCTGGAAAGAACACAGTATTTCCCTTGCATCAAAAAGGGTAGTCCAGATTTCAAAAGCATGTCAAATAACATTTGGTTTTTCAAAGTCTGGGCTTCAATTAATTTCAAGTCTGCACTTAAATGACTTTCACAATCTTTTTTTTTTTTATGATGCACACAGCATATTCAAGTTGGCAATTGTTATTCTCAAATGGTATTGAAATTTGTTTTTATTTATAAAAATATGTTTAAAGTGCACCCCATATCTGAAGATGTCAAAGTAGCTCAAGTTTTCTTTGCATAGCATTATTGACAAAGAGAATATTGGTAAGAAAATGGCATTTGAGGTATCATCAGATACCTTGAGAAAAACAGTTGAGAAAAACAAGTTTGGAATTTAGAGCAGAGATGGGAATTGTGCGATTTTGTTGGAGCAGCCCTTGCCAACATACACAATGGTGAAGAACACTGGGAGTTGCAGTTCAGCAATATTTGGAGGACCACATGATTCCCATGTCTGATTTAAACAGAAAGAGCTGACGAAAATTTCTGAGGTATCTGAAAATCTGCATGTTGCATTTCAGCCAAATCAGCCAAAATCAGGTATAAGCATTAAAGTAGCACAGCATTATATGCCAGATATATTATACTGTCACATAAAAGCCTGCATACTTTCCCCTCCAAATAAATAAATTAAAAAGAAAATAAGAAGTAGAAAGTCAGAAGTCTTAGGGGCAGGGGGGAAAGCAGTCACCAAAGCAAACTGCCTCATGTCTCTGACCAAGTATGATTATTTTCCCACAGGCATCCATTTCTCTGTTTATGACTTATAAAAAGAAAGCAATCACAATACAAACCTGGGTTTATTTGATAATTTTTTAGAATAAGGAAGTATTATCTTCTTCTACAAAATCTACCGATTACAGGGTATGACAACATCAGATTAGGTTTGCGGGATATACTTTAGATTTTTTACACAAGTCCACTTTTATAAAAGTTCCACGAAACACAGGTAAGAAACACTAGCTCCAAGAAAATAAGCATAAACTACAATGAAAGGGGTAGGGTTCCTAAAAATAAATTTTAAACCTAGTCATGTATTCTTTGTGCCAGCATTCAACTCTCATACCCTAATTTAATTCCTTAAGAACCTGGCATCTTCATTGCCAAGGTTTAACTTTTTGTGTGGGGATGTTGCTGTTGTTACACAATTAGGAGTCTATTTGCCAACTTTAACGCAAATCCTTCAAAAGATCTTTACTAGAAGACTTTGGCTATCCCGGCCCAAATGAAATCAGAAACAGCATCTTCTCAAAAAATGTTTTGGATTTCAACCAATGTTTTTCATGTCTTTCTGAAACTGAAAGGCATACTGATATCTGCCCCTGACATGTTGTTTGATTCTCAATCTCTTACATATTTTTGGATTGCATATGAAAACTATTAATAGGGGAGAGAATTCAGGAATGCGTGGAAAGAGGAAGAAATGCATAGACAAACCACACCAACACAGGTTTGAAATTCACTTTCGGAGAGGTTCATAGCAAACCCCATTTAAGCTTCAACTCATCTTGGTAGGTCCATCTCACTGTTTATGTGCTGGAAAATTAACATCAGGATGAGTGAGATGTAGGGGAGAAACAAATGGCAGGGACTGACATGCTTGGTTTTTTTCCCTACTGCTCCTCCTGACCCCACCATTCACTTTTGCCCTGTGCATACCTGTGTTTCCACCACATTTCATAAAAATAACCAAACCGTGGCAGCCAATGGTGGCTGGTAAATTAAGACTGGGTTTTACTCCAAACTTTATAAAGAAGATGTTCATGGTACTGGGCCCATTTAGGAGACAGGGTTGAGCAAATTGAATAACTTGCTGATGTTGCTGTTATTGTTCTGTTCCTTCAAGTCAATACCAACTTATGGTGACACTATCCTAGGGTTTTCTTGGCCAGGTTTATTCAGAGGAGGCTTATCATTGCCTTCCTCTGAGGCTGAGAGAGAGTGGCTTGCCCAGAGTATACTCACCACAATTAAGAAGCTTGGAAACTCAAGGCATTTATCACCCTCTGTGTGCTGTGGGCAAAAAACCCCATCTATCTCTGGTTCCTTTCTTTGTGGGTTTAATTTAATCCTATTTAGAATAGAGTACAAATCAGCTGGTGAAGTATGCATGACTCACTTAATCATGTCCCAGTATTAATGTCCTCCCATTTAAAGGCTCTTTTTTTTAAAAGCTATTTAACATTATGAGGCAATGGGTACTGCAGGAAGATTACAAATGCTTGCATCCATTAAGTTTTGCTTAGAAGAGTTGGAAAAGACTACAAGTATCATCCAGTCCAATTCTGCCATGCAGGAAGACACAAGCAAAGCACTCCCAATTGATGGCCATGGATCCTCTGTTTAGGAACCTCTAAAGAAGGAAACTCCACCACTCTCCAAGGAAGCATCTTCCACTGTCAAATAGCTCTTACCATTAGGAAGTTCTTCCTACGGTTTTGGTGGAATCTCTTTCCCTGTAGCGTGAATCCATTGCTCCATGTCCTAGGCCCTAAGAAGACGGGCGGCTGTGGGCCACGCCGAGAAGCTGCGGATTGGGGCCGAGGTAGCCGCACTCCTCGGCCCCGATCCACTTCTTTTTGGGCCCTGGAAGGAGCACTAAAATAGCGCTTCTTCCGCAAAGCGCCGAAGGTGCGCCGCAAGAGGCGTTGGGCGCACCTTCGGTGTCTCTTCCGTTGCAGTGTGTCTGGACGCTGCAGCGGAAGGACATCATCGGAGCGCCCGTCGTGTGGACGTGTTCGGGAAGGGGTTGGGGCGCCCAGCGTGAGGCTGCCCTTCCACTTCCTTACCTCCAAGACGGAGCAAAGCGCCATCTGCTTCCCCCCCCCCTAGTTATGTCATCCCTTAACCTTCTCTTCTCCATACCCAGCTCCCTTAATCACACCTCATAGGGCATGTTTTCTAGACCTTTCTCCATTTTGGTCACCCCCCTCTGGACACGTCTTTCCCTGCCCTCTCTTAGGCTTTTCAAAGGAGGCTTCAATACATCTTCATCATGCTGCGTCATGACAGCATCCCAGAGGCAAGATACCTCATGCTTCCTCGTGTTCACACACAGAACAGCACCGTGAAATCTATAAAGAAATCCGCCAGGAGGAACGTTCTAATCCTGCAGTGTTCCTAACAGCACCATTACATGCGTATCTCCTTTGCAAAACCTCAAAACAACGCCGACACCAAGAGAAGATATGTTCAGTACAACTGTGAAATATGAATATTAAAAAGCTCTGTGCCAGACCAAAGGGGGAAAAAAAGAAGTAAGATTCATTGCAAACATATTTTTCTTATTAAACAACAACGAGGGGGGGGGGGGAGAACCATAAAATATCATCCTAATTTACAAAAACCTAGAAGCTGACTATGAGAGAGTATTTAATTATAGTTCTGAAGTACACACACTTCCCAGCAACTGTTTGTTCACTCCATTAATAATAATTAATTAATTCACAAGCTCAGATGGATTTCCGGTACATCTTGGTTAGGAAATTTGATTCTGTAGTGTGGGGTTTGTTTGAGGTTTGTTTTTTGGTTTTTTTAGGGGGGGCATTATTTTTTTTAAGTTATATTGATATTTAGTGATCTCTGGCAACTTGAAGCATGTGTCTTTTCCAAAAAGGATTCGCTAACAGCATATTGCAACTGTGATTGCTGCCTGTGCAAATATTTGTACAATGCAGAGAGCTGCTTGTGTTATTGCACCATGGCAAGCATTAAACTTTCCAGGATTTCCAAGATAATTTAAAAAGTATTAGTATTTATTTAAGAATAATCATATGAAGTCTGCTGCTGCTTTTTATATTCATTCGTTCTGTTCCGTTATGTTGCTCTGCAGAGGTATCTAGCCAAAAAGACAGGTTAGGTCAGGGGTAGGCAACCTTTCCCCTTTAAGGGCCGAGGGACTTCAGCTCCCAGAATCCCAGGCGCTATTGGCCAATATGGGACTATTGGTCAACATGGCTGAGGCTTCTGGGAGCTGAAGTCCCTCGGCCCTTAAAGGGGAAAGGTTGCCTACCCCTGGGTTAGGTCTTTGCAAGAAATTGGAAAAGTTCCTTTATTTTTACTACAGCTCTAAGGCTTCAGCCACACTACATAAATAATCCAGTTTGACACCACTATAACTTCTATGGCTTAATGATAGGGAATTCTAGGAAGTCTAGCTTTGTGAGACATTAGTCTTCTCTCAGACAGCCCTGGTGCCACAACAAACTACAATTCCCAGAATTCCATAGCCTTGTGCCATGACAGTTAAATTGGTGTCAAACTGAATTATTGCAGCAGTGCAGACACAGCCCAAGAATCCCCCAGCCAGCATGACCAGTGAGGTTTGGGAGGTATAGTCCAAAAAGAAGGAACTTTACAAACTCTGGTTTTCACCCCAAGGAGGTTTCAGCTGAAATTTCAACACTTGTGGAGGTAGAATGAACATGATGAGTTCAGCCACTTATATTTGGTCTTCATTTCAGCTGAAGAGGAGGACTGGGAACTGAAGCTAAGTGTCTCACCCCAAAAACTGGACTATGGGGAAGTGTTTGAAGGAGAAGAGAAACACAGAATATAGCTGTCCGGTTTCTTAGCTTGGGTCCTGTCTCAGGAGAAGTGGGGGAAGGATGAAAATGAGATGAAATAAAGATAATTATTTTATGCCACCAAATTAAGGTGTAGTGTGCATGAACTACAAGCTTAAAGGATGCACACCAGATAATACTCCTTGTGTGAACTGCAGCAGTCTAATGCTTAATAAATGCCTGGTGTGGATGCTACCACAGATCTGTTTTAAAAAATAATGTTCAATCACTTTAAACACCATAATGGAAAACATAAGTGCTTAAGTTATCCCAGAAAATTATCAAAAACCAGGAAAAGCCCTGTCAAACAAAAAAAAGGGTATTAACTTGCTGGCAGAAACCATGTAATAAAAGGACCAATGTAATCATCTGGAGGAATGTTTCCATAAAAAGAAGGCCACAGCAAAACCACCCCTTCTGCCTATTAAAATGTAAGAAATTTGATTTATAATCTATCTTGGCTTCTTTTGTATTGGCAGAGGAGTTATAAAATTCGTACATGCACTCCTGTCCATGCAATATATAAGAGTAAAGGACAGTTTATGGCTCTTTTTAAATGATAAATTTTAAATGTGGATTGTTTCAATATGTATGTGTCACATTTGTTCTTATAAATTGATGTGTGTTTTCAACTGACGATGTGTATTTGTTGGTCTGTTGTTGTTCTACACCTTGATCCATGGGGAAACACAAGTAAATAATAATAATAATAATAATAATAATAATAATAATAAAATTGTTTGGAAATAAAAGAGTTAGAACTAATGAAAGTTATCCATAAGGAGCTGCAAATAGGGCCATAATGAAGTCATATTCCCAAAGTACAATAACAAACCAAAATGAAGCCAATTTCATTGGCGTTAGCAAGTAATATTTTCTACTTACTTTTACAAGTTACTTTTATAGACTTTTTAAGGTTGACAAGATTTTTTTCCAAATTGTGTGCCATTCCCTTATCTAGTCTAGGGTTAATGAATGCAGAGAAAAAGCATCAGAAAAGTTACAAATAACAGGACAAGATACTTTTCAACACTGTAGAAAGTTATGACAAATTATTTTTCATACATTACAATGACCAACGCTGGCAAGTTATATTTTAAAAAGTAACTTTTCCATAATGCTCAAAGGAGTTCTAGGTGACAAGACCAGCAGTCAAAGTGAGCACGAGCCAGAATATTGTTTGACAAACACCAATGACAAAGAACATGGTAACATCTGTCCGCCTGGATTTCAATAATGTTGGCATGCCACAAATGGGGATGTGTTGCTCTGGAGTTACTGTTCCCAGCACGCAAACAGGTTGAGATGCACTGATCTAGAAGACCAACTCCTGGGAGGAAGGCATGGAAAGTCAGTGCATACTTCACCGCATTCACACTTTCTTTGCGGGCAGCAATAAGCCAGTCTGCCTCTTAAAAGCTGTTTTACACTTTCTGCAAAATCAAGTAGTCAGACTTTTCTTGGAACTGTATGACCTTAGAAAGAGAGAGTGCAATGTATGGGTTTCACTGCTGGACTAAGACACTGGGGACCCGGATTCAAGTTCCTGCTTGGCCATGGAAACCCACTGGGTGACCTTAGGCAAGTCACACTTTTTCAGTCTCAGAGGAAGGCAAGGGCAAACCCTCTCTGAACAAGTTCTGCCAAGAAATCCCAGTGACAGGTTCGCCTTAGGGTCACTATAAGTTGGAAATGACTTGAGGACAAACAACAGATATGACCTTAAGTTGTAGGTCAGGGAAGAGAAAAAGAATATGCCTGGATCTTTTAATGCTTTCCTGCTGCATTTAATATATAACCACTCAATACACAAACTGTCACAGCAAAGAGCAAATTTGTATTTGTACCCAGGAGTAAACACAGCCAGTGTGATATAGTGGTTTGAATGTTAGAATAGGACTCTGGGAGACTAGGCTATCCAATTATAAAACTTTTATTCTACTTTAATTGTCATGCTTCCATGTTATAGAATCCTGCAATTTGCAGGAAAATTTGGCCTAGGATCAAGAAATGAAACAGGAGACTGACTGGTTAGATTTTACAAGGCCAACAGTTTTCATTGCAAACACATTCTTCAATCAAATCAAGAAGCAACTGTATACATGGATGTCACCTGATGGCCAATACAGAGATCAAGCAGACTACATAATAGGAAGCAGAAGATGGAGAAGCTTCTTTCTGCAAAAACAAGACCAGGAACAGATTGTGGCACAACCTAACTGACCGGGAGCCAGAAGAACTCTGACTGAAGCCAGCAACACTGTCAGGGGGGAATGCAAAAAGATACTATCTGCAGCCAAAAAAGAAACAGAAAGCCTCAGTGGCTGATAGATGGAACTCTTCAAGCGATTAAGGACAGACAAGAGGCAAAAGTAAAAGATGGCAGAAATAGAGCCTGAAAGCAACTGTGCAGCAATTTGTGCACAGGTTCAAGGAGAACTACTATAATAACCAATGTAGAGAAATAGGAGATGATAACAAAAAAGAAGAGACCTTTTCCACAAGATACATCCCAGTTCCCAAGGGGCTGGGGAAATCAAGAATTGCAGTCACCACAGCAATACTTCATTCATTTCCCATGCAAGCAAACTGATGCTCAAAATTCTACAACAAAGACTTTTACTATATATGAAGTCAGAAAAGCCAGATGTCCAAGCTGGGTTCAGGAAAGGAAGAAGCACTAGGGATCCTATTGCAAGAATACATTAGATAATGGAACCTGCCAAAGAATTTCAAGAGGAAAAAATCAAGCCTGTGCTTGATAGATCATATCAAAGCCTTTGATTGTGTAGATAATAACAAACCAATAGATTGCTCTTAAAGAAATAGATGTGCCACAGCATTTGATTGTCCTGATGCATAACCTGTACTTAGAAAAAAGAGGCTACCATCAGGACAGAATACGGACAAACAGACTAGAAATGGAGTAGAAAGGTGAGGATTCAATGAATGTGTGCCACATTCATAATCATAATTAGACATATATGTCTAATAGTGAGGAAGCTTAAGTAAACTGTTAAGTACCTTATCATGGTTATGAAAAGATCAGCTGAAGCAAACAACATGGAGATCTGTAGAACCATCACAGATCTGCCTTTCAATAGAAAAACCTAATCAGATTAGCCTGGAGAAGAAAAGACTGAGATGTGATATGATCTCAATCTTTAAATATCTAAAGGGCTGTCAAGTGGAAGATGGAGTGAGCTTGCTTTCTGCAGCTTTGGGTGACAGGACATACCAAGTCAAGCTACAAGAAAGGAGACCACAACTAAACATTAGGAGGAACTTCTTGATGTGAGAAGCTGATTAACAATGAACAGACTACCATGGAAGGAGGTAGACTCCCATGTGTTGCAGGTTTTTAAACAGAAGTTGGATGGCCACCTGACAGATAATGTTCTATGATTTCCTGCACTGCAGGGAGTGGATGAGATGATCTTTTCAGTACTTTCCAACTCTATGAGTCTGTGTTAAGTCAACAAATAAAAAAGGAAGAGAATACAGAGGTCAAAAACCCTCCATCTTTAAAATCACCACAGTTTGGGTTCTACAATGAAATTCCAGCAGTTGAGATGATAAAGAATGAATATTCCGATTTCTCAGAAATATCAGGAGATCCCCATACTAGGCCTCCAGACCAGATCCTGGGGTTTGGTGCAAAAAGCTGCAAGAACAGATGTGAAAACACTGTGACAGTGGTAGAGCAAACCAGAGATGGCATAAACCTATAGTGATGGGTAACTGGACCCATGTGGATATGACTCAGTATTTGTAACAGCAAGCAAACAACCATTTTATCTCTGTTTGGGAAGTACATCTAGTGGCCTTGATTGTTCATTGAAAGACCTCCTTAAAACATTTCAACAGGAAACCAAAATAAAAAAGAGATTTTTCTGGATCCATATTGCCCCTGGCTGCTAAGAGATGTGCCAACTTTGGGTTTAAAATTAATTGATTGCAGACGTGTAGGTACTGACACCAAAATTCCACTAAATATTCTGTTAGCCTCAGCCCTGTACGCCCAGCTTTGAGAAGCACAATATGCTACACACCTTCCGGAGGCGCACTGGGGCCATTCCATCTCGCTGATGCGTGAATCTAGCACTGGCAGGTGTGTGATATTCTCTGGTCCAACTAGCTGGAATCCTTCCCAAGCAAGCTGGATTCCTTATAAGCATTTTGTAAGAGGGCAATCGCCTGGAAGCGACAGCTATAATTTAAGTTTATGCCTGAAAATTTCATTGTCATTCTGTTTCATCCTCTGGTATAAAAATAGCACACAGTAGGCATGTCTTTATGTTCGAAGTTGAGCTGGGTGGGGATATTGTAAGGGTTTAGGTGAGGCAGAATACTGTTGCTTTTAATTGTTTGTTTGATATATTAGCTGTGGAAGAGAGAGATCCTAATGAAGATTTGTCTAATAGAGCCAATATGGCATAGTGGTTTGAGTGTTGGACTACACCTCTGGAGACCAAGGTTTGATTCCCAGCTCAGCCACAAAACCTACTTTGTGACCTTGGACAAGTCACATGCTCTCAGCCTCAACGGACCAAATCATGCAAAGAAAATCTCATGATAGGTTTGCCTTAGGGCTGCCTAAACTGGAAACAACTTGAAGGAAACAACAAAGGAAGTCAGCTCCTGCCATTTCACTCGGACATGGCTCTTGAGTCATCCACACATCTCTTTATAATTTAATATACAAGAGACAGGTATAAAACATTTGCTTGGTTACATCAACTTTGTAATCATCTGCAAAAGTGCTCACTGTTATGAATGGGGAATTATCAGAGCTTGAAAAAGTTACTCTTTTGGACTCAAAGGCCATGGTGGCTGTGTGATTCTGGGAATTGTAGTCCAAACAATAACTTTTATAATCTGTAGTATCCATAAGCAGATGGTAAGCACCTTCTTAAAAGAGGTGAAGGATCTTCAGTTCAGTGGCAAAGTATTTGCTTTAAACACCAACTGTGCTGAGACAGATGGACCTCTTTTCCCACCCAGATGAATCTATCCAGAATTTGAGAGATATGTGCCCATATCTCTCAAAGAAGCTAAGTTGGTGAGTACATGTTACAAGGCTTTCTCTTTTGCAATACCAACTTTGGAACTCCCTGCCAAAGGAAAGCAGTCTGGATCCATGTTGGATTAAGTTCTGGGAGGAAATTAAAATGGCATTCTTTGGTCTGGCCTTCAGTTTTTAAAACTGGTTTAAAAACTGGCTTTCAAATTTGTTTTTAATCTCCACATTCCCAAATGTTTTCATCCCTTTGTGACATTTTAGTGAGCAGGGAAGCAGCTCAGAAATACCTTTAATAACTATAGAGAAGGTGGAAGGGGGAAAAGAAGGTAGGATAAGGGAGGGAAGGGGAAGGAAGGAGAAGGGAAGGGAAGGAAGGGAAGGTAGGGAAAGGAAAAGAGAGTAGAGTGAGAGATTAGGATAGGAAGAGTAGGAGGAGGGGGGAAGATTTGGAAAGAGTGAAGAAAGGTATGAATGGAGAGCTGGAAGAATGGAATGATTAAAAGAAATAATTTGGCAGATTGAAAATTTAGGGGACTACAAAGTTGGGGGATATTGATTTTAATTTGGGCATATGATAAAGGGTTTCGAATGTTATGTGTTGTAACATGTGATATGGTGTATGTTGTACGTATGTATGTAAAATAAAATTAAAAAAAATACCTTTAATAACTAAAGTGAATAAATATTACAACAATATGTGGATGAGCTTGAAACAAACAATGGTTGGTTCATTTCTTTAGAACCATTATTTTTACCTAACTACAACTATAACTGATCAATTTACACCTGTACAAGTACTCAACTATCATTTCTCTAACTGGATGACAGCTCTAGTATTTTATTGTTAACTGTCCTCAAATCTACTTCGACTTATGGTGACCCTATGAATGAAAGACCTCCAAGTTTTCCTGTAGTCAACAGCCCAGCTCAGGTATTGCAGATTCTGGGCTATGGCTTCCTTGGTTGAATCTACCCACTTGGACTACAATCTTCCTCTTTTCCTACTACCTTCCACCTTGCCAACAGTCTTTCTAGTGAGTCATGTCTTTCTTATGATATGTCCGAAGTACAACAGTCTCAACTTAGTATCAACGCTTCTAGTTCAGGCTTGATTTGCTCTTTGTTGCATGCCTTCAAAACAATTCAAACTTATGGGGACTCTAAGAAGAATCTGTCACAGGTTCTTCTTGGCAAGATTTGTTCAGACCGGGTTTGCCTTTGCCTTCCTTTGAGGCAGAGAGAGTGTGACTTGCCTAAGTCACCCAGTGGATTTCATGGCTGAACAGGGATTTGAATCCTAGTCTCCAGAATTGTAGCACAACACTTAAACTTCTATATCATGCTGGTTCTCTTGATTTGCCCTAGGACTCATTTACAATGGGTCCTTTGTATCTGCTGGGGTTTGGTTCCAGGACCCCTGTGGATACCAAAATCCATGGTTGCTCAAGTCCCATTATATGCAGTGGCGTAGTAAAATAGTATCCCTTATATAAAATGGCAAAATCAAGGTTTGCTTTTTGGAATGTGCATGTGTGTGCGTGCGTGTGTGTATTTTAAAATATTAAAAATTTATTAAATCAAAGTTTCTCAACCAGGGTTCCCTGGAACCCTAGTGATTCCCCAATAAGACTTCCACTAGGACTTCCACAAGAGATCATGACTGGAAAATATAATATTTTATTTTTAACTGTGCAAAGGCCATTCCTCAAAGCTGATGGCCATTCTCTCTATATTTTCCTTATTATCCTGGCTGCTTCCTTCCCTCTTCCCTTCTTCTCTCCTGTTGCCTCCACCACAGCTGACATTTAGTAGTCAGCAAGCTCTTTGGGGCAGAAACTGGACATGTTTGCTTACTCTGTCACTGGAGATCTGTCAAGAGCCGTGTACTTTGACGGTGCCATTATCGATAACACCGCACGCTGCTGTGTGGAGAACAGCAGGCTTCTTGACTTTGCTTGAGATTTGAGGGAATTCTCCATCCACAGCAGGATATATACCTCTCCTCTCTTCCCCCAAACCCATCCCAAAAGAATAACCTGCAGCAGATTAGCAAAGGTGTAATAAGGACTCCAAAGTCAGACAAGCATGACACCGAGCCATTATTTTCCAAGCCTGCTGGGAGATACGGCAGCCATTCGAAGTCTGGCTTCCCTGTTTTTTCAGCTGTTTGTTGGCAACAATGGTTGAAAAGCTGGGTCAGTTCCAAGGCTAGACAAGGCCCATATGTTTAGATGCTGGTCCTGGCAGAAAGCCTGAGTAAACAGACTTCACACAGGAGAGACCCATTATGGGCTGTATCTTCAGGCCACTACAATGTGCCATGGCTACTACCACAACCTCAGGCCCCGACTAGTAGTCACCACGGTTGTTCCCTCACCACATACAGAGCGAGGGGAACGAGGAGCGTGTACAGTTCTGCATAATTACTCTTGCCCTGATTCAACGGCGAGTAATTCTGACACAATGCAAAACCAAAGAGGAGGAAAGAGCTCAAATGTAGTGCAACTCCTCTGTCCAAGAACCAGCTCACAGATTATACATCCAGGGGCAGGCAACCTTTCCCCTTTAAGGGCCGAGGGACTTCAGCTCCCAGAATCCCAGGAGCTATTGGCCAACATGGGACTATTGGCCAACATGGCTGAGGCTTCTGGGAGCTGAAGTCCCTCGGCCCTTAAAGGGGAAAGGTTGCCTACCCCTGTTATACATCTAACATCTTGAGTAGATGGCTTGATACAGGGGTAGGCAACCTTTCCCCTTTAAGGGCCGAGGGACTTCAGCTCCCAGAAACCTCAGCCATGTTGGCCAATAGTCCCATGTTGGCCAATAGCTCATGGGATTCTGGGAGCTGAAGTCCCTCGGCCCTTAAAGGGGAAAGGTTGCCTACCCCTGGCTTGATAGATGGGTAGCCAACAGATCTATATAAATGTGCTCCATGTATGTGTACGTGTGTGTGTGTGTTTATCAGCCATCAGGCAGCCGTTATTGCTGTGGTAGCTTCTATGTCATTGGAATGGTAAATCTACTCTAGGTTTAGTCTGAACCCTGAAACAGATTCATCACAATGGACACGTCATCTCCTTCAATGTTCAGATGAAAGCCGGGAAGGCACTGACCATCCCAGTGATATGGGAGCCACAAGACCCTACTATATGATCTTCCTGTGACTCCCTGATTCAAGGATACATTCAGTATAAAACTGGCTTCAAATTCTTCCTAGCCTGAATTCAATGTGTTTATGATGACATTTAAAGCCCTAAATGGCTGAGGACATCAATACTTGAAAGAGTGCCTCTCCTTATATATACAGCTGTCTGAAAACTGATACACAGACCTCAGCTGCAATACTGCATTCAGTTCTGGGCACCTCAATTCAAAAAGGATGTTGACAAGCTGGAGCATGTCCGGAGGAGGGCAACCAAAATAGCGAAGGATCTGGAAACCATATCCTATGAGGAGAGACCTAGGGAGCTGGGGATATTCAGCCTGGAGAAGAGATGGTTAAGAGGTGACATGATAGACCTGTTTAAATATTTGAAAAGAAGTCATATTGAGGATGGAGCAAGCTTGTTTTCGGCTCCTCCAGAGAATAGGACATGGGAGCAATGGATTCAAACTTCAGGAAAAAAGATTCCACCTAAACAATAGGAAGAATGTCCTGAGAGTAAGAGCTGTTTGACAGTGGAATATGCTGCCTTGGAGTGGAACGGAGTCTCCTTCTTTGGAGGTTTTTAAACAGAGGCTGGATGGCCATCTGTTGGAAGTGCTTTGCTTATGTATTCCTGCATGGCAAGGGTTTGGACCAAGGGGTAGGCAACCTTTCCCCTTTAAGGGCCGAGGGACTTCAGCTCCCAGAAGCCTCAGCCATGTTGGCCAATAGGCCCATGTTGACCAATAGCTCCTGGGATTCTGGGAGCTGAAGTCCCTCGGCCCTTAAAGGGGAAAGGTTGCCTACCCCTGGTTTGGACGGTGGCTCTTGGGATCTCTTCCAACTCTATGATTCTACATTCTGCAGGAGAGATCCTTCCCCATATCCCACCAGTGGGGGCAATATGAAGTGGGAGGTCATGGGAGAGGGTCTTCTCAGCTGTGGAGGTCCAGCTGGCGCCAACATTGGATTCTTTCCAGTGTTAAGCCAAAATATGGCTTATTTTGAAAGCCTTCAGGGACTACTCTATTTCGAAGTACATGGCTTTAAATTGTTGTAGTTTTTAAAGTGGATTTAATTGTTGCTTTTAAAATGGGCTTAACTGATGCCATCTTTTATGTGTGTTTATATTGTTCAAATTATTTACACTTTTAATCCGGAGGTGTTTTATGCTGTTTATATTGTACACTGCCCTGAGATCCTGTGATAAAAGGATGAGGGATAGAAGTGTTTTAATGAATAAATAAATAACTAAAGTGTTTGACTCTCTGTAATGTGGGGAATGGCTGTAAGTCTCTATGAATTTCTCACCTATGGGAATTCAAGGATATATAATGTTCGGGGCATGAGATGACAAATGAGAAGCTCTCTGGAGACACTTATGAATGACCTGCGGTACTTACAAATGGATGGTTGGAAAATGGCTCACCCCAAACAGTAACACCGGTATTAGTAATGGGACATTTTTAGTGAAGCCATTATGTAGGGGAGAGAACTGTGTACGTTTCCAGAGAGAAAAGGGTACACAGTTATCGTTCACACGACCCAAATCAAGGGATTTAAAATTACAAGAAAGGAAATTAAAAAGAATTCCATGACGTTAAGGTCTATTGAACAGTGAAAGATATTTCTTCGGAAGGTGGTGGATCTGTCCTTTCTTGGGATTTTAGAAGAGGCCAGATGGCCATTCCTTCACTGGTGGTTTGCTGGGCTAAATGATCTTTGGGTTCCAACACAACTCTACAATTCTATGATCCTGTGGCATGCATGCACATATAAAAGCAAAGACGGCTGTTAGTGCTAGCAACGCACCTTTGCTCCTGTGTGTCTTACATGGTCATTTCATTTTATTTTGTGGCAGGAGCCACACAGCCTAGAAATCCAGACCAAATTTTAAATTTAACTCTAGTTACAAAAAAATCAATTCTTTTGAGATGTGGTGCTAGAGGAGAGTGCTGAGCATACTAAAAATGCAAACAAGTGGGTTCTTGAGCAGAAGAAGCCAGAAATTTAAAATGCACACTCTTGCATATTCAACACAAGACGAAAAGAGAGATGATATAAAACAGATCATTTGTTATTTTAATGTTGTAAGCCGCTCCGACTGCTCTGCAGAGGGGAGGGATACAAATTATTATTATCATTAACCCAGAAATTGCCCTGGAAGATGATGAGATTAAGGCAGTTGTACTTTGGCCACATCATGAGAAGGCATAACTCATTAGAAAAGACAATAATGCTAGGGAAGGTAGAGGGCAGTAGACAGAAAGGGAGACCGCACACCAGAAAGACAGACTCTATTAGGGAGACCATAGGCATGAAACTACAAGACTTAAGCAGAGCAGTGGAGGATAGAGGGACTTGGAAAGATCTCATCCACAGGGTCGCCATGAGTTGGGGAATGACCCAAGGGCAGCTAACAACAAAAACTCATAAGAGGTCTACCAGTCAGGTTTTCAAGAGGCTAGACCAGTGGTTCCCAAACTTCGGCTCTCCAGATGTTTTGGAATTCAGCTCCCAGAATTCCTGACTGTTGGTCAAGATGGCTAGGGTTTCTGGGAGATGAAGTCCAAAACATCTGAGGACCAAAGTTTGGGAACCACTGGGCTGCCAGGGGTAGGCAACCTTTCCCCTTTAAGGGCCGAGGGACTTCAGCTCCCAGAAACCCAGGAGCTATTGGCCAACATGGGACTATTGGCCAACATGGCTGAGGCTTCTGGGAGCTGAAGTCCCTCGGCCCTTAAAGGGGAAAGGTTGCCTACCCCTGGGCTAGACTCTAAGCTTTTGCAGACTGCCAGAAATAGTGCACATTAAATTGAGGCACTGCCCTGGCTCAGTGCTAGGGAATCATGGGAACTGTAATTTATTGTGGCACCAGAGCTCTCTGACAGAGAAGGCTCAATGTCTCAGAAAAAAATACAATTCTCATGATTCCCTAGCACTGAGCCAGGGCAGTGCCTCAATTTAATGTGCACTATTTCTGGCAGTCTGCAAAGGCCCTTTGACTTTAGAGATCTGGGTTCAAATCCCTGGTCAGATACAAGCTTACAGGGGGACCTTGAGTGAACTAGCTATCTTTCAGTCTAATTCATAAGCCTCTCTTATCAGATGTATCTGTGTATAAGGGATATAAAGAAAACTCACAAATGATCTGTTCCTGGAAAAGAAAGGGTATCTTAACACAATGAGACAAGCCAAACCAACAGGGACTTTTCACAAAAGACTCATTTGCACATAAAGAAATAGTTTTGTTTTAAAAAACAACAACATAAAAAACTCAATATTAACATTATTGGGGGGAAATGACAGAAAGAAAACACACACACACACACACACACACACACACACACACACAAATTGGAAAATGTGCAAAAAATTCTTGCAATTTCAACAATTGGGAGAAAACTCAAAATCCTTTTATGCATGCAGGTTTGCACCCCTAGCAAATATCAGTTGCTGTGACATATGAGTGTGATGGTGCTCTTGAACTCATGTCCTGCTTGTGGATTTCCAGCACAGAACTCACTGGTCACTGTGGAAACAGGACACTGGATCAGATAGGCCCTGAGACAGGTTAAGTAGGGCCGGTCCACATCCTCATAACCCATACCAAAAGAGTTCCCACACAAGGACTGGTATACCCAGAGGGAGTTGACACTAAAGCAACTTTAGAGCATGCAAAGTCGTATGAGAACTTGCCAAGAAATCTATCATCATCTTCACCATTTATTTATTTATTTATCACCATCAAAATACATGCCACTTCACAGAATAAATCAATAAAATATGGGGAGAAAAGCATAATACAGATATAAAAAAATGTACAATACAAGTGTAAAACAAGCAGTCCAAATACAAATATACAAGCCAACGCAATGCAATACAAACACAAGCTAATACATATAATCAAAATACACAGGATTATGAAACCAAATAAATTTGGTTTGTTTATTTATTTAAAGAAAGTGTTCAATTGAGATTTTAAAACAATGAAGGAAGGAGCAGCGTGCAAATGTTTAGGGTATCCAAAGATGAGATCCTGCTGAGAAATCCCCTTGTCTCAGTGGTATCCAAAGGAAGTGAGAATACTACCCTCTCTTTATTTTCCTTCATGTATGAACTAAAAACATTGGCTGTATCTATACTGCAGAATTAATGCAGTCTGAGACCTTTTTAACTGTCAATTCTATAGAATTCTGGGATCTGTAGTTTTGTGAGATATTGAACCATCTCTTTGAGAGAACTCTAGTGCCAGAACAAATCACAAATCCCAGGATTCCACAGAATGGAGGGTAGTTAAAGTGATGCTGAACTGCATTAATTCTGTAGTGTGACAGCAGTTACTTCCCACCCACATCAGTGTAAGGCAAGGGTGCCACTAGGAGTTATGGGGGGTGATGTGGACCACACCAGTTGATACCACTGCTCCCCAAACATCTACCTTTGGTCAGAAATGGACTATGGTGTTCACCTGCATTACTTTCAAATACTGAAAAGATGGTATGGGTGAGGTGAGGATCAATGGGAGAAAAAAGGAGAGGCCCAGGGTTTTATTTTTTTCTTAATTTTCCTTTTTTTTTCAATTTAAAAATGTAATTAAAAATCCTTTTACATTTTCTTTTAAAAAATCACATCTTACCAAATTTTCACATTAACCATATGAAACAAGACATATGTAAATACATTCAGGCTGTGCATCAGATGTTGTAATTTAAAGGTTTAATTTTAATTTTGCCAGTTGTTTATGTCCCACTATTACCAATACATTCAGTGATGTACAGGAATTATAATTTATGACTAACATTAGCACAAATAAAGATTACTAAGGATTCTATATGGTGTGGTATAGGAGGAGTGACACTATGAGTTACTGCAGTAGGTGATGCACAGGTATCATATTTAATATTGCACTGGCACATTTACCAATTCTCTACTACAGTTGGCCCTCCACATTTGCAGAATTGACTTTTGCAGATTTGATTATTTGCAGTTTTGATTAATATGTTCTCTCTAGGAATCTCTAGGTTCTCCAACACAACTCTGTCAGAAATTGATATAGAATTGTGCTGGGGAACATAGAAGTTCCTAGAGAAAGCACTCTTCTAGGCATTTGTAGTCGTCCAGCATGATTCTATGATCAACTTCTGGCAGATGTTGATCATACAGTTGCACTGGAGGACCTAGGTTTTAAAAAATAGTATTTGGGTTTTTTTTAATTTGTGGTTTTTCCACATTCATGGGGGTCCGTCACCCCTAACCCCAGCGAATGTGGAGGGACCACTGTATTTTTTCATCAAATACAAGGCAGCCTTCAGTAGCCTCTCCAGATGCAAACCAAGAAGAAAGGAGGGTTTGCATATTTTATTTTCATTACAGCAGGTCTCTGCTTTCCTGCTGCTTGAGGTGAAGGGCAAGATGGCACCCTCCGCTTCTGCCATATATAGCACCTGGTAGGATTGGCAGTTGAATTTTATTTCAACAATGGGCAAGGAACCGCATCCTCCATGACACCAGATGACAGTGGGCTAGCTTAGGGGATTACAGGGCAGTTCCCACCGAACACACAGTGCTATCTTAAAATACTTTGCTGCCTGAAGCAGCTGCCTCAATCTGCCTAATGTTATGGCCGGCCCTGCTTCCTGCGTTATTCATACACATTCATCTGTTCCACTCTATTCAGCAGAGCTCAGAAAGATTACTTTTTGGACTACAGTTCCCAGAACCCCCCTCCCATCCACTTGGGTGTGCTGGTAAGGGGATTTTGGGATCTGTGGTCCCCAAACCATTAAAAAGTCTCAGCTCTGATATCTCCCAGCACCTCAAACTGAGTAACGATGAGAATAAATCCTTCTGTGTGCCACTGGCATCCAAAAGGAGTGTAGCCTTGAGAACAAGACCCTCTCCAATTTTTGTTCGTTCATGAATGGAGAAGACCTTGCACCCAGAAGGTAAGAGGGAGAGAAGTGGAGGAGTTATTTTCTCCAGCTCTTTTTTGCTTATCCAAAAGGAAGACCCATTGCTGGAATTTTTGGGCTTTTACTAGAAACACATGACATGTCACTTCCTCTATCTCCCAAGCCTTATCAGTAAATTTTTTACAGTGAGGATTAGCTCTGTATCTAAGCATGAGAACCAAGTTTACACACTCACAACATCCGATCCTCCTCAAGCAGAAGCAAACAGAGAAAGTGTGTGCTTGCTCTCTATGGTGGAGCCCACAACTTTTATCTACGGTGCAGAGTTGTAGATCTTAAACCAGGAGTGGTATTCAGGGCTGCTGCCACACTGTAGAATTAATGCAGTTTGAGACCACTTTAACAGCCATGGCTCCATTCTAAAAAATCCTGGGATTTGTAGTTTGTTGTGGCACCAGAGCTCTCTGATAGAGAAGGCTAAATATCTCACAAAACTACAAATCCCAGCATTCCATAGCACTGAGCGAAGGCAGTTAAAGAGGTGTCAAACTACATTAATTCTGCAGTGCAGATGCCGCAACCTACATGGCTTTCCAGATGTTGATGATGTACAACTCCCACCAGACCTAGCCAGCATAGCCAACTGCAGTTCAACAACATCAGGAGGGTCACACAATTCCCATCCCTGTAGTGGTAGTGGTAGTTGTTGTTGTGTGCTTTCCAGTCATTCCTGACTTATGATGACTGTCAGGCGAACTTGTCATGGGGTTTTCTTTGCAAGTTTCTTCAGAGGGGGTTTGCCATTGCCTTCCTCTAGGGCTGAGAAGGTGTGAGTGGGTTTCCATGGCCAAGTTGGGATTCAAACCCTGGACTCCAGCGCCCTAGTCCAACACTCAAACCACTGTGCTATTCTGGTTGTTTTATTCATTTATAATCCCACTTTTTCTCAATAATGGGACTCAAGACAGTTTACAAATTATTAGAACCAGTACAGATTAAACACTATGCAAAAACATCAGTAAAAATATGTAACGATTATTTTAAAATAACTTTGTGCGCCTAAATAACGTCCTGGATTTTCTTATTGTTATTTTTGTTGTGCTAGTTTTTGTTTAAATGCTTTTTGTTTTGAACTGGTTTTAATTTTGTTTGGTATAGTTTGATCACTCTTTAACTTTTGTATTCTATGAACAGTTAATTATGTCAAGAACCATTGTGTTTTCCATATAAGGAGAAAGCTAGGATGTTAACTGATGATTGATTGATTGATTGACTGATTGATTGATGTGTTGAGAATGAGCCCCACTTGTAGTCTATCCAAGAGATATCTGCTGAGTTAAGAAGAGGGGAAATGAAGGCCTTGTATGCACTTGTCAAGATACTCCGGGGGCAACCCAGAGTATCCTGGCTTCGGAGATGCTCCAACTTTCCCCCATTATGTGGTCATCCGTTTCTGCACTGTGGCAACTGTCTGCATGGGCGTCCCACTGAACCACATGGCACATCTATCACTACAGGTCACTCACTTCTGAGTTCAGAATGAGGTGCCAATGATAATCACATCATTTTGATCTCAGAGCAAATGACTGGCGACAGCAGAAGATGTGCCAGGGAACTCAGTGGGATGCCTGTGCAGTTAGCGGCTTCTACAAATCTTCCTGGAACATCCAGAGTACAAGGTAGGTTATTTTACTTCGAAAAGAGGAAGACCGCAGACCAGATGGATATACTCAATTAAGGGAGATCATGAGACTGAGGGGGAAAGCAGATGGGCGGCCGTGGGCCACCCTGGGAAGCTGCGGATCAGGGTCAAGGTATCCCCATACCTCGGCCCCGCGGCGCAGCTTCGCCGCCGCCACAAGTTGCTGAAGGTGCGCCGCAAAAGGCTGGCAGCACACCTTTGGCGACTCTTCTGCCGCAGCGTGTGCGGACGCTGCGGCGGAAAGACATCTTCGGAGCCCTGGCTGTGCAGAGGAGCCGGCGCTCCGACTATGCCTTCGGGAAGGGGTTGGGCGCCCACCGTGCGGCTGCCCCTCCCCTTCCTTGTCCCAAAAACGCCGCTTTGTGCCGTTTGCTTCCCCCCTGAGTCTACAGGTCTTCAACAGAGCAGTGAAGGATAGGGGGGCTTGGAGATGTCTCATCCAGAGGGTTGCCGTGAGTCTGAGATGACTCTAGAAGAGCATTCACACTCATATTTTTTTTGTCCTGAGGAGATGAGGATCACCACGCTGAAACATATCGGGTTTGTTGTTCCCATTTTGTTTTGAGGGTAGGGAATCTCTTCGAGTCATTGTAACAATGACTTTGTTACTCACACACGCCATTGTTTCAAGATAAAATGGAGCTGCCTCCATTCCCTTGAACGATACAGAACAATCTGAATCAATTCGGAAGTTTATTCACATGGCTGAAGATGAAGATCGATGTGGATCTTTCAGGAAATTTTGGGGGGAAACCCGGTATCGAATATCCCGAGTTAAGTGGTTTTTTTGCCACTCCTCCCCCCAAAAGTGCATTGAGTGCATTTGGGATATGTATGAACAGTAAGGATTCAACCTGGATTCATCCCAGATTATTTTCGTAGTGTGAATGGAGCCTAGAGCAGTTAACAACAACAACAACAACAAGAAGGCTATTTTAACCTGATTCTGGTATTGAACATGCAGGATGTTGTCCAAACATCCAGACTGGGATTTGGGCTGTTCATCGTCCAAACAAAACAATGCTAAACGAGAGGGAGAACGGACATTTTGACCCATGCAGACAAGGCCTAAATCAACCTT
Organism: Phrynosoma blainvillii; assembly: GCA_026167975.1. Classification (NCBI taxonomy): domain Eukaryota; kingdom Metazoa; phylum Chordata; class Lepidosauria; order Squamata; family Phrynosomatidae; genus Phrynosoma; species Phrynosoma blainvillii. The sequence continues at coordinate 15,313,535 of JANUYF010000001.1, read as the reverse complement.
TCTACTGATCCAGAAGGATCTTCCCATATTCTTATGCTAGGGAAGCTGCACTAGTTGAATGTCTGCCTGATAAAGACAAGACTCTCCAGTTAGGGAGGGGGGAAATACCCTCCCAAAATACACATGGAGAAGGAAGAGAAAAGGCTGTAGTAGAACCAGTTTTGTGTGTTTATTTTTATGTTTTCAACTTCCCATTTCATCATGGTAAATTGCTCATGTGTATGAAAAATCTAACACACACACACACACACACACACACACACACACATTCTCTTTATTTTCTGAACTACAACTTCCAGAATCCACTAGCTATCTATAGGTTTCTGGGTGTGGTAGTCCAAAACAGAACTTTTCATAGCTCTGGTTCTTTTTCTCAGGGCTCTTTTTCCCAACTCCACTGTCTAACATGAGGTGATATTTGTATGTGTAACATAAGTTGATGTTAGTGCAAAATTGCCCCATGAGGTTGGAAAATAAAATGGAACTAGGAGGGGGAGAAAATAAGTTTTGTTTTTTTATGTGTGATTTTTTGAAAATTTTCTCATAAGGCCAATTTCAAAGGAATGCTTCCACATGAGATCACAAGGTGTTTCAAGTCCTTCCATTTTAATTTGTAAGCTGGAACAAATGCAGCTGGGGTGATGGAGGGCCAATCTTGTTGTTGATATTGATAATTTATTAAAGAAGAATAGCATACGAAATAACTTTGTGTGATCTTTTTCTGCAAAATTTATTTGGATTTTTCTGATTCGGGAGCAAAACAGAAGCCACATGGGGGACTAAAACCACTGTCCACATTCATCCCTACACAACCCCTTATTATCTTTCACAAATATATTAAGGGCTAGAAACTTAATCTTTCATTTTTCTTTTAAGACCCTGTGCTTTTTCCACACTCCTGCACCATCATGACAACCTGACCTAGAGCCCTTCCATGCAATGATAAAAACCAACGCAATACAGTGTGGTTTATTTGCTAATGAAATCCAGCAATTGTCAGCCTGGGAAATTGCTTAGGTACAAAGCCCTGAGGGGTTGGTGTCAGCTGGACAAATATTTCACCTCCACTAACACATGCGAAACCTTTCTGCCTTTTCTACCCACTCACACCCTCTCCGCCCCCTTATCTTTCCATCAATGCGGCACAGAGGCGGCTGTATTTCAACCTCAGGGCTGCACCTTCTCTGTGCAAACAGCTTCCTCTGCAAGGCGGTGGGTGTCGACTGGCACTTTTGTTGACCCAGGGATCAAGCCATTGCACGCTGCCCAGGCCGCACAAAACTGGCTTTTCCTTTTCAGAGCGAAGACCTTCACAACATTTCACTTAAGCACACCACACACACATGCTCTCAGAAGCAACTCTGAAGCAGGGAAAGGTGAGGCAAAGAAAATACAGGGCTGGGAAAACTCTAGGGCAATCATTATTTTTCTCTCTCTGAGTGACTTTGGGGGACACTAGTCCTAGAAACAACTACAGAACATCATCCACCATTTAGTTTAGAAAGCTGGGCCAAAGCTAACAAAATGAATTTCAACACAGAGAAGTGTAAGGTACTGCACTTAGGGCAAAAAAATGAAATGCATAGATATAAGATGGGGGACACCTGGCTTAATGCAACTACGTGAGAAAGGGATCTAGGAGTCCCAGTGGACCACAAGTTCAACATGAGTCAACAGTGTGATGCCGCAGCTAAAAAGGCCAATGGGATTTTAGGCTGCATTAATAGAAGTATAGTATCTAGATCAAGGGAAGTAATAGTGCCACTGTATTCTTTTTTGGTCAGGCCCCAACTGGAATACTGTGTCCTGTTCTGGGCACCACAATTCAAAAAGGATGTTGAGAAACTGGAGCGTGTCCAAAGGAGGGCAACTAAAATGGTAAAGAGTTTGGAAACCATGCCGTATGAGGAACGACTTAGGGAACTGGGTATGTTTAGGTTGGAGAAGAAACGGTTAAGAGGTGATATGATAGCCCTGTTTAAATATTTGAAGGCATGTCGTATTGAGGAGGGAGCTAGCTTGTTTTCTGGGGCTCCAAAGAACAGGACCTAGAACAGGGGTAGGCAACCTTTCCCTTTAAGGGTCAAGGGACTTCAGCTCCCAGAATCCCAGGAGGTATTGGCCAACATGGGACTATTGGCCAACATGGCTGAGGCTTCTGGGAGCTGAAGTCCCTCGGCCCTTAAAGGGGAAAGGTTGCCTACCCCTGACCTAGAACAACGGATGCAAGCTACAGGAAAAGAGATTCTACCTGAACATTAGGAGGAACTTCCTGACAGCGAGAGCTGTTCTACTATGGAATATACTCCCTCTGAGAATGGTGAAGTCTCCTTCTTTAAAGGTCTTTAAACAGAGGCTGGATGGCTATATGTTGGGTATGCTTTGATTTTGAGTTCCTGCATGGCAGGGGGATGGACTAGATGGCCCTTGTGGTCTCTTCCAACTCTATGATTCCATGATTTCATGGACAAACGTCAAGGCACACTTGGCCACGCAACATCAAGATGACAAAAGGTATTAATGAGAAAGAAGACACAAGATAAAGGAGGCTGCAGCAGGTTTTTTTGCAAGATTCTTTGCCCTCCTCTCCTCTGACCCAACTGAGGGTGCATCTACACTGCAGAAATAATGTGGTTTGACACCACTTTAACTGCCATGGCTTCATCCTACAGAATCCTGGGATTTCTAGTTTGGTGAGACGCCAGCACTCATTGCCAGAGAAGGCTGAAGACCTTGTAAAACTACATATCCCAGGAGTCCATAGGAAGGTGCTACAGCATGTGTTAAGCAAATGCAAACTATTTTTGGATTTGAACTCTGTCTGCAGCAATTAAAAAAAGCTGAGGAAGTGAGAGTAAGGCAGACGGGTGGCTCTGGGCGGCCCCAGGAAACGGAGGACCGGAGCTGAGGCTGCTGGATGCGTCGGCCCCAATCCTCCATTTTGCCGGACCAGAAAAGAGAGGCAAAATGCCACTCCTTTCAGAGCCAGCAAAAGGGCGCCCACAGCTCTTTGCCGCCCTTTCCGGCGCAGTGCGTCAAAAGGCTGTGCTGGAAGAATGTCCTGATGCTGTGCGCCATGCGTAATGGCACATGGTGTCAGGACATCTTCGGGGAGGGGTTGAGGTGGCCGGTGTGTGGCTGCCCCTCCCAATCCCTGCCTCCAGGACAGCCCAAAGGGCCCGTCTGTAGAGGCCCTAAGTTTCAAAACACATTGCAGAAATAATCTATTTTCAGTGCTAGGGAATCCTGGGAATTGTAGTTAATTGTAGCACCAGAGCTCTCTGACAGAGAAGGCTAAATGTCTCACAAAACTCCATTTCCCAGAATTCTGTAGCATTGAGCCAGGGCAGTTAAAACAGTATTTCTTCAGTGTCTTTTGGACCTAAGAGAGAAAAACCTGAACATTTTAAAAGCAGCTGAAAAAGTGGGACAACAGCTAAACTGGGACAGTTGGAGGATGTGCTATAGTCAATTTGAGGCTAGCATCCTGTGGATCAGTCCAAACCAAAAGAGACCCATTCAATCTATCAACTCCTAGTTAAATGTAATAGATTCAATGGTTCTACTCTGGTTAGGACTAAAACAAGATTTATAGTCTTGTGACTCCAGATACTCTTTCCTATCTTCTCTGTCCAATGCGTCAAACAAGTAGAAGGACACTGCACTGCTACATCTCCCTTACCTCCATGAACTTTGTTTGGATTTCCTCTGTTTTTAGTTTTCTTCCACTTAAATGGAACAAACTGGGAGAAGGTACAGCAGTTTGTTTTTGCCCGAGCCTCCTGATAAGGGTAAAAATCTGCTGCTCCTCTCTTCTCCCCATTGCTCAGATGATTGCAAAATATTTTTGCATTTGAACCCAGTTTGCAGCAATTGAAGAAAGCTGGGGACAATGGGGGGGATGAAGGGGAGAGAGAAAAACTGGGACATTTTAAAAGCAGCTGAAAAAGTGGAACAACAGAGGATTAATCAGGACTGTCCCAGCCAAGTACCAGTTGGATGGTATGGCATAGTCATATTTATCCTAACACACCAGTGTAATCTTTTATGCATTAGTAATTTCTGTGGACTTTTATTCAAGCTATTTGTAAGTGTTCAAAATGAACTGAAAGGTTGGGAGGGAGGGAGACTATAAACTGATGCATGTCTTGTTGGATGTAAGCCCCACTGACTTCAATGGGAATTATTCCCAGTTAAGTGTGATAGGATTACAACCAATGTCCCTTCAACTGGCCATGTACAGCCTAAAGTATTAATTCTTCCCTTTACTTAAAAATCATAATACAGGTTGCTTGGAACCATAAGTGTTTTAGATTTCAGATTTTTTCAGGTTCTGGGGATATCTTGGACATGGAACCTATGTCTAAACATTAAATTTCCTATATACGGTAACTTATATACATAGCCTGAAGGTAATTTTGTACACAATATTTTTTAATAAATTTGTCAATGAAACAAGGTTTGTGTACATTGAATCATTAGAAAACAAAAGTGTCACCCACGTGGACAATTTTGGATTTTTGGAGTATTTCAGAATTCCAGATAAGGGAGACTCAACCTCTAATAAAGAAACCAAAATCATTTAAAGTTATTTTTAAAAAATCACAGATCAAAAACTTCTTCAAATGTCCTTCTTTCCACATCATTTGGTGGTATTAATGGTTCCTTAAAGATGGTTTCACCTAAACTGCTAAGATACAGAAATTTTGGAGCATGTGTGTTGTAGTGGTTTGTGTGTTCGAGACCAGGGTTCAAATCCCCATTCAGCCGTGGAAATTCACTGTGTGATATTGGGCAAATCATACTCACTCAGCCTAAAGAGGAAGGCAATGGTAGACCTTCTTGGAAAAAGGCTTTCCAAGAAAATCCTCTGACAGGGTCGCTGTAAGTTGAAGTCACATAACAACAAGACAAAAATGGAAAACAAGCCCTTGCTCTGACTTTTTATTCCTGCCACTTCGATCAATATTCAAACTGCTGTCAGCACTTCAAATAACATCCCCAAATACCTAAGATTTATATAAGAATCCTTAGAAAAATTATTTCATTATTGCCTTTGTTAAAAAGCGGGGAGCATCCCCAACCCACCGTTATTACACTGCAGCCTAGACGTTCAATTAATGTAATTGAACTGCTACCTGACAATATTATCTCATTTAGCTCCGGATCCGAGACACTGAAAAGCATCTGCCTTTCTTCTCGCTCAGCGACTGGTGCGCCACGTGATAAAATGCAGCCATAAACACACTGGCTCAACTGAGCTGTTTAAAAATAAATTAGCGAAACTATAAAAATAAACAGTCACATACATATGTAGTCAATTATGAACTAACTCTAATTTTTGTGCTGAAATACTGTCTTTGACCTTAGCCATAAACAAGCACTATTAAAAAAACATAATATTGCAACAGACAGAAGGCCAGGGTTTAAATGCTCAGCCGAGCACCGCTGAATGAGAGATGAAAAAGAAGCGCAGGGCAGATGGAGGGGAGGAGGAAACAGAGGTGGGAAAACAGGATCTCTCTTTATTGGGTTGCAAGAACCAACCCCCACTTTGGGTTTTTATGTTGCCTAAAGTGATTTAGGCCAGAAAAAGAGAAGCAGCAAGGAGAGGGGAAAGACAATTTCCAGTCAAGTGTTTTTGCGTGAGAGGGGTAGACTTCTGCTCTTTGGGGACTAAGAGTGCAGGAATGGGAGGCCATTCAACTCCTGACAGATCCAGCCAACATGGACAATGGTCAGACTCATAAAGTTGGGTGGCGTTTCTTGGGCCATCCAGTTCAACCCAGCTTCAATGCAAGGAACTCCAGCTAGAGAAGGCCTGCACAACACAGAGCCCGGGGCGGGGGGTACATGCGGCCCGCCAAAGGATTTCACTTTACCCATGAGGATGTGGAACAACTTCAAGGCTCCTCCTCTGCTCAGCCTCCTCTTCAAAAGAGGACCATATGGAGGAGGAGGAAGACGGGCAAATGCTTGCCCTGCTAGGCTCCTCTATGGCTCAGTTTGTCGCCGCTCGTCTTTCTCTTGAGAAGGCCAGGTGGTGGTGGAGGAGGAGGAGAAGGAGGAGAAGGACAAGCAAACGCTTGTTCTGCAAGGCTCTGCCACTGCCCTTTTTCTTGAGGAGAAGGCCAGGTGGCGCAGGAAGAGGACGAGTAAACACTCACCCTGCAGGGCTCCTCCGCTGCTTGGTTTTCTCCCAAGGAAAAGGCCAGGAGATGGAGAAGGAGGAGGACAGGCAAACACTCAGCCTGCAAGGCTCCTTCTCTACCCAGCCTTCTCCTGAGAAGGCCAAGCGGTGGATGAGGAAGAGAGACAAACAATCACTCCTCACGGCTCCTCCATCATCCAGCCTTCTCCAGAGAAGTCCAGGTAGAAGAGGACTGGCAAGGCTCCTCCGCCACTCAGCTTTCTCTTGAGGAGAGGGCTGGGCAGAGAAGGAGAATGGAATTAATATTAATTAATTCCAATTAATATTATTAATTAACTACTATTTAATTAAAACCTATCTGCAGCCCAAAGACGTTTAGCCTGTTTTAGTTTTGGCTCCTACCTACTGCAAAGTTATGCAAGTCTGAGCTACAGCATCCCCAGCAGGTAGTTATCCAGCCTCTTCTTGAAGACATCCAAGGAAAGCGACTCCATTGCCTCTCAAGGCAGTTGGCTCTATTGCTGAACCACTCTTACTGTCAAGAAGTCCCTGCTAATGTTCACTCCAAATCTACCAACCTGTAATTTAAAATCATTAGACCTAGTCCTACCTTCTGGGGCAGCAGAGAATAAATCCACCCCTTCTTCTCTGTGTCAGCCCTTTATATATTTAAAGAGAACAATCGTGTCATCCCTCTCTTCTCCAATGATGGAACCTGTAGTCTACCAACATCCAGAGGGTTCTCTCAATTGTGGCATAGAGACTACATACAGCTGAGCCTTCTGTGGCCACGCTACATGGGGATTCTGGGAGCTGCAGTCTAAAAAAAGCTCCAGTCTTAAAAGTTGACTGACAGGACCACTACTGACTACGGGCCGATGCAGACCGGCCTAAAGGGCCGGCCTGGGGGTCGAGTTGGGGCAGGGAGACCACACGCTGTGCCAAAGGAGCCGCTGCGGCCCCAATCTTTTTGGAGTGGCAAAAAGGAGATCGGGGCTACAACGTGTGGTTGCCGTGGCCCCAATCTGGTGCTCCCAGGGGCAGCACAGAGCCGCCCCTTAGAGGCCATCTGCATCGGCCCTACAACTGTATTTATACTATAGAATTAATTCAGTTTGACACCACTTGAACTACAATGGCTTAATGCTGTGGAATGTGGGATTTGTAGTTTTGTGAGATACTTAAGCGAGTTCTGCTGCCACAACAAAGTACAAATCCCAGGATTTCACAGCATTGAGCCATGGCAGTCAAAGCAGTCTTAATCTGTATTAATTCTGCAGCATGGAAACAGAAGCTTACATCAGTCTTCTTCAACCCAAACCTTCCATGTCTTTGGGGCTCCAACTCCCATCATCCTTGACCATGCTAGCTGGGCTTATGGGGTTTTTTAGTCCTCTTGAAGGCTTCACAACAGAGAAGGCTGGTCAAAACTGTCTGGCAGCAGCTCTCCCTGGTTTCAGAGAAGACTCTTTTTCCTGTCGCCTGAGAGATGCTGTGGACTGTAGCTGGGATATTTTGTGTGCAAAACTCTACCATGTTTGAATGTTCTGCCATTGAGCTATGGTCCGTCTTCCTGTTGTCTTTATGGCATTTTCCTCCAACCCAAATTCTGGGAACAGTTTTTTCTCTTTAAATGTTTACTCTAAAATGGCAGCAACAAAACAATACACACATAGATAAACCTCTCTGGGGTGCATCATGACTAACTGAAAAGTTGCAGATTTTGTTTCTGTTCATTCTGATTTTATACTGGCTTAAAATAAACCGACCAGGTGCTGACAGAAAATATGCTGGGATAAACCAATCGTGTATGGACCTCCAAAATAAAATTGGAAAGAACAGGAACAAAATCTGGGGCTTTCTGATCTTTCTAATAAATTTGATGCATCCTCGGTTAATGCAATACTTTTTAAAAAAAGATTTAAGACATAAAACTCACACAAAGCAAGAGGGCTGAAGCACAAAATCAATTGCTAATAAACTGTGACATGCCAAGATATCCGTCTGTTATTTTGGTTGAGGACATTGAACACATCAGTGTGGCCTTACATGCCATTTTGTGTACATTAATATGATTTATTTTATTGAACCATCAACCATTGAACCATCAGAAAGCAAATTTTGGATTTTTGGCGTGTTTCAGAATTGCAGATAAGGGAGAAGCAACCTATAGTAAAGAAACCAAAATCATTTATTAAAGTTATTTAAAAATCAATGATGAAAGACTTCTTCATGGATGCCTCCATGGCTGAGGAATTCATTATGGACTTGCCTGTCATATCTCATCCGACATATGTACACAAAATGGCACATAAGGCCACACCAATTCTCCAAACATTTCAGTGTTGAAGGCCTTGGATAACCATATTCCTAAAGTATTGTACACTGTGGTGGTGAACCAGCCAAAATTGTTGCTGCTCAAAAGATTTTCTGTACACACATGCACATACAATGAAAGACAACATTATATCAATACAAAATGGAAAGAAGAAATGTTCAACACAAAGAGTCCTCAAATGTGTTTGGAATGAGAAGGGGAGTCCAATTTGCCTGAGAAAGTAGAAGGATTCATTACACCAAACCCCACTTGAGACAAAGTCCTCTCCAGTGCTAAGACACCTAAGCTCAGCAGTACAGTCAATAACTACACAGAATCTGACATTTACACAAACAAGAAGCGCTGCCAGTTGCCGAGAGAAAAACATCCACCACCATCCCATATACACATACATACAAGTGTTATGTAACATCCAACAAAGTTGGCGCGGTGAAGACCTTCTCAAACTCAACCAACAGAACCCACAAGACTTTGTTGCATTAAAAAACAAAAGGAGTAGGGAGAAGAGAGTGGGAGCCACATAGTACAGTAGTCTCTGTGTTGGACTACGACAGTGGTTCCCAACCTTTTTTATGCCCCACACCCCAAGAAATGTTTGCTTAATGTGCGTATCCCCTACGAAAGTAATGTCACATTTGATGATGAAGAAGTCTAATTTCTAATTTTTGAGCCACACATTGAACCATATACAATAGTGCCAGTGAACAAATTGAACTTTAAGAAAGTATCAGTGCATAAAATGAAAATCTAAAATCTAAACTCTAAAAAGAGTGATGACTTGTGACTCGTCACTCAAGGACACAAGCCACTCTTTGTATCACCCCCTGAAATTTCAGGTCCCCCAGGTTGTCACTATAAGTCAAAACCAACTTGAAAGCAACTTAAAGGTTTTCTTTTTTTAATCACAAGAAACTGGAGCTTAGAAAAGTTATTCTTTGGACCACAACTCCCAGAATCTCCAAGGCAGCATAGCCAGTGGCCAAGTTGGATTAGACTGGAAGCCTAATTGGATGAGACCAGAGCCAAATTGGATCAGACTGGAAGTGTGAACACAATAGTGGACAACCAGAAGAACATGAATCCACCTGCACTCTCTGCTCCATGCTCCCCAGCAATTGAATATACAGAGGTATCTCATCTCGTGATACTGGAGGTGATATACAGCCATCCTGATTTATAGCCACAAAAGGCCCAGTCCTCCATAAATTTATCCAATCCCCTTGAGGAAGTAACTGTTCCAAGCTATGCATAAAGCATAACATGGTTTCAGTCAGTGAAAAAAGTGCTATTAATCTACTAAAACAAAGGGGAAGGACATGAGAAAAACTCTCCCAGTTGCATTCCTGAGCATTTGGTACTCAGAGGCATGTTGCTTCTGACACTGGAAAGAATAATATTGCAATTACAATTGAGTCTCCCTTGTCCAGTATGCTTGGGACCAGAGGTGTTTTGGATTTTGGAATACCTGTATTTGCGCAAATATATATATATATATATATATATATATATATATATATATATATATATATCCAATGAGATTGATGGCGAGCCAGTGTGGCGTAGTTGTCTGAGTGTTGGCCTACGACACTGGAGACCAGGGTTCAATTCCCAGCTCGGCCATGAAACCCAACTAGGTGACTTTGTGCAAGATGCATGCTCTCAGCCTCAGGGGAAGAAAATGGCAAACCTCCTCTGAACAAATTTTGCCAAGAAAACCCCATGATATGTTTCACCTTAGGGTCACCATAAATCAGAAATGACTTGAAGGTACACAACAACAGCAACCAACATAATGGGATATCTTGGAGGTGGAAGTCTAAACACAGCATTCATTTCTGTTTCATATACACCTGATCCACATAGCCTGAAGGTACTTTTATACAATTACAATTGTGGGGGGCTTCAGAAACCACAAAAGTAGAGTTCAGGGGACCTTCTTACCACACTTCGCCCACCCTTGATACTGGACAAGGGTGAGGCATTCTATAGTCCCCATCCAGACCAACAATTTCTCCCTGTCTCAGATATTTCCAGGTACACTTGTCCCTCACCATTCACGGTCTTGCCATTCGCATCCCTTACTCGTTTGTGGATGGCAAGCAGTGAGGGACAAAATGGTGTGCGCACCCAAGATGCACGCACCGTGCCGTGTGCAGGAGCACGCTACCATTGGAATCAATGGGGCTCCAATATTGGTGATTTTCCCAATTCACAGGGAGGTCTGGAGTAGATCTCCCACGAATTGGGAGGGGCGACTGTATATAAAAAACGAGTGATTTGTTTGGGCATGAGGGCCAACTTCAATATCAGGTTAAGTTCTCAGGTACCATATTCCATTGATAGACAAGCTAAAAGGATAGGACCCAAAACACAAACATATTTCAACTGAACTCCAAGGAAGACAATTCAGCCTTTCAATCTTGCTGTACCAGGCGGGTAACTTGTGAACATACACCTAATCATACACCTGAAGAGTAACTTGTGAACAGAACTACACAAGGCAACTTCATAATGTAGCCTCCAGGTATATATTGGGAAGGATCTGCAGTTCAATGGTAAAGCACATCCAGAAGATCCCATGTTCAATCTCCAGCATTTGCAAGTAGGGCTAACAAAACTTCTCCATTAAACCTTGACATTCCACTGCCAGACAAAATAGGGGTAGATGGTTTGATCCACTGTAAGGGTTTTCTTTATGCTAAACCTATGCCTATGCCTATTGACCACTAGTAGTAGTGCAAGGCTAGGGATATATTATGCTAATATATTTCAATTATTTCAAGCCATCTGTGTCTGTAGAAAGTTGCAGCTTCCCAGAATCTCACATAATTGGGTGGGGCAAAACTCCAAAATCAATAAAGAGAATTGTTGATTTGATCTTTAGCCTGTGGCTAAAAGCCTGCTGCAGACTCCACTGAAACCAATTACAGTTTGGGACTTGCTCTCAGAGATAATGCCAGCTATTTAGATGATGATGCCAGCGTGAGGGTTCAAACAGAGATATGAACAGCAAGAAGTGGGTTGGTACTCCGATTTCAAAAATGGAAACCTTCTTTCCAAAACACTGCCCTGTTGAAGCATCTGGGGAAGAGTAAGTAAGGCAGCTGCCTTAGGTGGCAGAGACTGGAAAGTAGCAGCGCAGGAGGAGAGAGCTCCAAGGAGCATGTCCCAAGTCAGTACCTTCTCAGGCTCTCCGATGCGGGGGAATGGCAGTAAATTCAGGCCCACTGGGTCCCACTGTGGACCCACATTGATAGAAAAGTCCCAGGTTTTGTTCCTGTTCTTTTCAATTTCATACTGGCTTAAAATAAATCATCCTGGGGAGCAGGTATGAAAAGTCTCTGACAGAAAATATTCTGGGATAAAAACAACAACACATGTATGAATCTCCAAAATAAAATTGGGAGAAAAACAGAAATAAAATCTGAATCTTTTTGTTATTCTTAATCAGTCAGGATGTGTCTTGTTTCTTTCTTTCTATCTCATAAGGAATTGCGTTTGGTTCAGGAATCACCACTTTTGAGCAGCACTGTCCTAATATACCCTGGCTGCATTTGGACTGCACAAATAATCCATGTTGACATCACTTTTTTAACTACTATGGCTCAATGCTAAGAAATTCTGGGATCTGTAGTTTGTTGTGGCACCAGAACCCTCTGACAGAAAAAGCTAGGTGTCTCACAAAACTGCAGTTTCCAGGATCCCATAGCAGTGTGCTACAGCAGTTAAAGTGGTATCAACTTGGATTATTTATGCAGTGCGGATGAAGTCCCTGTTGCCTTCCAGGGTGGTGGAAGGGAGATTTAACTGCCAGTACTGCAAAATATCTACAATTGCAAACAAAAGATGATGAAGTCGTAGGCTTTCATGGCCGGCATCCATAGTTTTTGTGGGTTTTTCGGGTGCTGGCGAAACGTCAGAAAGAAACTCTTCTAGAACATGATGAGATAGTCAAATTATAATCCCACACTCACCTATTACAGGTTTATCACTACACCTTTGTTTATCACTACACATTTGTATATGATTTTAATGAACAGAATGATGCCAAGTTTACCTGTGAGACAGCTCACATCTCCTTAACACTTAATTTTATCACTGCTAGCTTTAACACACATCTTCTTTTACTCTTGCTGTGGCTAAATTATGTGCTTTCTTTCTTTTGGAAACAATTTTCTGTAAATGTGCTTTTACTGATAATATGATCTGGATTTGTGATTTATGTTCTATGCCACTACAACACTTTTACTACAACGGGATGTAAATAAATCATTGTCGTTGTAATTAAAAAAACTTTAAAACAAAAATAAGTCAGCTCTGACTATAATAAACCTCTTTTTTAAAAAAAAAAAAGTCTTACACCTTCTGGATCTTCTGGAGCAAATCTTGTTATCATCTATTCTAGAGACATAGGAAGGAGAGGATAAAACATTTCCCCCCATTTTCTGTGAGGGAACACACAAAGAAGCAAAAAAGAAATTCTCAATTTTCGGTTTGTTTTTCTAGGCCTACACATCACAAATCCATTCACTTTTCTAGCAATGAGGACTAGAAGCATAGGTAGCATCCTATGTCACAGATAAAGTAGCTTACTCCAGGCACTTCTGTTGCATAGTACAACTAATACATTATAAGAAATAAGCAATTTTAAGAAAAGGCACAATTCTCAGCAAGGTGTAGTGAAATAAGCAGAAAATGCCCAGTTATGTTCAGTTCAACAGACTCCAATGCACCAGAATTTCCCAAATGGAATCTTTTCTATGTTGTACTTCTAGTTCAGCACCCCTTCCCTCACCGACATTTATCTTTTACAGCTTCTCTTCCCACACACACACACCAAAATGGTATGCAACTTTGTAAGAATATGGTTTGTGTTAAGTGACGATAAGAAGTATGTGGGGGGTGGAACAGGGGAAGAACCACACAAGGCCATTTTCCACGCCGCCCATCTGCTTTGCCTCCGATAAAACACCTAAAAGCTACCATTCACGCAGGCTTAAAGTGCTAATGGCTTGCTTGTTAACATGCTGCATAATGCTAATATTTTGTGTCTGATTCCAACAGTTCTCCTTTGACTTAACAGGAGCTTTAATGTGCATTTGAAACTGAAAGGATTAAAAGAACTCCAGTCTCTCTCTCTCTCTCTTTTTTTTAATGGTACCATTAATGCCAAGCATCTCCTTACCTGTTGCACTGCTTCAATTGACTCTTCCTCTCTCCTCCCACTCAGCTCCAGACTGTTACTTTTCCTAATTTCCAAAACACAAATATATTCCAGACTACATCACATATTCAATAGAGGATCACTATCGTTATTGCAATAGCTGCAGAGGAATAACCTTCCTTAGGACAGAGGACAGAGGCAGCATGGTGTAGTAGTTTGAGTGTTGCACTACAACTCTAGAGACCAGGGTTCGATTCCCAGCTCAGTCATGAAACCCACTGGGTGACCTTGGGCAAGTTACACTCTCTCAGCCTCAGGGGAAGGCAATGGCAAACCTCTTCTTAACAAATCTTGACAAGAAAACCCATGAAAGATTCGCCTTAGGGTCTCCGTAAGTCAGAAATGACTTGAAGGCACACAACCGAGAGAGAGAGAGAGAGAGCCAGGCAGAGTTAAACTTGGCTACCCAAGCACTATGGATCCAATCCTATTGGAGGATCTGCTGTTTAATAAAAACACAGATGTTAAGAGATTATGCATTTAAATGCATTGGGCAAATGCGATCCTTGGCTTGAGCCTTATGTGTTTGGGCACTCAAAGAGTTCTACAGACATAACTGCATCCTGCTACTACAAATCCCAAAACTATAGCTGGGATTACAATTCCCAATTCTCATAATTTTAACCACCCATCCAGCATGGATAGCAGCCTTGGTGTTTCAGGGATTTTGGGTCTTGTGGTCCAAAAAGTTTAAAAAAAAAAATAGCACCATCCTTCTTACTACAGGAAAGTAAGCCAATATTTTGTGTGACAGAGAAAGAATGAGTGGTAAGTGTCTGTCAGAGTTAGCAAAATGAGTTAGAGGTGTTAAAAGTGTTAGTCAAAGTCAGAATAGAGATGAGTTAAACTCAGGCAGTTAGGAGTGAGAGATGGGAGGAATATGAGTGAAAGATGGGGGTTAGTTTGTTAGGGTCAGTCAAGATTTAGATGTGTTAAATAAGCAATATTAAACTTTATGTTTAACACATTAATTTTTCGTATAATACATTTTTTGTATTATACATTTGTACCTCTCAGAGCACTATGTAAAAGTTATAGGGATGCTACAGAAACTCCTACAGTTCTCCTCCCTGAATCAGAAGCACTAAAATGCATGGTAGCTATGTGCTAGTTGTGACAATGGTTGTGCCTGAACAGCAAAAGTGTGCCCAAAATGCACACTAGGTAGTAGTGCACAAGCTCCCTCTCCATGTCTTCCGGATGATATCTGGAGCTGGTCTGCTATCATCATCATCTTCATCTTCATCACCTTCAATATGCATCATGCTTTCCAACAGTGGAAAACAAGTAGAAAGAGAGTTATTTGCCTCCACAAAACTTACAATCTAGTAAGAGATAGGGGAGACAGGTCTCCTCACTTTAAACATATTATAAAAATGCTGGATAGATCACAATTTGGAAGTGTTACTTTTTTAAACTACCACTATAAAAATTCTCACAGGATCCAGCCAGTGGCTGGGAAACTCTGGCGGTCCAAAGCAGGAACAGACACAGGAATGTATGAAAAATGCTGCCAGATCAGACCAAGGCTTCCTGCTTTTATGACTGGCCAAACAAGTCTCTCAGAAGCTGAAAGCAGAGCATGCCTCCAATACCTTCTTTTGGGGCTATTCTACTGTCCCCCAGCAGCAGAGATGGAAAGAATATTCAACAATTTCCCCCCAAAGATGATGAGGGAAAATGTTTCTCCAGTACCAGGAAACCATGAGGAGGGAATCCTGAACTGTCAAGATCTTCGCAATATGGGATTTATTCTGCACAAAATTCAGGCATGGTTGTTTTATACAAAAACCAGTGTTTTCTTCAGAATAAACAGAATTTTCTTCCCAGAAAATAATATTGCTTTTCTGTTTCCTGCACGGACATTGGTGTTTTCTGTGCAAAACAACCACATATGAATTTTGCACAGAGTAAGTCCTGAATAGTGAACAGTCTTTGCAAACTGTGTTGCCCAACTATTTTTTTCTGCAGCAGGAAGAAAATTACTAGAAGTACTTATTTGCAAAGAACTGCACCCCTACCCAACAGCATGTGGTATTCAGAGTGATACAGTGCTTCTGAACATGGATGTTCCACATGGTCATAATGACTCTAACAATTGACAGCCCTATACAAAGCAACAATCTTCCACCTTTTTTTTTTAAATCCTTTTAAAATGACTTACAACTGGGTGACTGCTGCAGAGATTTGCTGTGGCAAATATTTTTTTAAAGCTAACTAAACCATCCTGTACGAGAGTTGCACAATGGAACAGTACATATCTTCAGGGTGTCTTAATTAAAATGCCACAAAACTAAAACAAAACAGGATGAAAAACTGATGCAGGCATGCTGGGTGCTTTTGTTCCTGACCACGACAGCCACAGTGACTAGGGTATTCTGGGAAACATAATCCAAAATTTAGTTTTCCCAAGTCCTGTTCCCAACGATTAAGTAACATGACAGCCACATATACTTCACAGAGGCATCCCAACAGTAATCCATGAGAAATCTAGGTGCACACCATCAGGTACAAAATGATATTTTGAATTCTTGGGAACTGTGACAGTCATACCACAAAACAGCAAACTTGAAGACTGGTGTTCAGGCAACACATTCTAGCCTTTTCTGCATGGGCCAAATAAACTGGCCTCCCTGCACCTCTCCACACAGCCCAACCCCAAAAAGTTCTGGTGCAAACCGAATGGACAACATCCGGCACTTTAAGGGCCGATGCAGACAGCCCCTAAGGGGTGGCTCTGTACTGCCCCAGGAGCGCTGGACTGGGGCCACGGCAACCACACACTACGGCCCCAATCCCCCTTTTTGCCACTCCTTTTTGGGGCAGTAAAAAGCTGCCCTTAGGGCCGTCGCCACAGCTCTTTTGCGCCCCATTTGCACAGCATGTGTGCACACTGCACCAACAGGGCGCCCTGACATCAAGTGCTGTGTCAACAGGGTGCCCTGATGGGCACAGCATGACGGCGGCATCGGGGCAGCTGGTGTACGGTCGCCCCACCCCAACTCCACCCCCAGGCCGACCCTTTTGGCCGGTCTGCATCGGCCCCAAGCACCAGAAATGGGGTACAGCACCCTTAACATATATTTTGAAAACCTTATCTTTTATGCCAGATCTTCCAGCATTGCAATGCCAGCTGGCTGTTTAAAACACGTCCTGCTGAGCCACTCAGCACATACGCCGGTGCCATCAGTTGCTTGCTCTGAGATCAGAAAGAGTTGTCCAGCCATGTGATTGTCACTGGGCACCTTGTTCTGACTTCAGAGTGAAGTGACTGGCACTGGAGGCAGATGCATTGGATGGCTCAGTAGGATATGTTTCAAACAGCCACCAGGCATCATAATGGAAGGCCAGGTAACGGGGGAGAGTTGGAGCAGGTCCAAGGCCAGGATACTTCAGGCTGGCCCATGCAGACAAGGTTAATGAATGGAAAGCAAAATATACTTGTGTTGCTCAGTGCATTGATGACACACAAAGTCTGACATTTTCAAACTATGTTCCAGAGACCACTGTAAATTTAAAGTGTTATTAGAGATTCCTCAATGAGAGGATCAAGCTTTCTTGAAAAGAAACCTGGAGCCTGCAATCAGTCTTCTAGAGTTATCAGCAGCTCTGGGAAGGCTCAACATCACAACCCAACCACTGGCGTCATCCTTTAAAAAAAATACAACCTTTTTTAAAAAAATATATATATATATATATTCAGTAGTTTAAAACCAATGGTGATACAGATATACATCATAGGTGAAGTCCAGGAGGGCAGTAATGGAGGCAGCTTTTAGCTAAGCTACCACAATATGGAAAGGTTAATGGTTGCTATCCTACAACCGTATCCATGAATAAGTTCACCTACAGAAGCCGTTGGACATTTCTGTACAAAGCAGAACATCTGTATGAGGTTTAAGGAGTTTAGCAGGCAGGGCCACTATGCATGCACAATGAACATGCAGATGAGCCCTGTGCATTGCATACTCTGTGCACAGGGATGCATGTGTACTCGTTTCACAGTCATTGTGAAATGTTGCAATTCGGTAATGAGGCACCATTGTGAAACAGCCACCGTATTCTATGAGCATAAGATGATGCTCCTTCTCCTTGATGCAGGAATTCAACCAATTTTTTTTTTTTTTCCAGATTACAATTCTGATAACATTTTTGGACAACATTCTCGCTGGGTGATTTTGGGAGCTGTCATCCAAAAAAAGTTACTTTTTCCAAACTCTTTGGGCTGTGAAAAAGGGTTTTCCTCCCTGAGATCAAAAGATCAAAAACAAAGGGAGCAGAACACTGAGAAGTTCCTTGGATAATTTATTTCTTTAGCAAGATCATTTCAGTCCCTCCAATCCATGAGAAAGGAACCTCAAGGTAGCTTATGATAAACTAAGCATGTAACATATTAAAAAAAGATGAAAGGCTGCTGCTAGATAGCACTACTAATCCAAAGACATTCTGCAGCTATTCTGCCTTTCCATTTTTAATGGGCTTTCTGTTGCAAAAATGAAGAAAGAAGAAGCAGTGGGGAAAACATGGAAGGATTAGTCAGCCCTCAGTATCCACGGACTTGCCAACCACAGATCAACCATCTGCAGATGGCAAGCCCACGCTGTCCCCAATGGCAGCATGTGCACATGGCCACGCCATGATTAGGGACAGCCCCGTTGTCCCCAGTGATGGCATGTGCACATGGCTTTGTCGCCATTAGGGACGTGTCCCATTGTCTCTAATGGCGGCACAGCCATACACACATGCCACCACTGGGGACCACAGGAGCTGTCCCTAATGGTGGTCTGGCCACATGCATGCACCACCATTGAAGTCCCATTGTCCTTAATGATGGTGCGGCTGCGTGCATGCACTGCCATTGAGCATCCACAGATTTTGGTATTCATGGAGGAGGGGTTCCGGAACAGATCCCCCATGGATACCAAGGGCCAACTGTACAAGAGGAAGCCAATGTTATGAGGAAGGAGACTGCTGAGCAGCAAGGTAGGCATTACACCAACAAAATCCATAAATTTGTGTGGGACCCTGTCTGCACAGTTCAGAATACTCTGAGGGCAGTCCGAAGTATTCTGGCCCCAGAGCTGTGCAGACAGCCCTCCATTACCTGGTGCTCCCTGGTTGTGACAGGGATACTATATGCATGCACGTCTCTCTGTGCTGCCAATGCAACCACTACTGTGGCGAGTCAATCGCTCTGAGGTCAGAACAAGGCTTCCAGCATCGATCTCATCGGTGGCACCTCATTCTGACCTCAGAGTGAATGACTTTGCACAACAGTGAATACAATGGGTGGCACAGCAGGACACATTGCAAATAGCTATCTGGTGTTGCAACAGAGGGCTCCAGATCTTCCATAAAGATCTAGAACAAAGGGCGAGTTATTTTATTCCATTATAAGGGGGTTATGAATGATACATGGTACAGTCCAGACAATGTCTGTTCAGGTTTGGTGCTGAACAGACATTGTCTGGACTGTACCATGTATCATTCAGACTCCCCACTGAGAGGACGGTAGGGAGGAGATTTTACTTGGCCCATATAGACATGCCCTTGGCCAGTCACCTTCAGATATACTCAACCTCAGATTCTTGGGAGAGATTTTCAGTGCATTGGGGCCACTGTGGAAAAGGTCCTGTCGTGGGTGACAACCTCCAATTTCAGAGTACTTCATTCCTTGTTTTCTCCCTCATAGCAATACACACAAGTTGCCTCCACTTAAAACTCTGCTTAAATGGGCATCATGAATTGTATTTTATTTGTATTTTTTACTCTTATAACCTATGTCATTAGGGAGAGATCTATGTAAATCATAAAAGGTCCAACTTCAGGGTTTTTAGTATTAGCTGGTCAAAAGAAGAGGAAGAAACTATCACTTTATTTTCTTTGTTAAGGGTTTTTCTCCCCCTTTCTCTCTCTCTCTTTCTCTCTTTTTTTTTCTGGTCCTGAATTACAGGAGCATTATAAGCCCTGACTGATAGGCCTAAGCTGCAGGATAATCTTTTTGAAGTGGTCACTTCCTTGCTTTCCTTAGACCTCTGTGTACCAAACCAAGAAAGGGATAGTGAGTCCCCAGTTCTGAACACAAAAGGTGCATTTTCTCTTGGAATACAACGCAAGGTGGAAGTGGTGTCTGCTGATAAGGAAGGATTTCCCTGCTCAACTTTCAAAAGAGTCATGCCAAGAAAAAAAGAAAAGAAAAAGGGGGGGAAGAGAAAAAAAATCCATTTAAACACCTTGAATAACCACCGATTGAGCCTGAAAAGCAAAGAGGCGATGCACTGTTTCTTTCAAAACCCTGACCGTTCAAAGGGGTTTTGCAGTAACTGGGTTAAAAGGTGTGGCAGAAATAAAGACGGCGGGCTCAATTCGAACATGGACATGGCCGTGTAAGCGACCTCCACTTCAACTCAGGTAGCTGGCATGTCTGAACTAAACTCTTCTTGGCTGGAGTTTTTTTTTGTGTGTGTGTGTGTGTGTGTGTTTTTTTTTTAAGTAATAACCACGTAACTCAGCATTTTTTTTAAAAAAAGTCTATGAGATTTACAAAGATTCATCAGAAACAAGAATCAGATCCAAAAGAACGAGCATGTGTCAGGTACCCAGTGTAGAAACGTAGCTTATTAATTTATGCAGTTATTTTATTAAAATATTAATAGACCACTCTATATTGTAGGATCTTGGCAAAATACACTTAGCCAATTTAAACAATTTTAAAAACCTGAAACCACCAGAAACAAATCAAACAATTTGGCAAGTGAAAACGAGCCAGTTAAAGTAAGTTAAAACAGCTGAAAACAATGTGAAACCGTAACAGATGTGCAGATTTGGGTAACATAAATGGAGCCACAATGGCTTTAACAAAAAGCCACATTTTTAACTGTCACCCAAATGACACTAGTGTTGGCACCTGGTGGGCCTCTAAAGGGAAGGGTATATACCACAACCAGATGCCACAGCAGAGAAGGCCCTCTGTTCAGGAATAAGAAAAAGAAATGTCCTAACACTTGACCCTTCCACTGCAATCAAAGCCCCAAGAAGAATTGCTGCTCTTTAATGGCCTTACCCACATCTCCCATCCTGGAGAACACAAAAACACATACTTACACTTCTGTACCCTGCTATAGAAAGAGAAAGGGAGGACATGAGCAGTGATGATTCTAACGCCACCTCATATGCTCAGGGTGACCAGACATCCTCTTTTTCCAGAACATATCCTACATTTCAACCTTCTCTCCAAGAATTCCATTCCATCAATGTGTCCATTTTGAGCATGACTTAAGAAGCCTATTGAGTTGCACCGTGTTTGCTGTTCCCCTTTGAGAAATGTGTCTTCTCGGCAGCCTGTCCTTGCTGCAAAAAGGGGGGATAGGATGGGTCCTTCTAAACTTCGTTTTTCCTAGGAGCAACAGCAGACAAGACTTGTCCTCAGAACTCAAGAGACGTTCATTTCTCAAAGAGGCAAAGGACAGCAAACGTGTTAGGCAATGGGCTGCTTGAGGAGACAGTGCAAATGTTGAAAGGTTTTTCTCCTTTAACTTCAGCACAATGGACAAATGAAAGGAATAATTTAAATGTAAATTCAGTCAAGGGTTTGTAGCCAATAAAGTACCATTTTAAGCATTTGATTTCCGCAGAGTTCTACAAGTATATTGCAAGTCAACAAGGCATTTAACAAAGAAAAATATGGTTGAGTACATAATAGAATATAGTATGTGTAATATACATTTTGTGGTGCCTTGTCCTCCTCTGCAGTTATGACATCTGGTCACCCTGCATATACTGTGGGTCCTTGGCATCTGCTGAGGTATGGTTCCAGAAACCCCCATGGATATTAAAATCCATGGATGCTCAAGTCTCATTGAATAGAATGGTGTAGTGAAATGGTGTCCCTTACATAAAATGACAAAATCATGGTTTACTTTGTGGGATTTATATATTTTTAACATATTTTTAAACCACGGCTGCTTGAATCCATGGATAAAAAAAATCTGTGGATACAGAGGGCTGACTGTACTGCTATAATCACAGAATCATAGAGTTGGAAGTGACCATGAGCACCTGCCATATGGGAATACAGTTGTCCCTCCGTTCTCACAGACTTGGGATCTGCGTCCCTCGCCTATCCGCAGGAGACGAATGGAGAGGGACAAAATGGGGCATGCCCCATGTGCACAGACCTCCATTCAACTCTTGAATATACGCGATTTTCCGTTCTTGTGGGGGAGGGGGTTCGGAATGGATCCCCCACGAGAACGGAGGTCAACTGTAGATGGCTAAAGCACTCCTAAAAGATGGAGATCCAACCTATTTAAAGACCTCCAAAGAAGGAGAACTCCACCACTTTCCATGGCAGTCTTCTAGCAAGAGTTGCTAGAAGCACTACTGTATCCCTTATTCTCCTCTTTTCTTCTTTCTATAGAAGAGATGGAGGAGGGAGAGGAGACAGGAATCATTTGGCAGGCAGACCAAGAGTCTTGCCTCCCTTTCTTCAACCACCCTTACACACCTGCACCACTGAATGTTGAGAAGGAAGTATATGCATCAGTGGCTGGGAATGTTATTTTGTCAGAATATATCTCTGAGATTACCCCAGCTAGAATGCCCTGCTGGCGCAGTGGTTAAATGATTGTGCTGCAGCCACTCACTCATAGACCACAAGGTTGCGAGTTCAATTCTAGCCAGAGCTCAGGCTTGACTCAGGCCTGCATCCTTCCGAGGTCGCTAAAATGAGTACCCAGCTGTCGGGGGGGCAATGAGCTTACAATTGTAAACTGCTTAGACACTGCATAGCGCAGTATATAAATGAAGCTGCTTTGCTTTTGCTTTGCTTTTTGTAGGTTATAGTCCAGAAAAGGAATTATTTCAAAATCCAGTCAAAGGAGAGCACAGAAATGAGTGAGTTTAAAAAAATAAAAATAAAAAATCCTGCACCCTGACCCTGCACAAATTAGAACTTTTAAGAATAACGCTTATAGTTTCACAGAATGTATATTGTTGCCAACTGTAACCCTTCTTTCCCTCTCCAAAATCCCTGAATAAGGATGCATTGCCTTCAACACTGAACTTTTACAGTAGGGGCAAATTCTGACATGTCGACTTTTGACTCTGCAAGCAGTGTTTGGAACTCTCCCTGCTTTGGTGAAATATTTATTATTAATAATATGAAAGATTTATTATTTGTTTCCAGCAGAGTCCTGAAAGCACACAAGGCACTTTCCAGACATAAAAGATGGCAAGGTCCCTTCTCCCAAAGGCAAAGCAACTGACAAAGGAAAGGTGAACAGCATGAGATGCCCAATTTTCTTGCATACTTAGAGGGAGAGATGCCAGGCTTTTGGAGCTGGTTTCCACTGGCACAAGAGGCAGAAACATCATAAGGGGATTTCTTGTTTGCATTATGAGTATAAGAGGCTGGCAGTCTGCAGCAAGGAAACTGTGGGGCATATCTACAGGGACCATTTAAACCAGCTTCCCCCCCCCCCCCCGCCATTGTTGTGGTAACCTGTCTTGACAACACAGGACTAAAGCCCCAATTCAACTGCGGACTGTCTTCACAACAAGAGGCCAGTTCCACATCGAATCCAAACTATCCCTGACTTACAGCACATTAAAAAAAACAAAAAACCTCACATTGTCTTCCAGAATTTGCAGGCAAATCCAAAGCACTCTGGAGTAGCACAGGGCAGCTGTTTACACATGCATCCCGCTGTGTTGCCCACAAGCAGCATGCGCTGCAGGTTGCAAATCACTCCCTCTGAAATCCAACAAGGGATCCAGCCATATCATTGACACTGGGCACTTCATTTTCAGCCTAAGAAAGGAACCTGTGCCCATGGTGGCAGAGTGGGACTCATGTATAGACAGCTGCCCAATATCACTCCAGAGTGCTCTGGATTTTCCCACAAATCTGGAGCAAAAGATTTTTTTTAATGTGGTGTAAGGCAGGGATGGCCTGGGTGACGGGGAAATTCAAGACAACTTCAGGGCTGCTCCCAGAGTATTCTGGTCATTGTAGACCCACTCTGGGAGTTGCCTCATTACAACTCCCAGTATTACCCATGCAGCATGGCCAGGGACCTCTGGGAGTTGTAGTCTCAAAAGGTATCTTCCACAAGCTCTGAACAGCTATTACAAGACAAGAACCCACAAACTCACTTCTAACTTACTTCTAGACTCCTTGCCTCCAATCTGATGAAACAAACTCTATGGCAATTTTGTCACCTCTGTTTTACCAAAAGATAAAGGGCAAACCCCTGCCTCACGTGGCAGCTAGCCCCATTTACCATGTGCATCCACCTGCTCTCACTTTCCTGCTGGTGAACACACAATGCATCAAAGAAGGGGCAGTCATTTTATTGCTATCAACAGAAAGGAAAACAGAGTGGTGGCAGGTACTCTAGGTTAACTCAAACACGATTACCCTGACACTTTGGAAAAGAGTCTATTTTGGTTCCCCAGACCAATCTCCAAGAAAATCGTGATCCTGACATCAAATTCAGTTCCAATGGTGAGCACTGCTAGGTGTCCATTGTGCCCAAACTCCAGCAAGGATCAATATCTACCCCCTGGAGCTTCTCTGACCGTGTTTCTGTTGCAATGGATGTCTTTTCCCCTACCTCCTTTAAGCAAATCAGCAGTGGTATTAACTATAATACCAAGAGGTACTGGTCTCCAGGTTTCCAAGAGGAGACACATACATTTCTCTTAGTAACACAGGTTCCTTGGCCATTGCTTGCAATAGCTTCTCAGTCTTTAAACTGCCTCTAATCGCCTCTGTCTAATCACTGATCCAAGACAACAAGACAATTGTGAGCCATAAAGTTCCACATCCCTGGTTTATCCACTGTATGTAGCTGTGTGCCCTGGTCCAAAGAAAGAGGTGAACCCAGAGGAGCAACAGTGATACCAGTGAGGAAGAGGTGACTATAGCGGAGGGAACCACTGCTAGTTCCACATTTTCAGGAGCCTTGGAGCCCACACTGTCCAAGAAACAGCAGAAAATCATAGATACTCCTCCACTTCCATCCCTACCTCCAGTAGTTAGATGCAAAGAAGATGAGTTTTTTAGACCCAGCATCCAAAAAGAAGAAAAACCCATGGCAGCCTCTGGGATCATCCCCTCAACTGCAGAACTAGTACAAGGTAATCTTCTGGACTGTGGCCATGCTGGCCAGGAGATTCTGGCAGCTGTAATTCAAGAAAGTAACTTCTCCAAATTCTGCTGATGCTGGGCTTCCGGGACTGTGGAACCAAAATGCCACAGGACACCCCTGGAATTAATATTGTCTGCTGTAGGTTTCGAGGAGGACGGAAAGAGAGGAAAGTGCTGTTTTAACATTCCCTGATTTATAAGGAGTCAAAGCATATGTTGGAGAAGGAAGAGGCCCAGATGGAAAAGTGCAGCGTCCCCTTCACAAATGGCCTCTCATTTGCAGCGTTTCCAACTGGCTAATGTATTCTCTCACTTTATTCTGGCCATTCATCTTGTGCCTTCCTAATGGAGCTCCTAAACGCTGACACTTTGGAAAAGTGTCTAAAATCTGTAACCTCAAACACTGGCCTGTGGAGGGGAAGCAGCCAAGGGTGAATACTCAGAGCTTCACATAACAAGAGGAGGCTCATCAGTCTTTGCCCCACACAGTGCCAGAGATGGTCTCCTTATTTCTTCAGAGAAGATATACTACCGAAATGTAACAGCAAATATACCCAATTTGTGTGGAGTGACAAAAAGGAAGCATTTCTTTTTGAAGGGGGCTGGAAATCAAGTCTTGTGAGGAACAGTTTGAGGAAGCTGAGCATGTTTAGTCTGGAGAGGAGAAAGCTGTGAGGTGATATGACAACCATCTTTAAATATCTTGTGGAAGATGGACTGAGCTTGTTCTTTGCTGTTCCAAAGGGTAGGGTCCAAGCCAATGGATTCAAAAGACCAGAGAGTCTAATTAAACATAAGGAAGAACTTTGTGACAGTAAGAGCTGTTCAGTAAGGGAAGAGAGTGTCCCAGAAAGTAGTAAACCTCCTTCTTGTTTTAACAAATGGCCACTTATCAGTAACACTCTAGCTGTGGATTCCTAACACTGACAAGGAGTGAAACTAGATGGCCCATGAGAAATCTTTTCCAAATCTATGATTTCTTCAAGGGAGTTTGTCACTTAATGGTGCCATTAGGGACTTATTCTGTGCAAAACTCATATCTAGTTTATAACATTTTAAAACATCTTCTGCACAGAAAAAAAAACCTGTTTTCTTTGCATAAAAACCCATGTGCAAATTTTGCACAAAGTAAATCCCAAACTGCAAAGATTCTCATCAATCCAGGATTCTCCTCATCAAGGTTTCCTGACATTTGAGAAACACATTTTTCAACCATTTTTCCATTTTTTAAAAAAATGTCTATCCCTAGCCAATCCCAAAATGTCATGGTGCCATCTGTGTGGTCAATGCCCCAAAGTTGGAGGAAACATACATCAAAGCTCTGCAAAGAACGTACCACATAAGAGGGGTTAAGCAGGATTTCCATCTGTTTCTACCTGATACTTTACCCTGTCCTGTAACTATTAGAAGCAAAACTTAGTTATCCAATATACATATTCACTGAATTTTCAGTCAGGCTGAGGAATCTAGTCTGGTTGTTTTCATTGTGTCTACAACCAGAAGCAGAATTTTGATGATATATAAAGCTAAGTCTATATTCAGTCTCCTTTCATTCCCTTCCAGGCCGTTTTTCTGCATTACACAGATTTTCCATTTTTCAAGAAAGTGCAGAATTTATTTAATGTTTCATTTTATATAGCTCCATTTGTATTCTACCAATCTTCACAATGGGTCCAGCAGGCAGCTTACAGGCCTAAAGTTTCTAAGAAATAAAATACAAACAGCCATTTTATGACTATTACAAATAATAAAACATAAAGCTCTATATGCTTCTACAGTACACAGAAGAACAGTAAAAAGGGCAAGGATTTGTTCCTCAGAGATGTGATAAAAATAAATGTGTCCTCTTTATTTGTTTTGTAGCAGCCAACAGGGACCAGGACTCAAAAATACAGCGCCTGACAATAAATGAGGTGCCATCACCAATAAGGTCTTCCTTCTGACAGAATATCAGGCTTATTTCAAAAAAGATCCTCAGAGAAGGATCCTTTCGGAAGAAAATAGAGAGATTCATCCAGGAAGGGGAGATAGTTGAGGCACCCCAAATACAAGCAGTATAGAGTTTTAAAGAAACTCAGAGAGAACTGTAACAAATCAGAGCATTTACACATATGCCTTTAATTAATATGAACTCCATCTACTGTATATACTCATGTATACATCTAGAAATTTTTGTCAAAAAACTGACCCCACAAAACTCAGATGAATCAATGTAAGTACTGTAATTTAACTCTTCTTTAGAATCATAGAATCATAGAATCATAGTTGGAAGAGACCACAAGGGCCATCCAGTCCAACCCCCTGCCATGCAGGAACTCCCAATCAAAGCATCCCTGACAGATGGCCATCCAGCCTCTGCTTAAAGACCTCCAAGGAAGGAGACTCCACTACTCTCTGGGGGAGTGCGTTCCACTGTCGAACCGCCCTTACTGTCAGGAAGTTCCTCCTAATGTTGAGATGGAATCTCTTTTCTTGCAGCTTGCATCCATTGTTTCGGGTTCTAGTCTCTGGAGCAGCTGAAAACAAGCTTGTTCCCTCCTCGATATGACATCCCTTCAAATATTTAAACACGGCTATCATTTCACCTCTTAACCTTCTCTTCTCCAGGCTAAATATCCCCAACTCCCTAAGTCATTCCTCATAGGGCTTGGTTTCCAGACCCTTCACCATTTTAGTTGCCCTCCTTTGGACACACTCCAGTTTTTCCACATCCTTTTTGAATTGTGGTGCCCAGAACTGGACACAGTATTCCAGGTGAGGCCTGACCAAAGCAGAATAGAGCGGCACTATTACTTCTCTTGATCTAGACACTATACTTCTATTGATGCCGCCTAAAATTGCATTGGCCTTTTTAGCTGCTGCATCGCACTGTTGACTCATGTTCAACTTGTGGTCCACCTGGATTCCTAGATCCCTTTCACACGTAGTCTCATTCAGCCAGGGGTCCCCCATCGTATATCTGTACTTTTCGTTTTTCCGCCCTAAGTGCAGTACCTTACATTTCTCCGTGTTGAATTTCATTTTGTTAGCTTTGGCCCAACTTTCTAGTCTGTTCAAGTCATTTTGAATTTTGATCCTGTCCTCTGGGGTATTAGCTACTCCTCCTAATTTGGTGTCGTCTGCAAATTTGATAACTATGCCCCCAATATCGTCATCCAAGTCATTAATAAAGATATTGAATAGCACTGGGCTATTCTTTAAAAGGAACCATTCCCTGGTGGAAAGCAAGACTGTTTCTGTTCTGAAAGCACTGATCTCCCTCTATTCTCTCATCCATCCAGCCTTTAGGGTGAGCACAAACAGTTATGTCTGCTGGAATTTTGCAAGTTCTTTGGCATTGTTTTCCTTTCCTTCATCCTTTAGATCCTTCGTTACATGCCCCTAACTTTTACCCTTGACCTATGCATGGGTCATATCAAAATCGATAATTTTGATCCCAAAACCTGCTCTCAACTTACACATAAGGTCAACTTATAGTTTATATGGTATCTATCTATCTGTCTGTCTATCTACCTATCTGATTAGGGAGAAGAGAGAGAAAGAGATAATATTAAATAGATTTAATTCAATTCTAATCTATGGCCTTGTCTGCACGGGCCAGATACTCCAAGGGCATCCTGGAGTATCCTGGGCCCACGGTTCTCCCGTTCTTCCCCCTGTTACCTTGGCCTCAGTTTCTGCACTGCAGCAGCTATCTGCATGGCTGTCCCAATGAGCCACCCAGTGTATCTACCACCATCTCAGGTTGCTCACTTCTGAGGTCAGATTCAGGTGCCCAGAACAGACACCCTCAGAACAAGCCACCAGTGGCAGCAGCAGACAGTCCGGGTGGCCTAGTGAAATACGCATGCAGACAACAGAGGCATGGAATTGGAGGGCTCTGGATCTTCCTGGAAAAGATAATGCACAATGAACAAAAAATACACAAGGCACAAAAGACAATGCAACAGGTAACATTTTTTTACTC
Organism: Phrynosoma blainvillii; assembly: GCA_026167975.1. Taxonomy (NCBI): domain Eukaryota; kingdom Metazoa; phylum Chordata; class Lepidosauria; order Squamata; family Phrynosomatidae; genus Phrynosoma; species Phrynosoma blainvillii. The sequence continues at coordinate 15,284,703 of JANUYF010000001.1, read as the reverse complement.
CATTTTAACCTTGGAATACCCCAGTTGTGGTCTGAGACATGGCACACGTTTGTCCAGACTGCTCTCACCAGAAATGGGGTTTGGGCAGTGCGTAATCTGAAGAGGATGACACAAGAATGGGAGATGGAGACGGGCCTTTTGGCCCATGCAGACAAGGTCTCATTATCAAGCATGTCTGATAAATATTTAAAGCTCCCCACTGCCAATGTAATTTTACGACAGTTTGTAAAAGTTAGTTTCTGAACCACAGTGATCCTGCTGACTGTGGAATTCTGGGAGTTGTAGTTCCCAAAAAGTAACTTCCCCTTGAAATTCTAAAGACATATCTGTCCCCTAAGGCCTCTTGCCATCTTCCTTCTCCACATGAATGCAGCCTTTGTTGTTCTTCCTTGAACTTCCAGTGATGTAGCTTCTGGCTTTTCAGCATTACAGGAGTTTAGTGATTCATCTTTGATTCACCTTCCAGGATTAGCCCACATTAACAGTGTGAGATTCCATTTCCTGAATGGCTTCTGAACAAAGCAATTGACTATCAAAATCACATAAAAATAGAGAATCCCAAGCGGTTGTGGGGTGCTGGGTTGGTGGGGAACATGTCAGAACACACCTTTTGCAAAACCTTGCCACAAAAGAGCTGCCAAAACACGCCCTGGAGTCTAGTGAGTTTTAAATGGCACTACAATTTTGGGGAGGGGGAGTCTTTAATGCTTTTGAGTACATGTTCCTTCTTTCCTTTTGCCACTGCTACTCAGCAATGGATTCTCTTCCCCATGGGCATTCAAGTTGGATCAAGTTGGTCATGGACTGACCCCTGAATGGAAGGCTAACTTCCATAGACAAGTTCTAGAATTCCCCAGTTGGTTGGAGGATTCTGAGAGCTGCAATCCAAAACCAGAAACTTTTCTAGATGGTCATCCTCAACTGAACCTCTGAATGTGAGCTGATTTCCATCAATCTCTTCATCTTCCAGTACCTCCTCCTGGATACCTTTCCCACTAGATTTTGTTTTCTCCTCCTCTAAAGGAATAGAGGAGTGGGGTGGGAAGCTGGTGGAGGGCATATAAAAATACAGGAGAGGAGAGGAGAGGCTTCTCCTGGATTGTCTGACTGCCAAGATCTCCTTTGTGAAAGGAGCACCACACCCATGCCTGCCTACCTACAGGTTAGAGAGACGGACACATTTTTGGCACTGGACGAGGGAAGTGTTCCAACATGTTTAAACTGACAGCTTTCCTCCTGTCCCTCTCGATCTAATGCAGTGACGTTTGCTAAAACTTTTTTATTAGGGGAAAGTATGCCAAAAGAAAGAAGAAAGTGAAAAGCTGCATTCATGTAGCCACTTTATTATTCTACTCCTATTTACTATAGCTCTTGCTACTGCCACTACCATCAACATCACCATTAATGACTGCTTTTACTTCTGCATAGTTATTAAAATGTTACTTTCTTGGGGTACAACTGCAAGAATCCATGGTTCAAAAAAGTAATGTTTCTGAATTCTGTATTTCTGTTATCACATGCAAAATGGCCTCATTTGTATAGAATTACCAGTGAGACATACTTTCTTGGTTCAGTCATGAAAACTGTCTTCTTCAAGGAAATCAATAATAGCTGCTGCACAGCCAATAAACATGAGTCTAGTTCTGGCATCATCATCATCATCATCATCATCATCATCATCATCATCATCAATTATTTATTTATACCCCACCCAATCACAAGGAATCCATGCCACAAACTCCTAAGGTTCTGCAAGTTTTTTATCTTGTCCAGTAACATGATCAATTAGGTGCAGACCCTCAGATGCTGTTGACTCAATTGTGCAGACCCTCAGATGCTGTTGAACTACAATTCCCAATATTTCTAATAAGATTCAAAAGTCCAGAACCTTATAAAATATAGGATACCATCACCTTCTGGCTAGGGCTGCTGGGAGTTTAAGTCCAACAACATGAGCAAGGAAGGGCATACTTTGCCCACTCTTATGTGGGATTCATCCCTTTGACCTGCCAACTGTTGTTGTGTACCTTCAACTCATTTCCAACTTAGGGTGACACTAAGGTGACCCTATCACGGGGTTGTGTGCCTTCACTGCCAGCCTCTGAGGCTGAGAATGTAACTTACCCAAGGTCACCCAGTGGGTTTACAAGGTCGAGTCAGGATTTGAACCCTTTTCATCAGTCACAGTCCAATGCTCAAACTGCTACATCAGGCTGGCTCTCTTGACCTACCAATGCTCCATGTATTCTCCCTCTACCACTGCCTCTTTCCTTCATGCTTCTATTCCTCTCCTGCTGTTTTTGATATCAAAATCTGGCACAGAAACATTTGAATTACGGAAGTATGGCTATCAAAGTAGGCTGTAGCCAAGGGGTGTTGTTGCACACAAGTTGCTCGCTATTCTGCAAGGCTTGTTTTGCCAACTTGTCTCCACATGTCACAAAGTGAAGTTATGATAAATTTCTTTGATGCATTTTGGCCAGACTAAGGAATCTGCCACAGACCAGTTACAATATATGGGAACCCCTTAGTTCACATACTGCAACATGGTGTGTGTTTTTTAAGTTGTGTAGCTGTTGAACATCAGCATTCATTTTTTTAAAAAAAAATCAAACTACCAATCCCACCCAAAGGTTATAGTGGTTCCAATATGCTATAGTTGCCCCACTTTCCCTTGGCCAAGAAATGAGCATGGCATTGTGTAAGGAGTTACTGAATACCTCCTTCTGCAACAACCCAAAAAGTACATGTGCTCATGTATCCTCAGATTACACAAGTGTGTCACCAACAAGTTTCTAGTGATTGCCTGCATATGCTAAATGTCTATCTTCAGTGTTACCAGCCAAGAAAAGCATCTCACAATCTAGAACACATCAGATGAATAGGCATACTGCCAATGAATTATGGGAGTTGTAGTTCAACACATCTGGAGGGCAGGATGAAGAGGAATATTCTACTTTTTTCAAATGGAAGCTGTGGTCTTCGGGATGTCAATTATGTGCCTAATTTCTACGAACGTTATCACACGTGGGCCAGAAAGCGAAAATAAAGTGGAAATGATGCATTCCGAAAATAAACGGGAAATAAACCTTAATTCCGCAAACGTCATTACCTTAATTGCGAATTTACAGTAAATGCATTTAACGTCCACACACAAGCGAAAAAAGCCTGTAAATGTACTAGAAATGAGCTTCTTGCACATGCGCAGATAGAGGAATGCTCGCTGGAACCATGGCAACAGCAGGGAAATGCTCCTAAATGCGCATTTGGCGATCACATTACGGTAAATGTGAAATTACCTTAATTGCGCATTTGCATTTCCTCCAAACAACCGAATTTCAAAAGATCGCGGTTAACACCAGTTTCTGTCCACTTTCTGTCCAGTTTCTGTGTGATGTCGTGTGAAAACACCGGGCACTAATCCAGTTTCTGTTTGGGTTTTGTGTGGATTAACCAGCAAATTTGCCCCCGTGTGATAACGTCCTACATTTGTGCAATGACATTATGTAATCAGTATAATCTATTCTTGACACTATTTTATTTTAGAATTTCCCCCCAGAGTTCACAATGTGCTATACAGATATTCATTACTGCTGCGATTCTTTATCTAAAAACATGAACATACTAAGGTACAAAACAATTTTTCTTCTTTCATTTTATGCTTATGTAGGGCAATCTCATCAAGCTCCCAGTCCACATTTTAAGTCCCAGAGCAAACTGTACAGGATTTAAAACATGTTCAAGGTTTTGTTAAACAGCAATGATTATCCATGTAAATTAGGCCAAAAACTATTTGGCTCTAAACAGATGAGCACTTTATAATGTCTAAAGCCAGGGGGGAAAGAAATTAGAGCAGCCTTCTTTAACTTGGTACCTCCCAGATCAATTCCCATTATCCAAGAGCACCATGGTCATTTGCTATATTGGCTGGAAGAATACAGTCAAGCTCAAGCTCCTAGGCTGCATCAATAGGAGGGTATTGTCTAGACAGAGGGAAGCAATATGCCAATCTATTCTGCTTTGGTCAGGCCTCACATGGAATACTGTGTCCAGTTCTGTGCACAATTCAAGAAGCATATTGACAAACTGGAGTGTGCCCAGAGGAGGGCCACGAAAATGGTGAAAGGTCTGGAAACCGCACCTTATGAGGAGTGGCTTAGTGAAGTGGGTATGCTTAGCCTAGAGAAGAGAAGGTTAAGAGGTGACATTCTTGAGTCATTTTCGACTCATGGCAATCCTGTGGATGAGACATCTCTAAGGGGGGTTGCAGACTGCCAGAAATAGTGTGAATTCAGTCCACTTTTAGGGTTAGGGTTAGAGTTAGGGAACCATGTGAACTGTATTTTATTGTGGCATCAGAGTTGTCTGACAGAGAAGGCTCAATGTCTCAGAAAAATAACAGTTCCCATGATTCCCTAGCACTAACCCTAACCCTAAAAGTGGACTGAATTCACACTATTTCTGGCAGTCTGCAACCCCCCTAAGTCTTCTTTCCTTCAGCAGCTCTGCTCAGTTCCTGCGGATTAATTGAGTCTAACCATCTGGTATGTGGTCTACCTCTCTTTCTGTTGCCTTCTACCTTTTCTAGCCTCATTTTCTTTGCTAACGATTCATGCTTTCTCACGATGTGGCCAAAGTACAATAGCCTCAGTTTAGTCATGGATAGTTTGGGCTTGATCTGTTCTAGAACCCATTTGTTTGTCTTCTTGGACACCACAGTATCCTCACATTTAAACATGATAGCCATGTTTTTAAATATTTGAAGGGATGTCATATTGAGGACGGAGCAAGCTTGTTTTCTGCTGCTCCATAGCGCAGGTCCACCACCCCTCATCTCGCTTCTCTATGCAGCCATCTGTGAAAAGAAGTTGCTTACAGGGACATGTCAATGGACCTTGGCTGTCAAGATAGGAATGCAAGATGTAACAGTTGCCAGAGCATTAGCAATAAATGCTGAGCCATGTCCCAGATGCTAAGCAAGAAACCCGGAAGCCACCTGATGAAAAGGGTGTTATAAATAAGCATTATTATTATTATTATTATTATTATTCACTGCACTAGCAGCCTCACTTTTTCCAGAAAAGCAGACAAAAGCTGCCAGCACCAAGTAACCTATTTCTCCATTGTTTGCCTGCCTTCATGGCTGCTACACCTGTAGTCTTCTTCCTCTTCAGGTGAATCTGCAATGTAGAAATAATGCAGTTTAACATTGTTTTAAGTAACGTAGTGCCATCCAATGGAATCCTGGGATTTGTAGATTTACAAGTTCTTTAGCCTCCTCTGCCAGGTATACTGGTGCCTCACAAAATTACAAATCCCAGGCTTTCTGTAGAACGGAGCCATGGCAATTCAAGTGGTGTCAAACTGCATTGTTTCTACAGTGTAGATGCACCCTTCATCCCACCACCTATGGCAACACAGTTACACCAGCATAGTACATCATTACAAAGAATACATGTGAATTTGGTCTTCCCTGGCACAGTTCCACTCTACCTCTTCCTAAAATAGGAATTACTCCTACCTTATTAATTTTGCCTCAATCTGATCCCATATATTTCTCCTTTATACCCATGCACTCTATTTTATTATCTTATTCACACAATGGGCATGGAATCCTGCTGGTGTCCTGTGTTGTGTATTGTGTGTCTCCAAGTTGTTTCTGACTTAAGAGGACCCTAAGGTGAACCTATCACCTTTTTTTTTTTAGCAAGATTTGTTCAGAAGAGGTTTGCTATGGCCTCCCGGAGGTTGAGAGCATGCAACTTGCTCAAAGTCATCCAGTGGGTTTAATGGCCAAGCATGAATCGAACCCTAGTCTTCAGAGTCATAGTCCAACATTCAAATTTGCCACACTGGCTCACATTACACACATGTAAGTTCCCCTACAGAAGCAATTGGCCACTACTAGTTTAAAGATAAAGAAGCTTAGGAAGAGACAGACAGATTATTGAAGCTGCTCAATACCAGTTAGCATCTGAACTACAAATGTGTAGTGAACTTTTATTTAAAGTACAGTTCTCATGTCTTAAATTTACATCTTTGAATGCACATTACCATCTGCAAATTTTGTGCAGATGTGGTGCCCTTGCATTCTCTTTGCCAGTGACAGGTTACCTCTCTTTTGATGATAAGTTCTTTTGGTGATACCCTACATGATCAAAGAAGCACAGAGTTCAAAGGGATCCCAGAGGTCATCTAGTCCAACCACCTGCTCAAGGCAGGCTATGCAATACAATGCAGTATCATCATCATCATCATCATCATCATCATCATCATCATCATCGTTTTATTTATATTTCCCGCCTCTCCCTATGGATCAAGGCGGGATTACACAATAAAAATGCATAACAAAACACAAAGATACAGTATATAAAAACATAACAATGATACCCTGACAGATGGCCATCCAGCTTCCAAAGAAGCACACACTTCCAAAGAGGCAAAACACACAAAAACCCACAGCAACCTATTCTACTGTAAAACAGTATTAGGGAATTTCTCCTAATATTCAGCCACAATATGCTTTCCTGCTATTTCCACCCACTTTTTCTACTCCTAGCTTGTGAAGCAACAGAGAATAGGTCTGTTCCATCTTTTACTTTATCACACCTGATTTTGTCTGGTCTTGGAAGCAAGGTGGGGACATGTCTGATTAATAACTAGATGGGAGATCACCAGGGGATTCTAGGGATCTTGATGTAGGAGTGGGGACCCTGTTTGAAAACCTAAAGAGTCACAACCAATTAGAATTGGTCTGATTCAGTGGAAGGTTGCCTCCTATGTTCCTCTGTTCTAAATGACTGCCTTCCCAACACTATCATGCATGCCCTTAATCTTCTCTTCTCCAAGACCATGTCTTCAGTGATGGAGGTGTGGGGAGAGATCAGCCTTACCTTGCATTTCTCTGGTTTGCAGCGATCCTGCAGCAATCCCATTAATGTCATGCACTCACAGACACACTGAGGTGGCATAATCAGCCATGCATTTCCCTCAACAAAGTCGATTTATCCCCTTTCTAGCATGCATCAACCTATCAGCCAATAGCCCTTATCATGTGCCAGTCAATCTATTGGATCTACTCTGACTAGATTCCTCCCCATCCAATCTCCTTCCCCCCTTTGCCACCCAGGGAGTGAGTGAGTGAGGGAATTTTAAATGTGCACATATACACATGATGGAGAAAGAAAAAAAATAAAATTATATTTTATTTATTTTTCCTTTATGAAAATGTTCAGCCATGGGATCAACAGTGAAGGGTTAGATCGGGCTATCTCCTGCTTCTTCCTCCCCCCATCCGAGTGTCACATTTGTTTTCACTATTTTTATTCCCCCCCACCAATCATTCGCTCGCGCACTTGTGCAGAGATTCGCAATGTATTATGGTGAGGTGAGGTGAGGTCTGCATGAGCGAGTGAGCTAATTTTGGTAGACTGGAACTTAGCATACCTCTCACTTTTTTCTGAGCATGTCAATATACTTCTGAAAAACAGGGGACAAGAGCTGGATACAGCATTTCCAATAAAGCATAACTAACACAGAACAAAGTAGAACAGTTACTACCTTTGATACAGACACTGTTTCTGTTAATGCAGCGGAAGATCATATTAGCTTGCTTACCTGCTGTGTTCCACTGCGGGCTCACATGATGGCTAAGGATAATGCAAGATGCAGTCTGACATACCGAGGGCATTAGGTTGAGAAAAACTGCAGTAAAGTTTTGACACTGTAGTCATAATAGGGAAGAACATATCTCAAGTGGCCATATCCCTAACTGATGCTGGGTAAAGCCAAAATTACACATTCAGAACTGTACACAAAACATTGATAACAAGTCCATCACTTTTATCACTAGAGTTCTTGTCTGCCTTGTCTAAAATAATCCCACTTACTTTAAGGCACTGCTCAAGGGGGAAGGAGGCAGCATTAGCCTGAAGAAGTAATCTTTGTGATTTAACTGTTCAGGTTTAACAAATATTGCCAACTTTTAGCAAATAAATCACAAAAGGACTGACAGAAATTTTAGATAAGTTTTTTTTATAAAAGAAAAGAAAGAAAACACTACCCCTACGTTTTTCCCTGCATGCTTTTAAAAAATCTGAATTTATTTGCCATCTGTCTGCCCAAAACCAGGAAAAATCATAATGAATCCTTCACTGAAAACCAGCTGTCTCTAGACAAGCTCATTGTAAACCATAGTGTAACAACACGCAGCCCTCAATCACACCTTGCAGGGGTGTGTATGTGTGTGTGTGTGTGTAAGGATCATGGAAGTCAGTGAATAATAATCAACTCATCAGGGTTCTCTTTTGCTCAGAGGATCTCTCCCAGAGTGTGAGATGAAATTCCTCCAAAACACAGTGCCATCTAGCTAACAGAATATCCTTAATGTATATATCTTGACATGAATGGCCTCACCTTAAACTTACCATTGCTGAAGACAGGGGTTTTGTTTTTACTTTTTGGAGAAAATGGTCTTGCAACATGTCCAGGTACATCTCACTCTGTCAAGCCCTCTATGACCCATCAACACACCACCATCGCCTGAGATCTTGCTTATTTTATTTTATTTTTAATACTTGGAAACACTAAGATGAATAGTCTTTATGTCTTCTAGAAGTGGAAAGTAATTCTTTCTTTCTCTTTCTTTTTGTTCTTTCTTTCTCCCTTTCCCAAACCAGTTTTCTCTGCAGCTGCAACTAGCCAGAGCTGCACGAAAAGGACCACCTCGACACTGTCATCTGCACCCAAATTACAACCACAGATTACACAGGGGGCTGTGGCTACAAGGAAAGGAGCACAGTGGCCAACCTGTCTGCAGTCATCACTCCATTACAGGGAATTAATCTTAGCCCATTCTGCTCTGGTCAGATGCCTGCTCACTTTGGGATTTGATTTATGGACACAAGAGAAGCGGTCTCCCCATCTGGCTGCCTCGTCTTTAGGTAGGCGATTAATATTGGAAGGAGTGGGACCTGCTCTGATTGTGAGAAAGAAGATCAACAAGACAGAAGTTATCTAGAAAGCAGAAAAAAGAGACAAAGGATGAGCACATTATGGGAACAGCCAGAGAGTAATAGTTATAGGCCTAAATCCGATTAATAGTCCCAACTACCGCAGACCCAATGAAGTTGTTGTTGGCTGTGGTGTGTGCCTTCAAGTCAACTCCAATGTATGGTGACCCTATCCTAGGATTTTCTTAGCAATATGTCTTCAAGAGGAGCTTTACCATTGCCTTCTTCTGAGGCTGAGAGAAGGACCCCAAACAAAGCAGGGGGTATGAAACTTTGGAGATTTCAGGATATCCTAGGACTCTCTACAGGCTACTGTAGGACCAAGAATAAGAAAAAAAATTAACCAATCAAAATTAGAAATGGTCAGGTGTCCATTGTGAGACATGTGGCTATTTCTGGATTTGATTTAAAAAAAAATTGGGGGCTTATTCTTTGTTCTAGGGCAGGGGAGTGTGGTGTAGTGGTTTGAGTTTTAGATTAGGATATTGGGAGACTAGGGTTCAAATCCCTGCTCAGCCATGGAAAACCACTGGGAGACATTCTCTCAGCCTCTGAGGATGGCAAGGGCAAACCCTCTCTGAACAAATTCTGCCAAGTAAACCCCACCATAGGGTTGCCCTAAGGTCACCTTAAGTCAGAAAGTACCTGAAGGCACACAACAACAACAATAGCAACAACAACGTGAGTCCTGGGGGCTGGGGATGGCTGTAACCAGTGTTAAGGGAAAACTATCTCTCTTGGAAGCTCATGAGAGCAGATTAGACACTATTTGAATGGATTTATTTATTTATTCTTGGCCAAGTGAAGACTGGATGCCAATTGGGGGGGGGGGGGTCCAACAAAACAGATCTCATGACAACTGCCCATACAGTATGATAGCTTCTGTTTCAAGATACGCCTTCCTCACCTATATTTAAGTACCAAATTGGGACAACAAGGCAGCTCTTGTACCAACATGTTCTCAAGCTGAGAAGTGGCCTGAAAGAAGCCTCTGTGCTAACAGTGTCACTGGTATTTGGGTTGTTTTAAAGCAAAACACAACACAAACATGGGAGGTCAGAATCTATGGGCAGATCAAGGAAAGGTAGATCTGTATAATTAACAGCATTTCCCAAGCATGGAGGCATTGATGGAATGGATAGACTCCACATCTCTGTGCCACTGAATCTTGCCTGAGTTAGGCAAAATGCTACTGAAGAAATTGCAAGGAAAGCTAATACTACTTTGATAAGGTGAGCATAATTTTTCAGGATAGAATAACATATTTCTAACTTATCTGTATACACATATATAAAACACTGATATCACAATGGGACATAAGGGAAAAGATGACATCAAACCCTTGTAGAGTTGACTGTAGATAATATTTTACTGGACTCTTTTATTTGCAATCCACTTTTCATCTGGACAGGAAGGTCAGGCAGATCAATATATACATTAACACACTCACACATAAAACACATCCAGATGTAATACAGCAATATATATTACCTATGCAGTGTGTGCTAAGTGTTTGTCTACTACACTATACAAATCCACATGTTTAATCACAGAGTCACCATAATTAATATGTTCTCTAATTGGACCCAAACATAAACTGTAGAATGGTTTTAGACCTGATCAACTATTTTGCATATATCCTGTTGTTGTTGTTTTCCTTTTCTCTACAATGCATGCTTATGAACCAATTTGGATCAAATTTAATATTTTATGTTTTAGGTTGCTGGGTTTGGGGTCAGATCGTCAAACTTTGGCTTTGGCAGAGATTGCTGTTTTGGGTCCGTTTTGCATGGAACCTAGCATGAAAAGAAATGTTAAGGACTGTGGCTGCTACCATAGTAAGGGCGGTTCGACAGTGGAACACACTCCCTCGGAGAGTAGTGGAGTCTCTTTCCTTGGAGGTCTTTAAGCAGAGGCTGGATGGCCATCTGTCGGGGATGCTTTGATTGGGAGTTCCTGCATGGCAGGGGGTGGGACTGGATGGCCCTTGTGGTCTCTTCCAACTCTATGATTCTATGATTCTATGATTCAACTTTTCCCACCCCATTCAAATCAAATGCAAAATCACCAACATCAACCTGGACAAAAATTAGTAACCTTCCTGGGGCCCTATCACACAACATAATTATAGCACTATGATTCCACTTTAAATGACATAGCTGTGTCCTATGGAATCCTGGGATTTGCAGTTTAGGGAGGGTTATTTAGAATTCTCTGCTAGAGAGATGTAGTCCATGAGAACAATTTTGTTGTTGTAATTTCTGACTTGTGGCGACCCTATCATGGGGTTTTCTTGGCAAGATTTGTTCAGAGGAGGCTTGTCATTGCCTTCTCCTGAGGCTGAGCGAGCATGACTTGCCCAAGGTCACCCATTGGGTTTTATGGCCAAACTAGGAATCAAACCTGGTCTCGGGAGTAGTAGTCCAACACTCAAACCATTACGCCACACTGGCTCTCCTACAAAACTATAATTCCAAAGCCGTGGCCATTAAAGTGGAAACATGATGCTGTAACTGTGTAATGTAAAAAAAGTACATTGGCTGTAGTCATGGCAGTTAAATACAGTGCAAAGAATCATAGAAGAGACCACAAGGGTCATCCAGTCCAATCCTCTGCCATGCAGGAATGCACAATCAAAGCACTCCCAACAGATGACCATCCAGCCTGTTTAACTGTAACTATGAAAGGGCCCCAGAACATAACAAGAAAATAATAAATACAGTGGGTCCTTGTTATCCGCTGGGGTAGAACCCTTGTAGATAACAAAATCCATGGATGCTCAAGTCCCATTAAATACAATGGAATAATAAAATGATGACCCTTATCTAAAATGGAAATTCGAGCTTTGTTACTGGGAATTTATACCTTTTTTAATATTTTCAAGCCGTGGACGCTTGACTCCGTGGATAAAAAAAATCCATGGATGAGGAGGACTGACTGTAATGAAAATCCAAAATTCAGCAGCCACTAGGTTTGAGATGATGATGCTTCCCCCAACCTTGCTATTAAAAACAAGGAAACAAGCAAAACTCACCTTTTTGGACCTTTTGATCTTATTGCAAAGACAGTAAGAGCTACTTTTTATGGAGTGTGGCAGTGACCTGACTATAAACTGCTTTGCCCTCCTTAATCTTATCCTAAAACATCATGGACATGATATAGGCAGTGTAGATAATGAAGAATAAAACTCTTGTCGAGAATCACGAAGAAGACCAGAAGTCCAAACTTGACAGTTTGCTGCCACACGTACTTCTTTTCTTTATTTTCCCAGACAAATACAAACTTGCCTTCCTTGCTCTATATAAATGATGTGCGATTTGGTGGGAGCATTCCTCTGTCAAGTGTTTCATTTGAAACTGGAGGGAGCACATTCTAATGTCTTCAGCAGGTGAAAGATTATCTGAGGAACTGCGTGACAAGTGACCAGTTAAATAAAGGGCTTGCCTGTCCTGGCTATTTGGAAAAGTGGTTGTCAAACTCTTTGCCTCTGAAGGAAAGTGCTGACAGAAGGGCTTCAGCTCACAACAACAGGCGTATCCTACTTCAATAAACTAAATAAATACAATACAAACACAAACCCTGTTACACAAATTACTGTTTATGATATGCGTCCAAAAATATCTTTACTCCACCAATTATGGTCTGGTCATCCTGTTGCTGCCTGTATAAGGATTACTCTAGACAAGGGATGGGCAGCTTTTTTTCCCCTTCCTGTCAAGGGCCACATTCCTTCAATGGTACCTTTTGGAGGCTACATACTTGGTGATAGATGGCTGGGTAATTAATACACACCTCTTTTCCCTCTCTCTCTTTCTTTCCATCATCCATTTCTTTTGTTCCCAAAGGGATGTTATATAGAAGATAGAGTAACCTTGTTTTCTGCTGCTCCAGAGACTAGAACATTCTTTATGGTAAGAACTGTTTGACAGTGGAATAAATTCACTCAGAGGATGGTGAAGTCCCCTTCTTTGGAGGTCTTAAAACAGACTGGACAGTCATCTTTTGGGAGTGCTTTCTCTGTCTTTTCCTGAGTTGAACAGATCTCTTGCAAAGGGCTGCATGAATCAAGCTGAGGGCCAAATGCAGATTGTCCATCCCTGTCCAAGTCATTCTCTTAAGGTGGAATGCAGGATTCAAGAAAAAGAACATTTCTTGAATTTCAACTGAGAATAATGAAATCACATTTGTTGTTGTTGTGTGTCTTCAAGTCTCTTCTGAATTATGGCAACCCTTAGGACAGTGTTTCTCCATTATTTTCTGTCACGCCCCCCCAGGAAAGAAGAAAACATTTTGCGCCCCCCCGCACGATCACATGGGCGGGTTTGGCCAATCAGGATAGAGCTACTGGGGCTGTGCTGGGACAATCTCCCTCTCTCCAGCCGTAACGGGCCCCCCTTTATGGAGCCTCGCGCCCCCCCTGGGGGGCCCGCCCCACTATTTGAGAACCACTGCCTTAGGAGAACCTGCAACGGGATTTTCTCTGCAAGATTTGTTCAGAAGGCTTGCCACTGCTTTCTGCTTAGGTTGAGAGTGTGACTTGCCTAAGGTCACCCAGTAGATTTCCATAACCAAGCAGGGATTTGAACCATGGTCTCCTAGGGTCCTAGCCCAACATTCAAGCCACTCCATTAGAAAGAATGGGAGAGACGTGGTGAGAAAGGATAACAGAGCTCATAGACAGTGCAAAGGCTTTGCACAGAGAAGGCTCCAAGTTCAATTCATGGCCTCTGTAAGACAGGGCTAGGAATGAAACCTGCCTGGAGAGATATTGCCACTCAGTGTTGACCAAACTGGACTAAGTGGAATAATGTTCTTACCGTACTTAGGATAACACAATAAAAATGAATAACAAGACACCAGATTGAGCCAGATCAATAGAAGGCATCAGTACAGTTGGCACACCATATCCAAGGTTTTTTTTAATCCATGGATTCAACCACTCAAGGCTTGAAAATGTTACAAAAAATATAAATTCCAAAAAGCAAACTTTGATCTTGCCATTTTATATAATGAACACCATTTTACTATGCCACTGTATATAACAGGACTTAAGCATTCACAAATTTTGGTATCTATGGGGGTCTTGGAACCAAATCCCAGCAGACACCAAGGACACATTGTATAACACAGTTTCCTATGATCCTAACACAAGTGTATACAAGCAACTGGAACCCATCTATTCATGGTTGCCTGGATTGTAGCATATATATCCAGCTTAGAGTCTGTTCAGAACATTCCAGAACATATTTTAGTTTTAAAGAAAGAAGCTGGCAGCAGAAGCTTTGGTAAACTTAAGGCTACAATACTTTCTCAAAAGCAGGGGTTGGCAACCTTTTTTTACCTGGGGCCGGTCCCTTCTGGCGGTCCCTTCCAGCGGGCCGAGGGGGGGATGGCAGTGCACGCACGCCCACGTGCGCCCTTGCCGCCGCGCGCGTACGGCGCCACCGCGCATGTCGCGGCCGCCATTTCGGAAAACAAAATGGTGGCTGCGACTCATTTGTGCATGCACAAACGAGTCGCAGCTGCCATTTTGTTTTCCAAAATGGCGCCCGTGACATGCGCAACAGCAGCGGCGGCATGTGTGGCGGCGGCGGGCGCGCACGCGCAGCCATCCCCCCCGGCCTGCCGGAAGGGACTTCCAGAAGGGACCGGCCCCAGGTAAAAAAAGGCCACAGGTTAAAAAAAAAAGTGCGGTGGGGGTGGCGGGCGGCGGCGGGGGGCGGTAAGCGGAGGTCCATGGTCCAAAACCGGCCCGCAGGCCGTAGGTTGCCGACCCCTGCTCAAAAGCATCTGAGAAAGTAGACATGTCTACAAAAGCTCATGCTGCCAACTTCTTTGTTTAGTCTCAAAGGTGTTACAAGACCTTTCCACATACTGATTCTACAGACTAACACGGCTATATCTTTGAATATTTCAGTACTGTTGAAGCTAATATTACTTGGTCTTTTGGGGTGTGCACCCACATGTTGGTTCTAAATGGAACAGGTAAAATCTCCATCAGGTACATTGCTAATTTCAAAGAGTCCCCTACACCTCCATATGTGTCCAGAGAGATGGGGAAAGCAAGGAGAATGAAGAATGAGAAGACACTGATCCAGGCAACACCCTTGTCATCACCCATGTATGTTCCTACCAAAGCAGCTGTTTCCTTTGTCCTCTACCAGTGGAGCCCTACTGGAGATCTAAAATTTGATTTACTCTTCTGCAAACTGAAGTGTCAAGGCACAGTGGTGGCAGCTAAAAGTGTCATTCTCTCCTGACACTTTGTTAATAACAGCCCTGAGCACTAAGAGATCAAAAGCGGACATTCTGCGTAACCAAAGAAGAGTAACCCATACGTGGGAACGGAGAGTCGGGGCCAGTCCTAGTTTCTCAGTCTGCAGACAGGGCAGTGCTGGCTGGCTGGAAGAAGCCCACCCGGACACTTTATATGATTAGCTTCACTAATACCTACCAGTGACCTCCCTTTCAGGCTAGGAGGCGACAATGGGGCCCCCGCTTTTGTCAGCCAAAGAACAAAATGCCACCTTTTACGGCCTGCTCTCTCTCTTCCCTTTTCATCTTTCTCAAAGCTACTCCTCCTTTCTTGCCAGGCAAGTTGCTTAACCCTTCACTGGGCAAGGCTTTCAGGTTTTCATCACTTCTTTTCTTTTTCCAAAGGGAACATTCTCCAAGGCCAACTACAGCATAAAGAACCACAGCAATGTGGTTTGGAGGGACTGATGGTGGCAGTGGAAGCCAGCAGGTCAGCAATGGGATTATTGCAGGCCAAATGGTGATTATGCTAGGCGAGGAGGAAGAAGCCAAGGACAACAACAATTAACCACAGCACACCACAAACAACTGACTTGGAGATAATATGGCCACAACTTTATTGTTGTTACAACTGCGCAGGTTGGCCTGGGTTAAAGCACAAGTCCTGAGACTGAACCCAGAGATCAAATTATCCAAAGCATTCATCCCAGCTCAGGCTCCTGATCCAAAACAGGTGGCGGCCAAGGAAATGGCAACAGATGAAGCCACTTGGATGTACTGCCACTATGTGGTTCCTTGCTAATCTGGGAGAGGTGAGTCATGCCCCCATGCTGGGCATAACCTTATATGCCTTGCCCCTATGCTCCAGAAGGGACCCCCCCATGGAGAATGAAAGATTCAAGTCCCAACTTTTACCCACTTGTTGGATCTTGACCCATGGCACATCACCCAAAGGTGTGACAATGGATGACACTGAACGAACAAAATTGAATAGAAAACAACCAATACTGATAAGCCTAGATCCCATAGGATGGACAGGTGGGAAAGCAGAATGTCTTGTTGAGTGGAGCTCACCCAAAACATATGCTTCCCAGGAAGGCCTGACTGAAAACTTCACCTTCAAGGTCCGGTGCCTGGAAAACATCTGAGTGTAGCCACTGCATTGGAGGAGGAAAATTGAGGCTCTACAACCTTAAGCAGCTTTAAAAAGGCTGTCAAGACGGATCTTTTCCGGCAGGCCTTTCCTGACTAGACTTCCTGGCCTCAGGAGTCCTCCATCCTGCCCTCTCTCACTCTTGTCTGCTGTCGCTGCTTTATTAGCTTTATTAGTTAATTAGTTAATAGCTTTATTTGTTATTGTGACTGGAGTTTATTTTAGGATGTTTAGTTAACATGTTTTAATTGTTAAATGGGTTTAGGTGGGTGGGTTCTGCGGTTTTGGGTTGTATTACCGTAATACATTGTATGGAATTTTAACTTTTGTTAGCCGCCCCCATTGCTCATCAGAGGGGCAGGATACAAATTATTATTATTATTATTATTATTATTATTATTATTATTCCTCGCCCACTGTTGCAACTCAGAAATCTACCTCAGGTAAATCTGGAGCTTGCTACTCCTGCAAACAGAACCAAATTAGTCAGCACACACAAAGGTAATGTCAAAG
Source organism: Phrynosoma blainvillii (assembly GCA_026167975.1). Classification (NCBI taxonomy): domain Eukaryota; kingdom Metazoa; phylum Chordata; class Lepidosauria; order Squamata; family Phrynosomatidae; genus Phrynosoma; species Phrynosoma blainvillii. Next base: position 15,267,771 of record JANUYF010000001.1, on the reverse strand, counting down.
AAGAGGAAGGCAACCTGATGTCAGTTGTGTGGCCCTGAGGCTTTTCCATCTGGCCTCAAATACTTTCCCAGTCACAAAGGACCCATTCTGGAGTACCACAATACTATCCTGAACACATTCAATGATCTTTGATTTCAGAAGCTGAGCATGGCCTGGTTAGACTTAGATGGAAAACCAACAGGGAATTTCAGGGGCTTCCAAATAGGGCTAAGCAACTTGCCCGAAACCCTGCCTGTCAAAGGTGACATTTCTGGGCTGGATGGACCAACAGTATCAGGCAGGATCATAGGTTCCTATGTGCAATACACACCCAAAGCTTGGGAAATTCTTAATTTTTTTTTTAAATTCCAGAATCCCATAGGCAAGACATCCAAAACCAAGTGCTTCTACTCTTGCTGAATCATAGGGAGGGATCATGCATATGGCAGGTGGGTTTGGGGTCCTCATGTCAAAAGCTCAATGGCCTATTTTCACATCATTATATATAGCAGGGGTAGGCAACCTTTTTGAGCCAGGGGCCGGGTTGCTGTCCCTCAGATAATTGGGGGGCCAAAGCACCATAAATAAATAAATAAATAAATAAATAAATAAATAAATAAATATTTTTTTAAAAAAAAATTAAAAATTAAAAAAATATGCATGCACACTCTCTCAGCCCCAGAAAAGCCATGCCAAAACCCCTGTGGAGATTTTGCCAAGAAAACCTCAAGAACAAGTAATAATAACAATAATCAATATCATCATGGGGGGGGGGGCAGGACCAGCCTGGGGCCAGTCCAAAGGCCTTGGGGGGCCGCATCCGGTCCCCCGGGCCTTAGGTTGCCTACCCCTGATATATAGGCTTCACATTAATTGTTCTGTAGAGCTATCTACAGTGACTCTTTTAAGTGCCAGTATTATAAAGAGGGAAGGGTTTTGTTTTGTTTTTTAAATGCTAATCTAATTAAGTAATGAAGTTAATGTTCCCATAGAAAAAAAAATATTCCTCATCCCAAATTAGGTCTCCCAGATTAAGGAAAACTTTTCCATGAAAATGCAGAGTAGCCAAGGAAGGCAATGAAATCAAAACACATCCAGAGAATTGATATTTCATGAGTATATTATGCAGTATGTGTAATATTACTGTAGTTTTTGAAAATGCTATTCTATGGGGCTTCTATATGATAATACCAGTGGTGAAGCATCCTTTTTTCTTCTTTTCCCATTGACTTCAATTCTTACACAGTTCTTAAGGCCAAATCAGACTTTTGGTTGACAGTCTCCCGCCTCTGTCCCAGGAAAACAAAACTTTTATCCTATGCATTCTTAAAGTCAGCCTGAGAAAAAACCACTTTCACCAAGTGCGGGAAAAGTATGTGAGACATAGGATCACACAACTCCCATGTTACAACAGCTCCACTTGCTGCAGGTCTGTTTCTGGGCACAATTCAAAGTGCTAGTTATGATCTATAAAGCCCAGCTCCAAGAAATCTGAAGCACCATTTCTTCCTATAGGATCCTGCCCAAGCTCTATGATACTCAGGGAAGATCCACTTCTCTCCATTCCACGCTCTTCATGGCACATTTAGTAGAAATGCAGAGGATGGCCTTCTCCGTGGTTGTTTCCGTAATTTGGAACTCCATCCTTAGGGAGGTTCAAATGGCTTCTTCCTTGCTGTTTTCTTGGCAGGCTAGTGAAGAACTTTTCACTCCAGCAAGCCTTGGGGATTGACTTCTTAACAAAAGAAGAAATGGTACTGTAACGTTTTTTTCATCATTGTTTCAAAGTAATATTTTAAATCGTTTTAATTAAATAAGGTTCTAATCTCAACTTCAACTATTTATGCTTTTATTTTAATTTTCTCCCTTGCGTAAGCCTCCCTAAATCCCAATCAGTCAGAGAGAAAGGTAGAATATAAATAAAGAGATGGATGAGATCAAAACAATAAGACCAACTCCCAGATTTTGGGTTTGAGCTTCCAGAGTCTCCTAACCGGCATGTTGGATGGGGGGATTCTGGAAGCTTCAGCCCAAAGCAGAAACTTTTCTAATTAGGTACAACTCAATTCTTATATGAGCATCCTTTATCCTTCCAAGGATATAACTCAGGTTTCTTCCACCCCACCCACCCACCCACCAGGCCTTCTTTTCCCCAAGCTGGTATCTTCCCTTCTAAGGACTTGTAAGTCAGTGTTGTGGTGAAGCTGGACAGAATCTGTCCTCCATGTGTGTCTTGGATACACAGCTGACTGGATGTGTCAGTTATGTTCCAAATGGGCTTTTGCAGGTCAAGGTTCTGCCGGCTGCGAGAGCACAAGCTATTTTTAGACAGGATAAGGTCACAGAGCTTTTAGAGACAGTGAGGTCTACAATAAAACCTATTGATCAGACTGTGGAACTAGTGCTCCAGAGAGACATGTAGATTGAAACAGAAATTGCCTGGCCGTTTTCTCTACAGACTCGGTGGGTAAAAGCTTGTTGGACTTAACATCTTTCAGGACACACTCACACTCACACACACATATGAAAGAAGTAACCACACACAGATACTTTTAGTCTAGTTAACCAAATGCAAGAAGTGGGAAAAGAAAAAAGGGGAAAAAAAGAGGGCTTTTGGCAATGAAGAACAAGACAGAAAGATTAAATGATGCTGCCGATTTGAGCGGAGGGCTGGAGTACGGCTGTTCAACAGCAACAAGTGGAGTTGTAATTTAGTCTCCAAGGCCAATGAACTCAAAACATCGCTCAAAAGGAGAGCAGAGGTTCACCAGCAGGCTGCTAACTCTCTTCCTTACTCTCAGGCTGTCACTGCACAGTACCTTTGGATTAACTCTCTGTCATTCGACAAAACGCAAGGTGAAAGCATCACTCAAAGTCCATCATGCACAACAGCTTGGCTCCAGATGGAGTGGACTGGAAAGAAGGCCAAGAAAAGAAGGGATACAGCAGGACAAAGGCAGAGCTGCATGACTCCTATTTGAAAGAAATCACCACAGCTTCATTACAGTCAGCCCTCTTATCCAGAGATTCTTTATCCATGGATTCAACCATCCACAGCTTGAAAACGATTTTTTAAAAATATAAATTCCAAAAAGCAAAGCTTGATTTTGCCATCTTATATAAAGAACGTCACTTTATTATGCCGTTGTATTTAATGGGACTTGAGCATCCAGAAATTTTGGTATCCACAGAGGGTCCTGGAACCAAACCCCAGCAGATACCAAGGGCCCACCGTATAAGCAATTTTCCTGAACTTGCAAGACTTTCCAAATTATCAGTTTTAGTGCAAGAGGGGTATTAGTGATATTTATTGTTGCCAAGGTTGTTATGTTTTTCCCCAAAGCGATTATCCCACTGGTGGAAGCACAAGGTTGGAGATGATCAAAAGAGTTCTCATGAAGTCAAAGTCTTCTATTTGGACAACATGAGCAGCACCATCTTTATCTATAACCTGCCTTTTCTCCAAAATTTGGACTCGGGGCAGTCTACTATTTAAAACAAGTGCAATACAGCTAAAACCAATCAAAAGCCGACATTAACGCAGAATTAAACTATTCATAATATTAAAATAGTTTAAAATATAACTCGTAAAATGGACAGAAAGCAGCCTCCAAACCCAAATAAAAACAATACAGCTCCCTCTAAAGCCCTTTCTTTAAAAAAAAAAATGGTATATGTATTCCTGATGGTTGCCATGTCAAGGGGAGAAGTGAATCTACTGTATATTTTACTCTAAAAGAGCTAAGTTTCTGAACACTATCCCCCAAAATAGTTTCAGCAGCATGGATAGCACCTTTAAAGTTCAGGCTAAAAGCACAAAGTGGATTCATTATACCACTGACATGGAAATCAGCTGTCACTGATACATATAACAGCTCTCCATTCAGCAAAATGCAAAACTGCAACAAGAGAAGTACAAAAAGACATCTTCCATGGCTTACTGGCACGTCAAGGCTTCCTCTTCTTTAGCTGGGAACACAGCAATTTGCTCTACTTCCAACACCCTTTTCTTCCTGAAGGTAGAGCACCCATGCTCAGGACAGAACTTTTAAAGAACTTAGGTCTCTACAGATGGCCCTTTGCACTCTCTTGGAAGCAGGGAGGCATGTGCTGTCAGAACATCCTTCCGGCGCAGCATATTGCGCTCTTCAGGGGCCCTTTTCGCCAGCTCTGAAAGGAGCAGCATTTCGCCACCCTTTTCCGGGCCAACAAAAGGGAGGATTGGGGCTGCTGTGTGTGCTAGCAGCGGCCCCAATCCTCCACTTCCCAGGGCGGTCCAGGGCCGCCCATCTGCATCCCTCCTTAGTTCTTTACTGCAATGGATAGTAAAATGGTGTCCCTTAGATAAAACGGCAAAATCAAGGTTAGCTTTTGGGAAGTTATATATTAATATTTCAAGCCACAGAGGCTTGAATCCATGAATAAACAATCCATGGATACAGTGGGCCAACTGTAATTTTAAAAGTTGTTTCCAAGCTCTATCCCGAGGAACCAATAGCAGAAGAGAGGTTTGGTCTCCTTCAAGCCCCATTTATTAGCTTCCCAAAGACATTTGGGGACAACAGCCCTATAACTTTGCCAAGTTCTACATATACTACGCTCACATATCCACCTATCAAGAAAGAAAAGACTCATTGACAGCAGTCATCAATGTGGGTAGAATTCAGAGACATGGCCATGTTAGTCTGGAATATCAGTATGCAAAAGAATCTTGTAGCCCCTTTGAAACTAATTCAGCGAAAGAGGTTGTAGCATAAGCTTTCGCAGATTTGGTCTACTTCCTCCATTCATCTTGACTCCATGCATCTGAGGAAGTAGACCCAGTCTACAAAAGCTTATGCTAGAATGTCTTTTGCTCGTCTCAAAGGTGCTACAATATCCCTTAGCAATCATCAATGTCATTCTTCATTTACAGCCCTTCCAAATACTGCAAAAATACTGTGAAGACTGGGTCTCTAAGTAATGGTGGTTAGACTCTAGCTGATGAAGGAAAAAAGAGGATAGGTTCTATACAATCTCTTTGCCTGGATGATGCAGTTAAACTGCATGAAGCCAACAGTATCTGCTCTGCAGTCACCAATGTTCTGAGCCAAGGGTATGGAAAGTTTAAAAGTAATTTCTCTTTCATTGGGGAAGAAAAGGTTCCCCCATTTTGCTAGACAGAAACAAGTTTCAAAGCAGAAAGCAAAGCTTTTCAAATGATGCACCTGGAATGGATCCATCCCAACGAAAAAAGCAAACTAGACAATTGGGTAAGGTGCCAATATTCCAGGATTCTCATCTCAACTATTCAAATCTCTTGGGGTGAGAAATGTTGCTCAAACATTTGAATGCATGTGCTTGTGGAAATGGAGAATTCAAGAAATGGTGTGCCGTTCTCTAACGTTGTCTTGCGTTTCCATGCTAGGCTGTGTTTTCTCACTATATACTGTACATTAACCAATCATTAGTCACTTGATAGCCATCCCGGTTATATGATCTGATCACGGTATAATACAGTGCTTGAGTAATGTTCTTGTGCTTGTCAAGGGCTGCCATTGTTTACTTAATAATCCAGGATCACCTGGTTGCCATTTGTCCTGGAAAACCTGGAAAAGCCCGGATTGAAGGGACTAAAAAATGTCCCGCAGCTGGCCCAGTTGAGGCAATAAATCCCAGATTTCTCCTTTCTCGCAGGCCAATGGGTAGAGTAAAATGTGGCAGCAGGAATGGAGCAGGAAACCATGCAAGAAGACTGGCATTGGCGGGAGGCTCATCCCACCCTCCAGGCTCTGGCTGCTACTGCACAGGTGTGACATTGCCACCTTATTCTTTCATTCCCTCCACCTTCCCCTAACAGGCCCAGAAGGCAGGAAGGGAAAGGAGGAAAGCAGATATGGCCTTGTGTTGTATGGGGACTGTGTTGGCAGCTTGCGCCTAGGGCTAAGCAATATGGTGGAACATAGCTTCCAAACAGCCTTGAGAGAGCAAAGGGACTCATGGGGCTACTTGGAAACCTTCCTCTCTAGCTTGGTATTATATTCCAAGTGTAGTAGTATTGGTCAAAATACAATAACATCCAAAAGCCACAAAACAGTGATACCTTTATGCTGTCAGCCAAGATGTATAAAATACATACTGAGGTTGAAACATAATGGTAAAAAAAGTGCAATTATTAATGTGCTGAATTTGCATAATCAGAATGCAAATTAATAATATGCATAATGATAATTTGACCAGATGCCCAGATATGGGGGACTGGAATATGGCAACCCTACCTTCTGTTGATACTCCACAAACTACATTCTGACGTATTGTCAAGTCAATACTAGCCTAATATTGAGAGGCTAGCATTAGGCTGCTATTGATCTTCTGACGTCTCAACACCTACGTCATCCATCTTACTTAAAAACACAATGTTTGATACTATCCGCAGTTGCAGGTATACAAGGAATGTCCTGGAATGGATCCCCTATGGATAAGGGGTGTTAGTGTATTTTATTTTGGTTCTAACACAGTCAAAAAGATCTCCAGAACTCAAAGGGAGCTGGCTTGCTGAGAACACAGACTCTAAACCAGGGGTCGGCAACTTTTTGTTGCCAGGGGCCGGGAGGGGGGGAATGGCGCTGGGGGCCGGCGCGTGCACTTGCCCCCACTCGCACGTATGCACAAGATGCCCACCGTCGTGTGCATGCGTGCGCGCGTGGGGGGCGCCATTTTGGAACACCCAACGGCGCTCCCACGGGCCATAGGTTGCCAACCCCTGCTCTAAACAAACAGCACCATCCACACTGGGATTTTTTTCCACCATTTGAGCCATAATATCCTGCCAAGTTGATCCCAGGAAAGGAAAAGATACACTCAGGGAGGCTACTTTCTGGATTACAACTCCCAGTATCTCCCAAGGGCCGAATAGCATGTCCAAGCTCTGGGTAAAGATATGCTTGCACTGAAGGCAGTAAGGGTGCTTCCACCAAAGCTGTTTAAACCTCACTTCTGCTTTTCCCTTAATTTATCTGGATCAAGGAAAAGCTTTACACAAACTCCTCATGGCTTCAATGTCATCCTTGGATCTTCAACTTTTATGTCAATTACCTGCCCACAAATACCTCTCCATTATAAGAAGTGCATTGTTGTTTAGAAAGAGACATTGTTGGCTGTGGGTGGGGAATGAAAAAGTGATGTGTATCTTTATTTATCATCTACTTTGCTCTTGTAGCTTGGCTCACAAACCAAATATGCCACGGTAATCCATAATCCATATATCACATGGTGACACGACTGACCCCATTAGCTACTCAAGGCTGTCACAGTAAGAATGGCCAACTGTATGAGGACAATACAATGGTTCGGTCAGTAACAGAAAACCAGAAAGCGTACTTATTATAATCATAATAACGTTTTGAAAGGGTAGGGAGGGGGCTACATAGGGTAAATTGCTAGATTTGTTTTTGTCCACATCATATAGTTCTGGCTTTCGATATTCTCTACAAACAAAGAATTTTATCTATGTTTTAAACCGTGCACATAATAATGTGCTGTGTACAAACTAGACTTTTCTCTCTATCTGACTGTTATGGCCATGTGGAATGTTTAACTCTTTTTCATAACAGGTATGATAAGATGCAAAAATCTGAAATGGGTTATTGTGTATATAAAAAAATGAAGTTGCATCTGGTGGGACAACAAAGAACAAACATGCATTTCAACTCAAAAGCAACACAATAGAAGAAAATAAAAACAGCTCTGTGTATTTAAAAAGATACATTCAGAATAGCTGAGAAGTATTTCTTTATTAAGAAGATAATTTTTCTTCTAAAAAACTTTCATTCCCATTTACTGATTCCTTTGTCCATTTTGGAATGCCAACAAACAAACAAACAAAAATCTTCAATTCTTTCCATTCTACTCTGCTCCCTTCTAAAACGCCTGATTTTTTTCTAACTTATAAAAAGGAGACTCCCAACTTTTCTGTGGTTTATTTTAAGTAAAAAAAAAATATTAGAGGAAGTGGTTTAAAGAATATTGAGAACATTTAGATCCAGCATCTCTCTTCTTTGGGCATGTGGGGAGGGGGGAGGAAGGATTCCACACAATTTTTAGGTACACTCCTTTGAATTAATTTCATTTAGTAGGATCTCTCTCTTTCTCTCTCTGTCATTCTCTCTCTCTCTCTCTCTCTCTCTCTCACACACACACACACACACACACACACATATCCTTACACATCCTTCCATTTAGCATTTTCAGGAGCTGCTGCAGAGAAGGGGATGCCACAGGTAAGATTGGATCGGAGAGTCCATTTTGGCAGGATGAGCTGCACATGCCTAATTCCAAATCCATCCCAGGATATCTGGTCCAAATCCCATCAATCTGTGTAACTACATTAAAATGCAAGGTGTTTTTTTTCAAACACTGAAAAATAACCTATTCCAAAAAGTGGTGAAAAACATTATAAATTTTATTTTGAATTATTATTATTAATAAAATTAATCCTATAATTAAAACAAATGCTAGTGTTTTGTTTTTTTTTAAAAAAAACCTGGAGACATAGTGAAGCTGCTGATTGAATAAACTTGGATAATGAAAAGCTGCTAAGCCTAGAAGGTGATAATATAAGGTTTGGTTGGCATGCCTATATGTGGTATGGGAAAGCAAAAATTAACTTTGATCATCATTATGTAAGAAGCGCACTGCTCAAAGTATGGCTGAAGGTAAGAAAGATCTTCTATAGAAGGATTCCTCTTTGGGTATCCCCTCAAGAGGCCTTTTTATATAGAACTAAGAGAGAAAAACGACCCTGGATCAGATATCATGATATCTTGGAACAAGTAAAAGATTAAAAAACAAAAAACAATGAAGACTATAAGATAAAAACCAATTAGAACGAGAAGGAAAGATCAACAACTGGCTATTGTACATAGAATTAAATGAAAAATTTAATATACGGTAGATAAAAAGACAGAAGGATTTGAAGAAAATAAAAAGCAAGGTGTTTTTTCAAACATTCAAAAATAATCTATTACAAAAAGTGGTGAAAAACATTATAAATTTTCTTCTGAATTATTATTAATAATAAAATTAATCCTATTAATCCTATTATTAAAACAAATGCTAGTGTTTTGTTGTTGTTGTTTTTTACACGGAGTGAAGCTGCGGTTCTCCATAAACAGATGTCACTACCTAAAAAGAGAAAGTGTATGAGTGTGGTGATAGGAAATGCTGTTTTGTTTGTTGTAAAATTTACTATTTCCTTTCTTGGAAGTTTGTCAGCCCAAGGGGTTTGAAAAACTTCAATAAAGCTGAAGAATGAGTTTTAATTTATACTTATACACAAACAAACATGAGGGGACAGAAAGAAAGAATCAGGTGAAACAGATGGAGAGTGAGTGGCACACGGAACAGACAATACGCTGCTATATAAGATTTTTTTTAAATATATATTTTTATCTGTATGATCTAACCTCAAGGATCTCAGAATTTAAAATCTGACTAAAGAGGGAAAAATTGTAGGGAAGAAGGGGGAAATATGACTCAGCTGAAATAATACACTGGAAATTTGGCTGGGTGAACAATTGAGCCAAAGCCTTCAAGGATAGGACAGATTTTGAATTTAAGTATTTTCTCATATGGAAATACAATTGTGAAGAAAGTCTCTCAGCAGTCAAAATTCTGACTGGTAGGGACCTTACCACTACCCATATGTAGTTCCCAATTGATTTCCTAATTTGTATCTATAGCCTTTTATGAAGAAAAAGGTTCCTTAGCTAGGCTTACATTTGCCACACAAAAAGGTCAAACAGGGAGATGTGAGAGCCACCATGGTGATCTGAGCATTGGACTGCAACTCTGAAGACCAGCATGATTCAAGTCCCTGTTCAGGAATAGCAACCCACTGGATGACCCTAGGCAAGTCACACACTCTCAGCCTCAAAGGAAGGCAAGCGCAAACTTCCTCTGAATAATCTTGCCAAGAAACTCCCATAAGTTGGAAAGGTCACCATAAGTTGGAAAGAACTTGAAGGTGCACAGCAACACAACAACAACTGTGTAATGTGAACAGGCTCCTAGTGGTCATGCTCTTCTTTAGGATGGGGAACTATAAAATATTTAAATTTATATGACATGCATGTAGAAGACAGCATGATGTAGCAATTTCAGTCTTGAACTAGGACTCTGGAAGACCAGGGTTCAAATTCTCGGTCGATCACGGAAACCCATTGGGTGACCCTGGGCAATCACACTCTCTCAGCTTAAAGGGAAGGCAATGCCAAAATTCAGCTGAATAAATCTTGCACACCAAAAAACAAAACCCTAGGATAGGGTCATCATAAATCTGAGTCAACTTGAAGGCACATTACAGTAAAATATGCATGTACCATATATACTTGACTGTAAGTCGATCTCATGTATAAATTGAGGGCAGGCCTGGGGGCCAAAATTATGGATTTTTATATGCCCAGGGATAAGTCAAGGGTAAAACTTAGGGCCATTTAACAAAGGGTGTAAAGAATGATGTTAAAGAAAATGATGCCAAAGAAAACTTTGGCAGGCATAACTATTTGTGCTTGTCCTAAAGGCTGGATGGACGAGAGATTAGAGGGGGTCAGTGCTCCTTTTAGGTACTCCCAGGATGGACATACTTTCTCTACTCAAAGAAAGGGGATGGCTCCATATATATATATATATATATATATATATATATATATATATATATATATATACACACACACACACACACACACACACACACATCCTTCCCCGTTCACAGACTTGTAGTCCATGGTCTTGGTCCTTCACAAATGGCAAGCGGGGAGGGATAAAATAGTGCATGTGCCCAGGAGCATGCGGCCATTGTAACTAATGGCAACTTGAGTATTTGCGTTTTTCCAGATTTGTGGAGGGGTGATCCAGAACAGATCCCTCGTGAATCGAGAGGGATGCCTCTCTCTCTCTCTCTGTATGTGTGGATAGATAGAGATATAGATATAGATATAAAAGTACAGTGGGCTGTCCACATTCACTGGGATCAGGGGCACAGGACTCCCATGAAAGTGGAAAACTGCATATAACAAAATACTGTTTTTAAACCTCTCTAGGGTCCTCCAGCACAGGTGTATGGTCAACATCTGCTGGTCATTGACCACAAAATTACATTGGAAGACCTACGAATGCCGGGGGGGGGGGGGGGTTGGGGAAACTTGGGCCCTCCAGTGCAACTTCTTGGTGACCATAGAGCCAAGCTGGAAGACACAGAGATTCCTAGAGAGGAGATATTAATCAAATCGTGAATAATCAAATCCGCAAAGGTGGAGGGCTGAATGTACAGTACTTACACTGACCAGTGGGTAAGTCAACCCAGGTTTTTAGGGTAAATTTTTTGACTAAAATTTCTAGACTTATACATGAGTATATATAGTGTAAGTATAATTTCTGTCCTCTTCTGTGAACAAGCCAAAATGGTCTAAGCCACCTAACAGCTCACTTGGGAAATTTACTTTAGAGGGTTACACATAGTCTGTCCTCATGTTTGCTGGGGGATTCTGGGATTTATAGCCCAAAAATGTAACTTTACAGGCTCTGAATCCAGGCCCAAAAAGTCTTGTTAGGGGGGTTGCAGACTGCCAGAAATAGTGCAAATTGAGTCCACTTTAAGGGTTAGGGTTAGTGCTAGGGAATCATGGGAATTGTTTTTTTTTCTGAGATATTGAGCCTTCTCTGTCAGAGAGCTCTGGTGCCACAATAAAATACAGGGCCTAAGCAGACGGGCGGCCATGGCCCTCCCAGAAAGCTGCGGATCGGGGCCGAGGGAGCCGCACTCCTCGGCCCTGACCCGCAGCTTCTCAGGCCCTGGAAGGAGCGCTAAAATAGCACTCCTTCCGCAAGATGCCAAAGGTGCACCGCAAGAGGCCTTGGGCACACCTTCTGCGTCTCTTCCGCTGCAGCGTGTTCGGACGCGGCGACGGAAGTAAGTCGTCAGAGCGCCGGTCGTGCGGAGCGCAGGGCACTCCAATGACGTGTTGAGGAAGGGGTTGGGGCGCCCAGCGTGAGGCTGCCCCTCCCCTTCCTTTCCTCGAAGACGGTGCAAAGCGCCGTCTGCTCAGGCCCACAGTTCCCATGATTCCCTAACCCTAACCTAAGTGGACTCAATATGCACTATTTCTGGCAGTCTGCAACCCCCCTTTAGTAGCCTTGTCTCTACTGAGCTTCACCACAAAGTTGTGAAGTGTTTATGTAGGAACAGACTCACTGAGGGGGGAAGCAGACGGAGGTGCCGGAGACGCCGCCGGATGGAGTGCCGCGGGACCGCAGCCTCCGCACCCCGGCACTCCTGCAGCGACCCTGGAAGGAGCGCTAAATCAGCGCTCCTTCCACAAGACAGGGAAAGTGCGCCCTAAAAGCGTAGGGCGCACTTTCCCTGCCTTTTCCGCCGCAGCGCGTCCGGTCACTGCGGCGGGAGGTCATCCCCGCAGCCCCGGCCATGCGGATAGCCGGAAGCTCCGAGGACGACCTCAGGAAGAGGAAGGAGTGCCGCGCGTGCGGCTGCCCCTCCTCTTCCGGGCCTCGGAGACGGCTCAATTAGCCGTCTGCCGAGGCCCTGAGTTACGAAGGTTCAACTTGTTCAAAGCTTTCTGAAAAGTTTCCCGTTAAACCATGAATTAACCTTCCAGTTTAGACTTTGTTCAGCCTCTAGAATAAAGACGCTCCATTGCTAAAGGTCAGAAGAGATTATAGGTTCTTGTCTTGTGTATCATGCATTATGAGACTCACTATTACTATCAAGAGGTCCTCTAAGCCTCAAGCCCTGCCAAGAGGCTCACAAGTAAAGAACATTTTGCGGCATTGGGTGGAGTTATTTAGATTAATAAAAAATGCTCAAAAACGCTTCATTCCTTTGTGGCTAAATGCCAGAAAACAACCCAGGAGAAAACAAGATTTCTGCCTCTCTTATTTTTTATTTTTTTTTAAGTGTGGTATCTCTTGCCTTCACAATATAAATATTTAATTACTTCATAGTCAGAAATTCTGTTTCAAGCCAGATTACACATTTTGGTCAGCAGCAGTCATTTGGCTTTTATTGCAAATTGGCAAATTTCATGTTGCATGTGCTGTGGCCAGCCACATCGAATTCCTGGCACGGTTGTTAACAAAATCACACACAAGAAAAAAGGAGGAGAGAAGAACCTGTAGCTTCTACCACTTGTTCAAACTTTACTCTTTTGTCACATTAAAGGGGCTCGAAGATATCAAAAGCCATGATAACATATCCTACAACTGTCCCAATTTGGCATAGATAGTCCCATTAGACATTCTGCTATCCCACTGTTTCAAGTGCTTTTAAAATGTCCCAGGTTCTCTCTCCTCCTCCCACTTTCCTCCTTTGTCCTCAGCTTACTTCAATTGCTGCAAACTGAGTTCAAAATGCAAAAGTAATTTGCAGTCAATTGAAACAGCAATGGGGAGAGCAGAAGAGGGGCAGGAACCTTGCCCTTCCCAGTAGGCTCAGGCAAAAGTACATTACTACAGCTTTTTCTAGCTTTCCTGTTCTTCCTCATTATTATTTTTTGCCATGTTGCGCTTATTATTATTATTATTATTATAGCACCATCCACATGGCGCTTAACAAACAATTACAGAATAAAACATTTATAACTATTCAATAACACAAAATACTAAAATGCAATGTTAAAATACAATTCTTAAAAAAAAACAGAGACATAATACTAAGAGCCTGTACAGACCGGCCACAAGGGGTGGAGTTGGGGCGGGGTGACCGCACACTGGTCATCCCGATGACACTGTCATGCTGCGCGCCCCACTGCATGGTGCACAGCGTCAAGGCACTCCCTTGGCGTAGTGTGTAGACACGCTCCGCCAAAGGAGCGCAGAAGAGCCGCGGTGGCAGTAAGGGGGCTTTTTGCCGCTCCAAAAAGGGGCGGTATTTGCCAGCTCTTTTTGGAGCAGCAAAGAGCTGAATCAGGGCCGCGGCATGTGGTTGCTGCGGCCCCAATCCGTGCTCCCACCCCTTAGGAGCCCCTTCTTCCCTACTATTTTTCCCTCTTTAGTCAGATTTGAAATTCTGAGATCCTTGAGGTAGATCATACAGATAAAAAATAAATAAAACAAAATAGGCAGTACAGATAATCAAATATACTTAAGATACAAAACACTAATCTGAAATTCCAAAAGTTTTAGAAAACAAGAACATTTTCAACACTCTCATGTTGCTTGGCCATATGTGTCTGTTTTCATCTGTGAAATGTAGACAGTTATATGTTAGTTAGTGAATCCCAAACTTTGCTTTTCCAGGCATTTTGGACTTCAGTTCCTAGGATTCCTGGACATTGCTTATGGGGCTTCTAGGAACTGAAGTCCAAAACACCTGGAAAAGCAAAGTTTGAGAATATCTGTGTTAGCTGGTAATGGACATCTCTGTTCACAGGTAGGAAAATTTGGATTCTCCAGAAGCCAGGGATAACCAAGTGGGAATAACTGTAACCAATTCTGACAAAATATTCCTTTGCACCCAACAGAGAAGTAATGTTACCCCTAAAACACAACTGAGCAAGTTGCCAAGCCAGAAATCTTCAACCCTGGGACTTACCCACAGGCTGCACAAATGGCAAAAATGGGGGGGGGGGGGGGAGAGCAGTCCAAAAACAGAAATGCTCAGATGTCACATCTGGTTTCATGGGTCATGGATTTGAGGGCACAACAAGACATGGGGGGACTGTACCTTTCTAAAAATGTTTTGTTCACATGTTAATGAACTATTCCCATCATGCCTCACCGCTGATTAGACTAGTTAGGGACTTGGATTGCCAGATTCAAGATGAGAGAGGGTACCTGTCCCCTTTAACAGTTATGAAGAAGAGGGAATTTCAGCTGGTGTTACTTGTCACACAACCAGGTAACAAGCAGCAGCTGCTGAAGTTCCATCTTCTGTTGTAGTTGCGTGCCTTCAAGTTGTTTCCAATTTATGGCCACTCCAAGGCAAGCCTATCACAGGATTTTCTTGGGAAAACTTGTTCAATGGGGGGGGGGGTTTGCCTTTGTCTCCCTCCAAGGCTGAGAGAGTGTGACATGCCTAAAGTCACCCAGTGGGTTTCCATAGCCAACTGGCCCTGTCTCATATCCCCACCAACCCTAACTGAGAAGGTTGTGGGACTGGAAAAGGGGCCACTCCTGAGGATCTCTGAGTCTGGCAGGCTCATATAGGGAGATACAGATGGCCTGGAATTTGGCTCTTGTCCATTGAGCCAAACAGTGTCACCTTTAACTGGCAAGACAATCTCATGGCCTTTCCAATCAACCGGAGGGACCTGTCTTTTGCAATACTTTGCTTAATTAAAAGACTAGAAGAGCTTGCATTTGTAATTACATATTTTATTTGTATTTACAGTGGGTCCTTAAGTGCCCACTGCAGTTTGGTCTCAGGACTCCTCATGGATATCAAAATCCACAGATGCTCAAGTCCTATTAAATACAATGGCATAGTGAAATTGTGTCCCTTCTATAAAATGGCAGAAACAAGATTTGCTCTTGGAAATTATATATTTTTGAATATTTTCAAGCCATGGATGCATGAATCCGTGGATAAAAAATCTATGGATACTGAGGGCCAATGTATTTGTTTGTGGTGGCTGGCACAATAAAGGTGCTACCCCAAATAAAGAGTTTGGAATGGATTTAGGAACCACTTTCCTCCTGAAAAATCCAACTCAAGAGAGAAAATGTCAGTGAAATAAACATGCAGGTATATTGCTTCTCTTTCCTACAAATCAAAGGATGTTTAATGTGAAAAAAAGATTAACCACATCTTGATTTAAAAATTTATGAAATGACACTGTTTCTGGAGCACTGGCCTCTAGTTGGCCTTCTCTGCTTCAGAAAATACACACTTATTGATGTAAACTGCCTTTATAGTCATAGGACCTTCGAAAAGTCTAAAGAGCATCAACAGTATTCTGAAGACAGTGACTGAAGAGCATTCATTAAAAAAAAAAAATACTGGGGGGGGGAATAATTAAATGCATATTTATAATTAGAACTTAATAATTTTCATCAGGGACAAACGAATCATGATTCCAATCTGTAGCGCATTTAGATTTGCCCGAAGATAGCATATTTTGATGTTTTATAGTCCTCTCCCTCAGATTAGGAAGCAATACAGTCATCTTTTTAAAACCATGCAGTGTGTGGTGCGTGCGTGTGTGTAGTGTGCTAAGAGAAAATTGCAATGAAAATGTTTGACAACGCAAAAGCAACCATAAATTACATGACAACTGTGTAAAAGTCATGATGAAACAAATAAAGAGCTGACCTATAATGCATCTGATTCATTGTGGCATACAGAACTCTCCGGCTCTGATGTCTGTGCGGCAAACTCCTTCTCAGAAGCCGAACTACTTAGCACGGAGAGAACTGTAAATTATCGCGAGTCAACAGCATTGATTTTTAGTCGACATTTCAATCAGTTTGAACTAGAAATACTACACCGCTCATCCGGCAGCCTCTTCAGCGAAGCTGCCTGCTCCTCTCTGGAGCCCTTTTCTTCACTTACAGCGCTCTTTAAATCCCCACATTGTCTCCACAGCACACTATTTATTGTGGAATCTCAAGGCCCAGGTACTTGACCTGAAGGTCACTGGCTCGTCTCATGGGACATTTCAACTTTGCTGGGCAGGAAATTCACCCAAATACAGGAAAGTACAAGGCTGTGGGCATGGTTAGACTGGCAAGGACCCCTGCTCTGAAAGTGGGGTGTGTGTGATAAACAAACACTGTACAGTGGGTCCTCTATATTTGCTGGGTTAGAAACACAGGACCCTCATGAAAGTAAAAAAACAAAACATTTAAAAAAAATCCTCCCCTTTTTTTTTACCTGAAAGAAAAGGTCTCTAGACATTTGTAGGTCCTCCAGCACAACTCTATGGCCAACATCCTGAAGATGTTGACCAAGGAATTGCTACCATCCTGGCCTTGGATGGAGAGAAGGAGAGGCAAGCATAGCTTCACCATGCCTAGCACCATGAGGAGCGCTTTTGAGTCTGACCTGGGACATTGTAATTTATTTTAGTTATGGTGTTTGTATTTTTTAGGTTGTAGGTTTTAAAATTTGTTAATGGATATTTTAATTATATGTCATTTAATACTGTTTTATTGGGAGATGGGATGTTTGGGAATTTGATGTATGTATTTTCTTTTATTGTAAGCTGCTTGGATTGATTTCATTAAGCGGGATATAAATAAATTTTATTAGTAGTAGTAGTAGTAGGCCCAGAGGAAGTGGAAAGGCCCTCTTTCCATCTTTAATAATAATAATAATAAGTTTTATTTCTAACCCACCCCTCTGCAAAGCAACCGGGGCGGCGTACAACAGATTAAAACAATACAAAGATAAAACACATTACCAAATACCCCCCCAACCCTCCCACCCCTTTGCTGCTACCACCCTGGCTTTGGAGGAAGAGAACTAGAGGCAGGCACAACTCTACCATGCCTAGCCCAGAGGCAGGCCCTCCCTCCATCTTGGCTGCCAGCTCCTTGGTCTTGGAGGGAGAGAAGAACCAACAGTATCTGCTGGACTTGATCCCCTTTGCCAGCGCCATTCCCTTCTCCTTTTGTGTTATGTCTTTTTAGATTGTAAGCTTGACAAATGAACCATCTGTAAGCAGCTCTGAGAGCCTTCGTGACTGAAGAATGGGGTATAAATACTCTAAATAAATAAAATAAATAAAAATTGAACTGGAGGACCTACAAATGCCTACAGAATTGCTTTCTTTAAGAATCCTTAAGTCCTCTGGGGTGACTCTATGGTAAACTTCTGGCAGAGTCCCGCTGGAGAACCTAGAGATTCCTAAAAGAACGTATTAAATCTGTGAATAATCAGATCCGCAGACGTCAATGCTGCAAAAGTGGAGGGCCAACCGTAGTGGTTACAGTTGGACCAGGGACCTTTTCACACTACACAATTACAGCACTATGTTTCCACTTCAACTGTCATGGTTCAATACTATGGAATTCTGGAATCTGTAGTTTAGGGAGAGTCACTGACAATTCTCAGCCAGAAAGCTCTCACACTTCAGCAGACTACAAATCCCAGGATTCCAAAGGATAGAACCATGGCAACTGAGGTGGAATCAAAGAACTATAATCTTATAATGTGAAAGGGCTCCCTGGAGCTGGGAAACCCAAATTAGAATACCCACCCAACCATGACTTTAACTCTGACCTTTGGGTTTTTGCTCTTTTCCTCAGCTTGACCTAACCTCACAAGATTGTTGTGAGGATAAACCAGGGGAGGAGGAAAGCAGTTTTATCTACCTTGAGCTTGTTTATTTATTGATTGGTTGATTAACTCATTTATTCTATTATTTATACCTACCCTATTTCAATATGATCACAGGATGGCTTATAAATAAAATTAAAACGAACAGGTTAAAACAGTTTAAAACAATAAAAATAATTTAATAAACTAAAAACATATCAAATATAATTAATGAATTAAAGCAGATTTTAAAAGATTACAACAATTTAAAACGATGTGCATTAACATTTGAGAGTGACTGTGTTCAAGAACAAATCAAGCCAGAACTCCCACTAGAAGTCAAAATGACAAAACTGAGGCTATCATAGCTCAGACATATGAGAAGTCACCCATTGGCATTCTGCATTTCGCATGGCGTGGTGTCAAGCCACACCATTGGGTAATTTTTTTTATTGTCTTCCCACCATACATGTGCACTGTCGCACAAACACACCACCTGAGACCACCACTTGCCTCCCAAGTCCTGCCCAGATGCCAACCCATTGAAAGGCCATATCTTTAATCGGCCATACAGTCATGAATGCAATGCTCTGGCTGTACAAGGCATTTGTGCATCGGTGTGACTAGTGATACACTGGCAAAGCACAATCATGGAGGCCCCCATACATGCCCCCTTCACCCCATGCCTCCTTGTTGGACTGTCTTGTTTGTGTATGGTGTAATTACATCCATTGGAGTTGTCGCACTTTCACTTTTTTGCTTTGCTACAGCCCCGCACTAGCACCAGGCTGTTTATATGCAAGAGTGAAGATATGCATTTTCCATGTTAAGTCGGAGTATCAGGGCTTCTTTTAGCTCTGATTTTTAGCCCCAGAGCATGGCTTCACTCCACTTCCCACTGGCTTTCACCTCGTGCATCATATAAATGCCCCACCTTTAAAGCAGCTGGATGCCACTTCAATTTGCCAGAGTGTTTCACCACTAAGAGAGACAGAAATGGGGAAAGAGGAAGACGGCACTGGAAAAGATGGATAGACTCAAGCAAGCAAGCCATGACCCTGATTTTGTAGGACCTGATCAGGGCTATTGATAATAGGGTGATGTAGAGGTCTCTCATTCATGGGGTCACCATAGGTCAAAGTTGACTTGACAGCAGTTAACAACAAAAAAACAAAATTAGTTGGGTTAATCTAGTTCTCTCAAGTTTTGTCTTCAACAAGTAATGTGAAGGGAGGGAAGAGGTAATCGTAAAACAGATGTCTCTGTTAGCTGTAGCAAATGGTATCTATCTGCTAGACTTAAACAGCATCTGTACAGGCCTAAAGCCAATGTTAACCCAACTAATACTAATTAATATAAAGTCGACCCACGGAAACAAATCGCACTTTTAGTTCTCAGTACCTTAATTCCCAATTAATTCAGTGGGCCTCCTCTGAGTAAAGTATAACACTGGGTTTAACATACATTCTGCTCAATATCTAAACTCATACTTAATCCTGGATCTGCAAGTCCCAGATGTATCCATCATAACTCTTGGAAAAGCCAATATGATTTTATTCTTCTGAATTTAACCACATACATGTTGGTCCTTTTTATGCTATACTGCGTTCTCTTTTAAAACACTGGGGGGAAGCAGACGGCGCAAAGCGCCGTTTTCAGGGCAGGGAAGGGGAGGGGCAGCCACACGGTGGGCGCCCCAACCCCTTCCCCAAGACATAGTCGGAGCACTGGACCCTCCACACACGCTGCGGCAGAAGAGTCGCCGAAGGTGCGCCGGCAGCCTTTTGCGGCACACCTTCGGCGACTTGTGGAAGGAGCGCTATTTTAGCGCTCCTTCCAGGGGCGGCGAAGCTGCGCCGCGGGGCCGAGATGTGCGGATACCTCGGCCCCGCAGCGCAGCTTCCTGGGGTGGCCATCTGCTTCCCCCCATTAAGTGGTCGCTTTTGCTTGCTAGCTATTGCTGTACTTTGTGTTTTTGATTTGTTGTTACATTAAATGTATTTTAATTTTGTAAGCCAGCCCAAGAGAAAACAATGTCCTCTAGCACAGCTGAAAAATCTTTTAAATGGACAAACAGAAACCACTTTAGTGCCTGCAAAATTTAACAAAGGAACACCTTCAGAGTGCCTCAAGCTGCCCTATCCTTTCCAAGGAGTGAACAATTTTTAGAAATTGTCCCTTATGACAGACTTTTCCAACTCCATTTTAACAAATGTCCTCAAGGCTTGGTGCCAAAATTATACCATGGTTTGCAAATAAGGGAGAAATGCTTGTGCTTTATTCTGGTACAAATCCATCTTTCTTCAATTCCTTAATTTAACTAACATTCAGAATAACAAAGAATCAATTGGTACCACCCAAGACTAACAAGTTTTATTTAGCATAAACTTTCATGGGCTGCAGTCCACTATACAGATACATGGAGTTTAGCGCCAGAAATTATTAAAGAAAATAGAGATGAGGGCTGAAATATGAAATAAACTATCATGATGATACTCAATAGTAATCATAAGAACATACATCCATGCATTGATAAGCAAAGTAACACAGGAATAGTGCAGAACAGCCCTTTTCCATACTAAGAATGAGATATGTACTGGTCAGTACAGAATGAAATCTGGAAAGTCAGAGGAAATAAGATTGCAAAAATTACCAGTTGAGAAAATAACCCAAACAGCAAAAACAAACAAACAAAAAACAAAACTGAATACAAAAGAAGTACAGTCTGTAAAACTCTTATGCACATAGAACCCAATAGACACGAATTTACAGACAAATGCATTTAAGATCATGGTTAATGCCAAACAGATTATCTCATAAACAGGATTACAAACCTCTCCTCAGACCCTGGTTTTTAATTCTTACAACCCTGCGTGGCTTTCACCATGATTAGTGCTGGGACACCTGTAACATTAAACCATGGTTAAGGCAAACAGGGGAAGGGAATGGAGGAGTGCATGGAGAATGAGGGGGGAAGCAGACGGCTTAAAGAGCCGTTTTGGGGGCAGGGAAGGGGAGAGGCAGCTGCACGGTGGGCGCCCCAACTCCTTCCCCAGGTCGTCCTCGGAGCAGCCGGCCCTCCGCATGGCCGGCGCTCCGAGGAGGACCTCCCGCTGCAGCGTCCATACACACTGCAGTGGAAGAGTCGCCGAAGGTGCGCCGGCAGCCTTTTGCGGCGCACCTTCGGCGACTTGTGGAAGGAGCGCCAATTTAGCGCTCCTTCCAGGGGCGGCGAAGCTGCGCCGCGGGGCCGAGGTGTGGGGATACCTCGGCCCCGCGGTGCAGCTTCCCGGGACAGCCCACGGCCACCCGTCTGCTTCCCCCCTGAGTGTTCCCAAGGTTCATTCCCTCTATGATTTGCAGGGGCCCTGTGTTAATACATGAAACTGATCAAAGAACTATATACTATTTACACACTGAACTCCTATGAACTCTCAGCAGCCTCACATACGAATTTTTTCAAAACATTTTCAGTCCTGATCCTAGCCTTGCTTGGGCACCTCCTTCCACTTGCCAAGGAGAAAGAACAAGAGTTTCCCCATCTTAGGGGAAGAATATGAAAATAAAGCAAGTGAATACTTATGAAGTTCCTGGCAATTAAAAAGAAGAGACATACAGCTTGAAACTTTCACACAAGCCAAATCACCGAAACGTCTGCATATCAAGTCACCTGAGGGCTAATACTAGGAGGGGTGTATTCACTCACTGAATGGAAAGTACATGTCAAGACAGTGAACACAACAGACACCGGACAGGTAAAGACGATCACTCCAGATTATTGGGGAGTGCCCGCCTACAACCTTTCACAGCCTAGCTACCTTCTTGTGTGTAACTGAAGCCAGGTAACAGCCTTCATTTGGGACATGTGAAATATACTCGTTCCCCACATGCAGGAGTTATAAAAGAGAGTATGCATGAGACAGTCACCCAATGTAACAACACATATGGAGTCACTACAGAATTAACAACTCAGAGAAATGCAGTTTTGGCTGTCCTGTTCTCCGATCCAGGACAACTGTGGTTTTCTCCCATTTTCAAGCAAATTCACACACAACAGGCATAGTGCCTGAAAGAGCTTGTGCTTATTGTCACTAGCAAAAAAATGGGCAAGAGCAGTGTACCTTTTCTGTTGCTTCTACCAGGAAGGCTGCAAGGTCACAAAATCTGCATTTTCATTTAGAAACCAGGGTACAGTATCCAGCTCACAAAGCTATTCTGGAACACTGAAGAATCTTGAAATTGCCTACTGATTTAAAGAGGGAAACATCTAGTCCGAATGGAAAGGCTGAGAAACCTCAACTTGAAAGATAAACTGGAACGGGACAGCTGGAATACAAAGAGAGTCAGGTAGAGTTTTGGAAGTCTAGACATCTTGCTGTTTTATTTGGCTCAGCTTTTAAACCCCTTCTGTATCTCTGTGTAAATCTTTGTCTACTGGATTTTATACACTGCTTTAGAATCCTTTGGCAAACTGAATCCACACTTTCTTTGTATTCACAAAATAAACAGTAAATACTAATGGTTTGCCCATTTCTCTTTTCTAATTGCAAAATAATTTTCAATAGGAATCTCCAAAATTCTTCAGTGATTAGCTTAAAGCAAACTGCATCAGCTAGTTCAAACACAAAACCATATACAGTGATGGGGGGAAGCAGACGGGCAGCACGGGGCCACCCTGGGAAGCTGCGGATCGGGGCCAAGATATCTGCACTCCTCGGCCCCGAGGCGCAGCATCCCAGGCCCAGGAAGGAGCACTAAAATAGCGCTCCTTCCACAAGACGCCGAAGGTGTGCCGCAAAAGGCTTCCGGCGCACCTTCGGCACCTCTTCCGCCACAGAGTGTGCGGACGCTGCAGTGGAAGTGCGTCATCGGAGCGCCAGCCGCTCTGACGATGTTTTCAGGAAGGGGTTGGGGCGCCCAGCGTGAGGCTGCCCCTCCCCTTCCTGGCCTTGAAAACAGCGCTTTGCGCCATCTGCTGAAGCAGTTAAGTTGCCCTAAACTCATATGATGAAGAACAGGGAGTAAATCACATAAATATCATTTCCATTTACATGCTATATAATTTCCATTTATATAATTTCCAGTCTATAATTTCGATTTATATAATTTCCAGTTTCAGAGTTTCTCCTTTTTGTAGACAATTCAAAGAGGAAGAAGGAGCAAACCTCTCCGATCTTTTTGCTATGACCTATTCAACTTCAGACTACTAAAGAACACTTATGTAATATAAATTTCTTTACAGGCAGAAATTCAAAATGTGTAACTTTCGACATGATACTCTGCCTAAATTATTTTGTTATTCCAGCTTTCAAAACACAGGAGCCATGGGGGGGGGGGGGGGGGACCAGATGGCAAGTCTTTTTGTGCCACCCTGGTAACATAATGTTGTTGTTGTTGTTGTTGTTGCTGTTGTTGGTGTCGTTGTGTGCCTTCAAGTCGCAGAGTTTTCTTGGCAAACTCCTTCAGAAAACTTTGGCATTGCCATTATGAGGCTGAGAGAGTATGACTTGCCCAGGGTCACTCAGTGGGCTTCATGGTTGAGCGGGGACTTGAACCCTGTTCCCCAAAGTCACAGTCCAATGCTTAAACCACTACTAACATAATACATATCCATTAATTGGTTATAGTACAGTCAATCAGTACAGTTCATTGTGATCATCTTTCAGTAACGATGGAAGGCAGACCTTAGTTCCCAGTTTGAATTTTCAAGGTCAGTAGAGTAGAACTTTCAGCAGAGAAAGGGACAAGTGACAATCACACCCACCACTAGAATCATAGAATCATAGAGTTGGAAGAGACCCCAAGGGCCATCCAGTCCAACCCCCCTGCCATGCAGGAACTCACAATCAAAGCACCCCTGACTGATGGCCATCCAGCCTCTGTTTAAAAACCTCCAAAGAAGGAGACTCCACCACTCTCCGAGGGAGTGTGTTCCACTGTCGAACAGCACTTACTATCAGGAAGTCCCTCCTAATGTTTAGGTGAAATCTCTTTTCCTCTAACTTGGTTACGGTGAGTAAAATGGCAACTACAATCAAGAAGTAAAACTAAACTCTGAGCACTATTTGCAATAAATCACAAAGCTGTCTCATGACAAGCATCTTGCTGGAAGATCCGCAGGCATGTAATATCATTTCCTTCCATAAGAATACAAGAAGGAGTACTTACTTCTACAGATCTTCAGAACTGTTTTGATAATCACGTCCCATTTCTAGTTCTGTTTTACTGGAAGCATCCCCAAACACATATCACCACAACGGCACAGTCTGATTAATAAGAGAACAACGCAGGAACAACTACTATGAACACACTGGGCATGCTGCTTGTGACACAGCCATCTTCTTCATTCTGGAAGGGGCTTTGATTCTGAAGCAACTTTTCCTAACAAGCTGCCCTTTCATAGGAAGCCACGGATAACGGTTAGTGTCCCATAACATTCATGCTAAACTGAGCAAGAGATATTACATCCCAAGTATCATTGTCTAAAAATATATTTTTTTTTCTTTTTCTTATGAGTGAAGCTATAGTTCAAAAATATCACAATTTGCCAGCATTGCTGAGGATCACTAAAATGGATCCAGGAACAGTCGCATACCCTCCAACTGTCCCAATATGGCAAGGACAGTATTGATTAATCCCTTTGTTGATCCACTTTTTCAGCTGTTTCTAAATGTCCCAGTTTCTTTCTCACCTCCCATCTTCCTCAATTGCTGAAAACTGAGTTTAAAGTGCAAAATTAGTTTGCACTCAATTAACTCAGCAGGGGAGAGAGGAGGGACAGAATCTTACCCTTCCCAGTAGGCTCAGGTAAAAGCAAATTGCTGCAGCCTTTTCTAGCTTGTTTGTTCTTCCCTATTAATAACTTTTGCAATCTTCACCATACTCTGTTGTTCCTCGGTCACTGTTCTTCAGGCCCTGGTTTAACATACAACAAATTTCTGTGAGAAGATATATTCAACATGCAAAATCAAAATGGTTGCAATCCACAAACTAATGTAACGGGATGTAACAGAACTAAAGTGGTGAAGCCCAGCAGATTATCAAAAGAACAAATCTTAAGTGTTTTATGAACAGGGTCTTTCAAGAGGCTAGGCCTACTGAAGTCCTCTAACTTTTATATTTAATTTCAAGCCAGGCTCAAACAGGGCCTTGAAAATCTCCTTAACTTTAGGAAGTGTCTCGTTTGACCAGGGTTTCCTTGTTTTTCAAAAAAAATTATGAGTGACTACAGACTGTAACATGCCAAAGATGGCACCATGTGGAATGTCATCCCACGAGCAGGGGAATTTTTATCATCATAGTTAACATTTCCAATATATACAACCATAAGTCAACCTCATGTATAAATCACGGTCAGGTTTGGAGGCCAAAATCATGGATTTTAATATGAACCATGGATAAGTCAAACTTAGGAGCATGTAACAAAGGATGAAGCAAAGGAAAACGAAGAACTTACAAAATTCCAACAAACATAGAAGTTTGTGCTCACACTAAAGGATGGATGGATGAGAGAGTAGAGAAGAAGTCAGTGCTTTCAAGACAGATTACACATTTCACCAGGGGATGGTTCCTTTTTAAAATCAGAGTTAAAGTAAAGTACAGTTGACCCTCCATATCCATGGATTCTTTATCCATGGATTCAAGCAACCACGGGTTGAAAATATTCGAAAAAAGGTATACAGTCCAAATAGCAAACCTTGATTTTGCTATTTTATATAAGGGACACCATTTTACTAGGCATGCCACTGTATATAATGGGACTTGAGCTACCATAAATTTCGGTATCCGTGGGGGGGGGGGGTCCTGGAAACAAGCTCCAGTGAATACCAAAGGCCCACTATACTTACATTGACCCGTGGCTTAGCTTTTTGAGTTAATTTTTTGACTAAAATTTCTCGACTTAAACATGAGTATATACTTTCTTTCAATGTGTAGACAAGCTTCACAAAAATTATCTCAATAATTCCTAAAACAACCCTCCATGGTAGATCAGTGTTATTTCCAGTGTTTGGAGACAGCAAATTGCAGCGGAGAGGTGTTGCACATTCACCAAAAGTACTACAAAAATAAATTACTCAGCAGAGACGACTTCAGCCACTATGCTACACTCTATGTCCTTCAAATCCATTTAGATGCAACAGTGCATATACTACAATCAAGCCACTGTCCAAGTGGATGCAGCCATCCCAAACTGACTTCACAAGCAGCTGTCAAGTGGCAAAAAGTCATCAGTCTCCACGAATCAAGAGTGATAAGCCGCTGAATAATTATTTTTAAAAGAATAATTTGATAAAGCGTGTCATCACTCCTCAGCAAATAGCTTAATCATCCAGCTAGCTCGCTATCATATTATGACTCTCTGGCTCATATTAACATTTTCTTTTTTTATCCTCATTTTTCTGTGTCAAATATAACTTGGTCGAAAGTTGTAATGCAATTCATGCACTGTTTCTGTCTTTAACCTAGAACACACACGTATTCCACACACACACACACACACACACACACGTTTTGATTTGCCTCTTGGAATTTCTTTTTTAACTCTTTTTGTCTTGGGCCCTCAGGTTACTGGCACTAATACAATTCTTTATTTCCCCCCCCCCCCATTTCTTTCTCAACAGCAAGCCAAGAAAAGATGATAGGAGCCGTCTGTGTGGCCAAAAGACTGGTCTCAACTGGTTTGGGGGCTGGGTTGGGTTGAATTGAGCTGTCTCCATCTCTTCCTCTCCCCCCCCAATGCACAACCCTCATTTCCCCCTTTAGCCAAAAGACCTGAGAGCATTTGATGCAGCCATTAAATATAGAGAGAGAGAAAGATATAGATATAGGCCTGACTGCTCTTGGGATGTGACACTCTCTCATCATGCGCTGGACTTCAGCCAAGTTCACCCATTAATAGGCAGCCTTGACCACAACCTAACCCACCCCCTTTCCTCTCTGGCTCTCTCGCCACCCCCACCGTTCACCCCATGCTGGCCCTTTTCCCTGACCCTCTCAGTCCTAAAAAACTAGACATCGATTATGTCTGCGCTTTTCCCTTTCCATTCAAGATAAACATAAGGCTTCAAGTCCAGGGCACACCCTGGGACCCTTCACAAAGCCATCTATCATTCTGTCTGCCAAACCAGTCTGGCCACACTAAGGCACAACAGAATAATGATCTCAATGTACAATTTTCCCTTTGTATGTTTGCCCTCTTACTACTAACCTCTTTGCCTCTACCACTTTCTCAGGAGCAGTTGCTATTGACCACAAAACCATCCTCCCCCCCCCCCGCCCCAGCTCTCCCTCCTTCTCCCCTTTAATAATGAAGATTTAAATTTTGCAATCCCATCCTTTCTCAAAGACTCCAGGTGGGTTAAAAGCATTTTAAAGTGGGTGCATGTGCATGTTTATAAATGCTTTACAGCTTCATAAAACCCTTTTAAGTGTTGTATCCTTTTAATAAGATGATAAATCACTGTTTAAATTGTGCTCTAAAGAATAGGCTGATTTAGGCTATACCTAAATCAAAAACAAGCTTAAGTCAGGGAAGAAAATCAAATACCTAAGTACAAACTATTTTAATTTTGTTTGTGTTTTTTAGGGTTTTTTTTTAAGTTAATCTAATTTGCTTCAAATTTTTAAAAGGCATTTACAAATTATCCGATCACAGTTTTGCATTCTTTGTTGCTAGATATACGAGTTCTTGTATGTGAAAATCCCAGTGTTTATCAGCTATTCTAAAGCACCAATCTTGAGCACACTTAATGGGGAGCAAATCCCATCAGATTCATACAAGAAATACATTGCCGCACATACAACTATGCTATCAATAGGGGGAACTACACCATATGTGAATGTGGAGAAAAATATCAAATGAACAGTATTTACAAATATTTGGTACAATTAACTGATCTGATCTGTTTGTAAACGGGTTTTTTATAACCGATTCCTGGTTCTCTTTTCTCCCTGCAAAAAGGTCTTCAGGGTTGCTGGCACTGTTGTTAAACCATTTATGGGCATCACTTCATACAGCCAATGTGTTTAAGATGATATTTTTCCAAAGAATAAATGACTTGTCAGTACTATTTTCTTCAACAGAAACCACTGTATCCCTTAAAATAGACCTAGTATATCAGCTATATGGCAATACTACACTTCTCTGTGTGTGTGTGTGTGTGTGTATACGTTGCCTGTCAATGTATGGCGACCACATTAAATTTTCATTGGATTTTCTTAGGCAAAGAATACTCAGAGATGGTTTGCCAGTTTTTCCTCTGAAAAAGCCTACAGCTCCTGTATTCATCAGTAGTCTCCCATCCGAGAACTAACCAGGACTAACTCTGTTTAGTTTCCAAGATCAGACTATGTCAAATAATGACCAAAGTGTTTGATCTGAATCAGAGAGACAATTATCCACCACATCTTCCCAAAGACAATGTAATTTGGCACAAATCTACACCACAGTCAGAAAGATTTGAGGGTTATATCTTTCTTTTTTTAACCACATGGCCTTTCCACATACACACATTTATCTGAACCCCTAACAAGAGGGAAGAAGTGTAATGTTGGTTGACCAGTTTCTATTGAGATTATTTCAGCAACGGAACAACTTCTATATTTGTTGTTGTTGTGTGCCTTTGTTTCCAGTTTACGGCAACTCTAAGCCAAACCTATCACAGGGTTTTTTGGCAAGTTTCTTCAGAGGTGGTTTGCCATTGCCATCTGAGGCTGAGAGAATGTGACTTGCCCAAGGTCACCCAGTGGGTTCTCACAGCTGAGCCAGGATTCAAACCCTGGTCTCCAGAGTCATAGTCCAATGCTAAAACCACTACACCATGCTGACTCCTATAAACTTCTATATATTCTGTACTTTATCCCCTCATTCTTCTATTTTCTAGCCTTTTATTCTATACAATCACCCCTCCATTTTTACAGGGATCCATTCCGGACCCCCTGTGAAAATGGAAACTCACCAATATTCAAGCCCCATTGGCTTGAATGGGTACGCACTCCTGCGTGTGGTCATGCATGCGCACCATGGGCACGCACGCCATTTTTGCAAATGGGGCTTGCCCCTCCGCAAAGAACCAAGACTGCGGACTTGAAGTCCGTCAAAACAGAGGGCAAGAGTAATCAGCTTCATTCACAAGCAACCCATCCCCTGCGTAGGAATTCATTTCCAAACAAGGAAACCTATTCAGGAGTAGCCATACTGGCCACATAGCAAAATACAACAAAATGCAAAATACAAAAAAAGAGTGATACCTTTACTGGTTGACCAAAATGCACAAAACCAGGAATGTTGAGTTAAGGAGCTTAAAGTAATGTCTCTTCCTGCCCAAAAAAAATCTATGTAAGAAGTAACAGGTGGTGGGGGACACAAAATTAAATCTTAATAAGAGTGCTAGCTCCTTCCTATGGTCTACCAAGGAGAACAGAAGCACAAGAATCCAGCTTTATGCTCTGTGTTGTTGTTGTTGTTGTTGTTGTTGTTGTTGTTGTTGTTGTGTGCCTTTAAGTTGTTCCCAACATGAACAGGCAAATCTACCATGGGGTTTTCTTGGCAAGATTTGTTCAGAGGAGGTTTGAACTGCCTTCCCCTGAGGCTCAGAGAGTGTGACTTGCCCAAGGTCACCCAGTGGGTATTGTGGCATCGAAACCTGGTCTTCAGAGTCATAGGTTAACACTCAAACCACTGTGCCATGCTTTACACTGACCCAAAGCAACTACCCAACAATCTGCTCCAATGCTAGGAGCTGGCCATTGCCTTTTGTAACTGGCAATGGTGCCATAGTCCCTGGTCTCCAATGACAGACAGAACTGTTCTGAGAGTCCCAAATTCCAATCCCGACATCTGCAGACCTCAAAGCTTCAAATCCAAATCTGTGGTGGGCCAGGCATGGTAACCACAGATACTGTGGTATTGCAACTCCCAGCATTCTTCACCATTAACTATACTGGCTAAGGCTGATTGGAATTGTAGTCTAACAACATCTAAAGGGCCATGGGCCTCCAACCCTGACGGAGACGACACTGAGATAAGTGGAACAACAGTTTAACAAAACAAAGCAGCTTCCCATGTTACTATTCCTTCATAATGAGCTCTAAAAGAGTTGTAAGCATCTCCACATATTCTTCTCTGCCCCAGGTTGAGTATCCTTTATTCAGAATTCCAAAATCCAGAATATTTCAAAAACCAAAATTGTCCACATTGGTGTATAAAACAGTGGCATTTTTTGCTTTCTGATGGTTTAGTGTACACAAACTTTGTTTCAGGCACGAAATTATTGACAATATTATGTATAAAATTACCTTTGGGCTATGTATATAAGGTGTCCATGAAACATAAATGAATATCATGTTTAGATTTGGGACCCATCACCAACAGATCTTATGCATATGAAAATATTCCAGAATCCAAAAAATTATGAAATCCAAAACACTTCTGGTCCTAAGCATTTCAGATAACTCAAGCTGTACTTTGCACAGAATAGGGTCAGGCTGGCCAGCACTTAGCAATTAATCCTTGGAAATCTGTTTCTCCTTGTCTAACTAGAATCAGTGTCCAAAATAACTTCTGATGTTAAACATGTAGAGCCTTGACATGCATATATTACATGAAGAATACAGATACATCATTTGTTTAGAAAAACATATCCCATCCATATTTTTTCTAAATTTTGCAATTTTCTTTTCCATGTAGAAGCACCATTGGGGTTTTTTTTTAATGTTTTCATATTGTTTTGTCTATTTCTCTGGCTTTGTGAGCCAGAGGCAGGTTCTGTCTGAAAACTGACAGAACAGCGTAGAGGATCTATGCAAAAATGTGGTGGTAGTTGATGAGTCTACATTTATAAGTAAGCCCCAGCTGCATGCTTACTTCCTATGTTTTCCAGACCCTTCTTACCCAACGTATGAATTGCTTTTTAGAATTTGCATCCTCTGCAATGTTTATTAACCAACATTTGGGGATAAGGGGAGGGGATTTGGGTGGCTGTTTTTTCCCCCCTTCGCTAGATCCTTTGTTTCATCAGGACAGCTGCATGCCATCTCTACCCCCTCCCAGCCATCCCCTCCTAAAGAAATAATTAAATCCAATTAGGACCGGAAAATAATTTACATTTTAGTTGAATGTAACAAGAAGCTGGGGGTGGGGTAGAATTATCAGACCCATTTTTTTTGGGGGGGGGGGGGAAATAGAGCTTTATATTTCCTTTAGCCACCTTGTTCTACATAGGGAGCTACATAAAGCAGGTTTTGCATTCAGAAAGTGCACATGATGTTAAATCCTGTTACATTTCATAACAATAATAATAGTTTATGCCATAAGAAGTGAGCCTATTAGAATTCACTCTTCCATTAATTGTTCTTTGAGCAAGAGAGTTCTGGTCTACTATTACATATGCCACAATTTGGTTCTGTTCTCTCCATTATGGTTCATTTAAATGGGTTCCAGTGCGACGGATTAGTTAAGTAACAGAATCTTGGTATGTGAATGGCCCAAAAAAAAAATCCTTGGCATAGGCATATGTTTGCTGATCGAATTTCAGATCATGTGTCTTTCATTATTGTGGCTTTGCCTCAAAACTGTTTGCCGCGGTTATGTGGGTTGCCCTCAAACACTCCCCCCTCCACCCCTGTGGAGAGCTTTGAAATCAAAAATATTTTGGGAGAGGGGGATAAGAAAAAACGTAAGGGTTCCATTTTCTTTTCTGTTCTGTTCTTTTCTTTGGAACCATCTCTTTGCTTCAATTTATATTTAAAATCAAATACTAAAGCTTGGTAAACTAAATTAAAAAAAGATTGCTTTGGAGAGAATACCAAGATGATAAAACTGTGACATCAATTCAACATAGTAAGAATACTGCGCAGACAAAAAATATTTTAGACGTGCTCACAAAAGTGAAATATGGAAATCGAGAGGGAGAAAAATAAGGGAGAAAAATAAAAGGTAAATCAGGAGGGGTGGGAAGAGACAGAACATTTTAAAGTGTGGTTGTTGTTTTGTTGTTGTTGTTGTTGCTGATCTTTCTTTCTTTTGGAAATATCTGTGCATTTGACATTTGAACACTTTCTGCACTCCTTCAAACATAGCAGACTTTAAATATGTGTACAATTTAGTCAGAAACAGAACAAAATCTGCTTACACTTACCAGTATGTTTCACTGACAGTGTCATAACGCTTTACAGCAGTTTGGTGAGGCCATGTGGCATCTTTTTTCTCTCTCTCTCCTTTTTTTAAAGATAACTTGGAAGGAGGGGGGGAAATACAAGCCTTTATACTGGTTTGAAGGATTCTGGAATATTTTCATCCTTTCACATCAGAAGAGCACATATGTCGCTCACCAATAAAATACACGAAAGTCTACAAAAACAAAAATCTCATCCTATCTATTCTACTGGCATGGAGTGGGGAAAGAATCCTTGGAACGTTACAAGGTTGGGTTAGTAGCCCTTACCACAAGAAAGAGAAAGGGAGCCTATTTGTTTTGCAGAAAAGCTTGATTTATTTGGGTGTCTCCTTGTGTTGTTCCAACATGTAGATGGAATGATTATCCCCAACCTCCTTTTGTTCCCAAATTTCATAATTAGCCACTTTATCCATTAGATTCATCTTCATATCTCACACAAAGGCAACTGCAACAAGAAAATGATCGCACGTATGGAATTAATTATACATACACTTGGACACAGACCAAAGGCTAGGAAGTCGGCAAGGGCAAAACCATTCCAGACCGACACACAAGCACACAGAAAAGACCCTAGAACTCACAGATGGACCCCATCAGTTCATCTTACTGTCTAAAAAAGTTCATGCGCTTAATAATTTATTTGTGTTGTGGATACTGTTTCACAGCTGAATATTAACAACTTTGAACTGAAGCATGCTTTTACCATGGAGTGGTAGGGAGTCACAGAAGGGCAGTGCCCAAGTCCCCTCAAAGGCTGAAGTGGTAAACGTTTGTCCCTTGCAAAACAATCACTTCCCCTTGCAATTTTCTTTTCTGTCATTACTAACTAACCATTCTCTTAATGGAGGTATTGCATAGCCATCAACATTTAACAGATGAAAACCAGGGCACGTGCAGCCAAGCAACATCACAGTGTGGTCAAGATGGCAAAAGCTATTAATGAAGAAGAAAAGAAAAACTAGGAGAAGCTGCAGTGGTTTGCTTTTGCCTGAGTCAACAGGGAAGGACAAGATTCTGCCTCCTCTCCTCTCTTCTCATCCCTGCTGTCTTAACTAATAATACTAATAATAATAAAATGTATTTATATACCGCCCAATGGTTACCCAATCAGGGTGGTTTACAATATAAAACAGTTTACAATAAAAAACAGAATTCCCCCCCCCCCTTTAAAACATTACTTTTTATACTTTGAACTCAGGGGATGTAGACACAGGTGAAAAAAATCATACTCACTTTGTTTCCAGTTCTGTACATACAGCGTACTCTCTCTTTCACAGTGAAAGAACACTTATTTTAGGCATTAAAATGAATTTTTAAAACTCACTTTTTACTCTGCAGTTCCTTGATTTATTTATCACACACACACACACACACCACATTTTATTCCAAAAATGGGTAATACCCTGGGTTTTTTTTACACATTTTTTTTTTTTTACACACGTCAGGATTAGGGTGGAATTGGGCTGGGTGGGCTAACTGGAGTGCAGGACTACTCTGACCTGTTTGTGTATTTAGTATTTTATTTTTAAAAATTACATGCAGTCCCTCCATATTTGCAAGGGCTGGGGTGCCTGGCCATGTGTGCTCTCCCTTGCTCATTTGCTCACTCAGGTACGTGGGGGAAGAAGAGGAAGGCGACAGCCCGATCTACCATCAGGTCTGATATACTGAAGGGAACAAAGCTGTCTGTCTTCTTCACTGCAATTCCCAGCAATGGAGTGCTTTACCCTGGTGCTCCATTGCAATTGCAGTGAAGATGGGCAGTTTCTGTCCTGCGTGTGTTTCTGTGTTGTTGTTATTATTTTAAGTCATTTCTGACTCATGGTGAACCTAAATCTTGCCAAGATTTGTTCAGAGGAGGTTTGCCATAGCCTTCGTCTGAGGGTGACAACATGTGATTTGCCCAAAGTCACCCAATGGGTTCATGGCCGAATAGGAATCGAATCCCAGTCTTCAGAGACGCAGTCCAATGCTCAAACCACTACGCCACGCTGACTCCCATCAGGAGACATTAAAAGACAATTTTTTAAAAATAAATCAACAGATAGTTTGTGGGAAGGAGATATTTAGATTTCCCTCTCTTACTCGTGATCACTCACTAGGAAGCAAAGGAGGTAAGAGAATTTAATGGTGGAGGCAACAAATCAGAGTGCAATCTGACAAGATTGACAGGTAAACAATAAGGCTGTTGGTTGATAGGTCTTGGCATTGTGCAAAGAAAAAAAAGTGCATCCCTTTTGTACCGACTTGAATTTGGATGTAGGAAATGTATAGCAGCCAGTACAACTTCAGTCCAGTTTATTTCAAGTACCGGTAGGTGTGGCACTAACTTTCTGTTGCAGCTTTACACAGTTGATGTGGGGCTTTAAAATGTTCACTGTGGAAAATGAGAGGTGAAGCTGATCTTTTTTCACCAGTGTAGAAAACCCTTCTGTTTACAGCAACTGAAGTAAGCTGAGGACAAAGCGGAAAAGTAAGAGACAGAAAGAAAAAAACTGGGAAATTTTAAAAGCAGCTGAAAAAGTGGGATGGCAGAGGTTTAATTAGGACTATCCCCATCATACTGAGACATTTGGATCTCTGCGTCCTGATCTGGCATGTTAAAAGAAGCAAGAAAAGGTGGAGTAAACAACAAAACAAAAGGCTGAGCACTCATTCTGAAAGATTAGCAGTGAGTAGCAGGATCTTTTCGTGATTAAAAGCCTAACTTCACAATTTTGGAAATCACCAGAGACAAAATAAATTGTGCCACCACATCATTTCTGGTCTCTCCAAGCCCCTTTATTTAGCAAGCCATGGAGCGCTATCCAATGCCTGGTCTGAAGCTAGAACCTTACCTTGTGTTGACTACCTAGTAAGGCTTGGATGCATTCATGCTTCCAAGGCTATAGTAAGTACATATGGGAAAGTGTGTGGCTAACTCTGACCCCTACAATTAGTAGGAAAGAGTAAGCCATTGGATTGGCTAGTGTATATTTAGGCTCACCTGGACAACAGAGTAGTATTTTCTGTATTCTGTTTGCAAGCCTGGAACCAGTCAAACATGCATTTAAGTCCTTGAGATTCAGGAGGCTGCTTCTGAAATATCACCAAACATTTTCAAGGGTTAAAGCTGTCTGAGCCAAATTTCCAATAGTTAAGCGTCAGCTCCAGTAATGTCTGGCCTTTCCCCATGGTGAGCAGAGGCATAATGGACTTTGCCAAATAAGCAAGCAAGGTTTATTTGCATACCACTTACAGGTTTTCAAGATTCAACTTTTCTTGGCGCAGGACTGGTGACATATAGGTGAAGTATTCTGGTTTTGTTTTATCAGAAATGCAGGGGGGAAAAACACTTTACAGAATCATTTCAACACCAACACCACCCCAAATCAGCTGTGTAAAGCTGCAACAGAAAGTGGGACTAGGAGATGTAAAAAAAACCATCAGGACCAGGTAAGCTTTTGTCTGGGTTGGACACAGACCACAGTGCAAAGTCATACTCACCCCATGCACTAGTTAATTGCTGACACAAAACAGAGACACACCTGCCCCTCTCAAAAGAAACCTCAGCGTTAACAGAGCACTATAGAGCATTCAAACCTCTACATGAGCATTATCCCAGGAATCCTTACCACAACCATATGAGACAGATTTATAACATTATCCCTATACTGCAACAAGTGGGTACTGAGGCTGCCTAAGGACATCTAGAAAGTCTGTGGCAGCACAAATGACTCAAGAAGGGTTTTTAAGGCACTGTGCTATCCCTACTGTCAAAAAACACGCATGCATGAATACTCCAAAGATCATTCCATGTTCCAATAGAAATTTGCAAATTATTCAGTAACCGGAACATTTACGCCACATATTTCTCTGTCTCACATAATAAACTCTGACTGAAAAAAGTTGGGAAGCTTATCAGAAGTGCTTCAGGATGGTAAAAATGCAGCCTTCAAGATGCTGTTGGGCTGCAACGCGCATCAGCCTTCACAAGCAGGGTATTACCCATTTTTGGAATAAAATGTGCTCTGTGTGTGCGTGTGTGTGCGTGTGTGTGTGTGATAAATAAATCAAGGAAGCTCAGAAGCTAGACTAGGTGGGATTTTCCAGATGCTTTTGTGCATTCACCAACAGTAAAGCAAGGTTTGTCACTGAGCATGCAAAATCCTGGACAGAGTGTGGCAGCTAACTGCATCTCCTTAACCATCAGCATCTGTATGGTGGCTGTGTTTCCAGACAGCTGTTTGTCATATTCACACATTACAATTTTTGGTGCATGCCTGAAGGAAAAACATATCATTTCTAAGGCAGAGGGAAAGCCTCACTGTGTCAACCCAAAGGTCCTTCTATGATCCTTACATTCTGTCTCCCACACTGCACTAATGTAACACTTTGATATCAGTTCAACTGCCATAGGTCCATTCTATGGAATCCTGGGTTTTGTAGTTCCATGGGGTTATTTAGGATTCTCTGCCAAAAAGTTCTAGTGCCTCACCAAACTACAAATCCTCGCATTCAGTAGGATGACACCATAGCAGTAAAAGTGGTAACAAACTGCTCTAATTGACTAGTGTCAAATGGACCAGTCACCATCCTCAAGGAACTTGACAAGCAGCCTAGAAAAACAATAATGTTCTCAAGAGTTGCTCCCTAGCAGCTGGTGTCCAATTTCAGCTTATGAATCCAGAAGTTATATACAGTGGACCCTTGATATCCACTCTGGTTTGGTTCCAGGAATTCCTATGGATACCAAAATCTGTGGATGCTCAAGTGGATACTACAATAAGGTAAAATAGTATGTTTTACATAAAATGAGAAAATCAAAATTTGCTTTCGGAATTTCTATTTTTAAAAAAATATTTTCAAGCCGTGGATGGTTGAAACAGTGGATAAAAAAAATCTGTGGCTGTGGAGGGCCAACTGTGTAATCATTATAACTAGCTGACAGATCTACCCTCCAGCTACTGGTGGGTCAAACTCCATGTTAAAAGACACAACTAGCAGTTCTGGATTGGAAGTTTATTATTTATTTATTTATTTAGGACTCTTAACTCACAGAATCCCACACCCAGTATGATCAGGCCAACATGGGGCTCCTGGGAACTGTATGTTCAAAAATGTAAATTTTCCAAGCTCTGCTCATACCTATACTCTGAAATAAGTCTAGGAATCCAATCGAACCCTTTACTTCTTGTTGCAGTCTATTTGCTCTTTTACCAATTCAGATAGAAACAGACTAGAAAGTTGGGCCAAAGCTAACAAAATGAAATTCAACACGGAGAAATGTAAGGTACTGCACTTAGGGCGGAAAAATGAAAAGTACAGATATACGACGGGCGACACCTGGCTGAATGAGACTACGTGTGAAAGGGATCTAGGAATCCAGGTGGACCACAAGTTGAACATGAGTCAACAGTGCGATGCAGCAGCTAAAAAGGCCAATGCAATTTTAGGCTGCATCAGTAGAAGTATAGTGTCTAGATCAAGAGAAGTAATAGTGCCACTCTATTCTGCTTTGGTCAGGCCTCATCTGGAATACTGTGTCCAGTTCTGGGCACCACAATTCAAAAAGGATGTGGAGAAACTGGAGCGTGTCCAAAGGAGGAAACTAAAATGGTGAAGGGTCTGGAAACCAAGCCCTATGAGGAACGACTTAGGGAGCTGGGGATGTTTAGCCTGGAGAAGAGAAGGCTGAGAGGTGATATGATAGCCATGTTTAAATATTTGAAGGGATGTCATATCGAGGAGGGAACAAGCTTGTTTTCTGCTGCTCCAGAGACTAGGACCCGAAACAATGGATGCAAGCTGCAAGAAAAGAGATTCCACCTCAACATTAGGAGGAACTTCCTGACAGTAAGGGCTGTTCGACAGTGGAACACACTCCCTCGGAGAGTAGTGGAGTCTCCTTCCTTGGAGGTCTTTAGGCAGAGGCTGGATGGCCATCTGTCAGGGATGCTTTGATTGGGAGTTCCTGCACAGCAGGGGGTTGGACTGGATGGTCCTTGTGGTCTCTTCCAACTCTATGATTCTATGATTCTATGATAAATGGTCTCATGCTTCAAATTTGTATTGCCAAAAATCATTAAAATTAATAATTTTTTTAGGAGAGGGGTAATGCAAGTTCTTGGTTCAGGCGGACAATCCAGGCCAGGACCACAATAGAAGCCAAAGAATAAAATTCTTCCAAACTACCCATCTGTAACCTCTGCTCTTAGATCTCATGGCGGTAGAAACCAAAGGTAGTCATATTAGTCTGGATCAGTACATAAATTTTGAGGCTGAGAGAAAGAAGCTGGTAACATGAACTTTCCTAGACTAAGGTCCTATCTGCACTGGCCAGGGTACTCCAGGGACAGCCTGAGTATCCTGGTCTTGGAACTGCCCCAACCTTTCCCCATTACCACCCCTTCCATTGCAACACCAGACAGCTTTTTGCTTGTACAGTGGGCTCTCACCATCTGCAGGCTTGACATCCACAGATCTGAGCATCCGTGCATGGCAAGCCCCATCGTTCTCAATGGCAGTGCGTGCATGTGGCCACACTAGTGGTCATGCACATGTCGCACCACCATTGGAGACAATGGGACTTGAGGCACAACATTTTTTCTTATCTCCAAGGGGACAATCTGGAACAGATCCCCTGCAGATATGAAGGGCTAACTGTATGTCCTTCTGAGTCAGAAAGGCATCAGAATTAGGCACCAATCCTCAATAATATGGGTGGGCACCATGTTCCTACCTTAGAATGAACTACTACCAACTGCGGTGCTGGGCAGCTCAGTGGGACACCACCTAGCATCACTATGGAGGACTCCGGATCATCCATGAAGCTCAGTTAAAAGTGTTAAAAGTCAATTTTTAAAATGTGTTGTAAGGGGCATATTCTGGTACTGAATGGGCCATACATCATCTAGTCTGTTTGTATCAGAATCGGGGATAAGGATGTGCATTGTCTGGTCTCCCCACTGAGAAGCTTTAATCAGTGTCTGATTTAATACTTTTAATACTTTTTAATACTTTAATATGTTTTTAAGGGGTGGGTGGGTATTGGGGTTTTTGGATTTGTACCCTATGTGTTTTTAATTGTTGTTAGCCGCCCCGATTGTGCACAGAGGGGCGGGGTATAAAAAAAATATTATTATTTATTATAAGCTGGAGAGGAGGACCTTTTATATGGCCCATGCAGACAGGGCCTAAGACTACTTAATCTGATGCGGTATACGATAAATAACAACTTCTTTAGTCTCCCCCTTTGCAGACGGCGCTTTGCGCCGTCTTGGAGGCAAGGAAAGGGAGGGGCAGCCTCACGCTGGGAGCCCCAAACCCTTTCCTAAGGACATCATTGGAGCATCATTTGTTCTCCAAAATGGCGGCCGCAACTCGTTTGCGCATGCGCAGTACTCCTACGCCTGCGCAAACGTGTCGCGGCCGCCATTTTGGGAATCAAAATGGCGGCTGCGGCATGAGCAGCGTCGTCGTCGACAGTGCGCAGGGGGGTCGCGCACGGCGGAGGTTGTGTGCACGCACGCATGAGCATGCGCGGCGCCATTTCCCCCCCCCCCTCGGCCCAGCGGAGACGAGGACTTCGGGGGACCGGCCCAGGACTGAAAAAGGTTGCCTACCCATGACCTAAATCCTACTGTTAGTCCCAGCTAAAGTAGAGGTTTTGAATCAATGAGATTCACCCTTCAACAGCTGCTTCTACAGATCTACTCTAATTGAAATTAACCAATAGGATTCAGGACATGGACTTTTGAAGAACCTGGGGAAATTATTTTTTACAACCAAATTCCAGGATTCCTCAGTGGACATGTTAGCTGAGGGATTGTGGAGTTGTTACCCCAAAAACAATCTTTTCCAAGCCCTGCCATTTTTAAGCATGTTATGGTTATATGCTTTCAAGTCAATGCTGGCTTATCCTAGGGTTATCTTTGCAAGATTTGTTCAGAGGGGGTTTGCCACTGCCTTCCTCTGAGGCTGAGAGAGCATGACTTGCCCAAGGCCACCGGGGGAGGTTCCACAGTTGAATAGGGTTTCGAACCCTGTTCTCCCAGAGTCCTAGATCATACTTAAACCACTACGCCACACTGTTTTTTGCTTTGTCTCTGTCTCTTTCTGTGTGTCTCTCTTTTTAAAGCCTACATCTCTAAAATTTGCAAATTTCTGTATAAATGATTTCAACACCTGAATCTTGGAAGTAGAATAAACTAGGCAAAAAGTATGTAATTACATGCAAATCTACTTAATTTCCATAATTTCGTCTCAGCATCTAATTTGGGCTTCCTTGATGTGGAATTTTTGTTTTGTTCCGTTTTTAAACCCATACCCTCTCACACACACCATACAGCAGAATCAGAAAATGATTTGAGACAGGAGGAAGGACTAGAACTGAGAGGGGACAGAAAGGAAAGTCAAGCAAAAGGAATATTCAAGCAAAAGGAATATTCAGAGCCCAAGAGCGCTTTGCTAATGTAGGAGTGGAATCTAACAACCACAAGATGCGTTTTTTCAAAGGGACTTCACAAGTCTCAGTTTAATATCAAATTATTAACTGCCTCTATGCAAGGAGTAGGATCTGTTGGGAACTATAATTTCTACAGTGTTAAGTCTTGCAAATAAGTTTACAAGTCATTAGTCCAAGTAAAACTTTTGTGAGTCAGTTGTCCATACATATCTTTTGTTAATGATTATTCATGATGGGTCCAACAAAAGAAAACTGAGGAGACGAAAAAGTAGAAATGGCAGTACAATTTGAGTATACCTTATCCAAAAGTGTTTCATATTTTGGATTTTTTTGGATTTTGGACACACGCTGCGCCAAAGAGGCGCAAAAAAGCCACAGCAACGGCTCTAAGAGCAACTTTTTGCCACCGCAAAAAGGAACAATTTGCCAGCTCTTTTTGGAGCGGCAAAATGGAGGATTGGGGCTGCAGCGTGTGGTTGCCACAGCCCAAATCCAGCGCTCCCAGGGGCGGCACAGAGCCACTCCTTAGGGGCCATCTGCATCAGCCCTAAGTTAGTAAATTCTTATAAGCCTGTTGTAACATTCAACCCTGTAGTCACCTCCAGCATCACTACTACTACTACTTGAAACCACTGGGACATCTAGAGAAGCAGTATGTGGTTTAATTACATAGGGGCTTTGCAGACGGTGCAAAGCACCGTCTTCGAGCCAAGGAAGGGGAGGGGCAGCCAGACACTGGGCACCCCAACCTTTTCCTAAGGACGTCATTGGAGCGCCCGCCATTGCTCATGGCGAGCGCTCCGATGACGTCCTTCCATCACAGCATCTGGACACACTGCGATGGAAGAGACGTAGAAGAGGTGCGCGCTGCCTCTTCCAGCGCCCTTTCTGTGCCTTGAGGAAGGAGCACTATTTTAGCGCTCCTTCCAGGGCGGGCCAAAGAGTGGATTTGGGCCGAGAAGTGGGGCAGCCTCAGCCCCAATCCTTGGCTTCTCGGGGCAGCCCACGGCCACCCATCTGTAAAGGCCCATAGCCAGTGCTGTGGCCCTAGAAAAGATACAGGAACCATGAAAACTTGGACTCTCCATTGTCTCATTCAACTCTCCTTGGACTTGAAAACTTGGACTCTCCATTGTCTCATTCAACACACGGGGATTACAAGAAAATGTTCCAGAAAGATGGGCTGCAACTAACCTAAGCTCTAGTCCCACTGCAACAGCAGCTGACTTGTTTTCTTTGACAGCTTCATAGCCTGGAACTCCCTTCCCAAACATGCAATGCAAGTCTTTCTGTTCCTCCTAATCTCTTCTAAAACCACACTTTCCCACTAGGCCACTAGAGTGACCTACATACATTGCCTCAAATTTAACTGCATTTGCTCACATACAGACAATTCATTTCAGACTACAAATCCCAGAATACGCCAGCCAGCCTAGGCAGCAGATTTTGGGAGTGTCTCAAAAGTATTAATCCCATGCTCTGTATTCATCCTTAACTATACTCATCCTGAGTATATCCTTTCAAATGGAAGTTCCTTTGGGGCAGGGACCTGGGTTTTTTTATTATTATTTTATTGCTTATGAAATTCTGTTGTCACGTAGACTGATGGTGCAGTAGTAATAAAATGAATAATAAATAACTCAGAATGGACTCTGCTCAGCTGGCTCTATTAAAAATAGCAGGCTGATGCATCCCAGAGAAGCCTGCGCAAATCGCTCCTACAGCGCAATCTCCCTTGCAACTGGAGGCTGCCGGTGGTGACAAATATTCTCAAAGGATCCTCAATGGTGCCATGGGGCAAAGGGTCTTCAGTCTGGATCCACCAATTCTGGAGGAAGGTTCATATAAAAAGAAATGAGTATAACAAGACGGGGCACACTTAAGTGAAACAAGAAGAAACAAATAATGTTTGTGAGTTTCCAGACCGTGGGTACAGTTTCTTTGCTTCCAGTCCTTTGCGGTTTGCTATTGGAAGAGACAAGGGCATTGCCCCCTAGGAAGAATTTTGCTATACCCCAAATGTAATTTTCTTTTAGTCCCCAAATTTCTACCACCAGAGTAACTTAAAATTTCAGTTGAACATTTACATATACTGTTTAGGCGTCCAAAGAAATAGAACAGAGATCAAGCGTGGTGAAGAGGTTTGAGCGTTGGACTACGAATCTGGAGTTTGAATACCCACTCAGCCATGGACCTTGGGCAAGTCACACGCTCTCACCCTCAGAGGAAGGTAAAAACAAACCCCCTCTGAATAAATCTTACCAAGAAAACCTCATGATAGGTTCACCTTCAGAGTCGCCATAAGTCAGAAGCGACCTGAAAGCACACAACAACATCATCCAAAGAAAAGAGGAAAGCAACATTGCCAAGGGAATGCCAACATAGCAAACACAAGAGCTCTCTAGCTATGAATAGTTTTTGATGTCTCATTCACTGCAATACTAAAAATTTGGAGACTGAAGGAAAATTTCATTCTGGGGCCGAATTCTGATTTGGGGGGGGGGGCATGCCTTATTTTGCTCCTCCTTACAGCTACATTCCTGCCTTGCACCCACAAACAAGACAGCTGTGCTTCCTAGCGTTCTGCTTTCCAGAAACCTTTTCAAGCATGCTGCAGAGGATTTTGGAACATGCTGCAAGGAGCAAACACACAATTAATGCAAGCTTTTGGGCTTCACCATTGTTCCATATGAATTAACAACATGCCTACCACACCAGTCTGGAGAAGGTTCCAAGGCAGAGCAAACACTTTGCATGCACAACATCCAAGGTTCAATGTCCAGTAAAACTGGGAAAGAACTCTGCTTCAAATCATAGACCGCTGCTGCCACTCAGTTTAGCCAACACTGAGCTAAATCGATGCTGAATAAGGCTAATTCTTACTACCTCACAGCCTCCTTTCTACAGGTACACAATGCTAAGGAAGATCCTGTAATGTTGGGCATGAGCATTTTAAAGCTCTTCTACCTTTAGTCATCTATTTATATATCCTTCCTACAGCCAGTGTGGTGTAGTGGTTTGAGCATTGGACATCTCTGGAGCATTGGACATCTCCACTGAACCATGAAACCCGTTCGGTGACCTTGAGCAAGTCACATGCTCTCAGCCTCAGGGGAAGGCAATGGCAAACCTCCTCTGAACAAATCTTTCCAACAAAACCCTATGATAAAAGTCTCCTCTTATGGGTCGCCATAAATCAGAAATGACTTGAAGGCACACAACACACACACACACACACTACAACAAAATAACCAGATCCCATCTGACCTTAGCAACTAAGCAGAATCAGCCCTGGTTATTACTTGGATGGGAGACTACCAAGAAATACCGTGTTATGGAATAAATTTCAGGGTAGGCAATAGCAAACCACTTCTGAGTATTCATTGCCTAAGAAAACCCTATGGAAGGTATAAGGTTGCCATTAC
Source organism: Phrynosoma blainvillii (assembly GCA_026167975.1). Taxonomy (NCBI): domain Eukaryota; kingdom Metazoa; phylum Chordata; class Lepidosauria; order Squamata; family Phrynosomatidae; genus Phrynosoma; species Phrynosoma blainvillii. The sequence goes on along the minus strand of JANUYF010000001.1, from coordinate 15,223,494 downwards.
TCAACAAGCAACCTGAAGGCACATACATACACACACACACACACACACACATACCTATATCATAAGATGTCAGGGCAGCTGATTTTCTCATCACTCACAGAAGTCCCAAATAAGTTCCTTGGAGCTCCCGCAACCATCATTTGAAAACTACAGCTCCTTTGTGTTTGTGTCTGGTTAGACTTAAAACAAGAAAAGGAGTCAGATAAGAAGGAACATCTTTCTCTCATTCCTACTAAGTAAATCTTTTTATCTCAAAACTTCCAAAGATATGTTCCTGATCTTTCTAAGGTAGGTCCAGAAAAGATTCCTGACAGAAATCCTGCAGAACCATCGCCTGTCAGGGTAGACTGTGAGCAGTCTTTCTCAAACTTTTTATCCTGGAGAAACCTCGAAATAATTTTCAGAGAAGCCTTCCTGAAAAAAATATTGTATCAACAACACAAAAAATGTTTATTTTTTTAAATCACAATCTACTGCAGAACGCTAGCAACCTCTCAGAGAAATATAGGGGTTCCAGGAACCCTGAGTAAGAAACCCAAGTCGTGATCACACAGGCCAGAATACTCCAGGAGCAGTCAGAGTATTCTGGCCCAGAAGCTATCCCGAACTTACCCCATTATTTGGTATTTTGGAGCAATATCAGGTTCACATGTGTGTCTTGCTGGGATGCCGGCTGCCACCAGTACAGGCCCCTCCAAGGCCAGAAACCAGGCATCATAGAAGTATAGTGTGTAGATGGGGGTGGTCAGGTCTCACCTGGAATACTGTGTCCAGTTCTGGGCACCATAATTCAAAAAGGATGTTGACAAGCTGGAGTGTGTCCAAAGGAAAGCAACTAAAATGGTGAAGAGTCTGGAAACCATGCCCTATGAAGAATGGCTTCATTTATATGTTTAGCCTGGAGAAGAGGCGGTTAAGAGATGATATGATAGCCCTGTTTCAATATTTGAAGGGATGTCATATT